>OX438592.1:10015000-14815000 GCA_949316365.1 Hoplodrina blanda
TTATAGATCGTCATAAGACTCATAACTTTAACATTTTTCCGTTTTTGCACATTTTTTTTACTTTGGAAGCGCATTATGTCAGTCATTTTTGTTTTTCAACACAGACAAGAAATTATGACGATTTTATAGCGAGAGATTAGGTAGGTATAGTATAAGGAGTCCGCCCGCTACAACGTACCTACTTATGTAGGTTAGGTACGTTGTAGCGGGCGGACTCCTTTGAGCATACAATAAAACCCTTAACAATCTCCTCTCCTATTTTTACCCTTTGCATCAAAAACTAGTCTGTTCATGCAGAAAATATCAAACATTCTCCTTAAGGTGAAACCGACGGGCTGCTCCCAGCCATTCTCCCGAGAGATGGCGCTGAAGTCAACATTTTTAGTTTATTTGAGTTTTTGTGTAATTGGACAATTATTAAGTCATAGGAGTAGTCTTAGCGGTTATCGGATATTACATTTTATTGGAATAGGTCATATCATTCCCTCAAAATCTACCCAATTCGACAAATAACTTGTTTAGAACTTCTGTCATTGAATACAGTGTCGTTTACACACACATACATACCTCTGCGTTTACGAAGATTGAACACTAGATGGCGTGAATATAAAAAAACTAGTTTAAATTTTTCTGTCTATGTAAAAATAAGTTATATTTGTTGGCGTAAACTATTTTATTGATTTATAAATATGGGAAATAAATTATGTCAACATTGATTACAATAAAACGCAGTTTTATTTTATTTCATTACACTATTTTAATCGTTTATCAAAACAGAAGTATTTGAAGCAACATAATTTATAATTTTGGGAAATAAATTATGTCAACATTGAAAAAAATAAAAATAAAAAAAATTAAAAAAGTACCTACCAGCCTCTTACTGTCCCACTGTAGGGCAAAGTAGGTACCTACATATGAATTGAAAAAGTCACATTGGCTTACCCGGATTCGAACCCACAACCTCATGAGAGGTGAGCGCGTTAACCACTGGGCCATCACGACACTTAATTTTGATTACAATATAACGCAGTTTTATTTTATTACATTACACTAGCTAGGTATTCAATATTTTTTCATCTATCTACCTAGGTACCTACTTCACGGCAAGAAAATCTTCAATACACTCGACCTAAACCGTGCTTATCAACAACTAAGTAGGTAAGTACCTACCAGTCTACGAGCTAGACATCGAGAAAACAGCCATCACAACACTTTTTGGCATACCTATTCAAATTTACCTACACGAATAGGTACATGTCCAGGTCTCAAGAATGCCGGACAGACATTCCAACGATTCATCTATCAAGTACTTAGGTACTTAGTAAGTACTTACCCGATAAGTAGGTACTTAGGTAGGTAAGTACTACTTACCTACCTACTTATCGGATTAGACTAGGTACTTATCTACGCATAAATTTCCATTCATCGACGACGTAGGTAAGTAGGTAGGTAGGTACTTACCTACCCAATAATCGCATCTGAAAATGAAGTAAAATAAAAATAAATAAATATCTTGGGAGTTGGGACAACTCACACACGGCCATCTGATCCCAAGCTAAGCAGAGCTTGTGTTATGGTAACCAGACAACTGATATACATTACATACTTATATAATTTATAAATACATACAGTATTATAGATAAATTACACCCAGACACAGAACCAACAATTATGCTCATCACACAAAGTTTGTCCTGGGTGGGAATCGAACCCACTACCTCCGGCTTAAGGAAGGCGGAAGTAAGTAAAGCAAGCCACATCAAAGACTTACAGGAAGTCTTACGCAGATAAGAAGTGTATGATATCACTATAAATCCATCAAAATGCGTCTTCGGCAAAGAAAACCTCAAGTTCCTGGTCTATGAAGTGTCAAGCAACGGAATCAAACCACCACAAGGAAAAGTCTGCTATCTCTGCTTACCCCAGACCCGAGACGATTCAAGATCAAGACCTACCTACCTACGTAGATTTATCGGCATGATAAATTTCTACCGTGACAGCATAGTAGGTAGGTAGGTAGGTACCTAATAACCTAACGCAGATCATATAAGTACTTACAAGCACCGCTCAACGCGGTCCTGCACAATTCCAAGAAGCGAGATAAAACAAAGATCAAGTGGAACACAGAAGCGTCACACTCACAAGCATTCGAGTTATGTAAAGTTAGCATAGGTACAAAACGCAGCTTAGTTTGCTCATCCATCTCCATCACCAACCGACGCCAACTCCCTCACGTAGTCACGTGCGACGCAACGAACACCTGCGCAGGAGCTGTCCTTCAATAACTTGTAAACAAGAAATATAAGTAAACTACTGCTTGGCTAGGTACACCTACCTATTTCTCAAAGAAATTCTCCGAAACACAACAGCGATACCACACAACGATACAGTTCATACAGTACCTATACCTACGGTCTACGTTCGACAGAGTTATTAGCCTACCTACTTATCAAACTTCAGTCATAAACTCATAACTTAGTAAAGCGTAATTTTAGCTCTAGAAACCAAGTTTCCGTAGTGTAGCGGTTATTACGTGTGCTTCACACGCACAAGGCCCCCGGTTCGATCCCGGGCGAAAACAGTTGCTTTTTGTATTTTATTGCCGATCATAAAAAGTATCTTCACGCTTTTTTATTAATTGGGTGATCAGAGATATCTGAAAAATAAACATTTTGTTAAAATAAAAGTAAGCTACGTACTATTTCTCGTCTTGAAACTTACGTTTAGAAATCTATGATTGTTATCAAGGCCAAGTATGCCGCAAAACCAAATTATTTGTCGTATCAGATTACGATAGCTCACTTTGTTGTTTTTTTTGTTGCTTTGTATGAGCTACCTATGTTATGAAATACCACGTTACCGATTTGGGGTAACATGACTACATGTCATGTTACCCCAAATCCAAACCGCTCGAATCATTCTCGCGTCAGTCAATCACTGACCACTCACCACTGTCCCCGACGCAATCTAAAAAATATTTTTTTTATTTATTTAGATCAATACAACTATCATTACATGTCATGTTACCCCAAATCGGTAACGTGGTATTTCATAACATAGGTAGCTCATACAAAGCAACAAAAAAAATAACAAAGTGAGCTATCGTAATCTGATACGACAAATAATTTGGTTTTGCGGCATACTTGGCCTTGATAACAATCATAGATTTCTAAACGTAAGTTTCAAGGCGAGAAATAGTACGTAGTTTACTTTTATTTTAACAAGATGTTTATTTTTCAGATTTCTCTGATCACCCAATAAAATTAATAAAAAAGCGTGAAGATACTTTTTATGATCGGCAATAAAATACAAAAAGCAACTGTTTCCGCCCGGGATCGAACCGGGGGCCTTGTGCGTGTGAAGCACGCGTGATAACCGCTACACTACGGAAACTTGATTTCTGAAGCTAAAATTACGCTTTATTATTATACAAACAATTTATTATAAATTCATCTCAAGAAAATCGTCATACCTACCCGGTACCAACACTCAATATTCTGCGAAACGTCTACGTCACACGTTCGACCATACCTACTAACGCTGTGCACAATTCAAGTCACCCTGGAATAAGAACAACACACATTATTTGTTTCTGAACGCACCATTACCGTGAACGTGAGCTTAGTAGTACCTACTACAAAATAAAACAAACTAATAATAATGTTTGTCTGTCTGAAACTATTTTTTTTTTTTTTACTATTTTAAAATGCGTAAGTAAAAGATGTTTATCGTAACCCGGCAAAACCATGTTTAGCAAATGTTTGCAAGTTTAATTTTGTGACTACTTTAGTAGGTACCTAGTTTACCGATTTATAATGGTTGACCAAAAACATATTCAAACACATTCAAATATGAAACACTGACTCATCATCACTGACACGTATGACGTAGGTAATCAGTATTGTGACGATATTTCAGAAAAATCACGGGCCAACATGCTGTTTTTTAATTTCTAATACCACCAAAAATATAATTGCGTATTTAGAATAATTAATTACTTACTATACCTACGATAAATTAGTTACAATATAGTCTCAAATACATACTGGAGGAATATTGCAATTTTAATCAATGAAAATGCATAGCATACAAAAAATACACAAGAAATTCCGCGCGCAAATCATAGCGCGTGACAACCGAAATCAGAATGTATTAGGAATTATTTTTCTATCATAGGTATTATCAAGTCCCAAACAACAAGTGAACGAAGTTTGGCAACGCTTTTTTTGTCAACGTATTCCATGTAGGAAAGGACGGCAACGTTGCATATAACCTACACTACGAGTATTGGTATATAAGTTGCCACACAACAATAATAAATAATAAGTAAAATTGTTTAAAAAAACATAGATGTCGAAGGTCATTAGTTTTATGTTATTTTATTCTTGTTTTGATACGGTTGGAAAGGAAATCCAATTATTGAACTAAGATATTGATTTATCAGAAATTATTTTGCACGCCATCTAGTGTGCCAATTTTTAAACTTCGCCTTTCGTTTGCTTGTCAAAAGTACTCAAAAGTCCCGCAGTGTCACGCACACTACTAAAGAAGTGTCAATTTTTGCCGAGATTTCACTATTGTTTTTCTCAGTGAATAATGAATTTATTGGCTAAAAACTTCGGACGCGAGCACATTTTATTGTAAAGAAGTGATAAAATGATTAGTTTTAAAGAAAGAGTGTCTGTGTTTAGTGTATAACTCTAATGAAAAATGTATGGACGGAGGGGTCGTCGCATCCACCTTAATAGCCAAATAGCTGATTCTTTTTTTAACAAGGAATAAAAAGTTCAATTCTGGATGGTCTGAAATAAAAAAAAAAGCTAAAGTATTTATGTGTTGATGTCCTTTCTACCATACTTAGGAGTTACATAAATTAATAATTAACCTTTTCACCGCCACAGACTTCAATAGAAGTTCCGGATTTTCGTGCCACCAGCGCCATGACTTCATTACTTGCTCTTCATTTTAACTATTATCATATAACTTGGCGCTAGGCGAGGCATCGCGTTCTGTGTTTGCTGGCGGTGAAAAGGTTAAATAATTTTGTGTTTTAAATCATGATTATTTATACTTACTGAAGCTGGTGTTATGCAAGGTCTAGGCCGTGGTGGGGTAGGCTGTCGTGGCACAATCAGTGGTGGAGGAGCCACAGTTGTATTTATGTTCACTGTAGCATTTTGTTCTGTAGTAACTGGCGCAGTCACAGCTAAAGTAAAAATTAAATACTATGCATGAGTACTAGATACCTAATGGTTTTAAAAATTTCCATTATATGCAACAAGTATTAACAAAAAATGATGCATAGTTAGTATATTATTACATAGAATCTCAGATTAATATTAGATTATTATTTCTTATTTGTATACAAAATTCTTGATTTGCCACAAGTTGAAAAACTAGTCCAATAATTTATCAAGTTATTCATTTAATGAAAGAATTTGATTGTTCATTACCTGGTGGTACAGAATTCTCAGGTGGATTATGTTTTACTTTCTTTGACAAAATCGCATCTTTTTGCTCCATTTGTTGTTTTCTGAATTCTTTGTATGCATCAGTCTTTTTGTATTCAGCCCATTCTCTGATGTATCTAATAAAATTTGAAAACCACATTAAAAAATATTACAATTACAGACATAGATAAATATCATCCCCCTTACAAGATGATTTTAAATTAGTATCTAAAGTATTGTTTCATACCTTTCTTTATCTTGGTCTGCAGCATCTAAATATTGTCTTTTTTCTTCAGCTGCCAGCTTACTCCATTCACTAGCTAGCTGACGTGTCAACTCAGCAAACCCTAAGTCTGGTTGTTCAGCGCGGAGTTGGTCTCGCCGCTCATTCAAGTATCGAACATACCCTATACATTATTTAAATATGTTTATTAGCTTAGTCATCAGGGATAAGAAGCAACAGGTAATAAAAATATTTTTTGGATCAGAGTAGTATCATAATGTCAGTAGGAATGGAAAGTAGTCCTTCGTAAATATGATGATTGAATGACTTAACTACAGTTATCTGCTTCTACTTTCTTTCTACTAAGTATTACCGGTCAGAGGCTGCCGAGGTGCTGTAACATCGCGAGGAACTTTAGGCTTCCTTTTTTTCGGTTTCTTAGAGTTGGACTTTAGTGTTTCTTTGAGCACTGATGGGACAGGAGGAGCAACTAACTCGCCAGCACTCGCTGCGACCGGAGTCACAGCATTAGCGTTGGTATTCTGTTCTTTGTTTGATTCCTCCTCTTTCTGGATTACGGGGGATTCCGTTGGTGCCTCAGTTTGTGGTGTTTCCGACTCCATAGTTTCTGGCAGGCACAATCAAAACAAGTAAAAATATGCACGAAACACGCTCTTCTTAGCTTTTTCTCTTTATCAATTATTATTCAATTAATTAATTATAACCAACATCAAACAAACAACCATAACCATAACCCAACATTTTTTGGATAGACAGACATTAGACAGACTGGCTGACAGTGTTGCCTCACTTGCCACCTCGATTTTTGAAAGGTGCCAGAGGGCGCCCAAAAAGGGCTAGATTTTTTAAGTCTTTAAAAAAGGGGCTAGAAAGAGCTAAAAAAAACATTTGTTTGAAATAAAACTTTAATCCTTTGTTAACATAACAATAACTGGTACCTAATTGAACAGCACTGATTTCTGCTTTCTTAGACAAACCTAAATCAACCGACAATAAAATAAATGAGAAAAAAAACGGGTTGCACTCCGGGAGTGCCGGCAGAAGTGAAAACTTGATTATTAACGTTTACGTTTAACATACACGAACATTCGCGCAAGCGCCCTGCGCTGTCTAAACGAAACAGTAGGCCCAGGCATACATTTTCGCCGCGCCGTAGAGAGGGGATAGCTGTCTACTCTCCATCCGTCTTACGCTTTTTCGATCAGGTCACGTGTCCTGACGCGCACGTGTCCTGACGCGAGTTTAAGATTTTATACCCATTACAGAAAAAGTGCTCAACGCCGCTAAAGAAGTTTTCACTTCAAAAACTGTCAAAAATAATTTCCATGCGCATGACGGGAAGGTAACGTTTAATAAAAATTGGTATCTTCCTCAGATTCTTCTAAGATTACATCTACTGAAGTAGAAATTGATGGCTGATTAAAACCATTTCTGATCAATTTAAATGTATAGGTATTTGCTATTACCGGTAGCCTTTTTTATTATCTCCAATGGTACCATTAACCGACATGATTAAATGGTTTTCGGCAGTTGACGCACTAAACAAAATTAGAGCAGTGAAAACGTTATGAATGAGACTGTGCAAAAATCTCTCAATTTGAACTGTTGTGAACAGTCATTACATTATTTTGAATTACTCGGTATTAGAGATGGGTCGAGGGCAAAAACAAATATGGGCAAAATGGGCATAAACTTGGCATATTGGGCATAAATGAGTTTACGCCCAAATAAATGCCCAATCACTGGGCACAAAAACTAATAACTTTGTTTTGTAAAAAAGAAACTTAATGTCTGTATTTTGTAAATTAAAATTTTAATCAAGTAATCAGTCATAAAATAATCAGTCTTGTTAATAAAATCACAGTTGAAAATTCGAATACGTAATTATAGAAAATAAAATAAATAGTATATCTCAATTATTACAATCATCATCGTCCTAATTATAATTTTGGATTGATTTAATGTCTATTGCGTAATGAAATCGCTCAATATAATGTAGATAGCTTCAGTCATCATCGTCATCACTAAAAGAGCCGCGCAGCGGGGCGCGCGGTGGCGGTTATTCCCCTCCCCCAACCCCTTGTAAACTTCAGCTTTCGTTGCTCAGACCCGCGCCCGCGTCGCCGTCGACTCGACCGGAAAACCGAAATACTTACTATTATAGCTAGTACCCTATTATATCAATTTGTTAAGGTTTATTGCAATATATTAGCTATAGTCGAAAATGTTTTTCCTGCACACTCAAATATAGCTATTTAAATGAAAATTTTAACAAAAGTTCTGTTAAAGTTTTTGCCCAGGCAAAAGGCATTTATTCGGCGTTTACGGGCATTTATCCGGCGTTTATTCAATGCGCCCAATATGTCAGGGCATAAACCCATCTCTACTCGGTATACATCGTGAATTTTAATTTGTTGTAAATCTTTCAGGGGTGAATGTACTCATGAATATGAACAACTTTTACTATGGGACTAAACTTGAAATCATGAAAAAAAAATCAGCTGTTTCATACATTACGATCGTGTTAGTAGGTAGTAGGGAACAGCTGATTTTTTTTTCATGATTTTAGGGTTGGTCCCATAGTAAGTTCATATTCATGAGTACATTCACCTCCTGAAAGATTTACAACGAATTAAAATTCACGGTGTATAATGACGTATACACTTTCGGGGTATTCTCCGATAAATACCACAGTAAAAACTGAAAACCTACTAAAAATTAAAAAAACATAAATTTGCAAAAAGGGCTAGATTGCTCTTTTAGGGCTAAGTAGTGAAATGAGAAATTCAGTCCTAAAAAGAGCTAGATCTAGCCCCAAAAGGGCTAAGGTGGCAACACTGCTGGCTGACAGCTGCAGCAGTCAGTCAGGCAGACAAAGACATAGATTATATCAGGCAGACTGCCATACTGCCATCAAGATCAAGCATTGACGTGAATCTATAGGCGCCCATTACACGGTCAATCTAGATCGCGATCCGAGATCTCTGATCGAGATCACGGATCACTGGATCGCGTCACAACATTACACGTTCAATCCTGATTTCTTCAGTCCGTGTATCGTAACCGCCGCGTTAACACCTGTTGCCATGATTTAAATAAAGTTAAAGCGGTAGTGTCCCTTGTTTTGGCCTTAACGTTGAAGAATAGGATTCGAAAAAGGCGCTGGGTTAAACAGTGGTTACTCAAAAGAGAATGTACACTCATTTAAATCTATTAAATGAAATCCAACTAACTGCTAAAGTTGACGATTATAAAAACTACTTCAGGATGGGGGAAAAATGTTTCGATGACCTACTACAAATGATAACTCTATATACATTTATAACCAAACAAGATACTTGTATAAGGAAAAGTATTACACCTGAAGAAAAACTTGCAGTAACATTACGTTATCTTGCTACTGGAAGAAATATTGAAGATATCTAAAATTTTCTGCCATTATGTCTCCTACTGCTATTCATTTTCAAAGAGTCTATTTTCAAAGAGCGCACAGCCTGTACTGACGCGATCTTGCGCTTACTTACACGTTCAATCGTGATCGCGATCTGGATTTCAAAATATCTAGATATTTTTGCGATCAGATACATCAATCCGTCAATCTAACTCGTACATTATCAATCTGGATCGTGATCATTGATTTTGATCGCGGATTGCGATCTAGATTGACCGTGTAATGGGCGCCATAGGATGGGCAATAAGTCCTCTATGAAAAAAGACAGAAAATGCCTTCAACTGTCAAATAATAACACAAAATGGCGGCCGACTCCAATGTGCATGAACCGCATCAACCTTATTTCGATTATCTATTATAATTATTTATGATTATGATAATAATAATTATAATATACAAGATTTTGCCCGCGACTTCGTCCGCATGAATGTTACGAAAAATAATTCAGTAGTATTATCAAAATCTAAAGGTTCGATTCCAGGTATCAAAACCGCCCCCTAGTCTCTTTGGAGTATCTACCGCTTTTCCTTATATTTTCGAATTTGGCCACCCACTTCAAAAATTCACGGTCTATTGGCACATGAGTAGATTGGTGAGCTCAAAATGTTTGGTTTATAGGATATCGTAGTTTGTAGTAAAACAACAACTTATTTCACTTCCAATTGTTTTTAATATACTGCACTATTTGATGCAATCCTTCTTTCCCTGCATGGCCTCCAATATATTCTATATCAAGTAGTATGTTGTTCTCTTTCTTTATTAATTTTAAAAAGGCATGTACTAGCGGTAGGTTTGTACTGGTATGTGCAGGGTCATCTAAATGTTCATCATGATTATTATTTTCATATAATTCTTCATGATTGCTGAGACTTTCGTCAACTTTTGGTGACATTGGTACATCTGAACTATTTGATTGACTGCTTGCTTGATGGCTGTGGACTGAACTGTTTACAGTTAAATCTTTTTCTTGATCCAATTTAGGTACTTTGGCATCACCTTCAATTCTTTTTTGAAGTCTCCTCTTACGTCTTTGGTTGGACCAAGTATTCGTATTTGCTACTATATCAAGTGTTACATTGTTTCCTCGCTTATCAAGTATTTTATGTGTTATACTTAACTTATCAAGCATCTCTTTTATTTTGCTTAGTGCTACTTCAGTTGTATTATCACAATTTGCCAATTCAGGTAACAAGTAAATAGTCTGAGAATGTTTTTTCCTTGGTTTGTCTCTTGGAGGAACTGTAACAATGAATATAATCTAATTTATATAACATAACACATACATAACTTACAATAATCTATGTGTACCTAAAGCATGATAATTACATTGGTAGATAAAATATATGAAATTAAGTGGGTTCTGTACTTACTACCAAATATCAATAGTTAGTATCTTACAAACAGTCACATTAACTTTAATCCTATGTATTTTTTGTAAAATAAATAAGAATGGTGCTAGCATACCTAAAGAATACAAATCATAATCTTTGTAAGTCCATGCTAATCCCCATCTAGTTACACGACCTTGACAAAACTCAGTGTGAGTGTGTTTGATTTCCTCTGATTTTAGGTCTTGTATTAAAACATTTAAGTTATATTTATGGCCAACCATTGTGGTAAATATTCTGAAAATGTTAAAGAAATGATTAAAATATACCGTGGGTGCGCGAGTACCTTTCATACTTTTCTGGTTTTATATCAATTAGTTACAAACACTTACAGAACATTATATCTGTGCTCTTTGCTCTCTCTAATGAGTTGTCTGCAAAATTCCAGTTCGCCACCTTCAGTGATGAGCTCTTGCGGTGAACCCGTAAAACCATTCTTTGGTGGTAACCTGTAATGTCATAATATTATCTACACAATCTATTTATTATACATTTTTGTATATTATACATAATGTGTATACTCAATACATTTTATTTACGAATCCCTTTTTTGTAAGCACGATTTAACTTTCGAGATCATTGGAGAATATAAAAGCATACCTGGCTGGGCTCCTTGAATCATACAATTCCTGTAAGTTGCTGTAGAAAGGTGGGTTACACATACAGAAATCGAAATCTTGCTTTTCATCAATTGCAAATACATGTGAAATTATAGATTTTGTGGTGCTCTTTTTCACTGAAATGAAAATAAAATGGAATTTAATTATGAAAAACGAACACAATGCTGAGCGATGTATTGTTGTCAATGTTTCCAGCAACTTTTCATATTAAAATTTCTGGTCACCCTAACATTTCTTAAGGATGAATATTAACTTTACCTTTACAAATAAATACATAATAATATCATAATAGAAGTGTACCTTTTAATGTCAAAGTAACAGCTTTCTATTAAATGCAATGAGTGTTTACTTACACAGTATTCAGAACAAAAAAAAAAACTTGAAAAGCTTTTCTATCTGTCTGTTTGTTCTGACTTCTGGCTAATGTCCTAAACGGCTATACCGAATTTCACAGTACTTTCACTGGCAGAGAGCTGATGTTATAAGGAGTAACTTACTCTTTAGGCTCCTTCTATATTAGAAAAAGAATTAGGATTCCACACAAAAATTAATTAAAAGCCTGTGATATCTGACATTCACGCGAACGAAGACGTGGGAATAAGCTAGTTTGAAATAAACATGTTCTTACATTTTATTAGTTCTTGTAAGTTATTTTTTTGTACATTTTCTTCAGCATTTGAAAAGCTTTCTGCATCAGTTTCTGTTCCAACCATATTCCATTTGTTTTTTACCGCTGCTAACAATGGGTAAATAGCACAAGCTCCGGTTCCTAAAAAATAATAATAATTATGTAAATAGTTGATAATATTATTTGAAATTTGGCTTGACTCATGAAGCAATTTCTCCACTCAATACAATATTTTTTTAGATTTTATTTAGAAGTACTTACCAATATCTAATCCCCATATTTTATCTTTCCTTTGCACTGCATCTAGTAAATCTTCCAGCCATAATATATAATTAAGCCTCAAAGGAAGAGTTGGAACTAATCTGTTTTTAGGAATGTCCACATCAAGATCAAAATCAGATTTAAGAAGACACTTTGTTAGAACTCTTAGTGAATGTGGATCTTTGAAATCAATTGTTATCTTGCCAGCTACATCCTGAAAAATAAAATGATGAATAGATAAATTAATAAAAAATATTTGGATTATTTATATTTGTTTAAAAGACAATAATTGTACAAAAAGAATAAATTTCAGTGTTTTATATTATTTGTTTTATTATTCCATTATAAATTTATTATATAGAGATGAATAGGCCAAATCATAAAAAAATCTAAATTAATATTTAAAAGATAAATACATATATTAGTAAAAGAATTACTGGTTGCAATTCCTAAGTTTATTTAAAACACAAATATACATAATTTTTTGCTTAAATTATATTTTGTAATAATAAAATTAAAAACATAGGCATTCAATATAAGTTCCAAGTATAACCATAAGAATAATGAATTCGTTCACCACCATTTTCATTTATTATTAGTCATTATAAATTACTGTCTTTTGTGTTAGCTACCCGCCTACATACCTAGCTTGGCAACTAGTTATTATGTATAGTGTATAAGCAATTCTCTTGTATATTTTGTGTGATGGAGAATGAGTATTTGAAAAGCATTTTTCACATTATTTTGTATCTGGTTTGGAGACCCAATTTCACCTAAAGGGCTAAGACATTATAAATATAATATAGTAATGGTAACTATTAAAAATATTGGGAAACACGTAATGTAAGATTTTTTTTGTAATCCATGGTGGAAAAAACAACATTATTTTACATGCGAAACACAAAAAACAAATGTGTACAGTTATCAATCACAGGCCCTCACCAAAGAGATTTAGGGGTTGGGTTTGCGATTACGTCTTCTGAATTTGAGGATTCTGACACTGTGGGGGGGTCAAGGGGAGTTATCTTAAGCACCCCCAAGCAATTTTAGCTGCCGGAGCAGCGTTAAATTATTTAAAACAATTTTCTAAAATAACCTATTAAGTGACTTGATACAAAGCCCTAGTAGGGCTCCGTCGAGCATCTCCGGCGGGGAAAAATGGTGGGGGGCGACTCCGCTAGTCCCCCATAACCTCCCCCACCGCACCCATCAAGAAGACGTAATTGTAAACCTTACCCAGATTTAGGGTTAGCGACTTTAGGCCTCAATTTTTTGCTGATAATATTCAAGTTCCGACTCTCTTTTGAACAGACAGGTCTGTCAGAAATAAAGTAAGTAGGTAGGTACCTAGTTTTAACTCACCACTTTGGAAATGGCCGAAAACTCTGAATATGTCTTTGATAGGTTTCCGAAATCAGGCGGAGTTCTGTAAATGTTACGAGGGTGCATATATTTATTCAGTGCCATTGCTTCTGAGTAATTTCTAGTATGAATGAATCACTTGTCTCGCTTCATCAGATCTTCATTAATATTAATGGTCAAGTCAGTCAAGAAAAGTACGGAGCATGAAAGTAAAAATTTCTTATGATTATTACAACAATGACAAATGGTTCTTAGAAAATATAAATATTGTTAATAATATTAATAATTATTAGTTTCTGAAATCAACTGAATGAAATATCAAATTGACATTGACATTGACAACTATTGACAAAAGTGCATTGACAATAAAATTTCACAATTTGATAAAAATGGGGACCCGGTGAATTTAGTTGATCATTGTTATTGACTTAAAAAAAACATTGTTTGTAGACATTATTTAATTTAACAATTTTGGCTGTAACTTACAGTTTAAGCGACTGCTTTGATTATTGAAGTTTTCTTGTGTTTTTAAAAATTACTATCGTCTATGGTTTACGACTCCTTGCCATCGTAAAACCATAGAGGATAGTAATTTTTTGATTTTTGTTGATTGTAGGGATGCCCAATACGATGCGATATATCGAAATATCGATACAACGCTATACGATATATTGATATTTAATACGATATTTTGGCCATACGATGCACCTCGATATATCGTATTTCAAAAAAATATCGCAATAACGTATCGTATAACTATAACTTTGTTTAAAAAAAAAAATCTTTTTTGTTTATATTAAACCTTTAGACATAATATTGTTATTCGTAATAAGCAGAGGTCGGGATTATTTAAAGTTATTTATGTAGGTACAGTCAGCAACAAAAGTCGATTAACATTTATGATTTTTTAATCCTAATTATTAAGTACAATATTAAAAGTAAAACGCAATGAATATAAAATTAAGATATAATAAACCCTTAGCTATTGCCTGAAATTCTGAAAGCCAGTACATTATGTGTTTAGTGTCTGTTTAAATGATATAAAAAAGTAACATTGTTAATCGACTTTTGTTGCTGACTGTACTTGCACTGATTTCATGCAGCGAAAAAATAAATTTAAGTGCTGATAAGCGGCAACTGTGATTTTTTAAAATGACCTTTCATACATATAAATACTTTACTTTATATTGTAAAAATTAAAGAAAGGTATGTCTTTTAAGGTTATAATAAAATTTTACCAACGAAATAACCTACCCAATCGATATACTTACCCAAGCGATACGGTTACGATGCGATATATCGATACAAAGGGATACGATAATATCGCGTATCGATACAAACGCATTCGATACGGTTACGATGCGATATATCGATACAACAGACTTTTTTGGGCATCCCTAGTTGATTGTATTTTGTATGGTTTATGGTTTGTTTGTCTATTGCTCACTGGCCACTGGACTGGCCCTGCCTGCCAGTTTGACTCTCTCTTTGTCTTCTATTTCTGTATCATCGACGCGCGTTTACTGATAGGAAAAATATATTTATACAATTTTAAAGGTTCGTTTTTAATAAGTAGTCCAAGATGGTCGACCAAATTGAAATGGCTTTAGATGATATTATAAAAGCAAACAAGAAAACACCCAGAGGTGGAGGAGGCGCTGGACGAAAATTCAATGCGACCAGAAAACCTGGTGGCGGTCGTGGAGGTACTGGTGCTGGTGGTGGAGGATTTAGAAACGGCCGCACGGGGGGCGTATTACGTGGAAGAAACCGTGGCGGTATATCCAAATCAGCAAACTACACTAGGGTAAATTATTACTTAGACGATTATACAAATTACAAATGGCGGACAAACGTGGTGAAATGACGCATCTTGTAAATTATTACGCTCAAATCTATGGACGATAAAGTTGCAATGACGACTCAGTTATCTGTTATAACTGTTTGGCCAACTTGTATGTAGCAGCAGTTATATACTGCATATCATATTTTTGCTCTTGCTAACCTAGATCGTGTGATCTAAATTTGGCTTCGACAAAACACTTCAATGTTAATAAATACGCGTATGTTGTCATGTTCTACAATGTTTAGACTGGAATGTTTTCGTCTGAAAAATAACTGTCCAGATGTTTACCATCAAAAGCTATCGAGATGCCACAAACTATAACAACACCACAGATGTCATCTTATTGGGATCTCTACGATTCAACCTAAATATTCACTGATGTAGTGGAAGCGCCAGGATAAACTTGGGGAAATGTGTCACCGTGTTGTCTTCACCATGGAGTCTTATAGGGCTCTGAGCTGCAGGCATGGGATGCAAGGAAGAATGCTGTAGTGTTCATTCCTGACTTGATCTATTTGCAAGATGCAGTACTAAAATCAACGCGAGTGTGTGCCAGTCAGTGCTAAAATAAGAACTTTTCACAAAAATGTGCGACAAATGAATCCAGTTGTAATGCTTTCAGCAACAAAAAATAGTTTTGTTTATTTTGTCAATATTTATTTTGTACTATCATTGTAATTTTTTCATATTGTTACAAAAATGTAACAGTGTATGTAACTAATTTGTATGCCACACCATTACACTTGGGTGTAATTATGTTCAATGAGGCATCGAGCGGCCAAAAGGCAAGCTCTTTGAAGGACCACCTATTTCAGGGCGATGTTAACAGCGCATGGAAACATGACATGTTCAATGACTTTGGTGAAAGGAAGATTCAGAGAAATGCCATGCCAGCAATCACAACTGGTCCTACTAAGTTGTTAGTATCCAATCTGGATTTTGGAGTCTCTGATTCAGACATACAGGAGCTGTTTTCAGAATTTGGTATTCTGAAAAGTGCAGCTGTACATTATGATCGATCTGGACGATCTTTAGGTAAGCATAACTTATCAAATATTTGTCTATCTTTGTCAAATGGCTATCTAGTAATTATAAGTAAGTAAAACTTTGCTGTAATTTCTGTTTCAGGTACTGCTGATGTCGTGTTCGAGAGAAGAGCTGATGCGTTGAAAGCCATGAAACAATATAATGGGGTACCATTAGATGGAAGAGCAATGAATATACAATTAGCAACATCCGAAATCAGCACCTTTAGGACTGAAGAAAGAACTCGTATTGGTGGTGGTGGCAGTGGTGGTGGTGGCGGTGGACCAGTCAGAAGAAACATCAATAGAGGTAATTATCACTTGTTTGTCTCATTAGTGTAATAAATGACTTCATTTGGAATTAACTTACCTCAAATTTTGATAAATTTACAATGTACAACAGCTATGCTATTTAATAAAACCCATTTATTTTTTATTTCCTGGGGAAACTTGCAGGAATCACCTTAAATAAATGCTATTGTACAGGAGGTGTAAACAGAAGTCAAGGTGGAGGTGGACAACGTGGTAATGCCCGCCGCGGAGGAGGTGGCGGCCGAGGAGGTGCTGGAGCTGGCCGTGGCAAGCGTCCTGTGCCCACTGCTGAACAATTGGATGCAGAGCTTGATGCTTATGTCAAAGAAATCAAGTGAAAGATTAATAAAAGTGTAGTGCAAAAGACACTAATAATTGAAATAAGTTTAGAATAATACTAAAGGACCCTTCAAGATTGACAGCAGATATTTTATGATCTGACACCAAAACAGTTATATATCAGCTAACTGATAACAATAAAATTGTGGAATTGTGGTTTTAATTCAATATTAAAATGATTTAATAAATATATGACTTTGGTGCACATTGACAAATTGTTAATTTAAGTACAATGATACCTTACTTTGTAATCTACTTACTTACTTCCCTTAGCAATTTTTATATTTTGTAACCAAACAAAGGCAACCTGCAAGGGTGCCTTTATTTTGTTGTTTGTATATCTGCCTTATATCGCTGTCTGCATCGGCTGCCTGATATCTAATGAATGTCATTTGACAATAAAAGTAAAACCAAGAACTAAAACACATTTTGGGTAAATTCTTTTCAATCAGTTTGAAACCTAAGTAAAACTTAAAACTGATGTGCTATCTGCAGATACTCTTCTGTCAGTTGAACAAAATCTATTAAGCCTAGAAATACTTATATTTGAAATAAAATTGTACAAATTTTATGAACTCTACATCCAACCCTCCGAATTTTATTTGGAGCTGTATATATGGTTCATTCAGGGTGAATCAAGATATTTCAAGGCCTTATTTGAAGAAACAGAAAAAGTTACTTAAAGATGTTTGGAGGGCCGATTTTTTTAAAAACCAATACTGTGTTATTACATGTTTGACAATTTATTTTCCTAGCCGGTAATCGAACCCGTTGTTTTAGAAAAAAAAACACACCTGACCTGTATTAGCACTTAACCGGCGATCGCGTCTATGTAAATTTTCATTTTGCCTTACAAGCCGCACGCTCTTTAGGATAGTTTTGGATATAGTGTTTGGTAAAATGACCGACACTATACTTTGAGGAGTTGGGGACATTATTGGCCAATAGCTACCTAGTTATTACTCCATTGAGCTGTGTCCCAAGTGTGTAAGGGTGTGTGTGTTATAATTATTAGAAATCTCGATTATAGATCGTCATAAGACTCATAACTTTAACATTTTTCCGTTTTTGCACATTTTTTTTACTTTGGAAGCGCATTATGTCAGTCATTTTTGTTTTTCAACACAGACAAGAAATTATGACGATTTTATAGCGAGAGATTAGGTAGGTATAGTATAAGGAGTCCGCCCGCTACAACGTACCTACTTATGTAGGTTAGGTACGTTGTAGCGGGCGGACTCCTTTGAGCATACAATAAAACCCTTAACAATCTCCTCTCCTATTTTTACCCTTTGCATCAAAAACTAGTCTGTTCATGCAGAAAATATCAAACCTGTCGAACTGAGCTTTACGATAAAGATCTTCAATAAACACCGTAGGTATCATTACTTTTAATAAAAAGCTTTTTTACAAAAAAAGATAACCGTCTTCAAAAACTACAAAATAAAAATAACTTTAGTTTTGGAAGTCGGTGGCAATACTTACCTACATAAAAAACAAAACCAAAGCCGCCGACTTCCAAAACTAAAGTTATTTTTATTTTGTAGTTTTTGAAGACGGTTATCTTTTTTTGTAAAAAAGCTTTCTATTTTTCACTTTTTAGTGCTTGTGTATTAATGTTTGAAATCCTTACAAAAAGCCCTTTCAAACAATACCTCACACGATTTATTTAATTTTGGAAACTGGTAGGTTGACGTACCCCCCCCCCCCCTTTTCCTTCAGTCAGTCATCGACTACACGTATAAACAAAGCAATTTCACTAGTTACGATATTGCTGCTGTGATTCTGTGAGGAGTTCCATTCCATATCTCCGAAGTTCATCATCAGATATTGAAATGGTGACAATGGGACCACACGGGAAGCACCAGCTTTCAAATAAAAAAAGAATCATGAAAATCGGTTCACCCAGTCGCAAGTTAGGAGCTAACAAACATAAAAAAAAAATATAGACGAATTGATAACCTCCTCCTTTTTTTGAAGTCGGTTAAAAATAGTACCACGGATAGGTACGATCATTTGACTTACCTACTTATTGTCTTTATGTATTTTCAGGCTAACTGAAGGAAGTAAAACCCTCCAACTTTATTACCTACTTATTTTCACACAGTGGTAGTTTTTAGAAAAAAAAACTTTTCCTTTTCCCCGCTAAGAATTTCTACACACCACTCTTTCGACATTACACTGAAGTTCGTATGAAGTCATGTCACCGCCGGAAAGTATGACACCATAAATCGTGGGTGCGTTTACAAACAAACTCACGTACATAACGGCCGACGTATCTCGGCGGCCCTGAAGTTAACCGATTGCTGCGCAGTAAACAATGTCGTTTATGAGATCCATTGCGCAGCCAAACAGCTAACTTCATACCGGTACCGCCAAGATACGTCGGCCGTACTACGCAAACAGCCAGACCCGGCCCGGAACAACTACATACCTGTAGGACATACAAATACACAGAGTACATTATACTATCTATACATATAATAAAATTGTAGAAAAGTGGTGTCTGTACAATGGAAATATATAAAAAAAAAGTAGCAGGGGTTGTTATTACATCGATGCCGAACCCGAAATTGTAATTAATTTTTTTTTTGTCTGTTTGTCTGTTTGTCTGTGTGTTTGTGCACGCTAATCTTCGGAACTACTGGACGGATTTGAATGATTTTTTTTTTGTTGTATAGGTATTAAGTCTGGGCAACATATAGGCTATAATATCTTGGAAACTTGAACACCTGATGCAGAACCGCAACAGACCAGCTAAACTATAAGAGATACAAAAATGGTACCATAGCAAAAATTGTTTCACGTGATGAGCATTTTCTGCTGAGAGAATAAATTTGAAGATCTGGAACACCTGATGTGGAACTCCAAGAGCCCAGCTACACTATAACATATATAGAAATGACGTCTTAGCAAGAGTTGTTCAGCCTGATGAGCACTCTCTGTTGTCGTATAAAATTTGCAGATCTGGAACAGCTGATGTGGAACTCCAAGAGCCCAGCTACACTATAACATATATATATAGGAATGACGTCTTAGCAAGAGTTGTTCAGCCTGATGAGCACTCTCTGTTGACGTATAAAGATTGTAGATCTGGAACACCTGTTGTGGAACTCCAAGAGCCCAGTTACACTATAATATATACAGGAATGACGTCTTAGCAAAAGTTGTTCACTCTGATGAGCACTTTCTGTTGACGTATAAAAATTGAAGATCTGGCACACAAAATTCCAAGCGCCCAGCTACACTATAACATTATAGGAATGACGTCTTAGCAACAGTTGTTCAGACTGATGAGCACTCTCTGTTGACGTTAAAAAATTGAAGATCTGGAACACCTGATGTGGAAATCAAAGCTCAATTTCACTGTATAATTATAAAATAACATAAGCTGGGAGTACCTCCACGCGGTGAAGGCGGTAACAGTTTAGGACTGATTTTCGATGAAATCTCGCTCATCCCGTTGTTTTCCCGTCCCCAGGCCTTAGAATTCTACATCAGACGTTTCAGATCTTCGATTTTGACGACCCCGTTGTCGCTGGCATAAGCAACAGGATCCGCGTACGAAGTCGCGGGCAGAAGCTAGTATTGAAATACAAATATTTGATCCGTGCGGAAATCGTTCCCGCGACACGCAGCGCAGCAGCCAATCGCACAGCCACTACGCCAACTGTGTCGTATTTTTTCCAACATCACACCTGTATAATCATTGAAGGGTTAAAAGAACAGCTGGGATCGTTGTCGGACAGTTAAAAAAATAGATGTTCGGCAGCAGAAGATAAAATTAAATGTGGCCAATGATAACAAAGAACCAATCAATGGTTGTCCTAAACTAGGCTACACGACTACATCTTTCCAATCAAGAACGAACGTTTTAGAAGAACCAACTGCAAAATTTACTAAGAACATCAGTCACAGTACCTACCTAGGTGTATTTAAAGAAAAAAGTGAAAATAGGAAGTTGAAGGCTAAGAAACTGAAGCCGTTTACACCTGCGTCCGCTGCGGTTGCGGACCCGCAGCTTCTGTAGAATGCAGATAATGTAAAAAAAAAAAACATCAAGTTTTAGCGCTCTTACGCACTAGCGGTTAACCGCAGGGTGGCTAACCGCGCGGCTAGCTGTTTTTCCAGTTTAACTGTAAACTTAATGTGCAACCGCTTATGATTGTACGCACTAAACCGCCACACGGTTGCATATTAAACTGGAAAAGCGGCTAGCCGCCCGCGCCCCCGCGGTTAACCGCTAGTGCGTAAGCGCTCTTACGCCCGCGGTGTGCGCGGTTGTTTGCAGTTCCCATTGCACCGGCGGCGGCGGGCAACTAGTAAAATCGCGCGGGCCGCGATCACCCGCAGCCTCGGCGAGTTGTGCCCGTGTTCTCTGCGATCGGTTGTCGGTTGGCGGTTGGCGGGCGACCGCAGTAGCAGCTCGTTTCTGGTATGTCAATGGCGATCTGAACCTCAAATAAGCAATCTGATCGTTAACCGCGCGACTTGCAACCGCCCGCCAAGTTTGCAAGCGATAATCGCAACTACGATGGCTGTGTAACCGCACAGCACAGAACTCCGATCTCGTGAGTTTGGGCTGCTCTCCACCACGACGCTCTTCCATCGCGACGGGCGCGGGTAAAAACCGCTTCGTTAATTCTTAGCCGAAAACTCTGACACCATTAACCAATAATTCCAAGACAGCTTCTCTAAAGAAACAATTTATTTTAGCCCTGAAAACCTGATCCATTTTTTAATTTACTGTGAAATTAGATTTTTTGTGCCTTTAAATCAATAAATAGTCAATTGAGTTGGCAAATAAGTCCTATTCAGGGAGCACGGCGGGCGTTAGCTTTATCCTTTGGGTACGGAATCCATAAAAGGAAGTTAAAATAGGTATCTACCTACTTATAATAGTAAAGTAGGTCTGTATTCTTTTCACTCACAAATCGCACTTTGTTGGTATAGACCGGGGTTCCCAAACTTATTTTGGCTACGCCCACTCTGAGAATAAATTATTTTCTAGCGCCCCCATTTTTTCACCTACTTCAAAACCAATTATTAGATGAAATTACAAATCGGTCCTCAAGCCTCTCTCTACACAACGCCCCGATTTTTTTTCTGGGTCTCTTACCGCCCCCCGTTAGGTCTGCAGCGCCCATCACAAGGGGGCGTTATCGCATACTATGGAAAAGGCTGGTGTAGACCTTCAGTCTTATTCATCAAAAGTTAAAATAGGTTTATTAGCTTGTTATAATAAGAATCCCGAAAATCATTATTCACAAACGGTATATAAATGGTGTAATAGCAACACTGACAGACAAATATTACACAGTACCTTCTCTTTATACGTCTGTGCACAGTACGAACTATAATACGCATGAATGCAACATTGTCAATATTACACGTATATTTTGTGATAATAACTTGAAATAGCTAGGTACGCAGCAAATCATAGCAAACAATTCGTGTTTTTCGCAATCGTAGACAATATATAGATTAGTGTTGCCAACGTTAAGAGGCATTTTTAATGGACGTTAAAAAATGAACGTTTGTCAAGAGAAGGATAGAAATTCCTGATTGACCTCATTAGAAAGATATATCATTTGTTGATGAAAAGAAGTATTTTCTTGGTTTTCATTATGTATTGATTGAGAGATAATATGTGTTTATGACGTGGTTAACCCACTTTTTTTTACGCTTTAAAAATCTGAAACGAAACGACACATCAAATAAATATTTAAATTCATTAAATTGGCAACACCTGTTATTAAAAATAATAATGAAATTACCTACATTATTTTGTATAATGAAACGATTATTTTACTTTGGAGATTGTGGAGTCATGCAAATTCTAAATTAACCAATGTTACATGTTACTGTGCGTTGCTCTGAAACACCTGTCACCGAGTTCTAGCTATAATATTTTGTTGTGCGCGGGTTACGTTTTGAAGTACCTATTGAAATACTATACGAGCTTGTTTATTATAACGAGACTGAATATGAATTTATCAGGTAAGTTTACTAGTTTACGTTCTTTTATGTGTGTTTGTTGCCGTACACATTTCTATTAATATTGCTATTTTAGATATTGATGCTATTGTTATTGTCGGCTTTTAACCTCAAAATTACACCGATCCACTATGTAGCTAAGAAGGTACGGTTTACGAGTAACTTTAGCGTATTAATAATATTTATTAAAGATATCGCTGCTATATAGATAAACGCTACACATATTATGATCACCCTCTGACCTGTTCTTAATTAGAAACTTTTATTTTGACGTCCGACAGACCCTTCCGATGAGGACAGCAGCAGTGATGAGAGTATATCTTTACCCGCCAAGCGCGCTAGAGCCGACACATATGGTGCATCATCTACCACATCACATGGCTCTGGTGAGTACAAAACATAAAATAAAAAAAAACATTTATTTCAGAATCAAGTTCCATATTTTGTTAGTAACGGCCTTATATCTAGTGTTAGTAAACCCCTAAGACGACCCATTGACCAAATAAACTAATCTAATGGGTAATTATATAAATTTAAAACTAAGTACACCCGCTAGAGACATTCCCATCATTCCCATCTAAATCTACTTCACTGCATGGAGTCGTATCCAGTGTCCTATTAAATTTAAAAAAACACTTTTGTAAAACTTGTTCTCTAAAGAAGTTATAAGTATGGAACTAAAGAAAAGTTTGTATTGTATTAACTAAGCATTTGTGTTAAAGTTTAGCTATCCATCTTCAATTGATAATATAATAATGCAAATAGTAAAATGAATCAGACAACTTTGTATTCACATATAATAAAATGTACTTATGCTAAATGATCAAACCTAATAAAATTTTAAAGATCACAACAAAGCACTTTTTAGAATTTCTTCTAGCCACTTCATAAATCTAAACACAATTGATAAATAATTGAGTATGAGATGCTAACCTGTAAATTATACTTTCCCATTCCCATTCCAAAAAGGTGGAAATCAGTGAACAATACATTAAGTTTTTTTTTTATTTATTTATTTTTTATACTTATAAAATTCTAAAATTAATCTGTATGACATGTTAGATTATTATTATGAGGCTCTTCTCTTTTACAACATTGTTTTATCCATTTTGTAAATGCTACAATGAGTGGTGTCCAATGAGCACTTTCTGCACATACACACATCAAAAGTGTCTAGGGATCAACATCCCTAACATTTGTTAGGGATGTTGATCCCTAGACACTTTTGATGTGTATAATTCTGTGCCTCCGGTGAAAACTGATATAACTCCAATTTGATACAACTTGAGTTATATCAGTTTTCACCGGAGGCACAGAATTATCTACACAATGTTATACCAACTAAAAATGTTTTTATCATTTTTATTCAGCTGATGCACCAATTACTGGTGATTTTCAACAGCCAGGGATTGTAAGACAAAACTATGGAGATCGAAGTCCAGAAGAGAATATTAGGTTAAGCAGAAGTAGTTTAAGTGAGAATTGTTCATCACCAAATGATCAATATGATGACCCAGTATTTGATGAAGCAGAAGATGGAGAAGGTTCTGGACGTCCTGGCTTTCAAGACTCAGGAGACACATTTTACAATAAAAATCCTGAACAGAATAAAAACTTTGAGGAAACATATAGTGGGGAATATTCAGAAATATCCAAACGGCTGATGATGAACATGGGCTTTAAACCTGGAAAAGGTTTAGGTAAATTTGAACATGGTAGAACACAACCAGTTGAGGCATCTGCACAAAAAGGACGTAGAGGATTAGGAGCTAAACCATCTGCAGTGGGAGCGCTGCCACAAAATATTAAGGAAATCACTGAGGAAGCAAAGCCTGAAGCAAGGGAAGAAGTAGTAAGTTGCCTGCTTTTTTTTAATTTAAAAGATAATGGTGACTTCCATGTGTACATAATTTTATTGTGAAAATTGTTTAGTCAAACTTTGAGTTTTGTGTTTGGATCTGGAACTCTATAATCTAATAGAATGTAATAGGCTAACTGTTCTTATTTACAGTTATGGCTTGATCCTGCACCAGAGGAACCATTATCTGGTGATATTTTAGAAAAATGGTTCCGAAGAGGCCCAAAAAAAACAACTATTGATGATGAAACCCATTTCGTTGATCCGGCTATATTAAAAGGAGTGTTAGATTCTAAGGTATTCCATACTGCAATAAGAATTCTACATTGACTTAATTATTGTGATAGTGAAGGTGTAAATCCAGACAATTTTAAGCCAATTATAGTGAAAAAAAAATTAGTTCATCAAGTCATTATTTTCTTTTTTAAATTTACCTGTATGGTCTCACTGCTGGACAAAGGTCTTGCTCATTGTAATCTACAAAAATGATGTTACAAGCATTCGACATCAGTTGCACATGCATCCACTTTTACACTCAATTAACTTATATTTTTTATTTTACAGACAATATTCGATAGTTTAGATGATGAGGACTTACGCCATGCGCGGTTTCGGAGTAATCCTTACGAAACAATTGGTTCAGTGATATTCCTGAACAGAGCTGCCGTGAAGATGGCCAATATAGATGCTGTGTTTGACTTTAATTTCACAAACCCTAAGAAACAAAATGGAGAAGATGCTGTAGATAAGAAAGAAATATTGTATTTTGCTGATGTTTGTGCTGGTCCTGGGGGATTTTCTGAATATGTGTTATACCGCAAGGGTTGGAGGGCAAAAGGTTATTCATTATTTTACCTTGCCTGGGTGATATTCAATCATTATAACAAAACCTTACTTCTTCTTTTCTTCTTTTTCTTAATGGTTTCTTTATTTTAGGATTTGGTTTCACCCTTAGAGGACCTAACGATTTTAAACTGTCCGATTTCTATGCTGGATCACCTGAAACCTTTAATCCGTTTTATGGAGTGAAAGATGATGGAAATATATTTAACCCTGCAAATCTTACATCATTGAAAGAGCATGTTCTAAAACAAACGGAAGATCAAGGTGTACATTTTCTCATGGCTGATGGTGTACGTATTTTAGATTACTTAAACCAAAGCTACACTTTAAAAAAAGAAATTGTTTGTTAAAAAAATATCTGCTTATTTTATTATATTTTAGGGCTTCTCTGTACAAGGTCAAGAAAACATACAAGAAATACTGTCAAAGCAGCTGTATCTATGTCAATGTCTTGCAGCTTTGATGCTTGTGAGAACTGGAGGCCATTTTGTTGTCAAACTTTTTGATGTCTTCACTCTGTTTAGCGTTGGCTTGATCTATATCATGTACAGATGTTTTGATAAAGGTAAAAAAGTCAATTTTATTAGCAAATACTAATTTAATTTTTCTTGGAACGAAATAAGGGTTGGGATGAAAGGAAAGATTTGATTTATTTGGTTTTCAGTTTGCATTCACAAACCAGTGACTTCCAGACCAGCAAATTCCGAGCGATACCTTGTATGTCTATGGAAAAGGTTGGGAACCGAACCAGCCGAACAACACCTCGCATCTATAAACTCGATGTTATGGAGTGACGTGGAACGCGGTGGAGATGTCACCCAACTTGTACCTTTAAAAGTCATTGAAGAAGATAAGAACTTTTTTGAATACATTTATAAAAGTAATTGCCTGTATGTACGCACTTATAATAATTTATGGCCTGTTTCATAACGTCCAGAGGAGCAATTACCGTTTTATTAATAATGATAGTATTTTGAATCTGTTAAAAAATTATCATCAAGTTTTTGACATTGATTGTTGCTGAGTTTAAATTGCGACTAGAGATTTTAAACCCTTTTCAATTAAGGGTGCTTTCTTGTAGTCGCAATCAACCTGAAGAATTATTAAACACGCTTCAAATAATCTACTAAAGTCATAACTCTCCGGTTTTACCGTTGTTGGGTAAAATGGCATAAAACATTTTTTCTGGGGATTGTGAAACAGGCCATTAATATTGTAATCATTAATAAATTCAGAAATATACAATTAACTTCACATCATAATTTCAGACTTGGAGAAAGACAAATTCAGAATTTACTTAAAATAGCTAGGTTCAGTAAAGATAAAAATTTAAAAGATACTACACAAGCAGAAATGAAAGAGCAGTGTTTAGCATTGTGGAAAGTAAGTTTCAATATAGTGTGTTTAATGGTTTTGCTCCTTAAATTATATTTTAATACAATAATTAAAAGAACCCTAATTATTTCAATACATTATTTTTAGTTACCTGATGCAGTGAGAACACAGCCTGAACGTCGAGGTCATGACGATACATTATCGTCTATCAGATCGATGATCAAGAAACCGGCATCAGATTCGGAAAGCCTGTATTCCTTTAAATCTAATGTGTTGAACAAACCGCCCAATTACTTGGAAAACTGCTCCGAACTTAAGACGTATTTTAGAAATGTTTTAGACTGGAATTTTGTGTTTTTAAGCAGTGGGAAAAATAGTCCAGATTTAAGAATATTTATAGGTAACAACATGTTGTTTAGTATTTAATTATGATTGATTCAGAAATCATGGCGGTGCTAACTGCTAATACTGCTCATCTATGTTTTCATTTGAATTATTCCATTTTGATTATTTTTACCCGAAATGAGGGTAGGTAATGAATTTAACAGTCTTGTATGGATCCTAAGTCAAACTCAACTGATTCGATTTTGACAAATATGGCGTTGATTTGATCTTTAGTGTGAAAATGACGTAAATCAAATCATTTTTTGTAATTAAATTAAATTAAATTTTCATTTAAGGTTGTGGAGGGAAGCAAGTATTTCAATTGGAATCGAATTCGTGGAAGACAGTCGTAGATTTACACCTGACGTTGCCTGCTAAAACACTCATTTATGGAGAGGTATGTTGTAGGTACCACTTTATTTTAACAGACTTCAAAAATAGGAGGAAGTTCTCTGATCAACCTGTATTTTTTACATTTGTTACCTCATGCCTCTAGTTCGTCTCAGCTAAATTGTATGCTTATTTTTTTATTTAAGTACTTTCTATTTGTTTTAAATCCGTCACGAAAACATTAATCAAGACAGGTGGCATCACCATCACATTCAAAATGATAAACTATGAGAATTGATTTTAGGTTGTAAAAGAATATCGTGGACAGGGCAACAATCAAATCTACAGCAAGGCGTTACACATTATAGACGCTTTGATGTTGGGCGGAGTCGATATCTCTGGTGATTCTCTGAGCGACAGGTTAGTTATTTTTAAGGTTTGCTACTGAAATACAGCACTATTTCTTGTTGTCTTCAAATCAAATCAAACCATTTATTTGCAAACATGGGTAATTAAGTCTTTTGTCACCGTCACCTGCCGTCAACGTGATTATATGAACTTCGAATGTCATTTTGTTCTTCAATGAGGATATATTAATGTGTTAAATGGTTTTATTTATTTTTCAGAATAAATCAATGTAATTTGTTTTGTTCTGCATTGAATAAACCATTCGATAATCAAGCTCTTCCAATAAGAACCAAGAGACTTTACAATATGCAACAATTCGAATCGGCTGTGAGCAATTTAGAATATCGCGCCATGAAACGAGTGAAAAGAGCGGTAACGATTGACACTCCTGATAGGATAAACAGAAATAATATGTTTTACGTTGTTGGATCTGTTCTATTTTTGAAAGAAATAAAAGGTATGTAGAAATATATTTTAGTTCTAATCGCCTTTCTCAAAATTCATCCTAAGTAATACTTAAATTTCGGTAAATAAAAAACATGAATGAAACTTAGTTAAGCGGAACTCAACTTTCAATAGCGCACAGTGGCGGCTGTACCTTAAGTGCGCTCGTGCGCTGAACCACCAATTCAAAAGATTTAAAAATTACAAAATAATTAAGTAGGTACTTCATCTTTATTTTTAAATTACCATTTTAGGTATTAGTTATTTTTAAACATACAAAAACGTATAAAAAATTAAATCTCCAATTATGGTGAAACAGTTTGAGCGCTTTACTAAACTATTAAGACTTATTTTCCTGTAAAGACAAATTCTCGTGCGCTTCGGCGAGTGCACGAGGACTGCTAATATAACTTGTAGGAAATACGAATAATACGCCTGACGCGTGAAACAGAAGATAGTTCATAGAAATGTACCGAGTAATGAGTGGGTTCTCGAGCGCCGCACGTGCGAACCGAGGATTGCCGAGAGCTCCCGATGTTTGACGAATTATTGGCCGGCCGGCATGCATGGGCGCG
Organism: Hoplodrina blanda; assembly: GCA_949316365.1. Classification (NCBI taxonomy): domain Eukaryota; kingdom Metazoa; phylum Arthropoda; class Insecta; order Lepidoptera; family Noctuidae; genus Hoplodrina; species Hoplodrina blanda. The sequence goes on from OX438592.1 coordinate 10,044,101, forward strand.
AGGTGATGACGGCAGCCATGATTGACATCTCGTTAAATCAGACTGTTTCACTATATGTGTGACGCGTTAATTATTGTTTATTTATATTAATAAATAAATAAATAAATTACCGTACTTAATTGTTTTTAGTTTTTGTTTCGATTTTTTTCGAGAACTTTTATTCTAAGCCAACTCTGAAGGTGGCAGCAATTTCATGGTGGACCCACTAACTGTTATCCCATACTGTGTATGGTGTTAGTGAAAATGAGCATAAACATTGATTATATTAATTTTAAAAAGTAACTCTAATTTTAATATTTTAGTAAAGTGCACCACCAGTTCGATAACCCACCAGCCGCCACTGATAGCGCAGCATCATTACTGATTTTAAATAATTTATTTTTTAGATCCATGGATCGCGGTTATATCGAAGAGCAGTGGCCGTAAATATTATTTCAGCATAGGGAGGGATGGAAAGCGTAATAGCGAATACGATATTCCAGCAGATGCCAAGTTGGATATGTTAAGTGCATACACAAGGCGCGTCATGTGGCCCTGGGAACCATGGGCCAGTGCTATATTTGACAGCCAAACAAGAGAAAGTGTAACACGAGCAGACATGGAAGAATATATAGCAAGTGTAATTAGTAAATAGTTGTTTTAAAACTTATAGCTAGAACTGTAAATATTTATAAATTAAGAACAGTAAAAACTAGGTGAAATGTACTCTAAAAAAAATGAGATTCAATGTTATTACTAACTTATAACGCACAAAAATGAAATGTTTCAATGAACTCTGTTGGAATACCTATACATATAAAAACAACGAATACCTTCCTACATTATGTTATATGTACCTATACTATTAAAAGTTATTTTTATATAATAAATGTTTTTATTGAACTAGGGAATTGTGGCTGCACTATACACCTCTGTCTGGTCCTAGTTCCTTCGGGGAATAGAAGAGGCCTGCGTATAAGGCTGGGCGCAAACGTCCGATTTCCAGATCGGGTTTCCGAATCAGGAGGCGTGTATGTAAATACACACACATACATAAATAAAATTACACACACATGTTAAAAAGGCCCCCGGTTCGATCCCGGGCGGGCACAGTTGCTTTTTGTATTTTATTGCCGATCATAAAAAGTATCTTCACGCTTTTTTATTAATTGGGTCATCAGAGAAATCTCAAAAATAAACATTTTGTTAAAATAAAAGTAAACTACGTACTATTTCTCGCCTTAAAACTTACGTTTAGAAAACTATGATTGTTATCAAGGCCAAGTATGCCGCAAAACCAAATTATTTGTCGTATCAGATTACGATAGCTCACTTTGTTATTTTTTTTTTGTTGCTTTGTATGAGCTACCTATGTTATGAAATACCACGTTACCGATTTGGGGTAACATGACATGTAATGATAGTTGTATTGATCTAAATAAATAAAAAAAATATTTATTTAGATTGCGTCGGGGACAGTGGTCAGTGATTGACTGACGCGAGAATGATTCGAGCGGTTACACGATCAGTCTGGCATCAGTCTGCTGTCATTCACAACAGAATGATGAAAAATATTTAAAATATTTAATTTTTGTCATTCTGGACCATCAGTCCGTCAATCAACCGGTTACACGATAATTCTCCCGTCATTCTGACCAGACTGATGGACCAGAATGACGCCAGACTGAGCGTGTAACCCATGAATTAGAAAAAATTAGTGAGATGATTGGGAAAAAGTTAGGAACCATATCAGCTGGAGTGTATAAAAGTCATGAATCAGTCAGTACTTTAATCCTAAATAGTAACCAGTCTTCTTTAGTAATCAGGATCTTCTACTGTGCGTCATAATTAAAAAGTTGAAAATAAAATTAAAAGACAAAAAAATAACAGGCTTTTTACAGGCTGACTAAAAAGTTAAAAAATAATTTAATTATAAGTCCCATTTTTTATTAAAAAGCGTGTCACATTAGGATGTCGGAAGATACAAAGAAGAAAAGAAAGTATACCACGCACAGTACCTACCACGCCTTTTTTTTTTAAATTAGTACCCTAAATTATTTTAAACATTTTAGTTCTTTTTATTAGTAATTTATGTAGTAGTTAGATATTTTAATTTTTTTTTCTTTTAATTTTTATCTATGGTTCTTTGTTGTGTTTTGACATATTGACACTGACAGACAGTTGTTTTCTCAATTTCTCGTAATTCTCGCGCCGTCGCGGGTAATCTGCTGAGAAGTGATTCAGTTAATCAGTTTAATAAATATCAAAGAGTTTGTTGCGTTTCAATTTCAACAGGTTTCAAACTTTCAAATAATCTCATTTACGATTGATTTATCAATCAGTTAGTGTATAGTAAATAAACACATACCTAGTTTTAAAATGACTGTGGGCGAAGTGAGCAAAAATTTGCCATGGTTAGTTTACCCGGTCTTTTATCCACAATTTAGATTTGGGATACTTCCGGATAAACAGATTTGACTTTCTGACTTGCTTTCATATTTCAGGGTCGAAAAATATCGTCCTTCGAAGTTAGAAGACTTAATTTCTCACGACGATATAATCAAAACAAGTAAGAACAAATCCATTACTTTTCATTAATAATTAATTGATTACTTTCTGTCTGATTATTGGTTGTTAATGTAACTGATTTGTAAACATTCTAGTAAACCAATTCATGAAAGAGAACCAATTGCCTCATTTGCTCTTTTATGGACCTCCCGGAACTGGCAAAACATCAACAATTTTAGCTTGTGCAAGGCAAATTTACACACCACAACAGTTCAACTCAATGGTAAGTCTAGCAGAATCTTTTATTTACAAAAGATAAAAGTTATGCTATTTCACTGATAGAGCAGAATTTATTGCTGGATACATTTTATTGTTCTTATTTCTATAATTATATTGAGTTCAATTTCACAGGTCCTAGAACTAAATGCATCTGATGATCGAGGGATAGGCATTGTGAGGGGTCAGATACTGAGCTTTGCATCAACTAGAACAATATTCAAAGCTGGGCCCAAGTTGATTATATTAGATGAGGCAGATGCGATGACCAATGATGCCCAAAATGCTCTTAGAAGAAGTAAGATAGAAATTATTAACTAAATTATAATGTAAACACTTAAATGTTTGTGCCTTTGTGTGTTTGGTTGTTTGTTACTAATAATGCTTTAACCTGTTGAGAAGCGCTGCACAAGCGTTAATCTATGTCTATGTACCTATGCTATGCATATAATAATCAACAGGTTGTATAGATTCATACTGAACTTATTAGGACATACGCCATCACTTAGCCTATAGCCTGCAGGTGCAGACCAAGAAAACACTTCTACAATACCCCATTTATCAAATTATGATATACCTATAGTTTAGATATGGGGTTCCCAAACTTATTTTGGCTACGCCCACTTTGCGAATCAATTATTTTCTAGCGCCCCCATTTTTTCACCTACTTAACTTAACAACCACCTAGTACATGAAATTACAAATTGCTCCCCAAGCCTCTACACAACACCCCGATTTTTTTTCTGGGTCTCTTACCCCTCTCTCCCTTTAGGCTTGCAATGCCCACAAGGGGGCGTATCGCCTACTTTGGGAAAGGCTGGTTTAGATGAAATGAAGAAAAAGATTTTTTTTAAGTATATCTATTTATTTACGGGGTTTTTTCGATACATTCATGCTAAACTCATAAACGCTACTTTTGGCTTCGCCATAGTAGGGTAAAAATTACATAAATGCCAATAAACTATATATTTTAGTACCGCCCGTCGCTGCCGCCGCCTCCGTCTATTCGCCCGTCTGTACCTAGGTCTGTTCGTCAAACTGTCGGTCTTGTGTTTTTGTTGACGTTCGATATCGATGGCAGCAAAGTAGAAACGGACATCTACAAAATCGCAACTTTACAGGAGAGCAGATTTAGTTTAAAAGAGTGGTTATTTTGAGAGTTATGGACCGATTAACCTGAAATTTTCTATAATGCTTTAAAATAACCTTCTTTATGAATTGTGTAATAGGTTTTATCGCTTTATCGTTGTTTTACTGAAATAATGTAGATGTCTTTTTTTACTCTGAAAAAACTTTGACGTAGAAGAAGACATCTGCCTGATAACCGTTTATCAGGCAGATGTCTTCTTCTACGTCAAAGTTTTATTACATTGTAATAATAAAACATAAATAAAAAAATATTTTTAAAAACAAGCTTTTATTTAAATTAAAACGTAACCTAAAAAAAAAAGAAAATATAATGCGAACTAAAAATAAAAAAATAAATTTAAGTGACTAAATGATGTATATGAATATAAATCTTTTCAAAATGTAAAAAATATAAAAATTTTAAAAGCTTGAGGCACTGATGTACGCTATCAGTTAGGTATACAGGTGTACTGCACAATATCAGTGCCTCAAGCTTTTAAAATTTTTATATTTTTTACATTTTGAAAAGATTTATATTCATATACATCATTTAGTCACTTAAATTTATTTTTTTATTTTTAGTTCGCATTATATTTTCTTTTTTTTTTAGGTTACGTTTTAATTTAAATAAAAGCTTGTTTTTAAAAATATTTTTTTATTTATGTTTTATTTTCTACTTTTTAGTCTTTTGAAATCTTGCAATCAATATAAGATTTAGCATTAGTCAAGATTAACTTAGCCACGAGGAATTTTTTTTAGCTATGTGCTATATTCCAGGTCCATTATCAGGTCAGCTCCATGTCATAACAATATTGCATTGTTATATAAGACGTCTGCCATTTTGAATTAAGAATGACGTGATTTTACTTATTATGCTTCGCTCACCAAGCCCTTCCATTTGATACCCATATCATAGGGGTTACTACGGAAATTATAAATCGCCATTTTGTGACGTCCGCCATATTGGATATGCAATGACGTCACTTTAGTTATTGTGTTTCGCTAACCAAGCCCTTTTATTGGAAACCCATATCGTAAGGGCTACTGTTGAAATTATAAATCGCCATTTCGAGACGTCCGCCATATTGGATTTAGAATGACATCACTTTACTTTTTGTATTTTCATTTTCCGTCTCCTAGACAAGTTGCAAACCAATGCTATTGACACCCATCTCACCAAATTACACAAGTCATGGTATACCTCTTATGTCTGTTATTACGGTTGACCGTTGAGTCAATTTCATGGTGAACTCACCAACTGTCTATCATATCCGAACGGGTATGCAAAATGTCAAGTCCCTACTGCCGACCGTTGAGGAATTCTTTGGTTTGGAGCCAATTCTGAAGGTGGCAGCAATTTCATGGTGGACCCACTAACATTACCCAATGTCTTCCCAATGGGTGTGCAAAATTTCATGTCCCTACTGTTAACCGTTGAGGAGTTCCCTCGTCTGGAGCCAATCTTGGCAGTAGCATTACGTCATGCTTATCATAAACATGCATTGTCATTGGGACTGGACCAGTATGTAGAATTTCATGTCCCTACTGTTAACCGTTGAGGAGTTCCCTCGTCTGGAGCCAATCCTGGCAGCAGCATCACGTCATGCTTATCATAAACATGCATTGTTATTGGGACTGGACCAGTATGTAAAATTTCATGTCCCTACTGTTACCCGTTGAGGAGTTCCCTCGTCTGGAGCCAATCCTGGCAGCAGCATCACGTCATGCTTATCATAAACATTCAATGTCATTGGGACTGGACCAGTATGTAAAATTTCATGTCCCTACTGTTAACCGTTGAGGAGTTCCCTCGTCTGGAGCCAATCCTGGCAGCAGCATCACGTCATGCTTATCATAAACATACAATGTCATTGGGACTGGACCAGTATGTAAAATTTCATGTCCCTACTGTTAACCGTTGAGGAGTTCCCTCGTCTGGAGCCAATCCTGGCAGCAGCATCACGTCATGCTTATCATAAACATACAATGTCATTGGGACTGGACCAGTATGTAAAATTTCATGTCCCTACTGTTAACCGTTGAGGAGTTCCCTCGTCTGGAGCCAATCCTGGCATCAGCATCATGTCATGCTTATCATAAACATGCATTGTCATGGGGACTGGATAAGTATGCAAAATTTCAGCTCAATCGGATAACAACAAATGGTCGAAAAATGGTTTGCAAATTTTGAAAGGACAACTTATTTACATACATACATACTTACTTACATACGAACAGTGCAAGCTAAATAAAAGCTTGTAAAAAGTGCCCATTTCATTTAAAATATCTAATAAAGTAAGATAATAATCTCCTGTAATACATTTAAGGATATTTAAAGAACATCTTTATAAACGAACCAGTGGCAGATGTCCGTGTTTACGTCGAACCGTAACCTCAAAATAATTTTTATTACTCACTCTAAAGCGCAGGCCACACCGCCAGCTAGCGGGCGGGCGGGCGTAGCGGGCGAACATCGTTTCACCTCTTTACATACTTCGGTTCACACCGCGAGCTACCGACTAACCTAACGAGCTAAGCTAACGAAATATCCGACGATTCCCAGCTAGCGGGCGGGCGGGCTAAGCGGGCGAACATCGTTTCACCTCTTTACATACTTCGGTTCACACCGCGAGCTACCGACTAACCTAACGAGCTAAGCTAACGAAATATCCGTCGCTCGTCTGTCCGTAGTTTTCGGTGTGAACCCCATAGTTTAGCTCGCCAATATTTCGCGTAGTTTGTATAGTTTCCTTCGTTCGCTTCGCCCGCCCGCCTAGCCCGCCCGTCCGCTAGCTGGCGGTGTGGCCTGCGCTTAAGATTTCATTACTAGCACTAATAATGAACTGTTAACACTATCATTATTATTACATTTAAACCGGTACGCGCTAGAATGTGACAACTGACTGATGTCTTTGTTGACGTTTCCATTCATCTGTCAAAGCTCCGAAGTAAAGGCGGACAAATTCACATGTCCGTTTCTACTGCGATGTTTTTTAAAAATCCAGTGTAGATGTCTTCATTTACGTGTCAAATTTTCTTTGTTATATTGAATTTTGAAAAAATTTTAATACAGACTTGTAGATAGGATTAATATAAGCTCATTTTTGTAAAAAAAGCATTTTCGAAAAAATGTAGATGTCCGTTTCTACTTTGCTGCCATCGATATACCTAACAAAAAAGAGATAAGCTAATAAAACATGGCGCGCCCCTCCATATAACTATTTCAATAATAATGAGTAATTAATGATGCCGCTAGTCGAGCAACAATAACACGCTCGATGGCAGCAAAGTAGAAACGGACATCTACAAAATCGCAACTTTACAGGAGAGCAGATTTAGTTTAAAAGAGTGGTTATTTTGAGAGTTATGGACCGATTAACCTGAAATTTTCTATAATGCTTTAAAATAACCTTCTTTATGAATTGTGTAATAGTTTTTATCGCTTTATCGTTGTTTTACTGAAATAATGTAGATGTCTTTTTTTACTCTGAAAAAACTTTGACGTAGAAGAAGACATCTGCCTGATAACCGTTTATCAGGCAGATGTCTTCTTCTACGTCAAAGTTTTATTACATTGTAATAAAAAAGTGCCCATTTCATTTAAAATATCTAATAAAGTAAGATAATAATCTCCTGTAATACATTTAAGGATATTTAAAGAACATCTTTATAAACGAACAAGTGGCAGATGTCCGTGTTTACGTCGAACCGTAACCTAAAAAAAAAATGTATTACTCACTCTAAGATTTCATTACTAGCACTAATAATGAACTGTTAACACTATCATTATTATTACATTTAAACCGGTACGCGCTAGAATGTGACAACTGACTGATGTCTTTGTTGACGGTTCCATTCATCTAAAGAAAGAAAGAAAGAAAAACAATTTATTCACGCGAAAGCGACGCATACAAAATAACTGTCAAAGCTCCGAAGTAAAGGCGGACAAATTCACATGTCCGTTTCTACTGCGATGTTTTTTAAAAATCCAGTGTAGATGTCTTCATTTACGTGTCAAAGGAGAACGGGCGGAAGTGGTCCAAGTGGCGTCGGCTGATGAAGCCTAGTCTATATAATAGTTCGTGAGTGTAGGATATTTTTTTACTATGGGCACCAAAAAATTGGCCTATGGGGAAAAAAGTTATACAGTCTAGAAAAATGAAAATGTAGACGAACAATGAAAAGTTTGCCTTCGGGCGGAAGTGTTCCAAGTGGCGTCGGCTGATGAAACCTAGTCTATATAATAGTTCGTGAGTGTAAGTTATTTTTTTACTATGGGCACCAAAAAATTGGCTCATGGAGAAAAAAGTTATACAGTCTAGAAAAATGAAAATATTGTAGACAAACAATGAAAAAGTTTGCCTTCGGGCGGAAGTGTTCCAAGTGGCGTAAGCTGATGAAACCTAGTCTATATAATAGGTCGTGAGTGAAAGATACTTTTTTACTATGGGCACCAAAAAATTGGCTCATGGAGAAAAAAGTTATACAGTCTAGAAAAATGAAAATATTGTAGACGAACAATGAAAAAGTTTGCCTTCGGGCGGAAGTGTTCCAAGTAGCGTCGGCTGATGAAACCTAGTCTATATAATAGGTCGTGAGTGAAAGATACTTTTTTACTATGGGCACCAAAAAATTGGCTCATGGAGAAAAAAGTTATACAGTCTAGAAAAATGAAAATATTGTAGACGAACAATGAAAAAGTTTGCCTTCGGGCGGAAGTGTTCCAAGTAGCGTCGGCTGATGAAACCTAGTCTATATAATAGTTCGTGAGTGTAAGATATTTTTTTACTACGGGCACCAAAAAATTGGCTCATGGAGAACAAAGTTATACAGTCTAGAAAAATTAAAATATTGTAGACGAACAATTCCGATTACTCGAAGACGCCGGAACCGATTTGGAAAATTCTATATTTGTTTGAAAGGGTATACTTCCCAAGTAATCCCATAGAAATATTGCCATGGTCTGATCATGAACTTCGGAGATATGGAACGGAACTCCTCATAGAATCATAGTAGAACAGTCGTAACAAGTAAAATTGCTTTGTTTATACGCGTAATTGATGACTGACTGAAGAAAGAGGGAGAAGGGGGTACGTCGACCCCCCTTCTACCACTTTCCATAAACAAAGCAGTTTTACTTGTTACGACTGCTCTGCTATGATTCTATGAAGAGTTCCTTTCCATATCTCTGTAATTCATTATCAGATCATAGCAATATTTATACGGGATTACTTGGGCAGTTATACCCTTTCAAATAAATAAAGAATGTTCGAAATCGGTTAAGGCGTCTTCAAGTAATCGGAATTGTTCGTCTACAATGTACCATTTTTCTGGACTGTTTATCTTTTTTCTCCATAGGCCAATTTTATGGTGCCCATAGTATAAAAATATCCTACACTCATGAACTATCATATGGACTAGGTTTCAGCAGCCGACGCCATTTGGACCAAGGTCCATACTAAAATGTCCGATCTCCTTTTCTTTGTTATATTGAATTTTGAAAAAATTTTAATACAGACTTGTAGATAGGATTAATATAAGCTCATTTTTGTAAAAAAAGCATTTTCGAAAAAATGTAGATGTCCGTTTCTACTTTGCTGCCATCGCGCTGATTTGTTTTTGTTTCGAGAGCTGTACTCAGTACGCACACATGCATTGTGAGTCTTGTAAATACTTTGACAAATACCTATGTACTTTCAAACGTTTTGAATTGTGGAAGAGAGCGTCAAGTTATCGTAGGTTATCTATACTAATATTATAAAGAGGTAACATTTGTTTGTAAGTTTGTATGTTTGTAAGTTTGTATGTAGAGGGTAATCTCTGGATCTACTAAACCGATTTTGAAAATTCTTACACTAATTGGAAGCTACGTTATCACTGAGTGCTATAGGCTTTATTTTATTATCAAAAATTAGGGATCCGTAAGAAAAATCACGCGAACGAAGTCGCGGGGAGAGTGCTAGTCTCTAATACATTATTTGAAAAATTACATAAGTATTAGTTTTGTTAGGTCATTTTCATTACAATAGGTATTATGTTATTAGTGGTACCTACCTAATCAACTAATACACGTTCATGGCCATACTATTTGAACATACCTAACCTACTACCTACATAATAAGTTGCCATGGTTATCTAAATGAAAACAAATGTTTCTGAAATATCATGGTTAATTTCTTTATCATGTTAAACCTTAGTTTTAAGAATTTGTCATATTTAACTATGTCAGAAAACTGTGATCTTCCAATTATGAAATTCCGTACAAAAGTTTAAATGAGCCAATGACAAGTTCTTTACGATGTACTACAGTGAAGACAACGTAGTTGAGGCTAAAACGATACAGATTGCTGTTCTTGGTGAGCCTAAAACTGGAAAGGTAAGTGCGACATACAATAATACAAATAGATACATGCTTCATCAAACAGGTCTGACAACGTTTTACATAATACTTCCAATCAACCAATCATTTATGGGCTTTGATCTTGCGTTAAGTAACTAGTTAAAGAATTCGAGTATATATAGCAGTAAAGTTAACAGTCAGGCTTAACGTTCATCGCCTTATCATATTTTCGTTAGTTTTGTTTCTTTGTAGAGTTGTCTTTGCCATCGTTACTTGGGTGGAAACAGTGTTGCTCCTGTGGGCGGCACGCAGGGTGCCGAGGTGATGGCGGGGCAGTGCATAGGACTGCGGCCAGCCGTGCCCTTGCAGCTCTGCGACGTCGCCGGCAACGCGCTGGAGACACACATGCTCGCTAACTATCTGTATGCTTCTGATGTAAGTTACAAGGGTTGCGTATCTATATCCTAATGAAATCATGTTTAGTCCTACTGTTCTATACCTGTGCCTTCTCCTAGCATGTTAAAAATCAAGTCAAATGGTCACCAGTAGGCAAATTTTATTCAAATAAACTTGCATTCATACATAACTAACTAAAGGCAGCTATTCTTAATAAAACGAAGCAATGGAGACACTGATAAATTTTATATCTACTTAGATCCTTCATTATATGAAAACACCATTCTATTCCAGATTATATTGTTTGTCTATGACCTTACAAATCTGCAAAGCTTCGATAAATTAACTGAATGGATTCAGAAAGTGAAGAAGATATTCGAAAATGAAATGACGAAACCTCTAATGGCTCTATTTGGCAATAAGTCTGATTTGGAACATCAGAGGGCAGTAAGACTGTCTTGCGTACAAAAATTTGCCTCTGAGCATTTGTTGGAGACCTTTAAGGGATCTGCAAGAACTGGGGAGATGGTAAGGATAAAATAAACCTATTTCGGCGGGAATTCTCATAGTCTTAACGCTCATTGGAATGCAGCAACGACCAAGCCATAAGTTACACAGTGGTTGTTTTAGAAAAATCAATATTTTTCACATTACATACTTCAGTTGTTAGAAACAGCATTAGCAAATCAAAATATTTGAAAAACACAGAAACAGAATCAGAATAGAATCAGAATCACATCAGAACGTTTGACATAGATAGAACAATGCGTCTAATTTCAGGTGAGCAACGCGTTTACGAGCTTAGTGGCTCGCGTGTTGGGTGTGAAGGTGCATCGATTGCCTCCGGCCATCGTGGACGGCCGGTCCGTCGTGCCTAAAGATCCAGAACCTAATGGACACATGCCTTCACCGCAGTCGGAACCTATGCAGTCACTAATTATGAATAGAAAAGCTCTAAGAAGAGAACAGCGAAAAGCATCGTCGGCTATATGTAGTTTACAATAAAAAAAACTCTGTTTCACTATTTGGTTTTATTTATTATTTGTGTGTTGTATATCTGGGGATCTAAAATAGCCACTTTGTCTGAATCGTATTAGGATAACAATATGAATCATAATGCAGATCGTAAAATGGTCACAAATTATATTACAAATATTTTATTTAGCTTAATCATTGTTAGTTCTTCTCCAATTTTTAACATTTTAATACTTTTCTTAAACCACATATTTCAGTTATAGAAAAATATACAGAAAACGTGAGATTCTGTATAATTTGCAACTATTTGGGAAAAATTATACCAGCGCTGCAGTCGAGATGTACCCGATTCCGCTTCGCACCGCTACAGCAGTCTCAAATAGTGCCGCGACTAAAGGAAGTCGCCACTGCCGAAGGGTACAATTCCTAATTGTTTAAATATTTTTGAACATGACTGACTATCTTATTAAAGGGAAATTAGTAAAAGAACTGGCTAGCATTAGAACATCAAATATTTTATGCTAGATTCTATAATGTAATTCTTTTTCCGGCAATTGATCGGTCAGAGGCAGGTCGCAAGGTTGCAGTTTGCAAAGTTATCTGTTTTGTTTACCATAAATAAAAATAAAAACCGAAGCCTAAATAAACGGCAAAAATTCATTTGGTACATCAACTTCAATTCCCTCAACCTGAATATTAACAAGATTAGTCACGATAAATCTATTAATTTGCAGTGTAAAGATATCCGAAGATGGTATAAAAGCTTTGCTAGCTCTGTCTGGCGGAGACATGCGGAAGGTGCTGAACACATTGCAGAGCACGTGGCTAGCGTACCGTGACGTCACAGAAGACAACGTGTACACCTGTGTGGGGCACCCGCTGCGCTCCGACATCAACAATATACTGAATTGGCTGCTCAATGAAAACGACTTTGCTGTGTGCTTCAAACGTATCCTTTTAGACAAATTTTTAAGAATCCTTTATAATGATTACTGTTTTATCATTATTTTTTTAAGACAGTTTTGCGCAAGTTTCAATCGAAGACATTCATCGATTTCTAAGAAAACTTCGACGATCCTGGTTACTCTTGTTGACTTTACATCACAGAGTTTTTGATTAAAATTTTTTGGGTGTTATGTTAACAACTTTTGTAATCTACCTACCCATACAACTAAATATACAATTTCCTTAATAACATTAAAAAGATATTCAAGATCTCAAACTTGCAAAAGGGTTGGCACTCGGCGACATTTTGACTGAAGTTCACACCATCATACAAAGAGGTAGGTGTAACGATTTAAATACATCGTCTTCATCTCAGCCATCACTGAGACATTCTATGTGTTCTTTACATGATTAAAAAAAGAACGAAGACATGATTAAAAGAAGATTGTATAATAGTGGGCAAACACTTAGCATGAGCGGTAAACGATAATATTTTTTGATGTTTGAGAAACGTAAAAACGTATATGCTCGTTTTGTATAAGTATACAAGTCCTAAGGGGGAACCTATGAAATGCGACTTATATTCTTATAGCTATCACACAATGGTGCATTACCCATTCATAGAACATGTTTAATTTGGACCATACCTGGCCATATCTATCTCTGACTGTGTTGCTCTGTTAAGGTTTCTCCGATAAAATTTAAATCGTAAATCGCAATAGCTGCAGCTCCTAAGGAAAATCTTCGCCATAGTGCAAACAAAACTGCCCCATCACACGGTCCCAGATGCCTCATATTATATTGACCATTTACTATTTAAATATTTGTATTACAGTGAAACTTCCTCCCGAAGTTCTGATAACTTTGCTCATAAAGATGGCGGACGCCGAGGCGCGCCTGGCGTCGGGTTGTAGTGAACGTATCGAACTCGCAGCGCTTATTGCGGCCTTCCAAGTGGCGAGGGACCAAGTCAAAGTCGATACGACCGAGACTTAGACGGAACAGATTGTGATCCTAGATGTCAGTATCATTGACTTTAGGCAGCCTGTCACCATCACATAACAGTATTGTTTTAATACTAGCTAATTCCACGCGGTTTAACCCTTAATTTTCGTCTTTGATTACTGCTCCACTCTCGTGGATTGTAGCGTGATGTTATATGTAAAGCCTTCCTCGATAAAGGGGTGTAAATATAATTATATACGAGTACTTAACGCAAAAGATTTTTTTTTTCAAATCGTACTAACAGTTCCTGAGTTTAGGGCGTTCAAACAAACTTTTCAGTATAGATGTTTTTTTTTTCAATAGATTTGATGCAATAAAGCAGTATAATATAATTATATAATTCTTATAATGCATACTGATGCATATACTGAGATGATACTGTTTTACGAGATGGTGATAGTCCCCAGTTCAGAATATTTTGATATCCCGATGTTTTTACGAACTGAGATGGAGTGAACTTCCTTAGCATAAGAAAATTGTGTTTAAATTTGAATTAAGCTCTTAATTAATTGATGTTAATGTTAGTCAGTTCAAGACAATGCGCGTCGAATGTGTGATAAACATAATAAAGAACACGAGGATGTAATAAATATTTTATTTTACCAATAAAGTATCTAATCTTATCCACTAATGTCTATTTACAAATATCTTAAAATTATTTTGATCTTTTCGTGAGAGATCGCTTTTTTATTTAGCAGGGTTGAGAGGATGAGTGCCCTGCAAATACATACTATTGGCCTTACTGCATAATTTGGTATAATATCTTGAGTATACTTTTTACTTAGATTTTAAATGCGGAAGTATATTCTTATCTAAACCTATCTTACAATACATTTACATTGCTGTATTAGTAAGTAAATGTTAGATCAACTTTCATTTTCATCCGATGAACACAACAGTACCTAGGTACCTTGACGGTCTACACGTTTTAACTAACATTTAATTATTTCATAAATATTTATAAATCTACTTATGTTATTAAATAGCTTGACAAATATACTTGAGAGCAATAAAATCGCACACCTTGACTTTTTTGTTAAGGCAGTTTTTTTTCATGAATCTGAATAAATATTTATTTTATTAACCAAATTACAAGGGGTGTGCGATTTTATTGCTCTCAAGTGTATTTCTAGGAAATGATTCTACTGGGGTACATTTTTTTGTTTCAAATTTTCAGAGACTCATTTTTATGTCTATTACAACTTTGTTCAAAGTAGATTAGTCTTCTATTAAAAATTGTAAAGTGAACACTTGTGGAAAATCCTGATTAACTTTTTACTTATTATGTTTGAGTAGATAGGTACTTAATTGTGCAGTTGCGCTTGGGCCATATTATGTTAGAGAAATATGCGTGGTTGTACGGAATGAATAGCACCATCTCTTTTTGCTCTAATGTGATGGCTTGTTAATATTTCATAATACGGACTTTGATCCGATTAATATTAGGTTCTGCTTATCCGAAAATGTTGGAGACGATGCTGTTAAAGGAGTTGGTGAGCGAGGCGAAGACACCGGGCGGGGCGGGCGGGGGCGGTGGCGCGCGGGGGGGCAGCGACACCGGCCGGTAGTACGGCCCACCGTCTATACGCTGCAATACCATAATGTGACATGTTATACCACTGGCCTATGAGTGAATCTACTACTAGACTACAGGCCCATGTCCAAAAATGGTGGGTCATATGAACCACCAGGTGACGTATATAGGACGATATAAGATAGAAATAATAAGATTCAGCACTATGCCGTCACTTGTAAGCTGTCCAACTGAGTGCTGGTGAGAATTCAAAAGTGCAGGTAGAGCGAGTACATTTTGGTCATACATATATTTTGGTACGGCATTTTTACCATCGATGGATCCATGAAAAATAATAAGAAAGCGCGCAGTGCCGTAAAAAAATGGTGCGCCACAAAGTCGGTATTTTTATTTTGATTTTCTGACAATTTCCAGGGTTTTGGTCATTTCATTCTCAAAATATCGAGGGTTGCAACCCCATCTCTTTCCGTGGTGATTTGAAAAAGTACGGCTTCGGTTCCAAAACATTATCTAGCACTCAAAAGTACTATTAAAAATAATGCCGTCAAAAAATTATTGTTCATTTGAATGTAAATTAATAATTATCTTAATTTCATGGTATACTTGATTTATAAAGCTGTAAAATCATTTGACTCTGTACGGCAACTTTTTTTTAAACATGATAAGTATTGTAAAAATACAATTGTTATATGGCATTGACGTTCAAAAGAAACTGTTCTAAAAAAATTATAGAGAAATACAAAAACTGATTTTTTTTCAATTATTGCAAAAGTTTAAATATTCATAGATTAATAAAATATAGCAATTTTCTACATTTTTCCCTTGTTTTAATAAGATAAATAAATTAGGAAAAAATTATGCCGTACATTTGGATGCAGACCATTCTTTTCATATCATTTCGTTTTATGGATTTTTCCTCGAGTTGTTTTTCCCCTACAATACAAACCTTTGGACCAACGAAAATGTACGGCATGTAAAAAAATATTACCTATGCATAAAATATATTTATAATTTTTTATATACCTATCCTATGATAAATATTTATATATATGATTTTTTCCCCTTGTCGCATGATTTTTGTACGGCGGCGGCGTTGCGGAATAATGGGTTAGAAGCTGTATTGAAAGTTTGAAACAGTATAAAACTGATGCCGTACAGAATGAAATGACCAAAACCCTGGAAATTGACAGAAAATCAAAAAAAAAATACCGACTTTGTGGCGCACCGTTTTTTTACGGCACTGCGCGCTGTCTTTATTATTTTTCATGGATCTATCGATGGTAAAAATGCCGTACAAAAATATAATGACCAAAATGTACTCACTCTACCTGCACTTTTGAATTCTCACCAGCACTCAGTTGGACAGCTTACAAGTGACGGCATAGTGCTGAATCTTATTATTTTATGCTCTTATATCGTCCTATATACGTCACCTGGTGGTTCATATGACCCACCATTTTTAGACATGGGTCTGTAGTCTATACAATCATAGAGGTTCACACCCAAACGATAATGGACACAAAAATTGATTGACAGATAGTCAAACCATATATATTATGAGTTTAAAAGTTCATCGATGCCCTGTTGCCATTTTAAAGTAAATTATGCACATCAATGCAGTTATTTGTGTCAAAGAAATACTAGCCAAATCGATACCCTGTGCCATTTCAGTGGAAGAGCATTAATATGTACTTCCATTAAAAATTGCAAAAATACATCGATAATTAGAGCTATACATACACTTATGCAATCTTCAGCAGAAGTAATTTGTAAAAATCCTTCAGTGACTGTAGGTGAATGAGTGGCATGTCAGCTCAGCTGAAGCTCATAATTATGTCCTAAATTTATTGAGGGAGATTATTACACAATAGCTCTTCTGACAACTGCATAAGTGCAGAATTTGTATGCACAGTATATTAGTAGTTACTCACCGAGCCTTCACCACAGACAATTTGTTCAGATCAATAGGTAGGTAAAAAATAATCTAAAAAATAAAAGGAAACTAGGTAAGATTTATATACAACGTTAATGGGAATAATTAATAATATTATATTATTATGTAGGTTCCTACTTTCCTATGTCAATATATTACACACGCATTTGTACTTAAGTAATTGGAATAACACTAGATACTAAGCAGGCAAGTTTGTGATAAATAACAACACTGCTGTAAAAATAAGAGCATATTTGAATACATTACAGGTACTTCACGACAAATAAAATAGGTACATTATGTCAATTTCATTTTCAACAGACTATAATACCCTCAGTTCTTCCTATCACAAGGTATTCATAATAATTCCTAAGTTAAAAAGCGCTAGCAAAGGAAGAACTATAAATCTGGAATGGTCCAAGAACCTCTCTCAGTGAGTATAACAAAATATTGTACTTAAATAATTAAAACTGATCGAATTTTTCACATTTAAAAAGGAATCATTCGGGATCAGTCTTCGGGGAACACAATAGCACCATCGTTGTAGGGGGCAGAGGTAGCAGTGGTAGGTAGGGAGGTAGTCTTCACAGTAGTCGCCAGCCGAGCGCCTGCCGCCTTCGGAATATAACCCTAGGGAGGCACAAACACTAATATTGTAACCACACCACCATTAGTGCAACAAACTACACAGCAAGTGAATAAATATACAGTTCAAATAGTAACAGATTTTGTAGGATATTTTTACATTGGGAAGCAATTGAGTAGGGATGTTTAGGAGTATATATGTTACCGGCAATCTGTATAATCCGGTATTCTATACAATACCTAGGCAATGTATAGAATACCTAAAACGGACAGGTTATGTATGAAATATTATTTATTTTATACTTTGCCTAGGTATTCTATACAATACCGAAAGCGCAACCGGCAATGTGTATAAAAGAGCAGGAAAGGAGCAGGAAAGTCCTGGTCAACGGAGCCCCGCTGCGCGGGGCTCCTATTTCTGGGTGGTTTAAAAAAAAATAACCACGAAGGGGATGGCGGGGTCTTTCAGACCCCGCCATCCCCTTCTAACCTAACCTGTCCGAGTCGGGGTGCCCCAAGTCTTGAGCTCGCTCTGCTCGCTTAAGATGATCCACATATTGATGACATATTTTCTAAACAAAAGCTATCAAACCACCATATTTATCCCTTCGTTAGGAGTCATCTGACGATTAAAAAATTAGCCCTAAGACATTATGTAAGAATTTTAGACCTGAACCAAAAAAGGGGTAGGATTGTAACTAATCATTCCACAGCCAAGTTAGTTACAGTTCCTTGGCTAATACCAATTCTAAGATTCACTTGTAAAACCTATGATTTACAGTAACATATAGACCAAAATCTATTTATTTACACATTGCCGGTGGACCAGAAGGCACTCTATACAATCCCTAGGAATTGTATACATTACCTAGGTAAAGTATGTAATGGAGAATAATATTCATAATGTTTCATACATTGCCTGTACGCCTCAGGTATTTTATACATTGCCTAGGTATTGTATATAATACCTGAATTATACAGATTGCCGGTAACATATACATTAAATTGAAAAAGTACCGGAAACCTCTCTCACTGAACAACGTTTGTTTTAGGCTACAAGATTTCATAATAATTTTTTTTTTAGTTATTATTAATGACGGACAGCGTATATGAGAAATTGACAAACCGATAAAATATATACTTTATATTTATATAACAGATAAAAATTATCTCGATTGTAAATTCGACCTTTAGGTATACCAACGACTCACAAAAAAATTACAGTTGTGGAATTAGTCTATAGCGTGCAGCAGATTATTTTTCTATGGCACCCTGAGTTGTTACCCGGCCGCCTGTAGGAGAGCGCCCGCGCACTTCTTCATCTTCTAGAAGTAGAAAGATCTGACGGTTGGTAGTTGTCAATTTGGAGTCTAACGAGCTACCGGCGAATGAGTGCGTGCGCGCGAGTTAAGTTTCTTTTGTATAACTTTGTGAGTTTGTGTAATTGGGAATTAAACTGCCAGTTCATAGCACTTGCGTTTTCTTACGCCCGTTCCCCGGCTATAGTTATAGTTAGTTCAGTTTATCAATTAAGTTCTTTGACTGTACAATATAATTTATATGTAAATACTGTAACAAAGTAGGTACTCACCTTAGCTGAATGTAGAGTCACATTCAATAGTGTAGGATGGCTTTCTATAACAATAAACTCTACTTCTTGCGGTAGATATCCTTCCGCTGATACCTGAAATTGGAAACAGAGAGTTTAACATGAAGCCTCAGGTATTTTACGCCTTTAAATACATTTATTAAATACAGTTAGATAGGTACATTTTAGGTATACATTCCCAAAACAGTATATAGCAGTCTGCGCTGGATTATGATTATGATGTAACCGCATATCTAAGAAACAAATAATCCTTAATAACAAATATGTAGGTAGTTTTATACCTACAAGTCATCCATTAAAATAAGGTTCCTTTTTTACATATCGTTTGAGTTCTGATTTAACTACCACGTTAAAAGAGAATGATTGTAAGTCTTACATCAATCCTGTAGGTTCCAGGCAACAGTATGCGCCAGAACTCTCCGTACTTGGTGGTATGGTACGTGACGTCACGTCCCTTCACTTTGACGGTGGCACGCTCTACGGGGTTGCCATTCTCGTCCATCACGAAACCGTGAGCTCCGCGGTGTGCTTCAGCCAAATATTTGATGAGGGACTGCAAATAAAAATAATTTTGGTAAGTATCAGGTCGGGTCAGTATCAGTGGTCGGGTCTATCTGAATATTCATAAAAACAGCCGTTTCGGGGGTGCAAAAGCTAGCTGTAGCTACATTGTAGGTATTATGTCTCAGGCTTAGACAATAATTTAGTAGATAGCTTTCTACACTATAACGCATCCTTACATTTAATGTAAACAGTATCTACTTTATAAAATATTAGTGAAGATAAGGATTGAAAATGTTAACCAAACAAATGAATTAGGTAGATAACTACAATTATCTTATCGATTATGTACGTGCAAGTATTTAGCACTTGTGTACCTATTATTTGTTGGTTTTATAATAGTATAACTATCTTCCTTTAGCATTTCCTACTATCTCTCATAGACTAAACATCTCTTCGCTGCTTTGTAATGTAGGTATTGCATAATGACCTAATATATAGTTAAAAAGTGCCATATTGATTAAATTGAAATAAATTATTTGATTTTAGAACTAGGCAAACTGACACCAGGAAACTCGTGACCTATCTCTGCCCTATGATTAATTTAAACACCTCCGGAGGTGGTGAAACAAATGCAAAAAATAAAAAGACAACCGCCTTCAAAAACTACCAAATAAAAAATAACTTTAGTTTGGAAGTCGGCGGCTTTGGTTTCGTTTTTTGTTATGTAGGTATTGGCCACCGACTTCCAAACTAAAGTTATTTTTTATTTGGTAGTTTTTGAAGGCGGTTGTCTTTTTTTGTAAAAAAGCTTTTTATTTTTCACTTTTTAGTGCTTGTGTGTTAATGTTTGAAATCCTTAATAAAAGCCCTTTCGAACAATACCTCACACAATATATTTAATTTAGAAAAATGCACACAAAATAAAAAGCACTGAACCAAATTGGATGAAATTTTTATGGGACCAAATGGCCAGTATACTGCATCGAACAAAAAAAGAATCACACTAATCGGACTAGAAACCTCGGAGTAATCGGTGTACATACATAAAAAAAAAAAAAAAATACCGGCCGAATTGAGAACCTCCTTCGTTTTTTGAAGTCGGTTAAAAATGGGTTAACCTGTATGAGACCCTACATACCCCATATTCATTTTTGAATAAGTTAAGTATATTTGTAAGCTAGAAATTATAGATGTGGCAATGACAAGATCGTATGATCGGCTACTTCTTCAAATGAATAGACATACTATGGGACTTTATTTCAATATAGCTTAATAGATAAAGCACTTTAATTAGTTAGATATATCTTATCCATATCAGTATTTTAGATTAATAAGCGTTATACTTGTAGGTATACCTTTTGTCTAAAGTCTAGCGAACCTCTTAGTTATAGATACCTCATATATTGACGCACGTTTGTTTTGGCCTCACGAATACTCAAGATGTTTGTCCGTTTGTTATATTTTATAGCAATTTTTGCTGTAACCTACGGTAATAGTGAAACTAGGGTTGCTATAGCACACCTCGTGTCGCAGAATGTGACAGGAAGTATCGTGTTTACCGAGACAGCAGACGGGCTGAGAGTCACTGGAAACATTACTGGTTTACCCGCCGGTTACTACGGGTTCCACGTGCACGAATTTGGTGACACAAGTAGTTGCGACGCGTCGGGCCGGCACTTCAACCCTGACGACAACACTCACGGCGGCAGGGAACACGAAGTGCGTCATGTTGGTGACCTCGGGAATGTTATGTTTATAGGCAGTGGCGTTCCACTCGCGGATGTAAACTTTGTGGACAGAGTAATTTCACTTCGCGGACGTAACAGTATTTTAGGGCGTACTTTGGTTCTCCACGAGCAGAGGGATGACCTGGGTCAAGGAGGAGACGAAGGTTCATTGCTTACTGGTAACGCGGGCCCACGAGTCGCGTGCGGTGTCATTGGAATCAAATCTCCTGCTGAGCCTTGGAACTCAGCTGTTTCTGTCACACCGTCGGTGCTTCTGTTTATTGTAGCAGCAGCATTAGTTTCAAATTCAGTTTAATTACAAATATCCAATATATATTTTTTGTTAATAAGTGAATTTTGTACTTGGATATAAGTGCGGTAAGGTACGGGTCAATACGGTGGTACTGGCAGGTTTTTTTTGTGTTACAAATCTACGGAGGGTGGACCGGTGGACTTTCTCTTCACCTAAAGCTACAGAGTAGGTGCATTCATAGGTTAAATTACTTCAGGTCCTATCTAAATCTATTACTTCGCATTTTAATTTTATGTAGGTACCGACACAAATATTTACTTTGTGGATAAATAAATTATTATTTTATTTATTAGTAAGGAATGTGAGTCATTTTATTTTAGTTAGATTTCATGAATGGGGCAGTAATCCGGGCAGTGTTAGTACAGGGCCCGATCTAGGGGGGGGCGAGCCGGGCAATTGCCCGGAGCGGCAAAACTGAGGGGCGGCAAAATTGAGGGTGCCGGACGTTGGCACAAAGTCCAACATAATCTCATGAATTATTGTATACTTGTTCAGAAGTCGTAGTAGACTAACGTATTAAAATATTATACAATTAAAACAATATCACATATTAATCATTCCATCTTTGGAATAGCAAGCTCATGACTTATATTTTATACAGGGTGTCTCAGACAAGGACGTCCAAACGAAACCTCTCTTCTTGAGCTATCTAGAAACCACCCCCATGGTTGTTCTACGATTTTTTGTGATTTAGTAGCTAGACGATTTTTAGTATTTTTTTTGGGATATTCTTCTTTGGATCAGATTTTGTTGATTTTCTCTTTTTTGGAAATATTTTCATTGATAATTCCTAAAAGTATGATCTTCGATCGATATAAACAAATGTTTATCTTATCGACACCCGAAATCACCAAAACTTAGTTCAAAGGGAAAAATGTTGTTTTGTAAAATTCGTTGCAGATTTTCGGCCCTTAAAGAAAAATCACAATAGAGCTCAAAGTAAGACCTTTTAAAGTAATTTCAAAAACTTCCACGGACCCTCAGCTCTTTAAAACAATACAACCATAAAACTGGCATTTTACAGGACATTTTCAGTGCAATTGAAGCTCGAACATGGTAAGGCAAAAAAGCAATATTTTAGTTTCAAGGAGGGGTCTGTCACTCTTACTGTCTAAAAACCACCCCGGTGTTCCCTTCCCACACTTACGCCGGGGATCACGGGAACGTACTCGCCTTCCGCGATCCCCGACTGGTGCTGGCTCGCCACCGCGGGCCTCCTCAGGTCAGGGGGGAGTGAGGTGTTTAACTCCCAAAACGACGTCAAAGAGGGGCGCGCGTGGAACACTACGCGCCGCCACCTCGGGTCCCTTGGCCCATTTAGAGGGGCCCGAAGAAGGCTTTGTCCGCCCTCCGCCGACGCCCGGTGCGCTTGCTGCGGGCCCGGAGAGAGGTCGTAATTTCTCTCTCTCTCTCTTTCCTCTTTCTCCTTCTGCGAGATAACCGTTTCGCAGAAGGAGACCACCGCGTCCCAGGACCCCTCGCTGCCGACCATCGAAGCGACGACGGCCGGCAGCGACAGGTCACTGCCTACTTCAGAGATGAGGGCACGGCGCGGCTCCTCCCAAGCTGTACATTTTGACAGCGTATGCCGCGGCGTGTCCTCCAGGCTGTCCATGCATTGGTGACACCGGGCGTCCAGCTCCCTGTTTATGCGACACAGGTACTTTCCGAAGCAGCCATGCCCCGAGAGTACCTGCGTTGACCGAAACGTCAGGGAGCCATGCCTTCTCTCGAGCCAGTCCACCAGCACCGTCCGGATCGCCTCGATGGTGATGAGGCGATCCGGCCGGTAGGGCGTGACAGCCTGTTCCGCCATTCCGCCACCAGGACCTCGCGAAGCTGCGACTGACGCAACTCAAGCTCGCGCTGCATCGGCCGCTAGCCTCACGCCACCGGTACAGTGACGCGAGTACCTTCGCCTCCAGGTCCCAGGGCTCCAGCCAGTACGCAGGCCGCCTCGTAGGAGATCGTACGATAACCCTTTACGACTCTGATGGCCATCGCCCTCTGCGGTTTACGCAGAACAAGGCCATAGATCGCACAACCCTTACATACAGACGCCTGCAGGCGGTACTCGGACCCCCCTAATTGGGAAGCAGCGTCGCGAGCGCGCCAGCCGCGCTCAGTAACTTGGGCGCCAGCCGCTGAAAGTGGGGCTCGAAGTCCCACCGGCTGTTGAGCACCAATCCCAGATACTCATGGTAGATTTGACAACGATCCGAGCCCCCCCGACCACGATGTGTAGGCCGGGTGGCGGCACCCGCCGGGGGCCATGAAACACCATGGCTTCCGACTTGTCAAAGGCCACCTCTAGGTCTAGGCGACGTATGCGGCCCACCACCTGTGAGACCGCAGCCGTTGCCAGCAACGCTGCTTCCCTGTGCGACCTCCCCCGTGCAGTGACCAGCGTGTCGTCGACATAACACGTCAGGTCTATCCCCGGTCTGAGCTCACCCCTCAGCACCCAGTCGTATGTCGTATCCGATGTTTCACAGGAGCAGGCCCAGAACCGAGCCCTGCGGAACACCGCACGACATTTAGTGCTGGTACCTACCATTCCGTCCCACTTAGGTGACCTCTATGATGGATTAGCCCCAATGATGTGGCGGAGGTAGGGAGGTAGTCGATGATAGCGCAATGCCTTCCGAATACAGCTCCAGGGTAGGGTGTTAATAAAATTGCGTTACCATGTTCGAGCTTCAATTGCACCGAATAATGTCCTGTAAAATACTAGCTTTTTGTATTGTTTAAAGAGCTGAGGGTCCGTGAAAGGTTTTGAAATTATTTTAAGGTCATTTGGGCACTTATTGTGATTTTTCTTTAAAGGCCGAAAATCTGCAACGAATTTTGCAAAACAATTTTTTTTCCTTTGAACTAAGTTTTGGTAATTTCGGGTGACGATAAGACAGACATTTGTTTTTATCGATCGAAGACCATACTTTTAGGATTAATTATCAATAAAAATATTTCCAAAAAACGCGACATCAAAAAAGAAAATCAACAAAATCTGAAGCAAGAAAGAATATCCCAAAAAAATACTAAAAATCGTCTAGCTCCTAAACCACAAAAAATTTTAGGTAGCCCAAGTAAAGACACTTCCAAAATTTTTGTTTGGACGTCCTTGTCTGGGACACCCTGTATGGTATTAGTGTAAAGGGCGGCGAATATTATTTTTGCCCGCTCTTAGCTTTAGCTAGATCGGGCCCTGGTTAGTACATTGTGCGTTCTATCTAAATGTTCATCTTTGGTAATATTCGTCGGTAAAGATGTGTAATGTGTTTTACCATTTACAGAGGCAACATCGCATAATAAGTAATAAGGTTCCTTAATTCATTATTTAAATAGATGACATAAATGTCATCTATTTAAATAATGAATTCTGACATAATATACATATTTTCAAAACTACCCTCCAAAAGGGGGTTTCAGGGTGAAAAAGTTTGTATGGAAAATTCTAATAAAGATCGTACTTACCTAATAATTATTAATATTTCAAAATAACATAATATCACTTTGTTGGACGAAATAGGAAAAGCAACGCGGAAGAAGTAGCGGGCGAAGAGCTCTGAGCTAGGTAGTTGTTAAATACAGTTTAGTTAAGTCGGTACCTGTTTGTTGTCTTGCCAATACTTGGCTAGTTCATGCGCCGGGGGATACTTGCAGCAGGAAATCTCTAACGTTATCTCCATGCATCCGTGCCAAAGGTAGTTGTAGTCTTGCATGCCGCCTGGAATTTCACATGATTGCGTTTGAGTAGCAACATTCGGTATCAGTATGGCATAATATCTATTGCAATGGTAGAAAAAGTAGCTCTTACTACACTGCTTTTAGATCTATAATGCGTATTACGTACGTGTGCTTTTATATTACGTTACAGCACTAGTGCTTTAATGGAACAATTTTTAAATCTCTGCAATATATTTTGTTACTTAAATATTTTTAATTAATAAAAAATAAGTACCTATAATGTGAAAAACTTAGCTCACTTGTTAATTGTACATTAATGTAACAATTGTACCTAAATTAATACATATTGATACTTTATTGTTGTTGTTGTATTGCTGTTTTGTTTGAAATAAACCATATCAATAATTTGGTACATCTGGCTATAATTGAAGTAGGGACGACTTCATAATATTACCTGTGAGGGGATACCAGGCCGCGCCGTTAGTGATGCCTTGCTCGAACCTAGGCGAGCCTGACTTGCAAGACACGCCGCGTGACATCTTGGCGTGATTATTGGAGTACACCTGCGACAGGTGGCGGAAGACATCGTCATCAGGCGCGATCGACGGCGAGTGGGCGTAGCTCTGGAACACTGCGTTCAGGCCACATGTTGGACGAAAACAAATACCATTAATTTTATTTGTATATTTGTGTCAGAAAGCAAAGGTAACGTGATACCTCACCGGAACATAGAACTGATGATCTGCATATTCCTGATTTGCGTGAAAATAAAAGAGAGCAACATTTTTATTACTGCTTACCTTACCTAAAACGGTTTCATTGAGTAACTTAGTATGAAAGTTCCAAACGCTATTATAATCGGTAATGCAATGGTCAAATTGTGGCTATTAGGAGGCGTGTGACCGGAAGCGCGTGATGAAACTGACCATTGAATGGTTAGAGAACAATAAAAGTGTTATTGACAGTTACTGGCACTGGGAGTGTTGTCAAAGGGGTACGATGCGACGAGAGCGCCGCCGTGCAGAGATCCGGACAGCACGAACTGAATCTTGCTAATCCACTCCTTGATTGCTTCCGTTTCTGGCTGCGGTTGCTTCGTGTTAGCCTTAAAGAAATCAGGGAAGTTCCTGTTCAAGTCGTAACGACGAGCGTTGTGTCTGCAAATTAATACGTTCCACTTTTATAATTGATGATAAATTGTCCATCATCAAGATTTATTAAACACTAGACAATCTACGAATAATGTTGCAACACCTGCATTGAAAATGTATACCTAAGTAGTTTTTAACCCTTTGACCGCCAGGGACGTCTATTGACGTAAAATCAAAAAGTGCTCAGGACGTCACAGACGGCATGGGCCATGCCGTCTGCGACGACACACTTGCTCGTTTTAGGGTCACAATGCGAGGTATTGCGCACGTGTGCTTTTTACATTACATTAATTAATGTATTGTATGATTACATTATTTTTTTTTTATTTGGGCAAGAGCTATTTTGTTTTGTAATTAATTGAACCAAATTTACGCTATTCAAAAAGTAACAGCTCTAGGTAACAACTTTTTACAAAAAACCAGTGAGATTTATTGCAAGTTCTATCAATACGAATGAATATGTAGGTTATTTGCTCAATGTAGGTAACTATTGTTATTTTAAATTGGTTTTTCATGTAACGTTTTACCTATGTTCACGTAAAAATTATAGGTATGGTTTAGCAATGACATTACAATGATAATCCTTAATGTCTGCCTATATCCCGTACCTGCCATATGTATTGTCACACTGCCCTTCCTTCGAGATGGCGAAACCGTCTGGGTTCATAGAAGGCATCAAATGGATCCTAGTGTTGTCCAGCAACCATTTTATGTAGGGATCTGTTTCATATGACGTCACGAGGTGCTAGAAATATTGAAAACAAAAAAGATTCACAATGCTGCTAATAGAGGTACTTTTGTTAACATAATCAGCGGAGTGTGTACATATAGTTAAGGTTAGGTTAAGTTAAATCTAATTCAAAACCTAATTTTATTGCTCTGGCAATAACACGACACACTTTTGGCACATTTCGAAACTTTTGGCACATTTCGAAACTTTAGGTAATGCAACTTCTTTTATAAGCTGCCTTTTAGGAGGGAGTTAAAACTAGAATTTCTAGAGTTGAATTAGAGTACAAACTTTACAAAACATATTTAAAGATTTACTGGAAAACGAGGTAAGGCAAATATCTAAAACATTTCTCTTCTACAGAATAGATAGCTAACTGGCAATGTAAAGTCGCTGATTATATCAAGGAAGTGCACCGGTTGTGGGTAAACTAACTTGAATGAGGTGTAGCAGTAGCTCCCGCCCGACGGCTTCGTTTCCGTGAATGTTGCCGACGTACTTGACGTCAGGCTTGCCAATCATGTGCTCGTACGGGGACGCTGATACCACCATCACCCATAGATCTCGACCTGGGGACGAATATCATAATCATAATCCCTAAAATACTGATCCGATCACAAAAAATCTTTCACTGATTTAAGGATTATTATCGATTACCAAATGTTAGGTTCTAAGGAAAAAAAAGGTTTTACCATAAGTATAATTGTGTTTGTAAATCAAGTTGGAGAACACTAATAAATTGGCTGTTGCATCGACGTGCGCAAACTGTTTCATGTTACATCAACACGATAATTATGTATTGCAAAAACATGTCTTCATTGTTTTTTATTATTTATTTATAGTTAATTAACACGGCATAATACCAATTACATTAATTAACATAGAAACTAAACAAAAACTATACAATGCAGAAAATTCAGTTATAAACAACTATTCTTACATACTAAGTAACATGGAACAGTGGACACCCTTGCATACTGTCTCTCACAGAACATCAGACATACGCGCTTTATAATAAAAAGCCATTATTTCATAAATAAGATGAAATTACGGTTTTTTTTTGGAATAATTTCAGCGTATTTTTAGGATAACGATCAATTGGACCCTGTTAAGCAGAATAGATCCAACCAACATTTTTTATGAAATTGAGTTAGGTACATAACGAGAATCTACACATCGAGTTTTATATTTGCACAAAAGATCCTAGCAGTCTGATGACATTTCCCTAACAAAACTTTTATTGTGTCAGCATACCATCACCTATACCGCGATTTCTGAATATTGCAAAAAGGTACCATGATGCCAAGGCGTGGAAAATGATTAAAAAAATGAATTTCAAAAGATCCAAGTTGCGTGGTTCAATATTTTTCACGGTAATTGTCAAACCAAGCAGATTGGATCCTTTTTGCAAAATGGATTTTCCCAATCTTTCCAATACCAAGGTAGAGTTTAAAGGTACCAAGCACTGAAACTTTATTGCTTATTAACTCAAACGTAAGCTTTAGTTTTGGGCTTGGCTGATGTGGTATCTACCATGCTTGGATATTTATTAGTTTTTTATATTATTCAATAGATATTAATTTAAAAAAGATTCATATTTTTTTTTATTTTAAGAATTACTTCATGATTATATTTCTTATTTTCCACAGAAACCTTAGAAATAATATTAAATACCTACCTAACTTTTATTAGCAGTAATCTTTTTATTCACTTAGTAACACAGACCGACGTAGGTTTTACGTCTGTGTTTTGTTTGAATTCGGTGATATTATTGGCTTGCAAAAAAAAAACGTTTGAAAGGTGGAGCACATAAACAGTGTTCTTAAAAGTGCTTCCAAAGCAAGTTATAACTTGGGTTATAACTTACCTTCTTGGCTATCATTTTGACTGTTATAACGGTCAAAATTATAGCCAAGAAGGTAAGTTTTGTTATAAAGTATTTCTCACCTCAACCTCTTTGTTGTTTTGTATAAAAAATTGCTTAGGCCAAAACAATTTCGACGAATGCCAAGCATAGATCGCATAGATCGATAAGCATAGATGTAATGATTTGTTGAATCGAGTTTTATATCGCGTTTAAAGTTAATACCTAACTAACATAACACTACGCAATTACCTATAAATTCTTTTTGTACAGACAACATTATTACAAGATACCATTGAAAACACACCTGGAACCATTGGAACCAGCCCGATTCCATTCCCAGCATCATGTACCTCGTATACTAACCACAAAAACATTACCTATACCCTCAAATTCGAAACGAGCCGCACAAAACCTAAGCAAAGTTTAATTATCTGGGCTTTATAGCCGTTTTTTGTTTTTGCTTTAAGCTTAATCATGTTTTTCGAAATCCTAACAAGCTTTTATTTATTTATTTTTTATTTTACAACAGTAACAATATAGTCCAAACTGCAGATTTTCATTTAACTCACCCTGTCACAAAGATACCAAAAATAATTTATCTCTGTAAGGATTTTGCATAAAGGATCCACAGGTAGTTTTTCAAGAATTACAAAAAAACTGTATGCTGAAATTAGATAAAACCACTTTCTAAATATTCAGATTTTTGTGTCCCTATAGTTATAACTTACCAAATGATTCTAACTTAGCCTGATATTTTTGTTTTCACTTCTAAACTTCAAATCGCATTTACTCAAAACTAACAAAACGTTGGTTGGATCTATTCTGCTTAACAGGGTCCAATTGATGTAAAAATAAAATTTTCCCTTGGGTATGTAATTTGGTTGTTCAGATTAGCAAATTATAATAATCTAATCATAGACAACGTGAAATAAGTTAATACAAAAGACAAATTAATTACGCTACGGTGCCAATGGTGCTGTGTTTCTACTTTCGAGGCACCTAGTTGCGCTGAGGGACAGACACAGTTTCAAAACCTAACCTACCCTCCCTTCTACTATTTTTATTATATAGGTACGATTTGACTGCCTCGTTGGTCTAGTGGTTAGTGACCCTGACTGCAAAGCCGGAGGTAGTGGGTTCGATTCCCACCCAGGACAAACTTTGTGTGATGAGCATAATTGTTGGTTCTGTGTCTGGGTGTAATTTATCTATAATATGTATGTATTTATAAATTATATAAGTATGTATATCAGTTGTCTGGTTAACATAACACAAGCTCTGCTTAGCTTGGGATCAGATGGCCGTGTGTGAGTTGTCCCAAGATATTTATTTATTTATTTTATTTAGATAGGTACGTGAATTTTAAAATTCATGTCAAGGTACATTTATGGTATACTCACAAAATAATGCCCCTGACTTTCATGCGGGCCAAGTCCTAGGCAAAACCTAGTAGGTAATAAAGGCCACACTAAACCGCGGTCGTAGTGGCGATCGATTTCCGATGCCATTATAAAGTTACAGTCACACAAGCACGGTACGGGTTTGTGTAATTTTCGGATCAGAATCAGATGGATCTGAATATAAAACGGATCATGGTATGTGTTACCCTACCGAACGCCAGCTTCTTACCTTGTACGGATTTCCCAACGGAGTAGAGTGCAGTCAACGCAGGGTACTTCGCAGACACAGATCGCAAGTATCTGGTCATTTGATCATGGTCGTGGTACCGAAACTCCAGATCTGGGCCGTTTTCCCTGGACTCGACTTCGCCTAAGTTTGTAGACACCTCACCTGTGATAATATACAGGTATGATGCAATTACTAAAATAATGATTTTGATTACGAACATAGGTAAGTACCTAACAGGAAAAACCGTTTGTATTGGAGAAACCCCCATTTTGTTGCGCGACGTCTTCAAATAAAGTGTGAGATTAATAAAACCATGATCCGGTATCTTCGTGCAAGCCGGTTTATAAAATTACCTGCATAATGTTTAAGACTTTGTTAATAGTAAGCTATTTTTAGAAACCCAATTGATTGAGTCAACATCAGCATAACATCCAAAATTGAGATAAGTCCAGATATTATGTATACTAAGTAGCATTAGGTACCACCAGATCTAATATGCACGCAGTGCGTTGATTGATTTTATATCATTTTAGAGGTACCTATGTGCAAAGATGTATACCTACAGTTGAAAAGATGAGTGTTGCATAGTCAAAATGAGAGTAGGTACATACACTAATTACTGCATGATTGGCTATGAATTACATATGTAATGCATGTAAACATGTAATGCATGACATCAATAAGAATAACATTTTTTTTTTCACCGTACCTGGATTATAGGTGGGATTAGAGAGTGACTGCGAACTTGTCGCCCCCAGAAAGGTTATCAAAAGGAAAATACGAGCTATACTCGCTTTCGCACTGCCAGCCATCTGCAAAACAATAAAGTTATTTTATTGACAGCCCCGTCCCTTGTGTTGTCCCTATAGCACTTTAAGTCCTTTAAGGGGAGTAAAAAGGCACATCACTAGCCGTTAACAACACATGAAACTAAGTAAGTTTCAAGCAAAAATGATTGCTGAAAACTTGAATTTTTGTTGGCGCAGTGTTCGATGTGACACTGTTAAGACAATACAAAACCTAAGAAGACTTTAAAAAATACCTAATTGCTGACATAGCTGTAGGTAGTTTTAATTTTTTGGCACGTTTAGGTCGACATAAAGGGTCGACATAAAGTATCAAACCGGTTCGAGGTACCTACCTATTGACTTTGCTTCGCAGGTTAACAATTCAATTCATGATCTGTATCGTTTAGTTTTGTTGTGAATGTTGTGATGGGTCGTCAGTAAGTACTATTTACTCTGTGGTAGGAGTGGAGCTTTCTTTTGAATATTATTATAGTAATGTTTGGGCGAGCGCACCAGTTATGTGGAGTAACCGGTCGCTTGTTCAAGGTCACTGGGTTAGTGGACCGACCTTTATGCTTATAGATAGGTAGGTATACAAATTATGGTATGTAGACAGACCCACAAACACTAAGAATTTCTTAAATTTTTATATTGCTCTTGAACACTAAATTTGAATTAAAGTTCATAAAAAAGGTGATACTTATAAATATCGTAAATATCCATAAACTTGGGATCCAGACTGTACCAACCGGTAATACTTAAAAGTGATTATTGAAATAAATAACATATTATTTAGATCTAGGTATATGTATACTTACCTAGGTAGGTAAAGTAGGTACCTCCTAGGTACTAATTACCCCCAGTATGTGGACCATAGGGTCCACATATTTTTACTGTTGGTAAGGTACCTACCCCTATTTGGGCACCCCAAATAATTACCTACTTAGGAATAAGGAACATTTGATTGATTTGGTAACCAAAACCGGAGCTACGAACCACAAAAAAAAAACTAGCCTATTATTGTCCCACTGCAAGGCAAAGGCCTCTTTCCATACATAAAAGGCACGAGCATTAATCACCACGCTTGCTCAAGGCGGATTGGTCGATTTCAGACTTTATTGATTTTTACAAGTCCAGTATCCTCAAGATGTTTTCCTTTACCGATGTCAGTGATGTGATGTTGTCTAAGATTTACAACATGGAAAGACCATAAGAATTAAAAAGTCACATTGGTACTTGCTAGGTACCGAACCTGCAACCTCATGCATGAGAGGCGGACTCATTAACCACAGCGCTATCACGACAGATTACAAAACAATTAATTATAATAATTAATTTGACTTCTTCCAAGTAACAATTATGTACAGAAATGTTACTTATTATTATTATTTATTATTTATGCACCTACACTGGATGAATATTTTTTTATAGTTTCCTGCCTTTAAATTGGGTCCCCGACCGCCCGCCCGCCCTGTGCGGAGCAGCCGTCGCCGTCGGCGCCCGCCCTTGCAATTAGCATTCAGTACAAAATTATAGAAAAGTATTCCTATTCTGCGCTTTGGGCAATTGTTTCGGAAAACGACTACTTTGAGCTATAATTCCCACGGTTCCTCTAATCACGAGAGCCTGTTGTTCGTAAGCCGTGTGCCCGATGAGAATTCTCATCAGTAAAAATAACAAACTTCCGTACACAAACTTTAATCCTCCATTTAACTCCTTTAGGGATTTTTTTTAAGTCCTTGTGACGAACCAACATCAAAACATTACCTAGGTTGTGCGTTGTCTGTTAGTGAATTTTAGCTGTCCCTGCGATGCCCCCAATTAAAAATAATATTAAAAAATGAATGCAAAATAAAGCCATTTTTTGACAAATTGAGATTAGATTGCAAACGTTCGTAAAGTTACAGAATTGTCGCCACGAACGTTACAAACCTAGATGATGCATTGCGTCGCTAGGTATTTGACAACTTTCTTTTATTTATTTACTCAAAGCGTGACTTGTGATTACTTACTGCTACTGGGTATTTTGTTAGTCATGTGATGCCACGGTCATGTTGTCATGTCCGCACATTGTTTGAACCCCCCCGTGAAGTAGGTTATCATTGATATCGCAAATAATATCACGTACGAGAACGCGTAGTTAATTCCCGCAGCACACTTCAGGAGCGCTGTGCTAAGGCAAACTGCAATTGTTACACGGATTATCACGTAGCTAGTCTTTTGAATTTGTGTTCTACAAGTTCGACAGTTAGTATGGTAGCTGGTATCAGCTGCTTTTTTTTTTCTTTTGAGGTGTTAAAAATCATCAAATGAGTCCTTCCGCCCTGGGTGGGGTGGACTAGAGACTGTCAGACTTTTACTGACTAAAAAACCACCCTGTTCCTTCTGTTGCCCTTTACGTTCCGGGGCCACGGTATCCTGTTAAGACGTCCCGCAACCCCTTACGTTCCGGGGCCACGGTATCGGGTATCCTGTTAAGACGTCCCGCAACCCCGGCTGGTATCAGCTGCTTAATTTCCAAAATTGTTTGAAGGTGAAATTATTTTAAAATGGTATAATTTTACAATTCGTCTGTAAGGTACCCACAAAATTAACACGCCATCTTACTTGCCAGGGATGACGGATGCCGTCTGCCCATTCCTAATTACTAAATACTGCTTGTAAAAATAAGTAAAAGTAACAATTCATCACACCCGCAATAATGACTTTTTATTAAGTACCAGGTACCTAATAAATCTTTAAACACGCACGATTATCTACTGGAGAAACAGCTTTGTATTTGAGTAGGTACCAATTTGTATTTTAATCATCGAGTAATTAAAATCACCATCTTAACACAATCTCTCATTATGCATAGTTTTCATCAGTGCCTACCTACTTATAGAATGTGATTTGTGTTCTTAGACCATGATCCCAGCACTTTCCACGTGTGTCATTCTACTGTAAGTCTTTGCTTTTGTGGTAATATTGCAGGTATAACAGCATTCAATTGCTTATGTCTATCAATCGTCATCATTTAATCTTATATTTAGAGATAAATTACCTCTTTACCTTGTTGAAACTTGTTATTGATTGAATAATTAATAAGTTCTATGAAAATGATCAATTTACATCTGTCTGACGCATCCTGACCAGTCAGCCTCTCTACCATCTTGCCGACTGCGTAATGTTTTTACTTTTTATCACGCTGGCTATTCTTAAATTCTAAGATCCTAGATAATGTCGATACGAGAAAGAAGAATGCATTCTTTCAAACTAGTAGATAGGTATCAGTTCTTCATCAGGCTATAAAAAAACAAGCAAAGTGTGAGTCAGATTCGCGCACTGACTTCATGTTTATTCCACTGTTTACTCCACTGTTCACACCATAGAGTAGAGGGTATATTCGGTAGTTTACACCAACAATATTTTGTTGGTGTAAACTACCCAATATACTTACTTTCTTTCCTTTCCAGGGGGCCTACCCCCATCTAACGTTACGGACCCTCCTAAAACAATA
The DNA here is from genome assembly GCA_949316365.1 of Hoplodrina blanda. Lineage (NCBI taxonomy): Eukaryota > Metazoa > Arthropoda > Insecta > Lepidoptera > Noctuidae > Hoplodrina > Hoplodrina blanda. The sequence goes on from OX438592.1 coordinate 10,079,209, forward strand.
TTAAGTATTTTAATTATACTTTGCCTTAATTCCGCACTGTTAGATTTTAAACGCCGATTTTAACTCTCGGCGCAACTCCAAATCAAAATCGGCGCAAAACCATTAACGAAATTACAAAGTATTAAAATAATATTGTTTTAAGAGATGTTGGTAGGCCCCCTGGTTTCGTAACTTTGGTAGGATAATTATGTTTCCATTTTTAAAGACCAATTTGGCACTCATTTAAACTCATAGTTCTGTGTGCTGTGCTCATGACAACTGTTTTTTTTGGCAGCTTTCCTTCCACTTGGTGGTATTGGCACATTAACCCTGTTGTTGCAGTCCCGCTAAATTAAAGAAAAACTTTCGTTTTCAAAAGAGCTTACACTTACTTAGGTTCTTATTTTGTAAAGTGGCGTCAATAAATGTAGGTACTATCTACTTGAGAGTTACTTAGTTACTCGGTTTACTTAGTTTAGGCAGAGACAAATAAACGTTACATAAACACCATTATCTTAGCACCTGCTTTGGCTAAGGATTTTTCCTGTCATTGTCGCACAAATGTCAAACTATCAGTGTAAGAAGGTGGGAAGCTAAGCCAAAGAATTCCGTTTGTTGAAACTAAGTAATGCTACTAACTCGACAAGCTCACAATTACCTTGGCCCAATTAAAGTCAAACAAATGGTATTATTACTTACATTTACATTTTTCGCATGCTTTCTGTCTTAATTTAGCAAATTGCTTAAATTCTTTTGCTACAAGTCTTCTCCTTGCGGTACTTCGTGCCACTTAGTAAACCGGATTGTTTTTTTTTATTTTAGAAATAAACCAACATAAATCTTGTCGTCACACAGTGTTAAACCAATATATAAGTACCTACTTATCTAATTAATAAATATTTCTCAATTAACTAGTCTCAATTCTTGTCACTGCAAGAATTTTTTTAAATGTGAAACTTTGTTGATGCACCTTGCATCGTTAATGAACGCAATAATGCAACACACTTTTTTGTTAAGTATAATGTGAAAGTTAGAATCTAAGTAGTTCGGTTTGTTTGATATGGTTGTATGGTTTGTGGCATTATATATCTTAATTTAATAACATATCCCGAGCCGTCACGTTAATCTTCATAATTTATTTGTACGTTTTACTTAAAACTACATCATTTTCGCACAGTTTCATGATTTGATTACTGAGTAGGTATAGGTTCCTACAGATAATTAATTTAACTTAGTTCTCGCTAAAGTTTCAATAACTTGCAGATAATGAAACTTGTGTACCTAAATATATTTGGGTAATTACACAGCATATCTTAACACATTAATTAATTGAAAGCTCTTACCTTGTAACACACTGCGTTTTTCTGTGCTTTCTATCTGGATATCATTTATTTGGTTTCTACTTGGCACACGGTAACTTAGTACTCGCGGAAAACTGTATGTTAAGTAGTGTAGAGAGGTCACGTTCCAGTCCTAGCAGACGAGCGGACTCCGCTCGACTGGCATGTATTGGCAACCGTTGGTGGGTTGGTGCTCGGCGTGTCACGCCGCCGTCATCTGCGTCATCCAACACGACACACAACCGGAAAGTGCTTTCTCTCATAACAATGTTTGTAAAACTACTTCTAATTCCTCGCAATAAGGTCTAATTCGTGTCCGCGGAAATCGCCAATGTGTTCAACACGAGTAGAAGTTGTACTTTCCACTTTAGTGGTCACAGTATAGAAGCGAGTTTATAAAAGTTAGTTTGGTCTCTCCGTGGCGTAGTCTGAGTATTCCCAACTCTCATCTCATCTGGCACTTTTCCCGCGGATAGAATTTCTACACTACCCACCCGATGCAGTAACTAAGTATATACCTACTTAGTTAGATAGAAAATTCCTAGAGAAATTCAATATTATAGATTTGTAATTATTTCACATTCTAAGGTAATGGAAGGTTATTAAGCTCAGCGTAGAGGCCAATAGCTTCAGGAAATCAAACAAAATTAAAGGGTGTTTGATATACCTAAGTAACAGATTGATTATAATAGTGTATTTTTGTGATTGGTCTTAGATGATATCAGGTATATATTATAATTTGTCTTATTATAGTTTGTCTAATAAAATGTCCTCGGATAACCCCCAAAACGGGTATGAATTTCAATGTAAACAATATTTGATTGGACGACCCAGATACCGATGTATCCAAGTTTGGTTAGGTATCGACTTCGAGAAGGCTATTATTAGCTCAGACGTCACCACGACTAGATACTTATAGGCTTTTCTCAATTGGCCTTTTGGGAAATTATACGGCTCTCCGAAATCCGATCCCTCGGCCATGATCTTTGGTTCCTATTACAAATGTAGATCGGAGTTAGTCTAAACATAAATCTTTTTAGAGAAGGTCGGAATTGTCTTACTTATATACTTTTCGTGACGTAACTAGCTTTTCCTATGCTTTTCGGAAAATTCAACAATACATGATGTATGTATATGACACGGATAACTTTTATCAAAAGAACAAATCATTTTATTGTCAGTTTAATAATATAATTTTTCATACAAAAGCTGTCAAACCGCAATATTTATTCCTCTGTTAAAAGTTCTGAATAAGTAAAATATAACTGTTAGGAAATCAGCAAATAAATAAGTGACTTTTTAATTTTTATCAGTTTTTCAGTGCCAACTGCCAATACGTGCATGCATCTTTTTTTTTTGCATTTTGTTACCTGTATTTTTCTTTATACACTATGTAACAAAAACCCTGTCAGATTAGTGTTGCCGTTGATCAGTTTTTACCCGACTACGGCAAAGCCAAAAGGAGGGTTATGATTTTGATGGTATGTATGTATGTATGTATGTATGTATGTATGTATGTATGTTTTTATGTTTTATTTTAATTTAATTACTTCTACTTTCTTCTTTTTTTTTTTCACTGGGGAAAAATAATAATCTCAAATCCATTAAATGGTTACGTATATGAGTACGCAGTACGATGCCGAATAATACCCTTAAGGATCGGACAGGGTTTTTGTTACAGGCTGTATATAGGTTAGGTAAGTATAAAACTCTTTTGGATGGAGTCGTTGAGTAATTATAACGCCATTTTTTTTGTCAACCACATTTGTCCTAGCTGCTGCCCTAGCTGTAAGTAGGAATAGGTTTGTCTAGTTGTCCACTATTACTTCTATTAGGCATGGAACTTACAACATAACCAAAGGCGAAAAGTGAAGGAAACCCAATGAAAGAAACCCAGTACTTACTAGGATATATACCTACATCTCTACCCCAACTCTACCCCTTATGAGAAGCTCAAACTTACCTAGCTTAATAAAAACCTCATCACAAATTCACAAGTTCTACTTATTTGGTTCTGTTTCTAGCACCGTTAATTTTATTCCATGATGTTGAATAGGCCACTCTCAAAATGTTATAGTTAACCTTGGCCTGAATTTTCTTTCATGTTTGTTACCTTAGTCTCACGTTGACCTCATTTTCATTGATATTTTGTGAACGTCATCTCACCTGACCTATATTAAGTGTTTTGTTTCTTTCGCAAAAGGTACCCCTGGCTTGTGTGTTTTATCTTTCATACAAGACCGTAAAATTTTGTCTGAGATATTTATAGGGGAATGGATTTCCCGCAAAGTAGAGTTGAGATTATAGCTTATTATGAACCGCAGCTCCGCCTGTCGCATGAGATCTATGAAAATGAGGAATATGTTACAAAATAGTATACTTACCTACTTATGTATTTAACTACAATGTGAGTATATCATCACTAATCATCAGCACTTACTGGCAATCAGCAATGGTAATTAATGCAGACGTAGAATAAATTAATTTATTATTTTAATTTATTATTTCTCGGTACTCTTTTTTTTACTTAACATTTTTTTTTTAAATATCTATATCTATACATATAATAAAATTGTAGAAAAGTGGTGTCTGTACAATGGAAATATATTAAAAAAAAGTAGCAGGGGTTGTTATTATATCGATGCCGAACCCGAAATTGTAATTAAATTTTTTTTGTCTGTTTGTCTGTTTGTCTGTTTGTCTGTGTGTTTGTGCACGCTAATCTTCGGAACTACTTGACGGATTTGAATGATTTTTTTTTTGTTGTATTGGTATTAAGTCCGGGCAACATATAGGCTATAATTTATCTTGGAAACTTGAACACCTGATGCAGAACCGCAGCAGACCAGCTAAACTATAAGAGATACAAAAATGGTACCAAAGCAAAAATTGTTTCACGTGATGAGTATTTTCTGCTAAGAGAATAAATTTGAAGATCTGGAACACCTGATGTGGAACTCCAAGAGCCCAGCTACACTATAACATATACAGGGTGTCCCAGCTAAGGACGTCCAAACGAAAATTTTGGACTCCTCCCTTCCTGGGCTATCCAAACCACCCCCATGTATGTTCTACGATTTTTTGCGGTTTAGGAGCTAAACGACATTTTAATGTTTTTTTGGGATATTCTTCTTTACATCAGATTTTGTAGATTTTCTCTTTTTGTGTCGCATTTTTTGGAAATATTTTAATTGATAATTAATCCTGAAAGTATGGTCTTCGATCGATAAAAACAACTGTCTGTCTTATTGTCACCCGAAATTACTTAAACTTAGTTCAAAGGCAAAAATGTTGTTTTGTAAATTTCGTTGCAGATTTTCGGCTCTTAAAGAAAAATAACAATAAGGGCCCAAATCACCTTAAAGTTATTTCAAAATCTTCCACGGACCCTCAGCTCTTTAAAACAGTACAAATAACTAGTATTTTACGGGTCATTATTCGGAGCAATTGAAGCTCGAACATGGTAAGGCGAAAAATACAATATTTTAGAACATAAGTGAAACCTAATGAAAATGAATTAAAATGAACTTTTATCAAGTTTTCAATGCAATATGAGCTCTATGTCATGTTTATTATTTGCACAATGGTGATTTGGAGTGGTTAGTAAAGTTAGGTTAGGGTTAGGTTAGGTTAGGTAGTTAGGTTAGGTTAGGTAAACCTAACCTTAGTTTAGTAATTTTTTTAAATTAGTGATGTTATTTAGTAAAGTCAATGACATAGAGCTCAAATTATATTGAAAACTTAATAAAAGTTCGTTTAACCTAACCTAACCTAACTACCTAACCTAACTTTACTAACCACTCCAAATCACCATTGTGCAAATAATAAACATGACATAGAGCTCATATTGCATTGAAAACTTGATAAAAGTTCATTTTAATTAGGTTTCACTTTTTCGTTTTTAAATGAAAGCCGATGATAATGAATTAAAACGAACTTTTATTAAGTTTTCAATATAATTTGAGCTCTATGTCATTGACTTTATTAAATAACATCACTAATTTAAAAAAAATACTAAACTTAGGTTAGGCTTACCTAACCTAACCTAACTACCTAACCTAACCTAACCCTAACCTAACTTTACTAACCACTCCAAATCACCATTGTGCAAATAATAAACATGACATAGAGCTCATATTGTATTGAAAACTTGATAAAAGTTCATTTTAATTCATTTTCATTAGGTTTCACTTATGTTCTAAAATATTGTATTTTTCGCCTTACCATGTTCGAGCTTCAATTGCTCCGAATAATGACCCGTAAAATACTAGTTATTTGTACTGTTTTAAAGAGCTGAGGGTCCGTGGAAGATTTTGAAATAACTTTAAGGTGATTTGGGCCCTTATTGTGATTTTTCTTTAAGAGCCGAAAATCTGCAACGAAATTTACAAAACAACATTTTTGCCTTTGAACTAAGTTTAAGTAATTTCGGGTGACAATAAGACAGACAGTTGTTTTTATCGATCGAAGACCATACTTTCAGGATTAATTATCAATTAAAATATTTCCAAAAAATGCGACACAAAAAGAGAAAATCTACAAAATCTGATGTAAAGAAGAATATCCCAAAAAAACATTAAAATGTCGTTTAGCTCCTAAACCGCAAAAAATCGTAGAACATACATGGGGGTGGTTTGGATAGCCCAGGAAGGGAGGAGTCCAAAATTTTCGTTTGGACGTCCTTAGCTGGGACACCCTGTATAGGAATGACGTCTTAGCAAGAGTTGTTCAGTCTGATGAGCACTCTTTGTTGACGTATAAAGATTGTAGATCTGGAACACCTGTTGTGGAACTCCAAGAGCCCAGTTACACTATAATATATACAGGAATGACGTCTTAGCAACAGTTGTTCAGCCTGATGAACACTCTCTGTTGACGTATAAAAACTGTAGATCTGGAACACCTGTCGTTAAACTCCAAGAGCCCAGTTACACTATAATATATACAGGAATGACGTCTTAGCAACAGTTGTTCAGCCTGATGAGCACTCTCTGTTGACGTTTAAAAATTGAAGATCTGGAACACCTGATGTGGAAATCAAAGCTCAATTTAAAAGCTGGGAGTACCTCCACGCGGTGAAGGCGGTAACAGTTTAGGACTGATTTTCGATGAAATCTCGCTCATCCTGTTGTTTTCCCGTCTCCAGGCCTTAGAATTCTACATCAGACGTTTCAGATCTTCGATTTTGACGACCCTGTTGTCGCTGGCATAAGCAACAGGATCCGCGTACGAAGTCGCGGGCAGAAGCTAGTATTACCTAAATAGAAATCCCGAAAGGAATTAATTTGTGGGAGGTGGGTTGAATGGGTCAGAGGAATTTAATGCTAAAATACCTATTTATCTACGCGACACTGGAACTCTAAATACGCCATGTTCTGATTTAGGCCATGCACAATCCATTCAGAGCATGAAACAATTAAGATCAACTTAGCACATTATGAAGAACGGTTTTAATTCTGCCACCGGCAAAGTGCGAGTATAACTCGCGCCCCGAGGTTTCCGTCACCTCGGAAAAAAATATACCACTAATAAAATTTTGATTTTCAAAAAGCCAATTTTAGTTCCTAAACGGGCTATATTTTACGACAATTTGTGGCTGCAATTATTGGCAAACATTGCCCAGCCATCAAAAAAACATTTTAGTGCATTTTATAGCTGAGCAATCAATTGCAGGCAACATGTTGCAATATGGCTGCAATAGTATGGCCTTTGATTCAGAACCCTTTAATGAGCCACACAATCCAGCAACAATGGCCGACGAAATGACGCTCATCGCAGCCGCTTACATTGTTTTGCCAGAAAAATGAAAAAAAAGGACACGAATGTGGATTCGACCCTACCTAAGTAGGCGTGACACTTTGGATTCCGTAGACGAAGAATATGTCTAAGAGCGACTTTGAATTTCTTGTGAACAGAATTGGACCAAACATACAAAGGCAAGATACAAACATGAGGAATGCAATACCTGTGACTACAAGATTAGCAATAACTCTACGGTATTTAGCGACTGGAGATTCTTTCAAGAGTTTAATGTACCTTTTCAGAGTGTCCGCTTATTCGATTTCAACTATTGTCCCAGAGGTTTGTGAAGCCTTAATAGAAGGCTTAAAGGAAAGGGACGCGCATATACAGTAAAACAGAACAACAATATAAATGGCCCAGATATTGCAGTATTTTCGATTGCGAGGCGATCGTTCGGCCACACGCCGGCTACACATATAATAAACATTTTGACATACCAAAAAATATGTGGCTATAATGCCGGGCCATCCTTAAAATATTGCATAGTGTGGCTGGTATTGCTAGCAATGTTGCCGGCCACAGTATTGCAGCCACTAATTGTCGTAAAATATAGCCCGTTTAGACGCCCCATTAGGGAAGGAAGTTGCTGATTTCTGAAAAATACATACATATACATATAATTATGCTTGTTGTTATATAAGTTAAAAACCATTAAGTATTTGTAACTATTTGTTTCAATAAAATTACAATTTCAGTTCATATAATTATGATGTTGAACTATTATTTTTAGGATTCCGTACTGAACGGTAAAAGGTAGACTGAAACGGTAACTGTAATTGAAAGACTAATCGCCCATGTAGGTAATTAAAAGTTTGCAAGGTATATGTAGGATTGGGATTTATGTATGATAATAGTGACGCTACGTCGCGTCGTCGTCGGAAGAGGGTGTCGCTGCTGAGTGAGGCCGCTGTCATGTCATCGCACTCGCTTGATGACGAAGATGGTAATGGAGAGATTGGCTAGGGAAAACAAAACACAGGGAAGAGTGGAAAACTATGAAAAACTACACGTTCATTGTTTAGTAATCCGACGAACTCTGTTAGGTAATCCATACTAAAGAAGTAGCTTGGGATCTGCATAAGCATTAAACCTACCTAGTTTATATTAACTTCCGCGTTCGCGAAGATTCAAAAAATTTTTTTTTTGAAAAACATAAGTACATACCCTCGAGTACAAATAGTGAGTGACAATTCAGTTAAACAATTACCAATTTCGGCACGGCAAGACTGACGGAAAGTCTGAATAGAATATGCTGCAAAAACCGAAGGTGCCTTTATTGCACCGATACTCTACCTACTTTACAGTTATACACTTATACTTTACTTATGTTGAATTTAGAGGTGGGCGTTGAATCAACAAACTGTTTTTTTTAACGACTTTTCATTCGTCAACGAGTTAACTGTTATTCATCAATGAAATAACAGGTTGAAAATATTAGCTGTTAATTTACGTCAACATGTCTTTACACATTACTTTATTCATTTCCGAAAAAACTGAAACGTCAACACGTCTTCGAAAAAACTGGTTGAAAATATAAGCTGCGTCAACGGCTCAACGTACTCAAAATTAGCTAAATATAGTTTGTCAATCAACGTCAACGTCGTCAACTTTAAAAATCTTCTACCAATAAATTTTAATTTATTAGTCCTAATATTCTTCAATAAACTGTTTACAACAAAACGTTACGTTAACTCATGGAATGGCATAACATTAATAATATTGACGCAATACGTTAACGATTGTTTAAAAACCTGTTAATAATTTAACAGTTTTTTCAACCTGTTGACCATTGATGATTAACAGTTAAATTACGTTAACCATAAAACCGTCAATGACACACGTCTAGTTGAATTCAATTGAATTGAATTATACCTTACCCAATCCGGAACACAACTACTCTCGAGCTGTCACAAAGCCTCTCTGTTATGACTATAGATGCTGGCAGGAAAAATTCCGAATCATTCCCGAATACTTCGGAAGTATTCCGAATATTCCGAAACTTTGGGAATATTTAAACTGTCGAAAAAAAAACAGAAAAATCGACCTTACTACCTATTTCGCGCTCGGAAGTTGTAAATTATATTATCTTTAGTTGTGTTGTGAGCGGTGCGGGGTGCGGTAAGAGGGGAGATGCTCCCCGGAGAAGTTTTCGCCCGCGCGAGAAAGATTCATACCCCGCAATCGAATGTTTCCGCCGAATATTTCGCGTGGCAGTCGGGCGCGCGCGGCGCGGCGGGGCGGCAGCGGCTGGCGCACAGAGGCCCGGGCAGCGGCGGCGGCGATAGACGATCGATGCAAAATACGATTTTTCAGCAAAAGAAATAAAAATCTTAATTAAATTCATTTTGAATAATTCTGATTAAAAGAAACTTTCCCAGAAGTATTCCGGAATTATTCAGAATTTTTCAGAAACTTTGCAACTATAAAATTATGACACAAGCTCACAGAAGAGAGTCAGTAAATATCGGGTTTAAAAAATATAATAAAAAAAATATTTTTAAAAACAAGCTTTTATTTAAATGAAAACGTAACCTAAAAATAAAGAAAATAAAATGCGAACTAAAAATAAAAAAAAAATAAATTTAAGTGACTAAATGATGTATATGAATACAAATATTTTCAAAATGTAAAAACTATATAAATTTTAAAAGCTTGAGGCACTGATGTAGGCTATCAGTTATACAGGTGAACTGCACAATATCAGTGCCTCAAGCTTTTAAAATTTATATAGTTTTTACATTTTGAAAATATTTGTATTCATATACATCATTTAGTCACTTAAATTTATTTTTTTATTTTTAGTTCGCATTTTATTTTCTTTATTTTTAGGTTACGTTTTCATTTAAATAAAAGCTTGTTTTTAAAAATATTTTTTTAATTATATTTTATTTTCTACTTTTTAGTCTTTTGAAATCTTGCAATCAATATAAAATTTAGCATTAGTCAAGATTAACTTAGCCACGAGGAATTTTTTTAGCTATGTGCTATGTTCCAGGTCCATAATCAGGTCAGCTCCATGTCATAACAATATTGCATTGTTATATAAGACGTCTGCCATTTTGAATTAAGAATGACGTGATTTTACTTATTATGCTTCGCTCACCAAGCCCTTCCATTTGATACCCATATCATAGGGGTTACTACGGAAATTATAAATCGCCATTTTGTGACGTCCGCCATATTGGATATGCAATGACGTCACTTTAGTTATTGTGTTTCGCTAACCGAGCCCTTTTATTGGAAACCCATATCGTAAGGGCAACTGTTGAAATTATAAATCGCCATTTCGAGACGTCCGCCATATTGGATTTAGAATGACATCACTTTACTTTTTGTATTTTGTTCATTTTCCGTCTCCTAGACAGGTCGCAAACCAATGCTATTGACGCCCATCTCACCAAACTACACAAGTCATGGTATACCTCTTATGCCTGTTATTACGGTTGACCGTTGAGGAGTTCCAGGGTTTGGAGCCAACCCTGGATGTGGCATCAATTTCATGGTGAACTCACCAACTGTCTATCATATCCGAACGGGTATGCAAAATGTCAAGTCCCTACTGCCGACCGTTGAGGAATTCTCTGGTTTGGAGCCACTTCTGAAGGTGGCAGCAATTTCATGGTGGACCCACTAACATCACCCAATGTCTTCCCAATGGGTGTGCAAAATTTCATGTCCCTACTGTTAACCGTTGAGGAGTTCCCTCGTCTGGAGCCAATCTTGGCAGCAGCATTATGTCATGCTTATCATAAACATGCATTGTCATTGGGACTGGACCAGTATGTAGAATTTCATGTCCCTGCTATTAACCGTTGAAGAGTTCCCTCGTCTGGAGCCAATCCTGGCAGCAGCATCACGTCATGCTTATCATAAACATGCATTGTCATTAAGATTACACCAGTATGTAAAATAAAAATTTCATGTCCCTACTGTTAACCGTTGAGGAGTTTCCTCATCTGGAGCCAATCCTGGCAGCAGCATCACGTCATGCTTATCATAAACATGCATTGTCATTGGGACTGGACCAGTATGTAAAATTTCATGTCCCTACTGTTAACCGTTGAGGAGTTTCCTCGTCTGGAGCCAATCCTGGCAGCAGCATCACGTCATGCTTATCATAAACATGCATGATCATTGGGACTGGACCAGTATGTAAAATACAAAATTTCATGTCCCTACTGTTAACCGTTGAGGAGTTCCCTCGTCTGGAGCCAATCTTGGCAGCAGCATAACGTCATGCTTATCATAAACATGCATTGTTATTGAGACTGGACCAATATATAAAATTTCATGTCCCTACTGTTAACCGTTAAGGACTTCCCTCGTCTGGAGCCAATCCTGGCAGCAGCATCACGTCATGCTTATCATAAACATGCATTGTCATGGGGACTGGATCAGTATGCAAAATTTCAGCTCAATCGGATAACAACAAATGGTCGAAAAATGGTTTGCAAATTTTGAAAGGACAACTTATTTACATACTATACATACTTACTTACATACGAACAGTGCAAGCTAAATAAAAGCTTGTAAAAAGACGCATAACGGAGCCGAAAGTTTCATGTTCTTATCATTCCGATGTTTTTTTTTTGTTTTGGACCATACATAATTATGGGAACTTTTTGGTTACGAAAATATTGATAATCAAAGTTCCAACATTTACCTACTTAGTTACGTTTATTTATGAACACACGTTTTAGACGTTCTAACTAAACCTTAAACACACCCCCCACGACCCACCTACTGTTGTATGTTACATTGCATGGCACCAAGAACAGTCATTCGTATTTATTTAAATTTTTTGCAACAAAAAATACAAAGCTGAATTTTCAACCGACTTCAAAAAGGAGGAGGTTCTCAATTCGGCGCGTATGTTTTTTTTATGTGTGTTACCTGATTACTCAGCCAATTATGAATAGATTTGGATGATTCTTTTTTGTTTGAAAGAGTATACTTGCGAATAGGTCCCATAGAAATATTGTCATGATCTGATGATGAACTTCGGAGATATGGAATAAAACTCCTCACAGAATCACAGCAGCAATATCGTAACAAGTGAAATTGCTTTGTTTATACGTGTAGTCGATGACTGACTGAAGGAAAAGGGGGGGGGGGTACGTCAACCCCCCTCCTACCAGTTTCCAAAATTAAATATATCGTGTGAGGTATTGTTTGAAAGGGCTTTTTGTAAGGATTTCATTATTTCAAACATTAATACACAAGCACTAAAAAGTGAGAAATAAAAAGCTTTTTCACAAAGAAAAATAACCGCCTTCAAAAACTACAAAATAAAAATAACTTTAGTTTTGGAAGTCGGTGGCAATACTTACCTACATAACAAAAAACAAAACCAAAGCCGCCGACTTCCAAAACTAAAGTTATTTTTATTTTGTAGTTTTTGAAGGCGGTTATCTTTTTTTGTGTGTCAATCATACTAATATTATAATATGTGGACCAACATTTAAATTGAATGACTATTCTATGATGTACAACGGAAGAATAGAAACATTTAACAGTCTTTTATACCTTGATGCTTGTACACATCACTATGCATATTTGTTCGATTCCAATTATTATTTATCGTATGATTTTACAATGTTTTGGCAAAGAAGTGGGTCTGCTAATAACAATGGTATGGTAAACATATTTAAAAACATTAATGTAATGCTTGGTGAGTTCAGGAGCTCAAATAATTTTTCTTTATTTAATAAAGAAGATGATAAGTCTTCTCATGCTATAGAAAAAAATATCGAAAACTACGAAGACGCTAGTAAATCTAATTATGTAATGACGAACACAAATATTAGTACGACATCAAACCCTCCAGACGAAGCAAATTTTTTTCTCGCATAATTTAAACATATTTCATCAAAATGTTTGTGGAATAAACAATAAAATAAATGAATTAGAAGTTTATATACATATGCTCGATAGGAAACCAGACTATTTATGTATAAGCGAACACTTTCTGAATGAAAACACCGCAAAGGTGTTTACTTTAAATAACTATACATTAGTCTCTTACAACACTAGAAAAAATAAAATAAGAGGAGGTAGTCTAATCTTAGGACATGCAGATAAGCAAACAGAGAACATTGGTGCTATTAATAATATGTATAAAGTAGAATGTTTTGAAATATGTGCTGTTAAAGATATTGATACGGGTTTGTATATCTGCTGCTGTTATCGTAATCCTGTAAGCAAACATTTTGATATTTTTTTGGAAAGACTAGAGAAATTACTAGATTATTTGTTCAACAGGAAATCTATAATTTGTGGTGATTTTAATGTTGACCTGCTGGTGGACAACAAAAAACGTACGGAATTCCTTAGTCTGTTAAAGTGTTATAACTTCAGGTATCTAATAGATTCTGCTACTTTTATTCGCAATAATAGTAATTCGTGTATTGATAACTTTATAACCAATTTGCTCACATCGAGCATCTTGGGTTGTGAAATAGATCACAATGGCTTGGCAGACGGTCATGGTGGTATTTTTGTGGATATTCGTCTAAATTATGTATCAACATCGGCTAGTAGGAATCCACTTATCATAAATAAGCGAGTATTTAACACTAAAAATAGTGCATTATTCGCACAAGGTATTCTTGAAAAAGATTGGAGTTGTATGGGCATAAATACCTTCCTTAGAACATTTAATAAAGTATTCCGAGATAGCTATCGAAAAAGAGAATTTAAAACAAACTTACTTAAGAAAAAATCCCAATTAAAGTGGATCACTAAAGGAATCCGAACCTCTAGTAAAATGAAACGTTTTTTATGTTCATGTAATGGCAATAATCTAGAATCTAGTGTTTTAAAGTATAAGAATAATTACGTCAGGTTGTATAGACGGATTATAGCTAAGGCCAAAAAACATGAAATAATGATGCAAATAAATGCATCTAAAAACTTAAGTAAGGAAGTCTGGAAAATAGTGAACAGATGTACAAATAGGGAGAAAGAGACACATCCTGACTTAAGGCTCAAAGTTGACGACAAGATTATAGTTGACCCTGACGATATATCGAATATACTAGTAAAACAATTTGACTATAAATGTGTCTCAAGTGTAAGTGAAGTTGACCAATCTAAACTATTTCTAAGTAAATACAGTAGCGAAATTAGCAGTGGTATGGATATTTCTCCTACCACTCCCAATGAGTTATTAACTATAGTAAAAAGCATGGAGAGCAAATATTCATGCGGATATGATGATATTCCTATTACTGTTATTAAGGAACACATTAGGTTATTAGCAGAGCCTTTAAGTATTTTTTTCAATAAATGCATTGAGGAATCGATCTTTCCGGATCAATTGAAAATTGCCAAGGTAATACCTGTCTATAAAAAGGGTAGTAGGACCGAGGCAAAAAATTACCGGCCTATCTCCTTATTACCGGTGCTGTCAAAAATATTCGAGAAAATTATTAAAAAGCGGCTTCTAGCTCACTTACGTGCAAATAGAGTTTTGAACAATAGACAATTTGGCTATCAGAAAGGCGTTGGTACTTCAGATGCCATATATACTTTGATGGACGATGTAATAAGAAAAATTAATAATAAAATGAAAGTCGCTGGGATTTTCCTAGACCTGAGCTCTGCATTTGACACCATAGACCATGAGTTGCTTCTCACAAAAATGAGTCATTACGGTGTAAGAGATAAGGCCTTGAAACTGTTCTGTTCATATTTACAGATTATGAAAATGTTTGTAGAAGTCGACAAAATTCATAATGGCTACAAAAAGTTTCATAGATCCGGAATGGCAAAGTTGACCACGGGTGTCCCGCAGGGATCTATACTTGGACCTATTTTATTTCTTATATTTATAAATGACTTGATAAATTATATAAACTCAATTTTACCCAACATTGAAATAGTAATTTTTGCGGATGACACAAATGCCATAGTAGCAGAAAATGATGTAACTCAATTGACTAATTTAATAAACGTTGCATTACAAGCCTTCCATGTGTGGTTCACTTCTAATAAATTATTGATAAATACTTCAAAGACTAAGATTATGTTATTTAGAACGACAGCCCGTAACAAGGATAATTTAGATATAGTTTTGAATAATGAGAGAATTGAGCTCGTAAATGAAGTAAAATTCCTAGGTATTCATATAGATGAACGGCTAAATTGGAAACCGGAATTGAAGGCGATTGATGCGTCGGTATCATCCGCATGTTACGCTCTGAGAGCTCTAAGAAATGAAATTAGTATAGAACACCTAAAAATGGTATATTTTGCGTTGGTCGAATCGAAAATCAGTTATAGTGTACTTCTTTGGGGAAATAGCTATGACTATAATAGTAAAAGAGCCTTCGTGTTACAAAAACGCGCAATCCGGACCATGGTACGAATATCTCAAAGAGAGAGTTGTCGTCAGCATTTTACAGATCTGGGTATTCTTACAGTACCAAGCATTTATGTCTTAGTACTTTTGAGCAACATGGCCAAGCATATTCATGACTATGAGACTACAGAAGAACGGCGAATTAGGGAAGGTACACGTAGAAAGGATATTAAATATAATATTATCCATCCAAACTACAATATTGTGGAACACAGAACACATACCAGGGTCATACTCAGAAAAAGTGTACATTTTAAATTTGTAACTAAACTGATAGGTAACGATACTGAGAATCTCCGTCACGAAACTGATGTCATAAGGTATAGTACACATGGATTGGGCGAATAAAACACGTGATTATATTTGGCTAATCAGTCATATAAGTTTGTTTGTTTGTTACCTTTTCACGCCTAAACTACTGAACCGGTCATCCTAAAATTTCGCATATACTTTGTCAGGTGTACAAAACAGACATAGGGTACTTTTACTGAGGAAAACAACAATAACGTTCTTATGAGAATAGGTGGCGCCACATGTCTTTCGAATCTTGATTTACTTATATTATTATAAAAGCTTGAGGAGTTATGAGATAACAAACACAAAAAAAAACTTCTTTTTTTTAAGTAGGTTACAAGTGTATGAATTTGTATGTGCGCGAACTACCCTCACTTCAAAATCTTTATCCAAATTACGTGACGGTAATAATAATTACAATTTAAGTACTTTTCGTCTTTGTGAACTAAGCTTAACAATTTCTCAGTTTCGTAACGTAACGCAAAATAACGAAAATGAGAATAAAATCTGAGAAACTTTAACCTCTACAAATATTTTAAAGTAAACCACGTGTATACTATGTCATCACTGAGCGTATTCGTTAAGATAATACATAAAAATAGAAAATAACATAGTAAGTAAACAAAAAATATAATAAACTTAGCACAATAATAGTCGTTTATCACCCTGAGGATTTTTTTGTAAATACCTATTCACTTGATAGATCTCGACTTCACGACTACCGTGAAAACGTAAAGGCTGCCGCGACAGTGACTTTGACGTAAGTTATAGTGTCGCCAGAATAGGAAAAAGTATTTATATTAAAGTAAAGTATTTTTCCAATATTTCAATGCGTGTACTAACCCTGAGTAACGAATCTTCATAATTTTGGGACAAAATTATTTAAATAAAAATAAATTATTCTCTAGATGATTGATGAATATACTTGGTCCTATTTAGTTACTTGATTCATCAAGAATAATATAGCCACAGTTTATGTAAAGTAAAGCTATGAATATTCGTAACAATTCATATCTGAAAATGTGTAATCGTCATTGGGACACGAAAAAAATGTATGGAGAAATTTTTAACAATGTTTTGACATTCAAAAAAAATACTCTTTTAATGAAAATTAAAGTTAAAATAGCATATAAATCTTTTCTTTATTACACTAACATAAAAATTTGAGGGTAAAAAAGGAAACATTGTCATAATTTGGATATTTTACTTTAATATGAAGTAGTGGGACAAGAAAAGATACCAAATGTACACTTTTTCTGAGTATGACCCACCAATCGATCAAGTTATTTAATAAGTTGCCTTTGGACATAAAAGCCACTATCTACGCGAGTACTTTTAAAACCCAACTTAAGGGTTTCCTGTTGGATAGGTGTCTATATTCTGTTGATGAATTATAAAATGTCTTTAGAATTTTAATTTGATTATTGAATTCAGAATTGTTTATGATGATTTGAATATTGTATTGATAATTTAGTTCGGTAATGGATTTGATTATAGACATTGTATAGTATTGACATTGGTACTTATATATTATTGACATTGATTGACCTGTATACAGATTTGATTATTAAGTAATAAGATTATTATTGATTTTATTTGATTATTGAACTAAGAATTGATTATTTTGACTATTGTATTGATTATTTCATTTCGTTATTTGATTATTGACATTTGTATACTATTGACATTGGTACTTATTTTATTGATTTGATTATTGACATTGATTGTCCTGATTATTGATTTGACTATTAATTTGACTATTATTGTTTAGTTTTTGCTATGATTATGATCGATTTTATGATTTTATTATTAATTATTAGCGATGTATACATTTTAATTTATTTTTTTCCTTATTGCATGGTAAATGTTTATTTTATTTTAATTTAATTTATTTTGTAAATTCAGATACAAGTTTCTTGTTATTGAATAAATGACTATGACTATGACTATGACTATGTGAAAAAGCTTTTTATTTGTCAATTGAAAAGCTTTTTTTCAGACCAAAAAGGTTTTTGGTAGGCTCTTTCACGGTTTGCAAAGAGTTTTATTCTCAGCAATAATTTTTGCTCAATGTAGCAGTTTGATGGGCAGTACGATGCGTAGATAACGGTGACATATTAAGTATATCTTTTCACACCCTGTATTGTTGCACAATAACTGGTTAGTTACCATAATGTAGGAAGGTACTTGATGTATTTGGATTTGGTTTTCACCATAATTTTAATATGTATTATATAAGTACCTACCTACCTACCTACTGTGGTATAAGTATTTGACAGGAATTAAAAAGTAGTCATTTTATTGAAAAATTCGGAGGTGCCATATGACCTTGAATTCGAATAGAGCACACACCTACCATGCCAATTCATATTATGCATCTGGGGCAGTAAAGAGCTTGATGTAGATAACTTAGTGAGCGAGGGCGGCGACGCCGACGGCGCAGGCGCGTTGTGCTGAGGGAGTATTGATCGGTGGCTGCAAGTTGTGCGCTTGTGCGCGCGCAGTAGACAGGGATCGTGACCGACGTATCTATCCAACGAGGGCTTCAGGTTTTCCCGCGCAGAGAACAGCGCATAGCTGCGCGCAAGGCCAAACAAAGGGGCGAAGAGAGGGGTGTACCCCGAGGGCGCGAGCTCGGTCCGGGACCCTCACATTACGTAACATTAAACGCACAGGACGGCGCACAAACAATGTGATTTTATTTTATCTTAAATTTTTCTACTGTTTTTGATTACTTATACAATTTTTAGGATTAGTATTGTGATATTATGTTAACTTGCAAGCAAATAATTGAGTTCTTTTTATTACGTATCATAGTTAGTGCAAAATTAATCTATTTTATACCAATATCTCGCGAAAAAAAATAATGAAATGAGAAAAAAATACTAAAAGAAAAAAAATGGTGATGACAGTGAGCATTTTCAGGACAGTGATATAAATTATTGAAAAAAAAAAAACAAAATCCGATCGGTCGTTTGAACTAAATACATTAATATTAATTATTAAGTAGATAATTATATAAGTACTATAATATGAACAATGAAAACGTTTTCAAAACAAATTAATAGTATTGTACTAAATGTAACAATACAAAATTATTAATTTAATTGAGAAATAAGTCTTTTTAGTAGTCGTATAGGTATCGTGCTGATATTTTAACAAGATGACTATGGGTAAGTTTTTCATTTTGGTTTTTTTTGCAAGGTGTAAGTAACTCGTCGTTTTAGTGGAAACGAACATTAGGCGGTAGGCCTGTGCGAAATGTGAAACCCTTTGCAAATTTCATCGCATTTATTTTTTTATGGCCTAAGAAGTAGGTAAGTAAGGTATACACATAAATAAAAAAAAATAAACAAATAAATAAAATTCAAGTTTCTGTTTGTAATATCAAAATACAGCATATAATTTTTTTGTCTGTCTGTCTGTTCGTTCCGGCTAATTTCCGAATCGGCTGGATTTTAACGGGAATTTCACTGGCAGTAAGGAGTAATTTAGGATAATTATGTTCCGCGTACAAAAATAGCAACAATGCACATGCCTAATCACATAACAGATGTAGGTAATTATTTTACGTTTTTTTGATTTTCACCATTTAGAGTTTGGCATACTTAGTTATGTTAAATTTTACCAACGACGTAACTAATTATTAGAGTACTAAGTAATAAAAAATAAAATAATATACTTAAATGAAAAGTAAGTTTTGCTTTAAGTTATGATTCAGTACCTAGTTAATTGCAGTTAAAAGTTATAAACATGATTGAGAATGTTTGCAACGAACTTATCGGTTTTTCGTTCAGTAAGTAGGTACCTACCTAATAAACAAAAATATTTCTAATTCAAATTCAAATAAAATTTTCGCGCACCCTCTTGCGCCTTCCGTGCCGTTACCGACCTACATTAAACGTTTACAATCACCGACTAAAGCTCTTATAATTTGGTAATGTTTATTTACATTAATTATAAAAATGTAGTAAAATACCTGCATAGATCTACAAAACCTAGTCGTAACACTCGTAACTATTTTTAACATTCGCCGTGTCTCTAAGGTAAAACCGAAAATTAAAGAACAGTTCTGACTTTTATCTTTAGAGCTTCAAAAATCTTAAGTTTTACTGGAAAATATTAGGGATTTACCGGTGTTCACTCGTATCTTATACACACCTACATACATAATGTTGCCTAAATTGATTCTATAATAGGTACAAGTAGTGGCTAGATGCAACTCGTGTGTTTGTAATATTAGCCCACTAAACGATCCTATTATTCCTATTCCAAGCAGACACAACAATACAAGATGCATTGCGTCACCGGATGAGAGTCGCGGCTAAATCGCAACAACGCAACTTCCCTCAGCGTAGATAGGCGCACACCATCACAAGTGACACCTGGCCGATGAAAAGAGGGTCATATAAAGAGATTGGATAACTTATAAATAGAGCATAATTTGATTTGGTACAGCCTATTAATAAAATATTGATGTATGTATAGGTAGATATTAGGTTACCTAGGAACTTAATCTGGATAGATAGGTACATCTCAGTAACGAATGAGTCGAAAGAGACTTGAAATTTTCTCTTGCCGAGTTGCCGCATTATGTAGAGTTGGCGCCACACCCTGAAAGGTAGTAAGGTAGTAGGTACTTGGTACACCTGCATCATGCAAAATGAGGTGAACCGTGAAGGTAATTCTTAATATTTGGTTAGCAAGTATAAAGACCATTAGCAGCTGTAGGTGGTTTGGTTAAGTAGTATTTTCCAATTTTCCGAGCACTAGTACGTCTAGCTGTACTTAAGTGAAAATAAACTAACTTACCTATATTTTCCAGAAACTATAGCGCGTGCGTGAGATGTTTCAATTTGTGTCATCTAGCATGACCGAGAATAAAATTGTCAAAATTATAGAGGGAAGTCAACTCTAATTAGGTCGCTTAATTTAGAATGTTAATTTGTTTGTTAATGAGTGACGCAATTTTGACGTTACATCTAACCTGCCTGAATCTGAGTGAAGTCAGTTTGTTTAACGGCGCGCACAGTGCGAACGTGCGCTCCGCAGCGGAACTGTGCGCGTGAGTCGCGCCGCGCCTCCTTGTGCCCGCGACTGTCCAGTGTCCACAGTTGTACCTCAAGTACTTCATGTCCTCGCTCTCGCTTTATGTTTCACGCCAACCGTAACATTATACACGCTACAATTGAGCTCCAACGAGCGTGACGAAAATTCCCGCGTTTTTCTCATAATCCGCAAAGCCACTTTACGCATTTTCGTTTCCGTGGTTAATCCCACCATTGAAAGTTACTACACAAACCTCATAAAGTTCATAAACTAATTTATTATGGAAAAAACTGACTCATTTGCTATCTTAGACATCAACATTGGTGATAAGAAAGATGCAGACACAGAGAAAAATAATAATCATGATATTACTAATAATAAGAAGCCGTTTACCACTGTTATAAAAATTCGTAAGTTTACCATTTTAGTTTCACAATGAACATTATTTTTAAACGTAGAAAAAACATCTTGTCTCAAATTGGGAAAAACCTTTATTATGTAACTTAATTGGGCGTTATGAATGACATAATTTTAAATTAAATTAGGTACAGTGCAGTGTGCACATTCTGAATATTTTGTGCTGTGCCTCCTCTCCTCGCAGTCTGCGTATTGTATTGGAGATTTTTCTAATAATCACATTTGTGATATATTTAGAAAATTCTTTTACCTTTGATACCAACAATAGCGTTTGTTGATTTAGTTCCCACACACAACCCACTTTACTTAATAATCTTGCAAGAAATTGTAATTAACGCTATCTATTGTCTATCTGTAAGATCGTGGGAGGAACCCAGATCGCAGAGGTATCATCGACAAACCTTTTTCCTGCAACCATAGAATGGTACTAAAATATTCAAAAACTTTCCCATATTGTAGGTATAAAATAATAAAAAGCTATTTTACAAAAAAAGATAACCGCCTTCAAAAACTACAAAATCATAATAACTTTAGTTTTGGAAGTCGGCGGCTTTGGTTTTTTTTTTGTTATGTAGGTAAGTATTGCCACCGACTTCTAAAACTAAAGTTATTATGATTTTGTAGTTTTTGAAGGCGGTTATCTTTTTTTGTAAAATAGCTTTTTATTTTTCACTTTCTAGTGCTTGTGTATTAATGTTTGAAATCCTTACAAAAAGCCCTTTCAAACAATACCTCACACGATATATTTAATTTTGGAAACTGGTAGGAGGGGGGTTGACGTACCCCCCCCCCCCCTTTTCCTTCAGTCAGTCATCGACTACACGTATAAACAAAGCAATTTCACTTGTTACGATATTGCTGCTGTGATTCTATGAGGAGTTCCATTCCATATCTCCGAAGTTCATCATCAGATATTGAAATGGTGACAATGGGACCACACGAGAAGCACCAGCTTTCAAATAAAAAAAGAATCATGAACATCGGTTCACCCAGTCGCAAGTTAGGAGCTAACAAACATAAAAAAAAAATACAGACGAATTGATAACCTTCTCCTTTTTTTGAAGTCGGTTAAAAATATCATAAAATAAAAATATCATATAGGTACCTACTTATCAAATAGGTATGTTCTCATTAGTCTGTTAAATATATATTAATGAGATTTAAAATAATAACCAGAATTATAAAATAGGTCATGCGGTGCCTTTGGTTTCTCTTCACAGTAGATAAGAATGAATTTGTGTGTGTGTGTATTGTAGCTGAGTGGCACGTCTGTCGCTTCCGCTAGTCGTCCTCTTGTCCTCAATATCAGGTGCGCACGCGCCTCGTCCCTGGACGGCAAGCTGCGAGCCACGGCAAGGCTCCTAGGGAACCAGTCGTGTTCCACTCTGCTGCGCGCGCGTTGCAATGCTTTGCTTCCTATAAGCTAGGCACACAAAGAGAATTATAAACAGCCTACTGTTGTAAACTAATTAATGTTAATCGCATAACTTCCGTAATGGTGTGTCCAGCCTGTTTACATTTGTAACTATCCAAGACCCATGACATGTAAGTAGGTAGATTCTGACAGATTGGGGAAATAATCCCATGGCATAAACTTATTCTGATACTTTTAAATTTATGTAATGATGTCTGTATAATATGTCTGTATTGCACCGATTACCTATAGGTATTATACTGATGATTGAAAAAATATTTTGTTTGATTGTGTTAAGATGCTCCCATACGAGCAATACTTTTCCGGCAATAAATGTAGCAGTAACATTTTCGAGTATGGCCCGGGCACTGCTTAATAAATTATAGTTTCTTTGATCTGAGGAACATAAAGACAATATTATGGCTCGTGTAGTTGATCATATTATTATAAATAAAAAGTGCTGCTTGCTGCACATTGCCGATATGGCTGGACCACACTATTACATTTTAAAGATAACTCTGCCACATTGGTGTTTATTAAGTAAGTAGGTTATATTTATACTTAGCAGGATTTCCGACAATAGGCATGACAAAAACGCCGCTCGATCTAATAAAAGAATCTACCGTCTAGCTACCTATACTATAGTCATTCAAAAATAACTATCGTAACTCACAGTAGACCTAGACACACACAGAACAGGTAAGTATTGATGTTTCCAGCGCCATGAATAACTTGGAAAATTTATTTTTGTTGATAGAACGTGATCGTGGTGAGCGTGACTACATCGGGTTCGCGACCCTGCCCGAGCAAGTGCACCGCAAGTCGGTGAAAAGGGGGTTCGATTTCACACTCATGGTCGTCGGTGAGTCCGGGTTGGGCAAGTCGACACTCATCAACAGCTTATTTTTAGGAGACCTTTACAGAAACAGAAAAATACCTGACGCTCAAGGTAAGATACAAGGCGAAATGTCAGCAAGGAGGAATGCTATTAGACTGCACCAAAGTGAGGTGCTTCGGTATTAACAATTGTTCACATTGCAGACAGAATAGAAAAAACAACAACAGTTGAAAAGAAAACAATGGAAATCGAAGAACGAGGAGTCAAGTTGAGGTTGACTATTGTAGACACACCCGGGTTTGGAGATGCCATTAACTGCGAAGACTCATGGAGGGTTTGTTCTGCATACATTGACGAACAGTTCAGACAATATTTCACGGATGAAAGTGGATTAAATCGGCGGCACATGCAAGACAATCGAGTGCATTGCTGCCTCTATTTCGTTCCACCCTGGGCCCATAGGTAACACATTTTATATCACAATAGGTACACGACATTTTACTCTGTGATAACTTTCTCTTTTGTTCTTTTGTGCTTGCGTTGTTAGCTATTGTGTTGTCCAACAAGTTCAGACACTTGTACTTGAAAATAAGTACGAACACCATGTGTAATGAGGCGAATGATTTGAAATTAACCAAACTGCCGCAGAACTTCTAAGTAGGTACTGGACAAGACTTCCATGGAAAAAATACAAATAGGTACATCGACCCAATTCTGCTGTAAATAGATTCTATCTCATAAATACTCATAATGTTATTATCTCCCATGTGCAGTGTACGGCTGTACGTGTCCGGAGGAGTGTATTATTTTTATTAGGTCAATTATGGTCAGGGCCGTAGTGATAGGAGCACGGATGCGGAAGCACACGTGCCGTCACTGTTATAAGTAGTAGAGCTAGAGCAGAGATTAAATATCAAAGAAAATATCCTATTCGATGAAACACTCTCCATAAGTAATGTAAACAGACATATACTTACCTATATATTTAGAAAAGAAAAGAAAATAAAAAGTACATAGGTAACTTTAATAACGGTTAGGTACTTAATGTACTAAAATTGTAGAGCGCAAAAACTGAAAAGTTCAAAGCTTTTAACGAAATCCAAACAGACAAACTACTACTAGAAAAATGCGTAAAAATAGGAAAAGCCCTAAAAATCCACATTAAAATGAATATTGAATATGCTTATCAATGTCATAATACTTACCTAGTTATTTATGATTTATTTTACCACATCATAAACACCAATAACTTCAATTTATTTGATCGCTAGTAATAAACAGATCAATAACGACTCAATGAAGTATGGCTATTAAAACTGTTAGCACAGCTGTTAGGATGGCTACGCCACCCATTTCTCCTTCGAAATATATCGTAAGCGTAACATACATTGACAACCAATCATGGCCGTTAAAAAACACATTCTGTGAATATTGATTTATGTATGTACTGTCATTTTATATTAAAGCCCTTCTCCTACTGATTAGTATAATGATATACAGTAACAAATTCGTTACTAGTAGGTACATCGAAACGTCGATATATATCTTGAATTTAAAGCAACCATAGGTCTCTCGAGAGACATAAGGTTGCTCTAAATTCTAACTAATTCACAAATTAGTTAAAATCAAAATAAAAAATAAAAATAAAAAAAACAAATTAAGTAGTTATGTTATTGTTCTTTTTGGCACCCTCTAACTTGAGACTATAAATGCTCTAGATTTACCTTAAGCTAGGCGGATAAATCAACAGCAATAGGATGTTTAGAACATCTATATACAGAATGCGCGTTCATCATTTTATTAACACCATCACAATTTGTCAAGCTACAAACATCCATTCACACAACGTCTTATTACAGTTTACGTCACGTGGACTTGGAAATGATGAGACGACTGCACCGTAAAGTGAACATCGTCGTAGTGATAGCGAAAGCGGACTCTCTCACAGCAGCCGAGGTGAAGCGGCTCAAAACGCGAATACTTACCGATTTGGAAGAAAATCAAATACAAGTACGAACATCTTATTCGATGAAGACGTCAACACAAAACTTACTTTTTCTTAGGAGGAACTAGGAATGCAGCTAAATTCTGTGAATTATTTATCAGGTTTATCAGTTCCCTGAATGCGATAGCGACGAAGATGAGGAGTTCAAGCAACAAGACCGTGAGTTGAAAGCGGCGGCTCCATTTGCTGTGGTCGCTTCAGATGTAGTATTGGAAGTGGGAGGCAAACGAGTGCGCGGGCGGCAGTACCCATGGGGAATCGTCGATGGTAAGTTAAGTTAATAAATAAAGACATAAAGTAGGAACCTAGATGTTAAACTAATCGAAGGAAAATAAAACGAAACCATTGATCATTTATTTTTCCTTGCATGAATTTATTGAAAAATTACAGGAATGATTAAAATTATGTTTTTAAACTAAATAGGTTGCAGGCAAAACATAATATAACCTACAGAAATCTATTCTGGAAACAACATTTACGTATGTCAATAAATAATAACAAAGATCAGATACATGAAGTGGAGAATTTGTAAACAATTCTGCATTCTACACATAATAATTCGCTCTCGAATCAATGTGTCATATGTGGAAGCGATGGACAAGTATTATGTTTAATGACAATGAATAACAAATATCATCAGCTCGATTAAATATTTATAACAATTAATACGCTATATACACAACAACAACTACTACTACTGCTATACTAGTAGGTTTTACTATTATACATAATATACTCAATTCATTATTTACATTGTAAGTAGTGTAAACCCCCACCCTCCAATTTCCTTTACTGTGCGTGACAGGTCCGAGATTATTTAATTAACAAAATATGTTTACTTACCACGTATTACCACCACCTTAATATTGTGGAATGCAATAAATGATCATCATCTTATTCGTTTTGCACACTACAAAACTTGCAAAAGTAGGTAGGCACTTTTATTATTTTTTTACAATTGTACACGACTAGTGAAGCCAGCAGTAATATGCAGAAAACAGAATATAGTAGAATAGGTATAGCCGTATAGCAAATTATATTGGTGTAATTTTCAAAAGAGAAAATTAAGTGGGGCCCTAAATGGTTCGCTGCGCCATCCATGGGCATCCCAAGTAGCACATTAGCGATGAATTAGGTCACAAACAAGCTACATTACAGTCTACAGCTTTTATGCAGATGTACTAAAGGATAGGGCGAGTCTTTAGACTGTATTATGGAAAGATTATACACTATTAAACAGCATAGCTGACTAATGACTTGATAATGGCGAAAAAGTATACTAAAAACATTTAAGTAGAATTTTAAAATGATCTAGTCCAGCTTTTGGCTGCATGAGATACTACTAGCTGGTTTAGAAGTCCAAAGCTTGTTAACGACTGGTTAATAGAAAAAATCAACTCTCTTGTAATGGTGCGGGCTGCATTAAAGTTTCGAATAATGCCACTGACAGTAGCTACTGTATGCTCCTTTCTCCAGCCAGCATAATTCTAGAAGCTGGTACATTGATTTGGTAACACCACTGTACAGTAAATAACTTTTCAAAAGAATTTATGGAGAATTTGTACTGGATAACAAATTAACGCCATTTTATCATTACAGAAACGATTTGTTATTAAATATCCAAATGATTTCTTATAGTTTTCAAGGATATTTGATAGCTTTTAATTCAAACAATATATTTTCCGCTTATTTCCTAGTAAGTAGAATACATTAAGTTAGAAAGCAATAATTCGAGTGATAAATCTATTAAGTTTTCGCACACCATATAATCTTGTGAAATATTTTCGTTAAAGCGATATTATTCTGATGGCGCGTGAAATATTTGTTGTAATTACCTATACACATTTACAGTAAAATTGTACTCGCAACTCAATTTACATACAGGACACCTATTGGACATATTTTAATTTAAATAATTATGTCCGCCCGTGCACTTTAACAAACAATAAATGTCATCTGTCACATAATACACAAAAGAAATAAAAAAATATTTTTTGTTTGGTTATTTATACTTTAATAAAAGCTGTTGCCAAGCCTCGAAACATCTAAAAGCTGTTGAAGAGAATTAAAGTAGCTGAATCTTAGGCTGCAATGACTGTTGTATAGCTGTATAAGCCATTGTACAGGCCTCGTACAGCTGTTTCAATTATTATACTGCCGTTAACCAGTCACTGTAATGCTCAAGGCTGTTTAATTTGGGGCCCAAATTAGAATTACAAGGGTTGTGTAGCTAACTACACAGCCCTTAAGCAGGAAACTAAAACAGCCTTGAGTATTCACAAATTCTATAATCAAGTCACTATGCGGCTGTCATGTGCTACATCTGCTGCGATTCCGCGCGGTTTAAAGCTTGGGTGCTCCGCTCAATGTTTCATATTCAATAGTACTTACCAATTATGACTGATTATTCTGAGAAATAAATAATAAATCATCAATTGTCACATGAACAGTGGAGAACCCACGGCACTCCGACTTTACGAAGCTGCGAACGATGCTGATCTCGACGCACATGCAAGACCTGAAGGATGTGACGCAGGACGTGCACTACGAAAATTTCCGAGCGCAGTGCATCTCGCAGATATCGCAACACGCCATGCGGGAGAGAGGGTTTGTAAATATTACCTTTTTTCTTTCTCTCCTACTTCATCATCATCCTCATTTGACTTTGAGCCTGTTAGGCTTTGATATGTCCAGGTAGACTTCTTTTTTTCCTTAACTAGCTAAGGTCTAGGAAATTCAGCTAAATAATTAAGTATTTCTGTATTTTCTAACAACAATTTACGATGTACTAGTTAACTTTACTTGTTAAAAGTTCTCAAGTTTTTCACAAGACTGTTTGACCCAAGACCTATTGAATTTCATCGTAAATTAGGGAGTCGTAAGAGCCCAAGCCGCCTACAATACTTACTTATACTATTAACGGTCACGTTGACCTCACTAACTAAGCTAAATTGCTTGTGCTAAATAAAAGAGGGTTCACCTCAATAGACCATGAGTCGTCCCCTAAACCCGCTAGCTGCTAGTACATACTACATATTATTAAATTAATACAGTAAGATAAAAGATGCCGCAATTGGTACATAGATGAAGTCAATTAATTTGTCTTGAAACATATTTATTTATTCAGACCAAAACCATATTAATGGCTAAAATAAGAGGCACCACCTCTACAGTCTAGATTGTTTATGCAAGGAGTTTACAACAGCTGGACTTAAAAGCTCTGAAGCGTTTTCTGAGGAAGTTTCATTTCATGTTCACCAAGCCAACTTCTTGACTTATAGAAACTTTGTACATATTTATTTTATGATGTTTATAGAAAACTGAAGAGAGACTCGATGGGGAACAACAACGACGTAGTTATCACGGACACCGACCGCCTGTTGCTGCAGAAAGACGAAGAGGTAACAAACATACCATTTCTTTTTTATTATCTGATTGATTGAAGATGCATTTCGTACATGTTGTTTATGACAACATCATGGGCCACTTTATTACTTTTTTTCCCAGTTTTTAAGAACTAAATCAAGGTACAAAATAAAATTCAAAACAAAACAAGCTTTACCTTTTAAGACGGATTTTGTTGGCTAATCTATTATCAAGAAGATTTCATAGGCGTCCGCGTTTATCATGTATTTCCTTTTTCATATAAAATATATAGCCTATTATCGCACTTAGGGACAACGTACAGCTTCCAAGCAAAAGTAGTTCCGGAATCCGGAGATTAGCGCGTGCACACAAGAAAACTAATACCTAATAATTTGTAACTTGTTTATGCCAATACATATTATTATTATTATTATATTATTAATAAGGTTTAAAAGTGGTCTACCGGGAACGTTCGCTTGCGTGCAGAATTAGATTCTGAGTGTTTTTTTTTTAAATACTACCTAATTTTTCTTTTCTTTTCAGATCCGACGCATGCAAGACATGTTGACTCAAATGCAAGAAAAACTCAAAGCTTCCGATAAAAAACATGACAGTATTATAGATGTATAGAAAATAGACTGCAATGTATGTAGGTAATGTAGGTAGGTAGCGTAGCATTAAAAATTACCTACTCACAACATAGATGTAATAAAATGAGAACCTCTTTAGAAAATTCAAATGAATTTAGATTTTTATAAATATATAATAGTTAAATGTTATGGTGGAATAATTTTACAGTAAAATTCAAAGAAAATATGACTTATTTTAAAAAGGTAGGTCTGTCTCTCGGAATAGGTCCTTTAGAAATGAGTATCAAATGGCTATGGGACGCGGTAGCACACAAATATTTATGCACGCGGTGCCGCGTGAACGACGAGGAAACATCAGCTGCGCTGCGTCCGATGTGTTATTCCATCTCCATGTCTAATATTGATGTGCACTGAATTGGAACGCGTGATAGACACCCACGTCGGTTAGGTACCTAAGTAGGTACTTCCGGAATGCACGGGGCCAGTTTTCAACAAGAGCCATTATTGCTCATTTTCACTAAGGCCGCTATCACACGGACTGCACCACAACAACCGCACGCAGTCTTTATATTCAACTGCATGCAGTTGTACGTTCGACTTCATGCAGTCATGATACCAACTGCACGCGGTCGGCTGCAGTCGAGAGAAGTCAATATTGGATCAACTGTATGCAGTCGTGCCTTCAACTTCACGCGGTCGGCTACAGTTGTAGCCGACCGCGTGAAGTTGTCGCCGACTGCGTGAAGTTATCACACGGACTGCACCACAACAACTGCACGCAGTCTCTATATTCAACTGCATGCAGTTGTACGTTCGACTTCGTGCAGTCATGATACCAACTGCACGCGGTCGGCTGCAGTCGAGAGAAGTCAATATCAACTGTATGCAGTCGTGCCTTTAACTACACGCGGTCGCCGGTCGGCTTGCAGTCGAGAGAAGTCAATATCAACTGTATGCAGTCGTGCCTTCAACTTCACGCGGTCGGCTGCAGTTGTAGCCGCATTTAGGCATTTAGGCAACACTTAAATGTAAAACTTAAATAAAAGCGCACATTCGATTTTCCATGCTCAGCTCAGTGCCGAGAGTTGAAAATCCAATAAAACAATATTATTTACGCATTACATTTAGGAGTCGCTTAGTGTTAATGAGAATGAGCAAATATATCTATCTATAATTAGATACAATTTAAACAAAACTATAACGTCTTAAAAGTACCTACCTAGGTAGTTATATTTTTATCTTTGCAATTAGATTATAAATATAGACTAAGTAGGCATATTAATTATCCTAAAATCAACTCGTTGTATGTTTTGTATAGTTGTTAATATCATTTACGTAAAATTTACGCTAAAAATATACCTACATATGTGGAAAAATTAATTTACGAAAGAACAGATCTTAAAAGAGGCACCAACAAATCACAATATTTCCACTTTACAAAAAAAAGTTTGTCTGACAAATGCCCTAATTCCTACCTCACCGATTCTAGAATACAATTAGGGTATTTTCATCATCAAAAAGAATGATTACATCTGTGACAAGGTAACAATATGAATATTATGATTCTTCAATCGTCAGGCTCAAAATCAATTGAAATTATGAAATAGTAAATTCTGTAAAATTAAGAACATTAAATATTTAATGCAAACTTTATGTAGGTACAGACAGCGTCATCGACTGGTTACCCTTTCTGAGGTAGTTAAATTAGTAATCAATTAATGTAGCTGTCTGTACCTACCTATATGCTAATGAGGCTAACAAAAGTCACAAAGACACTTAACATTTTACAAAGCAATGATTAGTTTTTGTACCATTATTTATTATTAAATAACATTGTACAGCCGAGCAAGCTATTTGGTATGTAGGCAGCAACTTACAACTACAAAACAATGTAGTAAGTGTGCTGAAAAATCAATCTATTTATTACCTACGTCACGCTTCACTCCCTTAAAATATTATCTATCTTATCTTTTACTCGATATACCAAATAACTTGTGCGACTGTACATTAATTAATTTTATTTATGATTTATATCTACCATTTAAAACCACATAACACCAATGTCAACAGTCACTGTCTAGATATACCAAAGCGTTTATGAATTTTGTATCGATATTATTGAAATTTAACAGTAAATTGATACTTTACCTAAATAAATTGTTTTATTGTAGAAATAACCCCGCCCAATCGCTTGGGCAACTATTACTATTTACTCCCTATAGCCTACATACCTAGGACCTTATACATATTTTATTTATCATAAGTACGGGAATACTGGTAGCAATGGTAGCTCGACATAATTATACCCGGAGCTGAACTGCAAAAAACATCCCCGTTACGCCCCACGAAACGTAATAGTTTTCGAAACCTTCCAAGTTTTATGTTATTTTTGCGCGTTGGTCGCGTGGTGATAAACGCGACTGCTAAACACGGGGTCCTCGATTCAATTCCTAGGTGACTATCGGGCAAATGTTATTGAGTGTTTTTGCACACATCTTAGATGCATAAAAATATCTCCTCCTGCATACTGGGCAAATCTCCGTTAGGGTTGATCGCCGCCGTGGCCGAATTTCGGTCAGGAGGATTATTATTATAGGAGAGCACAGGTTATCACAAGAAATGAAAAAAAAAACCGGCCAAGTGCGAGTCGGACTCGCGCACGAAGATTCTGTATTATCTATTAAAACGAGCAGAAAAAACACGGTTATTGTATGGGAGCCCCCTTAAATATTATATTTATTTTATTCTGTTTTTAGTATTTGTTTGTCTATCACGGTTCATGAGATACAGCCTGGTGACAGACGGATAGACAGCGGAGTTTCAGTAATAGGGTCCCGTTTTACCCTTTGGGTACGGAACCCTAAAAACTGTGATTCCAAGTCTCAATGCAAAATAATAATAATGCATTATATTAATAAAGAAAATATTACGGTGCAATTTACCATCTCTTGTGTGACTTTTACTGACATCTAATAAAATTGTCCTATTGTGTTATTGCAGTTCCAATAGCTATGTTCAGTAGATTAACAGTTAACAGGCGTTTTTTTTAAGTCAATCTAGAATCTAAAATCTATTAGTCAGAATCCAATTAGTTATTTTGGCTAATATTATCTAAATACTGGGTAAAATATAATAAAGCTAATGCTATACACATAACATAACATAACATCACGCCTGTTATCCCCGAAGGGTTAGGCAGAGGTGTACCCATTAGTACACCCACATTTCGCCAGTTATGTTTAAGTCCCATGTAATAGGGCTATACACATTTTCTTTTTTTATAATTTACCGAGATATTGTCCAGCCGTTTTATCATAACGAGATTAAATTTTGCAGAATATAGCTTTGTCGATTTGTCAAATGTCAAGTCATATTCTCTAGACTTTTGGACAGAACGTCAAATCGAGTTGTCAAAATGAAAATTGTCAAATGAAATGAATGAACCGATGGCAAATATCGACTTTATGAATTTATTTCTGCGGGTGAAAAGTTAATAATTTAATTATCTGCATTCTAATAAGTGTAAAGTTGAGTCCATTATAATAAAGCATGCGATAGTATTTTTTTGTAATCAAATAGAATTCAAAATGGGTGACAGAGACCTTTCTATGGGTCCTCGACAAGGTGTAACCTATCCGCTAAAGGTTCAGTACTGTGGTAATTGTTCTATGCCAATAGAATATTGTGAATACTATCCTGAATACGACAAATGCAAACAATGGCTTGAAAAAAACCTGCCAACTGAATTTGAAAAAGTGAAAATCGGTAAGTAAGTCCTTTGTGAGAATCTTGACACCTAGTTAGGTTAAGTTCATCCATGGAATTACGATAAGTAGGTTTTTGTATTTTTAAACGATTAGGCATATACAATTATTCGCGTTCCAACAATGCTCTATCAAAATGGAAATGATGGAATTATTGTTAAGGGAACATAGTGACAGAGAAACCACAGTTTGCTTATCAGATTGACTATTCATTCTATTACTCTTTCCAGATGAAGAAGAAAATGCAGGCGGTGAAGAAGAAAAGAAGCGCCAGAAGCGTGGTGGCAAGGGCATGTTGAAGTCAAAGAAAAAGGAAGATGTTCCCAAGCTAGTGCAAGTCTCTAGGGCCCCTCGTGGCAAAAAGAAATCTGTCACTGTAGTATCTGGACTGAGTACTTTTGGTAAGTCTGTCATTATTTTATGGTTTTCTTTATTTCAATATTCTTAATTTTTATATATTTTACTGCATATGAAATGCCTTCAATAAATCCCTAGCTTGATATATTACTACTAGCTTTTACCCACGATTTTGTCCAAGTGAAATTGTGAAATTCACAGTTATGCAATAATAAGTAACATGAGTCTATTATTTTCAGATATTGATTTAAAGGTGGCAGCAAAATTCTTTGGCACAAAGTTTGCTTGTGGCTCTTCAGTTACTGGTGATGATGAGATTGTAATTCAAGGAGATGTGAAAGATGATCTTTTTGATATTATTCCAGAAAAATGGCCTGAGGTAAATAGAACAATTATTGATTTTATTATATTACATTAATCAAACAACAGAACTATAGTTGGTACCTTAAAATAAATAAACTATCATGACACGGGCTAGGCATCTGTCTGTATGTTTAATATTCGCTTAGGGTTAGCGCAGACAGTGCTGCAACTTGTGCATCCTCATTCCTATCTTTTTATGTCTGTCGGTGGACTAAGCAGATAATCGAAATTCAGATCACTGCTCTAACCTATGTACGCAACTGCTATTGTGAGCTTAGAATAATAGCTTACAGAATACTCAACTTCTTTTTCATGCTAGCTAGTTTTGAATGGTGGTGCATGGTCATTATTGAATTATTAGCAGAGGAAGAAAAGCAACAATTTTTTTATTTCAAACATGTCTTGCGCCAGGCAGGCATGCTTTGTATCTGTACCCCTTTTTAATATCCTGTTGTCTGATTCATTGGATTATTAAAAGAGGAGAAAGAGCCAGAAAAGCACATGATTAAGTTTTAATTTATTCAATTTGTAAACCCTCCTGAGACGGCAACTATTCGCAATAGTAGAGGCGCGCGCCCGCGCGCTCACGACAGCCAGCGTATCGAGGAACATCGCAAACGTAGGCCGCGTGGAGTTAAGACTTCAATTCAATTTCCAACTCTATTTCTGTTGTAAATTGAGATTTTAATTTATCATCAATGAAAACGGCCCGTGCGCCTTACTGTTGTGTCTGCGCTGACAGTTCTATTCAATTTGGAAAAACAACCAAAAGAATAAATCCATAACAGTAACGCACACTTTTAGCTAAACGTAAATCATAATTGTATATGTTTTACATTTTAACTCTGCTTTTTTTTTCAGATCGATGAAGATAGTATTGAAGACTTGGGAGATCAAAAAAGATAGTTACAACTTTAGTGAATTGATAATGCTTTATTTCTTAATAATTTTGAAATTAAACTCCATAAATATTTCGTCAGTCAATTAAGACGAAAGGCAAAACCGTTTCTCAATGATAAGCCATTTTTTTCTACACAACTCCCTTGCAACTCCCTCATAAAATATCCAGCAAGTCGTTTAGAAAAACGCGTTTGCCAACCGGCGACATCTTACATTTTTTAGATTTTAAACTTTAGCCCATTGCTCCCAAAAAGAGGCATTTCAAAATTCCCATTTTATAATGTATTTTATGTGTTTTTGTATGGTTTTTGTATGTATTTCAAAAATCTGTTGTAAAAAAAATTATTTGCAAAAAACCGTTAAGTTTCTGATTATGGCGAACGGGGGCCTCCTATTTCTGTATAGGAGGTTAAAGCGCAGGCCACACCGCCAGCTAGCGGGCGGGCGGGCTAAGCGGGCGGGCGAAGCGAACGAAGGAAACTATACAAACTACGCGAAATATTGGCGAGCTAAACTATGGGGTTCACACTGAAAACTACGGACAGACGAGCGACGGGCGGAGCGCGCGGAGCGGTTAGCTTAGCTCGTTAGGTTAGTCGGTAGCTCGCGGTGTGAACCGAAGTATGTAAAGAGGTGAAACGATGTTCGCCCGCCTAGCCCGCCCGCCCGCTAGCTGGGAATCGTCGGATATTTCGTTAGCTTAGCTCGTTAGGTTAGTCGGTAGCTCGCGGTGTGAACCGAAGTATGTAAAGAGGTGAAACGATGTTCGCCCGCTTAGCCCGCCCGTCCGCTAGCTGGCGGTGTGGCCTGCGCTTAAAAACCTAAACACGAAGGCGATAATGGGGGCTTCAATCTCGGCATCCCCTTCGAACCTAGAATGTTCAAGTTGGGGTGGGTGCCCAATTATTTCAATAATATTTGCTTTATTGCCGATTTAGACGGATGCCCCCGCTGTGCAGCGCTTATGCTTAAGCTAAAGCTTCGTTTGTCCCTAAGTTTTTGGTTCTTAATAAAATGACTGACTAAAATGATACTTACCTATTTTGCCATGCAGCACCGGCGTTAAAATTCGCGGCTGGCGTCGTCCGCGAAAGCACTATAAAAAAAATACACATACATATATACATAAACTCACGCCTTTTTCCTATGGGGGTAGGCAGAAACCACAGAACGCCACCTGCTACGATCCTTACATCCTTAAAAATAAATGTTAAGAAATAAAGCACTATTAAAATATCTTAATTATTTTATGAGCTTCATAATTTGAATAAAGATGTGGAATGATTGTTGTAATTTGTATTTTTTTATCTTTGTTAGAACAAGATAAGTAAGTAATTTACCTAATAAGTAGTAATGAATACGTGGGTTTTGATTTTTTGAACTTCCATTTTTTACGTATCTTGGTCTAATGCTGCGTACACACCGGCCCAACGAACGCCAACGAAGGCATTCGTTGGCATTCGTTGGCCCGGTGTGTACGCAGCATTATTCGAACGACGAACAGCAATAAAGGGCCGGGGCGTTTAATGAAAGAACAGTGTTACCACGTAATAAATCAAGAAATGGCTGAAAGCTGTAGAGGATCGGACATTAATCAGTTTAAAATCTAAAATGTAGGTACTTAGATAAAACAAATAAATATACTGTTTTACGATTATTTATCGAATAATATTAATATAATTCTTTTAAATGTTTTTAAATGAAAAAATAAAATGTTGTTATTTACAATATTTTTAATCTGTACTGAAACAGTGCGTGACGTCATTTGTGGGCAATCATTGACTGCACGGGTACTAACTTAATTCACTCAGATAATTCCATAATTTTGTTGAAATTCTAAAAGTTGCTAAAAGATTTACTGATAAATTAGGATACGGTGATCACTTTAAAAACTGTCACGTGGTGTTTCTCTAGCTTTTCATAATGGAAATTTTGTTATGACCACAAAATAAGTAATGACGTCATGTGGCGTTTTGTGCGGAATTTTCAAACAAACAATATTAAAACATGATTTTGAGTACCTAAAAGGCTATAAATAAATAAAATTTTATTTTTCATGAGAATAAGTATCCATAAAGATTAATTTGAAACACTTTTTGAAAATTTGGCCGATCCCCTATTATATGGCCGATTTTTCTGGCCTTTAAACAGTAACAAACATGCATACCTATCCTAATACATTAGGTAAGGTGCCCTAACTTAGTTACCGCGACGAACTCATAATGGTTTAGTTCTCTTCAAAAATAACTAAATATGACCATTTTCCGATATTTCTCTGAAGCAAAACTTTCAATCAACTCAATCTACAGAGCCAATACTAGTAAGTATCCGAAAAAAACGCGTTAAGTATACAGGGTAATTGAAAATTTACCCGAAACCTGAAAAGGGGTCATTGTACTCATCATTATGAACAACTTTTACTATTGGACCAACCTTGAAATCATGAAAAAAAAACTGATCCATACGTTACGATCTTGATAAGTAGCATTTTTGTAGGGAACAGCTAATTTTTTTTTTTCATGATTTCCCATAGGAATAGTTGTTTATAATGATGAGTACAATGACCCCTTTTCAGGTTTCGGGTAAATTTTTAATGACCCTGTCTATCCCGTTTGATTTCGTATGGCTCCTCTATTTCACCTCGTTCAATTAGATCCATAACGGCTGATACGTTTAGCTTATTTGAAAGATATAGTATAACACATTAAAACATCATTATTTGCAGATTTTTTGGAGGGCTTGGTTTTCAAACAAAAGCTCAAAGGCCAATAATCGGCCCGGGACTTGTCTGGCAACCCTGGA
This sequence comes from Hoplodrina blanda, assembly GCA_949316365.1. Classification (NCBI taxonomy): domain Eukaryota; kingdom Metazoa; phylum Arthropoda; class Insecta; order Lepidoptera; family Noctuidae; genus Hoplodrina; species Hoplodrina blanda. The sequence continues at coordinate 10,116,851 of OX438592.1, forward strand.
AATTATCGACTCTCGGGAGTCGAGCACTTTTTTTACCTTACCTAATTTTTATTCTGATTTGTCAGACAGTCAAACAAATATTTTATTCTACGGAACCTTTAAGTCGAACTACAGACAAACTAGTAAATAAAGTATCAAGTGGTATAGTACGTACATAACAATTCCATGCCAATATGAGCCACAGATGATAAATTTCCCAATGACTCAATTATAAGCTCAATTATAAAATGGTAGAATTTTAATTTATAATCTAGCAACATTGGTAGATTTCCTTGATAAATCATGGACGAAGTATTCTCTGGACGGGGCATTTGAGAGAAAAACATTATTTTTTTATTAGTGTGCTTTTTAATAGTATGAATGAGTAGCAAGCAAGCCGGACTTTTTGACAGGCAGTAACAGATTTTGTTAGACTGCAAACGTCCTCAGGGGAAGGAAGCATTTTAGTATTCATTATAATAATAATTATGCTGTCGACCGAATTTCGGTCATGGCGACCAATCTCAATAACGATGTGCTAGCCAAGTAAGCAGAAGATAGTACAGTACACAAATGTGTGGGAAAATACAGATGTACTTCCTCTTCCCTAACTCTCATAGTCCTATGGGATGGATATCCGACACGACCGGGAAGAGATCAGGCGCAGGACGGACGACAACGGCTTTACGTGCTTTCCAAGGCGCGGGGATATTATATAACCAATTTTCAAACTCCGGGCTGCTAAGAAATTTCTAATTGAAAAACCCAATAATACTTTTTACCCGACCTGGGAATCGAACCCCATGATTAGATGTCGCGCTTATGACCACGAAACCGACTGACACCGAGGGCAATAAACATTTAAATATTACCAGTATAGTAGAAAAACTAAAATTTTTGGCTATATATTTTGCAAAATAGACATAACCATTTCTGGAATACAATCATTTCTATTATGTAGAGCAAATAACTACAAAAACGTTTCATAATTATTTTCAGTGGTACCACATGCAGATTTTTTTAATTTCCTGCGCTTTTCTAGGTTGATTTCTTGTGGGTCAGACTACTATTATTATTTAATTAAGTTGATCTAATCTAAAAGCATTTTACAATGATATCATAAAAATCAAAGTTATTTCGTAGAACAGAAGTTTCATATTCGTGTTCATGGTAGCTTTTTATTTGGAAACTTGGCAACATCGTCTTCTACTTCGCAAAACAACACAAAATAAAATCACTTTACTCATTTTGCATTCGTTGTGTGTTGTGTTTTGGTTTAACTATAATGATGATACGTTAGTGTAATACAAAGTGAAATTATTATTTTTAATGGAAGTTTGGAAGTGATTAGCAGCTAGTTGTGATCATAATGTAGCGCTCAGTCAAGTTCCGAAATCCATTATCCATAGAAGAGTTATTGATCTTTTTTTATTGTATGAGACTGTAAATAAATATAAACTTTAAGAAACATGTCTGTGGTTAAGGGAAAACTTGTGAAAATGGAAGTCGTCCAAGTTGGTGAATATGAATTCACCAAACAAGACATTATAGGGCATGGAGCCTTTGCTATGGTATACAAAGGAAGGAAGAGAAAGGTATGATCTCAGCTTCCATGACGCGCTTTTGTTCTTACTTGCCCCTATTAACTATTGTGAATTTGTGATTACTCTTTATATGTCGATACCCCTGGGTTCTGGTTGCGTAAATACAATATTTCTCTTGTTCTGCATACGTACCTATGTATTGATTAGTTACGATCGTGGGTGGTGGCGTTTTGTCGTATTTATGTTCCGAATTCAGCACTAATTTCGGAATTCATACACAGATTTGCAATGTCTGGGCTGAGTAAGCCAATAGATTTCAATAATGTTATTGATAACAAAAATAATAATATTATGCTGTCTGGAGGTAAATAGTAAGTGCGTGAAAATAATCAGCTGATAATGAGTAACCTATAAAACTTGGTAAACATACCTTCTTTGTAAATAACTACCTGTGTCGTTATTTGATTGATTTATATTTAAATATTTGGTAGGTACTAAATTCGCCAAGAAGGGATAAGGGCATGACAATAATAACCCAATAAGTTACAATGAACTCCACAAACTTTTATAGAAAGTAGCAAGACAGAACATTATTAATCTACTAGCTTTTTAAACTTGTATTGCAAAATCAACATGATTTCATTATGCATAACTTTCTAAATAAAATGGGTAAGTACTAATATCATCATTAAAAGTTAGCTATTTTCATTGTAGGCACATTAGAAAATTAGATTAACTATCTATTATTAATAGTGTAAATGAACTTATCATAAAATAATAAGGGTATCCATTTCATATTGTAACTTATAGTTACTTGAACATAATTTAAATTATCTATCAAAATGCAGACTGCTCTAATTTCAATATTGATAAAGTAGTGTTGATACATTATAATATGTACATCTATAGTCTACACTGATATTATATTATAAACCTAAGAGATTGATTTATTTTTTGTTGGAATGGGCTAATCTCCAGAACTTGTCAAAAAATATTTGGCTAATATGCAGCTATGTTATCCCTGAGGCCTGTAGCTTTAAATTATTATAAAAGAAAAACTAGGAATTAATAAAAGTATTCATGTGAAGATAGTAATTGGCAAGTGCTAGTGTATCTGATATAATATGTTCTGAAATTATTTAAATATATGATAGTGTTGAGAAATTGCGTCTAAAGCCATTAAATAAAAAAATATATATCAAACTGCTTGAAAGTACAGATCTTCTGTTCTGAAATGACAGAATATGTTATATTAATTTGATCCTATAAATCTAAATGGCTATCATAGTATGTATACTGTGTATTGCCATCTGCCCTCCTAAGCTAAAAAAAGTCTAAAAGTCAAATCATTTATTTCAATGAGGTATTCCATTAAAAGGCACTTTTAAACGTTATTTACGAGAGAAAAGAAAAATTATAATATTGAATCTAGTTGCCCATTCAAAAAGGTAGTTTCGTATGGAGAAGAACGGGCAAGAAACTCCATACTTACTCTTTTTAAAATATATTATGGTTTACAATATGTAGTAGGTACATTAATTCTATTTATATGAATGTGAAGACGATGTACCTAAAATAAGTCATGTAAAGTACTTACTACAAAACTAACTTAATTACTTGATTTTGAAAAATCTCTTAGGATTATGAAATAATATATATTTAATTTATCTTTGGCCAGCCTTTCTTCTTTTCAATGCTAATCTTGAGCTAGTGTGAACTAATAATACTGCCTATAAGCATCATGGCATCTTCTTTTATGAAGATAAATATTAATATTTTAAAATCGGTCCAGTAGTTTTTGAGTTTATCCATTACAAACAAACAAACAAAAATACAAATTCCTCTTTATAATATTAGTGTAGACTAATGCAAGAAATAAACAAAAGACATATTTAGAAAGATTACCCAACTCATTGTCAAGGTGTATTTATCTTCATTACGACTAGGTATATTAAAAACACTTTCTGAGTGTAATCATGATTTTGCTACACCATTATATGCTTTTTACGAAGCTTATATTATATTAGGAAATGACCTTTAAGACCAATTTTGAGGCGAGATTCTCTATCTTAGAACTAGTATCAATTACAATTTAGCTTCATACTTGGGAAGCACCTAATCTATATTTTTTTAAATAGGTACCTAAATTCTTCTTTTGTGTCAATGGTTTACGTAAAGTATCGGTAAAGCTAGATAAACTACCAAACAGATAAAATGTAAGCGACTCTTTTACTAAGCTTTCAGTTTATTTCAGTAACCTTTTTTTTTCTCTTGTTTATTTTAAACAACGCAGTGTGACCTGAACTGACGTCATGGACGAGCCTACTGGTTAAGTTTATTGTGGCGGTCCGAGCATTAGGTTTCCCCTCTTTGTCTAAAACTTACCTGACAATAGATCGCCGCACAATATGATACGCAACGTGCGCACTGTGTCTACGCCTCAAGGGCGCGTTACACTAGACACGTGCACACACTCGCAGCCTCACACAGGACATCTAACTAAATCTATGTATTTAAATAAATTGTCATGACTTCCTTTGTTCCCGAGCTACAGGATATTTAGTCAATCAAATTATCTAGATAAAACCCTAGAAGAAGTATCAGTAATTCAATAGACAATATCGGTTATTGAAAGATATGAAAGGTTCATGCATGACATATAATTGAGTAGGAACCAAGAGCATAATGTTTTGCTTTTGACAATAGAAACATCTTTTTTTCTTTTTTTTTTTCCTCTTTTGTTATTTGCGATCGGTCGTTAGACCATAAGCGAATTCGTTCAGGGACAAGAAATGGCATTATGGTGGAGCAGCCACTGCTGCGCCTCCCACTTATAGAAGGTGGTTCCTCTTCAGCCTTTTTACCACCGCTGTCGGGTTTAAAAGTTCATTGACTAGTGGATTTGGATGCAAGGTTAGGCGTTCCTTGTGTTGGATTTTGCGCTGCTCGATTTCAGACTGAACCGAGGGCACTAGTAGATAATCATGGATTTCTTCATTTCTAGCAAACCAGGGCGCATTTACAATTGCTCTTAGGATACCGTTTTGAACTCTTTGTAGGCAAAGTATGTTCGACTTGCTGGCGACTCCCCACAGTTCGATTCCGTACGTCCATATTGGCTTTAGAACAGAGTTATAGATGAGGAGTTTGTTATCCACGGAAAGGACGGAGTTTTTTCCCATGAGCCAATATAGGTTGCGATACTTGAGGTTAATCTCGTCCCTTTTATGTTTGATGTGATGCTTCCATGTTAGGCGCCTATCTAAATGAAAGCCCAGATACTTGACACAGTCTGAGTGTGGGAGAATATCGGCACCTAGCCTTACTGGGGGGTGTTTCCGTGCCTGAGCGTGAAGGTGATGTGGCTAGACTTCGATCCACTGGCGCGTATCCGCCACTTACAAAGCCATTTATGTGTCTTGTCTAGCTGTTTTTGGAGTCTATTGCTGGCTATTTCTGGATTATCGTCAACTGTTAAATAAGCAATACCATCAGCATATGTTGCTACAGTTACGTCCGCCAAAGTAGGCAGATCAGATGTGAAAATGTTATGCAACACTGGACCAAGGACAGACCCCTGGGGGACTCCGGCTTCAACGTCAAACAGTCTTGATCGTTTAACTTGGAAGCAGCGATCGGATAAATACGACTGGATAAGTAGGAACATAGAGTGTGGGAGCTTTTCACTTTAGCTAGTAGTCCTTTGTGCCAGACACGGTCAAAAGCTTGTTGCACGTCAAGAAATGCCGCTGAGCGGCTGAGCAATACTTTTTACACTCAAGAGCTTGTCTGCATGTCTGGTAAATGCGGTGAACCTGTTCCACAGTTGAATGCGCTTTTCGAAAGCCAAACTGGTGAGATGGGACCACATCATTGATTTCTATGCATGGTTTTAGGCGATTGAGAAATATCCTCTCCCAAAGTTTTGAGAGGATAGGGGTTAAGCTTATCGGCCGATACGACGAGGCTTCATGTTCTGGTTTGCCTAGTTTGTGGACCATGACAATTTGAGAAATTTTCCAGAGGGCAGGAAAGTGAGATGCAGATTGCTAAACCCTAGAAAAGCTCCAGGATTTGATCTGATCACACCTTCCATTCTTAAAAATCTTCCTAGAAAATGCATCACCTTCCTGGCAAGTCTGTTCAACGCAATCTTTCGAATAGAAACATCTGTAGGAAAAATCTGCAAGATGACAAAGGTATACATATAATAGTTATAAGTGACCTTCACTACATAGTATAAAACAAAGTCGCTTCCCGCTGTCTGTCCCTATATATGCTTAGATCTTTTAAACTACGCAACGGATTTTGATGCGGTTTCTTTTAATAGACAGAGTGATTCAAGAGGAAGGTTTATGTATCTATATTGAACCCGTGCGAAGCCGGGACGGGTCGCTAGTAACTTTTATTATGTTATACAATTAGATATGAACTATGTAGGTAAGTACCTATGAGTCGAATATTGTGGAATAAGGCCGCTATTACACGGACTGCACCGCAACAACCGCACGCAGTCTCTATATTCAACTGCAGGCAGTTGTACGTTCGACTTCGTGCAGTCATGATACCAACTGCACGCGGTCGGCTGCAGTCGAGAGAAGTCAATATCAACTGTATGCAGTCGAGTCTTCAACTTCACGCGGTCGGCTTGCAGTCGAGAGAAGTCAATATCAACTGCATGCAGTCGTGCCTTCAACTTCACGCGGTTGGCTGCAGTTGTAGCCGACCGCGTAAAGTTGAAGGCACGACTGCAGCCGACCGCGTGCAGTTGGTATCATGACTGCACGAAGTCGAACGTACAACTGCATGCAGTTGAATATAGAGACTGCGTGCGGTTGTTGTGGTGCAGTCCGTGTGATAGCGGCCTAAGTTTTCCGTACTAGGTATCCTAAGAAATCAAACTTTCGCTATTGTTTTAAAGGAAGTGATTCCAACTATCCATCTATCCATTTTTGGCACATTCTGCAAAAACACTTATTACTATACTTTGTTTTATAATTTTGAGCGCCAAATAAATAACTGAATGCATGAAGTATTTTTAGAAATGTATCTTGTCTGATACAAGACTTGCAATTTTAAACGTTTGCATAACCACGATATTGCCATTTCTATACACACCACTTCTATTTAAAATTTCAAGGTTTTTACAATTAATCCCTAGAGTGAGCTAGTATAATTTTCTTGACATGACATTTATGGAACAATATAATTGCATTGGCAAACGTTTGACGTTGGCAAGTGAGAAGTGCACCACGAACGATGACCGTGACCGCACTTCAGACACTATCAAAACCTACCTATTTCATTAAAAGGCGTAGGTGTGGATTATTGTACCTATATACCTCGATTTCATTGCAGTTTATACTCGCATCTTTAATTTATATTTTATTAACAATAAACTGTTGCCTTTTAGGATGCAACTACAATTAAATTGATCTAAAGTAACTACAATCTCGCACGGGGCTCGTGAAACCGTGTTGAAATCAGGTCAAACTGTAATCGCTCCACGAGCCTACGGAATGTAGGTCGGGCTAATGTTAGAACTGCGCTGGCGCACCACCCTCTGGATCTGGATAAAAAGACAAACCAAATCGCACTGACGATGGCGACTTAAAATAATTGCTCATTATTTTGTTCGTTCCAACTTAACTCTCCTGGGTTGTAAAATCAGAAGCTGATTTTGACTAAAAATTTTCGCCGAGCCCAATTAATAGCTATATTGTGTTCCCATTTCTGTATTGATTATTATTAAATATCAAAAGATCACATAGTCACAGTAGGTTTTCGGTGCTTCTTCTTCTTTTTGTATCGATGAAACATCTTTAATAGGTAATTCAAACTATTTGGGCCCAATAGGTCGCCACGTTTACTGCCGATAATATAATTTTATTTGGTGCTACACTCATTAGGCTGGTTATTTACAAATTGCCTATCGCATTGTCTTACCTTACCTTAAAAAATATCAAACTATATTTTATTATAAGTACATCATCAACCTAGCGACATACTATGGCGCGCTGATGAGGAGTACATTTCAAACACTATTTGATAATTTTTGTATCGATCTGTATGATCAGTCAGCACGCTGCATGAGGAGATATAAACGCCCAGGTACAGTCGATAACAGAAATGTGACTCGGTGGCGTGCACTTCTTGTTTCGATTAAAATTCAGCTATGTTCGCTATGTAATTGTACTGCGGCATAACTGGAACTAATCCGTGTAGAAGTGATTTAATAAAAATTTCCATCATTCTGCTGTTTTCTTCATACACTTATTATACACACACACAGACTATACTTTTTTGTTAGAAAATTCTCATAGATCATTCCACCCTCCATCTCTTACCGGCTAAAATCTCACGGTTCCTTCCTAACACCTACCTACCGTGAATCGGGAGCCCGGTATTTGCTTGACGCATGATCAGCGACAGACTCCAATTGTACCGAAACACTCGGTTCCTCGCCTTCGTATTCAACCAAATTGCAGTACCTATTGTATAAAATTAATAATTAGAAATATTCCCACACATGCAGGGCGTACACAGTAAAGTACCCTAATTGCCATAGAGACAATCTATGGCAATCCGGCCTTGGTACACGCATGAGACTCGCCCACCTGCAACGCAACGTCCTTATGCAACGCTCACTGCACTTGCGTTGACTATCATTTTACAGAATAACTCGTAATTAGAACTAATATTACGGTGTCTTTAATCAATCGTATCGATTTGACGTATCGTAGCTTATTGACAGATCAGTGAATAATTTGATACAACTCCTAAAATGTTAATTGCCCTTATTGCCTCGCCCTCGGCAGATTTCGGTTTAAGAAAAGACAGATTGGTATATTTTGTTTTTAGCACCACCAGCGCTAAAAGTCAATGACCTTTCGGAATTATAAATATCTTAGACAGCGAATACATTAAATCAGCAAGTTTTCCAGGAATTTTATAAATTTTTAGATATACCTTAATGTACTTCTCATGACCTGCCGTAATCCTAACTAATATTATAAATGCGAAAGTAACTCTGTCTGTCTGTCTGTCTTTTCTTCACGCCTAAACTACTGAACCGATTTGTGTGAAATTTGGTACAGGGTAAGTGTGAACCCCAACAAAGGACATAGGCTACTTTTTATTCGACTTCGTCTGCGTCCGCGATAACCGACATATACGCGGACGAAGTCGCGGGCAAAAGCTAGTGCAAATATAATAGAATTATGCTCCAATAAACTAATAACAATGCACAATGTAATCAAATCTATTGCATCGTTCATCTAAATGTTTCTTGTTACAGAATCCGTCGCAATCAGTAGCTGTAAAAGTGGTGACGAAGAAAGGAATACAGAAAGCTTCAGAGATTCTGGTGAAAGAAATAAAGATCCTTCGTGAACTCACTGCCCTCCATCACACCAACTTGGTCGCCATGCACGATTGTATGGACAGCCCCGCCTACGTTTATGTCGTCATGGAGGTGAGTTCTTATTATACATTACGGTGGTATATGCCACATCGTCAAATATACCATATATATATTATTATATTTATTCAAGATCTTTATACAATATTGAACCATATGTCACTCGCGACGTCAATACCAATCTAACAATACCTACCTAATTTATAAAAATCCGTTCAGTCGTTTAGCTTCTAAGAGGAAAAATAGAGGCAGACATAATACAAACCAGGAATATTTTTTGGGCTCCGCCGCATTCTTGCAAAAAATTATGAACAAGCAAAAACTAAACTCACTTCAATCTAACAACTTGTTCGATGTGTTATTAAATGTGACTCATCGAGTAAAGTTTATTGCCTTTTGGTCAGACATTTGGGGTAAATGACAATTTTGCTATGGTCACAATGATTACTTGTACGTTTTGTAGCCTTACTTAGTTTTTAACACAGACGTCCGCGTGAGCGTATGAATGAATGTATCATCAATATTGCCATTCACCATTTTGTAAACAGGAATCTCGAGGCGATATTTCTCAAACAGTGGCTAAAATAACCTCTATCGAAGAACAGTGTACAAGTACCGTTTGCAGAAATGTTTCTATTTTCACCTCGAAGGTATAATTTAACTAGCTTTTGCCCGCGACTACGTCCGCCTCGTTTTTTTTTTCACTCGCGTTATTTTACGTCTTTGGTTACTGCTCCGCTTCCGTGGGTCGTAGCCGAATATTATGTAACCTATACTATTCCTCATGAATCTGGCTATAATAACAAGAAGAATTTTGAGAATTTTCCAATACGACTGCTAGTTCCAGAGATTATCACGTTTAAACAAAGAAAAACACCCTTCAGCTTTATTTTATTATTAGTATTAGATGTTGGTTACCGGTCGGCCAATAAATTGCGTTGAATCGTAGCTACATTGGCTATGAATTAATACCTAACTGCAATCATTTCACCATAAACCAACGTCGCTATCGCAACCAAATGAACTGATTTTATTCTCTTGATTATAATAGACTGCTTAGATTGGTGCAAATATAAACAGACCAATAGGTACGTGACTGAATAAATGTGGACTAGCGCTAAAGCATTTCAAAATAATTAACGAGTAAAAGTTGGATCTCAATCTTAACAATCAGATGTCAAATCTAAGATTTAATTAAAAAATAATAACTGCCACCCTGCATCAGACTGTTTTATAAAAGATTTTGTTTTGAAATTTTTAGTTGCTGTTGCATTCGGGTCTTTCGATCTTTTGATTTGTTTTTTATAAATGGTGGATGGATGGATGTAATGTAGGTAATGGTCATGCAACGCAGCACCTTATTTAAAACACTATCTTTAAATTCAACACTACAGATAACAATTCAATCCCTTAAACATTTTTGATCGCATTCAATTAATCATATCAATGTCGATTGTTGTTAAATAATTTAGTTTAAAATTTTGAAGACTTTGTAAATTATTTAACCAGTCCGATATAATTTGAATAAAACCCAGTATAAATGTAATCAAAGGCGGCTTGACATTTTTATCGCATGTAGATTAAGGGCAAGGTAACTAAGTAGGTTACAGACAATATAATGTTGTCATTTTAATAATATTATCTTGATGTTTAATCGGTGCTGCGATGTACAGTCAGCAAAGTAGATAGGTATGCAGGGTCGTCAGATATAGTTGGGGTTTTCTTAGACACCGATGGATGTCTTCGATTGAAACTTAACTTAATTAAAGAACTGTTTATTATCTTTTTTTAAAATTAATTTTAAAAAATAATTACATTTGTTAACATCCATCGGTTTCTAATAAGAAAATTAAAACTATATCTGACGACCCTGCATACCTGTCTACGTTGCTGGCTCGACATGAAATTTAATAAATGTGTATGGGTGTGCAAATATTATAGTTCTTGTATACCCCAATAATAATTGATCTTAGTAATCCCACTTTAAAATTTTTTCCTCCATTTCGGCTTCTGTTATAAATAAAATAACAAAATATATTTAATTATTTCTTGCAATGTATTTACAGGCGATAAACATTATTGATTCCAAATTTAAAGGTACAGGTACTGAAATAAGAGCTGTGACAGACCGACAGGCAAAGTCGCACCGTAAGAGTTTCATTTTTATATCTGATTTACCTACCATTTTGGTACGGAACACTATAATTATTATCTAATAACATTAGATTAATCTTCAGTCTCTCTAGCGTCCAACCTACCAAGTCTAAATTTTAATATTAGACTATGGAATGGATTAGAGATGGACGATATAGTTTGAAATCACATAATATAGAAGTAATTTTTTTATTAGTATGTCGACAACCATGCCGGCTTCCGCATGACATGCGCGCATGTGGATTCGCAGCAAGGTCACTACGCATTAGATAAATAGGTAGTATGTCGGCTTCACCACGCAGGCAGGGCGTGTCGCACGTTGTCGTCGCAGATTACCTAAATTCATTTGATCTGTTGCTCCGATTACGATCCTATTCTATATTGCGCAGTTTAATACTATAATTATAGGTCAAGGGCTATCAACAAAAATAAAGGTTATTCAGATACTTACTTAAATAATTAAACAACGCAGCAAATTCTTATCTGAGACAGAACTTTGAAGCGGTTACCGTAGTAACTTGCCGTCGGTTCCGTCCGATGACACTATGCCCTACTAACCTATTTATCTATTCGTATTATCCTTTACTTAGTAAACATTCACAACTGTCATGTAAAGTATAAAAAACAAAAGAATATTGATAAACAAATCGTTATCAGTTTCATTTACTATTTATAATACAGTTTCCTGTAGGTACCTACGTAGGTATTAATCATTTCATAAATAAAGCGTAGTAGGTGAACGGAATCTCTTCTAACACAGTATTTACATTCTTCTCTGTCATATTTCCACTCTCACCAATAAAGCGTAATTACTTAGCAAAAAAGACAGAGTAAGAACTAAGAGATGACACCCTGTATATTTTTTCACATTCATGCGGCAGATGCTGCAAATTAAACTTCAACCGTCTCTACTCATTAAAGATGTTTAACAAGTCAACTGTTTAATCCATGATGCAACACTTCTTGTATTCTGTATTCGATAATGGCGCCATAGTGTCTGTTAGGAACCCACACGTGTCGCCTCTGTACGTGTCTCTGCCTCGTGGAGAGTTACATGTATAAATAAAACTATAATGTAGCCGTTCTTTACCGATAATTGCGCAGAAATGACGTTCGTCATCGCCAACAACGTGGATACGTAGGTAATGCCTATGATGTGTTACGGTGACAAAGGAAACGAGCAAAACTCAAACATTTCATAAATTAATAAATTATTATGAAACTATTCTGTAAATTACTGTAAGTAATATAATAACCCTTCAGCACAAATAAGACTGTCGTTTTAGGTAATTTCTACATTATATTTTCTATACTGTGATTAATGTGAATTACTGTGTTATTAAATATTAGTCATGGCGGTTTCATTCCTATTGTTATCTTTTTTTTATTAATACACACGCACGGTTCATTTTGACATATTGGTACTTGAAACATTAATTTCAATTAAACTTTAAACATATTCGCTCATATGTAGGTACTTTTTCACTATTAGGCAGCTGTCCAACAATGAACTGAAGTAGTACTGACGCACGAAGGCAACTATATTATTCTTTCACACAAACTTTAACACCCCTTAATTACCGTTGGGTAGAAAATTAGAAATTTGAAAAAGTCAAAATTTACAAATTTTACTAAGAAAAATATTCGTGGCGATGGCGTTAATAAAAGTTTCAAGTTTCTCAACCTAAGGAATGAGTTTTATAAACAATTCAAAAACCCTCTTGTGTAGGTACCTTTTTTATTTTGTTTTTTTAAACGTTTCCATATTTATGTTTATCTTTTGTCTCCTTTGTACTTATGTATTTCATGCACTACATTGTGTAAAGGCTTTGTATCTGATCTTCAATTCTTCAGTAGCTTCAACTCGATATACCTAAGTCAATCAGTCACCAACTCACCTCCTACCTCTTTATATGTAAAGATTTGTCGTCTTTGTTGGTAGATTTGGCGAGCAGCATAGTTAGAATTATTTCTGTTTCTTTCCAAATGTATGTGCAAAATTATAAATAAACTTCAAGGGCACACGAGTCAAGTGGACACAGCAGGTCACAGCCGACGAGGTAAAGCCAAGTATCTGCGACGCTATTCGTGTACCTATAATATTACGTACATTTGTTTTCATTGCGTAATAAAAAATCTAAAACAGCAATGCCCTCATCGCGATACAAAGCCAAACTCAAGTTCATTGGCACGATTTCCTTTTAGTTGAGGTACGTGGATAGTTGCCATAGCTGCCGTGGACCATGACTCTACTAATTGGCATCGTCAACGTTTTGGTTGGGTGTTTATTTTTAACTTCACTCTATGATCTTCTAAAAACTCTGTAACTTTAAAAAACTGTGTACCTACCTAACCGTAACGTCAACAAAATAAATTGCTAGCTAAGATAATATTGATGTAACTACAACTTTACTAGCGTATGACTAACTTCCACACAAATTGCTTACCTTATTTATTCCCTAAAAGGGATGGTTTTAAAAAAAAAAATTTTTGTGCACACTATTTTGTTACAGTACATAATATGAGGAACTCTTATTAAAATTTTTATGCTTCTAGCTAGACCCTATAGTTTATGCTGTTCGCTGCCTGTCAGTGTCAGTTTACTTTACGTTTAATTCTAATATTTTCTGGTAAAATCTAGGATTTACCTAGTCTTAATTGTAGAAGTCCGAAATGTTGTGTAAAAAATAGCCATGCAGGCATTTCCACGAATTGCATAGCGCGCTATCATACTCTTGGGCTACTATTACAGTTAAAAAGCGGGCACTTACGGTTAAAGTAAGTACAGGCACAGGTAAAGAGTTAGGCGGTGCAAAAAACATTATAAAAAATATTTTTAAATTATGGTGCCTTACTTGCAGCTGCAGCTGTTGTTTTTCTCCTGTAATTAATTAGTTAAACCTACCATATACCTAACTCTAATGGTAAAAGCCCGATAAATCGTCTTAGCGGACCTGTATTAAAACTTATATTTACGGGCTCATGTTGGTAAATCCTAAGATGTACTAATAAAACCTACCTAGCCGATTTACCAATACCTATTAGGGTTTGTACAGTAACATAAAATACAGTATTATATGTATTTATACTTTCCAAAGAAACGATGATTTTCATTTTATTATTTCGCTAATTTGGTCTTGTTTGAAATGATCACACTCGTCGTCACCCACCAGCTGCTATATAATATTCGTAGTAAAAAACAACCCGGAAGGACCAAAATTGTTGCTATTGCGTCGTAATTAGTCTAGCACACCATTGTGATATGTCATTGTATGACTGTATCAAGCAGCCAGAGTGTTAGATAAAGTTCTGAGACGTTTATGTGATGTTTAGATCCCACACACTGAGGGAATGTAGTCAGTCTTAAACTGAATTAAAATACTACGTAACTACAATACTTACGTCAATTAAAAATAAGTTTATGCTTTGTTTAGCAGTGTAATGTTAATTTTTGTTACATTTCAATATCGTAGTTAATTAACTAGACACGGTCTGCATGGTCTTCAACATAATTAAGTACTGCCACCGAATTAAAACTGGTCACGTGCTGTCGGACAGAACACGTGTGGCGAGCCAATGTTCCATATTCGTGCACTCTTATCACTTTACGAGTAGAGCTGCGCTGTTCTTTTTATCCTTCTTTATTATATTTTGTCATCAATTGCTTTTATAATCGCTTATTTTTGCACGCTGTATAAAGAAATGTAGTTTTGATTTTTTAAAAATATTAATTTTAATCAGTCATTATTATATCATCTAAAGATACATGTGCCTTTTCGAGGGCACAGAAGCAATACAAATTAAAACATATTAAATTTTTTTTATTAGTTTACATGCAATATAATTGGTTATAAGCATTCTTTATAACTATTTAAAATTTTAGTCGATAGCTTAGTATTTGCTGATATCAGCTATGACAGACAGACAGAGTCGCACCATGCCGCATGCCGTCCTTTTTTACCATTTTTGGTACGGAACCCTTCAATAAAACTGCACTGTGCAACAGTGCACGCAGAATTAACAATATACAAAGGTCATCTACTGATCAAATGCATTGCATGCACTTCTGATTTCATACCGGAAAGACACAACACACGTAACAAAATATGTATGAAACGATAAAGTACCTACTAATTTGTAAATAATGTTCTAGCTTTTATCATTATCAATAGTCTGGACGTTTTTTGCTGATGATAGAACAGCTTTTAGAAGCATTCCTTCTGATGTCCTATATTAACTATGTCGATAGGCCGAATATTATCTTATTATTTTTTTCGCCTAAGAACTACTTGTATATCATCTATCCTGATCTATGAAGTCCATCTAAAGGTTGTCTGAAAGATTGCTTTTAGCGATACGATCGCCCATTGTAACACGGCCTCCCTTGTAACTACTTAAACGATCTTGTAATTTGGTAAACGTGCAATATAAAGAATATTCTATTCTTCTATTTATAGTAAAAATAACAGCTACCTAGCCGGGTAGCAAGGTGATCATATTTTGACATTAGTATTTTCTTGACGCACTCTTATTTCATGCTAGTTAAATACATATGTATATCCTCAAGTTATATTATTATTCCACACTAGATTTATGACTCCACGGTTTCACCTGCCTTAAGGCCGTACCCCGACCAAAACCTTGTTTTTAGTCGTTTTTCAGAGGCTATCTTCTCATTGATTAAGGGAAATAAACGACATCTAAAAGCATTTTATTAATGTTTGATATCTTATCATCACATTGCAAGATCTATTTTTTTTAAATGTGTTTAAAATACATTTAAAACCTCCTTGCGAAATAATGACTAAAATTATTGATTATTTGCATCTCTTGCTTAATGCAACGTGCTATTAATTTGAGAATTGTACTAATCATTAGATAATTCAAAAATCTAAATAATGCAAGATTTATTTTTTTTAAAAAGCTCGCTGTTTTTTTTATATTTCAATAATTCCGAAAAATTGCGTGAAAACGAGAAAGGTGAGAAAGAGATGAGATAAGAAAGTGGCGTGCGCCAAAGAGGGACCGAATGCTCAAGGTCATTTGGTCAGGGAAGCGCCTTAAAGTTACGTTTTTGATTACTGCTTCGCTCCCGTGGGTCGTAGCGTAATATTATATAGCATATAACCTGCCTCGATAAACGGGTTATAAATATACACATCAAAAGTGTCTAGGGATCAACATCCCTAACAAATGTTAGGGATGTTGATCCCTAGACACTTTTGATGTGTGTATAACGCCAAAAGATTTTGATCAAATTAGACCAGCGCGTTTAAACGAACGAACTCTTTAACATTATAATATTTGTATAGATTTCAAATTCATTATAACGTAATGTTTGTATTTATTGTTAAGTTTTGAATAATCAGTCCCAAACTTTAACATTAAATTATCCTTATCTAATAATCTATTGTTAAAACTTGTCTCATGTTGTAGAAGTATTGAAATCGATATTGTATCAGTTCAAAATCACAGATGACCTACTCGTTCGTTTAGAATTTCTACTGGCATTATAAAAACATGTCATTGTCTCTCTGTCTCTCCTCTCTTAGCGGCTGTGATTTCACAATAAGATTGTGCTCGTACAATGACCTGTGAACACTTCGAACAATGTCTGCGCTGCCTACAATGATAAGCTCGTTTTGGTTCTTCGTTTTACGATACATGAGGTGAACATAATTATATTTACTCGACTCCCCCAGAAGGAGGGATTTTTTTATCTATACAGTAGGTACCTATGTTAGGTTAAACTAGAAGATGATAAAAAGCTATTTTACAAAAAAGATAACCGCCTTCAAAAACTACAAAATAAAAATAACTTTAGTTTTGGAAGTCGGCGGCTTTGGTTTTGTTTTTTGTTATGTAGGTATTGCCACCGACTTCCAAACTAAAGTTATTTTTTATTTGGTCGTTTTTGAAGGCGGTTGTCTTTTTTTGTAAAAAAGCTTTTTATTTTTCACTTTTTAGTGCTTGTGTGTTAATGTTTGAAATCCTTAATAAAAGCTCTTTCAAACATTACCTCACACGATATATTTAATTTAGAAAACCGGCCAAGTGCGAGTCAGACTCGCGCACCGAGGGTTCCGTACAAACCTGTAGGTATATAAGTAAAAGTTATGGTATTTTTATTGCTAAATGAAATCCATAACATAACAATGTGGAAAGCTGACGGTACCTTGTCAATACATATATGAAAACATTATGTATGTTCGGAAAAATCTTCATCTCTTTAAGAAGAGAAGTGATTTCTCGTGTCGCGGTGTTTGTTTCCAAACTCCTCCGAAATGGCTGAACCAATTTGCATGAAATTTTGTGTGCATATCGGGTAGGTCTGAGAATCGGCCAAAATCTATTTTTTTTTTTTTTTAATCCCATAACAACGTTTGCTGGGTCAGCAAGTCTAATATATAAAATTCTCGTGTTGCGGTGTTTGTTTCCAAACTCCTCCGAAACGGCTGAACCGATTTGCATGAAATTTTGTGTGCATATCGGGTAGGTCTGAGAATCGGCCAACATCTGTTTTTTTTTTTAATCGCTGAACAACGTTTGCTGGGTCAGCTAGTAAGTTTATGATTATTAAAAAAAATATACTATGTGATGTAACTAAAAATTTAAGATTTTCGGAATTTTTCCTATATGTGTACTTTATAACGTTGCTTCATGCCAAATTTCAAGATTCCAGGTCGTCTGGAAGTATCCTTTAGGTTTTGATTCCCTTGCGAGTAGTTGCGAGTTTCAAAATATGCGGCTTTAATTGCTGTATCTTTTGATTGCGTTGACGTAGAAGTTTGATTTTGTTACAGCTTAAAGATATTACAGACTTGAGTATTTGTTAAGAATTTCAATATAATACCACTACGCGTTCATGAGTAAAGGGGTAATAAGTTTAAAATTATTAAAAATATTTTTATTATATGATGTAACTAAAAATTTATGCTTTTCGCAATTTTTCCTTTATCTGTGTTATAAGACGTTGCTTCGTACCAAATTTGAAGATTCTGAGTTCACGGGAAGTACCCTGTAGGTTTTGATTCCCTTGCGAGTAGTGGCGAGTTTCAAAATATGCGGTTTTAATTCCTGTTTCTTTTGATTGCGTTGACATAGAAGTTTGATTTTGTTACAGCTTAAAGGTATTATAGATTTGAGTATTTGATATGAATTTCAATATAATACCACTACGCGTTCATGAGGAAAGGGGTAGTAAGTTTAAAATTATTAAAAATATTTTTATTATATGATGTAACTAAAAATTTATACTTTTCGCAATTTTTCCTATATCTCTGCTATAAGACGTTGCTTCATACCAAATTTCAAGATTCTGAGTTCACGGGAAGTACCCTGTAGGTTTTGATTCCCTTGCGAGTGTCGAAAATTTGCGGCATAAACGGGAGTATCTTTTGATCGCGTTGACTTAGAAGTTTGATTTTTTCACAGCTCCAAGAGACCATAGACTTGAGTATTTGATATGAATTTCAGCTTGATACCTCCACGCGTTCCTGAGAAAAAAGGTCTTGACAGACAGACAGACAGACAGACAGACAGACAGACAGACAGACAGACGGACAACAAAGTGATCCTATAAGGGTTCCGTTTTTACCTTTTGAGGTACGGAACCCTAAAAATGCTCACAAAATAAAAAGCACTTAACCAAATTAGATGAAATTTTTATGGGACCAAATGGCAAGTATACTGAAAAAAAGAATCACACTAATCGGACTAGAAACCTCGGAGTAATCGGTGTGTATACATAAATTGAATACCGCCACGAATACCGTTCTAAATAGCGTGATAGAAACATGGTGTGTCCAACCTTATACAGTAGGTACGATACTATTCTCAGAAATTCGGACACAGTTGTCTGTGCTTCGGTTTATTACAGGGTCCATGGACCTCATGGGGTACGTGTAATGAGCGCCGGGGGTCCATGACGAGCTTACCTGCCTAGAAATGAAAGATGACATGCGTCTTGCATTTCATAATCCAATGTAAGCAGCAGCAATCGTCATAATGTGATAGTATGACGATTGCTGCTGCTTATACTGCAAACAATAAAAGCTGTAAAGTTTAGATAATCGTAAACAATAAAAGCTCGTACAAACTAAATACTCTTTACTCCTTTTCGGAAAGTGTCCATGGCTAGAAAAAGATTGAGACCCCTGGTTTAATGTCAAAGTCAAAACATTTATGTCAATTACACCAATTAGGCCTCTTGTCCACGACACGGTTTATCGCCGTGAAAATCTACGGTTAATTCGCCACGTGTAGGCACGGTCGTCAGTGTTGTATGGATCACTATGAAAGCTTGTAGACGTGCACGGCCAGCAACATCGCCGTATCAGAAGGACTAGTGAATGGAGCTATGGGTATTATAAAAAAAATCAAATGGCCAGCCTTGAGGAGGATGGCGAGCTACCAGATGCCGTATATATTAAATTTGATGACGAGTCTATTGGGCTTAGACTTAAAGACAATAATGGTTGGATACCCATCCCTCCATCTAGTACTACGTTTCAGGCATCTGTAATTGACCTTGGCAAAAAAAATTTGCAAAAGGGCAAATATATGTTGCACTAAGTCGTGTCAAAAGTTTGGAAGGCATAGTTTTATCGGATTTGGACGCCAACAAATTATTAAATAAACCACACGACGATAGATCGTTGCAGGAAATGACAAGACTACGAAATCTGTCTTCCGATAATGAAGGTCACACATAAGAGCAATAGCGCACTAGCGGCGCACGGTTTGGCCGCTGGCCGCATGCGGCCAGGTGCGCGCGCTCTGTGGCGATTTCATACTAAGGTATGTATCTCGATGGCCGCCGCGGCCTGGCCGCTGCGGCCAGGCCGCTAGTGCGCTATTGCTCTGACAGATCATGAGCTTAAACCTAAAAAAAATGTCAGATATTTGATTTTTATTACATAACCATTGTTGTTTTAATAATAAATATATATTGTGCAACATATTATTTTTTTTATTGAAAACAAAGCTGAAAAACACTGGATATAAAAATTATAACATGCCGTTTCCGGCAATGTCGACCCAATCTAGTTTCAAGCGTGTGCTTGACCTGTAAATCCGAAATCTACCTACTTACCAAGAGAGGTGCTGAATTAGTATCTGGTCATCTTCCAACACCATGGAACCATCAGCAGAGCCACAATAATTAATACATTTTCAACTCTCCATTTCGTATGGAAAGTCCGTGGCGAAGTCCGATATCAATGCCAGGTGTCGTTAGAGCAGGTCACTAAGTCCGTATATCACAGCCAGGTAACACGTCAGCGACTTTCATCGATGTCCTTTGAAGAGTTTCGTTCATATAACCGAATATCTCATCAGAACAAACATCTAATTAAGTTTATTTTAGTTTCAGTATTGCGTTTTTTGTAAAACGTTGTAAGGCCTCTTGTCCACGACACGGTTTATCGCCGTGAAAATCTACGGTTAATTCGCCGCGTGTAGGCACGGTCGTCAGTGTTGTATGGATCACTATGAAAGCTTGTAGACGTGCACGGTGGCGCCACGGCACGGTTACGCCCGCGCCGCCGTATGCACCGTGCGTCCCCCTCGGCGCGCCGCGTCTACGCACGGCGTGATTTTCACCAGTGTTGTATGGCAGTCTATCGGGGTGTGTCGACGGCGCCGGACGTAAGCACGGTTTCGTGACGGTTTACATACGCTGATTCCAGATTTTTTAATAAAATGAGCATAAATCAAGAATTATTAATTACATTAATTTAAGAAAGGCCTGTAATATGGGATAATTTTTGGAGCAAGTTGTCGAATGTAGTTTTCTGCATTCTAAAATAATTTTAAAACTTGTCTTCATCTTCTCTCAATTGATTCTTGACAAGTGTATGAAACGCGCCATATTCCTCCCTTTTTTCTAAAATCGGATGTATCCAAAACCTTCTTTCCCTTTTTTTTCTATTTTCCGTTTCCCATATATGTAATAAGCAACGATAATCTTTTTTTTCGTAAGAAAATTTATGACGCAGCACGTCCTACACAGCCCGCGTAAAAAGCGCTACTAGCCCGTACTTAGCCAATGTCTCGCCCGGTGATTTTGCCGTGTCATGTACAAGCTAGCACGTTTTTTCAACCGTACGGCTAGCGCGCCGTACGGCTAAGAAACCGTGTCGTGGACAAGAGGCCTAAGGGCTTAAACATATTTTTTTTTCGAAAAAGTTTTTATAACCTTTGTAGTGAGTACAGGCATGATATTATTGTTGTGTGATGGCATAAACAATGCTTAGATTAGAGATGGGTTGGATTAGGTAAAAATGATACCTAATCCACCTAATCCCAATATTAAAAAATACCTATTCCATTTACCTAATCCTAATATTTATTCAATATAGCCGCTGGCCTGTCACCAATATTATGTATCGTATGTGGATTACGTAGGAAATATTTAGCATGATCGTTCCTGTTAACTATAGTTTATTATGAAAGTTTTGTTATTTTCTTCGACCTAATTATGTTTAAATTATTATTATCTTTTTATAGGAAAAGATGCATACTTACCAATATATTTTTTTAATATTTAAAAGTAGTTGTAAGTAGATAAGAATGAATATTAATTTTTAAATAATTATTTTAATTAAATCCAATATGTAATTTGATATTGACACACAACAGCCAAGGAACAAAACAAAAAAATAGGGGGAACGGCAGAATACGTCACACAGATATTTCTCACGAGAGCTCGGTAACACTTTTTTTGGCATGAGAAGATTCTAAAAAGTCTGCAGCTTCTAAAAACTATTTCTTTATTTTAGTTTAGTGAAACATATCGTATTTTTCAATTTTAATCCAAATAGTAATAATTTGATTCCTAACTACGACGTGCATTCGTTACGAGTAACGTCACGCATCGCTACTAGAACAGTAACTAGTCCAGGAACGGAATCCCTTCTGTATACGAATATTTTGTACCATACCTAATCCTCGACGCTTTTCATTAGGTACGGATTCGGATCGAAAAATACCTAATCCACTAACCTATTCTAATATTTATGCCTCACGTCTAGCTTAGATATGCTATAGCAACAATCGCGGTTAATCTGCTGTCATTTTTTGAAGAGTTCCTCCGATTTCTACAAGATCCCATCATCAGATATTGAAATGGTGACAATGGGACCACACGGGAAGCACCAGCTTTCAAATAAAAAAAGAATCATGAAAATCAGTTCACCCAGTCGCAAGTTATTAGCTAACAAACATAAAAAAAAAAATACAGACGAATTGATAACCTCCTCCTTTTTTTGAAGTCGGTTAAAAAAACAGCTGTTCAGTACACTTTGACGAGTTAGACGAACATAAATGTACTGAACAGCTGTTTTTTTAATTATTATTCTTGAAAAAAAAAAATGGTCCCAATCGTTTCGAGTTTGATGATCGAGTTTATGGCTTTCGGCTTAAGAACGACCTAAAAGTAAGCGTGTATAATACAAATCAATACTTTATAGTTATTAAAATGCTGATTTAAATAGCATCTATTCAAACAAGTACTTACTTGGCAAAATTAGTTACTTGTTGAGCCATGCCATGAGGTTCATTGTTATGGTAAGTAAGTATTATGTTACCTACATATCCATTAGAGTTATTATTTCAGTTACTTGCATCCATAATCATAAATCACTTAGGTCATTTCGTATTTAAAAAAAAAAGCATAAGATCTACACAGTTAATATCAGAAGTAGATAAGAACCTAGTTACCTATGTAGGTAATGTCACTCTTAATAAAATAAGCATTCGTTCTTGGCTCAATTAAACGAACTGAATAGGCATGATGTTTGATATGAATAATATAGCACAGGCATTGATAATACATTATTAATTTAAACACAAAGAGATGTATCGCTACGAGTCAGGTGGTGACCTCGTGGTCGCATTATACACGACTAGTTCTCGCGGGCCCCACATCTCGCACGTGGTTGGGTGTTGGGCCACGGTGGACACAATGGGCTCCTTGGACCTTCATTCACGTGGCTTTGATAGTTAACTCGTTAAAATTGTAACACTAAAAGTATAGTACCTAATAATAATTATCGCTTAGTTCGTTTTTATTATTCTTAAAATCTCGCTAAGTGTATCGGTACGTGTTAGGTCTGTCTGTAGTCTTAACTAGAAATCGTTCTATCCGCCTCCCGGATACGTTTACGTATGTGATAAGTACAGCTAGTCTCTCTTAAAATTGTTCGGCCTGCTTATGTCGAAACATGTTAGATTCAAATTGCCCATAGAGAGTTAATTACTCTGGTGGTCAGCTAATATGAGTTACAAGCACGTTGGATGCATGCTATAAGACATTGCTGACACGATCACTAGTCTAGACAAATCGGCATGCTCGATTGCGTCAGACTGGTTTCTCTCAGCTCTGCAACGCCCCGGCAAGAACTGGAAAGTGTCGTGCCGGAAACCGCAGCTTTCTATCTAGGTATACGCACGCTTGCTCCTGTCATTTAAAATAATGCCACTAAACACTTTCATCGTCATGGTGTAGGTAATTCTTCTCAGCTGCAGTCTGTCCTCGTCACGGCATCAATTATTTTTAAGTACCTACTTGCAATCATAAGCACATGCCGCTGCTTATTCATATTATTTTACTTCAGTGTATGTAATATTACTAAGTTTGTATTTTTATGATGTTACATAAATATTATATTTACCTACCATTTATACTTGATTTCTTGAATTTTTATAAAGCTTTAAAGCTAGCGACTTGATGTCACACAAATCAAAGTATAGATGATGAAATCGTTTCTTAAATGTAAAAAGAAAAACTGGTTTGTATAAGAACACACACCTACGCTTGTTCTACATGATGCATCGACTCACAAAGACAAGGTCTAGCGATCTCGAAGTTCCCACTTCCCGTCGCGTTTTACAGTAGCTGCTGAACAGAAGGCCATTTTCCGTAATTAAAAACGGCTAAAATCTAGCCTTAAAGTAGTCTAGTCCAGTTTAAAAAATCCTCTTAGGAGTTAATTAAAAGTGCAGTTTCAGTATACGGAATATAAAAAGATTATCATTCATAATTTCGTTTGCATCTACGATAGGTGAAAAACATGAAAGATTACAGTTATTTCGGTCAATGTGATCGGAGGAGTCAGAGGTGGAAATAAATATATAAAAATCCAGGAAGGCCACAGCATAACATTCATATCATCAAAGAAGTATAATGGATGATACTTTTGAGTTAGACTAGGCTTAATCCCTTTTTTTTTTTGAGGTGGTAAAAATCAAATCATCAAATGAGTCCTTCCGCCCTGGGTCCGGAAGGGACTGTCAGCCTTTTACTGACTAAAAAACCACCCTGTTCCTAAAACTAAAAAGTTAAGATGTTTATGTAAATGTAAAGTAAGTACACTCATTTACTTTGTCTAGATAATGTTCATAATGACTAGAAAATATGCGAGATATTTATAAACGGGTAGTTTGTTTACTTAAAGGTTTTTTTTGTAATCAAATAGGTTATTTGATGTGATTGTTGGTGTGTGTGAGTTTGAAACTAGGAAAAGTAGTTTTATTTGGTATTGAATATACAAATATTTGCCACCTGCAATAAACGAGGCATAAATTCAAAATCTAGGTCATAATAATACATAATTATGTATTTAAAATGCAAAAAAAGAGTGTAGCTTTGCTTTTCTAGATGATGGTTTCTGTTTAGAGTACCTACCTATGTTCTCATAGTGTGATTGTCATAGTTCTTTACTTTTTCACTTTTTGAAGTTTATTGTTTTTTTTTTTGTAAAAAAGTTTTATCCAAATAAAACATGATTTAATTATATAGAAAGAATAATAAACGAAATATACTTTTTAAGTAAAACAGGGTCAATGATTTTCCAGAACTGTTGAACACAAATATAAAACGAGGGCACTGCACTTGAGTCATAACTTCAAAAGTATTCGACCGTATATCTATACCTACATAGTACATATTCGCTGATCCGATTGACTCATCGCCCAGAAGGAGAAGGACATACTGGTCCAGCTATGTTAATTTTTTTTACTGTAGGTATCTAAGCGTCGTTTAAGAAGGGGTTTTGTGGTAATCAACTTTTAGGGGGATGAACTTTGAGGCTTATATGAAACTAGCGACCCGCCCCGGCTTCGCACGGGTGCATGTATTATACATATAAACCTTCCTCTTGAATCACTCTATCTATTAAAAAAAACCGCATCAAAATCCGTTGCGTAGTTTTAAAGATCTAAGCATAGGGTGAACACGCCAGTTCGCCGACCACCTCCGGCTCTCGACCACTTTGCGAAAATCAGGTAAAAATAAGGAAACCGACGCGCGGAAAATGTTCGAATTGCATGCAAACGAACGGTCATTCAGTATTCTTCCTACGCGTCATCGTTTGTCCACCTAAGATCGTTTGATGCCGCTCAGTGAAGTAATGAACTTAAGCTCAGTACACCAAGTCACCAAATTATAGCTAAAATTAGTGGACGGGAACATTTTCTAACGTCAGTAAAACATGTTATTATTTAGTTTTGAACATAAATATTATGCTTGGTGTGTCAAAATATGTTTGTATTTACTTATAAACTAATAATCAATTGGAAATTACGAGTATTTAATTAAAATAATTAGTGGTCGGTCAACTAGCTGCTAAAATTACGCTTCCGTTAGTTTACGACCACCTGGTCGGGAACTAGCTGAATTAGACTAGATCATTTTCAAAGATTGTGGACTTACTGCAAGATATAATGTGAAAATTTTCGATTTATTCTATTCATTTCGACATAGCTGATTTGCTCGCCAGATTACGACCGGCTAATTGTATCAAAGAAACTAAACTGTAAGCCCTTAAAGTTCTCAAATTCTCAAATCATGGTGGTCGACAACGGATCAGTTGTCGACCACCATGATTTTACTCTGAAGAAAATCGACTAGTTTTTGGCGGTGTACAATTTTTTAATAAATATTCCTTACCTACCTTACATAGAAGCAGCATATAAGATTATACCTGACAGTTTTGTACTCTATAATATTAATAAATTGTGATTATAAAATAAAATATTAATGATTTTATTTTCGACTTTAATCTAATAGTACTTGAGTTGTTTTTACAGTGGCTTTCTACCGGTCGGGAACTAGCGGAAAAGACGGTCGTTAACTGACTGTAAGTGTCCGGGAACTGGAAAAATCACACTTTTCGATATATCTGTTAATTATAAAATAATACATTAAAATAATTAAAAAAAATATATCAGATCGTGTAATTTAAACATTTTTCTTTCACATGTAGGCCCAATATCAAAATATTAACGCTTTTATTAATAACTATGTGATTTTAAAGATGACAAGTCGACTAAGTGGTCGTGAACCGGCCTAATCACCCTATATAGGGACAGACAGAAGAAGCGACTTTGTTTTATACTATGTAGTGAAGCAAGCTTATGCCCGCGACTGTTGGTAATCACGGGGCTTACTTTTTTGCGAAACTATAATTATTTTTCTTGAATAAAAGTATGTATAGCCTTATTCCTTATAACATCTACATAATATGTATATCCATCAGCCAGTGAAAGTCCCATCAACATCGATCCAGCCGTTTCGGAGATTAGCCGGAACAAACAGAAAGGTACCCGACCGATAGGTAGTCAGATAGACAAACAAAAATTAAATATGTTTTTGGTATCGTGGTACACACACATCAAACATACATACAACTTCATACATCATCATCATCATCATTCATACATTTAATTAAAAGCTGTTATTTGGACATTACAACCAGACACTTCTTGTACCTATTTATTTGCATAGATGTTATTTCTTAGGTTAATAAACTTTAAACTTGGCAAAAACCTGAACCTGAATAAACTAAAGTTTAACATTGGTATGATAGTCTTTCAAAACAGTCTGATGATGACCCTACTTATTTTTTTTTGTGGACTGTAAGTGAGCCCAGCGCTGATTGGTGCAGTGCCATTTGAATCCTCACCCACTCAGCCGATAATTCGTTTGAAAACTTCATTATATTAGAATTTCCTAACTGAAAGTGAATTTTGAACAAAATTGAATTGAAACCGTATTAATTTATTAAACTAATTGGAAATTATTTCATATTTGTGAAAAAACAGTGATTATGTTTTAAATTTAGGTTAATGAAGCAGAGAACTAACTTTTTTTTTATCAAATATATCTAATGAATATTAACGACTCTCCAAAATCCTAATTAAACAACAATGGTTTATTTATACTTTCCTATAAAGAAAATATAGTGAAGAGCAGTTGCTAGTATACCGATATGTTTCAAATCAAGTATTGTTGTTCTATAACGGAGTTAACGGGACATAATATGGTACAGGTTGTCGGTCAGGTAGGCAGGCAGTCAGCCGTACATCCGCCTGCGTTGCGTCGTGTGCCGACAGTCGCGACCCGCTCTTTAATGTAGCATTTCTTTTCACATCAACTTTCATCTACAATTCCATTGTTGTTCTGCGTAGGTGATGTGACCCGACGAGTACCCGATCTTAAACCGACCTGAGTATGAAACTTCTCTTTGTATGTTGCGGCTTCTCGTAAATATTATAACAATCTTCTTTCAGTTTATCAAAACGAAGTTAATCTATATCACCATGTTATTTATTAGAAGTCGCAAATGAACTTTCACTACATAAACAGATAATTAAATTACGCATCACTTTTATCACTTTATCGTTCATTAACGTTTACTAGAAAAACATGCATGCCTACGTACGTAGCCGCGTAGTGGTCAATGAAAATCTTTTTTCTTTCCCCTTTTCTTTTTAAATATTTTTTTTTCCACACAGACGCACAATCGTAACGTCTACTGAATAAAAGTCATATAGAGGTATTGTTATTATACTATTATGATTTTTCACGCCAGTGACAGAAAATGTTCGTAAAGTAAAGAGAGATTGAGGATTTGTGTTTATCTCTATAAAGAACGTACAGCAACGCTTAAGAGTTAGGTAAGTAAGTAAGGTCCCTGCTACTAACGCCATCTAAAAACGATTAGGTAAACAAAAAGTCTGCGACACCCAAACGCCTAGATCATACGTCATACAACATGCATGATCAATTGGTTGGAATGGATTGCCATATAAAATAAAGATAACGTTATCTCAGAACCTACATATCCTATTGCGATGAAATATACCTCAGATTAATTTAAGTTAGGCCAGCAGCTGTATAGCAGTGTCATTGAAATCTTTAATTAAGCTGTTTTCACACAATACAGTAACTGTGTAGTTGATAAACTAAACATAATTTGTCATTATACAAACGGCGTCGTCGTCGCGTTTGCAAACGCTCGTGCTCGTTGGTTTGTGAAACCCCAAAGAAATATTGTAAAGTGCCTTGTCATTTTGTATAGAGCATGAAAGCCAAACGACGATTCAACCACCGTTACCACTGCTAATTAAGTAACTGCAACCAACTTGAATGGAGCGCTCGCTGGTCGCAGCTATGACGGCACCGTTCTAACCTATCTCATTAGGCCGAGGGATGCCCTAGCTGTGCCCTAGCTAAGTTACTGCTACCAATTTAGGCAGTAGGTAGGTACAGATAGTTCCTAAAAAGATCTGTTTCTTACCCGTGTTACTACCAATCATCAAATTGTAATACAGGTATTTATACCACAGTAATATAGTATTACTATAGTAGTCTCTTCGTTACTACCGCTATTACTACCTTCGTTACACCGTATGAAGTACGTCTTCCATCAATTCTGTTAAAGAATGTTTAGGCAAAATTTGAAGTAGATTGGGCCAAGTAATCACGTTGTGCCATACAAACCTTGCCCCCCTTTTTCACCCCCTTAGGGGTAGAATTTCGAAAAATCCTTTCTTATCGGATGCCTACGTACACAGGTAACTGCATCAACTTGTTCACTTGTTGCAATTGAAAATAAATTAGTCCGGCATATAAATTAAAAGAAGTTTTAAATAAACACCTTGTTTATTGCGAAATTATACTTAATTATGTCAAAGTAAAAAACAAGTTATACGTGCTGCTTTCGTAATATTAAATTACTTACAAAAATATTGCGACATCTACAAAACTTAATCTATGTCCATATCAAATATTTAAATACGCTTATTCATTCACACATTTTTGGGCCCGGTAAAGGATGGCTTTAATTATTTCGTCAATAAATTATAACATTCAGATCGAAACAAATCATTACATCTCAACATATTGTCCACAGAACTTACAGAACTAATATTTTATTGTTTACACAGGAGATTTCTCCTGCAACGGGACTTCTTCAGGCGCGGTTCCGTTTGCATTGACGCTTGTTCGTTCATTTGCGTTTCTTGGAGTTGAACTAAACCGATTTTTAATAGAACTCCAATTTTTCTTTATTGTAATACCTGCTACTACAAGAACCATTCCAGCTACAATCATCCCAATAATGCTTTTATCGACACCTCCAGTTTTCGTTTCTTCAGTTTTTGCTCCAACTACTTCACTTTCTGACTTATTAGTAGTGTCTACATTTGTTGGGTTAGATACTTTTTGTGCCCTACTAATGGAAATATTTTCATCTTGGTTAGTGTCAGAATTGTTTAAAGTTACCGTTTCGGTGGATTTTATATTAGTTACTGGCGGCTCTTGTTCATTTTTGTGTACATCATTCTCTACTGGCACATCAGGCGAAGAATTTACTGTTGGGTCAACATCACCATCGGGTGCAGATTCCAAGGGAATTAGTCCTGATATTATGACATTATTAAATATTTCGTCCTCCATACCAGGCAGTGAATCTGGGCATTCAAAAGATTTAATGTCACATGATCCTGTACATACAGTTACTAAAGATTCTTTTAATGATGTGCACAAATCTTCCACTAGACTAGCCGCATTAGCAGGCAATGTGATTGAACGTAGAGCTTTAAAGTTAGAGAAGGATTCCGGTGTCAGATCCTGAAAATAATAATAATGTTACATTTAAATGATTTTGTGTTGTGTAATAGTTATTTGGCTCGTTTTTGAAGATTCTCTCTTACTAATAGCTGCCGTTTGATAACTTTCTAAAGATCCTGTCTATATCAGTTTTGAAGAATAAAGTGATTATAAAGATAAATGTACAACGCTTTAATACAAGGTATTAACATTAATCATTATTTTTGTAGTTTTCAGATAGTCAGTATGCTACAATCTACTTACCGTTCTCATATCGTTGCCACCTAAATCTAGTTCTTCCAACTTCGATAGGCCGAAACTATTTTTTAAATCTTGCGGATACTCTATAAGGCGGTTGTTGCCAAGCTTCAAGGTTACTAGTTCAGGTAGTTCACTTATAGACTGAAATAAACATACATTTGTTAGGTTTTATACGGTTAGATATTTGTAGTTAGGTATCTTAGGGCTCGTGCATACGATAAATAACTTATTAAATCTATTGTTTTATTATATTAAAGCCGTAAAGCAACAGCAAATATGTGATGAAAAATTTAAACGTCACTGGGAGGTCTACAATCACGTGAATACTAAATCTATGGCTACAGGCACAGCACGTCGATAGTCCTTTCACCCTGTAATATATCGGCATACGAGTATATGTAATTTTGTGTTACATACCTACATTTACAAGCTACCTATATCCGTTAGTAATGTGTATTTTACTTACACCGGAAACGATCTTCATGATTTCATTGTTGTCAACATTCAATATTTTTAAATTCTTCAAATCCGATATTTCTTTTGGTATTTCAGTTAACTTATTATTCTGTAATTTTAGTTCTGTAGTTTTGGGATCTAAAGGTTTTGGCAGTTCTGCTAAATCGTATCCAGTACAATCTACAATGTATTTGTTTGTATCCCCTTCTATATTGCAAACGCATGGTTCTGGACACAAATTTTCATCAGTCGCGACGGCAGACACGTTATCTGTTAACGAAGTTAATTGCACGTCCTCAAGTAACGGTACTGCTGGTGCTTCAGGTTCAGTGGTCGCTTCAACTGGCTCTTCTATGGCACCTGCTCCGCTGCCCTCTATTACGCTCCCTTCAGTTTCAGGATGATTGTCAGGTGGAAATTGATTGTCATTTTCAACAGGAATGTGAAACTCATCATCGTTTTGAGCCATTGCAGTCCTGGAAAATGATATTATTGCAGTCATGACATGTGACTTTATCGAATTTATCGTAAGGTGACGCAAAATTGTTATAAATAAGTAGGTGATAAAAATCGCGATAAGTGTATGTACTACAAGGGCGTAACTAGCACACTGTCTTAAGTTTTGATTGATAGAACAAAAATACACGTAGATTTATAATTTAGATACGAAAGTAATATAGGTCTCGCTGGTGTGATTGTAGTAGTTGAAACATCTTTTTAACCTTTTTCTAAACAGTGTTTTGATAAATACACACATCAAAAGTGTCTAGGGATCAACATCCCTAATCAATGTTAGGGATGTTGATCCCTAGACACTTTTGATGTGTATATTTGAACACCTTTAAAGCTCACGCTATGAACACTTGCCAGTTTCCACAAATGATTGTTGTACTGATTTAGTTATTAAAAATATAATAAACGCGTGCTATTAT
Source organism: Hoplodrina blanda (assembly GCA_949316365.1). Classification (NCBI taxonomy): domain Eukaryota; kingdom Metazoa; phylum Arthropoda; class Insecta; order Lepidoptera; family Noctuidae; genus Hoplodrina; species Hoplodrina blanda. The sequence continues at coordinate 10,148,492 of OX438592.1, forward strand.
GCGTAAAATGCAGCAATATAAAATAAACATAATTCAATGGAATATTTACAACATTACTGAAAATGTTGTAGGTACTTACAATAAAACAAAAAAAAACATTTTCAATACTTTAATAAGAAATGGCAAATAAGGCGGCAGGTATTTATTGCAATTTGATTGTGCTCTCACGTATCCTTTATAATAGTTGGTAGATAAGAATGTGAATATCTGTAGGTAAGTATATACCTACCTGCACGAATATCTCTATCTACCAGCTACGGTTAAATAAAACAAATAAAAATTGTGTACTTACGCAATTAGTGCCAACAATAGCACGAAAAGCTGTTTTGATTTCATGGTCAGTTTCATATGGAAATACACTACTAGATAGAGATGCCAACTGACTTTAGGAGTTACCTGTCGTGGTACAAGTACCAGCGTAGCGTACAGCGCATAACTCACTGACACTTATAACTATTATCACTCAATGATAAGATTACTAACGGCATGGCAGCTTATCGCAAATCAACCACGATAACGACGCTCTGCATAAACGAGAAAATATTAGGTGGCCGATTTTCAATATCACCTTCGACTGACAAATACCGCGCAATGCATGAAGTAGGTATACGGTTTTATTTACACAGATATACGTGTAAATGATCGCGGCCGCTATGCCACGATGGTCTTCATTAACTGCCAGTTGCTAATTCTACAAATACACAAAATCGCCTATGTTAATTACACATAATATTGGGTTGTCGTTGAGTTGCACCAAAATCACCATGTATTTAGTCCTTTACATCATTCTATTACTAGCACGAGCAAAACGTTTTCACTTTTAGGAACAATGATTCATCATAATAACGGAAATAAAAAGCAAAAACAAAATTTTTATCGAACTTCACAAGAAAACGCACACGCGTACGTATACGTTATCTCTCCTTCACTGATGTTACTAATACTTTGGCTGATGCTTCATGTCTATAAATTGCTTATTCTGTAAAGTTTCATGTTATACAACACAGCTGTTGGTTTTACTTAAATGACGTGTAAACCACAAATATGACTAGATTCTTACGTTGTTGGAAAGCAATTACAATTAGATTCATATCGTTATTGTTCTGGTTGAGTTAAAATAATATACCTGCAATTCTGTTAAATTCATATTTTACGATCTAATCAAGGTCGATCCGTTAATAGATTGCCCTATTTCTGCGTTACGGTGGTATGTTTACTGGAGAACTTAGGATAAAACGTCTGTGTTTTATTACACATTGGGAATGAAAACACCTTCCATCCATATTATTTCATGGCTTATGCGCAGATCTGACGAGAACCAACGAGCTATATGTATAACGCTGCGTTTTTTGCTAGCTTTGAGAAAGTGACGAAAGGCAGCCAGAACGAGCGTGTTAAAGTATCGCGTATGGGTAAGCGGGAGTGTGCTAACCGCGTACGTAACGTGATGTTGCACCATCAATAAATTTAAAATAGTTCTCAAAACACTCAACAATTACTCACTCAATACTGCTGTAAACAGCAACCTACATAAAGAACGATGTGGATTTGTAGCGCATTCATTGGTAGCGCCAGGCACAATTTCGGTTAACCGCAGAAATAATTTTGATAGAGTTTTTTATAAACCGAACTAAACAGTTATTGCCATGGGTATGAGTAATTATCCCTATTTAGGGGCTGCGGCCGGTGGCCCACTTGACCACCGCCCAGTCTTCTTGTGGAGCCACATTACAAACAATTTACCGCCTGCAATCCTGCTCCTATTGCCTTTCCACCTCAACTTTGAAGGATGTGTCAAAAGCCACAAATAACGCTGTTGATGGCCGAGTCTTTGTCGAAGCTCATTTAAATTACTGGAATCATCGTCACGATGGAGAAGAAGGGGCCAGTCGAATGGCTTAATTGAATTGTACTGTCCCTGGGTAACGCTAGTTCACCCAAGTGCTCAACTTATTATGATGCATACGTTGCGTACGTACAGCTACCGTATGAGCTGTGCATCCCGCAATAAGTACAGTATCCACAATAGTATACATAAAATACTCTTAATTCATTGTTTGATTTTATTTTTTGCTCAAGAAATTTCGAGTTTCTTTTACGCAGTACCTACTGTCTTCTGTATTGAGTACTATTTTTTTTTTCTTTGACGTTCATTGACGTATTTAAAAAATGGTTCCTGGATTCCGGCCAATGGGTCGCATTAGCTAACAAATCATTAACGATTATCGTTTGTTTTGTATTTGTTCAGTACTGCAATGGGGGCGATTTGGCGGACTACTTGCAAGCGAACCGTCTGCTCAGTGAAAGCACTATTCGACTGTTCCTGAGACAGCTGGCTGAGGCGATGCGAGCTATCCACGCTAAGGGCATCGTGCACCGGGACTTGAAGCCGCAGAACATACTCCTCACGCACAATGTCGCACCACCCCGTACGCCACACGCCTCTGAAATAACTCTCAAAATCGGTTCGTATTTCGTACAGTATAACATTAATTTCCTATGTAGATAATTACCTAATTGTTTCTATTAGAGAAAGAAATAAATTTTATGCCGTTATCATATCCGCCGTCGTGTTGATGAATGTAAATTACTCATTTCATTTGAACGAATTTGTAATCATGGGCTGTTGAACCATATTTAATTTTAGAATTAGAGATATACCTAATACATACATAAAGATCTTTCGAACTTAAAATTACGTTTTAATAAGATATCATAATGTGTAATATCTTTTCGTGCAGCTGACTTTGGCTTCGCAAGGTTTCTCGAAGAAGGAAACATGGCCGTCACGCTCTGCGGCTCTCCGATGTATATGGTAATATTACTTCTATATTAATAAATTATTAAGTTCAGTCTCTTTTATTTATTTATTTAGTAAAAGTGCACGATCTATGCATTAATATACTAGTTTATAGATTGAAATAATTGTTATAGGCACCAGAGGTGATAATGTCACTGAAATACGACGCTAAAGCGGATCTCTGGAGTCTGGGCACGATTGTGTACCAATGCTTGACGGGCAAGGCGCCCTTCCAGGCCACCACGCCACACGAACTGAAGGCATTCTACGAGAACAGCGTCGACTTGCAACCCAAGTGAGTAGCTGACCGCGATGTTACCTATTCCTGTTAGATTAATAAAAGTCATGCCGCAAAAATATCGTCTTCAAATCAAATCGAAAGAAAAGGCAAATTCAATTTCAGTGGTCCATTTAAAATATTTGGTACATTAAGGTAAATTCATACTATAACCAGGACATTTTTTGTGCCTAGTTTTTTTTGCTAACCTCCAAACAAACTGCTATAGCGTTCAAGGTTCTTGAACAAATGAATTTGGCTCTGTGTCAATTTTGTGACTTATTAGCTCTTCAGTGTTACTATTATATGTATATACGTACGGAAGGAAAGTCCAAAGTCCCAAATATCGGTACAAATTGATTGACTCGAATGTTTATCTCAGAGATCAGTATTACATGATTACCTAAGACTCTATGACTGAGAAGAAAGAAGAAAAAATCAAACCATAGCTTTACAATAAATCTTCAAAGTCAACTACAATATATTAAGCCCGTATACTTCACAGCAAAGGGCTTCTTATTGTTTTTTCATATTTAGCTCCCGAATTGCTACAGAGTACTCTGCAACGCATGAATTTTAAATTCAAAGATAAATTATTACCTAAATCTGATAAAGGATACATATTTGGAGCATTTCTAGTAGATTCCTCGTTTGACTGCCCCGATAGTGTCGTGGTCGCTAGCCCGCTAGTCAGCAAATTGGTAGCGGAGCTGATTTCCCAGGGTGCACCGGAAATATTTTTGTTTGTTCGCTTGTAGAGGCATATTCGGATTCCCTTCAAATTATACTAGCGTCCCGTCCCTGCTTCGCCCGGATGCATTCTACTCATATGGCGACTTGCTATTAAAACATTGAGATTTTCAGTTCTAAATATAGTAAACATTAAACAGCATTTTATAGTTTAGAAGCCCTAAAGATACATACGCCGACACAAATTTGATTGATGTGTTCCAGAATGCCGGCAGGCACAAGTCCGGAACTGTGTAGCTTGCTCATTGGGCTGCTGCGACGAAACCCTCGCGAGCGCATGCCCTTCGAAGCTTTTTTCAACCATCCCTTCCTACAACGACCGAGGACGACTTCCATCAACAGTAAGTTCATCAAATTAATATTTCTAAATTTACCTGTACTGTACTAACACACAAGCCTTATCCATGCCTATTACATACGTCAAAACCGCACAAAAATTACTAAATTGTAATATACAAATATTGGTAATACCTACATAATAATTAACTAAACCTTTCAAGACAGTTAAGATCGCTTTTTGGTATAAACCGCACTGAGTCATTAACAATACAAAGTAACTCTAAGGGGCGTCGCCCACACGATTAACAGTCGAGGTGCAGTTGAGGCGGAGGCGCATAAGAGGCACGCCGCAACAAGGTTTTCTTTACAAATGAATGGTAGTGCGCTCACATACAAGAGTTGCGGCGAGGGCGAGGTGAAGGCGGGGCGGAGGCGAGGTGCAGGCGGGGCGGAGGCGAGGTGCAGGCGGGGCGGAGGCGAGGTGCAGGCGCAGGAGGGGCGCTCAAGTGTGCCCAAGCCACGATTCCACCGCCATTTTGTCATTTTGTCATTCAAAATGCATAGCCGCCTGCGCCTCGACTCTACGCAGAGACCTATCCTCGACCGTGCTGCGACGCCGCACCGCCGCTGACGCGACGTCGCCTCGACTTAACCAGTGAGCGACGCGCCTAACACTGAACACTGAATAAGTGAATACATGAAACTCTAATCAGAACCAGTGACTAATCATCGCTGACCCGCTCCATTGTTTATAACCTTTCGAAATCTTCTGCGTTCTACAACTGTATAATATTATTACTTTCGTTGCTATTTTTACAGAATAATAAATATTTGCCAAAGACATCACGTCATACTAATTCTGTTCAATGTTATTATTTCTTTATACTCAGTTCTTGAAAAACTTAAATTTTATTGTAAAAAAAGATTTCAATTAAACTAAAAAACCTATGAATCCGTATTCGTATTACATTTCGATATTTCACACAATATAGCAATTTAAATAATAAAACATTGTGTAAAACAATCTATTATAAAATTTAAACCATTTTTAAACAATACATAAAATAATAATTTAAAGCAACAATATTGTTTTCTTTATTGAATTGATCTAGTTCACCGTATCAAACTCATTATGTTGAACATATACACAACAAAGATTGTTAGATTTATCACCTCTTCATTTAGTTTATTTACATTAACGTTATCTAGCTTCTAGTCCATGAATTTTTGAACTATTAATATGTATGTATATATGTACCTAAGTATATAATTATGTTAATACACATATAAACTACACTCCAGTGCCCTCAGTCACGGTGTATGAAGTTATGCATATTGTTCAGGTTTGGACTCTGATCTGCCCGACATATTGGAGAGCGATCTCGAGGGTCGGCCCGATACTAACTGTTACCTAGAGGAGTCATGGGACAGTCAGGGTACATCCTCACTTATTAAATTCGCTTTGGTTGTGCATGGGGTGGGGGTGGTGCATATTTTTGTTTTCCGATCATAACTGTGCCGGTCGAATTGGGTCGTCAAAAGTTCTCTAATCGAGCAGCAATGCCACTAAATGAACAGCATGACATTAAACAAAAAGAATTTTGCACGTACAGTCATTCTTTTATGCATCACGAAAGGACTCTTGGCGACTGGCGATGGTCGACAGATGCCCGGCAGAGTTCAAAAATTTCAAGGACTATTATATCACTCGCAATCAATCATCTCATCGCTTACTACTTATGATTTGTCGCTTGCGTTTTATATTATTTTAGAAAATGGAGTTTTGTTTATCCTAAAACTGAAAACAAATACACTGACACGCAGTATGATCAATTTTTCCATGGGACCGTTTATTTTGTTGATTTATATGACACAAAATAATGTATGGGCAGCTGATACTCCTATATTAAAAAAGTGGTTCATAATGTGTACAACAATGACATCTTCAGGTCTGGGATAAACAAAACATAAGGTTGCATACAGAAACTGTGCGCTGTTCTGCATGAGTTATTCTGTGTGTGAGTTGTTCTCTGTGTTTCTAAATATGGTATGTGTAAACAGGAGCGAGTGTGAACCCTTCCTCTGTGGCGGGCGTGGGAGGGTCGGGCGGGTCAGGAGGGTCGGGTGCGCGGCCTGCGTCCGCGCCGCGCAGCTCCAACCCGCAGCCGCAAGCGCTGCCCACGGTGCAGGCCTACAAGAAGTCACAGCCGACATCCTCCGGTAAGCACCATCCGAGGGAAACAGACACGAATTTAATTTTATTACAAATATTTTGTTGCATATTTGTGCTCGTGACTGTTCATTTAGTACTCATTGGCTATATTGATAGTATATCTTATATATAGTAGCCCTTTCGTATGAATATTGCTCAATTTTAAAAATATAAATAGCTAAGTATACTGAAACTACAATTCGATAATTTGTAAAACCATTTGGAAATTTTATTACGCTGTGCATTAAAGTTGACTTTCAAAACAAATGACATTGTTAAATAAGCGATGCATGACCGTAACATGCAGTGAATTCATTTCCGTTTAGCTTATTAATAAATGACACAAGATACTATGATCTTTATGTACTTAGTTATTTTTTACACTGTGGCTTTGCGAGCTACCTCGAATATTCTGGATACTGCCAGATGCTTATTTCACCAATTTTCAATGATCAAACGTTCTATTTTACCTTTTAAGATAGCATACTATTATGTTAATTAACACGTTTTTATAGAATAGGGAAAACAATATATCATATAGTTACATTATTTCGCCTTCACCCAATAGGTTAACAATTGCGGAAGAAGAAGGAACAATTGACATTATACATACCTATATTCATTCTTAAATAAAACATTTATTCATTTGGCTGAACACATAAATTAAACATTTTATTAAACGGCGAAAAGGAGGAGGTTACAATATTAGGGTAATACTTAATAATATGTAGGTTAAAGTAAATAGCGAACTACTTCTAAAAGGGAAAAGTACTTAGGTACCCACTTATCATTTCCTATGAAATGTAAATGTTATATTTTATTATCATCAATGAGTGTATCTACTTATTTATATCGTTTGCTCAATGTTTTCAGAATTCATAATAATATGATTTAGGATTATCAAGAATGAAAATAGTCTTGATTATAAATTATTCAGATGTTAATATGTATTGTGGTACTAAAAAAACCGAACTGAAGTTCATTTTGTTTTTGATAGCTAATATACAATCTAATTCTATACATTGACTTCGAAGCAATAGATTGATCGTTATAATAAACAGTCGTATTATGTAAGTTAATATTCACGAAGAACATTCTATTCATTAGGACTTATCGTTATCACAGTTTTACTGATGATTATTATTATTATATTGAAAGTGATCGTTTATCAACACTAATTCACTACTGGGCGCCGTAGATATCGACGACGCGACGTCAGGTGTATTATTTTTGCACAAATTGATGGAACAACTCATGATGTTTTAAATGTAACACGAGTGATCCCAAAAGTCACGTGTTGAGAACTACTTTTATTAACAGTGTTACTAAAATGCTTGCGGAATGGTGAGGTATACTGACTTGATTAAACACTCGCAATTTATTATTAATATGAACAAAAAACTTAATGCATTATTCTTAGAAATGTTGAAAACAGTTGCTGAATATAATGAATTATTATATATAACTAGCTGACCCGCCGCGACTTCGTTCGCGTGGTATCCTACACTACCAATACCCCTACCCTAACCCTGCCTTACCCCACCCTCTACCCTATCACTACCCTACCCTACCCTACCCCTACCCTTGAGACCGACTTCATATTAAAAGGGCTGTTTTTAGGGACTTCGTTCGCGTGATATCTTGCCCCTACCCTACCCCATATTTTCTCACCGTTTAAACCTTCCCTAGACCTCCACGAACATTTCAAAACTAAAATCAGCTAAATCGGCCCAGCCGTTCTCGAGTTTTAGCGAGACTAACAAACAGCAATTGATTTATATATACATATATAAAATATATATATAGTAGATTATTGTTCTCAGAGTAAACAAATTCGATAACCTTAACTAACCTGCCCTTGGGCACCTACAGCCGGTATCAAGTTTATTGTTGTAAACTTAAGTAATTTATTGCTTGTTCCGCCATAATATGAGTTGATGCACCCATTTATGTGTTGCTAAGAAATTATGTTGATGCTGCAGATACCAATCGTCCCACATTTTTATCATTATGTTATTTGTAAACAGTAGGTCAATTCCCGTAATTAAAAACGTCCGAAATCTAGTCGTAATCTTATCTCAGCGACAATGTTAAAAATGTATATGAGTTGAGATGCATTTTTGACAGATTAAGACTATTAAAGCAAATGTTTCTAAAAATTCGAGAATTGCCGCTCAGGCTTGCTAATCCTTAAGGGTAATTTTGCTGTTATAGGTGACTAGCTGTCCGCCGCGGTTACACCCGCGTCTTTGGTTACTGCTCCGCTCCCGTAGGTCGTAGCGTGATGGTATATAGCCTATAGCCTTCCTCGATAACTAATCTATCTAACACTGAAAGAATTTTTCAAATCGGACCAGTAGTTCCAGAGATTAGCGCGTTCAAACAAACAAACAAACAAACACTGCAGCTTTATAATATTAGTATAGATTGATTTTAATTTTGGGTTTTTAGGTTTAATATAACAGTGAAGTAAGATGAAGCGAACTTTTAACTCGAACTTGAATTTTTTTTGTCGATCGCTTTGTTAAAAGGACCAAAAACTGCGCCTTGTTTTTCGAATGCCAATATTAGAGTTGGACTATACCGATGCAGTTAAACCTCTTAACGATAAGGACTTATCTACTGACAGATTAGTTGTATATTAGGTACTCAACGGACCAGTACTTTGTGTAAATAACAACGGTGAACGGGGTCAGTAGTTCACTGGGCCAAAGTAGATTCTAGTAAAACCTAAAGCTAGACGACAGAGTCCGGGTCTTTATGCGCGACTCATTGTTTTTTATTAATCACAGTCTTAGTAAAATACATATTTTCCTAATACTTATCATACGCAGGACAGAAACGGCGTCTAAACGTTGGGAATGATATTACGTTTGCAGCCTCGTCGTCCGATACGACGTGGGCGGGCGAGGACGACTTCGTGCTCGTGGAGGCGACGGAGAGCGGCTCGGCGGAGTGCTCGGGCGCGTCGTCCGGCTCCGAGGCCGCGCCGCGCCCGCGCTCGCTGGCGCTGGCGGGCGCGGCGCCGGCCGGCGCGGGGGGCGCGGGGGGCGCGGCTCAGCAGGCGCAGGCAGCGCAGCCGGTGCACATGCATGACGCGCCGCAGCCGCTTACCGTCAACAGGGTAACCAACCATACATTTTTTTTTAACCGACTTACACATTATTGAGAGTGTATATAGTTACGTATAGAACTCGGGAAGTTCAAGATTGTGATCTAAATCACTAGCATGAACTTCTCAAATGCTCGTATTGCTTAAGTACTTAATACGACCGAATTTAGGCTTCACAATGTGACCTTTATACCTACTTTTTACTTACTTTTTTTAACTTGTGAGGTATATTAATTTGTGACTATCCATGCCGGTCGGTTACGACGGATCTGGATTACCTGCTAATCAATTTATGACAGACTTTCGCCCCGCCAATTTCCCATCCAGCACTTTGTTCGATTTAATTGATCATTCATTTGTCGACTAATAATCAGTTCTCACAGTAAATGAATTCTATAAAAATCTATTTTGTTCTTGCACTGCTTTCTCCAAATAAACTTATATTGTTGTTTTATAATTTAGCTTCCGTTTATGTTCATTAGGTATGTCTCAGAAGTTTATATTCATAAGTGTGACTACTACATAAGTGTTAATTGCAGAACCCCCTCGCCGTAACATCTAACAATAACGTACCACGATCACAACCCATCGACGTGCTTCGATCGAACTACAGCCGTAACGCGACCAACATCGGCTCCCTGTCGCCACCGACCGTAAGTAGTCACTCGCCGACGGTTTGTGATATTATTAATATTGCACCTCATTGCAACCGACTTCAAAAGAAGAAATAGTTTTTTTTAGAAGACGGTTTTTCGAAGTTAAGAGGGCTATTGTCATCATAATGAGCGCGGCCTCAGTCAATCGATCTACTCATCATGTGCCCTTTTAGCTCTTTTTATTTACCGCTAGAGGTCACCCACACCCTTAACCAAAATCTTAATTTCGGTGACTCTTTCTTATTTAAGGATGGTGCGCTCGCGCGCCGCCTTCACTCTGTGTTCACATTACTGAATGCACGCAGCAACACGTCACTGTACTAATTATACATTTACAATATAAACCGTTTTCATAGGATAGACCCCCGAAACCGATTCTTGCAAGAGGCCACTGGCGAGCCGCGCGTCCGCTGACCCTGTAGCTTTAAATTCGTCCCCAAGTAATCTAAATCTGATCTAACCTATCCGAACAAGCAGCCGACAACCTCGTCGGTAGACATGCATGGTGGGGAGGCATACCAAAAAAAAAATGGTAATGGGAAATTGGCGGGGCTTGAAAATGGGTCGAACGAACTGGGCGGGATATGTCCCGAGAAAACCCGATAACAACATATCTGTATCCTGACTTCATGGACGGTACTCACCCCTACTTTTACTAATTTATTTTAATCGTAACGAGTATGCTAGTTTCCTGAAAAGGCAATGTTTAAAATGTACATTTTACATATGAATCACATACTTACAATAAATCAGCAAAAGTGCGCTTCTTAGATTATAATGTTATTTACATAATGTCATGACAATATCATAATGTCTGGTACGCGTGTTTGCATACAATTAGTACTAATAGTAACATCCGTGTCACGTTATCTTTTGTTATCCCAAGTTCACGCAATTACGTAACAATCTTAGTGCTCTTACAATATTATAGTGTTACAATCATTACAACACGTGTAGGTACGTCACCCTAGTATTTCTCTAATAATTTAATCTTAAGGTGGCGATTGCGATTTACTTTCAGTTTTGGCATATTATCAAAAAAATTGTGCAAAATTAGAAGACGATTTGACAAAGACTAGGAAAATAGAAGGGAACCGTACACACCACATTTCTTGCTTTTGTTGCATTAAGTGCCGTCAAGTCTCATGTAACAGAAGAGGCGAACGTATTGCAATTAGCCGGGCGTGAGATATTCTTGATGGAAAAATATATAAATACAAGACCTACAATTATAATTTTTTGACCTGGAAATCAAACCCAAGTTCACCAATCTCGCTTTCGACCACTACACCAACGAAGAGGCTAAGTAAATATCAAGTTATTGAATGAATTGTTTTCACCAGGTCCCGTTCACAATGACCCCGCCGTCCACGCGACGCCGCAGCAGCAACTCGGGCAGCTCCCCGCCGCCCTCGCTGTGGCAGGTGTCGCCAACCAACGCTAGCCCACTACGTAGATCAGGTACGTTACTCAACTTCTATAATTTATTGTAAAACAACACTCGTACATAGGCTTATTGGCTTATTGGTAATAGTCGGCAAACAGGCTCAATGTCGATATAAGGTGTAATTAGTACCTAAATAAATATAATATATTAATCACTTAGACTTAGGGGAAGCCTAAGGCTGAGATTTTGGAACAGAGCGGTAACTCGTGCTATACTAATACAGGTTTTATCAAATTATCTACAAAATTGGTATTCGGAAAGGCCAACTTTACTTAGTTAAGTTTTACACTCTATTATATTCGTTATAGGCTCGTCTCCGCCGGTATCACTTGCACTAAAAGCGAGCGGCGAGCTGGGCGGCGGTGTGGGCTCGCCCAAGCGCGGCACTCTGCCCGACGCGCTGCTGCGCGGCATCAAGCTGCACGCGCCCGACCCGCCCGTCTACATCCCCAACCTGCAGGAGGAGACCATCCTCGCGGTGAGTTACACGATAACTGAAACCAAACGAGAAAAAGTAATATCGATGTTTGTTTTCCCCCTCGCCGTGGCTTATGGACATTTACGGATGTATTCAGGCCACGCTGTTGTACAGCTACAGCGTGGTCGCCGACATCAATCAGGGATCTATAATAGACTTATTGAGGTCGATGGCGATATGAACACACGATCCCCATCACATCGAATCGAAAAAATCTAGTTCCGCGGTGTTCTAACGCCCTGACGCGGTTCGCGGTCGACTTAACGTGTTCATTTGTTATGTGCAGGAGGAGCACAGCAAGGTGTTCTCTCAGCTGAACTTTGTGCTGATGCTGGCGGAGCTCCTGTCCGACCTCGCCGTGTCGTGCGGCGCGCCCATCGCCGCGCTCATGGACGTGTCGGACGGTACGTACGTCACGACGGTTATTAATAACTGGTCGTGTGCTTGCTATTTTACTAATATGCGCAGTTGATGGTTGGCTTCTTACACCCTCAATCAATCATTCTATACAGTAAGGCACACATTTCAAAGCCTTGCAAGTGTTAAAAAGTAACGAGACAAAAGTGAAACTACTTTGGGCGTGAAATGTACGTTAATACAATTTCTTTAGATAAAATGAGTGTTGACAGTGCGTAAGATTCTGTATAGCTTCTTTTTCAGAAACATTACTTAATTTTGTACTCCTTCTTTACCCTCTCTTTCAAATATATTTATGTTAATAATGCTGTCTTCTTGTTCCCGTTAATATTGTATTTTCCACCTGTGAAAACTTTAAATTGACTCTACGTCTGTACTTAGCTGTAAGTTTACCGGAAAACTAAAAATATATAATAAATAAATGAGTAAGACGTGTGGTGTCGCAGAGCGCTGCAACGACGCGGTGCGGCTGGGGCTGCTGGTGCAGGCCATGCAGGCGCTGGCGGCGGGGCTGCGGCTGGCGGCTGCGCAGTACCGCGAGCGCACGCTGCAGCCCACGCCGCAAGTGCGCAACGGTGAGCCCTAACCTTATAACATTCCATTTTTTCTAGGGTGCCTCACAACAAAAAAATGTAAAGGTAACATTCCGACATCGGGGTCGCGCAACACACTGCTTAGTATGAACTTATATGGCACCCTAAACAACGCAAGCGACCACAAGTTGCACGTCGCGGTCGCCAACATCGGAATGCTGCCCTAACCTTTGGATCACTCTGTTGACTGTCTGTCGAGTCCCTTTTTTCTCAAGAATGGGCAGAGGTATCACATTGTAGTCAATCAGTTAACGCTGAGACTGGTTGTCAGACCCATAACGGTCAATGATCCACGTATGACAGCCGAGACCAGCGGCTTAATGTGCAAGCATGGAGGAGTCTCGATATGTAAAGATGGTCACCCATCCACGATCCAACCCCGGCAAGCGTAGCTTAACTTGATGGATCGACCCGTTATTACTTAGCCACAAGCTCGTCACCTGGCCATACGACTCTTATATTTTATCCTTACTAAATTGTATTTTGTTCTAGTTGTATCCTTGATGAACGGAAAGTACAAGTGGATTGTCAATGAGTCAAGGAGGCTTCATGAAGCCGGCGTTACTCCTGCCGCCTGTGACAAAATCCTCTACGAACATGCCATTGAACTGGTAAGTCGTGTGCACTTCATAATAAAATTCATTCAATGTTGTGTTGTGTTTTTAACGTTTCGAGATCTTCTCATCTTGACTCCTTGAAGAAATACTAAACGCCCGGACTTATACATCAAGCCACCGTTTCTATATTTGGTATTAACTCCTAAAACATCAAATCAATGAATTAAAGAAACGTTTTAATGCAGCTTTGAAGCCGAACAAATCAGGGTGACGTGCGATTTGAGAGTCTGGGAGGCGTATTATTAGGCCGTAGGCGAGGAGATCATTGTTGGACCTAGAACAGGCATGACAGCACGCGGTACTTTATAATTTAATTTATTCTGAAACCATTAGGTGGTACAGAGCTCCGAAAGTTCTGCAATGCAAACTACGAAAATGTACGTAGTCTGAATTGAAATGAAATGAAATGATGAAATGAAATGATGATTTATTCAGTAAATTGGTTATAAATAACACTTTTACACGTCACATTTGTTTTTTTTTTAACTAGATGAGTCCAGTGTTTCCTAGCCGACTGCTCTGAGAAGAAACACCGAAACAAACTCAGAGGTCAAAGTCTCTTTTAAAGTCCATACAATTACTTGTAATGGTCAAATCATATGCGAACCAAGTAGGTTAATGTCCGAGGTGGTCTCTTGAGGAGAGAGGCACACAAATTTGAGTCGGCCTGTCCAGTCAGTGCACGCATTTGTCAGAAATCGTCAAGCTCGACTCAGAACTTAAGGAGCTCAACGACACGACGAACAATACCACAGAAAGGACATTTGGGTAGGCTACATCGAATACTCAAACTGTCAGACAACCATGAAATCTAATCCCAGAAAAAATGCAACAACCCACATAGTCCACATATTTACAATATAATATATTAAAAAAATATACTTTCCAAAGTATATCCGGATGAGAAGAAAAAAAAAAAAGAAAAAATAAAATAGTCTCTAAATGTCATGTTTACGTAAGATGTGTCAAAAGGAAAAATGTAATTTGCAAAGGGCATAATCACAAGGCTTAGCAGAGCGAGCAGTTCAATCCCAAGCTTTTTTATCATCTAAATAATCCGAAATTTTATAGTAGCCCTTTTTGTATAGTTTGGTTTTAATACAACTTTTAAATTTTTTAATCGGTAAGTTTCGAACATCAATGGGAAGTTTATTGTAAAAACGTATACATTGACCCATGAACGAGTTGCCTACTCTGTGGAGACGAGTGTGATGTACCACAAGATTGTGCTTATTTCTAGTATTAAATCCATGAACATCGGACACTTTCTTAAAATTTGAAATATTCTTGTGTACATACATAAGGTTTTCAAATATGTATTGTGAGGCTACAGTCAGAATGTTGATGTCTTTGAATTTCTCTCGAAGGGAATCCCGTGGACCTAAGTTGTAAATGGCTCGAACAGCCCTTTTTTGTAGAACAAAGATAGTATTAATGTCCGCACAGGTTCCCCAGAGAAGAATCCCATACGACATGAGACTATGAAAATAACTGAAATAAACAACTCTGGCTGTATCCACATCAGTTATCTGTCGAATCTTTTTAACAGCATAGGCGGCCGAACTGAGCCTGCCTGACAATTTTTCTATGTGCGGGCCCCATTGTAATTTGGCGTCAATGGTAATTCCAAGAAACACCGTTGACTCAACAGGATTCAACTCTATTCCATTAAGCTGAACATTGGTGCTTAGCTGCCTGACATTTGGCGTTGAAAATTTAATGAGATTAGTTTTTTTTTCGTTTAACAGAAGATTATTTACATTAAACCAATGGACAACTTTACAGAGTGCATTGTTAACTTCGTCAAAATTTTCTAACTGTCGCTTGATTTTAAAAATTAGTGAAGTGTCATCCGCGAACAATACAATCTTGTGATTATCCCTTACGTGATAAGGTAAGTCATTAATATAAATCAAAAACAGGAAAGGTCCTAGAATTGAACCCTGCGGAACGCCCATGGTGACCGCAGATCCTGCAGACATTTTGCCATTAATATCAACCCTCTGAATTCTGTTGTTCAGATAAGAAGTCAGAAGGTCGAGAGCTCTGTTCCTTATACCATAATGGTGCAATTTCCTAATGAGTGTATTATGGTGTACGCAATCAAAGGCCTTGGATAAGTCGCAGAAAATGCCAAGAGCATCCCGCGATTCCTCCCAGGCCTCAAATATGTTTTTCAGTAACTCCACGCCCGCGTCTGTAGTTGAACGACCCTTTGTGAAACCGTACTGTCTCAGATGGAGTAAATTATATTTATTAAAATGCCTTAACATTTGATTCAAAATTAATTTTTCAAAGATTTTACTCAATGTGGGTAATATGGAGATTGGCCGAAAATTCGTAGGATCAGTTGTACTACCAGATTTGAACAATGGAATTACTTTACTAAGTTTCATCAGGTCAGGAAATACACCAGATGCAATGCAAGAGTTAAAAACAATTGCTAAAAAAGGAGAAATAACATCAATTATTTCAGACATGATATGTACCGATAATCCCCAAAGGTCGGTAGTTTTTTTTACATCTAGATCCCTAAAGGAATTAATAATATCTTTATCAGTCACAACAATAAATTCAAAATGTTTGTCGCATTCTGGTACACATTCTTTTAGTATAGAGAAAGCAGAAGTGGACGACGACGACAGAGTCCTGGTTGTTAAAATTGGAATATTAGTGAAGTAATTTTCAAACTCTGTTGCCACGTCCATGTCCGCTTTAAAATCTACATTGTTGATTTTCAAATGGAAATCACGGTTGCGTACTGTAGTTCTTCCCGTTTCTGAATTAATAATATTCCAAGTTGTTTTAATTTTGTTACCAGATAATTTTATTTTATTTTTTATGTGTATGGCTTTTGCTGAGGAACAGGCTCTTTTAAAAGTTTTAGAATATTTTTTAACAAATTCTTTAAAAGTTTCGTCTTGGTTATATGATTTTTCACTATACAATTCATATAACCTTTTCCTACTTTTATAAATACCCGGTGTTGCCCAGTCACTAAATTTAACACGGTCACAAAGAGGTAATGTTTTTGAGGTGAAAACTTTCTTGAATTCACAATTGATAAGATTAAATAATAAACTATATGCATTATCCGGGTTGATGTGATAAGGCAAACTCGGTAGCTTTTCCATTAAATTACTTTTAAATTGTCCTAAACGACTTTTGTATACTGGAACAAAACTCACAAACTTTCCTTGAGCTTCAACTATTTTCTGAGGGAAAGTAACTAACTGGCCACAGTGATCCGAGTCCAACTTGTTTATAATTAAACGGCTGGATGGTCTTAAGTTTGTAAAAATATTGTCAATGCAGGTGGCACTAGTGGCAGTTATTCTAGTTGGCTCAAGGAATGTGTGGTACAAGTTATATGACTTAAATAAAGCTAAAAATTTATTTACAGTAGCTGATTTTTCTAGTATATTAATGTTAAAGTCTCCACAGACTACAACTGTTTTATTACTGCTACAAGTCTTTAATAATACTTCTTCCATATATTTTTCAAAAATATCATAGCAAGCACATGGGGGCCTGTACACGCTCATTACAATGAACTGCTCAAGCTCGATGCAAGCTATTTCAATAACTCGCTCAACAGAGAGGCTTACTATGTCCTTACGTTCTTTAAATTTAATATTGTTGCGAACTATGATGAGGGAGCCACCCCGTATCATATTCACTCTGCTGAACGAGCTGGCCACCAAGTGGTTATGAAAGCTGAACATGAATTGGTGGACTTTTAACCAATGTTCAGTTACACATAAAATATCAACAAAACTACAGTTCATGAACAGCTCCAATTCTAATTCTTTACCTATCACACCCTGTATATTTTGATGAACTATTTTTAAATTATTATTGGTAAGTTCACTTATGTTACAATTCATTGCACCGCACAGATTTTCCACAATCGAACGTCATTCTTGAGCTCTTGATAGCTCTTTTCTTTTTGTTTCTAGACATATCCAGTTTTCTATATCGGCCATCACTTTGATAATGTATTATTGGGTTTGCGTTACGGAACTACCGGAGCTCCATATCACCCAATTAATAAATTAAATTTTCGCGTTGTATTGCATTGCGTACGGCAAATCACCCCATGTCTGGGACGGGTGGACACAATGGTTTCTTAATACGCGACCGTGATTGTATAATATTACTAGCTGTCCGCCGCGGTTACACTCGCGTCTTTGGTTACTGCTCCGCTCCCGTAGGTCGTAGCGTGATGGTATATAGCCTATAGCCTTCCTCGATAACTAATCTATCTAACACTGAAAGAATTTTTTAAATCGGACCAGTAGTTCCAGAGATTAGCGCGTTCAAACAAACAAACAAACACTGCAGCTTTATAATATTAGTATAGATTTTGCATCGCACTAAACCGAAACGACGATTGAAAATTAATCCTAATGAAATCGTGTTTCGTTACAGTGTCAAATGGCGGCCATCGAGGAATTGTTCGGCGACATGAAGGAATGCGAGCGACGCTACATGTCCGCGCAAGTGCTGCTGCACTCGCTCGTGCAACGACACCCGCTTCACCCGCAGCACCGCACTACGCTCTCCAAGTGTGAGTACTAAATACAAAACGCAATAATTACGTGATTTCGGAAAGGTCTATGCTAACACTTAACTTTTACTTTCCGCTGTATTTTTTTCTGACCAAAATAGTTGTAGTCATTTTTTTTTTATCTACTTCATGTACCCACAGGTAATGTATTGTGAAAATAACATTATTGGAAAAAGAATTTTAATAAATACACACACGACACTTACTGGTTTCTATAGCTATTTCCTTTATTTACAGACCGAGACGCAGTACAACGACGGCTCAACTGCCTCAAAGGGCCGCGCAAAATAATGGATGTCAAACTAGAGGCTGGGATCTCATAATGCAATACGCAACCAGCCATGTAGGAGTAAGTGGTCGAGAAGCAACATGAAAAGTGATTTTATTTTGTTCTCAAAAAAAAATGACTTGGTGAAAAACAAACTGTATAATCTAAAAATGTATAAAAATATGAAGTGAATGATATCAATTAACACCATTGTATACAATTATTTAGCGACGAAACTGCAGAATACAAGAAATTGCAATAGTGAATTATATTTTTTTATATTCAGACATTACAAGGAATTCTTAGTTGATATTCATAGAACAATATTCTATGCCTTATTTAGCGAAGCAGTCAGCAGAATTAAACGAAACAAAGAACTATCTATTTCCATAAGTCCTACAAAAGAGTGATGCGACGTCGCATCGAAATCTGCGAGCTTGCACGTCGCCACTAGAGATTTCAAATAACTACGAGCTGCGAGCTCGCAGTTTTGTGACGGCGTTTTTTGTTGGACGTATTGCTTAACTGAATGGGGTATATAGTAGTATTTATAATAATGCTGAACAAAATTCAGTATCCGCTTTCAAATGAATATAAATATAATATAGTTAATTAGATGTGTGTCTAGAAATTCTTTTAAATAAAAATGGTTGTATCATTTAGTGAGGTTTGAAATTTTAGTATTAAGCACATTTTCACTTAGCAAACTGTTCTACAAATATGAATTATAAGATTAAGAAATAATAAATATACGAGTTATTTTTTCCAGTCATCTACATTTTAGTGAAATAAATAGGCATAAAATACTAATACATAGGATATAAAACGTAGTATTTTTTTCAAAGTAAGTCTCATTAACATTTTATTATTACCAACTTGTAGATGATCACGTAAAGTGAAAATTTTGAAATAATAATGTCTCGGTATATATATAATGCTATAGAGATCTCATTGACGACCAATAACAATATTATGGCATTTTTAGGCTAAGCTGTGAAATATGATTTTTAAGTACCTATTTCCTTAAAAAAGAAGATTGTATGATTGAATGAATTTTCGTTTTTATTTTACTCATCATACTTATTTCGCCCACATTGTAATCCTGAAATGTGTTGTCTCCTCTGAAAATATCTACTGCTTTACTGAAATAAGAATAAAGACTGTTGTATCATAAAATTATTTTGTTTTGTTTTGTTTTAATAAATACTTATTTGTATCGCCACTATGTACTATTTTTTTTTTTCAAGTTGAATGTTGGGCCTGCAAAGACTTCCTTGCAGGTAAGGGTCTCCTTACCAGATGGGAATATAGAAAATAATACAATCTAAAACATCTCATGTATTTTTATTACACAATCAATACTGCACAAACACGCCAGTGCCTTGTTTGAGAAACTTGTAGGGCTTCACTCTGTTGCGCCCACGCACTGGACAAAACATTACTTTATCTGGTGGAAACTCTGAAGAGCCAGTTGTCTCTAGGAGTATATCCAAACAAGTTAACAACTTTGTTATTTGTACGGAAAGAGTATACTGTTTGTTATCCTCTGAACCCCAATCAGTGTTGATAACTCTTTCAATATCTCTGATGTCATTATTTATACCTGCATGATGTGTTCCATTCCAATGTAGAGTAAGTGAAAACATTGGTGCTTTTCTAGGATAGTCGCTACGGAGAGCTACCAATGCAACTAATTTCGCAGACTGACGCGTTATGATTGCTCTGTATAACATGTCATTAGAATTCACCAATCCCTCAGATATTAAAAATGCTGTTGAAGGTGACTGACTATATTCCGGCCAACCAACTGACTGCCACTGTGTTAATGAACCTGACAGTCTTACTGGTGGACACGGTAAATCTCCTTTATCAAGTAATATCTTACCAGATTCCAAATCCTGCAACTCTTTCATCAGCTCAACTCTAGACTTCAACCTCTTTTTTAAAGTTAAAATAAAGTTTTCAACTGTACTGACACTGAGACTGGGGCAAAGGTGGATATTTTTATTGAACTTCAGATCTGTTATTGTGGCCATAAAATCCAAACCACACATTCGTTGAGCCCATATGTAAGGCTTCCCAAGTTCTGAAATGAAATGCTGGAAGTCTTCAGTGATGCCTGCAGCATTCAATAGATAAGAAGTGGCAGGGTGTGGGGAGTCACTTCCTGTGTCCCCTGGATATAACTCATTCAATATACAATGGCCATTCAGAACATCTGCTGCCGATACACCTGTTATAGGTTTGGGCAGTGAAACAGTGAACTTGACCACAATTATTTTCAAATGAAGGAGATATGAGAAAATTAAATTTAATGCAGTTCCATCTTGAACTTTGACAGACACTTGCACACTTAGTGGGTGTTTTTTCAGAACTTCCTTCTTCTTAGCTTCGGCCTTTTCTTCCTTGGATACCTTAGCATTTCTATGATGACGCTTTTTTTTCTCTCTCTGATCATCATCATTATTTTCTTGGTCAGAATCAGAATCATTAGATGCAATTAGCTCACTATCTACATTACTCAGTTGTTCCAGCCTTCTTGCTTCATCTTCGTCACCAGATATACCTGCAAAAAGATTAATAAATATAGATTACTAATATAACATTCCTTACAAAACTTTTATGGAAGATTGGAATGGAAAAGTGGAAGGCTATGTGAGAGATCTTTGTCCAGCAGTTGGAAAATACAGGTTGAAATTTATAAAATGTATATTATGTTTTACCAACTACTAGGAGTTGCAAATAGTACATGTGTAATGTTTTATAATATAATGACCAATTAAATAGGTTATAACACTTACTAACTGCAATAGTCTTAGCGCCAAGTGCATCGGAATATGCACTAGCATTTGCAAAAAGTAGAAATAAAGGTGAGGGCAGCAAAGAAGCAGCTCTAGCTTCATCCCTCTTATCGTCAAGTCTAAGAGCCAAACATTCTTGCAAAGGTTTTGTAGATTTGAGCACATCTCTTAGATGCGGTACCAATGCGTCAAGTCTGGAGCGTGCCGCCGCTATAGCCGCGGCGACGCGTTCCTTTGACGAGACCAACTCATTACAGGCTGATGATAGTTCACGACGCTGGCGCAGTTCCCACTCCAGTCTCGCCAATTGAAGCTGGTGTTCGTCGTTTTTAGTTAGTTCCTAAAAGCAAAATAAATTGTTTTAATTTCTATTCTGGGTTTTCATGTTCCTCATGGGTGCAATGGCAATCAACTGAGTACTGACCCTACTGATGTAGCAACCTGTCAAAACATCGAGATCAAAAAATTGTGTAGGTCTTTCTACCAAACAACCTGTATTTGTCTTGACATATACCTGTATACAACCTGAATTTTAATCCGTTGCAAATCTTTCAGGGGGTGAATGTACTCATGAATATGAACAACTTTTATTAAGGGACATAGTACGAAATGTGAAAAAAAAACAGCTGATCCATACAATTTGATCGTAATGTAGTACATTATTGTATGGATCAGCTGGTTTTTTTTTCACATTTCGTACTATGTCCCTTAAATAAGTTGTTCATATTCATGAGTACATTCACCCCCTGAAAGATTTGCAACGGATTAAAATTCACGGTGTATACAGCCTGTAACAAAAACCCTGTCCGATCCTTAAGGGTATTATTCGGCATCGTACTGCGTACACATATACGTAACCATTTAATGGATTTGAGATTATTATTTTTCCCCAGTGAATATAATTAAATTTAAATAAAAAATAAAAACTGATCAACGGCAACACTGATCGCTCGACAAAGTTCACCTACAGTTTTTTGTCAAAGAAGCCGCCTGAGCGAGACGGTTTGTATGATCCTGTGTCATGAACCCGCTTTGTCGCGTGCCGCCAAACAAACTTATAACGAAAGAAACCTACGCTACGTCATACCTGCCTACGCGTAGGTATCAGCTGATATTATTTTGTAGGCATAATGATCCGGATTCCAGACACACTCTGTATTTTGTGTTTAGACATAATTCTGTTTATCAAGAAACAATTAATCGAATTAAATGTAGCCCTGATAAGGGCTTTTTTAAATGTGATGTGCTTTTGGCAATGTACTTACTGACTGCAGGTATCAGTTAATTAAAACGTTAACTTGTTGTTGTTGCATACTTCGGCGATCGTGCTCCACATGTCCACCTCCAACACTAATACACATTCGACACCTTTTCAATAAATTTGCACGAACTACGTACGCACTCTGCATAATTACAGTCGGTCTTCTTGCCAAGCACATCAACATATTAAAATATTTTTGATTGGAATACGACATTGTTCGCGAAACGATAGCGCGTGATACGTACGGACGTCCGATCGAAAGCTATCTCCACGAAAGACTGGCGCAGGCGCCGCGGTAGCGGTAGGCAACCAGTCGGCGACATCAAAGAGTCGGCGACATCAAAGAGTCAGCGACTAGTTGAAAGAGTGCCTACAACGCGGTAGTGTAGGGCGGTGTTCTTTGAAATAAAAATAGGTAAAAATAAAAAAAATTTAGCCGGCGGGTGGAGTGTTGTCAACTTATGAAAATTTGCCATATTCAGTGTTAAATTTCGCATGGATTATAAAAATAAGAAATCAATAACTTTTGGTTGTTATGAGTTACATTTTTATAACAATTTTTTCTAGCACGTATGTTGAACCAGGAATACGCCCCTCTTGGATCGGACAGGGTTTTTGTTACATATTGTATATGCCTTTTTATTGCCATTTTTGGCAATCAAAGTTGGGCTGTATAAAATTAGGGCTGCAAAGATTTTAGGGTACAGAGTTTCAGAAATAAATGAAAATAGTTAGTACAGTCAGTGTCCTACATTACCTGACCCATCTTTCCCTTATTTTAAACTTTTATAGCTTTTGTGAATTTGAACCATTTTGTTTTTTGGTTATTATTAACTAGGTATTATTTTTGGAAGTGTTTTAAGATTATTTTGGTAGTCCAATATAATATGTCATTCTAATAAAAAAAAGTTTTCTCTTCAATCAACATTATTAAGTCTCAACAACTCACTATAAGAATAAGATTTACATAGTCAGTTTTAGTTACTTGGTAATAAATATTTTTGTGAGAGCATGCCAGATTTGTAAGGCACATAATTATAATGATAAATATAGGTAAGTCCTTGTGATTAGAATGTTACTCACCGGTCGAGATATTTCAGCAGGTGCATTAGCATAAAAGTCTTTAAGTGGCACTAGTTCTATTTCTTCATCTTTAGACTTGAATTGCAAGCACTTTGTTACTTCTTTATTGAGATGATCAGCTTCATACAACAAATTTTGCAAGAGCAAGTGAGTTGAGTCAACTCTCTGCTTTTCCTTATGTAATGCATCACGTCCAGCTCTTGTACGAACTTTTTCTAGACGGTTCAGTTTTTTTAAAGCAACCAAGTTCAAAGACGCTTCAACTCGTTTTGTATTAAGCTTTTCTCTGGCCTATAATAAAAGTTCGAATAGAATATACAATCATGATATAAATAGGAATATTCACGAGGTGAAAAAAGGCCCATTACTATGCATAATTATTGCACATGAAACAAAAATGATTGCTGGAAGACGAACTTTTTTATTGGTGTGAAAAATTACTTTTCTATGTTGTCAAATGTTAAAAGGAGGTTGTAACTTTAGCCTCCTATAGCTTCATAAGCAGAAGGTTCCCAAGTATTGTCCAGCACAAAAAAAAACTGGTAACAATGATGGAAAGAACTTTTGGCTCTGTTTAAAGGGTTGGAGTATACGTAACGGGGCACTGAAGAAAAAAGACTTAGAAAAATTTTACCAAAATCCATCGCCTAATCAAGCCTTCGGGACCTGGTGGGATGTGGGAGTAGTAGGGTGGGGGAACACCATGGGACACCTCAAGGGCATTGACCTTGACCTCAAGGTCATTGACTTAGAGGTCAAGGTCAAAATTCCAAAAGTCGAACTCCGCAATTCTCACACCTCAAGGGCATTGACCTTGACCTCAAGGTCGTTGACTTAGAGGTCAAGGTCAAAATTCCAAAAGTCGAACTCCGCAATTCTCATACCTCAAGGGCATTGACCTTGACCTCAGGGTCATTGACTTAGAGGTCAAGGTCAAAATTCCAAAAGTCGAAATTCGCAATTCTCACACCTCAAGGTCAAAATTCCAAACGTCGAATTCCGCAATTCTCACTAACCTTGACCTCATGGTCATTGACCTTGAAGTAAAGGTCAAAATAAGCTATTCTCATGAAGTTGCCAACCTTGACGACACTGTCTTTGACCTTGAGGTCAAGGTCAAAATTGACTTTCGGAATTTTGATTTTTAGTTCTTAAACATTTGCTAAAAATTAGGATTTAGTGACAAAAACGAATCGCTGTAAATCCGACTCCACGCAGTCTTGTATGCCCTACCCCTAGAGTGTAATTTAAAATCGCGTAGGCGCGGAGGGGCGAGGCGGCCCGCGAGTTGAGGAGCAGGTGGTTGTAACACTCGCCGCCGCGGCTGAGGCTGGCCGGCATAGCCGGCCAGCAAGCCGAAGCTGCGGTGGTGAGCGTTAAATCCATCTGCGACGATAAACTCGCGTGGGACTGCCGGAGCCCCGCAGCACCGGAGCCGTGACAGAAACCATGCCTGCTGCATGTTGTATGCTTGCTTGCATGCTGCGTGCTTGCTTGCATGCTGCATGTTTGCTTGCATGCTGCGTGCTTGCTTGCATGCTGCATGTTTGCTTGCATGCTGCATGCTTGCTTGAAGGACCACGAGGATAAGGTCAGTGACCTTAGGAGAATCGCAGATTTTTACTTTTAGAATTTCGACCTTGACCTCAAGGTCAAAGACAGTGACGTCAAGGTTGGCAACTTCAGGAGAATAGCTTATTTTGACCTTCAGAAATTTGACCTTGACTTCAAGGTCAATGACCATGAGGTCAAGGTTAATGAGAATTGTGGAGTTCTACTTTTGGAATTTTGACCTTGACCTCTAAGTCAATGACCTTGAGGTCAAGGTCAATGCCCTTGAGCTGTGAGAATTGCGAATTTCGACTTTTGGAATTTAACCTTGACCTCTAAGTCAATGACCTTGAGGTCAAGGTCAATGCCCTTGAGGTGTCCCATGGTGTTCCCCCACCCTACTACTCCCACATCCCACCAGGTCCCGAAGGCTTGATTAGGCGATGGATTTTGGTAAAATTTTTCTAAGTCTTTTTTTCATAGTGCCCCGTTTCGTATCCACTGACCGTTTAAAGTCTTCTATCACCTGTTTATACTGTTGTGTATACCAATCTCGTTGAAAGGTTATCTAAAAATTATGTAGTTTTTCTACTTGAAGTTCAAGGCACTATATGTTTCTCACTACAAGTTTCACCATTAATGTAGAATTGAGATGTGATTGTTGGGCCAAGATGCACCACTAATGACAGCATTAGTGGTTGATTTTCTTAGAATCCTAAGAAAATCAATAATACATAAATATTATATTAAATTAAATAGCATTACAACACATACCTCATCCGTGTCTTTAGCTTTTAGTTCAGCTATTTCAGAAAATAATAGCCTAATATCTTGACATATCTTTTTAAAGAAAATGGCGTCTTTCTCAGCTGGACGTAGTTGGGCTTCTGATTCTTCAAATTCTACCACCCGCTGTGTACAATGACAATTTATTCAACACTTATATGTCAAACACAATAAAATTTAAATGTATTTAAAACTGGTCAAGTGCTAAAATAGTTGGACTCGGTACCAGTATCGAGTCAAAAATGCAAAAAAACAGGTCTCTTGCATGGGGACCCCCTTTCATTTTAAACTTATATTTATTTTTATTTTTTGTTCATATAGCAGCAATAGAAATAAACATTCTGTAAAAATTTCAGCTCTTTAGCTATTACGGTTCATGAGATACAGATGCGACAGCAGAGGCTTAGTAATAGGGTCCCGTTAGCACCTTTTGGTACGGAACCCTGAAAAGAATACATGCTAAAGGTCAGTTGACTTAAAGCCGAGTACAATCATTGACTGATTGTGCCCAGCTTTACCAACTAACATTTTTATAATGCTTATTGACATAATGACTGGACCTAGAAGGGACATAAGAAACCAGTGGCGAATCCAGGATTGATTGGGGCTTAACATCATTGTTTTTTTTATCACTTGTACCCTAAGTAGGATAATGTTTGCAAAAAAGTTTAATTGGAATAACACGTAAAAATTCAAATGCTTTTAGAACCTTGACCCCTTAGCCTCCCCCCTGGATCCGCTACTGGAAGAAACCTCAGAGTTGTCTGGGAGTTTCTTCTTAGTTCAAGGTACCACCTCATTTAGTAATATTAGACGACCCACTGACCAATATCATTATTAATTTGATGTGTAAAAACGTTTTAGAAACAATTCTTTTTTTATTAGGTATATAAAATTGTTAAAAAAATAGAATAAAATTTTTCAATCAATTCCGGTACATTTCGTAGGAGTGGACAGCCGTTTGCGCTATGGAAGGCTATTCATTTAGTTCTTGAAATGATGATGATATAATATTATCATCAAAGATTTAAGTAAATCTTAGGTTATCATTAGATGATTACAAAACAAACACATAGCATTCCAATATAAGAAAAAAATTATAACCTTATAAACATCTACTGGTAATTGTTTGGAAGTTTCACTAGAAGTATTGGTGTTTATTTTGCGGCGCTTTTTGGCAGACACATCTTCTTTTCCCATTTTTCTGATATCGATTTGAAAATCTATCAACCAATAAAATAGATGGGACGGGTACGATTTAATGATTCTAAAATAGATTTAGAATGTAATTTATTATACCTACACCATAGAGTAAAGTAATTTAACAAACGCTTCTAGAGTGCGTTTCACCGAATAGTTCCTAACTTCCTATGGCGTTATGTTGGCAGCAATATTTTTCAGTGTTATTGTTCAAATTAAAAAGTGCGTTTCACCACTTTCACCGAATAGTTCCTATGGCGTTATGTTGCCTACTCTGTCTGTCAAAGTCATTGACAAGAAGACGCTCCCGCAGATTTTGTTTAATTTGAACAATAAAACTGAAAAATATTGCTGCCAACATAACGCCATAGGAACTATTCGGTGAAACGCACTCTAACTTCTTCCCTTTCCCTCTTTCCCTCTACTACATAGAGTAGTACTAATGAAAGGTATATTAATCTATGGTAAAAATATAGGGAACTCTATTATTACTATACTCTATGACACGTACTGACAGACCATAGAGTAAATAACTACGGGCTGGGGGCTAATAGTCACATTATCATTATCACATATTCACACAACATAGTCATACAGAGTAGACAATTAGTCATGCATGTGTAATTTCGGAGCGTAATAATAATAGTTCCTGGAAGTCCCGGAACTAGGTTCAACAGTGGAACGACATCGGACCGGTACCAGTATGAAGATACTAAATTACTATTCACAGATTATGTAGCAAACTAAACGATACTCTTCAAGTCTTCATATGCATAAATCACATAAATATAATTCTCAATATACTCTTTGAAAATTCCATTTCATGGACTATATAATATTTAAAGGCATAGGCAGATCTCTACATATATAAGTTTCTTCATAAACAATTTATTAATTATCTGTGGTGCACGGGAGTAGGGATGCCCAAAAAAGTCTGTTGTATCGATATATCGAACCGTAACCTTATCGAATGCGTTTGTATCGATACGCGATATTATCGTATCCCTTTGAATCGATATATCGCATCGTAACCGTATCGCTTGGGTACGTCGATTGGGTAGGTTATTACGTAGGTAAAATATTATTTTAACCCTAAATTTATCATAAACATTAAAGAAAGACATACCTTTCTTTAATTTTTAAAATATATTGTAAGTTATTGAAGAAAAGTTGTCACAGTTGCCACTTATCAGCACTTTAATTTATTCTTTCGCTGTATGAAATCAGTGTAAGTACATTAATAACTCTAAATAATCCCGACCTCTGCTTATTACGAATAACAACATTATGTCTAAAGGTAGGTAGGTTAATATAAACAAAAAAGAAATAAAGTTTAAACAAAGTTATAGTTTGATACGATACGTTAATGCGTTTTTTTTTTAATACGATATATTCAAAATATCGTATTAAATATCGATATATCGTATAGCGCTGTTTCTATATTTCGATATATCGCATCGTATTGGGCATCCCTACACGGGAGCCCTTCATGTGTATACTCTGTGGTAAAACAAAATAACATCTGTCTTCTTGCACTATCAGTGTGGAATCCCAGCCTATAAATAAATTAAAAATAATAGTTTGGCTAACACTTCCCGGAAAATTAATCATCATAATGGTGCGGGTGACTCCAGTTCTTGCTCGTATTCCTGTTATTAAATTTCGTAAAGGCGGGTTGAGTTCTCCTGGAGGCGCGGCTCAAGCGGCTGCTCCTCCGCCAGCTGCTGCTGCCCCAGGACCTGCTGCCGCAGTACGTAATACATCTGATATATTGTCTACCTATTCATTTCTGAAACGCCGGTCGGCAGTTTTACTGTCTACTATTTTTAAATGCAAGCATTACCTTCTTCCAAGTCCGTCACACATCAGAAATTAGAGAAATTCGATACAATTATCGAACTATTTGAATCAAGTCATAAATCCTGTTACTTACTAAATTGCTTTTTGAACTTATGCACACAAATGTTATTATTGCATTATGCTATTTAATGTATAGGAGTCATGGTCGACCAGACAGATGATCATGCTCTGTTTTGAGTATGCAGTCACAATGGTTTCAGGTCCTC
Organism: Hoplodrina blanda; assembly: GCA_949316365.1. Taxonomy (NCBI): domain Eukaryota; kingdom Metazoa; phylum Arthropoda; class Insecta; order Lepidoptera; family Noctuidae; genus Hoplodrina; species Hoplodrina blanda. The sequence goes on from OX438592.1 coordinate 10,177,716, forward strand.
AAAATTTTGTCTGTGACGGTTTATGTGCTTTTTCAGCCAGCTGCACAAATGAGCACATCTTCCATCCCAGACATCGATCTACCAATGCGCTACAGAAGAGTACCTCTCACAGACGATGAAATTGATCACATCAATGGCGGTGGAATTGTTTAGTCCCTCAACTTAAAATATAGTAGATGCAGTTTCCAAAAGTAGACCTTGGTTAATAATATAGTTATTAAATATCTAGTATAGTGTTAGTTGTTTTGTTTTTGAAGTTGTTTATCTAACTATTTTGCCTGGCATTTAAAATGTTATGTTGATCATGTAGATCAGCGGTCAGCAACCTTTTAGTAGACCGGGCCATATAATGGCAAAATGAAACAAAGCTGAGCCATACTTGTAAACATGACATAGGTACTGTATCAAGAAAAGCAGGGGCCAGTTGTTGTGGCAATTCTTGGGGGATGCCTTTAATGTCCAGCAGTGGACATTCTTGGCTGCGGGTTACCGACCGTTGATGTAGATCATAATATAAGATGCTGACAGAGATGGACTGGAATCAACTACAAAATTCAGGTCTCAAGTAAGTAGTTGGAAATCACTTTTATAAACTCTGAAACAAGATCCCTATAATGTTACTCGTAACATTACTATTCTATGAATTGCTTTGCTCCATCAGGAGTGATGTGTCATGTTACAAGATGTCTTCTGCAACAGTGTGTAAGTTCAGCTTTTAATTCAGTGGGTCAACTGATTTGAAACTATATTTTACAGCTAGAATAATCAATATAAAGCAATAATAATTAGTACACTCATATGAAATATAATAAAATGTTATTCAATCCAATACTTTTTTTACTGAGATACCTATCGACGTAATACTCTACAACACTTCTTTAACACATTTCATCAATGTTGCAGACAGCATCTTCCGAATCCGAACCCGAAACCAAAAGATCGGGGCGATCTGCGAGACCATCAAATATAGTACTAAAAGCACCGCGTGGTGTTCTGGTTGATTGTGAAAAAAAGAAGAAAGAATCAGTGTCTATAAACATTGTTTTACAAAGATGTAAGAAAAAGTGACAGAGGACCCAGATTGGATCTGATTATTTACTATAAATTGTGACTGTACTTGTACCATGTAATTTTTGTAGTAAATTACTTATAAAGTTAAGAAATAACTGAAAAAATATTTATTCTTATTTAGGAGTGTAGTCAGTATACAAAATATAAAGGATATACAGTAAGGAAATTATGAGACATGCTCTAATGATAGGTACGAATAAATGAAAAAATATTTATTCTTATTTAGGTGTGTAGTCTGTATAAATGAAAAAATATTTATTCTTATTTAGGTGTGTAGTCAGTATACAAAATATAAATGATATAAAGTAATGAAAATATGAGGCATGCTCTAATAATACCGAACATTGAGTTTTTCGTTTTGGATGGCCCACATCTGTGCAGCCGGCCCATCGTAAGCGACATCGCTATTAGCCTCGAACTTGATTATACCGAATTTAGCTAATCTACTTTTCCACTGTAAAGGTATGTTGAGAAGTGCATTTGAAATCGCCTTTTTAGTCGCGGCTGAAACGAATGTAACATTACGTCAATAAATGGACCGATTTTGCAGTCGTCGTTCCGAGAAAATAATAACTTTTTTATAAATAAAAAAAATCAAGTGGCTATTTATTTTTCAGCTAGATGTTAAGTATCTGATGACGATTGAAAAATCGGCATTTGTCGTTTTTTTTTAGGATGCCCAAAGGTTAAGCATTAGCTCCTTACAGCCACCAGCTCAGACACCCGACCCGCACCGCCTCGCCTCGAGCGGTTTGTATCGTTTGTATGGGTATGGGTAATACGTTCATTAAATGAACTCCGGGGCTCCTCGCCCGCGGGCTGACAAAGCGCGAACGGTGCCCATTGCTCACTCGCCTGCGTTGCCCACTCCCCTATTCACGAACAACGCAAAGTCCACTCGTTGACCACGCGACGGTTACTGGTTGACACACCACGGCATCTAACTGGTGTCCATTCGTTGTCGACAGGTGTGGACACCGAGCGACGAGGTAGTGCTGGGTGTACCTAATGAGCTATGACCTTATGGCTTGGATGGATTAGTAACACTATACGTAGGTATAGTGTATACCTACTTGGATCTGTAATACCTACAGCAGATTGCACTGTAGGTTCATTTATCTACACTGTAACATTAGCAATGTGCAGTAACGATATAAATAAGATACTTATTATATATCACCTACTCTAAAATATCATTGGCTATACACCTACCTTTTAACTTGGCGTTTACTACAATGGGGTACGGCGGCAAACGACCCAACGTTTCTAAGGTTATAATATCTTTACCTCCATCGTACATAAACTTTTTTGTGAAAAGAAGAGTTGTGGAATCAACTGCAGCCCATTCTGCTTGTTTAGATAGTACCATCTGAGCTGACGATAAGTGTGAACCAGATCCTGAAATAATAAAAAGAATTTAGTAGGCACGACGTTAAATATACCTACTACCTACTTATTGATAAAACTAGCTATTGCCAGCGGTTTCAATCTCGTCCTATGGGAACTTCTTTGTCCCTGGTAATGGTCTCAATAAGGGCGGTTTTCATAGTTCATGTGTTACTTACCACACTTAGGTACCACTGACGTGTGGTTGACCGTACCCGGATAACAAATACCTTTAATTTCTGGCTTTGGTCTTCCTTTATTCAAAGTAATTCAAACCAAATGAGAATAATTATACAAACTTTCACACACTAGGTCAGATCATTTCACAACACGTAGTAGTTTATAAGAGCACAGTACTTAGCATAGATCCAAAGAAAGACGCGTTTTCACCCTTTTCTTTCAAGGTTTTCAGGACAATTTTGCTTCCGCTTAGAGATTCCTCGTCACTGTACGCAAATGTACAACCACGGAGATCTAGTAAAGTATTCACATTATGAGCTCTGCAATTAAATAACTTGATTACATTATGTATATTCCAATAAAACAATATTAGCAGTTCGGGTCTGGAAGCTAATTGTAGAATAATAGAAGACTTTCTTATCACAAGCCAATGACATGCTGATAACATTTTTATCTAAGTGTGTTGTGTACGTATTTATTTTATTGGAAGCATAGTTTGTAAACTTATATATTTCATGTGTAACTTGCTTGCAAGGTTTACCTACCAAGGTAAATTATAAAATTCCAGGGCGCATAGGTACTTAAAAGTTACGACAGTAGGATACCTAATGATAGTATAGCAAGTAGTACTTACTATAACCGCGTAAAATGATACTGCACTACGGCAGGTTGCCCACGACTACTTTTTTGTAGCGACCTAGCCATTCAGTAGCAAAGCAATCGCAATAAACGCGAGAATAAAATTCGAGATGAGGTTGCTGGTCATACCAATACCAAAGCCTATGTGACCACGATTCTGCATTGCTACTATCGCGATTATTCGCGATGCTGGATCGATATAGTCACGCTGCCGCTGTAGTGAATAACGCGATGTCGCACGAAACAGTCGCGCGTTTGCATCGATGCCGTCGCGCGTTTGCATCGATGCCGTCGCGCGTTTGCATCGATGCCGTCGCGCGTTTCAAATGAAACAGGCAAAAGTAGCAATGCAGTCGCGTTACTGAATTCAACTGAATCGCTACAAAATGTTGCCGTGGGCGACCTCTAGGTGCATATAGGTAATGTCGTTACCTATGCTACATCATAGAGTCCTTACTTTTTATCACTGTGAATGATAATATCTGAGAAATATCCTGGCTTATTTTCCATGGTCATTTGATGAACGAAAACAGGCGTTAACGGAAGGAGATCAATATGGGCTTTGTTCTTTACGCGTAGTTTCATGTATGCAGAAGCTGACATGAATGCTGAAATTGAAATATCTATAAATGTACCTAAATAAATTAAATAACTTGTACCTAATTTATACCGGGTGTTACAATACAAATCACATAACCGTTATCTATGCATAATGCTTAAGTAACTTTGAGCAAAAATGATATAGCTGGGCAAAAAGTTTTATTTTGGTCTGACTAATCACAGTTTTGTAATGCGCAATGAGACAAACGCAAAACAATGTGCTTGGGTGGATGTTATAGAGAACAGGGGTCGTGGGGGTATATAAAGTTCAGTTGTAACTAATAAAGTAATAACTTACTACGTAAAAAAACCTATAACTTTGACCTTCAAAATCTTCGGAACAAGAAGGTTCCCAGGTACCGTGTCCTACAAAAAAATGCTCGCAATGTTGGGTAGAACATGTAACTCTCTGCATCGTTAAGTGCCTCTTTACACCCGGTAATTTTTAATGAATAATTAAGTAGGTAATTACAACTTAAAATGACTAAAATCATGTGTTAAACAGTTGTAACTTTGTTTTGTTGTGGGTGTTCTACATAGCATAAAATACTTATGGGTACCCTAAAATATTGTATAGAAAAGAAGGTAGTTTTAGTCTAGGTAGGTATCTATCTAAATAAAATGTTCATTCTCTTACCTAAATCCACCTTGTCAGTAGAAAAAGGATCGGGACGATCCGATAATGGTCCTGGGCTTCTGCTTTCGTATTGTAAAGTAGCATTACAACCCAAGGCATCTTCTAGTAACTCCATTATTAATTCGTACAACTGTACCGGATGAGATGGACACATGTATGTCACAATACGAAGATCTTCTTTGTTTTGAGCCATCATTGAAAGTAGTATTCAAAACTAAAGTAATAACTAGACTAAACACTTTTAAACTCAAACACCTTATTATATTGATTATAATGAACTCATTTGCTTGTTTATTATCGAAAACACGATAAACGTTACACGCTTCGATCATGTAGGCACTGTGTTTATAAGATTCATCGGTAAACCTGTTACGGAATGACGACACGACCATGCAAGGGGCGCGTGTTGTCGGGGTATATATCTATCTATATTTATAAAAAAGCATAGTCCTAACTCACTCACTCATTCACTTACCTCCTCATCAACGCTCAACCCGAATCCTTGACCTATGTATACCTACAAGAAATTAGGAAGGATAGTTCAAAATTCAACTCATATGGAGGTGTAATAGGGGATGATAGTTTGTATAAAAGTCTGTAGGACTTTTTATAGTTAGAGATGAGACTTGGTAAAAAGTACCAACATTATTAGGGATTTTAAAATAAAAAGTATACCTACGTGATTCAGCTTTTTTGGAAATTGAGGCGATAAAATAGGGGATGAAATTTTGTATGGGATATCCATATTTTTTTGTAGTTAGGAACATGACCATGTGTATTTAGAATTTCGGTTAGAAATAAAAAAAAATAGGTGTCATTTTTTATTATTTCTTAAAATGGAATGTTGTATGAAAAATTAAAACTGCTGAAGGTCTCTCAAAATCTCAAAATTTATATTTTCGCTAAAAATATTGAAAAAGAAAAAAAAATAGCTCTAAGGGGGTGAAGTAACTTGAAAATTTCTAGTTATTTACTTTTTCTCAATTTTTTCAATTAATTGAATGAAAGAATCGGAAACTGCTGTAGCTCTTGACATTGGTGATTTTATAGTTGAACTTAGATTATTATGTACCTAGTTGAATAAGAATACGAATCATACGGTAAACGTTACTTACATGTTAATTTTGTTGGTACTGCGGGCCTACGGAGAGGTGATAATTTATTAGTTGCAGCGAAATAACGCTGTTTCAACGTCCACATCATCGTCTCCACGCGGCTAAAAGCTAGTTTAATCAAGCCAAGCTGTCTGTATACGTGTCTACCTACATACCTTTCTGTATATAGTTCATAATAAGCGCTACTTTTGCTGCTGAAGATGCTATGATAAATACCATATTTGTGCACCTATAACACTTTGGTAGAGAAGTGCAAACTCGGGTAAAATTCACGTATAGGTATCGGCACCAGTGGTGAGCACAAATGTCACCTGCGCAGTTGTTAATTTTTCGGTCTCTTTGGAGGAATGAAGAAGGCGGGGGGCGCCGATGCTGCAGTCCGCTGCACGCGATTGGTTCGTCAATCGATGCTCATCGTCTATTGGACTATCGCCTGTCATTTGGCTGCTGTACACTTTTGTGCAATGTTAGTGACTTACGTTTTGAATTTTTAAATAGTTTTTTTTTGTTATTACGTATTAGTTGTTTTTTTTTTAATATAGTTTAATTTCGTTATTTCGTCATTGTTGTGTTTAATGTTTAATAAAGTTCATTTTTATTATTTATTTTTATAAAATTGATGTGTTATAAACTTTTTTAATTTTTAAATAGACATTGAAAATGAATATGTATTAGCCTTTATTTGGCCAAAAGTGTACATGCGCGAAGTTGTACTATCTGTGCTCAAGATACGTGCCGGCAATAATAACTCGTATTACACAACTCGAATTGGCATAACAAAGCTGAATGAAATGCCATCAGCAATTCAAAAGTGGAACGAGGTTGCGTCGCGTCTGTGGGTTGATTTTGGATGAAGCGTAAGAATAATGAATGCCATTCATATACCCTCATATAGATACATGAATTTTTAGTGAGGATGCGACTCACTCACATGAATTTGGCGAAATATTTACTTACCGAGCGAGATCAGTTGAAACGTTTCCAGGCGAGCTAAAACAGTTGATTTTTGGGTAGGATTATGGTTATGTAGTAGGAACGATGATAATACTTAGATGTTTATTCAATTAAAACGTCAAAAAATTAAACTTAACATGTTTTAAAATATTTTGTAGGTACTAAACTGAGCAAATTTTACTATTATATCATCTATACTATATTATAAAGCTGCAGTGTTTGTTTGTTAGTTTGTTTGAACGCGCTAATCTCTGGAACTACTGGTCCGATTTGAAAAATTCTTTCAGTGTTAGATAGATTAGTTATCGAGGAAGGCTATAGGCTATATACCATCACGCTACGACCTACGGGAGCGGAGCAGTAACCAAAGACGCGGGTGTAACCGCGGCGGACAGCTAGTTATATATAAATACATAAATATTTTTCTTACGTAGAACATTGTTGCGCCAATTTTTAAAAGAGATGGCAGAATAATGTATGGCCTGTACCCCAGAATTTTGTGGGCTTGTACATAATAAATATAAAATTTTGTGTCATTCAATAGTATAATTCCTGTATTACATAAATAAGTAAAAGCATAATTCTCGGAAGTCGCGGACACGTTAGGAAGGTTTAAAAAGTTGATTTTGGTCACTCAAAGGTTATTTAACACGTTCAGTGCCACCGACTCGCCCGGAGAGTCCACGTAAATTTTATTCCAGCGCCGTAGACTCGCCCGGCAAGTTCAATGTGTTTGCTATTTTTTTCCAAAATGCATGTGTATTTTCTGCTTAAAATAATACTGAAGTCCATTTTTGACTCTCCTAGCGAATCCAACGTAAAAACGTAGGCGGCATCCGAGAAAACATCGTGAAAATCGTAGTGGTAATGAAAGTGAAACACTTTAATAGGTTTTGACTGCCTCGTTGGTCTATTAATAGTGGCCACAAAGCGCGACTGCTGACTTGCTGAGCATAAGGTCTTAGGTTTGATTCCCAGGTTAGGCAAAGTGTTATTAGGTTTTTTCAATCAGGAATTTCTCAGTAGTAGCCTCGGAGTCTGGATTTGAGCCCGGTTGATGTTAACTGGCGAAATGTGGGTGCACTAATGGGTATTATACGTCTCTGCCCTAACCCTTCGGGAATTACAGGCGTGATGTTGTTTCGATAGGTCCTGACACTTTCTACGTTCGAAAAAGAGTTCCTCTAAGGTGTAAAGGTACTAACTCTGTCCTTAGTTCAGTTTGCCGCAAATTGTTCCGAGTCTTGCCCATTTATACATGTAATGTAATACCATGATAAGTATGTGCTCACGCAACCAATTGGAGCGCCGCCTGTTAACCCAATAGCTAGTAGGTCCTATATATTTAAAGGTTGTTTTATTCAAATTATCAACGATTGATAACATTGATAACGAAACTGTTAACTAAATGATCAGCTTTTCTTTAGGGGTATCAGCAGATCAAACAGTTTTACGTAAACCCGAGCCTGCGAGAGTACCTACATAATACAATTCTTGCAATATTTCCGCTGTGCAGGAACTATGTCTTTTTCCACACTATCTTCCATATAACTTCCATATTACTCTTGTTAAATCAAAGAGAAGTAAAAATAAACATCCAATTACAATACATCAATATTTATTGAACTTACGCATTGATATCAATTAATATTAAAACATAAAAATAAATCTTAAAATTTAAATAAATAGCATCATACATTCGACACTAGTATACATACACTACAGCCAGTAAATCTCTTATGTATAAGGTACTTTTTTGAAAAAAAAATGTGCTGTAAATTGCTCAGTTTGTAACATTATGTATATCACACTACAGAGGATTAAAATGCTGTATAACATTCAAAGAGCATACTCATTTCAGTAATTGCGGTTAATGGCAAGTTTGTGTTACATTTTGTTGAATATGCTCTTTTATGTCTTTATACAATTAAACAGGCCTGCGGAAGTTCTTGCCGGCGTATTTGGCGCCAGCTCCGAGTTCCTCCTCAATGCGGAGGATCTGGTTGTACTTGGCGAGGCGCTCGGAGCGGCACGGCGCTCCGGTTTTGATCTGACCGGTCGACAGACCCACCACAAGGTCGGCAATAAACGTGTCTTCAGTCTCTCCGGACCTGGCGGAAACAAAAGACCCCATTAAAAAAGAGCAACTTATATTTTTTTTACAATAATATATTGCTAATGATGGGTATGATTAGGTTAGTGCACCTCTAAAAAAAAAAAACTGGCAAAGTGCGTGTCGGGGCACGCGCAATGTAGGGTTCCTTAGTGGCCGATCACAATAATGCTTTATAGTATTCTAGTAGTAAGAGTTGGATGGACAGACGGACGGACATGGCTAAACTATAAGGGTTCCCTGTTGACTATGAAACCCAAAAAATCCGAACAGACCTGTGAGAAACCATGGTGCCCCATCCATTCTTCTTGGCCAGCAAGTGAGCATCGATAGACTCAGTCACACTTCCGATTTGGTTAACTTTCAAGAGCAAGCAGTTGCAAGCTTTCTTCTCAACAGCCGTTGCGATTCGCTTGGGGTTTGTTACCTGAAAACAGTACAAAAAATTAAATTTAAAAAATCTTTTGGATAGTTGGACAAAGTTCTATCGGGACCAGAGGTTACTGTAGCATTAACGCTGCAATTGCCGGCACAGCTCATACAAACATTCAAGTCTATGCAAGATTCATAAGTCGAAATAGTAGTTGAACAAAAACATTCTCGTTAAGGTGAAACCGACGGGCTGCTCCCAGCCATTCTCCCGAGAGATGGCGCTGAAGTCAACATTTTTAGTTTATTTGAGTTTTTGTGTAATTGGACAATTATTAAGTCATAGGAGTAGTCTTAGCGGTTATCGGATATTACATTTTATTTGAATAGGTCATATCATTCCCTCAAAATCTACCCAATTCGACACATAACTTGTTTAAAACTTCTGTCATTGAATACAGTGTCGTTTACACACACATACATACCTCTGCGTTTACGAAGATTGAACACTAGATGGCGTGAATATAAAAAAAACTAGTTTAATTTTTTCTGTCTAAGTAAAAATAATAGACCAGTGCCGAAGCCGTCAAAAATGATTAAAAACTAAAATAAATTAAAGTAGAATGAAAACTATTGGAAAAGGAAGAGAATACTACTAAAATAAAAGGAAAAATAAATTACGGGCGATCTGAGGTTGGGAAGGGGTAAGGGGGGGGGGTTTAAGGTTAAAAGTCGGTAAATCTCGATTTCCGGCAAAACTACAAGTCCTATCGAAAAAAGTTAAATGGCAAAGTTGTAGATAATAAAAAGATCTACAACTTTTGTATCCACACTTTTTCTCCATAACCTCAAAATTCATGTAAAAAATCCAAAAAACCACATTTTTGAATTTTTATTTATATCTTTTACAAAATTATTTTTTTTTCATGGTATTTGGTGAAAACTTACCTCTTTATGTCCCAAACACACTGGAATTTTGAAGATTTAAAATATTAATTTTTTCACCCTATTTTGACTCGATATCGAAAAAAGCACCCTAATTTTCAATCGAAAATTCTCACGTCAAAATATCTGATTTTTCAAAAAAGTCGGTGGGCTTTTTGTTCGTTGAAATCTCTATTTTACGATGGTGTAAAAAAAATAATACATAACCATGGAAAAAATTTTCAGAAAATGCAAACGAAAAGTACTAAAATGTATTTTTCGTTTGCATTGTATGTATGTTTTTTGCGATATTTATGTTTAATTGGTTTATAATTTTTTTGTTTATTCATCTAACATGGAACCTAACGTTTTTCGAGTAATTAAAGTAAAATTTTTAATGAATACCTCAAAATTGTACATAAAGATTTAAAAAAAAATCGAATTTTAGTACTTTTCGTTTGCATTTTCTGAAATTTTTTTCCATAGTTATGTATATTTTTGTTTACACCATCGTAAAATAGAGATATCAACGAACAAAAAGCCTACCGACTTTTTTGAAAAATCAGATATTTTGACGTGAGAATATTCGATTGAAAATTAGGGTGCTTTTTTCGATATCGAGTCAAAATAGGGTGAAAAAATTAATATTTTAAGTCTTCAAAATTCCAGTGTGTTTGGGACATAAAGAGGTAAGTTTTCACCAAATATCATGAAAAAAAAAAACTTTTTTGTAAAAGATAAAAATAAAAAATCAAAAATGTGGTTTTTTGGATTTTTTACATGAATTTTGAGGTTATGGAGAAAAAGTGTGGATACAAAAGTTGTAGATCTTTTTATTATCTACAACTTTGCCATTTAACTTTTTTCGATAGGACTTGTAGTTTTGCCGGAAATCGAGATTTACCGATTTTTACGCTTAAAACCCCCCCCTCTACCCCTTCCCAACCTCAGATCGCCCGTAATTTATTTTTCCTTTCATTTTAGTGGTATTCCCTTCCTTTTCCAATAGGTTTCATCCTACTTTAATTTTTTTTTGTTTCTAAAATTATCGGCACTGGTCTATAAGTTATATTTGTTGGCGTAAACTATTTTATTGATTTATAAATATGGGAAATAAATTATGTCAACATTGATTACAATAAAACGCAGTTTTATTTTATTTCATTACACTATTTTAATCGTTTATCAAAACAGAAGTATTTGAAGCAACATAATTTATAATTTTGGGAAATAAATTATGTCAACATTGAAAAAAATAAATAAAAAAAAAAGTACCTACCAGCCTCTTACTGTCCCACTGTAGGGCAAAGTAGGTACCTACATATGAATTGAAAAAGTCACATTGGCTTGCCCGGATTCGAACCCACAACCTCATGCATGAGAGGTGGGCGCGTTAACCACTTGGCCATCACGACACTTAATTTTGATTACAATATAACGCAGTTTTATTTTATTACATTACACTAGCTAGGTATTCAATATTTTTTCATCTATCTACCTAGGTACCTACTTCACGGCAAGAAAATCTTCAATACACTCGACCTAAACCGTGCTTATCAACAACTAAGTAGGTAAGTACCTACCTACCAGTCTACGAGCTAGACATCAAGAAAACAGCCATCACAACACCTTTTGGCATATTCGAGTTTACCTACACGAATATGTATGTCCAGGTCTCAAGAATGCCGGACAGACATTCCAACGATTCATCTATCAAGTACTTAGGTACTTAGTAAGTACCCGATAAGTAGGTAGGTAGGTAAGTACTACTTACCTACCTACTTATCGGATTAGACTAGGTATCTACGCATAAATTTCCATTCATCGACGACGTAGGTAAGTAGGTAGGTAGGTAGGTAGGTAGGTACTTACCTACCCAATAATCGCATCTGAAAATGAAGTAAAATAAAAATAAATAAATATCTTGGGACAACTCACACACGGCCATCTGATCCCAAGCTAAGCAGAGCTTGTGTTATGGTAACCAGACAACTGATATACATTACATACCTACTTATACTATAATTTATAAATACATACAGTATTATAGATAAATTACACCTAGACACAGAACCAACAATAATTATGCTCATCACACAAAGTTTGTCCTGGGTGGGAATCGAACCCACTACCTCCGGCGGAAGGCGGAAGTAAGTAAAGCAAGCCACATCAAAGATTTACAGGAAGTCTTACGCAGATAAGAGGTGTATGATATCACTATAAATCCATCAAAATGCGTCTTCGGCAAAGAAAACCTCAAGTTCCTGGTCTATGAAGTGTCAAGCAACGGAATCAAACCACCACAAGGAAAAGTCTGCTATCTCTGCTTACCCCAGGGCCCAGACCCGAGACGATTCAAGATCAAGACGTACGTACGAAGACGTACCTACGTCTACGTAGATTTATCGGCATGATAAATTTCTACCGTGACAGCATAGTAGGTAGGTAGGTAGGTACCTAACGCAGATCACATAAGTACTTACAAGCACCGCTCAACGCGGTCCTGCACAATTCCAAGAAGCGAGATAAAACAAAGATCAAGTGGAACACAGAAGCGTCACAAGCATTCGAGACAATTCGAGTTATGTAAAGTTAGCATAGGTACAAAACGCAGCTTAGTTTGCTCATCCATCTCCATCACCAACCGACGCCAACTCCCTCACGTAGTCACGTGCGACGCAACGAACACCTGCGCAGGAGCTGTCCTTCAATAACTTGTAAACAAGAAATATAAGTACTGCTTGGCTAGGTACCTACCTATTTCTCAAAGAAATTCTCCGAAACACAACAGCGATACAGTTCATACAGTACCTATACCTACGGTCTACGTTGACAGAGTTATTAGCCTACCTACTTATCAATTTATAGGTAGGTAGGTATGTCAATCAAACACTTCAGAAAAATGTTCGATGGAAGAGAACTCATTGTTTACACCGATCACAAGCCACCATCTGATAGATACCTACCAGCAGACTGATAAAACTTCATTCATAACTTAGTAAAGCGTAATTTTTGCTCCAGAAATCAAGTTTCCGTAGTGTAGCGGTTATCACGTGTGCTTCACACGCACAAGGCCCCCGGTTCGATCCCGGGCGGAAACAGTTGCTTTTCGTATTTTATTGCCGATCATAAAAAGTATCTTCACGCTTTTTTATTAATTGGGTGATCAGAGAAATCTGAAAAATAAACATTTTGTTAAAATAAAAGTAAACTACGTACTATTTCTCGCCTTGAAACTTACGTTTAGAAATCTATGATTGTTATCAAGGCTAAGTATGCCGCAAAACCAAATTATTTGTCGTATCAGATTACGATAGCTCACTTTGTTATTTTTTTTTTTTGTTGCTTTGTATGAGCTACCGATGTTATGAAATACCACGTTACCGATTTGGGGTAACATGACATGTAATGATAGTTGTATTGATCTAAATAAATAAAAAATTTATTTATTTAGATTGCGTCGGGGACAGTGGTCAGTGATTGACTGACGCCAGAATGATTCGAGCGGTTACACGATCAGTCTGGCATCAGTCTGCTGTCATTCACAACAGAATGATGAAAAATATTTAAAATATTTAATTTTTGTCATTCTGGACCATCAGTCCGTCAATCAACCGGTTACACGATAATTCTCCCGTCATTCTGACCAGACTGATGGACCAGAATGACGCCAGACTGAGCGTGTAACCCATGAACCAGACTGAGCGTGTTATTCATGAACCTACAACATTCCGGTCCATCAGTCTGGTCAGAATGACGGGAGAATTATCATGTAACCGGTTGATTGACGGACTGATGGTCCAGAATGACAAAAATTAAATATTTTAAATATTTTTCATCATTCTGTTGTGAATGACAGCAGACTGATGCCAGAATGATCGTGTAACCGCTCGAATCATTCTCGCATCAGTCAATCACTAACCACTGTCCCCGACGCAATCTAAATAAATAAATTTTTTATTTATTTAGATCAATACAATTATCATTACATTACATGTTACCCCAAATCGGTAACGTGGTATTTCATAACATAGGTAGCTCATACAAAGCAACAAAAAAAATAACAAAGTGAGCTATCGTAATCTGATACGACAAATAATTTGGTTTTGCGGCATACTTGGCCTTGATAACAATCATAGATTTCTAAACGTAAGTTTCAAGGCGAGAAATAGTACGTAGTTTACTTTTATTTTAACAAAATGTTTATTTTTCAGATTTCTCTGATCACCCAATTAATAAAAAAGCGTGAAGATACTTTTTATGATCGGCAATAAAATACAAAAAGCAACTATTTCCGCCCGGGATCGAACCGTGGGCCTTATGCGTGTGAAGCACGCGTGATAACCGCTACACTACGGAAACTTGATTTCTGGAGCTAAAATTACGCTTTATTATTATAATTATTCATCTCAAGAAAATCGTCATACCTACCCGGTACCAACACTCTCAATATTCTGCGAAACGTCTACGTCACACGTTCGACCATACCTACTAACGCTGTGCACAATTCAAGTTACCCTGGAATGAACAACACACATTATTTGTTTCTGAACGCACCATTACCGTGAACGTGAGCTTAGTAGGTACCTACTACAAAATAAAACAAACTAATAATAATGTTTGTCTGTCTGAAACAATTTTTTTTTTTTACTATTTTAAAATGCGTAAAAGATGTTTATCGTAACCCGGCAAAACCATAGGTATTTAGCAAATGTTTGCAAGTTTAATTTTGTGACTACTTTAGTAGGTACCTAGTTTACCGATTTATAATGGTTGACCAAAAACATATTCAAACACATTCAAATATGAAACACTGACTCATCATCACTGACACGTATGACGTAGGTAATCAGTATTGTGACGATATTTCAGAAAAATCACGGGCCAACATGCTGTTTTTTAGTTTCTAATACCACCAAAAATATAATTGCGTATTTAGAATAATTAATTACTATACCTACGATAAATTAGTTACAATATAGTCTCAAATACATACTGGAGGAAAATTGCAATTTTAATCAATGAAAATGCATAGCATACAAAAAATACACAAGAAATTCCGCGCGCAAATCATAGCGCGTGACAACCGAAATCAGAATGTATTAGGATTTATTTTTCTATTAGGTATTATCAAGTCCAACAACAAGTGAACGAAGTTTGGCAACGCTTTTTTTGTCAACGTATTCCATTTAGGAAAGAACGGCAACGTTGCTTATAACCTACACTACGAGTATTGGTATTTATGTTGCCACACAACAATAATAAATAATAAGTAAAATTGTTTAAAAAAAAATAGATGTCGAAGGTCATTAGTTTTATGTTATTTTATTCTTGTTTTGATACGGTTGGAAAGGAAATCCAATTATTGAACTAAGATATTGATTTATCAGAAATTATTTTGCACGCCATCTAGTGTGCCAATTTTTAAACTTCGCCTTTCGTTTGCTTGTCAAAAGTACTCAAAAGTCCCGCAGTGTCACGCACACTACTAAAGAAGTGTCAATTTTTGCCGAGATTTCACTATTGTTTTTCTCAGTGAATAATGAAGTTATTGGCTAAAAACTTCGGACGCGAGCACATTTTATTGTAAAGAAGTGATAAAATGATTAGTTTTAAAGAAAGAGTGTCTGTGTTTAGTGTATAACTCTAATGAAAAATGTATGGACGGAGGGGTCGTCGCATCCACCTTAAACTTTTAAAATAAGCGAATAAATGTACCTACTCCAATTAAAACTCAGCAATTTTCTCAAAACAATTACCCGACTGCGCCAGAAGGAGGGTTATGTTTTTCGAGTGTATATTGTATGTTTGTCTATTTTTCCTTTTGGAATTTCATTATTTTATTTAAACTATGAAAGTACTTCGATGTTCATTAATGAGAAGGGTAGTGCAGTAAGTGAATGTCAATTATCTTCGATTTTGAAAACAAGTGTAAAATCTACTATATAGGTGCCGTGTATGTACTTACTGTAAGATCATCTCCGACGATCTGGATGGGTGTGCGGGAGGTGAGACTCGCCCACGCGGCCCAGTCGTCCTGGTCGAAGGGATCCTCGATGGAAACCATGGGGAAGTCCTTGATGAAGTCCAGGTACACCTCGGCCAACTTCTCGGAAGACAGGTAATCCGCGGGGTTGGACTTCGGGTTCTTGAAGTCAAGATCATAGGTGTTGTTCTTGAAGAATTCAGATGCGGCGACATCCATTCCGATTTCAATCTGTAACAATTAATAATGAATAACATAACAGGATGAAGTATTAAATTGTTAATCCGCGTACCTACTCGTAATTTTATTTTCCTGTGTAATAGTTGCTGTTAAACTAGCAATATTTACAATCACAATTCTATGTATTCAGATTTTAAAGGAAATTCATTATCCAAAATGTCCATCTCACATAATAAAATCAAGAATACAGTTGACGTAGGATCATACTAACCTTGCCAGTGTATCCAGCCTGCTGGATGGCATCCTGAATGAGGAAAAGGGCATCTTTGTTGTTCTGAATATTGGGAGCAAATCCACCTTCATCTCCAACAGCAGTGGAGTCCAGACCGAACTTCTCCTTGATGATCTTCTTCAAATGGTGATATACCTCGGAGCCCATGCGCATCGCCTCGCTGAATGAAGCAGCGCCTAAATAAAAGAACAAAATGTCATTAAATCTGAAACATGTAAATTTTGAAGTAGGCTTGATGATTGAGCATTTTGTAACAGTAATATTGTGCTGGTGCAGTTTTAGTTAATTATTATTCTCTACAAAATTTCAAACTAAGATTTGCAAGGCATGTATACATTTGATTCAGCAGTCTTAATTTAAAACCTTTGATAATGTTGTATTATGAAAACTGAATCGAATGTGCCAACCTGCCTCGGTAGAGCTGTACGTAACATTTTGTGTATCCCTGGGCAGAGAGTTTAAACAAAACAATAACAACCTGTAGGCAGGATCATGAACTCCTGCATGGCCAACTTGTTGCCAGCATGGGAGCCACCATTGATGACATTGAAGGCAGGTACTGGCAGCACAATGTCAGCATTTCCAGCTAAGTCGGCCAAGTGTTTGTACAGAGGCACTCCCTTCTTTGCAGCTCCGGCCTTTGCAACGGCCAAAGACACACCTAGAATGGCATTAGCACCCAACTTTGACTTGTTTTCTGTACCATCCAAGTTCAGCATAAATTGGTCAATCTGTTAACAAAGAGTTGATATGTATTTATTTTATCTTTTGTGGGGTAATAATTATGTAGTAGGGAGGGGCAGGTATTTTAAGTGAATTAAATTTTATGTTATTTACATAGGTTTATGACATAAGCTCTTAGGCATTTGTAAAATGGGAAGAAATAGTTGCCTGCAGCAGGGGTATTTCAACTATGACACATATTTATCATACTAAAGCTGTAATGAGGTAAAAAAAGTCTGACTTTATTTATGGCATAGTTCATACCTTCCTTCATCCCTTAATATGGTTCAGTTATGCAAAAATAACTGTTTACCTACCTGAATACAAGATGGAGTTCTTATACAGTGTATTTATCAATAACATTAATTTCATATATTAGTATTACCCTATAGTCTAAATTGCCCTACTCAACTTTACAATATAGTCATAGGATTTAGATAGGTACAAGATACAAGTATGTTTTATCATTTTGCATACGGTTTGTTTCATGTTTATGAGGTCTTATTTGTGTAACAATTAAATTATAAGTCGGTGGACATAATATAACAAATAAAATAATATTTGTAGTTTAGTTTTAAAGATTATAAATAATTCTTGCATCATCAGGTTGGTGACATTCAAACATGCAAAAAAGGGATTGGTTGAAATGAAATCTGATTAAATGAAATTATTGCTACAAATAACAAAAGAACTAAAGCTCCTTTTCTTAGAAGTTTAGTTTCAGTTTCCATGGTTACCCTTATAGTGTGATCTTGTGTAAGGTCAAAGTGAAGGTTAAAATAATGTTATCCTTATCTAATGATACCTCTTTCTGCTGTGTGACTTCTAGGTTCTGTTTCAGGAGCTCAGGAGCAATGCTTTCATTGATGTTCTTGATGGCAGTGAGAACACCCTTTCCATGGTACTGTCCCTTGATATTGTCTCTCAGCTCCAGAGCTTCATGGACACCGGTGGAGGCACCAGATGGAACAGCCGCCCGGAACAGGCCCAGCTCAGTTACCTACATCAAATAAATAACTCTAATTTACATTGTATATCTCAAATGTGCATAAAAAAAGATTGGATGGTTACTGTTGTTGGTATTCTTATTAGATCAAAACCCTTTACAAATACAGGCAAAGCGGCTTGTTTTCTTATTAGAATAAAATACCTAACTACCCACAATATCTGTTTTAAAGAAATAGGTAGATAATAATTTAAGGAAAGAAACAAATGATGCAGCGGTCATGAGGAAAGGCGTGGCTGTAAATATAACAATACGTACCAGATCAACCTCCACAGTGGGGTTACCACGGGAGTCGAAGATTTGACGAGCTTTGATGGACTTGATCGGCATTCTGGACATGAAAACAAATAAGATTCTGATTAAAGGTATAAATTATTTTTCAATAAATTAAAAATAATCTTATCGTAACGCAGTTTAATAAATCTTTAACACCTTAATTGGTTCATGAAAAGTTGGCAAGGTCATCTATAGGTTGAGTCTTCAAGTCTTGAAATACGAAGTATGAAAATCGCTATACATATGACATTACGGTTACGACTAAATGTTAAAATTAATAATTTTGTAGCTAATTAACTAAAACAACTGACGTATGCTAAGCAGAAGCATAAGAAGCCAGAAAGTTACATAAAAATAATTGCATTTTCAGTAAACACATTGGCTTATCGTAGGATGATATCAATACTAAATCCATTATAAATATTTTAATATAAAAGAGGCTACTTACTTGATTATATTTCCGTAAATTCAGCACACAACTGAACTGCAAATGTACAAAATTTGCCGGATCCGCCTAACGCCGGAACTTTATTTAGCCTATCAGAGTAGAATTTTTCAAAGTGATTTTGTCCTTCACAAGGTGAAACTAGAGATTAAAAACCGGAACTTTCCGAAAAAACCTTACAGCCGTATTCATTCGGTATTCTCTATCTGCGTGTGCTGCCAACTATAAAATACATGGGCAATTTATGTTTATCTGTGGTCACTTGTGCTGTCATGAAGTGACATGTGTTGATGTGTCAATGTGTGATATTGTTTTTGTTATTGAGATTAAAAAACAGCAGGCGATGCAGACTTTGTTGTTTACAATCAAATAAAAATATTTTGTCATTCCTTGTTTATATTGATTAGGAATTTATGGTTCTGAACCAAAAATGAGTGACACCGAATCTAAATCAGAAAAGAAGCCTATAGTAATAAAAAATGCCACTGATTTACAAAGGCTAAAATTAGAAAAACTGATGAAAAATCCAGTGAGTACGAATTCCAAATCACCGAAAAGTAATGGAATTATAATGTTTTCTCTTCTAATAATCAAATTTTAATTATTTAATTATCAGGACAAGCCAGTGGTGATCCCAGAACCGCCAAAATCTAAATCATTGGCAGCGCCACCTGACTTTGTGCGTAACGTGATGGGTTCGAGTGCCGGCGCTGGATCTGGTGAATTCCATGTATACCGTCATTTAAGGCGAAAAGAATACGCGAGGCAGAAGTTCATCCAAGAGAAAAGCGAAAAGGTAAATAGGTATTATCTAATGTGAATAAATAAGACAATTTTTCGTGTGAGTCAACTTGGCAACCCTCTATCCTATCTTAGTCCCACTGAGGTGTCGAAGGTGCCCAAGTTTTTATCACATAATTATCATTTAATGCTGTGATTTTCATATCAAATTCATTTATTTGCTTTTTAAAAACTTAAATGTATAAGAGACTAGTCTCTTAGGACACCATTCTTGATATTAAATGTAATTTACAGTCTAGCATTTATGGTGTTCTACATCAAGAGGTGCTTTATAAATTGCCATATCAAACATTTTTAATTTCATGTCAGCCAAATAGACTTGGATAGTAGATAGTGAGCAAATCAGAAAACTCTTGTGACTATAGTATAGTTATTGTCCTAACCAAGGATTATAGACACTGGTAGTTTAAGAAGCTCTGAACTAAAATGTTTGAACTGAGATTGAGTTTAGCTTGATATGATCAACTTCAGTTTAATTGGTGAAATCAATTCTTAGTACGCTATCATAAAAAATTGTTTCAGGAAAAACTTGATGATGAATATCATAACAGAATAGAACAGAATCGTCAAACAGCTGCAGAAAGGACAGCAAAGAAACGAGCTAAGAGGCTAAAGAAAAAGAAAAATGCTAAATTAAAAGGAAAGAAAACTAAGACAGAAAATAAGCAAAATACATCCTCACAGTCAGACTCCAGCAGTGAGGATGACGACAACACAAAAGATCCAGAGAAAGAAAAAGAAATTTCTTCTGCAACTAAAGAAACTAGTTCATGATTGATAAATTAATGTAGTTGGTAATGAAAGAACTAAATAAGGAAATAAAATATTAACAAACATTATAAAGCTTTTTAATTTTTAATTAAAAGATAAAAGTAACTTTGAAACACTGCATAAATACATGATGAGGATCACCATTTTTAAAATTAATAAATTGCAATAAAACAACTATCATTAATGCATAAAAATAATTTTAAAATAAAACAAAAGCCAAAATTAACACATGTTTAGATTACTTAAATAGTTTCTGAAAAGTCATCATAATTAATTTTACTTTCAAAGAAGTAAGGTGGCAGTGGTGGTAAAGTTGCAAAGAAGCTGTCATGCTTCGGTATGGCCATGCGCGTCCAGGGTGCGGTGTAGCCTAGTGAGTCCATTGCTTCATCTACACACCATTTAAATACACTTATCCTGTGACAATAAGGATTGATTTATATATACAGAACGACAAAATTTTGGTCACAAGGAAAGTGTTATTACTGCAAGACAGGAATATATAGATATATACCATTGTATATACCACATAAATAGATAGTTTATAACAATTTTTAATAATTTTATTTGAATATTTTGATTTTCTTTAGTCAATTTAATAAACAATGGTACTTATTGCTGTGTGAACTGAACAGAGCAAGCTGAGTAGCATGCTTGCATGAGACCTGCAAAATGTTATGTTTAGCCCAATAAGTTCCTGTACTGTAGGTACTTACCCAAACATCAGTAACGTGAACGAAATTAAAACAATTGCTATAATAAGAAACCACAAAGAATAATCCATCATTTTATTTAATTTTTTTCCCTAAGGTACGTTATTAACGACGGTTCTTTTACAAATTATATGACATTTTATTTCTGAGTAGGTAGGTAGCGAGCTAATTATTCTTTAATTTCTTTACCCACTTTTATAGGTTTTTCGTGTAGATCGTCATGCCTTTATAACTCTGTGCGTCATGCTCAGGCGGTGGGTCGAGTTTGTACGGCGAACTTGAGACATACACCTATTTTTAAAAGTACTCTGTTTACTTATACCACAGAACAACCAGAATGAAAACTTCATACTAACGCCCGTCCGTAGGTACACTACTACGCGCGCAACTATGTGTGCGTGACCTGTCACCGACAAGGCGCGCGGGGAGTGCGCCGGCGCCCGCTCGGGTGCAAACCGGTTTGAGTCGGCTCAGCTAGCGGTCAAACTTAAGGTGTGCCAGCGACAGCGGTCGGGTACGACGCGGACACAGTTACAATATTTATTTAGACGCGGATGTTAAATTGTTTTTAAAGATGCCTAACTGTTGCAATGTGTATACCTACAAATAATGGTCGAAAGAACAAAGAGACTTCTTTTTTTTGTATATCCAAAGGATCTTATCGGGTAATTGTCTATATTTACTTATACAAACACATGCTTAATGCTTATTACAGAAGTAACTATTTATTTACGAGTAGGTAATAATATCCAGAACAATTAAGATGGCGATAAGGCTTTCCCTTATGAAATAATTTGTTATGTAGGTAAGTAGGTATATTGACGTATTATTCGTTTCGTATTTTTGTTTTAGTAGGTTTGTAGAATAGTAGGTACCAAAGTATATTTGTAAGTCGTCTTAGTAAGATTCCATTTAGCCTTTTCTATTAGATAGGTAGTAGGTACCTACTTAACTTGTGTTGTGTACCTAATGTTTTATATTAATAGTAAAACAAGGAAGAATACATTATAGGTAGTTTCGCTATGTCCGTCCGTGCGTAGGTAAGTCAAAGTAATTTGATTAATCAACTTCAAGAAAGTAAGCAATGTATGTACCTATCTATGTATGTGTATCTACCTGCCTACCTATTTATTTATTTAATCATAATACATACCCACTATTATTATCTTAATCTTCTTAAAATATAGAAGTAAATTAAATGTTAACAATTAAATGTAGGTATCCCGATTTTATATATTTTTAATAGTGACAGCCCTATGAAAGTAGGTAAGAATTTTGAACACTGTTAGCAATCTTTCATTCTGGTTATTCTGTGCTTATACATTACCTTTTGGGAATACAAAAAATGTTACCCCAAAAAAAAAGAATTGTGAAAGACCTAAAAAGAGACCAAAAAATTATGTAATTTGGGTGGGTCTGTCATGATACTCTGTCAATGGGATTCTTAATTTCTTAGTGTTACCAGCAGTCCAGCAATAAAATTAATGTATTGATTGGTAGTAAATAATAATCGATGATGATAGTATATACAGATAATTACAGACTTTTTATAAAATAATTTCACTTACTCGAGTAAATAATATCCAAAATTACTTCATATAATTACTTACTTGTTTAACAGTGGTTTATAATAAAATAATAAGTTTAAGGACGTGTTTGCAAATCTGTCAAAAAAGGCCTCTTTTTGGGAGAGATTTTGCGATAAAATTAAACCAAAGCAAACGTAACTAATGCTTGCAACACATAGATTACTCCTTTATCTCCATCCGTGGATATTTGGCATTGAAATGTTTGTTTTTTACTAATTTATTAAGCGATTTTCGAAAGCCTCTTGTCACAAAATTGACGATTCAAGGCTGAGTTTATGTACATTTTTTATACTATTATGTATATCATTTTGTTTCCCAGAAATTCCCAAGGGGAGCAGATATAGTCATCTCAAAATGTTGGATAAAATATTTATGAAAATAATAAATAGTCTCAGAAAGAAAGAAAACGTTCCGTCAAATTTTTCACAAATTTTGCTGTAACATATGAACCTTAATGGGTGGCATTAAGGGTTATTTTATTCGGTCACTGTCTAGATTTATTTCATAAAAAATCTAAGAGATACTTAAAGAGTGGGTAGTAAGCAAAACAATCTTTTTTATTTTATTTTACATGAACAATTCTAGATTATGTATGAAAACTACATGATATTTTCTAGGGTTCTCATTGATTAAAAAGAATAATAACATTTTCTCGATAGAAAAACATCACGAAGTAGCCTCTATTTTTTTTGTTTTTTCGATACACGATATTATAATGACTAATATGACGATTTCATAATGACGACTTAAAAATACAAATACAAATTTAAAAAACGGCTAATTGTTGGGGGTAATTTACAGAGTAGGCCCTTCTACGCACGAGCGGTTAATCACAGGGGCGGCTAGCCGCTTTTCTATTATCGTGCGAACGCCACATAATTTCAACTGCGGTGCGCGGCGGTTGAATATGGGGCCGCGGCCCGCTTCGCGGCTGCCCGCCATCTAGTTATACGCACTGGCGGTTTATGAGCGGTTTAGTTTGCAGCGTTTCTAATAAAGGATGAATCTAGTTATTTTTTATTGTGATTTTTGGGAATAACAATAGATAAAACAAGCTATAGTTTATGGACCAACACAATCCAAACGCTTGTCGCGGTTTCATCGCGGTTGGCCGCCATGGCGGTCAGCCGCTGTTCCAACCACGTCGGCGGCCAATTGCTAAAGCGTAGTAGGCCTTACTTGTGCCGATAGCTGTTATCTGCGGCAGGTAACACGAATACTCAAAGTATCGTTATGATATTTTTACATTGCCTCGTTTATTCACAAAGGATCGAACTGAGGCAGACGCGCGAATTCCGAAGAATGCGCGCGACTTTTTAAAATCTCAGGGTGCGTCCACATCTGGCGAATGTGCCGCGATGTGCAGCTCGCGAGCCGTTTGCGATCTGCCCGCGAGCTGCACGCGTACATTTTTGTTCGTGCGCCGCGCAACCTAAGCGCCGTACGCGATCAGCGCGCGGGCGGCGCTAGTAAACGGAACTGTACCTAAGCACGAAAATTGAGTACGCGCAGATCGCGCGCCGCGCGCACGCCTTTATACGAGCCTTGCATGAGTTGCGCTAAAGAGGCGCAGCAAACCATTGCCGTGACTGCACGCGAGCAGCTCGCGGGCAGCTCGCAAACGGCTCGCGAGCTGCACATTCGCCGGATGTGGACGCATCCTCAGAAGTAATGTGTGCGTTACGCTGTGGAGTTAAGGTTGAATTTGTTATGTTCAGTTTTGGAAAGACGCTTCGATGCGCTTCGACTCTGCGCTAGTATATTTCGCAGGCCTTTTGAAGTTTTGAGGTACCTATATAAAACTAGCAATCTGAATTCTGTTGTCGTCGTCCACGTTGTAACGGAATTCGTTTGTTGTGGATTCGAGTCACAAATCCGATGTTTTGATAAGAATACGTTTCATCATCATTGAATTGCTGTTAAGTACATACCCAAAGAATTACGTAATGTATGTTACAATAGTGATTCAATAAGTTCTTATCTCTATGACAACACTGTGAGACCGAACCGTAGTATGTAGTTAACTTGTGGCGTATGATATGGGCCATATGGGCAAATGCAACCAACTAATACAGAATAAAACATGGAGTAGTTCTCACAATTTAATTAGAACTGAAATGAATACAAATACGTGTTAATTAAATCTAAGTATTAATAGCTATTTTCATTGAACAGAAGCCATAACGCTATCCTCATTCTTCTTGAGTATGACGAATCCTTCCATGACGGGCGACAAGGGGATGTACTCGTCGGTAGCAAGTTCAGCACGCTCGCCAAACGATAGTAGTACGGGCGTCGTGTGCGTGTGCGAACCAGCAATTGTTTTTGGCGTTCCTGCTTTACCGATAACGTCGACAGCCTGTAAAATTATGAAAATATGTAGATGATTCTGAATTAATAATGGAGAATTATTATCCTAAACAACTGTAAAAAATTTAATTAATTACAGTTTAAATTAAATGTATCACAATAGTTGCTACAGTCGAGCAGTCCAAAAGATGTGTTTACAAACTCGCAACTGTTTATCAACTTTAGTTTTCGCATTCTTAAAGAATTATTTTCATTAAGTCTGATACATCCATGTAGTCCTTACCTGTCCGACGCGCACGCTCACGTTTAGGGGCTGAAGGTTCTCGTCGAGGGTGACGAGCCAACGGGGCTGCATCGCCGTTGCCAGCACGTACAACAAGTAGTGAGACTTGCCGAGGATAACTGAAATATAGTCAATTATTTATTTTGAATTTTGTCCAATTGTGAATTTAGTCAAGTTATTAGACAGCTGGCACATCAGTAAACATTTCGAGCACTAGGATGAACGCGGGACCAGAAGCGGTAAACGGCCTGAAGGATGTATTTTACTTATTTGTTATTTGGCTAATTGTCTTGTTTGGTCAATGGTAGTCATCATCCCTATTTACTTATTAGTATCACTGAAACAATATTTGATATCATATCACCTATTAGCCGCGCTTAGCCAACTAGCAATTTATGTCTATTCGTTTCCGCGCACACTAGTATACAGTATTCGACTAAAAAATCATTGAGTGAATTTCATAATATTAGAACAATTTCGAGCTAAAGCTCGATGTTTCATATTAACCAGGATACTGAACGAATATGATCATAGCATCTTATATAATTCTTTGTACAAAGTCTACTTACTGTTCTTACAGTCCAAGAAGGCGGTGAGTACAACGAGCAAGCCCGCTAGCGCGGGCTGGTTGATGAGGCGGCGGTCGGCGTGCGTGGGGCACAGCGTCACCGTGCCCTTGCCGGCGTGGCACAGCCCCTGTGCCAGGCGGACCATGAACAGGTGCACCGGAGACTTGCCGTGGTACAGGGCTAGTGCGCGCAGCATTGTAGCCAGCCTGGCGAATTATGTACATTTATATTAAACGGTTTTTTTATTCCAGTGAATAGTCTTGAATGAAACACACAAACACCATCCATTAAGTAGATAGAGACGGGTCTGATATCCACTCACTGTGGAACAGAAGGTAAATTCTCGTAATTAGAAACGTTAATTTAGACGAAATCTTATTTCGGCGACAAAAAATTGAGGCATTGCCAACTGATTGATAACGAGATTAACATGCGAATGTTCCTGACATCAGAGTTTGTGAACGGATGGTGTATCCTTATTACTTTATCAAATAGTAGCTGAAAATGGATTATTTAAACTTATTAAGAAAAAAAAAACTATGTGCTATTGTATGACAGTTATGACACTCAACTTTTCACCTGGATTATGGTATGTAAAATACTATAATGCTTTTACCTGGCGTTATTAGTACCAGCACCGACGAGCCCCATGGCGAATATTGCGTTATAGGCGACGTCGTTGTCAGAATCGTGAGAGTACTTGTTGAGTACATCGATTACGGCCAGTTGCGGGTTGGAGATGGAACACAGCGCGATGGCCAGCGGCACCGCACGTCGTACTGCCGGCTCGCCGTAACGACCCTGCGGAAATTGGTGAGGATTTCGAATGCGGTCAACATGAATGCTATGTGGCCATGAATTGCTATGGTGACAGACGTTGGTGACCGATTTTTAGTTTAGCATCTACATCAATTAAGTATTTTCAAAGTAGCCATGTAGACAATTATTTGTCACCTTAGCATTTTAATAGTTTCATGGTTCCACTCTGTCAGTTACTTCGTACGCGTAGATTTGGTATTCTCTCTTACAAATTACAACACGCCCTCCATCCCCTTTAAATCTATTAAAATTTGATTTGGGATAATTAATGAAGTTTCTAAAATGAAGGAATAAGATCATTTTCACAACTATACCCCTTTTTATCCCCCGACAGGTGGATATTTAAATAATCGTTTTAATTTTCGAGATAAATGAAGTAAGCGGTAAAATCCGCTTCTACAAACTTTATCATTCCTTTTCACAAAGTTAGGGGCTGACTTTTAAAAATCCAAAAGTGGATAAATGCAGATGGAAAAGACAGGTCCTTCTTCCCTGTGATGTTAGTGCGGTACTGACCAACTGTCCAAATATCCTGGTGCACATCTCCGCGCCAGTCTCCTCGGCGAGCGCGATGACTGCGACGCCGAGCGTGGCGACTGCTTGTACGGACGACAGCTCTTTGTTAGCCTCTTTTTCCTTTTCTTTCTCCTTATTCTTGCTGTCCTTGGATGACTTGCCTGAAAAAATCGGTGGATTTTAGTACGAAAGTTTGATTCACTTAGTAACTAACTATAAGTACTAATATTATAATGCTGAAGATTTAGAAGGAGAAGAGTACGTAACTACATCGGTCCGAAAAAATATTAAAAAAAGAAAATTCACGCGGATAAAGTCGACAGAGAACTCCATGGTCAGTTGGTCACAGAGGCATATCTCGGTGCTTGCCCTAGGTGACATTTTCTGTTGGTACGCCCCTGGTTGGTCACCTTTTGAACCAAAACAAACTTTTTCTTTTGGGAGTGCTATTTCCAAGCAGCAGACTAGTCATAACGGCAAACGGTTGTAAGGACAAGATCAACCTCATCGACAATTGAATGCTAGTATGTAATGAGTGCTCTTGGTTACCTTTTGTGCTCTTATCGTCCTTTGAACTGCCGGCTGTGCTTGAGCTGGTCGCGGTGCCTTCTTTAGCATCTTTCTTGTCTTGCTTCTTGAATGCAGTGTCCTCAGTTGACGATTGTTCATTCTAAAATATGAACAGAGTATATGAAATTATTACTATGTCATAATACCGTATTCACGAGCTGCCTACAACATGAGTAGCTGTAGTGGTATGGCCGGTTGGCAGAGATGCTTAGCTGTACACTTGGTTAGGTAGATACTTACTTCTGTTCACCAATGTAGATACACCAAATGTTAACAAACATGATTTCTTAGTAATGAAAAAGTCCAATGTCTTACATAACAGTGGTAAAGCACCTACCTACATCTGTTATTGCAGAGTACACATTTAAACTACATTAGTTCTCAATTGAATATTAAAGTATCTGCCATATTTACGGCTTGGTACTGTACATAGGGATATCCTTACATCAGTTTCGTAATGTTTGGAGCAGATGTGCAACATCTGTTGCACAACGAGCACGTCGCCAGTGCCTGCGTACGCGCACATCGACAGTGTGGTCTGACAGAGCGACTGTTGAGGCTCCGGTAATACTTCCAATGCGGCCATTGTGGCTTCCGTGCGTTCCTTGCAACCTAAACATTAGAAGCAGAAATTAATATGAAACAATTAAATTAAACCCAAGTACCTACTAGTAGTACTATATACTGCTGTCTATATCTTTGAGCCATGTCGGTTATACAAAACTAAAGTAGCAATGCATTGGAGAAATCATTATAAACAAGCAATTTATTTTCTTACCCAAGAAGCACAATCCCAGTCCCAAATGCAAGAATCTTGCGTAAGTCGATGAATGTAAGTCCTTGTTATCATCAATCAGACGTTGAATGATAGCGCATGTGACCTGCGAACAATCATAATACATATATCATGTTCATGCTCTATATTAAGCCTTTTTTTCATATGTCATAAAATATCATCATTTCATCATAAAATACTTACATCGCCATTGCAGGATCCGACGGCTATCAATCCGCAGGACACGGCGGCAAGCGCGCAGATCTCAGCGGGCGCGGCCGTGTCACTCAGTACCGGCAGCAGGTGCGACAGTACGTCCTCGCGTTGAGTTCCCGCGTATGCGATTCCCAAGCCTGAGGGAATACATTACTTTACATATTTACCGTTTTGTTTTCTCGTTAATAGGTGCAATTCAAAATTCTTTAAATTACATCAGCCGGCCAATTCGAACAACTTCGATTGACTATTATTCTTATTGTGTGGTGCAATCTATTCATGTCATTGGCGTTTTTCACCCAATTACTAAATACACATAAAATTAAAACCAAAATATACACACCCAAAACACTACCAATCCTGAGGTTAGAGCTCGAGTGCAACACATAATCTGACAAGAGAGCCAGAGCCGGGTCACACTCGTTGCGAACACCGCAGTTCACCAATCCCAGGGCGAGTAATGCGCCCGCCTTAATGTGTTCGTCAGCAGTGTACAGGTACTTATCGATAGGTGTTAGACCACCATCCACGTCCCACAAGTGGATCATACCCAGAGAAGCAGCAGCTGATAACATGCCTAGAAAAAAATATATATTTATGTCTACTCCCATTCTTTGGTGTTGATGACTTTTATTACACACACAAGTATTTGTAAACTTGAATAATTTTTTTGTTTTGACTTAGTAATATGAGTTAATTAATTCATAACATAAAAATGGGGCACAACATACCATGATCTTTGTTCTTGTACATCCATTTGTTGCCATCTTCAGTGGTGACGAGCTTATCGCGTCCGAAACCAGCGTTCACGAACGCATTGACAAAAGTAGCAGACAAGTTCTGCCTGGCTGAGTCAACCGGATGCTCTGTCAACAGTGATGGGCGCAAAGCCGATCCGGCCGACTCGAGCCACGTCTTGTACACCTCCTCAGGAGTTTTGGGCTCCATGATGTCGAGCTAATAATTATAACAAAAACAAATATTTGAACCATTTCAGTGACATGTGCTTGTCAGTGGACAAGTCTCACTTTCAGCCAAACAATAAAGTGGCAAATAATAAGCAGCTAAGAAGACAGGAATAAACACTTGTCTGTTCAAGGTGCAACTAAATGGTTTAGTTGTACCTTGAACAGACAAGTGTTTATTTCTGTATTTAGTTTATGGCTATTTGTTCTGTGGGCATCCAATGAGCAGTTTAAGAGAGAATTTACACAATAATATTCATGCAGAAGCTTAATAATATATTATCTTTTGAGTACAACGATACTGCTAAACCGACTCACCTCTCTAGCCAGGCTGAGGAAGTGGTCATTGATGTGTGCATTGAGAAGAATTGTGCGAAGGTCTTCATCATCTACTTCCAACGGAATGTACTGGCGCGCCAACATGTAGCACAGTTGTTTCTTAACCAACCTGTTAAGACAATAATTTTTAATTTAAAATTTGGGTTTGCACACATAATAAAAAAAAAATATTGCACATTTTAAGTTTCGATAAGTGATTTAGCCTATGAAACATTTCTCAGATGTATTTTGTCCACATCTTGAATGTTAAAACCAAAATCAATATTACTAACAAAAAATAGTCAGAAAACAACCAGCCAAGAAATAAAAAGCTTTTTTACAAAAAAAGATAACCACCTTCAGAAACTACAAAATAAAAATAACTTTAGTTTTGGAAGTCGGCGGCTTTGGTTCTGTTTTTTGTTATGTACCTAGGTAAGTATTGCCACCGACTTCCAAAACTAAAGTTATTTTTATTTTGTAGTTTCTGAAGGCGGTTATCTTTTTTTGTAAAAAAGCTTTTTATTTTTCACTTTTTAGTGCTTGTGTATTAATGTTTGAAATCCTTACAAAAAGCCCTTTCAAACAATACCTCACACGATATATTTAATTTTGGAAACTGGTAGGAGGGGGTTGACGTACCCGCCCCCCACTTTTCCTTCAGACAGTCATCGACTACACGTATAAACAAAGCAATTTCACTTGTTACGATATTGCTGCTATGATTCTGTGAAGAGTTCAATTCCATATCTCCAAAGTTCATCATCAGATATTGAAATGGTGACAATGGGACCACACGACAAGCACCAGCTTTCAAATAAAAAAAGAATCATGAAAATCGGTTCACCCAGTCGCAAGTTAGGAGCTAACAAACATAAAAAAAAAAAATACAGACGAATTGATAACCTCCTCCTTTTTTTGAAGTCGGTTAAAAATAAGCTATGTCAAAGTTTCAGGCTTATATAAATTGTCAAATAGTCAGAAGGTTGAAGCTAGTTCAATTAAATAGCAAGTAGTCACACTTACGGATCAGTGCAGGAATTGAAGACTTCTTCACATTTAGCCTTGTCATGCAGCTGCATTGACACAAGTAGAGCACGAGGGTATTCACCAAAACGTATGTATGTGTCTAGAACTCCTTGCAGAATCTGAGTGGACTCTGGTTCAACAACATAGCTGGCACATCTGAAATAAAGAATATGTGATTGTATTTTATTGTGACGCAATGTAACTGGGAATTCTATCTAATTTTATTTTAGTTTGTAAACAAGGGAATCGGCACCAATATGAAGCAAAACCACCTTAAAAACCTATCTTATTATAGGTATCGCCAAACTTCTAGTTCGCTCTGAAGTTGCAATGGCCGCGTGTTTGCGCCGCACAACGCCGCCCCCGCTTCCCCGCGTGTTCCGGTGACGCCTGTTTTGTTGTTACTGCGATTCTATTCGAGACAACTTCAAAGCGAACAAGAAGATTGGCGATACCTATAATTGTTTATTCATACTAAGTAAATGGTGTACTTTACTGTGTTCTCCTTGAATAAATGGATGTGGCAATATATTACGATTATGTTAACAACATTTACATTTAGGTTATCAAATATTTCTTGAATTCTTTCACTTACCCAATCAAATATAAGCATACTCTAGGATAGTTGCTCTGGTCCATGTGCTGAGTGAGCAGATCAAGGCGATCAATCTCCATCAGCAGGTCACAGGCCTGGATCTCCGCTGAGTGCTTCATGTCAAAGGAGATCACATCTCTTACAAGGTTTAACAGAGAATCCATATTCTCTATATTCCATTCTTCTGCTATTTCACCCTCCAATTGTCTGTTTTGTGATTTAAGCGAGAAACCAATGTTTTTTAATATATTATTTAAAGGAAATGACAAATTATAATTTGAAAAAGAGCAGCTTAACCTATTATTCTTTAAAGAAAAGCAATTTGTTTTCAAATAATAATATTTATAACTATGTTTAAATACTAAATTTTTTAACTTCATTTCAAGCTCCAATATCAAATTGATGATCAAAATTGTAATCATACCTGACATATTCATGTCCCCAGTCACCTACATTAGACATAGTACCAAGAAGGCAGTATTTGAGACACTCTCTTTTCTCAGCAGCATCCTGTCAATAATAATTTATTATCAGTCAAATTAATTTTTAATATATGTACAGACCAAACCAAAAAGAGATGGGAACAATTCTTATACTTACAGTGGAACCACTAACACCCATAGCAAGGACTGAGACAACATCAGCACAGAACTTCTTTGTCTGAGCATCTTGAATTTTTTCATAAACTATTTTGAGTGATGGATAGTGTTCCCTCAGGAACTTCAAGGGTTTTGGGACTGATGTCATCGAAGTTGTTGACGTCCTAATAAGTTTACTCAACATTTGCAACGCCGGTAGATATAAGTCAACATCTTCTCCCTGACAATAAAATACGAAATTAGGTTAGAACTGTTTGATTCTTACCAGTCATGTTTACAAAATTTCATCAAACACGACAGATATACACACCAGCAGCTTTTCAACCAACATATTGAGCTCTTCTTGCAAACGTTTGTCTTCTTCAGACTGTAAAAACAACAGAACAATGATTTCATTCATTTCTACTTAGACGATTGATTTAATTTTTTTAATAAATTACTTACCAAATCGTCATTGGGAGCAGTTGTTGGTTCTGCCTTTTCTTTTTTCGGCTCTTCAATCTTATTTTTCACCGTCATTTTTATTTATTGTTCTCTTTTAGTATAATATTGTTCAGAATACAATCCAATTTTTGCTTTCGGTGATTTTACAAAATTTTGACAAGTCACCGTCACAGACACAGAGTAATAAAGGCAAGCATAGATTATTTATCAGACTGACTATCACAGATTACATAGTGAACTAGAGGTACTAAGCATTACTTTATGGTGTTGTACATACAATTTCCATGGCATAACTGGAAAGATGACATGCACACAAAAAAATCGGTCTCCAAAGAGAAAACTTACATATTATATGAGTTGTGTCCCTTCCCTATCTAATAAGGTGACCATAAAATAACTTTGAAGTAGGACGCGACGAAAAAGCTGAGAATATAAGTTTATTAGAAGAAAATGATTTTGTATTATTATTTCAACCTTATTTTCAGAATCAGCGCCATGAAAATGAAAATTACACCTTTGTCCACAATTTATTTTGGTAGACATTATCGGTACAAGAACTCTCAAAAGCCACGAAAAACATGCACATGAATATTGGCTGGTATAGTTGTTAAATAAAATACTTTTTACCTGCTGTCTAAACTAATAATGAATAAGAAATGAGGAGATCCGCAGAAGAACTAAGCTCTCAGAATTGCAAAACTCAAGTGGCAATGCGCAGGGCACATAGCTCGTAGGGATCGTAAGGCTTTCCAGTGGTGCGAAGGCGCACTGAGGGAAGGCTCCCTCCGAGGAGGTGGACTGACTGCCTGGCGAAAGTTGTGGGAAACCGCTGGATGCGGGCAGCTCAGGATCGGTTATATTGGCAATCTTTTGGCTGAAATGATGATGATGAAACTAATAATAACCAAAAGTAAGTTGCACGCGACAGCAGCAGACGACGTGTCGCAGCGACACTACTGGATCTACGTATTTCTATGAAATTCCCTCCGTAGTTAGCGACATGAAGCTAGCGACGCGTCGTCGAGCGGCAGACGGCACGGTAGGTAGTGTCGTCCGACCGCAGATCAGTAGTGCCGCTGAGTGTGTTGCCATTTTTAGCAGAATCCTGCTTTATAGCATTTTAAGAGTAAAATTTAAGCTACAGCAGGATGCTTAGCATTATCGTAAAATTTTGTATATTTTAAAATTTAACTAATTTATGTTCTGCCCAACTTTTCCCCAACATTGTACCTGACTCAGATGTACAAATAATTGATAACGAATATCGACAATTAAAATTCGATCAAACTGTTTAAAGTTACGGTTAATCGAGTAACAGTAGTAGTAGCAGTAGTAGTAGAACCAACTGGATGCCATCTGCTGTTGCCGTCTGCAGTCGGGTTCGAAATCATGACTGCAGCGACATGACGCAACGACGTGTCGTGACTCGTGACGACATGAAGCGACGACATGTCGTCTGCTGCTGCTGCGTGCAGTCGGCTACCAACTTGTACCTTAAGGCTGAAAACTAAGGTACAGTTGCGAAAAGACTAAAGATCCAAGGAGCTCGTAATAAAAAAGATCATATTACCTAAGGTCATTATTACTTACAAATGCAATATTACGTTACAAAATTAGCTGCCGTAATATGATGCGATGCGAATAATAGCAATAACTCCAACGCAAAGGCTATATCTACCTACCTACTTTAATCGATGTACAAACAGGCAAAGTTCGGATATTTAAATGTGCTGTACTGCCGTGGTGAGCTACTTAAGTGATTCACTGAAAATTACCAATTCAATGAGATTTTCCTGGAACGATAGCAACATCAGAGTAGTGGTCCCAAATTGAAGATTTTATTTTAGTATAATATGAGACGTAGTCAGATCAAGCTCTGACTGCTTAAACAATTTAAGTTACCTGTGATGCTGTGTTGACTGACATAAAATACTTATTAGTTTAATAATAACGTCGACGACGCCGACAATAAGGTCAGTAAAAGTTCTTTTTGATTTGTACGGTTTGTATTTTCAGGATATTCATAAGTTATGATTCAGATGCACCATCGTCTCACATAAATAAAGCTACGATGACTGAGAACCTGTGACTATAATTATTATTTGTCTCGTATAATAAACAAAGTGCACATCGTAACTGAAGCGTATTGCGATTACTGAATCATTGCCGAATCAAATAAATATCAAGCTTTAAAGTTCAAAGCTATTAAATCAAAAAGATTTTAAAGTTACCTAATATAGATTTAGTAAAACCTATAACTTACATAAACACGTAATATATTTTTTGTTTTAAGTAGCTGTCTACTACTTTTGTAAATTCTAGTATTTTTTTCAACTGTTGAATATTTTATGACATTCTCCAATCACTGTTTTTGTCTAAAATATCAAATCCAGACTTGGAATCTTACTATAATTTGCAACATAATTTGTATGAAAAAAAAAACACAAGTACAGTCTGCTTTTTTTATAATTAACGGCTTCTCTAATTATTTTTTGACTATTATAGCTTTTTAGATAGCTGATAAAAAATGTATTTTTTTTTTAAATTATGAAATAAAAACATTATTTCCCATGTTCTTGGACGATGTTTTGATTTTCGGACAAATATTTTTTTTAACTATCACGGAAAGTACGTGATGGAAAAGCAATTCCATTTAAATAAAATATGTACTTAATACTTAGACTTTGGATTCGATATTAGGTATATCGGGGGCACGGCAGTGCCCCCGCCAAGACGAGCCAAGCGAAGCGCAAGGGCACTACCTACCTTTTCTCGAAGTGTTTCGCCGTTTTTTTGAACCCTCATAGAGTTGGTTTCCGATGTACCAGATAGTTCATATTCTCAGGATATGATGTCAATAATAGACTAATTATATATATTATATTATATATACTTTAGATTTTATTGATATCTAAAATACACCGATTTCGTCACTGACACACTGACACACTGATGATCATCAAAATGTTTGGCTACTTCCTGAAGTGCTAGAAAGCTGAAATTTGGTATGTAATCTAAGTTTAGTATACAACCAACAAAAAAATTCATAAACTTATAACTTTCGCCCCCCATCCCCTAAAATGGGGGGGTGGAAGTTTGTATGAAACTTCAAAATGTTAGGGTACTTCCTGAAGTGCTAGAAAGCCGAAATTTGGTATGTAAACAAAGTTTAGTTGGAAGTAGAAAGACTGCCTAGCAACTTACAAAAAGAACTGAAATCCCACAAAAACATTTCATGTAAAATGTTGCCAAGACCACCACATAAGGTTTGCCCTGTGAAAAAGATATCAGATCTCATGTAGAGCCAAGCTTCTGAATCTACACGGCCTAACTCTGCCGACTCTAACTTCACAAATTCTACATATCAGTAAAAATGTATGGCTTGGCTGTTTCGTTACTTACTTCAGAAACTAAATATTCGCATCACCTCCACGACGGTTTCGAAACGGCGAAGCCATACATTTTTACTGATATGTAGAATTTGTGAAGTTAGAGTCGGCAGAGTTAGGCCGTGTAGATTCAGAAGCTTGGCTCTACATGAGATCTGATATCTTTTTCACAGGGCAAACCTTATGTGGTGGTCTTGGCAACATTTTACATGAAATGTTTTTTGTGGGATTGATAATATAATAAAACCTCTATGTCCCGAAAACGATGGATTATCACTTGAAAATAAACGGAGTTGTAAATGGGCCACATTATCAACTCAAATCAAAAGTAACTCAATATTGAGACTGTCATGTCCGGGTGATCTGCCTCTGCACATTTATTTTTATAAAGGCAGCCACTTGCTGGGCTCTGACAAATCTCAGCATCGATGCTCTTGTTTAATGGTCCTAATAATGACAATACTGCAAATAGATACTTAATTGAACATATTGTCGATTCTCCACAACTCCCAAAATTACATTTGGTTAATAATTCTATGTGCATTGTTTATTTTTCTGTTCTTTGATTTTGGTTATTTCAATGAAGTCTCGCTTGTAGTTTCAACAATAGGATGCTTGTCGACCCTTGTTTGTTTTGGGTAAATAAGTATAGACATTTTTTGCAGGTACTATGCATCGCAACAAAGGTGTACCTCTTTTAAAACTTCTAAAAGCCAACAACTGGTTGTCATCTGATGCCTGTATAAAGCCGCCTCAATTGCCGATCGAACATATGCCACGTCCAAAACCACTGCCTCTTTTCGGGACAAAGTTAGAA
This sequence comes from Hoplodrina blanda, assembly GCA_949316365.1. NCBI lineage: Eukaryota > Metazoa > Arthropoda > Insecta > Lepidoptera > Noctuidae > Hoplodrina > Hoplodrina blanda. Next base: position 10,214,700 of record OX438592.1, read on the forward strand.
TTCATTGCAGCAGGCAGCGGAACAAAGTAAGGCATTATTTTATTTGAATTAAAAATAACTATAAAAACGTTATCTGTTGAGACTTTGATTCGCAAGATTACATGCGATCCTAAACGCGTGACAATGCGTAAATACGTCGCAAGCGCCATTAAAGGTAAACGCAGACTTGGCTGCACCGCAGTCTCCGCAGTCCCCGCAGTCATCGCTTTTTGTTGATGGCCTCGCACATGGGCGCACGCATCGCACTTGATTTCTTTCATACAGATTGTAATATAAATTGCGAATGACGTCATCCGCGCCGCGCTAGCCGCAGCGTTGGCTGCGTGCGGGCCGGCGTTGCGTCATCAGCTGCGGCTTGGGGAGTTCGGTCGTTTTAGGGACTGCGGCGTCTGCGACGCGGGTGGGTATGCGAGGTTGCATAGAACTTCGTAAAAAGAATGCGAAGACTGCGGCGCGTGCGGTGCGGCCAAGTCTGCGTTCACCTTTAATTTCTGTTCAAAAACCGGCAGTAGACCGGAACAGCCGCGTCGACAAGCTTCTTCAAGCCAAACACACATCTTCTGTTTTTGCGAAGGAGGATAACGAGGCTTGGCAAGAATGTAAATATGTTATTTTTCTTGAATCTAAGTGTGTAATGTAATTTATGATGCAATAAAGAGAAATATAATAATAAATAAAATATAATATTTTATTTAGTGTCTCAAAGAAGCCAAATACATAAATTATGAATAATTATGGGCATTGAGAAAACGTAGGTATGGGCTCACTTAATACAATTGTTTTATGTTACAGGTTACACGAATATGCGGATTCTCGCCATAAACAGTTAGGTCCTATATATTGTGAGAAGTTAGGCGGCAATACTGAACTGGTATTTGTTAGTGATCCTATGCTTATAAGAACGCTATTTCTTAATCTTGAAGGAAAGTATCCGGTACATATATTGCCAGAGCCTTGGGAATTATATGAGAAACTGTATGGATCGAAAAGGGGTTTATTTTTCATGAACGGTGATGAATGGTTAGAAAATCGTAGAGTCATGAACAAGTATTTACTTAAAGAAAATTCAGAAAATTGTTTCGAGACACCAGTAAGAAGGACTGTAAAAAATTTAATACAAAAATGGAAAATCGAAATAGAGAAAGGCACATTTGTGCCGAATTTAGAGTCTGAATTTTACAGACTATCTATAGACGGTATGCTTTTATAACTTTTCAATCTTTTTTTTACTTAAATATTATAGCTACTAAGCTACCCAATAAACACAAGACGAATATTTTCGACGCGTCTTAAATTACTGTTCTCGCATATAAATAATGTACCTATTTGTTCGTACCTTTTATTGAAATTATATTGATAGTAAACTTTTTCACAGTGATAATAGCAGTAATGTTAGGGAGTTCTTCATCACTGAAACCGCATAAACATTATGAAACACTGCTGACTATGTTTTCTGAAACAGTTAAGAAGATTTTTCAAACCACAACAAAGTTGTATGGATTACCAGTTAAAATGTGTCAAAAGTTGAATTTAAAAGTATGGAGAGATTTTAAAGAATCCGTTGACATATCTTTATCACTAGGTAATTATCTTATAGAAGCGAAGGTATGCATCAGGCATTTATTCTGAAACTAACCATTAAATTTATTTTTTTTACAGCTCATAAAATTGTCAGTGAAATGTTAACACATAGCAAAGACGACAACGGATTGATAAATGTTTTAGTTGAAGAAAACGTAAAACCCGAAGATATTAAAAGAATAATTGGTGATTTCGTTATTGCGGCTGGAGATACGGTATTATTTTGGTATTAGTAATGTTTGTCATGTTGGAAGACTAGCTTTTTTTGGTTTAATTTACTTGTGTTTAGTTACATTTCAGACATCTTATACAACTATATGGACATTATTTCTACTTTCAAGAAATGGGAATGCAACACAAGAATTACGTTTAAGAAACTCTAACATTAATTATGTGATCAAGGAATCTATGAGGTTATATCCCGTAGCTCCATTTCTAACAAGGATTTTGCCAAAAGAATGCATTTTTGGGCCATACAAACTCGCCAAAGGTGTAAGTATAAGGTTTTATTATTTTTACTTGGATGGAAGGGGAACATTTAAGCAACAGCTCATACACTGCTATATTTTAAACGATTCTATCTTAATACCCCTATCCCCTTGGGATTCATGTACCTATTACCTGAATATCGGGATTTTCTGCCTTTTGCAAAAATCCGACGGGCTTTAGGCTAAGACGGTGTCTTGTCAGACTCAAGGCATTGACTTAATATCTACCATTAAACTAAACTATTTATTCCTCTTACGTCTTTAATTTCTGGTGCACTTAATACAATTAAAAGTATAAACTAGTTACTTAAATAATCAAAAATCTTTAACATAATACGTAATACATTAACCTACCTAAAGATGCTATGTTGAACGATTTCTAAAACGTATTAGTTCTGTTATAGATTTAAAATATCCTAGAAAGTAAGAACAAATGGTCACACTTCTAAAAATTACTAAATTAAAGTTTACTGGAAAGATATTCAAGAATCTTAGATTATACATTATTTATAATCTAAGTCCAGAATCAGTTTATGTATGAAATAAGGATTCAACGCTGACAAATCATTCACAATCACATCACATATTAACAAAGACATTAAATTGTATATTTAGAGCCTGTTTCACAATCTTCGAATAAGTTCCGATTAAATTATTTGGCAGATTATTTCATACAAATTCTGTTCCATTTTTGAAAGTATCTGGTGAATAGCGTTTAATCAAAGGTCGTGAAACAGGCCCTTAATCTCTTTGCATATTAATTTTAATATGAAAGGGACTCAATTCCTACAAATTCTGTTCCCTTCCCATCATGATCGTTTCTTCATGTCTATTGTAATGCAAAAGAAAGTTTGTCTTACATACATTTATTTCTAGAATTCATAATTTAAAATAGTCTGCTAAATTCTTTGAAAAATTCAGAAATATCTCTGAAAAGAAGTTAGGTACTTCAAATTAATGACATGGGTCTAATAGTCTCGTTACTCACTGAAATATTTATAACGGTCTATGATTTTATCGATAAAATATTACTTTCCTCTATGGACAGCCCTATCTATAAGTGCCTCTTCCACAAAAGTTATTATCATGGCATTAGATGAGTTTTAATTGTATTAGGTTATATTTAAATAATTTAATAGTTAAAAATGATTTATGAACAAAAGTAAAATTATTTTCAAATTCCTCTATTTTTTCCACCTGTCCAGATTCTGGTTATCAAGATTCAGAAAATCACTCCTTGTTCGTATCGAAATATCAAATAATTAATAATGATTTGAATTAATTGATATTTTGTATTTGAATCATTTACTATTGTATCATTCAATTTTCATAAAAAAATGTTTTTCTAGTTATTTTCCAGTTGATTTCTGCTAAGAGATGAAGCCTGCTTCTAACGTTCTAAATTACGATCCCAATAAACAAAATAATTGTTGGCAACACTGCTTCAAGTGCTGTCTGTCACTCTGTCAGTGATGTGTCTGATTCTTATAAGCTGTTTTGTCAGTTTATTGAATAATATAATTAAGTAAAATAAATACATAATAACAATAATCCCTTACGAAATGTTAATTTATAAGCATATAGCTAAGTTACAAAATATCTCTACAGTTAAAAACTATCGAACTTTTAGCGCAATTTGTTGTAACCTCAATACTACTAAAGGAAAAAATGAAAAAGTGTTTAAATGCAGTGTTCTGAATCAAAATATGTTTAATTCAATGGATTATCATCTCAGAAGGCATATATCAATGGAAGGATTCGTAAAATGGCAAGAACAAACTTACGCAAGCATATCAAGTAGCACTCCTGTGCATTTCATGCAGGATGGGTTACTTTACTTTCACGACGCAACCGGATTGAATTGGTGGGTCACTATTGTTACAGCTACAGTACTTATAAGAACGCTTATGACTCTACCACTATCTGTTTATCAGAACTACATATTAGCTAAAGTAGAAAACATTAGCCTAGAATTAAAGGACCTGGTAAATGAATTAAAAAAGGAAACAACAATAGCTAAGAAAGCTTACAACCTAACGGATAAACAAGCTATTATATTATATAAGAGATCAATGAAAAAGCAATGGAACAATTTAATAGTGCGAGATAACTGCCACCCTTTTAAAGCCAGCTTACTAATATGGTTTCAGCTTCCTGTGTGGGTGTGCATGTCATTTGCTTTGAGGAACCTAGTCTACATGTCTGATGCTGATCCTGCAGCATTAGTTACGTTTATGGAATTATCTGTTGGGGGCATAGGATGGATTCCTAATTTAACAGAGCCAGACCACTCTTGGATCCTGCCAGTGGCATTTGGATTGACTAACTTATCAATTATTGAAATACAAAGGTTATCTAAGCTGAGGCAACCATCCAAGCTGTACAATGTTTTCACAAATGTTTTTAGAGTATTTACAATAATAATGATACCTGTAGCTGCCAGCGTACCTTCATGTATGTGTTTGTACTGGATGACTTCAAGTAGCATTGGCTTGGTCCACAACTTGGTGTTACTGTCGCCATCATTGAGAAGAAAACTGAAGATACCATTAGCTCCAAGTGAGCTAGAAGAACCCTACAAACACATAAAAGAAGAATTGAAATATTCTTATTCAAAAATTTTAAGAAGAAATATACCTAAGGAATCATAATATTTGTTTAATTCCTACACCCAAACTGTGTTCTTTAATAGTATTGAAAGTTGGATCTTTGTTATTCAATTAGATTAGTAAAAAAAAGCAATTCTTTCACAATAGCTGTAAAAAAAATTATGAGTGATTTAAATTATTTTTAAAACAAGCATTGGAATAACAAATGAATGATTACAGACTCCAATCATAGCTTCAATATATACATCAGGAAGAGATGAACAAAACTTTAGTAAAGCAGATGAGTATCTTCCTTACCGTTGGGACCGCAATGATGAAAGAAAGAAAAATCTTGTGAACCATGTGTCTTCTGCATCACTACCATTCGCACTTGGTGCTAGATCTTGCATTGGCAAGAAGATAGCAATGCTACAGATGACAGAGCTTATAAGTCAGGTAAATATTAATAACTCAGGAGGCCTACCCCCATTTCTCAGAAAAGTCCCATTAGTCCCCATCTTGTAAAACAGTATTAATTTCATACTTTGACTTGCACATTAATGGATTTTCAATGCTCAGCCCAGTGCCAAGAGTCAAAAATTAAACTACTGAAATTACAAAGTAATGTTACTTGTTGTTCTTTTGTATTTTGTAAACATTTAGCTTATATTTATTCAAAATATTCTGGGTGAGAATCTCATGTTTTATTTCTTAATACCCAATTTTTTTTATTTTACATTTGGTTCTGTTGAATAGGACATGTTTTATGATAATAATATGGTATTCTTTTTTGTTACAGATTGTCCAAAACTTTGAATTTGAGTGTTTAAATAAAGATGAGATAACTGCTAACACTTCACAGGTTCTTGTGCCAAGCAGAGATATTAAATTGGCTTTTTCATTGCGAAAGCCAGAAATAATACAGTAGAGTTCATAAGTCAATTCCTTGTCACTACAGAATCAAGATACACCATCTTCGTTTATGTGATGTATTTAGGCTATTTTTACTGTATTTAATTTTTTATTTTATTGATGTCACTTACATCAAGTTAAGGTATTAATGTAAATTAGGTTGGGTTGGGTCCTTTTGATACACATTATGAATTTTCAAGTGAAGTGAGTGAATGAGTGTTTTTTTTCAAATGACTTTTTTAAATTATAATACATTAATAAATAGTTAAGCAGCCAGACTGTTATTTATTCTTTAAATATAAAAAATAACTATTATTTACATTCACAAAAAGAAAAAAGAACATTGGTAGTTGCAAATTCATAATTATACAATATTGTTTTGGTTAATGTAATGGAGTGCCCAAAAAGACTAACTAATAATTCCGATAAATTTTTGTATGAATGCAATACCTATTACATAACAAAGTACTTCTATGTGGGTAAATCATTACTATACATATAAAATTTAGTTATAACATTTCAATAAATGCAATATTCACAAATAATAAAAACCTTAAAACTAAATAAATACATCAATTTATAAAATATTGCTTTATATGGCAGTTTTAATATTTTGTATTATGTATTAGAGGTAAGTACTAAAGCACAATGACACAGGAATCATTATTTTAATCATAGGTTCCTTTTACCTTACAATAATATTATCACTTTACGAGTTGTCTCAGTATCATGGACTTTATATCTTCAAGCCATTGTTCTTTATACTCTAGGTTGAGTATGTTTCTAAAAGATTTCGTGCGATCTGACTCGCCCATTTTACCTGTTAGCAAGTAAGCAACTGATTCCACGCATAGGAAACCCATACCCTCGCTTAGCGACCACACATATATTTTATCGGCAGTGTCCGGATTCAATTGAAACTGAAGAATAGCACTGCTCAGCAATCCTTTCAGTTTTTCGAATAAAAATCTATCTGCTAACAAAAGGACTTCTAAATTAGTTTCTAATTTATCTGCCATTGGGAAGACTTGGACATCACATCTGGGATTATTTAATCCAAAGTGCAACAAAGTGAATAGGTATTCCAATGCTGGCTTGGTAACATTCTTTAACCTGACACATTTTTCTACAGACTCTTTAAAACACCCCATTAACATGGCGCTGAAAACTTCAGAGTTTTGACACAGAAAAACTCTGTTGGCTTTTACTGTTGTTAAATCATCTAGTTCAAAAGTGACTATTTCGTCTGGGGATAAGTTATCAAGAATAGGATCGTAACTAATACATATTTGGCTCGTAAATCTATTTTCTAGCACTTTGGGATCTTTTATATGAACATTATTAGCTAGTTTTGCTAAAGCAGTAACGCAATCTTGTATGTCTTCTTTAGACTCTGCTATGATTGTGAACAACAAGTTTAATGCACTGCAGTCAATCAAATATTTTTTGAGCGGTTTTTCGGTTCTGTAAACATTCGGAGCAATTAGAATCATGAAGGCAATAAATGTAAAAAAAAAAAATTTAGCCTTGCTATACAGTTACCTCACGATGTATGGTAATGTCAGTGACAGCGTCTGTTTCATAGACGAGCTACCTTTTAGAAGTTGATAGCTAATTTCACCAATACCATAACTGGACTCTGCTAATATTGTCAGCTGACTCAAAAGCTTTGAACTCAGCCTTAAAATCTGAAAAGATTGAAAATGGTGAATTTCGAATAGAAATCTTGTTGTTTCATCATACGACAAGCTGGTTTACAAGCTTCGATTTGAATCTTATGCCTTTGTTTAAAAACCCAATTTCAAATTAAACAATTACAACATCCGACAAATTTCGTTATAACACTATCTTTCACTGTTAATATTGTCTAATAAACCCCATTATTTCCTGATATATACAAAGCAATGTAAACTATTTGCCATTAACATTAAAACTATATGTTTTGGTCAATCACTTAAATGCAGCCACTTCAACAATACCTCAACACAAAGTAATTTGGCCGCTAATTTCGACTCGACGACTCACCTGTTTGCACTGCTGACATTTAGTAGGTGGATGTTTAGAGCTGACGGACATATTATGTAGTCTTAAAGCTAATCTATGTTTTAATATACTCATTAGGCAGAGAGCATTGCTGAAACGGAAAGAAAATTTTAATAAGAATTTTTACTTTAAATAAAATTAACAGTAGAAGCTAACATTGAAGTGAAAAGCAGAACAGTTGCTCACAGCAATGTTATCTCAACTCCAGTGATAAACTATGCAGGTTCATACACATATTATCGAACAGCGTCGTAGGTATAACGCGAATCGACAACTACAGCATAATATATTATATTGCTGCTTTTCACATGCTCGTGTAGTTTTTAGCAGTCTCGTGACATTTAAAAAAAAATGAAAACTGCACCTAAATTGTTATTATATGTACTATATTTATATAAAAATCAATTGCTGTTTGTTAGTCTCGCTAAAACTCGAGAACGGCTGGGCCGATTTAGCTGATTTTGGTTTTGAAATGTTCATGGAGGTCTAGGGAAGGTTTAAACGGTGAGAAAATATGGGGTAGGGTTGGGGTAGGGTAGGGGCAGGATACCACGCGAACGAAGTCCCTAAAAACAGCTCTTTTAATATGAACTCGGGAAGTCGGTCTCAAGGGTAAGGGTAGGGGTAGGGTAGAGGTAGGGGTAGGGGTAGGGTAGGATTAGGGTAAGGGTAGAGTAGGGTAAGGCAGGGGTAGGTTAGGGGTATTGGTAGTGTAGCAACCAGCAATTCAGTCAATATACCACGCGTACGAAGTTGCGGCGGGTCAGCTAGTAGTATATAGTTTTTATCACCTTAATACTCTGGCAAGTATGCGCGCCGCTCGTCCTAAAGGTCGTTTGCACCTCTCCACATAATCCAACAACGCGTTCAGACAATCGCGTCCAGTCAACAGCTCAAGTGTTTGGTTTGGCACCGGCTCTTCCCGCAGAGCGCCGGACGAGTTGCAAGCTCCGTGGGAGACGCGGAATAGTAGAACTAACACGCATGCTATGCGAGACGATTTGGTGTTTGTAACAAGCTTGGAAACATCTGAAAAAGAAGTGTTAACCAGGGAAATATATTACTACGTGCCAATCTTCGGCGGAGGTCGCCGACGGCTATTACCTCAAAAAATTAACACGCAATATTAAATTAAATATTTCTATCCTTGGTGCATTTTAGTTATATTCAAATGGATTCCACAATGAAATTATCCCAGTTATTATAGTATAATAGTTCATATTCTATAATTTAGGTGCTGATAGCAAGTGTCACTGCAGCCGTCGTCGGCATACGGCGACAAATTACTGACTCTTGAATTGTACTGAAAAGAAAAGTTTAAAGATTTTCCTAACCTTCCAAAGGGGCTTCTTCTTCGACACTCTCGTCGTCCTCCATGATGAGTTCATCAAGATCGTGAGCCACTTGCGCGGCGTCCAGCTCTGCGGCCGCACTGCTTACACCGGCCAGGTCCACGGCTTCATTCTCGTTGTCACTACACACGGGCGAGTAACGACCGGAAATTTCTGAATCGGAACTGTCTGTAATTCAAGTCAAGTGTTGAAAAATTAACCTAATGAGGCAAACAATAAGTTCAATAACAAAAAAAAAAATTCGAGTCGAGTAATCTTAAATGTATCTTACCTTCTTTAATGCTAAATGGTGAAGTAGGTCCTCCAGAGCTACTCGAACTCCATTGATAGTCCGTCCAATAAGGAGATATTGAACTAGCTTCTCCTGAACTAACACCCGATTCAGGACTCCAGTCCCATCTGGCCCGTTTATTAGAGGAAAGCCCTCTAAATTCTGGACTAAACCCAGACTGATAGCCATCTGAATATGGAGATAATGGACCATGGTCTCCTCTATCAGGACTCATAGAAACGCGAGATCCTGATGCTTGATGGTTTGTAGGCCACTCAGGACTTTTAGGTTCCCAATAAACACCAGCTGACCAATCTTTGCTTGCCATTTTGATTAGTTGCGATTTCTAAAAATAAATTATAGGTTTAAAATTTTTAATCAAGACAAAAGTACTTGTTATTCAAGAAAATCAAAATAACAAAATAATAACCTTTTTCATTGCTTTTGGACTTGTAGATCGAGCTCTTTTAAGGCACTTACGCCGAAGTGGTGGCGCCTCATCTTCACTCTGGCTGTCATCAGTCGCGTCGCTGTCGACGGCATCCACAAATCCGACTATCATGTTATCTCTTTCTATTACCACCTTTAATTCGTCTTCGTTTTGACAAGACAGTGGACCTTTACGACGTGCAAACAAACTAACTTTTCCTTCTGCATTACTTGAGCCTTCATTGGCTTGCAATTCAGTATCAGATTTTATGTCTTTTGGACTTTCCTTGACTTTTTCTACAGGCTCACATAACATGGTTGTATGTTCCAGGTTGGTATGTTCGTAATTCATAGTTGTTAGATAGGTAGTCAGTTCATCAGTAAGTAAGCTCACAAGACCTTCATTAACTAAAATCTGGAATGCTGCAGAAGAAACATAACAAACAGAAATGATTATGTCGTCGGCATAACGAAACTATCTAATATTTTTTAAAACTATCTCAAAGTTGATAGCAGTAACTAATGGGTTAGGTTACAACTGAAAAATGAACCCAAGGTTCATACAATAATGGCAAAAAGTAACAAAATGCAATTGTTGTGTAGGATTTTAACTTAACTGTAATGAAATGAAATGAAGTACACTCTATGAGCTTTCATACGACATGATTTTCATCACTGTTGGGCAAAGTTGAAAAATGGGCTCAGGGGTCATAAAAAAATGCTATAACTGTTCGTACAACTTGACATCATTTTTATTTTTTTTATTAGCAGCTCCACAGGTGGTAGAAAACAGCACTAGTTATTACAATTTACCAGGGTATATTACAAACCAGGGGGCTGGAGCATTTGCAAACAGTCTTTTAATGATAAATCATGTAATATGTCGACGATTACATGATTAATTATTTTGAATAAGGATTTGATGAACACAGTGAGCACACATCTTGGGGTTGCAATTGGAACATTCGCAATGAATGCCTAGTGATATTTATAAATAAATAAAAATATTCTGTATTTGAACTGTAGCCATTAAAATATCTGTAATTCATTAATATAAAAAATAACTTGCATGTGTCATCGAAGACATATTGCAGAAGAGCGTGCATGGCGTGGGGGTTGACTCTCGCGGCAGCTACCAGCAAGGGTAGGCCGCCACAGTGACGCAAGCGGGAACGGTTCACTGACTCGCCACTCAGCTGCGCCAGCGCTTGTGCTGTGCCCTCCGGCCATAGGAAAACATCTGCAAAAAATTTATCTATAAATACATAGAATAAAACAAAATTGCTTACTGTGTCTAAGCAGTTGATTGCATCTTTGGAAGCACATAAACATAATATTTATGTTTTGTTTTGATAGTAATAGCCTCACAGTCTATCCAGTTTGATAAACAACATTTTTAAGGGCAGAACCTGTACAGAAATAATATTTTGGTTAGGAATGATATACACTATGTAACAAAAACCCTGTCAGATCAGTGTTGCCGTTGATCAGTTTTTATGTTTTATTTTAATTTAATTACTTCTTCTTTCTTCTTTTTTTTTTCACTGGGGAAAAATAATAATCTCAAATCCATTAAATGGTTACGTATATGTGTACGCAGTACGATGCCGAATAATACCCTTAAGGATCGGACAGGGTTTTTGTTACATGCTGTATTATATAAAATATAATAAAAAGTACAATACCTGTAATTTTTTGCAATATGCTCACTACACACTCAACAAATCCAGCAATGCCCAAAAGGGGGCGACAGCTAGACAAATAGCAAAGATTCATGAGACACTTCAGTGCAAGGGCTTCAAACTTTTTTGTTAGAGCTACAAGGCATTGATATCCTCTACCATCTCCTTGAATCTGGAAAATAAATATTTAGAACCACTTAACATGACAATAACACAGTCTGAATGTTTATGCGAGAGGTGCAGTTTTATTCTGACTGACCACACTGTGGGCAATAATTGTTTTGAAATAATCTTGTTGCAATTTTTATATACTTAGTATTTAGGCTTCATTAATAAACATAACATTTGTATTCCCTGCATCTTTCTAGTTATCTATACTAATATAATAAAGCTGAAGATATTTTTTGATTGATTTTTTTAAATGTGTTAATCTCTGCAACTACTAGTTGCATAGTATATGATAGCCAGACTCATGAGGATTAGAATCTGCTATATGAGATCACACTAAGACCCACTGTATCAGAGCAGTAATCAAAGACATAACACAGGTGAAAAAAACTATGCACACAAAGTTACGAGCAGCACCCAGTGTTGAATATAATGGAGTATTTTGGAAACAAACCTGTTCAGCACATTGTGCAGTAGAATGTGTAGTAAAGTAGCCCAAGCACTTCAGTATACCAGTGATTAGCTCTTCCTGACTCTTCCTTAGGCCTTCTGTTTCTCGACCAGGAGTGGTTGACTTAATAATGCCAGCTGTTTCACATTCTGTTGTCAATAATATTGCTATACAGCGCACCGAGTTCAAGCTAAGCATCTCATCTCTTTTCTCTGTTACCATCCACAGTTGTCTGGAGTAATGATACAATAAAATAAACAAAAATTTATAAAATTACCCAGAAATTGTAGTAATGACTATTTAGAGTATTTTTAAAGAAGCAGGGTAGTTTATTAAAAAAAAAATTTTAGCAGCTTAAGAACTTCACAAATATTGAGACAGGGATTATTTTTATTCAATCAATCACCCAGTGAGATGATGAATGGCCTAGGCTTCATCTTCCTTCCTGAAGGGGTAAGGTTTACAATTACGTCGCCTTGATAGGGGGGTGGGGGCGGTGGGGGGAGGTTATGGGGGACTAGTGGAGTCGCCCCCCACCATTTTTCCCCGCCGGAAAGACGACATTTTTCCTCGACGGAGCCCCACTAGGGCTTTGTATCAAGTCACATAATAGGGTCGTATAGCGGACGGGGAAGGCGGGAAGAGGGGTAGAGTCTCTCCAGACTTTCCCCCCGCCTAGAGATGAAAATTGACGAATGTTTCCGAAACTTACCAGGAAAGTTTCCAATATTGCCGGCAATATTGCGCAATATTGCCGGAAAGTTGCCAAAGTTGCCAGATTAGATAGTTTTTCAAATGCCATTTTCAATGTTTATGGGCTCATGAGGTTTTATGTAATGGTGTAATTATACGTATGACTAGTAAGTCTGTATAATTAATTGTTCACTTTAATTAATTTATAATAATCCAGGGAAATATCTGAAGATAAAGTTAAACAATGGCAGTGGTGACTTCGTGATAGTTGAACCCATAGTTTTTTAAGAATGTCACCTATAAATGTTATAATAAAAGTAAGAGGGCATTAATACCGAAAGAAATAAATATAAATCATACAACCGTGTAGTGTCATTTTGTAAATTTTTTGGACTTTTCTTCAAGTAACTTCATCTGTTTGTACTAATGTCGATTTTAATCTTTAACCTGAAGGCCTACCCATCTCTTAAAACCAGTGTTATTTTAATATTAGTTTGCCTTGCGCACGGTTGGCGCAATTTTTTTTTTAAGTGCCGGGCGATCTTCCTGTTTACGTATCGTTAGGGGCAAAGGACTTCATCGAAGATTTCTTTTTTGGTAAAGTTGACGTTTTTATTGCTGCACCATAATAACCGTGTCCATAGAAACCATATTCACCTCTTTTCCATCTCTCACATTAAAAACATTCCCCTCTCCCCCCCCCCCGCAAAACCCAAAATTTATATAGTGTTGCCCATCGTACGGAAGACGCACCCTTTTCGAGAAAAATAAAAATCAAAAGCCCATAACTCGGAAACGGTGCGTCCTAGGCGAAAAAGAACCGAAATTTCACTCCCCCCTATAACCCTCGTGTCAGCAGCACCACTATTAAATTTTTGGGTTTGGGGGGGGAAGAGGGGGATTGTTTTTATTTGAATGTTTTATTTTGTTTAATGTTTCGATTTCCTTACATCATCTCGGTTCCCCATGGGAGCAGCACCACTATTTAATTTTTGGATTTTGCGGGGGGGAGAGGGGGTAGTGATTTTTTAATTAAAAAAAACACTACATTTCCAAAATGGTAGCTCGGATGGAAATCTTTTCAGGAAAGAAATTGTTGCTCTAGTCGAACGTCTAGTCGTCTAACCGAGATGATGTAAGGAAATCAAAACAGTAAAAACAAAAAAAAATAAAAACAATCCTCCCTCTCCCCTCACAAAAACTAAAAATTAAATAGTGGTGCTGCTCCCATGGGTAACTGAGATGATGTAAGGAAATCGAAACATTAAACAAAATAAAACATTCAAATAAAAACAGTTCCCCTCTTCCCCCCCCCCCCAACCCAAAAATTTAATAGTGGTGCTGCTGACACGGGGGGTTATAGGGGGGAGTGAAATTTCGGTTATTTTTCGCCTAGGACGCACCGTTTTCGAGAAAAAATACATAGAAGCCTCCGCTGTCCGTCCGTCTATCTGTCTGTCACCAGGCTGTATCTCATGAACCGTGATAGTTAGGCAGTTCAAATTTTCACAGATGATGTATTCCTGCTGCCGCTATAACAACAAAACAAATACTAAAAAACAGAATACAATAAATATTTAAGGGGGCTCTCATACAACGAACGTGATTTTGTTGCTCAATATTGATAACGGCAACAGATAGACGCTTGAAATATTCACAGAATATTTAGGTATATATTCACTCCAAAAATAAATAATTAAAATAAAACAAATATTTAAGGGGGGCATCCTATACAACAAACGTGATCTTTTTGCCGTTTTTATAGATAATGGTACGGAACCCTTCGTGCATGAGTCCGGCTCGCACTTGGCCGGTTTTTTTTCATAGAATTAAAGTTAAACTATAAGAACGTAGAAAAAAAATTACGATATTTCAAAAATAGTTATGGTTTCATCACCAATGAACTGTCATGGATAGCTTATTTCTTTTCTTTAGTTTATCAGTAAGAAAATAATTGTAAAAGCTAAAATTTTCGATTGGATATTGTAGATAAGCATACGAACTACCACCCTGCAGACCGCAATTTTAACCTACTAATCAATTACATTAGTATAAGTTGTTTTTTATTTATACGTTTCTTGCCCAATGTTGCCGGCAACATTGGAAACATTCCCGGGAGTTTTGGCAACTTTGGCAATATTGCCGGCAATTTTCATCACTACCCCCGCCAGAGAGGTTCGACGGAGCCCCGCTTCGCGGGGCTCCTACTTCTGGGTGGTTTAAAAAAAAATAACCACGAAGGGGATGGCAGGGTCTGTTCGCTCGCTTCGCTCGCTCACTGGACCCTGCCATCCCCTTCTAACCTAACCTGTCCTAGTCGGGGTGCCCCAAGTCCCGAGCTCGCTTCGCTCGCTCTTACGCACAATAAAACAACAAAATCGTGTTTATCTGTCACTGTCAATGGCAGCAAAATGGCGGCTTTGCGATTCTTTTTACGCATTTTGACAGAAGCAACTTTCAAAAACGTAAGAATTTAGTGAAATTTACGTTTCGTTTTAAGCAATAGTTAGTGATTTATCGATCTTTTTGAAAATTGTTTTAAATAATTTAACTCCGCTCCGGCAGCTAAAATTGCTTGGGGGTGCTTAAGATAAGTCCCCTTGACCCCCCCACAATGTCAGAATCCTCAAATTCAGGCGACGTAATTGTAAACCCAACCCAATAGTTCTTTATTTAGGTTAAGTTTCAGTCAAAGATACCCATCTGTTTCTTTGAAAACTTTAACTACACACATCAAAAGTGTCTAGGGATCAATATATTATTATTACCAAATACATCTTGATCCCTAGACACTTTTGATGTGTATATATCTGACGACCCTGCATACCTATCTGTTTTGCTGACTGTACATTTAAAGGTTTAAAGTTAAAATTACCTGATAGCACGCACAGCCATTGTGAGTGTGGGATAAGATGTAAGCTTGTCTCTACTCTCAATGAGTGTTACCAATGCAGTCACAGCGCCATGATTGTGTAAACCATCTGCATTTGAATTTTTTTGTGCCAAATTGCCTATCACACGACATGCTCTGCCTACTATGCTATCACGGCAGACAGTTTTTATTATGTTAACTAATGGCCCAAAGGTATATAATTTACCAACCTGAAATGTTATAAAAAAACATAATAAATACTCAAAGGTTGCCGTAGAATATATCACAAAACAAACCAGTGAACCTTTTTCTTTTACTATGTATGATTTATTAATGTTCAATATTACATACCGCTAAGCTGCTTTCTTCCTCAAGGCAGCAATTTCCAAGTATGCTTAACGTAACATCAAGTATTCTTTCATTTGGTTTGCGCAAATGTGGCAATAAGTATTCTAAACCACCACATTCCCGAAAAAGCTTTATTCCACTGTCGTTGGTAATGATTTTGCTTCTAATTTTTAGTAAGGTTTCTTGAACACGACTAGAAGATGACGATTTCAGGCCTTCTATAATGGATTTGACATAATTTGGATCCATTTTCTTGTAAAAATTAAGGTTCTATTTTATTAACAAAGTTAAGTTTTGTTGACATTTTCTTTCTACCCGTAGAGTAAAGAGTTAAAGACAGACAGTGTCAGACTGTCAGAAGTCAGAATCTCAGATGTGTCAATCTTAGTTCGTACACTGTTTCACCACTTTAGATTATATAATTCCACCACTTGACTATACAACTACCAAGTTTTTCAAGTTCCGATTTTTAATTGGTAAATATTCCATGTAAATTCTGTTCCATTGTTACCTAGTGATTAGTGTCTATTCAAAGGTCTTGAAATAGGCCCCTGACATTGAGGTATATCTAGATATATCTCAATGGTAAACAGTAAACTATTGTACAATACGGCCGACGTATCTTGGCGGCCCTCTTGGTTAGCCGATTGCTGCGCAGTAAACAATTTTGTTTCTTTAAGATCCATTGCGCAGCCAAACAGCTATCTTCAGACCGCCAAGATACGTCGGCCGTACTATAACGCCAAGAGAGAGATTCTTGATTGAGAAATACCGAGAATAAGCATGTTGATTAGTAAATAATACAAACAAACGATGTTAGACGTAATAGTTTATGACATAAACTATTACGTCTAACATCGTTTGTTTGTATTATTATATAAACAGTTGATAGACAACATAAACTTTATGTTGTCTATCAACTGTTAGTATGCGCATACGCATTAATGTTATCTATTTTCCTTCTTTTTAACATAAGACATGTGTAAAAATGGAAAATAAAAAACCTTAAAGCGTACATTTAGGTTTCTTAATTTCCATTTTATTTTTTTATTTTGAACAAGAACAAAAACGAGAACAAAAACAAACGAAAATAAACTTAAAGTTTATTTTGTTCTCGATGTTTGGAGTTTCTACTTCAAAGAACTATTTGAAGTGAAAACTTCTTCATCCTCTTTGAGCGATTTTTGGTAGGGAGCTAAATATAAGGGTGCGTCCACATCTGGCGAATGTGCAGCTCGCGAGCCGTTTGCGAGCTGCCCGCGAGCTGCACGCGTCGCGTGCATTTTTGTTCGTGCGCTGCTCCTGCGCCCCCGCGCGCAGTTCGCGCGCAACCTAAGCGCCGTACGCGATCAGCGCGCGGGCGCCGCTAGTAAACGGAACTGTAAGCACAAGAATTGAGTGCGCGCAGACCGCGCGCAATGCGCACGCCTTTATACGAGCCTTGCATGAGTTGCGCTAAAGAGGCGCACCAAACCAATGCCGTGACTGCACGCACGCAGCTCGCGGGCAGCTCGCAAACGGCTCGCGAGCTGCACATTCGCGGCACTTTCGCCAGATGGGGACGCACCCTAATGCGCGCTCTACACTCGCGCGCGAATCGCGCGCGAAGGCCGCGAACGGGCGCGAACGCGAAGTGTGGAGCCGTTTCGCATATTCTTCGCGGTTTCGTGCTTTGTTCCCCGATTTTTGTCGGTTTTTTGTTCCGCTTCAAAGGGAGCGCGAAGCGCGAACGCGACGCGAACGTGCATGACTCCACACTCGCAGTCCGCGACGATCAGTATTGTTCGAGCCGTTGTCTGAGCTAGACCTGCATGACTGTGGTTTATCAAAAAAATTAACGTTTTCTCCAACGATTCTTAAAACGATAAAATTGCGAGTGTAGAGTCATTGTAAATTCGCGACAAGTTCGCGCCGCGAAATCGCGCCGCGATTCGCGGGCGAGTGTAGAGCGCACATAAAGGTTCGCATCACCGACATCAGAAGATGCCCAGGTGACGTTTAGTTTTCACTTCTCAGACGTAAAAGACACATACACAAATAGTCTTATGCCGGCTGTACACATTGGGCCAACGCGTTGGGCCAAAAATGAGGATTGGCAAGATTGCTGTTCACACATTGGCTCACATTGGCTTACTGATCATTCTGCATTGGCGCTTCAAAGATGGACGTAGTTCTTGCAGCCGCGGCAATTTATTTATACAGTGCGTTTAATTATGCGTATAATGCGTATAATTATTTATGTAGTTCATGCCGTGGATTCCAAATTATTCCTTCATGTCGATACAATTCTATGAATTGTAAAACCTCATTACTTGTCTACACCGGCGCCGCCATCCAGTGATGGGCGTAACTAGTTACTTAAGTAATCTAATTAATAATTGAATTACATAATAATTTGATTAAAATGTAATCTAATTACATTAATTACATTATACATAATTACATTATACATAATTACATTAAAAAGTAATTAGGTACACATTTCTGAGAAATACGAAAATGACACAATTTAAAAAAAAAAAATCTGTCAATCATTATATAGTTTTAAATCTTTTATTTGTTACCAATGATATTCTATCATTGTTTGTTACTCATTACTCAAGTACTCATTGCAATTAGTTACTAACCCTTAACCAGGCTATGGATTGAGGATTTCCCACCTAGATTTTTAAGAGTTTTTACCAGGTTTTGGTAAAGAATTTACCACAATCTGTCAAAAACGCCAACGTAGAAATATTATTTATCGTAAGACAAAAAATAAAGTGGAACGGAACGCAAATGTCACTTTTGCAGCCATTTCATTTGTGGTCGGCCGATAAACGAACATTTTTGTGACAAGTGCACTGTATTTTTAATCATTAAAGCGAATCGGAGAAAGATAAGTCGTACAATTTTTTGATATGTTGTAGAATTTGAGTTTTTCTAATGATTTGTGCATTAATTATAAGTAAAAACTTTTAAAATATCATGATATAACTAAATAAAACATGTGGGGAACCATATGACCTAAGCCTGTGAATGCTTAATTATTGCGGGAGTTATTATGTCCATTGCCCGGGAAATTAAAATCTTTATTTCATACTACACACACACACATCTTTATTTCATACTTGTACATTAGCAACAAAGTTAAATCAGCTGAAAATAAAATAAAAACTGTTTGGAAGATCATCAATAATGAAACAAATAGGAACAAGAGACACAATACTGACTACACTCTGGAGACTTCCCAAGGTGTCATAAGCAGTAATATTAATGTTGCTCAAGAATTTGCAGAATTCTTTACAGATATTCCAATTAAAACTACTGAAATCTTAGATTCCTCACCCTCACTTGCTGTTGACTTACTAAGAGTGAATGTTTCAGCCTTCCCTAAGGAATTTAAATTTAAACATATTAACCCTGTAGTCGTTATAAAGGCTTTTAAACAACTTAAGATCAAAGCTACCGAAGATCTGTGGGGCATGTCTACTAATGTTTGTAAATCTATTATTGAGACAATAGCACCCTATTTAGCCTTAATATTTAATTTGTGCGTAGACCAAGGGATATTTCCGGATTTAATGAAGTACAGCAAAGTTATACCGCTCTTCAAATCCGGAGATAGCAAGGACACTAATAATTATAGACCTGTTTCGGTTTTGCCGGTTTTCAGCAAAGTGTTTGAAAAAGTGATGCTCAATCAAATGCTCCATCATTTTAACTGTAACAACATCCTACACGATCAACAGTATGGTTTCACCAGAGGGCGTTGTACTACTGACGCCGGTGTTACTTTAATTAAGCATATATTTAATGCTTGGGAGGACTCACAGGATGCCATTGGCATCTTTTGCGACCTCTCTAAAGCGTTCGACTGCGTGAATCACGAAACACTGCTCCTAAAGCTTGAGCATTACGGCCTCGGTGATCTAGCACTTAGCTTGGTAAAATCGTATTTGAATGATAGACTACAGCAAGTTCAAATAAATGGTGTAAATTCATCAGGCTTAAAAGTAAAGATGGGGGTTCCGCAGGGTTCAATACTAGGTCCGTTCCTCTTTTTAGTTTATATAAATGATTTACCTCATTTACTAGAAAACCAACCACAAATGGTGTTATTTGCCGATGATACTTCACTCATTTTTAGAGTAGATAGACGAGCGCAACACCTTGACGACGTAAATAACGCCATGCTTAAGGTTCACAATTGGTTTACTATTAATAATTTAGTGTTAAATGAGAAAAAAACGAAATGCATAAGATTCACTTTACCAAATGTTAGAAGTAGTGAACTTAACGTTATATTGAATAAGGACATACTAGAGTTCGTCGAAAAGACAGTTTTCTTGGGGATTACGCGCGATTCTAAGCTGCAGTGGGGTCCCCACTTAACATCTCTTGCAGGGCGGTTAAGTTCAGCCGCTTACGCTGTCAGAAAAATCCGACAATTAACAGACGTGGATACCGCGAGACTAGTCTATTTTAGTTACTTTCATAGCATCATGTCTTACGGTATTTTGCTTTGGGGACGGGCTGCAGATATAAATTCTATCTTTATCCTGCAAAAGAGGGCCGTCAGAGCCATCTATAATCTTGGCAGTCGAGATACTCTAAGGGAATTGTTTAAGAAAATTAACATCATGACGGTACCTTGTCAATATATATATGAAAACATTATGCATGTTCGGAAAAACATTCATCTTTTTAAGAAAATTAGTGATAGACATAATTTTAATACTAGAAATAGGAACAAATTAGATCAACCAAGTTTCAGATTGTCAAAAGTAAAAACTTCTTTTATGGGGTACTGTGTAAAATGCTATAATAAAATACCACTGGATATTCTCCAACTAAATGAGAGAAAATTTAAAACATGCATTAAACGCACATTATGTAGTCAAGCATATTATAAGTTAGATGATTATATCACGGACAAAGATGTTTGGCAAAATGCTAGTCCTGCTCCACAGCTACTCGGGCTCACTAAATAGGATTGTTTTCTGTTTTTTTTTTTAGAGAATGATGTTTCTTACCCTTTTTTTTGTTGACCTGAATAACTTGTACCGTTATCAGTACGATTACTTTTTCTTTGTTACTTACCTCAGTCATATAACCAAGAAGTACACAGAGAGTGTTAGTATTGTATAATTTAATATCATTTATTTCAATTTTTGTAAATGTGAGTACCATGGAGCGTTTTATTTTTGAGTTACTATGTGTTTTGACAATGAGCATGGCAGTTGAGAGCTTGTCATGCTCACTCAAATGTCTCGCTGATGGTGGCGCATGTGTTGGATCATTTGGCTCCCTCCATAATGGTTGAGCTAGGTGGTGCTGATGCATGCGTCATGCTCGTGAACGGGTGCTGTCAGTTGGGATTGGTCATCTCTTAACTGCTATGGCTTACATCTTTATTTTTATTATTTTTAACTACTGTTTTATATTCATCTTCATTGTGATCACATGTAGAATCAACAAGAATAATGTAACCAGGATTTTGTAAAAACCTAATTTAAAAGAGTGCCGTGGAGTTTCTTGCTCGTTCTTCTCCATAGAGGCCTACCTCCGTTTTGGAACGAGCAACTAGCTTCATTATTCGGACTAACTGACAGACTCCTTGACAATTCAAAAGTGCCTGTAAATGGTCTAATTGAAATAAATGTTTTGACTTTGACTTTGACTTTGACTTTGACTAGGTTTTTGCCACGGGTTTTATTTAGGATTTACTCACACATCTCATTTATCGAAATATAAAATGTGGGTAGTTGTAAACTTTTGTCGTCATTATTTGTCAGTCTACTTTAGTGTATTTTTTGTTATTCAGGTAATAAACGATCAACAGCTCGAAAGTCGTCGTCTAGACAGGCAATGGGATTATGTTTTCCCACATGTCTTTTTTCAGGTTTTCAGCGAATTTTCTAAATATAATAAATAAAATCTCATTTCAAATTTAATCACTCATCTAAATCTACCAAAAAATCATTATTACTGCAGGATTTGTCCGAGGCCTGGTAAAGGGTTAAGTAATCTGTTACAAAGTATTTTAATTACTAATTATAATGTAACTGTAATTTGTAATTATGAATCTAATTACTTTTTGCTCATCACTGCCGCCAACGCGCAACGATACTGTCTCCGCTGACGAGTAACAACGAACTGAACAAGACACCAACGTGTGAACGCTGTTTGCGGAGCGCGCCAAGATCCTTTGATGTGTGCACAAAAAACCGACACTATTCGGATTGCCTGCCAATGTAGGCGCCAACTGACCAATTATTGAGCCAACATACCGCCAAGTAGCTCTCTACACGTTGGCCCAACGCGTTGGCCCAACGCGTTAGCCCAATGTGTACAGCCGGCATTACCTTCGGGTTCTCTTTTTTTTTAATACCACAGTCAAGCTTGATAGACAGAATGATAAAACAAAGCAAAAAAAAATACATAAAACAAAAATAATTTCTAATGATAGACTGTCAAACGCTTGAGATACTTATATCTCTGTTTCTATGTCAATAAATTCTTTTAATATTTTTAGCAATCTGTATTCTTTGCAATATCTGTGGTATTGGGTTTATCTGTGTATGTCAGTGATCTGTGGTAAATAAAAATGAAGAATTTGCAATTGCAATGCGATGACAGAATTTGCTATACATTTTTACACTGTTAAAATTACAATTAAATATATTTGATTGTATTGTAACATAAATTTGTCATGACATCGTTTTCTAAGAGATGAGTGTCTTCGGAGATTTTCAACGCGTGTGGGTGCAACGATTTCCAGAGAGTGCATTACCAGCAGCTTGGGAAGAAGATGTCAGGGCCAATTTGGCTAAACACAAACAAAAAGTTGCTATATTAAGAGAAGAATTGGAAAAAGAAGAGTTTTACGTGGAATATTTAGAAACATTGCTGTCAGATGTGGAGAAACATAAGGCTGCCGCTCAAGGCAATCGGACGGCTCCGCCCTCGGGGGGTGACGTGAACGATCTCGACGATAAGGCTTCTGATAGTAAGCAGGTAAATCGTAATGACCAATATTTACTTAAACTTAATTGTAATTTCCACACAAAGTATGTTTATTGAGTTGTTAAATACCAAAATTATTAATGTCTTGCAATATCTAATAGTTTCTCTTTTTTATAATACCATTATCTTATCTAACAATCGTTTTGGAAAATAATAATAGGTATTTATACCCTATTTATTTTTTTAAAGCTATAAAAATGAAAAACAGATAACTCAAAATTAAAATGTTAATTTAATACCTAATAAACTCACTAGATATCTTACAAGTAGCATAAACATTAGCATAATAGTATTGATAGGCTATTTAATAAAAAAATCCATTCCTGGAACTGGATCTACTTGTTTTTTCCTTTTTATCTTAGTTTATGTACTTGGGATGATTCATGAAGACTCATGGTTATAGACTTGTGCTGTTGAAACATAATTACATAAATGTTCCTTTTTGAAATAACACTAATCATATTTAACCTCTATTGTAAAAAGCTGAGTAATAAATGAATTAATACAACTTTGTACCTTGTAATCTAATTATCATCGTCACTATTATGTGGGGACATAATTATTATGTTATTAATTGATACTGAAATTCTCCTGTAAGAATGTAAGACCAATTATTATGTAAACAAGAAACTTTCTAATAAGTTGTAAATACAATTGGCTTTTGTACATACATGCATATTTAATATTTATTTTTACATGAAAAAAATAATATTAATTCTAAAGTATACATTTTCAAGTCAATAATTATATAAGTAGAGTATGTCCTCTCTTTCTTAAAAATGGAAAGCCTTGTTAATTATTTAGTGTGTTATTACATAATATTTGTCACATTAAAGCAAAACTAAATATCCATTTTGCAGTACAACCTATATTTATTTATCTGGAAAAAAACCAAAAGCTATACATAAAATACTGCTTGAGATAATCAAAAGAAAACAATTAAGGAGAATGAACTAAACAAATAACTGAACCATTCTTATCCACCTATATAATTATGTTAAACAATACTAATACTTCTATTTTAACTTTTGTGCAGCATAAATTTATATAATTTACATTATCTATACTCTATACAAATAAATAAAATTGAAGTGTCTGTTTGTAATATTAAAATAACCGCTTTATACTACATGCTTAAGAATGTATATACGGTACATATACCAAAATAATATTTTATAAAATTTTTGTCTGTCTGTTTGTTCCGACTAATCTCTGGAATGGCTGGACCAATTTTGACGGGACATTCACTGGTAGATAGCTGATGTAATAAGGGGTAACCTACTTTTATTTTAGAAAAAGAATTAGGGTTCCACGCAAAAAAATAAAACCTCGCAGTAAACCGACATTTACGCGGACGAAGTCGCGGGCAAAGCTAGTTGAAAATGAGCATATAGCTCAACAATCCAAATCACAGTATTGCTCTGTAGTAGTTATGTTCAAATAATCTTTAACTGTTTACCAAACCACTTGTTAATTAAGTTATGTACCTACCTCAGCTTAACAATAGTTTGATGAGTAATAAATAGTATCAAAACAATTTATTCATGGAAAGACAATTGTGTTATTGACCATAGTATTAAAATGTTACACCTTGTAAATGTAGTTCAGTATTATACATGCAGTATTCATAACTGTGAAATAAATATTAATGTTATGGAAACATTATCCACACATGAGTGCCAATTAATTAATATTTAATGCTAACTGTTAATTGATTTGTGAAGCGTGTGAAAGTAACAGTATGTTTGACCTGCTTCATGGCTGTTTAATATCTTGCAACATAAGTGTCTACAAATGGTTATACAACAACAAAGTGTGATGAATCATCAATGAGGATGTAAATGAGATGGGAGTTGTTTTAAGGCTCTGAATACAAATAGGTTCCTAGACATGCTTGCATACACCAAGGTGTTCAATACATGCCATGGATTAATACCATTGATATTGTTGAGTCAATGTGCTCTAACAAAATTGAACAAGACTTCAAACTAACTACATACTATACTATTAGGTATATTATATTTTGTTTGTAAAAATAAAAGTTACTCATTCAAACATATCTTTCATGTGCTTTGTTGCATCATCAACTAATTTAGATGAAGGCATGTCATTGTGTTAATTAGTAGAATATGAGGTAAATGGGCACATTGGCATTCATAAAAAACTTAATGAAGTACCCGGCTATTACAGCTATTTAGATTGGCATTTTTACATCCTCTTAGTTAATAGTATGAAAGCATTGCTATTCAAGGCTAAATTATGTTTTATTTAGCATTCTTGTGCATGTTTTCATTTTTAATTGAAATATGTTTAAAATTATATGTATTTTATAGGGTTCAAACAATGATTTGGTACTGCAGAAAAGTGAAGCAAGTCTTAGTAGCAATAAAAGTGAAGACTCCACACCAGAAACAGCTGAATGTGAACCAGTGCAGCTCAGAAATAAGCCGGTCCGTATAACTGAGAGGAGCTCGGTGAATCAATGCATTAATGAATTGTCAAACCTTGCCGCAGAGGCGGCACGGAGAAGATGTAATAGTGAAATAGTCCAGAGAACTGACATTAATCATGATAATGGTAATTGTATTATGTAATTAAGTTCAAGATTTTTGATATTATACTTTAGGCATAATGGTTTAAGACATTTATTTCTCATAAAGAGAATAATTAACTCATTTATAAAGGGTCACTAGTTAGCAATGCACTTAGTCCTTCAAAAGGAACAAGCCTAATACAAAAAGATACTGATAAGCATGACAAAATATATATATATATATATTGCCCGGACTGTTATGTTCTCAATTTGTTACTGTAGTATAAAAATATAATATCCTAAAGGGATGAAATGAGATGTTGAAGTCTATGAGGATAAAGTAGTGTAAAAAGTACAAGTAATGTTATAAATTATTAAGTGATCCGATTATTGCAGTAGCAGTAGAACAAACAAGTCCAAGTCAAGCCAAAAACCGTCCAACGTCACAAACTGGTGATTTTGTAACAGTCATCGAAGTAAATGGTCTGAAATTAGCAGAAGCTTCCAAGAAGTCAGAAGAGTCCCAGCAGTCATCAGAAGGCAGTCCTGTTGATCCTGTGGCAGTTGCTAAGAAGAAAGTACCACCCAAGTAAGATATTTTTAATTATGGCTTATACCACTGCTAGGATAAAAAGTGGCCTACTAATTTTGCCCTATTCTTTTGATATTTAATGTTTTACAATTTAATTTTTAGGGGTTTTTTTTTGTTGTAAGTTACTTGAAATTATATAATAATAATTGTTCATGTTTAGGCCTCCACCAAAAGTGTTCAGTAAGCGCGGTGCTTCGTTACCGGAGACCGGGCTGGGAGAAGACAGTCCGCCCTCCTCATTGGGGCGTAGAATCCGTAACGCGGAGTCACGCGAGTCCATTGCTAGTAGAGCATCGACGCCCTCCATTAGTGAGAGAGTAAGTTTTACATGACTATTAAAACGTTGGTAGGTGTGCTGTAGTCCTGTGATGTTTCGACTATTTCCAAAGCGATTTCCCTTTCATCTCGTAAAAGCACATTTTATGAAACACATATATCTGCTATGTAGACGTCGACATTTTGAAGAGTATTGATTGATTTACACTAATTTACACTGTTTAAAATACTTCAGAAAACCCTACTGTATGATATCTTAGGTACAAGGATGGTTAATTTACTAAATGTTAATCAAGCATTTAGTCTCAAAAACATAACAGACGCAAATCTAGCAAAAGCTAAACCTACCAGAAAAATTAAATAAACTCAACTAAAAACTTCCGAAATACTGATGAAATGCTGCACACATGGCTAAGTATTCATCTATTGTTTCCAGGTAAAAAGTTATGAATCGATTAACTCTCTATCTTCGGAGCGAAAGCGGTCCGGTGGAGCGGCGACTCCCCGCTCCATCGATGAGGAAGGAACGTCCACTACGCCAGACCTCGGCGACGCCACAGACGCCGACAAGTCTGCGCCTATATCGTTAGAGAGTATACCCGCTGCCGTACCAGGCTCTGAAGATGAGCCGTACTATGATCAAGTGCCCGTGGACATCAATGATGGCGAATACGTTTATATACAAGCAGGTGATTTATGCAACACAACCATAATTAGGACCAAAATAGATTAACATGCGTCATTGTCATTGGCCTTAACTTGCTAATAACAAAATTCAAGTAACATGGTCGAAGTTTACAGTGTCACAATTGATTATTTATTTTGAATACTATTATATGAGTGTATTGTAAATTATTAAAACCTCAAAGTCATTTATATATATAAAAACCTATTTCCCTTGATCTGGCTGGACCAATTTCATTAATTCTTTTTTGTGGTGTTTGTTATTGTAAGGAGAAGGTTCTTGTAAAAGAAAATTAAAAATAATAATAAGGCGGTACGAAGTTCGCTGAGTCAGCTAGTATTAATAAAATTAATGATGTAGGTAAAAGGTAAATGATGGACTTCTAAACATTATCTAACTTTATTGATGTTTTGTTTATAAGGCGGTACGGGTTCAAGTACAGAAGACGGGTCGAGTGGCACAAGTACACTGCCTTTAGCGGGAAGCACCCCGGGCCCCCCCGCGCCCGCCGTGCCCGCGCCTCCAACCGCGCCACGCGCCCCCGACTCGCCGCCCTGCGCCACCGCGCCCAATTACGTCAACATACACTACTTCCTACAGTAAGTTACTGACAAAATAGAAAACGAATAAACTATTAAAATATTACAAGAAAGCCTAACAAAGCCCTAAATTTTATCGCCTCATCGGACTGCAAGGTGGTTGCCGTCACCGCGTCTCGCAGAACATGATGACTTTGTGGAAGTAGCGATACACATACTACTATGTCCGATGCACCGCTAGTCTGTCACTCCAGCACCAAAATTCTAAGGAAAACGATCGAATTCTACCACCCGAAAAAGTACTGGATGAAAATAAAAATACGTTGAAGCGAGTGTGACCACGGCATAAGACAGCAAGACCAAGATTGAACCACTGACACGGATAGTAGTAACACACGTTTTGAAATCGATCTACAACCTCTCTTCTCGACTAACTGCTGTCTGGACTTGTTTCTTTTCAAAAGTATGAAAAAGATTGTTATTAACTCTACTTTTTTCTTTTAACAGAAAAGCAGGTGATGGTACTGAACCAAACGATACAGTATCTGAGCTGGCAGATTCGAGTGACACTCCGCTTCTCCTGAGGACTATATCTTCCGACACAGAAGCCAGCGCCACACCACCGGCACTGAGGAAATTGCACACTCAGGTGACAGCTTTATAATCATACACAGGCCGATTTTACCTACTGATCAGCAGTGTATAAAATCGGCCTGTCACAAGTCAGCCGCACTGTTTTACGTCAGTTTCATACGTGTTCGACCTACGATGGAAAGAGCTCACTATTATATACTACAACAAAACAAAGTGGTGCTAGATAATTTTGCTTATTTTTGTCAATTCTAAAATGCCTGTGTCATCTTGGCAGTAGCTTACAGAGCCTATCATTTAAGAAATCAGTTCAGTTCAGTCAAATGTTTTGTGATGATGGAAAAAAACCGTCAGTGCTAATCAGACTAGCACAACGAAGGCTCCGTATCCTTGAAATAAAAATTATTTTACCATACAGAGATACATTTTCAGTCTTTGGTTGACACAACTAAGTTTGTTTACAAACGGTTTCGCTAATTTATGCAAAAAAACTAGACATCGTTATATTTTTGGGTTATTTATTTTTACATAACCTTCCATCAACTCTATTTATTTTAGATTTTTTGCTGAATGGTATTTTTAAGGACATTTTATCATAAGTAAAACACAGTGTGGCATATATTGAAATAAAAATATATTTTACAATGCGCAAATGAAGCTTGTATATGATACCTCACATGCCCTTATGTATAGTAAACAGCCGCTGGTAGATAGTGTAGTTACTTGAAATTATGATTTTAAAAAACCTTTTTTATTTTCACGCAATGTCGATTCACACAATTGTGCTGTCTGTGGAGCCGTAGAACATGTTCATCATGTACTGATAGAATGTGATCCCGTTGAGGCCCAAAGACGGCTTTTGTCAATATTATAGCAGGCTTCAATAATACTTTACACAAATTCACCAAGGAGAACTTTACACAATAGCACTGCTGGCCTCACATTGTCGAACGATGAGGCTAGAATGTTTTATTATATTCTTTCTTACTGTGAAAGTGTGAATACAAGGCTGCGGGTAGGCTCGTTTATTATAAAATAATGTATGTTGTGTTCAATAATTGGGATGACATTTTCTTAATAAATATTTAATAATTATAAAAAAAATCCTGCAAATAAATAAAGATTTGACAAAATGACACATATTGAATCAAGTTCTTCAAGCAATGTTGTAAGTGTTCCGAGTCACTAATACACTATGCTCAATGATAAAGTATCTTAAGGTACCTCCCGATGTCTCCCGTACACGAATCTTGGGTATAATAAGGCAAGCTGTACGGTTTCCGTATGCACCACTATAGTCATACGTCCTGTTACTAGTATGCAAGGAACTTTTATTGGAAAAGGATTCGAGCGCAGCTGTCTGTAATTTATACTTGTATGACAGTCTCTTTTTAAAGCTCGATGTGTCATTTTGCCCAGGCAAAGGCAAATCAGTGGACGGGACGGCAGAGGATTTAAAATTATCAATTCATATTTTGATACTTATTCAATGAAAATAAGGTATATATTTCAATGCTAGGAGACTAAAAATCTGCCTGGCAAAATCCACTGCGATACTCCGCGCGCGATTTCCAAACATTTAAATATACATGCACCTTATTTCGATTTGATAAGTATAAAATATAGCGACCCGCCCCGGCTTCGCACGGGTGCATGTATTATACATATAAACCTTTCTCTTGAATCACTCTATCTATTTAAAAAAACCGCATCAAAATCCGTTGCGTAGTTTTAAAGATCTAAGCATATATAGGGACAGACAGACAGGGAAAGCGACTTTGTTTTATAATATGTAGTGATGAATTGGTTGAATTTAAAATCATCCGCCGTCCCGCCGACGGATGGCGCTGGCTCTAATGTATCAGTTGTACTTATAACACTCGCCTGTCGTCATCATTGTCCTAAGTAACTTATTTATTAGAAGAGTAAGCAGGGCAAGAAAAATGAAATAAACAAGCAGATCATAATCTTAATTTAATAAAAGAAACTTATTATCATGATCGCCATCTTAACAGCCGAACGAAATGTATAGTAATACTATAATGTTATTTGTACCTGTATCATCATCATTATTTCTTGTGGATAAAGAATAAAGATACAACACAAAGATTATTTCAATAAAATTGTGTTTTGCTTATGCTAAAAAAACCTTTTTTTGTAATCGGATACAATGTTAATACAAACAGAACATAAGAACTTAACTAAGCTAAAGTTTCTTATCTAGAAATGACGTGATAAGAAAGCCTCATAGAATTTACACATTCTCCGCCGTCCGCCCGTCGGTTGTGATAATCGTAGGCATTCCATTCTGGTTTTTGTGATAAACGACGACCAACTCTAAATACTTTACTACTAGAAGTTATTAATGGCCCTGCAGTTATATCGTATAATCTTCTATTAAAATATTTGAATATTTTTCTTTCTTCATTGTGAATTTGCATTAAATTAAACTTGTCTGTTATAGTAGTGACAAGTAGTGACACTGTTATTATGGAGAGGTGCATAGTATACTCCGCTAAGTTCTTCCTTGTTTAGACCTGAAAATAATAAAATATTATGCAAAAAGAAATTATAATACCTTTCGCATGCCGTAATCATTGGCACAAGAAAAAGTCCATTGTGTGTTTCGTTAACCGACACCAGGACTTGGTTAATGAATATTACGAATAAATTTTATGAGGCGATTGTTAGAAAAAAATATGTTAGGACGGTAAACTTTATATTTCATTTTGTGTTACATTCTCATTACTAAGGGCTTGTTCTTACTCATGGCACCAACTGCCAGATAAATAGAAATAAAGAAACTGAATTTGTATGTAATCCAGTGGCGTAGCTTGGGAGGGGCCGGGGGGGCCATGGCCCCGGGCGGCATATGTCAGGGGGCGGCAAGTGCCACGAATTTTTTAATGCAGACCTGCACCGTATGCTCCATCGTGTCCTTCGGGCGGTCCACACAGTGGTGACACCCGGGCGTTTCCTCCCGCTGAATACGACACAGGAACCTCCCAAAACAACCGTGTCCGGTGAGGACCTGCGTCAGGCGGAAGGTGAGGACACCGTAGCGCCTCTCTAGCCACTCCTCAAAGAGAGGTCTTACCGCCGCGATTGCGGCGTGCCTGAACTTGGGTTGCGACAGTCGTATGCGCCATGCCGCCATGAGATCACACCGGAGCTCAGTCCGCAGTGCCGCGATTTGCCCCGGCAGCGGGGTTTCGCCCCGGCGCTGCGCCTCCAGATCCCATGGCAGCAATCCGGCAAGGAGGCTTGCCGCTTCGCCGGAGATCGTGCGGTATCCCCAGATCATCCGGATGGTGGGGGCTCACACAGGGGCCCCGTAGAGGGCCATGGACCGCACGACTTCCGCGTAAAGCCTCCGGCAGGAGGCGCCTGGTCCCCCGAGGTTGGGCAGGAGCCACCAGAAAGCAGCCCCAGCCCGGTCCAATCGCGGAGCCAGACGTCGGAAGTGCTCCTTGAAGCTCCACCGGCTGTCAAGGACGAGTCCTACTTTATAGTCGACTCGACGCCGATGTGAACCCCTCCCACCAATATTTGGGAACCCGACGGTGGCGCGTTCCGAAGACCATGAAAGCACATGGCCTCGGACTTGTGCAATGCCACTTCGAGTCTATCGCAACCGCACGTGCCGCTAGGTCGGCCACCACCTGGTGCGAATTGGTGCGAGTCTCCGGCCGGCCCCCCCTTAGATCGGGCCCTGACTGATAGATGTATGTTCCTTTCGAAGCAGTGGTAAATTTTATCTTGATTTTCAATAAGTTATAGTCCGTTAAATAGAATATTTAAACTTTAAACTAATCATTACGGGGGGGGAGGGCAAAAATTCGGCCGGCCCCGGGCGGCAAAGACCCACGCTACGCCACTGATGTAATCTGCCAGGTATATGTATGTAAACCGAAAATTATCAAGTGGTGACACAGGCCATAAACTTAGGCATGAGATTAGGCTAGTAAATTCACGTAACTAATAATAAGAAGTATTTAAATATGATTGATGACTAATACCTGGTGTATTCATATTTTTAAAAAATATTTTAATGGTTAATAAAAAATATTTCACACACAAAACCAAGAGCGCAAAAAAAGAGTTATTGCTCACCTTCGATTTACGAATTATCGGGTCTTCTTTGCTTTCCGATTTTTTTTCCAGATTTTGCTGGTTTACAGTTGACCTTAGAACTTCTTTTAGGTCTATAGGATGCTCATCTACCGCTGGGTTATTGTCCTTTTTTTCAGTATTACTAGCTAAAGAAGTTATATGTAGTGTTTCAGTTTGTTTAGTCGGATTAATAACTTTTTTGGTCATCTCTGTAGTCTTTGGGACATTGAGTTCATTAGAAACAGTTTTGTTATAATGTTCTCTGCATTCACCGCTGTGATTGGTATCGTAAATATTACAAGTAATGTTCCTACATTGGGTATTATCACATTTCATCGTATTACAAGTTTGATCGTTACACCAAACAGAAACATTGCGGCTTCTAATATCTACGATGTCGTTCGGGTTGGACGTTGTGGGTCCTAAAAGCTGTTGATGCACCGGTTGCTCGGTTTTCTCTGAACTCCACCAAGAAAAAGGATATTTTATCCATTCCCATATAGTGTACATGAATCCGTTACTCTCTGTTACCTCATCTGTAAGCAATATTGTTATTTATAGGAACAGTAGGAACAGGTTAAAAAGGCACTAAATGTTTGTAGTGACTTTTGAGCCAACTCTTACCCCCGGTTTCTTAAACAAATATTTAATGTGACAACTGCTATTAGTCGTTGTTGATAATTCAGTCAACCAATCACAGCACCTTACGCACGCTTAACAATTTGTCACATTTTTTTTGTTTGGGAAACCGGGGCGTAATTATCCTTATTAATTTATGTAAAATAAAACATACATAAACTCACGCCTTTTTCCCATGGGGGTAGGTAGAAACCACAGAACGCCACCTGCTACGATCCTTACATACTCCTTTCGCCTCATACAAGCCTAATACATCTCGTCATACAAGCACGCCGGTTACGAGTAAATTATGTAAAAAAAAACCGAATATATGTGAATGAGTTGTACTTACTGCCTGTAGTTGGTTTGCCTAAACAAACTTGCACAAAACACAAGAAAAAAAACACGATAAAGGTTTTAGAGACTAGCATGGCGACAGCTAATACGAATTTTCTTAACGGGAATACATATTTAAACAGTCCCGTCTCACCTTTTTATACTTACCTCAACTATGTGCTTTATTATCTTTGTCGAGATAAGACCGTGTAGGGAATGTTTACTTAATGAGCGATGAACGACCATAGCAGCTTTCAAAGTTAACCATAATTTTAGTAATAGTATAGTAATTCAACATAAAAATAAATATCAAACATCAGAATTAACATTTTTACTTTAAATTGCCAAAATATTTCAATTGAAAACAAATCCTCTACTTTAGCAAATAGGATGTATCGAATAATTCGCAGTGCGAATCACTATGATCACTCATTTTAACATCACATAAAATACAATTTTGTCTAATATTTGGGCACATTAAAAATCTACATATTGTTCTGCTTTTATTGCACAGGGTGAGAACTTTCAATCTGTTCTTAGTTTTTGGAAAAACAGAGTCTATTTTCGTAAAAAAATCTTCCATAGTCAAAGGCCATATAGCCAAATTCCTCTCCCTCGGATTCATATCCAACTTCTGTGATTCTTCATTATTGGATGAAATGCCTTCTATTGTAGATGTGATGCTTATAATGCGACCTTGTGGAATTTTCTTTAATTTAAAGTTACCATTAGAATCAAACTCCACAACTTTCGTAGTTGACTTGTTTATGGTTTTCCAAGGATTCCAATATGTTTCATCACCAATCTATTACATAGGAATACAATTAACTATACAAGGTGTAACGGAATAAACGCAAGACTTCATACACTCCTATTCGTATATTAAATAATAAGACTAAAATAACAGAATATGTAATTATATTACTTGAACCACACCCGAGTATTTTACTGTTTTCCTGACTAAACATAAATCGTTTGAGCATACTACTCTATCTCTGCGCATACATGCATAGCGCACACTCGTACGGCTGTTAGCTGGGTAGCCACAGCATGTGTCTACGTTTGTAAGTTTTATCGCAGACGCAGACGAAGTCGTAGATTCAAAGTAGCATCCAGATTAAAAGCTCAAAAGAGGTTTTGTCATTAAATTTTAAATCATCAAATTTAATTACGATCAGTTCAGTGGTATTGCAACAAACAGACAGACAAGCTACACTTACAATATTAAGAATGGATGAGAACTAGGCATCGTTGATGCTTGTTAAAAATACTGGATTTAATAATTATCAAAGTTTTATGTATTAAATAATGAAAGTCACACGAAATCTACGCACATACACACACACACACACACTTATATATGGTTTTTGAAGGATTCACAAATTTTTCCATTTTATTTGCATTATCAAAATAAAAATTATTTATATATTTTAGGTTCCATTCTAAATAAACGTTGTAATATTTGCATTTAAACGCGTCGCAACGTATAGATTCTAAACACTTAAATAATTACTGCTTAATATTTACCGGTGAAGCAAATTCCGACATTAGTATTAAAATGATTATCGGAACCGTAAACCAAATGAAAATGTACAACTGTAAAACCAAACGTAGCACCATTACGTACCACACGCACCATACGTGTAAACAAATAAAAATCGTCCAAGTCTAGTCGTCGATTGTACTTTAACGCTATAATAAGTATTAGGTTTACCTACTACTTATCAAAGTACTAAACTACAATCGCATGCATTTACTAAACAAACAATTCTTTAAATCGGTTTATTTATTAAACATAGAACTTACATCACTTTTACAGGCTTAACATTCGAACAATGGCCTGCTGTGTTCAACTCCTTCATAGAACATCGAGATTTGGCAAAGTTCTTTTTAGATGCAACGAGCGTGATACATTTAGTATTGATACAAAATGTTGCTTTTCCAAATATCTTTCCCAACATTTTGTTTTGCAAGATATCTACCATTTCAAATGCAACATTTGAAGGTAAATCCATGATTGACTCCATCGATGCTACGCTATCTGAAACAAATAATAATATTATTATACAATATATTATCTACTAAAATGACAGTTTATATAATTTAAATCAATAAATATGTCACTAAGATTGAATACCTGTGCTGTTGGTTCCGGCGCAATGTCCTCTGTTATTTAATCTATCCAAGGGCGCACAAACTCTGTGCAGGCACGTCTTATTCGCACAATTCATCGAATGGCAAATTTTCTGAGAGCAAAATGTTAAAACTCCACGGATATATTTGCCGACAAAAGACATAAAAGCTGGCGCGACCGTGGCGACGTCGTCCCAATCAACATCACCAAATATAGCCTGCTCTAGTACTCTAGTATGGTTCTGCCGAATTGTATCTTTACTCATGTTTAATTTTATCTTTTTGTGTTCATTTTCTAGGATCAAAGTTGTGATATTTTTAGATTTAATATCTCCCTTATTTCTAGTTACATTGGGCCAAAACAATAACTCTACATCACTTAGTAGGTTTTTCTCAGCTTTTTTCCCGACATTTTTTTCTTTAGTTATATTATTTTTTGTTGGCTGCATAGCTTTAGGCTCTGAATTACTTATACTAATGCTTACATTGCGGTCATTAGATACATCGCGTTTTTCGCGTAAAGCTTTTATAGTCATGTTCGTCATCTTTCTCGGTAAATCAGTTTCTATGCTGTTTTCGATTTTATGTGTATCTTCTGTTACATTATAAGAATTATTTGTAATATTAACCATCAAATAAAGATTTTCTTCAGTCTGAGTTTCGTTTAAAATATCTTCAGTTTTGTTGATCATAGAATTAATTTCAAATTGCAACACATTTGAAGGTTGGATGCTTATATCATTAGTTACATTATTGTTAGTGTCGTTCTTAAATGTATTGCTAATGTTATCACTAAAGTGATTAGGGAACAGCGGTTGCTGCTCTACCTTGATATTATGGAAAGTTATAACTTTCTTTCTGTGTTTTTTATTATTATTGTTAGTTCTGGATTTCTTTTTTTTATGGATTGTTATTTTGTGTAATGGAGTAGAATCATCTTTATTATACTTTGCGGTTTTTTTGTACCCTAAAAGTTCCATGGGAACAGGAAAATTAAAATATGGAAATGGCAAATTCATCCCAGTTGTTAGCTCTTTAGATACTAAGTCATCCTGATCAAACATTCTATCGCGATTGTGAACTTTATAATATTTTCCCATGATATCTTGTGGTTTTGGTAATTCAAGGTCAATTTTAATGCGGACGTTTAATGTATTGTCGGAAAACATATCTTTTATATTATCGTCAATATAATGTTCTGTTTTTTTTAAAGGATTTTCATATGTGGAAGAATGTTGCAATAAGTTCTTTTTTTGGTCATCCATTGAACGCATTTTTATTTGTTCCATGGGGTCACGCAACATTGGCTCTAAACGTACTAAACACTGCTTACAGCCACACTCGCAAGGAATGTGGCTGTTTTTACAATAGCATGGAGATTTGATCGGCTCGAAAGTAGATTTATGCATAACAGGAGATAAGTCTATTATGTTTTTATCATTGAACGTATATTTTTCAAGTGGTAGAAATTCTTCACGATTTCCTTTGGGGAGTATTGTTGTAGTTTCTGGTTTGTTCATATATTTTCCTTTCGAATTAACGGGGATGAATACATCTAAAGGAGTACCATACGATGTTGGAGGGAATTTATATGAACCGGGGTTGTAGAAGCCGTTAGCATATAAGTATTCATCATGTTTAATATCATATACGCCTGATTTCGTCTTTTTATATTGATCATGATGGGGTAGAAGTGGTACTTTGTTTTTAGTTCTTGTTTTTTCCATGTAATTCTTTTTCTGTTTGTGTGCTTTTTCTAAGTAATGTTGATATTCAGAGAGCAAATTTTCTATGGCTTCATCGCTTTGACTCTCGCTGTTTGATTTGCTCGCAAACACATCGAACGGTGCAACCTAAAATTATTACAAATGCAGGTACAAAGCATGTCTTGATATTACGACCGCAAATTATAGATTAATACTTACACCGTTGTTTCCAAACTCATTTATTATATCAGCGATATCACTGTAGATAATAGTATCGTAAAATGGACTCACTTCAATTCGATTAGATTCGGAACCTAGAAGTAAACGAGATTTATTTAAGTTATTCAATATTTTTACAACATTATTTGCCACAAAACTTTTGACTTACTTTCTGAATCATGGCAGTAAATGGCACTTAAGAGGAACATAAAATTGTAAACTAATATAACTTTCATGATTCGTATCCCATGCAGAAATCTAAAAGAATGACTGAAAATGATTTGGCACTACTGGTGCCACTGGTGGTAATCGTTTCAATGTTTACCTTTTAAGTTGAATGTTACTCCAAACAAAAGTTTAAATGGCTATTGTGAACTGTTACCAAAGTACATAGTTACACAACAATTGTGATTAAGTACGTTTTTTTAATTAATTAGATATTTTAGGATTTGAATAATTTATTTATTTGTTTTCAGGAGTCGAGTGGCAACAATGCGGAAGCGGAGCGGCTGACTATGCATCGTTGTATAATAACGAGTATCATAGAGAGTGAAACCGTTTATGTTGAATGCCTTTACGTCATGGAGAAGGTTTGAAAATGTTTTTACTATTTTAGATAATTTGATACAACTGTAATGATTTGGTCTTTATCTGATAACTAGTGAGTCATCTGTTCAGTGTGTACATCTTGCAATTTAGAAAACAGCCAGTTGATATTCTCAAAGTACACGCATTATTACCGTATGATTCAGAAGGATTAATTGGCAATCCCTGGTTGCAAAGTCGGGCCAGAGAGCATTGTCTCTAATGGCACTTTAAATTGAGTTTCAATTGTATTTGTTGTCTTTACAGTATATGAACGCAATAAAGGCGACGCTTTCGACATCGCAGCCGGTTATAACTGAAGAAGAATTTAATACAATTTTCTACAAAATATCGGAACTACACGAGTTACATAAGAACTTCCTCGAGGGACTAAAAGCAGCTGTTGCCAGTTGGGAAGAGCCTCTATCTGTAGGGATACATTTCAAGAAAATGGTAAGGATAATTATTGATAATAATGCAGCTGATGCTTTAACCTTTGAACGGAAGCGATCCTGATGTGGCTACTTATTAAGACATCGTCATTCTGGTCCCCACAAGAATTACAATAAGTACTTCT
Source organism: Hoplodrina blanda (assembly GCA_949316365.1). Lineage (NCBI taxonomy): Eukaryota > Metazoa > Arthropoda > Insecta > Lepidoptera > Noctuidae > Hoplodrina > Hoplodrina blanda. Next base: position 10,253,089 of record OX438592.1, read on the forward strand.
GCACTCCTTTGAACTTCAGACTAGAAAGGAAAGGATAAAATTCTAATCGTAGCTTATGTTTTTTAAATCATCTAATAATAAAAAAAGGAATATAGAAATAAAACAAGAAAAATATTTGATTTCGCAATTCAATTTGGCAAATCAGTTAGTTCGAGACAAGGCGAATCACCCTCAATTTAGTTCTATGTAGTTACCGATGCTCCCAAAGTTCTATAGTAGTCGTATAACCAATCAATATTGTTGTGTTGCAGGCTGAAAACATAAACATCTACGGTGCGTTCTTACACAACTACGGGCGCGCGACAGACGCGGTGCGGCGGCGATGCTCCTCCTCGCAAAGCTTTGCGCACCTAACAAGACAGATCGCATGTCACGGACAACCCATGTCATTAGACGATCTACTACACAAACCTGTCGCAAGAGTCCAGAAAAACGCACTAGTCTTGCATGTCAGTTTATTTACTATTAAAAACTTCAGGGCTGGCTAAACGGTTCCTGTTGCTCACTCAGTTGAAGTTGTTTTTTTGGAACAATAACATTGTTTGTGTTTCAGGATCTTATAAAATATACTCCAGCCAGTCATCCTGACCACGCCATGTTGACGGAAGCCTTGAATATGACACAGCATTTTCTAGACGAATTTAATATAATACAAACTAAATCTATGTTTCCTGTAAGTATAGTTTAATTAAAGCATCTAAATAACGTTATAATTAAAAGTTTATGTATGCTAAAAATTATTAATATGTCCGTAGAACGCCGACCGCGCTCAAAGGAGACTAGTCAAGAATTCATTTATCGTGGAGCTGTCAGATGGACACAGAAAACTAAGGCATCTCTTCCTCTTCAACGATGTTATTGCCTGTGCCAAGTATAAGGTAACTACGGTAATAAACGTTTGTATTTATTTAACACAGAGTTACTAGGTGCCATTTGGAGTGCAAACTCGTAAAATAAATTATGATAACATTTAGAATACAGACGACTGTCAAGTAGAATAGAGATTCTGGCTTTGTTGAATGTAACTTTAGTTAGCTTCTCTGTGTTTTTATTTATGAATGAAGTCTATGGATTATGATTATACGTTTCTCTCATTGGCACAGGCTTCTGGGCGTGATAAGTTCACGTTTGAGTTGAAATGGTTCATCCCACTGCCAGACATCGTAGTGGTTGAAGATGAGAGTTTGGGTGCAAGCGCTGGCGACGCGCGGGAGACCTCGCCCGCTAACATTGTCGCTTTAAAGTCACAAGCATCTACCGTACGCGACCAGATACTTGCTGAAGAACGAGCTGCTTCTGACGACAAGGTAAACTACTATTATGAAGTCTCAATTTATTTCTGAAATTACGTAAGAATAATCATAAGCAACTAAATACTATAAATGCTAAGTTTAAAACATTCCGACAGTATATTGATCATTAATGTAATGTACAGAAAATTCGTATCGGCGGTCGAGGAGCAGCGGAGAAGCAACGCAAGAAGCTAGCGGAACTCGAGGCTCAGCTAGTACTAGCGTCACCCAACCTCGTGTTCCGCGTGGGAGCGCGCGCGCCCGGCTCGTCCACTGCGCTGCAGCGACAGCACATCTTCTTCCTCAGTTCAGAGTATGAGCGCACGCAGTGGATTGACTCTATTCATGCGTTGCAGGTGTGTATTCTATTGCAGAATGACTTTCTTATGAAACTTAAGTGCCCGCATAGCCAGTACCCAGAATCACACATAACATAACATAGTATCACGCCTGTTATCCCCGAGGGGTTAGGCAGAGGTGTACCCATTAGTACACCCACATTTCGCCAGTTATGTTTAAGTCCCATGTAATAGGGGGCGAGCCTATTGCCATCAACCGGGCACAAATCCAGACTCCGAGGCTGCTACTGAGAAATTCCTGATGGAAAAACCCAATAACACTTTGCCCGACCCGGGAATCGAACCCAAGACCTCATGCTCAGCAGTCGCGCTTTGCGACCACTAGACCAACGAGGCAGTCAGACCAACGAGGCAGTCCAGAATCCATCACATAAAATGTAAAATGAATTATATTTGTATGAAACCTAAATCCGTTACGAGTGAGTTTTGGCGATCAATTCGTCCGTTTCACTAAGAACTTTTGTTCTTCGTAATATTTCGAATTAGAATAATTTAGTATGTACTTGAAACTATTTTCAAACAAAATATTATCTAAGGCATCATCGGCCCCTCCGGCGGGTTCGAGTTCAATCTCAATGCTTGAGCTGCAAGCGTGGGTGACGGCGTGCCGCAGCTACTTGCAGACAGACATGGGCTCGTACCTATTGCGCAGCGGCCGAGACGACTCCCTGCTGCTCGGAGACTTGCAGCTGCACGTCGGCGGGATGACCGCACCGCTTGATACTGCCGCTGGTAAGTTTATTTATAACAGCTACACTTCCTCGTGTCAAGAATTTTAATAGCTCATGGCGTGGAAAACATTCACCAACCAACAAGGTAGCGAGGCTGAGTGCCCAAGGTACGACAGGTCTACATTTAAGTATCGCCATTCGAAATTATTAGAGTATTAGAGTTGCCTTCATGTAGCGCAATGCAGTTTATCTTACAGACTAAACCGAACTATGGTTACCGATCATTATGACAGCACCGCTTCGACCGGACCGAAATCGAATCGAAAAAACGTGCCTTAAGTATCTAGTCATTAAAATTTATTTTAACAGCCCTAACTTGAATGGCAAATTATTTGTTATGTGGGAGCCATGCTCTAGCCATAGCCATTAGGGATGACCTTAAGACTGGATAACGCCCTTTTTTAGTTTCTTAAAACACCAACTAATCAAGTGTTTCATTGCAGATTACTACATAGTGGTGGAGGTAGACTCGTACGGGCACTACTTCCGCAAGGCGAAGTCAAAGCTAGTGTGTCGCAGCGCACAGCCGCGTTGGAACGAGAGCTTTACTTTAGACCTGGAGGGGTCTCAGAACTTACGACTGTTGCTGTATGAAGACGCGGCAAGACCAGTGCTGCGTGGAAAATGTACTATCAAGGTAAAAGACTACTGACACTATTGTTTAACATAAGATAATAAAATTGACGATTAAGTTATATACAGGTAGAAAATTTAAATTATGATTATGTTCTGTGTAAAGTGAATTAAAATTAATTAAATGTATCTAGTTTGATCGCTAATATGGTTAGATTGTGTGAATTTATTGATTACATAATATTCAATAAAACATAAAAAATACATTCATCATTGATTCCCAAAAACTGGAATAATTTTTGGACAAAACATCAATACGACCAACATTTTTCCGGGTTTGGCTTAACCTGTAGGATGTTATCGAACACCAGTTATAACCTCGGTCTGTGATCAATGAGATACTGTGAGTCCCAGTGTGGATGCTAAGGCCGTAACAACTTCGCAGCTGTCCCGGGAGTGGGTGGCGGAGAGCGCGGGCGGCGGCGTGGGGCGCACGGTGTGCGTGGGCGGCGGCTCGCTGACGCTGCGCCTGCGCCTGCTGCCGCCCGAGCGGTCCGCACGCCGCGTGCCCTCTGCCAAGCCCGGCGCGCTCTTCGGGAGCAAGATCACGCACGTCGCCAAGTGAGTTTGTGCCCATACGACCAAAATATCACAGAACAAAAACTTTACTCTTGTATGTAAATACATTTTTTTAATATTATTTTTATTAAAAATATAAAAAGTTATTTGCAATTTTAAAGGAGGAGGATTTGGTTATAAAGTAAATTTTCGGCAAGAAGGCGATTCATTTACAAATTGACCATAGTTGTACAAAATAAAAACTAAAGTTTTATAAGAAACGATTTTAATTAAAACCGTTACTTTTTCAGTACCTACGGTCAATAAATATATATCTTTATTATCCACAGACGTGAAAAGCGCAACATCCCATTTATAATAAGCGCATGCGTGCGCGAGGTAGAGCGACGCGGTATTCACGAGGTGGGCGTGTACCGCGTGTCGGGCAGCGCGTCTGACCTCAACCGACTTAAGAAGAGCTTTGAGACCAGTAAGTATGAAAATGTATTTACTAATTTCAGGTTACACAGACAAATACACAACCTGCTAAAATCAAAACACTCCTTTTGGCTTTTGTCGTAGTCGAATAAATTGTTACTTTAACCTAAACAAATAGACTAAAAATGTAGTGCAACAACAACAAAAAAAACCGGACCAATTATGACAGATGGAAGATAGCTGATGTACTTAGGCTCCTTTTATTTTAGAAAAATAATAAGGGTTCCGCGCAAAATAAAAATACAGCCCCGCAGGTACTCGACATTCACACAGGCGAGGTCGCTGTACTTCATAAAACTGTTACATAAAAGGTATAATATTTCTACAATATTATTATTCAATAATAATTGAAAACATGTGATGATTTTATTATTTTCCAGATGCCTATGAAGCGGAACAGTTACTAAAAGAGGTAGACATACATTCGGTTACCGGTGTGTTGAAGTTGTACTTGCGAGAACTGCCTGAGGCGCTATTCACAGACGCACTTTACCCAGAACTACTGAAGGCGTGGGGAGCTACACAAGTATGTATGCTACAATATGACAAACATCTTTATAAATGTAATGACGATAGATGCGTCGTGGAGCCTCTATAAGTATCAAGGAAAGATGTCCAAAATCTAAACAAATCAAATTTTGCCTCGTTTACCATGAGTGCACTGTACTTTTTTTTTGAATTCCTTGGCGACTTGCGTATTATACTGGCGGGCGTAAACATGGAATGTTTCTTGTATGATTTTTTACATAATTGTATTCCGTGAAAGCAAATAAAACAAAATTATATGCTATAGTGTGTAAATTGAAATTTAACATATCTATTGTTTCATATTCAGGGTGCAGGCACGTCTGTCGACTCGGGTCCGGCACATACTAGACGCCACGCGCTGCTCAAATGTTACGCACAGCTGCCAGACCTCAATAAGAATTGTATTGACTTTTTGTTAAACCATTTCGTCAAGTAAGTGTATTTTTAGTTTTTTCTAGTCTTAGGAAAAACTAAAAGGGTTTACTACTCGTACAATAAGCTGAAAAATGCTTTCAACTCAGCTACATTTAGATAAACGCCTTTACTAACACATTCCGCTGTATACAGAGTGAACCAACACGAGAGCGAGAACAAGATGTCCATGCACAATCTGGCGACTGTGTTCGGGCCGACGCTCCTGCGGCCGGGCAGCGCGGGCGCGGGCAGCAAGCAGCGCACGGACCTGCTGGCGGCGGGCACGGTGGACGCCATGGCGCAGGCCGGCATCCTGTACTGCCTGCTGCAGCAGCGCCAGCTGGCCGCGCAGCTGTCCAGCCACCACCGCGCGCCGCACTCTCCGCACTCGCCGCACTCGCTGCTGGACTAGACCGATAACACGAGCTTTAGTCGTTTCACTCGACGGTTACGAGACGCTCGGTCGTGTGAAATAAACTTGAATTCAGAATCTTAATTTTCATTCATTGCCACGTACTAGACTATCTTTTTTAGCGTTATTTAGTTTAAGAAATCTTTGAGTGAACATTTGAATTAAAAAGGTCCTAACTGTAAGTCTAATTGTAAGACTTTGAGATGTTTCCAAAATAGATTCTGAATTAAAGTTAATAGCGTTGCCGTCTTATGGGTGATACTTTTTCGTATATGTAACATTTATTACATAAACTCATGATTGTGTTTTTTTGACAGCCAAAGTACGATTTCCGTTTTGCGTATCCGGATCATACGTAGACGTGCTCAAAGCTTGTCTTATGCATCTTAAGGCTCTACCACTAAAAGTACCCCATCGCCCGCCTGTATATTTTTATGTTAATCCCAGTATTATATTATTACCCCGCACTTTTTTATTGCGTTAAAATACTGTTGGGATGTATTTCCACTATGAACCTTTAGGGAGTTTCATTGTTTTAATTATTAGTCGTTTTAATTTTAGTAATTTTAAGGTCGAAATTAATATACTGATAAAATTCACTCGTAAGGGTCAGTTCACACCGAGACGCATCGCAACGTCACCGCTCTTGTACGTCGCGCGTACCGGCGATTCACCGCTGCGTCGCAATGCGTCGCTCTATGCCTCGTGACGCCTCTCGGCGTAGAGCGACGCATCGCGACGTAGTGCTGCGTGGTGTAACGTATTCTAAATTCTCACAATGAAATGTGTATCTTTTCGTGTAGACAATAAAGTTATATTTTGAGTCGCTCTTTTAAAGTGTGCACGCAGCGTCGCGTCGCGTCGCGTCTCGGTGTGAGCTAACACTAACAGATACTCCGTAATTGTGAGCAACAATCGTGTTTTTCCGACACACCAAACATGTTGTCGAAACAATATTGCGCAACTTTGTTTCCGGTGTATACGAGTCACTACATTCAACTCAAATGACATTAAATTAATCATATTTTTTAAAGTAAGAACTCAACAAAATACGTACAGTGTTCAAAATGGGTTATGCCGCTCATTGATGCAATTTTGACAATTTACTTACAACGCCCGATTTATTCTACTAAATACATTCCATTAATTACGACAACAGACTGATCATAGATGTATCATAGAAGATTATAACATTTACAAAAATTAGTATGTATTTAATATGATGAAGTGGATTGGATGTATGTAGATAACACTTAAAAGCGGCTTTATCAGAGATGTCGTGTGTTATACGGTTCAAATTGAAAATGTATTATGTAATATTAGACCGCGGTTGTGACGTGTGCAGCTGACACCGGCGCGGGGGCCGCAAGGCTCGTTCAGCTTTATTAACTTGCAGTCATGATTGATTCAGAAAGATTAATGTTTTTAAGCAAGTATTATGAAGAGGGACCGAAATAAATTTAATAATAATTTATGGTTATAAAATCATTAGCATAAATTGAAGCAGACTGATACTAATAAAGTGAGCGGTAGTGTTTATTTGAAAGACATTTTGAATTCAATCAAGATTTTTTTATCAATTTTAATTTATATTGGGAATTTATGACATCATGCAGTTCAATGCGGTACTGAATAATGATATGGATCGATTACAAACTTGCATGTTTACTTTGAAAAACAAAGATAGATAATATGAAAAACTTACTCCAGAATAGAAGGATGATTAACAGCAAAAATCAACATCACATTTTTATTGACTTATTTATTATTAATCCTCTTTTTGACCTGGCAAAACAATACATTACTATGTATTTGATAGCACATTTTTGATCTCGGGATGTATGATTTCTGAGTCAATGGTAGGTAGGTATATTAAATACAAAATTAACGAACATGGACGTAACAGGTCCATTTATATAATATAGCATTTTACATGCTAGTCGTGTGTATCATGTATGTTATTATTTAGAAGCTTTATTTTATGTCTGCACTTCTTTCTAGTACATTTGTAAGATCCCCGCAACAGTAGATGTCACATAAAATCGATTACGATTACTAGTTTATATAACGTAAGCATTCTATTTCACAAATAGGCTTAGATGAATGGTGTTATATTAGTACTTAAATGGAAATTTTACCAAAAATAAAATTCTTAGAACAATAATTTCATTTACTTATATTAATTTGTGTTTATTTTGTTGAGAGACAATTAACCTTTAATTTACGATAGTTTATGTTGTTGAGTAATTAATATATTCCAGAGTTAAGTGACTCCACGTTTTTGTTTTTGTCATCTTTGAATACAATGTTTATTCTTCACCAAAGACCACTATTTATCACATATATCTTTAAATATCATGAACCACAGTTCACAAATTTATCCTTTTTAATTTTCACAGGAACTAAAGTTCTAGATTGTAATTGTTATTTTTGTCATAGTGATTATCAGGAACTACACTATACCTGTAATACTTTTATCCTTAATTTATATTGTGCAGTCGTTTGGTATGCACAATAATAAAACTGTAAACAAAATTAAATAGTGATTTTATAAAAAAAAAATTGTTACATAATACTTTTCCAATAATATAATTTTGTTATTATTAGTACTTCTCTTTTGTTGATACTTAAAATAATGAAGATTGGTGTTAGTGAGTGAATTTTGCCTTTTTACACTTGTATTAAAATCAATTTCATACACTTACGATTTGATTAATAACATTATGAATTTATCAGTTGCTTTTTAACATCAGAGTACATTGTTTATATTAACAAAAATCCGCATTGTTTCAGTTGGTCCTTATATTTTATTATTATAAATAAATTATCTTTTTGTCAGACTGAAAATGTATACCTGTGCTTGCTGTTGCCAAATTAACTGTTGCCAATTTTTATTCTTGATATAGATAAGAGTAACAATTTTCCCTCACAATTGATAATTAATAGTTGGTAAATACATGTGGTTATAATGACTAGACCTTCACAAAATGCAGTCAATGTTAGCTGCTAATGAATTCATACCTTAGTTTAGTACATGTTACCTTGTAGCCTATTTTACAATAATTATAGTTTGATATTTAATTACTTTATACTATAGTTATTACCGACCTACATATTTGTTTATGAATTAGGGATTTTACATATAATCTGAGATGAATATAAGGGCAAAGATTGTTAAACCAATACTACACTTAATTTAACTCTACTTGGCCTATGTTAATATCTTGCTCTATTTGCCTTCCAGTTTGTGTGAAAAATCTTTGCACCAGCAGCTGTATTATAGTATTCCGCGACTTGGTTATAATACCTAAACTTTGTATTTAATTTTTGTATATAAATGACACTAAAATGTAGTTACATAAATTTTGCAATAAAATGTATTTTTAATACACCTTTTGAAAGGATTTTATTTGTCTCAACCAAACTGCAGAACAAATACAAAGTAGTACAACAAGTTTGGTACCTCAGTTAATAAAACACTGCTTTTCTTTAATTCTGGTTTTATGTATTTTATAATGTTACTCACTACCTATATTACAAATTAAAATGTACAAGACAATTATATAGATAATTAATATTTAGACATGCTTATTAGGGGACAGTTTTTTTTTTTGGGGCTCTTCTGTAGAGATAAACTACAATAACTTGACGCGCCCTTCCACAATTCAAAACGTTTGAAAGTGTTTGTAAAAGTATTGAAAGGTTCACAATGCATGTCTGCGTACTGAGACGGCTCCCGAAACAAAAACAAATCAGCGATTTGTTGCTAGACTAGTGGCGTCATTAATCACTCATTAGTATGGCGCTGCACTGACGTACTCTATGAAACATGCCTGACAGGTGCGTTGTCTTGCGCCGTCGGATATTTATGATCGTATATTTATGGCTACCTGCTACTGAAGACCATTACTCACAACTACATACAAACTCTTTCATATGACATGATGGATGTGACTACACACATAGAAATAGTAATATGGAGGGGCGCGTCATGTTATAGTAGTTTAGTTACAAAAAAAAGCTTGTAAAAGTAAATTAAATATAATATTATGTACAACTGATTGTGAAAACACTTCGAGATTATATACACAGAATCTTTTTAAATTAGGTTAGAATGTAGTGTCTGCAAAAGAACATCCATTGTATTCATTTTCAAATTTCTCTCAAAGAAATACATCAAAACTGCTGTTAGTAATACTACAATTGAAGCTACTGATCTTGAGGTACGAGATATATACAATGTTATAATAAGCAAACCAACATATAAGGCTAATCTTTTAAAAGTATTTGTTAATATATTCTGTTTGAGTTCATTGTCTATACACGTGCCAAACCATAGAACATTGGATGACTCACATGATGTACAATTTGAGGACCCTTCACCTATACATGTTTTACATGACGATTCACATTCATTACAACTATAGGAACCTTCTGTGTTGCTACAATATTGATGAAGTTCACAAACAGTTGATGCACATTCGTCTATGTCTACACACATACCAGATTGTAAATGCCAGCCAGGGCCGCATGCTTCGCAAGCCGCTGCACCATCACCACTACAACCATTGCAACCTTTATGGCAGGCTTTACAAGAACCAATACTTGTCTTGTAGAAGCTCATAGCACATTCATCACACAGTCTTCCCGTGTAACCTTTTTTACAGATACATGTACCATTTCCTTTGCGGGAGCCAGCACCGTCACAGTTGCCATGCCCAGCACAAACTTTATTGTTCTCATCTTGTGGACAGGGTGTGCATGCTTCTCCGTAATGATTGCTAGGACAACAATATTGAAGGTTCTCTATGCACACCCATGTGAACAAATCTAAAGAAGCTGAATCTTTATTGAACCACCACTTTTCAAGAACTTGCTCAGATTCTTCTGCAATTGCATAACATGTATCTTGATGTGTTTTCAACTCCGAACACAAGCCTTCTTGTATTTCTACTAAACGAATTTCACTGCGTGAATATGATTTTAATTTAGCTTCCTCCCAAGCTGCATCTCCACCTTCATATTTTCCTCTAGAAGTTTTATCAAGCCAGTAGTCAAAAGAATCAGTTAATACCTTACAACGCCGACATTTAGTCTGTTTGTTAGCCTCAATAAAAGCGCGAGAAAATTGTTTACTACGTATAAATTCACAAAACAAAAACAAAAGTAAAAAAGATATCTTTGGAATCTCAAAATTGATGCCCATAATTATAGGAAAACTTGTAAAAACAAAATGAGATTTTGGTGATAGTTAGGGTGCTTTATTTAAATAATAAAATGGTTTTAAGGTCACGAACTACCAAAAACCGACTTTGCTTATCTTGGTACTTAACCTAAAAACTAATAAAAATAAAGTCTCAGTCTAGTAATAATAGAGGGAATAGAGAGCACACGAGATTTTTTGTCACCCATAATCATAGCCCATAATGAACAGTGTCGCCATCTGATATCAAATCCCTAGAACTAACCCAATATTATGCCCTACATATACGTAGGCAGGCACAGAACAAAATTATGTACGTAGGTATATCGTGTATCTATACACTCCCTATATATTTATAATACAGTCACAAAATAAAAAATAAATAAATAAATAAATAAATAAATAAATAATAATAATAATAAATAAAAATAATAATTATTTTCAATATTATCAGAAATTAAAACAGTTTGAATACACTCAACTCAACCGCACATTCTGGAGCTTAATAGAACCGAAAAACCACACAAAATGGAAAAGAAATAACCAACATGACATGCCTATGTGGACACCATTTTGAGATTTTATAAATTTTCCCGAATTGATAAAATTGACCAAAAAGCCATCTATGTCACTATTAAGTACTACATACTAATAAGTTTACGAGGGTTTGCTAAAAGATGGCGCTAATGTCTCAGCGGAAAATGGTTGCCCTACGTCAAGTACGGCAGTTTCCCCCCCTGCAATAAGTCGTATGCAGGGGGAGGACACTCCCATACAGTGACCGATTTATAGACATTTTTTTAAAAATGCGACATCTGATATCGTCATCCGAAAACAAATTATAATAGTTACTTATTGTCACCATAGATGGCGACACTATCGATGAATTCTAAATTGTGGTTAATAATATAAATTAATTATAGTAGTTTTATAACTGAATTTAGAGATTTTATTTATAATTGCAAATATGTTCTTATCTATTAATTGCAAATATTTGTTTATATTATAAAAAATGCCTTACTATTACAATTACTAGCAACACAGCAAGGTTGATTAAAAAAGTCACAAAATGGCGGCTGCTCCTTGCTTATGCGCATGTTTGTAGTTTTCGTTCTATTTTTGTGTTTTTCTTCGTGAAATTAATCCGCCGATCCACGTTGAGTTCAGTCCTCTCCACCAAAATATACGCAATATGCAGTAGCAGTAAGTTATAGCAATTAGCTGATCCACCTTTGCATAAATGGTTGAGAAAGAGGATACGAATCCATAGAATTTTAAACCTATTTTTTTTATATGAGTAAATAATTATAAAATTCTATCGTTATGTATTCTTATAAATATCAACCATTTATTCAAAGGTGTGTTAGCTAATTGCTATAACTTACTGCTACTGCATATTGCGTATTGTCGCGTCGTGACGCGAATGTAAATAAATAAATAATTGTAAATAACGAGAATAACATGGCAACACCAGTGAATAAGGCATAACGACAAGTAGACGATTTACTCTATGACGAAGATGGAAATTTATCTATGGTAAGTTCACTTTTGAACGAAGCGTCTTGTAAACGGCCATTTTGTCGGCGTCCCGCCCAGAGGAGCAACGCGCCGGTCAACGGATTGTTACAAAGCTAAGTAGATAAGTAGTTCAGGATAGAATTGAGTAATATTACGTAGCCTGAGTAGTTGCTAATTAGAGAAATACTGCATGGGGCTACAGTTGTAAGCTGGTGCTTGTAGATCATTAATTATAATGTAAAACAAGTAACGCTGTAATATTAGAGTCTGCCGAGCTGGCTTCGTGGTGGACACGTGGCGGTAAGGTATGACTGGCTTATACCAAAGCATGCATGTGCGTATTCACCCGAGAGAGACGGTGAGTTATGTGTGGTTGAGACCACTGGGAATGTGCCCAATAGATCAGAATGGCGTGGAGTAATCCAGCCTAGCTGATACGAGTGGGTGTGGCTAACGAGCTTGCCGTGGCGTGGAGTATATCACACGCCGACACCCCTAAGAGTATGGCAGACGTGCCAGCCATGTTGTCAAGTAGAAGTAAAGTTTCCTAACTTGCCATGGCGTGAAATAAACCGCTGGTTCCCCCCTGAGAGTCTGGCCGACGTGCGGGCAATATAGACTGAAGGGGGAAGAGAGCGAGGGTAGACCAAGACAGGGTCTGAACCTCGCCTATCTGAGAGTTTGCCTGGAGTAATGGAGTGTGACCTGATCATACTGACCTCCTAGCTTACTGGTTGTGCATGAGTATGTCATTAACGCTTTGATATGTCTACAGCTTAGGAGAGGTGGCATAGTCACAGACCGACTTAGTCGTCCTGACGAAGCTTCCCTCTCCTCGCCCGTAGTGTGGAAGTAGTTGGCATCAACGGGCATTAACACCTACAGGCGGTGACCAGCAGCGGTGAGCAGCTACGCAGAGGCAAGGCACAGGCAAGACCAGGGCAGGTGAAAGTTCTGCGGAAGGAGGTGAAATAAAGACGTGGACAGTAAAGCGAGGTACGATATTTAATATTCATTACTATGAAGGATTAGTAAACCATTCGTGCGCCTGCTTATGTAAGCGAACCCAAGGCAACTAAACTACATTCCTCCCTATGGCTTACAAAGAAGAGCAGGGGCGTCACGACATGGTGGAGATGCTGGGATCTGAGAACATCTAAGAGCTTGGTGTGATAACCCACCTATCCATAATATGTAATTTGGAATATTACTAGACCGATGAAACTATTTAAGCATATTTAATTACCACAGCAACGTGGCCAAGAGATTTAGTATGAGAATAAGTTTGTCATCAATACAATAAGGAATGTATGATGCCCGTCCATGTTTCACCTTCTTGTGCATAAGCCTATTGATATGTATGAACCTTGCCTTAAGGAGGAAAGCTCCCTAAGTTGAGCAGCTTGTATAAAAGAAAGCTTTGTGCTAACTATTATGATTGCAAGTACAAGATAGCAGCTTGCATGAAATTTGAAATGTGTGTTCGTAGGTGGACTTAACCTAAAGAAATACAATTAAAACAAACAGATAACAATGCTATTATTACCATTTAACTAGAACTGAAATTAAATGCAAATTATTACCTGAATATAATTTTACTATTTATTAAAACAAAACTTTATAAATCTACTTCTAAAAATTGAAAAGAGATGGCGTTGGTGTGCAATACGACCAAGTGATTTATGAGTGCAATGATTTATTAATTGCATGATTATTCATTACGTGATAAATTGTAAATTCATAATTTGTAATGATGATTTGAGTTATAGATGTAATATCGATTAATATTATTGAAAATCTATCAAATGTCAGAACCATCACAATAGTACCAACCTAACGGTAAACGAATTGTTGTCATTTCAATACTTTACTATTGAATTGAGCTTATTTCTCAAACGTAACTATGGACGGATAATGCCTAGCTTAATTAAGCAAGATTATCAACTTTAAATCAAGTTAAACCCAAGTGAAACAAGATTATTGTTTATAGGACCACACTGCAATTCACTGAACCGTAATACCTCATTTACATTCAGCCCCTGCCGCTGCCCCTCGCGCTGCCGGCAATAATTCCCTAAATACTGCCGCAGCAGGATCGAGAGAAGTGTGTGTTTACATACTGCCCTACCACTCACTTCGCTTTCAAGTTTCGACAATGGCAGACGTCGAAATAATTACAGCGGCCGCGCTGTCTCTTTTTGCGATACATAATTATGTTCGATATTTTTATGACTGCCTCGTTGGTCTAGTGGTTAGTGACCCTGACTGCAAAGCCGGAGGTAGTGGGTTCGATTCCCACCCAGGACAAATTTTGTGTGATGAGCATAATTGTTGGTTCTGTGTCTGGGTGTAATTTATCTATAATATGTATATATGTATTTATAAATTATATAAGTATGTATATCAGTTGTCTGGTTACCATAACACAAGCTCTGCTTAGCTTGGGATCAGATGGCCGTGTGTGAGTTGTCCCAAGATATTTATTTATTTATTTAAAAAGGTTACGAATACAAAAAAAGAATGTTCGTCGTAGACGATGGTGGATGATATCTATACATCGAAATAAAAAAAAAAAATTCTACGCGTCGTGAACCTTACGTTTCTGTTTATATTGTTTATCCGTAACAACCCAAATTACTTTTTCCGTTTCCAGTAGTTCTAAGAATTTTATTGTAATCTCATTGCTCCATTCGGACGGCATTTTCGATGATCTAAACGAACGTCTTTCTCCTCCAGGCGCTCGGCGAGTACTGAGCGTCGGAGCAGAATGTAAACACGCACTGCCGCTCGCGCTGCCGGTCCTTTGACTTCCGCACAAAAAACCGCCATTTTGGGGAGCGCCGGGCAGCGCGAGTGGCAATGGCAGTGGCATGAGAAGTATTGCGTTTACATACTCGTCCTGCCCACTTCCCTGCCCACTTCCCTGCTCACTACGGCTGAATGTAAACGCGGTATAAAACAAATACCTGTCAACATTTCCCACGAATTGACCTGTCACACGCCGCGCCGGTAAAACAACCGAGTGATGTCAAATTATAAACAAACTTTGAAGCAAACGTTGAAAAACATATTGATAAATAATTGAGAATCTACAGCCACCAATCAAAGAGTATTGGATAAACTATTCAGGTGAGTTGTGATTGTTATGGCTTAATTTCTCTTGAAGTAATGAGTGATAGTTATTGTACTTTCGAAAATAACGTGTATCGTTTGTTGACGAGAACGAAAAGGATGTCTGTAAAATTTATATAAAGAATACTGAAATGTGACAAATCGCAGTGAATTACATACGTAATCGTCGAATTACTCGTGTTACCTGTTCTAATCTATGGTTTTATTTGCGTGATGTAGGAGATCTACGGCACGATATCGATCAAGAAATTTTCAAAATTTAATAGACGCCTACATCAGGAAGGGTGAAACTCCCTCTGTGTGGATAAATAACAAGCAGCCCACGGGATATTTCCCTATTTAAAGTAAAGCAGCATATTATAAAGTTATCAACAACCGAAGAGATAAAACTAAAGCCATGGATACCATCTTACTTAATCGTTTGTCAATGATAACCAGCGAAATTAAACGGAACTCTGACCTATCCACGACCCTCTCAGTTAATAATGCAGAAGGAATACAAGAAGCGGAGATTGTTGCAGCTACACTTAGTAAATTATTAAACAGATTCAGTGAAGACTTAAACAACTATTTCCGTCTGATAGACCATCCTTCTGCGGACGATGTAAGCTACATGTCACAGATCCAGCTCGAAGCGGAACAGAACCTTGTTCAACTTGAAGTGAAGTTACGATCACAGAACAAGAGTCACTCCAGTCTAGGTAGTGAAACAGTAAGCAGCAAACTACCCAAACTCCAATTACCTGAGTTTGATGGTGACATCCTGCAGTGGCACCAGTTCTGGGATCAATTCTGCTCCAATGTAGATAGCCGAAACATAGCTGACGTCGATAAACTGCTGTACTTACAGGCTTCAGTAAAGGGAAGAGCGAAGGAGTCGATCGAGGGATTCGACACTACTGGAAAAAACTATCAGATTGCAATTAAAACTCTACAGGAAAGGTACGGAAGCTCCGTCCACATGATTGATGCCCACTACGCTGCGCTGTCTAATGTGAAGCCTGCTGATAAGTCAGTGAGCTCATGCAGAAACACTCTCAACAATATAGAGAGACATCTACGAGTATTAGAGTCACTAAAGGAGGATGTTAACCACAGTCACCTCCGACACTTGATCTTTGAGAAATTACCAGAAGATCTAATATACGAATTAAAATTGAAAACAACAAGCAGTTCGATCAAAGATATACGGAGACATCTCGAATTAATAATATCAGCAAGGGAAGATGCTAGTAGAATCGCAACTGAAGGAAAACCTAAAAACGAATACACCGTCGAATCACTACATGTAACACAGGAAGATAAGAAATCTAGTGATGCCCGTACAACTAATAAGCGTCAAGCAGAAGAAACTAAATATAAACCAAGAAATAAGATTGGACGACACCAAGCCAATAGAGATAGCTCACTTCGCAAGAGAGAACACAGTAAGCGGGATGATTACAAGAAATTTAATGGGAAAGCAGCAAGAGATCTACGAGGGAAGAGAAGAAGATTAGAAAGTATCTTCTGCAAGGAGAATCATTATAATGATCAATGTTCAAAGGTTAAAAGCATCGCGGAAAGAAAACAAAAACTAAGAAACCGATGTTTTGGATGCTTTATAGAGGGACACAACGTTACAATCTGCAGACGGCAGAGAAAATGTATTTACTGCGGCAAAACCAACCACAACAGAGCCTTATGCCCCACCAAATTTTCAACACCATCAACAAAAACAGAAGTAGCGATGACAACAGTAGGGTCCAGAGGATCCACAGCGTTGCAGACTGCCATAACCCATGTTAAGAAGCTAGGAAGTAGCAATGAAGGTAAATACAGAATTTTATTAGATTCCGGTTCACAGCGATCTTATATCACCAAGAGTGCAGCTAACAAGCTAGACTTGAAGACAGAACAAGAAGACAACCTTACAGTATTTACATTTGGATCAAAAGCACCTCACGAATTTGTTAGCTCCGTTGTCAAGTTGGGATTGAAGACCAGATGTGAAGGAATGAGAGAAATCTATGCTAACGTCGTACCAACAATAACTAAAGGAGTCCCATACCCCAGGGAAGAATTAAGCAAATGGAAAAATAGAGAACTTCTCGCAGATGATGGATCACTGCAAGACCAAGTAGATATCTTGATCGGCAACGATTACTACTTCTCATTCATGACAACTGAAAGAAAACAACTGAACGACAATTTATACTTGGTGAAGTCTAAATTCGGTTGGATACTGTCTGGAAAACTAGAAACTAAACCAACGGAGACACTATCGGTACTTACTTACTTTCAGAGCTCAATGGAAACAAAATTAGAACCACCAGACTTACCTATTGAACAGGGTAATATCTCATTCCTATGGGAACTTGAATCCATCGGAATCAACGACTCTCCGAAAACCAATAGAGAAGAAGAAGCTGTCGATAATTTCAATAGAACCACTACTATCAGCGAAGGTCGATATACAGTCGCTTGGCCTTGGAATGAATATCCTCCAGCCCTACAGTCTAATTATGGTCTAGCCTACGGAAGGCTAGTGAGCCTGGTGAAGCGATTAGATAAAGAAACCCTTAAGGCGTACGATGAGACACTTCAAGATCAAGCGAAGAATGGTATTATAGAAGTAATACAAACACCCACAATCCCTAAGGATCATACAGTACATTACCTACCACACCATTGTGTAGTTCAGAAAGGAAAACCCATTAGGATTGTATATGATGCCTCAGCGAAGAGCGGTGAAGGTAAAAGCCTTAATCAATGCCTGTACTGCGGACCGCTAATGTTGGAAGACTTAACAGGCCTGCTGATTAGATTCCGACATCACAGAATCGCGATATCTGCAGACGTGGAGAAAGCATTCCTACAGATTGCACTACATGAGGCAGACAGAGACGTGACACGATTTTTATGGATTAAAAATATCACCAAACCAGTCACTAAAGATAACTTACAATGTATGAGATTTTGCAGAGTACCCTTTGGCGTAATATCAAGCCCATTCATCTTAAACGCTACTATCAAACATCACTTAAATGGATCGAATCTACAAATAATTAAAGAAATGGCAGATGACATATATGTTGACAACCTTATTACAGGAACCTCAACAATAGAAGAAGCCGTAAAATTATACCGAGCCACCAAAGACACCTTTCAACAAATCTCAATGAATATAAGAGATTGGTGTTCCAATTCAAAGGAATTTATGAATCAGATACCGGATACAAATAAAGTCAGGAACGTCAAAATTTTAGGACTTATGTGGAATCTAGAACAAGATACACTCGAACTCAAGTTTGAAGTCAACACAGAAGCATACAATAAACGAGGCGTACTAAAAGTTATTGCATCAATCTATGACCCATGTGGATTTGCTACCCCACATATACTGTCAGCAAAATTATTCCTACAAGATCTGTGGAAACAAAAATATAAATGGGATAAGACACTTTCAGAAGAACAACAGGATAAATGGAACGAGATAAGAGAAGAATTAGAAGAAATACACAAGATTTCCATACCCAGATGTTATGTAACAGATACAGAGAATTACCAAATACATTGTTTTACTGATGCTTCTTTGAAAGCGTACGCAGCAGTAGTATACTTAGTGAATGAAGAAAGTATACACTTCATCATAGGAAAATCTAAATTAGTACCTATAAAGGATCAAGATAATCTGAAGATACCACGCTTAGAACTATTGGGAGTACTCATAGGAAACAGACTCATTAAATTTGTAATGAAACAACTCAAGATAAAACTAATTAGTCAAACATTGTGGACAGACAGCAAAATCGTAATAGAATGGCATAAATCAAACAAACTCCTACCTCCATTTGTAACGAGACGTATCGAAGAAATAAAGAAAAACAAAGAATTAATAGTAAGATATGTCCCATCTGAGTTAAACCCAGCCGATGTAGCAACCAGACCTCCCACATTGAATAAAGATAAAGATAAATGGCAGAAAGGACCAGATTTCCTGTTGAGAAACCAGAAGTGGTGGCCCGCGGATCGCGGCGAAGAGACAATTTCTTTTCTGACCTGTGGGGAGGGTCCGACGAACGGAGAGAGTGCAAGACTCCTCAAAAAACACAAAGTAAAATCCATCACTAAGCTAAGAGAAATAGACAACAAAGATATACCGAGTGATAGGATCGAACAGATCAAGAGATTACAAGAAGAATACTTTCCAGTAGAGGTTCAGGAAATAGAAACAGACTTGAGCCGCAATCTAAGACTGTTCAAAGACATCGACGGGATATTAAGATGTGAAGGACGTATGAAGAATGCCGACTGGTCATTTGACAAGCGATACCCAATACTCATACCTAAAGAAAGCAACTTTACCAACGACATTATAAAGAAAACACATGAAGAAAATTACCATGTCGGAGCTAACCATACGTTAAGCCTGATAAGACAAAACTATTGGATTCCACAAGGAAAAGCTCAAGTATTAAAAATCATAAAGAAGTGCCCGAGATGCGTTAAACATGGAGGAGGACCATTTAAGTTACCACCAACCCCAGCCTTACCAGCAGAGAGAGTAAATTACAGTGCACCTTTCACTTTCACGGGTATAGATTACATGGGCCCACTATTAGTGAACGAGAAGGGTCCCAACAAGAGATGGATTTGCCTCTTCACATGCCAAGCAGTGAGGGCAATTCATTTAGAAGTAGTCAAAGACCTCTCTGCCGAAGAAGGACTACGAGCCTTGCGAAGGTTCATAGCAACAAGAAGAGTACCGACTCTAATCACCTCCGATAACGCCCTCTACTTTAAACTAATAGCTGAAATATTATCAAAAGAATATTGCGTAAAAGAAAAAATTCATTGGAAATTTATCCCACAACTAGCACCTTGGTTCGGAGGATTCTACGAAAGACTCGTAGGAATAGTCAAGAACTGCATGAAAAGAACACTACAGAAACATCTACTAAACGACTCACAGCTAGCGACAGTAACTAAGGAAATAGAAGCAGTAATAAACACACGCCCACTTACCAGCGTAGACTCAGAATTAGATCAGATTTTGAAACCAGCTGACTTCCTCACCTTGGGAAAATGTATAACAATGGAAACATCCAATGCAAATGAAGAAATAATAGGAACTGTGACTAAAACCGAACTAGTAAAAGGATGGAGGAAAGCCATAATAATGACAGAAGAGTTCAAAGAAATGTTTATAAACCGATACCTACCGAGCCTAAGAGAAAGATATCGACATTCTCATAAAGAACCAAGAAGTACGGTTAAGGTGGAACCTGAAATCGGTCAAGTCGTGCAGATCAAAGGAGAAACAAAGAATCGAGAAGGATGGAAAGTAGGGAAAATATCATCCATACTCAGAGGAGCGGATGGTCTGTGTAGAGTAGCTAAAATCAAAATAGGAGACAAGGAATTCACTCGATCCATAGCCCATATTTACCCCCTTGAAATGGATGACAATGACATAGTTGAATATGAGGCTAATAACATATGCGACGATGCAACGGAACCCCCAGAAATAGTATGGGAAGAACACCCACTACTGAAAAATCGTCCCGATGAAACTCCAATAGAAACCCCAATAGAAATAGTAAATAATGAGAATATTGACACAAGAGAAGAAGGGTCAGAAGTTATTCAAATGAAAGATAGGTCAGAGGAACAGTCCGACAGCAACACTCCAGATGCAATACCCGACTCCAGCGAGGAACCAAAACAGAGAAGAAGCGCGGCCACTAGAGCTCTAGAAAAGATAAAGGAGTGGACGCGCCACCTCCTAACAGTACTCTAGCCAAGCCTTCAGGCCGGGAGTGTCGCGTCGTGACGCGAATGTAAATAAATAAATAATTGTAAATAACGAGAATAACATGGCAACACCAGTGAATAAGGCATAACGACAAGTAGACGATTTACTCTATGACGAAGATGGAAATTTATCTATGGTAAGTTCACTTTTGAACGAAGCGTCTTGTAAACGGCCATTTTGTCGGCGTCCCGCCCAGAGGAGCAACGCGCCGGTCAACGGATTGTTACAAAGCTAAGTAGATAAGTAGTTCAGGATAGAATTGAGTAATATTACGTAGCCTGAGTAGTTGCTAATTAGAGAAATACTGCATGGGGCTACAGTTGTAAGCTGGTGCTTGTAGATCATTAATTATAATGTAAAACAAGTAACGCTGTAATATTAGAGTCTGCCGAGCTGGCTTCGTGGTGGACACGTGGCGGTAAGGTATGACTGGCTTATACCAAAGCATGCATGTGCGTATTCACCCGAGAGAGACGGTGAGTTATGTGTGGTTGAGACCACTGGGAATGTGCCCAATAGATCAGAATGGCGTGGAGTAATCCAGCCTAGCTGATACGAGTGGGTGTGGCTAACGAGCTTGCCGTGGCGTGGAGTATATCACACGCCGACACCCCTAAGAGTATGGCAGACGTGCCAGCCATGTTGTCAAGTAGAAGTAAAGTTTCCTAACTTGCCATGGCGTGAAATAAACCGCTGGTTCCCCCCTGAGAGTCTGGCCGACGTGCGGGCAATATAGACTGAAGGGGGAAGAGAGCGAGGGTAGACCAAGACAGGGTCTGAACCTCGCCTATCTGAGAGTTTGCCTGGAGTAATGGAGTGTGACCTGATCATACTGACCTCCTAGCTTACTGGTTGTGCATGAGTATGTCATTAACGCTTTGATATGTCTACAGCTTAGGAGAGGTGGCATAGTCACAGACCGACTTAGTCGTCCTGACGAAGCTTCCCTCTCCTCGCCCGTAGTGTGGAAGTAGTTGGCATCAACGGGCATTAACACCTACAGGCGGTGACCAGCAGCGGTGAGCAGCTACGCAGAGGCAAGGCACAGGCAAGACCAGGGCAGGTGAAAGTTCTGCGGAAGGAGGTGAAATAAAGACGTGGACAGTAAAGCGAGGTACGATATTTAATATTCATTACTATGAAGGATTAGTAAACCATTCGTGCGCCTGCTTATGTAAGCGAACCCAAGGCAACTAAACTACATTCCTCCCTATGGCTTACAAAGAAGAGCAGGGGCGTCACGACACGTATATTTTGGTGGAGAGGACTGAACTCACTATACCTACACACACACACATGCATACATGCAGTAGCAGTAGTACCTTCACACACACATACGTAAAAGTTTGCGGATGACGTTAATAGATGGCGCTATTTTGCTGATCAATTGACATTTGCGGTCTACAAAAAAGTCGGCGAGTGGGCTCTCTATAACCGTTAAGCTGTGTACAGATTACGCGCGGCAGCCGCGCGAGCCAATGTTCGACCAGATTTGACGTTAATTTGCCTCGCGAGCCAAATCGTACATTTAAAATTTGTAGAACGCGGCTGCCGCGCGCGGCAGGCGATCCATCCGCTGCCCAGACTCGCGCGCCGTCCCAATTGCGCGCGAGCGAACGACTGAAGCTTCTTTGATGCGGTCGCAAAAACCGACAGCGAGCGGTTCGCCCCGCGGCACGTTCGAGCGCGGCGATGTTCGAGTCGCCGCGCGCGGCGACCCCGTCTACATAGTGCGCGGCCGCCGCGCGCGCCAATGTTCGAGGGTTTGCCGCGCGTAGTTTGTACGCAGCTTTATATTACTTTACTCTATGGTCGTATGTTACAGGTTGCTTGTTGTTGCACAGAGTACACTAACATACTATCAGTTTTTTTTTTAAGTCACTTGAAGTTAAAGTCATTGATTGATTGCCATGTCGATGTGCCTCAGGGCTTAAAACTTTAAACGAACCGTTATTTTTTTATAGAAGAGTCACTTATCGTTTAGCAGATTAGAAAAGCAGAAGTATTTATCAATAAAACATTTAAGGGAGGAATTACAAGTAAAGGTAAAAACCTTGATTGTATGTCTTATGCATGAAGGTATAGATAAAACTGGAGCCCAGACTTTGAATACCTACTTGAAGCTCAAAAAATGTATCGCTATCTCGCTCTCTGTGGTCTCACTCTCTCTTTTTAACTTAGGATAACCTCCTAAGTTAGAAAGAGAGAGTCAGACCACAAGAGAGCGAGAAGTTTTGTAGGTATTTGACTCAAACTTTTGTTCGAAGTCTTGACTCCAGTTTTATCTATACCTTCATGGTCTTATGGGTTGGGTGTCGGTATTTGATTTATGATTGTTCAAACTCGTAGTTTTTGCTTACCACGACAAATTATCATTTCGCACTGGTTAGTGGACTAGTAATTACACTTGACTTTACGGGAATCATTGACCAATATTGGTCAAAAAATATTCATTTACAAGACTTTCTTTTGACAAGATTAAATTAAATATACATAACACTACAATACTTCATTATTTGCTTATCGTCGCCTTTCTCTAGTCAGCCAATCAACAAAAAAATATTTAAGTCAAGCGAAAACGACACGGAAAGGAAGGGATTTCAGTCAGCGGCAGCGCCTTAATTTCATAAGTCTATGGGTCCTCTTTTATGGATTTCGTAGCCGCTCTGAGAGTAGCTCAAAAAGCTTATATTCAAGCAACAATGTTATTTTTAAACTTAAAAAAAAAAGGAATGTCAGGCAATTCACTGTGACTTGACTGACTTGTGATTGTGACTGCTTTGTAACAACGAGGCACGGAGCTTTAAAATAGATCAATTATTTAATGTACCTACGCAATAATAGCGAAATTCAATCATTTATTTCAATAAAAAAGCATTATTAATTTAATTTGTCTTTCACAAGTAGTTTAGCTAAAAAGGTGCAAGATTGTGACAAATGGACTAACCTTAGACTCATTGCCACTTAATTCTATGCTCTCCAGCATTCACGTTGATAATGGCAGATAAAATAAAGTAAGTCTGCATGATTTTTCTGAGGATTAATTATTATTTAAAAGTTAGTTTTTTTAACTCAGTCATTTAGAACTGAAAACTAAATCTAATATAATAAAAATGCACCATACTGATCGAGAGTATTCAATCTAGATGGCAAGATCGTCGTACTTGCCGAATCCTACTATATTTTTTAATTCTGATGTGTCAACTAGTATTTATCCATCCGTAGTTTGAAGATGTATAATCGATGTAGTGTGTATGTACCATGATTTTCATGTAAAACAAAAAATTCAACTTCTGTTTATCTTATAAAATTTTATTAAACATAATAAATAAATTTAGTTGTAATATTAAAAAGTTAAACAATAAACACTTCATTATCAGCTAGTAGTTTACATTTCTTTTTTGTTATTGCAGAGTCAAGTCCAACTTTGGGTCAGATGGTCGCCTTCGGGGCAGAGATAAGAAAGGTAACTACGAACCTTCAGAACCTTCAGGTTCTGAAGATGAATATACACCTAAAGAAAAACGACTACTGGAGAAAGTGAGGAAGAGAAAACATAAAGATTCGGAAAGTGAAGAAGAAATGTATGCTTTTTCTGAATCAGGTGACTCTGAAAATGAAAAAGATTTAGGTATTGCAGACAGTGATGTAGAAGGTCAAGAACTGTCAGATGAGGATTTGCCTGATTCTAAGGCCTGGGGTAAAAAGAAAAAATCATATTATGCAACAGATTATGTTGATGAAGACTATGGAGGCTTTGGCAATGATGAAGAAATTGCACGTATGGAGGAAAAAGAAGCAAAAGACATTCAAAAGAGGCTCTTAGAGCAGCTTGGAGAAGAGGATTTCACTCTAGATTTTTTGTCAAAACAGGTTGCAGATGATGAAGAAAAAGAAACTGTGATAAAAAGTGATTTAAGTCAGATGTCAAAAAGGCAAAAGTTACAGCTACTTGAAAAAGAAAGTCCAGAATTTGCAGGCCTTATTGATGATTTTAAAACAAAGTTAACAGTTGCAAAAGATGATTTACATCCAGTCTTAGAGCTTGTCAAAGATGGCAAACTTCCTAAATGTCCTGCCTCAAAATTTGTTAAAACAAATTATGATCTTATTTTGAATTACTGCACGAATATTAGTTTTTATGTACTTCTTAAAAGTCAGAGAATCAACATTCAGAATCATCCAGTAATAAAAAGATTGTATCAGTGCAGACAAATGTTAAACAAAATGGAGCCAATTTATTTGGAAGTTGTAAAGCCTCAAATACACAAAATATTACTAGCAGTTAAAAACAATTTAGAGTTGCATGTGACTGAAATGAATGATCTTAAGAAAGATAAGAAACGCAAATCAGGTAGACAGTCCCCTGAATCCACACCCAAGAAGTTAAAACTTATAAATGCCATGCAAAAAGATGAAGGTGAAGATACTGGTGTGTCTGATGATGAAGATGAATATGAAGGCAATGACTTCTTCAAGCCTGAAAGGGATGTTGATGTTCAAAGAAATAATGATGAATCTGAAGAGAGTGGATTCTCTGATAATGATACTTCTCCTAATGATATTGAGACTGAAGACAATAAACCTTCTACCTCATCACAGGATATTGTTCCAGAGGATGTCGGTGAAAAACGTGACATTACTTATCAAATTGCCAAAAATAAAGGATTGACACCCCATAGAAAGAAAGATCAAAGAAACCCAAGAGTTAAACATAAGCTTAAATACAGGAAGGCCAAGATCAGGAGGAAGGGAGCTGTCCGTGAACCTAGAACCGAGATGACTAGATATGCTGGGGAAGCATCAGGAATAAAGGCTAATGTCAAAAAGAGCATTAAAATTAAGTAAAACTCATTTATTTATTTTTACAAAAATATTGTAACAGGTTTATTGTGTAATAAAGTTGTATTTCAATGAAGTGCTTGTCATAATTTAGTGTTGCCATCTGAAACAATAATCAATATAAAAATCAGTTATCTTTTAACAAAAATAGCATTTACTCTCTTGTTTCATTCAAATTCAAACTTACAGTTTTAGAACTTTGTCTTTTCCACCTGAAGCTACATAAGCTCCATCTGGAGACCAATCTACAGCAAACACTTCATCAGCATGCCCTGGTAAATCCAATTCTATTTTTTTTATTTTCATACTCCAAACTGAAAGTGAATGCACAAGCAAAAGTGAATTGAAATGTCAAGTTCATTGCTAATTTGAAGATTGTTAATATTCATTATTTACCTTTCAAGGTAGAGTCGGCACTGGAGCTTAGTAGAAGTCTTGAGTCAGCAGACCATGCCACCATGTACACTGCTTGCACATGTCCTCTGAGAGTTGTTATAAACTTGCCAGTAGCTGCATCCCACAGTTTCACTGATTTGTCAAATGATGCTGAAGCTATAATTCTGTAAAAGAGATTTTTTTTGTTGGAAGGTTAGTATAAATAGAATTTGGTCAAGATCTGCATTTGAGTTGCGAACACTAGCTTTCGACGCATGCGCAATGGCTTTAAAAACTCATACAGTTGGCAATCACCATCCTAGTCCGACGAGCAATGTGTTGCGCGCGCGGCACGAGCTCTCTTTATTTTATTTTTATTTATTTTTTGTTTTATATATTGGGGTATTTGGTTGACTGGTAGAGAATGCCTTAGGCATTAAGTCCGCCTTTGTACGCTTTTGTTGCATAAAGTTTAAATAAATAAATAAATAATAATAAACAGCTACAATATACATGTGACATGTTGAAAAAATAACTTTATATGGCGTGTTGAACTTTCTATCTTTAATAGCTAGCAACCCCTATTTGCGGCCAATTTTATATACAGCAGCATAAGGCTTCGTTCACACGGCATTGTCCTGCACGTTTTTTTTGTAATCGTTTTTGTAACGTATAGTCAACCGGGTGTTCACATGGTAAATTTTTATTCGTGTAAAAACGAATAGCCGCCGTTTCCGCACAGTTGTCACAGTGAGTAGACGTCACTGATGGATCCACGCTTGGTTGACTTTTATATTGGTATCGAAGGCGCCACCCGCGCCACCGGTCTCGCCGCCGACAAAACAGAAGGTTTTGGGTACATCCTATTAATCAAGAATCTGTGCGTACGATCACTTGAAAAATCGATCACAGGATCATTTCAAAAATTATTCGAAAATTGCTATTCGATAAAAAACGTATGACATCGTGTCGTGTGAACGAGACAAAGCTATACCATATGCCACTGCGAACCGAATACGTCAAAGTTCATTCGATTTGCTTGACAAGTCCGTTGAGTATGCGTTTAAACGTATAAGCGGTACACGTTTTTTGCAGTACAATCGACGTGTGAATGGATCTATGTACGTTGTATGGTCATTATTTATACGTTAAGACGTATACTGCAAAAAAACGTGCATGACAATGCCGTGAACGAAGCCTAAGGCTTCGTTCACACGGCATACTCAACGGACTTGTCAAGCAAATCGAATGAACTTTGACGTATTCGGTTCGCAGTGGCATATTGCTAACTGCGGCTGTTCGTTTTTACACGAATGAAAATTTACCATATGAACACCCGGTTGACTATACGTTAAAAAAAACGATTACAAAAAAACGTGCAGGACAACGCCGTGTGAACGAAGCCTAATAGCTTTCATTATATGAAATACGTCATGATTTCATGAACGATAAATGTAACAAAGTAGGTAAGTACCTGTTTCCACCAACCAAGTGCGCAAAAGTAGGTAACCATAACTTTTCAAGTTCTTTACATAATTATATCGCTGTGTTATGGATTATATTTTATTTTAAAACGAATGAAAAGGACCATGGGCGCACGTTTGTATGAACCCTGGACCCACTTTTCAACAGTGATGAGACCCATCTCATATGAATGAAAGCTCTTAGAGTGTACTTCATTTCATTCTATTATTACAGTTAAGTTCAAATCGAGCGCCAAAATGGTGTTTTGGTACATTTTGTCATTTTTATTTGAATCCTTAGCCTAGTTTTCCACATTGACCAACAGTGATGAGACTTAAATTATGTCAAATGAAAGCTCCTAGGGTGTACTTCATTTCATTATGGTAGCTAAGTTCAAATCGAGCGCGAAAATGGTGTTTTTTAAGTTTTCGTACAAAAAAATAACTATGTTTATTATAAACTGAAAAATATGATCTTGCTTCTTAACAGTGATGAGACCCATGTCAAGGTCATATGAAAGTTCTAAGGGTGTACTTCATTTCATTATATGGCAGCTAAGTTCAAGTTCAGCTAAGTTCAGTAGGTCTCATTACTGTTAAGCAATGTTGAAAGTGGGCCCAAATTGTCGCATGGTCCTTTATTCCGAAAAATCAATAATTATTATTTTAATCAAAACTAGCAGCCACATTTTGATAGGCAACTTGACAAAAATTATGTATATCCATAAATGTAAGTAAAAATTAAATTTTTGTTAAAAAATAAAATCCTGCAGCTATAATATCTCGTACCAACTGTTTCATGTTGAATATTGATCAAAATGCGGCAATAAATTCGGAATTTCTTCTGTACATATCGTGAGTGTGTTTATAAATTCACATACACAAACAGCCAGACCTGGAACAAATAACTGTAGGCCATACAAATATCATAGCCATGTAACAATACCTTGTATCTGGAGAAAATTTGACATCATTTATGAGCTGTTGATGGCCTGTCATTCGGGCTAGAGGACGTTTTTCCTTTTCAGGTAGCCAAAGAAACAATGTGAAGTCGTCTGATCCTGATACAAGGCGTTCTTCGCTTTTTCCACATACTGCTTCATACCTTTCTAGCGCTCTCTGCTGAAGATTATTTTCTAAAAAACACATTTATTCAATTTCTTGATCAAATAGTAAATGCTTATATAAATATGTCATTGATGAATTTTGAGCTAGCCTACAATTTGAATGAACATGAACACTGAAAATGTTGCAGATGATAAGCAATAACATTGTTCAAGCATGAAGAAACTGGGATATACTAAGTAGACTATGGTTATTATAGGTTATAGGTTACTCACTATCACTAATGCTGGATTGCTGGTCAGTGACTGGATGAAAAGGTCCAGTTCGGAGTACATAGTCTGTGCTTAGCGCCAATGTATTCACCCAATGTGCATGTCCTTCTAAAGTTCTGCAGAGGATGCCGTCGTCAGCTCTCCACACCTTAAAATAAAGAAAATTGGGTAGTTGACACTATTAATAAATAATTCCAAGACATAACTTCTTTAAAAAACTGCTTTATTTTAGCCCTGAAAACCCGATTAATTTTCAACTTACTGCAAAATTAGATTTTTTGTGGCTTTTAAATCAATAAATAGTTAGACAATTGAGTTGCCAAATAAGTGATGTCACAATGTGCTATTACCATACAAAATCTATGAAAGAATCGCATTTTGACAGGTCATAAAAAGTACGTCAACTGATGGTGGTGTCAACTAGCCCATTGTGTACATGTGACTTCAACTTTTTCAACTTAAAGTGCTCATATAAAGCATTGTAAAAACAATTAAAATTCTCAAAACAGGAACTGAAAAGTAATGCAGTATTTGATTTTTTTTAAGTTATTTTTATTTCAAACATCAAAAGAAAGATCAAATAACAAATGTTTAATCAGTTTAATGTGTACCTTTATTGTTCTATCTTGAGAAGATGTGTAAATAAGTCCATTGCCACCCCATTTCACTGATGTGACTGCTTTTGCATGACCTGTTAGACTTAACACTGTGAGGCATGTGACTGTATCCCATATTCTAACATCTCCATCTTTAGATGAACTGGCCAGCTTCCTACAATCTGGATTCCTAGAACATAAACAGAAAAAAATATTTTTAACATATTATATTCATGCCCCATGCACTTTAATTGGCATTATTGGTCATGTTTACACACAATCTGATTAAAAAAGAAAAGAAAGTTCTTTTTGTATTAGCAAAAAAATATTTATTTATAATAATGCAAGTATGCCTGTGTACAAATAATGTTAAGTGTGAGTCAGCATAGGAAATACTACAGTACAGCATACCTGTGATAAGGTTCCCAAGCTAGAGCAGTGACCCATTGTTTGTGCCCAATCATTGTTTTTCCTATTTGATTCCCTGTGTTTGGGTCCCATATCATTACTCTGCCTTGTTTGCATGCTGAAGCCAATTTTAACCCATCTGGAGACCAACTGATGCAAAGCACCCAATTGGCATGACCTGCAGAAATACTTGTATAATAAAATGTTACTTACATAATATTTTCATTGGATAGGTACAGTATAAATAATAATTAAATCGGAATTAGCTTTACCTTTACATACATGCAATGGTGTTTGTGTGCTTAGGTCCCAAAATCTGACAGTGGTATCTCCTGAACCACTAGCCAACTGTTTTCCAGATGGACTAAAGCTTGTTGATATTACTGCTTCTGCGTGGCCTGGTATTGAACTAAAACATATTTTTATTTAGGTAGACTATTTGAATCAAATATTTGTCTTTAAAAAGTTTTTCACATCTGTATAACACTGACCTGGTGCATCTGGTAACTGGTCTTACTCTGAAAACGGCTTGTTGCTGGTATATGATTTCAACAACTTCTTCAGAGTTCAAACATTTTATATCAAGGGCATCTTTGAGGCTATTGGTTATTTCAATATCTTTGACAAAAAATAGAAATGGCTTGTCCTCCTGAAATAATATTTCATAACTTGAAGATGCAGGAGAAAACAATGTCTTCACGATATTACTTATTGTTATTGTAGTGCAACTTTTATCATAGCAGACTAAACCACAGACAGGATATTTCAGTAGTCATGTAGTCATGTGCCTGAATGAGTGGACTGAGAATATTGAGTATGTAATCAAAATCTAACACAGCAAAAAGGACTGGAACAATAATCTGTTCTTCAATAAAATTATTCTAGGCAATGTGGTGTGGTGACATGATAAGCAACATATAAATTTAATGAAGTTGAATAGGAATACTCAACTTACTTCTTGTAACAGAGCATTGCATATGAGTTGAAGTTGATCTCTTGTAATATTAAGAGGTAGATCTAAAGGACTTCCAGTCTCCTCTCCGGTGTCCGACTTAAGCCTTGCTTGGACACAACTAGGTAAGTCTACTTCCATTTTTTAAAGTTATGAACTCCGTGTTATTCAAAACCTAATGATCTCCTCTATATTATTATACTCTTTGCTAATGAATGATAAACATGGACATAACCTCAAATTCACCACCTGACAAGTTCCTATACCTCACAGTCACAGAGTACACTATATACAGTGTTGCCAACCCCAACCGAGACTAAAACTGCAAAGAAGCTTTCATAGAGCTGTAGAAAACTGTAAAATTCTATTAATTAATGTGGTGTTGGCCCAGTGGCCTCTACAGACATACTTAACATCACGCCTGTAATCCCCAAAGGATTCGGTAGAGGTGTACCAATTATTAGTACACCCACATTTCGCCAGTTGTGCTTATATCCACAAAAAATAGGGGGTGAGCCTATTGCCATCAACAACCGGGCACAAATCCAGACTCCGAAGCTGCT
The DNA here is from genome assembly GCA_949316365.1 of Hoplodrina blanda. Taxonomy (NCBI): domain Eukaryota; kingdom Metazoa; phylum Arthropoda; class Insecta; order Lepidoptera; family Noctuidae; genus Hoplodrina; species Hoplodrina blanda. Next base: position 10,284,640 of record OX438592.1, read on the forward strand.
ACTAATTTTATGATAAAAAAACCTAGTAACTCTTTGCCGACCTGGGAATCGAACCCAAGACATGCTCAGCAGTCGCGCTTTGCGACCACTAGACCAACGAAGCAGTAAAAAAAGAAAAATAAAGTAAAAAGTATAAATATAATTATAATAAAGTATAAAAAGACATCGCATCCAAAACATAGTACGTAAAAAAACAGCTCAGCTGCCCTACCATGAACTCTTATCGCGATCCAAAAACTGAATTGTTCAACACAATTCAGTTTTTGGATCGCGATAAGAGTTCATGGTAGGGCAGCAGGTGCCTGCCGCCGTCTGTGGAGTAGGTATAGATATGTATATAGTCAGTGTAGCCAACCCTACAGTTTTAACTGTAGATCTACAGTTTTTCGATATCTCCTCAGTTTTTAGTTCAGACCTCCAAATCTACAGTTTTTTTCTTTATGATGCTAGCGCCTCTATTTTATTTGCTGTGTATCCCATACCAACTTGATTTTAGAAAAATCTACGCTAATTTGATAAAAATATGTACGATTTTAACCCTATTCTTGGCACGGTGGATAATTTGATACGCTGTACGTTTCAAAAATCTAGAGACATGTACACATAAATGTCAAGAAAAATTCTTGAAAATTTAAAAAAAAAATTACCATGAATAAAATAAAATTAAAACTGAAAACCAATAGGACTGAAGGATGTGCAAATTGAAAACGAAGCAGTATTAGTAGAAATAATGTAAAATAAAGGAAAGTATTATTTTTTTGCTTTATTATGTGGTTTTATTGATAATTCAAAATAATAAAGTTATTAAATAGTTCAAAATATAAAAAGCTGTAGATTTACAGTTCTTTAACTTTCATTGTTATGGAAAAGGAGTTTAGAGCAGCAACAGACTTATAACACACTACGCCAAGCCGCCATGCCACGTTAGTCTTAGTTAGTGAGCGAGCGAGCGTGATCACTAGCCACGTCTATCCACATTTCAAATCGTTAGCTACTCTTCGTCATTTAAACACGCGTGATGTGGCGTCGGGTGTTAAAAGTGTGCGGCAGCGGCGTTTACTTTGAGAGGTTTTGACTCAGTATCACTTAGGGTGTTACCACACGCACCAATCGATCGATAGTCGATCGATGCCATCGATCGATAGTAGAATGTATTAGTCGACGTCGATCGATAGTTTCTACCACACCAATCGATCGATAACCGATAGATGCCATCGATCGATGGTAGAATGGATTGGTCGACGTCGATCGATAGTTTCTACTAGACCAATCGGTCGATTGTCGACTGGTATCCGTCGACCGGCATTCGATCGATTGGTTAGTCGACCGGTATCCGTCGATCAATTAAAGCTACCACACCAATCGATCAACGTCGACCGATGTCGATCGATGGCATCGATCGACTATCGATCGATTGGTGTGGTAACACCCTTATGCATTACCTTGAATAATATTTTTTTTCCTTGGAAAGATGATTTGGACGAAACTTTCACTGGCACTGGTTAGGTAGGTACCAAATGAGGAGTAACTAGGTTTTTTATTTTAGAAAAAAATGTTGCTATGCCCTAATATCTTGTCTCCTTATCTGTACTTTAGTTTTAAGCCTTATGTATCTTCTATACAGTACTAATACTTCTATACATCCTTATTTTATCCTTATTATCTTATATCCATATTTTATACACAGTTTGGTATAATATGCAAATAAATGAAAATTAATAATATTAATTATGTTCATAGTTCATATTATGAACTTGAAAATAAAACCCTGTGATAACATTCGCGCGAATGAAGTCGTGGGTACAAGCTAATCATCCAATAAATTATAATCATAAACGAATATTCCCAGTCCCAGATTCCCTGTGCTTCTTGAAGGTTTCCTGAGGCCTGATCAAGGGCCTGATTTACTGTTGATTTATAATTTTCATTTATAATCATGATCCCAGATGTGAAGTGACGTTTCAAAATTAAAAAAAATATAAATTATGGATTGATGGCAACATTATTCCATAGATGTCCGACATCGGCATTTCACATACGTGTTATGTTTATTTTATTTGTACTGTAATTGGTTTTAGGAAGTTATTTGCTGCATAAAAATGAAATATTTGTATCTATTGTTTATTTTTTGGACTATAGTTAACTGTGACGAACATACCCATACGTATAAAGATGGAGATCAAGTTGTGCTGTGGATGAATACAGTAGGTCCGTATCACAATCGCCAAGAAACGTATGCATATTTTTCATTACCTTTCTGCGTTGGTACTAAAGTGACGATTGGACATTACCACGAGACTTTATCTGAAGCACTCCAGGGTGTCGAATTAGAATTCAGTGGGCTCGATATTACCTATCGGGATAATATACCGGCGCAGCAATTTTGTGCCATCGAATTAAATGACCAATCTTACAAAGCACTTGTGTATGCCGTTAAGAATCACTACTGGTATCAAATGTATATAGATGACCTACCGATATGGGGAACCGTAGGCGAAATCGATGGAGACCATTATTACATTTGGACTCATAAGAAATTCGACATTGGATACAATAAGAACAGAATTGTGGAAGTAAACCTTACAGCTGAAAATAAGGAACGACTGACACCTGACGCTAAAATTCCATTCACTTATGAAGTAAATTGGAAGAAAAGTGATATCCACTTTGAAGACAGATTTGATAAATATTTAGACCCAAATTTCTTCCAGCACCGCATTCACTGGTTCAGTATCTTCAACAGTTTCATGATGGTGATATTTTTAGTGGGACTGGTTTCTATGATCCTCATGAGAACACTCCGCAAGGATTATGCAAGATATTCAAAGGATGATGATCTTGATGATTTGGAAAAAGACTTAGGAGATGAATATGGATGGAAACAAGTTCATGGTGATGTTTTCAGACCAGTTCCTCATTTACCTGTGTTTTCAGCACTGATTGGAGCTGGGTACCAGCTCACTGTAGTGACATTGGCAGTTATCATATTTACCATCTTTGGTGAACTTTACACTGAAAGAGGCTCATTACTATCCACAGCAATATTTATCTATGCTGCCACATCACCAGTCAATGGATACTTTGGTGGTTCTCTTTATGCTAGGATGGGTGGTAAGCTTTGGATAAAACAAATGTTACTTTCAGCGTTTCTACTACCTGTACTTGTGTGTGGTACAGCATTCTTCATCAACTTTATTGCTATGTATTACCATGCATCAAGAGCTATTCCGTTTGGTAGTATGATAGCTGTCATGTCCATTTGTACTTTTGTGATATTGCCCCTAACTTTAGTAGGAACAGTACTTGGTCGCAATTTAGCAGGACAGCCTGACTATCCTTGTCGCATTAATGCAGTTCCAAGGCCTATTCCAGAAAAGAAATGGTTTATGGAACCCTTTATAATCATTATAGTAGGAGGAATATTACCATTTGGTTCTATATTTATTGAAATGTATTTCATCTTTACTTCTTTTTGGGCATACAAAATTTACTATGTGTATGGATTTATGCTGCTGGTATTTCTAATCTTGATGATAGTAACTATCTGCGTGACTATTGTATGCACCTATTTCTTGTTGAATGCTGAGGACTATCGTTGGCAATGGACCAGTTTTCTTTCTGCAGGCAGCACAGCTATCTATGTGTACTTGTACTCTTTCTATTACTTCCTTTTCAAAACGAAAATGTATGGCCTCTTTCAAACTACCTTCTATTTTGGCTATATGGCTTTGTTCAGTTTAGCTCTCGGTATTATTTGTGGAACTGTTGGCTACATTGGTACTAGCATATTTGTGAGGAAAATTTATTCAACTGTAAAGATTGATTGAAATGTTGTGATTAATGTTATTCATGATTATGTAATTTGATAATTTTGTTAGAGATGATTGCAAAGTGTCATCCTATTGGGATTGTTAATTATAATGACAAAGCAATCAGATTGATTAACAAATAGCATTTATTTATTATTGGTTCAAACATGTCTAAATTTAAGTAAAAATCAAAGTTATTAATCATATTTTCAGAAAGGTCAAGAAAATACACATTCCTATTCCTTTAAAAAAAATGAAGTATGTGACCAGCATAAGATGATGTAATTTAGACACTTACATTTTGATTGTTTACTAATGAGAAGAAATTAATAAAATAAAATTGTAATAAGAATAAGGTAATTAGTATCTATTCTTTAAATACTTTGAAAATATTGTAAATCTTAGATCTCACCCACAAATCTATATTTTAGCACTGCCTGTTTGTATCATAATTTACAAGTTAAACAATATTTATGTGTTGAAATATCTATCCAAGTAGGTATGTACTGCACTATCTCTTCTTTATTATTATTATTGGCATCAGAATTCTATTAAGTATATAAAAATCAGCTATGAAAATAATGTAGCACTAAATTGAATGTATATTAAAAAAAAGCTTAAACTAATAGAACATGTAGATTGATAACAACACTAATATTAAAATCGAAGTACCTATTAACTAAGAGTTCTGAAAAAACAAGGTGCATGATTTCAAGTACCTATGTATTGTAAGTTTTAGTGATAATATAATGCTGATCATCATCATCATCTGCATAGCCTTTTCTCAACTATGTTGGGGCTGGGTTTCAGTCTTAACTAGATACAGCTGAATATCAGTATTTACATGGAGCAACAAAAGCACTATTTGCGTGTATATGCTAACATAAACAATATTATGTACTATTTATAACTTCTGGCCAATCTGTTTGTTATGCAATGTGTTTTATTATTAGTCAACCTAATATGTAATTATTATAACCCTAGCTTACTTTCATGCTATTTCAATGGTATGTAAATATTTTCCCAGTCTTTTTAGTAATATCTAGTATAATGCCTTAAGTGTAATGGTAGTACTGTACCGTCAGTCAAAAAACTAAGTTAACATCGAAAACATGTTTCAGAAGAGAATTGTGAATTAGAATGTGCTAAGTAATTATTACTTGCTTGTAACATGTTATTGAAGGGTAGAAAATACATTGGTGGCAAGTTTTATGATTTAATTACTTAGCACCCTTAGCACTAATTATTACTATTAATTTGTTTCGTTCATATTAATAGCCAACATTCTGAAACTAGTGGCCGACTGTACCAAACTTCACTGATTGTGCAATGACTGGTGGTACATTATACATCAATGCTCTAAATTTTAAGGTAGTATGTTTAGGTGTGAAATATAATTTATTATATTTCTAATTAAATAAAGGTCATTTATCGAATTTGACTATATAGTAAAAATGTCGTTTATCATGTTATGTTGAGATCTAATTGTCTTAAACTTTGTAAATACTAGGGCATTAATATAAAATGAGCAAGTTCAGAGACATTACATAGTTATTGAGATTAATATAGATCACTTTCAAATAATTTGTGACAAATAAAATAATAATGTACAGGACCTATGCCATCCATCACTCTTGTAACTATTTTGGCATAAAAATAAAGGCGGATAACGATAATACTCAGTGTTTAATTTTTACGATTTTTTCTGGCAGCTATTATAAGTTAAACGTGCATAATAATGTGATAGCAGCACTACTAATAACAATGTGTAAGATTCTCAGTAGTAGAAAGCCGAACGAGTGTAACAAATGAATTAAAAACCTGTTACGAGCGGGTTTGTAAAATGTATAATTCACAATTGGACGTAATTATAGAATTGCCTTTGACATTCTGCGATAGTTTATCTTATTTTATTATTATGATAAGGTTTTTGCTGGTTACTTTTTAGGTACATGATTTCTTCGATGACCTTGAACAATCAATGCTTTGAACACTGCCAGCCAGTGCTACACGGAAGCATGCAATATTATCTAGTGACATTATTTGCCTTTGTGTCAATAATAATATAACAACTTATTACAGTGACATGGAAATGGTATATAATCTGAACGACCCAAATCTAATGGCCCGCGGTCCATTCGACCGTAAGGGAAAATCGTCTACGTTCCAAAGGACCGGTGATATTTGTAAACAAACTCAATGTCATAATAAACAACATTATAAGTAGGTACACCCCGGGTGTACCTACTTATAATTCCAAAAGATTTAGTAAAATCAGTCTTATTTTAAAGAAACAAATCCAATTTTCAATGGTTAAAATTCATAAACTATGCGACTATCACAATGTAGGTATGCTGGGGCATACCTACATTGTGATAGTCGCATATTTAAAAATAATTTCAAAATTATTTAAAGGTACAGTGGGCTGTACCTTTAAATAATTTTGAAATTATTTTATCACCCGTTCGGCGGTTCTTTCTAACGTAGACGATTTTTCCTTACGGTCGAATGGTCCACGGGCCATTCGATTTGGGCCGTTCAGACTAAATACCCGTAATTCTATCATTATAATTATCTATTTGTAACTGCAACTACCAACTTATTCATTTCTACACCCAGTCTGAGTAAAATATGAAGGGAAGTTGGTTTTATTGTCGTAGTTTACTATCTCTATTACGGATTCAGTCCTCATGAATAAATTATGCATGATAATGCGTATGAGTCTGTATAGCTAGACTTCTGTGGCTAGACTGTTGGTGGTTGTGTTGTGAAATAGACGGTATGGAAAACGTCGATGCGAACAACAACGTTGCGTTGAGCTATATAAAAAAGACGTAACTAAATATACCACTTCACCGCAGCTGCAGGTTATAAAAAAAAGACTGGTAACTCTGCAATTTAATTATTTATTCACATTGCAGTATTATCGCCTTCAACGAATTTCTCGACGTCAACCGCACCTTTTCTAGATTTTTTGCCTCCTGGAGTTTGCGCATTGAAAGTTTGAGCAGTTCTTTTTCTTAACATACTAATGTCTTCCGTATCATCAGTTTGTTCTGCCCATTCTAACACTAGTCTCCTACCGTAGAGATGCGTAGATTGACATAAAGCTTCAAACGCAGACTGAAATAAGATGAAGCATATTATTTTTCGGTAAAACGACTTGCGTAGTGGTAGTAGTAGCCGAGCGATTGGCTGCTGCGCTGCATGTCGCGGGTACGATTCCCATGGGCGTACCCAGCTTCTGGCGTAGGAGGGGGCAAGTCAGATTTTTTAAGTCGGATCGTCCGCTTCTGTTTAGTCATACACACTACACAAACACACCTACATGAATCATTAGGTGTATGAAGTGTAGTGTGAAATAAAATGTGTGAAATAAAACAATAACATGTCAAATACAATAAATGCTAGTCGCTCGCAAGTCCTTATCGAAGATTACCGAATACAGCCGAGCCTAGATTCGGTAATGTACGTCCGCCATCGCATCGTCGCGCGCGGTTTTTTGGCAATTGCATCGTGCATTTTGTCAGTGTCTACTGCGCGGTTTATTTAAAAGTTAGAGCATAAGGACCCGTTTACACTTTAATTAGTAATTAGGCGACTTCATATATGTTCTGCGAGATTTCCAAGGGGGGGCAGCTGCCCTCCCCTGCCCCCCCCTGGGTACGCCCATGACGATTCCCGATTTCTATGTAGTTGTTCCGGGTCTGGTTACATGTGTGTGCAAGTTTATGTTTGTAAACACATCCAGATTTAATTAGTCAAATAGGTATTTTAGATGATAAGAAACCTACCTTTGCGTCTGCCTTGGAATGATAGTCTACAAATGCAAAACCACGATGTTGGTCTGTTCCAGGAGATAGTTTTTTAGGTAATCTCAAAGTCTTAATTTCGCCAAAAGCCCTGTAAAATAGTAATGTTATTTAATCCATTGTATTCGACAGACATTGTGTTTAATGGATACGATAGCGCATCATTAATTACCAGTAACTCGCGTATCAGTTCATTAAGATTACAATGACTAACTCAAGTGAGTTGCGGCCTTCGCGTTTGCGTTTGTTTAAAATGAATTTTCTACGTATTGGAGAAGTATTTTCGTTCACGTTTGATAAAATAAAATCCCTGGCTTCATGAATGTTATTAAATATATTACAAAATTATGAAATGTGTCAAGAGCTAAGTTGACGGTAGGTTCGTGAGATTTTACTTTTCTGACTGGAGGGGTGGGTAGAGCATGCTATCATACATCCTCGGTTCGAGAGCGACGGGATTGTACGGAACGTGGTTTACACTATGATACAAATTAAACTTTCTTTGAAACTTTGGGCATGCATGCACGCTTGACTGCCAAGACAAACATTGTACTATCTACACATACTTCGAAATAAACGCACAAACACCAAGTACCAACATTCAAGGAAAAGTAGATACGCTTTTTCGTTGAAAAGTGTACGACTGTACGTTACCTAAATATTTCGTGTAATTCGTTTCTGTTCGCTTGGAATGGTACATTTCGTACTAGAATTTTGGTACCGTTTTGCGTAGTTTCTTTATTGGTTTTCTTTGATGTCCTTACGTCATTTCTGTAAATTAAAGTTGTGTGAGTAGGTATGATTACAGTAATAAAAATAATCAGCACAAACAAAATAAAATAGAACGTTAAACTGTGTCGAAACTAACGTATTTCCTCTTTCTGATCTCTTTAATTCTAACGACTTTCCATCAAGAGTAGTAACTTGAAGATTCTTGAGAGCTTCGTTGGCGTGTTCCTTTTTATAATACTGCACAAAACCGTAACCCATTGAAAGAAATTGTCCAGGATTTTTAGGGTCTTTCTTTTTTGCAATTGACACACTGTGTACTTTTCCAGCTGCAGATAAATGCTAAAAAAAATAATGTTATTAAATAAAACTCTAATAAGTACCAAGTTTATTTGATTAAATCAGTGTTCATGTGTCTACAAACCGCTTTTAGACTATCTTCAGTGGTTTTGAAATTAAGATTTTTAACAAACAATGTCGTGTCGTTTTCGGGTTCCTCCAGCTCCGTTTCAACATCTTCTTTGATATCTTCTTGGTTGATCTCAGGTTGACTAGATACAACTAGTTTCTTCGGTTCAACTTTATTTTCAATGTCATCGGATTCTTCTTCTATTGTGTTTTTATCTGATTCAGTTTTGTCAGAAGATCTTATAAATACATTTTCGGGTGCCCATTCTAAGTACAGTGGCGCACTCTTGAATTGCGAGTATGCCAACTTTGTAAATGCTTTTTTGGCTTCAAATGGTTCAATAAAGTCAACAAGAGCAGTTATGCCATGTTGTGGCATTAAGAATCTGGCTATTTGTCCGTGTTTTGCAAACAATGCCTCTAAATCTTCTTTTTCTGTGTTCGCAGGTAAATTCTTGACGAGTATGCATGTTTTTGATCTCTTTTTTGCAGGCTGTAAGTGAATTGAATTCAATACAATGGTGTGTACGTTTTATGCTAGTCATTAAGATGATTTTGTTAGTATACTATATCTACCCACTTTATTGAATGCATCCAAATATACTCCGTTTCCTTCGAGAAAGTTTCTGGTTTCGGCAACTAGTTGTGTTTCACCAAGTGCCAGTCTCACAGCGGCACTTGTATCTGTTACAGTCATGACAATGAAGATGATTAGAGTTATCATATTAATCCTGAGGGAATTCGAAATTGTAACAAAGTTTTTGCAAATATACAGACATCGTTTTAACCAAGATAATGCATCTTATTACCTATAACGTAATTATTTTCTGCAAAGAGGTAAGTAGAGAAAAGAGGAAGTAGTTCAAAAAGATCGGACTTACTTTTATTATTGTCATTGAGTAGCTGTTCCTTTGTGGTGTTATATGTTGAGGCGATGACGTCAGCGACCGCGTTAGTGCCCAGAAACAACACGTTCCAGTTGTGGGAGGACTTTGCTTGTGCTTTCAGCTTCTTTGCTTTCTTTTCTTTGAATGTTAGCCCCTCTGAAATAGAAATAAGTATTATATTTATTTCGACATCATAAAATCAAATCTATCAAAAGTTCTTAATTTTGTTGTGGTTCTAAGCAGTTCTAAGATGGTAAGCGTGTGACCGCTTGTGGTTATTTGTAATACCAAGCATCACAGGTGCTTTGCTATCCCAGAGAATAACCCGCAATGTCTAAATTACAAGCCATTGCAGTTTGTGACTCGTGAGTTGGAAACTCTGACTTGATAGACGGAAATCTATAATGCAATGCAAATTTTTTGTTCCATCCGGGAATCGAATTCACGTGAATCATGGGTGTATATCGTAACCGGATTGGTACCGTACATGGACTGGCAACACATATTGTCACAGAATAGTGTACCTAGTCGTATACATATTATATTGCTTTCAGCGATAAGACTGCCGATTACACCTTTCCTATGTACTCATGTTCATCAATTCAGTGTGCAATAAAGTACGTATAAAAAAAGTATTCAAATAAATATCGTAATGGAAATATGTTGCGATATTTATATCTGGGAACCCTCTCGTTACGGAGACTTGAAGGTCAAAGTTCCAAATTTGACACTTTTTTTTTACGAAAGCCAGTTTTTAATGTTATAACTAAACTTTAAGTATTGCCACTACCCCTATACTGTTGCATGCACCCAAAAGTAGGTACTTATAATGTTTTGCGTGCATTTCATTGCGCACTAACTAAGGCGATTAACACACCGAGCGGCGTGTATACACCGCGGTATAATTTACACCTTGTACAAACACAAATACAAACCGTCGTCATCATCATTTTCGAGCTTCTCAGTTTTGGCGGGTAATAGATGGAGCATTCTGCCGCAGAAGGCGGTGCCATCCAGCTCAGTATACGCTTTTACAGCATGTTCGGGCATCACAAACGTCACCGTTGCGAAACCCTTCGGCAGGCGTGAGATTGGATCTATTGGCATGTTTACTTCGGCGAGTGGTCCTGTGAATCATATAACGTGGTAAGTTTACGACTTTTATCAAGTGTGCACCAAATTCCCACGATTATACCAATCTTCGGTGACCGAAGACCCTATGGCAAATAATGATTTCTTTAATGCGTAGTACTAGTAGTCCTGGCTAGAAACTTACCATACTTTTCGAACAACGTTGTTATTTCTTCCTCAGACACCACGTATGCTAAGTTCCGTACAAATATACTTCCACTTTCACCGATGCTTTCTTCATTATTAGATGTCTGAAATATAATGGTGCTATAGACTTAATGATTAAACGAACTTACCTGTACGTGAAGTTCGATCATAATTATACGAAGTGCTTCGTCCGAAGAGATTAGTAAGAGAGATATTTATTGAACACAATGTAGTAACGCTTAGGTGTTACCACTTTAGCACTATAGTTTAGAGGGTATTCGTTATACCCATTATGGCAACACAATTTATTACCCTAATGCTTCCCTGCCTGCATGGACACACAATCGGTCGAGCTTCATTAGTTTAGAGACTTAATTTAAACATATTTACGGAACTTCTGGGATATTCAGGGCGGGCGGGACTTACTAATCTCTTCGGACGAAGCACTTCGTATAATTATGATCGAACTTCACGTACAGGTAAGTTCGTTTAATCATTAATTATACTCGTGCTTCGTCCTCAAGATTAGTAAGAGAGATATTTATTGAACACAATGTAGATGTTGAGAGAGAGAAAGTGGAGGAAATATGGAATTAATTAAAATAAATTTTATCTCATAGAATATTTATTTTAAATTCCTATAATATCTACCACATAAACAATTATCTAAACGTAATTGTGCTTATTAACTATATTATTTTATAGCTAACAAAACATTGAGATACAAATGACATAACAAAATCATCATGTACAAGAGGAACATACTGCCCTTGCTACAGCGACATTATCTTCTTCCTCAATAATTGGTCTGTTATAAAATTTAGCAAAGGTAGTGGAATTGCCGCTCCATCCAGCAGTTTGTCGTATGGCGTCAAGGCTTACTCCTTGTCTATATGCCATAGATGTTGCGGCATGTCGTGTGCTATGGGAGGAAAACACGGTTACGTCAATTCCACTATCTTTCAAGGTAGACTTAATCCATCGACTAAGAGTTTGACTCGTAACATGATTGAAGGGTTTACGATGGCTAATAAACAGTTGATTTGAGTTCCTTAGATTTATAGTCCTATCTAAATAAGCTATGAGAGTTCTTGCCGGACATATTTCGGGTCGCTCTCTAAAGAATGGCAAATAAAGAGTCGGTTGGTTTGTACCTACTTTTGATGTTTTAATCAGATCTTTAATTCTTATTATGATTTTATCATTTAAGGTAATTATTTGATCAATATAAATTTTAGATAGTGTCTGTGCCCGATGGGCTGTAACGAGAGCTAGGAGGGTAGAACACTTCTTCGAAAGCTGTTCTAGTGTTAGGCTTTCGTTAGGAAACAATGTGGCTAAATAATTTAGAACGACATTTGCATCCCACGTTACGTTATAACGTGGTAACGGCGGTCTCAATTTATATACACCTTTGCAAAACCTTATGATTCGATCATCGTTAGAAAAGTCACCAATAATTAGGGAAAGTGCAGCTCTATGGCTATTAATTGTCCCATATTGGGCACCATCATTAAAAATCTGTGTGAGAAAATCTAAAATTATTGGAATGGATGGTTGGTACATATCAATTACATTTGTTGAACAGAATTTATACCAACGTTTGAGGCAAACGTCGTATTGCTTGAGGGTGTTGTCCGACAGCGAAGCGAGCACGATGTCTAAGGCTGAGGCCGGGATACATCGCTGCTGCATAGCCGTCCGGACAACACTCCGGCAACCAGGATAACGTGAGCTTGGATGTTTCGGTTGCTGGAATTGGGAATAATGACATTATTATAGTCTAATTTTATCATATTGGAGATAAGTAATCGCTGAAATAATGGATACCATGGTTGTGTAGGCCAATCGGGAACAACCATGATACCTTCAGCATTATCTGCTATAACCTTCCTTAAGGCCTTAAGAATGATTGCTACTGGTGGGAAAGCATAAAACAGATGGTTTGACCAATTTATGGTAAAGGCATCAATCGCAAATGCCCCTGGATCTTTGTGCCAAGAGACATATGTTTCACATTTTTTGTTAATGCGAGTAGCAAATAAATCAACTTGTGGAACTACCAATAAACGATCTATTATTTTTTGGTAACCTGTCTGAGACAGTACCCACTCTGTGTCTGGATGGGTTCGTCGGGATTTCCTATCAGCAATAACATTTTCTGATGATTTAATATAGGAAGCAAATATGATAATTTTACGTTCTTCACACCAATGCCATATATCTTTTGTGATTTTGGTAAGATGAGGATATTGAATACCTCCCATGCGGTTAATATAGCTCACAGCAGTGGTGTTGTCAACTCTTAGTAAAATTTGGCAATTCACATAATTTATGGCAAATATTTTGAGTGCAAAATAGGCTGCTAAGAGCTCAAGGTTATTTATATGCAGCGTAGCCTCATTGTTAGACCAACTACCACTGGCTGTTTGACCATTACAAGCGGCACCCCACCCCGTTGTTGAGGCGTCAGAGTAAATTTCTAGCACATAGGTATCGTTCCTAATCCTATGTACGGAATGATCTATGGCCTTAGACCACCAGTTTATATCTGGTAGCAATGACTGTGGTATTGTCATGAGTCTTTCGTAATCATCGTCATTTCGTAAGTTAAGAAACTTGCAGCGTTCAAGTTCCTTTGTGTATAACCACCCATACTCTATGGCAGGGCAGGCAGACACTAACAAGCCTATTAACTGAGCGAATTTCCTAATCTTACAACGTTTTAATCTTTTAAAATTTTGTAGCTCTGTTTTGATTCTAATTCTTTTCTCAGAGGGTAGACTTAATTCCCATTTATGAGTGTCTATTACGTAACCCAAATATTTACCAGACCTTGAGGGTATTTTGTTACTCTTTTCCTCGTTAATAACAAAACCTAGTGCTTGTAATAGCGTCTGAGTGGTCTCAATATTTTGCAAGCATTCATGGTAGGTATATCCAGCCAGGAAGAAATCGTCTAAATAAATAGATGATACAAAACCACACGATCGTAGCAACTTAATGACAGGTTTCATTAATTTCGTAAATATTAATGGAGCCGTACGGATACCGAAGGGCAGGACGTTAAATTCATATAACTTTTCATCAATAATGAACCGAAGGTATCTCCTTGAATCGGGATGAATATTGATAAGGAAATATGCATCTTTTAAATCTAATGTTGCGATGTAACAGTCTCGTGATACAAGTTTTAGCGCAGTACGTATGTCCTCTAATTTAAAATGTTCTGAATCTATAAAAGAATTTAAATTTTTTAAATTAAGAATAAATCTCATCTTGCCATTTGGTTTCGGTACTAAGAACACACGTGACACATATTGATCTGAACGTGGTTTAGCTTCAGATATGGCGCCAATGGATAGCAGGTTATCAATTATGTTTATTAACTGAACCTTCTCAGAGTCAGAGAAGATATTTGGTGTTGGTACACAACGTTGATATACGGGGTGATTAAACTTAATTTTGTAACCGTTTATCCACGATAAAACAGTACGGTCCTTAGTTAATAACGACCATTGTTTATGAAAAAGGGCAAGTCTGCCCGCGTAACGTACCGGGTCTATTGAGGGCGGTTCCGCTTGTGTCGCTGCGAGAATGCTTGCGACGAGTTCTTTTGCGGTTGCGCGTTCCGCGTAGCAGGTGGAAGTTGCTGCGGCGGTGGACCCCTCACCTGCCTGCGAGTCGGGATCCTCGCCTTCCAGTTTAAATGCCTCTGGTTGTACGTTTTATTCGCCGAAGTCGAAGCTTTAGGTTTATTTGTTTCTGGTTTCATTTCAGAGCTGGATTTTGAGACAGCCTTCGCTGTTTTGAGGGTATCAGCGAGATCATTTCCAAAGAGAAACTTGTCGATTTTTGTGGTATCCAGCTGGTCCTTCAACTCTTTTTTGAGTGAATATAGTGCAAAATTACGCCTAGCTTGAGATTCTGAATGTTGAATATCACATAATAACCGACCAACATCCATAAGATCTTTTATTAGAACATGGTTTCTCTCCCTGGCGTCAAGCTGTTCGGATATAATCTTGCCCAAGGATGAAATCCCTGCAGCCAGATGCTTCTGTCTCGATTCTATGGCTTTGTCCCTTTTATGTACTTGCTCTGTTGTGGCGGCTTTAATTTCTGCATTCAAGAGTGGTGCAGCTATTGTAGTGCAGTTTCCTGGCACTAAAAACTTACTGACAAGATCTTTACGAGCATCTTTGTCTAGACCGGATGTTGCGATATAAGCAAATCTGGATGCAACATCCTTGTTTATATCCGGGCCGTTTTCAACCGTTATTGACGGGTCTGCTCCCAAAATGTCTAAGATTTCAGAATTGCAGTCTTCGTGGTTATTTGGGATGATCACATCTTCTGCCGGGGCAGACACGGCTATCATTGGAGATACATCATTACCCACCACTGGTGGATCTACAATGATGGTGTCTACATGCTCGTCAGGGTTTGTCGTTGCTTCCTGGTCTGTGAAGAGAGGGTAGCAGTCAGACTATTTGTCTAAACGAATATGCATACCTACATGGGTATGCAAAATCGGCAGAATTTAAGTAACAATCGGAAAATCACGTTATGGTGATTATAAAATGCGGCGATATAGTCCCATAGACTAATCTGATGCATAAAACTAATATATACCTACAGCAATTAAGCTATACTAAAGTATTTTAATTATGCGGCGATGTAGTCCCAAAGACTAATCTGAAGCATAGGTAAAGTAGGTAGGTCAATTACAAGCAAAAAACTCCATGGTTATTATTATAAGCGGCGATATAGTCCCTCAGACCAATCTGATGCATAAAAAGTGGGTAGTCTTCAACAAATTACTCCCTTTAATTACGTATATATGCGGCGATATAGTCCTGCCGACTAATCTGTTGCATTTAACGTGATCTTTAGTGATCAGAGCAATTGGTTTTTCCGTTTTCAAAATCCACTTAATAATTTGCAATGTGTGGGTAGGTACTTACTTTCTGGGTTCTCAGGTGGCGCCGGCGTGGGTGAAGGAGCCCTCGATGAGCACGAAGACGAACTTGAAGACTGGCTCGAAGATGATGACGAACTTAACCGAAAACAATTACTTCTATCTCGGCGCGAACGTTCAACTTCTTTTTCTAATTTCCGTAATTTTTTTGCTATGTATTTAAAATTATTTTCGTTAGCGCGTTTTGGCATTATTACTTGTAACGGTAACTATTATAATTTTTATGTGCGAAGTGGTTGAGCACTGAAAAGCGAATGAAGCTCGACCGATTGTGTGTCCATGCAGGCAGGGAAGCATTAGGGTAATAAATTGTGTTGCCATAATGGGTATAACGAATACCCTCTAAACTATAGTGCTAAAGTGGTAACACCTAAGCGTTACTACATTGTGTTCAATAAATATCTCTCTTACTAATCTTGAGGACGAAGCACGAGTATAATTTCCAATTACTTAACATAATGTAGGTATAAATTGCGTGTTTCTAGGTTTTGCCCGCGGTAAACGACATCGACATATGGATATGAAAAATAATTCCCCATTAATACCTACATATTTGTAGGCAACCTTTACATAGGATTTCTAGCCTGCAAGTAAAGATATTTTTTAAACATACCTACCTACCAGCAATCTCTTAGTTTTCAGTTACGAATATTTATCAACAAAACTGTGGAATTTTTATTAGAATATGCGACATGCTTAGATTATATAATGTCTAGATGGAGCGTCGCCCTACAATCAAAACAAAAAAAACGAGCCAACAATTCAAGCATGTGTGCGTGTAGGCGGTGTTTTACACTGTCTTTCTATGTCTCTGTGTGCGTGAATAATGATACCAGCTACTACAATTCTCCCATAAGTCACTATAAAAAAATAGACTAATGAAATAAAATAAGTTTTAGGTGTATGTAGGTATTATGCAGTTTTAGTAGTGGGTAAGGTTTAGAATTACGTCGCCTTGATAGGGGGGTGGGGGCGGTGGGGGGAGGTTATGGGGACTAGTGGAGTCGCCCCCCACGATTTTTCCCCGCCGGAAATGCTCGACGGAGCCCCACTAGGGCTCTGCTAGTGACTTGATACAAGTCACTTAATAGGGTCGTATGGCGGACGGGGAAGGCGGGAAGAGGGGTAGAGTTCCTCCAGACTTTCCCCCCGCCAGAGAGGCTCGACGGAGCCCCGCTCCGCGGGGCTCCTACCTCTGGGTGGTTTATAAAAAAGTAACCACGAAGGGGATGGTAGGGTCTGTTCGCTCGCTTCGCTCGCTCACTGGACCCTGCCATCCCCTTCTAACCTAACCTGTCCTAGTCGGGGTGCCCCAAATCCCGAGCTCGCTTCGCTCGCTCTTACGCACAATAATTCATTATCAATGGCAGCAAAATGGCGGCTTTCCGATTCTTTTACGCATTTTGACAGACGCAACTTTCAAAAACGTAAGAATTTAGTGAAATTTACGTTTCGTTTCAAGCAATAGTTAGTGATTTTATCGATTTTTTTGAAAATTGTTTTATAATTTAACGCCGCTCCGGCAGCTAAAATTGCTTGGGGGTGCTTAAGATAACTCCACTTGACCCCCTCACAGTGTCAGAATCCTCAAATTCAGGCGACGTACAATACGGCCGTTGTATCTTGGCGGCTCTGAAGTTAGCCGCAGGCTGCGCAGTAGACAATTTCATTCCTAAAAGATTCATTGCGCAGCTAAACAGCTAACTTCAGAACCGCCAAGATACGACGGCCGTACTGTAATTGTAAACCCAACCCAAATTTTACTAGGCATTGACTTCAAAATCACATAAAGAAAGACTTAATACGAATTGATAAACTCCACCTCTTTAATAATGAATAAAGTAGACCAACTAAATAATATAAACGTAACCATAAACTAACTAATATACCCACAAAAAAATGACGTTAAGTTGGGAGAATGAAAAAAAGAAACTGGCAACACTGATAAAATATGGCGTAATTTTATGTTTATAAAAATAAAAACCAAAAATAAATATAATATAGTTTTTTGGTTACTTACCGATGATAGGTGATGTGCTTGGTATTTTTTAGCCTTCCTTTATAATTCCGGCACACTGATATAGCACATGACGCCATTTTATACCTGTTTTTTTTATTTCATAAACGCGCGTAATTCGTAGTGACGCCAAAGCGGCACGATCAGCACTAATCGGCGGGAAAGTACTATTAGGTGAACAGTTCACCAACTTTTTTTTGACAGTTTGCGAGCATTTGACACTCCATCTAGACATTATATAATCTAAGGCGACATGCTATATATTTTTTTTCTGAAAAACAAATAAACCCTTAGATTTTGCTATACTTATCTACATAAATAAATATAGACAGGTACTTACAAACTAAAAATTTGTAAAGTATAAGTTGTTGTTACTTTCAGTTATCTTTAATAGAACCAATTCACGTTATTGATAAACAAGCCTTAATTATGGAATTTAATTAAAATAATGTGTTACAATGATATCAATCTTTGATTTAATCAGTTTGATATTAATTCAGGATATGCCTACATAAATGATTGATATGTCTAAAAGTTTTAAGTACTTCTTTGGTTTTAGCGAGTATATCTCTACCCGCGTCTCTGGACTCTCTCTGCGTCATGTATTTAATACATACAAGCATATCAATGTCCCACAGCAGGGCCAAGGCCTCTACTTACTTATACAAACTCATACAGAGAAGACATTTGAAGAGCTTTGTTCACCACGCTTGCTCAAGGCAGAGCAGAGGTTGTCTTTTGACAAATCTCTACATACGAATAGTATAAATCAAAACCGCTTCCCGCCGTCTGTACGCTAAGATCTTTTAAAGAGAACAACGGATTTTAATGCAATTTTTTATATGATTTATTTTTTATTTATATTTATTTTGAAATATGATACATCATTGCACTCGTGCGAAACCGGGGTGGGTCGCTAGTAATCAAATAAAATCACGTCACCTGGTAATAATTAAGAAATACTTGTTTCTTTAGTTCTTTATGTTTAGTTTAGTTTAAGTACTACAACCAGCATTGAGGTAAATTAATATATTATTAGTGTGGGAATTGGGTATGTTAGTGGCCTGAATTCTGCAATTGTCCTTGTTTGAAAGGGAATGGATATTTACAATACATAGGGCGAAAATTGGGTGTACAAATACACCTTTCAATTTCAAATATCAAAATATGAAAGAGACCAATGTATAGTAAAAAAAAAAACATCATTACCTCTTCCCTTCTCTTTTTACTTGTTTGTTCCTCCTCTTCTGCAGCAATTTTTGATTTATCCTCATATTTATGTATGTGAACACGGTGATTACCTGCAGATTTTTTTTGAAGTACCGAATTGTTCTTTATTTTAATTATAATAATTATACACTAAGTTTTTATAGAACGAGTTAATATTAAATTAAACTAGCTTTTGCCCGCGACTTTGTCCGCGTAAATGTCGGTTATTGCGAACGCAGACGAAGTCGCGGAATAAAAGTAGTACCTATATCCTTTCTTAGGGTTCTAACTTATCCCATACCAAATTTCATCAAAATCGGTTCAGTCATTAAATCGTGACAGCGCGACAGACAGACAGGGTTACTTTCGAATTTTGTAATATTAGTATGGATTCAATAAGCGGCTAGACGCGAGGTTAGTCTTCCACGCTTTTGGCTGCTAGCGCGCGCTACGGCTGCTGGTCCATAGCCTTTGCATTGTAGTAAAAAAAACACACAATATTTACCTAAAAACAATTTGTCTTTTCCTAATGCTTTATTTAGCTCTTTTTCAGTCCTAAAACCAACATAGCAAAAGCCAGTGACTTTTTTCCCTTTCCCGAAGGGCAGTCTTATTGAATATGGAACAAGTGGCCTGAAGAACTCTTTTATATCTTTCTTTTTACATTTGTAAGGTAGACCCATTATCTGAAACAGAAAATGTATGCTTTGTACGAGTACTTGGACCAGTATTTCCAGGGTTACCTCTTACAAACAAAAAAACATTACTTTTTATTATAAAATTTATCATTCAGATTCATAGTATTGTGTATTTTATGCCTTCCCATCTGTCTGTGAACAATTGAGTTCTAACTTTAGTCCAAATATAACTTAGAGTGTGTATTAGAACTTTAAAGCAGTTGGTATAAAGCTCAAAATACAATAACTGGTTCAAAGTTTTAGGTATAAATATCTTAAATATTTTAAGTTTATTCCCTAATTTCAACAGTCTGAGACGATTTCATTCCACATTATTCAAAAGAATATAATAAACCACTCACTTTAACATGAAACAAAGGTCTGTTCCTGATTTTCTTTGGCTGTTGTTCGTCTTCCACATTTTCACTTTTTTCTTCTGTTTTATTTTCACTGGAGGGATCTCCTACTTTCTTCATTAGCAATTTCATGTACTAGAATTAAAAAATATAAGCACTTATAGTGAAAGCGTTGTGATAGTGGTTAAGGCTTGCATAAAATGGTTAAGGTGAAGGACATACATAGAAGGATGTGGGTTCAAACCTGGGCAAGTACCAATATGACTTCATAAATTCATATGTACTTTCTAAGTTTATCTTAGAACCTGGATTTATCGTTTGTTATCGCCAATCCACTCTGAGCAACGGTGGTGATAAATGCTTGTGCCTTTATTTATTTAATGCACAATATACACAACATAGTTTATATGCTAGGCTTAAAACTAGTGAGTACATCACCCTGTTAGGGCGCAGCAAGATTACTTAAGACTAATAATATTGCTATATATATACATATCTATTCATAGGAACTTTTACAATCTCTGTATGACAAGAGGCATTGGCCCTGCAATCGGACAATTTTGGGTTTTCAAATATATGGCTTTAAAAACCATCTTTCTTTCTTTATGCCCAGTTGATAGCCAAGTTCATTGTGGCCATATTCATGTATCAAGTGTTAATGAGGACTGATAAGTCAGAGGTGGGGCGCTTAGAGAGGTTGTCATTGATATTTGGCTCATTATAATTCTATGTATGAAGGTCTCTTCAAAACTATAACTAATAGTTCTTCTTCCAGGTATTGGGATTAATCTATATATACCTAAATAAAAATGAATGCCTAAATGTGTTGCTAAGCGCAAAACTCGAGAACGGCTAGACAGATTTGGCTAATTCATTTTTGTTGTATTCAAATTTTCCGGGACAAGGTTCTTATGGAAGAGTTTTTTGGAAAATCTATCAGAAAAGTAAGAACTTTACACCCGTGCGAAGCCGGGGCGATTTGCTAGTGATCAAATATATATGTTGTCAAATATAATATTATGTAGTCATCAAATAAATACATCAAGTATAAAACTCTATAAGTTACATTTTGATACAACCTACCTCTAAATCACTGATAGGTGTATTGGAAACTTTTTTATCTTTGTTCTCCTTTAATTTCACAATTTCTTTTTCAGCTTCTTCAGGTTTTTTATCTTTCTCCAGGTCTTCTTTTATTTCTTCATCAACACCATCATCATCATCACTTTTAGAAGCAGATTCAAGAGCTTCTTTTATCCAAGTTGTGTTATCATTAACATGGGCTTCAATAAATTCAGCAAATAGTGGGTCATCTTTATGCTGAAATTATTGAAATAACACTGATAATATATTATTCAATAATCTCTGTCATAAATTGTACTGTATAACAAGCTTCTGCCTATAACTTCTAATGTGGATGACCATATAACATAACCTGTGGCACTCAGCAATAAAGACGCTTTTTATTAGCAAAATATTTTTTGTAATCTGATCAGTACTAATAGAGATTAGTTAGGTACTACTTACAAACAATAAAATTAAAAACCACCTCTGTAATACATAGTTTGTAATAGTTTTCTGTATTTTATATTATAAATAATTGGTACTCACCCTTCTAAGCAACTCCTTAATTTTATTTTTATTTTTCTCAATTTTCTTCTCTTTCTTTACTGATTTTCTTTGATCTTCTATTTCATCTTTATGGAGCTTCTTGTAAGCAGTACTATCTGGTGCATATTTGCTCCATGCTTTAGGTTTCTTCTCGTCACCTAAATTAGCACATGTTTGCACTTGCATTTGCATAGAATTAATGCATGTGCCATCAAAATATTCCCTTGCTTGTGTTGCTTGTTCCTCTGTCCTGTATCCAATGAAGGCAAAGTTTCTGAATTTACCATCTTTAGTGTATTTTAACTGTACATCAGTCACTTCACCCTTTTCGCCAAAGACATCTTTTAGTTTGTCGACAGTTACCTAAAAGATAATTTTTAGATATTAGTGTATGAAATGTTGGGGAAATAGGAATTTTATCTGTGGTTTGTCATATGTGGTTGGCCGCTTTAAAAGTAAATTACGTTGCTGGCATGAAATATTCAGAGGAAAAGTTTTGACAGTAGTTTGAATTATATTAAATGAGTTCCTGTGAAAATTTTTAGACAGCACTTCAAGTAGAACCATGACATGAGAAGTTTTATGGACGTGTAATGTATTAATTTTAGAGAGGTTTATCAGAAGTAATTATGAGTTAAATTAAGTGTTTGTGATGGTTTTGTAAGCAGATATTTATCTAATTATATTTTATTTATGCATGGAGAATCAGCAGCTGTTTTATTGGAAATGAAAAATCATCCCTAAGTAAGGTATATTCATCACACTTATTGCACACCTACGAGAGGGTGCTTCAACAGGTTATGGGCCCAGCACGCTTCAACAGGTTATGGGCCCAGCACGCTTCAACAGGTTATGGGCCCAGCACGCTTCAACAGGTTATGGGCCGCCGCACGCTTCAACAGGTTATGGGCCGCTTTAGGTGTGATGAGGAGAAAGAAAAAATAATCTTTATCTAAAAGTCCAAATTTGAACAAAATGGCAGACGAGTATAAATTGTCAAAGTTGGTGAGCGATTCTGAATATTCCTTCTGGAAATTAAGGTTGATGCTTATATTGAAGGCGAAAGAAATAAGCTCAGTATTAAATGCTGGAGCAATTCAGGAAAAGGATTTCGAGAAAAAGGATGCCAAGGCGAAACTTATCATTTTAAATTCAATATCAGATAGATTTCTAGGATACGTATTAAACTGTCAAACAACAAAAGATGTTATAGATAAATTAGATACAATATGTTTGGGCCATAGGGAAGTACAGATCTCACAGAAGTTGGAAGAATTTTTTAACTACAAGTTTAAAAATAACGATCTGATGAGCGACATATCACAGGTTGAGAACTTAGCAACCGAAATCAAGGGATTAGGATATAACATCGATGACAGGCAAATCATGACGAAAATTCTAACAAATATACCGGAAAATTTTAACCACTTCCGAACAGCTTGGGAAGCAACAGCTTTAAATGACAAAACTTTAACAAATTTAACATCAAGAATCAGTTTGGAGTTAAGAATGAGGAACACCAACAAAACGGAGGCTGAGACATCAGAACAAAAGGAGGATAATCAAGAAGCAACCAGCTGCTTTATTAAAACGTGCTTTAAGTGTGGATTAAAAGGACACATAGCAAAGTTTTGCAGAACAAAATCATTGCAACAACCGATGATCAATGCATTCGGCAGAGAGCAGCACGGAGCACAGCAGAGCTGCTTTAAATGCTTGAAGCCCGGTCACAGGTATGCGGAGTGTAGAGCAAAATTCAATTGTCAAAAATGCAGTGATGACTCGCACTACACAAAGTTCTGCCTAAATAAAACTGTAAGTAGTAAATTCATTAACAACTTACAAGCACATGATACAAAGATGGAATTTATTGTGGACTCAGGTACCAGCAGTCACATAGTGAACTCGGAGAGCTATCTTAAAGATAGGAGAGTTACAAGCTACAAAATTATGACAGCTGATGGAAATATACATTTAGTAAACACAATGGGCAATATATATTCCAATAATTTAACTTTAAAAGATGTCCTCTTGGTTCCTCAACTTAAAAAGAACTTAATATCAGTATCGAAATTATCTGAAGATAATTATAATTTAAATTTTTTCAGAAACCGATGTGAGATTCGCGGAGCAGAGGCTGAGTGTCCAGTGACTGCTGAGCTGAGACGAGATGGTTTGTACCACCTTAATCTATTCGCAGAGCCAGTGGGAACATCAAGGTCAGTCCAATTTATAAATATCAGTAGGATGTTCTGGCATAGGGCTTTAGGTCATGTACCTATAGCCAAGACCAAGAACCTTGTTAAAGGAATTGGGGGAGGCCTAGAAAATGAAAAAGACATGGACGCCTGCGAGGTCTGCACCAAAGCGAAACTATGTCGTAAACCATTCAAATCTATCAGACAAAAAGCAAACAAACCTTTAGAAATCGTTCATAGTGACATTTGTGGACCAATAGAAATTGAAACATGGAATGGTTATAAATATTTTATAACCTTTTTAGATGACTATACACATTTTATTAAAGTATATTTAATCAAAAATAAAAGCGAAGCCTTTTCCAAAATTATTAACTATATTAATTTGGCAGAAAATCATTTTCAATCAAAAATTAAAACTTTTAGATGCGACAATGGTGGTGAATACATTACCAAACAGTTTAAAACATACTGCAACAATAAAGGTATCTATATTGATTACACTATCCCGTATACTCCACAACTAAATGGTAAAGCTGAACGGCTAAACAGGTCCTTAATGGAAAGAACCAGAGCTTTACTGTTTGATATGCAGCTACCACGTACTTTATGGGGTGAAGCTGTCTTAACATCTGCCTACTTAATTAACAGGAGTGCAAATACTACAAATAATAAAACACCAGCGGAAATGTGGTTTAATAGAATACCAAACTTAAAACACTTAAACATTTTCGGATCGCTAGCTTATTATAAAAACAATTTTAAATTAAAGAAACTTGACTCCAGGAGTAGCAAAGGACTTTTAGTTGGATTTACAAACAATGGTTATAAGATATGGGATCCTGCTGATTCTAAGATTATTTATTCGAGAGATGTTGTGTTTAATAATAATAAAAGTGAGGTTGCGGATTATTTAAAATTTTGTAATCGTGAAGTGAAACGATGTGAGTTAGATAATTTATTTAAAGAGGTGAGTATTTATATTGGTGATAATGGTGATTGTGGTGAAGGTGATGGTGTTATTCATGGTGAAGTGAATAATGAAGTGAATAATGATGTGGTTATTGGTGATGTTCTTCGTAGTGAAAGTGGTGATGGAGCTGTTGATGGTGAAGAAGCTTTTGAAGATAATGAGGTGTTTGAAGATAGTTTTGATAATATTGAAGTTGAAGTCAGTGGTGAAGAAGTTGAAGTCAGTGGTAAAGAAGTTGAAGTCAGTGGTGAAGAAGTTGAAGTCAGTGGTGAAGAAGTTGAAGTCAGTGAAGAAGAAGTTGAAGTTAGTGGTGAAGAAGATGAAAATAATTTTGATAATTTTGAAGATAGTGTGGAAGATGTTGGAGTTAGTGGTGAAGACACTGGAACTGGAGTTGGAGGTGAAGAAAATAACACTTTGAGAGGGGAAGTTAGAAATGAAACAGTTGAGACTGGTGATGAATTTGAAGATGCAGTGGAAACAATCAATGTTGGACGGAGAATTTTACCATATCGTGAAAGAAAATTGCCATCATGGCTAAAAGATTACGATTTGGAGACTTCATTTTTGACTTATACGGATGTTTTTAAGAGTTTTGATAAAGATTTATGGTGTAAAGCAATGAAGGAGGAGAAAGACTCGTTAGAAAAGAATAAAACCTGGGAAATTGTAAACAAAAGTGAAGCAAAGAATAGAAAAATAATTACAAGCAAGTGGATATATACAGTGAAATCAGATGGAAGATATAAGGCAAGATTAGTAGCAAGAGGATTTCTTCAGAAGCATAATGTAGATTATAAAGAAACTTATAGTCCAGTGGTTAACACTACCAGTGTTAGATTATTGCTAGCTATTGCAGCACAAAAAGGTTTGAAAATAAAACAATTTGATGTGAAGACAGCATTTTTATATGGAAATTTAGATGAAGAAATATTTATGGAAATACCTTTAGGATATGATGTAAAGGATAAAGAAAATAAAGTATGTAAATTAAAGAAGAGCCTGTATGGACTGAAACAAGCTCCGCTCATGTGGAACAAAAGATTGACGGAATTTTTGAGAAAATTAGGCTTAGTTCAATTAAAGTCTGATCCATGTGTTTTTGTAAATAAGAACAGGGGTGTTTATTTGGCGATTTATGTTGATGATGGAGTTCTGATTGGAGAAAATGAAATTGAATTAAATAAAATTATTAATAAATTAGAAACTGAATTTGAAATGCGGAAATTTGATAAAACTGAAAAGTTTATAGGTTTTGATGTCAAAGTAGAACAAAATTATATTAAAATATCTCAAGAGAGTTATATTAAACAAATTGTAGAAAAATTTAAATTTAATAATTTAAAAGAAAGTTGTCATCCACATGTATCAGTAGATGTACATCAAGAGGGGAAAGGTGAGGAGAGTGATGTACATCGATATAGACAATTAATAGGATCATTATTATATTTGGTAAATAAAACAAGGTTAGATTTAGCTTTTCAGGTAGGTTATTGTAGTAGACACCAAGAAAATCCAAATTTGAATGATTTTGGAAACATTAAAAACATCTTTAGGTACATTCGCAACTCAATTAGTACGGGTATAAAATATGTTCGGGGTAATGATCAAACTTTAACGGCGTACTGTGATGCGGACTTCGCGGGTGATCCTGACACCAGGAAAAGTACTACTGGCTTTGTGGTATTTTATGGTGGTGGACCAATCCATTGGTGCTCGCGTAAGCAGTCAGTCACTGCTCTGTCCAGCACTGAGGCCGAGTACATTTCTGCAGCTGAATGTATTAAGGACTTGTTGTACATTCAGTCTCTGATCTGCGAACTCACTAACAAATTACCGAAAACAAAGTTATTTGTTGATAATCAATCAGCTATTGTACTGATTAAAAATGGTATTCTGAATAGACGTAGCAAACACATTGACGTGAAATACCATTTCATTAAAGAAAAGATAAACAAAAATTTATTAGAAATTAATTATTGCCCAACAAAATTTAACTTAGCGGATATCTTAACAAAACCACTGGACAGGACAAAGTTTTTAAGACTGAGACAATGTATTGTGAGTGATGTGTAATTGACATTATTTAATGTGAAGTGTGTGTTATGTGTTGTGGTTAAGGAGGTTTTAGAAGATAAGGTATTTGGAATGTAATTTGAAATTTTGATTTTGAAGTAAGTTAGTTAAGTAAGGTTTTTGGTTGTTTAATTCAAAAGTTTGTTTGTAAGATTTTAGTTAAGTTGGGAGGGTTAGTTAAGTTGGGTTTTAAATGAGAAGATAGGAGTTAACTATAAGGTTGTTACTGTAAGTTGTTTATGTTGCTTTGATTGTTATTATAAATATAAAATTCAGAGGGGATGTTGGGGAAATAGGAATTTTATCTGTGGTTTGTCATATGTGGTTGGCCGCTTTAAAAGTAAATTACGTTGCTGGCATGAAATATTCAGAGGAAAAGTTTTGACAGTAGTTTGAATTATATTAAATGAGTTCCTGTGAAAATTTTTAGACAGCACTTCAAGTAGAACCATGACATGAGAAGTTTTATGGACGTGTAATGTATTAATTTTAGAGAGGTTTATCAGAAGTAATTATGAGTTAAATTAAGTGTTTGTGATGGTTTTGTAAGCAGATATTTATCTAATTATATTTTATTTATGCATGGAGAATCAGCAGCTGTTTTATTGGAAATGAAAAATCATCCCTAAGTAAGGTATATTCATCACACTTATTGCACACCTACGAGAGGGTGCTTCAACAGGTTATGGGCCCAGCACGCTTCAACAGGTTATGGGCCCAGCACGCTTCAACATGAAAGACCTCGTATATGTGGTGCGGCTTACTTGTGAAAGATATGAGGGAGCTAGAAAAGCTATGGGTGAACATTAAGTGATAATAATAATTTATTTTACAAAGTCCCCAGTCGGAAGGATTGTATGGCAGGACGTTTTAGCTCTGATGTTATAATCGCACAACAAATAAATGATTATGAATTAAAGCAAGTTGGGTGTTTCTGTTTCAGAAATACCTAGTTGCTATAAACATGCGTAACAGACCAATACATATAACCTACCTTATTTGGTAAATTCTTTACGATAAGTCGAGACATTTTGTAGTATAATTTATATTATTTTCACTTATTTGTAAATATTTAAATCTATAGAAGCACGTGCGAATGTGCGATTCACACACACTACACACTTCTATGACTTTGACAGTGTCAACTGTCAAAGTCAAAGAAACACAAACACAACACAACAGTGTGAAAAACAAAAAGTCCTTTGCAATTCTACAAAACGTCTGAATTTCTCAATATAACAATCTAGTAGGATCAAAACTTACCTATTTACATTTATTTTACGACATAATCATCATCAATCATTAATAAATTATAAATATTAACCTTCTTGGAAGTTATGTGTTTGAGCCGTTTGGGGTTGAAAGACTGGGTCTGGGGCCATGGGGTCCGAGCGCTCACCTGTTTTTCGGTACATCGTTACGTAAGCGACTGGTCGACTCTTCACATGACCAGAGGGCTGGCCTTTTTAGGCCAAAGAATCAGCATTGCCATACAACATGGCAATTCTGTCAGCCTTATGAGGTTTCTTTTTGATGCCCTATGAGGTTTCCCCTTTCTGTCTTTTTTATAAATAGTAGGTACATAATATTTTATAATTAATTAGTTTAGTTTAATATTTAGTATTGTAATCTACTTCTACTATCTACTATCTACTATCTACTATATTTTTATATATAAAAACCAATTGCTGTTTGTTAGTCTCGCTAAAGCTCGAGAACGGTTGGGCCGATTTAGCTGATTTTGGTTTTGAAATGTTCATGGAGGTCTAGGGAAGGTTTAAACGGTGAGAAAATATGGAGTAGGAGTAGGGTTGGGGTAGGGTAGGGGCAGGATACTGGATACCACGCTAACGAAGTCCCTAAAAACAGCCCTTTTAATATGAAGTCGGGAAGTCGGTCTCAAGGGGGTACGGTAGGGGTAGGGTAGGGTAGAGTAGGGTAGGGTAAGGCAGGGGTAGGGTAGGGGTATTGGTAGTGTAGGATACCACGCGAACGAAGTCGCGGCGGGTCAGCTAGTCTGTAAATAAAATAAAAGTTAATGAATAAATCATTAACACTTTCGCGTGCACAACGTATGGATACGTCAAAAAATCGAGGTATGATGTCGCACAACGTATCAATACGTCAAATTTTATTTTTCCCTATCAGTCAGTACGTAAGGAAACGTTCGTTTCTCATGTAATGCTCCTATAGTGACGTCACAGTGCCACAACATATCAAAATCTTGATTTCGTAGTGTCACACAGCATCGACATTTTAAGCGTTTTGTGGGTGCTTCTCACAGTTACAAATACACCTACTCACAAACGCACAACGTACATAGGCGTCAACTGGAGTATGAGCTGCCATACTGTCAGTCGGGCTGTGCACTGTTACGCGACTCGCGTTCGCGTGCGCAGTGAAGTGAGCTCCCGAGTTACGAAACTTTTAAATCGTAAGTAATCACATAATTTTTACTGAATTTAAATAATAGTGTGTGTATTATATAGAATACAATAATTTATTTTCATATTTGGGCGACAAGATTTGTTTATTTTAGTTCTAATTATAGAAATTGCATTGTTTTAGATGAACAAAACAAAGCGAGCGAGAAGAAAGAAAAATAATAAAAAAAGGGACAATACACGCAAGGATCCATCACAACCATGTTCTTCGGGCATAACAAGGCTCTAGACAGACGGACTGCATTTCAACTGTACTCCGACTGCCAAATTACATGACACACGTCGACGTATAGAGACGTTGTGTTTAATTTAAAAAATTGAAAAGTTATTATATGTTGCGGAACGTCACCATACGTCGACGTATAATGTCGTTCTGATAATAGTTACTTATTCAAATAAATAGAGGTACCAAAGAACGTTTATATACGTCAAAAAAAAATGTATGGGGGAAAACAGTGCTCCATCACAAGTTTCGAAAAAGTGAGCACCGCGCGCGAATGTGTTAATTAATTTCTAAACGAAAATCTTAATTTTCAGAAACTTATCTGAAGGTATCTGACATAGCTGGTCAAGTCGTTTTGTCAAATGTCAATACCAGCTGTTTAAGAATTTGTAAATATAAATATTGCAAATCCTAAAGTAAAGTAAGCAATAAAAGACGTCTGCTGGTAATTTGGTTCATAGGTACTATTGTTTTCAAATAGAGATTAGCTATAATACATAAAAATGTCGACTGCTATGACGTTTGGACAAAAACAATTTATACCGACTCCACCTGATAAGGGCAGCTTTCCTCTGGATCATGACGGAGTTTGTAAGAATAGTATGAGGAAATACATGAAGTGCTTACTAAACCACAATGGTAATAATTCTATGTGCCGAGATGAAGCCAAAGAGTACCTAGGTTGCAGGATGGAAAATAACCTCATGGCTAAAGAAAATTGGGACAAATTAGGTTTTAAAACTGAAGTTTCAACTGAGGCGAATAAATAACATTCTGTTTATTGTTCTAGGTAAGAAAGACGATCATAATATTGTTGTATTTAATAAATTTTAGAAATAGCACTGTAGTATTTTCTTTGTTGTGGCCCTGCTAAAAGTAAAGAAGTTATTTAACATAAATCTATGTTTTACATAGTCAATATTTTTGTCCTATTACATTACAAGTCATTGTACATTACATTATCAAGTTTGAAATCCCTGATCCATGTTGACCAAGAGTGGTGATCAATGCTACAAAGACTGCTGTATGAGATGAAGCCTTTGCACTGCCATTGGACAATAATAGGCTGGTATTATTGCCGGCACGTATCTTGAGCACAGATAGTACAACTTCGCGCATGTACACTTTTGGCCAAATAAAGGCTAATACATATTCATTTTCAATGTCTATTTAAAAATTAAAAAAGTTTATAACACATCAATTTTATAAAAATAAATAATAAAAATGAACTTTATTAAACATTAAACACAACAATGACGAAATAACGAAATTAAACTATATTAAAAAAAAAACAACTAATACGTAATAACAAAAAAAAACTATTTAAAAATTCAAAACGTAAGTCACTAACATTGCACAAAAGTGTACAGCAGCCAAATGACAGGCGATAGTCCAATAGACGATGAGCATCGATTGACGAACCAATCGCGTGCAGCGGACTGCAGCATCGGCGCCCCCCGCCTTCTTCATTCCTCCAAAGAGACCGAAAAATTAACAACTGCGCAGGTGACATTTGTGCTCACCACTGGTGCCGATACCTATATTATAATTACATCTACATATAAATAAATTCTATTTTCAATAAAATTAGTAGCACTAGTATTGTGATGGATCTTAAGATGATACATAATTGTAAAAATATTTAAGTACTTACATTAATTTCTGGCAATTGCAGAACATCTCTTTCTTTATCAAGTCTAGTTGTCAGTGGCTCAACAAAATATTTTAGATTTACTTTAAGCTCTGAAGAAGCTTATCTCGAGAAGAACCATGGGCGTAGCCAGCCATGGGCTCACGGTGGGGCAGCAGTCTAAAATAATATGTAACTATTAAAGCAAACTATACCCGAGGTCTTAACCCGGTTATTATTTTCATACAAAAAAGTTACACCCTATAGCACCCTGTGTTTGTATATATAATTCGAATTATCCAAAACACTTTCTTATTGATCACCCACCTACAACACGAGAGACAGGGTGGGGCAAGTGCCCCACCCTGCCCCATCGTGGCAACGCCCATGAGAAGAACTAAACCATGCATATTTCTGTTGGAAGGTATTGTAGATAACAGACCTATTTCAGCTGTACCTCTGACAGCTGCTTGTTGGCCATCTATGTAAAAAAACTTTTTTGAACATCCAGTTGATTTTAAGCCACAACCTCATATCATGTGTACGAGTATAACACCAATAATGTTATTATTTATATTTACCCTCTTTTCCTTTATTTTTATATAGAAGCAACAAGAGTAATGTAACCAGCTTTTTGTAAAAACGTGATTGAAAAGAGTGTCCATTTAGTTTCTTACTCATTCTTCTTATTAGAGACATACCTACGTTTTGAAACAAGGGACTAGCTTCAACTTCGACAATTCAGAGGTGCCAAAAATAGCAGTTTCATTGATATAAATACTAATAATTAATAAATAATATAATATGTCAATATGTCATGGTGTGACGAGCTTGTCGCTGTGAGGAGAAAAACAAGGGACAGGCTAGCTCGGATAATGACGCAGCTCGTAGCACGTGCCGATGTAACGACGTCTCTTACTAATTACCAACCCGACACCTAACTATAGCATCGCCTCGTCACTAGACGTCCACTCATTGATAAGCGGGTTACGCCGGGTTGATAAAGCCTCTCGTCTCCACTAGGAACATTTGTCGAGCGGCATGTGTCCCCGGTGACATCGTCGGGCGACATCGGACGACATCGCTGCGACATTGTTGAGACTGTTCCTTGTCGCACAGTCATACAGATAAGTGAGTAGACTTTCATATATCGCCATGATTTGACATTTGACAAACTACCCGCAAAATTGGATAACATTGAAGATGACTCTAAATTACTCTGGTCATGTTATTTGTAAAACTATAGAATAAGAATACATAGGATAGCACAGAACTACCCACTATTTGGTCGTTCGGTCAAAATTCGGTTCAAAAAATGTTCTCTCGCTTTTGATGTGACCAGCTTGCGACTATTAAGGCGCGGCCCCACCGCGGTGCACGCTGTGCACGGACACGCGGCGCATTTTAGCTGCGTGTATTCATTTGTTTGACAACGTGGGTCTACGTTTCCACTGAAGTACTTACACGAAGACATACGACTATGTATAGCGTGGCACGGCGCACGGAGAGGCTACACACCACAGGGTATTGTATGACTGAAAATACATTAGCCATGCGTCATATTCGTGTACTCCAATGGAAACGTAGACCCACGTCGACAGCGTTGAGCTATGTAACCGCCTATTCGAGCAAGCCACGCATGTATCAATGACGTCAATTCATGCGTAGCCTCTCCGTGGGTTGCAGTGGACACAACCACATACATTTTCTTACAAAGCGAAGCTTAATACACGTGCGTAGCCTCTCCGTGCACCGCGGTGGGCCCGCGCCTTTAGACTGTCTCGCTGGCCCACGCCAGCACTTCCTACGGTGCGTTAGTGTTACAGTGCCAGAGAAATTACGCACCGTGTACAGATATCGGGTGTATTGCTTATATAATTTAATTGCGAGGTAGTCACTGTGTGGGAAATTTAGAGGAGAAACAACTAGCATAAAATGAACTTGAGATCATAACCATGCCTTAAAAAAAGTTAATCTGGGAATCGAACCCAACACATCACAACCAAAGTATAGGTATAAATTGAGGTTTGGGGAAGACAGTTATGAAAAAAATGTCATAGAAATTTTCTTTATTAAACGTATAATATTACTTAAAGATATTACATTAAACTAAAATTATTCATTGAGTAATTATTTTAGAAAGACTTTAGAATTTTTTATTCCTTTTTTATCGCCAGTATATCATGGCATTTTTTATAAAAGTAAATATCACAGTTATTATTAAAATGTATTTGTGACCAAAGAAATTATAAAAATCTAATGTAGACTATATTACACTAAAATGTTGAGTGGCTTGAGAGGTATAACAATGTTTTCAAGTCACTCTAGTTTATGGACCAGTTGGCAGTAAATTATTCTAACCCCTTTAATATGAACATACTTTGAGTGTTGATTGCACAAGATTGTGTACTGTAATTGTTTCACTTGTTATTATATGTATTTCTGTTCTGAGGGAACATGGGAAGAAGAAGAGGTATATTATTCACTTTTATGGTCAACATTGATTCAAGACACAACAGCAACATACAAAAATATCCAAAGAGAATTTATTCTGTACAATGACTAACTATAATAAGCACCATTTTCATTCTACCAAGTTTTACTTTTTCTTTTCCACGTTGGCAACACAATCAGATTAGCAATTCTTACATCATCCTTAGCTTTTTCACAGTACACATAAGGCCATTTGTTAGAAAACACATGTATATATTATAATATGTATAGGTATAATTATCGTGATTAAAAATGGCATCTAATTATTTACTTAACCATTATTTTATTCCACTTACATCATTTACAAATTACAGTATAATGTGTACCTCTTTTAACCAGCAATAAGAGATAATAAGTTATTCAACTATTATAATAGATGACATACATATGTGATAAAGTAAACGAGTACAATTTTACAACATTAATCTACAAAATGCATGTTATTATAATATCAGATAACTAAGGCAGTGTGTTGTTGGTACAAGTATGACAAAAAGTATTAATTATTTCTTAAATACTGTAGTAAGTACCTACACAGACACAACATAATTATCTCTGATTTTCACATTAATAATTAAACATCGAAGTACAATACAAACTGTACAGAAGCTAAATGGATGGTGTTTTATACCTTACATGACATTAACAAACCAAGCACTCGATCGTTTTGAGATCAAAATGTACAAATATAATAGAAATAATAATTCTTATCAATACTTATTACCTAATTATATTATAATTATTATATTCCATAATAGTAGGTATTCATTACAAGTATAATAAAGGTTTTGTAGATATTTCGTTTAATACCTACTAAACAGGCAGTGCAAATTTGCGCAATAGTTACTAAGTCTAGTTTTAATTCAGACGTTTCCGATATGTACTTGTTTTTTCCGACGTTGGTACGCGTCTGTGTACAATAGTGTTACCAGTTAACGTTATAATTACTTACAGTAATCATTTCTATCGATTCTGGAACTCAAAGTAAAGAAGCTTTTATTATGACCATTTTATAAGATTTCTCTCAGTGGTGCAAAAATATACATAGGTACCCAGGTGTTATAGGTGAAAATAAGTAAATTCAAGCTTATAGCTGTCGTTAATTATTTTACAATGTTCCCAAATCTTATCGCTTATCAGTACATTAGATACCTAATTTTACTACATAGGTAACCAGATCAAAGTAGGTACCAACACAAACTTAGTAAACACACACTACAGTTACTTGGTATACATTTCATATACCTTTATTAGTATGGCATTCTAAGTTTTTTTACCCAAAACTAGATTGATTATAATTATGCTGCAGTCATAGAAATAAATTACGTAAGGTTAAAATATTTCTAACAGTTTCTTATGTAAGTTGACAATATTAAAAGGGTAGAGTATAAGAATGGTAATAAAGTGGTAGTTATAGTAGTTGCAGCACTGGGTGAGCGTAGCGTTGAGCCCGGCGCGGGCGGAGTCTTGTAGCCGGCGCGACGGCCCGAGCGGTCCTTGGCGCAGCCCATCCAGAATGTAGCCGATGGAAACTGCTTTTCATTTTCAACGCGCATCTGAAGGTCGTTGAACTTCCAAAAACCTTTGCCTTTGAAGAAGTATGTTTTACCTGGAATGGAAAAAAAAGAGAATGATGACTTAAGTTATTTGGATTAAAAATAGTGTTTGGAGGGTAGTATGCAACACAAACGAGTGTTGATCCTTACCATCTTTCCATTGGAACACGCTGTCGATATTGTATCCCACGCCTTTCCACATAGCCATGTTGCGAGGGTAATCGTAGTCAACGCGACGTTTTTCTTCATCATACCTGAAATTGATTGGTTGTTTTATCTACTGTTTGACCTATGCCACGACCTATGGTTATAATGCCTACGACAGAAAGTTGAGACAAGCTTGAACGTCTTAGCTGACGCTAATCATAATTAGACTTTTTCGAAACGTTTATAAGTAGGTAAAGCGGATTGTAACGTAAATTCGGAGTTTAAATTTATGCCTGGTTTAAAAAATAACCGTCGTAATGTGGGCTTACTATAAGGAGTAGGTATATGCATAAGTACACCTCTGCCTTCCCCTCGGGGAGAACAGGTGTGATGATGTGATATAACAAGTTTAACAAACTCACTTCCAGTACATTGTGCCGCTGTAGAAATAGGTATTGCCGTTATGACCCCAAACCATGGCAGCGTCCAGTTTTTCCAAACTTTCGGGTAGGCCAAACGTTGACAATGGTTTTGGGTATCCCGGCAACAGATATCGCGTGTCGAACAAGTACAGCTCTTTTCCTGAAATGAACAAATAAAATTATTTTAATTGGTTATTTCAGCTATAAAGATCATTATCCTCCTGCCGTTTTATGCTAGGTACTTAGTTAATTTAGTGACGGTGCTTGACAGTGTGTTATCTTTTTTCAATCTTAGGCATAGGTAAACTGTATGAAGGTTCCATCAGAGATACAATATTACCCACATACTTACATTTAGATCTAAAAATAAACCAAGCGTGTTAATTTGTCTCCTACCTATGAAAATAGCTATATTCCGGTCCGGTCTTTCATAAACGGCGTCGACATGTGTAAGGTTCTTTGGTAGACTAGTCCACATCCTTGTTATTTCCATAGGATATCCCTCGTAACGCCCTTGAGCTCCTATCCTCCAGTGGTACTGAAAAATAAGTTGTAAGTTTAGATAGGGCAGCATTTAACATTGAACAGCGGTAGGTGCTCATGATAATAAATAATATGAAGAGAATAGAAGGTAGGAACGGTACTTACTCTATTTTTAAATATGAATAGTTCGCCACGTATAAGCGCGACTGCGTCATAACTCGTATCACACGTGTCAGGTTTGTCCGAAGGTGTCGTGGTAATCGTTCGTTGCGTCGTCTTCTCCGGGTAGTACGGCTTTCTCGGGTTATCTTGTCTCGGATCATTCGGATAATGAGGTCTAGGATTAACTGGATACTCGGGCTGCACGTGGGGGTAGCGTGGGCGGTAGGTGGTGGGGTGAGGGGTAGTGTCAGTAGGACGGTAGGTGTGGTGATTGTTGTGTCGGGGGTGATCTTCGGTCGCGTTGTAATGACGACGATCGGGGTAGTGTGTTCGGTCGGGGTAGTGTGGTCGGTCGGGGTAATAACTGGGCCTCTCGGCGGGATAGTATGCGGGGTTTCTTGCAGGAGCACGCGGATACGGGGTGTATCCCCGGTTGGGGTATCGTTCTGGATGTCTGTTGTGGTGATGATGGAGGAACGGCCGTCTGGTGGTCGTGGTGGTGGTAGTTGTAGTGGTCGTTGTGGTAGTAGTTGGTGGTGGCTCTACTGGACGGTAATTTGGTATTTTAGCCCACTTTGTACTCTTTTTAGGACCTAAAAATTAAGCATTAACAAAAATTAAAATGAAGTCAAATCACTTATTTCTTTACAAACATGGGTAAATTACAATTAAGGAATGAGAAAACAAAAGGGATTGTCTTGAATCATCGATTTGAAAAAAAGAAGAAGGAATAGGAAAATGTTGATTCTGATAAAAATTAATACAATTTGATTTTTAGCAGTGAAGAAAATGAACAAATATAATGATGTTGGCTGCTGGCCTATTAAGATACTTACCATACATTTGTTGAATACCATTACGGTCGTCTTCGGGTAATACAAAGTTTGGTTGAATGCCTTGATACCACGGGAACATAAGCGCACCCTTCACAGAGCTGTGACTAAGTCCCAGCGAATGGCCGAACTCATGTGCAGCCACTGCAAAAAGTGAAGTACCTGAAAAAGAAATTACTGTTAACAAGGTGCATCCGTAAATAATCACTGATAAAGCTTACGTTAGAAACTTCTTTTCCGACAAAAAACCGACTTTACCGCAATCAAAATCGTCACGTTATCATTGGTTGGTAAGGCATAGTTTATATTCTATTCACATGTGGGTTCAGTTGAATAAA
Organism: Hoplodrina blanda; assembly: GCA_949316365.1. NCBI lineage: Eukaryota > Metazoa > Arthropoda > Insecta > Lepidoptera > Noctuidae > Hoplodrina > Hoplodrina blanda. The sequence goes on from OX438592.1 coordinate 10,322,392, forward strand.
GGTGTAATATTTACACATGGCTTGCCGAATACAATTCGAAGTTGTGTTGTAACCGTCCGTTGTCCGTGTAAATTATCACGTGTGCACAGTGCGGAGCTGCGCGGTAATCGCAGCGGCGCGTCCTCGCCGCGCCTGCGGTTACCAACTATCGGCTGCTGCCGTGTTTACACTATACATGCGACGACCACACTTGGCTCGCTTCGCAGTGTTCCCTATAGTATGTGCATTAATTCTATGACGTAATACTGATAACTCTGTAAAGTTATCTAATTCGGTGATAATAACGTTAAATGTCCTTTGTTTTTATGTGTATGGCCCTATGTTCTAAATGTGCATTACATAATGCAACTGGATACAAAATTGAGTTTAAGAGAGATGGCTAGGTAGAAGAAATAAAAGGGAATAAAGAGAACTGTTATTGAATCCACATAAAATATAGCCTTTACTTGGAAGCAACCTAGCACCTAACCATTCATAGAGACATTTTAAGCACTAATGTCATGGCATTTAACCCAAACAGCTGTAATTCAGCCATAATATCTTTGTTTTAGCGTGTATTTAACACTTCACAAAAGGTGGGCGTGTACTACGAAGGTGAACAGCGTATTCCGGCGCTTTCGACATTTGCATGTCAAAACATAGCTGACCGCAACATGCTCATTTCCGAGCTACACGTGAACTTTTCACGGAAACTGCAAATTCATGGTAAATCTGTTAATTACGTGGATACGTGCATTCATGTTATTTTACAGATATATATATTTTGGTTGAAACCACTGAATGTTGCTACAAAATTAGTCAACATTATTTGGGTATATAAAATAACTACCTATTGACACAACGAATATTTTTCACAATAGGATGACAGTCAGCAATGTCTTTTCATTACTGACATACTCGTAGATTGAATAAAATTATTGAATCAAATAAAATAGTCAGGTATAACGGACCTACATCATTAGGAATAGTTATGTATCTAACCTTAGATTTTCTTTTGCTATATGGAAAAAAGTGCAAGTCTTTACCTTCTTCATCGTCGTCCCTTGGATGCAAGAGCCATAGCTCATCATCGTCGAAGTGTGCGTCTCCGCCGCGACCAGTGCCAGGGAAGAACGCGTGCGCAAGGATCAAGCCGCGGCCGTCAAACGGATACGCGTCGTCATGGTAACGCCTATTTTAAACAAAACAAAATAAGGAATTAAGTACCAACATATAAAACACTGTATCATGACAAAGTTGCATTAGGCTTTTACAGTTGATGAAAACAGTCATACTGAAGTAATGTATTCATCTCGCAACAAACAACAATGGATGGAGTGGATGGAGTCTGCAGAGCAATCAAACTTGCGTCCCGGGGGTCTCACGCTCGGCTACTACCCACCTAATCATTTTTCGCGCCAACAAAACAACGGAAAGACCTCGCCCATGCATATTTCACGCGATATTAGCTGACCGGTGCGTTATTGAGTTTCCATGTGAAAGTTCTGCCATTAACCGATATGGGCGGGGTGCGCTAATAGGGAAAATATTCCTATACTTAGTAAGGCTATTATTATGCTCGCTCGGTTTCTGAGTCGCTTAGGTAATAATAAGAACCACAGGTCCACAGCGGAATATTCCCGGGGAGTGTATTTACCGTCCGCGTCGTACTTATTTGTAACGACGAGAGCTCGACTTTTATTTTGTTTTGAGGATTTGAAAAGCGATAGAAAAATGCGATCTGTTTTTAAATCTACATTATTACCTTGCTCTTAATGACAGCACTTTTATTGAGTGCTTTCATAAAGGTAAGGTAGGGGAATGAGGAAGTGTCTCTCTGACATACGCCGTCAAATATAATGGGTTTCGAAATGGAAAGTTTCCGAGTTTGGAGATGATTTATTGCCGTGTTGGTATCTGCCCTTAGCAACCGCGGGTAAACCAAATGTGTGTGGATATGAAACGGGTCAATGTATAACAAAATTCGAATATACTTTTCTTTTTTAGGGTTCCGTAGTCAACAAGGAACCTGCACTGGTAAATATTAAATTTTTACTTACCTGTAACGAAGTTAAAAGGAAAACTATTGCAGCTAAGTAGGATTTACAAGTTAAAGAGTTATGGTCGACCAACTCATAAAATGTACTTGGAGAAGTAATTTTGTACAGATTCCATTGAAAGCCCCATTCTTCCGCATTAGGTACTATGATGGGCAACTACGGAACCCTATATTGCGCGTGGCTCGACACGCACTTGGCCAGTTTTTTGAAGATGAAATAAAGTTAAAACTTACAGGCATAAAGCCAAGTATAAAAGAAATACACTTTTTCACTTGAAATTGGTCCATAAAATATACATTACTTACATGTCTAAATGCATGAGAACTAGTATTGTATATAAGCGTATCATAGCAGCCAGTGATTGCACTTATATCACTCGTGAGTTGGAGAACGCATTAAGTTGTACGGATCCTTTATTACTTGGGCAATATTACAGTTTATGAGTGTAATAAATCTGGTAGACGCATAGTCTAGGGGTACTGCGCTATGTGCAATCACTCTCAGCGTTCCAGCCCAATGAAGTGATGATGGAATAATAAAATATCGCACAGAATTCCTAGCATCTATCGTTTATGTTATGTATCGTTATTTACTTGTAGAGCTATGAAAACCGAAGCTTTTCACGCAATCCATACGTTTATTGATTTCGGTGCCTCTTTGCATGCATACCTATATTCTAAGGTTGATTTTATTTGAATAATATGTAAATAGCGGTACCTATGTGAAATAGAATCGAAGTACGTATCTACTTATAAATAAATTAATTTGGATATTTTGTGTCTACAGGGTTTTCCACCCCGAAAAGGAACCGAAAAAACAGTTTTCCATTATCATTTTTTATCTAACTACTTAGTTATTTAGATAATGTTATTGATTTTCGTACTACTAAAAACGAATTGCACCTAACTTTTACAACTGATTCAATTTTTTTATCGGTTGCTTTCAAAAACATAATAAAAAGAGTGACCGACTCGTTTTTAAAAGAATATTCGCAGGCAATCACATGTCATGTTATTACGTCACCCTTATCTTTAGTTTGTGAACTAAACTAACTAATCTTTAGAAAAAACAGTTAAACAAGCAGATGTAGGTAATACCTAATATACGAGTACCTACATGTGCTTATTTAATATTTTTTTCTGATTTTTTTCATACGTTTTACTCAATTGCAAAAATTATTTCTATTATACTTATACAAGTATCGTTATATCTGTTTCTATAGCATTGGAAGTCCACATCTCCGTAGATATAGTTAGGTAGTAGGAAACGGAAGACTTTTATAGAGTGTAATATAAGTTAATGGCACGCATAAAATCCGAGACAGGTACCTACACCTACCTACGCGCTACGCCGTAGCATTTGATATGCTTTAATTCTCTATCGTATAGACGACTTTAATAAATGTAAAGCCTCATGCAGTAATACAAAGCTATGTATTATTTAGACCTGGTAGGTAACTTGTTTCTAAAGAAAAACAATAATGTAAAAAAAATATTAAGAAATGCTTTTAAAACTAGGTACCTGTAGTAAATTTTAAAACAGCAAAGCGAAGTGTAACGAAATGTATCGCAAATTAGAATCAAAGTCATGTGCAAACTTTCTTATTGATTCAACGTAAGTAATAAAAGTGAGCTCTTGATGTGACTAAAACTCAACTCAGAATAAGACGCTGCCGAGACACGGGAAAAAGAAAATTGTATGCAGAGTGCGGTGAAGTTGTCGGTTGCCGCTGCAAGTTTGCAATGTTCGCCGCAATATGGTGGTCGCAATATGTCCAGTGTTGAGGTTTTTGTCGCCGCTACTTTCTCATATCGTCGTTTACAGTGATGTAATAAGTGAAACTTCGCCCTACTCTTATTTAATATGAGACTCCTGTTAGAAACTTTGCGTCATTTGTCAGGGTTAGCTTCATATTTCGCTGTCGCCTGATTCTAATAGGTCATAAATTATAAAAAATTTCAGAGGTAGCTTTCCAGTGGATCCTACGCCACGACAACAATCTAACATAATACAATTCATAGCACTTTATTGAGTATAAAAACATTTCTGACGTAGGTATAGTTTCTAGTATTTTTTTTAGTCAGTAAAAGTCTGACAGTCCCTTCCGCCCCACCCAGGGCGGAAGGACTCATTTGATGATTTTTACCACCTCAAAAAAAAAAAAGGTATAGTTTCTAAAAAAGTTAAATTTATTTGGGTCAGATACTCAGATACAATTTGGTATAAATGAATTAAGCGTCACGTATCGTCCTTTGCATGAAACCGAGTCGTTTTAGGGATATCCTACATGACATCGCATAGCATATTACTTATATGACATCGAACATGTCGAAATCACTGAACGCTAAAATGTATATATACCTATTTTGTTGTTTTTAATTGAGTCGTTAAAAATGTTATATCTATTGACCTCTTCATCTTTGAAGTCGTGATACTGAAAATATTTCTCAAATCTTAAAATCTTCTATCAAAATCTTTTTATTTGTTTAAAGAAAAAACGGGTTTACTCTATCGTACTGTAGTTATTGTAGTCGTAAAGTGAACGCTATAGTGTTCAGTGCGGGTCCTGAGCAGTGTCCGTGTCCGACCCTATTCTTATGCCCCGCACGAGGAGTTCGCAAATCCCCTTAAAATGGATAGGACGTTTCTGTAAATCCTCAGTTGATTATTATTTATTATCAACACAATAAATCAAGCTTGGGGATATTTAAAGAAGTCTGCCAATTTTATTTGTTGCGATAAGTAGGTATATGTTTTTTCGTACCACTTGCTCAAAAAAGTGACATTCTATGCCACGAAAAGCGAACATAACAATAGTCATTTTTAATCTGTTAAAAACAGGGACAGTGATTTAAGTTTTTAACACCCTCGCTACGCTCGGGAGTAAACCTCGAGTCCTTCGTTACGCTCGCGATTTAAATCTTCACCCGCCACAGAAGACACTGCTTTATCCCCTTGGTTAATAATCTACTATTTCTTTATAATATGCAGAGAAGGATCTTGAATCTAAATCCAATCTATCATTATGTTAATATGAATCTACAAACACTCGATCTAACAAAAAATTTCATTGTAAGTTATGCAGCAAGAAAATTCTAAAATCTTATTATCTTCACGATTTTTTAATTTTTTTGACTGATAACAATAAACAAGCAATAAGTTTAATTTCAACTTTGACAACCTTGCTCTATAGAAAATTAGATTATGTAAGTATAGATTATGTGGTCTTGTCCTTTCTCCTAAATATGACCTTATCTCAAACTTAAGAAGTTGCGAGGATGTAGGTACCCTATACACAAATTATTGTTTTCATTGTTTTAATAAAAAAAGGTTTTTTTCAACTTACTTGGCAAAGGAAACAACGATGTCAGCCTCATCCGAGTTGACTTCTGTAAAAGTTAGGCGGGATGCTTGGGCCCACACGTCGAGCGCTCGCGATAGCACGCTTCGTGTTTCGTACGGGTCCAACTGTGAAGGCCGCCGTGCCGAAGACAAGCTGGAGACAAACAAATATTGATATTAACAAATTGTACAAGTATACATAATACCTACATGCCTGTAAAAAAACTTAAAAAAAACACACTTATTTTCTTTTCACTGTTGTCTATTCACTATAAAGGCGCGGGCCCACCGCGGTGCACGGAGAGGCTACGCACGTGTATTAAACTTCGCTTTGTAAGAAAATGTATGTGGTTGTGTCCACTGCAACCCACGGAGAGGCTACGCATGAATTGACGTCATTGATACATGCGTGGCTTGCTCGAATAGGCGGTTACATAGCTCAACGCTGTCGACGTGGGTCTACGTTTCCATTGGAGTACACGAATATGACGCATGGCTAATGTAGTTTCAGTCATACAATACCCTGTGGTGTGTAGCCTCTCCGTGCGCCGTGCCACGCTATACATAGTCGTGGGTCTTCGTGTAAGTACTTCAGTGGAAACGTAGACCCACGTTGTCAAACAAATGAATACACGCAGCTAAAATGCGCCGCGTGTCCGTGCACAGCGTGCACCGCGGTGGGGCCGCGCCTTAATACGAAAGAAAGAGTAGAAAGCCTAAATCGAACTTGAAAAAAAAAATCACTTTATGTATTTTTTTTGAGAACAGAACATCACGTGTCGAAGTGTAGCAACACGTGATGTTCTGTTCCATCAATATATTTTTATTGCATGGGACTGCATAAAATGTCTTCAGTAGGAAATTAGGTTTTATAAATATAAAAATATATAATAAATATGAAAAAAGTCTATGCTATTGTTTCATCCTTATTTCTGAAGCTTTCACGTAAGTACTGGTATAACATTTTTAGTAAAATCTAAAAACATTAGATTATGCACCTCATCATCATCATCATATCAGGCTATTGCTGTCCACTGCTGAACGAAGGCCTCCCCCAAAGATTATGCACCTAATACTATAATTTACAATTAAAGGAAAAACACAAGTTTTCTTTATAATAATAATATGTCTAGCAGTAAAAGTTACTTAAATGTAACTTGTCTTGGACACGAAAAGCTTACACCAATGCATTGTTCAACGTTGCCATCCATCTTTGTTTAAACAACTTCTAAGAGGACAAAAGTCTGTAAGCCCTAATAATAAAATAGTGATCCTTTGCGTTGACGAGAGTGGTCATTACATAAAGGGACGCGGCGTTACGTAGGTATTGTACTCGATCGTGACTGTGTGAGTGGCATGGGGCTGAACGTACCCCATTTCAGAGCTGTGTTGTGTGTGCTGCGGCCGGACAGCTTTCGAGTAATGGAATAATCGCATTGTGGACAATTTGAGTGACTCGGCTCTATTTAACGCTCGCTGCGTTCATTACACGGGATTTATGCGTTGTCATGTACAACACAGATACCTCATTAGGTCCACACAGGTTTTAATTAGAGATCTAGTCCGAGGTTAATACCTACCGCTAAGCGGATATTTGTTGCGAGCTTATTAAAACGGTAATAGATAAACTGTAGCGGCTCGTATTATTCAATATCGATGTATCAGCAAGTGCAACAAACCACCGGTGTCGTGGTCAGTGGTCAGCTTTCAGTCTATATTTGTACAACACATTTTGCCGGATAAAATATGGTATCCGCGGGTAATTAAAATTAACCAACGCGGCTGCCGCCCGCAGCTCCTGTTGTTAACAATTATTTTAATATAATTATTTAGGGTCACCGGGGAAATTAGAGAGATAAAGCAGAGTAGGACGTACTCATATTTCGAAGTCAACGTTATTCATTTAAGTGGTAGGATGCATGTCTCTAGGCAGCAGTGCAGCGACGTAAATCACTAATTAAATGGTACGTGTAAAATAAGTCATAGAGTTTTTTAATGTGCCAGCTGCCCCAGGACGGGGGCGGCGGCGGATGAAAACCGCTCGAAATTTATTATTGCCATGCCATATTAACATGGGCCGCCGCTCCTGCACGCACTATATCAGCCAACTAGTTAATTGCAAGCCTTGGATGGAACTCGCAACCGCATTTCGAAGTTAATGTTGTTATGTCAGCTCAAAATAATGAGTGTGGTCAAACTGCATGAGCGAATTTAACTAGTGCTGCCATAGATTAATATAATCTTGGTGACAACATTCAGAGGAACGTTTGATAATAATGTACATGTAGTTAAAATGTTCATGTGTATCCACTAAATTGTTCGATAGTACGGTTCGTGTAACATTGACGCGGCCTCCTGAAGCGGTCACGTCACGCGTGTCATGTATCTTTACACCCCATTACACTAATTATCTGATAATCAAATCCACACACGTCCGCTGCTACGTATGTTAGGGGGACAAGCTTTACACACACTTAGACCTCGTGTACGCACGTGAATTTTAATTAACTATCTACACCTAGGCAAGTAAGTAGTACTTATTGATTATTTTGTTTCTGTGTTAAACATTCGGATTTTCTAAGTAAGAAAGTAAAGTAAGTAAGGTGCGTTGGGGTAAGATCGGCGCTGGGGTAAGAACGTACGAATCAAATATTCCACTTATTTGGCTACATTTTTTAATGCTAGCCACATTGCGCACCACATTATTTTGTTACGTGGTGCGCAATGTGGCTAGCATTAAAAAATATAGCCTATATAAATATAGCTTACCTACTTAATATCGTTAAATTTGCCTCTTATTAATGGACTAAGAATTGTATAGTCTTCACTTGATACCGAAGTTTTCGAGGATGAAACCAAATAAATGCCCATTTTTGTCGAAACGAGGTCAGCTCCGTAATAATTTTCATTTGAATGAAACACGTGAGTTCGCAATAAGTTTGCAGTGGTTTTGAAGGACTTCGCGGCACGTTGTTTATTGGTGGGTCAGTTTGAAGGAGTTGAGAGTAAACAGAAGCCTAAAGTCTGACTCGAGGGGTGGCGGACTGTAGCCACGTGAGAGCGGGCGGGAGTTGGCGAGGGCACGTGATCACGTGCTCGCCTTCACATCACAAAACCCTGGGTCACGCCTACGCCTCTACGCTGTGACGACACTTATTCACAACCTTGTCGGGAAAATTCCAGTTTCGTTGCTGGAAACATCCGGTGCTTGAAATAAATGAGTTTCGATATTTGCCTGAACAGATGTTTATTTATTATGTATACTTATCATGTTCTCAAAAGCTTTTCAACATACATAAGTACTTAATTAATTTAAAAAAAAAGCAAATACCTAGTTCTGCGAGCATTTTCCAACATACTTATTTCCAGGATGTCATTGTTAATTTTGTCATCAATGGAAAACTTACAATGAGTATTTTATTATCACACTCGTTTATCGTATGCACCTATCTATAATAAGAGATTGACACCCGCATGAGTTCATGAAATCTTTCTCCCTATAAATAACTACCATTGTTATATTTATTGGTAATAAACTGTCATGATACGCGTTCGATACTCACATTAAAATGTTTCTGTATAATTTAGCAGAGGCGGGCGGCATGGCAGCGACTCTTCGTTTATTGCGTGAAATAATAAAACATGCGATATTATGACGACATGGCGACGCGAGACGTCTTCACTGCGAAACGGACATAATCTCGTTACGATGTCATAACAAACAGATTTGTAAGCACGAATTTTATGGGCCGTGTCCAACGAGCTAAAATTTAATTTTCTGAAATAATCTGTCAGCGAGCTATTAAAATTATTCGTCCGTGTAGGTACAGCCCTACAGACGTTACACTTTATTGCTGCAAAAGATGTTACAAACAGGACAAAGTAACTAACTTTGTTGGCCGAGTATTGCTTTACTACCGCGTATATTTTCTGTTGTATCATATTAGACTTCTTTACTATCAGAATGTGCACCACAGAATGTGCTCTTTTGTGATCTTTACAATAAAATCCACCAAGAATAAGTTGTTCTGCGATGGCGCGTCATAAAGTTCTACAGAAATGTGCATATAATTTCCAATTACTTAGTTTAGCGAAAACTCTCTTTTTGTTGTTTTAGTTTTCTTAAAACCTGACCATCATCTTATTTGCAATATTTATAATGTTGGAATCATAATTCGCGTATATCACGGTGGAACAAGGACAGAGATGCCAAATTACTTTTTATTTTACTGCTCGAAAGGGGGAATTAGCATAAAAATAATAAAATGTCAGTGGGATAAGGTCCCCCGTGGCGTGCCAGGCGCGCCCTGCCACCGTCTGCCTGTCACAACGATTGTCAGCTCACCTCCGACAGCGAGACATGGAGCCGTTATCTCGATTATTGTTGATAAATAGAAAACATCGCTAAATTGAACGCTATCGATAGGCGATCATAAACATAATAGTCGGGAGACTTCGATAAACACAAAGCTAAACGAGGCCCGCATCTTTGACAGCAACTCTTGATTGAACCTTTGTATTCTACGTCTCGATGATCACAACATTAGTTAACTGTTTTCATTTGTTCATAAGTTCGTAAACAATAAAACGCAGAGAATTTGAATAAATCATCAATTGTACACGTTCAGAAATGTTAATCGTGGCTGCCGATTGCTTTAATTGTTCACTCGATTCAGTAAGGCACTCCTTTGAAATGTCTTCCCCTCCGTGCCGCGTTGCTGTGCCTTCAGCTCTCATGCCGTACATTGTAGATAAGCGACGTGGCAATAGGCATTGATGCTCACTGGGGATTTCAATAGCAGTCTACCGCTTGAATTCTTTGATGTATAAAGGGATTTGAAGAGACTCTCCAACGTGAGGAAATTTCAATTCAAATTCGATGCGTTTCTGTTTTGCGTTTTTTTAGCCGTAACCACAATAAAATGAAGCAATAAAAGTAACGCATGACTACCTAACGTGTGAGTTCTGAAAAGAATTTCATTTTTTTAGTTTTCTGTTAGTAAGATGCATTTTTTAATAAGTGGGTAATAAATCAGCGACTTAATAACGGTCAGTTAAGTGCAACGATCCACGACGTCGATTCCTAATTGACCTCTATCGGCGTATTCCTTTAATAATAGCTCCTTTGAATGTCGGCTGTCGGCCGGCATCTCTCACGTGCGCCATTGTGAAGGAAGCATTGACGCTCCTTAGGGATTTCAGAGGATTTCTAGACAACGCTTTGCCGTCTCTCTATAGACGTTGGCGTCGGTTTAAATGCTAGTTCTGCCTCCATTGTGTAGACGTTTACATGTTTACACAAGATTATAATAGCTGTCTAAGAGACTATATTTCCGTTAACATTGTGTTAGGCTTCGTAGAAGTTGTATGTGCTATAAACAAATGTTTGTTATGTTCGATAGGTGCTTAGATTAGTTTTTGACGGTGGGCGGTGCGCATAATAAGAGAAATAAGTGTAGCCGGCCATCATGCGGCAGAGCGCCGGGAGCGGAATTAAGTCGAGAGTAACGTTGTTAATATGATGGTAATGGCATATCACTGTTCGCTCCGTGCGGACATTTTCCGCACGAGCACAGATACAAAATTGAAACGATTTTTCGGTGATACGATTGCATCGGTAATCAGTCAGCTTGCACTGTACTATTCACGTTGAATATAGATGAAGTGACTCTGTGCGATCGCTCTCAATCTTGTTACAGATTTTCTTATTTCGAAATTTTATCGTCATGAAGCAAGGAAGGTTTAGTATCACAATGCATTTTTATGAAAAGGTATTTGTTGTTTACCTTAGAATTTTCAAAACATGAAATTTATTCTAAGGTTACGGTTGAGGTTGAACTAGAGATCCACTTATCTTAGTTTATTGTCTACAGCCCATACGCGTATGATTAAAGTCATAACATTGGCTGAACTAAGACCTAGTTAAAGACACGCGTTGTTAGAACTTTTATATGAGTTAGCTAAACTGGAAGGGATGTAATTGGAAACTTGAGACGGCTTGCAATACCACCGCTGTACTGGATATTAGTAGTTACGACCTTAATTTTGGTCATAAAAGCGCAGTTTTTCTAGAGATAATCGGTTCATTAAGTTTTGAACAGCTGGAATTACATGGCTTAGAAATTGCTTATCTAGATTCATGAACATTATATTATGTTTTACGCAACTACACATAATAGGTACTTAATTAAGAGAATGTTAGAAAACAAAATTTTGATTGTTTGGTAAAAAACGTGACGCAAAAAGTCTTTGAGAAACTTGCGAACTGTTTCTAAAGCGAAGTAATTTACAAGGTTTCCTCGGAGAAAAAAAACTCAGCTGTGTAATTTGGTTTCCACAATAGTATAATAGGTTGTGAAACGTCGAGTTTTATATTGTTTTACAAACTCGAAGTCCGCGAACTGTAACCCTCAACTAACCACCGTTTTACAAAGAAAACGTGTAGGAGCTTGGCCTTTTAAATATTCAAATACGAATTAAAATAACGTTAAAGAAACATGTGAAAAGTGTAATTTTCCCGTATCTCTTTCGGCTTAAGGTAGTGTTTGCGGCGGTACACGGCGGCGTTCCGCCCGATAACGGACGGATGTGAACGGGCTTTATGAATATTCCCGCAAGCTTTCTGAGGCTCCGGGACTCCGGGACTCTGGGAGATTAGAGGGCACTGAACGCGGATGCCGAATGTGCATGCCAACACATATCCTGCACTGTATGATGATGCTTTTTTGAGTATCTAGAATTAGGTTATGCAGTTATGATTATTAAATAAAATTACGAAAACCGACGAGGCCGTATGAGCTTGATGCGTTTGCTTTTCCGACAAAAAAATATTAGTCTAGGAATTTGCCGCGTTTTTTTTTTTTTCAAATACATATAAACGATAAGTTTATTTACTTTTAATTGTCATTATTTTTAATAAATGCTTATCTCATATTATTATTGTGTTAATTTTTTCGCAAATGGTACGGAAAGTAGAGTATTTTCCTTGGTGATAAAGCTGTCTTAGTCTTGGGTGAACTTAAATCCCTCGATACACTCAGGACTCGCCTTAAATCCCTCGCTTCGCTCGTGATTTAATTTTTTAACACCCTCGCTACACTCGTGAGTAAACCTCGAGCCCTTCGTTACGCTCGCGATTTAAATCGTCACCCGCGACAGAAGACACTGCTTTATCCTCTTGGTTAATAATCTACTATTTCTCTATATCCTTTGATTAAGAGGTGAGAAAACCGTATTGTGAGGTCGGTTGCATGTGCTAGAAAATTAATAGCTTTCATACAATCATGTTTATGATGTTAAAGATTTTTTAAATATTTATTGTGATTCAAGTGAGCAGCCAAAAGAAGTTATTTTTTAACGGTTCTTTAGTTACAAGCACAACAACAAAACTTGTCAGTTAATATTTACTCGTAAATTAGGTGGTCATTTTTTTTTCTAGTTAGCCATCTTTTGCGTCGAATAAAGGTAATTTAATACAGCCAAACGGACAGTTTAGTAAGATTTAATCTAATTAAGTAACCATAAATACTTATCTCAAAATTGATCCCTATTTTTCAAAATTGTTCGGTACTAACACTTTAGACGTCTATGTTCGAAGATGTGTGTCTAAGTGAGTCTTAGTTTATCTATCCAATAATGCCATCGGCTAAAACAACTAGGTGCTATTTGATGTTCTAACTCCGCGCTTCCAGAGTACCAAAGCGTCTCAAGTTATTTTTATCGTCCACCTTAGTGCACTAAAAGCGTTTGTCTTGAATTTTTAAAGTATCAATTGAACTTTTACGGGTAGCGGACGTAGGCGTGGGATAACTCAGATAATTATAAAACTTTAATTTTAAAATATGGGCTATCTAATTGCGATAGTACCGGACAACCAAGTAAATTTTTAACGAGCAAATTTTATGATAGATCTAGAGTAGGTGCGATATGGAATTTGATGAACAAATTGAATCTCCTTACAGTGTTGTAAACAAAGGACAAATATCAAGTATTCAAAACGGCGTCGCGGCGGTCGATTGCGGAAATGACAAACCGATTAGTTGCAGGTCTCTGCGTCCTGGGAGAGATATATCCGGCGGAACTGAGCGAAATTACTTCCCGCGTAGCTCCCGATGCACCGCAACAATGTCCAACCAAACTGCGCAATTCGATTTAAGAACGAGCCACCAGCGAAAAGTCCCCTCTACGTCCACTTGTAAACTTCCAACTCGCTCGCTTCATTAGAATCGAAATTCCCACGGTTCATTAGGATTCCCCAGAATTCTCGGCGTTCGTTAGAAATACTCAGGCGGCAGAGGACCCCGGACGTAAATAAGTGATTAACGCAGTTGGGATTGTTTTCAGTCGCTCCAGTGCCGGCGCAGCACTACATAGTTGGAGTGAACTCTTGATACATTTTCAATGAGTCGTCGACTTCAGCGCGGCCACTCTCCCGCGTCAACTGTACGCGCTAATGTTTTATGAGATTACTTACGATCTCTTTCAACTGACAATTTCATCTCTTTAAATATTGCCAACACTGTAGAATTCGAGAATAACAATTCAAGTTGATTCAACGTACAAGATCTAAAATTTTCCGAAGAACAGACAGATGATCGCACACAGCTTTAAAATATTTTCATATTCTATAAAAGGAATACCTATATAGGTACTAAAGCTGCGATCAACGGTTTGTAGGCAGGTACGTAATGGGTATTTTTAAGCTGAATTTTATTACGCCGCTATGAAAGAGGGTAAAACGTAATCCCAGGTATCAATGTAGATTCTGAACTACATTTCGTTGGAAGTTAATATTACGTCCTCACTTTGTACAGGCGGCTCTGTCGCTTTTTATACTGCTCGCGTAGATAATTACCGAATCATTTTAAAAGTGATTGAACGTTTAGGGGGTGAGAAATACGATGTAAGCATGAATTACCCAAGATTTCTATGGTACTGTCGCGTTTTTAAAGTTATGCTGTATGTTTTGAAATCGATCGGTTATTTTGAAACACTTGAAAATATTTTACTTCCTTTGCTCCCGACTAAGGATAAGGATTTTTTATTACCTTACAAATAAACAGTTATTTTTTATTTTTTTCTACTCATGAAATTAGTTTAGATCTATTGAAGGTTTTACATCACTCTTTGTCGGTACGTTTTGGGTTTCCAGATAATAACCTTTTAGATTTTCAGTCCGCAAAAATAATTAACATTTGTCACCTTTATCTTCTCAAATGAGATGAGAAAACAAATTCGTTTCGTAATATTGTATTACGTTTGAAACCCCAAGGCACAGGAAGTACGTAGGTACAGTGAGCTCACGTATGGGCTAGGGCGAGGTGACCCTTTTCGTGCGTGTGTAACTCTATTTACCGTAAGCAAGGGAGGATAACTGGTTGAATTTAGTTTTAAAAAGTGTGTTCCGGATATTGATGACTTTGGAAATACCCAGGAGCGGGGCGCCCTACTGTCTACATGTGAGTACCAACATGTGCATGAATCAATCGAAAAGTAATTTTGATGTTATGCTCAACTAAGATAATTTTATCATTATAATCTTTGTTGGTTATTGGTGCTTGCTCAGAAGTTAGTAGTTGGTTTAGGGACTAAATGGACCCCCACGTCCGGACAAACATCGCGGGAATTCGCAACTCAAACAAGTTTAAGCAAATTTATAACTTCCGGATTGGAAGCAGGCTGTTGCCTTCTTGCGCTCACCGTACCTCCGTATCTACTAACACATCTAACAACTATATTAAACCTAATTACACGGGAGAGTTAAAAGAGCCATAATTAACTTGTTAATAACTCAGAAAATACCCTCTTATTAAAATAAATAATTAGTTACAAAATTAAAAGTAATAAAGGGACGAACCTCGTGTTAAATAAAGTTATTCTGCTTTGTTTACCCAGTCACATTAATAATACGAAGTAGTGATGTAATCTCAGCGCGTTGTAATACCATTTGAATTTTTATAAAACGCAGTTAAAATAAAATTCGATAAACATATTTTATCGTAGAAATATTTTCATTCTTGTTATGAATACGAAAGTAGTTCAAATAGCAATTGTTGTAATTCAGAAGTGAGCGGAAACTTTCCTAATGATAAAGCACGGAGAAATGAAATGAAAATAGTTTCCTTATACCGGTCGATGCGTTCTTAAGAGGAAATAAGGAGATGGAGTATTGTACGACCGAGGAGTCGGAGACCGCGGGGTCGCTGGCACATTTGTGCTGCACAGTGCGGAGCTTACGGAAATGTGTTGCATCCCTCATAATTTTACAACCGATTTACGGAAGTTCTTAAGGCAACGGAATATCGATCGTTTTATGTAGAATATCATTCAAATGTCGAAGTATGTAGTTATACACATGTTTATTTATTGGTATTTCATAAAACAAATATGTAGGTGACAAAACATTGACATCGGTAATATTAAAATACCTAATCTTAATTTCAAAAGGACCATTATTTTTTTATCGTTTTTAAAGCTGTTAGAAAACGAACAAAGTTATGTAAAAATGCATTATCTTGAATAAAGAGAATAGAGATAGAGCGAGGGTGCAAGGTCCTCGAGGGCGGCGCCCTACGGGGTGCATGCCCGCACTAGCACCTTTTGTCTTCAGTCTTACGTCACGCAGGTGACGTTGTATCTCTGAATCATGCTAGTAAGTCAAACCATATAATGGATGGTGACACAAGAATACGTAAACAACTTGTCAAATGAACTATAAAATAAATCTTCAACAATTTCAGTTATATTATTTGTTTGTTGCAGTTGACATACATCAGTATATTTTACTGTTTTAGAAGATAATACAGACGCGGTATTTTCAGATATAAAATCTTTCATGTTTGAAAGCAGAAAATACTGAAAATGATTTAGATATGGGAAGGAAGCTTTCGAAAATATGTGAAAATTATCTAGTGCTGAATATAGAACACTTTCGCGTAAGTACTTATGTACCGTGTGAAAAATCGATTTTGAAAATATGTACTAGCTTTACAATCTGAAAAGGGGTGTGGGTGTAAACTGGTTTCAATTCTGGTCCCACAAGTGTGTAGTTGTAGTATGTTCATTGCGTCACTGCAATATAATTTTATTTGAGATGCCGTCGACCGCGAGGTTACTGAACATGTTCAGAGTTCAACAGCTTCTGGGGTTCGAAGGTCGGAGTCCGCGTGAAGTGTCTTTGTTACGTAATGTAAATATGTGAGCTGGGTTGTCTAACTTCTGTATATACACTTTCTGATCTCAATTCTACGTATAAAGTAATTTCAACGGGATTTTGGGATTCATAGATTCTAGAGCTTTTAACAGGAATACATAATATATTTTGATGATCAGTTTTTGTTTCTACAGAATCTGAAGACTGTTTTAGGACATATTTCATAAATGAAAACTAAGCAAGAAGCGCTTACCTTTTTCCACCGGTGTTGCAGTGAGGTGCTTTTAAATTAACCTTTTGATATATAGTATATTTATGTAAAGCAAATATTGTATAGATAAGTAGCTACGTGTATGATCGCTAAAGCAATAAAAAAGTCTGCACTCCATAGTACCTATTGTTGTTGCTCTGAGCAATAAAAGAATTCAACTTATGATAATATTTTTCATGAATAATGTCTTGCAGACTTCGAAGGATTCTAGTGTTGGCACCTAAGCATTAAATCATTTTAGCTGTCTACGACTAGTGTTCGTGGAAACTAGTTTTCGTGTTTCACCGTAGGTGAACCCCGTTTGTACAGCAGGAGGAACATTGAGATAATCTCTGTCTGCCATCGGGTCCCTCGTATATCAAGACGCAAGAGTTTGTCATGCTCCTAAGAATATATGGAACATGAATGTAATGTGAAAGTTTAAACCATTGTGTGT
The DNA here is from genome assembly GCA_949316365.1 of Hoplodrina blanda. Taxonomy (NCBI): domain Eukaryota; kingdom Metazoa; phylum Arthropoda; class Insecta; order Lepidoptera; family Noctuidae; genus Hoplodrina; species Hoplodrina blanda. The sequence goes on from OX438592.1 coordinate 10,339,632, forward strand.
TTATGTATTGTTTCGTTATTATTTGTTGCTTTGCAAAATATGTATACATTCGCACCTAACAGGTTTTTGCGATTGCCTATTAATGGAACTAAACCAATTGTTGCGTAATTACCCACCTGTTTCAGTTCGGTTAGTCTGAAACGTTATTTAAATTAAGTCCCATATTACAAAGCGAACCTCATTTGCGTTTACAAAAGTGCAGATCATATTTTTTTTTCTGTGTGTTCGAATTGAAAGCGGTGTAATATTCTTTTTTGTCTGGCAGCGGGCGCCGCGCGCGCCGCGCACAAAGCCTGCCTGGTTTTGTATTCGCTCCCTCACTCACCTGGAAACGAAAGAAAAGAAAATGTTAATTAAGAGCCACTGAACAAAATTGATATCGTCGGGAATGAAGCTTTCGCTGTTATTGTAAACGGATGCCAACAGATCGTTATAGCTATCAAGGAAAATATCATTTTATTTTATCTAAAAGCTACAATGTTTTCTTTCGTATCGGGAGAAAAATCACAGTTTACGAACAATAAAACTAAAGGAGAGCGTAATATGGAGTGGCATAACGGCTAGATATATAGGTAATGTGGCACAGGCCGACGGTGGCAATGCCAAACGAGGCTGAAACGTACGTCTCATTAACACGTAGCGGTGGCGATATTTAGGGAGCGGTCGCGCGCGGTGAGCCGCGAACTAGCATTTGGCAATGCACGCGCTCGTACACAGCCGGCTCTGTAAACTAAACAACTCGTAAAAGTGTAAAAGTCGTAACGATAGCGGCGGAGAGACCGCCTAATATGAGCGGCGGCTGGAGCCGCGCCAGTCGCGCTCATTATCAGATGGGACGTTCCGGCGCAACCCTTTCGTTTTACGATTGGCCTCTAATTACAGCAGCGCTCAAGGCGGCGCGCTTTTTCAGTTGATACAAGCATGGAGTGGGCGCGCATTGCCAAATGGATATATTTATCGGCACAAGCCAAATCGTTTACGCGGTTCGACTGCCGCGTCCCAGTCGTCGGTTAGCGTTACAATCGGCAGCCGTTTTGCGATATGAAAAAAGTCTCGGGAAATGTCGCAACCGAGATGCAATAACAGACGGCGTTGGTTTACGAGAGGCCGCTGATAAAGCCCGCGCGGCTCGCAGTGTGCGGGTCGCCTTAACGACGTGTTGCCAATTTATGTTATGCGATAAGCTGAGTTTGTTTAGCCTGAGGCTGAGACGTATTACGAGTGCTGAATCACGTCATGCCATAACGCTCCAGGCTTCAAGCTAGGGCGGATAGCTTTGTAGATGGAAAAATATAATGAAACTTAGAAATATCTCAAAGCGATTAATGGTTGAGATTGTTGAGAATAATAACATCTGAATGATTTGGTCGGACATTGGTTTTTTTTTCATTTTCGTGTTTCTGGTAAGAGCAAAAGTATTCAATATGTGAATAGCCTGAGTTAGTAGGAGTTATGTAACACGCAGTTGTGATTACTTGACTGCACAGATTTGAGTATTGGCATTTCGGAGGTATCCGACAGAGCGTTCGATAGGGCCTAGTAACATATTCAAGATACCATTAGTTGGTGTACAATCGGAGGCCCCCAGTATCGACAGGAATTACATGGAATCGCTCGCAGAGAATATTAGTATGCCAGGAGCGATCGCCGCTGGAATGAGGCGACGTGACGTAGACGGCATCTTCCTCGTTGCTACGTCAAAGTGCAATAACAGGAATATCTTAAACTAGGAGAAAAGGTGGTGTATAATGCAGTAAACATTCTAAAACGTTGCATATTCAATAATATTCATGACGTGCCGATGAGATGTGTGGCTTTATAGCGGTATATTTCATTAATAGCTTTACAAAATTACTTTTGAAGACATGCGCATAATTGAAATAAAATAATTCTGTAATCGTGTTTCATGATCATATTTAAACATCTGATAAAACTGTTTTCACCATACGGCAATTTATGTATAAATCGCCTTCATACAATGTGACATGTAGGTACCCGAATTCCTTATATGGTACCTATCTTAATAATGATTGAGTATTATTAGGGGGAACGTAAAGCTATTTGGAAGGAAATCGAGTGATGAAAGATGAGGCGTTTTTTGTCGGATTTTCAAAATATTGCGCGTGACGTGCATCAGGTATATGGGAGTGTTAGGCTCGTAATCTCGACGTATTGACGGGAACATGACGCGCATCCCGTGCCGGCTAAATGCTGGGAATGTAGAAACTACTAACAAAGTTCTTTGCATTATGCTTTAATTTTATTGTTATCGAACGATATAAAGACTGAAACCAATCATGAAAATATTATATGCAGGACCTACAAGGTGCAGTTTTGCATACTTGTCAAATTCTCAGTCATCTTGCCGCTGAGTTTAGGCAGACAGGGTGATGGTTTTATTGGCCTAGTAAGTACTTAGCGTAATTTTATTAGATTATTATTTATGTATTTTATGACAAGCTCCTGAAATTTGACAAGGATGCAAAACTGCACCTTGTATTAGTTACTGACGTAGGTACTGATCTGGGTGACGCACGCTAAGAAATTCGATTCGATAACGAAAATCACAGAAAGGAGAAAAAGTACTGTTGTTAAATTTAAAATTAAATATTATAGTGATGAAGATTAAGTAAATGAGATATAGTGCGATGTAATGCGTTGACGTGGGCGCGTCGCGGTGTCGTGTCGTTACCGTTGTCAGTCGCCGGGCCGGCGGCGGCGGCGGAGGCGGCCCGCCCGCTCGCCGTGGGGACCGTCAACTCAATCTTGCCCCATTACGCGCGACAAATTGGAAAAATATTCAATTACATCTCGCTAAATATTGAATTATATCACAGCAAATTACAATTTTGCATCGGGTAACACTATACTCTGTGCGAATTATCATTTCTGCTCGAAAGACGATGTGTTAGAATATATTCAGATATTATATTAATATAGGTAATTATTATGACGTTATGTGGTGTTACGGCGTTTAATACTCAGATTTTAACCTATTTATTAAAAAGTCAGAAAGGGTTAGTTATGATGATGTAGTTTGAAGTTAAAGAAGAAATCGACCAACATCCAAGATTTTAAGGCAGCATCTAGGTCATACTTGTTACGATACATTATTCAAGAAACACAAAACAAAAACTCCGATTCAAATAATTAATTATTATCGGTCATTTATTAATTTTGCAATTACAAAAATATTAATTACCCGCGCCTTAAGTGTTTGATTGTATTTTGTTCGCAGCACACACGTTCAATTTATTTACTCGATGGAAAAATAATATGCGAGCATAGCTCGGCGACAAGTGGGCGCGGGAATTACTCGCCAGTTGGAGTAATTGCCAATTAATCACCAGCCGTTTTCTATTTCAGCAGGCGACTGCTATACGTGCCCGACGCTAACGAAATTGAGACTGCACTACATATACTGTTATGACAGCACTCTTCATTGCTTCGAAACTTCCCATAACACTAATAAACGGGAAATCGAGGTAGTTCAGAAGGAGGATCGTATGGATCGTATGATCGATGGTCTTCAGGTAAATCAAATGTTTATCAAAGAAAGTGGATTGTTGTATCTACTTAGTCGTATTTTGCATCTGAAATGTAGCAAAAAGATCTCTTTTGTGACAAAAGCAATAAATAATGAAATGGAACAAGTCGCAGTCTGAAGCCGTGGCGATGAGATACCAATTGTCTGTCGGTCCAGACGATTATTCCCTCGGCTTTCGGCGCTCCGTTTTATTCAGATCAGTATCTTTATAACATAATTAAGTAAATTTCGAAGTCGTCGCGCTCCATCTCCGAAATAATAAGAGTGAGAGCTTAGATAACCCGCGATTTAATACAATTTTCTCTTATTTTGCCATCTCCCGTAATTAGGAATTTCGTTGTGACTAACGAAATCACTCTACGTATCACGATTTCCGTGAAATATTATAATTTATAATCTTGGGCCCGATTTGACGAATTATTTATTAAAGGTGCTCAAAATTTGCAAACATTAAATCAAATAGTAGCATTGACTCTAAATGTCTTTATTTTGTAAAGTTGAAGACCTGTTAAAAATGAGTTTCAAAAATCTAATATTACATTCAGTAAAAAAAAGATTAACGTCTATGCGACTAGTTTTATTTTAACGCATTACTAACATATTTGACAAATGACTTTATTATTTGTTTACGTAAACAAGTTGGATAATATCATAACTTTTCGCGATCAGGTAAAATGTTTGTCATAAACAACGCAACAACTTTCTGAAGTTAAGTGGGGACAAACAAAACAGATATGCAAAACGTTTTCACTGTTAGGTACCATTCAATTGAACAACATCAATAGAGAAGCTTTCACAATATCGTCAGCGTGAGTGGCGTTGCCGGTGCCGGTATCGGTCTCGATACTGCGAGACGTTGTTTAAACACATGTCCAGCTAGGTAAATGGTTCGAGCAACTTATTTCCTCAGAGTGATTTATACCCAGGTTATTCTAGGTCGGGTATTTGTATCGGCAGTGATCGCTGAGTGGATTGCGCGGCGACACCTTTCAAATAAATTGTCTTGAGACCGGCCGGAGACGGTAAACAACTCAACCCTATGCAGATGTTCTCAAACCAAACACCTTCAATTTCCTAGAGGGGTAGTGTTGGCCCTAAAATTGCACTCGACTCTCGTTCCTTCCTGCCGTAAGTGACTTAGGAGGCTTTTTTTATGGCAAAGGCAAAGCGAAATTGTTTTGGCTTGTTTAAAGAGCACTATCTTGTATAAACGTCTGAAATAACGCCTGACTTTTCTGACAAAAAGTAAAATAAGTTTTCCTTTTTTCATTTCTGAGGTTAAAGTTCTAAGAGTATTAAAGTTGAATTTGTTATAAATATGTATGTCGCGCGTCGCCAAAGTTTGACAATTAGCGGCACCTTGCAGTGCGCAGTGATAACCCTCAATCGCTCCTAAACAAGTTGATTAATTACTGGACAGCGAGCGCTGCTAACAAAGTTCCATTGTCAAGTGTAGTCGGAGTCACGTGCAAATTATATTGTTACCTTAGCGGTACATAACTAACGAACGTTCAACTTGACGGTTTCAACTAACTAAAAGGATGCATTGACAGTATGTGGGAAAGTTTGTGTGTGTTTGTAGTGCAACATTTTATACTTAATTATAACTTTTATAGAAAATTATTAAAGTAACTTCGAGCTTTCGAAAGAGACTGTTATACATACATGCACCTATGACTGGAAGAGACAATACGCTTTGCAAAACCAATTTTTGATGTGCTATACATTGTCGGTTACGTAGGTAGGTACTTTATGTTATGACTGCCCCGTTGGTTTCGTGACTGCAAGCACAACTGCTGAGTGTTGGTCCTGGGTTCGATTTCCAGGTCGGTCAAAGTATTATTGGGTCTTTCCATTACAAATTGGTTACAGACCATACATACAGTTTAGCGAATGTTTCTTTGACTTTGCCATTTTTTTATTTCTGAGAGCATCGCTTGCTAATGACAATACGTGCGTAAAGACTGCAGTACAGTCGATGTTCGCGTGTATAATAAAAGCAATTTCAGCTACACGTTGTCGGTATGAAATTGGTGTTGCAATAGACGCGATGTCGCCGCTGCCAAATTACCGGCGTGTGTGGAACCGCCCTAACAATTACACCACTGGCCTTTAATGTTTTCGTCGCTGTAATAACCTGATGTTTTTGTATTAACTTTTATTGTTATTACCTACTGACAATACTCTTGTACCAATAGAAGAGGGTTACTTGTATTTACAATGTTTGAATGTGTTGTACTTAATTTTTTTTATAATTTTTTCACATTGGTATAATTATAGTGGCGAAATGTATATCTTTAATAGTTTCGTTTAATAGTTAGTATAAAATACTCAAAGGTACATTCTCATACTTCCTATTACTTTATTGCAAGTTTTCGATAAGTATTACTACACAAAACAATAATATCACACACAACAAAGGTAGTAACATCAAGCAAATAGCGCAATAAATATACGATAAATTACTATCGGGGTAATGAAAGTGTAATTCTCGTAGTCGGCTACGGGGCGACGGCGTAGCACGCGACGACAGCTGATATCGGCTTAGCCGCGTAGGCCTGTTAGTTGGCAACTGCTACGAATGCGCGAGTTGCCAGCGCCTAACGGATAAGCCCACCAGTTACACACACAGCGAGAGTCGAAATATACGAGTAGGTAGTACATACTGAAACTGTAGGTAAGGTACAGTCGTCATAAAACTGTTTACATCGAATGTACTATAGAGCTGATATAGTAGTTGGGTTGAGTTACGCTCTTAAAAGGCGGAAAATTATTTTATGAACTATAAAACACTGTGTACACGCATTCATTACAAGGTGGGTACTATAATAATGAATGTATCAGTGGTTTGGATTATAAAACAGGTGGTATGTTGAAAAGGAAAGTATAGGCATGCAATGAAATTTTTCGAATACAAGAACTGAATTTTTCCATCAACCGTATAATACCTAGTCATCAAATGAATAGGTGATTAAATATAAATGTTTGCACGACATAGTTGTGCGTTAATTACATATCTATTTATGTGGTTGCAATAATAGCAGATGGCCGCAATCGGACAGGTGTAAAGCGAGTACAATCGGTGTCTAAGTGTGAAACATTGCATGGCTAATCAGGCGCACAGTAAGCGCATATCAATGCGGCCAGGTGTAACAGTCAGATAATAGCGGTTAACTATGTACTTCTACTTGATGACTGTACCGCTTGTTATGGCAAGCACTGCTAAAACAATACTATAAGTTATTGAAGTAACTATTATAGCGGTTGTGTGCAGTACCTTTTTTTTTTTACAGGTAATGACAATTTTATACTAATATTATTAATTACATCAAGCAGTCGAGTTTCCTTTACATTAAAATAAGCGGTAAAGCATCAACTTCGCTAATATAAAATGAAAGCACGAGAACTTTCCCGGAAAATGCCTTAGGTATATTATTGTGAAAAGCATACGAAATTCTTTTTAATATTTAAAAATCAAACGGAATTCCTTACTTAAAGAACTAAAAAGAGATAAGGTTCAAATAATTTGTATAACATTTAGTGACTTTTATATACTGCTATGTAGAGATTTCTAAACAATAGAAAATAAAATAAATAGTAACTTCAAGATTGGGTTTCCAGTATAATATCTAGCTTGTAGTTATTTCGCTAAGCGGTTTGTACTCAACAATATCTGCGCCAAATGGAATAGAGGAAAGGATAAAAGCACTACTTGACGTAAACAGAGTACGCCTCTCACGTAACGATGTTTGCGAACCTTCTTTAAAGCGAGCACAATGCTTTGCAGGTGCATTGTGCCAACTGATATTCAATATATTATTATCTATCCTTCATTTGACATATCCGTATTGTGTACTATAGGTACCTAAGACCCTCTATCTGTATGTCGTAAACCGCCAAATCGGTAGCCAATAACGCATAAATCACGTGATCGATGCGCGCCTGTTTTCTGTATGTTCGTGATGCTATTTTTGCCGACCGACATCGCAGGCCAATCGTTTTTCTATGAAAATTTCGACAAGATTCGTATTGATACACCTCATTTAATTTTACTACAGGCCGCTAGCGCGTTGTTTCCTTGTTACACTGCTATATTTGTATCAACGACTCGTTATCTCCAAACATAGACAGGGTAAGGTGCATATTAAAGATTACAATACAATTCTGAAATCGAGAACACAGTGACATTCTAAAAAGTATACATTTAAAATTACACATATAAGCGCATGTCATTTCACGTTATTATTAACAACAACCTAGTCATCATATAGAACAGAGTTACATCTTGGTCAGAGTTCGTTGAACTGTTAGAAAGCTTCATGTTGGTTCTTCTCTGGAGCTGTTGAATGTCTCGTCCACGATCGCTCACTCAAGGAGGTTGTGATGGGCCGAGCAACTAGTGCACACATCACACCCAGGTTGAGTGAGTAACCATGGACGAGGTTTAGGGTCTTGTGGTCTTCTTTATTTGTGATGCTGGCTTCTTTCTTGAAGTCGAGTTACATATCAAGTTATACACACATTGAAATATATTTTTAAACAGTTCACAAGAAATAAAGTAGATATAAAGTTATCAACATTTTCATAGAATACATTTAAGGTACTGGGGACCTACCTAAGTAACAGATGAAATAAATTGAACGATCATGTCCGGTAACGAGATAAATCTCTTATCAATATTTCTTTAACAAAAATTCGACACCGCAACAAGAATTATGTTCAAATCATTGTTTAAATCCATAAGAGCGATATCGACGCTTGTTTGATGGAGCGCCCAAAATAGCACGCTGTAAAGCTTCGCTTGTAAACCGATCGAACGTCTTACTCCGACTATTTCGGCCTCAACGCGAGGAACACGATGTTTTCATAATAAACACTCTTATAGCTTTCACCTTCGAGTCTTGACCGCTACTTGCTATTAATTAGCTAAATATTAATTTATTATCTTCGGTTACGCATAGGTACCGCTCTTAACGACCCACTTCAATAATGTGCTAGTTTAAAATGTACTGTAAAAGTATAATGTAAAGAAAAAGTCGAAAGAAAATATACACATCGTGTATTTGTAAAATGAAGAAATAAAATACATGGCTGTGTATAAAACATCTTTGTTTAGTAATAAAACAGAAACAGTTTTATGTAACACAGCGACAGATTCGATTTATTTATTAACTACGTAAGTAATGCCACACGCGGCCAACGTTTTATACGCCAAATAAAATTGTATTGTAAAGGGGTGCGGTTCGAAGGCAACGCCATCTATTATTTACAGTACGCACTGTGCCCGGCCTACCCTCGTTTACATCACAATTAATTTAATTTGCTTTTTCACAGGCTTCTTCCATTCCCTCATTGTGACGTGGAGGGCTGAGGGCGTGAATTTTCTCGTGATTTGGTAACGGAGGCGGTAATTAGAGCAATTGTGAGGTTTCTCCATTTGTTTTTAACTGTTTATTACCGCGCGCGGTTATTTTGAATGTGCCTAGAATTAGCTTAATGTTTGATATCGCTGTAACTTTCAATTAACACTTTCTTTTTGAAAAAACAAGATTTACTGTTTCCTTTTGATTCTTTCGGACGTATAAGTACGAGTAGTATTTAGTTGTGTTGTGTGGAAGGTTTGCTACAAGTAACTCGAGACGGTGGAATGAAACTCGATCCGTGCGGCGAGCTGGCTCGCTGTCGTCGTATCGAGTGTCGCCGGACATGCGCACGCGACGACGGAAGCCGCCCACGAGCGCACTTCCGTCCGCAATACATCCGTCTGACATCTGTCATCGCACTGATATGATAAGGCTTCCTGGACAAAAGATTACGCTCAAGTTAAAATATAAATTTTGAATATTATTTAAACACTTATTATTTTTCGTTCAACATCAATGCCACAGAATACAGTAAACATAAACTGTGATGGAAATATAAAAGCAATGGCCCAAAAATAGAATTTCTAATGAGATGTTATCTTGATTGAAACTCCAACGTATGCACCCACTCGTAATATTCTCACGAAATTGACTCTTGAAACCTACGCGAGCATATATAATTGACTCTTGTAACAATGCACCGGTTTTCGATTTAGTCTATTTCATTTATATCAAAGCTGAAGAAAATTTATCCTTATAAAAATACATATATGTATGTAGTATAAATCAACTACTTATTAAGCTTTGAAATTTTCTTTAACTTACATAGCTGCTAATAATATTAATTAGCAGATATGCGTAGAAATAAAGTTATGTGAGTGTTCAAAGTACTTCACGCTGTATGACATAGTGTCAAGCAGCAGGCGTCGAGAACAGTGCGAAGTTGGTGTAACTCTTGGTCTAAGTGAACCGGGATATAGTTTAAACACGCGCTCGCGTCGCCGCGTCGTCGCCTTCAATCTAACTTTGGCCCGACCGTCGCGTCGCCTGTCCGCTACACCCCTGCATAATGAAATGGGGACTGTCCTAGGCTAGAATTCACAAAGTTACCCGATACTCAATAATTACATCCATGTTCCATGCTCCCTCATGTCAACGTTCAATATTCTACGTATTAAAATGTTTAGTGCAGTTTTTACACGAGATTTTCCCGACCTTTTTATGTGCTCCGCCCTTATCTAATGCGTCGTAACATTTATCTAGTATCTGTCACTTAAAGCCTTTGCTCTCGTGTAAACGGCGACCTTATTTTTTGCCGAAGGGCCGGAGCTATCATTTGGTCCCGCGACACAATATTACCCTGCACGGCGATGTATCGCGTTAGAATCACGTCATCGTTCACTTGCTGCCAGGGCGTGGCTGGTAAGCGTGAGCTCGCGGGAAGCGAGCATAAAGCTACCAATAGATATGCGCTGTTACCGTCGTTCACACCGCTATCATGGCACCGCAAAACTTTCAAAATTGTATTGTACAACATTTTGCAATAGATTTTCAAGGGTTAGTTATGTAAGAAGTGATCAGCGAATTGATATTGAAAAGACGTGAAAACTTCATCGTAGAAAAAATAATGATAAATCACATACGTGTGATTTTTACTAATCAAGTGATTAAAGATAAACAGTTCAGGCTGTCTTATTTCTTACTAGACTATAATATAGATAAACAACACAATAACTAATTGTAACCCAAATTAATACTGGCAGTGTCGCCAACTAAGCCGAGTGTACACTAGTATGTATTATATTATCATAGCGAACATATAACGCGTCTGTTATAAACGTACAAGGGACATCTGCACGGAGCCTTATGAATCCAGAGGGTGATGGATGGATCGGTCTTAGCCATGCATAGTCGATTATATGTCGTTTATTACAAATCTATGTCGTTGTACGATAAAGTTAATGCATAAGACGTAAGAATAGATCTATTTTACTTTACAGAACTGTATGTAAGACTGTACCTTCCAATATGCAGCGATGAAAAGTTACAACGGCTCTCTAAAACATTATCGCAAAATCGCAATGAATAGGGAATTTCTCTAACCAATTAGATATTCAGCTGAAAACTTTAAAAGCATTTGTAAAGTAAATTAAGCGTACCAGTGGAGTAATTTGTCGAACGTTTCGGCTCACCCTTTTGCGGTGAATGACCTAGAAAAATAAGCTCTATCTCTCTTTGAATGGCCGCGAAATGAAGTAAAGTTTTAAGACAAGCTGTCAGTTTCACGTAAAATTGACGCAGAGTTGGAAATGTTGAGAAAAATCATATTTTATTAAGTATGTTTAATTTGAAATTTCTTCCAAATTATCATTTGATGGCGGCTATCAGTTCGTAGATAATAAAGTGTTTAAGGATAATAAAGGAAGGTAACAAAAAACGCAACCATAATCATAAACAAAATGTGCTACAAATAAAGCAGGAGTCTACAACATCGTCGAGAGTTCTTAAACATGAGTTTTATACTGTTCACGTTTACATAATTTTAGATATCGTGTTGTCAACAAGGAGGAAAGGAGCCAGTTGATTATAATGCTGCGATTGCACGCTATGAGAAGTAAATTCAGACGCGCGCTTTAGCAGATCATATCTACAAAGCAGGGTTAATGATGAGGTCGATCACCTATCGCTTACTCACCCGTGAAGGGACAATGAACATACCTATAAAAAGATTACTCGGCAAACCTGTAGGTATGGTCGTGTATCGGTACATGACATGAGACTGATGTACCTAGTTGTTACATTACGTAGGTATGTATACTTTCAGCGTGTATCTAATGGTCTTACATACGTGTACGGTATAAGTGCGTACATATAGGCGACACCACGACAGAGCACTTAGCGGAGCCGCGTTGAGGCGGGGTCGCATCAATCACAACACAATTTTATATCAAATGTCGCTCTCAATCAATTTGTGCCAGGATCGTATTCCCCACTATACTACCAACTACTGACGTTCACCTTTTACGTCTTGAAAGGGGATGATACTGCCACAAATCCAGGTATAACTAATGTCTTGTTTACGGAGCAATATGTAAGTATTGGGAAAAATAGATGGCGGCAGAAAATGAAATGTGCTCAAATCATAATGATATACCTATGTATAACTTCTTTAGTGTACCAATGAATATAGCGCATACATAGTAGCACGCTGTTTAAAAAAAATCGTACATATACATATTACAAATAGGCTTAGTTGTTAGTGTGGTTAGGTAAGTTTCTTTGTCTCTTGTTTTAGTCAGCGTATCGGTAACGAGTGACTAACCAATTGTAGCGTCACACAAATGTGAATGTTTCTGCCCGATATTAAGTATATTCTCTGTTATATTTTCCTCAACGCGCTCAGATGACTAATATCGGATGACGTTGTAACGTGGCCTGAGGTGTTACGTTGGCCACAGACTAACTTTCCTAATGGATGGCGTAGTTTTGAGGAAACCACTAGAGATAATTAGAGAGTTAGCCGCTCGCATGACTGTTCTTAATTGATCGAGACATTCTTACGTCACAACAATTCTACATGGCAAATTTTATTCGGTCTATCTTTTCATTAATCTACGGCAGGAATATTATGAAGGCAACATTTTGAACAATTTGAAATTCAAATGTGTTTCAATTTCTTGCGTTGAATCATACTTGTTTCCAGAGTGTAATAATAAGAAATTACAATTCCTTACGATATGAGTAAATCGAGTAAGTTATGAGTAGGTATGAATGTGGCCACACAAAGGCGTTTGTTTATAAAACAAAACAGTCGCGGTTTCTTGGTCTCTTGCAGTGCGTATTGAGAGACTATGAAAATAATGGTCTATTAAAGAGCTAGGCAGCTCCTTGTACCTAGTGCTCTATTGTTCTGTAGTCGGCATTGCACTCACGTGCAGTATGGCACATCTACCAGGAAAATAGCGGATAATGATTCCGCTACATACCAATTGTTGACAATTTTTTTTGGATATCGGTCCAAAGTTACGTGTTTCGAATTAATTTCACGTTAACTTGACAATTTAGAGTACCCGAGTGCCTGCGAAAGTTCCAATAAAAATTAATCACTTAGGAGGATTATAAATTCTATGGGACTGTTGTTGGGTGCAAATACATCAGGCGCTTTGCACACAGAGCAACTATTGCAGCAACTGGCAACTCGCTGGCAACTAGCTGTTTACATATATTTCAATTGGACTGCGCACACATAGCAACTCGAGTTTCGAGTTGCGGCAATCGTCAACAGTTTTCAGTTGCTGCAATCGATGACTAAGTTAGTTGCTAATTGCCGCAACTAGCAACTGTTAAATATTATACCGATTTTTAATGTTGCCGGTTTCCTCAACCGTCAATCGCAACGCGACGGGCGATTTCACACCCTCCCTCCCTCTCCCTGTGCCTGGCAATGCCAGTGTCGCTACGGCAACGGCATACGGCAACTCGGCTGTGAAAGTTGCTCACAGATTGCTCTAAAGTTGCGGCAACCGTAAACGTTATAGCAACTATCAACTTTTACAGGAAACTTTTTAAGAGTTGATAGTTGCCTCAACTTAAGTTGCTCCGTGTGCAAAGCGCATCAAACGCTTCGCAGTTTAAAAAAATATATTACATCTTTATTAACTGTAGAATCAATTGGTAGATTATAACAATGAGAAAAGGATAACTTCCACTCTTTATTTCATTCACTTGGGCCCAATACACGGCTCCATTAAAGAATAATATATGTATTCACAATAATTATTCTTCTCTAAATAAGGGTTTATTAATGTTTTTTATGGTTCTATAGAGTCATAACAATCATACCTATGCTTGTAATATCACCACTTATTTAATTAGAAAATACGTGCTATAATTTTTGTAGTTACGCCCTTTTCCGTGCTCAAAACTCCTGCTTCTTTTAGAGTGTTCAGATTGTAGAAGCCGCGTTGCTAGAGCATCATCATTAAGCGCTATGGTTTTTTCTGATACCAGGGTGAGAGTGACAGGCAGGGGGCGGGCCGGACGAGATAAAGTATCTTATCATCTGTTATCCGGCCAAAGGGAAGCCACACAATCGATAACTGAATGAAATACTTGTGTATTATGGGAACATAATGCGAGGAGCTATTAGGATTGTTCGGGGTGATAACCGATATTTATGAAATGAAGTTTAAGTATGTGTGTTAAAGTATGTGGATACGTTATATTATGTTAGAGAGTTCAGAATGTTAGGCAAGCTGGTTTCAACTGCTTGTAAATCACTACGAAACTTTAAATACTAAATAGATTTTTCGTTAAGAAATCCTTTCGTGCTTATTATTAAGATGGAGATTAGGTAATAGGTTCATGTTAGCAGAAGATACGTTTAAGTGTTGTCAAGTTTAAAAGCGTGTTGATCCTAATTCATGTATTTAGATTTATATCGGTGAAGATTATTGTACAAAAGCATATCTAATTGTGTAGATTAGTGACACATCCGAGAATATAAATTTATTGTACGCTTGCCGTCGCTTTCTGTGACAAGTTTAAATGGTCTAATAGAATGGATGTTGTCGCTGATTGCTTCACAATGCGCGTGAGTGGAGAGTGCTCGGGATCACAAGTCAAATTGTTGTTACTTACAGATTTATAATGTCCAACGAAATCGTATGTTATGGTTAGGATTTTTAAATTGTATTATGTTTTTCCCCTTTTACTAACAATCAGATTGGTAAAGATTCTTAAATGTAGGTACTGATTGATGTAAGTAACAAAATTTACTAAGCAAAAACGCAGAAAATTGAGAGGAAATTAAAATACTTTTAAATAACAAACCTTAGTAAGCAAAACGTAAGTAATAAAAAGTAAATCAAATAATTTATAAATGTTACAACTCACCGTTTCATAGCCCGCCTCCATTTTCACTTACGCACAAAACCAATAAAAACAAGAATAACAACGTAAAAAATAATACAGTCCGCGCTGCTCGAGTGCAATTGCATTAGGAGATGCGAAATAAAAACGAAAATAAAAGACGGAGTAATAAAACGGCGCGCGTTATCTCCGCGAGACGTACAATTAATGGAATGTTTGATTTGAATTGTTTAGCTTGGTCGCGATACTAAAAGTGCGTCCGCGGCGAGCGGAGGTTGGATGTGATATGGCAGGAGTGGCACGCTCGTGCCGTGACGTGGGCACGACACGGGCGGCACGCGCGTGCTATGCCGGCCGACACAGGCCTGCGCTGCGCCGGGCGGGCGGTTATAAGCGCGGACAGCGGGGCGGCGTCGATAAATTATACGATAATATCGCATTACGTACCTATTAAAAGCTGCACTTTACATAACTATTAAGTGATAAATGTTAACATGTGTTTAAGGGACTGGTTCTTATCAGTTCTCTCCCACTACTCTCCCCTGTGCTATATTATATTTTGTACGGCCGTTAATTTCAAAATGTGCAGTTGTATAGTTCAAGTAAAGATTATTTTCCTATTTAACTCAGTACGTGCTACCAAATGATCTGTCTTAAATAGTCAAAGCAAAGATGCATGTCTACTACTAAATTCTACTAAAAATGTAAAGCAAGTAAAATGTCGATATGATAATCCTATAACGTATAAGGTAATAAATGTGTGAGTCAGTATCTAGTAAGGGCGTCGCAAGGCTTCGCCGGTATAAGTAGTGCCGAATTGTGGCTTCATGTCCGAACGACGATAATCTAATGATTGTGGTGGGATATACCCCGATATCTAATTATACTTGTAAATTGATACGTAGCTTTAAATAAATTGATTTTTTTATATTTAGGAGTAGAATTTTATTTTCCATGCATTATGTGAGTTATCAAATGCCGTTTAATTAGATAAGTTAAATTGTAGTTTTAGTGGTGAGAATAGATATCATATTAGAATGGTATAAATATATATAATAATATTATAAATCCCAGTAGAATTGATTAATGTAAAATTAACTTAAAAAGGGTAAAAACACTCGTTTGCAACAGCTTGTAAATGGATTTCAGGAATTCACTTATTGCTCCAAATATGGTAACAGTATTAAATTGTAAATCATGTAAATCACACGTTCCTGTACCTAACACAAAATATAGGTGGAGAGCATTGAGTTACGTATACGTCATATAAACAGGCGTCGCTTAAATTGTAATTTCACGGCTCGACGGAAATTTTCATTGGCGATTAATTCGTGATTTTAGTTCGTGGAGTAAACGCCTCTGGCGGAGGGCGCTCTTAGCATGTCGCTTACGTCATTATTCAGTTCCCCGATGTCAACTGTATCATAGCAATTAATTTGTTTTTGTTTCCCTTCTGTGAGTTCGTAGCTTTATTTAAATCCTACCCGTTCGCTTTTTGTTTCGCGCCCTAGTTAAGGGTTGTACGTTTTAGATTTTATTGAAAAATATTATTACCGGAATACATTATGGCGACATTTTAAATTCCAATCATAATAATTATTGTTAGGTAATCAGTTCTATTTTAATTCTGTAGTATCTACCCTATTACTTATATCAACAGAGTAATTTAATAATATTAAAATTGCGTTTATTACATAGAACTAAAATAGAACATTGTGGTTAAGTTGGCTAGGATTAACAACACTGATTACTATAAAGGCATGTGAATAATATTTATTACTGTTTCATTTGATTATTATGAGTGAATTACAACAAGAACTTTTTACTTGGATTTATGGTAGATTATCCGAAGCTAAGTTACTTTTACGGCAACTGGCAAGGGCTCATGAGTTATTAAAAGGCAAATTTGATTGTTCTGTACCACGATGTGCAAACCGCTGTAACTTGTCAGTGGCATATTAAAGGTAGAATATGGAACTGTTACGATACTTCCCGCATTCAAAAAACAAAGAGCCGACGGCATTTTGGACGCTGCCGCAAATTGTGACAAATTGTGTTATTGAAATTTATGTCCGGCAGTTTTGAGACATAATTGGATGCGGAGAGTCGGCAGCCATGTTCCCAGAGTGACGTCACGTGCTCTAATGACATTTATAACGGACAGTTCATTGGCGCCGCTCGTCTCCACAAACGTAGTGCTATTTCACATTTGGAAATTAATTTTCGCGGCATTCTACAGGCCAACGCCCGGCGAGGATGCAATGTCCCGACATTGCTGCCGGAGCGGAGCTTAGCTTCGAAATTAAGTTTGAGTTTTGTTTTTCTAGTGGTTAACTAGATTAGTGTTTTATGGCTTTCGGTTAACTTTTCTAAATTTGTTCAGAGTTATTTGGCGTTTAATTAAATTTAACTTACTGTTTTAGTGTTGATATTGTTCATATGTTGTAGCTTACCTGTAACAAAAAGACAGTAATTAGTTATAAAAGGTAAAGTTAACAGAATTGTGGAACATATTAAAATGGAATAAAATGTTACTCTTATATAAATTAAAGGCCGATACAACTTGAGGTGGACAAAAAGGGTCGTGTTCACGTCAGAAGTGAAATCTGTTCCCAATAAAAGTAATAAATCGTGAAGCGTCGCTACGCTACACAGGTGGTGATTTTTTCCCACAGCAACAATGCGAAGATTGCGTCTATAAATAACTGCAGTAGTGAGATGGGACAGGACGTCCACTCTGCTCGAACGCTATTGACTGATTGCCCGTACAGTAAGGAGCGACCGATAGGTGGCGTTGATTAAATAATTAATCAAGTTGGTAACACTTATAAAATACTGTGGACATTTATATTATTTTACTTGGGATTGTCTTGAAGAAAAAGTATGTTTTCCCGTCATTTATATCGTAAGTTTCTGGTAATCTTAAATAGGTACTTAAAACATTGCTCTAAAAAAATATTAACAGATTTTCCAAGACAAATATTTTCGAGTACAAATTGACTAAAAAAATTACTTAAAAAGCTAAAATTTCTAAAAAAGCTAAAATGACTGAAAAAGGCTTTATCTTTTAGCAAAACCTTCTCTTTGCGCCATTACGAAACAACGATGTTTTTCAATCATCAATATATCACGTATGTGGGTGGAGAGGATGAGGATCAAGCCGAAAACATTGGCGAGGAGGAGTCGCTTTCAAACCTGTCAAAAGTGACAGGAAAAAGGGCGGGAAAATGTCACTATAATGGATGTGTCACCGGCATCGTGGCATAACGCGACCCGTTGGCATGCACGGCCTCAGATACACTCCCTGTGGATTAAGTAATACCAGATTTGATGAAAATTTTAATACCTACGGGTAACGAACAACCGCAGATGGAAAACGGGGCTGTACTGACTGCCTAGCTGACAGTTGTTTTATTTGGAACAAAACAAATAAGTCGGTTTCTCTCTACTACAGATAGCATCAATTTTCTCTTTCAATTTATAGTAGGTATATTGATTTTAAAATTGCAACGACGCCTTTTTAATGTACGGCAGGAAGAATACGTTTTCAACGTAATACCTAATACTAATATCTATTTTTACTTCAGTATACATGGTGGATCAAAACCTTTGATTGCAGCCTTTCTTAATTTTAAAATTGACTACAAGGTTTTGTACCTTTAATAGTATTAGATTTTTCCAAACCGATATATCTCTGTCAACAATTTAATTAATTTTGTGTGTATAAAAATGTATTAGTAGCCAAACTACTCAGAAGTGAAAATGCAGTATGATATAATAAAGCAATGTTTTCCCGTAATGTTAATAATAATACGATGGCTCAGTGCTTTAGTCAATAGGTAAATACGGTTCGGAAATCTTTTCAAAGCATGATGGATAATGGAAGTGAAATGTTAAAAGATAGATGTCTGTTAATCCTACAACTAACTTGTCTGAACAACGATTATTTTATACTGGAATGCACTGATTTTTGCCAACACTTTGTTAATATGAGTCGATGTTCAAAAGAGCAAGAATACCTATATAGCTTTAATTTGGACGCAGATTTTATTTTCAGAATTCAGAATTAGACGCAGATTGAATGTGTCCTGCCAATTTTGACTAACAGAATTTAAAGGGTTGCACGAAAGTTTTTAAAACTTGTTTCAAATCAATATTTTATAGACAAAGAAAATAGGGATAACATCTCAAGAACTTTTACGTCCAGCTTGTATATAGAATAGAATTTGATATTCTTCAGAATTTTCGTGAAAATTAAAACAAGAGCACTGAAATTCACTGAGGTAGATCAGTTTGATATCATCGAGTTGACATATACCATCGGCCATATTGGTCGTTATCTGTCACCGCCCCCTACGATCCGTTTCACTTGCAACCCGATAGGGGGCGACACCGGGCGGCGCGACTACTCTCTCCATAATGGCTACCACGGCCCCTTTTTTATTACTGACCCGCTAGTAAACAGATCATTCGGGTTTGTGGTGTTATAAAAACGAAATTAACTCTGGCCGGTAGATGTCCAGATATCCTCAGTGCTTACTGCCCTACTATTAACGTAAAATCGCCCTGTCACGCACATTCCGCAGTTTAAAGCGTCTCAAAGACATTAACTGCTCGTGTATTACCTAGTAATAACCTCCGAAAAGTACATCAACTGGGTAATACTCGCATATTTCCACTAAGCCCGGCTATCATTCGAATTCTCAGGTGCGTTCATTCGCTCGACGCTCGGGTCAATATAATATCTTTTGAAATATGCTCACTTATGAATGCATAAGTTAACATGCCAATGCCATGTCTAGGTATTTCCTTGTCTAGGTAGTTACCTACTTACAGTTATCAACAAAAGCACGCGCTCATAACAATAAAACCGTTTAGGCATGTGTGGCTGATATGATTAAACGATTCATATTGCTATCATTTCCTATGCGCCATCCGCCCGATGTTCATTATACCTAAGTACATAATATGAGTGTACTGTGGGCACTAGCCCAGTAAGCACGTATGCCCGGCCACCACGAGTGGAGCCATTGTGCACTCCGATATTGTGTTAATAGATTAATCCAATCAAAATATTAATTCCACAACGCAGCTCGTTCGTACCTATTTACATTTCAATCGCACGATTTATTCGTTGGATTTGAGATATTCATCGACAATGTTCAGAATCGATTCTATTGGGAGGCATAAATACGCTTTTATAAAGTATGTTGTAATCCCCATTCGGGATGTGTATGTGGAACTGTAAGGACTGAAAATATTCCTAAAATATTTAGTAACAGGTGGAATGTCGTTTAGAAAATCAGGTTGTGTTGCTATGCTTGCTACTTACATTGAAATCTTGGTCTCCAAATATCGAATGTAATAGAAAAACTCCAATATCAAAATCTATAGATATCATTTTATTGGAAGCAGATCGGCGTCGCAACTGGAGTCAGTACGCAACGTGAGCCTCTCGAGGGCTGCCTTGGGACCCATGAAAGCCGCTGTTTAAATAAGGGTCTAACTGTAAGGATTGCTCGAAATAGCACTTTGTAACACCATCGCTTGGCTCGAGAACATTCAACTTACGCTCGAGTGTAATAACCGAGTACCGTATCTAAGGTGCAAAATTATTAAAACTAAACATAATAGAATTTTCATAAATCTGAGTTTCAGCTTCAAAGCCTTTGTTTAAAAATAATGATACCACTTTAGGAATAATCATTTTAAATAGTGGTATTGAGGGAATTTCTAAATATAAACGCAAATTGTAAATTATCCAGAGGAAGTGTGGCGGCGCGTGCTCGACCCAACCCGCCCGGGATTAGAGTCCCAGTTGTGCGTTTGCGCTATTCACGTATAATATCCCTCTATTGTTTCTACTAGAAAAAGCTTTTGTTTTCGTTTCAAAGCTCGGTGAAAACACAAAAATCAGACCAAACCAGCTTTTAATTAGTAAATGCTTGTGTCGATTGCCACTTTTTCATTTTTTTTTGCATTTCAGACCATTATGACAAAGTCGATCAAGTTGCCAAAGACATTGTGAGCGGTCATTGGGCTATACCACAAGACAATTGAGTCCATATGGGACGGCGATAACGGGGGTTAGTATAGATGAAATGAGACGGGGTCAGTGCGCTCTCTCAGGACTCAATATTTGCGCTGCAATACAACCTTTATTGTGAGGATCAACACGTTCGAGCTAACAAAGGCGTGGAAACGCCCCGCGCCGTAACCTTTTAATGAATAGGCATCAAATCACGCGAAACGTTGGAAGCTTATGAGAATTTAGCCATATTCACAAATTGTGTTAGATAGTATCCACACAGCTCACGAACTTACTTGCAGCCAACGAGACAACATTTTTCTAGTGTCATTTGTTGGAGTCGCGTGGGATTGGATGATATTACGTCTGTGTGACGAAGACGAGCATGTAGCAGAGCACTTCGCAACTGCACCGACGACAGCTGCTCCTCTTTATTTGATTTCGAACTGTACGAAGGAGCATTCAAGTTTTATGTCAACGTTGCGACACATTCCAACATTTGGTACGAATATCTTCCTTAATGAGGTTTCAGAATGCTAGTTAGAATTCGATTTTATCCACATTTGTGGCTTTCTTATTTGCATTGTTATTCCCGTGCTGCCTTTATATTTTTCACCCTTATCGTAAGCAAACCTCGTAAGTGCGTTCACATAAAGTTGCTTGTGCGTTCTCAGAACCCAATACGTATATTGTTGTGTTACATTTTGGTATAAAAACGATACAGTACTGTTTGCACTAGATTATTGGTAGGTACTGGAATACCTTGTAAAAATCAGACTATTTTGCAAGTTTTCCTGGTTTGTCGCTATTATCGTGACTACTCGTTGAACATTTAGCTGCTCGATGGTCCACTGGTAGCCCAGGAAATGGTTTTGAGATAGGTATAAACATTAAAAACGTTGTTGAACAAACGTGGGTCGCGAATATCGTGCGTGAGCAATATCGTTTGGGACAGATGTCGAAGGACGGGGATGTTTGCGTCTGTGCCTCGGACGGTCAACAGCGATGGCAAACACGCGTGTGAACGCTCATGTGTAGCGCCGAACGGCATCGGCACGCTTGTTGCTATTTTGTATCAATAGAACTTGTGACGCGTCAAACGTGTTCAATTTCCGTGCTGTTCGTTCTGCTATAATACAGCGCTTTGAAGTGGTTTTCACCTGATTCGTGTTTGTGCACGCTTCGCAATGCCGCTTTGTGCATGCCTACTTTAACATGATGTAGCTAATATTGGTTTTAGTAATTGGTTCATAGATGCGAACCGAAGTACCTACTTAGGTATATAACGTAGACGAGTAGGTGCAACTAGTTTTTATCGTTTTGGCAAGGTTTAGCAATTTACCATTTAAGGTATTTTCCTTAGATTCGACTCGTTAATGCTAGATAAAATGTGTCCCTATTTTCAACATTATCACCAATAAAATCATAATATTCAAACTTTTCTTCGACCTAAGTTAGACAAGAATTAACAGTACTGTAAGTCTCACACCAAAACGTTTACTGGCAAGTATCACTTTAATAACGTAGATAAATTCTACATTTTGAAATATTATTCACGTTAGCTGCATGGTAGTTGATAAGCAACATGCAAGCGCCTCCATCGGAGCGCATTTATCATCACGGGTTCAAAGTTCCAATACAATAACCTTGTTAGTTACATGAGTGACACTTTTATGTCGCCACCCCCGCGTGCGAGAAAATACTGGATAATACTAAGATACGTCAGTTTAATACGTCGTATATCATATTTTATAAGTTAGGGATCATATTTTTAGAATATAATTATTATACGTTTTCTGAAGAAAATTATATTTTCGAGAATCGATATGTTATAAATTTTTATGTTATGTACGGGAATTCCATGTTTGAAATTCTCAAACGGACGCGTCAACATTTGGATGCAAGGAATTCTGTAATACCAAGTCCATAGAGCAGGGAGCAGATAACTGTAATTCCCTTTTCAAATTGCAGCGAGACGACGCGCTGATGGAGATTCATTGAAGCAGCGCATCATTTATCAAGCTAACATTTCTTACTCAGTTTTATATCGCACAAACCTAGATTTAAACTTTATTCCACTCACTCGTTAAACCGCTGCATACTATGATTGCACTCTTATTTTTTGGAGCTTTTTGTGCACAGCACACAAAACAAGGAATGAGTTTTTTTCGTTGTTGACTTTTCAATTTAAGTTTCGGATTTCTGTGTATTCAAACCAAAATTAAAAGCGTGTTTCGAGTTTTGTTTTTTCCGTGGGCGGAGTAGTGATGTCTCGGGTGTAACAGAGGTCCACTATCTAAATGGGTTTCGGTGGTAATCTGAGCCACAGTTCCGCGGGAAATAATCAATAGTAGAGGCAGCGGTGCTGTGATGGCGGAGGAGTTGTCGCTGATCACAGTTGTTTGTTTTATTTCCGCAGGCTCGTTTGGCCCCGCACTAGAAACAACTTCGCGTACATACGTCGTCATTTGATCAAATTGTCTTTTGGAGTGACAGCTGCCAAAATCGCTGCTTGCAACAAACAAGTACAAAGGTAATATGAAGTCCAAAAGTCCTGTGCGTATACGTACAAACGATTCTTATAATTTGTTCCAAGCACAAGGGTTTCAAGGCTAAACTCGCCGTCCTGATTTTTTTATGAAGGTCTGAACAATGTTATGTGGCAAATATCTTTATTTTTCACAAAAGGTACGGTAAGGTATCTTCGCTACCGTCAGTATCCATCTTTACTTTATATTATTCTTGTTTGGAGCTTATTATGACATTACAAATCTCATAAGTTCGGTTTTCTCCATAAGTTTTATAAGATTTATTACACAATAAGAAACAACCTCGGAAACTTTCGTATTTGAGTTTTGTTTCCTCAACAATATTAAAACAGCGATATACAACTGAGAAGTATTGAAAATGTGAGACGGAAACATCAGTTCACGAAATACAAAACCGGCACACGAAAGAAGTTGTCCGTCGTAGCCGCGGGCCCACCAGTGCTACAAGTTCGGGCGCTACCAACTGCTACGCGCGTAGCCTCGTAGACCCGCCGTCGCGCGTAGCCATGTTCAACTTTCAGCTACTTAGTTTTATTTCACACCCAATTTATTCCCGAGTAGCAATCTAAACGCGATAAACGTAGTTCGTTCTTGCTCTTTTATTACCTACCTGTGGGGTTACTAACTCACAATAAACGCTTGTTCAATTTAATTCCGGTATAAATCTTGGATTCAAAAAGTGGAAACTCTTCCGTTACGAACTAGCTAATTCGAAGTTTAAGTTTCATGGTAATGACTGTATCTTTCTTAGCTCTAGTAAGGTGGTTCTTGTGTGCGTATCAGTAATAAATATAATAACTGGCAATGTCGTAAAACATAAAAAACATAAAGACGCAATATTGGTTTAAACATAAAACCGCGGTTGATGTCTAAAAAACCCTTAAAAGTAGTATCAGTCCAATTTCCCTATTGGGGTTCAGAGTGTCACCGCATAAAATAAAAATACCTACATAACAGCCACCCCTTACCCATGCGGGGAAGGGGGGGCGCAGAGGGCACGCGGGGTGCGCGGGTGGTACTTGTAATAAAAATTCGTTAATACTTTATTTACTGTATTAGTACACGTACGAGTATTTTCGCTTCATATGAAACGATCAATAAACCTATGCGTCTTCAACTATTTATTGGGTTTTTCTTCACGGAACCAGTAAGGCTTTCCCCGGAAACGTGACGTCGGATATATGGCGAAAGGTCAAAATAACATGTCTATAATTTATGAGGTTGGTTAAAGGTAAGCAAGTCATTTACGTAAGTCTATTTTATTACTCGTTTCAGTAAGTAAATGAAATGAAAAAATCTAAACCAAACAGACAGCTTAATTACGTTTTAATATCCAAAATAAAGATCCTTTACAAGCAAGATTAGGCGGGTTTAAAAGCATTAGGGGTTCAGCAAACAATGCAGGCGATTATCTAGTGAATGGTTGTCAGCAGCATCGGTCTCGGAGTTATTGTAATATGTAAACGAGTCCCGCCGTCCCGTCCGTCCGACCGTCCGCACTTAATTGTCCACGTCAATATTAAACTTAAATGTTTGTCATCCCTGCCATTTGTATAGGTAGTTAGTGACCTGATAGTGGAGGATTAAAAAGGTATTTATGTTACCATTAACATTATAACTGTTAACAATATATTGCAAACCATTTTATTGTGTTATATATCTCTAAAAACGGAATCTGCAGAAGTATTCATGTTTTTGACATGGAGACCAAACTACTCGTACCTACCAGAAACAGTCAAGATTTATCTTTTAGGGTTTCTTTAATTTCCATTTAGTTACTCAATATAATCAATTGAATATTCTGCTTCACATGACTTATGCAATCAGGTATGTTATTCCAGTTCTTAATTGGTTATTAAAAACAGTATAGAATATCCCGAAGCCATATAAAATGCGGTAAGATAATTATACTACTTCGACGATTCTTCAATAGTTTCTAATGGAGGTATAGAGTTCATTCAACTTTAATTGCCTCGTTAGATGGCTCAGACTGAAAATTTCCACGACAGTAATTTTTCATTTTCAATAACGTTACAGACCTTTCGAATCACTGACTAATGGAGTGGTAATATTTCAAGAAGATATAAAATAAAGCAATCTGTTAGATTTGTGGTCGAATTATTAAAAGTTATATTGTTAAATATTGAAGTACATTTGTAAGGTGTATGTAAGTGGTAGAAAACTTATGAATGAAACGTTTGCGGCTTGTGCTGTTGGCTCCGCATGTTTGGGCTAGTTACATGACCGCAGGTGTCTGGCAGCAGGTGAGCACTAAGAATACTCGGTATCCATGACTCAGCGCTCCGTGCCAAACTACTTACTGAATATATTTTCTACCACGTTTCTCTTTTCTATGACTGATGACATACAAGTTTTGTTTCATTTATTTGTAATGCAAATTTTTGTACAGCACCAAAACTTAATAAACTTGTTTGCGGAATACAAAAAAAAACCGCCATTAATGTACTTAATTTGGTAATTAAAATTTAATTTGATTGCGGCTGCGCGGCCTGCGGGCACGGCTACACCTGCAGGTCCAAGTAAAATGAAGTAATTCGAGTCGTTGCGGCACGTCCCCGGCATTACTTACCATCTAGCAACAATTTGTTTTTTCCCACCCTCGAGAGAAACTCGAGCAAGCGCGCCCTGCTTTTTAGTCCCAATTTATTCTTCCAATAAACTTTTCCGCTTTGCTTTTTGCACGGAAAATGTGCCTAAAATATTTAAACAGTTTATGTTTTCGTTCACATCCTTATGTTACTGCTTATGAGCTCAGTATTACTCGATGATACCGTTCGCAAACTCTTAATGCCGTTCGTGCCCATCTAAGTTACGTAACCAGAATCACGAAACGGTATGTAAATAATCTGAAAATTTTGTTTGCAAAAACGGCCCACAAAAATGTTGCTTTTCATTTGATTGTTTTGGAGCGTCTGTCGTAAAAGTACTCCGTAGGTACTAATTTCAAGCTTACGGAGAAATTGAAGGCTTTTACAACGACTCAGAATTTGAAAAAAGGAAGACAGCAATCTATGACAATCCGTATTTGAGGGTACCTATGCGGAGAACGGCTGTACGCCCAGTGGCTCGCGACTCTAACGGGCCGTGACAATCGCTTCCATGCTAAATGTCATGGTGGCCATTGTTCTACACCGCCCCCTCACCCCTTGAGTTGCCCGCGCCACCCTAACTTTCCCTACTGAAGCACTGGCATTTATTCCCCACACCCTTACCTCCGTTAATGAAAAATGTAGGGCTCGGGATATTGATTATAGTTTTTACTCGTGTTTGCTTCGGTAAAGTAGACAGAACTCCAGAGTAATTCTGACGCAATACAGGGAAATTCCTATTAAATCACGTTGGGTTTAAAGCAGAAAAAGGCTAAGGGCGAGACATGTTCATATTTTTAATAACAATATTTCTTAGTTTATACTAAGGAATGTAAACTCGTTGTAGTTTTTATATTTTTATCGAGAAAAATATCTGAAGTGTGAAATGAGGTCTAAACTCACGTTAATCAGGTCTCTCACCTATATTGTCATCTTAAGCAAGTTATGACAATGAAATAGTGAATTTAGTGAGTTGAAGTGAAGTAAAAGCGAGGTTGGGGGATGTTAACTTAATATGGCGGGGGCATCACGGCAATTTGTTCGAGACGAACCTCCAGTCTGCCTGAGTGCTGGCAATATCAGGGTTGTCGTCTATTTAGTGTTGTCATGATACACGGATTTAGAGTACTCGTAAACCGATTTTTATGTACTGTTTCACTAATATTTTTCTAAAAGCTTCTTTGGGGACTCACAGGAAAACCATTTTTACCAAGATTCTGACAGTAAATTAAACTCAGAAGTTGCCAACCCTACATATATAATTTACGCTTGCGTTGTCGAAGGAAATCGCGCGCAAAGTAATTATAGATCGGTAAGACCTTTGGCTTAAAACCTGCACTTACACCGACACCGATAATAATATGGCGAACCCAACACACACTCGTGGTGTGTTGACGTCATTCACGCACACACACGAGGGGCTACAACTTCATTAGGAAGCCATAAGTTGGCGTGAAGAGGCATCACACGATAGACTTATGTACATAGTAAATTGTTGACTCTACTAAGTTATGTACACGATCAAACTAATTATTTTGCCTACTTCGCTGTGTTTCAAACCATAAGGTTTTTGTAAAATCTGTGTTTTGTATAGGTACTTGTTTTGTTTTTCTTCATTGAATTGTAGCTGCATTATACGATACATGGTACAATTATTATAATACCTACTCGTACATAATGTGTCACTTTATACGCTTGCAGATAACATATTGTATTCATAATTAATTGTGACAATATTGTTACAGTTTCACATCTCATTACACGTTATAAAATGGAGCGCAAAATTACCATTAACGTTTAATGCCGCCTCATTATTTATTCATTTATGAAACAAAAACATTTGACTGCATTTGCGGACTGACTGTGTCGACATGAATATTTTTTTGCTCGAGAGCATTCTTTGCATTGTATTTTATGCGAATACTTCGTCTCGTCCATAAAAATCATAAAACGTAGTAAGGGCGTCCCCATTTGTTCCACTATTTGCATACGATACAAACGAGTGAAGACAACGATGTCCTTTACAAAGATCGTTGGCCGTCGACAATAAAAGTGTATTTGCGAAGAAATTTAATAAAGCGGAAGTGGACTGCTATTAGGGCGCGCCCCTGAGAGATCGTAGTACTTCGTACGTAGTCGTAGGTGTACGGAGTCGGGTCGTACTGCGGCCTTGTTATACCAGTAATGGTAATTCATATTTATTTAGTTGCGAAGGCGAACTGTGCGTCGGTCGGTAGAGAGAACACGTGTCGGATATCGGCGTTAAGATAAATATTGTCAGCGGATACGTTATTGTTTAGTTTGTTCTTTTTTAATTTGTAAAATATGGTAGATTACGTATTAAATACAATAGCTATTGTTTGGCGATAAGCGATAATGAGTCGCGCCATGTGGGTTTGGTAAAGTTATGAATTGCTGACAGTTATTGGAAGTTTTTGTAATTTATTGATAGTTTCACTAATTCAGCTTCTAATAAAGGAAGACTTTTCTTCAAGATTACAAGTATAAATATTTAATTTCCTTTACTTTTTCTATGTTACCTGTACGTAGTTTCAGCTTGGAAATTTAATCAAAAATGAAGTGACTTCGTAGATTTACTTCGTATTATAAATTCGTGGAATTTGTCTCGTATATCGATAGCGTCTCGTAAGAACGATTCGTGGGGCTTCATTCTACGATACACCGAACGATTTCACTTTAATATTATAAATCCCAGAAAATATTATTTTTTAACTTAAGGATAGAATAACATATTAAGGAGATTTTCCGGCTTTTCATGAAAATCCGCCTATGTTTTGTTTATATTAAAGCATAATGTGAGACGGTTAAATAAATAAATTGAGGATAGACCTTATTTTCTATTAGGGTTATACTTTTTTTTGTAAAGATTCGGCCTACAGCGTTTCGTTCTAAGACATTCCATACATTGAATAAACTGTATATCTTAAGGAATATTCAAAAAGATAATGTTAGTTTGTTTATATTTTAATTTAAATTTTGTTTATACAAAACTGTTTCTTCAAGTAGTAACTTTCGTAGCACTTTCGTAGCGCCGTAGCACCCGTAGCAGTATACAATCATAAGTCATTTATCTTTAAATAAAAACTTTTTATTCAGGCTTCATGTCGAAGGAAAAGAAACTAAATTCAAGAATTGTACAATTATAACAAATCCTTAATAAATTCCAGTATTATGAAAATGATAATGACTTAAAATAGTCCACTGTGGCCATAAAGCTTCTGTGGACCGGTAGCCAAGTGTTTTCATCCAAAGAATTTCGTGCGTTATTTCAATTTCCTTTAACGTTATCCATGAAGGTTGGTTCACTAATTCCAATATGTGATGGCGCCGACGCGTCGCCCTACTTGTTGCGCACCACGCCGCTTAGTATTTACGTCCCAACCAAACAATATCGACTCTTTCACTAAGCACACTCAATTGTTATGTCTCCATCTACATATTAGATATAATGTCGTTAAACACGTCTCTTCTATTAGTTTTACAGAAGTATTGTTGTTATAAACATAGCGGCGTACACGATTTGGTTGTGGTTTATTGGTTTTTATAAGCGAATTTGTTGAAGTTAAATACTACTGCTAGTGTCAGCCGTTTACCACTACCTACTGCTGGGTAAAGGCTCCCCGGGAACATTCAGCATTGACTATTAGCTATTTTGTCATAAATTTTGTCGTAGCTCGTTTCACCATTTTTGTCAAGTCAATTACATTAAGTTTTCTTGACTTTCGATTTGAAGCGTGCGTTCTAATAGCAACAATGTTTAAGTGACGGTTCTGCAAACCTCTTAAAGTAACTGGTTTTCAAAATGTAAGTACTTACTTCGTAAGTAAGTGTAATGCAGTAAACTTGCGAGGTCCACAAACGAAGTTCTCGAATATTCGAGAAAGCACGTTAAGGGTAATAAAAGACGGTCGCTCGTGTGTAATTTGCGCCTTTGCTCAGCTCATCACGACCAGATTGAAATTCCTTTCGTAGCCCCACGTCGGCGGCTGGCTGGCGCCTCTACTTGTTGCGTTGTGAAACGTCATAACTACCCTTACGTGAGGATATTGCGATAGTTTGTTTTATTTGCGTCCGACTTATCAACGACTATCTACATAATAGATACGGGGATCCCTTGGTGTTGGAAGAGCAATAAATTTCGTCGTAATGTTGACATTCACGCAGTTATAAATGATAAGTTGTTGTTAACTTACGGTTCCTGATGTCATTCATTGAATAGATATTGTAAATATTGTTACATGATTTACAGTCTAGTTAAAGTAACATAAATTTTCAGACTAACGTGTTTAAGAAATACAATAAAATATAACGATAGTAGTAGCATCGCACTCACTGAAAGTTAAACTTCACAACTAAGTTTAAGAACAATCGTGCAAATGGTACCTATTTGAGATTCTTCGTGTAACTGCATGGCACTGGGATGCATGGCTTCTAACTTAAACCAAATCCTTTAAATCTCTGTTTAGCATTGAACTTCGCCAACGACGCGTTAGAAAAAGGATTGGCGCATAAATGAATAGCTAAACAATCGACCAGTTGCTTTATGTAAACTAAGACAGATTTCCAAAGTAATTACAAAGTTCGGTTAACTTTAAGGCTATGGAGGTACTCAATATATTGTTAAACTTTGCTATTTTAATGATATTTTATCGTTGTCATTGTGAAAGTCTTTTCGAATGATATATTATGCTGATACATTAGTCATGTTGAAAAGCGTCGACGCTATAAAGAAAAAGCTCAAAGCTTTATAAATTCAATAAGGCAAGTCGAATCGCGAAGCCGTTCGAGGCTCTTATGTGAAGAAGCAAGTAAATGAACTACAAGTCAAGTAAATAAAACCAATTTGCGTCGTCGAAGCTCCAATCAGTTTCTTAGAAGTGCGCTGTGAGTCCGTGCGACTTGCGACAAACGTGACCGTTCTGATTAATGGCGAAATGCTCACATGTTATTAATTAATTAGTTGCTACAAATTAATATTGTGAGGCTTGCAGTTGACGTGAGGCTGCAGCCCGTCGCCGTCGCCGACATGCGTCACCGCGTACCGTGATTGCGCTTTGCGTCACTGCACCGCCGTTTAATTAAAGAAGACTTACAGTTCGGTTATGCACATGTAACTAATAGCGAGGCGATGAAGGCGCCGCCGGAGAGTGAATCCTCAGAAATGTGTCTCGTTTGAAAGCGATATATTCAGTACGTGGGCGTGAATAATTACCTAACTAGTTTACCTTCGCACTATACGAAAATAAGGATGGGGGGAACTTTCGACAGCTGAATTCTAAAATATCGAGTATTTAATACTTCTTCTCAGTAAATATTCAAAAGCTTCTAAGTAAATACCTATCGAAGTGCAGCAATAGCGTTATAGAATTATAAAAGCCAAAAATAACATTCTTTACGATACTCAAGATGTAAATCTCAGTGTGTATGAAAGAAAACAGATATTTTTGAGGGCAACGTAGTCCCGAGCGGGCACTTAGCTTTGGCTATTAAGGGCGCTGTGACCGCTAGCGAGACGAAACGACGAAAACTATAAAACCGTTAAAGCAACGTTTCAGCAGCCGTAAAGAGCGTCGCAAGATCTGTTGACAATGTCGCCCCAACCCGCCATAAACCGTATGCACCCGGCGAAGCAGTAAAACTTAATGGCACTCTGATTAAACTTATCTCTGGGGCTGGCAAATCATGACCTCTAATAAGTGCTCATTCACAAATCCTGCACTTTTTAGTAGTTACATAGTCTTAAAAGTTATAAACCGCGGATTCCGGCGGAATATGTCAAGTGTAGAGCTATGGCTTCTTGGCGCGACGCCCACCCCGGCTACCCGACATTGGTTTGTTGTCCTAATACGTTTACTTGTGCTTTGTACAAATAGCAACACTAAATGCTTTAAGATTCTCTGTGTGGTAATACCCAACAGCATAGTATCGTTTTAAAATATTTGATTCATGTAATGCTATTTAGAAGTTGCTTAAACACAATTTGCATTCGAACTGTAGGAGAGTTAAAGAAGTATAGGAGACGGTTTTAAGCAAGTATAAAGTAACAAGTGCTTGGCTAGAGTCAAAGATAAGATTTCCTTCTAAGCGGGTAGACTAACGAGGCGTAACTTTAAAATACTTTCATTTATAGCGAGCGCTCGCGATATCCAGTACAGACGTCTTTATGTACAAACTTGTCTACTTAGCGACGACTGTATGATCACACTGAGACACCAAAAAAGTGGAGATAGTGCGGCGTAATGCGAGGTCGCATAAAACGGCGAGGACTCTCAAAACGCTTTACAAGTGCTGGAAGGATGTTATAAAGGTTTTACGATCGCGTTCCGTCAGTGAACGTTGCATTGGCCTTAATGGACGAGCTAAGTGCATAGGGACATTCATGACAGCGGTAAAGCTGTAAGAAAACGCTTGCAATACGAATGGTTATACCACTAACGGTTCATTAAAGTGAAATAAACGTGACCGCAGTTCCCGGAATGTTTGTAACGCTTACAATGATGACCGACACGACCCGCGACGATACTTCTCATTGATAGTAGTGTCACTTTTGTTGGGAGACGGGAAGCGAGACACTGAGGCCAGTATCTAAAAGTATTCTGAAAAACGGCACAAAATATCGGTGACTAATATTACTATTTGCTGAAATTTTATAGGCTTGTTCATACTTCACTACATTAGTTATCGCTGAAAAGTTACATTAAATTAGATGAGTCGCGATTTTGTAAACAAAATGAACGATTAGCGTTCGCTTAACATGTACATTATGATCGGAAATAAAACGCTAAATAAATAGTATGTTAAACAAAAGCTTTCGACGCGTTCCTCTCGACTCGACATTTGATTTACTTTTTGTTGAAACGTTTATCTAGAGTGATTCATCACATTGGACAATAATGAGGGGATTCAGTTCGGAAGTAAAACAAATCCACGTCATCGATTAGTAATTCGAGACTTTTGGGGTTTATTCCATTTTCCATTTACCGACGGCAAATGAGAATCTAATAGTTATGAAGCACGATCATGTTTCCATAAAGTGGTTTTCATTGTAAAATGAATTATTGTTCATTACCTCCGACTTTTATTTTGCAGTTTTCCACGATTTTAATATTCAAAATATCAACGTTGGACGCTCGCATTCATATATTCTAGAGGTGGTGGGTATTAATGACTACAACAGTTAACATGTTATCCCTTACCACCGGTTCGTTAAATGTGACCGAATTTCGGAAGACGACAATCCTTTTCTATTCTGACTGTGTAATACCCAAAGTACCCTTTTTACGTTAAAATTAAAATGCTAATGAAACCCAAACCAATATTCCCTAAATCAAACAGTTGAGTGATTTAATTCCCACAAGCTTTTATTTAAACAATAGTGAATAACTATTGGATCCGAACGTAACTACTCAACCGAGTCCACTCGTAACTCTGCCCTTTCCAATCCAATTCCATAAAACACAGTGCTATTTCAAGTTTCAATCAACATGTCCCGGAATCGTTTTACTGGGTCATTGTACCAGGGACACAGAGAGTCGCAGGTGATGTAGGCTTTGTATAGGGTGTGCTAGGCAATGGCTAGACAGACGTCGGCGTCGAGCTTGTTTTAGCGGCTGATCGATACGCCCGGCCCACCGCGCCCTACTTTGCTGCTGCCCACAACTCTATTTTCTTTTGCCCTTTATTTGAATACAACGATGAATGTTTTATGAATAAACTCATTGCGATTACGAACCTCATGTATTTTGTGTAGTTGAAACAAATAGTAATGGTAGATATAATGTAGGTACAATAAATAATTCAACGTTTGCAAAAAGAATAGGAATCGCCCGATAAAATGCCAATGTACATTCTGAAATAGAGAGAGAAAAAGGAGTAAAAGAAATTGAGCGTCGAAGAAACGTTGATGTATGTATAATTCTTCCTTTCTACGCGTTCTATTAGGATTTTTTACGTTGCGATTCGTCTTGATTTTGAAAAGAAGAATAAACACAACGGAAAGTAGAAAAAAGGGAAACCGACCAAAATTTTATACGCCGAAAAACAAAGTGACAGAAGTCAG
This sequence comes from Hoplodrina blanda, assembly GCA_949316365.1. Classification (NCBI taxonomy): domain Eukaryota; kingdom Metazoa; phylum Arthropoda; class Insecta; order Lepidoptera; family Noctuidae; genus Hoplodrina; species Hoplodrina blanda. Next base: position 10,373,679 of record OX438592.1, read on the forward strand.
GACTGTAATGCCAAGCTCAACAGCTAATTACAAAGAATAGTACCAAAGCTTGGCGCGGACATTATTAAGTAGGTACTATGAACCCTCCGCTTTGTAAACTGGAAAGTAGGTAGGAATCGCCCGCATTTTTGGCATACTTGCGACAACCAGTCTAGAAAGTGTCGTTCGAGAATTTATGGTAAAATGTAAGACCCTGACAAATGAACTTTACGCAGTTCGACGGGACGTGATGCCAAAGACAATGTGAATGTAAAATAGATTCAACAACATAAATTCTCGTTCTACTGTTTTCTTTAAGCTGGGAAACAGACATGAACGTGGAAATAGGTATAAAAGCTACGCTAATGGAAAATTGACTTGCTGAAAACCAAGTGACAGACACGAAACGAGTTTATATTTATTTAAAAATTGATGTTTATTTAGCCTTTTCTGAAAATATAAAACTTACCGGTTTTTGTACTAAGTAGTCTAAAATTGGATAAGTTACCAAAACATTGTTTATAACAGGAGTTTAAAGAAAAGTATTTTTCTAAACTAGAATGGCATTGTGTCGTGAGCGCGTTTTGTAATAGAATCATAAGTCGGTGGTTTCTCCACGGGTTGTGTGCAGTGTTTCTGCGAGACTTGTAAAAGCTTTCCTTTACGAGAAAAACTTTTATAATTAAAGGACATCAAAGAACCGCCGCGATGGGGTTACACTTTGGATCGTTATTCAAAGCGGCTGTAACCGAGATAAGGGATCTTTTGGCGCCTTTTCAATGAAAGTTTATTTTATGAACTGTGACAAGGAGATAAATTTGTTCCTATACATGTATAAATAATATTAACATATATTTCTTTAATAAATATTTTAGGACAAAGTCCAACAATACGCCTAGTTGTTGTATAATATAGCGACGTCATGATGCAATTTAGGTACCATTGAAGGTCGACAAGTGACTCAGGAGGATTTATTATACGAATTTATAGAAAGCTGCCAGCTACGAAGCTTAGGAAAAAGCAGTTCTGTAAAATACTGATAAAAAAATTATTTTTCGCTAATAGTAACGAATAAAGGTAAGCTAAATCAATAAAAAAGTATTTTCATTTCCTTATCGATTACATTTCGTGATACAAATAGTATCAGATAAATACGTGCCTTACTGCGGAACTGAGTACCTACCTATTGATAATCTACGCTCGTATGCGAATCAGCCGCCCGATGAATACTAAAGACGTAATCGCAATGATACCCGTACACTGATGCGTTTTGACAATATCGTTAAGTCTACATCAGTAGAAGAGCAGTAATCAACTCCCCACTGGCGACTGCAGAGTAATTGATTGGTCTCAGTCGCAGACAACAAAAGATAATACCGAGTCTCGTGGTAAATGGATTTGTCAACTGCTGCGCTAGTAATTAAATAAATACACTATTTGTTTCTTTTCTCGTGTACGGTTAGTTAACATGCTGACAAGTTTTATCAGCGGTCGCATGGCTATTGTCTCGAAAAGTAATTTGCTAGTTCTAATTGTCAAGAGAAATAATGCTAGTTCTACGAGGTAAAGAGTCTGAATTCGGGAAACAGAACTTCTTACATTAAATTAAATACGCAATTACTTATTTAAATATGAATCACATTATGTACTATTAGCTGTTATGTAAGTATACCTAAGTGACTTCACATCAAACGACTCAAATTATTACATCACATCCATTAAAATATAATTCTAGAAACCAAAGCAGGTAATCGCATTTATTGTGTTCGGTGTGATATTTATAAACGGTCTCTTAGGCAGAAAACTGGAGATTAATTAACATTTTCCCTCAATGTTTACAATAAAGAGAGCAGGAAAACGTGCAAAAGCTTATTTTACTTTTGCTCTTTCGTCATAAAAACACGTTTGATAACATTTATAGATTTTGATACAATTGAAGCTGTACAGACCTATAGATACGTAGGACGGTACATACAATACAAAAATCTTTTCGACATTACGTGCCCACGTATATTTGTGCGGCGTATATTATAGTTGGTTAGTCAGGGGAGAAGGGGGAAGGACATCAATCACTGAAACCTTTTTGTCAAGTTGGCACTTCGACACGTTTCCCCAATGTTATGGTTAATTCAAGTTGGCGTAGTTCGAGCTTTTGATGTTAAGGGTTGAACTGATATATTTGTTAAGAAAATATTTATTTTTATTAGATTTGTGGCTGCCCTACAACGTAAAGACATAATGCCAAGCTTGTATAATGCCGCAGTGTATATGAACTAGAGTTTCGTGTAGAATCTGTAGGAAGAATGAATACCTATTGGGGACCTTTAAACCTATTCCAAGTATAATATATTTCTATATTCACCGAGGAGGGTTTATAAAATTAGATGAACTGTAACGATAAAACCGATTAACTTTATCGTGGCTTTTTAATCGTTTACGCAAGCAAAGCGTGATAATGCAGCGGGCCGACACCGGCGCCCGGCACCCGACGCCCGGCACCCGGCACCCGGCGCGGCGGCGCCCCACCTGATCCCTTTATATGCTCTCTCAACCTTTAACTTTTTAAAAGACCTTCTCTGTCTACCGACAAACAATTTAACAGTATAACTTCGTCGAATAGACTTTTCAGAGGAGATTTGTTATTCACTCAAAAGTTTTAAGTGGCTGTGAAACATCGTTGTCAAAGAATTAAATAACTACTCGCTTTAAACGATTTGGTGCTTTAAAGTGGTAACGTAGGGTGTATAATTGTGTGTAGTTTGTTCGTGAAAAGTTGTTAGTAGACACGTCGATCTCGAAAGTTTCGCCGTCAGGTTGTGGTGAATCGAGTGTATTTCACTTGACGGAATGTAGATGTTTGTACTTGTCGCAGATCGGGTTAAACTAACTTTAATAGAATTAGGACGCCCTTCCTCTACAGAAAAGAAAGTTGTAGACACTATTGCCATAAGTTTTGATTTGATTCAAACTTTTGACCCTATGTCACTTGAAGAGTTCTCTTAGAAATACATAAAAGATAGAAATAGCAAACAAATAAATGCGGAATAACAAAAATAGCTACTCATATAACATGAGTAATAGTAGTGAGTGCGTCATTTTTATTATAAACTCATATTTGAAATTACGCTAACGTCTTATAAGTGTTGAACTCTAAAGTTCATTACTTATCAGAGACATTACCACTTCTATCAGACGGACTCGGCTTTAATCTATTAAATCTCGGATTAAGACTTTTATAAGTCCCATCTGCAGCAAAAAGACCGAGAATCTTTTCTAAAATTGATCCTGACGTATGTTAGAAGGAAGGCTTAATCATTTTTCGTTATTAAGAAAGTCGATGTTCGATAAGAGGCGTGTGTAATAGCCCCCCGGCGCGCTGCCGGGCCCCTCCATTAGTGAGCGTGTTGGCTGCGGAACCCTGCGACGCTCAGCGTGGTGCCGTACACTACCCACGGCTTGAACCACTCTCTTTTTCAAAGACAGTCATAGCAAATTAATATAATCAGCTCCCCAAAGAAGTATAATTTCATGTTTCTTCGAAATAAATGGTCGGAAAATATTTTCCGCACAATACTATTTATATTGTGCAGAAAATAAAGAGCAGAAAAGTGCCTCATCTTGTTATTATATTATTGACACGAAGCGGACGATGAAACTGATAAAAGATGTTGACAAAATCTAGAAACAATTATAATTGTCATCATAAAATAAAAAAAAAGACTAGCGATACCGAGGGTCGGTGTAACTCGTTAGTTTCCACGGACATGGGATAATTGTGATAACCGCATTTATGCGCGTCCGGAACTCTTGGATGTTAAACTTAATTGAGTTATTTTCTCCGGCGGCCTGCGCACATCCCGTCATGTATACCAGTCCTTCTACCTACAATGGCCTAACACTGAAAAGTAAAAATAAAACTGACAAAATGTGTTTACAGCTAAAATAATTAAATAACGATTTCGGTTGACTTGCTCGTTATCAATGTGATGTGAACTGATAGAAGAGCGTCGTTCTTTATTTAAACTAATTTTGATTGTTAAAAGTAGTTAGTTGATATTAGAGAGAAACATGAAAACTCCAACAGCAGGAAACACTAATTGAATCTTAGTTATTTCCATTAAGAAAATAATCCTATGATACTATTCAAGGCTTTTGGAAAAATAACTGAAGAAGAAGAATCGGTATGAGTATTAAGGCACGGTTTCAATGGCGTGTAGCCTAGGAGGCGGACGGTGACTTAATGCAAAAATGCATAAGAAGATGGATTTTCATGCTCAAAGAATTCCATTCACAACGTGCCAGTGTTTGCTAGATTAAGAACTTTACTGCGACGAATAAAGTTTAGAATAGAACTCATTTTGAATTTTAATCGCATAATATTGGTTGGAGTTCATAAAAGACTTTTGTTGGCATTAATGGCTTACACAAACATTTTGATAATGCTTATATTATTTTGGCTGAATTATCATTTAAAATAAAATCCGCTTTTTAGCTATTTTTCATTAAATATCTAAGTATGTAGTAAGTAATAAACTTCCCACGCACATTTTGAACCTGTTATTTGCATTTATCATCAACAAAACCAACCAAAAAAACCTTTTGATTTCAAAATGATACACTAAAATCCTCATAATGAGAGGGCTCTGTAAATTTCTAGCACACACACATAAGATCCACGAGTTTCTGTTTCCGGCTGTGTGGCGTCTAATTACAAAATGTTGAATGGAACTTTTTGTTCGACCAGATTGTCGCGCCACCGAGTTATATTCACTTCAAATTGAATATTAAATTTCCGTTGCAATACGAGGATTTTTTAAATTCGTTAGCTGCACAGTTATTCGAATTGTTTTTACTGCACTCTTTAATTTTACAAGCGAGGTATCTGTTCTGAACGTAATTTATTGAAGCACAAAATGAAAATTTGACAACCGTGCTTGTAACCCAACTTGCCATATTCTACGTACTTAACTACTTTAATCTCGTTTTACGGATCATGTAACGCAAGTACATAATATTTACGTGTTCAACGCATGTATGTATTGTACAGCTGCAGCTATTTCGGCAATACGACTGCATAATCCGCAGCATCCTATTTTGTAGCGGTAGCGGCTGCATAGCGTAATAATCTCAGCTATTCGGTGGGCTTCGTCAGCGCTCGGCTCGACAGGCACTCGAGGCGGCTCGAGTCTCGGGCTCAAGGCTCGAGGTGGCTCGAGCCCGCGGCCTGAGAGTGCTGGCTCGGCGGAAGCGGGCCCTTACGTGCTTGTCGTCACGACACGCCGCCTTTGTCCACCCACTAGGCTTATTTGCTGAACAATGAAAAAGACGAAAGCCTCCGACATATTTCTGCAAAGCTTCTGCGATGACTCGAAGGAAAAAGTATTTATCGCGTAAAAATATACCATGATTCGAAAATAATAGAAGCCGCTCCCTGTCAGTTTCGAATTCATTGTATTGATTGATGAAAAGGCTATTATGAGATTCTACCAGATTTTGCGAATTTTTCATTTTCGTTTAAACGCGACTTTGCAACGAATCGATTTTGGGTCCAATTTATCAAGCTTTCTAAATACTCGTTTTAGGCGAGTCGTGTCTGTGAAAGTGAGAGGAACATCGAAAATGGCTAAAATTATTTTAACATTCTTACCGCATGTCGTTGTAGAAGCGAGCGACAATTAAATTCAGAGGGTGTGAGCTCTAAGTGGGTACGTGTTCCTTTAAAATGTTATTAAGGTGGAATCCTGATTTGATTCTGAAGACTAGTACAGCGCCAGCATACGTAGGTACTTACATAACTTTATGATACTACAAGGGACGTACATTTGAAACGATCAACATTGATATTGGCGAGGTTTTTGTGATTAGATACGCGTTTCAATTTCTCAATTCAGTCGGTCCGTCGGAGCGCGTGAGCGATGCGCACGTCGAACTAGCGTGACAGCCGCCCCCTTGTGGCTAATACGCACGGCTCCCTAACACCGAGTGTCTTGTAAGTATTTTCCGTAGTACTTACCATTACATTGTCTTTTTGTTACAAATATATTGACTAAGTTTTGAAAGGATGAGATCACAACGATAAAGTAATATGCTAGCTGTATGTCCTTCGTATCCTCTCCAACACTTCCTATGAATTCCCAAATCAATTAGTATCAGTAAACTGAGCTACTGCTCCATTATTGATTTAGATGTGTTGTAGTAATTCAGTATTCAGCCTTAGTGATTTGTTGGGTAAGCCTTACCTTATGTGGAAAACTCCTGATATTTTTACGGATTTCTTTTCCAGAAAATAATCAATAATGTATACGTTACCGATACTTTCCCAGACAAATTAGTTTTTGAAGTTTATTTTTCAATGCAGTAGTTCCGTGCTCATATCAAAGGAGCTGTCAGGAATTTATGAAAACAATAGCACGCGATCAAGTCGGTTTTCAACCTCTGTCATCGTGAAATAAGTAAGTCACGGAACAAACATCTATTGAAATGTTTTAAGGTAATATTATTATTTGGCTTCGATCTGTATTGAACTTTTGGCATATTTTTCGCAGGTATACCCGAGAGGGCTCCTTCTACCCGTACTACTTTGGTATCGGTATTTAAAATCATGTCAAATCAAGCGATTTGAGTATAGAGGATCGCGGAGGAGAGCACTCGAAGCGGTCGAAGGGTCCGGAGTGCACTCCTGGCGAGACCGTCACATTATTCGACCTACTTAGCGGCAACAGACGAGACGAGCCCGAGGTGTCGCTCGTAGCCGCCTACTTGATATTGTGGTGCTTATGGACGACTCCCTATTGAGATCCACGAGTATTTTTATTATCTTCATGTAAGCACCACGAAATTATAAAAATCCTTATAGCCGTTCTAAAGTTCTTCAACTTCAATGAAAAGGTGATGAAGCATTGTGTTATTTTATTCCTTTATTTTCATATTTTCCCATCTACAATGTAAGAATAAACATTTCGGTAAAAGAAAGTGCCTAATAAACGTAAGTCACAATACAAGTTATAAAATGTTACGTCTTATAGGTACGCACCAGCTAACTCTATCTACACGTATACATGTAAACGTAAGAGAATAAGGATTCAACGAAAACGAATTGAAAAATTCAGTCGAGTGAATTACGGGATAGCTCCTAATGCTAAGATTAAGCAGGATTGCCTCTGCTTGAATATTTCCCTGCTTCTGTAAATAAAACACCCACATCTATTGGGTTGGTAAATTGAGAGCTCAGCAAGACAATTTACTTTTGTAATTTTCTTTTTATATCAAAATCTGGTCAAGTATATTGCGTTAGATGATACGAACGGTTCGATATCGGTCGGCGAGTGATGACAGCGGCGGCCATATTGGTCGCATAAATCAAGCGGGGCGGCGAAGTGACACCGCGCGCCGTAAGCGATCGAGTGTCACCCGTCTAGAAATAAAAGCAAGAAAATTTTTCACTAGTTGAGTGGTTTACTCCGAGGCATGCGGTGAAATTTGTCTCGTCTGCTACCCACTTACTTGTTGTTTATGTTTTGTCTTCTAATTTGGAGACTCGGTTACTTAACAACTTGGAACGTTATTTATCTGCGTTTGTGCAAAATATTTAATGTTGTATTTTAGTTATATAATCTTCTTCACTCTTGCGTTTTCCTTCTACAAGTAAGCACCGCCTACTGACGAAGTCTGTTTTGTTTTAAAGCTTTAGTTACGAAATGGTTAGTTAGGGACTGAAGGTAAACGTTGTTTTGTTCAACTTTTAATCATTTTAATATTCGAGCATTTTTGCGACTTCAACAGCATTCAAATGCTTTACGCAACAGTTATTTGCGCAGTTTATTTAAGAACAATCATGTTTGTGCGGCTTCCACGCCACACTGTTCTACGGAGGTTGTACGTAACAGTTTGAAGTCCTTAAAGTTATTCAGTTGTTTTTCTTATTTCAATTTGAATTCGAAAATTTCCGTCACTTGCGCAACGTCCTTTCAACATAAACAAGAGTTTACAAAAACCTGCTACAGTAAAATCTGTACAAGCATACAGGCAGGCACTTAGTTTTATTATATTAGTGTAGATTACTAAATCAAGTCTAGCTGCATTAGCGATGGGAAAGGATATCGATACCCGCGCTGGCGTCAAGTTTCGCGCGGTTGCATGTTAGCCGCAAGTTATGCATTCCGAGTACATATTACTGTTACAAATCAACACACACGGGAATTTGTTGCTACAATACATATAGTTATTACTCTTTGATATCTTGGGCATTATAGACAGGTAAGTAAGAAGTTATACTGGAAGACATCTGTTCGAATTTTTTACTGGGATGGATTACGTAAAGCCTTTGGTCCCAGCTGTCATTCATGGATCATTGACGGTCGTTACAGGTAGTCAGAAGCCCGAAAGTTTGACAACCAGTCTTACCAAGGGATATCGTGTAACTGGGTTGTGGATAGTCAGATAGGCATTCGCTACATACTTATTAAAAATTGTAGTTAGCTGCATCTGGATAGATTGGAAGCCGATCCCAACATAGTTTTGGGATTGAAGTAGATTTGGATTAAAGATAAGGATACCTAATAAATGACCTACTTTGTAATTGGACAAATAAATAAATTGGTCATAGGTACAAAGAACTAACGATAGCCGGTAGGTTACTTGAATGAGATACTAGTTTAGCTGCATCTTGTATAGAAGTTTGGTGTAATTTCTAATAAGTATGTTAGGTTTTCCAATTTTATTTTGCAAAGGTTATGAGTCTACGGCGACGGTTTCACTACATCGTTACGTAAATGTTTGCAAATGATTGTTTGCATTTCATTCACACGACTTTAAGGAGTGGTTCGTACAGGACTTTACTTAGGTACAATTAAGTAAGTGGCTGCTTCTTTCTGTGTCCATATCTACAAGTATTTGCTTTGATAATTCACCATAATTATTAATTGATTGACTTATATTCTTATCTGTTCATCGCGTATTTCGTGAAGTACCTATACCTACAGGCAGCTGGATTACGAAGGCTTTTTTTTTGTTAGCCTATTCTGTCCCACTCCTGGGCAAAGGCCTCCCTCCACTACTTCCATCCTTCCCGATTCAGTGCCTCATCCCTACAGTTTTGGAGAAATCCATCCAGTTCGTCCCGCCATCTCCTTCGTGGCCTGCCGCGGCCCCGACTCCCAGTTTCAGGGCAACAGTTCTGCGCTATTTGGGCCCAACGTTTGTCCGACACTACGAAGGCTTATTAATGATTTATTGTGAAAGTAGTTTTAGTCAGTTTTAATTAAGATAGGTACTTATGTAATTGTTTTAAGGATTTTTTGAAGTGAAAACTTCTTTAGCGGCGTTGAGCACTTTTTCTGTAATGGGTATAAAATCTTAAACTCGCGTCAGGACACGTGCGCGTCAGGACACGTGACCTGATCGAAAAAGCGTAAGACGGATGGAGAGTAGACAGCTATCCCCTCTCTACGGCGCGGCGAAAATGTATGCCTGGGCCTACTGTTTCGTTTAGACAGCGCAGGGCGCTTGCGCGAATGTTCGTGTATGTTAAACGTAAACGTAAACGTTAATAATCAAGTTTTCACTTCTGCCGGCACTCCCGGAGTGCAACCCGTTTTTTTTTTCATTTATCACGCTCATAATATTAAATAACGCGTTTAACTTTTTCAGAAAGTTCACACAAAGTCATACACACGATTTTCGGCTTTCGGGAAATTGTCGTACCTTATTCATGTTTGCTAAACGGATAAATAAGAAGTATAGAAAGAAAAAAAACTTTCATCCTCTCAGAAGCGTAGTTTATCCATGACACAGGTAAACGTTGACTTGTAAACTAAAGCAATAGGAAATAAAAAGCATTTCATATCACACGTCGCGAGGCGTGACCGAATTTTCCGTTCTCCGTGACACTGTCAATATTACCCTATCTTTTTTCTTTATGTTAAACCAATTTCGTTCAGGGTAAAAATCAAAATAAACTCAATGTGTCTTTTATACATAGTTTGGCCGACCGGACCAAGAATTCGGCAAACTTTTGAATAATAAAAACAACTCTACCGTACTTGATATCCAATATTTCAATAAAGCTCCAAGTTTTGGGCATGAGAAAATGGAGAGGCGAAAAATTACATTACGAAGGTCTAGCTAGGAGATATTGAGGCTCTCTTATCAGACCAACATGTAGGTAGGTACTTACATATGAGACGTCGTACGGTGCGGCCAGATGGAGTTATTACATGAATAAAATCGCTCGTACGACTTTCATTTCGACATCTCTACTGCAAATTGTGATATAGTGGACGTTTTAAGATGCATCCGTACTTTGAGCTCTATGTGTAAGTACCTACCTACCGTAAAACAGAGTAGATTGAATGTTTGGCGTTATTTATTTCCTTAAGGTTACATACTTTGAAGAATTGCAGCTATCATTCAAAGTCAAACGGCCACGAATAATTGATGGCATCCCTTTAAAGATGGAATTCAATAAAATCTAGCTCTGTCACAGTCAATCATAAAATATTCATAAGAGGACACGTGTAGCCGCTTCATTACTAAATCAAAAACATATATTTTGATGAAGACTCTTTCCATCTATTATCTTATTGAATATTGTAAAAGCCCTCGCGTAATTCGTAAAATATTCCACTCGCAGTTCCCTGAACGTTTAATATTGGATAAAATACACCCTAACGTTCCTCCGTATTCCCCCGTTGTTCATATCGGCATGTTATTCAGATTATACACGAATATTTCAATGCTTTCTACTAAATTACAGCTCACGAAACTCTTTTACTTAATGTCGTACGTTGACTGGAGCGTGCCCGTGTGTACATCATGCTACAAGCGAAAGCGATGTTATTATAAATAATAATATGTATATTAGAATTCTATGTATTCATCAATTATTATAAAATGTAATTCTATTTTTTTAATTTCTATTAAGTATTTATTTGTGGAAACAGCAGTCTATTTGAATTCGTAAGTATTTTTCACTTCTTAACCTAATTCATTCATTTATGTTTGAATTATGACTTCTTCATAACCACGGAGTCCGTATACAATTTGCATACTGTTATTATAGACGAAAAATTGCAACACATTAGGCGGCTCCGTCTTAAATTGTAAGAGAATGGATTTCCTTGAGCAAATACGCCCGTTTCATTATTCTAAACAACGAATAAATTTACCGAGGGAAAACAAAACAATTGTATTCATTTTGAGCGACTGCGGTTGCTGCATTACTTGATCAAATTATTCATTCCTACTTTTTTCTTTTCACTCTGCTTCTTACATTATTTTTGTTGAACGTTAAAAAATATCGCCCACAAAACGACCCACCAAAACAAACCAATTAACCTTCTGATTGGTATGGCTATATAAAATAAAAATCGCGTCAAATGGCAACTGTCAGCATTTTGGACGAAACGGTACCCTTTAATTAGATTCGAACCGGGCATAACCGGCTTATTCCAGCTTAGGCCGGTTCCGCGTAAACACAGCCGTGCCACTGCAAAAATGACCAACTAATTGGCTTAGAACATTGTGTTACACAGTTTTCGTATCCAATATTCTGTGGATTGGTGCTTCGTAAAAAAAGAGCAATTTTTTCTTGTTAGTCCGATTTAGATAGGCGTGTAATGGTTTATCTAGGGTCGCTTTTGGAGCGGCGATTTGAGGCTTTTATCCGTATTAAAGTAGTACCTACTCGGTAAATACTTTTTAACGTTGTCCCTAAAGTCCATTAAATGCCAAAGGTTTGTGGTGAATACGGCAAGATGGCGTGTTGGCATGATTGTCGCGGTGAGTCCGCTTCCGCTTGCCGGTGCTTGTGTACCGGATGCGTTACGTCTCCCGCGTCTACCGGTTGTTTCCAACTCATCTTGTTTCTTTGTATGTACACTTACCACGACACTGCGAAATTTTAGGGTTAAGTATTTTGTGCTCGCTATACCTACACATATTGAGGGATTGTGGTGTGTAATAACCACGTCTGCCTTTGAGTACTTTTTACGTATGTTTAAGTAGAGGAAATTGGTTGAAACAATTTTAACTCTCGCTCTGTGAATAATAAAAGCAGCTCGCTAGCATAGAAGTGTTACAAAAAGTCAAAGCTCAATGAGCCTAAGTGGGTCTCAAAGAACCTCTATTCCTTGGGTATGTTAATTTAACGAGCGTTTATTAAGCAAATAGCCGAGAGTTGTGTAACGTAAATGAAAGTGTTGTTAGGTCGTTTTGGGCTGGGGGAACACGGGACTCGGCAGCGCGGGAGTGCGGGATGCGCACGTTATGTTACTCACACTTGGCTGGGTGTGTCGCAGCCACCTTTAGGTTCAAATACTTTTCATGTGTGTAAACAAAACGGTTCTTACGGGACAAAGTTTATTACGCTTGATTTACCTTCAATTAAATGCTTTTAAACTCTTTGACATACCCATAAAACTTCACACTCCAGTGCTGCTTAAAGAATGTATATTTTAGAACATTACAGGAAGGTTTTAGTCAAGTTATTTTTAGATGTCTATTTTGGGATCATAGTCCTACATTAGGCTTGTTTTAAGTTTTTATGTCTGGAGGCCAATGACCAGTTAACAATATAACGTGTAGGAAAAAAATATATTCTAAACGTAATATTAACTGATCATTGGCGTCAATCCACACATCATTATATATGTTGTTTAAGTGGTTTATTTTAATACTTTAATACAAATATGTAGTTACTTAAAAGCAACACAAAACATGAATAATATATAAACATTAATAGTTTCAGTGCAACACAAACTTTAACTTCAGAGTGTTGTCAAGTTCTCAAGGTACGTGAAGAGTAAAGCTTCATCTCCACAATATCATTGTTTCAAGCACGGTGGAAAAAACGTAGGGAAGCGGCGAGTGTCCCAGTTACTCCCGACGCTACAGTTCCAACCGCAACTAGACACGAACTTGCTTTAGTCGAGTCACCTCAGAAAGGTTTCGCGTGTATTAAGCCTATAACAAACTGTGAACTTCCACTACACAGCCTCTGCAGTAAATTTCGGGGTTTTATTGAGCCGTTTTTTCAGCCCGGTTTATGTGGAGACAACGTATGCTCTGCGACAGCACAATAAATTAGAATTTAAATAAAAATCCTTTTTGTTATACGACTTTAACAGTCCAATAACAAACTTTATGTTGTACTACAGATTTTATCGAGCACTTTGTTGAATCTAATCAAAATTGCTTACTAATAATGCCTACACAATTAACGTAATTTGCGTGGCTCTCCTACGCTTACTACAGATAATGGTTTTAATGTACCTTAAGTGAATTAATTGAAACCGGGCGGCGAAAAGCCTTAGTAACTAACTCCGAGCGGTACAGTCAGTAAAAAAATAAGGTTCGTGATCCTACTGAGGTCGGTCCACAGGCTTGTATGCGTCAGTACAATGTGTGTAGCAGCATTGTAGTAGCTATATCTATTCATGTTTGATATAATATGGGGTAGCGTCATTGCCACCCGGTGTACTTGTCGATAGTATGTGTTTTTCGATACCGATAAAATTTTTCGAATATACATTTAGCAAAACAATTGTGTGGATATCGTACATAATTATCACCCAAAAATATAGGTTATTTTATTAAACCATTTTCATACGCCATCGTTGTTTTTCTTTTTACATTTCACAAAGTTTAACTAGTAATTTCCATGTCACATACGTTTCTTCAGTGACATAACAAACGTCTGTCGCAGTCATTATGTACTTTAAAATGTAAGGGTTTCCTGGTACTGGCACATGACGTTGACAAGTGACGCGTATTATCATTCGAGTGCCTATTTCCAGTAGCTACACTTTGTTGTTTAATAAATAGAAGGCAAGGCACGCTAGGCTAGCGAGCCAGTCGCGCCGGCGCCTTGTGCTTTAAATCTTTAATTACTACACGGTTTATATGACGGGAACTGTTTTCCCGATGACGATAGTTAAAACACATTTTGCTTGTAAGTTTTACTGCGATACTAAACACATTAGGGTAGTGTGTGAGTTTTTTTTAAGGTACCTAAACGTTAAGCTAAGACTTTTGAAAAGACTTTAAAAGTTGAAAAACTTTCTATTCAATAAATAGACAGATCACGCAGGTTACAATTTGTAACTTATGTCTATTGATTGAATAAAAAGCTTTCAATTTCGAGGTTTAAGTTGGGCATGACTTTTCTCTGGGTTTTTACTTATTACTAAGAGGAATAGCTGGAATAGTGACTCATAAGTATCGGTACCTCTAGTGGTGGAATTCTATAGCAAAAAAATGTGTTCCCAATAAATCTTTAATTACTACCGTTTTATTAGTCCGACTATTTTCAATGAGTTCAATTTCAAAGCAAGTTTTACCGTTCCCTCTAGTTCTTTTTCATAGAATAGCAACTTTGTAATTATGTAACATTCGGATTCCTCGTATTCAGTAAAAAGGTGCAGTTGTAAATTACGGATGAATTATTTATTAAAATCGATTCTAAAAATTGTTTATACGAAGCATTTACTATTTAAGTAGAAATAAAGGTTGGATGTACACATAGTATCAATACACCTAACATTGTTAATGTCGAAGTTCAAGTTGTAGCAGAAATGTGGTCGTAATGTCAGTTTGTCCAGGCACTGGGCAGGCCGGCGCGGGCAGGCAGGGAGCGTATCGCTACCACAATAATTTACTCGATTACCCGCGTCGCGTGCCCGCTACCACTACAAATAATTCATACGACCCGTCTAGTAATGGCCTTTTAGCTGCCCGTCTAACTTCAAATGTAGTTACGTAGATGTGGTTACCAACTATTGCTATTAAAGTAGCCACTAAAACCTTCAATTTGTGTGTGTCACATGTTGCTACTGGCAGTTGCGAAACAGTTGAAAAATTAACATAGGTTTTAGCTACATCGCACTTTTAGGGTCCGTTATTATCCTTTTAGGTCATAATGACAAAAGCAGTGCACATGCAAAAATATACCTTACTACAAATACTAAAAACTCTGTTTTTAACGTGATAAGAATCTGATCTCCTCTCCGAGCCGGTCTGTTTGAACGGACCCTTAAGGGGTTTGAGGGGTTCGAAAAGAGACTTTCAACTAACTGTAAAATGCCTTATCATCGATGTAAGCACTTATAGGTATAGACTATTCGTAAGCCTAGCATATCTTTTAAGTAAAACGAAGTCTGGTATTACTTAGACTAGAAAAAGTAAAGATGAAAAATAAAAAAAACTTTGTACTAATAAAAAGGAGTAGAGGACGCAAAAGATGTGTGCAAAGATTCAGAGCAGGCGGCGCGACGCAAGGTTTTTTGTCTTTGCAAAGGATCTTTTATTAAGATATGTGTTTGTACGAAACATTGGACAAAAAGCTTACTTTAATACAAGTTAAAAGAGAACTTCGTACGAGGGACTATTTAATATACGATAAAAAACCCTTTGAGTAATTCACGAACAATTTATTATACCTACCTACGTCGGAAATTCATTCAGAATATTTTAGAGTCGTCCATATTAGAGTGAGGTGGTTTGTCCCACTAGGCGCATGCCACGCCATCATAACTTAAAGCTATCAATTATTAATGTTAACGTTGTCGGTCGGAGGGCTCAACAATAATTTTAGTGTGGCATTGTAATTTACCCGAGACTAGTCGTCAAGTTCCCTGGTTGAGACATGTTTAACTTCATTAAGCATAATACGAGCGCACAACATACTCGTTTAAGTCCAATCTAAGTTGTGTGAGAGGATGAGTTTAGATGTGAATAAATTATTATCTTGCAGTCGGCAGAGTTGGTGTGAAACCTCGGGAACGCTATAAACTCGATGCACGGAATGTCCCTGAATTTGTGTTGGTAGTTTAGATAGGTACCTATTTAGTACAATATCATAACTGAGGCAAGTGGTGGATTTGGTTAGCCGAGTCAATTTTCAGTTAAACTTCGGTTGCTACCTATTCCGCAGACTACTTAATCCTTTTAGATGAATAGCGAGTTCATGTAGTAGAGTAAAGAATCCTCTACCTCAACAAAGGGAAACTTTAAGCGTGAAAACATATTTGTCCTATCTAAACTTACGGTGGCTGTTAAAGAAATTGAGTCTGTTTAGGTATTCGCTAACCCTTTCAAGATTTATCTTTGAAGAATATAAATCATGTAACACGTATATCTTATTAGGGGCGTTGCAAACTTATCAGTAGCAACTGACGACTAATACTCAGTGATGTTAGTCGGTGTGCCAACAGCCTTATATATGTGTACTATCCCCGATTTCATAATAGCCAATTCAAACTGCGTTATCTTAACTGTTTTAGAGCAGGCCCCTATGTTGTCTGTAGGGCACTTCATACGGGCACAGATTCAGGCATGGATTTACTGCATAGGATGTCTATGTTTTAGACTAAAATCAACATACATACCTTTTTAAGAGGTAGGTGTATATCACTTATCTTTGTACTAATCAACGTTTTGTAGTTCAGCCGGCAATGTTGAGGTTTAGAAAGCAGGTTGTACTTAATTCGTAGACAAGCCATATTTAAATATGGCTTGTCTACGAATTATCAAAGGTATAGAAATACCATTATTATAATAACTTTTCCCTTTTCGACAGAAAAGGGAAAAGTTATTAAAATTTCTATATTGGGCATTCTTACAAAGTCTTTCTTAATCATAATACGTGTCTAAAAAGACGAATCAACATAGACCTCCAAGTAAATTTGGACATGTTCCCTAATAGGGTAATAACTGTATGTAGTCGTAAGTAGACGCCGGAAATATGTTCCGAAAATTAATGAAAATGGGAATAAGAGCGCAATATCAGCATGGCACACACGCGTACTCGTTGTGCACGAAGTTTGTCCGCCACTGAATAATGTACTCGCTAATAGCCAGATCGCAAATAAACTCCGAATTATTGCACTCAAACTTGCCCCACGTTAGAATTATGAAACACATCTACGTTTAACAACTAACACTTTTTAAACTACTTACAGTAATATGGCTTAATGGCCACTACATTATTATTTACTCCAGTTACATTCAAATAAACTCAAGGTCTATGAGAATAATATTATAGCGCTCGTAGCAAACCGCTACGCCGTAGCACACATGAGAAGAAACTAAAGACTTTCATGTAACATTATTATTAATGAAATATTATAGTTATAATAGATTATTGTAAAATATTATGCGGAGCCATATATTTTCTCGAGCAAGAAGCAAGTTTGTACAGCGATTGTCACGCCTCGCTGCGTAGACCATCTACGAAATAGTATTTTCTGTAAGCGGAGTAAAATTGGAACATGTTTTATTTTTTAAATGTTGTTTCTGTGAAAATATTTTTATGTTGAAAGCCTTCGTATAAGGTTGCTTTTTGAAGAAGCTGTCTACTTCATCTAAGTATTCGCTTACTATGCTAAAAGTAAGATGTTTGCCTGCTCGTTAGGGAGGTACGGAGAGTTAAAAATATAGCTACAATCCCTAAGGCCTTAAATATCTTCATTAGATTTAGTGTAAACTATATTTTGTATTTATTACTTACCTACTTTTTTTTTAGAAAGTCCATTAAAATTACGTGGGAAAATAAACCCATGCATTTAAAATCCAATTATGTTTCAAACTCATAGTTCCAACAGTTTTAATTGCAAGTTACATAACGTAAGTATTTGATTAATATTTGTTGGCAACTAGTTATCGTGAAAAATGACTAGCGCGATACGGAAGGTTATTAAAACCGAGATACTACGAGTATTTTACTTTATTTGCGAATATTTAGCTAATAACATACGATATTGGCAAAACGCATTGACGTTCACGCGTAAGATGCAATCTATGTGCATATTGTCTATTAGCTTATAGCTCTGCAGTGGGGGCAGTGTTCCAATATTATCGCATAATACCTTCAATTGAGATTGTTCCACCGCACACGATTTACATAAACTGTGTTCCCGAGAGCACGTGCCACTAAAACTGCACTGATTGCCGTGTACTGGCAAGCGATAAAACTTTTATTTGAAAGCCAATTGAACGGATATGTTTTACACTTTTTGATGGTATCGTCTTCCATTGTAAAGTAAGCGATTTTATGAAGCGACTTAACTTGTTTTAGAGGAAAACTAACAATCGATTTAAGAATTGTCGCACAATCCCTTTTATTTTTAAATGTGCTGATTTTATTATGAAAGTTCACTGAGCTTCTTCTTTGCGTATCACTAAGCTATACCGACGGTGTTCTCGCTTCTATTTTAGGTCAAATTTCTCGTTATTGATTAGGCAATACTCCCAAACTCATGCCAATGAGATTTCGTGAAACCTCGACTAAAATGTCACACACGAGAGGGTACGATACGCGTATTAACGTATATTTTGCATTCAGCTGTAAACTAATATGGTTTATAGGCAGCATTTAATATGTATTTTGATGCGCTAATAACATCAATCATTCCGTTCCACAAGCGTGATGATTATAATGCATCTACGTAATTTGTAATTTTCGGGACACGATACTGATGATAATAATTCACTTCACATTATCAAATACAAAGTTTTCTTGTCCCGGCAGGTAGGTGGTACGATTATGGTTTTGTTCGAAGCGCGTTCTAATTAAACAATCTAATTGGGTCAGTCGTACACATCCCTATAAAATACTAAGCCCATACGATTTCTACCAAGTAGAAAATGTTACTGTGTCTTTATTTTAAAATGTAATTTTAAAAAGGATTTTATTTAAGACGACAAAACTTTTTAATAATTTATGAATTTAGTTTTTTAATAAAACATATTTTTATTTGTTGGTTTCCAAACTTAAAAATGTTGTAGACGTCGGGACGAGCGTCAGGTCGTATACGAAATCTCCGCCGGTGGCCGTGGGTAATGGCCCAAGTTCGGCTAAGCCCCGGGAAGCCCCCGGACGTGTGAGGAATGCTCCCCGGCTCCGCCTTATTACATACGTGATTCTTATTTATATTATATTTGGAGGCGAGAGAACGCGTTTCCGATATCGCCAGTCGGATTAACGCATTGCCGCCTTTTAGTGCTCTTAGTACTCAACAACTTTGTAAGAACCTTCCCGAGTTACGTGAACATTGTCGGGAAACACTTTTACGGTTATAAGTTTGTTTTATAATGTATTTGATGGCTCTAAAATGTTATAACAACACTAAGTACCAGATTTACGATGTGTATCGTAAAAATAATATATTTTAGTTGTATCAAACGCACATAAATTCAGAGTAGGTACCAACATTCGGAATGGAGGACCAGTATCGTTTTATTTACTTTAAAATATTACCTTTTTATATTTCCTCTTACATTTTATCCCCATTCATGGAGCACAAATCGATATAAAACATCCGGTAACAATATATCAAGTGTGAGAGGGACCTTTATAAAGTATTTTCGGTAGTGTCCTGCGGGCATGTTGGAGTTGTAAGAAAATCCGGGCGTCCCTGAGGGCCGGATGCACTGTTTCCGTCCGACCCGACGGTGACAACTGCTCTGCTTCTATATTTCTTTCTCTACCAGTTGTATTTCACAATAGATTAGGACTACCTTATAGTGAAATTAAAAACTTAAGTGCCATTGAGCTAGATTTTATTCGATCTTTTTCCAGACATTGTAGAAAAACTAGGATTTCCATGATAACTGAATACTTTTCAGTCTAAGCTAAGGCTTTCCTCTTTTATTTTTACTGGTATTTATATTTATTGGTAAGAAAAAAATAAGATGTTATATTTTATAGATCTCATAGTACAGAACGAACAAAATAATAAGGACAAATTGCCCTTGTAGATCCCTCGGTATCAATGGAGCGTATGTCAATGGTTAACAAAGTTTGACCGTCATCCCCTGGATATCGGCCGGCATTGTCACAGAATGCCGTACCACTGTGTAGCGGCACAAAGGATTAATTACATCCTTACACTGATCGCTTTTTTGTCGTAATAAACAATGTAATAGATACGACGAATATTTTATATTATGGTTTTAAATATTTTGACTTTCCTGACCTCAGAAATTATAGCAGTTTTTCATAAAAAATTTGTGATAGACAAATTCGTCAACAGTGAAACTCTTTTCTTACCAGATTCTGTGGAAACCGGAAACAGTACGTACCTGGAAATAAAAAAAAGCTTTATTAATACGCTTATCTACATTAAAAGGTGCAATATACACTAATTTGTAATTAAGGTGGCTTTCCATAGAGAAACGAATTCCGTGGTAATATTTCAAAATAATAATTATAAATTGCGCTACCCTATTCATTTTCATATCCATACATCATAATATTATTCGCGTTTATACCAATTAAGGCAGACGAAGATACACGTGGTCAGAAAAGTATGAAAAAACAACATAAATATAATTTAAGCTGCGTAATATCTGTCTAAATTATAACGGAGCGCAATTACTCAAAATTAATGGTGAAATTAATACTTTGACCGCTGTGTTAATTAAGAGCTTTATATTTACTGGTGAATTTGTAACGCTGATGTTTTAATTACATTTGTATAGCTAGTAATATGAAATCCAGTGTTCATTGACACGCAAAACACGATACTTTTCACAGGAAGCCGAACGTACTCCTAATGAAATATAGGGAAACACGTCGAGCGTCCAGACGTTATCTGATCACATTTCAACATGGACATGTTGCGATAACATTATGGATTTAATTTATTATGAACGTAGCCAGGTTTAAATCGAAATACGAAGTCTTTTCCGTCACGTTATTAAAGAACTTTGAAAGAAAATAAGCATTCTGTAAGCTACGCGGTAACAGAATAACAACAAGTGAAAGCTCTCTCTATTCGGAAATCTGTTCATCGACTCGCTTCACAGTTGATATTATTTTCCTTCTCGGAATATCTTTAAAGGAGACTGCCCGTTAATAGGTACACGGCGTGAATGCGTAAAAAGTTGCCTTTTGCATTACCGCGGAGTTTCACACGAACCGAAATATTCCTGGCGTGTATTACAATTTACATAAACTCCAACGTCATTCGAGATGTATTAAGGAGAATGACATTTTATGCTTTGATATGCGGTGGCGATGCAACGGAGTCGTGTGTACTGAATAAAGCAGAATAGCGTGAACATACCATTATTCCTGTTTTGTGTGTGATACTTATTATGTGTGAAGATGCTTTAGGTTTCATAGAAGACAACATTATCAAACAGCTTTCTTTACTACTTAATATTAAGAAAGCTGAAGATTTTTTTTGAATGTTTTTCGCTTATCTCTGGAAGTAATGGTACGATTACAAATCTTGCCAAGTGTGATAGTACCTACGCTATATTTTATCGTAAACTTGACTACCACGAGGAGAAAGTCGCGGGCAGAGGCTAGTATTTGGTACAAGTATTGTATTTTGAAAGTTATGAGAAAACTTCTTGAATTAGTATTAATTAATAAAGCGAGAAATGTTAGCTTACCGACGAATCAATGTGGCGTCTGAATATCTGCGCAGGAATTATTTGGGGAAACTTTTTGAAATGTTATCTTTCCTCAAGTACTTATGCCAAAAGTTTAACATTAAATTATTAGAATATTAATCTTCAAATTATGGGATTTTAAAAACAATGTTTTTAGGACAGCTGTTTTTAACATTTTCTAGGTACGAGTAAATATAATAGAATTACAGTTTATTGAGTAGGATCTATCGTGCCAGACTGACATCAAACAAACCGCAGTCTTTTGAGTTCGGTAATGCGATAGTTTCTTTGACATGATAACGACCCGCCTTCCCAGCTCATATCAACCGAATACATTATATTCTATTGACGTGCACCCTCACTACTACTGTTCAGGCAAGCAAGAAATATTGAAAATATAAAGCTGCCATTCACTAGCCAAACAGTCAAAGTACCCGTGTACGAAAAAAGATCAACAATTGAGCTTTAGAGGTCAGTAAATAAAATGCGAAAATAAAATAAAAACAAAATGTAATCCGAGTCAACTTGGCCGCTGGCTGCAAACCGAGCCTAAGCTTTGCGAGAGATAAAAAACTTTTAATTGGAATTTTTTGTAGATTAAAACAATTATTACAGAGGAGTTTGTCAAAAAGTAACGTTGAAGAAAAATATGTTATATTAGATACATTCCTCTTCTGCAGGTTTAACAATCAACGTTTTATTTAAACTAACTTTTGCCCGCGACTACGTCCGCGTAAATGTCGGTTATCGCGGACGCAAACGAAGTCGAATAAAAACCCCGTACTAAATTTTATCAAAATCGATTCAGTGGTTTAGTCATAAAAGCGTAACAGACAGAGAGACAGAATTAATTACGCATTTAAAATATTAGTAAGGATTGATTATAAGACTATCAGGGCAAAGTCCGTGAATATTAAAACTCTTGCAGCTAACTTAATAATTTCAGCATAAGACGGCACTTTTCATTCCCTGTTTTTTAGTCGATTATCGATACCAATGAGCTTTTGAGCGACGGATTAAATTATATTTGAATATCGATTAGGGATTTAAACTATGCGCGCAATCCTGTCGCTGGAGGATCGCTATTGTCTTTCAGAATTGGTGAATTCTGCCAACAATGAACACTTTGTCGTGGCGCAGCGGTGCGTACATCGCTACGATTCAGCGTATATTTTGTTAAGCGCGTTACGTCACTGTCAAAAATATATTCATCGATATGTTAATGTTTTTTCAGTGCAATGTTAAATCAAATTATATCTTTATCGACATCATCCGAGTGCATGAATTCTGGATGACACATCTTACTCATGTTTAACTCATTGAATGGGGTGATACATCATGATTGTGATGTATCCTCATTGAGGTTTATTCTGTAAGTCGTGGCTCTACAAGGAAGCACGGGACACTGCAGAATTTGGATTAATGGAAAGCGATCTTAATTATAATGTTGATTCAAAGCCGACACTTAGCAGTAACGGGAATGAAACTCGCTCGATAAAATGCTTTAATGTTTGCATTTAATATACGATGTAAATTTAATGCGAACAAAGTAATTTAAAAAAGAGACGACGCACAGTGGGTCCATACTGAAAATTAGTGGACATGGGCAACAAAGTTCCAATATCGATTCGATATTTTTTTATGTGATTCTTCATAATATTCCAGACAACTTTTACTCTTGTGAAATTTCTTCTAAAGTTGATCGTTTGTCTGAAAAAAAATAAATTAGATTTTTTTGTATGGAGCGAATCACGTTTATTTTTTTTTCTTCAATTGTACAAATATGTTAGGTGTATGGCGTGAGTATATGATAGCTAGGGTCATTCTCTATCCACGAAAAAATAAATCAGCGCCGGCCATCTGCAGCCGCGCGAGTAATCATTCGGTAAAAAAGTAATATTTTCTATGAATTTTTTTGCCATTTAAAATCAATTCAAAGTATATTTTCTGTCTCACTTGGCTGTTTTCACCTTCTTTTTAGTTAAATATATAGTTTTAATAGCACATAGGTACTCACAACTAGTAATTCTGGCAGAGGTTTAGTTATTATTACATGTTTTCGGTGGCACCTGCATTGTGATTGATGACTCATTTGTTAGTGCGCTCGGCTAAGTGCATAACTAATGAGTCATCGAAAAATGCTCGTCTCTGATTGGCTGTTATTTTTTTACCTACCTGCACATTATCTATTGTTATCGGTAGCACCTGCATTGTGATTGATGACTCATTTGTTTGTGCGCTCGGCTAAGTGCATAACTAATGAGTCATCGAAAAATGCTCGTCTCTGATTGGCTGTTATTTTTTTACCTACCTGCACATTATCTATTGTTATCGGTAGCACCTGCATTGTGATTGATGACTCATTTGTTTGTGCGCTCGGCTAAGTGCATAACTAATGAGTCATCGAAAAATGCTCGTCTCTGATTGGCTGTTATTTTTTTACCTACCTGCACATTATCTATTGTTATCGGTAGCACCTGCATTGTGATTGATGACTCATTTGTTTGTGCGCTCGGCTAAGTGCATAACTAATGAGTCATCGAAAAATGCTCGTCTCTGATTGGCTGAATAATTTTCAGTCATGTTATGTTCACTACTTGAGTAATTAACACTGACTATAAATACAAAGACATTCATTAAGTCCCTCTTGTTTCGCTCTTGTCGCTTATTTGTGAACACAGTGAAATACTTTTATTTTTATATTTACTTTAGAACTATGGCTGGATTTTGTACCAACCTAGATCTTTTTGTGAAATTAAGAAGTGGTGGTGATCTGAAAAATTATATGTTTCTATATGAAAGTATAATTTCTGTTTTGAATACCACAGTTTCTGAAGAAGACAAAAACCTAATCAAGGAGTTCTGTCGTCTTTTTTGTGTAAGTCTAAATAAAAAGTGGATAGAGTCAAGTAGAAGTCAAAAAACTTTTATGAATCATGTAAATAATCGCAAGTGGTTGGAAAAAAACATCAACTGGCCTGTTTGTGACAGTGTTGACCTGAGAAGTGAGTTGGGCTTTTCGGACGCAGCCTTATCTGAGCCAGTGGATATGAATTCCCATGTTCCTAATCTTGCAGCATGTACTAAACCGTTCGAAGACTTAAGAAATAAGCAAAAAAAAAGACGTTCTACTTCCATAGTAGAAGAAAATTCGGAGGAAGAGTTGCAGCACTGGTACTTAACAAAATTAAAAGACAACGGCAAAACGAATCTGGCAAAAGTGGTCGAATACCTTCCCAGTAATCCAGAAACGCTATCCGAAGTACACGAGCGACTATTCAAAAAGCAGAGCCTAAGTACTGTCTCTGAAGATAAGTGTTTAACTCTGTATACATCACTTGCGCTCTCGAGATGGAAGTACTTAGCTCTTCGACAATTTCTGAAAGAAGAAAACTGTGCTGCCTTTCCATCTTATCCAAAGCTCGTAGATGCCAAGAAAAGTCAATGTCATCAAGTCAAAAAATGCCAATCACAATGCAGGTGCTACCAATAACAATAGATAATGTGCAGGTAGGTAAAAAAATAACAGCCAATCAGAGACGAGCATTTTTCGATGACTCATTAGTTATGCACTTAGCCGAGCGCACTAACAAATGAGTCATCAATCACAATGCAGGTGCCACCGAAAACATGTAATAATAACTAAACCTCTGCCAGAATTACTAGTTGTGAGTACCTATGTGCTATTAAAACTATATATTTAACTAAAAAGAAGGTGAAAACAGCCAAGTGAGACAGAAAATATACTTTGAATTGATTTTAAATGGCAAAAAAAATCATAGAAAATATTACTTTTTTACCGAATGATTACTCGCGCGGCTGCAGATGGCCGGCGCTGATTTATTTTTTCGTAGATAGAGAATGACCCTAGCTATCATATACTCACGCCATACACCTAACATATTTGTACAATTGAAGAAAAAAAAATAAACGTGATTCGCTCCATACAAAAAAATCTAATTTATTTTTTTTCAGACAAACGATCAACTTTAGAAGAAATTTCACAAGAGTAAAAGTTGTCTGGAATATCATGAAGAATCACATAAAAAAATATCGAATCGATATTGGAACTTTGTTGCCCATGTCCACTAATTTTCAGTATGGACCCACTGTGCGACGCGGTGAAATCTAATTTACAGCGAGCGAATCCTTAATCCTTAACCAAACATCGCGGAGGGGGAAACTGACGCATTAGCCGCGTCAGTCATCAGCAGAATGAATCATTACTTGAAGAGTGCGCCAGTGGCTCGTGTCAAAGAGCCTGTAGCTCAAAGGTCCTCATGCCCTGCCCCCCCTCCTCCTACGGCACCGCGGATGCCGCGCGCCCCGCTCTCGCCCGCAAGGAAGGGCTGATTGAAGGGCCACTCTAAAACCTCGACCACCCGCTCGTTCGCTCGCATTCAAGGGTCGAATCCGGATTATAGGGCGCCAAAGTCTGCACCTTCATCAGATATGTATAAATTTGTTTGCAATTCGGCAATTGAGGCGCCGAAAATTGTAGACTGTCTGTAATTTCGCTCCATTCAATATCTAAAATAAAACGGCTGTATGAGATTAAACTACGTTATCATAAGGCCGGCGTGGTGAGGATGCTTGAAATAATGTGCTGACGTGATTGAAACGTCGACGATCTTTTATTGGATCTTTTTAGAAAAAGCGCATACTAATTGAAATGAAGTGCCATAATGTATATAGACGGTATTCAGGAGTCCAGGAGGGCGTAGCGGGCTGTTCCCTGTCGCCTCATGTATGTCGGCACACTTCGATACCTTAAGGCGAAGTTGCCGTGTAAGTTATTATAAGAGAGGTGCGCCGAGGGAAATGAATGTCGAGTAGGGCGACCCGTTGTCATTCATATTAGCTGCGACGGCTTAAATTTGTAATCACACTGCGCCAATTCATGGCTGTTGCGCGGCATAACTGTGATGAAAATAGGAAAAGTAAACGCCGCCAGTAAAAAGTAAATATCAACGTTGATAAAATTGAGCTGGAAGTGAGAAGAAAGCGATGTGCTATACTGCGGGTCGTTACTACAGAATAAAATTGGTATCCATTATGTTCGTTTTGATGGGACAATGCCATTTCTGAAGGGATTACATCGGTCGGATACCGAGACTGAAAGCCGTGATTTCAGTTTTCAGAAACGAGATTTAAAACATGGCCTACATTGGTCGATGCGTGTAACATCAATACCTAATAGATATTACATGCTGGAAGTGGTTGTAGTTTAAAGACAGCTCTAGTGACAAAATAAAAAGATCCGGATTTTGGATCTGGTCTAGGTGTACCTATGTAACATTTTACTATAAGAATTGGGAAACTTTCGAAAAAGCAAAAGAAAACGACATGGAAAAGATGACAAAGATATGGCATGTTTTTGAACTCTTCAAATCGCGGAGCATAAAGCTCAGCGGCGGAAGGACAGGCGCGCCTTAATAACACTCACGGATGACGAAGTCCGTCGTAACACAAAATGATTACACACATAAAGAACCTTATCTCTTTACATTCTACACTGGCATAAACTGGTTACAGTCGGGAGTAACCGTTCCGCAACCGCTCGAATGTTTACGCGAGTTTTACGCACCAATCTCGCCACTGACATTCCCGCTAGAAATTGAAAACGGAATTATGATGAAATAAAAATGGCACACAAAATGTTCCCGTAACGTGGTCGAGCGGCCAGCGGCGTAGGGGCGCGCCCGGTGCAGTCAACTGCTGACTAGACAGCAGGAAATGTACCATGTACCGGCGGATATCGGCGAATGCGTTCCAATTTTAAGTGAGCCGACGAAAATTGATTCTGCTCAATTTTACGTAAACATGACGAGTGGATGCATTGATTGAACTAAATCCGGATTGCATTCGCACCCCGTCCGCACGACGTAGCCCCCGGCTACGAGCGCGGCGCTCACGAAAACAGTCGTCTACGAGCCCAATTCGATGTCAGAGAGCCTAGCACGAACCACATAATGTAAACGTTTTGCACATCATATTTATTTAAATTGAAGACTTTATCGATATATGATACAGATTGTACTTGATGCATAAAAAACCAAGATGCTATAGAATAGGTAGTTGTTAAGTCTATGTTCAATTAAAAAACACTGACATTAAGTTACGTTTACGTTATGTCATGCGTGCTAAGCCTAACAGGTGTTCTACATTTATGAATTTGTAGCATCAAAATAGCAGAGGAAACGTTTAATTATACTACATGTTTGACTTTCAATATGCACCGCAGTACCTGCGCGTGGAATGCGGTGGAAATATTCTGAATATCTGCGTAGCCTCAATCACGACCCCGAATCACGGGAAAGCATAACTTGTACGTTGCGAAATATGTATCTATTTGTAAGTGCAGGTACCGCAAATAGACGAATAACATGTAACGTTCATGTGCAGAATAACATTTCAGGAAGTAAGTAAGTGTTTTATATTTGTTTTCATTATAAAAAGCCTATTAGGTAACATGAGCAAAATAATATTTTAATACAACGCGGTCACAATGTTTGAAAATGTCAGCTCAACAAAATAAGTTATGTCGTTAAACGCATGTAAATGTAACAAGATCCTACTTAAACAGTACGTTTATTTGCGCTTAAGCGAACCGGGATACGAGTAAAACCTAAATTAATATAGTCTACTGTGACCTTTCAACGCGCCGCGATAAAAGACGATGATGTTTCATGAAACAAATTGCATGTAAAGCTCCGATATAAATGTGTTTTTAATTATCACGGAGCGGATGAAAATGAATGTAATTTGATCTGCAAACGGAGCATTTTAGCCTTTATATCAGCTCTCTGTATTTAAATAGAACAATTAAAAGCGGTCAAGCGTTCTACGTAAACATTTTTACGCCCGCCTGTTCACTGTTGTTAGGGCGGCGCGGAGGTGAATTTGCATTTTGCACCGAGTTGCGTCCGCTTGCATCTGATTCCGCACTTCATTGCAACCTGGCAATTAGCAAGGAATCAGTCGTCTGGATTTATTGACATACGACCTATCTTAATTGACTCTGTTTTTTAAACAGCATTTGTTTGACTAATGAACTAATGAAACATTTTGTAAAGGGTGTTTTCAGTCGTACTTTTTAGTTTGTGTTATTTTAATAATATCCTGGATTATTTCAAGACGGTTTATTTTGTCTGTAAACTAGGGAGCTAAGGTGTGAAATATTTGGCGTAAATATGTACCTATTAGTCGAAAAGTTATCTGAATGGCCATGATAAAAGTTTCGCTAGTTTCAATTCCCGTGCGGTCAGCAAAAAAATTCCCTCGGTCCGCTGTGTATGTAACGTGCTCGTCTTTTTGTGAACCGACAGCTTCTACCTGACTAGAAGCTGCGAAATACTTCTCTCTTCAAATACTTGTATTTCTTTTTGCTTCGAAAACATTGGATTTACAGGTGGACTTTGTTATTGGAGTTTATTTGTTGTAATGTCGAAAACTATTAGTATTGACGACATTGTATGAAACTAATCCTGATTCTGAATCCGTACGTAAATTACTTAAGACTAAAGAGTCCTTTAGAAAGGGATCCGTTACTTAAAGAATACTTTTTCTGGTGAGATTACTTTCTGTACTTTAAGGGAAAAGCAAAAACTGTCAAATGGAACAAACACCCGTGTAACCCACGTCTTTCATTGAACACTAATTTAGCTCGTTAGAGAAAGGTCGTGAGACACGTGAATTCTATTACCAAACCACTTATCCCTATAAAACGTCACGTTTGCGTTAACGTTAAACTCAATTGCGCTAAAGTGAGGTGCACTCACTCGCCGACGTGAATGTGTAATGGTAGGGGCCAGGGGCTAAAATATTGAACTAGCTCAGTCCGTAGGTAAACATTTTTGATTGAGCCGGTACCAGCAACATTTTCTTCGGAATCGTTGAAAGTACTCGTCCGCATTTGCATTTACCTTTGCTACGAAAAATAAAGTTCGAATCGATTATATATTTTTGGAGGGGCCTATATATGAGCACCGCCCTATGACACGTAGGGATTGCTGTATGTGTTTTTAGAGACTTGTCTTATTGCGAGGGGAGGGAAGCAAATCGTTTAAGGAATTGATGTGATTATTCATCAAAACGGTAATAGAAAAATTGAAGTGCTTTTCTTAAAATCCTCGATTGTTTGTTTTTGTTGATCAATTGTATGTTTTTCTATTTGTTATACCGACTTGCTTTAAGTATTAAAATTACATAAACAAGAAGGTTCTATCAATTGGTGACATTTCATTAGACTTACGAATTTTGTCATTGATTATGAATGATTGATGCTGATGACTTTGACTTGACTTTGAACAAAGAAAATAGTTTTTCAATATAAGAAGTACTTAAAACAGGCAACTATTATCCTACATGTATTGGTTATGAATTACCTACTCTCAAATACAACATAAAAAAATTAACTGAGTAAAATATTTAATATTGCAGTTTAAATAGTTGATTTTAACTCAGAAACTCATTATCAAAAGAATAAGAACTCTACTGTTTTCAATTTAGAGATTCGTATCAAATTACAAACCGTATGATGTTAGCAGAAACTTGTTATATTGTTCTTAAATTATGTTATTGTACAATTAAGTACATCTGCATTACTTTGAATATACATAGTGTGAACAGACAATTCCTAGCAACAACAAAATCACACTCGTATAAATTACAATTCGGAGGTAATTTTCATAATTGAAAGGAAAATCGTTTCCATTAGTTATTTAGAAATGGCGGTCCATGATTTTGTACAGCTTTAATAATTGTTTGCTGCGGTCGAAACTACAAATTGACAAGCGGACTGAATAAAACAGTAGTTCGCATTCCATTAAAATTGATACTTTACAAAATAACATTGTATTCAATTTGTTAAAAACTTTATGTACATTCAAACGACGTACATCTGTTTAAGATAATTCACGAACGCCAACAAAATTCAGTATCAAAGCGGCAATTAAATAGAACATTAAAAGTGAAACGGAACCTCCACCTTTAATTACGGCGGCTGCTTTCTTTCCTTATCGCAATTTTATTACAATGACAATACGCAGGAGCACGCCTATTAAATTATTTGTGCGCGTCTGAAGCTCTGCGGCGGTAAGCCAAAATTACTTATTGTACAAAAAACATTGTCGGTAAATGGTGTCAAATCATCCTTGTTTACCGGAGCGGTCCGGGCCGGGTGCCGCATAAATCATAATATTCGTAACGAGTGTAAGACGCTGCAAGGGTACTGACGGCTTGCCAACGTTTCCTCTATAATTCAAATGCGGCCTCCTCCGTTCTCAGCGGAAAAGTTGAGCTTTCCGCACATTTTAAAATGTGGCGGATACATCACGTATGTGTAGCGTGCTGTCCTCATACATCCCAACATTTACAACGCTTCCTAAATAATATTTCGAGCTTTGAATTTTTATCTGGATGTTTTTTAACAGTAAACCCTTACATATTTACGTTTATTATGAAATATTCTCGGAGAACAATACTTTCACCGCTACTGGGAGTAATTACGGTAAACACAGGATTGCTCATTCAAAGCATGAAAGTTACCTCCCATTCATAATGTTATCTACTTAAGTATCCTACTAATTTTACAAGCCCCGTAGCAATAAAATACTTAGTTGTGAAAATAACTGTGAATATTTTCCGGAGTATGAGCCGCTATATTTTTGGGCTCAAGGTACAAAACGTAGCACAGTCGGATTATGAATAATAGCGGAGTATGAGCCCACTCGGCACATGATATACAGTACTTTTATGTACACCTATATTGTCCTTGGTTACACGTATCTAAAATTCATGCTCTAAATACAGAGCCGCGCGGTTCAGTACACACTTGCTGGTCTTTTATTGCCAACCACACGAAAGCAATCTTGAACACGGTGTGCACTACCAAATTTTTTGTATTTCTTGTAAGTTCTTATTCCAAAAATGTACGTAAAAATATAAAAAGGCCGAGTATCACTTGTGTAGTTTGTAAATTAAATGTCTACGTTTGGATTTTCTTTTTAAGTTTCCCTTATATTTTTTGTGCATTAGGTACTCTATTATATACGTAAGTATATGTATTTATTAAAGGAGTCGCACTTTGTGTTCAAAGAAAAATTATATTTATTTTAAATATGATTAGACGTAATAATAATAACCCTTTCGAGACGCGTAAAACGAGTTGAAAACTTTTCCGAGGCAGAGTGATAAGCCTAATCAGAAGACAGGAGCTACTAATTCATTAATGGCTCAGTTTAACGAATAAGTGTTCTAGCGGAAATAAGATCGTTCGGAACAGACGCGAGACGTTTTAAAACAATGCGCATCATTCAAATATCCCATTAAATCGTGCGATTTTTACTTACTTACGGATACGACAGCGTCTTAATCGATTGAAGTTATTTATTAACTCATATAGGTATCGATTATAACCGAGAAAACTTATGCACAGAACATAAGAAAACAGTCGTTGATAAAACAGACGTTGACTATTGTAATATCTTGCGAAAATACAACTTAACAAGTTCAAACAAGTCTAATTGAAAAGTTTGTTAACGTGCTTGAGTATTTCCTGGAACCTGGAATTGCAGATAACTTTACGTCGGCCTTTAGGTGATCACGCAACGCTTCGAAGTGCAGAAAGCTACTTGGAAAAACAAGGAAGAGTGACAAAATGCCACGTTATCAAGTAAAACAGCTGTAGTGCAGGCGCGTGGGCGGGCGGGCGTCGCGCTGAGCCTATCGACTCGCTCGCCCCGCGCGTGCATCACTCACCTCAAGGTCGCCGCCGCCGACCATCGCCGCCAGCCGACCGAGCCCTACTCGCAACCCTGCCGCGCCACCCTCCTTACATTTCGACTACCCACTTTAAAAATTTAAAGTATCCCTCGTCCTTCCGGCACATTTTCCCGGGTGAGGGCGACCGGCGCCCGTAGCGTCCCTGAGAAAACTGACGGACGTCGCCGGTCCTCGTCGGGTTATATAGCCGGCGGCGGGGCGGGGCGTCGGCGCGAGTTGCGCCGTCGATTCGCGAACTCGATAAATAAATTAATTAAAAGT
Organism: Hoplodrina blanda; assembly: GCA_949316365.1. Lineage (NCBI taxonomy): Eukaryota > Metazoa > Arthropoda > Insecta > Lepidoptera > Noctuidae > Hoplodrina > Hoplodrina blanda. Next base: position 10,406,100 of record OX438592.1, read on the forward strand.
GCAAGTGAGTGATCGCCCGCGTGCAGCCGACCTGCGAACTCGTCTAGAGCTTCCCCTTAATTGGAATTTCAGACCCACCGGATACTTGGACGAGGCACGGATTGTTTTCCAGTCCAGGATTTACGAGCCACTCGTACGGAGGTCTCCAAACGTGGCGTTCGAACGAGCTCGGCCGAGATTGAACCTGATTTATATCGTCCTGTTAAACAACCTTATGTCTAACAATGTCTCAATTTGTGCTCACGGTAAGGATGTATTGCATCACCTTGGTTTAATGAAACTAGAGACTTTAAAGTTAAAAAAGGGGCGATATCAAAACCTACTCAGTTCTTAAAGCGATTAACTTAAGTACGAATCAGTATAAGTTTAAGCCTTAATGTAGGTACTTAGCCCGTACTAGAAAAAAGTTTCGGAATCTTATATTTACTAAGAAAACCCCAACTAAAGAAAAGTGACATAACAAAACAATTCCTGTACATAATACAAAAACCAGACACCGCTGTAAGAACTACGACAAGTAATAGAAAAAAACAAATGGATCTGTGTGGGCAGTAACGGAGTTAATCACTTCGTTACTGCTAGTAGTAACTTGAACCCTTCAGGTTCGAAGAAAAGCTGATTGCGGCCGGTGACGTCATCGGGGCAAATATACTGGCGACGACTCGTAGTGGGACAATACTTACCTACGGATGGCGTAGTGCAGGAGTATCAGGCTACCGTTGTCTGTTTATAAGTGTAAGATGTCTCTGGTATTTCAGGGAAATTCTTTCGTATTTTCTCGGGTTTTTCGTAGACAGTGTTCATAATAAAAGTCGATGAATGTACAACTCTACATTATGTACGTAATTTTCAGTCATTTTCATGTTGAATTTTCCAATTTTCCCGCTATATGAGAGTGACCAAAAGAGGAAATGCGTTTTCTTCTTGTCCACACTTACGTATGAAGAGAAGGGTTTGTATTGAAACTAAATCGAACTTCGGAAACTGAATGAAGGATGAGAAAGAAGATAACGTTACGAATTAGCATAGCTTAATAAGCACAACACTCTCATAAGTAAGGACACAGCAGCTAGCAACAATTTTGCTCAAGAAACCCTAGTAACAGTGACCAAACCGTACCTACATACATAGCTACACAGCATAAAACGTTGGTTCTCACATAGTAGAACGACTATCACTTTATTCCTCTATTCAGAGAACTAGTCACTATCTCAGAGGGTAGTATTAACTCCGCCTTTCTAAGATCATTAACTTTAATAATGAAAACTGTGATATGAGATACCGTTGAAAATCTAGCGACGGCGAAATGAGAAAGGGTAGACGAAAAATATCAGATTTCGATACTTAGCCTTTAAAAAGTTTTCTTTATAGAAAAAAACTGACCTACTACGTATAGCAATAAGGAACACTATTATTTCTTTCAAGAGTTAAAATAGTTTACAATGCTATGATATACTAGCTTCTGCCCGCGACTTCAACTGCGTAAACTTAAAAAAAGCGAAGCCCTAAATTATTCCACGGGAACATGAAAACGGTATAAAAATTATATGTTCTGCTAAATCAATTTTAATATGAGTGCCAAATTTCATCTAATTCCGTTCAGCCGTTATAGAGTGAAAGAGTAATCATCTGTCCATCCACCCGTACAAACTTAAAACGTTTGTAAGTAGTAGCACCTCAGTAGTATGATTCTATTGACTCAAGTCGAATGACTTTTAATATTAAGAATCAGGGTCGGTCGGGTAGGTTTTGCTTTAAATATCAAGTAGTTCTTATGATCAAGTGTTGAAGTTTCATGGTGCTAGCATTCATTTGACCTTATCAAGAGGTAAGTTCAAAGCGGTAAAACTTTGACTTAAGCAAGAAGAGAGTCATTAATTAAAAGAAATCAGGTGGCTTGGTCAAACGGACGGCCGGACGGGTGGAGGTGGACGTAGATGAGGAATGAAAGGAGTATGCAAGGATCGTAGCAGGTGGCGTTCTGTGGTTTCTGCCTACCCCCATGGGAAAACGGCGTGAATTTATGTATGTGTGTAGGTGGCTAGGTAAAGTAACCTGCTTATTCATGAACCATACAATAATAATATTCCCCAGACCGATTTCTTTCACGGTTACCAATCTTAATGAGGACTAGCCAAGTAGGCAGGAGACATTATAGTGCACAAGTGTTTGCGCAAACACAGGTGCACTCCCTCTTCCCTCACTTTCATAGTCCGATGGAAAGGCAATCCGGCACGATCGGGGAGAGATCAGGCGCAGTACCAACGGCTTTACGTGCTTTCCGAGGCATACCACCAAGTTCCAAACTCCGGGATGCTATTGAGAAATCTCTAATGGAAAAACCCAATAACACGTTTTGCCTGGGAGTCCAACCCCCCACGCTTAGCAGTCGCGCTTGTAACCGCGAGAGCATCAACGGGGCAGTTAACAATACAATATCATGTCCTGTGTACAGTCGCGGTCATAAGTGCAGTAGCATGCTAAAGTTTAAATTGCTGTAAACACGGGGTACAGGCCATAGATCTGTGTGAAGTGATGTATTCAAAGTTAAAGTCAAAGTCAAATAATTTTTTTAATTAGGCCATTATATAAGGCACTTTTGAACGTAATAACACAGTACCTACAGTACACCTCAAAATTGGCACAAGACGTTGAAAGGTCGTAAGTTTAACCAAAGTGTCAATCGATTTGCTTTGTAAATTGCTACTCCACTTATGACCGCGACTGTACCTAAGTAGTACCTAAGTAATTGTTGCCCGTGTAAGGATAGATTGGTGGGTAATCTCCTAATCTCTTGAGAAACATCGGAGAGGAAAAAAAGCGGCTCAAAGATGATTCACGCTTTTTTAAGTCCTGGAACGCTATAGTATGCACGAGTAGTATCTATGAATCAACCTTTTCATTATTTGGGAATGTCCCGTCATATGTTAGAGTAGGTACTCATTTTTCCTCAAAACTTCGTTAACAGTCTGATTAGGTTATCACCTTCGTGGTTTATGATCTAAATATAGGCTAAAACTAAACAAAACCTGGGTACAAAATAAGTATAAGTACCTATTACATACTACAGTGAGAATATCTACGATTCTTTGTTAAATCACTATTCCGTGAATGTTTGATGAACCACTACAATGTATCTCATTATAAAATTATGTAAATTAAAAAAATATTTATAAAACATGAAAAAAAAAATGATTTGCGAACTAAAATCTCTTGCGACTAAATTGTAGCAAGCATCGCTTTGAACGCGGTGCGTAATTTCGATGCCGATTACAAGAGCCCGGATAGCTCAGTCGGTAGAGCATTGGACTTTTAATCCAAGGGTCCAGGGTTCAAGTCCCTGTTCGGGCGGCTATCTTTTTTTTCGTTTATAATATGTAAAATTTATTCTTTACCTAATTTGATTTTTTTTTAATTTCCCTATTATTTTCGTCGTTTTTTTTTATTGACAGGTTCGCCTTTTATCGCATTTACACATTACATTTTTACGCATTACGCAATACCTTTGATCTAAATAACGTTAAAGAACGAGCTACAAAGAATAATTATCATTGTACAAATACTATCTGCTATCTACTTGAGTTTTTTTTATTATTTACTTTGGAAGTAGGAACAAACGTGAAGATTAAGACATTGTCAAATAACGTATAATTTCGACACATATTCGCAAGCCCCTGTGGCCTAATGGATAAGGCATCGGCCTCCTAAGCCGGGGATTGTGGGTTCGAGTCCCACCAGGGGTACACTATCGTTTTTGAATTCTGCTTTTATTTTATTTTACTACCTATTCAACTTTTTTACTTTGTGTTTAACTTTAAAAAATAAAATAAGTTATACGTTTAATTTTCTTTTTGTATAAACTTCTTCGAAGAATAACATTCTTATTCCCGCCAGATGGCGTGTGTGTGCTAAGATGTTGAACACATAGGTTCTATAATAAGTATGTTGGTGGGTATTTATGTAACATCTAAATACAGGTGGTTGAAAATTCATGCTTTATTAAATTTTATGAGGTTCCTTCTGTCCAGTCGGAGTTTAGAAAATGTTACTAGGTAGGTAGATATTTTTATAGCAGTTTTACAAGCAGTTTTCGTGTTTTGCAAGCATTATAATATTGGATAGTGTTATCGTTGCCAGCAGAACTTGCACTTTACATTTTACCACAAAATCTATAGAAGGAAAGGTAACGACGGTAAACACATGGTTTACCGTCCACGTCATTGGTGTCCAAGCTAAATAATTGTAAGCATAATTTTAATAAGATCATCCACAGATTCCACGTCGGTTTACTACATTCAATATACGCATAATAAGCTCTTTATTACGCCGTACAGTCGCAATAAAGACCAATAGAAATTGTGAAATGCCTCCAATATTGAAATGTCGACCTACTTCGCGTGGCCACGGGGTGCCTGAGGGGCGCGGCCGGTGGAGCAGGGGGCCGGGGGCCGCGGACGAAGGGGGCGGGCCACTGGCTACGTCACTACAATTAATAATGGCTCGTCATAGTCCTCATCTATTTTATCGGTAAAAAAATAACAGTTTTCCATAAAAGTTATGGGAAATGCGCAACTTGATCCTTCGTAAAATACAATACGTTGCTTGTTTTCTATGTACAACATATACCTATGTAGGTAGTATGTTGATCACATCATTTCTTCATAGTTAGCATACAGAAAACATATCCATAGATTGAAAAAAAAATTGAAAGTACCTAAGTACCTAGATATTACGGAATTACTTTTACATTTAACAATTCCATACGCAAATTTTATCCAAGATTTAAAAAAATCATCTACAAACATAAAAATTATATCTACAAAGCGGATTGATTCTACATGCATCAGAACTGCATGATACTGCAAGCCTGACAGTATGAGTTACTTGAACATGCAAAAATTGTCCATCATTTCGTGACATTTTGCGTGCTCATCATTATGGTATGAGCTTACATTTATGGATACTCAACTCGCAAACTTACGATAACCCCTTTTCAAGTCATGATAATTGAATGCTAGATTCATGATTCTTATTTACTTTTTTTTAATATGTATCTAGTCATTTTTAGAAGTATCTTCGAGAATAGTGCTTAACTTTAATCTGCATAACAATAAATTAACCGACGGGTCTACTTGATTATGTTTTCAATTTCAAGTTCGTTTTTCATTTTATAAGCTCGGTTGTCAGTCCTGCTGATTGTCAAAATAGTGAAAAAGAAACAAGGGCATATTATTATGGATGGATGTTTTCTACAAAAACCGTTACCCGTTCCCGACGCTATCACCTCAATTAATTGAAACCTAGACGAACATCTATTTATCAAGTGCCTCTTTTGAACCTAACCCAACACATTTTAAATAAAACTCAGGACAATATAATGACAACTTAATATTTCTAGTTTCAGTGTTTAAACAATAAGTTTAACGTAGGTAGTATGGATTTCATAAAATACTTAATAATATTATTCCTAGTGTTGAGCTGAGTGGCGATGACAGCGCCCCATGCGGCGGGAGGCGAAATGCGCCTGTCACTTCCCTGTCAGCGACATTGCGAAAACAATACCGTTATTTCCATATAATAACTCTATCGTTATCGGACGTCTAAAACATAACGACATTTGTTTACGTTTCATTGTATCCATTGCATTAACCAACTCCAGTTATGTTGAAGCAATTACTTTAGGTACGTTGAGGTGAACATAAAGTCTAGGTAGGGTACCTAAGTGATAGTACGTTTTAATTTGTATGTGGGGAAGTACCTACCTTACGATAAATTAATTTATACTAACAAAAATTAGAATGTAGGTACCATCTTATAAAAGATAAAATAAAGTAGAAAATTCGTGGATTTGAAATTAAAAAATTAAATATTCAATACCTACGTGACGGCTCTTTAATTAAACTTCTTTTTCTGTAACTACCAGTAGGTTTCACTTGTAAGTGGTAGTGGATAAGGTTCCTTGATAATCGTCTTAGTTTAGTCTATTTAGAAATAAAGTTTTGAGTCAAGAATAGAAAAGACATTTTACAACCTAGGTAGGTAGACACAAACATTTGATTTATCAAATACCTGGAATTATAGAGTATTTCTTCTAAGAATAAGAAAAATCTAGTCGAACCCACGTCAAACCGTCTACAGGTGGAGGTGTTTTCTTATTACGTACACACAGCAAAACAGATAGGTATGCAGGGTCGTCAGAAATAGTTGAAGTTTTCTTAGAAACCGGTGGATGTTTTCGAATGTAATTTAATTTAAGTAGATAATAAATAGTTCTTCATTTAGGTTAAGTTTCAGTCAAAGATATCCATCGGTTTCTTTTTACTAGATACTTATAAAACTTCAACTATATCTGACGACCCTGCATACCTATCTGTTTTGCTGACTGTACATATCTCACACAGCAGTGTGACTCACACTCAATGTAAAAATATAACTATCCGATCCAGAAATACCTAATAAGGCCGAATTGTATTTTTAGACAAATAAACCCATGACGTGGGTCACGTGGGTCTGGTAGGGCACTGTCTGTGCTGTGCTGACCCGCCGGCGCCGCGCTCTCGTAAACCCACCGCGAGATGGCGTTGCTAGTTTTATTGCTTGTTTGCACAACAAGCTGTAATGGAGGACTACAATATTGACAGACCATTAATTCGACAGGAAATTGTGCTGAAGCCGCGGTCTGTGCAGGTGATTGTGAACTTTTCAAATTATCCGCGTGTTCTGCGGTTGTTTCCACTTCAAACAGCGAACGAGCAAGTCGGGGTTTTTCACTCCAGGGATAGCAAGTTGAATAAACTCTGCAAGCTACAGCCTAGCGGGCAACGTAACAGCGGCACGAACACGACACGTTTATAAATGTCCCGCTATCGATTTTTCTCGAACATGTCAGTCTACCTACAGTAAAGCGTTAAGTACATTTATTAGGTAGACACTGTCGTATTTCCCTTAACAGGTAGGGTAAACATAATTACACTATGTAACTAAATACTACTTACATCGAGTAACGTGTCTAGTTACACCGTAAAGCTTATGGGCATACGGCCAACGTCTTGGTCCAAATCGGCCTTATGGAAAATGCACAGCCAGCATTGCATCAGGTGAGCTCTTGAAACACAGTTGGCAGAAGATCTCAATGGAGCAAGGCAAGGATATCGGTACTTGCCAGTCGGCAGGTCAATGAAAGAATCGTTTAGTAATGACGATTTTAAAGTGTCTTTTGACGATATAATGCGCTTCTTTAAAAGACCAAAAGGAATTTCTCTCCTCTTATAAGGTATAAGTACTGGATTCGGGGGCGCGGATCATGCGTAATGCGAATACCGGGCTCCCGACTTATGGTAGCAGGAGGAACCGTGGGGTTTTAGTCGGTAAGAGTCCGACATACCCCTCCGTTATCCCCAAACGGAGGGCATCCATGAGGATTTCCACACGAAAAAAAAAAAAAGAAAAAGAAAAAAAAAAAGGTATATTGGATTAGTAAAAAATTTGTACCTAAATAGGTAAGTATAGGTAAGTATTAGAAACCACTGGCAATATCTAATACTAAGAACCATAAAGACGTCACAGTCTGCTGAAACTCCTTGTTACTTTGGAATATACTGCCGGCCGTTACTATGCCACACCTTGTAAGTTTGTTCCAGAACCGATGCAAACATAGTAGCCATATTGCCTTACACCATAACTTTACCACAGTAGGTACATTACAGACAGACAATCAACGTTATTATCAATTGCGAATAACATTCTTTGCACCCATAAGTCATGTAGGTGGTAACTGGTACATTATATCAATAAGAAATGTCGTAATCAGAGTGATGTTAGGATGAAGATAAGAGCTTTCCCTGTTTATTTGAAGCTCCGAATATCCGTCGTCGGCAGGCGTCAAAAGGACATATTCTTTTAATTAAGCCACGCGGAAAGCGTCGTAACTTTTACGAGGTCCGTGATTTAACTATTATTTGTCATCAATTTTATGTGGTCTTAAAGCAAATAGTACAGTCGGAACTGTTCGACATAAAATGGGACATTAAGGTCCCACCTTATTCTTTTTCTAATATCGTTACTGCTCATAATTTGTACGCATATTATGTCATTCAATAATATTACATTATTTTGTCAGTTTCAGAAAAAAATCTTATTGCAAAACTTAGTTCTCAGGAAGATTATTTTCCATTCGAGCTAGCTAGAACCCCGCGTTCGTTCACGTTAGATGTCAAATGAGTAGGTAGTTACTCGCACCAAATCAGATAATATTTTATTTCGTTTTTATATAATATTAATAATTTGCATCGTATTTTAAAAACATAAAATATAGGTATTGAATGGCTTACAAGCAAATGTCTTAGTAGTGTCATCTAGCGTTGAATAGCTCAAACTGCATGACTGTTTTAATGTTAGCTGTTTAACTAGTATGGTATATAAATAATAGATGGCTCTTATCTTCGATGTTATGCTATTCCATACGAGATGGCGCTATTTAAACAAGTTTCCTTTAGGATTCATAGATGGCGCTGTTAACAACTTAGAATTTGATTATTTTTTGAAGATGCACATGAACTGTTTTTTTTTTAAGTTTATTTTTGTGTGTTTATAGTTAGTTTTAAGTTATTAAGAAGACCGTCAATAATAAAGAATAATTTTGTCATTTAGTTTTATTCTGTAGGTACTTACATACTGTGTTTTGTAATTTGCAGGAAACCTTTGTTTGTTAGTTAACCGGACAGTTTTGGGTTTCAGGCAAAAAGTCGAGCAAAACTTGTCCATTTACGTTAAGCTTTATTTTCTTCGGCGTTCGTGGGTCAGTTACTATACTACTTATGCCCATAAGTGGTGGTTTTTGTACAAAATTGACACAAGACTTGGTCTATTCTGATTTGAAAGTCTATCCAGAATCAATACACCATAGCAAAACCCTCCCCTCACTCTTCTATATAAATGTAATTCTTACCTCCAAGTCAGGTTGGTGTACTTCCACTTCTCCCCCTGCACTGCAAACCGTTTTTTCCTCCTATGTTCGTCCTCGCCAGCCTCTCTGTCAGGTCGGCCGCACCGCTTCTGCTTCAACAGCATCTCTGTCGCACTGTCGATCTCCCCCGTCACTGGTATACCGCCGAATTGCTGGAATAATTGTAACAAGTTAGTAGTACAGTAATTAGCTTTCTACATTTTTCTGGTTTTGTCAGTCTTTTGTTACCCGCTGAAAACTTGAAATTCAAATGTTTTGTGTTTTATTGTTTTGGGGAATAATAATTTTTCTGTTAAAAAAAATGTTTTAAAAACAAGCTTTAATTTAAAATTATTACAATATTGAGTATTGGATATTGTATTGTCATCAGAACTAAAGGTGTATGCAAAATTTCAGCTCAATCGAATAACAACAAATGGTCGAAAAATGGTTTGCAAAGAAAGGACTACTTACATACGGACAGTGCAAGCTAAATAAAAGCTTGTAAAAAATCCTTCAGCATAGACTAAACTTACTTATTAAGACATTATTTTTTTATTATTTACTAGTTGTTCCCCCGTTGCATCCCCTTAGGGGGTGAATATGGAAAAACCTTTTTTAGCGCATGCCTACGTCACAAAAACTATTAATCCGTTCAGTGGTTTGCTGTGTGTTAATCGATCAGTCAGTCAGTAACGGTTGCATTATAAATAAGTATTTATATACTTAAGTATAAATTATGTGATGGTAGCAACTCGATAATAGTAGCCGAGTAATGAGTTGAATGGCGCGCGTGAAGACTTTGTGTCGAGCGAAGGACTATATAACAAACAATATATAAACTTACTTGTAACGTCCTAATGGCGATCCTGAAGTCGTCTTCGTACTCCTGCTCGCTGCCCATTAGCTGCAGGTTGCCCACCTCCGGCCTGCCTTTCTTCAGATACCCGAACGTCTCCAAGTAACTCCTCTGAAAATAAATAATAATAAGACATTAGTATTTTATGTATATTACAGCCAAAATTAAAAGATTCTTAGGATAGTTTAGGCAATAAAATATTGTTTTATGTCAACTACCTGCTTATCCCGTATTAAAAACATCAAAAAATGTGGGTCAATCTTGTATTGTTTCAAGAAAAGTTAACTCTATGCGAATAAGGCTCGCCAGTAGTGTGGAAGGTGAGATCCATTCACGCAGCTACTTACGTAATAGATTGAATTTCAGCGGGGTCTGCTCATAAAAGACTACGTTATTATTTCCTAGCTCTATTATGAATCATTTGAATAAAGACTAAGTAGTTGAGAAATCAATATTCCGGTTTTTATTATACTTATAAAAAGAAGAGTATAATTTTATTTGAAAAGCTTTAGTTGATTATACCTAATAGGTAAAACACAAACATAAATTATGTAAAACCCACTTTGTTCTTGACATTCAGAAATAAACCAACGTAATACATATTACGTACACACAGTACATACAGTAGGTACCTTGTAACGTAAGTAGGTATGTCATAATATTCACGTGAAACATACGGGACGGCTAAATGGATTTACAGCGTAGGTACTTAGCGCATTAAGGATTCCTTTTACTTTCCGAATTGCGAAACCCCAAAGTACAGCTGATATTAAGCCTCCATTAGCGCCCCTTGCCGGACGAACAACCCTACATTTATCTCCTTAAAGTTGTCCTACAAACTGGACATGTAATTGTAATTATTTGCTGTGAGAGTATGCCACCATTTTTCTGCGAGTGGCGTAAAAAGTAAGACAGGGACTGTGAGGGATTTAGTGGCAGTATCTTTGCACATAACCACCCACGTCGAAATTACAATAATAATTATAGATATTTGACTCTGATTAATTTTAAATCCATTCGAAACATAAGTTTGGGATGTATGTATGTACATTTAAAATTAGTTCTATGTTCTGGCAGAACTAAGTAAGCTCAATTATCATTGGCTTTGTGATGATACACGGATATTACTTGGCCCAATACGATGATTGGTAAAAGCCGTTACACACTTAAAAGCAGGCAGCTAAGTATGTTCGGAGAACGTATCTGTTCCAAGGATTGATTCAGAAGCCCAGACAACACGCTCGGATTCCTCAATCAATCTGGCAACAGCGGTGAATATTTAACTCTTAATCACGTGCGCCATGTCGAAGGTCTGCAAAACAATCCTTCAGCGGAAAATAATGGCATTGTACCAACCGCAGCTGTTCCGATGTTGATGTAAACATTGCCGTAGAGCATTTATAAAGTAGAAAAACATTATAGCTCGAATATTCAACGTTGTTATTAATTATACAAATGAAACATTGCCCGTTTATTTCGGTAATTAGTAATGAGGTACTCAGCTATTACTAAGCAAACTGGCCCGAAATATAAAGTTTGTGATCTACATTTTTAAACACTCTCATTACTCCTAAACCAACTTTATTTTCTTCATCAAACATCCTCATTTTTTACTTTTAATTAAAACCACACTTGTGGCTTTACAATGGTGGTTAAACGAATCCCTTTGTATTTTTTCGGAGACTTGGCTTTGACTGTCTTTGTATATTTTTTAGGGATACGAGGTTAGCATTCAAAAGTTTTGTGGTGAGACCGGTGGAGATAACGTCGCCTGTCAGTTCGTCTGCTACGCTCTATTATCTCTAAAACGACTGAACTCGTTATTGTGAAGCTTGTTTATGTACTGTTCACGTGCAGGTGTATCGGACACGCACGTCTGGATGCTCTTTAATGTGACGCTTGATAAAGATCTTCCGTTTTGGTTGAAGCTAAAGATAGCAAGATCTACATAAACTTTCCCTTACAAAGTTCTTGAATAGGAAGTTCCGAATTCATATTCGAAAACTAACAAACTAATATTGTACCTAAGTAGTGGAATATCGTGGCTTTTTGTCCGGAGTTTGCGGCGAGCGCAACGTTTGTTTGGACCGCGGATGCCTCCCCTTCCCCGCAACTTTACGATTAACAATAAAGACTTTGTAAAGCAATCTGCCGTCTATTATTCACTCCCTTAACTTATCTAAGTTAGCTTCTAAACGCTTCTGTGGGACTCTGTTTATTTACATACACCTGTGTTTGAAAAGGACCTAAAGTAACTTGCTTTCAAGTTAAACAATTTGACTCAAATTAAGACAATCATTCCTTTTATGTCTACTGCTTGTATCGAGGTATAATAAGTGGTAGTTATGAGGTTTTTAATATAGGTAACATAATCTGTCTTGAAATATTGCGTGTAGACGTGCGTGTGTGTACTGTACTGGTAGAGGTTTCTAGGTACGTTTATTTATGACATAAATTATTCAGCAACATACCTAGTTACATAGAACTTTCCATAAATTACAATCGAAGTATAACGTGATAGTAGCTCCGTACTTATGAATTCTAGAGTGCAATACGTAAATCAAGTAGACAGGGATAATTGACCGCCGTTTCTGTGTCAGGTCAGCAGGGAGGTAGGTATACACCCCTAGTTCCGAATGACGTAGACATCGATGACCCTAAGAAACCCATAAAACAATGCAAATATATTTACAATTAGGTTAATATTGTTGCTGTGCGGAGCGATCAGAACTTAATAGATTGCCATTAATTTGAAAAGTCTTTAGTAATTTTTATCGGAATTGCTTTTGCTCTTGTTATCGGAAATTGGCATCAACACAAATAAAAACATTTGTTTTCGTGTAGCATTGATTGGAAGTTTGTTTTGGTCATTCAGCCACATTGTGATAGGAATTTTTTTTTATATAATTAAGCTTTTTACTAACGTCCTTCACCTAATGTTTATCAACGCTATGTTTATGTTAGTTAATTACGGTACAGGAAAACCGTAAAACCGTCAAAGTATCTTTAATTTAAATTTTCAGCTTTATTATTGCGTTCACAAATGATATTTCTTAGCATTAGCTGAGAGGATAAGGATATTGTAGGAAAAAATAATATAATATTGCAGACTGCATGAAGACAAATATTCTTGGAACTGTAGGCGCCTAACCTTTGGGTGTTGTGGACTTTTTTGTAGCACCTTTATCCTTTTTTACGTTAGGTACTTCCTCGGCTAAAATTATAAGACATTAATTTTATTGGAGCGCTAATGTCTACATGACTGCATGCTTTCAGATGTATAATGCTTTTAAGTGCCTAATATTTATGTAAAATTATCATGACAGAAAGCCCTATTTCCACCAAGTGTTTATAGAATAACATTGCAATGCAGGAGCACTGCAATGTCCATTGAATATAAAAGGAATAAATAATACCAGCCCATTGCTGTCTTATAGCAGGGCAAAGGACTCTTCTCATACAGAGAAGGTGCGAGCATTGATTGATTGAACTAGCAATATCCCGCGGTTTCACGTGCGTCATGTTACGTTTTAGATTACTGCTCGTACCGTGAGTCGTAGCGTGGTGTTATATAGCCTATACTATTTTAATTATTCCTCATGAATCTGGCATCATAAGGAATATATTTATTACTATATGTAGCAGTATAGATCGTCTAGGTTTCTCAACGATATTTTCTTTCACCGCTGTCAGTGACCCCAAAATAAAAAAAATTACAATACTAATTGAAAAGGTTCCATTGATACTTGTCTCGAACCCGCAACCTCATGCATGAAAGGCGGGCGCCTTCACCACTGGGCCATCATGTCATAATTATTATATTATTTACCTCAAATAACACAAGCGTTTACTGTAATAAACAAAGCATAATTAATGCAAATGCGACGCAATTTAGGACATATTGATTATAAAGAAGATAAAAACATAATAATATGTTTTGTAGTACTTAATTACTATTTTGCATGTTGTACGTACTCGGGTAACAATCTGTCATCAAGATGTCCCTAAATGGGGGAACGAAGATTCCTAAATGTAGGACACGGTAGGTAAGTTAAGGACTCTGAATCGCTAAGTGCGTTGCGTGACGACGCCTATTTTGTCCCCTAATTAATTAACAAATCTTAGCCATCAACCTGTGCCAGTTTCTTCAATGTTGCGGAAACAAGTCAAAAATCTTTATTTAGGTCGATTAGAATAATGTGTGTCGTTATGTTGGGCCTCCTTTAAAATCCCTGTTGTTGCTAAGTAGGTACTCGTATCTGCTATGAAACAGTTTTAGGACTGTTCATTAAAAATCTACAATGCTTAGCTTTTTAGTTAATGTAGCTTTGGTAAATTAGAGTGAATAGGTATTATCGGTATATAGATACAGAAAGGTCGCAGTCCTCCATATGCATGAACAATTTCATTATAAAATTACATAATAACCATACGTTGATATTATCATGTCGCCACCGCAAAATATGAGCTTCATTAAAATACAAATTCAAACTTCATCAATATCCATTAAATTATACGGGGATAATTACCATAGTGATTACCATGCGGCCGTCATCGTGCGCCATAGTCAACGAGGGCAGCGCTATAGTAGCCATAGATTATAGAATGCATCGTGTGTGGCTGTCATCGGGAGCTAATCAACCGCGGTGCGAGGGTGACTGCGCCTCGACGGCTCGGGCTCGTCGCACGCTGCACCCCATTGATTGACACCCGCTGTCACTCCATCCGCGTCCCCCATTGGATATGATTATAAATTACTCACACCCATCTCACAGCGCACCGCTACCGTTTTGTAGCTTAGTTTTAATGTATGCAGTCTGTCTGCTCGTAAATTAAAGCTTTAATGTAATGAAAATTGATTTGGAAATTGAAACTGCCGTTACGTAGTTAAACGTAGAATTATGCAGAGAACGGAATATTCTTCACAATAGAATACGAATATCTCAGTTTTATCATAATACCTCACACAGTGCAGAACGCACTAACGCGGTGCTAGAACATAAATATTCATAGCGTGGATTGTGATTTACGCCGTGCGTAGGAATTTGTTCAGATGAATGAATGCAAATGTGCACACATTCTTGAATGGACGCTCGTTCAAGTTGACTTCGTATAATTATACTTACTTGCTCGGTACACGTTTATCGTTCAATCCGTGAACATCTGCTCGCTAGATAATAATGATAACAATTTGTCGCATGCGTAGGAGTTCCTCATGTGTTATTTTAGTTAAAAGCGCTTCCTATTTCCAACAATAGAGCGATGCACGCGTCTTATAGAGCGCTATACACTAGTATACATGCATGTTATATTAAATTAGATGCGTATATATTAAACTAATGGGTATTTTCACCTTTTGTCCTAAATTGCTAGGTAGGTAGATATAAAGAAGCTGGAAATCTGCAAAATCTTGCTAGTGTCAAGAGAGAAATTATAGAGATGGCCTAGTTAAGGTACCTACAACATATATTATAGTAAGTATGTACACTAATTATGAAACGCAGTAGTCTTCCGTAAATGTACGGTCTATTATTTATTCAAGCGAAGCGAACAGTATCTACCTATAAAATGCTCTAGGCAACACACTTTTTTATCACAAACGATTCATTTTCACGGAAAAGCTTAATGTACAGATAATATTGAGTTATTAACTGCCGAATTAAATAAGTTGCTTTTTGTTGGCATCGATTGTCGTTTCCTGCTAACGTAAAACATGGCGTTCCCAGAAGGGAGTGCGGAGTAAAATTAAACTGTATTTTATTGCAGTCTGCCCTCCAGGGAAATGTTTGTGCATTATGGACTGCTAATAATAGCGGCGTGTCATTAACTCAATGAATGTTTGATTTTAAACACCATGTTTTATTGGAGATAATGTGAGAAGACAGTAAAGCTTAAATAACTTGAAATCAAAGTACCTACTTATGGTTATGTATCAATAAGTTTAAAAAAAAGCGTTATTTTTGGGTATAGGAATTAATCATGAGAGGCTATCCGTAGTTTTTCCATTTTCAGAAATCTGTACCTGAATTAAGTATGTGTTCATTGCAACGTTGTTTTTTTAAATCAGTAACCACAATTTATGTCTTTAACAAGGTATATTATATATTATGTAAATAAATATAGAGTAAATACAGTAAAGTGCACAAACTAATGACAGGCGTGAAATCTATGAGATATCTGTTTTCGATGCAACTGTGGTTTGAAAGTGGACTGCGGGTATAATTAAAAAAATGCGGGTCAAAATAAAAACCCTTTCAATTTAAAAATTAATTTCAAAGAACAATAAAATGTTTTAAGTGAAGTGCAATACGTCGAAAGCACGTGATCGTTCTTAAGTAATTATTTCTTTGAATAACATGATTTGTAATTTTAAAAGTTTATAGACGCAACGAATGGACGGATGTAATAACGCGGACATTGAATGCACCCAATCACATTCAACTCGTCGCTCGTCATTATTCATTGCCGTCACATAATGTGCAGGTTTCATGACGTGGCACGGGGTAACTCGAATCAAAACACTAATTCGAGTTTAGGGGACAATGAGGGATGAATTTGAATTTCAAATAGCGTCAGTGACACATGAAATTGAATGGAATTATGTGTGAAACAATGGCGGTGAGTTGTTCTTCAATGTTTGTTCCGGCTTTTGTACATCGTGAGTGCATCAAATCTATCAACCGATAATGTTAACCTTAGTACAGACTTGTGTCATAAAAATACCTGTCTACTGTCCCACTGCAGGGCAAAGGTCTATTCTCACACAGAGTTCAGACTTATATTATCTATACAGGGTGTTTGGTGCATCGTTTGCCAAATCGAATTGACCAATAGGAGAGGTCATCTGCTATCTATTCACGCCCAATAACTCATACTTTGTCACACGGGTTTTTTTATATCAACTTTTTTGTTTTAATCGTGAAAAAATCCAAAACTCAGCATTTAGGTTTAAATTAAAAAAAAAGTAATTTGTATAGCCTTCAAAGTTCATTTTAATTTTTATGTGTACTGTTGTATAATTCTATAAAATTCAAAATTACTTGCTAATAACGTTTACTTTCCTTTGTAATAACTCGTAAAGTTTTCGTCAAAGAAAAATAAATTTTTAACCTCAACTTTAAATTGTTTTAAAAAAAAAACAAACAGCGATCGGGGACTTAGCTTTTTTTTTTAAAGTTCTCTAGTATGTCCCCTTTCCAACGGTATGCAATTTGACAAATAAAAATCTTAATAACGTCACTAATTCGCTAAATTTGTGTATCGGGGCGCTCACCGGGCTATTCCATATTCGGGATAAAACCGTGTTGTTGCACCCAAATAACAACAATAACACCTGCCATCAAAGAGATCATCATCCGTCACTATCCGTCCTGGTTAAGTTTTTTTGGAAAATCCTCATGGATGTCTACCGTCCTTGAGAAAGCGAAGGGATCTGTCAGATTCTTACTGACTAAAAACCACCCCGGTGTTTCCTTCCCACACTTACACCGGGGGTCACGGGAACGCGCCTTCCGTTAATCTCGGCTGATACTGGCCCACCCCTGCTGGCCTTCTCCAAGGGGGTGACTTTAGAGAGGCGCGCATGGAACACTACGCACAGCTACCTCGAGTCCGATTGAATCGGTCCGCCGCCCCTGGACCCATTGACGTTTCGAACAACGCAGGTGCTCTCAAGGCATGGCTGCTTCTGGTAGTACCTGTTTCGCATAAACAGGGAGCCGAACACTCGGTGTCACCATTCCGTGGATTGCCGAGACGACATGGCGCGGCATACGCTGTCAATATGTATGGTTTGGGGGGAGCGCGTCGTGCCCTCATCTGTGAATTAAGCAGTGACCTATCGCTGCCGGCCGTCATCGCTTCAATGGTGCCGAGACGCGGTGGTCTCTTTCTGCGAAACGATTAACTCGCAGAACGAGACTGCGAAAAGGACTCGAGCAAGCGGACTCGAGGTGGCGGCGCGTAGTGTTCCATGCGCGCCTCTCTATGACGTCGTTGAGGGAGTTAAACATTTTACTCCCCCCCCTGACCTGAGGAGGCTAGCAGGGGCGGGAAAACACCAGTCGAGATTAACGGAAGGCGCGTTCCCGTGACCCCCGGTATAAGTGTGGGAAGGAAACACCGGGGTGGTTTTTAGTCAGTAAGAATCTGACAGATCCCTTCGCTTTCTCAAGGACGGTAGACATCCATGAGGATTTTCCAAAAAAACTTAACCAGGACGGATAGTGACGGATGATGATCTCTTTGATGGCAGGTGTTATTGTTGTTATTTGGGTGCAAAAACACGGTTTTATCCCGAATATGGAATAGCTCGGTGAGCGCCCCGATACACAAATTTAGCGAATTAGTGACGTTATTAAGATTTTTATTTGTCAAATTGCATACCGTTGGAAAGGGGACAGACTAGAGAACTTTAAAAAAAAAAGCTAAGTCCCCGATCGCTGTTTGTTTTTTTTTTAAAACAATTTAAAGTTGAGGTTAAAAATTTATTCTTCTTTGACGAAAACTTTACGAGTTATTACAAAGGAAAGTAAACGTTATTAGCAAGTAATTTTGAATTTTATAGAATCATACAACAGTACACATAAAAATTAAAATGAAATTTGAAGGCTATACAAATTACTTTTTTTTTAATTTAAACCTAAATGCTGAGTTTTGGATTTTTTCACGATTAAAACTAAAAAGTTGATATAAAAAAACCCGTGTGACAAAGTATGAGTTATTGGGCGTGAATAGATAGCAGATGACCTCTCCTATTGGTCAATTCGATTTGGCAAACGATGCACCAAACACCCTGTATAACATCGGTTTCTTCACGATATTTTTCTTTACCGATGTTAGTGATGTCCAAGATAAACTACGCGTTATACAAGTCTGGACTCGGCTTTAGGTTAAGATGACGCGTGGCGTTACGTTTGATGCTATAATTAATATAATTTCTGAAAACATGCCATTTGTATAACGTTTACCTTGTATGAATTGATATTGTAATATTATATGACGTGAGGTACTAACATTATGCATCATTGTAAATCTTTTGGCATTCCTATGAACAATTTACGTACGAGTAAAACTCGCTTCCGCCCGCAAGTTCGTCTGCGTGTCTGTTATAGTGGACGTGGATACGATAAATCTTGGGGTTAAAGCTTAGTCTGTATCTTATCAAATTCTTTCATTTAGTCTTGAACGCGTTACAAACACATAAACCAACTTACTTTCGTATTTATAATATTACTAGGACGCAGACGAAGTCGAATAAAAAGTAGCCTATGTCCTTTGTTCAAACTAACCCTGTACAAAATTTCATCAAAATCGGTTCAGTGGTTTAGTCGTAAAAGCGTAATAGACAGACAGACAGTTACTTTCGCAATTATAATATTATAGTATGACTGGAATGACTTTCATATAATTCACAAAGACCATGGTTGCTTCAGTCATAAAAAAATAACTTCAAGTAGGTGTTTAGGGCATTGACATGGCACATGGTCAGTCAGTCAGTCGTGAAACAATGACGACGTGACGTTTACAATACGTCACGGGTAACTGTTAAACTTTTATTGTTAATCAATTATTCAATAAACTCATGTACGTTATCACTCTCTCTAGAAAAAGGTTTTATGGTGGTCATACCGTGTTAGTTTTATGACTATTTTATTATTGTACTCATTATGATGTACAGGTGTGGCTTCCCTGGTACAGCTAGTGGAAACTTTATTCATCGAACTGTCTCGATTCACAGAACATGAGACGGCGTAACGCAAGTGACAATGTCGCAATTTTCCCAAACATATCAATACTTATTAATGTTATGTCGATGCTATTTTTACGATACAGAGAAAGATTTCTATTTTTAGAGTAAAACATATTTGCACAATATTTGTTTGTCAACAGATAGAGTAAGTAATCTTGAAATAGAAATAAGTAGGTAGATAATAAGGGGTCTATTTTCGTACTCATCTACCTCGCAGGTAGATTCCAATCATAGGTTAATCTGGTGTCCGTAGGCGATGTTAACAATCGGTTATTGCGTATTTCCGCACTACTATCTATAATCTTTAAATTGCTCTTCGTGCATTGTTCCTACTTAGACACATTATGCCCTACTAGCTTCTGACCGCGACTTTATCTGCATAGATTTTAAAATTAAGCCAAAACTCTAAATTATTCAACAGGATCACAAAAACGGAATAAAAGTGTTAAGCTAGATCGAAACTATGTATGCAAAATTTCAGCTAATTCCGTTCAGACATTTAAACGTGAAAGAGTAACAAAAAACATCCATCTAATCATCCACAAACATTCGCTATATAATATTATATAGTAGAAGTAGGATACAGGAAGAGGTTCCGTTTCGTTTGTAGTAGACTAAGATGGTCCAACATCATTAAGAGTTTAATTTAACAAGAATAGATATAACAAAAGATAAGCAAGATTGAATAAATACTTTATGATTAGGAATGACTTCTACAAATTATTTGTAATTTAATCTTTGACAAGTTGCATTATGTACTTATACTTTACTGCCATAGTTATTAGCACTGGTGAGGAGGAGGCCGTAGGCGTTATAATATTAATTTCGTACTTGGAATATTCAAAGTAAATAATGGGGATACCAAAACAACTGTAAACAATAATATTGTAACTAAATTCAATCTCTAGAGGTAAAATATTATTTATGTTATTCAGAGTTTTAGAACTTTTTGTTCAACAAAAATAAGCCAGCTAGTTCTGGTAGAAAGCTTTGAGAAAAAAATAATATTTTCCAATTTTTTTTATCCGTTTTGACCTCTATACATTATTGAATATAACTAAAGTCTAGACGAGCCGCACAAACTTTTACATTGCTGAGCTTTTATAAATAACTTAGATATCACTTTGATCTAGTCTTGTTGTGGGCTCAGATTTATATACCGACCGAAAACTATTGATCCAGATACAAAATGTAGCATACTGTAGTTTTACGTGCTTATGTGGCACTGGTAGTAGTTACGTGTTACGTAGTACTTTTTGAGTATATAGAATACAAGTTTGTTTTTACTTTTCAACTGGCTCATAATGAACATTTGCAGGGACTAAACCAGATCAATGTCATATCATTTAAAAACGTTTAACCACATTTCCAGCTAAAATGTTTTAAAAAGTTCCACATTAATTACAGTAAGATCCGCCACAACATTTTTGATTAAAAAAAGAGTATTCCTTTGATTTTCCGTCACATGGACTCTCATGACATTTTTGAGATGTGCTTCGAGATTTCCTTTGTTCACACCTGGTGTTTGGCTTACAGCCAGCAGATAGTCTTTTAAGAGGTATTCATTATCATAATGTAACGGAAATCTTTGTGAGTTTTCCTTATTGTCATATATTATTAACACCGCAAATAATCTCATCTTGATTACAGGCTACATACAAATGGGTCTGAAGGTAAGCGATCGGGTTCCGTTTAATGTTAATATTCTGCCCAAAGTAATTGCTTCTTATTAAAGGCCAATAAGAAGCATTGAGACGGATCATTGAAAGACGGTATCCGGAACGAGGTGATCGGACGGAGAACGAAAGTGGTAGACGTATACGTAGTTCACCGAATAAGCAAGCTGAAGTGGCAATGGGCTAGCCATATTAGCCGTAGAACTGATGACCGTTAGGGTAGACGTATTCCTGAGTAGAGACCGGGAATCGGCCAACATGAGGTAGGACGCCTTCAGGCTAAGGTAAAACGATGATCTTCGCAAGGTGGCTGGTAGCAGCTGGATGGGAATTACCGACAATTCAGTTGAATGGCGAGAGATTGGAGAGGCCTTTGTCCAGCAGTGGACTACTGTAAGCTGATGATGATGATGGGCAATTAGCGATTGTAGGAAAATGGATTAGGTTCCAGAAAAATACTTAGAAAACTTAGGTGTGTGAAATTCGTATTTATATTAAGATTGTCAGGTACATG
Source organism: Hoplodrina blanda (assembly GCA_949316365.1). NCBI lineage: Eukaryota > Metazoa > Arthropoda > Insecta > Lepidoptera > Noctuidae > Hoplodrina > Hoplodrina blanda. The sequence continues at coordinate 10,427,844 of OX438592.1, forward strand.
TAGGTAGGACTGACTTTTCCAGCAATCCATCTTGAAATATAACTAAGGAACATGTGCAAAAAGGACGATCATGTGAAAGTATGATGCGCGTGGTACCAACGAGGATTCGCGAGGAGGGTCGCAATTGGAATCAGATTACAATCACGTTTCCATCGAACTGTGAATGACAGGCATTCTTAAGTAACTTGACGCGTACTGCTGAGAACTAACCCTATTTAGTTACATCGGTTTTTAAATACAGCCTCTTATAGTTAATAAAAATGATACACACCATGAACAAAACCTATATACCAAATACCTTTCGATGACGTATACTTTTAAAATAAAAGTATTGAAGAAAAAAAGTCTTTAATAATGAAACGTAGTAAACATATACCTATTATAAGTATATGATGCTAATCTAATAAAACTACGAAAACTGTATACGTGACTTAATTATTTTCAGTATATCTACAAGACATGATTCGAAAATCCAAATAAAATAATAAGTAGATCTTACTTATTCATAATATTAAAATTTTCTTTTGATTTTATTCAAAACGTGTCAATTTCTTCTAATAATAAGAAAACGTAATGTTTGTGATTATAACTGTCTACGCATTTTCGTTGGATTTGGTTAAACATAAAACTGTTTTTAGTTCAGTTGACAAGTACCTATACTGATTGTATGAAATCAAGACTGAAAGTAATTCGCAAATACCTATTGTGCTACCGTAAAGTTTACAGAAAGGCTTTGTACAGTCATTCACTTAAAACGCTCCAACTAAAAGCTGGGATCATTACTTGTCTTCCTCTTGTGAAAACTTTCTGTTCAAAGTTTAGCAACTAAGTATCCAACTTTCGTACTAAGATAAATTGATGAAACTAATCTATGTTAGATTGTTATGCTTTTTCATTTTCCTGCACTTCAATTAAGCTAATCGAATAAAAGATGAAACTCAATATTACTTGGTAAGTAAGAATAAGAATAAAGTTAATCAAAATATATTTTTTAGAAATTTTTGTAGCTATATTAAGTGCGTTAAGTTGTAAATGGGGGCGACAGTACAATGTTTAATGCGCTCGTGACGACTCGTGAGACGTCGGTGATACGCCGTTTGAATAAACCCGTTGAGCCGCGGATGCTCTTGCGCATGCAATTTGTTAGGTGCGTGAGAACAACCAGAAATGGCGTGACGTGTGATTGGTAAAAGTACGCCGTAAGTGATGCTATCGTGCGGCATTAGTCACAAGTTGTTAAGGCACCTTATAGGAAACTGACCTCTGACGTAAATGCCCCATCTGGTTTTTAAATGTCGCGATTTCGAATTAAGTTTATTTTTAAATAAGTTTCGAGTGAAATCTGTATGTAAATTGTCGCAGCGTTGCCTTCGTGAATGTTTTCTTCTTGTTATACTTATTGTTATTTCATTAAGTTCAAGACTTTAAAACTCAAAATCACAATACATGTTTGCGAATGTGTATATTATCCAAACATTCACAAGAGAGCTTTTCAAGTGCGTTGTGTACCAAGATTAGTTATGTAAATGTGGTTTGTTTTGTAAACAGAGATGTTGAAAGTTTCTCAGTAAAATAGAGGTGAAAATCCCTGGCTAAGCTGAGAGCGGCCAAATAGCCCACGGCTGAATTCTACCAAGTTTCAGTTATTGCCACAAAGTAAATACTAATATCGGCTGCCCGCGCTATAAACTTGCGATATTGCCCAACATTAAAGGACACTTTTTACAGCTTTTACGAGTTCCTGAAGAAACGTTCAGAGTTTTACTACAACACTTATGTTACATTTATGAAATTGATACAATATTATCTTCTTGAACGTGCCGGTGAATACGTACTTGTTTATAGGTACGGAGAACATAAAAAATGATATTTTATGACATTATTAATCAAGATCTATATGGGTAGGGTGGAATTGAAAGTTACCTGGCAATGTAAACTCTATGGCAACGGAGTATGGCATAGTTTTGAATAGAATAATGCCCCAGCAAAATTGTATCTATATAATTAAAAAAAACTGTTTAAAGACTGATACATATTTAAAGATAATCCCACCTCTTTGAGAAGACTATTTCTCCAAAAAAATTAAAACAAATAAATATTTCCTGCTTGGGTACAAATTATTTTTAACATTTCTTTATCAATTTCATTATTTAATATACCAAGTACTTAATAAAGGATAATATACACATACATAATTATTATGATTTAATTCCGCACTTACTAACAACTAACGCGGTGATTCAACGGACAGCTGCGTATAATGCAATCTCGCTTATACTCTTATGGTAACTCACTGGACAACTTGTACAAATAAATATATTAAAACCTCATTAGTCCATGTCTATGTCTGATGCCTGAAGTCATAAATATTTAAGCATTGTTTACGATTTATAAAAGAACATTAATTTACCAGAGATTTACAAGTCTCGCGAAATTACTTTGTGTAAAATGAAAACAAGTTCAGTTAGATTGAAACTGATTCCGAGAAAGGTAGATTTAAACATGACGTTAAAGTTACGTAACAGTCCGAAGTGCAAATGTAAGTTAAATATAAACTAATGAATACTAAAACAGAGTGACATACATGAGCCCTCGAGAAGTATCGTCCCATGTAAGTGGGCGCTGAAATATTTAACGGAATATGGTGAAAATTAAGGGTCTCTTAATTAATTTCGAAATAAGCTTAAAGCTGCGAAAGTTTGCCAACGACTTTGTTGACGTTACAACGAACTTTGGTTTTAAAACGAAACGTCAATAAATTTACGCACAAAGTTGAAATGAAAAGCTGCTCAAGTTATGCGAAACAATCATTCATTCTTTTAGCTTTTAGTCAGATCCCTTACTCAACTATGCCACCGTAGTTCGTGACCTGATCGGGTAACTATCTATTAATTCTTCGACGCTGGGTAATAAATAAAACTTAGATTAGACGCCATACAACTAATGAGATATTTCAACAGGTGATCAATACACTCAATTGGCTTGTGTAAAGAGAAAATAAACACGCAAGCATTACTTATAGGTGGAAGATGCCTTACAAGCGCTAAACCCATTCTAAAAGACACTTGATAGAAAAACAAAAGTGCCGATAAAGACATGTAATCAAACTATTCTATACAACAACAGTACCATAAAAAGGCAGTGAAAAATTCCAACCATAGGAGAGTGGAGAGTGCAGCAAGTCACGCATTACGACGAGATTGGAAGTCGAACACGTCACACCGGTGGTTCACTTTATCGGGAGACGCCAAATAGGGCGCGGGCAGCCGCGGGAACGAAACACGACTTGTAGGGCTGACAGCGAGGATAGAGTTGGTAAAGAAATAAGCCGTCGGCGTCGTTCCATTCCAACATTGTTAGGGATGATGAGCCTGCAGAGGAGACAAAACTTTGTAACGTCACTCAAGTCTTTGAGAATTGCTGCTCAAAGCCTTTCTTGAGAGATCTTAACGTGTTTATGAGAAAATGTGAAATATAAAAAGTATTATTATATTGTAAGCTTGCTAACATTAACCCTCAACCATAACCCTATGTGAAATTTAAGGGCCAGGAAGTACTCGTAACTTTTTACGGCCTCTTACTGATGTCAAAGCAAAAATACGTAAGTTTTGTAAATATATTTTCTGTCAACCCTATGCCTGCTACGTTTAAGTGCATGCTTTACTTCACATAGACAATTACACACGATATGCACGCTTCTAACAACAACTATAAAGTGTATCGTAAACCCATAGTTACCGAAATATTTTCAAATTACATTGGAAAAGCGTTTGGAACGTAAAAAGACTATAACTACATAATTAATTTAGTGCCATTTGTTAGGATATGTCGTTAAAACGTTAGTCAGTTTGTGAACAATTTATGATATAGCTTAGATAAGTAACTTTACGTATAATATCGTTGTTATTATAACAGCATTCTTGGCAGCCTATATTGTGTCTATTTAATGATCGCACGTCGCGTCAGTCATTGAACTAAAGTGTGGAGTCGACTGTGCATGCGCATGCGCTCCTCTCGTTACACTGAGAGCAACAAGCGTGAGTGAATCATCCGCGAATCAAAACAAACACCTCACTACAGTTTTTTAAACATTTTTTTTTTATTGAATGTGTACTCAAGGGTATGTACGCTATACTATGTCCCCCTACGTTTTTTATGCGTCATAAAGATAGTTGCCAAACTTTATTCCATTGTTCCGTTGACTCAAGAGCAATTCACACAAATAGGTTTTTCAAATAGTATTTAAAGAAAATTGTGGCTGAAAAAACTAAGTTTGTCATCTGTTTTAAACTATTGTTTGTATTTTTCTTTTTTAATGGATCTTTTTCTTGTTCTTTAATGTACCATTTGGGACTACTATAGGTACATAACTATCTCGCAAGGGACGTGTTGGTTAAATGAGATTAAAATTTAGAAGCAAATGAGAAACAGAAACTATAGAAAGTATATATTGTTTATATCCACCATATTTGCAATGTAATGTTTACATAATAAATGTATAATTCTTGGGATACAATGTTTCCCACATCATTCAGTGTCCCCAGAGCATAATCACGACAATCTCGCATCCAGCCGAGATCAAAAGTCCGCCAATAACGAATTAGGTCGTCGTCTTGTTACACACGATATTATTATACAAACTTACGAGTCAATGACCGTTTGCAAATTCGTGTATCATATGGCGCGAGGTCGGCAAACTGAAATGGCAATAGCAAGGTCGTTGCGAAACCGACAACCACCTCTGAACGGTGAGATATTAGCCGCGACTGGCGAGTTGCGAAGTTTACTCCATCGCACAGGTGTTCAACGTGGTTACAATGTTCTGTGGTTGCTGCAATATAAATGCCAACACATGATGTACTGCATTTATAGTAAGTGCAGAATGATTGCTTACCTATTGAATTTGCATGTTTTGCAATTAGGGCTGGTCAGGCAACTTTTTTGGTCGAAGTTGTTTATTTTTCGCCTGACCGTTTTTCGCGGTTGTGTGGGTTCAGAGAGGTTATTAGATGGCTTTGTTTGTTTTATAAAACACTATATTTATGAGTCAAATTATTGTGTTGGTATGGTGTGTAAGCTTTTAGAAAGTATGCGAATAAATAACGTTCGTATTTGCGTGAAAAAGCCGATAAATCATAGACATGATTTTTTTATATCTAGCTCCATTACAATTATTGTGTACGCTATTGCAATGACGAATTTTCAATTTTAGTTCTGTTTAGTCACATCTTCATCGCTTCTCATAAGTGTAGTGTGTAAACAAAGGAAGCCAATTTGTGTGGAACTAATTTTACCGGTCGGCGGCGAGGGGGTTCCAGACGATCAAGCAATAGGTATAGGTTAAGCTTAGCTTATTATAACAAAGTGTAATTTGTGAAATCTTCAAAGAACGAATACGGTACCTACCTCAAGAATACACATATTTTACAAGTATTTTCCAATAAAAATAAATTCGGCTTTAAAAAGACAAAGAATACTTGTAATAAAAGCTTTCTCACAATAAGAAAACTCACAACCGACTTAAACGTTCGATTACCAGGAGAAAATTGTCATCAATAAAGTGCATACAACTACATAAGAGAGACATCAGCAAAGTTAACAAACTGCAGTTTAGTTCTAACTATTAATTGTCCAGTGGACTTTGTCATGGTATTGTGATAAATTGGAGTGGTCCTTGGACATATTAACGTCCCTTGGTTGGCAATGAGCGTGATTAATTATGTTGGACGATACACACAGACGGTCACCCGATTCGCGTTAGCGTAGTTCACTGACTTGACGTGGAAAGTAATCTACCAAAGGCCGCCGTGCATCGAATGCATATTTAACAATTCGTACAGTCATCGTAACTACACTGGACACATATTAGGTAATGTTTGGCGTGATTTATACAAATGCAATACCTCTGTACCTACAATGAATGTGAGTTGGATATTGGTACTTAGTTAGGGTTTCTGTAATTACGAGAGGAACTCATTTCTTCCTTATTCTAAAACGTTGTTCTCGGTAATTACCTATTATGGTGTGTGACAGTTAAAATAGGTAACAGGCTATGTAAAACCAAGCGGCTAAGAAATAAAGTTTTTAGACGAGCATTCACATTTGTGCATTTCTTCTTTAACTTTGTGAGCCTTCAACCGTCGAGCAAAAGATTACTTCCGGGAGTGCAGAAGCAGAACGCATCGCCTGGGTAACGCTAGAGCTTCTTGTAAAATACTATTTAATTTAAATTACTCAATTCGAAATTTAAAATGTCGAGAAGGTAGGTACTTAGACCTCGTGACTAAAGCGGGTATTACACCTCCCTAAATTTAGGGTCCGATATTTAGGGTCCGATTTAGGGCAAGAAATTCAGTCGCCGAAGCTCGCGATTACACGTTCACTAAATTTAGGGTTCTAAATCAGATTTGAAGGAGGAGCGACAAGTGACGGACGTGTCTCACGTGTCGAGTGAAGTATGACAAAATGCCCCCATTTCTATCAACAAGCTACTAAAATTAAAAAAACGACTGCAAAAATTGCATATATTTGTTTTTGTGTCTTTTTATTTTTTACTAGCCTATGTTACTCGGAACGATGCGAGGATTGTGTAACGATACCCCATACATCTAAATCGGTTCAGTCGTTCAAAAGTTATGGTGGAATAATTAAACTCACATACATACATACACACTGAACACATAATACTCCTTTTTTTGGGGCAGTCATGTAAAAAACAAAAAAATTGGTATAGCCGTAGCCCTGGCGGTTGGCTCCATGCATAAAAATAAAAAAAAGAAAGAAAAGAATTTTTGTTAATATAATTTGGATAACTTTTGTTCCATAAATAAGGCATGTCCTTATATAATTCTAGATATTTTGGATCACCTCCTTTTCTGTCGTCATTTTGTTTTGCGTACGCACGTAATATGCTATTGGGAGCAAAAGACAAACGTGCGCTCTTGACGGTAGGCGAGCGGTGACTGAGCGCCCTGAATTTAGGAAATGTGATTACACCTATCCGATTTAGGGCGATTTAGCCATTTAGGGCGTCGGAAACCATCCTTCTCCCTAAATCGTGCCCTAATTAGGGTGCTATCACCCTAAATGCGATTACACTTCTCTGAATTCAGGGCATCCTAAATATCGGACCCTAAATTTAGGGAGGTGTAATACCCGCTTAACCGCCAGTTCAAACACGACTGTTGTCGTGTACCGCATCAATTTCGATAATTGACTATGAGCAGCTTATGATCGTACTGGCTGTAAAATTCTCTTAAGCAATTAAATAAATTACTGGTGATATGTTTTATAGTTGTATAAGTACATATAGTCGTTTAACAGCTGTGTTTTATTGACATCGCGATTAAAAGCATTATTATAGCTGCTACCTTTTTGTGGCCCTTTAATTATGAACGTCAAAATAGTGTGTTCTTGGATTCAATTGTTACTATTTTATAGGGTATAGGTCTATTTGTTAAAAGTTTCAATGTCATAAAAGTACGGAATAAAATCTGAGATGTAAGTAATGTCAATAGTTGTAGCCTACTTTACGTCTACCTCGAGTAGGTACCAACAGGTAGGTACTGACAGCAACCAGTAGTGAAGTGAACAGTAGTGCCAAACCTCTAAAAGTCACGTCTATCTTCCATGCCACCTCGATACAAAAGTGTCAAGATTGTATATTTTATTTATTGTGTTATGTTACTACACGCTGTTTCACGACTTTATTTGTGTTCAAAACTGCTTTCTTTATCTTACTTTTTTTTTATGTCCCCACGGGAAATTCGGAAAATCCCATCTCTATGGTTGCGTGCGATAACAGATTCCGACTTGTTCATATTATAAGTTTGATTATGTTTACAATTTTACATAAGCATTCCCAGTTTTTGTGTATTTATGCTACAGGGGTTATATAAAACAAATGATTGTGATTTTAAAAAAATCTTGTGATAATCTGGCTTTTTGTTAAACTTTGAAAATCCAGAAAAGTGTTAATTCTAGCTTTATAAGTAATCAACTTTTTTCGGGATTAAAAGATAAGGCTTCCAACTTACAAAGCCCGTAATAAATTATGGCACTAACAAGTATCAGAGCCTACAATAAATCAGTACAACAGCCACAGGCACTTGACCCACTGCTTCAAGTAACGTCTGCTAGTGTAAACGCCGATCAAGCCATTATACCACTTATCACCGCAGTAAAAACCATTCAAATATAGCATTTATTATGTAGGTTATTAAATTCAAAGACACAGCAAACTGTAATCAAGTATTCACATGTGGTTTATATTTGATATGCTGGCCGCCCGCCGACAGTGTTGTCAAAACTGAGGCGGGCCACACACGTAGAACATATCACAATAATGTATTCACATCCATTTAATTAATGATATAATTAAATGATATAATAAATAATCTTTCGAAGCCAGCCATGCATTTAAACATGGGGAAACATCGCGGAAAATGATCGGAGAAAAGCGTTAAATAAAATAATGAAAATTGTTATCGTTTTTCGATATATATTTAGCATATTGCTTTCAACCCTTTAAGCTCTACGTAAATATCAAAACCTATTCTAATCGGTATCAGCTTACTTAGATATGTGGTATCGCTTGGAATCCTAGTAGAAAGGCAGTTTGTCGCCAGTTACTATCGAGTGTCATTATGATAACAACGAAGGGAATGTACTCTGTGGAATGAGAACACATTGAAGACAAGTGTTAGTATTGGAAATACCAAAGGATTCAGCTTCAGTAGGTAGATATGGTCATAATTTCCCGGTATCAGTTTATGGTTTCTTTAGCCTTACGGTATCAATGGCAGCACCTACCTACCTCTTACGGTACCCACTAGGTGATAGTTGATATCTATACTGTTACCTTTATAGCTGTTGGCTATAAAGGTAACAGTACCAGTTTATAACTGTCCCACTGCAGGGCAAAAGCCTCTTCTTATACAGAGAAGGCATAAGATTTGCTCACCACTCTTGCTTATGGCAGATTGTCGATTTCAGACTAATATTTATTACAAGCCCAGGTTTCTCTACGATATTTTGGCGTTCCCGATGTCTGTGATATCTAAGACAAACTTACAAAGTATGTATATGAACATAAATAGGCACATGGCTACTTGCCTGGTATCGAACACGCAACGTCTTGCATGCGAGGCGGGTTCCTTAACTACTAGGTCATCATATCTCTCATATACAGAAAATAAAGAAGGCGAAGATAATAATATGTAATGAACAACATAAAAGACAGACTTCAAAGCAAAAAAAAAAAACTCGCTAGCGTCGACCTCGTTCGTATTGGCTGAAGTTCAAGTTCAGTTATTAAGTTTGGAAAACTTTATTAAAATTCGAAAGTTACTCATTTATGAGTTCATACACTTATTTATTCTTTATGCTCAAAGGTTTACCATCCGTTAGGGTAAGTACCTACGTGTCATAAATTCATAAATTTTGTTTATCGCGATGTTATTACGTAAAAAGTTAATAAACTTGTTGGTATTGTGTACCTGTGATGTTGATATATTAAAAATAATTTAATAATGTTTAGCTCGCATCGTGACGATACAAAAGAAAATTGTAAACCTGTAAAAATATTTACGCGCAACTTTACGATAAGTATAATGTTTTGTGAATGCATTTTTCATAAAACATTAACTTTTATTACTATATTGCGTACAGTTTATACGAATCATAAATCTAATATAAGATTTTTTACAATTTACGTGGCAGTCACGCCACGTCACTAATTTATTGCACCGTAGGTACTTTGTCGAGGTAGTGTAGTGCAGTGCAAGCTATCGATGTTATTGTTATCGATAAGATAGGGTTGAGTTTGCCGCGACGAGTGCGGCAGGCGTCAGTCGCGACGCTAACGAGGTCGCATGATTCACTATCGTCGTCATCCCGGCGCCTAGCGATTTTGCGATCACGTCTTCCCGACTAACCCGAACCCGACTACCCCAGGGAACAGAGTAATCTATTTTCATTCGTTTGATGTGAAAAGCTGTGTCCGTCAGCCTAGAAAATTATATGTTACACACTCTTTTATGTTCATGTTATGTATCTAAAAGGCAGTATGACATCCTAACGCTGGATTTGTTGTTTTCATTTTATCGCAAAACAAAATGTTCGTGACTTAATGGCAAAGTCACAGTCGACGTAGGTAATCATAAATACAAAGCTTATCCAATAATATTTACGAAAAGAAAATATTTACATTCTTTTAGAAAACGAAATCTTATTCGTGGTAAATATTGTCCTTGTACCAACTAAGATAGGCTTACTTAAAATATTATTGCCTCAGTAATCCATTCATTAGGATAACCTACGTATTTCATTTAAGTACATTAATTTAATTATAACGTAGCTAAGGGTTGAAATCCTAATCCTACTAATCTTTCTCCGGTCATCACCAAATAATCATCAAAATAAACTATCAAAATTAAATTATAAAACGTTGAATAACAAACTTATCTGACGCGGCACCGTCAACGTCATAACGGTGACAAGAGCTTACGTAACAATGTTATAACTTAGCAATTACTTATTATGTGATACAATAGGGTGACAGAATCTTCTCGCATTATAAGACTTAATTAATTTATTCACTGTGAAGTTACGTAGCGTGTTGATGAATTAATTATGCAGATTTTAACGAAATCTGAACAAAAGCAGCGCTACGCTTTATACAGTCGCGTTATATGGATAACGCCTTAATCTATAGTTATATCATGTTACGTAAACTTTAGTACTTTATTATTAATTTTTATTTAACTTTGAGCTTAGAATTTAAGCCTTAGTCAAATTTAAATTCGTGATCATAATTTTTGGAGAGTAATGCTTTTAAACTTAAACAATTTGTGAAAGATGGCTCAATATTTTATTAAGGCTAATAAGTTTAAGTGACAAATATTTTGATAAAGTAATGAATTTCAAATTGTACAAAAGTGATATACCTACCTATATCAATCATGTTCAATTGTTATAACACTAATAAACTTGTAATACTTACTTAGTTATTAACTTAGTTTCTGTAATTTTGTTAAAAGCATGAATGTAGTATTAGTTTTAAGTAAGTACTTGTTTAATGTATTATTTTATCCTTACAGACTAGACGACTTACAATAAAAACAGACATCAAATGTACTTTTTACGATAAAATAAAGATCAAATCATTTCTAATGCGTTAATATGATATGAAAAATAATAAATATAATTCAAAGTCACATGTAATTTCAGTGATAGAGGATCAGTGCCTATAATAAATGATGGATATATCTAAGTAGGTATTTTATGTACAAGAAAATAAAATATTTTAGTTATAAAAACAAAATATCTATATAGCTAGATATCTAATACAGCTAACGTTTTCAGTTTCATAAGGTAAATATAATAAAGTAGAGCCATTTGATGTTATTACCTTCAAAATTTGTGGTATTTAGTGTGTGACTTGTTAACTTGTTACCTACCTAAATTAAACTTAATTACAGTACCTAATAGGTATGTATTTATTTGTATCGAACTTAATTTTCCTCATGACAATTAACCTTAACCTGCACAAGCAATCATGTCGTTCCTTTTCGATGAGTATTTTTTTTTACAAGTAGAGTACGTAGGCACCTGAGCTATCAATGAAACGTTCATGAATAATTGGTAAAGGGGGTACCTTTACCTAATATTGTTACTTAGGTAGTTAGTATATCATAAGAGTTGTCATTTTACAAAATGCTTATGTCCTGACATTACTGAATATTTTTCCTCCAATGCACTGATTTCTGCGAATACCATGACGCTCTATGCGACGTGTTTACTTCATAATTAATATTCCGTTTTCATATTAAGCTGTAGACATTTTAATTTGGATTCACAAGTATTATGATTCAGATATGCCAAAGATCACAATTATTACGGAAGTTGTATTTATAACTACTTATATAATGAAATATTTGTGCTTAGTCATTGTTCTTGAAAATATGCATATGCGATCACAAACTGCTTCACGTATCATGCTGATTGCCTTTCATGTTACTGTAACTAGTGACTTATATACAGTATTGTTTGACTTTAGGTATTGTGCAGACAGTAACATAGGTATTATTAATTGGGCTACACTTAAAAATATTCATCGCATTAATCAATCATTAATGATATTTAAATAAAACTGACGTCCTTCTGACGTTCGCTTCTCTTATATGCGTCTATTATGTAATGAGGTATTGTATCGATATTGAGCCCCATTTATTATTCCCCACATTATCATAGAGGGTTGACCTGACTCACGTATCGATACTCGTACTTTCGAATATTCGATTGTGACAATCGATGATCACATTCAATTTATTTCGGTAGTATAAAATGGAAGTTTCACTATAAATTAAACTTTCCCGTCATGGCCAGCAAATCTGTCAACAAAATCCCGCCAAACGGTCACTTTAAAATTATTTACTGTTCCCATAATTCTTTTGGTAAAATTTTATGTCGCCATTGTTGCATTGCTGAGGTTTGTGTGAATGCAAATTAAATTACAAATATGTATGCGACACGTATTGTATACTAAAGAACTTATACAACCGAACGAAGAGTGTGATTTGTGTTGGTGAAAGTTATTTTAGTACATAAGTAGTTACCGGTATGAATCCTGTAGCAACTGACATTTGTATTTTTTTGTGATTAAAATAAAAAAAGCACATCTAAACACCAAAGCCTTCGTGCTCGTGGACGTTCTTATTTAAAAGTATTATTATAATTATATTTTGCATTCCCATTATGTTTCTACAGTTTAGTAAAGAGAAAAGAAAGGAGACAGAGTCATGGTGACGTGTAACTTTGACAATTCCCAGTAAGATTACGTTACACTTGATACGCAGTTAGTTGAAACAATGAGGCTTAATTAAAAGCTTTCATGCCAAATGATCCCTACTCCCTACATTGTCAAGATCAGAAGGATAAGTTACATGATTTATGACATGTCACGAGCGACAGCTGCTTTGGCAGATGATAAGACATTCAAATCTCTAATGACATTTTCTGGCTTACACAAGTACAAAGGCACTTGAAATAAGGTGCCAATTACCTGACCACAAATTCTTCCCTGCATTACAGTATGACAGGAAAACATTATTTTCTTAATCACAAAACTTATTCCAGCTAAATGTTATTCCAGTGCACAATGGACGTCCGCCCCGGCCACGTCACTGCACCAACGTAACGTCTGGCCAGCTTCCTCCACTAAGCACAATTAATCACCGTTTACCCGTACAATCAGGATAATAAATACCTTATTTCAACGATGATATGGCCCAGTATCCTGTGATTGATTTATGCCTAACAGTAAACGCATTATGTCGCCGATGTACAGACGGCAGGCGCCATCCAATGAGGCTGTCTTGGAAAACGACATGATTATAAAAACAGTGATCTTAATCACAGATCTTAATCATGCAAATTCTAAACAAAGTGTTCTGAAGTCAAAAATAATAATTCTATTATTAATAAGTTCTGAAAATTTATCTAAACTAAATTTTAGATTCAAAAACTTTAGAATCTAATAAAATCAAATTATTCAGTGTTGTGTCAAAGTTATTCATTATAATTAAATGGTTCAAAGTTTTATAAACGAATGAGTTGATTGTGGTTAAGTTTAACAGGTAAATAATTACTATTCCAGCCTACTTTAATTGAAAATGTGTCTAATTAATTGCCATTATTGTAATTATGTGATTTGCAGTACTCCATTAAACTACCCTGAAGCTACATTTTACTGTTTATCACAATACTCTGAGTCAATGGTCTTTAATTAACAGAAGCATAAAGTTCAGTGAAGGTTCGCTAAAGCTTACAAATGCGCACTTCTATAAAATACGTCGTGGAAAATGATGCGAACTGTCATAAGATATGAGTAACGTGCACTCACAAAGGATTTATTTCGATTATTCTTGGAACATATGTGAACATAGATAGGACAGAACAATAACTTTTGTCTATACAGTGCGTTAACGGCATTAAAACGCCTGAATTCATTGTTATTTCTACGGTCAATTGTTTGGGACTCGTAAGTCGGCTTGCGAGCCGAGACAGTTCGGCATCTCGTGTACTTCAGAGCGTAAACTTTGAGATAGAAACTACCCAAAATCATGATCAACTCCGCTACAGATAACCCGTGGAGCCACTAAGGTCCCATAAACTTTACTACGGACGTAAAGGAGACATTGATAAATAGCAAGATTATCACGAAATAGAATAGATCCTTTAAGGAACTTTTTTTACCGAAAAACGTTGATTTTACTTTAAAAAAAAACTATAAGTCTTTTACCAATTGTTGGCATTTATTGAGGATGGTCGACAATTTAAAGAAGAAATTGAAGTATCTAGTGCTACAGATTGTATCTGACCTTATCCCTATATAAACAATAAGGCTAATTAAGAACTGTGTCGCAATGATTCATATATCTACATCTGCTATGAACCTATCTTAAACGGAGACTAATAAGTTGAATTGCAATGCCTATGAGTAAGCCCATTTGAATGAGGCAGATGAATGAGACTCTCATAAAGCGCAGAACCCAAAAGAAATGAAAGTGCTACCCCTGTGTAATCTGGCTATATAAATCTTGCCATAAAGTATAACGACATTTCAATACCTTTTAAAGTTATGTGCCTACGAGATAGGGCTGGCTGGTAACTGTTATTATATCGAAAATAATTTTCTGAAGCATCTTTACTTTCCTGTGCTTTGAATTTGAATGTACTTTACCTTTTTCAGCGGATTTTTTGGTGACATTTTATTTCGTCTACTACACAATTATTACATTATTCTACTACGCAACTACCGATTTAGATAAGAATACACTTTAATGTTAGTATTACCATAATAAATTACAATTAAATAAATATTATCCAACTTTCACTTGGTTAATTGAGCGATTCAACACTACAGAATGAAGTCAGCTCCTTCATTCTGAAGTGTTGAAACATGCAGTGAACTTAATAATGTGGTGTCGTGTCAAACAGCTCATTGTCGTGTTTAAAGCCAGCCCTGAACTTAACATTGAAGAGAGCCCGCGAACGTGCGTTACACAAAGCAGTTAAAACTGAAATGCATTGATTGACGGATTCATGGAGGCTATAAAAAGTTCTTTGAACCTTCGAAAAAATACTCCACGGATGTATTACGACTCGCACTGCATAGCGTTTTGTCAATAATATTGTTATTAATGTTACCATTGACTTTGTCGGTGACCTATCAATTTCGAGTGGGATACCTATACTATTATGTATATTTGCTATATTACCAGCTGCGATGATACGTAATGACACAAAAGAATCGATTAAAATGTAGGAATCGATATATCGTGGGCTGTGCGTGGGGCTGCCGTCACCTGTCTAGCATGTAAATGTTAACTGAACCAGATAAATTAATGTGTCTGACCCGAGCCTCGAGCCCCTCTTCAAAGTAAAAGGAAAAATTAACGAGTATTTGTTACTATTTTTTTACTATCAGTTGCTGCTGAAGGTTCATTTCACTCGAGTACATTTTCTTATTAGCTCTCTAGACGTCTGCAATAATAATTTTCCAGTAAATAGTTTCTTTTCGTTTTTAATCAAAACGTGAGAAAGATGTTATGAAAAAAGTCGTGGCCGTGGTTTGTAAGTTCTCGCAAGGCATTTAAATGGTTTATGTCATAATTTAATAAAAATGATATTAATTAAGCTTTATTTTAATTAGCCTTTCTACAAAGCGTTATTTTCTGTGTTTTAAATAGTTTCAACTTGTTTTATCAGGCGGTCGCGTCGAATGGATATGCAAGAATATCCTTGAACTATTTATCGGTCAGTAGTTTGATTATGAAAATACAAACGAACAATCTTTTATATCGGAATAATAATTATAATGAAGGCATTGTATTTCGATAACTTGATTCATCAATGGATCTTGTCTAGTCTTCCAATAACGTTAATGAACAAAGTGAACTACTAGAAAGTTAGTCTCTGTGGACGATCCTCCATGGCTGCTAAGTGCATCGGTCTCCAGTTTTAATAGTAAAAGGGTATGATGGCATTTTTATGGGTGATCGTTTTGTTCCCATCGTCTAAACTTAATGTTTATTGTTCTGACATGCAATCACCCCCTTGTGGAACTTAAAACGAACCAAATCGAGTATTATAAAAGTCGAAATACCGAAAGCAAAACAACTTTAGTTAATAGAACAATGCACTAACTCAAATTAATATCTAATAGACCTTATACATATTTCAGTGTTTCAAATTCTAATTATTTTAGTGGAAGGCATAAAATAAATGGATTTATGTTCAAATAATAGCTGTAGAACGCTCGTAGGCTCGTAGCCAGTATTTAATTTAATTAAATATTCACCCCTATAATATTCAACGCGGTACTATGTCAGTATATAATAACTAGGTTGGAATAGCAGTTATTTACATTATATAGGACATTATAATTACATAAATGTGTTGTTTATTTATTTATCACTTGGATTATGATGCAAATTAACATAATCGTTTCTAATAGAAGCTTTTAAC
Source organism: Hoplodrina blanda (assembly GCA_949316365.1). Classification (NCBI taxonomy): domain Eukaryota; kingdom Metazoa; phylum Arthropoda; class Insecta; order Lepidoptera; family Noctuidae; genus Hoplodrina; species Hoplodrina blanda. Next base: position 10,444,374 of record OX438592.1, read on the forward strand.
CCTACAGTCAGTCCATTCAATATAATAATTACTTGTAAGGTCATTGCTATTCAACTCTGGGTTAACGTCACTGTAACTTGGTCTTTAATAACTAGGCCATAAAGGGTAAAATAAATGTTCGTAGATTATGTTTCCGTGGCAAGTTCAGAAAAGCTCCTCAATGGATGTGATAGGATACATCCTGCGGTTTCAATTACATTGAAAGTGCAATTTATAGTTTATTGATACGAATGCGGTTGATTTAGATGAATAAGCTCCATAGGCGTGTGGGGTAAATAAACCGCAATTTGCTTGTAGGTAAAAACTTAGCAAATAAAATACTTTACTACTTACGTACTTAGTTTCTATAAAAATTACTACTACTAGCGGATGTAAATGACAGCATAGTTATTATCAAAAATATTTACCGGCACTTCAGTTCAAGAATCTAAACAATTCTCAATTACAACAAACCCATTATTGGTGCACTGAAATTAAACGTCAAGTTAAAACAGTGACCAATTTAACAGTGACAATAACAGTGAATCATGTAACAGGTATTTTGAATGGAATGGTCTCTCAGGCCGCCAGTGTACCAATAGCAATAAGCTAACTGCAGGCGCCGCCGACTGCGGTAGTAAAATACACGTGTTTAGAATCATTGTTCAACAGTAAGCAATCTTTGTCTCGCCCTCCCTACAAAAAAAAGTAAGGGAGGACTTTTAAACAATGAGCGTGTTTTGTTTGGGATCCTAAAGGGTTGGGATTGGGTCTGCAGCGCAGGGTCTGGGTATGAATGAGTCAGACCAGCCGGTTTATTCTGAAAAACATCACTTTTGAACTCACTTCTACAATATAAGTAATTTGCTTAAAGAGTCACTTTGACTTGTATCATAGCGGTTCGATAGTGTTTTTCAGAAAAGCTCTGTCGGTCACATTGTATGGCCTTTACCTTATCTTTTACGCACGGGTGAAGCAAGTATGTAAATATTCTGTGTGTATGTATCTATTGTGTAACCTTTTAGGTAATTGATTATAATTAATTATATCCAGTTCAGTGGGTCAGGGTTTCAAAATGACCTGCAGAAGGACCTTTCTGAAGAAGGTGCTTCGTCAGAAACAGATATACCTATATTTATGATACTTCTAAATGGTACCCATAATAAAGCCTTTTTTTCAAATCTTTTGTTAAAATTTTATAAAATTATAATAATACAGAAAGTGGTTTTGCGTAAGGTATCTAGTTAGGGGAGATGGTCCCTTGTCAGTTTGTTTGACATTTCGATGACTTTATATAGTTTATATTTAGTGACAAAAGAAGTTCAATGAAATCAATTCGGTCAAACCACACGCAAAAGCTTTTGTATAAGCCTCTAAAAGCAATTAGTAATAAAGCAGTGTATTCTGCTTACATTTTTCAGTTCTTGGGCATAGAATTGAGTAAAGTGATATGATTAGACTGAGGAAAGTAACAAATATTTATAGAATATTCTGTTTTATTTTATGGCCAGAGAAAGTCCATATTTCATATTATACGACAATAAAGTCATAAATAAGTTAACTAATATTGTATTTTATCAATAATAATGATTACTACATAGGTACCTACATAATAGGTATTAATACATAACACAAATCAATGACCGTAAAATCCAAGCGGTCCAATAAAGCTATTTATAGATTCTTTATGATTTTATTATGCACTAAATTATGAGTGACTGGGATTCGACTCGACGTCCCCCGTGCTTTTATTCTGCAACATGTCAAAACCCCAACATGACAATATTTTATTCACGACCGACAGAGCGTATCTTTAATATTTTATTGCATATTTAATTTGAATTTCAACTGAATGTCAGTATGGTTGATTGTTTTTCATGAACATTCAATATTTGTTTTGAAATATTCTTATAGCTTTTCGTAAATAATATAAGTGAAATGTACGACCGGTAATGAAATAGCAATAAGATAAAAATGACTTTGATTTACCTTTCATTTCCACTTGTTGCATTTATGTTTACACTGATCAACTAACTACTATTGTTCCCGGCTAACTTATCTGTGTATTTACCGGGTCGTTAAGAAGGAGCATGAGTTAAAACACATTATGTGTGTCAAGCTAAGACAGATCTGTTCCGCAAACTTCGGCGCCAGTTATGATTAAGATCGAGCACACGTGCCCACTTCGGCCAATAAAACGGTAGTAAAGTCGCTTACACACGAACCACTGATCAAATTATCCTTAATATCCTTAATAAACTCCAATGTGTGTACTTGATGCGTATAATAAAAACTTCCACGAGAAATATTTACAGTGATATAAAGCTTAGTACAGACCTGCATGATGGATGGCGTTTCGAGAGCTTGGTTTGTAAATAAACATTTTATTCGTTCGTTTTGATTTCTTTGTAAGATCTCGGTGTAAGGTAACACTTCATACAGATAAGGTTTTATTTATTCTTTTTCATTTGCGCTTTCGAAGGGGGAAGCTCTCTTCGTGAATACTAATGTAGGTAGTTATGTTTAGACTTGCCAGTTTCTGGAAATAAGCGCTGATCGAGTACATATTTAAACAATGTAGTTATTTTTTTGTTACCACAACGTGGTAACATATCAAATTCAAATTACAGGTCAGTATCCTACTGGGAATTATTTGAACAACAAACAATATCGTCAGTGAACCCGTGACGCTTGACGTTGATGACTGAAATTAAAATTAATTCTGCGCATCATTACGTTCAGTTCCAGTATTGTACGGATCGATTAAATAATGTAATGTCAACTTAATAAAGCAGTCGTTCACCTATCGCAGTGAAATGAAAACGTATGTGCAGAGGAGTAGTTAGCAAATGGAGTGCCCATAAATAAACGCGAAGGTAAGAAACGTTTTTAATGGAAATACTGCAGAAGATATGCAAACGATGACTTGAGTACCTACAGTTCTGATAAGTTACTTAATGAACTAAGCCCTTTACTCATAGTACTGTAGGGCAAATTCTCCAATAGTCACTAAGAAAAGATAAAACCATTGTGCTTTCTTGAAATTTAGGCGAGACGTCGATTTAATTAACGAAACGAAACGAAAAATTTAGCACTCCATTCGTAACTCGTCCGTGCACTGCCCCAATCCGCGCCATTGATTCGTCCACGCGTGCGATCATTTCCGTGATCGATGACTTTGTTAAACAACGAGCACTTAAGTATGCGTTCATCGTGATGAATAACGTTGGACAACCCTGTACTGAATTATTACGTAACATTAGAATTAAGCTCTTTGAAAGCGGAGGAGTGTACCTAGACATCAGTCTGTAGGTGAGTGTGGGCTGAATAGAGGTGTATCGACACCTTCTATTACAATTTAAACAGTCGCAAACCCATAGAACTAAATTACATCAATGCAATTATCAAAGATATGGCGCATTGGACGCCACGCCACAGGGGTAGAAGGACAGACGTTCTTAAAAAAGTGGTCAGGATAGACAGCTTGGAGTAGGTAGTTGGAAACCATGGCGCAACCGGGTTGTACAGTAACGGTCATAAGTGGAGTAGCAATCTACAAAGCAAATCGATTGACACTTTGCTTAAACTTACGACCTTTCGACGTCGTGTACGAATTTTAAGGGTACTGTGTTATTGCGTTCAAAAGTGCCTTATAATGGCCTAATTAAATAATTAAATAAATTTGACTTTGACTTTAACTTTGGATACATCACTTATACACACAGATGTAGGTATGGCCTGTACCCCGTGTTCACAGCAGTTCAAACTTTAGCATGCTACTGCACTTATGACCGCTACTGTATGTACTGTATTGATTGAAATCATCAATAAATAATACCAAAAGCGGACATACTGCTGATTTTTCAAAAATCGAATGTCTGTCACCATACTTAGTAAGGTGAATGACCGTCCAGTGCATACATGAAATTCTATAGATATAAACCGTACATTTCGAATCGGGAACAGCTCGAAAACTCATCAGAGTATCGATATTTGTTAACATCAATCATCCCTAAAACAAACGCGTGGCAGTCTGAAGCCTGGTCTCACTACAGCTTTATTTATGGCACAGTTAGATTTAGAGTGGGGCAACAATAACTTTACTATTGTTAGTATTTACGACAGTACCTACCTAAATTTTATGATATTGCATTTTTAATGCACTCTTTGTTGAAGGAGAGTCCTCCCCTCATATAAATCTGTATAAGGAGAACGGTTTTTAAAAAAGCCCAAAAAGGAATCGAAGAGAAAAGCTCTTTCATCGGCAAATCATATTGCATAATAATAAAACTGTACAAAGGTTTTATTAGTATCAACTTTTCGCATCTGTACAAATCATTTGCCTTAACGTCTCTATGCGGAAAGCGTTAAGCAAGATTCCATAATCGCTTGCCATTTGACAGGGCAATAAATTGAGAATGAAGATATAGTACCATGTCAGGTGTTGAACCTTTTGTAAGCTATTAACGAACCATTCAACCACTTGCCTAAGACCCTGTTCGAAACTGTTAATACTGTTATCAGTTTCAGTAAGTACTGCAATTGAGATTGAGATTGTTCTTATAGAAGAGAGCTAAAGTCATTGTCGCGTTAGCCCAAACACAATGACCTTTTATCTGATTCTACAATAGGATACTTTTCAAGTTACCATGCGTGAGAAATATATTGTTATTATTTTGGATTTTGGGCGATGCAGCTCTTTTTATTTTAGGAGAGGGATGTCTTCAGGTCTTAAACAGCCTATTACAACACCACGATTACCAAACGACAGGCCGGGTTCAACAGTAAATACCTAATAATTATTATACGATCATTATTTATACCCTGAACTCTAAAGTGCATAAGTTAATAACATTAAACATACTTAATGTTTGATATAAAAACCGATTAATCTCAGGCATGAACTTTCATCGACCTACATTTTATGTAACAGTACCTCTTTAAGATGAATCATCGTAACTCCACTACCTTTTATCGGGTGTATAAATAAAGTTAGGAAGTAGTAGCCGATGAACTTTGTACGACCACTTTATAGGACTACAAAATACGTGCCAAGTAATCATTTTCTGCTTATTATAATATTAATAATAAGACCTACTTACTATAAATGGCAGCGAGTGCGAGTTAAGAAAATATTTTGAGTCTATAAGTACATATTAGGTAATTATAAGCTTTTTGTGTTGGCATGCTTTTTGGATATCCCCATTAATTCGGTCCCTTCCCAGCAACGCCGACGCTATCCAGATAATGTAGTGTACATTACATTTAGGTACAAGTTTGCTTCACTCATTCCCATCCTAGCGTGGGTTGATATCAATCGATACTCTCCAGCCCCATCAACCAGCCTAACATGAAATACTGGATCGACAGTTTATTCACAACTGCAATTACTGACAATATGTAAGTATAATATGTTAGCTAAATAATCGAGCAAATAAGCTTGTTCAGCCGGTTGGGATGACAATAACAAAAGGAGCACTCGATAGTTCATTTTCCGCGTCACTGGCGACCAGCCAAAGCATTGCATTTAATTCTTTCGAACCCCCTTCCTACGAGTTGGACATAAACTGCCTTTCCTCAGTGTCAGGGACACAGAACGATTTATTAGTAAACAAGAGACGCCACGCGATTTCGTCCGGGGTGACTCACCGCTGTATAATAAATTATGCGTGTTATAATGTGAATATGTCGCATCTAGAGCATCGATGAATATGTAAGTTTTGCATAAATTCCGAACTAAATGTGTAATTTTTCTAAAATTAATTTGCTGTCTCTTCTCTGGGTTATTTTTCAGTCAGCATTTTCATAGACGATTTTTATTCTATTTTTAAATTGAATGGGATCTCACATTTACTTGCAAATTGCAGTAAAAATAGATCACATGCTTGCTCTGTCATTTGGGCAGCTAATTTAAGAGTGCTGCACATAACTGACATCTGTCACTGTTTCACTGTTTCAACATCTTGTTCAGACATAAAACAACGGCGCTTCTTGACTGAACTGAAATAAGTGAGCATTTGAATTTGAGTGAATATGTTGTGTGTGTAAATACTTGCGAATCGCGACAATAACATCTGTTTTCACTTTCCAGCGACAAAGAGCTTGCGTTATACGAAACAAGATAGGTACTTTATTTCTTTGCTTTTGCTGGACTATATAATTTGTTATAGTAAAAAAAAGATGACAGAAATGAGAACATTGATAAAGAATTAAACTTATTTACTACCCGTTTGTATAATTAATCAATATTAACAGAAAAAAAACAACTTTTACTTTAGAATAAAAAAAATTGTTCATTTTTTGAATAACAACTAACGTTCGATCAGCTGGTTCAAAGGTCAGTTCCCGTGCGTTGACCCCCGGCAATCGATTGCGCTTCCCGCCATGGAGTATTGTTGGCATCTCCATTGAATAATATTCATGTACTACTTACTCCTCATCAAACTCCTCGCACATCGACTATTGCGATTCATTCATTGTTTGAACAAGAATCGAAAATACCAAGTGTTTAGATATTTAAATATGTTTAGCAAATTTTATAACCTAATTTTAGGATTTACATTGAAAATAGGTATTACTTGAGTCTAGTAATCACTCAATATCATACGGTTTAATTGATTACTCTGGATTATCAAAAAGTTAGGGGAATATTTGACGAATATTAAATACTGGAAATCTTATTTCAGAATACAGACTGAATACTGGCAAACATTAAGCTTTGGCGCGACTATGAATATTGCGTGCCGTCTGTACGTGATGATGAATATATTTAAATTCATCCTTCTTTATCCTTTCACAAACCAAGCCCCATAGAAATTAATTAAAAAATATATTTACGACGCTATGAAAGTTAACCTGTTTTACATTTTAAATCACAAGTTTCTACTTCAAGTTAATGGAAATGCTGTGCAACCTGTAGGTAATGCAAATACTTGGTGAACATTATACAAATGCAATTCTTTCGTTACCCGCGTACTGTCTGAATACAAATAACAGAAACGCGTAAACTCCGTAGATAAAGGAACAAGCATTCTATCGCATCGGTAAACGCAGACTACTCCGAGATAATGTACGTAGATAATTAAAAATACCTTCTTTTCTTGTACTATCTTTACAGGAAGTGGGCACGTACGGAATCCGATATCTTGATATATGACTGGGGGGTCTTCGGCGCATTTTTACAACCCCCAGGGGTGTCTATATATTTATAAGGGTGTGGGGTTCCGGCGACCTTTACAAATACAGCTCTAACCGATATGCTCTACAAACTGCTGTCATAAAAGCGTGTTCGATGAAAGTAAATTAGTGACGTGCCTTGAGGGAACTCAGTCTGTCGTGTTGTTAATACGGAAATATTTAGCATGGTACTCTCAAAATATCCTAACTCCTAAATTTTTTTACTAACTAGCAACAGCAGTGATGTTAAGATGGACATTATTTTAAAGAGATGTTATCGACTTACATTGCAGACATTCGTGCCTTATTGAATGATCACCGAAAACTTTTGTGCCATTTCTTTTGTCATAATAACACCTCAAGAGAACCAGGAGTTTGTTTATATTCCAGTTCTGAAAGCACATCAAAGCTTAGGAACACAGGTGTACCTACTACTACTAAACTAACCAACATTTTTAAAATATATTTAAATCATTTCTGTTCTATTATATTTATTATTTCTTTGAATTCATTGTTAATAGGCCTAGAATCGGTTGTGATCTAGTTTTGCCTTAGTGCTTCCTGTTTTCTTAGACGGCAGACACCGGTGTGTTAATCAGTAGTCATAGTCAGGTACCTACATACTATTTTCATTGGCTGCAGCTATGTAGCACAAGCTTTTGACTTATGTAAACAAATAACTTAAAGTGCTCTATGAAGGGAGCTGACTATTAACGTGGGAACTAAATGATGGGGCTACATATCGCGGGTCTCAAACCATAGGGGCGTACACGCAAAAATGCGATTTTTCGTTTTTAATGCCATTGGATTCTACTATAAGCAATACATAACCTAAATTTTTCTTGTAATTTAATCTTAATTACTTTTTGTATAAATTGCAAAATATTGTTTGCCGTAAGATAGACAGTCTATAATTATTTTCAAGCCATAGAGTCGTATAAGGGACGTAAGAGCAATATTATTCCTTATTAAGTCAGTTTTGACGTGCCATATAGACGTATGCACGTACGACTTTCAATTTTATTATAAACTAAGGGAAACGTGTGGGGCCATAGAGACGTATGTTCATACGGCTGTTTGTTTTATTTTAATCTGTTTTATTTTTATATACCTACTAGGTACTCAAAACAAAATAGGGCCCACCACGTTTTTAGGGTGAAATAAAAAAATATTAATGTTTATCATGTTTTTATGGACAGACGTGTTTAGGCTAGGTTTTAAAAAAGTGTTTAAACGTAATCAATAACTAAAGTTGTTAATTTTTTTCTAAATCAAACACAATGTTTCCCTAAAACACTGTTTTAGGGAAATTGTAACAAAATAATGAAAAAGTAAATTTCACTTTTCACTATTTTTTTGGTGCTTGTGGCTTGAGCGATTTTATGTTTAGAAGGGAGTGGAGCCTCCTCTACTCCGTATGTACTCGCTGAGCCTATCAGGTACACTTTTAATCAGATGGGTAACGTTTTGTTCCAGTATTCGTTACAACAGACTTTTATGCGCGTTTATGAACTCCTGTAGACTATTCACTCGACTGTTGTTCTCTTCGAGGCTTCTATTCAGTTGATCCCATAAATATGCACTGGGATTGAGGTTGGGACTGACGCAGGCGATGCACGATGGCAAAACCGGGATACTGGTTTTAGAAAGAGCTCTTTGTGTAATACGGGCCGTATGTGGACAAGCCGTATCTTGCATAAAACCAAAACCAGAACCCACTCTTTATGAAAATGGAATAATATGAAGTCAGAATCCTCGCTCATCATAACTGGTAGCAATTACAGCACCCTCATTCAGAATTACCAGCTCTGTTTTGCACGCCAAGCGAATTTCCGCCCAAACTGTAACACTTGAACCCCAGAAACTGTCTGTTCTATGAATGCATGGTTCCGTAAAACGTTCGCTTTGTTTTCTCCACACTTGTATTTGTTTGTCATCACTATAAAACTTGACCTTACATTCGTCTATTAAAGAGTAGCGCACCAAAGTTAGCCTTGGTCCAGTACAAATGTTGGCGAGCGTACCTTAAACGCTCTGCTTGATGAGCCCTTGTCAGTTTAAGTCGAACAGCACATACTCTGAAACATTGGCCATCTTCGTGGAGTCGATTACAAATGATTTAATCACTGACTTGTGTACCATTTGATTGGCACAATCGGGTTTGTAAAGCCCGGGCGGTTAAAATATTCTCCTGACGTGCAGTTAACCTGATATAGCGATCTTCAGAAGCAGTTGTAGTTTTAGGATTTCTTTTTCTAAGACTCCATGCTACACTCCCGATTTTCTGGTACCACTCCTACATGTTTCGGATAGCTCTTTGCGACACACCAACATGTATTGCTACAGACCTCTGAGATTTTCCCCTGAAGCAGGACAACTGCTCTCGCTGCGGTTTCCATGTCCTTATGACGTCCAGAACCAGCCATAATAATCATTATTAACATAAAATTCAAATAAAACTGTCCAAGAAAGCAACGATTTACAACAACAACTACAGTCACATTGAGAACACAAGTAAAAGAATTTGTGCAATTTACGTTCTTTCAAGCACTTTACTTTTTCTGACTTCCCACTTGAATTAAACCATCAAGTTTTCGCTCGAAACATTGATAAAGACTCACAAACAAGTCAACTACATAATCTAATGCTTCATTTTGCTAATCAGTATCTCTTGAATAATTCTAAGACAAAAATTGAAAATAAGTATGTAGTGGTTGGCCCTATTTTGTTTTGAGTAGTAGGTATATTTATTTTTATTTTCACACAAACATTGTGTAATTACTATTATTTGTTTTTTTTTTCTAGATAGTAGAACAAAACTGGTTTATACTTCTACTTTGAATTCCAACACCTCGCAATATTAATGACAAGCCAGACAGCCGTATGAATTTTTAAAATAACGTAAATAAGGGTAATTTTGATGGGTTCTCATTCCTAAATTGCAATATTTTAAGTCACCAACTAGATAAAAAATAATATTTGTACAAATATTAATAATTTAACGAGACGGGTTCTACGTCCATAACATCCATGCATTTTTGGGAGAATTTTGATGGAGTTTTACCGTATAGTCGTCATGCCAAATAGACGTATCAACCAAAAGCTAGTGTTATAGCGGTAATACCTTAAAATTAAGCATCCCATAATAATCGTAGTGTAAATATATAGCTACATGCAAAAACACAACAAGCTAGGTCAATCACAAGAAAAGTTATTAAGTTTTTTGTCTCTCCTGAAAAGTAGGTGTTTGGTGGATACGCCCCTATGGTTTGAGACCCGCGATATGTATTACTGTGTGTAGTGTGTGTGTTGTAATAGACATTAGCATTTGCGTTATATTTCATAATATTTAGAACGCTTCATAGTGAGTAATGTTGGTATATTCATATTGTTTGACGAGTTGGTGACCACAATTATAGAAATATTACGAAGTGGTCAATAAGAGATTAATGTATCTTCGCACGTAATCACTTGATTCTACGATACCCAGACCGAGGATGTTACTATTCTTAGCAGGTAAGAACCAATAATAAACATTATTAATGTTATTATAGTTATTAAGCATGTGTTTTAGTGTGTATTGCTAGACCGGTGATCTGTTGCTCCCATTTGCCAATACATCAGCTGTGGGACGGGTCACGCCCTCGCGGGCGAGCGGTGAAAGTGGGCACATTTATAGTTCGGCGCATGCACAGGTAGCCCCCCTCGCTGCGTCAGTCTATACTTAGCCTAAGACTACAGACGTAGTGCAGGGGCGGACACAGAAATTCTTGGGGGACAAATACAATAATTAAAAGTATTGGAACTGGGTGTAACTTGTAAATATACAAAGTTGCTTGAATATTATAAGCTTAACTTCGATACTTCACTTCGATATGAATATGGGATGGAGGGACATCGTAATAAAAACTTTTACCATCAATGTGGCTATAACATAGTTTTCATCATCATCATCATTTTTCATCAGTTATTATAAAAAAAACCGCGGTTCCATATTAATTGTTCCATTTTGATCGTGTAGGGAGTCTAGAATCACGTATTGAATCCATGTAAGAGTTTTCGTTGCGATTTCCCTTCGACTCGTTATAATCTATTGTCAAAACATTCACATGAAATGTAATAGATTAATTGTTTGTTTATGTAAAAAATGGCCTTGATGAGACTATAATTGTTAATCTGTCAATAAAATCGCCATCTCTTGTACACTGTGTCCGCGGCTAGAGATAATATTAGGCCGCGCACGCGCCGGCCGCCCGCGCGCCCTCACTGCTGTCTGCGTGCATTAATACATATTTGTATTTAAACTGTATTGACTACGCATAGTTTATGAACTCTGCATATAGCAGGCGTCAATCGACTGAAATATGATCGAGACGGAAGCGAACGCATCTTTCGACATGTGCATCTCAAATTAAACTCATTAATAGTCGAAGTTTTAATTAGAACTATGAATCGTTTCATCAGTCCAGTTATTCAATTTAATAATGTTTACTGCTGGCTACACTGGCTCTCAATTCTAAGTAGTCACTTTAACAATTGAAATCCCCGGAACAGCAATTCCATTTACGAGTACTAAAGTAAAAACTACGCTCAATTACTTAAACACTTTATAGCCAACGTGTAAATAATAAATTATACGGTCACTTCACACAGGTATTAATAAATTATGCAAAAAGCTCCTTTGCATGAACTCTAGTCACGTAGAGCCACATACGACGTTATACAGTGAACAAGCAGAAGCGGTCAATCGATAAACAGATATTGCTACTGACCACGGTTAGCTCCAGGGCCGTCTTTAACATATTGTAGGCCCCGGGCACAAGGATCTCGGGGCCCCTGTGTGTTTTATGTGTACTGATAGTTGAAAAAATTAATTTTTTCATGTTCAATTGACTCTATCTCAATTATGTGACTATATTGATGTCTTGTGACTTTTTCAATTCATATGTACTTTCTAAGTTTATCTTGGACATCACTGACATCGGTGAAGGAAAACATCGTGAGGAAACCTGGACTTATACCAGCCTATTACTGTCCCACTCAAACCATGTCAGAGGCCCTTGAGGTGGTTTAGAAACTCTGACACTAGGGTGTGTGGGGTCGTAAGACCTTACTGCCCACACGATAAAGAAGAAGAATAAAAGAGACATAATACTCATTTCTTAAGCTTGGAGCAAGAAAATTATTGTAAATCGCACTGCAATTCAAATGTTTTGTCACTGAACAGACTGCAAGGAATGATTTTTTTGGGGACAGGCCGGGCCCCAGACGATCGTGGGGCCCTGGGCACTTGCCCAGAGTGCCCAGTGGAAGAGAGGGGCCTGGTTAGCTCTGATTTCCATGTGCGGGTAAACTGTGCATGCGAGAAATTATCGATAGATGGTTTGATAGTTACTATCGGTCAAGTTTTGATTTGTCGATGTAGCTTTAGGCAATAGCAATTAAGTTTAGTTCCGTCAAAATGAGCCAATCCACAATCTCTTACCAATTAAATTAATTACGTATCACACTAATTTATTATGCTAAATGTGTTAAAACATATACTTCAATAATAGTTAAATCATCCAAACCGAACGAAATTAATCAGCGTTAAATATCCAAAAGCATAACTAACAATTACTTCGAAAAATAGGAGAAATTTTGACACGGGTTGGTTCGTTTTGACAGAATTAAATAAACCTAAATATGGAAAGTAGAAAATGAAGGTGAAGCAGTTTGTGCCTGGATGTACGAGGATCTCCCGGTCCCCCGACTCATGGTAGGAACTGTGGGGTTAAAATCGGCTTTAGGCTTTATTTCCAGTTACTTATTTAGTTCAGCTTTACTAGATTACATTCATGACAATGCTATAGGGTTAATTTGCTATACAGGGTGGAATTTTGTAATACCACCTGGAGGGAAAGTACTCTTAATACTGCAGATAGAAAATTTTACTCAAAGGAAACATTCCTTTATTTTTGAATAGAAAGCAAACTGCATTCAAAGATTTTCGAAAATTCTCTTCTCCCACACCCGGGAATCGAACCGGCTAAAATCTGAAAAAAATATATTTCTATCTGCAGTATTAAGAGTACTTTCCCTCCAGGCGGCATTACAAAATTCCACCCTGTATATGACATCGCAAGTAGACATTATCAATACTAGCCATACAGTATGATTTCGGTAGGGGTAAGACAAATTTTACACAAGTGTATTGATTCTTATCGGACGCTGACTTTGTCATGTTTCCTTATAACCTAATATTAACAACATTGATAACACATTTAAAAGATTTTTCAGGCTTTCTTGCGACGCAGACGTCTTATAAGCTAAGGTTATATATTAGTTATCTTTGTCCATCTTTGTGTTATTTAGCCACCACCGGGTATGCAATGTGAAAATGCAACGAGCAATTCATAATTATGCAGGTTTCCAAAAGCTTAAACGTTCCTAAAATAAAGAACAAATCGAATAGGTATTCTATTAATTTCAGAATAGCCAGATTCTCGCCAGCCAGCCAAGATCTTTGTACCTAGACGTTACCATACTGCTCTCGAGTATCTAGTCTACATAAGCTTTTCTTGAAATCAATGGCAAACATTTTGGGACAGCTGCCAAAGTATTATTGTTTGTGCTAATTAGTTTTGTTTAACTAGGTGTCTGTATTTGAAATTAGTTATTGTGTGTATAATCATCATTACTAGCTTTGCTTTGCTCTAGTACAATCTCCATATCATTTGATATTTTAGAAGAAGCCAATAAATGGAAGAACCTCACAATTTTTACAAGCAAAAATACAACTGTAAGAATCGATCAGCAACATAAATCAATTCGTTGGTGGGGAATGCGACTAAGGGGAGCATTAAAGTAACAATCTGGTATAAAGCAAGGGAGACACGTAACGAGTCCAAGAAATAAACTTGACCATATAAAAACGACGGGTAACGAGAATGCAGTATGCACTTTTAAGGTTACAAAGCAACTACGACAAGAGTACACTTGGTCACACAGGCGACACGCCTTCAAAACAGTGCACGCCGAAATAATCTTTCAACCAAGGACTTTCAGACTGTTTTACCGTAAAGTTTGAAACAAGGAGTCGTTAGCTTCTCGGTCAGCTGTACCTAGTTCTAGTGAAACCTGATGAGCGTTGTGACATAAGGAGAATGCGTGAAATGTTACTCTAGCAGAAATACAAGGAAAATGGCTCTTGGGACTCACAGTCGATACGACACCCGCTGTGCCTGCCTACTGCTTTATGAGAGCTTGAAAATATAAACTCTTTTGCAAAAAAAACGGGCACTTTAGATTTTTTTCTTACTTCAATGAGGAAGAACAAGAAATAGGTTTTATTAATTTGACTATGTATTGGCATGTTATTTGAAGCATCCTGGCATAATTCTTTACGTTCCAAATTTAAAATTAATAAAATAAAAATAATTATTATTGTGGATTATTCTAAAATTGCTTTACTAATGGCGCGAATTGCTGAAACGATTTTTAACTGATTACGATATTTTTAAACTTTTTGGATATTTTCTGATTTCTGAAACAATTTAATCTTTCTTTTTACATTAAATACCACTTTTTGATATGAGTGATAAAGCGATAAGGGCCGGTATAATTATAGCCCTAGGTTGTTAAAGAAGGTTGTTCGCAAACTTTACGTGTCTCAGCGGCTAAATGTGAGTCGTTCAACTGTCCAGAGGACTTGGCAACGGTATCAAGAGACCGGTTCGGTTAAAAGAAGACCCGGTTCGGGAAGAAAACGATGCTCAGAACGAAGAGATGACCGCTTTTTGGTGAGTCAGGTGTTGCGGAATCGTAAGGCGTCAAGTGTGGACCTGAAGAAGAGCCTTGAAGAAGTAAGAAGAGTAGAAGTTAGCTTGTGGACGGTCAGGAGGAGGCTTTTGGCTGCCAATATCAGGAGTTACCGCCCAGCTCGGGGCCCTAAATTACTCCGTGAGCACCGTGTTGCTCGACTTCAGTTTGCTCGGAACTGTGCTTCATGGACTCTGGAGGTCTGGAATAAAGGATTTTTTTTGATGAAGCTAGAATCTCTTTGTGTGGAGAGGACCGACGCCGGCGAGTGCTGCGATGACCACGGGAACGCTATGCGGAAGTGTGTTTCGAAGAAATCACTCCTTATGGCGGAGGCTCCGTTATGTTTTGGGCAGCAATTAATTCGACGGAGCGTACGGAGTTAGTTTTCATAGAAAATGAAACATTAAATGCACACCGGTACATAATGGAAGTCCTAATTCCATATGCACAACCCACATTGACTGCACTTGGGGAAGATTCCATTTTTATGGACGACAATGCTTGCCCGCACCGTTTTGGCGACGTGGAAACGTACATGCAAGAAGTTGGGATCCGTCGTTTAGATTGGCCAGCTCGAAGTCCTGACCTCAATCCAATTGAGCATGTCTGGGATGTTCTAAAGAGACGGGTAAGATCAGTGCAACTTGCTCCACAAAACATCAGGGAGCTAAAAAGAGTCATTGCAGAAGAGTGCGAATGTATTCCTCAAAACGTTATTAAAAACATCGTGGAAAGCATGCCCAGAAGGATTCAAGCTGTGATTTTGGCAAGAGGAGGTCACACTCGTTATTAGGTTTTTACATTTGTAACTTTATTTAATTAAAAAAAGTAAAAAAAAATCTTGTCTTATTTGCCGACCACTTCTTATTGTTTGGGCGTGTACATCGGTTTTAAAGAATCCATCGTTTTTTTTCTTTTAATTGCCCGAATTCACTTCACGCGCATTAATTTACACGATTATAAGTATACAGACTACGTCAAAGAAGTAAATTTCATTTAATTAACTCAAATCGACCTTAGAACGAAAATTTCCTTAGGTGCCCGTTTTTTTTGCAAAAGAGAGACTAAATAAGTAAAATACTCTATGAAAATATGAAGTTTGCTCAATTTTTATGCAAATTTTATGGGATTCTTCATATTATTACACTGTCTCTGAATGCGGAGTGTAAGCAACTACTTATATGCTTTTAACTACTTTACTTTTTATCGAGTTCGTGAAATGAACAAAAAGACGAAGTTTATTCACACTGAGAATATTTTAAAGACTAAACTGATTATGACGATGTTCCAGACTTACTAACGTTAAACCACGCACTAAACCATAAACAAACTACGCCCATGTGTCCGCATATAAAGATAATAATTATGACTAAATTGCGAGAAGTTTAAACTCCAAAATAAAGTCTGCCTTGACATGTTGCTTGAACAACCTTATTTTTACAAAGAAAACTGTAACCAAAAGTACGATTACTCATTGAACTTCAAACATAATTTTATCTTCATCGTCGACAATTACTAATTTAGCAGAATTAAGACTAACATATTTAATACGCTGATTCCAAGAAGTCAAACAATTGTTATAACATTAAGTTTTGAGCCGCACGCGAATGAGTAATTCAGAATGAAAGCAAAAAGCTCTCACCCAAGAAAAATAAATATATTGACTAAGAAAACTTTATGCTGAATTTGAGATTTTCCATTCCATAATGGCATTAACATTAAACTATTTTGTAGATACTAAAGAAAATATAGGTCAACGACGTCATAGATAAAGTTTAAAGAATAAGCTAAAAATACGATACTGAAACACATTTGGAATAACAATGGGAAAGCGGTATAGAGCTAAATTACTAACACAATTATCATTTGCATATGCGTTGATGCTTATTAGCATGCAATAGAGTTTAAAATTGTTTGGGGATTTGTAAATTTGGACGGATGCAGTGTGACTCACCGGAACATTGCGCTGAATAGTGTCCGGACTCACCTGGGAGTCGGCGGCGAACAAGCAATGAATACTAATTGACGAATCTGTGAATAGTTGGTACCACAGTGCTCAAACATACCCTCAATTAATTGTTACAATTTACATTGTTAATTTTTCAAACAGCGACTCGTTTTGAATTGAAATTAGGATCTGTGTACATTTTTGCATGCTATAGTGTGGTTATCATTCAACAGATCTTGATTTATGCCAATTTAGTTAAGCGGCCGTACTTCCTTATCATAAGAATCTTCATTAACAGACTTTATTTATTCACTGTTGACAGTGCATAAATAAATACAACATTGTCATTGTCAGCCATCATTGAGACCCTGTTCCCTCTTCAGCAGTTTTTATATTCTAGATTCTGGTATTATGTATGTTTTCCCTTTTTAAACACAGTCGGGTAAAGTATATTGGAGTTATCGGTGTATTTTAAACAAATTTACTATATAATACCAACAAGTTATTAACAATTTATTTATTATTTGATACAAAAAACCGTATGATTTGCCAATCTAATCAAGGCAAATGCAATTAGTTAGACAAATTCATTAGAATCGATCAAAAACTCAGCTGTTATCAGAACCGTATGAATAACCCAATTATCGTCGATTCACATGTAAATAGTGCAGGCCTATTCAGCGGCTGAACAACTGAAATGTATCCGTCCCTCTCTAACCGGTTTGTATAAGTATTATTTTTGTATGTCCGTCCTCTTTGCGGCTAAATTTATCTCGGAGATGCGGTTTCCGGTCAGCACATGCCATTCGGCAGGCTCCCAGAGTTGCATTGCACTCAATTTGAATGAGTTTGTGAAAGTCATGCACTTCCTGAACTTTAAATACGACAGATGTTTTGCTTTGTCGCGATAATCAAAGATATTCTCATCAAATATTATAGTCGAAAAACAAATGCATTATTTTTGATTGTAAGCAATGCGCATGCATTTTTCCGGAAGGAAATGTTGAACCAGATAACAAAGGTATTATATTGTACTTTTTCTACACTATCCTAGTAGTGGAACCATTTTGTTTACTGCACCTTGTGCAGCTGATAATGACTAGAGACTTTATGTCATCGTTATCAATTTTCGGCCTTCTTATCAGTTCTTCTTATCTGTGCAGGCGTTAAACAAAATTCAAAAGAGAATTTTAGAATACTGAGATGTATTTTTAGCTATCAGTGTTGTTACGGTTTTTGTTTATGTTGACTAATGAGAACTCCAGAGAGCTTTGACTTGCATATTGCATAAAAAAAATAACACATGTGATTTAGCTGTTCTTGTTATTAAAAATAAAATTAATAATCGTTATTCTCATTAATCAAAGAGTTAGTAGGAACTTATCGGATAAGAAATATTAGCTTTAAGCAGAATTTAACAAGTCATCGTACACCAAAAATCATTTTATATGGCACGCATTACACATGGCACGACCATAATTGACGTGTACTTTAAGTACAAACATTATATTATGTATTAACGAGTATTATACTTGGAACGACACTCATTACCGTACCGTGGTCTGCAGTCTAGAGCAGTTGACAGACTTAGGATATTAAAATATTTTTAATGAAAAAGAAATCTGATACACACTGTGGCGTGGTAACAAAATAATTAGTGATATAATTATCACAGTATCCGTAAATCTCTTAAAATATGATATACCCCAACAATAGGTACAATTTTACCTTGTGTACCCAACTAGGTTGTTTAATTGTTTTGTTTTTCACGAAAATTGTATTTCATTATTGATGTATTATTAGGATCTGAACTTACTTCAAAAAAGAACATGGGTTCCAAAAATAAATAACTATTATCTATAAGTGCGTATGTATAAATCTAATGGCGCCTACTAACGAGCACATTATTAACGAAACATACAGAGTTGTAACATAATTTAAATCTAGGTTATCAGCGCTTCCTGGAAATCTAGGTTTAACCAAACATGGCGTGAAAGATGACCAGTGCACGGGGCATCAGTCCCAAGTATGTTAATATTGGCACGAATCTAAAATCCTGATTAGTTATTAATATTACTTTGATGAAGCTGACAGGATGATTATCATCAAAGGTGGTTAAGGTAGCTACGCAGGGTTCGTTCTGAAATGCAAATTTTAATTGATGATACATTCATGCGGGTAGATGAACAATAAAGCTATTTATCGCGACTAGGATTTTGATTAAGTTTAAGAAAAAAAATAAAGTTTTTAGTTTCGTATGCTTTAAAAATTACTTTAGAGTTAGACTCACTGGTTTTGATAATAGACGATCTATGACGTTCAGAAATCATCAATCTTTCTTTTTACTCACATGTAAATTAATTGGTCTATTAATTACAAACATAAACTAAATAAAAGTAAAGATAATAGGTAGTTCAAGCGAGATTTTGTTGAATGATGTGTCGAATAGGATGCTATAGATAGCGTAATGAATATTTAGGTCAATAACGATGGCCTCCAGCACAGTTTCAATTTAATTATGACTCACGTTAATTTTCACTTCTATTGTCCACTAAATTAACATTTTAGTAACCTGTACATTACAAAATTATTCAGGTATCTAATCTGAACTTAATTTTGGATCCAATTTATTTTTATAAAATTATCACTATGGGTGACATCGCTTGTTGTTAGATTTATAGAAACTGATAGGGTATTTCGGGACAGCATTTCAAGCCCGGCTAGCTCAGTCGGTAGAGCATGAGACTCTTAATCTCAGGGTCGTGGGTTCGAGCCCCACGTTGGGCGCAAATACTTTTTGTTCATCCTCATTTTTGTTGATAGAATTTACAGAAAGCCTATCATTGAATTGATTGTTAAATCTACAGATTTATGTATAAAAGATTTATTATGTTATTTTAAAATGTCCAGAACCAACTATTTCATAATTTTATCGAGACTGCTAAGAAGTAACTCAAGAGATGTGTGAATTTGTGTCCATTTATCACTTAGATCAATGTTAGCGCCGCATGTTACAGTCAGATGTGGCCTCGTTTCAACTAAAGAGAATTACACATATCATACAATGTCGGCCGTATACAACACTATACAGTATACATAATATCTACCGGTGATACACCTATAGCTATAAGTAAGATTATTTACACATAACGCGAGCGACGAAAGACTGGTAACCTAGTTTTACGGCAAAGATCAATTTCGTCTTAAACGACTGTTTCATAAAAGCCTCGATTTACGAAGGAATTCATAATTAGCCATAAATAATTAGCATAAAAAGTATCATGTAAGTTTAAAAAGCCTTGATTTGCCATTTGCATTAAGAACAAAGAATTGAATAGGTACGAACTTTTTTACGGTACCTATGTATGCTGGGAAAAAATACTTAGTTTAAATACTACTAGTGAAAGAAAATTTTAAAGTATCCCGAATTTTTACTGAAAATTAATGCTAAACATTTACTAAAACAAAACCGTTTTCATCCAAAATACCCATGAATACCTAATATAAGCTACAACAGCCAAGTGTAGACAGCCAAGCTAAGTGGTCCGCCGCGCGCCGTAGGGAAGGCGGTAGACAATGCATATCCCGTGCAGTTTGCGAGGTATATATACCAGCCGGGCCACGAGCCGAGCCCAGACACCTTTTGTTTCATAGAACGTCACCCACACATAGCCGTGGTATCTCAGTGCATAAAATGAATCTGTTCAGGAAAGTGTCAGACTTTCGAGACTCAAACTCAAGACCAATGCGAAGCATGAAGACGATATATGTAAATATACATATATATATAATAAAGCTCAAGCTGCTTTATGTTTATCTGTTTGTATAAAACGCGCTAATCTCTTGAAGTACCAGTTAGATTAGAATTTATTTTGTATAGCCACATTTCACATCACTTTTTGACTTCCAGCTATTGACTATTTAATTCTATCCAGGAAAATTTGTATACCCATTATTATTAGAAACTAATTTTCTGGGATAAAATTCCTAACATATTTTAGACCAATACCTAATTACATTTCGTATTAATCCAATATGACAATGGCACGTATAATGGCAATTTATAGCAGTATTTTCCCCATAGTATAATTAATTATTTACCGTGATTTTGTTTGGTTTTGTGACTACAATAAGAGGATATTTATTGTCCTCCTCCTACGCCGACAATAAACTCGGCGAAGGAAAGTAAACGTGTCATGATTGCACCTTTACTGAACTGCATTTGTGTTGGCGTCAAGAAATGCTACGTAATGTTATAGCAATTTTGAATTGTGATAATGTTCTAATCTAATACTATTATAGTTGTTGTTGACGACTCGCAATGCAGCGAAGTAAGCGGCCTATTAAATTGTATAGATAGGAGAGGGAGGGATGAGACCGAATAGCATTCCCTGATCTGATACATTGAACAGACACAGAGGTCCTAAGTTGTCGATTATAATAGTTTTAGAAACTATTGCAAGTTTTTCGCCAATAACTGGAACTTTTCGGAAAGAATATTAATAATACGTTTTACGACCTTGGTTTTTGTCAGACATTCTACCTATAGTTTTACTACAACACTCGGTCTTGATTTACGTATCCAACTTTCCAGTATATATTGGAACAGAATAAATGTCCAGCAAAGGTCTGCGATATGCTGACTTGAGTGATTAATGTTGAATTGTTGATACTAATAAAGCATAACGATTCCTCTGGTCAGAATAATATACTCGTACCTCATATTAAGTATATCCTTTAATGAAATTGAGAGTGAAACAATTGTATTATAAAAATACCCAGGACATACTTTGGTAGTAAAACTAATGACATAATATAACAACAACGTAACAACATGGTATGGAAATATCCATAGTATCTATTGCGTACTACACCTGTTTTCCTGCACTACACTAAATAAATTAACTTGGTTTATATAAAGTTGGTTTCAGTAAAGTGAAGCAAGGGCTATACTCTCACAAGCACAGAAAATAAATAATGGAGTGCTCGGACACAAACGTTTTACATCAATTTCCATCTCCTTAATGCAAACATGAGGAAGTGGAGAAATCATACCTGTAACAAAACGAGTACAAATGGCACGTCGTCGTGGGAATCTGGTTCCTGCGCATTTTTTTCGTATTTCTCGCTTACATATCTCTCCGTTTACTTACTATTCTGTGATCGCAATGGACCAGTTATCACTTACATAACTAAAGTTTAACACAAACACGGCCTATATGCGCTTGCGAAGGAAGCCGTTAACATCGCGGTCACGCCGTGTTTAAACTGTAATTAAATCGGGTTCAAATCTGATTCAACTCATCCCGTTCGACCTAACTCATTCTATCTCGTTGTAATCTATTTTTGTGTTCGGATTAAGAAATTTTGGGTGTCGTAATAGACTGTAAATGTAATTAGCGTAGCAGTTAAATTAGTCTAAGAAAGTTTGGTTTTAGATTTTATGTTGGCGTTTTAATCAGATAACGTGATTATTATTCCTACAAAGGAAAACTTTAATCGTGACTTTGAGTCAAATATTGTTTCGAAATCGGAAGAATGCTGTGATAATAATAAACATTCACTCGAATAGCAAACCCATGTCACCTACAGGACTAGCTGTCGCGTGGCCCCAATAAAATTAGTCGAATTTTTCACTATTTGTAACGGTCCACAAAATAAATGAGCGGGATGTCTTCCCGAGTCGCGGAGGTCTACAGGCATGCCTCCCACTCGTCACTTAGCCCATTAATCTCCTCCCAAACGGTCCGTCCGTCTGTCACTGCCAGTAATCTAATACGACACGCCAGCTTTTTGTCCCCATATTACTTGCACTCAGTAGAAATACGCCTTAAAATGGTCGTTAATCCGTCAGTGGATAACGGTCCCTTTTAAGGGAGAATCAAACATTCTCCGGGTAAAAGGGAGACGTTCATTGCGAACATAACTGGTGGAACCTATGTGGACTTACATAACACCACGATTGTAATCGAATAACGTGATCCGACTGACTACACGCGAATCATAAAATGCCTACCTGCATAGCCCACATTCTATAACGGAATCCTCATCATGTTCCTTCTATGGATGTATATGTATATGTCCCTTCATGTCCCATACGAACTTATGAACTACTCATATTTAACAGAATGTTGTAGAAGAAGAGATAAAAATTATTCAGTAAACGAAGCCCATTTGCTAAAACGTTGTACCTTATACGCTTTTGTTTTGTATTAAAAAAGAGATTCCGACAAATTGAGAACCTCCTCATCCTTTTTTTGAAGTCAGTCAAAAAGAATTTGAGTGCTCAAAAATGCCTGAGTTAAGAAAGACATTGTCTGTTAAATCAGACAGATTCAGATAACATAGACAATGCCAGTATAATAAGCAGCACGTTTCCGGCGCGCTTGGGACGAGATTGAAGTTTAAAAGTCCTCAGGATACACGTATCTTACGCTCTTTAGTATGCATGAGCTATCTACAATGGGCCACATCTTCCTACTTATTATTATTTATAAATCATTGGACCCATTTGTTTGTTTGTCTTTATTTATTTCTTTGCAAATTGTGCGCTTATTATGAACCTATTCCAATAAATTAATGGTTTAATATTTAAAAACTTACCGCAATTTTCTCGTGTGTACTGCGCGTGGGCCGGGACTTGGTCGGTGCGGGCGCCGCGGCACTCGTCGCTAGCACAGTCAGGAACAACCCCACAACGGCTATGGCGCGCATGTGAACACGGACGCCCATTGTCCTCCCGATCGCTCCCATCCACTCCTGTGTATCCCGACCACATTTAAATTTCAAATTAGCGGCCCGCCTTGAACTGCCGCATTCGTCAACCTCAACCCTCTTTCTGGTAATCGATTCTTTTCCGTATACGTCTTCTTTGTTATGCAATACGCATCGTTCGGAGGCTCTATCTGTGGCAGAGCATCGTCTTTCAGACTCATGTTGGCATTCTAATTTTCCTTTATTAAGTATCCTACATCTATCTAAGTCAGTCAATTTATGAACTTGTTCTAAATTATCATTGGAATGATTGTCGTGTGCCATTCTTTCGATGTTGGTTACTACACATGAAGTTTGCGAGTTAGTGTTCGTCGTGCTTGGTGCAGTAACCTTAGCGATGTGATCCATGTTGGAAGGGGTCGGGTTCACAGCGAGATTGAGTTTTGAACTTCTGTGAGAGTGATGTGCGGGCGTGTCGCGTCTGTAGTGTGTCGGCGAGTTTGACAACATTGTGGTAACTGCAGCAGGTAGTTCGCAGGTGTCAGCTAACCATATTAGAGTGTCAGCAGCGTCTAGCAGTTCTCTCATCTACACTGTTATAGCATGGAGCACTTTATCGACATACTTCCTGTTACCGTGTTCCAGATTATTAATTTCTCTGTGGACGGGATGCTGTGTTATCTCGCTACGTGGGCGATGCGCTGTGTTTGTTTTGTACTTATAATATTCTTGTGGGTACAAGATATCGAAGCGATTTCTGTAACAAAAGAAAAATGATTTTAACGAGATAAGTTACGACACAAAGAAATTCTTTACGCGTTATGTATCTACGTCTAAGTTTTTTTCACATTACTAATGTTGTTGATATTGTACGATAATTAAATTCCAAAGCATCGCACTCAGGTATATAAATAAATGCAGTTAAGACCATATGAGAACATGAACTCGTACCTATCAAGAGTAGGTAACATTGAAAACAGGAAATCCAGATAAGGGAAGCTCCTTACGAGTGATATTGCTGTCTACATTGTGCGTTGATAACAGAAGAGAAAGTTAGTATTTAATTATATTTCTGTGATAACACCTGCGCCTGCGCCTGTAGCAATACATTAATCTTTGTTAATAATTATACAACAAATGGTTTGTTTGTGTAGACTTTGTATGTATAAACAGAGGATCGTCGAAAATACTTTCAAACTGGTTTGTAAGTTCTATTCAAGAGTATAACGAGACAAAATTTATTATCACTTAGTCACTTGTCACTTGTGCTTGTAATATTTTTGTGTTTGCATAGCCTAATAAAGTTATGGTCAAAAAGCTTTTAAATTTATAACATAATGCCTGCAATCCCTGAAGGGTTCGGCAGAGGTGTTTCCATTAGTACACCTTCAATTCGCCAATTATGCTTACGACCCATGTAAAAAGGGCCTATTGCCATCAACCGTGCACAAATCCGGACTATGAGGCTGCTACTGAGAAATTCCTGATAAAAAATACCCATTACCAATTTGCCCGACCTGGGAATCGAACCCAAGACCTCATACTCGGCCAGTCGCGCTTTGCGACCACTAGACCAAAAAGGCAGTCCACACTACCATTCATGATATTTTAATGGAAGACATGCCTACTGTAAATGTTTTTAGAGTTCAGGATAATAAATATATTACTCAAAATGGCAATTAATTAATTTTCCTTTACAGTGAGTAGGTTAGAATTGCTAATTGTTTCAAAGTATTTTCATTGCGTGATTCCCAATGAATAACTAAGGAAAAACAGTTATAACCAGTTCAGTAAAATCTTGTCTAAGAAGTGTTCGTCGAGTTTTCTGCCCGTTCTTCCCTAAAAAGACCTAACTATATTTTGGAAACGGCTTCAACTTTCCGACTAAATGACCGACTATTTGACAATTCAAAAAAAGAGTTAAGGGTTTGTTGAAATAAATGCTTCGAGTTTTGACTTAGGCTGTTTATACAAAACTGTCTACCAGGTAAGTGTGAAAGACCTTACTTAATCTAAATAATAATTATACTATCATAAGTTGTAGGTGTTGTAATTATTATTCTGATTCACCTAAACGTTCCGATTGTATTCACTTTAGTCTCTTCTTATATGAGAAATTGGTATTAGCAATAATTCAAATCGATTTGAATTATTAATTATTATGAATATAATATTTTTTGCAGATCTTATTGCAATGATAACCCACCAATAAAAAAAAACAAATACCTATCGTTTTACCCAATTTTGACCAAATGCTAACGACTAACATCAGTGACCTAATTTATGTATCGAATGCAAGTTTAATAAAACAAGGATTATTTTATTACTTTGTGATTGCAGAAAAATATACAAATTCATTACCAATTGCAAAATACTTGCTAATAATAAGAATAGGCCATTAACCCCATTATAGCTTTGAATGAAAATTTTGTACTGATATTTTTCTCATTGATATGTTATTTTACTAAAGTACCTGCCAGGCTTATGCGAATATTGTGAATGACATAGATATAAAAGTACTGGGTACGTAGATAGGTTTCTTAGGTATACAGGCGAACTCATTCAGTCTTGGTCAGATTATAATTTACTTTTGCAAGAACCATACACAGAAGAGCTGCTTGTCCGAAATTATGAAACAACAACAAAAAAAAAAATATGCATCGATGATGAATTTGAATAACTTTAGAACAAATAATACTCGTGACAAACCTAACATGAAACATGCTAAATGTTATGATAACGGTTTAAACACTTAACAATTTACCGTAACTACATTTGACAACATTTGAAAAGCTCTCAACTAAAGTTTTGAATGTTATGTGTAATAATACAAGCTTAGTTAGCGGTTGGCACAAGTAACGTGCAAGTGATCCTAAGTGTGGGTTATTTATAAACGAACTCAAGTCTAATTGGAGCCATCCACATGACCGAGAGTGATCTACAAATAAATCATAACACAACACAGTGTACACAGTAACTAATTCAGTGCTACTAAATGACTGTTTACAAATAGAGAAAAAAGTTTTTGCAAGCACATTGCTTTGTTGATGTCAAAAATGACACTGATGACAGCGTTAAAAGAGTTTGTCAACAAAAAAGAAAATAAGCACACCACTTAAAAAAATATATAAAAAAGCTCAATTGACAAAACTTACATTTTCTTAATCCGCTCTATAATTACATACAGCAAAGAAAATCATGAAAACAAAACAACGCTTGCTTAACACTTGGCCTTCCTTTCCCTTTCTACTCAACAGAGAGGGATAGCAAATAAGCTTACACAGCTGACACTGAAAGCACTAATAACTTTGTAGAATTCACACTTAGACTTTATATCCAATGAACTTGTACTCAAAAATGATGAAGCTAGCTAATTCTCTAAGGAGTTGCCAAAAATCAATATATGGAACATAGAAATAGACACTATATTAATTCATACGTACAAACGGTATAGTACTTAATTTAACTAACACACTGTTTACTTGAAATTCAAATTAAGTACGAGTTTATCGTAAATGAAAAAAAAAACAGTGTCCATGAGCGCAACGCTCGTCTCGCGTCTACCGTCGCGACCACGCGCGAACTGACTACACAATTTTTGGATTGGTCGGGGATCGGAACGGCGTGCGGCGGCTCCGTTAGACTTTAGGGTTGTCAGTCTGTTCATTCAAAAATGTATCAAACAAAAGCTCATTAAACACTACCTATTTTAATTTTGTGCATAAATATACACCATTTGAAATGAGAAAATATAATGCATAACTGCACTGGATTTTCTATCTTGTATTTGTACACGTTATGGCCGGAGTTCCTACAGATCTATTAAGTAAGTAAGTAGATTTAATTTCCTCTTTTTTTCGTTGATGGAATTGTGGTCTGCTGTTTTCTAGTCGTGGTCTTTTCATTCCTGGTTTGTATAATATAAAGGTTGACAACCCTAGTTATGCTGCCATTACGCACGGCATTTGTTGCGTTGTCCCTTTCCTTTCGCATGCAAGAGATGCGATCCGACGACATTATAAGCCCCCTTTAAACATGACATTATCAATTAAGTTTATTATACAGAAAAAAAATTACGTCATATTCTGTGACATCTTCAATTTAGTATATCATTATTGAGCAACACAAAATTTAGGGTTAATTTGAAAATGAACTTCATAAAAATATTTAGCTGATTATACTTTCAAGCAAAACCCTATTCCAAAAAGTTGCTATCCCTTAAAAATGCACATTATGCTTACCAAGGACACTATAAGCATAAAACTTTTGTTGCGGAACACCGAACCCTCGTTCAATTCAGACTTGACGATATTTTTTTGTTTTGTTACCGCACGCAGCTTCTGTAGGCCCTTTGTGCACAAGCTTAGGGGAACTTATTAGTCTGCAGTTCAATGCGTTCAATTAACACAGTTTACCGTTAAGAAAAAAAAAACAAAAGACTCACTTGTGAACCGTAGTGTCCAAAATTACCAAGCACCATTCACTTTTAATTTAAATTAATAAATGAGTATGGTAGCGAGGAAGTGAAACAAAAATATCTACCAAAATTTTTAAATCTGGCTTGTTTTACTTAAACAGGGTTATAAAGTTCCCTCTACGTCGTCTAGACACGCCGTAACTGTTGTAACTAGGTAAGCTCCAGACGCGACTAGTTTTGGAAAATAACATCTGGTCTAGACATGAGACGGTTGCATATATCGACTACTAACACATTAATGTAAACAAAATGCCTTTTTTGTGTGTCCAAAATAGATCATAACCTATTTTTCTGACGAATAGAATTACTCATTGAACCATTAAAGTTAAAAGTAGGGCCACATTTTTATGGGTCGTTCCTGGCATTATTATCATCTTAATGGTGGTATAGAGTTTAGGAATTAGACTTTACAAGCGACCCAATTCACGTACAAATTCTACAGAAAAACTGTATTGAAATATTTCATAGATGAAATTCTCTAGAGAAATAATCTTCTCTTGTAGTCTTAGACAGGAAAAATATTATAATGGTTTTGTTTTCGATAATTAAATCAAACTCTAATTAAACAATCTCTTGTAATCAGAAGGAACTCGTACGCACTATATTTTACCTATATTTCTCACAATTAAAGTCTCATTTCCTTTCGTAATGTAATAATCACGAGATATCGGAGCCATGACGATATGACAAATGATCAACGATGATAGTGTGATATGGATGTTATGAGGATTCATGTTAGCTAATATTATTAGTAAGAAGTGGAATCGATACTCGATAATGAGTAATATAATGTAAACAAAACATTCTGTGTCAATGAATCAGCGGTTAAATAAAAAAAACGTTTATTCTAAGTCCAAAGACCACCAGGTTGCTTTAACGTACATACCACAACTGGCAACAACCTATCCGATCGAGTTGTATACTATATTGATACCTTGCGGATCGTCTTCATCGGTTTGATTGCTCTAATTAGATCTTTTAATTCAGTGAGCGCTCCTTGACCCCCCACATGAACCCCTACTATGTGCAATCTGGCAAAAAAATTACATAAATGCACAAACGGACAAAAAAATTTCATACTTAAATGCACAAACGGAAAGTCTGGAGTCCAGAATGAATATAACAGCATATTTATTTTAAACTCCAGAGTGATCTACGTTAAAATATATGTGCAGCGTAAAAAACGAATGAATATTACGGAGGTTTTAAATAAAGTTCAGTAAAGACAATTCGAATAACGTTCGACCATAACAGAACGTCTGGATGTCCACTCACAAACAGGAAAACCGATGGTTAAAGGAAACGGGCAAGTTCACGGTAAAGTACTATAATGCGGTAGTTTAGCATACCCACTGTGTTTGGACAGACAGGTAGACGGTCTCGACAATTGACAATGTTTCATCACTTATATGGTTTGATACTAAAATTGGATGTTAATAAAGAACCTTACGCCTGCACATTGTATGGTATATGAGTATTTCTCACGTTTCAATAGAATTGCGATGTCACATTGCCGGAAAGCGATTTTCTTGGTTGTTTTATAAGTTGAACAGCAGATAAACATATAATAGGATTTTAAAAGTTGCTAGAAGTCTCTGACGGATCGAATCTGGAATAAAATGATTCATCTGAGAACTAAGGTGGTCAAAAACTATATAGCCAGCAGAATAAGAAAGCAAAAGTTGTGAAGGGCCAGCTATATTATACCCGAAGATCCTGCAACCGTTGGGGTAGACGTTTACTTTAGGGAAAGACCAAACCAAACTCGGCGTAATCATGATCTTTGCAATGAGATTCGTGAAACTGGATCAGACTAACCGAAAATCGAGATAAATGTAATAATAATAACGTAATCGCACACGATTACGCATAATTATGTTTCTTTTCCTAATAAAGTTAAATATTATCTAAAGTCCTGTGTCGACGATTGTGTCGAAGGAAATGGTCGTCAAAAAAGTACAAGATTATATCAGCAACACGTGAGTTACGTATACGGTAGATAGACAGCTTTGTGCATGCACACTGCAATAACAAACAAGGTGACATTGTTTCCTTTTTATTATTAGCTAAGGTGTATCTTGCTTAAATTGATGGACTACTATCTTAATCAGGCAGGTACTTTTTTTTTAAGTACAATGCTTCCTTGAGGCATTGTAATTGATGCAATTACACATGATCCCTGTGATCCTAACAGGAGTAAACATTTTCCTCTTAAAGATGTTTGAAGATTAAGAGTACCGCCCCCCTCCGATCAATGCGGCAAACTTTTCTTTACAACCAGGATGTTTGATAGCAAATTGGAGCGTACCCACCAACATTCTAACACTTATCACGGAGCTTTACACCAATTAAAACTTTTGTTAAACTTTTTTAATTTACTCTAATCGCCAGACGAAGAAGAATCTAATCGTCTGACATTTCAACTTTCCACACACATACACATAGGGACATTTAAAAATAGCGTGTGTGGCCGACGCAGTTCTCTCATATGGAATAGTACGTGCCTAGGAGTGATGGCTGAGGCGCCGGCGCAACGTGACTTTGACCCACGACTGAGGATTGTTATTATACCAATCACGACGCCTCACATGTTTTTTTAAATATTTATCGAATGCATGTTTGTATAGTCTGTTGTGGTCGCGGAAGAAAACAGGATATCGGTTTAATTATTTTGATTGATTGTAGGTTGTAGCTTCAAGCACAGAAAGTCGTTAATGGAATGAAATAAAGGTACAATCTAAACATAGGTACTAGTTTCCATTAGATTGGAAAACAATAACGATGATTCCTGGCTTTGATGTCAGGAATTATCGTTGTTGTTTGAAATGCAGATGCAATTTTGATTCAAAGCTGCTTCTGTTTTTCATAATTATGTAGCTACACAAGTTGTTCTCGTTTAACTTTCCGTTCCTGATACAGGGTATATTAAGTAGATGGTCAAAAACCTTATTTCATGTTAACGGCATACATGAAAACTATCTATACCTGAGTTTGTTTGTTTTCACTCCTTTTGTACCGATTGCACAAATATTATATTTTTTACGTTTTTCTTTTCATAATATGTAGTGAACATAAGTGAACACTCACATTATGATAGAAACAACTTGTACAAGTCGGCAAACGAGAACGGAAGGTTCATATCTAGGTCTCATAACTTAGAAGATGCTCATCCTAGTCAGTATGCACTAGACATCACATTCTATTGTTTCAAAACTTTCAGAAAAATAAATATACTTAAACTGCAATAACTGTTATCATTTCTTCCTCGCAATAAGCGGTGATGACTAACGAGTAACGCTGGTTGTTCACCAATTTCTAAGTACTTGACCCACATGCAAGCCGACAGTCACCATGTAAGTTGACTAATGGGATTTATGAAAGCTAACGTTAAGTAGGGTATAAACTTAATGGAAAAGTTTAGACGAAGCTGATGGCTGTAGTTGTAATGTAATAGTTCATTTTCTGGGAATAGGGTTATTTGAAGTAGGCCAGCCGTTAAATATTTGTGACGGTGCTGCTTGCTACTCCGCTAGATTTCCTAATTACACCACTAGATATTTTTTCCTGACAGAGCCTTAATGAACCCAAATAAGTGAACTATTCTTGAGCCGAATGACTAGACGACAGTCAGACGGTACTTCATTACAAATACGGGACGTCCAAAATTAGTATCTACGATAAAAATATTGGGATTCCGGATTTCCGATCATTCATATCAAAACATGAGTCAATGGAAGGATATGAAGGTTCGAATGCATATTAATCATCGTTCTCAGAAAAGATCGTGTTTCCGGCAAAATGAAGACCACCGTTTTCCAGATTATCCCTTTGTCAACATTACCAACTTGAAATGACGACAGTAGTTTTAAGAGTAGTCAAGAGGTGTAGAAGCATATCCGTGATTTTTTTAGAAATAAGAGCAAACCATGTTTTATAGCTTGAAAGTCTTACATTTTAGGACCTATAACGTGTTGGGAAATGTCATAAACGACGTTCCCGTGAAAGATGTATGTTACAGACAGACGCATTACCAGTTAGGGAACCAAATAGTGCCAAAGACTAGAGGAACATTTTCTTTTAAATCATCACGACACGTTTATGCGTTTGGTGCATTCATTTATAGTTGAATGCTCGATCTTTTCTCAAGATATTGCGACTTTACAATCAACTCTCACGGGTACATCAGCATAGCGTTCTCAACTTTAAAGCTTTTTTATAACTTCTTAACTTTTGAATAATATATATACCTTCAGTACGTGGGAGTCTCTTTAGGGGATTGCTTGATAAACCCAGCCTCCTAAATAGAGAGGGTCTGAGGACAATCTCAAATCACGTCGGTTGCTTGCATTGTTAAACAAACATTATTGATATCTTTTTACTATATTCTGAATACAATAGACGCTTGTAAATTATTATCGCCTAAAATATGTTTGTTTGATTGTTAATGTAAGCTTTTTCTTTTAAAGAAATCTGAAATGAAGAGATTACGACCCTTTGCTGCTACGACCACTTGTGGCTACGACCGTGTGTTGCTACGAACATGTTTTTTTATTTATGTATTCAATAAGGTTTGCCAACAGCTTCTTCAATAATACTCGTAGGTCTTAAGTATGTTAACAAATAATTAAATCAGTCATGGTCTTATACAGGATAATAACAATAACCGCAACCAATAACAGGTTAACCAGCCTGTCTAAAAATTGGAAAACACTTAAAAAATAAATTAGAACTTGGCTCTAGAAAAAAAAAGACATATTTAATATTTTCAATTAAAAACACTTCTGGAACTAGGATTGATCCACACTTTAATTAGAACATAATAGTAACTACTCATATAAATAAAACCGTAATTACATTCGAATTTATAAACGTAACATTATAGATTGCAAAAACGTGTTGCCATAACCGTGTGTTGCTACGATCACTTATTGTTGTTACAACCGTGTCACTACGAATGTGTTGCTACAACCATATGATGCTACGAGCTTTTGTTGCTACGATACCTTGTTATTATGACTGATAGTTACTACGATTGTTTATTGTACAAATGTGTTACTACAACCGCCTGCTGCTACGAACTTTTGTTGCTACGCTCGTATGTTGCTACGAACGTGTTGTGTCGAATTGTTGTTACTACAACACGTCGTTAATACGCCTGATATGTTTAGTAGTTACTATGACTATTTATTATTAATACGATTTAATTTGAGTGTACGTTGTTACAATATTTTTGATGCTACCCTCCGTATGCAATGCATTGTCACTATCAAACTGTAACTGAAGTAATCAGATAGGATGCATGATGATACACACAATATTTGTATTGGGATAATTCACTATCAACGGATCATTTTGTGCGTAATATGATAAGGTTTTGGAATGCTTATTGTTATTAGTAATTATCTAAAATTTTCCATAGTTGTATTTCATTATTAATAGTATGTAATTACCTCCGTAACTTAAGACTACCGCTATTGCGTTGTAAGTGTCATCACAAGAATGTTTACTGTTATTAGTCAGGTGTGGTAGGTCAGGTTAGCTAAACTATAGGTTGTAAGTACTCTTAACCGACGTAACACCTTGCTGCATTTACTATGCAATACGATTTCAAAACCATCGCTCGATTCTATTGCTGCAAGTTTGTAAGAAGAATAAAGTGCTTTCCCTCTCTGATTACAAATTGAACATTAATTTTGTTAGTTAAATGTCACATTAAAGTGCTAAGAACATATTTCGTCGAAATTGCCCTGAGCTCATTAAATACAACAAAGAAAGTAGTCTCACATTCTAATTATTGCTTGTTATAACATATGACCAGGGCACGTGTGTGCCTTCAAGGGTGAATACCTTGTCCTTTGTCTAGGCCACTTTGGATTGGATCAATGCTTACCACGTGGGAGGTATCAATTAACAAAGAGAAAATGTTAGAAAATTTTAATTACTGGTTATGCTATTTTAGATGGGAAGATATTTATTGTGAATGTGACTTTTTATAAACGAATATTATTATTTATTATTTATATTCTTATGAACTCCTAATTAAACTAATTAATATGATTGTGTTTCTAGTGGGTTCAGGTCAATAGTATGCGCAAAGAATAAAATTCAAACATGCGAACATGGGCTTCTCAATTTAAAAAATATTGCTACTTTCGCATGTCCAATACAATTCTACGACTGATGAATAATTAATATTGTTATTCGAAAAAAAAACAAATACTTATTTTGGATACTGCATTTATTTCACATAATCATCTAAAGCCAGTCACAAATAGGATATTTATTTCATATTTCGAATCCCTGAGTTCACATCTAGAGCATCGTTTCGCAAAGAACTCGACATAGGTAGGTACTACGGCACAGTGATAACCTTTTTTTATAGTTAAGGCATACCTAACACCTTATGACAACATATCATTAATAACTAAAATGCGACCTTTTGTGCTGGATTCACGTTTAGGTCTCGCCACACCAGGTGCGATATTATTACAGGGGGGATATTGAGATATTTATCCGTAGAACATTTTTATGATAATTCGCGCGAACCTTCACAGCTGACTTACGCAACCTGGGATGTTATCTTCCCTGTGATAATATCACATGTGTGTAGAGGCGCTTTAAGTTCCACGAATGGCAAACAAATGTTTCTTAATTTTTGGTCCTGCTTGATTAATGATGCTGAGTCGTCGCGGATGCCGCAATGATTCATGTAAATGTCCCTTTGGAATATTTCGACCGCGAAGTGTTAAAGCAAGCAAGCAGGTCAGGAGTATTTACTTATAATCTGTTGTTGGTTGAAGCCTTATTTTCCATGAGGTCGCCCTTACAAAATCCCTTTAAATGTTGTAATAACAGCTGCTGTCACAATTCTGTATGCGAAGCAAGAATTCTGTTAAAGAATTGAATTTCTCGATCTATTGAAGGTGAATCAGAACAAGTTTCAGTAAGCAACTAGGTACTAGTGAAATAATGAAGATGGGAAAATCCCAGAGTATTATAGAGATTTTGGAGTAGATTTTTGTTAATAGGTCATTGATGTGTGATTTTTGTTGTTGTATGTTGTAGATTATTTATGTATTGTGATTTATAGGCCTTAGTTGCTTGAAATAAAGGTTTATTATTATAATTACTAATGGGTTTTGCACAACCACGAAGCACCTACAGGTCCTTAGACCTTACTAGATAATGACAGTCACTCGTGTGTCCTGTTCTGTATAGTCGGTGTTTTGTATAATAACGTACTTAACTGTATTAATATATTCAAACTAACTACATACAATATGCAACAATATTGCACTAAGGTCAGATAACAATTTCATGTCGTCTCACAGGTGGCGCTTGAATATTTATTTATTTATTTATTTATTATTTATTTATATATTCTTTATTGTACACCAGATGAGATGAGATTTATGTCTCAGCTTTTATTTACTTATTGCGAAATATTCAGAAATGTCGGTATTTTAAGGTATTCTTATATAAAGTACGAAATACTAGGAATAGCTGAGACTCAAACATGTTCAATTTGACTGAAGAAAAGTTATTGAATGAATTCATAGGAAAGAGTTTGAGGTCAGATTCCAAAACTATTTTTTTCAACTTCTTTTGAAAATACCATTAAGTATATAGCAGTTGACAAAAAAATGACCTTTAATACCTTTACGAAATACCGAGATTTTGGTCCCTCTTGAAGCCGACTTTTATATAAAAGAAAGCTTAAATAAAAATAAGTTATTTTATTATTTTATAAACAAACATTATCGCACATGTAATAGGTATATGGAAACATAATTTATAACAATTAGTTGCGGCCTGTCAGAACGTCGACCCGACGAGAACGACATCCTGCGACACGATAACGTACCGATCGACAATATAACTTAACTAGAACACTAACGTATAATTACCATCGTATACATACATTTACTGTCATAAATATGATATAACGAGTGTAAAAAGATTCATGTTGAAGCCTAAAGTCACATATTATTCACATCAATGCGATTATTTTTTTGGTCTGAACCATACTTAGGAATCTTCTGGTTACGGAGATATAGATATACGGACTCCTGGGGGCCTACCGCCATACTCTTAAAACATTGTTATTTTAATATTATTTTGCAATTTATGTTGTTGGATTTTGAACTCTCGGCGCTGATCCAAGCGTTGAAAATCCAACAGTACGGAAGGCAAAGTAATATTAAAATAATACTGTTTTAAGAAATGGGGGTAGGCCCCCTGTACGATATTCATACACCCGAATGTACAATGTCTGGCGTGCGTTACCTTGCGCAGTGCAATAAACAGTGATTTACGTAACACACCACATAACATCACGCCTGTAATCCCCGAAGGGCTAGGTAGAGGTGTACCCATATTAGTACACCCACATTTAGCCAGTTATGTTTAGGTCCCATATAATAGAGGCGAGGCCTATATTGCCATCAACCGACCACAAATCTAGACTCAGAAGTTGCTACTGAGAAATTCCTGATCGAAAAACCCAATAACACTTTGCCCGACCTGGGAATCGAACCCAAGACCTCATGCATAGCAGTCGCGCTTTGCGCCCACTAGATCAACGAGACAGTAAACAGTGATTTTTCACATTAAAAATAAAAGATATTTCCCAGCAATATTTTTTGCTGAAAGTTACTTAAGAGACACACCACATAGCCGTAAACTTCACATACTGACCAGTATGTGAAGTTTCTCATACTGTGTGTGTGTCTTTTAACACCCCGTATAAATAAATCATCACCCTCTCTCTTATGTGTCCAAGTCCCATATATTTTAAAACGGCGAGAATTAAATTCGTTGCTGAAACAAACGAGCTGAAAATTGACACAAACAAATTAAAAAATAAATGCTTAAAATTTAATTCTATAAAAACTGAGGCTAACATTGTTTTAAATTGTGCAGAATTTAAATCTGGCCTGTCATAACCATTGCTGTCGTAACATTATAACTGATTTACATGTTTAAATTCATCGTCAAATCTGTTGTGTTTTGACAGTATTTATTTTAATCACAGGCCATATTATTAAAATTATAAAACAAAAGGCTCACACAGAATACTCCCACACCCTGTCAGGTTTCATAAGAAGGGGAGATAATGAGTAATCTCATTACTTCGAAAGAGTGATAAAATTAAACATGACAATCAGTACCTACTTTCTTATAACCTCTGTACCTCACACAACAACCTAAATATAAATACTCACATGCAATTAAAATATAACAATTTGTTTTTACTTCAAACAAAGAAAATATTATTATCTAAAATTACAACAGGTAGACTAAGTGTAGTAAAATCTGTGAAAAGAATTCGGCCGACAGTCCGTTAATCGGGAAATGTTTCGAATAGAGACGAAAATAGAAAATTCGGTCAAAGACCACGGCTGCTATTTAGCTGTCTAAGTAGGTATGTCCGCCCATTTGTTTTCACACCACAAACTGCTCGAATCTGAGAATTTTAAATATCAGCACTACAGAATATGGGTAACTATGCAAAGTGTAAAGAAATTTCTGCAGAGTAGCCGTATCCCGCTATGGAGGATTCCACAATGCAAATGTTAGAAGCTTTCGCGCATTAGTGCGATATCAGTAAGCACGTCTTATAGCATGTTACTACAATAAAGGAAAGAAGCTTTAATTTAAAATAATGATTTGTTTTTCACTGCGTTTTCTAATCGGATGATAATAATGGTAACATATAGAGTCACTGCAGCAGTGGAAGCCTAAATTACAAGAATGGAATCCATTAATGAAACCCGCAGGAATATGAGAGCTCTAATGGCCAAAAGCCCAATGAGACAGTTAATTTGAATAATTTACGAAGAACCTGCAATTTGTCAATCAAAGTGGGAAACGGGATTCTACCTGTAATTAGACGACATATGGATGTCATGCGGTCAAACACTAGCTGACGGTGATGTGATGACGCATTCATTTATTCCACAATTATTAAAATATGTAAGTAGGTAGGTGGGATTTATTTATTAATTGGCCTCTGAGTTAGTACTGACATGAATGGTTATATTTACCTTAACTTTAGGTGCTGGCTTAGTATGTAAGCGAAGTTTAGGTGATTATTCTGAATGGATAATGAATGGACTTTTGTGTTTTTTTTTTTCGTCAAATCAGGTATTTCTAGAAGTCGCATCCATAGTTTCTTAGCGAATAATGATCTTTAGGTAAATATGCATCCGATTATCCGACCCCTAATTAAATAAAATAAATAAATAAATATCTTGGAACAACTCACACACGGCCATCTGATCCCAAGCTAAGCCAGAGCTTGTGTTATGGTAACCAGACAACTGACGAACAAGAACTACAATTATAACGCATATAAGTCACACGATACTGTCTAACTATAATTCGTTTGTATCTTCTCTTGATCTCCTTCCTCTCTAGCATTAGGTATTCCAGCAACGCATTGCGATGTACCTAATAGATTTTAAGTAGGTATATTATTTTTATCACAAATACAACCACCGAGTCTGGTCCGATACCTTAACGAAAGTAACTCCTACTTTCCATTAATTAGTGAACAGGTAATAAAATACATAAAGCCTCATTTAGACGATGCAAGAAATATCTTGCGATTTGACGTACATTGCGGGACCGCGCGGCTGTCATGTGACTGATCATTGACGGAAATGTACCACAACTTGCACGATATTTCTCGCACCGTCTAAATTAGCCATAACTATGCCAATTAAAATATAATATTAAACTTGAATTTCCTTATTCACAAAATATAGTCACGAAATTCCCCATTCCCAAATTTTAATATTTGATAAATCTACCCCGATAAACAATTATTTAGTCATTACAGGATCCGGTAAAAAAAACCAGTACTCTATAAATATGCTAATAAATAATGAACGAATAAAGTAAATAATGCACAGCACAGACTTGCTTGTTCATTTTTGAACTGCATTTAGACATTCATTTATACATTATCATTGTTTCCCTTCACACAGTCTCTACTTTCTAAGGGCCTGTTTCACCTTCGATTAGGTTCCGATTAAATTACTTGCCATGAATAGTATCTACTCGCAGTAATTGGTGAAGCCAGTCTCTTAGTGTACATATTTTAAGAGTTCCACTTGCTGGAAAAGGCATAGGTATTTGTTTATTGCATTCATGTTAAAAAAATGTTACATTTAAAGTAGTATTAGTTATATACTTTCAATTCCTATATTGACTATATTGTTGTTGATGCAAATTACAATGCAATGCAAATAAAATTTACAAATAAGTTTTGTAAAACCCGAGGGAATTCAGACCAACGAAATGACACACAAACAGGGAATCGTACTTGCATTATTTTGCAGTATTAATGCAACTGGGTTTATTTAAATATTTTTGGAGTCACTAAGTACATATTTCATTTCACAAGTACTTGAGGAGGAAAACAGATATTCATGTAAATAAACGAACACGACCACACGTCGCGCTAAACCGCACATCGTTATTGCGAAGTGACACTATTTTATTTTGACGTCAAAACTCCATGATTCAACCTTGCCATTGATTGGGAACAACGCGTACGCACGTCAACGACTACCTACCACACCCGGCAAACCAGGCCGAAACAAATCTAGGAAAGGAAGGAATTATTATGAAAAACGACACATTTGCATGTGAAACTATGTGAGAATTATTTTCCTTACATCGGAAAACCCTTCACATACGGAATATGTACTACACACCTCTGCCTGACCCTTCTGGGC
The DNA here is from genome assembly GCA_949316365.1 of Hoplodrina blanda. Lineage (NCBI taxonomy): Eukaryota > Metazoa > Arthropoda > Insecta > Lepidoptera > Noctuidae > Hoplodrina > Hoplodrina blanda. The sequence continues at coordinate 10,484,215 of OX438592.1, forward strand.
ATATAGGCGTGATGTTTTGTTAAATTTGCAAATACATAATACTAGTGAAGTTTAGTCATCTTTAAAATCTGTGGATTTTGGGACAGTGGACTGAGTTATTCATAATGATTTCCAAAAAGAAGTCGCGCCCAACGTGGGGCTCGAACCCACGACCCTGAGATTAAGAGTCTCATGCTCTACCGACTGAGCTAGCCGGGCTGTATCTACTATTTCGAAATTGATCACTGCGTTCAATAGTCTGTTGCATAAGATTAAATACGGGGTATAACAAAACAAATCACATAGCCGTTAACTACGCATAACCTATCAAATTAAGTATCTTTAAATAAAACAGGTTTTAAGTAAATGAGTTTTTTCTTGTGAAAAATGACTCACGCAAAACATTGTGCATAAGGGTGGCCTATTTAAAGTTTAGTTATAAGTTTTAAAACTTTTTTTCATAAAAACCTTTCTAAGTTTATATAGGACATCACGGACATCGGTGAAGGAAAACATCGTGCATCGTGAGGTAACCTGGACTTGTAATAAAAGTCTGAAATCGCCAACCCGCCTTGAGCAAGCGTGGCGATCAATGCGTATGCCTTCTTTTAACGAGAAGGGGCCTTTGCCCTGCAGTGGGACAATAATAGGCTGGTATTAATTAATTAATTTTCATAAATATACGTAAAAAATAGTTAAAACGTTGAACTTCAATTTTCGTAACCAGAAGTTTCCCAGAACAATAATAAAATGATCACAGTGATGAGAAGAACCGTAACTTTCGGCTTCTTTAGGTATCTTGTCTACACCCGTCAAACTGGTAAACCGAACCGATGACATATATGAAAAAAAAAAGTTACCGACTTACGTCATAATTCATTGACTCACGCACTGATGCATGTCCAAAAAAAGGTTGCATTGCTACAAATTAGGATACTTAATTCATAACTTTACCTCTTTACGTGTCGCAATGCGTATAACCTCACCTATAGATACGTAAATACCAACATTACTAAATGAGGAAGCAATTATTGAAATAAAATTAATCTAGAATAACCATTATTAGACTACTGCGTTTAGTTTAAACCCATTACAAATATATAGGTGTAAGTAGGTACTACATACCTTTACAAGTAAGTACAAAGTCACACTTTATTTTAACTTTTCCATTGTTAGGAAAAGTAAATGCTTTTGTATAAATATGTAATGACCTTAATAAGTTAAATGTTAGTAGCCATCGATCATCATTATGATATATTTACGAGAAACGAGATGACTATGTTTACAACAAACTGACTCACGCGCCTCTGTGTGCAAGCGCATGCGTCTGCACTTCACTGTTTACGAAAAAGGTTTTGTAAACAAGTTTCAAAAGAAAAGGTTCGATACATCTTAATATGGTTAATTGGGGTTTCATGTAGGCGATAATTTTAGTAAGAAGTAGGAAAGTTCAGGTAACTGTAATTAGCAGGCAAAAAAAACATTAATTACTGTATTAGGTATACTTACCTACCTAATCATCATAACATTATTTAGAGTATGAGAAGGAAGAAGGTATGCAGTGATCTTATCTAAAATCGAATAAGGGATACGTACCCTACTTATTCGATTTTAGTTACGATACACAGCATACCACGGCGCCCCCAAATAACTTAAAAAACATCAGTTTTGGTGCAGGTTTATACCAAAAAACCACACCTTTTAATGAGAAATGATTCATTCAACCTTTCACAAGACTTCAATTTCAATTACTTTATCGTTTTATTATATCACTCAACCTTCATCAAGCCCACACAATAACGGTACAACTCAAAAGAAAAACGATGCAAAGAAAGCACTGGTACCATTGCACACAACGTACAGTACCTACTAAATTAATTACAATAAGCGCACGCGCATTCTGCTCATTACGACTCGCGACGCACATAAAACCGTCGGGTCTCGATCGTAAACGGGGTGAACGATTCGATATGTTCGCATATTGTCATCGTACCGAGAAATGAACATAATGACAACCAAATTAACCTTTATTATGAAGATATGGTAGGTTGAAAGTACTTTGTGTTTACAGGTATTTTTTACATCTTTCATTTGTTTCAATTGCTTTTATAGGGTAAGTTTCAGAATGATTTTCTTTTATCATCTTAATTGTCAATCTCTTTCAAGCACTGCTGAGAATGTGCCACAAAAAGTACGTATGTAGGTACATACATAGTTACTGTACTGTAAATCAGGCATGTAAGATGGAAGAAACCTTTCTTTATAATATGATATACGGCAAAGTTAAATTATTATATAATAATATAATGTATAATGTCGCTTAAACCAAATAGCCATTTACCCGATGAAACAATTCTAAGATACAAACTGTAGTGTTTTTTCTGAATCCTAAAGAATAAAACTTGTATTTTCCATATTCTTTGAAAATTGAACTTAAACAAGAGAACACTTTTTAATTGAAAGGAAAATAAATAATAATAATGCGAAATATAGGCTAGTGCATAATTATTGTTGTTGTGTGTTTTAGTTTCCTGTGTCCTATATTAATATCCTGTAATGTTCATCAGTTCCCACAAACATGTGATTGGGATTTACCCAAGGTAAGTTATGTACGAGGTGGATGTACGTCATCGTCACCGTAACGTAAACTTTTACCATGGATGATTGTTGACCCCCAAAGCAAACAACAGCAGATGTTTTTAAATAATCTATAAGTTATATTTTCTTCTCGTCTAGAATATTGTGTTTTAGTAATGACTATATCAACTTTTTAAATTCATAACTGTTGTCCGCGGGTGCTCAGCAGTATGCACCTTTTTGATTTATATGATACAAGACCTGTATTATTAAACGACACCCATTTTTTATCTGTACATTCTAGGGTACAGGCCCATATAATTTTTGGCCATATTTGACGTTTAAAGAGAAAAATACTTTTAAATATGGTTTTTTTACTCCTACTTTAGGATGTTAATAGTTTTTAATTATTCAATAACAATAATTTGTATCTGAATAGATTTTTTTTACACACAAAATATAATAATATTTTATTCTTTTAATGTTAATATTTTATTTCGTTACAAAACTGGGGGATGTTTCGTCCATCTCCTTTCATATCCCTTCCATCCGTTACACTTAACTTGAACGTTACAATTTCTAAATTCTGCGAAGGTAACACAAACGTTACTTATGTAGCTAAGTAAATAAAAAGTATTCGATTTAAGTACTAGTGACACAGTTAACTTCTACGAAGTAACGGGAATATTGACCGCATTAATTATATTCAGTGGTTTAGTAGAGTTGTGTAATAAAAAATAAAATTCAATTACGCCGAATGCCGGAAGTCTATAGACGAGTGAACGAAACAAAGTGACGAAAGCTTCGTTGCTATATTTACTTAATAATAAAGGAAAGGGGCAAGAGAAGCCACAAAAGTAATGCCTTGATGTTTGGCAAGATGGTTTATTAAGTGACGATAAATAGTTAATAAATAAATACATCGATTTTTTATTCATTCAGTGATAAATTCGTTGACCAATTTGTGTTCACAACTGTACACCAACTTAATGTAATCTTCTGAACTTTAAACAAAAAAAATCTTCTTTCTAATGTCAGGTGCAGACAAATTATTTTTAAGTAATGAATTTAATTGAAACTTTATTTCCAGTTAGTTGCCTGTTACCCTAATGTGCACCTACAATACAACCTGAAACAAAACTGCAGTAGTCAAACACGCTAAGTAGTTCCGCCTAATTTCTTTGACGCGACTGCTCATGACTCACTGGAAAAACCGCCCACAAAGTGCTAACTCATTTAATATAAAAACCACAAAATAAATATACGCTACACCTCAATTAGAAGAATAAAAGGTATGTACGTACTAGTCAGTAGTAGGTCAACAAATAATTATTGCTTCTGTGAGTCAAAAGGTAAACTTTATTTTGTATTAGAACTATTATCTGAAGTCATACTATATTGATACACAGGTTGAAATTTAAAAAAAAAATGGCTATACGAAGTTCGCTGGGTCAGTTACATATCAATAATTTGTGTAATCATCAATAAATTAAAGAAAAAATTAAACTACATCAATAAAATGTTATATCAGGCTGTTTCTAATCCAAAATGAAGGTTTCTAGATACTTAAATTATTCAAATAACGAATCAGAAAAGTAAAAAGAAATAATGTTCCAATATACATGTAACGTTCCCATGAAATCCTGCTGCTGTAAAAAAAATGTAGGTATCTACAATCAATTGAACAGGTTATACTTCTACACACTGCATGTAGTAAACTTGCATGCTTTATATGAATTCTTTTATTACAATAATATCTTTTACTTATACTTAGAGTAGGTGCGTAATATTATCATACAAACACACATTTTTTACATTTTAAGTAAATACTACTTTTATCATACATTCGCGATAAGATACTGTTACGATAGTGTATTGTAACTTTGTAAGCAAATAATGTAACTAAGTCCCGACTCTGTTCGCGTAAGTTTAACTTAAGTATGTTTAAGCGACAAAGATAACTTAGATACACGCAAAAATACAACTCAGCTATCGATTTTTCTTTCCGGGTTATTTTACTGATTGGTTAATCACCTGTTTATTTATACAAGGTTTTTGAACTTAAGGTCGTCTGATAAACTTTTTTTTTGCCCAGGGAGATAATTCCATGAAATCTTTATACAGATTTAGATCTAAAGCCAAGACAACTTACGTAATACCTCTAAACATTTATTAAAAGCATAATTTATTTTCGGTCTTAGCGCTAATTGTATTTGGTGAGCTGTCTTGCAAGCGAGTCCTAATGAAATAAACTCTGAAGCCCAAACTTTTATTCATGAATGAATTTTCAAGTTTATAATACTGAGAAGAAATTATTTCGTAAAAAAATTGTTGGAAGACAATAGAGAAACAAATGAAACACGAGACATGTAGTCAAAGTCAAATCATTTATTTCAATCAGGCCAAAAGGCACTTATACCTACGAGAAAAAAGAATTTAATCTAGTTGCCCCTTCCAAAGGTAGTTTTTTACGGAGAAGAATGGGCATGAAACTCCATACGTACCAACAGGTGCCTGCAATTGCCCAAAGCTAACCAACTCCGGGCTGAGGTCCAGTGACCCACATAGACCACAGACGGTTATCGATGTAATAAGCCATCGCATGTGAGCTTAGGTCATCGGCGTTGCTAAGTAAAAGCTAACTGTCAGCCGTGCCACTTCCTCCGAACGACGCCGGAATACTGATCGGTGGAGCGTCGCGCACACAAGTTGAATGACTTTTTTTTTACAACAAAAACAGATTTACATAAATAGACATAGCCTAGAGACATAGCTGTGTCTGCTACTCTCTCCAGTATTAGCTCGTAAATAGTTAATTTAGTTCTTATTGGAAATGCAACGAGGAATCCAATAACTAATCATTTTCATTCAACAATTTAACGTTTTGTACGTTAGTGCAAAGATTTTTTCGATGAAGAATTTTAGCTTTCCAAGCTTTCCATTATTTAAAAACATTTAACTTATTCATTTTACCTAAGTTATAGCGGAAAGGAAAGTTAAGTTTGTTAATATTAATTTATTTGGCAACACTCACAAACCTTCACATGCACATGACTAAAAAGCTCCGCTTTCAATGTATGCACGAGTTCGTGTTCAGAATAATCAATTTCTTCTGGCGAATTTCTAAAAACTTCGTTTTTTGTTTATTTCTTGGAAGCATACATTCTACGGACAAATTACGTGAAGTTGTGAAACATTTTGTTGGCGACTGTACTTGCTACCGGCGCCGCCCGCGCCAGGCGCCAGCTATTCAATCACCTACATGATAATAGATACAATTTTGACAATCTTATAAATTAAAGCTAATGAATAAGTTTAGGGAAAAAACAACTACTTAATTAATACTTTTGTTCCATTTGTTGGTTTTAAAATAAAACAAAAATGTTAAAAAAAATAAATTAATCGAGATAAGATGGAATTTTTATACAGTTTATTAATTTTTGTTCACGATAAGTTAAGGAAAATCCTTTTAAAAAATATACAACACAATAGAAACAAATGTATTAATCCACATTTCAAATTGTTTACATTACCTATAATTAAAACATTTTGTTGATTATCCATTCTAGTAAACAATTAGTTACTAGAATTAGTTACTAGTATACGTACTTACCAACGTTGATCTATACAGTAATATAGGGATCCATTTATTTTCACATTCACATTAGAATAATACCGTTATTTAAATGTTAACATGTAGATTCCTTCTAAGCGTCGTTATTTGCCAACAATTTTCCATTCATATTAAAACTAGCTTTTCCCCGCGACTTCGTCCGCGTAAATGTCGGTTATCGCGGACACAGACGAAGTCGCGAAATAAAAAGTAGCCCATGTCCTTTCTTTGGGTTCAAACTTACCGCATACCAAATTTTATCAAAATCGGTTCAGTGGTTTGGTCGTGAAAGCGTAACAGACAGACAAACAGTTACTTTCGCATTTATATTATGAAACAATATTAACCTTATGTGTATCGGAATTTGGCCGCTTTTTGTCTATTGCTATAATGATGATGAGTAGAAGCTTCTGAACACAATTTTCAAAATCTCGTAAAGTGATGAAAAATGTACTGTGAAAAATTATATTATTACACAATATTAGTACATTTCTGATGTGTACAAATTCACTTCTTAACTTGTGTGAACCCTGCAAAAAAAAACTCCTATGCCAGACTTAATTATCAATTTAGCCCGTCTTCCAGAGGCCCGGCTAGCTCAGTCGGTAGAGCATGAGACTCTTAATCTCAGGGTCGTGGGTTCGAGCCCCACGTTGGGCGCAAATACTTTTTGAAGAATCTACATTTTGACAAACATGCTAGCTGTTCTGTGTGATCTAGTTTAGGTTACAGTTAAAAATTACGACGAAAATATTATTATAAGATATTATTATGTAAACTTTATTTCTTAAGGCGGTCATTACAAGAGCATCGCTATAACACGGTAACAACGGCCCGACAAACATAATCCCATCGAAAAATCCAACAGTTAGCTGTCAACACTCCGCGCCGCCCGCGAGCTGTCACCTTTTTTATCATGTCATTACAAAAAATACTTTAGTTCACCCGCTTTAAAGCCCTAAATTAAATGGCAAATTATTTGCTGTGTCGGAACCGTGATGTCATAATGAGCAATGACCTTTATTTGTCTGGTCGTTCCAGAGACCCTACCCCCATCTCTTAAAACAGTATTATTTTAATGTTAATTTGCCTTGAGCACTAATGGAATTTCAACGTTCGGCTCAGCGTCGAAGGTTAAAAATTGAAGAAAGTAATATTAAAATGGTACTGTTTTAAGAGATGGTGGTAGGACTCTTGGTAGGCCCGTCTCGCATGCATCGACTTCGCTAAGTCGCTGCTGTTCTACGGCCTACCAATTTTGGGCAACAGCATCAACCATGACAAATAGCAAAAGAACGCAGACTCATCTACAACTTAGTAAAAAGGTTGTCATACATTAAACAAATAATGTATCAACAGGATGTTACTGGCAGAGTTAATTCATAGGGTTCCGTAATAAACCTTGAAAAACCAATTTTTAATGATGTGTCATCCTAGTACTAAACCAATTAAAACTTAATCACATTAAGTGCTTATTTATTTAGTTCTAAAGTTTAATCGATTTAAACGCGAATCCACATTTTTAACTAATCATCATTGACCTAACCTTTTTCTTAATCTGATGAGACCGTTCCATGTACTGGTATTTAGGTTCAGGTGCACCTAAATACCAGTACAAGGAACGACTGCTTAGTAATTTATTGTCATTATTAACCATTCACTCATCATTGTAAATTAGCTTCCTGCCTTGGGGTTTCAGTACACCAAAACAAAACCAAACCTGTATTTATTAGACAAAAAATATTAACTTTAATATTTACTTTTGGAAAACTTATGAGATTTGCTAAAAAAGTTTCAAAACGAATTATTTTATACTATGTAAAGAACCCTTTATCTCTTTCCCGAGTCGGTGATCACTTCATTGACTTTTTATTTTGCAGTAATCAATAACATTGCCATACGATGTGTCACATCACAGCACTGACTCAGAGTTGCATTGTTGTCTGCCACTTACTATCTAGTGTGATAACTGAAATTATTCATTATAATAAACAGCTTCAAATGTTTTGTCCCCCTGAATTTAACAAACGGGGGATTTTAGTAACTAAGTAGGTAAACTCACGCCTTTTTCCCATGGGGGTAGGCAGAAACCACAGAAAACCACCTGCTACGATCCTTTCCTTCGCCTCATCTACGTTCATACATCTAGTCATCTAGTTTATAAACAAAAGAACTTGGTTGAATTTGAAATGTACCACCTCCACCTCCTCGCGTCATATTTCTCATTACTGAGGGTCGTGAAGTTCCTGTTGGATCAGCTTCTTACTGATGGTGTCTCGCCATCTGTGTCGGTCTTTGGCGTCATGTAGTGCGACCGGTGCGACTTGCAATTGGGTGTCCAGTGTGAAGCGGACCTGATCTGCTCATCTTTTTGGGCTGCGACCTCTTGGTCGTTTGCCATCAACCACCAACCACACTTGATTGTTAAAAATAAAAAATTTCGTTCATATTCAAACATTTTCTTAAATGAATTCCTACAGAATAGCACAATTATTTGCTAATGTTAAGTATTAAAGTCTGAAATCTGAGATAGAATGCACCTGCAAAAATACACAGACTTATAAAAATTTTATCTATAAACAAACACTATTTTTAACTCCCGTCTATTTTTGTTTGCCTCTCCCCCCCTCCCCCAAATCCCTTTGGATCGTGATCACAAACGAGCGCCGGTTGTATGCATGAAAGTTTGGTCCTTTTTTTAGGCATAAATACCTGAAAGCCGCTTTGTTAAGCGACGTCCAATTATCCTGTAATCCACATCTACAACAGCTTTGTCCTCTAATTTTGGATCTCGGAAATCGGATTTCATGACAATGGTTACGATCCGTTGCATAAAGCTTACCTTTCTGTGTTGTACTTTTGTACGTCGAGCGTAATCAGGGGAGGTACGGATTAGGTTCTTAATATTTTTGATGTCCTTTAATTTCAGATGCACATCAACAACGCTACAGATGCCGCGTTGCACGTGGTCTCATCATCATCTGCCTAGCCTTTTCCCAACTATGTTGGGATCGGCTTCCAGTCTAATGCAGCTGAATACCAGTACGTAACTGGGTAATATACCGAGGGGCGGTAAGACTGGTTGTCAAACTTTCGGGCTTCTGACGACCCGTATCGACACGTGACACGTGGACTAAAATTCATAATGTAAAAGTAAAAAAAAAGGGATTATCTAAAATCATCGACTCGAAAAGAAAGAGTTGCATATTATATTGTTATTACCTACCTACTTATATACCTGTTGTTTCGGGAGAACATAACTTCAAGGTTATTTCTTTACATTAGGTCCAAGAATGAAGCTCCATTCACTTCAGCAGCTGAAAATTGCAACGCTCTGCCGCGCTGAGCTAACGAATTGTTTGCTATAGCTTAGGTAGTTACTTAGGCTGCTAGTCGGTTAATCTGACACAATCTTTATATATTTTTTTTTATCAAAGTACGGTGTGGTAACTGTACAAAGTTGTTTTGTTGTTCATGTTCATGAGTACCTATGTAGTATGATCTGTCAAATGCATCCAGCTTCAAAGGACCTAGTCACCCGGGGCTTGAGCGGTTAAGGCATTTTTCAAAATATTTTGTCTTTGTTTTGTATCGTCATCGAATCATTGAAACTGAAATTGGACAGCGCCATCTACAATAATATCATTTTTATTTTATGTAGTTGTTAAAGCGTCATCTATGGTCGAGTAGCGGTACTTACAACAGACCAGTGATTTACAACTAGTAATCTTGTTTTCCGATAGATGGAGCTAAATTAGATTAAATTACTTTTATGAAAATTAATTATTTTATATAGCTGTTTATATAATTATTTACAATTTTAAAATAAAGTGGCGTGTATTGTACTTTTGTATTTTAAAAATCACAATTCATAAGGTACCTGTATTGTATTTTACAATTTTACTCATTTACTCACAAGCCGAAATAGCTCAGTTGGGAGAGCGTTAGACTGAAGATCTAAAGGTCCCCGGTTCAATCCCGGGTTTCGGCAGTTAAACTTTATGCTTCACAGAAACACTTCTGACCAAGTTATTTATTTTTATTCGACCTTTAACAAGTTTAGTGTTTTATTTTAAGTCCTCATAATCATTATCAAACACTGATGCCAAATCATTAACAAACTTAAATTAAACAGGCACGAATCAAATCAGTCGATATTTTCACCAATTTTAAATTTTCTCTCGTGTTAACAAAAAAGACAAGAAAGCAAAAAGAGTTGCATCGACCGGGAATCGAACCCGGGCCGCCCGCGTGGCAGGCGAGCATTCTACCACTGAACCATCGATGCTTATATTAATATTTTAAAATAGAGGAATAGTAACTTAAGCTTTTTATATTATTATATAAGTAAAATGAAATTCGTTGTGATTAGCTAATAAAATTAATAAACTCTATTTGGCTCCGATGACGGTATCGCTGTCGGCGAATCTTGTCATAATTTTTTGTAGTGATTTTGTTAGTTCAAATTAAAGCCACCAAGCCAGATGTATTAACGCTCATCATTGTGTGAGGTTATTGAAAGACAGGCAGAAATTAATTACTTATAATTATTTTGGTTAATTGCTAGGCCGTTGGGTAAAGGTACTGCCCCTCATCTCACCTTGCAAAGATACTTGAAAAATATTGCACTCACTCAACGAACACAATATAAGGAAAGCCAAAAGCGCGCGGAATAAACGTAACATAAATTCGGCCGATTTTAAATTTGGAAATACCCTTTTTGCACATTAAAAAAAGAAGGAATAAAATATGTATATTTGACACGAAAAACAGTAATAAACAGATTACCCAAATGATAAAAAAAAAACATGTGATATCTTAGTTTGAAAGCTTATATCAATGGTTGTTCGTCGTATAAAATTAATATTCGTATCAGTGGCATATCCAGTGGGGGGCCCAAGCGGCTAAACCCCCGAAGCAACTGAGTCCTTCCGTGACAATTTGACAAATCTTACAGTAAGCTTGATATTAATTATTATTTCAATTAAACTTTTTTGTATGTTGCATTACCTCATTTAAAGTATTATGTTTTCAAATAAAATGTTGTGTGCTTTTTTAATGTTTACTTTGCTAAAAACCCTCCCTCAGCGGGTTCAAGCGACAATCCTGGATCCGTTACGGATTCATAATTTCCGATTTGATTATCGAATCGAATACTTTACCGTTAGTGCCGCGCTTGCTCTGGGTCCACAAAGTAAAATAATCAAAAATAAAATAAAAAATGCATTATTTACTTCAGACAAAGCTATAAACCAGGAAGTACCTATAATAATAATATCAAACATGAATTTCCTTTTTTGTAAGTACGTGATTAGTAGATAAATCTAATCGTTCTGAGAATCTACACTTAAAAATTGCTTATTGACGAATTGATTGCAGTGTTACTTCAAGTGCATACCATGATTAAGCCATTTATGATGCCTTAGCTACCTACCTGTACTTATAAGAATATCCCGTGACTTGGACTGCATGATTTTTACTAGGATTACACTGACAATGAACATGGGTTGATTGAAATTTGTGAATGAATTATCGCCCTGGATAATAATTAAATTAGATCATATTATAACCACATTTGTGGTTTCGTATAACAAACACCAAATAAACACCAAACAAATTGTATTTAAGTAATGTTTTTCTAAATAAAAGATTAGTGTAATTTCTGCTGTTGCAAATTAGATTCAATTTAAAACACATAGATATGTAGGTAAGTATGCCAATTACTATCGTGTTCGAATTATTTTGTTGATTGCCACTAACAACACGCGTGTCATTGGATTGCCATCCCTGAACTAAAAACTGAAAGAACTAGCTGTAATTAAAAGAATCTACACACATCAAAAGTGTCTAGGGATCAACATCCCTAATCAATGTTAGGGATGTTGATCCCTAGACACTTTTGATGTGTATAGTTTCTAGTCTTTATTTATTTTTTAAATGAAATGGTGCAACCTTTCATTAAATTATAATTTAATTAATTACATCACACTAGGAATTTCTCACGTGTCGTGGGTGCGTTTACAAACATTCAAATCACATACACAAACAGTCAGACCCGGAAAAACTATCTGTAGGCCATAGAAATGTTTCTTGCGCGAATCTAACCCGCGACACACAGCGCAGCAGCCACTTGCTCAGGCACTGCGCCAATCGTGCCGTAGTTTTCAGCAGCGTCTGCTCCTGTAAGTTACTATGTATCTATTGGATAATCTGTAGCTACAATAATTGACGTATACCTAACGTTACGTATAGGTACACTACTGTAAGTCAATGTTAAAAACATGGCATACATGTTGTGGGTGTAAGTAATCTAAACATATAATAAAATGGTAGGTAAATGGTATGTATGTCCGGGATAAACTCAAAAAGTACTGGACGGATTTGAATGATTTTTTTTTGTTGTATAGGTATTAAGTCTGGGCAACATACAGGCTATAATTTATCTTGGAAACTTGAACACCTGATGCAGAACAGCAACAGACCAGCTAAACTACTTATAAGAGATACAAAAATGCGGCATAACAAAAATTGTTCCACGTGATGAGCATTTTCTGCTGAGAGAATACATTTGAAGATCTGGAACACCTGGACAGTCACCTGGGTTCACGCAGACGAAGTCGCGGGCAGCAGATAGTTTATTGAATAAATAAATAAACCGCTTGGTGACAGACGGACAAAAAGTAATCTTTTAAAGGTTCCGTTATTACTTTTGAAGTTTGGAATCAAGACCATTAAGACCATTTTTTAGGTTCATACAGCATACAACTGACAAGGATCTAAGTACCTATTACAAGTAGACAAGAATGACATCACATTACTAAACATAAGTTTAATTACAGTTAAAACACGTTTTGCAATAAATATAATAACAAACGTAGATAAAGCGAGTGATATCAGCTGAGTGTATCTACAATATTGATTTTTTATTTGATAAGAAAATCTGACCTTGTTTGTTGTTGTGGAACTTCTAACCAATATTTTACGGAAACTTTTAAAGAACATTAGTCATCAATAGAATTGTCGTCAAAATTATACATCTCAACTTCTAGAACTAAAGCTTCCCTGATAGATATCATAGAGAACTTAGTAAAACATCTTGAGGAAACCCCTCACGATGTTTTTCTTCAACGTTTATAATCAGGCAAGATAGGTACTTACCTAGTATGTATTAAGTATAATTTTTCTAAGCATCTGTTATTTTTACTCTTTTTACCCAACTGTGCGACGCAAAGGGTGATGACTGTCTCGTTGGTCTAGTGGTGGCAAAGCGCGACTGCTGAGCATGAGGTCTTGGGTTCGATTCCCAGGTCGGGCTAAATGTTATAGAGTTTTTCTATCAGGAATTTCTCAGTAGCAGCCTCGGAGTCTGGATCTGTGCTCGGTTGATGGCAATAGACTCGCCCCCTATTACCTACATAGGAGTTAAACATAACTGTGAGTGTGCTAATGGGTACACACCTCTGCTTAGCCCTTATTATGTTGTATGTTTGTTCCTTTGTGGCGCTCCAGAGACCAAACGAGTGGACCGATTTTAATAATTCTTACGTCAATCGATTTGTCTTAATCTTGCAAGTGTCACTAAGTTCATGTTTTACCCAGTCGGGTTTTTTGAATTTTATTTATTCATCACTCATCATCGTTCGAAATTCGAATGCTTTAATATGTTCGACACGTAGGTCGTAGTTAAAGTAGGTACTTTCGCAAACCATTATAAGAATCGAGCTAGGTTAGGTATTCGTATCTTTCGCCGAAATCACAGCTAGTTATATTGTCTCGTAAACTTTTATATGTCGGCTCACGAATTGAAGTGCTGTCAATAGTCGGTTTATGGGGGGAGACCGTTAACTTTTATTCTCGGTTCACGGAATGTTGTGGTAATGTTTCATAATCGAACGAGTGCGCGACACTTGGCAGATTAAATTGTCTGAGAGTTTTAGCACCTCTTTACTTCCTATTAACAGTCGGAATGTTTTATCGTAGAATAGAAATTATAGTAAGTATTACAAGGTGTCCCACAAACTTCGTACCGCCTAAGGATCTATAATAAATGTTGTAAGTATTTATTTTCGTGATTTTTTTCCTTGTTTTAATAGCCGACAGCAGCGCCACCTACCAGGTCTAATTATGTTTTCAAACCATCCCGGAACCCAATGCAATATGTACACACCAATTTTCATCCAAATCGGTCCAGCCGTTTAGGAGGAGTATAAGGTGACAAACACACATGCAGAAGAATTATATGTAGGTATGTATTTAAGATGCTGTATCAACAAGTTTGCGGATCAATTGTATCTCAAATCTCAAGTAGGTACCTACTTATAAAATTATAGAAGTCTGAATCTGAAGATGAGCCTTAATAGTGATTCTTATCAAGAAAGAGATAAATAAAATCCCTACTAAAGAAGACAAATCGGTCAGTGGGTCGTCTTAGGGGCGGATTTGTTGGAGTTGGAGTATACGCTTAGGGGCACTATGAACAGCAAAGAAACAAAAAAAAATTTTTTTGGTTGAAAGTAAAAAAAAAAATATGAAAAAATTTCTGAGTGTCGGATCGTCAGCTTGCGTATCTTTAGGGGCACGGGACTTAGTCAAATCTAAGATTTTTTTTTTTACTAATTTTCGCGGGTTTCTTTACACCATCTCATGGTTCTCGACTAGAGCAACAATTTCTTTCCAGAAAAGATTTTCATCCGACCTACCATTTTCGAAATATAGAGTGTTTTATAAAAAACTAAAAATTTCGAAGACCCATAACTCGGAAACGGTGCGTCGTAGGGCCATTCTTCTCAGAGCTTAATTTGTTTCTATGGACTAGCTTAATAAGATGCTGCAATAAAATTGGCACTTTTTCGAAAAAACTTTTCGTAAAAAAGTCAAAAATTTCAGTCCTAGCGCCCCTAAGGCTACACTCCAACCCTCACCTGAAAGAAATCATAGCTCCAAACTTCGTTCTTAATTATTTGCTTCTTAATTATTAGGCATCATCAACCAATCTTGTTATTTTGATAAAGTCACCAGAAGACCTGTTCACAATGTTTTACGTCCTCGATATTGATAAATAGCCCATAAATTCTTCAATGTTGAAGAATCTATTGACCATTTAATTTTATGATTGATATTCACAGACTTTAACCGCCTAAAAAAATATACCGCTATTTCCTTTTATTCTAATTCAGAGAAGTTTATGTTTATAAAAAAGAAAAAACATTATGTCAGAGTCTTGAACTCTGCGAAAACTACTCAATAATTACCTACCATTAATACTTAACAACAAAAAGGTAGATATTATTAATTATCAAAAGTAAGTTTGTAAGATTTTTAAACGATCACGAAGGGCATTGACCCCGACAGCAATACCTACCAATAAATTTATCTTCGGAAAAAACGTTTTTTTTTTGTTGAACCAAAAAAAATTGCGGTTCGACTAAAAAAAATAACGGTTCGATAATTGTTTGTAAAAAAAGTAAAACCGTTTCGTTAGTTTTATACAAACAAAGCCTAGCCTATAACCATAAAACGAATTACGCGAATAGACACCTCATTGATCAAAATCCATTCAGCCGATAAGACGTTTCGATTGTATAATGAATCCCACATAATTACAAAGATAAATGAATAAGTGTGAAAGACATAACCCCGTCTTTGTTGTCGCGCAGTCGGGTAAATAGTGCTTACGCCCCTACGGTTTGATGCCCTCGATATTTATGTGACAACAGATTTTAACATCCAGCCAGTCCGCCGACACGCGTCAGGCGGAGAACGCGTTTGTAGGTACTCGAATTTCATAATTCGAATAATAAAACATCGTGAAATATTTTGACAGATGCTTAAAAAAAAATAAGTTGACTATTATTTATTAATGTGATTATAATAGTTATAAAAGTTTTTCCAAGTTTTCTAATTTTTGTTATAGCAAATTAGTGTAGTAATTTTATTTTCGCGGGTGATATTATATCCGCGATTGTTTGTCAAAACCTATAATATTTTAATTTCAAGAAAGTTTAGTGCACAAAATGTAAGTAATCTATGAATACCCAACACTCTTATTTATTTTTAAAGAACGAATTTAAATTACTTAGTATTTCGTTTATCATCGTTGGCGTTTATTTATCAATTAAACTAATTGTACCTGACAGAATGTAGAGAAATGAAAGATAAAATAATATAATTTAAAAACAATTTACCTACTATATTTACCAATCTTGTTAACTTAATTTGAACTCAATATTATTATGATAAAATTTCACAAAGGCGATAAAAAAAACTATGTATGTACGTAGGTGTCTATAAGAATTCTTTGATCGTATTTTTTTGTTTCTGAACCAACAAGCTTACTTAAAAATCCTAAATATTTATATAAAAAAAAATAATGAAATCAGGGGAAAAATAATTACAATAACAGTTTATCATAATGTAGGTTGTTATTCACAGTTCAACATACTTTATCAATTAGGTAGTATCCATGATCACTTAGTTGTCATTATTTCTACAAATACATACCTAGGTACCCAATAACATTTCAACAATTTTTTTGTATTTCTTTATGTCTACACTAATGCAAAGATTTTTGGACAGTTAATAAATGCAGTCATAACAAGAAAAAGAGAAATAATGACTTTATATAATTAGGTATTATATAAAGTCATTATTTCTCTTTTTCCTGGGTCAATTTCATGTAGCATCTAAATACTTAACTAAGTAAATGCCAAACTTCTTGTTTATATTATCTATTAATTTAATTAATTTCTGTTTACAATTTTATTTGCCGTTGTTTGGCAGAGGAAAATGCTACTTTAAACGTCATGTACCTAATATGTTCCAACCTATCTACTATCGCTCTGTTAAATATGATAAATAAATAATGATTAAGTAATGTAAACAAGTAACAACTCGTGACCCTAATGTCGTAATGTGTATCTCTTTATTGATATTATGAATGAAATGTAACGACTTTTACCTCACTTTTGTAACGTAACTTAACGTAACCATTATGGTTATACTAGCTTTTGTCTGCGACTTCGTCCGCTTGTATGTCGGTTATCGCGGATACAGACGAAGTCGCAGGTTAAAAAGTAGTCTATGTCCTTCGTCGAAGGTCAACCTTACTCCATACCAAATTTCATCAAAATCGGTTCAGTGTTTTAGTCGTGAAAGCGTAACAGACAGACAGACAGAGTCACTTTCGTATTTATAATGTTAGTATAGATAATTATGTATAGTATGGATTAGTATGGATTCTTTCTCACAAGCGAAAATGAGCATACAGAACTGAGGAAAATGAACATTTAAGTCTACTGTTTTATAATATCAATGACTCTACAATATTTTGTTTAAACAAAAAATAGTGGGACTTTATAAAACACTACCTATACAACACGATCGAAATGTATGGAACAGCTGATTATTTTGTAAATAAATTACAGTTGATCTCATAATAAAAAATTTCTCGTGCATGCAATTACAATTACTATTTTGATTAGTGATGAATTAAAAGTCAGCCTATATTACTTTACTTAATCACTTAATTAGCAAAGACTGAAACTTTCATCACCTGTTTTGCTTATAAGTCTAAAAGAATTTTATGTATTAGGTACGTATAGGTACCTACTGGACTGTAATCTTCGATTGTGATGTGAGTTAAAAATGTTTTCCTTCCTCCTTTTGACAAAATGGTAGACCTGCATAACAAAATTTAAAAAAATACAAGTATTTATGTTGATATAATTTTTTAATTTTTTAAGTATTTATAATCCATTGATTAATCCATTAATATTTTAATCAATGGATTATATATTCTTGATTTTAAGTACACAAACACATGTAGATATAATTATTCATAATTATTATAAAAACAAATTAAACTAACAATTTGATATGACAAGTTAATTTCCATATTTTCCCACAAACCAGGAACAATAAATTGTATATTTTTGGTATCTAAAATAAATTGTTATGATTACACTCATATGTAACTAGCTTTTGCTCGCGGCTTCGCTCGCATTAAATTCGGGGTAACGTAGTACATGTTAATTAATGTTATTGGTGTTGTACTGTTTTAATTAACTATAAATAAAATTAATATAAATAAATAAATTCCTACATTTCTTATAAGTTTGGACCCCCGATTCATCCTATTAGGGGGTGAATTTTGGAAAATCCTTTCTTAGCTACGTCATTTGAACTCTCTACGTGCCAAACAGCGCAATCCGTTCAGTGTTTGAGCTGTGTGTTGATGGATCAGTCAGTCGGTAACAGTTGCCTTTTGTGTATAGATTTTGTGCGGAAGTAGGTAGGTATTATATGAAAATAATGAACAGTTTTATCCTCAAAACTTATGAGATTGGCTCATTGGCACAGATATAATTGCATCAATTTTTTTAAAAATACTTACCTAATATTGACAGCTAATATTTATTAGACAGTCAATAAAACATTCAAATAACCGCTGCATTCCTAAAGTAATAAAATAGTTTATTGTATTATAGGTACATACTTGCTTACTAAGTTATGTGAAGTAATTATATAATTTATTATATTACATAACATAATTGCACGATGCTAAGTGTATCGGAAAACTATTACTTATTACAAAATAACCGTAGGACAAAAACGTGCCTCGTACGCGTCGCAACTGACAGCATTTGCTTACCCACGCTCCACTTGTAATTTTCTCGTAATAACTTCTCCTGAGATCATTATTTTGTAACACCCTGACTGTTTGGCACAGATATTATAGCAGACTCGTTTATGGTTCAAATTAGCCAGACCACAACGTTTCAATAACGTAGATTATTGGCTACGTAAACTTTGGAAATTATTACCTCATAAAAATATATCAACTCAAACTTGGAAGGTTGTATAGCTATAGACTAAAAAATTGACAGCTTTAATCGTCAAACATCACAATACTTAATGTGCTTTCAACTTATTAACACAGAGCACACCTTTTTAAGACAGACATCGGAATAGTTTTTTGATGGCCCTCTCCAAATTCATATTTTCTTGCTGTTCCTCGACTTCGCCCTCGGGAATTTTCACAAAATATTTGTAAGTAATATGTAATATAAGTAATATGTACACAACAAAGAAACTGATTGATTGGCAATTTATTAAGTCTCGATTACAATTTTATAAACTTTCACATTCACTATAAGTACCTACATGGTTGCAAGTAAAAACAGAACACATGAGATAAGAACAAAGAAACCATTGCGTGATGTGAACATTTTTAATGGAATAATTTAGGTACCTATGGAAACAAAAGGCACGACATAGCAAGTGAAGTCACCTGGATCTCTAGAATAAAAGTAAAAGGTATCACTAGTACATGCTGCAGATGGTGTTCAATAAGATAAAGTGGTTCTGTTTCGTGAGCAAAGCATGTAAGGTTTGTTTACATTCTGCTGTTTTTGCTGTTCGGTCAGCGACGCGTAAACTTATAAATAGTGCAACGATTTCTACGAGTATTACTGCCTCAATCAGCCGCTTAATTTGATTTTAGACAAACAGTTCAAAGCAAACGTATCTTATACACCGTGAATTTTAATCCGTTGTAAATCTTTCAGGGGGTGAATGTACTCATGAATATGAACAGCTTTTATTAAGGGACATAGTACGAAATGTGAAAAAAAAAAACAGCTGATCCATACAATTTGATCGTAATGTAGTACATTATTGTATGGATCAGCTGGTTTAAAATTCAGGTTGTATAGTCTATATCATGAGCATTGACTTTGCCCATCAGTATTTTAAAAATGAAGCACCTACCGTACCTTTATGGCACCCACATTTTGGTGCAGAGTCGCAAAATGAATTTAATTTAACCTTTTTTTAATTCAAGACTGACAAGACCTTTTCACTTTACATAGTAATAAACCTTGAGAAATTGGGTTGGAGTTTTGTAATAATACAATAATACTTACTCTTGAAATGATAAGGACTTACATAAAAACTTTATTTATTTCAAAAATAAATAGAAAATACGAATAAATTGTCTATTAAATTAAAAATAAAAATAATAGTTGTGATTTACAAATATAAAAAATAGAATTTATTACAACAATGAAAAGGTCAAATAAGTAGACGTATGTAGTTGCATTGCACTAATGATTATTATACTCGTATCACAGAACAACCAGAAGCCAAGTTTCATACTAACGCCCGTGCGTAGGTACACTACTACACGCGCAGCTATGTGTGCGTGACCTGTCACTGACAAGGCGCGCGGGGAGTGCGCCGGCGCCCGCTCGGGTACAAACCGGTTTGAGTCGGCTCAGCTAGCGGACAAACTTAAGGTGTGCCAGCGACAGCGGTCGGGTACGACGCGGACACAGAACAGTTACTATATTTATTTAGACGCGTTTGTTAAATTGTTTTTAAAGATGCCAAACTGTTGCACTGTGTGTACAAATAATGGTCGAAATAACAAAGAGACTTGTTTTTTTGTATATCCATGTATAGGTACCTACATAACAAATTATTTAAAATCAAAATACGAAACGAATAATACGTTAATATACCTACTTAGGTATATTGACGTATTAAGATTCGTTTCGTATTTTTGTTTTAGTAGGTAGGTTTGTAGAATAGTATACCTACCTACCAAAGTATATTTGTAAGTCGTCTTAGTAAGATTCCATTTGGCCTTTTCTATTAGATAGGTAGGTACCTACTTAACTTACGTTCGTGAAATAGTAAAACAAGGAAGGAAACATTATAGGTAGTTTCGCCATGACCGTCCGTGAGTAAGTCAAAGTAATTTGATTAATCAACTTCAAGAAAGTAAGCAATGTATGTACCTATCAATGTATGTGTATCTACTTCATAGTATGATTTATTATGTACATAAGTACCACCTGCCTACCTATTTATTTATTTAATCATAATACATACCCACTATTATCATCCTAATCTTCTTAAAATATCGAAGTAAGTAAATTAAATGTTTAGCAAAACTATAAAATTGGTGATCTAAAAAAATAGTGTAGGTATATTGACGTATTATTCGTTTCGTATTTTTGTTTTAGTAGATTTGTAGAATAGTACCTACCTACCGAAGTATATTTGTAAGTCGTCTTAGTAAGATTTCATTTGGCCTTTTCTATTAGATAGGTAGTAGGTACCTACCTTAAGTAGGTAGGTACCTACCTACTACCTATCTACTTACGTTCGTAAAATAGTAAAACAAGGAAGGAAACATTATACTTAGGTAGTTTCGGCCATTCATGACCGTCCGTGCGTAAGTCAAAGTACCGAGTGACAGCCCTATGAAAGTAGGTAAGAATTTTGAACACTGTTAGGAAGGTTGGATTCTGGTTATTCTGTGCTCGTATGATGGAATCGCTAGTCAAGTTACAAAACGCCGCGTTGTTTATGATCGTAAAAACTAAAAATATCATGATAAAGTTAGTACTTAGCAGTAATTTCTGCCTATAAAACCTACTTGTGTTTACTTTTCCGACAAACTAGGTCACTCTGTTTATTATTTCTCATAACTTTACATGAAAAGGTCGTTGTTATTTTTTTTTTATTTAACTTTTAACATAGTCTACGCACGTCAACCTCCGTGTCGGACACACTTAAAATATTTTTAATGTAACGTAACACCACATAATTAAGTGTCTATGTTCGTTGTTCAGTGTAAATACAAAATGTATTATGTAGTTGCTACTAGAAACCCACACCCACACCCTAAATAGCTACTATAAACCTCAAACAGAAGCGTGCCTCACCCATTAAAAAAATTAAATTAAAAAGGTCACTCTCACTGAACTCCGTCAGACCTGTAGCATCTTTCACAGGTCTGTCAGAGTTCAATCGACAAAATTTTTGGCTGTCTATCTATCTGTTTGTTCAGGCTGATCTCCGAAACGGCTGGATCGATTTTAACGGGATTTAGGTACACTGACAGATAAGTATCTGATGTTATAAGGAGTAACTAAGCTATTATACGAAGGCGGGAAGCTCTAGAGCATCAAAAATAAATAATTATCTACATCTATTTAGATTTCTACTACTGTCCACACATAAGTCTGTTTACACAGTAGGTATGTATACGATCCGCTTTCTCATTAACGAAAGATTAGTATTCTTTCTGTGCCCCGTTTCTCTGTCTCTCATGAATAATTTTGTTTTTGTTCAATGATTTTATCGCGAGTTTTGCACACGTTATGTAGCTTTTCCCTATGCTTCACGAAAATTACGTTAAAAAGGATTGTTCACAAAACTTATGGATTCTTTCTCGTAGAAGAAACCATCAGTTTTGTAAACAATCCTTGAAACAAACGTTTAGTAATTGTCGACTTCATACCTAGTAGGTACACAATCTTACACGTGTTTATAAAAAAAACCCAATATATTTGAAAAACTTCCAATTTTTTCTTTTAGGTTCCTATTTCTCAGACTCTGTTTTAGGTTTCGTGATGTGAAAAAAAAATCGATGTATTTGCGACTAGCACTCTCCCCGCGACTTCGTTCGCGTGATTCTTCTTTATATGGATCCAATGATGGATCCCTAACATTTTTGATAATAAAACATAGCCTAGCACTCAGTGAAAACGTAGCTTCCAATTTGCGAAAGAATTTATGAAATCGGTTCTGTAGATCCATAGATTACCCCGCTACAACCACACAAACTTTACCTCTTTATAATATTAGTATAGAAAAAGCATCACAGATGCATCTTTAAAATGTCTTCTTTTTCAAATGGCACTTGTTTAAAATGTACATTCCATTTCAAAGAACTGCGGTAGCATTGGACAAGTAATTAAGCTCATTGGCTTAATGAGACATTTCACTGAACCGGGTCAACGGTTGTACGGACGAGTGTACTTCTCACAATCGCACTTACTTTGAGAACATCGCCGAACAAAGGACTTTGACTAATTACGTCTGCCTTTACATAGTTGACGACATAAGCACTGCGTGTTAGAGGGCTTTAAATTATTCTAATGTTATGCCTAATTTTGTCCACATTTGGGTCAGGGGGAATACGATACGTGGACTTTCCCATGCTTACCTAGTTGTTTGTGATATCACGGATGAACTCTTTGAATGACTAATTCTTTCTATTATTTCGCTTTGGTTTGCAAATGTATGTACTTCGTCTTGTTTATAGTAAGACTACATTATTGGAATTGTTAAAATTACATTACTAGCTGACCGGATCATTATGATTACTAATCGTTCTTTATTATGCTAAATGTTCTATTGCGGAACTTCATTAGACAGTTTTGTATAAACAATTTGATCGTATAACATGCCATAGGTATACCTAATAATAATATCGTAGACTCGGACATACAATTTATACGTTACAATTTGCATAACAAAACGTTTATTTGTATTATACTCTAAGCTACCGCGCCTATTGCAATTGTATTGTAAAAAAATCACAAGGATTCGTGTCTGACCATGATTTATATGAAACCACAAATTATATGTATAAGAAATCCCAGTTAAAAGGGCTCGCGATAACATTGCTTACATTTGATAAGAAACCTTAGCGTTACAGTTAGCTGTTATACTTAAAGCAGTAAACGCCAATGTCCTTGGCATCATAAAAGTAAACCATGGCATGAAACAATACAAAATACTTCTACGAGATTATTTTAAAAGATTAAAACCTGAAACAAAATAATATGGCTTTAGGGGTAGAAAAAAAGTCATCATGCAAACTATCCTAAGCCCGCCCAAACATTGATCTGTTTACTGTGGCCACAGACGCGAATGCTTCGGTCACGGCCGCACCGCCCGCTCCTTTAGATGTTTACATCTTTTTGTTTTTGTTTATATAAACTGGTGTACCTAAATACAGAAAATATGTTTGTAAACGACTGAGTAAACTATTTAAACTGTGCATGTTTAAAACAAGGGGAAACAGAAACAAAGCACATTCCCATTTTAATCTGATTGTCATCCTGCGCAAATTATAATCGTGAACTAGGCTAGCGCGATCTCGTGGGCGATACACTACATCCCTGATGCCTTGATCTACTTGTGCATGCTTGTTGCAAAATTGGTCAAATGCAAACTTATTAGTATTAGCTATCCCTGCATCAATCATGTGCAATAGTTGAACAATTGTATTGATGTTGCAGGAGCATGGTACCACCGTACCGAACAAATGAAGCGGCTACGGTTCTTGGACACTTATTTTTATTTTCTCTAAGTAAATTCGGGTACCACCACGAAGTAAAACGAAATCGACTAGACAAGATTTAACGATCATAACATGCGATTTTTTTTCATTTTGATTATCTGCACAAGTGCAGTGCACACCTCATCGCTCTCTTACGTAGATTTTATCATAAAAATACATGCATTTACATAGGTGGTACTTTGCTATATTAATCTCGAGTTACCACGATTTCCAACAGGCACGGTGTGTCGGCATAAGTACTGATTCACCGATAAGTTTGCTAAATGATGCCAGTCTGTACAGTCGCTAACAAAAGCTACAAGAGTTTATGATGTATGGCGATACTGGACAAGGTCGGTCGTCCAGGGCGTTCTGCTTGACCTAACTCGCGATAGGCTTTTGTTTAATTTTATTGAAACACAATATGAATTGAGACTAGAGGTTAAATCGGTTATATACCTTTAAAAAAATCAAACTAGGTACCTAATTTTGTAGTTTAAAAAACTCATTACGAATTCGGTCTTGTAATTTCCAAAAAACCCTGTAAACATCTTTATGGACGTAAAAACTGAAATATATTAACTTTTCACAGATCGACACAAAATTCAGCAAACTCAAAATACGCTTAGCGCTCAATTTACGCTAATTACCAGACAACAGCAACGCCAAAAGGAAGTTTACGATATTTTTAATATTTTACGTCTGATGTTTTTTCGGTGTTTCTTCAGAGTAGTCGGATGAGAAACACCGATCTCATCGAGTCCAATATTTGACGTGTACACATAAGTGGTTTTTGCAGACCATTTTGCAATTTAAATATTATTTGAAAAAGTATTTGCTATCGCCTATACTTACACCAGAAGATCATAGATATATACCGTACCTATGGGCACAATGAGTCTATTCAACAAGAGTTGGGGCGTATGGAGTAAATGGATTCAATGCACAATAATATTTGTGCCAAGACCAAGCTGCAGACGTACTTAAGTACCGCAATCAAGATAAATTCATAAAACAAGATGAGGTCAGATCACCTCATTTTCTTTTAGGCTTCGTCGCGAGATCAACATTTTTATTTTCCACAAATAAGGCAGGTAGGATGGAACTGTACTTTTTCGCAGTACAAAATCCATACGTATACGCTTATTACTTAGTTGCAGACTTTAAGCAAATTAAGTCACGACAAAGCTCATTTTTTTTTCTCAAATGTACCGACTTACCTACGTGTCTTGTTCTTGGTTGTTAGCGAAAGAATTTTTATAATAGAGGTACAGCATTCTGGTCGCGGTAACCACGGATGTTAATTGCATATTATTAGTAATGGCGTTGTTTGATACTCTCTCATTTTCGCTAATAAACATTTTATCGATGTTCAAACTGAACGAGAAGATAATGCAATTTCATTGATGCATTCTCTGATGCATTCTCTGATGTAGGTACTTAGTTTTGTTTTGAATTGAATGTTATTAATCCGCTTTATTATTTTTCTATTCATAATATCCTTCGCTAAAGTTATGAATATAGGTACTAATAAATATTACTTAATTTCTCGTTAACAAAGAAACACTCTATTATGTTTATAGTGTTGTATATAGGTATGTTTATGAGTAAGAGTTTAACCCAAAGACGTACGGACAGTTAAGTTATGTTTACCTGCTTAATAAAACTATATAAAAAATACAATTAAACAGCCAAAAACGTGTTTGTAATTAAAATAGTTGCTACCGTGTCATTATAACAATGTAAATATGTAATACCGAGTCTCGGTGAGACAGGCACATCCGTCTCAAACTCCTAATAATTATTCAGATTGAAAAAATATACCTAATTTGTGGTTAATCGTGATCTCTCGTTGCTGCGAACTGTAAACAAATCATTTATAGTTGTATATTTACAGCTAGATGAGGCATCAATCTCGAGACATAGGGCTTCTTATATGGCTAATCATGTAACAAGCATTTTTGTCCTTAGAATGCTACATAATAATCTGAATTTTGTAGCAATAGAAATAACATGTAAGACTGACGAAATTCAAATAAATTAAATAAACTCACAATTTCATACCTATGTGGGTTCACTGAGTGATGTCGCTGGTTCTATCCCCCACGGAAGTAAATATTTGCATAGCCTAAGATTTAATGTGCTTGTGCGATTAGTGCCGGTACTTAGTAGGTACTGTTTCTATACCACAGTACAAACACAACTCTCTTCTAAGTTGTCCTACAAAATATCGCAAAATCTGTACAAGTAGTACTGTATCTGTACTTGATTACTTGACCACCAGACGTCACCTACAGTTGTTATGAAATCCCTAATAATTGAATGATCGTCATTTGAACGATTTCGTAATTCATTTATTAAAATCAATATTGGTCTGTTATAGCTTTGTCATGTCTTCTCTGTATGAGAAGAGGCTTTTGCCCTGCAGTGAGACAATAGTAGGCTAGTATTATTATGGCTTTATCGGCTGAGTGGGTACTATCTCTCCCTGCATCAGAATAATTAATTAGTAACCTAGGCTGCCTAGGCAGGGAGAACGTTCAATGATAAAACTTTATGGCAACGGCCCTTGTGTACTGTGCAATTCCGTGCAATGAGAAATGATAAACGTTGAAAGAACAGTAACACAGCAATGCACAGCTAATGCAATAGTAACACAGATTTAAAACGTTATCAGAGAAACAGGTTAATAACTTCGAAGTCATTGATACTTTGAAAGATAATAAACACATTTTTTGTTCTACTAACACGTAATTAATTACAAGCTTCAGATAAAACACGCAATTAGCATGGTAGATACCAATCATTTGTTTAGCTAGTTAGCGGAACAATTGGTTTTTATTTAAAAACGGATTATTGAAAAATATATGTTTGTATAACATGACGATGGTTTTTAAACGTAATATACGTAAACAAATATAAATGAATTGCGAGAATTAAAAAGGATCTTTGGAAAGTATCTTTCCTTATTTCTACATCCTCATGTCTGGTATCGGCAGTAGGTTAAATATTTAGTTTTAGCCAAACTGGATTCTGCAATGCTAAACATATATGTATAGATAAAGTATTGATCCAAAGATAAGCGAGCCAGCTATCCGCGGAACTCTAGTGAGGCATACCAGGTGCTTTGAATATTTTTGTCGCTCGTTTATCTAACATACCGTAATGACTACATTATGATGTGAAGAATAGGGTTGTCTAATGTTTATGGGTAGATACGGGTACAGATTATCTAACAACGAATAAAAAAAAAACGATTTGAAGTGCACTTTTTTCTTCCGAATCTTGGTTCAGCCGAAAATCCGGAATCGATCGAGGCAATGGTTTGTTAAACTTTGACAAAGTCCTTTTAGATGGATTCTGTTTTATTTAAATGCTTCAAAATAATTTATATTTCTGAATTCAGCACCCCAATTGCGTAACACACATACAATCACAAAGAGAGATGTTGAAGAAAGAAAGAAGACAAATTAAAGCTTGCAAATGTGAGCGCGTTACGCATTTAGGCTGCTGTTTCTTCTTGACTATGTATTTCTGTTTTAGATAACTTTTCCATATAATGGTTTGTACGTAATTATGTTGCATGCAAATTCGGTCATTGATGCCCGGTGTTACGTAATGGTCTTACTGCGTGTTCTCAACATTTGGAGCGTGCCAGCCCTATCAGTTACCTACATGGCGGTGCGTGGAATCCGCACAGAATTCTGATCAACAATTCAGTGCGTATTGTTTAAGCGCATGTGCATGCTAGAAAGCCACTGTTTTGCAACTAACGCGCGAATGCAAGCCATTAACATAGGCATTATGCTGGTACTCACGTTTTATTTTAGTGTATAAGGCACATAGACATCGCTTACATAATATTTTCACCAAATTAATGTTTATCTCATAATGTTATGGAAACAAGGTTTTGTTTCACTTATTTATTTTTAATCTTTGCATGGTCAGTCGTCGAGTCAAGTTTAGTTTCCTAATTTTTAATTTTTAACAAAGAAAACAAAGGTAGGAAATACGATTATTATGGGCAGAACGGATGATGATTAATAAAATTATTTTAATTGCACTTTTTGTTACTCTTATTATTAATAGGTTTAGTGTTAAATATGTCGATAACTCGATACAGTTGAAATAATTTACGTTAGGTTTGTTATTTTGTTTGTCATAATTTCTCCTCTTATTTTAGAATTTTATACCTATCCTAAGGTTATGCATAATCAATTGGTAACAGTAGGTACCTACCATTCAAACTTGCTACATCATTTTTTTTTTTTGGCTTGCTCTCTAGTTTTTCCAGTCCAGTTTTTTTATGTTCTCGAACTACTTTTTTGCCACTTTAGTATCTCAAAATTATAATACTTTGTAAGTTTTTTGATACATTAGGTATTGGAGAGTCATAGCTACTATTGAGTAAATAAAGAATTTTTAACCACACATTTGCAGAATTATTAAATGGTAATCTAGAAAAGTAACATAAAACAGAAGTAAATATAGGTACGCAGCGCTTCATCATAAGAATTCAGATTCTTTCTGATTTCATTCTTGATGAGTGAGCATTGATTGATTTCCTACTCACCGGCAGGTCTATTTTGTAAAATCTTTCTTGGCGAAATTAGGTGACGTGACTTTCATGCCACCATGCTAGGGATTGACTGCTCACCTCTAGCACCACATATAAATTCAACGAAGGAGATTAATAATACAGAATAGCACCGCTGGCCTAATGTTAAACATTTGGTCGCACTTCAAACTATAACAATAGTTTCTATTAAACAATCAATTTGACAAAGATGCAATATAACATTATAACAACCATCTGCCGCGGTAAACCGGCTTCTTCAACCCAATTCACACACATGGTGCAAATAATACTTTTAAGTACGTGTTCGTTACGGCACAGCGGTCAAGGTATCGATGTGCGATACACTTTCAATGGTCCCGCATTGTGGAATAGAGAAATTCTAGATGCACCCGCGACGCGACGATATCGCGGAAATAGGAAACTTATTGGATGTTTGAAATTTAATATAGCACATTTGCACCAACTGAGACTGGTTTTTATTTTAATCTTTATTTATTTATTGGACAATCTAGTATAACGTAACGTACTCTAGGTAAGTACCTACCTTTTCTATCTAAGATGAAACCAAAACAATATGATTGACTGGGTACAAAACCTACCATTAGATACTATTATAGATTTAATTATTTATCAAAAGATGTAGAAATGTAGAAAGCACTTAACATAATACTTGCACTCTCCCCGCGACTTCGTTCGTGTCATTTTTCTCACAGATTCCTAATTTTTTTATTATAAAATATAGGAGTGAATTTCCCGGGACCGAAAATTGCGTGGCATCAATGAAATCGGTACTAAAAAACATAGCTATAATGTTCTCACATTTTTTTCCGGTTAGGTGAAATAGTAATCTATGTGTAGCACTAAATATTTTATTAATTGGATTAATAGATACTCCAAAAAAATTAATTAAACCTCGAAATCTTTCATTGCCGTGTCTGTCCACACTTCACCTTGTTGTGTATTATTCCTCATTGATAAAAATCTATTGGTTATTTATATTAAAACCTAGTTTTATTTGATACATGAATAGTTAAAGTATTGTTACGGAATACATTTATTCAAATATTTAAACAATACAACGAATGGTTAATGGAAAATCATTTGTCCCAGAACTACCGTTCATCGCCGTGTCCTAATCATGTTCAAGGATATTGTTTTACCTACGACTTGCGTCCCCCCTCCCGGTATGCTAAACGTTGCATATTAGTGCCCCCTAAGTGCTCGACGTGAAAGGACGTACACACGTGCCTGCGTTTTCGCGCCATAAATGTAAGTATTCCATTTTTATGTTACTGGACATTTTTTCTTTCATCGCCGTGGATAGGTATAACTTATATTTGAATAAGTTTGTCTTCATGAGTAAGCAATCGATAGAACACCATTTCTCATATGTCAATTTATGAAGTGTTTATTTCTTCGAAGAGTTAATAGATTTTTTGTTATTTATATTTTTTGCCTTGATTTTCATCGCCGTGCTTTCATTGCCGTGGTTTCCGTGGCCGAAATTTGCTATGGCAATGAAGAAAAAGACACGGCAATGAAAAAAATTTCATTGCCATGCCTTGTAAAACAATTTAGCTTCATTGCCGTGGCCAGGTATTTCATTTCCGTGACTTGTGTTTTCATCGCCATGGTATGATTAGGCAAAGAAAACATCTTTTATCACCTGTAATACAGGTAATACCGATTACTGACAGTACAAAACTCGTCAAGTTAACTCTAGACTCTCTGGTCTCTCTTTAGACTTGATGAGTTTTTTACTGTACAGTCAACTACAAAAAGATGTTTTCATGTTAACCTTACAAAATGATGTAACATTTGGTACTCTTTCACACGTATATACACTGACACACACGCCAGCACCCTCACATACTACAGTCTGATTTTAATAATGGATTGTTTATTTTTAGGATGCCAAGATGCCTAAACCAAAATTATCTGAAGAGGAGAGAAAGGAGAGGAAAGGATTGGCTGAACAAAAGCGACGTCAAAAATTAAGAAGCAAGAGGATATCTTAAAAAAGCTTTTTTACAAAAAGAAACAGCCGCCTTCAAGTCGGAGGCTTTGGTTTTGTTTTTTGTTATGTAGGTATTGCCACCGACTTCCAAACTAAAGTTATTTTTTATTTTGTAGTTTTTGAAGGCGGTTGTTTTTTTTTTGTAAACAAGCTTTTTATTTTTCACTTTTTAGTGCTTGTGTGTTAATGTTTGAAATTCTTAGTAAAAGCCCTTTCAAACGATATATTTAATTTAGAAAAATTCTCACAAAATAAAAAGCACTAAACCAAATTGGATGAAATTTTTATGGGACCAAATGGCAAGTATACTGCATCGAACAAAAAAGAATCACACTAATCGGACTAGAAACCTCGGAGTAATCGGTGTACATACATAAATAAAAAATAATAAAATAGCGGCCGAATTGAGAACCTCCTCCTTTTTTTGAAGTCGGTTAAAAAGAAGGCTGCATGAGTAGGTGTTCCTCGAAGTGCAATGACTTCGCAAAAGCTTCGGAATCCAAAAATATATCTGATCATGCCTGTCTCCGAGAGGGAAATGCAAACCCAGACAGATTGTGTATGGGAGTAAGATTTGGATAGATATTACAAAAGGAAGAATGGGAGTATGTATAAGAAAAGAAAGACTGTAGTATTAAAGTCTCTAAGTAGTGTTGCGAGTGTAATTCAACGGTCTTTGTTTACTTATTGTACTCTCATTCTTTTTTTGTAATATCTCCTTACCCAAATTTTACTCCCATACAAGTGTTGGAATCAAGACCTCTTATGAACAGTCATTTTTATTCTATCTATCTGTCTATTTCAATATATAAAATATTTTTTAATTTCCGTGGATTGATTCTTTCATTGCCATGGCACAGTTCTTTCATTGCCGTGGACGCTTGTTTCATTGCCGTGCACGCATGTTTCATCGCCGTGGCACGAAATTTTGAATCCTGATATCTCGTTACTGTTTTAAGTTATGTGCTAGACATTAAGCAAGAATATATACATTATCAAAAACTTTCATAAAAGCGTTTTTTTTTTTAAAAAAACCTTAAGATGAAAAAAAACACGGAAATGAAGATTTTATAGGACCTGTTGAAATTCACTCATAGCATAAAGCAGTCAGTGTTAACGTAGCTTCCAATTATAAGCGAAACAATTTTCAAATCGGTTCAGTAAATCCAGAGATTACTCCCTACAACCTCACAAACTTTACCTCTTTATAATATTATCATAGATTTAGAATTTAAAACTTTTTCGATACCGCAGACAAAGTTACCATAAAGCATAATTATTATATCGCT
The DNA here is from genome assembly GCA_949316365.1 of Hoplodrina blanda. Classification (NCBI taxonomy): domain Eukaryota; kingdom Metazoa; phylum Arthropoda; class Insecta; order Lepidoptera; family Noctuidae; genus Hoplodrina; species Hoplodrina blanda. The sequence goes on from OX438592.1 coordinate 10,516,408, forward strand.
TTATGTCAACTGCTGATTCAAGCTGACTATAACCCGATTCAAAATGTTTTCGTTTCTTTATTATCGGAATGTTTGTCGAAAACGGTGTAAGGAAAACACATTTCATTGTGCCTCGGTATTCGGCAACTAAAGTAATTTAAAAGAACATTTCACTTATTAGACCACAATTTTGACATATTTCAGGTAAGATATTTATATAAATAAATTCCATATTGTAAACATTTGTTTTCATAATTAAATCTCATGGGGTATTCAACATGGTAGAATTCAGGGTCAATGTACAGAACTTCCCTTCAAAAATCCCTTTTAAAATTTTGTCCCGATTCACCCCTGCATCCCTATTCACCCTGTTTGACTAGGTAGGTACTCAATATTTAATCAGATATTACACGTAGCGCTAAATTTAAGTTTGATTTGAAATTGTAAGACATTTCCAGTACCGAAACATTTTAATATAGGTATAGAAAAATCACTTTCTTAGGTGGAGTTAGTGACTAGACTAGATAATAACATCGACATGCAACATAACAAGCTGTTGCCGCCTCGTTGTGCATATTCAATAGGTGTTTCACTTTTCCCCGCTGATAATTCTAACGTCAATAGCCCATGAATGCTTGTTTTATCACCTCATGCACCTGCTTTATGATGATGATTCTAAAAACTGTTATTTTCAATTGTTTTATTTCTATTATCAAAGCGAAAATAAGGATGAATGAAATTGAGTGTCGGCTATCCGGTCATCATTATTAAGCCCATTAATCACTTCTTGAGTCATAAACTTATTGTCTCGAGTCTATACTTACTATTTCTGTTTCTTTGTTGTAGATAATGTCAAGAAAGAAGATAATATGTACGTTTTCAGTACTGGTATGTGTAGCGACCGCAGCGGTGCAGAATACTGCAACGGGCAATGAAATCGACTCAACATTGAAAAGGGTACAAACTTATACCGGTGGACCATTGTACCCAAAAGCAACAGAAACTAGGGACTTACGAACACTAGACGGACTATGGAACTTCAGGAAGTCTCCTTCAGATCCCGAGACTGGGTACAAAGGTGGCTGGTTTGAACAGGATCTCGACAAGGTAATGTACCGTTTACCTTCGCATATAAAAAGTTACTTCGATGATATCATTAGCCTAAGGGGCAATAGACTCGTGTTGGTATGTAATGTATGTAGGTACAGATATTAATGAGTTACACGTTTGTAAAATGTATGTTATAAGGAGTCATTCACACTCAGGGTATATGTTTAATTTGGCAATCATTCATGATTAAGAGCGTTTACGCCGTACGGTATTTCATATAAACTTTCAAGTGTTTATTTTTCGAAATGAGTGAACCGATTTTAATGAACCTTCCTATGCCTGAGCAGGATATTATATAGGTCTAAAAGTTATCAGAGAACATTTCCGAAAAATTGTGTTACAGCTAAAATCGACCGATTTTAAGTTTTTCATAGAAACAGACATTTCCACTTTTCACTTATTTCCAAAAAAAAGGACTTGAAAGTTTGTATGAAATGCCGTACGGCGTGAACGCTCATCAGGATAATTGTCTGGATTCCATAATTGGCTCACGTAACAAATGTGTCAAAGTATGCAATAATAGTATTAAATAAATAAAACAAAAATCGACAAAATTATAATTTGTACCACTTACTTCATTCCGGAATTATAGTCGATGATCATCAATAATGCAATATGATATCTACATCGGTACCTAATTACAACCTTCATAATCCTTTTCACGGAATCGCTTTCGAAACGTTAATTCATATCCTTTACCATTTGTTAATCACTATCAAAAACACTATCTTCTCTGTAACTTATGGTTAACTTAACTAACATAACTAAAGATGAGTAAATCCTTTTTGAGAGCAAGTCAAAATTATCACATTTAGCGATATAGGTAATACCTAAGTACTATTTGGTCTTCAAGACGTTTTTAAAATATTAGTGTTTAACAGTCCTATTTTTAGTTATGTTTTAGCATGTTGCAACTTTACTTCTTCACATTTGATAGAAACATTTCAAACAATATACATAAACAATATATACATTTCAAATTACTAAACTACCTACTACTTAAATATCGTGATAGATTCTTACTGCAAACCTGTCGACCTTGGCGCCTATGCTTTATTTACTAATACAATAATGTATTACTAGCTTTGTTAGATAACATTATCCAAAAACTTGTTTGTCAACGACGACGTTTTTGTTAATAATTATTTAAATATTTTAGTAAGTATTCTTTATTTAACATATTTATTAAAAAATAGATTACGGATTAATAATGTATGTGGGTATCTTCATTATTATTCCGACTTAATATATTAATTATATATTCAAGTTCGACAGCCCCAACGAGGCATTGGATTTTATCTTGATTATAAAAATTTGTCTATAAAAATTCCTTACTTTGTTCATTGAAACTTTTAGCAACAATTACTTCACTCTTGCACTTTCATTAATCTACTCAAGCACGACGTATGAAAGATAACTCATGTGAAAAATGGCTTGAAATCCAGGTAGCTATAAATCACGTTCTTCTTTTCTGTGTTATTTGTGGAGGATGCTCGTCTTCAAGTTTGATTTGACCCTGGAATGAAATCGTGGAACATATTTTAACACATACAAACTACTTTGTCCTTTGTCTTACATTTTTTTAATTTTAAAACTATCGATGACTTATATTATTTTATTGTTTAGCAACAGGTGTCTAATAAAACGTCGTTGTTTTATTGATAATACTCATAAACTATTCTTGAATCCATATGTTTCGACATACACTATGTAACAAAAACCCTGTCAGATCAGTGTTGCCGTTGATCAGTTTTTATGTTTTATTTTAATTTAGTTACTTCTTCTTTCTTCTTTTTTTTTTTCACTGGGGAAAAATAATAATCTCAAATCCATTAAATGGTTACGTATAATATGTGTACGCAGTACGATGTCGAATAATACCCTTAAGGATCGGACAGGGTTTTTGTTACATGCTGTAGAATCAAATTGTATTGTATTACTATTGAACTAAGTATTGAAGAATGAGATTTTTCGACAGTTGATTTAATTCGGTATCTAAGATACTATTTAGCTAAAAACCATGACGATAACGTTTAGTTTTGATAAATTACAATTTATTTATTTAATTATAATTTAATTTATTTACAATTACATAAATTACAAGATGAAGAATCATTTGGATCCATTGATGATCCAAATGATTCTTCCCGATTATTAAATCAGATCTGATCGCTATTTATATTCTGTATGGACTAAACTTCTAATTGATCCACCACTTACGTTAATGTTCTTCCACATAGACTGGTCCTGTGATCACAATGCCGGTGCCATCATCATATAACGACGTCGGTGAAGACATTACCTTGCGCGACCACGTGGGAGTGGTGTGGTATGACCGACGATTCTACGTACCACCCTCGTGGGGAGCATCAAGGCAGCGGGTGTGGCTGCGGTTTAGCAGCGTCCACTACGCGACTGAAGTGGTAAGTAACATCCATACTAGTATTATACCAACTGATTTTTAAAATTCCATCACAGTGTGTCTAGAATCATGAACTGAATCGATGTTAAAACTATTTTACGATTATATCACCACTTGTGAAGGTTAAAATATTCGTGCAATTTAGGATTTAAAGTAATACTGCATTTTAAATTCATCTCGCTCACGACACCGACCAATACATTTAAGGTGTCGCAGAAATTCCCGGCATTGAAGACATACATTACCTACCTAGAAGTTTATAATTATCACAGATTTTTAAATTCCTGATCAATTTCACGATTTCTGAATATGGTTGTATAGTAAATTAATTCTGTAAGGCGCTGATCACCTCACTTTATTATTACACAATAACGGAAAGTCAAGAAAATTTAAACATTATATAAAAATGAAAACATTAAAAGTGCTAAAATGTTATTATTTCTAGCGCGTTCACAAATATACAGCGTGTGTCTGTGTGAACATTGTTGATTCAAAGGTTTTGCGTGGAGCGGACGCTGTGGAGAGCCGGGGTTCACACGATTAACATAATGTAAACGGTTTATTCGCTATTTCATCTTTTAGAAACATCCTTCTTGAGAAAATCCATGCCCAGAGAAGTGTGGAATCTTAAACAGTTGCCTAGCTCCTAGTACGATTTGCTTCGGGCCAAGTCTTAAGTTGCCATAATTAACGTCATTTATGTATGAGTGTTTCTTATGGAAGCTTGGAAATTAGGACATTCTTTATTTTTAACTAGATTTCATACAGACTATATGATATTTCCCAGAGATATCATTTACTGGTAAACAACCTTCGGACGTGTATATAAATTAAGATGTCTTTTGTCTTTGCAGTGTATTTGGACAGGTGATGAAATTATTTCATATCTGCTTTTGAAAATTAAAAGAGAACCTGACGCAATGTCTTTTACAAATAATTACTATAAAAATAAGATAAGATAATCTTTATACTTGACATAAAAACATAAGTTAGTTCATCTTGTTTCCATCTTTTTAGTTCACTTTTTACATGATTGAGTAAGTATTTTGTTTTATTTTTCTATTAATGAGTTTTTAGTTTTATTTTTATCATAAATTCTTAAGCGAAGCTTAGGGCACAACATCATTTGATTTTTAAAGAGCTAAAAGCAATATAATATAAAAATGCCAATCTTTGTTGTTTTTATAAAAACAAAGATTAGAAAACCCATAACCATCGCACGATTTAGGCGAATCGAACGACATCATCGTTGATCAAAATCCATCCAGCCGTTGGAATGCTTCAAGGGTACAAACACCCAAATACAAAAATACATAGATACACATGAATAAAATAACCGTCTCTGCTGTCGCGCAGTCGGGTGAAAACAAGGAGTTATGGAGGTCATAACAATAATAGATTAAGAATATTTGAATTGTAGATGATCTTGCGATCATCGAAATAATTTAAAACCAGTGAGATCAAGCCTTGACAACAAGAGAGGGAGGATCCAGCCCTGACCAGCGGCCTCAGTAGTAGCCAGCTAGAGGTGGCGTTGTGACGGGGCGCCCTAACGACTGTCGGTAATTGGACAATTTGCCGTATGACACCGGTCTCGCGAGCAGTTCGCTCCAGTTTGACCCGACTGGCAGACCACTAAGATACAATCGGCGTCATATAAATGGCACCTTTTGTTGCAAAAGTACCTTCTATCAGTTGAAAGATTATGAAATAAAATATTGTCAATCGAATTTTTATTTTTGTTTTGGTACTACTTAGTACGTATAGGAAAAATGAACGTTACTTACTAAAATTTTCGAAAAGATTCATTAATTGATACATTAACCCAGTTATGTTCTTCTTAGCGTACTTATTATGTTTAAAATGCATTAAAATATACATTTAACATTACATTAATTTATTCACTTTTAGCTAGCGCAAAAAGTGGACCTCGGGCGGGACAATTAATTTCCTTTCAACGTCGCTTTTACGGAAAACAATTATTATTTTTAAAATTAATTATAGTGTATTTTAAGCTAGTTGATGAATTATCCAATTAATACTAATTTAAGATTAATCGACATTTTTGGGTGGTACGTTTTGTTTGACGTTGAGTGTAAAAAACACCTACCTCGGGAGACAGGACAGCAACAAGCCATAAATTATTTACTTAACACAGAATGCTTGCATGCAAATAACATGCACCCCTGTTAACTCATTTGTATAGGCGATCCGTTTGATTGATGCGTTTGACTGCGATTATCCTTACTTTGCAAATGAGGTGCGTTTGTCGACATCGTTTAAACGAGTTGTTGCAGCGAAACAAGCTGTCTGATGACTTTGATTGAACGTGTTGAATATCAGTTGGGAACTACTAAACTGGTTTCGTATCAACAATAAATCATTATTGCTATTTTTGCTTTTTATGTGGATGTTTTTACCTCGTTGTTTTGTTCCTTTTTTCGTCGTGACTTCATTTTATTAATACCTTTTGTTGCCTTCAGTTTCGCTGAACTTTCTTTCCACATTGTTACTAATCGGAATTTAAACAATTAGACAAAAACTTAGTCTTTACGCTACGAAGCGTCTTTAGCGCTTTACATGTTGTATCTAGACGGTCGTCACTCATACTCCAATTGTACTAGAGGGCAATAAGAATCACTGACCTCACTTAACTGACATTACTCAATCAGCTTCCTGTCGACCGACTTGTCTAGTGGACTGGTTCTTATCAGGTACCTCTGTTGTTCTGGGAGAGGTAGGAAGCAGGTTAATCTAAACATTGGCATATGAAAAATATGAAAAAGTTTATCATGTCCTGTGAAATAATAAGCAATTCAGTTATTCGAATAGATTATTTCTTGTTGTGAGCTAAATAACAGGTGTAACATTTAATGAAGCTGAAAATTGTAACATGTTTTTCATATCATTGCGATATTTGTTATGTTCTGGATCATACGTGGAAACCATCTGGACATGGAGATATTGAAGGTCAAAGTAACAACTTTTAAAAGTTATACTAAACTTTAACCCCACGACTCCTGTGCTGTTGCATGAACCCATAAACACAATGTTTTGCGCACGTTACTTTGCGCGCAATCAAATAGACAGTGATTTTCCTAATTTTCCACATCAAAAATAAAAAAGTCGTTTCCTTGAAATCCTGTTTGCTCAAAGAAATCTATTTAATTTAATGGACAGTAACGGCTATGTAATGTTTCTGGTTACACCCCATAAGTTGGTAGGTAGGAATAAGTGTTCACGGTGTTAAATCTTATCAATTACGATCAGTATTTAACCAGTAAATCTTTTACTCAATCAGCCCAACAGTTCTCTAGGTAAAATAAGCAAATGAACTGTCTTCCGAGTAGAAATTCTATTCAAGTTGTAAATTACTGACACGATAATTCATTCTACATACGACATACTTGTAGATACAGTAAATAATGTCAAGCATCACACTTTACTGCTCTGTAGTAGGCTATACCTCATTACCTTTACAATGATTTGTAAATCAACCACGAGGCGACTTAGTAAAAGATTCCGCGCGATAAATTGGTACATAAAGGCGCAATTTGCAGAATATGGGTCGACGGAACACAAATCTGGCTAATATAAACAGATACAAATCATTCAGCGGTACCTACAGACACCTACGGGATTAAATTCGCATTGAATCTAAATGGAAACGCAGCCCGAGATTTATAAGGACAATGACATTGATATATAGGACCCATGTTTGCCCTATGTGGATAATAAAGGTGCTTATTAAACAAAAAATTACCATAACACGGAAAGAGTGAAAGTTTCTAGGTTCAAAACTGTTACAGGTAAAGTTAATTTCCCAAGTAAGTACATGCTTGGGAAATTAACTTTACCTGTAACAGTTTTGAAAGAGTGAAAGTTTCTAGGTTCAAAACTGTTACAGGTAAAGTTAATTTCCCAAGTAAGTACATACTTGGGAAATTAACTTTACCTGTAACAGTTTTGAACCTAGAAACTTTCACTCTTTCTGTGTTATGAATGGTACGGATGGTACCCATACCTAATAATTAGGATATCTTTAAGATGGTCTAAGACATTAATGACATTGGTAAAGGAAAACATCATGAGGAAATCTAGAATTAGGTGCCATTTCAAGTCGGAATTAGGTAATCATTTCAAGTCTGAATTCGCCAATTTGCCTTGAGCAAGCCTCTTGATCAATGCTAGTGCTAAAATGAATTAATGCAATAATCAAAATAAAATTAATGTCTCTTTCGATATTTTTAGTCTGAACTTTCAGAGCATATGAGATATACTATCTCAAACTTTTTAAAGTGATGAGAGCTCGCCCTAGGAGACATGATCAAGAATATCGATTGATTTGATTGACCTTTTTGTAAATTAAATCAAACCCGAGAGCAATGTCGTCTTGATGTAGAACAGATGCATTGCACCGAACTGTCGACGTCTAAGTGCTCACAGACGTCACATTCAAATCTTATAGGAATATTGACCTCACTTTTACAAAGTAAGTAATAGAGTAAATAACACAGCCCCTATGTTTGAGTGTTCAATATTTAAAAGAATTCTAGTAAAATCCCTTCAATAAGGTTCAAATTACGCCCTCCGTATAATGTTATAGTTACATTCTCGTACGTTGTATTGCAAGAACATTTTTACGACACCCACGTGAGGTGAATGCGCCCAGCTTTTCTTCAAACTTCAAATTAACCGTGTACTTACTCTCATTTTTCCTGGTAATGTTTTGTTTTTTTTTTATAGATTATTATTTAAGGCAGATTTTATTAGCGGCTTTAAAATAGAACCTACCTATTTATTTAAATATTCTCCGCTAAATGATAAGTGCTTTTGTAAATAAGCCTATTAAAAATATTTTATTGTAGGTTTATCTAACTAATAATACAATTAACAACTTTAACAAACCGGCTTAGCTATCTAGTCGATACTAGGTTCGCAAAACAATTGTTTAGTCGCTATTGGAAAGCAAATTACCCGCTTCATTTCATTTTGTTAGTGGAACAACAAAATAATATTCTAATCTTGGAGTTGGAAACGTTAATGTATTTAACCAATTTGTAAACTTGCTCACAGCTTGATTCCAATAAAGATAAGGCAGTATTGAGCAATGTCCGTAAATACTCACTTAGTTTTATCATTATCTGTATACCTAAGTGTCAACATATACAACTTAAATCTACAATGTTTTAGTAAAGAGCGCTTAAAGCTTTTAACGTTACATGCGATTCTAGGAAAAAATGAGTGACATTGTAAGTAAATAAATAAAGTCATGAGTTTTAAATGTAAGTAATATTATGTAAGTTACTAACCCATAACATAGTGTCTGTACCAAACACCCACAAGCACAATGTAACGGTCAACAATGACATTGTTAGTATAATTTTAATAATAGCAATATTGCAGTGTTAGTTACAACCCAAGCCAGTCAATCTTCATTTATCTTTGCAAAACTCATCACAGACATACCGCTTATTACTAGTAACGTAGGAGAGTAATGTATCTACGTAGGTACTCCGTACCGTTATTGTTTACTGTTATAAATATTATAAAACAAAATTATTACCTGAAATTATATTTTATAGAATTAAAATCAAAAACTCGAATGCGTAGAAACTGAACTACCTGTGTACCTACTAAGTTGGAAACAAAATCCCGTCACTGAATTGCAGTCCAACTGCACTACTCAGACACAAAGTTAAGTACACGAGGTGGGGTGCTTAACTTAAGCCACTCATTTCTATACGTCTGATTCTTATTACGCTTACCTATTATACTTTCAGTTCGTAAACGGCAAGTCGGTGATGTACCACGAGATCGGCCACCTGCCGTTCGAAGCGGAGATCACGGACGTGGTCAGCTTCAACAGCAGCAACCTGCTCACTGTGGTGGTTGACAACACGCTGCTCGGCGACACCGTACCTCAGGGAATCGTCAAGAGTATTTATGACGGGTAAGTGTGTAATCCATCATCACTAGCTTTGGTATTTGCTTACCCTTACTTCTCATAAAAGTTTGTAAAGGTGATTGTAGCTCAATCACTTGCAAACGGCTAAACAATTTGGATGAAATTAGTAGGTAGGTACAACGATAGACTATATTATGATCTTGATTAGCACTAAAGATACTTTTTACTCAGTACATGATCAGTCCGCATAGATAGGAAGAGATGTTAATAAAATTGCACTCCCCACTACTGCTTGTGTCGTACATAATTCGATATTGTTTGTTAGGGAATTTGGTGCAGGGGAGTGCAAATTTTATATTAAAACTGAAATGATGAAATTGATGTTATGTTTACTACTTAAGATTTTTATTTTAAAAGAACATTTTAAAGCTACTTATTAGCTATTAGCTGCTATTTAAAGGTTTCTGGATATTTCAGGATCCAAAATATAAATAAATCTAATGGTCATGAAAAAGGGGAACACTTTCGTTTAAAAAAACTGATGAAACTGAACCGTAATGCTACTGATAAAATTCTTCTACCCTAATTACCTATGACATAATTATTTTCCTTCTGTAGACCGAACAAAATTCGTCAAGAACAGCAATATACGTTTGATTTCTTCAACTATGCCGGTATCCACCGTACCGTGTTCCTGTACTCTACCCCTCAAGCGTATATCGACGATGTCATCGTCAACACCGACATACAAGGACTAACAGGTACTCTGACGGATCTTTTACCAACTTTTATCATAATATAGCAATCACTTTCTGATGAATGTAATGATTGATCGTGTTAATGCTTTTAGAATGATTGATGGTTGTAAAACTATGATACTCTTGATTATCAGGTTACTTATATTACTTAAGTGGCTACTATTAGGCATAGATTGAGGTTCTGAATAGAACTAAATGGAATAGAAAAGTGTACTTACGCTAGTAATAAAAATTGAGTTTTCCGTCTCGGCAATCATCGTCTATCTTCGGATTTACGAAGGCTGATGAGGTTAACTAATAAAGAGCTGTTAAAAGAGAAAATTAAACTAACTTTTTTTATAATAATTTTGAATTCTAGGTTTTATAGTATACAACGTGACACACAAAGGCTCAACTTCGGACAAGGTTCAGTGCTTCGTGCAAGTATTCGATAAGAACGATACGCAAGTGACGTCCTACAACGAATGCGCTGGACTGCTGGAGATTGGCAACGCCAAGTTCTGGTGGCCCTACCTGATGCACGCCGACGTTGGATACTTGTATACTATGAAGGTAAAATACTTTATTAGGAGAACAACACTAGTTTTAATTTTGTTTGGAGAAAGGATTATAGGTATTTTATTTAACTTATCTGTACTATAAGTACTGGCTAACTACAATACCAGTACTTTTTTTAAGTTGCCGAGCTCTTGTAGTTTCTCCTGTATCGTAGGTACGTTTACAAACATTTAAACTCACACACACTAACAACCAGACCCAGAACAACTAGTTCTGGGCCAAACAAATATTGGTTCCGTGCGCGAACAGAACCCAAACACGCAACGTAGCAGCCAATGGCTCGAGCCACTGCGCTAATCGTTTTGTCAAAAAATATATATATAATATGAAATTATTGTTTACGTATGTTTTTTAATTTTTTTTTTATATAACCAGCCCATTCCCGTTTTAGGTAACCGCAGCCTTTCAAGCCACGAAACGCAGGATTTTATATTAATTTAGTATTATAAAAAATATTATTATTTGAACGTGCTAAGTTAGGTATTCAACAGTTTACCTTACGCTGACAAACTTGTAAAAGCCTTAGTAGCGATATCGGTAAGTCTAAATTATTAATTTATTATTAACCAGTTATATTCTTTGCTTTCCAGGCTTCGCTAATAGGCCCCTTGGGCGAGGTGATCGACACGTACAGCCAGAAGATCGGCATTAGGACAGTCACGTGGTCCAACACCACCATCTACTTGAACGAGCAGCCTCTTTACTTGAAAGGATTTGGCATGCACGAAGATTCTGATGTGAGTCAGCTTTGATAGTTATCTTATACAACAATCCAAGTATCTGTGTGTCATTGCTTTATGTTTTGAATAGATACCAAAAATAAAACATTCCAGCCTATTATTATCCTACTGCAGGCTGCAGGGCTATGGCCTCTTCTCATACAGAGAAGGCACGAGCATTGATCACCACGCTTGCTCAAGGCAGAAAATAGGCAGATAATAATTATTATAAATCCATGCTACCTGACCATGATTCTAAATCTACCTACAAAAAAAACCAGCAAAAATAAAACGATAAAATTATTGAAGTCTCTTGAATGTGCTTTAATTGATATTACTGTTAAATAACCTTTTTTTTCATATACTTAACTGTATAAGTATACGATTGCTTAGACTACTTTACTAAAGTAAACAATGAATATTTTACTTCAATAAAATGAAAAGAACGAAATAACTAAATCATTTTTTTCTCTCTAATTCCATAATCCCATTAATAAATTAATCTGTTCTTCAGCTAAGAGGCAAAGGCTGGGACCCAGTGCTGTGGGTGAAGAATTTCAACCTCATCAAGTGGCTGGGCGCTAACGCGTTCAGGACCTCCCACTATCCTTACGCTGAGGAGATCTACCAGCTGGCAGACGAATACGGCATTATGGTCATCGACGAGTGTCCCAGCGTTGATACTGAGTAAATATTATGCTTGAAGTACCCACTTTGTTCCTATAATATTGCGTAGAAGTTTAGGAAAAAATCGACAGATTGATACCAATTACTACAAATGTTGATTGCTTATTATTTAGAAATCAACATTGGGCCCCAATAAGATTTTCTTAAGCCATACATCGAATCCTGCCACTGCCTCATAACTATAATTAATTTCGCAGTGGCTTCTCCGATGCGTTGTTGACGAAACACAAACAGTCGCTAACGGAGCTAATCCGACGCGACAAGAACCACCCGAGTGTGATCATGTGGTCAATCTCCAACGAGCCTCGGTCTGCCAACAAGATGGCGGACAGATACTTTGAGTGAGTACTGAAAGCAGAAACATAAACTTTTTTTTTTTTTAAATATCTGTCTAACGAACATATTGATCAGCATCCATCATAACCCTCTATAGTACTAAATTTTGTTTGATGGTTCACTTTCGTTTAACCCTTTCAGAGAAGTGGTGCGACACGTTAAATCTATGGATCTCTCCAGACCTGTTACTATTGCTATTTCTGCCGGAGTTACCACTGACAAAGCTGTGAGTATAGGGCGTATAAAAATTAAGCGACGTACGAGCCAAAGATTGCACCTTTTATTTTATAAATTTGCAGTACCTATTCAGATACCAGCAAGCTGCGGTAGGCAGCCGCGGCTAAAAGACGCGTTGATTTTTATGACATGATATAAAAACAACTTCAACCATGTTTCTTAACAGTACAACAACTTATTCACAATCAGGGTCGTCACTTGGACGTGATCAGCTTCAACCGCTACAACGGGTGGTACGCGAACCCCGGACAGACGGCGCAGATTACCACCAACGTGGTGAAGGAAGCCACCAACTGGCACCGCGTTAACAACAAGCCTGTCATCATGACCGAGTACGGAGCCGACACCATCGAAGGACTGCACTTGGTAAGACTATCTCTAGAAAGTTGTATTAGCTTCTAAGTAGGTAGGTAGTAAGTTTGGGATGGAGACATCGGGGTGGTTTTTAGCCAGTAAGAATCTGACAGACCTAACAGACCAGTTGAAGATTTAGACCCGAGACCCGTAGAGGTCGCTCGGTAAAGCCGGTTTGGTAATGTCAAACTATTCGGTCCCTTTTAATATCTATTTAATATCTATTTTACTAATCATTATGAACAACTTCTTCTATGGGACAAACCCTGTAATGATGAAAAAAAAACAGCTGTTTCATACATTATGATTGTATTGCATAGCGTTTTTGTAGGGAATAACTGATTTTTTTTCATGATTTCAGGGTTGGTCCCATAAAAAAAGTTGTTCATAATGATGAGTACAATGACCCCTTTTCAGGTTTCTGGTGTTTTAAAAATAACCCTGTATAACGAACACGAATTTCTGGACATTTTCTAATCGGACTTTTGAGATTAACCCCAAACAAACTCTTCAGCTTTACAATATTAGTATAGAATAATGGTATAGATATCTATGCATACCTAAGAGTTTGTTTTTACCTTTAGTATCCTGAGTACATCTGGTCAGAGGAGTACCAATGTGTGCTGATCTCAGAACACTTCAAGGCGTTTGACCACCTGCGGAAGGCAGGGTTCTTCGCTGGAGAGTTCATATGGAACTTCGCTGACTTCAAGACACCGCAGTGTAAGTATCACAAATACATAAATTACTGGATATATTATTATTATGATGATCTAACTAGGCTATATTATATCAAGTTAAAATAAAAAGTGACATCTTAGTGTTTGTAACAGGAGAATCCTGTGATCCGTTCTTTGGTTTTGTATGATGTCTATGCTGGAAGCGCCCTATGTTTTGCAATTCCGCATTCCAAGGTTAAAATAAAATTACGTAGTATTCCGGTACGTATTTTGATTGGCTTATTGTTATTTAGGGAGGGTAGGCAAAGGCCCTCGGCGTCGTCGAGACCGCCTCCTGCCACACATTCGACACTTCAAATGGTTGCGCTGTAGCTGTAAGGGACGACGATCCTTACTTTTGATATGAATTCAGAACTAGGGTGGCGCGCGGTATATGAACTTGCAATGCCTGTGATCAGAATGCATGGTATCTGTAAGACCGAATGAACTGAATTTGCATGGTTACGGAATTCGACTTGCCTTTTTTGTAATCAGATAGTTATATGCTGTTATCATCTTCAATTTCAGCGAATATAAATTGATAATCGTAAACAAGGGTCAAAAGATTTTTTTATTTTACAGTCGTACGTAGAGATTTACATGTGGAGTGAATAAAACCTACAAATTGTTTGACGTTTAAAGCATTATGATAGCACGCTATCCTGTATTGCTGGTAAACTTGGTACTGCATTTGCCAGCATGTCACAATGAATATTTTTTCGATTCTATTCTATATGTATTCTTATATTTATTATAGGTATAGATTTTTTCGTTAGTCTACTGTTTATTTATTCAAGAAGCATTTGTCATTATGTCCCAACAATGTCCTAGTAAAGCATGAACGAAAGAGGTCGATGCATCTTAACTTGCATATCCAGGTAGATTTCTTCTGATTTGTGCTGCTGCTAGTTTGTGATCAGTCTTTCAAAATGTTAATTTTTTCATTTCCTTCATTCTAATTGCAGCGATAACCCGCGTCGGCGGCAACAAGAAGGGTATATTCACCCGTAACCGGCAGCCCAAAGCAGCCGCACATCTCTTGCGGTCTCGTTACCACGCGCTCGCGACCGCCGACTACGGGGCTTTGCTCCCTGAGACGACGTACTACATAAGCGACAATCAACCCGCGAAGCACGAAGAGCTGTAACCGCTGGACCTCTGCCATAACCACCAAATTGTTTATTATTATAAGTTTTATAAGTACATACAAAGAGATTCGTTTTGCGGATTATTTTAGAGTCTGAAAACTATTGTTAGTGGCTGTAGAATTTTTAAAGTAGATAGACAGGTACATCATTTTTAGAAAATGATTGTTTTCTGCAGTCATCTACCTAATATAAAAAAAAGATATTTTAAAAGACTTTTCTTAAAATAATCCGTTATAATAATTTCTGTACCTAAGTTAATTTAATTTATAAAGGTTATATTCCTAGTTCAAATATTACACCAAATGAGCAAGGGACTGAAATTAGGAAGTGCTTGCTCCAAATGATTTTGTGCCACAAGTATGCGACAACGCATTGGTACTTAGATAAAGAACTTAGCTCTTTTATAAACAGACAGTAAACTTAGTGACTAGGTAGTGCCTATGAATTGTGAAGGTAAGATAACTTGACCAAAATGTAGACCTTATTAAGTGGCTCATGTATGTTGACATGGCCAAGCAAGGGTCGTGCTTAGCAAGTAGATAGAATTAAAGCGCTGACCATACCGGACCAGACCACTTGCGGGCGCTGTCAGATAGATAATGCAGTAGTACCTACTTCGGGTCTTTGGACTGTAGCTTTCCGCGTTGGAGTGAACCCGTTCATTCAAATACTGCTGCAGTATCTGACCGCACCTGCCAAGTTGTCCCCTCTGGTGTGACCGGGCTTTTAATAATAGTACAGTACAATTTTCGAGGAAAAAGTTTAAGTCCCCTCACTGAGAAGGTACCTCACTAACCTACATGTGGTAGGTACAGATTATAAAAATAGCGAAGGCAGGTTCTCGTAAAGAGACATGGGTTCAAAGAGTGAGTTCACGTCTTCACCGTTTGCCAACTTTAGCCTCGAGGTTTTCTTTTCTTCATACGTAAGTAGACGAAGCACATCCGTCCCATCGGAAGGTTTCATAGGCGTACTATAAGAAATAGGTAGGTACATAACTAATCAGTTTCTAATAAACTATCTAACATCCTCTTTGATCTGGCAACATGTAAAATACATTGGATTTCATTTTATCATAAATAATAAAAAAACGACCGTACAACATTGGTATCTTATAAAAACCCGAATATAAATAGTTCAATGTCGGTACCTACCTAATTTAATATGTAAATATTTATTTTAATACAAATAAAGTACAAAATAAAAACTATTGCTAATTTATTCCCTGTTTATCAGTCATCATTTAATTTTCTCACTTACTCTCATCATGACTTTATATGGATGTATAAAGGGCGTCCCAACAAAGGCTTCTGGGTTTTCTCTAGGCACTCCAAATACTACAGTAAGTAATTCTATTCTCCATAGGAGCCTCATCGGTGAACAAATTTTTGCGTTGAATAAAAAAGAGCAACAAGCTGAATATTGATTTCGACTTCACGATTCACCTTCATTCGAGCTAGTCGTGGCGATCATTATGTCCGAAATATTATAATAAAACATGATTGCATAAAAATAACTAAGTAGGTACTTTACAAAATAAAGTTTTTCTTTTTTTCTTTTTAATTTGTTTATCACCCTTTAGTACCATAGAGCAACACGGGTACCTGACGGAAGCTTTAGTACCTACCAAGAATGGCGGGATAACAGATAATTTTATTGTAGATAACGTATAAAATTGTACGTACCTAGTTAACGGTTTACATAGTAGGTACGACAAAAATGTACTTCTAAGTTTCTAAAGCTGCGGTTCTATTTAACCTGCACCCGTGGGAAAGCTATCGGTTTCATGAATACATTTAGCAGGTTGCTCCACACCAAGCGGGGCGCGACACGCGGGGTAGAGTTATGTATAAACGCGGCTTAACTCGAACTCAGGAACTTTTGATACATACCTATTATACTTATTGATTCCATGCTCAATCTTGATTGATTAAAATGAAATGAAATGTCAAAGCAACGTCAACGTCAAAAACACGTGCTCTCAGTGCTCTGACATTTAAAGAAGTACATCAATAAACAATTCTGTGATATTTAAAGAATTCAAATTTATTTCAAATACAATAACTAGTTGAATAATTAAAATGAGTTGTATAGAATGTCAAGAAATCGCCAAATACAAATGCCCTGTGTGCAGAGAGCCCTAGTAAGTAAAATTTTCAATGTTCTGATTATTTTAAATAGGTAATGTAAGTAAAACATTCTATCAATTTATATAATTTACTCTGTGATTCTAACTAAGTATACATGTTATAGCTGCTCAGTGCCATGCTATAAGAACCACAAACAGACTCCTTGCAGTGCCCCACCAAAGCCTCCAAAGCAGGCAAATGATTCAAATGATAAGGAAAAAGAATATGATTATCCTACAGAAGACACAGTCTCAGTTGAAAAATTAAAACTATTAGGTAAGTACCTATTTAAGTACTAACAAGCCAATTGGGTAGGTACTACATAAAATCCTTATTTGTGCTACCCACCATCAATCATACACACTCTTTTTCATGATGAAATATTCAGTTCAGGTTTTTCAGCACCAACTTACTCTTCAAACTAAGTATTAAAATAGATTGTATTATTTTACCTATGAAGGAAATTGTTTGTGTGGTTCTTATCCTTATTATTAAGCCTGTGGCAGAGTTATTTATTTTTATAAAAATGAATAAATCTTATCTATTGTAATACCTACATAAAGATGAAGTGATGGCCACCATGGCTCACACACAATGGTTCACCATCGAGGACTAAGTGCGAAAACCAACCAGGGATAGATACCTACATAAATATTGGCTTTTCTTATTTGAACATCTAATTATTTTACTAATTTTTATCACCAATTTACAGAGCAATCTACAGATTTAAAGAAATGTTTGGAGAATCCCCATGTGAGAGAGATACTGGAGTTACTGGATAAGTCGCCATATCCAGATGAATTGATGAAGGAGTACATGCAGGAGCCCATCTTTACAGAATTTGTTGATGCATGTTTAAAAGTTGTACAGCCACAAGATGAAAATGATAAATAATAAACAAAGATGGGCTATTCTATTTATGCAATATTTTATTCTGTAATTTATCTATAGTAAAACTTCCAGACAAATAAATTCCAAATATGAAAAAAAAGAGACATCAAACATTGTGTAAGTTGCCTATGCAGTGGTATAGCACTTTGCTACTGATATAACTGCACTACATGGTCTCTTAAGGATACCCAAGATTTTTTATAGTTTGAAGCTAAAGTCCACATCAATGAAGGTACTTCTAGGGGTGAAAGTGAATTTGTGAGACCCTGGGCTAGCACTACTTGGGAGCCTATTATAATTTAGTCTAACTAATTGCCGTTTTGTCAATAAGCAGTATACTCTAAGCGCTCATGCACACGAGACGGTTTGACGCCGGGCTTAGCTCCGGCGCAAAACCGTCTCGTGTGCATGAGCGCTAATGATTTTTAAATTGTATGTTTTCTAAAAAGAAAATGTTAAAGCCAATTAGGCAAACTACACGGGACAAGTGACCCGGCCCGTCGAATCAGTCCAGCCAAATTGAGTTAAAAGTCGGACAGAAGTAGATTGAGGCTGCGGAAAGGGAGAGAGATTACCTCTCTCCCGGCCCGCAGCGCGCGCACCGGGCGTCGGCGGAGGACGGACAACGGTGGGGACGTCCGTCGCGCCCCCATTCATTCATCCGGACCCGAGGTGGGGCGGCGCGGGCGCGTAGGTAGTGTTCTACTCGCGCCCCTTTTTGACGTCGCGGGGGGAGTTAAACACCTCACCCCCCCCCCCCTTTTTTCTATCCTACGTTGTCAATTTTAAGTCAATAAATAAAAGACAGTGCTTACAAAATCAAACATTTATTTCATTCATGTAACAAGATTGTTTACTAGAAAAATACACGATTAATCAATCAACGCAGCTTTCAGTAAATTTTCAAATTCTAACGATTTCTGTTTCCCTTCTTCGATTTGTTTCTCAAGCTGTTTGACAGCTTCTGCACAGTTGTTATATTTGGATATATTAGCATCCTTCTCTTTTAAAGTTTCATCAACTAATGTGTGATCCCTGTCTTCTAACATCAGGTATTCCATAGAATTTATTTCTATTTTGCGACGCTTCGCCTCGATGTAGAAATCAATGCCATCTTCATATTCTAATGCTTTATGCTTCATTTCATTTATAACATTTACTTCATGAAGCCAAAGAGCATTACGATAATTTTCTAAAACAGATTTCTCATAAACAGCAAACCTATTTTCAAAATTATTCAATCTATTAATCTTTTCGTAAACAATTATGTTCATAAAATCTGTAAGATTATAGTGGGCAAAGTATTTGTTGAAATCCTCACAGGGCATGCTTATATTTGAGAGTTCCTTTGGTAGCACAGCTACAACACGACATAATACTTCCTCAGGGTTTTCAAACCAACCAATCTGATTGCAGTAGTTACTCATTTGCTCTTGCATGCTTATTGCATTTACTGGATTAAAACCTGATGAAGGATCAGGCAATTTCAATTGCATCATAATCCTTTTGATTGCAGACACATTATCAGAAGTCTTTACACTACTTGGTATGAACTCATAAGGTTTTGGATATGGAGATGTACTGTCCAAGTATGGCTGAAACTCTAATGGAAATGATGAATAATTAAATAAATCTTCATTTGTAATAACTTTTGTCAAATTATCTACAGCAGTGTTATAGCACTTGATTAATTTGTATAAATCTTTCAGAACGACGTTCATGCGGCTATCGTTTTTCAATCTTAATCTACACCATATCTCATTTCCAAGATATCTTTGACAAATAGATTTTAAGTGATCTATTTCCAATGGAGGGGTATGTGGGAATTTTTTCGCCAACCATTTCATAGCCTTTTTGGAGGATGTATTCAACGATTCGTATACATTCTGTGAATCTATGACAAACACCTTGTACCCCAATATTACATTTTTCTTTACAAGATTCGATAAAAAGACTTCCAAATGTTGAACATATTCCACTTTTGGAATGATGACGGCGATTGGAACCACCTGGTATGGGTATTTGTGTTTGAGTGTATTTCCTATTGTTTCCACAAGATCATTATCATATTCAGTAGCATAAAACAGTACGGCATTTGCACCTTCAATAGCGTCATTAACATTCATTTCATTATCTGTCAAACTGACAGAAATAGCAAAATCCATCAAATGATTCCAAGACTGTTTCCCAACATGTATCAATGTATCAGAAACTTCATGTTGCATTCCGTCACTGAAAACATCCAGTAACCATTTTTCAATATTAATCTTTCTGTGCAACCATTTCATTGCGCCCGGTGATACTAAAGTTACTTTCCAAAAGAAGCATTTATCATAAGGATAGTTTATTTGTTTCATTCGCTTCAACAAAGGCGATCTTATTATTTCCATTATGTTATATTTTTCAGGGGTTGGTAACTGTCTAAGTTCCCCAGTAAATTTATAGCCCCTGTGAATAGCATTCATATTCTTCAAAGTGACATTTTCAACTAAACGCCTCAAACAGGATGCTTCTTCCACTGGAGTTTTATGAGTCAGCCAAATGGGTGTATCTTCTAGTAGACTCCGCCTTTTGATGTTTCTGGTATATTGTTTTCTCCATACATAAAACCATTTTTTCATTATACGCTGTGTTAAAAATATCTCCGCTTTCAATTCAGATTCAGAAATCTCATTGGACAAGTTTAACAATATTTGATCAGTTACCGAATTAGCAAACTGCATCAAACTGTGAAGCTTTTCCAATTCTTCTTGCAAAATATTTTTTACAGTTGAATCATTTACTTCATTGACAAGTTCTTCAGCAAGGGCCACTGATTCCCTTTCAACTCTTTCTCTGAATTTCTTTTCTTCTTCCGTTTTTCGTTTTAATTCGGCTTTCTTTTCTTCTTCTATTTTTTTCTTTAATACTTCTTGTATCCTTTGCTCTTCTATTTTTCGTTTTTCCTCTTGCAATCTGAACTCTTCTTGCTTTCTTTGTACCTCTTCTTGCATTCTTCGTGCTTCTTCTTTGCGCCTTTCTTCTTCTTGTCGCCGCATTAGTTCTTTTCTTATTTCTTCCTCTCTTTGAATTTTTTCTTGCATTTGCCTTTCTTGTTCCATCCTCATTCTTTCGGCATTAAGACGTTGAAGCTCAGCTTGCTTTTGTTCTCCGTCGTCATTCTGTTTAAATTCATAAACAGCAGGAGTTTCAGTTGTTGCTATTGAATTTAATATATTATCCGCCACTGTCTGTGCTTTATTTTTGCTTTGAAATATTGAATAGCCTTTAGCGTCAGAACCATTCGGCGGGACAATTGCACTTTTGAAAAGACTACCTGGTGACAACTTACTAGTTGTAGCCTCACCGTTAGCAAAAATAGACGGTGGCTTTACATCATCTTCGCCCTTACTGGATTTTGCAAACACATTGGTACCTTCTGCCGGCTTTCCAAAAGCACCAAATATATTAGTTGAACGCTTGTCTTCACTTCCTGATGGCGGAACAGGCTTTGCAAATATGTTGCCGCCTTTTTCAAATGCAACTGTACTATCTGGTTTGGAGAACAGATCATTTTTAGCCCCAGAAAAAATACTTTTATTGATAAATAATGGTTGTTTATCAGCATTTTTGTCTTCTTTTGCTGCAAAAACATTTTTGGGCATTGTAGTTGTAAATAAATTCGTTGAAGGCTTTGTTTGAATGGGCAACCCGAAAGAAGCATTTCCTTCTGGTTTTTTGAATACATTGTCAGCCTTGATTCCCTTGAAGAGAAGCTGTGAGTTTTGACCTTTATCATTATTAATCTTTCCAAATATGTTATTAGATTCAGGGACTACAGTATTTTCGAATAAGCGTTTAACTGTTTCTTTTCCCGTAAATAAATTAGAAACGACAGTTTCTTGAGGTTTAGAAAATAAGAATGATTTTTTTGTATCATCACTGAATATTTTTTCAGGAGAATTTTTAATAATATCAGATGATGCAACTGGAATAGCTGGTTTGAATAAAAACTGATTGGTTTCACTTGTAGTTGGTGGTTTAAAAATAACTGGATTTGCAGGAGCACTAAATTTATGAGTCTGTTTTGGGCTAGAAAATATTACATCAGGTTTAGCAAAAAGATTCATTTTACTTTCTGATGCTTTCTCCATCACATATGCAGTTTTACCACTTTGAGATAATCTTTGAATCTCTGCTTTGAGTGATCGTATATCTTTGTTGCTATCATTCAATGTATTGTAGCCTTGATCATCAGCAGTTAATGCACTTTCTTTTAATCTGCCATCTGAGTTAAAACTTGTGTACAAAGCGTGCCGTCGGTATGCAGCATCTGGGAGTTTCCCGCCAGCAATAATTTCACCAACCGAAACATTTCTCTTAGATTCAATAAGTTTTATAGCTCTTGAGGTGGGATAAGGATCACTGTCTTCTATAAACTGGTTTCTATCTAATATAATAGTGATTTCACCATCACAGTCCTCAGTTCTAGCGAGTCTAAGTCCATAGTGATTAATAAACGATTTCAAATTTTCTATCGTTTCAAAAGCGAGGGAATTCATTATCTCTTCTGCTGGGTACCGAGAGCCTCCTCTAGGGGCGTACGCTTTGACTATTCTAGCGAGAGCCCGGGCTCGCACGTCGTTGAAGTACCGCAAGAGAATACAGGCTTGCAGGTAGGTTGCTCCTTCCTTCACCAATCTGAAGAATCTCACGTAGTTGTTATTGTCTATAGCGTTGAACACCTTGATAGCGAACATTATAGGTTCCGATTTTTGTATTTCTATTGGCAGCTGCTTGATCTGTAACAACAATGAGATTTTTTTTTTACTTCCATATCTGACAATTTAAAGAGCACTTTTAAAACATACTAACCTCCCACCAAAAATTAGCGTCACCCAGGTTGAGCAGAGCGACATATCCTCTGAATTCTGCTTCTCTTGGTTTTTGTTCGGGGCCCACATCGGCATACATATGCTTTAACGTTTGCAGACATTTAGTAAGATTATCAGTGTTTAACTTCTGATCGAACTGAGTGTGTTCGAGGTCGGCGAGTCGCGCAGCGCAATGCGCATGAAATCGTGCGCACATTTCCACCAAACAAATCGATTCTGAAAGTATCAAGGAACATAATGTTACAAGGATTTCAAGAATGATGGGAACATTGGGATTGGTTAATGTTTCAAGCTCACCTGCACAACACAGAGCCTGCTGTGTTATGTCCTTCCGGATACCGCGAAATCGATCCCACATGAAGTGAAACCAATCTGACAACGAAACCTGAAAAAAAAAGCAATGTTTCGTTATCAAACGATAATTAACACTCATTTCACATCTCTTTCATTATTACGAGTCATAGAACCACTTTTGACCTCGCAATAATTATTCTAGATATAGTAATTTTAATAGAAGCAACCTGTCGTTTAGTATCGGCGATCTCATGCAGCAGGTAACCGCAGGTACGCATGAGTACAGGCGCGGGCCGCAGCTCGTAGCACATCGGTATCTCCTGGTCAGCGGAGCTGCGACTGTATTGTTTCACTGCTCGCCACGGTTCCAGTTCACCGTCAGAATCCAACAGGGTTTCAAGAGTCATCACCTGGAATAAAATATAAACAAATATTATAATTATTAATTACCACTACTTTTTCATGTGTTCTTGTTTATGACAATAAAGTTACTACTTTTCGGTACATTTTACAAAGATTCCACACAAATATCTTAAATACTTACTACAAACAAACTCTTTAATAAGGTCTCTATCATATCAAGTTTCATAAGAAAGGATCAGACACTTAAATACATCTTATATCATCAAACCACTATAAAAATAAATATCTTTTCACCTGATGTTCTGCTTGTCTGTGCAATAACTCCTTTTCTGGGCACATATCTCGACAGGTACCAATAGTAGCACCACCTATTTTGATACGGGATCCAGCACCACCCCAAGCTCTCAAAATCCTAAGAAAAACAAGACCAGGCTTTAAAGGAAATCAATGTTTTAATCAATTGGAAATAAGCAATAAAACCAAAGTATCACAACTGCCTTACATAATGACAATGTAGCGACATCTATCGAACATGTGAACTACGTTTCCTACATCGCGCTATCAAAGTTCTTCGCAACGATAACATTTATACAAAATCCCGACAGCAACCGTCAGGCAACAGCCCACCAGACAACACACACTTGGTCGAACAACCCTCCCTTTTCATTGTACGAGGAGAGAAACTTACCACCCTGTTTCTAATACCTCTAAAGCAACAATCTGTTAAAAGTGAATAGTTACTTGTCCCTTGCTTCAAGAATGCGCCATTGCTCGTCAGGAGACACTGATACTTTCGAGCGTAGTTGATGCAATTCTGTGGCCGCCTCTGTAGTGTTCAGGGTTGTTTGTGTTGTCACCACTGCTACTGGAGCCTCAATGGTACTTGCAGGTTGAGTACTAAACAAAATTTTTATTTATTATAGTTGGCATATATTAGTAAGAATTGGGTATATTAGACTATTTATATAATATGTATTGAATATCAATCAATTGACAGCAACTTATGATCTAATTTTACCGTAAATTGAAAATTAATGGGGTTTTCAGGGCTAAAATAAAGTGTTTCTTCAGAGAAGTTATGTCTTGGAATTTTTGGTTAATGGTGTCTAATACCCCATGTAAATAACAGTGGGCCACAATGTATGGGAGTTGTTTCATTTCGTTTAGTATTAAAAATTCATCCTTGGCAACACTTGGACCATATTTGCCAACTCTTATTTTAATAATTTCATCAATACCTAAAAAAAAGCCTTCTTTGTGTTATATTAACAATCGGAAAGACGGAAAATAAAAGACGGAACAAAGAAAGTTATGAAAAAAAAATGGTTACAATATGATTGCACACATTTGTTTAGACAGTGAACAAGTTGAAATGCTACAACAACTATTGGCTACCCAAGTAACACAGGCATGCTGAATAAAATTTGAGTAATAGCGATCAGCGAAACTATAAGCTGAAACTATGTCGGGATAATGTCTGAGTAAACGTCTACTCAGTTGTTATTCAAGCAATTTGGGCACATTTTTAAATGCTTGAGTCTGTATAACAGCGACGTAATGTCTGGGAAATAGCTTAGTAACATCTGAAAAAAAGCTCAGCATCAGCATTTATTCAGACAAAAATGCATGTAGATACTGATATTCAGAAATTATTAAGAATTAAGTACATTTGCGTAATACTTTTCAAACGGAATTAAGAGTTAACTTGTAAAGTAGAAAATAAGTGGTGTTTAATCTTGCAGTGTGTCTTTTTTTTGACGCCATAGTTAGTTGCATTAAATAAAATCAAACACGGTGAAACTGACAAACGGAAAGTAAATGTTATTATGTATTATAACCATGATACACGTTAATATTACTGCGCAAGTAGTTTTATCGTGAATAGTATATGAATTATCGCAATATTTTTCACGCGCCGCGTAGGTAATCAAGTTTAGTGATGGTAAATAAGACATAAATAACGACTCTTAGAAGTGAAAAAAAATAATTAGGATAAAGCAGCTAATGCATATCTTTCAAAAATAAATTTAAATTGAATTTTAACTGTAATGAACTACTAAAATTAGGCATTTGATATACATAATGATTCAATAGTTAATTAAAAATAAGTTTTAATGGCGATTCATTATAAACTGGATAGAAACTCTCCACGCAGCTATTTTTCAGCACAACTCTGAATAAAAGTTACGCTTTTCCATTTATTAAGCTTTTATTTGAGAAATTCTGATCTGGTAGTACCAATATCTGAATAACACTCGAATAAGTTACTAAATATGATTGATAATACAGCTAATTAGGGTTCAAAATAATATGTAGTCGACCCAATTTCTCAGGAAAATTGATACTTACAAATCAATCAGCAGTTCTATAAAGTCCACATAATAATAAAATGCAAATAATACAATATTTTTTTTTGTAGCATGTACCTAAATTAAATCAATGCAGCTGATCCCCCATTTGCTTAAATTGCTGAGATTTTTTTACTAACAAATCGTACGATTTTAATATTTTTCTAGATTTAGGTAGATTTAATCTATGTATTTAAATAAAATATAAAAGTATTATATAATTCTATCGAATTGTATTCTTAAAAATCCCAACCATTTATGCAAAGGGGGTCAGCTAATTGCTGTATTTGACTGTACGTATTATAATAGGTAGTATGTAGATACGTAGTGAATTATTATAGGTAGGTACTTAAATAAAATATATACAACAAATTCTTAAAAAAATACCAACCCTATCTTTACTATCTTTATTTTTACTAAGAACCCATTTTTTTAATTTTACAGTAAAAGGTTATATTTTTAAATTCAATGAAATTCACATTTAATTCATCTTTACTAGATGCGGAACCATCGTCTTCTGAATTTTGTACAAAATCAATATCAACTATATTTGAAGGTACGGAACGCTGTTAAACTGGATCTGTTCGGACTTGACTCAGCGTATGACTAAGCTTGTTCTCGGTACATATTTGATTCGTTTGTGCATTCGTATTTGTCTCTAAAATTGTATTATTCAACTTCATATACTCTTTAATACATTTACGACGAATTCCTCCAGTTCTTCTCCTAGATTTCCATGATATACTTTCCATTTTTATCAAACTGTTCACAACAAACTTGCGGTACAACAATACGCAACGACACAACAATGGTTTAAAACGTCCCTTATTCAATTACTACCCAGAAATACTTTGTATAACTTGTTAAAAAATGATACTTTTACAAGTAATTGCTGAATAAGAATACATCATTCAGCTTCCATCTGTGTTAGTTGGCTATAAACTATGACTTTATTTCCATTATACCGAAATAAGCTGTATAAAGAACCCAGAAAATACTTTTATACAGTAGCTGAATAATTAATGAAATGTGGAACTTTATGTGACTTATAGACAAAATAAAAGTGGTTATTCAAAATCAAGCTTTTTAATAGAAATTAACTACACCAATATTCAGAAGACAGGTGGTTAGGACACTATTTTATAGTATTTAGTGGTTTCATAAGCAATAAGCTGAGTAAAGTTTGTATAATGGTATTAGTTAACTACGTTTATTCAGCTACTTGTACTATTATACAGATAAATGCTGTCCCAAGCACTCTTTTTCAAATAAAAGTCATCTGTAATGCTTTAGGCTTAATAACATCTGTGTTATACGCGGTATAGAAGTCATTACTAAGCTTTAAGAAAAATAGTCAATTTAACACAACTTTTACTAAGCTTAAAGAATTATAAAGGCCGAAAGAGAATATTATTCAGAATTTGGCTGTTTCAATAGCCATTTACTCACACATTATGTAGCTTATAGCTGTAACCATTTGCGAATTGCTATTACTCAAACTTTATTCAGCATGTCTGTGTTACTTGGGTAAAGCTGTTGTTTGTTAAATTTTTTCAGAGAATTAAAGTGCTATGCCCATGCAACTAGTGGCCATGTCCTTAGAATACTGAACACTTACACAACAAGCTTTTTCTCATGAATTGGAAGTTTTTTCTTTAATGGTGTTTGTTTCACTGGTCTGGCTGGTACCCTTAATTTTGATGGTGGAGTTTTAGGTTCAGGTTCTACATCCATGGCTAAAAACAAACACTTGATGTGAAAACATACCATTTACAACAGCGTTTATTTCAAAAAACTATTAAAAGTATTTTATAAATGTGACAGAATAGAACCCACATTTTTGACGAGTAACTCTGTATGTTGGTGCACCACCCATTGCTGATAATTCTTCTTCTACATCGGAATCAGGCACCCAGTCTGGATCGTCTTCCTTTCTGGTGCTGCGTCTTCGTCTGAATTTCAGATTCAATAAGTACATACAAAATATATTTACATGATAACAAAAAAAAAAGATTCAGCACTAAAACAAGAATTTGTAACTTTAAACAATTCACACTTACACCCTCATCTTGCTGCGAGTGACATCAAACATGAATCCATCATAAGCACCGGCATTCAGCACGGCCCGTTCAGAGGAGCTTGGTTGATCATATTCAATGATACACATGTGACGCTTAGGAAACAGTCGTATTTTCTGAACACGACCAAACTTGCTGAAGTGCTTTTTTGCTGCAGTAGCATCAAATAGCGAGTCTGGTACATTTGAGCATCTAAAATGTGTAGAATAAGTGTTTGAGACATCAACCTAAATATAAGGTTTAACATAAATCAAATCTTAAAAGAACTTTTTTGTATGGTATTAACTACATTGCTGTACAATACTACTAATGTTAATAAGTTGTTTTTGGAGGTATGTCAACAAAATAAATAACTCACGTGATAGAGGTTTTAGGATTGATGATAACATCCTGTAACGGACTCTTCAGCTTTTTACGAGGACTTGTAGCGGACTGCATGTTCATTTTCTGTACTTCTTCCTTCAAAACATCATTAGAACGTTATTTACCTACGTAGATTCAAGATCAACACACACGAGGTCATAATATGCTTTTTTGCTGTATCACAATATTAACAAGCAAATATATAAGAGTAGACAAAAAAAAAAATTTAAAATGTTATTACTTTTAGTTTTATTCGAATCTTTATCTTTATTGTATTATAGACGCACAAAATACTGAATTCATTCTTAAAATTGAGCGTTTGACACTTATTTCATTATTAATTGTGAGAGTGACGGTTGGTTATTATTATTTGACATTGACAGCAACGTTTTGGACAACTTCTGTAATTGATGGTACGACCCGTGTTGCTCTATGATTATCCGTTAGAAAATTTGGTTACTAAAATGGTGAAAATTACAATGTTATTTTAGTCGATTTTGCAAAAATCTAGTCGGTTTTTAGTTGGATCTTTCAATTTTTTTTTTGTTCTCAATAAAATTCAAGTTACATTTTTTTTTTGTGTTTTGGCGTTGCACTATTCGTGCTTATTGCCACAGCTGACAATATTTTATTTGATAAAATAACAAAACGTAAGAATCAAGTCGCGAAATAATAAAACACTACAACGGGAAATTTTGGAAAGGAAAGAAGATCAAGTTGCATTACATTTACCACCAAAACTAAATTACATTTATAATTATTTTGTTCTTTCTAATAAATAAAACAATTCTAAAAGCGTATGTCTGTTACATTCCGATAGATGTCGTTGGTGAAAACACGAAACATCGTCTTCATGAACTTCTTCAACGATTCGATTATGGTACTTATGTAAAATATATTATAAGTATACTAGCTGTGCCCGCAGCTTCGCTTACGTGGGCCTTAGTGTTACTTAAGGAATTAAGTATTGAATGCCATGCCATCATAATCCTCCAAGCGGACCTAATGGTTGCAAAAGTGGCTTCTCAGGCCCGGCGCCCACTATCGGTGGGCATCGGTGCGGCTCTGTACAGCTCAGGCTCCTTACGGCGGCCTTGGGCGGCTTCGGGTGCCTGAGAGCTGCTTTGGGCGGCTTCGGGCTGCCTCGGCAGTCGTAAGCATACCTAAGGACACCGAGGCTGTCTTCGGGTAGCTCGGTGGCATTTTCGTGGCAGTAACGTCGCAGAACAGTCATAACGTTCGCGGGCCTCCCTTAGCTTGACAACACCCAGAGGCAACAGCCTCATTAATAACACGTTTTAAATGTTTGTTTTATTTGACGATGACGGAACAAAAAAGTACATCATTGCTTCCAGAGCTTATTCACCCATAATCTTCTTTTTTTGCCTTAAGGCTCAAAGTGTCTCTTCTTCTTTAGCAAGATGAACAATGAGAACTTATAAGTCCCAATCCACCATTATAAATACACACATTATAACTGTTGTCGCGTAACGTTACGAATGCTCTGTGACGTGTCTCCCACACGAACTATTCTAGTTTTGCCGAAGCTACCCGAAACCATCCTCGGCGTTATTAGGTATGCTTACGAATCCCGACGCAGCTCTCAGACGCCCGAAGCCGCCCGAAGCAGCCCTCAAGCGCCCGAAGCCGGCATAAGGCGCCCGAGCTGTACCAAGCAGCACCGATGCCCACCGATAGTGGGCGCCGGGCATCAAAGTTACAATAGAAGGTTTTTTTAAAAGGAATTTGTCTGTAGACTCCGGGACTCTAGATTTGTGCCCGGTTGGTAATTGGTTTGTGCCATACATAGAACTAAAACATATTTGAAGTAAGGAGGGTGTGGTATGCCTTTAACCTCTTTCGAAAATACTTAATATTACTTATTTTTCGTTCTAAACCATTCAAAGGCGCTTTAATATTACACCTCACATTGTAGCTTTGATCTGTATATGCTCAAGACCGTATCTAACCGCATCTGATAATCAGAGCAAAAGCCAACAGAATGTTGCGTGCTATAACTAAATAAGTTTTTGGACTAACTAATTTTTCATTTAATAACAATTAAAATAGCCATACAGATCATGATTGATTGATTCATGATATTGATTTCAAAGGATTTTGTCTCAGATTCACGCGATAGTGCATGTGCGTCGCGACCGGCAGTTAGACGCGCTTCGCGTTCTTCAGGGGTTTCCTGAGATCGAATGCTTGCTGTACGAACTCTTTGAGAGCTCAAGCGCATTTCTCTGTCAGTGAAGATCTCAGATTCACGCGATAGTGCATACAGTGCGTCGCGATCGGCAGTTAGACGCACTTCGCGTTCTTCAGGTGTCTCGCGAGACCTAGCACTTGCCGTTCGCACTCTCTGAGAGCTCAAGTGAGTTTGTCTGTCCAGTAAGGACTCAGAGTCACGCGATAATTGATGAGCCTCACGATCGGCGGATAAACGTGCCTCGCGCTGTTCACTGTTCTCTCGAATCCGAGAGGCCCACATTCGAGAACGATATGAATTCAGTCGAGATTCATGCTGAGCTGAAGTTTCTGTAGCACGTATCCTGGCCCGATGTTCCTGAGATAAGTAGTAAGTCTCGCCTCAAGATCTTCTTCAGATTCCTGTGATCGAATTAATCTCAGCCTTTTAGCATTTTTGCTGTACTGGGAGAGATTCGATTTTCTTCGAGGCATTTTTAAATTG
Source organism: Hoplodrina blanda (assembly GCA_949316365.1). Taxonomy (NCBI): domain Eukaryota; kingdom Metazoa; phylum Arthropoda; class Insecta; order Lepidoptera; family Noctuidae; genus Hoplodrina; species Hoplodrina blanda. Next base: position 10,547,378 of record OX438592.1, read on the forward strand.
TATAAAATTATCTACTATGATAACACAATGCTATTTAGTAAACCTATACTATATAGGTACTTATCATAAATGACAAAGCCGTCAGCCGTAGTGACGCTCTGTCAAAAGTATAAAGAAGAATTTATCTCATAGGCATGGACAAATTAAGTATTATTGGTTTTTTTAGTTTGCCATTATTGACTGCTTAGCTCCTGGAAGGTATAGCGTGATGCTAATTATTTCAGATGTTTAATCCGCAGCTATCTACAATATTCTTAACAAAAACTTGAACTAAACAGTTATTTTATGGTATTTTTATAGAACAATATTAAATGTTCGACGTGATTATTTAAATTGATATATCTTTTTTTGTTATGAACCGATTTAAATAAAACAAACACTAAACGTTGAGTAAAGGGTACCCCAATACATTACTGAAAACCGCTCTTTATTCGGTTGAGCCGTCTCTGAGATTAGCGTGTTCAACGGGCAGACAAACAGACAACCGACAAACAGACAAACCGACAAACAGACAAACAGACAAACAGAAAAGAAATCTAAAAATCATTGTTTTGGGTTCTATTGCGTTGATAAATGCCCCCAAAAAAAGTTTTTCTCATAAATCTATCATGTACAGACAGCGACCAGTTACAGATTTATTATATGTATAGATATAGATAAAATAATATAACGTATATGTTTCTACGTATTATATATTATATATAATACGTTACTATACCTAGGTAAGTAGGTACTATTCTATAGATAACATTGTTTTACTTCTACCCACCTTCTACGTATTTGTTTCTGGTAATTATTTTCAATAAAACGTTCTATTTATCTCTAATACTGTTGTCATCTGCCGTTCAAAAATATTTTCAGTTTCACAAAGCAAGCGGTCGTGTACGTGCTAGACTAAATGGCAGGTAGAAGTGTAGGTAGATACCTTCGTAACAGCCTGGCTGGCAGGCGTTACCAAGTAAGTTTTCTGTTTTATTAATTATTTTAATTCATGGTCTTACGGAAGTACCTACTAAGTAGGTTTTGCTAAAAATTTCGTTAGATTTTTAACGCATGAATGCTATATATGTAGGTACTTGGTTCTTCATATTTTTAAAGCTTCTTTTCAACTTTTGGTCAAGTAGGTAGGTGACGCACTTTTTATTTTCAAGCACAGCTAAATGACCCTTTACGATTATTTGATTATTCGAAGCCTTATATCGCTTTGGTTGGATAGATTCGCATAGACTCTTGTCGGATTCTCTGGTTGGATGTTTTTTTCTATGACTGTTGGCATCAGAGCGAAAAAGGTCTCCCGTACCTGGTTTCATAATTCTCTTTTTTCGTTTTAATTTTTTATAATAGTAGTGTAGTGTTTGCTCATGGTGCTTTTCTACCGGAGAGACAAGACGGGGCGATTATTAAAAATGGTATGTCAAAATTTCAATCCACTCCTAGTCATACATAACGGATCACCGTCTGTGGAAATGGTTTGGATTGGCAAGAATGTGTAAAAAAAATAATATTTGTTGGTAACTTGGTGTTGGTGCCTTTATTATTGAAAGGTATTGCTGTGCACATGTAGAAACACGTTTGACGTGCTGTGATGTTGTCTCGCACTATCTGGCTTTCGCTAGCTCGTGATAGCCATCGCGAGACAGCGCTGTGCTCCTCCGGTCAAGGACGTCCGTTTTTACTCTCGCGAATTACCATTAAAAAAATAAATGGTAATTTTTCCTGGAAAAGGGCTAAAGAGAGAATGGGTGAGATTTCAATTTTCTCGTATCCAATCCTCACCGGTGGAAAAGTATCATATGAGTTTATTTTGTATAGTTGCATTGTTAACGACTCTGTATCTGTAGATATACGTTACGCCTACGCTGGAAACCGCCCAGTGAAAAAATCTTCATATCGTGATCCCGCCTTGGATTGTAATCACAGTCCCAGCAACTCAGTTCAGTATAATATGTATTAGCTGGTTCACACACGAAAATATAATTCATCGTATTTAAATAAAACATGGACGTCAAGATTAACGTTCGTTTGTTTGTCTACTCTCAGGGATCCATCGCTGTGCTGCGCGTACTAAACTTTGTGTGTACCAATTGACTGAATAGCTGACAAACAACTGTGCTGCAGCCGCAGCGGCTGTGCTGCAGCAGCCTTAAATTTTAAACATTATAATAATCTATGTGGTGACCGCGGATGATGTAACCACATTCCGTCGCGCAGAACACGCCGTAGTTCCGGAACATGCCGGATGTACCTGTCACTTTCTAACTCTGCAACGTTGTTTTGGCAATTTTGGCCTACTAGGCTATCAATGACAGCTGTAGTGTTTTTCTAAGAAATACCGTGTCGTGTGCTTTCTGACAGAATTAGCCAGAGCACTTCTAGGCGGATTCTGGAAGGTTGACATCATCACCACATCTGTGACCAATGCAACATTCCTTGTACCGTGCTGATGGGTTATCTAAGCGGCTGAGCTTGATATCTCTGAGCTGAAGACTGGTAACTATCCAGTGTCCAAAGCTGTTTTTGGTTGTGTCCAAAAATGATGGGTTTCTATGCGAACTGCCTATGCGCCTAATCAATTTTACTTCGGCCATTACCTAATCCATTTGCCATTCGTTTCAGCGTGTTGGTTTTGGCACAGAATATAATATTTCTACGTTGTCAGGATCATGACCGTACTGCAGAGGCGAGGTAGTGTTTATAAGGGCGATTATTAAAGAGTCTGATTAGCCAAAATATTCTTATTTCTTAAAGCAAACAAAATCGTCAATTTGCTTTATGTTTTTATTTTGGATACACTCGGCTACAAAGTTGTTTTTTATTTAGCTAGGTATAGAGTAGAGGAGGGTGAGTGTGATTATAGATATTACCTATCTGTTGATTGTAGAGTCTAGTTTAGGCTAGGAATGAAAGCCCTTAAAATAAATTACTCTGGTTATACCTAATACTAAATTTTCGGTACAATTTTGTTTGACTGAAGTATGACCCACGCATACTTTCTCTGTATTCCTTCTATCTATTGTGATAACAACTATGATAAATGATGTGAGTCTGGTGACTGCAAAATTTGAAGACTGTCTGATATTAAACTATGTATATCAAGTTTACCGCTCATCAAGAAGCATTGATATGATAATCCATAATTGGAGTAGGTTAGGAGCTGTTTAGGCGTTCCGATGGTGCGGACTGCGGTGAATCACCTCGTTGCGTGACGTCATCGCTATAAATTCGGGTGTCACATTCCGTTGGCAGGCGCATGCGGTTATATAAAAGAAAGTGGCGCGGCCGCGCGGCGACCTTGCTCGGTGAAAGGCGTGGCGCAAGTGGCACAGCCGGAACTCGCTCTTCCCACGGACCGATCCCGCGCCTCTCGCCCGCCATGCCGTTATGCGCTCGCGCAACTTTCGGTAACCGGTTTGATGTTAGCGAAAAAATGGACTACCTAGGCACGCTTGGACCGGTGCCAGCTTAGAGGATTCAGAGCGGTGGACATAAAACACGGAATGTTGCAAATGATCTGTATCGTTTACGTGAAAGCTTGTTCGGAAACGAACCTGCTAATGTAAAACGTCTTTTCTCTGAGAAAATTGGCAAAATGCAGAAGCACAAAATGTCACGTACCTAAATCACACGATCTATTACTAACGTTTTTGTCGGTGAAACCTTACAAGAGACTCATCCTTCTTCTTTCTTTTTCTCGTAACAAATATAATATCTTTTTGATCCAAGTCCATCGAGGAGGACACGTGGATGAAATTGAAACCCCCCGAAGGAGTAGACATTATCAAATACGTAATCTTACAGTTTTATACATCGATCACACGCATAAATTATTAATTTTCTGGTAGACGTTGAACCTTCGCGGATCCAGTAGTCAATGAGAGAAATCTGCAGCGGCCTTGGACTATTGCGAAATGTTCAATGAAAGGTAATTTTGTGGTGATGAATACAACTTGTTAGCTAGATGATAGTCAATTTATTTATTGTTGTTAACACGTTTAGTGACTATGTTTTATACCTACGTAGATCATGTCGTAAAGTATTTTCCAAATATTGTCAATAAAAAATTTCAAACTGAGGAATTTAAAGTTGATTATGATTAAAATGATTTTTCATCCCACCATCTCGGAAAGAGTATTTTTAATCTTCAATATCTGAGTGGAAAAGCCGTTTTTATTCTCTAGAGGATAAAGTAAATTGAATTTAGAACATCGTGTGCACTAAGTTTGTGAATTAAAAAAAAACATTAAACCTATTTACTGCTACCTCTATGGTGCCGAATATATCATACAACTTTTTTTTAATTTGTTAAAAACTCAGACTCGGAACCTTCTTGGTGTCCTTTTTTCAATTTGCTTTGTACGCGGTTCTTTACGCGGCATTTTTTCACGTCATTGTTAAACCTATTAAAAACAAGAAACTTGAAAACAAGTGAAAAAACTAAAATGAGTAATTCTAGCGACGAGGAAGTTTGCTTGACGCCAACAGAATTGACTGAAACTGTTAATAATGCGCAAATGAGTTTTCTCCTTCAACAATCACGCGAGAAGTATTTAAAACAGTACGATATGTTCAACACGTGGCGACTAGCAAAAGGAGCCAAAACTTTCTCAGAAAACGTATTGCTGGCATATTTTATAGAATTATCCGAGAACAAGAAAGCAAGCACTCTATGGAGTACGTATTCGATGCTAAAAGCAACAATAAAGATGAAAAAAGACAAACATATCGATACCTATCCTAAATTAGTGGCATTTTTAAAAAGAGCCTCATCTGGTCATCAACCAAAAAAATCGAAGGTTTTAACAGTATCTGATATTGAAAAGTTTCTTAACGAAGCACCCGATTCCGTATATTTGGCGGCAAAAGTAAGTCAGTTGCACATTCAGTATCTACTTAAGTATATTAATCTCAATTAAATAGTATACTTAGTAGATGTTGATAGGCATAATTATGCGTTCATATCAATTTTATTCATTTATCTACTACAATACTCTTTACGTTACAGGTTGTTCTTATTATTGGAATAAACGGAGCATGTCGAACTAATGAACTAACACAACTTAATGTCAAAAACATTGAGAAACATTCAGATGACTTACTATTAATTAATTTACCTAATACAAAGACAAAAAGAGACCGCAACTTCGTCATTCGCAAGGAATACGTAACGATTGTTGAGAAATATCAAGCCTTACGCCCGCCTAACACTCCAATCAATCGATTTTTTCTACAGTATCGCAATGGAAAGTGTGTTAGACAGCCTATGGGTACTAATAAAATTGGCAGTATCCCACGAGAAATAGCAACATTTCTTGAACTTCCAGAACCCCTGTTGTACACGGGTCATTGTTTCCGACGAACTTCAGCCACACTTTTGGCTGATTCCGGAGCTGATCTCCTGTCCCTTAAGCGCCACGGAGGCTGGAAGTCCAATGCAGTTGTAGAGGGATACATAGAGGATTCCATCCAAAATAAGTCTAAAATATGTGAAGGCATCGTAGGAGCCATTACACTGAAAGAGCCTCAATCGGATCCTTGGACTGGCCCTTCTACATCAAAAATAAGCCGTTATGAAACACCTAACCATCTCCCTCTCTCTCCAACATTCACGCCAAGGGAATTCGATGAATCGGTACAACTATTAAGTATGACAGATAGTTTACCGAAAAACAGTACACAAGTGACTAACACCAATATTACAGTACCAAACAAAAATATTACACTCAATTTAAATAACTGTAGCAACGTTACTTTAAAATTTTCTTAATTATACCTTAGTATTATTTTGTTATAATTTAAAGATTATTCTGTAATACTTACCTGTCATAATGTAGTAATTAATACCTAAACTGAAATAAAAGTGTACCTATCTTGTGATTGTAAACGTTTTTTTTTTTGCATTTAGTCATTTCCTCGCTGAGGTGGAATGAAAAGTTACGTGTTGCACTCGAGTGCAAAGATTTTTCACCTCGTGCTCTTTTGATTCCCTCGCTAACGCTCAGGATTCTAATTTTGAATCACTCGCTGCGCTCGTGATTCAATTTTAGAATCCTTCGCTTGCTCGGTCATCAAAATTGAACACGCGGTTAAAAAGCAACTTTGCACTCTTGTAGAACAAATAACTATTATTTCCTTAGAATATACCAAAAGCCCAGCACAGCCCTCACAAGGGTGGCATTGTCGTGCGTGTGTTCCATAGGTCCCTTCTAAGCCCCAACCTATCTCCAGATTTTATTAGGTTTTCTCTACGGTTAGTTTTCCCCACGAAGGTTCTCACAGAGATAAGGGTTTTCCTACCTGATAATATAAATATATAAGTACTTACTTATATGCTTATTCCCGGAATTAAACTTTTACTTGAACTCAATGAATGCATATTAAGATCCTTAACTTTAGGTTCTTCCATAAATTGTAAACGAAAATATACTTTCAAATCTCTTATTAAACAAAAACACGCCAGTTCACGATTCATGAGCACGTTTTCCTTAGACTGCAGACAGCAAGATAAGATGCGTTTAGAATCTGACAGTAGAATTTAATTGATAACATAGTCAAGTTCCTGCGGGGAACTTTAATAGCCGTAAGTCATAGACTAATATATATATAAATGCCGTAAGTCTATAATGCATTCAAATGCAGTGGAGTGTAGAATAGTAGTAAAATTGAATATATACAAAAATAAGCAAAATCTTGAGATCCTTAATTATCTCAATCATTAAAAATGAGTTCAATGTTACATTGCTAAAGCCTTATAGTTACTTTAATGTACAAGTACAACTAAAAGACAAATACCTACATGTCTTCCTGGAAATCCGAGCAAGCTTTTGATTAAAACTCCTCAGAATGCATTTTTGCAGCGACTGTTAATTAACATTTGTATTAAAAAGAAGGCTGTATTTGCGTATGTTTCGAACGAGGAGACTTGTGATTGTGCAAGTGAGACAGAATATAGCGATGTTCATAGCCGTGTTGGCCTAGAATTCAGACAATTTCCGATTGCCACGGTCGGTCCGGGCCGGGCCGGGCGGGGAGGCGGTATCGCCTAGCAACAGATAGCTAGACGCGATCGGCGAACACGCTTACTTGTACCTATGGATAATTGACTTTATATTGATCCTGTAGCTTGTTTATTTTGCAAATATTCTACGGAAGTTAAAGCCAGGTATAATAACGTTACAAAAACTTAATACATCCCCAATGAAGACAGTAAAATGGTAATTAAATGAAAATATTGCTGATCATGCCATTCACAAAAAGGTAAAACCAATTTATTGTTGAAATGTTTATTATCATCTAGGACTGAAACTGTTATAAAAACTTGCACAGAAATAGTTACATAGTTGCCTTTAGTTGACAATCTAACTCAAAGCTCGGAACATACCGTGTAGTTACAGCAGTGGCGGCTCCACCACTGATCAGACGAAGTAACGGTAGAGACAATAGACAATTTACAGCTTGAAACTTTACGGATCGCACAAGGTCGATTGAAATGATGAAACAAACAATTATTTCAAATTGCCTTATAACAGCATATAATGTTGATTTCTATAATGTTGATTTCATTCAAGATATAGAACAATTTATCATTACACTACACTTTCTGATAACATTATCTTATCAGGGAGGGCAGACAATAATACAAGATCAGAAAGGCAGATTTTGTTGGAGTACGCTGCTCCTTCAAAATGGTTATAAAGGTACATCTAGGATCACTACATACGTAAAAAATATGCACACTTGGGAACAAGTTGGTAGATATTAAAATAAGCTGGCTGTAAAATGTGAACCCAAAATTCGCCACATGCACTGCAAAACTTTGCACATGGCAAAGCACTCCTTCAGACGTCTCTTTTCGTTACAACAAAACGGATGTGCATTCAACATACATCATCTGTGAGTAATGAAGTTGGGTGAGAGATATTGAAGGGTGATTGTTGAAATATTATCTATAGTGAGAGGTTCACCTGCTTCAGAGGAGGCTTGGAACAATACGGAGCGGACGGCGGCGCGTGCGGTGCGGCGGCCGCGAACCCGGATGCGGCCGGGTGACGTAACGCAGCCTTCACTCCCCCCACTCCCCGGGCGCGCATGCTCCGCGACAACCTCCCCCCTTGCTGCACCCACCTCGTCGTGTCTGGTCGACCGTCTGAGTCGACATTGCCGCGCTTTGATCTCATGTTAGCCTGTCTTGTCAATGCTCTACTTGTTTAATTAATCCCTTATACGGCGGCGGCGGCGTTAGAGGAGCGATCGTCGATTCCTGGGTGTAACTATCTGAGAAAAGACACAACATACAGTTAGGTACATTTCCTCTGATTATGTAGGTACTTATGTAGATACAGCATTGTTGGGTACCTAAGGAGGTGGGTGCATAAATATGGTGCATGTACAGATAGGTATGCAGGGTCGTCAGATATAGTTGAAGTTTTCTAAGAAACCGATGGATATCTTTGACTGAAACTTAACCTAAATAAAGAACTATTTATTATCTACGTTTTAAATTAAATTACATTCGAAAACATCCATCGGTGTCTAAGAAAACTTCAACTATATCTGACGACCCTGCATACCTATCTGTTTTGCTGTGTGTACATTGTATTTATGACATTGGAAATCGCATTGACTGAAGACAAAGAAAACGATTTAAATGCAGAATGTAAAATTCTAATATATTGTAATTATTTAAAGTCAAACAGCTGATAAAACTTTAAAAATAATTGTTGCATCTTTAAATGTTAACCCAAGTTTACAATGGAACAATATTTTCGTTTGCTTCCCATTAGAAAGATTTAAGATATTATTAAATTCAATATTTTACGTGGCGACGGTGATAGTCCGCCAGAAAATTATTCCGAGTCTAATTAGCGAACATGCCTCGAAATATAATTATTATGTATTTGAAATTACAAAGTAACGTCGGCTACCCGTCACGGTCTGTGACTGGGACGTCGACGTCCTACACTCTGCTTTTAATATTTTTTTAAAGTTTTCATTTCATTTTATGACCCAACATTATTAATTTGATCATAAACTTTTAAAAACCTGTGTGTGTTTTAGACTATATTTAATAACACCACGTGTAAAACTTAACGTAAATACATAGAATAATGTGTTGACGTTTTCTATCATTTTAATTTGCCTTAGTGACATTTATATGGTTAGCATACCCATACTTACTGATATGCCAAAGTATTCAAACGATTAAGAGAACTTATTAAATAACTTTGCGGTAGCCTACCGCAAAGGGTAGGACGTTTCCTGGTTCGAATTTCCTGGGTTGTTAACCACATCCCGATAGATAAGTCCACAAAACAAAATAATTAGTTATATGTCTGTCTTATGACTACATCTGATGACGTACTACGTAATAATGACTAAGATACACTAAGACATCGCACAAAATCCTACAATACATAACGTTTTGTAACGCTTTAAACGAAACTTAATAAAACTCATAATAAGCTCTTTAAAAACGCAATATTTCTAGAAAACAAATGCGCCACATGTGACAGTAGGACAACGTTGTGCTGTGACTACACAATGAGCATCATACCGAAATAAAAACAACCTTGTGTGTGATCACAGTGAAATGGGAACATCACGCAACCACTGTGAATCATAGCCTGCCTGCTGCCATGCCACACAAAGAGCAGAGGTGAGTCAAACCTAGGGTTACTATCATTCTGGATAAAACCGGATTTATTACAGACTTGAAGGCGTTTTATTTCAATTGTTTTGGTAGAGCCTCAAGGATATCATTAGACGTCAGGTATCGATTAGACGTGTTACTCCTGCATAAATAGTAAGTATTATAAGGCATACGTTAAGTACACGACAGGTTTAAATGAAAATATGTTACATTGAATATGTAAGGAGAATATTTCGCACTTGTATGTGAATACCTACTGCAAATTGTGTTCTCTCAGCAAAGAGCAGGCTACTCTCTCTCTTGTGATCAGTTTTTTATAGGACAATATTCTAGTTAATTATAATTTTTTATTTGTAATTCAGTAATTTCTTACAAACTTTTACTCATCAAAACAACTTGGTAATTAGAGGAAAATATACGTTCTTGCTTGCTGTCTATGCGACGGGATTACAAGTAATTTATCCTGGTTTAAAACATTTTTACTGGAACCTCTAGCGGAACATTACGCATTGTATCATTATCTCCTATGGTCACTCTCCCCGAAGTGACAACACTAGTACACTAGGTACATGCGATGAATCAAACGACACGTTAATCAGCTTCCTTCTTACTGGGAAATTATGTTCGGTATTTGTGATAAACAATATCTGTCGATGTTTTTATTCCACGTTGTACTTCTCCTAAAAAGATGCTCATCTCTAGAACATTATTATTTGGTAAAATGTTTTACTATTCCTTCTTACTGATTAGGATGAAATGAATGCTACAATTAATTACATTCTAATTAAAACCGAAGTTAGTATTAGCGTGTACAAAAAACAACAAAGTTCGTTCTATAATAGCCAATTAATAAAGACTCGAAGCACTACGTTCGTCGCGGTCGAGATGAAACTCCGATACGATTACATCGGGCTCTGAGACCGTGGCTTAGCCGCGAATCCCACAACACCATGAATTATGAAAGCCAAAAAACTACACAATCAATGTTTCAAGTCCATTTTTAACCGACTTCAAAAAAAGGAGGAGGTTATCAATTCGTCTGTATTTTTTTTTTTTATGTTTGTTAGCTCCTAACTTGCGACTGGGTGAACCGATTTTCATGATTCTTTTTTTATTTGAAAGCTGGTGCTTCTCGTGTGGTCCCATTGTCACCATTTCAATATCTGATGATGAACTTCGGAGATATGGAATGGAACTACTCATAGAATCACAGCAGCAATATCGTAATAAGTGAAATTGCTTTGTTTGTACGTGTAGTCGATGACTGACTGAAGGAAAAGGGGGGGGGGGTACGTCAACCCCCTCCTACCAGTTTCCAAAATTAGATATATCGTGTGAGGTATTGTTTGAAAGGGCTTATTGTAAGGATTTCAAACATTAATACACAAGCACTAAAAAGTGAAAAATAAAAAGCTATTTTACAAAAAAAGATAACCGCCTTCAAAAACTACAAAATAAAAATAACTTTAGTTTTGGAAGTCGGTGGCAATACCTACTTACCTACATAACAAAAAACAAAACCAAAGCCGCCGACTTCCAAAACTAAAGTTATTTTTATTTTGTAGTTTTTGAAGGCGGTTATCTTTTTTTGTAAAATAGCTTTTTATTTGCAATACATTGATATTTATTTACAGTAATTTTAAAAAATACCATATTTGTAAACGTTCTGTGAAATATGTAAAGCTAAGAACATCGAATATGGATGGTTTCGCACGGTCGCGGCAGATCCCGCTTACTTACAATGTAAAGCGACGGCATTCCTCAAGGCCGGTCGTTCCTTCCTCGTAGATTAGATTCACGTAGTTGTTATGTCGAACACTTATTCAATCTAAATGACTGTTCCATCGTTCGGTGAAGAACTTGTTATATATAAAATTGAAAACGGCTTTCCACAAATTCTATAACATAACATCACGCCTGTTATCCCCGAAGGGTTAGGCAGAGGTGTACCCACTAGTAGGTACACCCACATTTCGCCAGTTATGTTTAAGTCCCATGTAATAGGGGGCGAGCCTATTGCCATCAACCGGGCACAAGTCCAGACTCCGAGGCTGCTACTGAGAAATTCCTGATGGAAAAACCCAATAACACTTTGCCCGACCCGGGAATCGAACCCAAGACCTCATGCTCAGCAGTCGCGCTTTGCGACCACTAGACCAACGAGGCAGTCGATTTAACAAATTCTATCTTTTAACTAAAGCCGATCTCGACGAGTTCAGAACAAACAGACTTCTAAACAGACTGTTAGGCTATTTAGCTTTGGCTGTGTTAGTAACAATTAACAATCGACATTAGAATATTTTCGATTTTACAAATAATGCTGTCTTGTAAGTATTACTAAGTGTCATTTTTTTTTAACGAACGGAATGTAACTATCTGTCTTCTTGAGTTTAAATGCAGCACGTAAACATTTTATGTTGGGCTTTAATAGCAAAATCTCTGTCAAAAGCACAATGTCAGAAACATTGTACAGGTTTATGTAATAAACTTACAAAAGCCTAATGAAAAATGAAATGACATCTTCAAAGGCGTTATTGTTAATTACGATTTAACAACTTTCTCAGTGTTAAGTTCAATCGTCCGCATGTTAATATAAATTCTTCGTGCCGTTGCATATCAGTAAATCAAGGTTCGACAATGTGCTTATAGCGACGTAAATCTAATATCTTAGCCAGTCTGCATGCCAATGTCTAGAGCCAGTCCAATGGGACAGATCGTGCCCGGGCAACCTCTACCGATGCAATGCTTTGCTATTGGGTGAATCGTGTCATACAGGGCTGCCTAGATCACATTAGAATCATTTTTTTTAACGACACGCTTTAAAATAAGTAAATGGAATATAATAAAAAAAACCTATACCTATTAATTTAAAAATAAATTTAAAATTGCCTTCTAAGATAAAATAATACATAGATTATAGATATAAGTATAGTGCATTGGGGTAATTACGAAACCGGGTAAATCCCGATTTTATTAATTTACACCATTTACGTACCACATCTTATTTTGACAATGTTTTAAAGATGAAACACGTATAATTATTTATTAGCAATGTACGGCAATGTTTAAATCTGTGGCAGCGTTTGAATGAAATTAATAGAAATCGGAATTTACCCGGTTTCGTAATTACCCCAATGCACCTTAGTTAAGTTTCATGATTTTTCTAAAATGTTAGAACTTTTTAATTTTTCTATTAAAATTACAATGATCTCTTTAAACGGGGCTTCTCTCTCTCCTACCTTTTTGCTGTGCCCTACAGGGTCCATAATGATCTCAAATATACATACTTATAATTTACTACCTAAGAATACATATGGAAAACCAATAAAGATATTGAGTATTGATTGACTGCTGAGCTTCGCGGGTCCGATTTCCGCACGGAACAAATATTTGTATGGCATGCCATGCAAATCCTTTCCGGATCCGGTCTGATAGATCTGGGTGTTTGTGTATATGAGTTTATATGTTGGTAAACGCATCCACGATACAGAGTTTTACGTTTCGGGGTTCTCAAGCTCTTCAAACTACGGCCACCACTTTTTTTGTAAAATAAAGATTTTATTATTATTATTATTTTTACCAATGAATGATTTATTGCTAAGTAAAAAAAATGTGGCAAAACACGTCACAGCATTTTCATATGCTTAATTTCTCCACTTATCTAGTGGCAGCAGACAGTAAATGATGACCGCATGGTGCGAGTGGTGATTAGTCATTTTTTTTAATTTCCGATGATTTAATAAAGTTATCGACGAACATTCAAAAGACGTCCTAATACGTTTTAAACACTATGTTAGGCTTACATAGTGCTGGTATTTTGATAAAATTATCTACATGACCTTAAAACATTGAGGAATGTTAATAGGCTAATGCCAGTAGGTAAATTGACGATAGTAAGCATGTAATAATGCGCAAACATAGAAAAAATACTAAATCGAAAGAAGTTTTAGTATCAGTGTATAGTTTTAATCCTTACCATCCTGTCATTTTGTAGTAACCTTCTCTGTATGAGAAGAGGTCTGTACCCTGCAGTGGTCAAGTGTGACAATGACAACAAACAAAAAACAAGTGGGACAATGATAGTCTGGTATTATTATTAGACTATCTTATGTTCGCGACTTCGTTCGTTTCTTCGTGAATTTCGGTTATCCGCGAGGTTTAATTTTTCACGCGGATCCTTAATTCTTTCTTTAAAATAAAAGTAGCGATACAGCCTTAGTGAAGGTCACGTCAAAAGCGGCCCGCCGTTTTGGAGATTAGCTGGGCCAAACGGACAGACAGCCAGACAATATTTTTTTTAAATATAAGTGTATACCGAGTCTACTACTACTTATACAACAGATACTATAATTTTATTTCATTGTATAGATAATTGGTTTTTAGTCTTAAAATTGACAAAAGTTATGTTGTTGGATGAGCTGCATTTTGTATTATTTCAGTATTTGGTTTTCTGTTCTGGTGAAAAAGCCATCCTATGCCAAGAAATTGGCCGTCATCTGCCCATAAAAGATAAGCATAAAGTGGTTATCCGGTAGACCCAAGAGATCTCTTCTTAGGCCTTCAATTGAGCATGTCTGGTACTCTATACAACTTACAAGGGAAGATGCGTTTTTAAGATAAGATACGATCATTTATTTCGAAGCAAATATGGGTATGACCACGTGCACATGATGATTCGAGTTCAGCCACATTTTACTAATTCGTTTTCGATTTGTTTTCTCGTCTTCTTACCTTCACTCGGCAGTGCACAAATCAAGTAAAGTGAAGATGTTTAATAAATGTAGAATCATGATTGGCTTACTGTGGGGGTTTAATTGACATTGGAAGAAGCCGTTTCGTCTACTGTCTTAGCTTCTGAAATCTCATTGATCATTTGGCAGCCCTACTGGTATTTGCCAGAGCAATGGCAGCAACGGTACCCGGCCTCCGCGGCGGTTAAGGGCGAGCCCTGAATGCCGTCCGACTAGTTTCTCCTTTGCGCGCGGAATGTCACCTACATGCTATACATCTTACGGGATTTCATTTGTTAATTTCTGCCCTAGGCCTGATACAGCCTACCTATATTACTCGTATATCCGCAATATGAGCCCAAACGATTTAGTATTCTCGAATCTTTAGCAAAATCAATAATTCAATTTGATAAAAAGTGTAATTCTCAAAACTCTTTTATATGGTCACATTTTATTTAATAGTTTAGATAAAATTATTTGTTTGATGACAATACACTTCTACGAATAGCACTACTTCATTATTAAATATTTGTTAATGCAAGAAGTTTTACATACTTAATAGAATAAATGTGGCTAATTCCCCAAATTTATTACTCCTAAACGCCTCTTTGCATCGTTTTCCGCTGTATAATTTTCAAACATTGCGTACAGTAGTTTTCCATGGTACCTACACCTACATATTCTTAGAATTTAATATCTTCCGTGAACATTAGCATTCGTAATTTTACAAGTGATAAAAACATTCAGTGACAATAGCATCTGCTGAACTGAAGTAGCATCGAGTCTTGCAACGTGCACACGCTGTGGAGAGAGAGAAGTCCGTTTCTGCGTCAAGCTGTTGCTAAAAGGCACTTTGCCTTGGCTGTATTTTAGGCCGTAATCATGATACCCTAAAATTTAAACCAATAAAAGTGGTTTCTCCTGATCTTACAATTTTACAATACAAACAAATTAAACAATAATTTTCACATTCTCTTTAAAAACTTAAAATTATTCTAATTACCTATGATTTTCGTAATCGTATATTGGTCCATATTTTAAGTTTATTCTTTGAATTGGCCATAAAATTATACGAACATGTATTGGCATGGCAACATGCATCTATCAATGTGGCAGGTTTATAAAAATAAACGGATCTCAATGTTTATTTCGAACAAATTCGTAAGCATAGATATTATTTAAGTACTGTGAGTAATAAAAATAGTTTGTTCTAAATATATCAAGGCAATGTTAGATTTGGCACGTGTAATAAGGTAATAACGTGACGTAGGCAGTGCATAAGAGATGCTGGCCGGTGAATCGGTGAATGATGGCAAGTTTGCGCACAAGACATAATGCGCGCGCTCCGTGACGAATCCAATATGGCGGTTTGGCGCGGTTTGGCGGTCATTCACCCGCACCCGGCCGAATCTGTGATCCACGCAACGCTACATTTTGACGACTTACAGATAACATTTAAATTATTTTGTACGCAGAGAATTACCTAATAATTCTGATAGAAAGTTAATTAAATGAGCCAGGATTCGGTTCGTAGTCCATGCAAGTGCGGTAAAGATCAGGCCTTATGGGAAGGGACTTTATTGATATTTTTCCGTTGCATGTGGGTATTTTCCCAGTTACCCACAGATCAACCACCACTAATACATATTAATTCTCCTTGATGGGTACCAAGGAGATTAGGAGATTAAATATGTATTAGTTAAAAATTCAATAGTGGGCAAATATAGGTAATAACATTTTATAGTCGTACATTCTGTCAAAATACGAGTGAGTCGTAGTGCGCAATACTTAACTTGGAATTGCAGCTACCAGATAATATTATGTTTTTCTTCTCTCCTTCTTATTTTCTTTTTTTTTTCTTTTTGTCCATGGCCAAAATCATGGAAATCATTTAGATCTGTAGCATACTACCAAAAATATTTGCTATATGACTTAAATGGACACATTTCAAAATGGTAAGCAATATTCATAAACAAAAATGTAAGATAGATACACTAGCAGGTACTATATCTAAATACCTATAACCCATAACCATAACACATTGATGACAAATTAGCTCAAGAGAGTCTTTCAAAACAAAAATAAATAATAGAGTGACTTCTTGGAAGGAATGTGGCGAGGGCAGGGTGTTGAACAACAGTTAGAGCCAATGCGAGGGCCGATGACGTCATCAGCGCCCTCCCCGAGTGTGAGTCACCGAGGACGCCCGGCGGAGGATTTGAAAGTGCCGCAGTGAACGCTGTGTTGAGATCAGAATGAAACTAATAATAAGGCAAATATTAGGTAACTTAATTGTGACATGTCACATTTTGCTCAAGACACAAAATGTTAGACACGAACGACTAAAAACGATTTGCTGATACTTAGATTTCACTTCTAACCAGATTCAAAATAAATATTTCACTTAAAAATTTCGACAACACCAGAATTTTGACCCTTGTTTAAGTAGATAAGGCACTAACTTTCTTATAACCGCTATTGTAGGTAGATGAGAATAGTCATTTTCCATTAGCCATGAGAAGCATATTCCTAACTCAACCCAACGTCTTTGTGGAAACAAAAGGCATAATTTTCTTAAAGTCAATCCTTTTTCTGATTCTATAAACTGCGTCAGCATAATCAGGACGACTTTCAGTTATCACTACTGTCTCCAAAGTTCTTGGTGTTCTTGGTGTTATTAAAGGGGGACCAGTCAAAAAAGTTCTATTCAAGGTTGCACCTGCACCGGCACATCACTACATATTATAAAACAAAGTCGGTTTCCCTGTCTGTCTGTCTGTCTGTCTGTCCCTATATATGCTTAGATCTTTAAAACTACGCAACGGATTTTGATGCGGTTTTTTTTAATAGATAGAGTGATTCAAGAGGAAGGTTTATATGTATAATACATGCACCCGTGCGAAGCCGGGGCGGGTCGCTAGTTGTACCATAAAAGAAAACGTTCAGCGTGTCACGAGTCCTCACCTCTGATTGTGAGCAGTTGAGCACCAAAGCATAAGCATAGAGAGGTGTTATAGCATCCGACAGCTCTTCTGGTTTTAGCCCACAAAACGAGTAATAATTATTAATGTGGGATAATTAATTTTGGTTTTTGATATTAATATCCTGTAACATAAAAATCAGCCATCGCACTTAAAAGTAAGTTACCTGTGGTACCTGATTCATGAAAAAGGGTCCAGCATTCTAGGTAGCAAGTACGCATACCTTCTTAACTACTCGTATATATTAATCTACATATTCTCAATTTTTTAGTTAATTGACATAGGTCTACCTACACTACTACTAGTACATTAATAATTTGGATTTAATATTCACGCTTTTTTAACAACGCAGTTCTTGTAAAACTTTTTTCATTATTTATGCCTAATCTGCTATGTACTTTGGACTTTATACTTTAGTCGATGTGGTAATTTTTTGGAAAAACTGTCGTAGACTCGCTCGTAGAAATCATTGTCCCTAATAAAAGATTTCAACGTGCACTAAGATCAGACTTACAGATTCTGACTCTTTGACTTTGATTTTGACTCCTTTTTTTTGTTATTTTATGTAACTTATGTAACTTTTTTGTTATTTTGTGACCCTGGGGTCCCCGACCAAAAGCGTACCAGGGGTCGAAGCCAACTCGCAGAGGCCTTATGCAATTTTAGGTGACTTGAGACACTAACCAAGGATAACCTCCGATTGGTGCACGTGCAGGATATAAAACAAAGCATATTGGACTATGGGTTTGACTGTCAAAAGTAGATTTATTACCTGGAACTATGAAAGGGATGCTTCTTTCATAGTTCCAGGCAGTAAATCAACATTTACCCACCTATAGGGTTCCTGTGTGACCAATGATGTTAGTACTTATGCTTTCGAAAACGGTTGTTAGCAAGTGATAAGTATTCCACGGGTATCAAGCCAGTCCCGGATGTTCGGTCAAAATCCCTACTATCATCTTACTAGAGTAGGTACTTCCTTCCTTATGAACATTGGTCCTGAGGATCTTCACTCAACTCGGCTAATGAAGTCGGGAGAGAAATGGGAGCTTTGTTCCTCGTCAGTGTTCATCCCGGCCGGGTAATAAAAGCAAGCCAGAGATGAGGAACTAGCTTTCTGCTGGAAGATCAGGCCCGTGGCGTCGCTAATGCTCAATAGCTCGTCACAAGCTGCCCTACGAATTAGTGTGCTAATATTTTTAATACATATTTTATGCTGAACAGATAGAACGCGGTTTATCTCCGGATCGACTAGTCTGTTTCTGAAGATTCTTTCGCTAATAGGTTAGGCTAGGTTAACCTTGAGTGCTATAGGCTATATTTAATTTTTAAAAAGGATTCGTAAGAAAATTAACTCAGACGAAGCTACAGGCAAAAGCAAGTTTTACTATAAAGCAATGTGGTCAACTAAGAGTATTATTAGGCATATTAACAGTCAACCTGAACTGCGTACCAGAAATAATTGATTAATTAAGTATATTTTCCAAAGAGATCTTTAAGACATAATTCTTCACAGACTACGACTATAAAATATTTGATTCAAAGTTCGTGCTTTGCTTGGTATTTCTTATTATGTACTTACGGTATATCAATCAATTCAGAGTCTACTAAGTCACCTTTCAGGAATAACTATATGATAAATATCTAAACAAGGCCACACGGTCGAAATTAGATCCTCCTTCTAAAGTTCCGTAGTTCTTACGTGACATCTTGTAATCATACAAATCATTCACCACTTCACTTTATTCACAAATATCAACGCAATCTTCCTTGTACATTGCCGGTTTGCCTACTATATAATTCTTGGATCTCGGTACTGAATCATCAATGTAAATCCATTAACGAAATAGTGTCATTGTCGTAAATGTACAAAACAACACACGGATGCTGTGAAACCAGATTTGTGGGCAGGTGTGAGTCATACGCCGATATATTGATTGTACACCAAAAGATTAATTTTATTTGGCTCTGTCCACTTTGTCGCATATTTTGGCTAGCTGCTGCACCCACGTTGAATAGTTTTGAAGCAGTGAGTTAGATACTTTTATCGTCGTAAATTCTTTAAAAATATTTAGCTTTTGATGTACAAGAACGTAGGTAGGTGGATACAAAAATAACAATGAAAGTAATGCGTCAATAAATATGACGCATTAAATACGAGGATATAAGGACTATCTATGATATCTAGACTGAGTGTTAGATTAGGTAAATTAATTCTAGATTCTCTTTATCTATTCAGGACGTAGGTACTTATCTTCAAATATGTTTTCTAGTAATAATATTTAAGTTGTAATTTCCTTTAATTTTACATGTTACTTTCTAAGATGAGGGCATACTTTAGAAAGCTAAAGAAATAAACCTCCATTTGAACAAAGATTCCCTCTCCGATGTTAATCCCATAAAATATTCAAGATAACACGTGAACAAGCGAAGAGAAGTGTTGATCTACAATTTCGCTTCAGCTATAATGTTGTTCGTAGCGAGTCGTTTGTTTGTTGCGCGGGCGCACCCGACACCGGTGACTCAGGGGGCGGTGCCAAGGGCGCTACGCCCTGTCCCGCCCCGCGCCCCGCCCAGCCAGCCATGATTTTGCCGCGCTTTTTTTTTCAATCAGGTCATGTCCGCGTCATTCTTAATGTGTTGCCAAACACTGGTGTAGTCACGTCAATGACTTGCTCCACCGAACAAGCATTCATCATAATATCGTGAGTCGTGATACTTATATTTGTCTGGAGATTTTTTCTTATCTGTTCACGCGTGTTCTATTGAGAACTGTGAAGTCAAACTCTTAGAACTTTGCATTCGTGCTTCTCTGCAACATTGACGAGGAAGAGTCTCCATGAGCTGTCTTTGTTCAAGTAAGTTGTTCTAAGTTATTATTTTATCAGTTTGTCTTTGGTAATCTTATCATAGCATGTCTGTAGCTACTTAAGTAGGCGAATAGTTTATATACCCTAGCTTATCTGTGCGTCAAACGTCTGGTTTTCGGAATACGTGGCGAAACCTGCCTTGTATACCTATCATTTTGTATAGATAGCATTTGTTAAATTATTTACAAGAATTCCAGTGTGTTTTATTATCGAGATAACTACCAATAGTAGTCGCTACGTAATTATTTATTACAATATTTATATTGGTAACAATATTTCACTTCTCTAATCTTTGCGAAGGCAAGAAACCAAAACAATGGCACATAACCATCAATCAGTCATCGAAGTAAACTTGGCATCAAAAGTCATTAAACATTTAAGTACTTTCAAATCAGCACCTGTCTATTTTAGCTATCGAATCTTAATAACCTTCATTTTATACATCGATACGTCGTATGAATAGAAATTTAACACGTTTCTATATATTCTAGGTACTCTAGAACATTGATCATCTTGTGATGATGATGACAGATTATACAGTAGATAATTATGCCAAAAACCACTAGGTTATATTTGGTGAGATCATTAGATCATACATGATTTTTAGCAATGAGGAAGACTACCAATGTAGTCATAATACAACACACAAGGAAAATTAACTGTAATAATATTTAAGTTTAATATTACCGTCACTCAAGCAAATCGTCAATTGAACTTAGAATTTAAATGTCCAATTGTTGACTAATTTGTTAAAATCCTTATGATAAATAGTTGCCTTAATAAAATACAACCCAAAAGAGGTCTACCACCAGACCACCTCACATTCACATACGAGTTATAAAATAAAAATTCCAAGTTAATCACTTTAATCATAGCGAGTATTCGCTCTCGTTATTAAAGAGATAAGTATCGGATTGTTCACGATGTTTGAAGCAAGAGAACGTTGTTAGCGATATGAAACGTGTAATAAATTGAGTACCGCTAGAGTTTCAGTTATGTCTGCGATGGACGGCGATATACGCTCACCTCTCGCGGTGTATCACGTGGTTAATAGAACTTTCATCATGATGAAGAAAGATTTTTAAACGTTTGAAGCGACAGTACGTACGACTTCAATATTATTAGGTTTATTTATTTGAAGTCTTGAATTTTCTCTCTGGAATGTCGCAGGTCTCCAAAACCTTCTTGCATCCAGGACTTTATACCAAGTCATTTTTGATCTGCAAATAAATTCAATTATTTCTTAAAATATTAATTCTCTTATAACATCCTAAACCACTTCTAGGTACTTACTATTCTTAAAGTTACACCCATTATAATTCTTACAGCAACCTTTAACCTCTCGTAGCATCGACTAGATGAACTTCCCAATCTAGCAGCATCAATTTATTCAATTGTATCTTCTCCTTTTTGGAAAGAAAGAGTTTGAACCATTTTTTTTTTTAAATAAAAATCGGAGAAGAGACTGATAGCATCAAGAATTTAAAGTAAAAAAAATACTAATTATTTGAGAAGCACACTTTGAACATCCACGGCAAATCATTTGATGATCGTTTAACATAATCAGTACGTCGGTTTCAATACTCATTTTTTTATTGCATACCACAATGCCTACTTAGGTGACATTCACACCTTTGTAACCAACGAATGCCAGCATAGCTAGTGGATTATAATAATAGTGCATACACGGATGTCTGTTGCTGTCTCACTAACGGGCCTTTGCGAGTTGGCTTCGGCTCTTGGTACACCTTTCAAAAGTCCGGGAGCACAAGATCCTGGGATAAAGTAAAGACATAATTTTTTTTTAAAAATAACTTATGGTATTCAATCAAACGAATCCTCGAAAGCCCCTGGAAATCGAGATTTCACCTTGACAAATTCACAATAAAAATATCATTTATAAATAAAATGAACGACAACGTCTGCAGTAGGATTGTTATGTTACTGTGTGAAACCGGATTGATTCAAAAGTAAATATTTTCGATGAGTCTGTAACCGGTTGCCGCGATAAACAGACGCTGATTGGAAATTAAATCGTGTTTAACCATATCCTAGATTGGGGCTCTCATGATTCATTCATACATAGTATATAGCTCATTATAAGCCATAAATTAGGCAATTGCAGTAAATCCACTGTTGAAATGAGAAAGCTATGAGGAGTGTATGTAATTCAGGAATAACGAGGGTAAACACCATGTTAATCTAATCAACCTTTCGTCATTATATACGCATACTTTGGACATACTTACTACCGTCCTCTAAATAGATGAAGAATCATATTACCAAAAGTACTGCATTTTATATTAAAAAAAATATATATAAATATCGCTAGCATTAAAGGCAAAAAAAAAACGGATATCTTGAAAGTTAGTTTGATATAATGTATTATTTGGATTTAGATAAAATAAACTGGCGAAATGTGGGTGTACTTACCAATGGTAAACCTCTGCCTAACCCTTCAGGCGTGATGTTATGTATAAAATAAAAGGTTTCATAATAATTTTGCTGAAAACATACTATATTAAGATTAAACTTTTTCAAAGCAGGCAACAAAATGCATGCGACTTTTACTACCCCTAATCATCAATAGCTGCTACGCAGGTGCTACGGCTGCTACGCAGGAATTGCATGCGTCAATAATAGTAGGGTGCCACTTAAACAAAACAAAACATTTATCAACCCTTAAATTACCGCATTCCAAAATACAACATTTTATAAAGATTTTATGTATTTTTTTAGGGCTACGAACTTTTCGTAGCTGCTACGAGCGTGGCAAAATGTAAAAAAAAAATATAATTATTTATTTGTTAAAATTATTAAAATATTAAGTATTTTGTCCTAGTGAATTTCTTATGACTTTGCATACATTGACGTGGGAATTTTAAAAATAATTATTCCAATCATGTAAATCAGATAAAGACTTGGAAATTAAAACGTCGTAAGGTCTGCTTAAAAAACATTTTTTTGTGATAAAATACCAACACGTAGTCAGCTGAGTTAGTCTATTGGAATGTGCATTTTAATCTATCTAAATTGTAATTGATTTCATTTGTTATCGCCTAAAATTTGTTTATATGATAATTAGCTCTCTCTACTGTTTAATTTTTTTTTGTTATGTAGTACCCGACTTAAAATACGAAGAAAGAATAGACCACAGCAAAAAATATATTGAACTAACTACTAATATTGAAATAACTAAATTAATTAAATCTAATTTAGTCAATAACTAATTTATGTTAAATTAAATTTAGGTACTTAAAATTAATGCAAAAAAAAAAAATTATGTATTTATGTATGGTCACTAAAAACATCTGTAATCTCAACACGGACGCGACGTTTTAACCTCAGTTAAATAATTCATTGAGTGTGTTCACATTATCAAACGTTTTAAATAACAGTCAATACGTATAGAGTAGTTAATTAGTAGTTTTTGATTAGATGGTGTCATACTAGAAAATGTGGTAAACATGCAATGACTGACCATCGTAGGGCTGGTGCTTGAGTGACACTGCACTTTCTATACTTACTAAGGTATGATTATTTTAAGACTAGTAGGTATTACCGTCGGTGAAACGTGAAAATCTCATTTATTACCTAAACAGAAATATTTTTTATACATTAAAGAAAGCTCATATCGCATAACTTAACATAAATAAAACAAGATAGATATTTAAAAGTAGTCGCGAAAATATAATAAAACACGAGAAATCAAAGCCGTGTCTCTGATTTCTCATGTTTTATCATACAAACGTTTTCAGGAGACTTTTTTTCCGCCTGTAAAAATTAGTTTTACGAGGTTTTCATTTGTACACTCATACATTCTCGACATTAAGTGCTTTCGGTAACGTATCTGCGCAATGTTAAAGAAATATTCAATCATTGTCTCGCTGATTTAATTGTATTATCGTCGTTACCCGCCTTCTTTATCACCTTAATTGCTTCTTATTATTTTTAATAACGCATGCTAAAATAAAAACTCACATTTTATTTTTGATAAGTGTTGCCTGGGTCATCATCAGTGCGATTAGTTTGTCGTTGTTTGTTGTTGTATTCTTTTGTGATAAATCTGTACAAAACTTAGAATATCGATTTAAAAAAATCATAGAACTCGTTTTAACTTGCATGATTATTATTTTAGCTGCACAGTAATTATTTATAATACAAATAATTATTTATTTTCACGCAAAAGAATAATGTGGCAAAAGTAGGTACCTACCAATTGGAGGGATTTTGACCGTCAGACAAAATTTTTGTCTTTTTTACACGACTGCCCCAAAAAAAGGAGTGTTATGTGTTCAGGGTTAATGTATGTATGTATGTATGTATGTATGTATGTATGTGAGTTTCTTTATTCCACCATAACTTTAAAACGCCTGAACCGATTTAGATGTATGGGGTATCGTTACAATCCTTGCATCGTTCCGAGTAACATAGGCTAGTTAAAAATAAAAAGAAACCGGTGTGGTCACTTTAAAATGTAAATTAATACCAGCCTCAATTTATTTTTTTAATGAATCTGGTCGTGTCTATGTTTATCGTCTAGATGTTGACAAGTACATTTAAAAAATATATAACACTGTAAATAAAAACGTCGTAAAAAAAAACTGACGAGTAAACAAAGTACAAATATGTGCAATTTTTGCAGTCGTGTTTTTTAATTTTTTAATTATAGTAGCTTGTTCCTTTTTTTTTCTTCAATGAATTTAGGGCAATGTAAGGAGCAGTGCTTAAAATTTCAAAAAATTATTATTATCCACATTCAGCTTAGTGTCAACCCTGTTACATCAAACTGGAATGTGGTAGGACCTGGCCTTATGATGGCCTGGGTGTACGCTCAGGTGACGTGTAGTCGTTTGCTATGCCACTGCATCAATGGGTCAGTCCTCATTACTTATGTAAATTAACCAAACTGATCACTAGACACTATGTTTTGACTTGGGCAGTCGTCTGGTTTCACTTCGTTTACTCCTTACGGCATTTTATACAAACTTTCCTTAGTCCTTATTTTTTTAATGAATGAACCGAATTGAATGAAACTTCCTACGCATAATCAGGATAAAAAGGTCTAAAGTTAAAAGAACTTAATATTAAATTCCAATAAAAACTATCTCGGTTTTTATGAATACTTAATGTGATCTTTTAAATGTTTTTATTTTTTATATATTCATGGCTTTTCAAGAATTGATTGGCCCTGCTTGTTACAGGATACCCTTTTTATTTTTTTAAATAAATGCCTAAGTAACTAAAACTACTACTTACTACAACTAGCAAAGTAACCTTTTTTTCAGGTCAAGATTTTTATTATTTAACATGTAGCTCATCAGTGCAATATTATCAAGTTAAATATTTTCAGCATTATATTTTAATTTCCATATTTTAGAACTAGCATTATATGAAACATATTCGTATTCGTCGATGTCAATGAGTAAACCGAACAGGTGCAGTAGCACGCATTGATGTCTTTCATAGGAAAGAGATTAAGGAGCATGTTGTAACTTTATATTGAAAAATCTCCATTAAAATCAATTTTATATCACTGAATATTATTTAAAATTCGTTAGTCTAGTGGTTGCAAAGTGCGATTGCTGAGCATGAGTTTTGGGTCCGATTCCCAGGTCGGGCAAAGTGTTATTGTCATCAGGAATTTCTCAGTAGCAGCCTCGGAGTCTGGATTTGTGTCCGGTTGATGGCAACAGGCTCGCCCCCTTAAGATGGTACTTAAACATAACTGGCAAAATGTGGGTGTACAAATGGGTACACCTCTGCCTAACCCTTCGGGGATTACAGGCGTGATGTTATGTATGTTATGTTAAAAATCTTTTTAAAACATTCCATCTAATCTCAATCAATACAAAAATCGTATGCTATCAAATTTTCTCGATGGGTCCCCATTCTAACCGCATAACTCATTTTGATTGAGTGGTTAGTTGTTAACTTTCTCCCGCTAACGATTCCGACGGACATAGGCAACGCAGACGCTTTGGCGCCAGATTTATGAATGAGAATAGACAATTATTCTTTCCTCAATCAGTTCGGTTATGGTTATTTCATTCATTATAAGAGGTCGTGATGTTTTGGATTTGATTTTCATATCTAGAACCAATAGGATAGTTTTAATCGTGTAAAAAATAAATAATAACATATAAATAACAACCCTGAACCGGTTTTAATTTTTAATACTTAATTGAATAGGATAGGAAAAATATTATAAACTCTGCGTCAATTGCTAAAAATGTTTAAATCTAATAAAAGCACGTTTGTACTTTACTTTTTTTAGTCCATCCAATTATAGGTTGTGTTTAAGAGTACATAGCCATATGCGAAAGTATACATATTTTTTGCCTTAGTATAACAATGTTACTAATTAGATTATGTGGTGTACTTTCAATAAAATGTATAAAGACAATTATTATAATGTTCAAACTATCGAACGAAACTTATTATTTCATTGAAATTATAGTATTTAGACCGACATCGAACATTCCGAAATAATCCATTATTTTATAATATCTAAAAACGGTTTCTTCTAATTATTGTAGAAGAATAATACTTGGTTAGAATAATACTTAACAGGCCTTACCAAAAGTAATTACCGTCAAGAATGGAAATAAAATTAAAATTAAGCGTTACGTACGAGATAACACCGTTAAATGTCATAGAAAGCGGCTCCGGCGGTGGACGCGAAGTGTGATACAAATATTTTTTTTACAACGGAGGCAATACCCAGTGGTAGAAAACGAGAGGCAGTCCACAGGTGTGGAGTGGAGACATTTATCAGTTGCTGGTAGATATTCGGACGAAGAAGTCGCAAGTTCACAAAGTTTCGCGCCGAAAAGAGTGAACGGCTAGTGGCAGTAGTGGCGGCACCACCGCGAGCGATTGGTGCACCAGTCGATGGGAAAACGCCCGCACCGATGAAACATATTCGCGAGACGCTAATTTTTCAGAGGCAAACTGGCGAACGTGTGTCCCCCACCACCCACCACCGTATGGCAGTGACCCAAATGGAGCGCCGGCGCAGTCAGTTCCGTGAGCGCGAGCAAGGTTGGTCGACGTTCGTGCGCGCGCGCAACCTGGCACGCGAGCTCCTATTCGCTGTCGTTTTAGTGTGATTTACGATCGGATATGACTGTGCACAATGCAGTGAGTGAACACCAGCTGGATCTCCGTGCTTGTGCTGACATGACCTGTGTGGATGCTGTACCCCCGTCCCCCTTAGGTAAGAAGCAAAAAATAAATTACACCTGCAAATCTGACGTCAGAATGGTGTTTGGCAAAATGGTAGAAAAACGAAATAAGCGCCACTTCTGTGGAATGGAAAGTGTATGTAACGAGACGGGCAGCGTGGCGACGTCGATGGACGGGGTGATGAGTCAGCCGCATCTCGAATTTTCCTCGTGCACGAATAGTGGCATTGTCATAGAGGGGGTGTCGGCGCGCCGGCGGCGGCGGTGGCGTCGCTCGCTGCAGCGGCCGCGCCACCTCGCGCCACCGCCGCCTGGCAACAGGTATCTAAGCCTATCAGCAAGCACAGCCGCCGTCTCCGCGCCGGAGCCGGCGGCTCTCTCGGCCTCGCGGTCGCTGCAAGCTAACGGAATTGGATTCCTTGCGGCCGAAATTCCGCCGCGGACGTTCACGCCGCGACCGACTGAAATAAATCGCTCGTTTAACACAAATAGCACGACATTGTCGCCGCATTGACAGACCGACGAGCATTTCCGCTTCTCTTTTTATCTGCCTCTCTCGCCTACTGGAACCAGTAAAAGAAGCGCTTCCTCTGACGTAAGCGAGTCTTCCGTCATACATAATTCCATAGGTTTATTTTATTTACGATGCCGAACACTGACTGTTTATCGATGAATGTAATTTGACTCACATATGTATGCTTGACCACGAAACGTGGAAAGAAATTTGACTCTCATATGAGGTAGGTATTTTATTGACGTTCGCCGTTCAATAGATTAGGTCCCCCCCATAAACTTACCTATTTTAAAAGACCATTTACATGGCAAGTAGTATTTTAAAATACTTTAAAATTATTTCTAAACGTACTTTAGGATTCATTTACAAATTATTATATTATATAAATACATTTAAAGCAATATTCGCTAACACTGCATCAAAGAATCGAGTGCTTGGAAATGATGTGATAAAGTAATTGTGCTTGCTCGATCTTGCTTTGATTGACATTTTATAAATGTAAAATGAACAATTGGAGAACTTCGGGTGAAAACTATGAGTTTTCCACAGAAACAATCGACCGTGTAACATGTGAACGATAAAGCACCTATCATATACGTGACGTCAAAACCACGATTGCGCCCGCGCCACGATCCGAGCGCTGAACTTTGCGACATTGTCACTGATAACGACTATTTATTGACTAATTCGGAATATGGATAGAGATATAAATTACCAATTAAAGAAGTTTTCCTTTAGGACACATGTGCCAATTAATAGGCTCTATCTAATTAAGTATGTAGGTAGATAGAAACGACGGTATTGACGATGTCGAAATATGTATATGTTTAAACTTATCTAACCTAACCTAACCTAACTTTTACAAAATTGGGCAATTATTACTCCTAGATCCAGTGACCATTAAAACGACCATATTTGGAAATAAGTGGTCAAATGGAACAAAACATTCAAAGAAAAAAAAATTGATCCCAAAAACAAGACTGAAATAAGAAGCTGAATCAATCATCTTCATGTCACTTTAAGAGGTCTATAATTCGTTGGGTGCTTCAAACATTTAGATGGGTTATTTCTGAGCAAGCAACAAAAGCTATAACTTTTATAAATCATCGGAGGTTATCGCGAGGTCCCCGGAGGAGGCCGATTGCCTCCGAGCTTCAAGTTGGGACCTGTCGCGGGCGCATAATGCCAAACAATTACTCATCGGTCCAGAACAAAGAAATTCTGAGTTCAGATGTCCTTTGTTATTATCAAAACGTAATAAACACAGTCAGGTACTTTCCGTGATTGAGTAATTATTTCGTGACGTAATAAAAAAAACTACTTAATATATTATCTAGTAAATTTTATAATCTAAGGCACGAAATTACGTTATCCAGAGTCTAAAAAGTGCCTGCTTATATTTATACTTCTGTTTTTTCGATTAAACAAAAATAAAACAAATTTCGAAATGAACAAGGCAGCAGTGAATAAAATGTTTCGATTGAGTGCAATATTGTCCGTAGAAGGGTTGGCTATATCGCGGTTGGTCCCTCGACAATGAGTCACACAGCCGGTTCCGATGCCTTTGACCAACGTTTGCCTTTTGCACATTAGACCTACGTGTCTCGCACACTGCAGACATAAATGTAAAGCTATATATATGTCAAGCACCATAATATTTCTGGCACGTGTTTACTTTGGTGTTTAAAATAAAAACTGTCCCTTCGAACCTATGGCTTGACATTTAGGACTCTTAATAATCCATTTAAAATAAAATTATGAAAATAAATGATTTAACCATATATTTACCCTTATTTCATAAAGGTTTCGGTTCTGATCCTTAGCTCATCTTCTTAATTATAGACTTGTAATAAAATTTATTACTTAAAAATACATATATCTGCAACGCTTTTATACTTAGCCAAAATCAAATATTGTTTGAGATTTTGTTACGGTATTCTTTATTAAATCGCCATTACCAATATAAACAGGTAGTCACTAACATACGAGTACCTTTATAGATTAGGTAAACGTAGGAAGGTAATTTATTTTTATATAGTAAGTTGGTATGCAAAGAACTTACAACATGTTTTCGCAGCGGTTTTCCTTTTTACCTATTCTGCAAATGTTTGATGGCTTTGCACACGGCCTTGGAATTTGTTCAGTGCCTACTGATGAGTTACTAACAAGGTACCTACTTAGATAGTGTTTTATGTACGATTGAGCTGACTATATTATTTTGTGGGCCAAAGTGTTAACACCTGCACCAAAATAAGCCAAAACTTAAATCTTGGACATATCTTTTCAAAATACATTTTTGAATCGATCTTCCTTTGGCTAAAGAGCGAGATAGATCACAGATTAATAATTTTAATTTCAGCCGATTTTTTTAAAGCTGAAGTGCCATTTTGTGTTCGAAAACCTCTGGATTTTTATTTCTAAAATAATTGAGTAGTTTGAAAAGTATCAAAAGTTAACGTCTAGATATAAGGTTTTAGTATAAACTAGCGACCTGCCCCGGCTTCGCACGGGTGCAATGTAAATACATAAACCTTCCTCTTAAATCACTCTATCTATTAAAAAAAACCCCATCAAAATCTGTTGCGTAGTTTTAAAGATCTAAGCATATAGGTACATAGGGACAGACAGACGGAAGCGACTTTGTTTTATACTATGAAGTGAAATAGCATGTTTCATAAAAACTCACCTTTGTAGAAGACAGTTTCAAATTTGAATGACACGGAATAACAACATAAACCCAACAATTAATTTTCGGAATACAGTTGGAAACATAAATTATACTAATTACAAAATAACAAGTTTGAGTGCTCACTGGCTATTTTATGTGTTGGCAGCTAGGCCAATCAAACATACTATGTTGCATTTGATGTACTAAGTGCACTAGTAACGGCTTAAGAGACATCGGATATATATTGCAACTCTCTGTCCTAAGAGTTGATGCCATCAGATGAATTTAAAAATACCATTATTTATAATAAAGACGACGAGATGCATTCATCGATAGTATTTTATTTATAGACGAATGCACTGAGTTACGACAAAGTAACATCACGTTACGAATAAAGTTTGCGGAAAAGCTGTGAGGTTGGAGCAGTAGATTTTTTCCATGGTTCGTCTGTTTGTTTAAAATTCAGTTCAGTTCTAAGAACGCTTAAATATTAACCATTTTTACTATGGGCTTTCATTATCTGTAAAATACTTAGTTCTTATTCTAAAACGTACACGTGTCAATTTAAATGAAGAACAGAGTTTGTGCGAGGTTGTAGGGGATAATCTCTGGTTCTACTGAACCGATTTTGAAAATTCTTTCGTAAATTGGAAGCTACGTTATCACTGAGTGCTATAGACTATATTTTATTATCAAAAAATTAAGAATCCGTATGAAAAATCACGCGAACGAAGTCACGGGGAGAGTGCTTGTGTAATATAAATTCAATTGTATAACCATCTACTTAGTAACCAAGAGCTTAGAATAATGAGCAGGAACTTTAATATATTTATTAAATAGATGTAACGAAAGATTTGGTATGACCACCTGCTAAAACGAATGCGTTATTGTAGCACTCAATAATAGCGTCCACACTGTTGGCGACGGCAAAGCGTTTCGCTTTTACGCAATATCACTTGCTGAAAGTGCGCAGTTTGGATTTAAATTGCAGACAAGTTTGACAATACATGTGTGCTACATTTATCAGTGTTGTTTGTTAAATTTGTTTTTGTAGACTAGTGATGGCTAATTTGAAATTAAATAATGTTCTATTTCAACTCTGCCTGCAAAAGTACTAAGTACTTAGAGTACTACTGCCAGGATTAAAATCCCATTACTGTTGGTGCCCTTTTGATGTTTCTTGTGGGTTGAAACTGTTGAAAGTTAAAGATTTATCTTGTCCTGGAGGGTAACCCTGGGATACGCTGATTCCATTCTCCGGCAGGTAATTAATCTGAACTGTTTTAAAAGTATTCTCAGACTACGTGGTGCCATCACGGTGTGGAATCAGTTTTGAAAAATGATCTTTTTTTGAAATCATCTTTTCTTTAATAGAATACGATATCGCAGTTTTCTGGAAAATACTGTATAGAAACTATAGAAAGAAGCACAATATGGGTACAGGCGCACGGCGCTGAGCGCGGGAGGCGGCGCGTGATTCAGTAGTGCTGACGTGGGCAGGGCTGCGTCAGCGCACGTCACCATCACACGATTGTTAGTATCGTCACTAATATATTTAGAACGGAATGTGGAAAAATGTTCAATACAAACAGCCGTTACGCCTATAAGTTTCCGGATCACGTTGGCGCGATTCCAGGGACTTTCTAAATTACGCATACCGGTATTTCATCAACCTATCATCATACCTGGCGCTACATGTTTTGATCATATTGGCATTCACTTTATTATAATGTAGAGCAAATAAAACTACTCCAAAATACTTTAGTGCGTTCTATTAGCTACATTCCACCGCTCGTAATAGAAATGCAGAGCGATGCAATTTCGTTGTAAAGTTGTTCGTCCGTTTATCAAGTGAAATAAAGTTTTGCTTCTATTTTTACTTAATATTCTGCATAATTTTGTTACTTTTTTGGTACTATTTATTGGAGAAAACTGTAACTTTTTAAAGTAAGTAAATCTAGAATCTAACATGGACTACTGCTTTGGT
Organism: Hoplodrina blanda; assembly: GCA_949316365.1. NCBI lineage: Eukaryota > Metazoa > Arthropoda > Insecta > Lepidoptera > Noctuidae > Hoplodrina > Hoplodrina blanda. The sequence goes on from OX438592.1 coordinate 10,579,961, forward strand.
TTTTGCAATCAATTTGATTCAATGTTTCGGAACGTCTCATCTCGTCGTTTGCCAAGACAGACGGGCTCCAAGATCATTTTATTTCATTGTTTTCCCGACGTCAGTACGAAACACTATAAATACAACGTGGTTCGCTCAACCTATCTAATCAGTTAACGAACTGTAACGAAGAGGCGTCAAGAATTTCTTGATTAGAACATTAAAATTGAATCTACGGAACAGCAAACTAAGACATTATAAAACGGCTAAATAAAATATGCGTCTTTTTAAACTAACTGATGTAGAAAAATATTTATCTAAATAAGTGTTGCATAAGGTCGATGACAATACTTGGAATCCTAAAGCTATGATGTCAGAGACTGGTGCACATTGCCATTATCATGGCTATGAATTATCCATTCATGATGTAATGTGTACGCATGAAGTCATTCCGTTTCACACTTCCGTGTTTACTTGTCATCAACCTAGAATATTTCAAGCAAATCTAAGTTTTTTACCGATTTCAAACAATTCGTCTTTACTAGTGTCTATTATCTTATTCTTCTTCTTTGACTGTCCGGTTGCCTGGAATTTTTCAATTAGTCATCGTTTGGACTTGTCTCAACTCGTTGTTAAACCGATCCTTATTGGTTTGTCTCGACAACAGCAAGCTATCCAGATAAACACAGCCAAGTTGGTCGCCTGCCAGAGGGTCATGGCCATCCGGATGATCCGGGGATACCGCACGGTCTCCGGCGAAGCGGCAAACCTCCTTGCCGGATTACCGCCGTGGGATCTGGAGGCTACAGTCCTCCAGCGCGTCTATGAGTGGCGCGTGGACGCGCAGCGCCGGGGCGAAAACCCGCTGCCGCAGCAAATCGCGGCACTGCGGCTCGAGCTCCGGGGCGATCTCATGGCGGAATGGGAGATGCGACTGTCGCAACCTAGGTTCGGGCACGCTGCAATCGCGGCGGTAAGACCCCTCTTTGAGGAGTGGCTAGAGAGGCGCCACGGCGTCCTCACCTTCCGGCTGACGCAGGTCCTCACCGGACACGGTTGTTTCGGGAGGTTCCTGTGTCGGATTGCACGGGAGGAAACGCCCGGGTGTCACCACTGTGTGGACCGCCCGGAGGACACGGTGGAGCATACGGTGCAGGTCTGCCCAGCTTGGGCAGAGCATCGCCGTGTCCTCACGGAGACGATAGGCGGCGGCGACCTCTCGCGCCCGGGCCTGGTTCAGGCCATGCTCCGGGGCGAGAGGGAATGGGATGCAGTCACCTTCTTCTGCGAAGCAGTAATGCTAGCGAAGGAGGAGGCGGGCCGCGTGAGGGAGAGAACAACACCCTCCACCTCACGCCCCAGCCGCCGCGGGAGACGCCCAGGGCGTCGGACGTCGCGAGGCGACATCCGGCCACCGTAGGCGCGGGCTTGCGGACGGCGAGTAATGGGTAGCTCGCCGTCCGATCAAGGACCATGCCCGGGTCGACGGCGCGTTCTGTTCGCGCGCGCCTCAAAGAGCTGTCAGCACAGGGACGGGGCCCCCCAACGGGGCCAAACGCCTGCCGGGGTTGCGGGACGTCTTAACAGGATACCGTGGCCCCGGAACGTAAAGGGCAACAGAAGGAACAGGGTGGTTTTTTAGTCAGTAAAAGTCTGACAGTCCCTTCCGCCCCGCCCAGGACGGAAGGACTCATTTGATGATTTTTACCACCTCAAAAAAAAAAAAAAACTCCGTACATAAGTATGTAGGTACTTACATATATCACCTCTTAGAATTTGAAACCTATTCGTACAGGTATTATACCCACATTTAACATAAAAATGATAAATCATTCTCTGGAAAGGCTAGAAATAAATCATTTAGAACATGGTCTATTAATCATCAGCATGCTTCGTACAATCTAAAACGGACACAACTAAAGAAGCTATTTAATCGTAAAGTCAGCGAAATGGTGTCGTAAACAACGTTATTATAACACGCTAGTGACAATAATAGACTAGCATTGAGTGTTCCCAAATTACATTAGAGTGTGTACGGAGCGGCGCCAACTGACTCCCACACACCTACTGACATGATACCGACAAACATATAAACAATATATCATGCATGCTCGTGCTCATACTCAGAGGGTACGGCTGGGCACAAATCTCAGATCTATCTATCTATATACTCAAAGATCACTGCTAGACGAAGTAAGAGAAGTCTCTGCTGAAGAAGTTTGTGTCCAAAATTATAATTGAGCCAGAGGTTAGTGACCGCAGTGGCCCTTTCGCTCCAGTGAGTGACGCTGTTGCCATCCCAACAATTACATCATCCAAGTCTTGTTGCGGTTGGTAAGGGACATCCGAATCTATTTTTAGTTGATATTGTGAGTTCCCACCTTCCCTTTAGATCGTTTTAATGAATGTGTGTGTGTGTGTCTTTAGGATCCCACTACTGGGCAAACGCCTCCCTTAATTTCCTAACTAAATTCAACTCATTTAACTGCCTTGCTAAAAACCATTTTACATTTCAGACTTTGCCAGTATACATAAATAGATACCCTGTATACCTAATCAGGAAATGAGTGATACACCTATTGTAGCTGACGTGACACGAACTGTACGTCATTGCTCAGTTGTGGCTATCTATTACAAGAAAAATGTCGCGTATACTTTTCGGCTACTTTAGTATTTATACTTACAGGTTGTTCCTTCTGGCTGAATGAAAATACACTACTTAGTTTGTTATAAATGATAATGAATTTATAGACTTACAATCATATTATTATAATAACTAAATCTGTGGTTAAAAACAATTCTAGTTGAGCCGTCTTTCATTTGCGAATAGAAACACTGGTGTTGTTGTCGTTAAATGAATTATTTATTTCACGTTCGATGCTAAATAAAATAATCGATTTTAACTGCATACGTAATAGAGTTTAGTAGTGTTTTTTGAATAGCTGATGGCGATTACTCATTCAAATGCCAGGCACCGCAATAAAATAATTTCCCACAGATTGTCCATTGATAATGTCAAGTTACGTCTAATCGCTCCAAATGGTCTACCAAGTATGGTCCTCCTCGTTATTGGAATTGTTGACCATAACACGCGTCATAACCACGTTCCGAAATGGACGCCTTTGTCAAATATTTTTATTCAACTCTATCGTCACGGTTACATCATCTCAAGTCGTTAGAACTTATTACAATGCAAGTTTTACTTTTTTAACTTAAATAGTCACTTCAACATTGCTTAGAAACTCCAATAGCAGGCTAAGCTTTTCTTAAACGGGATTAATTCATACTTCATTCATTTATTCATATTCTATTATAAACTCACACTTACCTATTTCCATAAAATCAGATAACAATAAAACCTGGCTATTGCAAATATATCTTAATAGCAGAATATAAGAATACTTGCTATGCAGTAGTGTGCGTGCATTTAAAGTAATTATCTTTTATGTGGTCGATGGCTCGCTGCGCCGGCGCTGGCGTTCCCTCAGGAATGCTGCGCCGAACTAGTTTAACAGCTGAGCGTGATGTAACATGTAACGATAACCGTTGTGCTATCTTGTATTTTTGTCGTCGTACCACGGACGTCATTCATACGAAGGTGGATCGCGATTGGTTGATGAGGAAAGTGCCATGGTACAACAATTTGTTAGAATTTTGTTGTCAAACAAGAGTCACTGGATCAAATTGGATCTACAACCAAAATTAGAAAACAATCGTTATGGTTGAAATCTCATGTAAAACTTTGATGAAGGGACAGAATAAATTACCTTTAAGTCACCATTTACGTATGATAATCCGTCAGATAAGTCAGCACGTTCACTGATAGAGAAAGGTCTTAACGTAGCGCCGTGATAAAACCCAAGTGCTTTCTGTATAGCGTTATCTGTTCTAGATATCAAATAGAATTTCGCCTTCTGATACCATTACAATGATATCAAGGACTTTTTAAATTCCAAACTACCTGATTAATTGTCATTTCTTTAGATAAGCTTAAGATAGTCGGCATGAGTTTTTCTGGTGCGACGACGGGCCTTTCTTCAAACCGCGGCCCACGGCCTAGCTATGCCCAGCTGACGTTGACGTAACTCGTGACACGAGTCCACGGCATTATCGGCTCGTTGACATAACGATAACCCACACAAACGCAGTTTTGTGTACACAGACACGGAACTACGCGTGTGTGCTAGCTAGTTCGTAGGTGTGCGCCCGCGCTCGCTGCCATTCAACAGCGCTAACATCAAACAGTCATCATCATCATTCGAAATAAACGCGTAGGCCTGGAGGTGATTCTTACACGTGTATTATAGAAAAGTGGTTGTGTGTCAGGAAATCGTGCTAATGATAGAGATTTATTGTGTGTCATTGTTTGATTGCGTGTTCATATTCACACACATTTCGGAAAATGTTGAATTAGAAATTATTAAATTAAGTACCAAATTTTGGAGTGTCGAATTCTCTAACTATTGTGCAGTTTCTTCTCTAAATATATATGTAGATAACAAAATGCATTTCCATATTACTTTTTTTGCAATAAAATGGAAACGTATCAGTTACTTTCACCCACGCCGATCATAAACTTGATAGGAAAGGGTTAGGTACCACGTAGGCGGCGGCCTAACGATCTGCCATTGCCATAATATTTAAACATCTTTTGTTAATGTCGGTTTTATAAATACACACTGAATTTATTATTTTGCCATTAAACTTGTAAATCCTACTACAAAAATAGACCGTAACTGATATTTTTAGCTAATGAATATCGTATGCAATTCAACTAAGAAAACGTGTAATCTCCTTATGTAAACGTGGCGTATTTTATGCCTACCTTGATCTAACCTTGTGTACAGTTGCCGGCACGTAACTTGGCAAGAGATTTTCATAGTGGGGGAAGTTCGCGCATATAAAAATGTATGAAATTGTGCGTGCGCAAACTTCCCCCACTACAAAAACTCTTGCCAACTTACGTGCCGGTAACTGTACCATTTGGTATGAAGCTATTAACGTAAGAAATGGTTAAAATAATTTGCTCAGAGATAGAGTCGCTTTCACACACACTTGAATAATGTCTACCTGGATAGCCGTCCACCGTCCCATCGGACTATGTATAAGGTTGCGGGAAAAGGAAGTGCACTTGTGTTTGCGCTTTGCGCACACACTTGTGCACTATAATATCTCCAGCGAACATGACTAGTTTCCATTGAGATTGACCGTCGTGGCCGAAATTATGGTCAATGTATGTATTTATATATATATGTATATAGGTATATATTATAATTTTATATATTTTTATGTATATTATATGACATTTTATAGTAAGTATGTAAAATTTAATTGTTTTGTACTTGTGTACACTTCATTTTTTTATGTAAAATTTTTTAAGTACATTTTTTTTTTATTCTCTAATTTTATTGTTTTACTCTCGTACAATAACTTGCACCTACCATGTTATCTCTCGACTGTTAGAGAATGCCTAAGGCATTAAGTCCGCATTTGTACTTTTGTGCATAAAGTTTAAATAAATAAATAAACTGGTAAAGATTGTTCCCAGTTTTTCATCCTTAATGAACTCTTTTAATATCTTTTATTGATATGGCCACATTCCATCCTAGGATCCATTGTGACTCAATCGTTAGTAATTTAGTAAACAGTCATTCAAATACAAAACAATATTCTACTTATTTAACATATTCTTAGAAATATTACGTCAAGTACAAAAAGCCTTGTTGCTGAAGATAATCTCACTGATTGCTGTGGTTTTTATTTATTTCTAGTTTTAATTTTATTACAGAATCATGATTGTTTATTACTTATGAGATTTTAGTGGTTTCAGAGTGAAGTGAAACAATTACCTTTAATACTGGAAGCGTCTACTCTATCACAGTACAATGGGAATAATATCTTAAACTGGTTGTCACTTTGTGGAATAAAACTCTTTAGAAATAATAATTCCAAAAATACGACACGAGTTTCCAGATTCGTAGACCCCGCGTAGGCCTCGTAGACCCTGAGGTCTACGGGGCCTACGCATGGTCTACGGAAATTATAAATTCATTTTATTCAGCAATTACACACCCTACCTATACGTATATCGTCAGAACGCAACCAATTTTAGCAGTAATAAGTACCTACTTAATTTGAGCAACGCAAGCAAACGAAGACTCAATGTATATTTATGCAACAGACGCGTATGCGGCTGACTCTAAAATATAATACATAGGTATAAAAAATACCAAGTTCTTGCTCGAAATTATCTGAACGTTAAAATTGTGCTTACATAATAGCAAAGCAGGTGTCATACGATATTATAATAATTACCTACCGCACGGACAAAGTTCATGTCTTTAGTGTCAAATAACACTATATTTACTCGACTACTTTTAATAATTGTAAAACTGGCCGCGCCGGTAAACTCAATTAATACCATTATTATGTACGTAAATTATTTTGCACTATTAAAAACCCCGAAAGGAAAACACATGTCCTACTTGAGTCACATGTAATGTACAGGTGACATCATGCAGTTATTGGGTTGTGTGTGTGTGATTAAATTCACACATGGTTGACTGCGCGCGCGCCACCTCGCCGCCGCCACGATGCCGCTGCCAGCGCCGCCACCGCCTCGCTCGTTTCCCCAAAGACATACGAATTATTCATAAGGAAACATTAATTGTGGAATAGTTATTGTCTAATTAAAACTCTAAACAAAACACACAACTCCGAAAATAAGTAATCTCTTTAATGAACTCTTTGAACAATTCACGGTTGCTACGCATTACTTTTTTAATGGTTTCATGATTTTTATATAAATAATTTCAGTATGAAAAGCAACGCTTAGTAACGGTATATGTGATAAGTATTAAAGACTACTGTTATATGTGGAAAATGCCATTACGATCTTATAACCACTTACATATTTTGTAGTTTAAGAAAGCGTACAAATTTTGTTTTAGGATATCCCCGAATCCACTGATTTTAAATCCTTCAGTGTCAATAAAATAACTACTTAGTTATTATTAATTATCAAATAGTAAATAATGAATACCGAAAAATTAATTAGATATATTTTTCTTTGTTTCAGATTACCTGCTGAAAATCGATTTTCTTTGTACCGAGGCTTAACCTGATCATGCATAAGGTTGGAATTGGGTAAGACTGTGGATAGCCGCAAACGTAAATGACATTGTGGGGCATGACATCAGTTTTCAGCGGCAAATGAAGACGAATTTAATGAACAGTAGGTGGAAGCCCTTTAAAATGAGCACAATGCTATGTATAAGTCGTCCATGCTTAGAATAATAATGGAGAGGCGACGGACGGAAGGACATGGACGCGCGGAGGTTACGCCGAATTCTGGGAACCAATAGGGCAAGCAACCGCAGGGTTAACGATTCCACACGCCGCTGCGGCCGCGCGTCACACAAAGCGAATTGTTTCCAGAAATGTTGACTCTAACATCCCACACACGTCTATTTATACATGGTATCTTCCTGTCCGATATTCTCTTATTAAGTCTTTATTTAACGCTATATTTAGGAAGCTTTAATTAACATAATTATCTAATTATAAATGTTAGAAATTAACAAGAAACTGTGGAAGTTTTAATATTACCTTCTAGAATTTGCATAAATATTTAACTATTAAACTAAATGACCCATGAACATTATTAATAAAGCGTATAACAAAGCTGTCATCATAAAATACGGACATCTCGTCTTTAACAATGTTGTAATGTATTATTTGCAAATGAGTGGCCCACATTGCCTTCAACAATCGTTAATAGACTGACTGGAGTGATAAATATTACCAGCCAGCTTTGTGATGCGGCTTCGCTGGAGCCATGTGATTCATAATTCCCGGATGCACGCACAATAAATATTCATTAATTAAATTGAGGCAACTTCTAGCGATAAATAATATTGTAAGAAACTAAGTTAGTGGCACCATCGTGGTGTACGTTGCTTCGTTGTATAATATTATAAATTATAACATTTGTGAATATATTAGCGGCACAGTTATTATTACAGTAACTACATATATTCATATTTACACTCAATGCGAGGATAATTAATTCTTCTAGACTTAATAAGTAAAACTACAGAAGATTTCCACAATTGCTGTCACCTAATTCAATGTTTTAAACACTATGTAAAACTACCTACTATAAATAAACACATCGCTGTTAGCTTTAAACTCCCAGATTATCCACCCCACAAATATCAAAATCCGAAAAAAGGAATTAATAAATTAAAGTTTATTAGTGCATTATAAAAAGCAATAGCTTTATAATCTTTAAATCCACGTGTCGATACTTTAAATAAATGAAACACATCGAGAACGCAGTACTCGATCAAGTTCATGCACCGCTCTTGATCGATCCGAAATCAAATCGTAGGTAAATGTCAGTAAGATGTCGATCGGCATCATTCAACGTTCTCAAATGAAACAAGCGAGGGTCAACTGTGCGGCGAGATGATAAAAACTGGCGTAAAATATAATGGCGGCAGCTAGGTATTGTGATGACGCGCTGGTCGCCGGGTCAATGACTCCTGACTCATGTCCTGTGCCGCACTCGCCGAAGACATTCGCTGTGTAAATGATAAGTAGCGAAATATTATTTGAAATACACTTAAGTTTTAACCAACTACTCACATTTTAAAAGTATTTGAATATTTATTTTTTGTTATGGCTGTCGATACGTGGAATCAGTTTTTTCAGTGTCAGTTATCGGAAAAGCACATTAATAGTTAATATTTTAGATCGCTTTTGTTTTTTCAGGCCTTTATAGAATATGGAAGGTCCAACCAAATTCAAATAATACATATTTTTTGTTACACTAACGTCATATTTATTAAAGGTTAATACACTAGAAATTTATCTAAAGGCCACTGCAATTAATAAGGTATTCACGGAAATGAACTGCATAAAATATATTAATAATCACCAGTCGACCTCATTCTGCAAAGCACTGACCTGCAGACGACAGTTATGAAATAGAGGTAATAATTAAACGGATAAATATAAGGAAAATTATGAATCTATTTATATGTTCCAAAGTTGAGACTGGTTGGCAGAAATGAGTCATAGAACCGAAGTCACCCTGCAGCTTTCGTTTTAGAGGTCATCCATATTATTATTATCTCAAATAAACAACGAACTTGTCTCTACTTGTTTGTGTTGAATAGAATGAGGCTGATTTTTATCAAGATTGTCTGAATATTCTGAATATTCAATCGAAGGCCGTTGGATAGTTACTTCCATGTAAATATTGTAATAGGTATTAAATAAGTATCTAGAAATCAATTAGTCGTTCTTCAAGTAAATAAGTGAGTCAACAAGTTCACAATAATATGTTTTCAAAAATTTCCCATGTTTTTATCCCTAAAAACTTCACATTGCAGTTTACCACTAGTCAGCAGTTGACTCACTATACGAACAGCAAACATACAACTATTTATTAAATAATAATGTATTTCTTTATTAGAATCCTACCTATAAACTGTCATATTTCGTATAAACCTGCATACAATGTTATAAAGATCATTAAGTGATATCAATCAAAAAGTTTTCAACAAAAACTGGATCCATAAATTCGGTGCGATCTCAAAAATGATTACATTAATTAGACCCTAATCACAGGCCCAGGATTTATAAAGTCAAGCGTTGGATTGCATCCACAGACTATATTAGGTAGGGTCTCGCGGACCCGACGCCTCTGATTAATTCTGCCTTTAAAAAACTTAAATATGCAGACAGCGAATTATATTTCCGATTGCAATAATGCATCACTGCTATAAAATTTTTGCCCCTTTAGCCTTTGGTAGGTATATTGATCGTACCCATGAATACACTTTCAGTATGTTTTCAAACCACGGGTATTGCAGAACGAATAGTAACTTATTCTAATTATACCATTCAATTGATTCCTGATTTCATAATTAAGTTCTTCTTACGCAACTGTATTTTCATAACATTCACCCCAGTCGCAGGTATTTCTATTGTGTCTTTACTATAATAAATTATAGAAGAATAACATTTTTTTCTCTTTTTTGTTATTATAAATGTTACAAGCGCAATTAAAAGCAAATATTATCGCTTATATTATGATCGTAGCCTTTACTGAAAAAAAACAGTAGCTTATTTTTATATTAACATTTAAAAAAATCTGCAAACAACATGATTTTAATAAAAAAACACACAAAATTAAAAATCAAATACTAACAACATTTCAATAACATTAGTTCGATCTACAATGATTTTATTCTGTTAAAGGACCTACATTGCTACGGCGTAGCACTCGCCTACGAAGTTTGGATTAGGGAATAAGGACTATTTTTCCATCGGTTTTTTTTTATTTGACTTAAATGTTCGTTTGAATATACTTTACTTATGGTATGACATACATATTTCTATTGATTTATAAATCGTAATGCAAGTATAGAGCTGTTTTACGTGTAATGGAATATTTTTTATGATAGACAATGCAGGATAACATTGTTAGTCGAAACTAATATGTAATACTGCTAAAACATTAGAATAAAAGTTGTGCAGTCATCCATAATCAAAACATTATCGAATCATCAAATATTAACGAATAAATATTGTCTCATATTCTCTATATTACACTCCCAAAAACTTAAAAAGTAAACACAATGCAATAAAGTTACTTTTGCTAGTGTAAAATTACAAAAAACGACTGAACACTAAAATATATTTCTTTGTTTATCGCTTTAGATAATATTATTTCTCATATAATTTTATTTGTAAACGTGATATAGATATTTTAATTATGATTATTATCTACAAATATATTTTGCTTTCCGAGGCTACTACTGCAACATTTAATTTCCACGAAATAGTAGCGGTCTGCTGGGTGGTAGCTTAGTGCGCCTGCGCCGACGCCAAGCGACGGCAGCGCCAGTTGACGTCACGACATCGACACCCAAGTTGCATCCGCCATTTTGATAATAAAATGGATAATTACGCCTATCTAACAAGTCACGGTCGATATAATTTTTACTCATATACGACTGATTTCCTAACCACATGTTTTTGTCTAATACTTATATTTCCGTTACTAACTAATATTTCATTTCACAACAGTAGATTTATAAACTGGGAAGAGTAACCTTAGTATTTAATTCGAAGAGTAGGTAGTAAATAAGTAGAGTACGTCTAATCAGTGCATCAAATGTATTAAACTATAGTTTATCCTCCTCAATTTGTGAATATCTCGTACCTGGGAGGAAAATACCGTTTTAATTTACCTACCTCTCAATTAAACCGCGCAAAATATTGCAGGCTTAGTGCTTTATCTCGCTGTGTACCTGGGAATCGCTCGAGCATGAACACATTAGCATTTATCTATTCGTGTTAGACGCCAGACGGCTTCTTATTACCTATCTAATTGAGTAATTGAAATGGGCGTTTACACATCATGTTACACTTAAGTATAAAAACTTTGAAATACAAATGCTAATTAATAGGATTTTTTGAGTTTTAGCGACAATTTTACTTACGTTTTTGTATTTGTATAAAAAAAAATTAAACAGTTATTTCTTGAACAGTATAAAAGTATGAATAAGCCAAATAACCATGAACAGTAGAACTTATTTAGTTATACATACATGCCCGTATGTCATTCACAAGATTACGTCGAAAGGTCGTCATGCTGAAATCGTGTTGTTGCCGACGCGACGACAGCGCCGCGCCGCGGTGTGCGTGCGACGTTCATGCTTCAGACGAGTTGTTCCCGCCAAAACAGTCGCAGGCTGTGGCGCGAAGGCTTGTGATTGGTCGGCTTGAGGAGCGGCGGCGGCGCGCGCGCAAGGCCGCCGGTTTTCCCGCGAACAATGCCAAATGGTGCATTTGTCAAGGTGAGTTCGTTCACCGCCGACGCCGGGCGCCCGCGCCGCGCGCTCCTCCGACGGACATTCGCCACAGCATTCGCTCGCTTCGCGCCGATCGAAGGTCGACGGAAGGCAACCGAGCGCTTATTTCACTCCGCACCGAATCTACATCCATTAGCATCCGCTCTTTATTACAGGTGAATAACTTGCTTTATCTTTAAAAATATTTTTATACGTATGCTTTGACTTAATTTAATTAAATAATTGTATTTGATGTAGGGAGTCATTTATATTGTAGTATCCAAGTATCCATTCCAAAACTCAGTGTTCACAAGTGTATACGTGTTACTTTTTTATACTTTAAGTATGAAACTGTTATGTAACGGGAAATGCGAAGACTGAAGACTGAAAGAGGAAGAAAGAAGAGCGGTATCAAGTGCTACGCCCGGACGAACTTCCCAGCTCGGCCGACATACACGGGTCGGTGGGATCTTCGTCCGTTTGTATCGCTTATACGTTTTTTTCTACAAACGACGTTCCGGATCAAATGCAAGCAGATGAAAAATATGCCCCTCTACGTGCAATATTAGACACAATCATCTTGAGAAGTTTTTGCTGACTGCAAGATTCGGGAAAAATCGATCTGCACTTAGTGCTAACATCTCATATCGTATCATGTGTGTCTATGTTACAACGTTACATTCTAACTGGTTACTGGTGACGATGTTGTGAGAATACCGCAATTAACTGTATGTGTACATCCGAAACTGTTTATTTATAATTTCGTAGGACAACCAAGTTGGAATAACCATTCGAAGACAGCTCAAAGGTAATCACTACATGGTACACCTATGTGAATTATAATAATGTAATTTACCTAATTAAATAGACTTAAGAAATAATTAAGCATGTTAAACTTTTATTATTTAAGCAGAATAATATCAGCATTAGAAAAAGGGAGGTATTGTTTTAAGCATTTGATTTTAACTTAAATATGTCGGTCATCTTATATTCGTGTTTCTGTTTGGCTAAGATTAGGTATAGACCTAAGTAATTAATGATTTATTGTTATTGTTTTTGTAATTTAACAAAGTAAAGTGACAGATTCATAACTTATGTAGGTATACATATAATTTAATCTCATAAAAAGTTACCTATTAAAAATTTTCCTTGAATAAATGGAGCACATAAATCAGTTGATATCTAGTAAATAAATAGAAAAAAGAGAGGCCTATACCCAGCAGTGGGTGAAGACGGGCTGTGGATGATGATGATGATGAAATAAATAGGGGATATCTGTCATTTTACTTAATAATATGTATATGTACAAACTTTTAGCCGTTTAAAGACGAAGAAGGCTTTCAGATTGACATTTCAGACAACGTAACGTAGGTACATTTACTTTCCAAACATTTCTCTTGGGTAGTTAATTCAAAAAGAAAACTTACAATTTAATAATATTAACCAGGTATTCAAAGTGAATTAGGTAGGTAGGTAGTAAATAATTATGATATGATGATAAATACAATTATGTTTTTATTTAGATAATAGGAGACTGTCTGAATGTCACGCATTCTTAAATTAATATCTACCGACTTCCGAAAATTAAAATTATAGGAAGAAAATTAGTAGTGCAGTCGCTCAGAAAGATGTCAACGTAGATAAGTTCCATTAAACTGTCTACTGTACATCCCTTGGACTGCTATTGGTGTTCCTATTAATTTTATTAACAACCGTTTCAAAATTATGCAAACCAACTAATTCATAATTTTTATGCATCTTACAATGACTAAACTAAGTAACTCCAAATTGTATCTGTATAAAATAATACAGGTAGTATCTATGTAGGTACTAATGTTACACGTGCTAATAATAGCTATGTATTTAATTAGGATTATATCCAAATAAAAAAAATAAGCTATTAGTAGATATTTTTAAATATACAATGTAGGTTTCAGGAGTACGTAGTAGTATTATATAGTCTTATTCAGTTATTCTCGTTTGCGAAATTTAAAGTTGGAAATTCAACAGTGCAATTCAGTTAGGCATTATATTTAGGTGTCGCCTAGTCATAACAGGCACAAGTGCCATAGGTGCCACAGGTGCATTATACCTTACCCTGTTCTATTTATTACAATATCTTCTCTGATAACTGACGTGCTAACTTTCATGAATGTCTGCAATATGGTAACTGTTTCAGAAATCCATAATGTAAGACAAGCGTTCAAATAACGCCCACCGTTGAGTTTCTTAATTTACCTAGGAAGAAGTATAAACCGACTTCTCAGCCTACATATTTTCTGTTATTTTATATACTTACTAGGTACATATCTATTGTTCTATATTTAGCCAAAGATTATCTCTCTTTAGGTACAACATGATATGCGTTGTTAAGTGCTAGTGACTTGTTGACCTGCTTACTTGTTTTGCACAATCATCGCAGTTTCACTGTTTGTTCAGTTTATTGATTATGCTTTTAGTCAAAAAATTTACGCCAGATTTGCGGCATTAAAGAGTCGGTACCTACATGGTGCCTACGATAAAAACCAATGTAAATTTTCAAATTTTTCTTCAATTGTTAACATTCCCAGGAAGTATAATTGCACCACCATACTACTATCAAATAGCGTTACTGTGTTCAGATTTAATTAAGGTAAATAGGCGTCATGTATGGAAACCATTGAGGTTTTTTCAATGTTAGCTCTGCGATGGCAGTTAATCTGCGATATATCTGGTAATTTGGTATTGTAAATTTATCCATATTTAGTGGGGTTTTTCTGGCTTGGCTTTATAGAGCAACATGATCAAAGAAACGGCTTCGAATTTGGTGAAAGCTAAAATTTATTTATTTTATTTCGTAGCATAGTTAATAATACCACGCAATTCGAAAAAAATGGGCATTTTACGGTATCGTTAGCTTAACGACTAATTTCAATATATTTTGATACTCGCATACCTTACTACCTACTCAAATAATAATGCTTGTTGTGATTAACTAGATGTTTTACTCTAAAAAAAAGTAGGGTTTATTCATAGCTAAATGACCTTTTTATGCCATCGTTCACCGTTCTTTGGTCGTAAATACTAGGTACTGTTTTTTATGCATCGGGCCCTTTCGTTATTTTTTCATTTCCATCAGATTTCTTCAATATTATAATTTCTTAGTCTGTTTCCCTTTCGGTCTTTTTTTTTATTTTTTGCGTATGGGAAATCATGACATAACTCCTTCCACTCTGAGCGGAGCGGAAGGGAGTGTCAGACTTATTCACTAATACCCATCCGTGTTCCTCCTTATGCCCTTTGCGTTCCAGGACCGCGGTAAATCTATCGAACAAAATCCGCAACCCATACAGATGTGATATTATGTTATGGTTATGTTCTTGTATCTTGTCGAATTACCTGCAGCGCTATTCTGTTAAAAATCTCCCTCTATAAATTAGGGTGAGCTGTCAATCCCTAACATCAAGTGGGATGACAGCTTCACGGATTCATCTCAAGCTCACGTCACCAAAATCCACTAACGGCATTTTTTACAGAACAGCCGGGTGACCGACGGCTTCGGAATGATAACTCATCATCAACTCAAAATTGCGTGTCATTATTTTATCTACATATCTGTGAAAGACATAGATAAAATAATGATACGCAATTTTCCTAATAATTCAGTCCTATAAATCTTATAACCTGTATCAAACTCATTGCGAGTTCACTTACGCAGGCAACAAATAAAGTAACAAAATCAGCGTTGCTTTCGTATGAGTTATAAATAGACGATGCGTGTCGTACCGACGAGTAACGTATCTTGTTAGTCAGACTATTATTTCGCGACTGCGTCATACTAGCCTGACGTGGATTGACTAGATTTTTCCCAAACAGTGCACTTGTTTACGAGCAATTAATACTGTGAGAAATAGTTTAAATTCAGCCCAGTCAATGACGTCAATCAACCGCTTTTCGTAATTTCCCAATTCAGGAAGGAGTTAAATAAAAAGCCAACTTTTTAAACAAATCAATATTATTTCCAATAAATTTATCAGTACATCCACATTGAATGCATATTAATTTTACTCAATAAAATACAACATAAAGTCTTCGACAGCATGAACTAAACATAAGAACGAGTACAAGATATAACTTATTTACAATAAGGTGGTTTAAACACAAAATAAAACATTGAACATAACAAAAATCAGTGCAACAATAAAATAATAAATATTTATAGACAGTGGACTTCAACGTGGTAGAGTTATAATAATTCTAAGGATATAATTATTCAATCGTTAGTTACACAAGTTTGTTACAAAATTAACTATTGGCCTCACATCACAGAGCTAAGCGATCTCGAGGGTCGACCATAACGTGAACTGGCTCGCCGAGACGCTCGAGTACAACTGAGACGAGTCTTTCAACTATATTATAAACATACTCTCTCGCGCACAATCAACTCAAACTGTTCCTCTCAACAAACTAATAGTGGCACGATAACATGAAACCAAAACAAAACGTGTACGAGCACGGGGTCCTCTCGACCTGTGACTCTCAACCAAAATGCGTCACTGCTACGTAATATTGTCAAAACCTGCAAAATATCAGAGCTGCGCGTAAATGCGTCCACGACAGACGAAGGGTCATACAGACTAAACTTGTAAGTAAGCTCTTAACTGTAAAATGTAGGAGCTCAAAACGTCATGCAATCAACTCTACGCCGATTCTAAAGACTAGAAAAATGCAAACCATTCAAAGAAACCTATCGTCCGTGTCCGTCGACGAATAAATGCCCACACCGTGTTACCTAACAATGATATGTGTAGCTCCCGAAGCGATGTGACAATGTATAGCTCTGCTGCGGCCGCGAGTCCGTGATGCCCACAAGTATACCATAATAAAAAGATGAACACACTATCAATTATTACCTAAAATATTTAACAAGGGAAATCAGCTGATTCGAGTTGTCACCAAATGTCGCTCGGCTGAGAATTTCGATAGCTCTCGTACAACAATAATTATTTTAACTTAGGACAGTCGTTAGGCCTTAAAATTTAAAATGTACAGTTATTTATTATGGCAGATATCAACAATCAATTTATACTATATCGATACGATACTGACACTTTTTACAGAAACAATACTATATACACTCATGCGATAACAACGTGCACCGACCCTCGCGGCGTGATCACGCCCTCCTTACTAGCAAATGGCACTTTCATACAAGCTCCCGCTACTATTTTGTTCTACACCGTCGACTCGCCAGTGTCGGGACCGAGGGTGCACAATAAACCAACTCTATCATAATATAATATATATGTATATTCTAAATTACTCTAATCCATAAATATACCGAAACCCCCGGCCGACGATCGCGAACAAGAAGCGGCGCATATTATATTCGAAACGAGGTACCGGCGGTCCGAGTCACGAGCTCCGGCCCGGGCGGTCGTACTCGAAGCGGTCACAGAGAATACCGGGAGAGTGAGCAAAGAGTCGAGCGCTGGCGTCGCTCGGAGGCCGCCGGGGCTAGGCGTACCCGGGCGGGTCCCACGTGGCGGTCCATCAGGACGCGTGCGGCAGCAGCAGCAGGTACAGCAGCGCGGCCAGCAGCGGCACGGCCAGCGCCAGCGCGCCGCGCAGCGACACGCGCCAGGCGCGCGGGCGCTTGTGCTGCAGCGCCGCCAGCGCCGCGGCCAGGCGCGCGCGCTCGCCGCACACCTCGGCCCAGCGTTCCTTGGCGGCCACCAGCTCCTCCTCCAGCGCGTGCAGCGAGCCGTTGTGCAGCGTCACCTGCAAGCGCTCCGAGTCGTGCAGCCGCACGTACGCGCCCGCGCCCGTCTCCTCCCCTTCCTCCGCGCCTTCCGCACCCTCGACGACTGCTTCCTCGTCGCGATTGATCTCGGTGACCGCCGAGTCGGTCTCCTCGTCCTCGTCGTCGTCGTAGTCGAGGCGGAACATCTCGTCGATCTCTGCGGAGATCTTGCCGGCGTCGATGGCCCGCTCGGGCGTGTCGTGTGTCTCCTCAGGCGTAGCGTCGGTTTCTACGGCCTTGTCTTGCGTGGAACGCTCCCTGACGGTGGACGTGCGAAGTCTCTCGATCTGCTGCTCTTTGGCGAGCACCTCGGCGCGCAGTTTGCCGACGACGGCGGTGAGATCGTCGATGTCAGAGCGAGTAGGTCGGAAGGCGAGCTCGGCTTGCATCACCGCCGTGCTCGACGAAAGTCGCTGGATTTCGGAGAGATTCGACTCCTCGGCCTCGGTTGCACGGGTGAGTTGTGCCTAGAAACATAAGATATAAAAGTTACAAGAGTGTTGAAATAAAATAATTTAAATCCCTTTAAATAGATAAAGTAAAAAGCCTTTAAGATCAAGAAACATTTGATTATACAGATTTTTACTTTTTGGCAGCGTCTTTGCAGCTTTGTATTTCGGTAAATTTTCTTGCGCACTAAATGTATAAATAAACCCCTCTACAATTATTGCTACAGCATTTGTTTCAAGACAGCAAAATATCACGCTCTGCCTCTAACATTAAATATGTCGTGTCTTACCTGCAGGTCAGCAATACGCGCGCGATAGTTGGCAGCATCGTCGGGCTCCAGCGCGGGCGTGTCGTGTGCGTCGGGTTGCGCGGCCAGCAGCTCGTCTCTCGCAGCCCGAAGCTGATCATTGTCAGCCGCGGCCGAGCTGAGCCGCTCGCGTAACACCTTGATCTCCTCGTTCAGGCCCGCCATTACGCGCAGAATATTCGCGTACTCCACGCCTGCTTTGCTCTGTGTTAATAAATTGGTTTTTACTATGTGTGTGTCTCATTTATTTTACCCATTTATGTATATGCAATACAATCTTAGGGCATGTTATACAACCTATAATAACGTTGTATTGAGAATGCCGAACCGAATACGCCGTCCCACTAAAGTGTATAGCGACCCTTAGTCTTTCCTGAAGATTTGCGAAAACTAAACACCAATTATATACAAAAAACTTGTGCATCACTAAAAACTGCAATATTTTAACGATGCTACAGGCAATTAACCGTCGTAATTTTCGTAATCTAAATTAATATTTCACAGCAATCCTTTTACCTGACTTCATAATTTGAGTCATTGCACTGATGAGACAGAACATTCGTGTAAAATGTACCTTAACGACGTGTTAAGAACATTTCTTGGTGATCAAGTAACTGGAAGCGATGTATGAGGAGTGGGCGGGGCGAGGCGGTGCTTGTGGCGCGTCCGCCCGCCTGACTCACCGACACTCCGCAATAAAGAACAAAGCATCACACGAACTACCGCGCCGTGAAATTGTGCATTAACATACATAATAACAGGCTCGTATAGTGCACCACCCTTTACTTGGATATTGAGGATTTTATAGAAAAATAAAACATTTATTTTTATCTGCAACTTGTATGCATTATTTACATGAGATAGTTTAACAAAGAAGTACATCAACTCCTTATTATCTGACTGCTGTGATGAGTCAACCTTACAAAGAGAAACTGTAAAACATGGTCGTTATTGAGTCTAAAAACATCCAAGGAAATGTTGGCCAGTCTATTCCATACTATCTGTCCAATAATGAAAGCCCTATCTGTCATCACAATAGGTGAACGGATGGTGATCGCACGGTTATCCTATAAATCGCACAAAGGACTAGTAGGTAGGTATGGTTATACTACCATCAGACGGTATATATGGAGCTCTAAACGACAGTAGTAAGAATATAATAAAATCCAGCAAACAACGATATACGTTGTACAAGGTTGGGGGGGAGGAACACCCCTTTAATACCAAGTGTTGATGTAGTTGGCTTTAAATAGGAACCTTGAATATCGGGTTGAAAACTCAATACATGCAAGCAAAACGAACTTGTACAGCTCTTGAAATATGAAAACTCAATACATGCAAGCAAAACGAACTTGTACAGCTCTTGAAATATGAAAACTCAATACATGCAAGCAAAACGAACTTATACAGCTCTTGAAAAATGAGTTATTAACTGAAAAAAAAAACAGTTTACATCCATAGAGGTTGATAATTCTAGAAACTTCTTGAAGTTAAAATCACCGACAACGGAGATTGTACCTAAGTATAATCAGGCTGCTTCCGATTTTATAGGTATCACATAAAGGAAGTATTCAGTAGGAAGTAGTAACGAAAAGCGAAATGAAACGTCTTCTGCTAAACAAAGCAAGTATCCCCAATTAAAATAAGCTAAACATCGCTGTACTCGCTGACTTCAAACAAGTACCAAAAAAACTAACTGGGCACAGTAAAAATGTTTCTCGAACATTTGCGACTATGCGACGTCAAAACAAGCAGATTTACGTTCCAATCCGAGGTCTTGTCTGAAATGATGATTCACGCAAATGTTCCGAGGCCGAGCCGAACAAGCGTAGTATGAGCAATAATTAATACGTTTTTATAAAAACTAATTCTAGCTAACTTGTGCCGGATAAGGTATGGCACTAAATGATCTATGCGGTTTGCCCATAAGGGACGTTATAGATTAACGTAAGTATGAGAAATCGAGTGAAACTAAAGCACAAAATTGTTCGTAAGTATTTAAAGATTTTTAATGCTAAATCATTTGTCAATTTTATTGTCATAGATATATGATGAGCAAGAAAGTTTTTGTGTTGTAGTACAAAATACAGTCAAACGTAAACATGTTGCTAGCAGATTAATAAGGCTTCCAAATAATGGTGCAATTACACTTGCCCGAAATCGATTAATCAAATTCGGACAAACGATCTGGTATAAATGAACGGATTAGAGTACGGGTCTTCGGACAATCTCGTCTAGCTGACATCGTTTCCACATGTGGGCGCAGGTAGTCGACTTCATTCAATCTACTCGTACTCTTTAGCTCCATAATAAATGCATCGGGTGCCCGAATCAGAGTAAAGTCATTCTAACACAAAAACACGGGTTAACGACCTAGTGTTAGCGAGCAATAATGTTTAGTTCTACCAATCACTCAGCAGCTCGATAACTTCTGAACTGGTACTGGATACTGCACGAATAAACATTCATAGTAAAAAAAAAACTACTTACAGGTGACTCTTCTCTAGTGCTGGGTTCACTATACGTGGAGTTAGCGTTATTGTCTGCGTGCAGCTCGCCGTCCAACGGACTCGGACACTCTTCATGGCCGGGCTCTACAATGGATAAGAAATACATTCACCTTATATGGTAGCGACGGGCAGTAGACATCATGAACCAACTTGTTCGTATTAAGTATTAGGAGGCGATAAAATGCAGTTATAAATTAATCGGGAAAAAGACTTAACTAATGTAGCAGTTTTATGATTAAATTAATAAACAGGAACATACTTTACAAGTTGATAATGAAATGGAATTCGTACAGAAGCAAAACTTCCTTTTTTATACGCGTTCAAAATTCTCTTCTATAGTTTCAAACCGTATTTTTTTTTAAACTATCAAGTTGTTGTACAATCTGGACAGGTTCCGGTAAAAAATCGCACTATTAGCCTCGAGGCGTATGATACGCCGTGACAATGCCTACCATGATTGAGCCGCGACTGCTTTTCATCGTCAGTACATGAGTCAGGCTCACCAGTCTTCTCTTCGCCGCTGCCGCCGACGCCGCCATCTTCGTTATTCTGCTTTTCTGTAAATAAATAAATAACATTTAATAAAATGAATGTATAATGGAATAAACACAGTATGGTAATGACTGGTTGTCAAATAGAGGAGAGGAATGTTTCGTGCCGACATAGCTCTAGAGCTATCAACCAAAAAAAAAAAAAAAACAAAGAAAAAAAATTCAATTCAATTCAATTTCTAGAAATTAGCAAGTTGAAGTGCCATAGGCAGGGCTTATCAAGTTTGCAAGACCGACAGCCGTTGCAGTAAAAATGTGCCAGCTAATAACCCGGATGGACATGGAAAGCGGAGCGTTGGACGCCTTCCACCAGGAGGGTTTCGTCCCGTATTGGACGTCATTCAGATGTTACGATAATGATATTCAAGAAGATGATTATATTCTAAAGATGCGACTTGGCATAGGACTTATTTTTACGGTCATAATAATAATATTCTAGATACTAATAGACAAGTAACGCTAGAGCGCCAACACAGGTGCACTCCCTGTTCCCTCACTCTCATAGTCCGGTGTGACAAAATACTTTCTCACAGGTCTGTGAGAGATCAGCCGCAGAACCAACAACTTAACATGCTTTCCGAGGAACGGGGATATTACACTACCAACTTTTAAACTCCGGGCTGCTACTGAGAAATTCCTAATGGAAAAATCCAATACCACTTTAGCCGACCTGAGAATCGAACCCAGGACCCCACGTTCAGCAGTCGTGCTTGCAACCAATAGACCAACGGAGGAGGTCATACAATGTTCGATTTATGCCTAGTATCTAAAACTAGTGTTGAATGTACAAAACACAGTCACAATAATTTTTGTAACTGGCGATTAAACATAAAATAATACATTAAAATTATTAACTCACCTTTGCTTTCGGCATTATAAATATTATTTGTCTTTAATATTAATTCGAACTCCTTCGCTGATTTCCCTTCGGCTGATATCGCTTTTATTCCGACCTGAACAAAAGAAATATTTTTGTTAGCTTGCTCTCTGTTAGGTAAAGAACACCGAGAATGAAACTTGCAACCTCGGAAATACGCGATTTCGATATGTCAATTTTATTAGACCATTAAAAAGCACTTTTGGAAGTCATATACAAGAACAATCTAGATGGCCCTTCCAAAAGTTAATTTCGTATGGAGAAGAATGAGCAAAAAACACCATATTTACTCAAAAAAATAATGTTTTACAATAATTAAATTATTTTGTATGCAAGAGCAATGTTTGATATCCATTTGAGGGGCCGATTCTACGGTTCGCGAGTAAATCTAAGATATAGTCAATTGATTATACGCGCGACTCCAAAGTATTACTAGTCTGATTCGCCAACGCCAACCTATACGTCTTACAAATGTCTACTGTACCTTGTTGAGTATCTGTTGCGGCAACAATAACTTGATGTAGTCTGGCAGCGCTCGCACAGCGTCCTCGAGGGAGCCGCCGCGCTTCGCTTCCTGCAGCTTGTTGCTGTCCGTACACAGCACCAACATTTTCGCTTCACCATTTTGTACTGAATACTGGAAAATAAAATTATTATTATTAAATGATTGACTTCATAGAGACTTGATTAATTGGCTTTACATATTGTTTAAAAGCATTTAACATCAAACGACTTATCGATATGTAAATACGTTAAAAAAGACACATCACATAGCCGTCAGCTACACATACTGCCCGCCAAATCAAGTTACATTGAGCAAAACATATTGCTTTTATTTTTTATATAAAAATCACTGATTATGGTAGCTTGCAATGTAACGCACGTAAAACATTTTGGTTACGCGTGCATGGAACAATATAGGGGCCGTGTGGTATTAAGAGTTCGATTATAACATTCAAAATTAGTTTTCGCAATAAACGTAATAAAAGTTAAAACTTTGACCTTCAATATTTCCATAACCCGAAGGTTATACGCGATGTGGTATGATCCATACCAAAAAAATATATCCCAATAATGCGGAGAATATATAACTTTCGGCTTCGTTAAGTGTCTTTATCCTACTAGCGTCTGCCCGCAGCTTCGCCCGTGTAAAAACTAACTTTCCATTATGTTAGTAGAACTATTATCGCAAAGGTACACATTACCGGGAAGAAAAGTATTCCTATGTGGTAATCAAGGGAATTCACGTGTGATTGAATAACAAACATTCAAACATTTTCACAAACTTTCACATTTATAATATTAGTAGGATTATAATGTTCTTACAGCGAGCGGCAGATGGTTGCGCACGGCCAGCTCGCGCTCCTCGGCGGTGGCGATGGCGAGTCGCGCCGCACACATCTTGCGCTCACACCGCGCTGCCAGCTTCTGTAACAACATAACATACTTCATTTAGTCACGGAAACTAAAACAGCACAAAAAATGCTGAGGTTCATTGATGAAGTTCATTTTCTACACAAGATGCTCATTTGTTGCCATTTAGCTCAACTTTATTCAAGGTTGCATCCCAACGCCATTATGATTGACATGTTATAGCTAAACAATAGCCTTCTGCTTTTGTAGCCTAAATAGAAATGCAACTGATTACGGTATGAAAGAGACTATCTTCAATGATGAGTAAGTGTTGAGCGACTTCGCGTGGTGATGTGACGTACACATCGCAGTTTTGACTTTCGACCACTAAGGCTACTCAGGCATACAGTGTTCATACCTGTAGCTCGGCGAGCGCATTGTTAGCAGTGAGACGTAGCGCGTAGTTGTGTTGATGCAGCGCGGCCACCTCGCGGCTGCGTCGCTCTAGTGTCTCTTCTAAAGCCAGCCTTTGTTCATGCGCCGCACGAAGACTCTCTTGCGCCACTTCCTGTCAATTACGTACACTTTTATCAGGAAATATGTTAATCAAAAGTATATAAAATAGGAAGAACAACGGTTGAACCGAACGGAAAACGATGGTCGACGGGTCGAAAGTTTCCGAAGTGGCGATCGAGTACGTACTTGGTAGTTCCTCTTGTCGCTGAGCAGCTGCGCGAGCTGTAGATGGTCGGGCTGCTTGCCGACGCTGAGCATGGTTTCGAGCGTGTGCACGCGCATGAGCAGGCGCTGCTCGCCCACGAACAGCTCCCACGACGCGGCTGCCTCCGCGCGCGTGCGCTCCACGCACTCGCGCAGCGTGCGCAGGCGCCCTTCCAGAGACGCTTCGCGCTGGATTGCTTCCTGAATTGTGTACAGAGATATTTGTAGTACAACGGCCCAATGCTTGTCGTTAACAGTGTCAATTAGTCAAAAAATGTATTTATGATTGATAGTTTGACATCAAACAGGACCAGTTTGAAATGTATTGTATTAAGTCAATTTATAGTCTTAAGCATCATTATTTAAAGACATTGCAATGTAGTGACACATAGACAAACAAACTATCGACATAAATGCAAACATTACCTGAACAAAATTATTGAGCTGATAAAGTTCTTTGAGGTGCAGCGGTGTGGTCATAGTGGGGTTGAACGATAGCTTCGCTTCCTTTCCATCGGGGTGATAAAGCTTGAGCAGGGCAACCACTGGCGGGAACGTATTCTGTCAACAGATAAAGATAAAAAAAGTTATTCTCTTATCAAAGTCTGAATGACGGACGGAAGTTTGGAATTTCGAATGTGTTTGATACTTAGTTCAGTCACACAGAAGTGTATTCTGGATTTTCTAAGATTGACGATACTTAAATGCTGCCTGGCTATTTTTATTACAACAGGGGGCCTACCACAACCTCTTAAAACAATATTATTTTAATATTCATCACCGATCAGCGCCGAGAGTTGAAAATGCAACAACAGAAATTAGAAAGTAATGTTAAAATAATATTGTTTTAAGACGTTGTGGTAGCCCCCCAGGAGCTATTATTGTGGCGTCTCTAAGAGAAAATCAATGTCGAGTGTTGAACGTGATTCGGCTGAGATGGAGATGATTATGATGATGAGTTGTATCCTTTTAATTACCGGCACGTAAGTTGGCAAGAGTTTTTGTAGTGGGGGAAGTTTGCGCACGCACAATTTTATACATTTTTATATGCGCGAACTTCCCCCACTACGAAAATCTCTTGCCAAGTTACGTGCCGGTAGTTATAGTTTGTGCGAAGATACGAGCGACAAAGAAGCACATGGGCGTACGTGTTTAGTGTTGTAATAGATTTCAGTTGCATTAGTACATCTTAACATCATCAACATCCATCATCATTTTATCGCATAACCGGACATTTTCCAACGAACAAACTTGCCTTTTTAATGGGAAGATGTCATGTCCAAAATGTGATAATGGACAACGCACGTCAATGAATTTTGTTGATGGATTTTTTTCATTTATAGGCACAGAGAAAAATACGAATTATTCGACTTAGAAATTCGAATTATTCTAGTGAAGGAGCTGGTTTTTTGTTTAGACTTTTATTAGTAACCTTTAAAGAGACAATTTTACCTCTTACAATATTAGTACTGGTAATAATGTAAGAGACTGATAGCTAGAATAGACATTATTGCCTATTGGCATAGGTTTTTTTATGGTATATCTCTCACGCGGATGAAGTCGCGGACATATGCTAGTGTTGTGTAAAAAAAAAGAAGTGCACGGTCGTAGCTGTTCACAAGTGTTGTGCTGTACAGATCAGTATTCTGGGTCAGCATATTCAATGGGTTAACCTTTATAGTAACTAGATATAATGGAATGTTTGATCGAAGGTAAACACACCATAATTCACAGTTCATTATGACGTGTTGTTTCCTCTTATAATCGTGGAATGCATTTGAAACAGACGCTCTTTGCATCTTGACCTAGACCTTGACCTACTGCTGTAATTAAGGGCTAAAAACCACCCGATTTGATGTCGCATTTGCAAGTATTAAAGACCAAGAAACATTTCATAATGAAGCTAATTAAAATAACATCATAAATAAGATCGATCCCGGATCTAAAATCAAGACCTCTCACGAACATGCTAAAAACGAAAGATATCATTATCACTACAATTTTGCATTAAAACTACATAACAGGTCTTGGTAAAATAAAATTGATGACGAATCATCCTGAGAGCATCTGATTAATTTATAATCACAACACGATGTTACCGAGAGACTGATCTAAGATCGCAAGACCACAAACCGGTTGCGCAACTTAATACAATTTGTCAAAACATTTAACATAGGAAAAACTGAGCGACTAGATATTTAGGATTTTTTCGTCTATAATAAAAATACCTGCCTCTGCGGCGCAACGAACTAAACAGAATGTTCAATGATTTTCATTTATCTGTATTTAATTATTTTAACGTGGTTTTCGTTTTAATACTTTAATAAATTTTCTGACTTTGTTCTAGTGTACCTAGTACCTACCTATATTAAGCTGCGTTTATACTTAACCTGCCCCGCGTGTCGCCACGTGTGGGAAAGCGATCGGTTTCATACATTACTATACAGCTTTAGGCCACGCAAACGTAGTCAATAAACAAAATAGCCACCATAAAAACCAGATGAACATTGAAACAGTAATACCCTAGATGCATTCATCTGGTTTTCACCAGACGAAATAATATTAATTAGTTCAGAAGGCTACAATTAAAAGGCGGTTATAGTCGGGGTGTAATAAGTGCACTGTCTGCATCGGAGCAGTTTAACCTACCGCGTACAATTGACGGACTATGGTGATGGCCCATGTGCAGCGATCGCAATAATTTATACAACAAATTGTTTGAGGTCTGTGGTCATTGCGAAAATCAGGTGTTTGCATTGTTGTCGAGTCATCCGTAACACTAGTCTATGTGTAACGGTATCACGGATCAGCAGGCCAACAGAGTACTATACTCTTGTCTGCGCACTTTCACACTGTTGAAAAATATTCAAATAGTAAACGTTTCGTATTAGTCCCTAAAACACTTTTACATAAAAAAAAATCAACAAATTTCACTCACAGCATATTTGTGATGCACACAAAAATAACGTGCGTAATTAGACGATCGCATGCGTCGCTGCATTCGGCGCATTATTCCGAATAAAAACCAACTGCAATATGCACAACTACATTACTGAACTCATGTGTTTTACGTCCGCACAGTATCACATCATTTAATATCTACTCAGCTTCAGCACTCACCTTCTCAGAATTGACTGCATTCTCCACCACCGGTATGCCGAACTGCACCACGTCACCGGAGAACACCTCATGCGGTTCTTGCTCTTTCGATATGGAGCACCGGTTGTTATTGATGAACGTGCCATTGCTGCTCTGATTGTCCTGTAAACAATCAAACACGCACGTCATACATCGAATACCTGCGTACAACAACAAAAGCATTGTTTATAAATATGTAGATAAATCATTTATTCTGAAGGGTGTAGAATTAGTTTTGATCTTTAAACCTCAATGTTTCCTGAGATTTTCAGTGGTGTTCAGGACCTAGGCCAGTTGTCACGGTTCATGTGACCTATCTTTATGCTTCACGATACTTAATAACTGTATTATTGCGGTGGCAAATAAATAATGGAAATTTTATTGTATAAAACAAAAGGGTTATAAGTTGATAAGCGTTCTATTCCAAAGTTTTTGGAAGCCGATTTCATCTACCGAAGTAAGGTACAGGATGGCTTTTTTTAAGGTTTTATTTAGTTTAACCCCGTAGGTACTAGGTTTCAGTGCTATCCAGGTGGATAGCACCTATATAAACCTATTATCAATGCATTGTAGGTATATGTTACTATCTGTAGTATGTTGTGTTAGCTTGTTCTTGTTTTATAAGGATAAAACAAGTGCTATATTCTAATCTATCAATACACAGCTACACAAACAAACCACTGCACGGATTGCGTTGAAATTTGGAACGTAGATATAGTTATTATGACGTAGACATGCGCTAAGAAAGGAATTCCCAAAATTCATCCCTTGATCAAACGGGGATCCGATATTAATGCGGACGAGGTCGCGGGCAAAAGCTAGTGTAGAATAAAATGTTTTTCCATTTTTTTATTAATACGAGTAGCATAATGTATTTAGGGCCGATAGTGTAAACGTCACAAACGAGGCAGAACCTGCTTATTTCGATTTACATACATAATAAAAGACAAGTTCAAAATCTGTTTCATCTAATTTCGTATTTAAATATATTCGAATGCTTAGCCTTACTAGTTTTGAATTTCTTGTGTTTTGTCCTTTTCGTTTGATACGTTATCCTTAAAAGATGCATTAGTTATAAATAGGTTACGGCGGTTGTTTGTCCTTTACCAATGAGGAATCTGTATAAATCTAGAACCAGCTATGTCTGAATCTAAACAAACTCTTGTATTTAATAATGAATCGATCGTCATAACGTGCAGCGCGGTATTTCACAGTATTTGTATTCAGTGCTTATAATGCCGTCCATTTGCAGTAGTTTTAATTAGCCACACAGGTACTCATAATGTTACTGTAAAAGACGAATACCGGAATATTGCAAGATTATCTGGTAGTGTGAGTCCAAAAAGAGCAATAAACTTGAATAATTTTACATAATTATTCATGATATAGTATCAAATGTAAAATAATCAGATAATATGTTTCAGTCATCGAATATATCCAAGACTATATGGTTAAGGCTACGATTCACTGATAGTTTATGGACTCTTATCTCAACCATTTAAACAAGTAAAAGCTCTATAAATCAACTCATTACATATTAACCTAATAAATAATTGATATCGCTTCCGAGAGCCATCGTATATTACAGGATTCGCCGGTAAACCACTTGCATGTTTGTGCTTTTACAGAAACACATAAAATAATGATACATGGGTCCATACATACATAAACTCACGCCTTTTTCCCACGGGGGTATGCAGAGACCACAGACCGCCACCTGCTACGATCCTTGCATACTCCTTTTGCCTCGTCTACGTTCATACATTTGGTCATACAAGCACGCCGGTTACGAGTACTGCGCATCTGACCTTTCTGAAGAACCACAATACATGGGCATCGTGCAAATAATAGACTCATCAGCAATTAATTAAGTTTTTAATAAAAGAACTATTAATACCTAATAACCTTTTATCATTTAGTTTCAACATTTTCCTATTTATTACTTGGAACAAAATAAAGTTAGGATCACGTTAGTTTTACTTTTTGTTACATTTGGCAAACATATTTAAATTATTTGATGAGTTTTCCTCATTGTTAACATTTTTACTTGGCGCTAAGGTACAAAGTAGGTAGCTACGTTGTTACAGCAAATATCAATTTCCTCACTAACAGAAACGAACAGCAATTGTGGAGGTAACCAGGCAATATTATCGAGTCACGATCATGCTTAGTGTCTTTCTTTACAACTCATTGTGGATTTTTACGACGTAACGATCAATGTTACGCGAACAATTCAGACGTTTGTAGGCAAACAACCTCTAAAACCGGAGACGCAGTTCGGTAAACGGAATTACCATGAAGACAAGCGTCCATAGAAATCGCCTGTGGGCGGAAACGGTGAGAGTCGTGCTCGAATTACTAGGCTCCAACACGTAACCAGTACAAGGTTCTTTCATAATATAATGTGGGATGAGTTGACTTTTTCGTAACGCTCGTAATATTCATAACAACTAATTTGGTTATACTTATTACTGTTATGAACGTGCTATTGTAACTTTGTTTGAGATCGTGTGAGATTTTCGGTCGGAAACGTACGGTTCTACATACTTATGTAAATGTGATTCTGTTCTTCTGTTGAATCTTAATCATTCACTTGATTCACTTAAATTAGAAATATTTATGTCTTTCACTAAATTAGTTATTTCTTTATTTAACGAGACTTATTAGTAGACTAACCAGGTAGGGAATGAAGCATCGTATCCGTCTGTTTATACGATGTAAGTATGTTAATTTAAACGGGCAAAGCCGCGGCCCACTCTAATGTCACATAAATCGGCCTGTCCTAGTTGGAAAACCGTTTCAACGCAACAACGGACAAGACGTTGAGAAAAAAATCAAAGTGGCTTTCCGTGACTTTTACTTCTTTTATAGGTACCTACCATTTCTTAGCTTATTCTAAAGTTTAATAAAATATATGAGCATCTTATATAAATAAAACGTCGATAAACTACAAGAACTCTAAATAAAAGTTAAATAAGAATATTTAATTGGTCCATTGTTTCAAAACAAAATATAAGTTTTTAAAAAGTACTCTTATAACTATTTTAGTTATGTAACATTAACTCTACAGCCGTCTCCAAACTAGGCAGCGCCTGTATCTTGGAGCCAATAGAAATGCTAAAGCTGCTACACAACACCTCTGGATAATTAATATAGCTAAGAAGGGTGGCCGGAACTAATCCCTTTAGAGGGCAAACAAAGTCGGAAATATCCACAAATGTCGAATAAGTACAAAACCAACACTAAATTCTTTGGTAACAGTTTTTAACAAGTCGAGGAATTTAAGCATTTGATTGAACAATATCTTGTCGATCTTGCGTCAGGTTTCTTGCCGGGCAAATACAGCCTTTAAAAGCTGTCACAAGGATATTACAGTTTTCATAACGAATGGTATTTATGTACCTACCTAACCATAAATTATATTATAAGCATTTTGAGAAAATATTTTTTTGTAATATTAAGGACTGCACCGACACATATGATAGGAGAAATTCAACCATTTCTTCCAAAACACTTCAGGTTTCGTCGCCAATATTTGCAATGTGACGCGGACGTCGCAACGTTTTTATGTGTTGCTCCAGTCCACCATAACTTGAACCGATTCTTCTTCAGATTGACAATAAACTGAATTATCGTATCGAAAGTATCGTTGCATAGTTTGTCAAATGTACGTTTCCTTTTCGTCATTCTTACCTCCATCTTTAAACGCAAGAAACACCTCCAGTTGCCCTCAATAGAAGTTGTAATAACCATAGCGACCTCTCGGTCTGTCACAGCTTCGCATTAATAAGTCGGTACTGTTATGGAAAGAACTTCGCAAACCTGACTGACGACAATTGATCAATCTACAGTACTCTTAATAGAGGTGGTTCCTTTGTTCTATTGTTCAGAGTGATCTCAGCAACTACTGAACCGATATGAATGGTTTTTAAATTACTTGAATTCTTTCGTTTCTAGTGCAATATGTTTACCCTACAGCTTGTCAATACTAATCAATGACAGAAGACGTGGATTAATCAAGATATAAAGTTTTCATTTTGCTAAGGTCTATTAGTTTTCTTAACAAGTGTATAGCGTGCAGCGAAGTTTCATTGCTAGACAAAGGTACTACTTAGACACTATGATATTTCGCATGCAGTTTCACTGACTACTATAATGATAGTGTTCGACGAAACTGGCCAGTAATAGCATAAGTGTGAGTAACAATTGGACGTAAGTTGGTACAGCGTACATAGCAGCAATTTGTGGGACTCACCACAAGGTAAAAGTGGCCCTTGTCGTAATAGAGCGTGGCGTGATGTCGAGACAACACTCGGCATTCGAATATTGTGTTGGTCGGGCTCGGAGTCGCGCGGTACACGTTGCGTCCAATCTGAAACATTACAAACATTCTGTGAACGCAATACGAGCATTAGATCTATCAGATAACATAAGCTTCCTCAATTATCACAAAATATTTAAAGAATTCCACTGTTTCGACATTCTACAGCCTTCTACAGCTTACAGCCACGCGGTGGAACATTCATTTTTTCTAACATTCACACACAAAATAGGCACCTTATAAGCTAATATTTACGTTTTTCCTGTTAGGCATTAAGAGATTAGTTTCCTCCGAAAGTTGGTTACAAAGAGTCGTTTCAGAAAGCAGATTGGCGAAGAATGGCAACCTAATTATCTGCAACTGCTGCGTACCTACGTCAGGACAGATCAAAATAGATTGATCTGTGTATCAACATGTTATTTGTATTGAATTAAACCGTACTATGTAGATCAATGGATCTCTGGCTCACGGCGCAACATAGGTGAAAAGTACGCGTCGTTAGCGAAGATTTATTTATCTTGGATGATATGACATCAAGACCCCACCTTTGTTTTAGCATCCGAGTGCGTGTTTACTATCCACTAATGAAGTTTTACCCTTTTTCCTATTACTAATTACTGCGCGTCACGTGCCTTGAGGGGAGAAGTATGAAAAGAGGAAAAAAACATGTACTTATTTAATACTTAGTCAAACGCAAAGTCAGGCAGACTCGACTATCTGCCAATAACTGAATGTGAACATGCATGCAAAAAATTATAATACCTTCGTCTTCTAGTCAAGTGCATGTGTAAACGAATGCTTTGCATTATGCATATGTACGTGATTAATTCAATTCACGTTTTGCATTATTACGTTCATAACATAATTACACAGATGCACGCGCTACTTAGGTTATTGATTTGCAACACTGGAACTACGATGGACCAATATGAGTAATTATTGAACCATGGAACTAGAGTAGTTTGCTGAATTTGACTTATGACTTGCAGGATTTACTACGGGTCATAAACGGCAACTTCCAGCTCAATCTTATTATCATATTTTAGCGATCACCAATGGCTTCCCTTGCCAAACATTCCCACTAGAGTCATGTCTTTATTTTATTCGCTGTATTGCCTTCTTAAATAGATGTGTCAGGATAAAGACTAGGTAAGTTTCCTCTCTCCTATCGTTACTACTTACGAAGTTACGACCTCACAATCGGTTGCAATATGAATCAATTTCATTGGTAAGATAAAGCGTAAAAAACACAATGCGTCACATGATTCACTAACATGAGCTATTGTTTATTATTTTAATAATAGCAAAACTTGGGACAAAAGCTTCCTGTACAATAACATAAAGCTAATAAGTATCGACTTACTTACAAGCGCACTAGCAGATGCGTGCTCAGAAATAGCACAATTTAATCTCATTAAATTTAATTGCCAATGCACAATTGTGGTCGTCTCAAGCACCTCGGGTCAGGCTGAGTCAGGCATGTTCGGCCGTGCTCGAGCGCAATATACCCTCGACAGACAACCAAGCGCCTGGACTGAATACAAACTAAATTATGGATAAATGCAATGATTTGAGTGTGACGCGATTGTCAATTGAGTTTTATTTTAATGTTTCAATTGACTTTAACAAAAGGGAATAAAAGGGATGACTGTACATTCATAAAGTAAAGGATTAACTGAATAAGAAATATTTATCAAGAAAATATAGGTAGATCTATGACTTCGGTATTGTGAGCAATATTATCTTTGCAGATGTAGCGCCTGTTCGTATCGCGCGTTTAATCAATTCTGCTGAGCAAACAGGAAAAGATACACGTTAGAATGATTTGCTTGGAATTCAAGAGAGACAGACCCTCCTCATTTGAGATGACAACCTCAATGAAGCGTCATGGAGGAATGGGCATAGACAATAGTCAATAGGCCCTTCCATGAACATTTGGAAGTTAGCGTGATCATTTTTGCTGGATATTTCGAACACATATATTCTGGCACTGATACCCAAATGTTATTGCACTGTTCGATTTTATTTTAACATAACATTTACGAGTCGCTTAGTGTTACTACATGCCATAATACCCACTATTTGATTAGGAAGTTCAAATAAATGGGAATAGAATAATGGAAAAATACAAACAAATGTTGCAAGTAGGTACATAATATTTGCGGCGCGTCTTTGCGATTTCAACGCTGCAAGTTTAACTACCAGAACAGATCTATTAGTTTATTTTAATAATTATTAGCGTTTTGCGTGATCGTATACACATAGCAGCAATTAGTCGTGCCACAAGAAGCTTTTAAATCACAGAGTCGCAAAGTCGTCACAAGTCGCGTCTTTGTGGGGGATACTGGAAGTCTTTGCATATTCTACTAGTATTTTATTTAACGTTAGAGTAGGCATATTTGTTATATCTCTCACACAGCACTACTTTTTATCCTGAAAAATTCGTATTTCGGGTCGGATAAACCACTGGAAGCTGGGAGTTCCGTTGGGAAGCTGTACCAAATAAAGGATTGTTAATGAAATAATGACTTTTTTAATCCTCCTTCCTTCATCCTTTTTCCTTAAGGCCAGGCAATGCCAAGATGGAGAAGAAGAACAGGAGAAGAATTAAAAAGATTTAATTTCATGGTTTTTATTATATAAAATAGTGAAATAATTTAAAGCTAAGTTCTCCTTCAATTTTAGGATAAGTGACTCTGTTGTCTTTACATGAGATAAAGTTAAGAAAAATATCAATTGTCATCCAGATAAAAATTTTATCTGATCTAAAGTATCTAGTTGGGCAACCGATAAAGATTAGTGAGAATTCTCTTGAGTTATCAAGTAAAAATAGATATAAAAACATTGTCTGTATTTTTTTACTTTTGACCCCACAGACAAACTGACTTCTTTAATGTGTGGGCCAATGAATGATCATGCAAAAACCAAACTAATATTATACACACATCAAAAGTGTCTAGGGATCAACATCCCTAACAAATGTTAGGGATGTTGATCCCTAGACACTTTTGATGTGTATAAATGCAAAAGTAACTCAGCCTGTCTGTCTGTCTGTTACGCTTTCACGGCTAAACCACTGAACCGATTTTGATGGAATTCGGTACAGGGTGAGTTTGAACCCCAATAAATGACATAGGCTACTTTTAATTCGTCTGCAATCGTGATAACCAATGTTTACGCGAACGAAGTGGGGGGCAGAAGCTAGTTGAATATAAAATAAACAATCAAGAAAAATTAACTATTTAATTATCTAAAAAGTAATTTACTTCTAAATTGAAAAGGGTATAAAAATAACCCAATTACAATACACTAATACAATAGGGATTGGCAAGCCATGTTTAATTTAAGGATTTTTGCATCCATCCATAATTATTGTCTTGGCAATTTAATAAAAGAATTAAGAGAGCAACCAAAGTCATACTTTTCTTATTTGATTTTTTAATTTAATAATTCTGACAAAGCAAAGTAACAACAATCATTCAACTTTTTTTATAGGCTATACTTAATCAGATTGTAAAAAAAAACTTGCAGCATACATTCCTAATTTAAATATAATAAAAAATTATTACTTATTAGAGCTTTTGAGTACTACTAATTTATTCTACCTGAAGTTTTCAAGGAAATAAGCCAATTTTTGTAGTAGTATTATGATACAGTTTAGACTTGTTTCATATTTGCATGCTAATAGTTACAGTGTAACCTTGTGTTACAACAGTATTATTGACACTAGCTCAGTGCAAATTCTGTAGGTATGAAACTACATTCATAGACAGAAATATTACTGACTAGCTGTTATTTTCAATTGCCTAATAAAGGTATTCATAAAAAAGTTAAATTTCTTTTTTTTTATTAATTTACCCTCTTTACTGCTCACAATCGAGTAGGCCATGAATAATATTCAAATATGCTTCTAATGCTACTCTATATTGATTATAGCACGAAGAAATAAAATCATGATTAATATTACATCAACATAATTAATAAACTTTCCTATGTCACCTACCAACAACGCAAGATTATTTGTATTGATACAAGAGTACAATAGACTAAATAAATATTATGTTTTTAACTACAACTGGTACATATTCTATTATTCTATCTACTTAGACCAACCATGTCTCACCAATTGACATAAGTACACTAATTACTTGACAGCACAAAATTAACACAGTACACATAGCTAACACATAACTGATGCCCATCTACCTCAATCTAATAAATTATTCCTTTGGCTTAGCAACATGACATGTCAGCCTGTTCAAACATTTAGTTACATTCCTCTAAGAAACTATTTACCTTGACAGGTTGCTCCAACGTGACGCGACGTTCTTCAAACGGCAGCGAGTTCGAATGTGGGATGAAGATAGCCCTGGGTATACCATCCTGGTTGATTTGTGACTCTGGACCACCTTGCCCAGAGTCACCTGG
The DNA here is from genome assembly GCA_949316365.1 of Hoplodrina blanda. Taxonomy (NCBI): domain Eukaryota; kingdom Metazoa; phylum Arthropoda; class Insecta; order Lepidoptera; family Noctuidae; genus Hoplodrina; species Hoplodrina blanda. The sequence goes on from OX438592.1 coordinate 10,616,244, forward strand.
TACACCTGCCCAGTTGTAGTCCGTACGAAGACTTTTGATAGTATTATTCATGTTCGACATGTTTGGTTTTACTTTTTTGCTCTTTGCTATCACCATCGCACACACTGCTCCTCAGAGTCAGCATTCGTGCCTCGTACGTTATTTAACGAGTAACACATCGATGATCGAAACTAAAATCTATTCACTTGCTGCAAGGTGAAAGGTGAGCACTGATCACTGCCATTTTGGGGGTCAAACACTGTCTCAAACTAAATGAAGTCAAAATGTTATAATTGATTAGATGTTCTAAATATCAAGGCAATTATGCAAACACCATTATTTATGAAACTTGATTCCTTTCGTCGACGTAGGTATCAACGAACGATGTACAAAAAAATCAAAATCTGGAAGAAATTGATTATAAAATGCTAGCTGTTATTTTTTATTGTATAATAAAAAGAGTTCACGCGTGGTTGAATATTGTAAAAATATAATATTTTCAGGGCGTCAATCAAAATTATCATTTGAGGAACTTACGAAATGGGCGCACGATTCGGACATTTGTTTTGTTGAATTAGAGGTAGGCGAGGGCGACGTTGGCGTAGTTGACTAAACACTCTATAAATCGACTAATACTTGAGCCTAAATTAAATGTATTTTCAGTTAGATAAATGTAAAGTGTACGACCAAGTCAGTGTTCTAAATAGCTAATTTATTTAGGTAAATAGTTTTTCAATCGTCGGATAACTCGTAACGGAGGGATAAAATTATGGTAGATTGGTAGTTTGATTGACAGCATTTGTATTGAAAATATGTCAAACTGGCATATTTTTATTCTTTGCACAAAAGTTATCTGACTATTGAAAAATCATCCCAAGTTTATACCGAATTTGTAAAAATTGAAAAAAAACCATAATACTAAGAAAAGACTAATAAAATTAATACTAAAATAACGGTCTTTAGCTTTTGTTGCCTGTCAGCCAGTTACCTTTTCCATTTTCCAGAAAAAGCTTAATTGTGTTGCCGGAGTAAAGTAAAAATGCACAGTTACAATATTTTTATGCTGGTATCACTAAATAGAAATTTCGCCTTCTCATTTCCTCATACGTAATTTTGTATCTTCTATCTTTACTTACTTTTCAAAATTTGCTATATTCGATACTAGATGGCGCTGAACCAGTAAATTTCGACAGAAGAAAGAAAATCGAAACTTCATGTTGTATTGGATTGGTTGGTGAGTTTGATTGAGGCATTGCAACGAAAACGGTTTTCTGCCTTGGGTCTTGTGTGAAGTGTGATTGTCGAGTGCGTGATATTTATTTCAGACAAAAGTGAAATTTTAAGTGTTTTTGTGTTCCGTAAGTACACATTGTTTTACTTCTCAGTTATATACGTAGACCTAAATGTTAACCGAACAAAAATATCTGCGTAGAGCTTGTCCAATGTAGACGTTCAATATGGCCGTTCTTTTATAAAAATCGTTTATTATTTATTCGTAATTTAGCAGCAATCGTTTGGATAACGATTACAAACTGCAACTTTGTCTGCAGAACTTCGAAATTTCATAAGATTCGTGAATTTCGTTGATGTGGCAAAATGACAGTAACCCTATTGGTTTTGACGTTTAATTTCTGAGTCATTTTACTGCATTCAGTTTTTTCATTCAATTTCATGTAGGTAATTGCATCCACACCTATACAATCTACAGTTTAGAATGTACTGCCAAATATCATCACTGTTTGTTACCTACCTAAAATGAAATACTTAAAAGCTAATCATACTACAAAATTACATAAATCTTCTACAAATTCTTGGTCACATAATTTTACTGGTTCCAGAAATCGTTGGGTTCCCGTACTGTAATGGTACTAGACGGTCTGTTAGTTGTAGTTAAAGTAAAGTACCTGATAACGACTAAAAACAAAACTGTACTTTTGAAACTACTGACAAAAACAATTCTTGCCAAAAAAAAGCCATGAAAGAAATTTCGGTCATTTAAGATCAGATTAGCTCATTATAGACAATAATTATAATAAAAATTCCTAGTACCAACTTAAAAATTACAAAGAAGCAGCAATTTCTTAGGTTCCTGGATTTAGTAAACACAAAAAATTTTTCCTTCTAACCTTGAATGTGAGTTTAGTTTACATATATACACCTATATTGTTTAATTAGTAATTATAAAACCCAGGTACCCCTGTATTCTACTTGCAAAGTTCATTAAACACCACATTATGGCTTCATTGGCACAACATACCAAAATAAATGTAGGTTTGCCCTTGACATAGAAGCCATATTTTATTTTGATTAGCCTCAAATTACATGTTCACAGTTTAGCATTTTAAAATGTACTTAAATGAAGCCTACAAAGTTATTCTTAACTTATAGTTAAGCGCAGTACTGCTCATACTTCCATTATTTAAAATTTTAATATACCTACTTTAGTCATTAACTTTATATATATCAGGCTCAATCGATTTTTTATCTTTTTTCTAAATTATAGCCAGATTCATGAGGTATAGTAAAAGCTATGTAACATCACATGCCTAGGCCATTAAGTCTGCCTTTGTACTTTTAGTTGCATAAAACTAAAAGAAATAAATAACACTAGGTACTCTATGACCCACGGGAGCGGAACAGTAACCAAAGATGTAAATTAATGTTAGTGAAAAAAACTATGTGGACGAAGTCGCGGGGAGAATCTAGTAGGAATATACACACACTTTGGCCCCAAAAGAGTACTATATCTTCTATACTAATATTATAAAGAGGTAACATTCGTTTGTAAGTTTGTATGTAGGGAGTAATCTCCGAAAGTAATGAACCGATTTTGAAAATTGTTTCACAAATTGGACGCTACGTTAACACTGAGTGCTTTAGGCTATATTGTATTATAAAAAAATTTGGGATCCATAAGAAAAATCATGCGAACTAAGTCACGGGGAGAGTGCTAGTTACTTATAACTTTAATTGTCAGACTTCATAAGTAAATTACTCATCCATTTAAAATTCTTATTTATATGATGTCTATCACATTAATGTGTATACATGTGCTAGATATCCTTGAATAATCAATAATGAAACTAGAACTTCTGTAACTAAGTCTAGCTCTTCATACTTAGGTCATTGACATTTAGACAGTTAAATAAAAGGCAATCATTATAAAAGTCAACAACCTGATAATTTTCATAATATTCTGAAAATTTTTATTTTTGTCTAACATTATTCATAATAGGTGTTAAGTACAATGCATTTTTTAATGGAACAAACTTATTGAAACACATTTTCAAACTTTCACCTTTACAAATTGAGATTCACAGGCAATTTGTTAATGCTCTTTCTATGCAATGCACTAACAAAAAGTATGTAACTAATAAAATTATTTAATAATGGATGTACAAATCACATTAAAACTGTACAGTAAGTATAGTACAATACTATAAGCTAATAGAAATAAGGATTTTTAATAAAAATGTGAAATCATTTTAATATCTGATCTATTTTAATTGTTAGCAAAAAATATCACCAGTCATTTATTTGGTTTTTAATTACATACAAGGGTGATGGTTATCCAAAAAAAGATCTTATTGCTAATAGCCATTAAGTTTAATCTTGGAAATAGAGTATTTTCCTTGTCTTTCAGGGTTAAATAAATAAAACACATTACAAGAACCCAAATATGGATACTTTGTACTTAATATTTATGTACATGACTCACTAAGTTTATGTTAATGTTGTCAGTGATGTAATATAACCTTTAATCTGCCTTCCTCATGTCTTAATTTATTTCATAACTTAAAAGCTGGTTGGACCAATTTTATGATAGCAATTTTTGCTAATATGTTCTTAATATTAATTAGTATTACATTACTTAATGCAATGATTGCAGAAAAGCAATATATTGATTTTTGCAATAGTAATTTCTCAATCTGATGTTGCTTTTTTTTAAATGGTAAGGTAAGCTAAGGTAATCCTGGTAACCTAAAATTCATGCTACAAGACGTACCCAAAAACGACCTCTACACCAGCTCGGAAATATAACATGTCGTGTGTAAACAAAACTATTGTGTTTGTTCACAGGTGTTATAATGGCAACGGCGTTCCTGCCGTCGCCCGCGTGAATAAGTGAGACTCTAGTGCAGTGTACCAACCGGGCCCGCCGCCTCAAGCGTCACCCGACCACGATGAAAATGGTGTTGTCACAACGGCAACGAGAGGAGCTGTGAGTAATGCTTATATTAAATGTAAAATACGGTCTCAGGAAAGAGAAAATGCCAGAAAGCGCCAGCCATCAAAATTTCATCCCGCACATTGTCTATTTAAAACAGACATCCACTAGCCTTCTTTCTACCCGCGTAATACGGCTAACTTGGGATCATTTTGAGCACTATTTTTAAGAAAACCTAATTATTTTGAGATTTCTTTAGCACGCAGAAAGTACATAATTATATGATTATGCTTTAAAAATATCGGAATGCTATAAAAAAAAAAATCGAAAAAACTATGTTTCTGCTGCCTCAGTTCTATGCACAGTCGCGCCCTGTGTTTCAGTATTCTAAGTTGTAATGATTATAACACGGTTTATGTGTCAGTTCAGTTCACGCGACTTTAACACACTTTCAACCTCTTTCTCTGTCTGCTACAGTCACCAGTCAGTCACTTGTAAATGAGCATTGAGTAGGTTCTGTATCTAAAACGGTAAATTACCATATCTCTGGGATATCTATACTTTTTTCTATAATAAAGCTGAAGTGTGTTTTGTTTGTTTGTTTAACCGCACCAATCTCTGAGACTATACTATCACGCTAGAACCCACGGGAGCGGAGCAGTAATCAAAGACGTAACTTAACGCGGGTGCCAAAAAACCAGGCGGGCGAAGTCGCGGGCAGATATTAGCTAATATACTTTGAACTAGCGAACCGCCCCGGCATCGCATGGGTGCAATGTTAATACTAACTAGGTATACTTATGTATTAAATCTTCCTCTTGAATCACTATCTTAATGAAAACCGCATAAAAATCCGTTGCGTAGCGCGAATAGCGACTTCGTTTTAAAACTAAAGTAGAGAAGAATATTAAGTAGTCATTAAGTATCAAACAAAACTAATGATGTATGGATTTATCTTATCACGCAATCAATTAAAATGTATAAAATTATTCACTTTGCTTATCGCAAGTTTATTTTTGAACACAACACAACTTGAAAAGATTCATTATTCGCGAATACCACATATTTGCAATTTTACAAAAAAAAAGAGATTTTTTGAGCAATAAATAAAACTGCTCGAAGAATGAAAGATAACATTTACGCACAAGCGACATTGTTGTCTCGCTCCGCTCCGCTCCCGACTTTTCATCAGATAGAAATGAACATTAATTTTACGGTTCACGTCGAGGTCATATAAGTAACAATTTGTTCGCAGAATAGATCTTCAAATTGGTTAGAAATCCGGAATAGAAAGCTGTTGCACTTAGAAATACCTATATTATTTTTTCTTATTGCATTGTTTCTGAATTTCTGATGCAGTTCATTATAGATGTTTAATTTTTTGAACATTGGTTTACAAATATTTGATCTTAATAAGGCGATCTAGAGATAAATTTTACTAAATCAATGCATTATTTAATAATCTGTTGTCTGATCTCAATAGAGGACGTAGCTTTCGGTATTGTCTTCAGGATATAGGTACGATTGCGTTTTTAACAGCAGAATTGAGTTTCAATGAATTCGGTCAAGCAAATAGTTGCAGCGGCAACAAGGTCGCTACTAACGCAATGTTACCAATACTCTACTAGAAACTTTCTGAATTTGGTATTAATTACAATATCCTATCAAAACATCAAAATTATGTTACAGAAATCTACACGAGTAACGTCCATCTTTAACAGGCTTGGATATTCCTTTGGAATTATAACAACTCGGTCACAAAACATAATGCAAATTTGTTTAAATTACCTTTATGCATAGGAACAATAATTAAAATCAAAACGTCGTAGAAATATTAAGGTATACATACTAAAAAAAAAAACAGAAGAAAAAAACGTACTTTTTAATATGACTTTTCAATGGATAAGATTTAAATCCATCCAGTGATTGATATTGATACCTATGGATAAATATGATAAGCTAATCGATGTTAATCTGTCCAAGCCGAGACTAACAGACGTGTTCTGAAAGTTGTTCTATACTCACATTCTTTCAGACCCGAAAGAATGTGAGTCTTCATAAAATGTACATTACGAAATTGGGTGAAACTAGACATCATTTTATCAACGGGAGGAATATAAAAATGAATCTTAAGTTTGTTTTCATGGATTAACATTTTTTTATAAGCAACGGTCGAACCTAAATAAAATGCTGTGTTTTTAAAGAAGCGGGTTTTCGTATTGAAATAAAGAGTAATTATTTTAAATAACAGGCAGTGACCATATAATCGTGCAAGACTCCAGAAAGAGTAACAATCATTAAAAAAAAATAGGATGAATTTACGGAAAATCGTATTTCTTCTCAGAGTTTTTCTCAATAGATGTCATAATTAAAAAATAATTCCGTCATTAAAATCATGTCTAGTTCCACCCAATACGAAAACGCGTTTTATGAAGTCTCAGGTATATTATGTACTAGTGTTATAGGTTCCCAGACAAGTGTATAACTGCTTAGTACTTACATGCCAAATTCCTTAATCATTTCAATTGCTGATATCAAAACCCAATCGCAGATTAAGTAACCATATTTTTAACTGTAAACTTCCTTCCGCATGAAGCTAACTGTCTAGTGCTACCTATTATTGAGTCCCTTGTCTTCATAACCGGATAACACTTATCGATTTTAACGCATATAGTTTTCACAAATTCACAGTTAGGTACATTTTATTATGATCGTATCAAAAATAATTCTAATTAACTTTCAAATTATATTCGTGTCAGTAGGTACGGTAATTTTGAATGGAACTACAAATAGTATCCGATTGGCAAATCGGATACTGTTTGTAGTTCCATTCAAAATAAAATTATACCTACCTACCTGGTGGTTTAACAATGTTGTTATAATGTAAGCTCCATTAATACTTGATCCCCATACAAGGAGTACCATCGGTACTAAGGCGACCTGCGTGCCGACCTTTGAAAGTGACAGTTGCTCTTATAACGCAGTGTCGTTGACCCCGCGTTGCTGTTGGCGCCTTCCTCGAGTTTGTTGGTGTGCAGCTTTCATCGTAAACCTAGAAATCCCATCATTATTATACGATTATTGATGTTGCAATTGCAAATAACGGCTCACCTGCGCTAGCGCTGATTGCAGTTTTCAAAGAAACTTTATTATTTATACGTAGGTACCTACTAGGTACTTAATAAGTATTCAATCTGAGATTATAAACAGTTTCTCATTCGATCAAGTGTACTGTCGCAGCTAAAATTAATGCATTATCACCGTATCAAAGCCTGGGTGACAAGTTATGAGAATTGCCCCCCATATCAAGTCAATCGGACGGTAAGATCGGACAGTAGGTACCTAGGTACCTACAAAGAAGGTATTAGTACGTAAATTGCACTTGTTGGATTACCAAAACAACTCTTGAGCAGATCATTCTACAGAAACCGAAGGGTTACTATTTAGTGTCGGTACCTATAGCATACTGAACACCGGCCGTGAACTAATGACCTAAAATACCCTACCGTTCCTTATACCCTTTAACTCGCTTCACACGAAGTGAAAGGCGAACTGAGATCTAATTCGCGATACTTCTATACAAAGATGTGGTCATGCTGTTCACACGCTATTGTTATACAAACGCAAACAACAGGTCCGAATTCAAAGTATCCATGTTATGTAAGTTCATTACTTATACAAATAGGATTACTTTTATTAAGCTAGGTATGAAACTTAACAGTTCAATCCTAAAATGTATCGGAAGATTACTAGTTACTGAGCCAAATTATTCGCAAGAACTAGGCGTTTTTTTTTTAAATAACCGACTTACAAAGTGATACTTCTTCTTCGCTATTGGTGATCTAATGGTCTATTCCGCGTTCGGTTCGGATCTACTGCGTCGAATCGGGGTCATTGAACGCGTCTGTTGATTAAAAATAACGACCACAAATTAAAACACCAGCAGGCATATTTCGCTAAATGGACGTGCTCTTGCCGTTGAAGATTGCAGCACTTGCTGTAACTGCTGTTGCTGTTATTCGGGTCGATTGTTGTTCAAGTAAACGTTTACTTACATAATTATTAAGATGTGTATGGTTGAGAATTTAACATGCATGACTATTGCTATGTATAATAAAGGTACTTGCAGATTGTTAAATAATATGTCTCTTTTGTTTTTTGTGACATAAAATGTAACTAAATCCAAGACCTTTCAATTAATAATGTTTAAAAAGTATGTAGGTAGCTAGAAACACCCCTAAGGCTGCGTTTCCACCAGTGATATGCACTTGTACAGGGATCCGAAGTAGCAAGGGATGTGTGTAAAAATTACCAATCATTTCGCTTCGTTTTCATTACTGGAACAGTAACTAAGCTAGCGCTTTAGATGGTGAGTTTCACACAGGTATTCCTCGCTCCTCATCTTCCCAAAATACCGGTGGAAACTAAGCCTTAGACGACCGTATTTAACCACAATAAAATTAAGGTATTTAGTCGATTTAGGAGGAAGAAACTCATTCAACGTATTTAAAACTCGAATAAAACAGAGAAAGTGCTTTTGCAGAACATGAGATGCATGTTGCAATTATAATATTATTTAAATTAGAACGATTAGAATCTTTTAACACCCGCCGTTCAAGACCTCCTATTGGCTCCGAAATAAACGAGGTCGTATCGAGAGTTGTCTTACATTTTGTGCACCCAAATAAAAAAACAGCTTGCGTCATAGGTATCTCGCTATTACCATAATCGATCAAGATCATAATCTGTGTTACATAAATGTCTAGATGCGTTAGAAAGTTCATAATAAAATGTAGATAAGTGAAAAGTGATTTGGTTAAAAAAACTGTGACAGTTACCAGGCAGGTTTGAGGATGCATAAACAAAAAACATTCACCACGTGAGCGGTGTTCCCAAAATAATCTGCTTTTCTCGAATTAGTATTGTCGGCCTTGAGTGTGGATTTCGTGGATGTTAGGCATGTCCGCACGATACGTTATGTGTACGTCATGGCATTCACTACGAAGCGCATCCAGCCAGGCTATGAAAGGTCGTGAGTCATCGTTCATTATTGTGAACAAGTTATCTACGTCTGTATCAATGTCAACCTGCACACTGATCTTATGGTGCAATCCTTATGGTAGAACAAGGTTAACGTCACTCTTATTAATATTGTCATCAATCGGCGTTTCGTTTTTTATATTTTGATTACGTACCTACATAAAAAGACAATTTTAAAATCAAAACCATTCATGTAATTAAAACTTCAGTTAAAGTTTGGATTAGAAGAATACCACCTTATTTATAACCTGCTCTGATTAGTCACTAGAATTGAAACAATACAGAACAAACTCCTCTGTAATCAGGTTTTATTATCTTATCGGCCAACAATCTATAGAACAAGTCATTAAAATCCATCGCCGATAAATAGTATCGTGGCGTAATGTAGGCAAATAATCATTCAATAAAACGTGGTAATGGGAATAAGGGAATGTATGCCATTGTTAGGTTCAAGACCCGTTGTCCATCCGCTCGTATATCGCTCTTGCGTGTGGATCGCTAGGAATGCAGTCCTTGCCCGGTCGCTACACTGCCACGTAGGTAGGTACAAGTCCGCCCCGTCAGGATATTTTTTTTTCTATATTTTCTAATTTATACTCACAGACCCAAAATCAACTTTAGCTTCATAAGATTCCATACCATGAAGTTCTCATGATTGTTTCCGAAACTGTTTATGCCAAAATTACCAAAGGAAGCAATAACATCCATGGGAAAGTTTAAAAGAAGAATACACGTTCTTTAATTATCACTACATGTAGGCACTTGATTGCAATTCACTAATTGAGTCAGTTGGGTAGTTGTAGTTTTTAGAAACTCAAATTACATACAAATAACCATTGAGTTATAATGTACTACGTACTAGAGAAGACACCTCAACTCGATTGTTTGTAACACGAGTTAGAGCGCATGCACTCCAACTCACTTAGTCTATGCCGAGCGTTTGCTGCAACGTGACACATTTGAGTGAAGTTTTGTTTTTTATAATATGCCTTCGTGCGTATTGAGATACTGTACAAATAACTCCAGAAACATAAATAAAAGTCAAGGAGTGACTTTTCACCAGTAAGTTCATTAATTATGTTTAAAACACGCTTAATTTTAATTATAATTTTTCAATTGCAACGCGTCACCGCGGCGGCGCGGCGGCCATGTTTACGTGAATGTCAAAGAGTAAAACATTTGTATGCGCAGACTTGACACTATCGACGTATAAGTTTACATAATTAAGGGCAGTAAAATATTAATTTTAAATCACGATAATAATGTTAATGCAATAACATTAATATTTTTTTATTATTATTTGGATTCAAAGGTTTCCTCGGGGGTGTCATGAAACAAGAGAATCATGGATGTTCAGAATAATCGCAGCGAAGAAACGTGGTTACCTTCAGATTATTCACAAAACGGCAGAAACTAACTAAACTTATATTACTTAAAGGAAATTAAAATATTATTACAGCATAAATACTTTTTTATTTATTCTTTGAGTAAGTACACAAGTAGGCAGAATAATAAAATTATGTCGCATCTGCACGCATCTATGAGAACATAACACCCCCCCGCTTGTCCCGCGCATGCCCCGCTGTCATCAAGTGCGCCCATCTTTTGTTTGAGATAGCTTCTCTAGTACGTAGTACATTATAACTCAATGCAAATAACTTATTTTGTACAACAATTAATTCTATCGTGCTCAGACAAATCGACTTTACGATCCATGGAGAAAATTGAAATCTAATTAAGCAGAGCATTCACCTGCTTACTCCAAAGGATTTGAACGTCCGGTCACGAATGTAATTAAATTACTATGTAGAAACTTCCTCGGGAATTCTTCACTATGTCAACGTTTTTGTTTTACCTACATTGGTTTCCTTTATGGTTTCTTGGCAATTTACTGCGCCTGTTGTTTTCCATCAGCTCTAACCTTTCCCCTGGTAAATATCAATTTGATGGCATTTTCACCCCTGCCTGTTACCCGTTACCTATTTAGTTTTCCCCACGACCCCTGTTTACTGCAATAGTAATGAAACCAACGCTAAAATGTATGCTTTTTGGAAATTAAATGAAGGTTTTTTACTAGGGTTGTGAAATAATATTCCCAACTCTACACTTTAATAAAGTCTGTTCGTTAAACTGCTAACGTTCTAAGAGGCCGGATTTGACGTTTCTCCTACGTAATAATTTGAAAAATCCAATTCACAATCCTGAATAATTACTATGTTACCCATACACTATAACAACGAGTATCACTTGTAAACATTAAGTTTAACTTAATTTTGAAAAAATACACTCACAAACACGAATTAATTGCCGATTTATATTTTGACAAGACGTTTTGACAACACTACACAAAGGATTTTGATAGCTGTCAAATCCGGCTTGTTACAATGTTTGCTGTATAGTTGATCTTACGAGCATAACGTCAAAACAACTACACATCGAATGCACTATAGGAGTAACTTTGCTCTATATGAAAAAGCATAAATTAAGCTTCCAACGCTTCTAACTAAATGAAGTAGTAACCTAATAGTCTAAATACACTACATTCAATGCTATATTTGCGATATTTTTTCGTGGCATAAAGCATTAGATGTACCTACATTTGGCATTTAACTCAACGAAGAAAAAAATTGGTAACGGTCAGAGCCTCTGGGGAAGTTAATTTTGTGAAGCTCGTGGAGCAGGGATTCGCAATGACGCAGTGTCGCTCTGACGTAGTCGGCGCCTAGTGGAGGCGAATGGCGATCGATATACCAAGTCGCGTGGGCGGCCTCCCCTTCATCCCCGTAGCAAGAAAAGCTATTATCAACTTTAATACTATAAAAATAAACGCAAGAATTTATTTGGCAATAACAGATACAATAACACTATTGAGTAGGTGCTACGCCTACGTAGTTTAAAGTTCATTATCGTATTTAATGATGACATAATTTTGTACACTACCTAAAACAAAATATCCAAACAGTCGTACAGTAAAACACTTAAATTTCACCGAAAAATGAACAAGTCGGTAATAAGTGGGCTGCGTTGCTTAGTTGCTTAGATGCTCACATTTCAAGTCACGGCTGCATATGCAAATTGTTGCTTGTTACGTGTTCTTCATACGTATATGGTGAACACAGTGCGGTTTCTTCAACACTTTTAACATCATTCTATTCGTTCCGCTTCGTTACATCCATCCCGTTGTTTCCATCATTGGTGATCCCGTTACGCCAAATGGTCCATTTCACAATATTTTTAAGGTTGAACAACCGATTGCTGATAATGTAATCGTCCGCTAGCATAATTATAATGGCTAATTTACTCTAAAACATCCCTAAATCACATTTTATATTTGCTGGTTAGAGGTGACTACCCGATTACCTAATTTTTTAAACTGTATGGATGATGGATGGTTTTTTGCTGTCCATAGTTCGACGAACTATTCAGTTAAGAGACTACGAAAGCAAATTCAAAATAGTAATGTCATTGGTGTTAATATAATTAACATGTGTACATTGAAAATTAAACATTATGTGTCACTATCCATGAGCAAGAACATAATTAGCAGTTAGATCAGAAGGGATTAGTGAAACCATTCAATGGGTAGAATGTTCTAACGTAAACTTAGATTTGTATTACGTTAAATTAGTACTGGCGAATTGATTCAACACTTCGAATTGAAACTCGCATCCAAATTAATCTGAAAGTCGGTGTTTGCATTCAACCAGCAACGAAAAAAGATCTGAATCTAATATACTAAATACTTACCAAAAATTCCGTTCAACGTTTTCAGTCGCTCTGACTCGAACCATCAAAATTTTAGCAATAAGAATTAATCTTATAGGTTCAATTGTATAAGTCATGGCATACTAAGTACTTAATGTTTGTCAGGTACGATCACTTTGTCATGAATACAGATTTGCATTAACATTATCATAGGCCATTAATTTTCTCTGTTATCGACTGACGTGACGTATTTGTTACGATGTTTCCGTTGTTTCATGTTCCAATACAAACTAAGCTCGTAGGTATTCATTCCTCAGTGTAAATATTCCTTGTTCTATCAAATAATGCTAATCTATTCACCCATAAAAATGTCTCGTTGAACAACATGTGCATATGTGGAACAAGCCTATTATTCAAAGCACCCAACAATCAGCCATACCTGTTTAGATTACCAATAGAACGTCACGTAATATTGATGGTAATCAGACCACCATGCAAATTAAGCTCGCTTGTTTTCGAAACTATAACAAAATGACGTTCATTCAAGAGCTTACTCTAGCTTCACAATATAATAAAGATAGAAATAAAGATAACTGTCCTTTCAAAACAATAGTAAGTTATCGTCCTATAGCGTGTATAAACAGGTCTCCTGTTACTAGTATCACTTGTCCCTGCAATCAGAGTATTAACGTCGGAAATGTACCTATCGTGAAAGTTATTTTCTCAGGCAGTCCCAGATCGGTCCGCGCCTCTAGCTCTACGCACGAAACCACTTTCGCTGTGCCCCAACATTGCTACTGAACTCTTATACTGTTCAAGAACGGAGTCACCGGCGAAATGTTGACTATGTTTGGACATCGTATTATTTCACTTTGAAATCATTATCATCAATCAATCACCTTAACGACCATACTTGTAACCATTTGAACGCCATTGCTAAATACTACGCCCCCTTAAGAAAAAGTAAAAACTAATTCTTCGGCAACGATTATGCTGAATGTCTCCCACTGACACGACTGACACCATCAGTCGTTACAATGCTTGCTTACGCTTCCAACTATGTCGCTTAATCTTTTCACTTAGGCGGAATAAGCGTACGTGTAACTTGATTGCTCCCACACGAACAATAGGGACACCCGCGAGACTGATTGTCTTTAGAATCGATTCGGTTTCACTTCACTGATATCAAAGCCTGACATAGCAATCAAGCAAGAAATAAACTCTTTTCAACAGAGACGTGTAGATGAAACGCTTCGCTCGCCAGCGCCATTTTAAAGTTTTCGCCGAATTCCAAAGTATAACAAGAAAGTATTGCAAATCGACGCTTTAGTAGTCAGGATTATCTGTTGCATAAGCGTAATAATCGAATTATGCACTTCACTGCAGATAGGAAGTTATTGAGTCAGCGATAAAATGTATATGTTGTTTAAAACACGTAAAATGACGTAAGGCTCGAGCACAACACTTGGAGGAGCCTGTTTTCTAAATAAAATAAGCGAGTTTGTCCACCACGCAGCGAGGTCTCCCCACACATGCATACTCACTGAACAAATAAGCTCTCTGACATAAAAGACAAAACGAAACGTAGACCGTATATTTATAGGTTTATCTGTATGACACTGAGTCACTGTTTGGTCATGATTATTTAACTTTATATGTATGGTTTTTGTAAATTGTATAATATGTACATGAACGCGAAGCAGCTGTTATTGATTTTAGTATTCAAATGAACTCTGCGGTTGTAATGACGTTTACGGCTAGCTTAATACTGAACCATTGATATCTTGTGTTTTAACTACAGTGACGGATCTCAATTTCTCTTTTCTTAACAGCTTAATAAAACTAAACTGCGCGTAATAAGAGTTATCATACATTAAGCAGATATCTCATTAACATTTACGTCATACAACAATATTCTTATTCTGCAGAAAAATACGTTTAATTCAATAAAAATACGTTTAATGCAAATCACAACTTACAAAGTACCTGCTTAATAGGCATATTGAACCTAGAAATGTACTAAACTTTCTTAGAAAGTTTGTGTAGGCGGTACGTTTAATCCTCAGTACTACTCCTAGATACCTACCTACTTGATTTGTCGTCGAGGTTTATTAATTAGCAGGTGTATTTACAACCCAGAATAACTACTACCTATAATTAAAACGCCGCTAACTGCCAAATACTTTCATGGTAAGTTTTCTCCTTGCTTTTACGAAGAGTGCGAACTGTAGAATTTTCTGATTAAAATCGAATAGTGAAATTAGATTAAATTAGAGGTTATTAAGACAGACTTAAAAGCTATCGTAATGGTATGAAGAAACGAAATTCAGGACAACCCTTTGATATAGTAAGACACAAAGATCAAGTACTAAAACTTAGGATGATGCTATCCACACAAGTTTTTGATTTTCTAGAAGCATAATTAAATATTATGAATATGTTTTATTAAACAAAAGCACGGCGATAGTGAACTGAGGGAAATAAATGTTGGAATGCCTCAAGGATGTAATCTTGGTCCAATTTTAATGTTCCTGACAAGGAACTCTGAGCATATTTTTGCCAATCAAGAATAAAAGTTTTGATACATTATCATTACATTAGAGTCTTACGCTTGATGTAAGTAATGTTTATCAGATATAGAATCTGACACTCAAGCTACTTTTTAATTTTTCTCTTTGAATGCTATTCGGCCTGATACCGTCACCACCATAAACCACAGCAAATCTAGCCGTATTGAAAACAGGCTTCACTATTTTACTAAAAAAATGCCTATGAATCATCGCCAAGAGAGAGACCATATTAAATTAGAAGTTTCCAATATTTACAAATCCAGTTTCTTTAGATAAATTATTATAAATTGTCGAGATAAGACTGTCGTTATAAAATGTTATACACGTTAACTTACCTAACAAGTTATTCTTTATGATGACCTCACAGATTGAACACATATTGTGTGTCGTGTGATTTGAGCCGATGTCCGATACAATTGGGATTGAATCAATAAACTGATGTGAATATATTTTAGAACCATATTACGCCTTAACAGTGTCTTATTAAGGAGGCCTCCATTCATCAGTGGGTGTATATCTGTAAGTTTAAATTATAAGCGCTGGGACAGTCTAACGACAATTCGTTATGTTATGGTCAGACCGTAAATAGTATAACCTATTTGTATCAACCCTACAAGCACAGCATTCGATGCATTCTGACACCTTCCAACGAAGCCCTGGCGATTGACAATGTAACAGTGCACAAGGCACCTAGGACTACGGTCACCAACCTGCTAGCCTTGTGTTCTAAGTAAGAGCATCACCTCCTTTTTAGGATAAGCCAGCTGTAAACGACTGCTACTAAGTTTACGTTAGTCGTTTGATGTAGTAAATTGTATAGTATTTAAGTAGTAATAAAACAAAATAAATTTCTACAATTGCCGTGCTTTGAATTAAATAACTACTAAGTTATTTAATTGTAGAAATTTATTTTGTTTTATTTTAACTGCATAGGCATAGTGTAGGTACTTTGATCCTGTTTTTTGTATTTTTTATGTATTTACATATACGTAGAGCTGTAGATAAACAGAAAATAAAAGCACTTACCACCGTGACGTCATGGTCACACTCACAGCGACAAGGGCAGCTTATCGAATTGGAGCAAGTTCGATGTCTTCGTTATCTTTGTACCTATATCAGAAAGGTGCGTGATCAAAATTATTGAACGTTTTCCTTTGGACCATTCTTGTAACATAGTGCAAAATGTCTAGAAACTCTTTTCAACTCAAAATCTATTAAAATGTTAATATGTTTAACATTTATACAACAAATACCCAAGTATCTCTTTAATTTATCCACGAAAGCAAATTTTACGTCTTTGATGTAAGCAGGAGCTGACCTGTAGTGTAATTAAACGATAACATTAGCAAATCGTGTGGGTTTATCTTGACATTTGATACGTACACACATTAGAGCATTCAGTAACCCGGAAACTGAAGGCAATGAGCTGAAGTAGACGGGGATCAAGTATCTCTAACAACATGCTGCCAGCAAAAACACAGCACTTATCGATCTAGGAATTGTGTATCCTTGAAATGGAAAATCATATTACGAGAAATGAATAATGCGAAAAACAAAACAATAAAAATGTAATCATGTCCTCATATTCTATTGAGGTGCTAGAAATGAACCAAACACCGGTCGAAATCGAAAACAAACTCACTAGCACCATGTGATTTACGCCCCCGTACCACAGAGTATACAGAGTCCCAGTTTCGAACAACCGCGCGATTCGATTGCACTACTACAAGCACGCGGGGCATGTGTGCGTGACCACTGGCCGCTTGTCACGTACGCGGCGAAACTGGAAAAAACCGGTTTACGCTTGCACAGCCAGTTGACAATCTCAGGGTTAGTACAACGCACGTTGTTTATTTGGTTAGTTGAAATTTTGAATATTTTTATGGTAAACGTGGTATTTGTTAATAATGGTTACATTTACAGTTATAGTTACATTTTTTTAAAAGTTTTTTTTATCCTTTTTAGTTATTGTCAAATACGTAATTTTCTTACATGTGCACTAGAATTTTGTAATCCGTAGCACCGATAATAACATCGCCCATGTACACAATGAGCTGAAAATAAAAACTATTGAACCAAACTAAATGAAAATTTTATGGAACCAAATGGCAGGTATACTTACTGTATGGAACAAAAAAATAATCATCGAAATCGGACCAGAAACCTCTGAGTAATCGGTGTAGACAATGTTGATAACTTTTTAGGTTTTAGTTGATTTTTCAAAAAGTGCTAATCCGATTTCGATAAAATTTTCATGGGACCATTCGGGATGTAGGGTATACTTCCCGAATGGTCCCATGAAAATTTTGAATAATAAAACTATTTAACAAATTTTTAATTTGTCTTACCCAATTGTGACAACCCTACCAAAATAGGTATCAATTTTGCTCGTTCTTAAGAAGCTTTACCTCTGGTCCGTTTATCTACTCATGTGCCCGTACGAGCGAGATCGTTTAGTTACATCAGATGATTAATCAACTTCTCAAGTAATGAACTACGTAATTGTACCGCACAAACCGAACATTCCATTGACTGATTACGTTGCAAGTTCACATTGCTGTTTCCTACATTGCAATGTCCATGTAACCTTGTTGCACGACGACGATGGAATGGTTAATTAATTTATCATCACAATGGCGTATCTTCCCGTTTCCCTATTTAAGGTGTATTGTTAGAGAATAAGACCCCAATAAACCTAAATCCGAGATGTTTATTTTGCCGTGTCGACGGTTCATTAAAATTATCAAAAACTACCGTTGTCCTCGATAAAACTGAACATCCTAGCAAACAAATCAAATTACGTAAGAAAATCCGAATTTTGTAAAAAAGTCTTTACGGAAATCCTATGTTCTTGAGATCTTCAGCTGTTAGTTTTTGTAAAAACTTTTTGCCCTCGAACGATACTCGTAGGTATCTGCGTTATGCTTGTAGCTCGCATCCGTTGTCTTACGGTTCTCACATGTTATTATTTTAATTAGCCAATAATGTGTTACTATTTTCTGAGAATTAACAAACAACGTTGCCCCCGGCCCCGTATCAATCAGTTCTTGTTACTCCGTGTAACGGAATCACAATCCTATCGGTATACTTCCACAATGGTGATTCATGTGTATCTCTATATTACGTCTACCGCTAACCGAAACCTAAGAAAAGCCGCTCGCTACCGTTATTTTTACTCGTCATCATCCCATCCCATTACATAAACCAGGATATTTGCTACCTACTAATTGCGTTCCGACACGCGACTTATTATCGATAAAACCTCAGACCAATAAAAAACATACATTTATAAAACTGTATATATGCCAATATTTTGGGTATTTATTTATTTATTTATTTATTTAAACTTTATGCACAAGTAACAAAGATACATTGTACAAAGGCGGACTTAATGCCTTGGGCATATTTTTTTTATTTTTTTTTTATTAGGGTATTATAGTTGAAACTAAAACAAGATCATTTGTTTGTTACAGGAACAAAGCGATTGCCGATTATTTAGGTAGCAATGGCTACACGGACGCGCTGGAAGCGTTCAAGAAGGAGGCCGACATGTCCGGCGAGATGGATCGCAAGTTCGGCGGCCTCCTCGAGAAGAAGTGGACTTCGGTCATTAGGTTGCAGAAAAAAGTAAGAAGAATTTTGCTATTGAAATCTCAATTTAGTGGATTAACGAACACTCCAGATAGATAGATCATGACTGTTTTCATCGATGAACAAAAGGACACAATGGCGGTTTTACAAGGTTTTATTTATCTTAAGGTGTTGCTAATGCGGCTCCCATAGTGAATGTATGAATAACGTATGTGTTTTCTCTAGAATTTCCAATTTCAGTCGTGCTTTAGGTCT
This sequence comes from Hoplodrina blanda, assembly GCA_949316365.1. Lineage (NCBI taxonomy): Eukaryota > Metazoa > Arthropoda > Insecta > Lepidoptera > Noctuidae > Hoplodrina > Hoplodrina blanda. The sequence continues at coordinate 10,635,552 of OX438592.1, forward strand.
ACCTGTGTTTGCCAACAATTTTCTTAATACCAAGATTAAAATTATCGTGTTGCAGTGAAGTCTTGGATAACACTTTCTATAATTGATTACACGTAATCGTTCTGTGAGCACAAAAGATGATGACGCCTATTAGTGTCCCTGGTGTACGCAATATGTTAGTTACATAAGTGGGAAGCTGTTTCTCTGGTGTTTCAATGGTTCAGAAATTGCTTAACTGTTAGCAGCTGAACGGATTGATGGTTAAAACGTGTAGAGCAAAAATGTATAACGACATCTGAACACGATCCGGTTTGAGCAGTGTACTCCATCGATCCGAGCGGTGGACGTTTCTAGGTCAATCTTGAACGATTTTCTTGGGCGGGGGTCGATGGCGACCGCGACACTTTGCTTTTATTAAACGACGACACGTTTTATCCATTGACTATCACTCCAGAAATAATGCCAACTATCCAAACAAATAAAACACAACGTGATGGTAATCAGGTCACTGCTCCGTTTTCATCTTGAACCTTGATTCACTAGCAACAATAGCTGGGATTGTTTACAAGACTTTATTTTATTCAACGGTAAATGTTACACGAAAGTTAGTGGATTATGTGTATTCCGAAGGATGCCATATCTACGTAAATGGCCGATTAGAATAAGATACGAATTTGCTTCTTTATCTACTTTTGGACATATTTTGTTATCAAGCTAACATTCTAAGCTTGCTGGTGAAGTGGTGACGGATAGCATAAACTGTTCTAAAACGGCTAGCTAGGCGACGGCGAATCATAATTATTATTATGCTCAGCGTATAGTAGCTGGGATCGTATGTATTACCGTAAACAAAAAGAGTACTTATTTAATGTAAGAATCATATAAGGCATTCCGTAGGGAAACCGTACCTAACATTTGGAAAAAGGATGTATGGATGTACGAGTCTGGATTTGTGCCCAGTTGATGACAATAGGCTCGTCCCTTATTACATGGGACTTTAACATAACTGGCGAAATGTGGGTGTACTAATGGGTACACCTCTGCCAAACCCTTCGGGGATTACAGGCGTGATGTTATGTGTGTGTTAATTCAAAAATCCTTTTTTGTTTTGTTGATCAGGTGATGGAATTAGAATCGAAGCTGTCAGAGGCTCAGAAGGAATTCATCGAGGGTGCGCCAACGCGCGCCAAGCGCACGCCCGCCGAGTGGATCCCACGTCCACCGGAAAAGTTCTGTCTCACCGGACACCGGGCCACCATTACTAAGGTTCATATTATTTGTCATAAGGAACATGCATGTTCTGTAACAAAACGGTATAGCAAATCTATGAGGCTATATTTAGCTGGTGGTGGAATCCATCGCAGAATCTTCCACATAGATTCTGCGATGGATTACACCACTAGCCAAATATTATTATTAAACTCGTATCGGTGCAAATAAATATCGAAAAAATAGTTTGAATGTGATTCCTTCTATTTCTTTCTTTTATTTTCGCTTAATATTTTTTCCTGATTGCATATAAACTTGCTCCAAATAACCCCGTATCTTATCATTTAAATATTGGTTTGATTGATGTACTAAATTAATGATCTTGCTTATTTTGTTTGTTTTGAATGTATTGAGAACTGAAAAATGTCGGTCACATATTCAGATTTCGCTGAAACAGTAGGTGTATCATTAACATAATTTGGATTGTTAGTAATTTCATAACAAGAGTAAAAGATACTCGAAACACATTCTTCGAATTGTTAACAGTATTCATCTTGTACTAATTACATTGCTGCTGAAAATGCTACTAATTACAGATACTTAGTTACAGAATAATTGTTTAGTAACAGCATTTGCCAGTTCAACAAAGACATTTACGATCTAACACGAATTATGTACAATAATAGCTTTCGAATCCAATGAAAGCTGTCTAAAAATGTATTGTTTTGGTTTTTGTGTATAATTTCTCGTGATCATAACCATGCACAATTGTATCAAACGAATGGTGTGACTATTATCTATAGCTTTCCGCGAGTTTTTATACAACTGTTCGAATTAACTGCTTGGTTCTAGTTTATTGTGAGAATTTTATTCTTAAGTATTCTTCGTGCGTAGGTCACGTTTTTATTCTTATTATTGTACGTGTAAAACAATTATCGCCATAGTATTTTTGCCGTCTTTCAAATCTTTAATAAGCTTCACTAATATCCATGGTAATAAACTAGTAACTACTGACATCGCGATTGTACAGAATTCAAGCAATATTTTCGAATAATTACTAGTGTTCTAAAACTTTTTAATAATTTTCCAGGTAATATTTCACCCGGTGTTTAGTTTGATGGTGTCGTCAAGTGAGGACGCGACCATCAAAGTATGGGACTTTGAGAGCGGGGAGTACGAACGAACCCTGAAGGGGCACACCGATTCCGTTCAGGATATCGCATTCGACCATCATGGAAAACTACTCGGTAAGTCATCACTAATGAAGAAATAGAAAATGACGTGTTTCATCTACTTCAGAATAAAGAAGTGTACCTACTTGTATTAATACCTTTTTAAAACTAGACCTTGTAGAATTATTGACGTTATGGTACGCTAAACATATTTGGACACTAGACAGACTGAACGTAATAGAACAGCATCTTTAGCATTAGAGAGAAGAGACTAGATATTGTCAGCATGATCGTCCCATAAGGCTGTTAATTCGGTAAATGTTTACAGGGCAAGTTATAGTTGACGTAACCAATCACAACAACGCTTTAATGACGTTTCTACAGCGATCTTGTAACAAATACGATTGTAGTAAGACTCTGAGAAGTCATAAAATTTAATTTACATTAAGTAAAATGAGTTGTAAAATGTTCCCCATTAATTATTTTCCTATTGTGTTAATACTGACATCGTTGTTCCATAATAATAAAATACGCTTTTGTTTAATTATTGGTTTCCTGATGAATGAGTCAGGGTTTTCTACCGTAACCAATTCAGTTAGTTTTATTGAGGACTACGTCAAAATGTGTCATGACTGACAAGAATCAGCTATAAATTATTCCATGTTGTAGAGATATCGTTACTGTTTGTCTATTGTTACTATTGTCGAAAGAATTTTCTGAATCAGACTACAGATCCGGAGATGAGTGCGATCAAAAACAACAAACACAAAACCCATCAGCTACTATTTATTAAATTTTTTTGCAAAAGCAATTACAACGTGCCTAACTGCCTAGCTTTATAATTTTAGTATCTAAGATATCTTATGTCATGTACTCCTCTTACAATATGCAAATAAAAATCAATTCTATTCAATGTCGTTTCCAGTGTCCTGCAGCGCTGACATGTCAATAAAGCTATGGGACTTCAACCAAACGTTCGAGTGCGTGAAGACGATGCATGGACACGACCACAACGTGTCGTCAGTCGCGTTCTCACCGAGCGGCGACATCGTCTACTCCGCCAGCCGAGATAAGACTATCAAAGCTTGGGAGGTTGCCACTGGGTAAGGAAGGAAAAGAGGCAGAGGCAGTCAAATCCCAAAAAATTAAAGTAATGAATAATAATTTCATTACTTTAATTTTTTGGGATTTGACTGCTTCGTCAGCCTACGGGCAGCAAGCGCGACTACTGAACGTAACGTATTGGTTTTAACTCTGAGGTTGGATGGTATTATTTCAGTAATTTTACTATCAAAAATTTCTTGATAGCAACCCAAACTCTTGTTTCAAGTTTAGTGACAATAGGCTCGATATTTGAAATTTGAGTCATACATAAAAAAATTTACAATCATTTCTTTCCGTTTGGGAAATAAAAGCATAACAATAAGTTGTTTTTAATTTTTATAGGATGTCGTATTTTTACATATTTCCTGCACTTTTATGCTCAAGCTGCGGATGTAAGAAAAAAGTATGTGAGTGCGGCGGCTTGCCATGTGTCACTTACTCGTAACACGGATATATATAGACATTGTCGCTTTCGGAAACCTAAAGGGGAATTCGATCGCAGCGTTAGTGACCGAACGGTGTACTTAAAATACTAACACAATTTCCCTATTACCATAGGTATTGCATCAAGACGTATAAGGGTCACCGCGAGTGGGTGCGCATGGTGCGCGTGTCGCCGGACGGCACGCTGCTGGCGTCCTGCTCCAACGACCAGACTGTGCGCATCTGGAACGCCGACACCAACGAGTGCAAGGTAATAACGCACGCACGTAGGACCAAAAATGACAGCAATTAATAACTTAATGTGACGCCGCTGCCCGCACTGACATTATGAAGGGGATTCCAGTTTCGTGATAAAGAAATATAAACAAAAAGAGATTACTCTTGTGCTCTTTACAAAACGCTGCTGCATTATAACCGATTTACATTTATAATTTCCTAAAATTCGGTTCAGCAGAGGTCACTAGCTTTTTACGTCGATTCGCGATATTGCTTATCTATTTATGTTTACTATAACGTATCATGAGTGTGTTCCACATCGTCAGATGGAGTTACGCGAGCACGAGCACGTGGTGGAGTGCGTATCGTGGGCGCCCGAGGCCGCGGCGGCCGCCATCAACGAGGCAGCAGGCGCCGACAACCGCCGCGCCAACCACGCCGGGCCCTTCCTCGCCTCAGGCTCGCGCGACAAGTCCGTCAAGGTACGTGGCCATAGAGAAAGTAACGCCTTGACAAATTCACAGCATTTATTTCAATTAAACCATTTATTCGAAACTATTTTTTAAATTAAAATGTATCCTCAGGCAAACCTACTGTAACTTCCTATTAGAAAAGAATTAACAGAATTGTACCAGTAGTTCCGGGGAATGCGCGTTTACGTATTCTTATTTTTTTTTTTTTTGCAATAAGTATCTTTTTCATACAAGGATTTGCAATATCTTATCCTAGATGACCTTTTAAACATAAACACAGCAAGAAGTTTACAACCTCAATGCTAAGTAGCAATTTAGCAATAGGGTACATTTGTCACAGCACATGTTCCGCAACATGCATTGTACAATGTTCCGTCGCACAAGAATAATCGCTGTTAGCACAATGTCACAAAAACATCAATACAATAAGTGCCGTGACCAGATACTTTGACCATGTGCCGTAACAAATGTGTCCCACTAAATACTGAATAAGCAAACACTTCTGCAAGAAATGGAAGTGCTTGAATGTTTTATGATTATAATAACTGTTTGGTCTGTTCCTAACCGGAACACATTTGACTCAAAGGTGTTCTATAAGAATGTTGCTATCAAGTGCTTATAAATCTTGATAAAATATTATTGTACTTGAAATGTGTGTTCACTAATTACGATGGCGATACTAAATTTACGTCTAACGAACATCGAACATTTGGCTAAAAAGTATGCACGAATGTGGTTGTTTCATGTTCGTTACTGGCATGCACATGCAGGCCAGCAACAAAGTTCGTACGTGTTAACAAGACTTTAGGCAGTCATTGCAGTTACTTCCTTACAGACTGGCTAATCATTATTATGTCTGTTAGATCTGGGACGTGAGCACAGGCCAGTGCCTGGCCACGCTGGTGGGGCACGACAACTGGGTGCGCGGCGCGGCGTGGCACCCGGGCGGGCGCTACCTGCTCACGGCGTCCGACGACAAGACGCTGCGCGTGTGGGACGTCGCGCACACGCGCTGCCTCAAGACGCTCTACGCGCACCAACACTTCGCCACCAGTCTTGGTTCGATGATACTTTACTTATTTTGTTGTAAGGAAGGTGCATTGGGGTAATTACGAAACCGGGTAAATTCCGATTTCTATTAATTTCAATCAAACGCTGCCACAGATTTAAACATAGCCGTGCATTGCTAATAAATAATTATACGTGTTTCATATTTAAAACATTGTCAAAATAAGATGTGGTACGTAAATGGTGCAAATTAATAAAATCGGAATTTACCCGGTTTCGTAATTACCCCAATGCACTATACTAACTTCTTGGTCGCATTGAGCATGCGTCGTATGACTGTGCTGTTAAATCTGGTGGAGACACTGCAGTGTAGACCGCAACGATTCTTTGAATCAAGTTTATTGATAACATTAAACTCGCACTAGGGTAACTGGACGCTTTGCTTAAAGCGGCCAAGAAGTGTATAAACTTCTGAACCTAACACAGAAATAATAATACTATACTAACCTTCTTCTGTTTAGTCATAATATGCTAATGTCTGGGAGACCTAACCTCAGAGGGTCACTCGCACCACCTCACAGCTGGCTGCGCGATTTTAATTGGCATCCTACTGATTTTTATTTTATTTTATCATACATAATTACTAACCTATAAATATTAAATAATACAGCCCCGCCTCTTCTGACAAAACTAGAAGCTTAACTCTAATTACTTAATCGAAAGGAGGATCTTAAGGAGGATCGGATTTTATTATGATGACGAAAAGCCATCTTATTTTTTCCCTTGAATGTCAAAGTGACATAATTGAGTTGACAGCATTTAAGTCGTGGAAATCAACAAGAATAAGCCTGCATCTGTGTATTGTTTTCATGACTTTGTAAAGCCAATATTAGATAAACACAACATTTAAGGTCATTCGACATTCATTATCTGTGCAGTTAGATACAGAGATACTTTATAGACTTCCAGAGGATCACTTATCTACTACTGCAACTTGCATTTTACTATTTTTACTATAACCTATAATCTGCCTTTGCAAGAATTAAACTACAATAATGCTGTATTATACTTTCAGATTTCCACAGGAGCTTGCCATACGTGATATCAGGCAGCGTTGATCAGACCGTCAAAGTTTGGGAGTGTCGCTAAGAGCGTTGCCATTTTAGTAACTTAAACTCACCGATGATATCCTTATCATTATAATTTCGCGTTGTAGCTACAATGAGAGCGATGTAAGCTGCTGTCATTATGGTCAATCATTTGTAAAGGAGAGATGACTTTCGTCTTTACCTTCTGCTCATTGTAGTTTGTTTTTCGTACACCTGACGATGCTATGTCTCCTATATCTAAATTGGCGTAAACTTTTAGCCCCGATTCTCGTTTCGTGTTCAACTTCTTCGGTTAGTTTCACACATTCCATTAAAGTATAATGGCACATAGTTTCTGTATATTTTTTTAGTTAAATTGATATTTCCGAATTTTGTAAAAATTTGGACCTACTTTTAGTTAGCAGTGACGTAGCATTCGTCATGTACCGCTCGCAACGACGGAGTGAGAAGTAGCTGTGTGTGTTATTATAAACTTTCAATGTCCTGTTTTATTTGATAGTTATTGTTTATTCGTAAAACGTTTAGATATAAATTTTATTTGTTATAATAAGTAATTTGATTTATTACCCAGCCAATCAGATTTTGTACCTTGATTTCTTTATTGATAATGTTAGTTTTTATGAAATTTGATATTGATAGTTATTCATGACAACCATTCAATAATTAATGAACACACTTGAACTCATCATAAATGCTCCATCAACTATTGTAGTGTACATAAGGCTTTTGATGTTTGTCTCAGCTCGATACGATGTTCATTATGTTTGTTAGCACTGCCAACAACATTAATGAATATCTATGGAGACAACGAAACCGAAACGGAATACTGTAGCCTCGTTTGTAGAATTTTATATCAATCGGTTTCCTAGAGACTTATTTTAAGTTTTGGCAATTCAAAACTTTAACTATAAGTTAGAAAAGTTATATTTCAAAATTTTATTTATTTAAGTGTTCAGTTTTTATATTCTTTGTCTCAAACAACAATTTTTTTTAAGTGTAGAGCATTGAATTGCTTAATGGGTAATTGTAATACAATTCAAGTTTTACATTTTAATTAATATCTGATTTTAAAGATAAGCCAATTTCATTTATGTCATCATAATTATGTCATAAGTAAATTAATGTGTGATATAAACTTTAATTAATACTTTGAATTACAGGCCTGTTTAAGGTAGCTAGATTGAAAGAAAACTTAATTGAATCCTTTTTACCCGACTACGGCGATGCCAAACGGAAGGGTTATGATTTCGCAGTCTGTATGTATGGAAATACTCTCATTGTGTCGAAATTGCTGCACCGATTGTGACAAATGGGGTTACTGGTGATGCCTCTTATTGATGCGCATGTCATGGGGTATTTAATCCGTGGTCGGGTTATAGTTTTTTAATTAAAAATATCTATTATTACTATCAATAGTTATTTATTGTAATACGGAATAATTTTGTTGCCTGGTGTTGTAGAGGTTAGTTCGTAGTGTAGTTTGCGTAGTTACGCTCATTGAATACTGTTAGAAACAGCTGTGTTTAGTGCATGACATGATGCAACGTGTACATTGCTTACAAAATGACGGCCGGTAACACCACGCTAATATATGATATTTATGGAGTTATCGCTTATACAATATGTCATTATTGCTTTTGTATTTTAATCGAGATGTATGTATCGTTGAGCCGCAGCTGTCAAGATAGATGCTAAACTTAGTATCTAGATTCATATACAAGGATTATATTCGCTTTGTCAGTGTGAATTCGTAAAATATAATGCTGAGACCGAAGAGATTGTAACAGTAGTGTTGTGGCGTATCTGTAGAGAGCGCTCAACTCACCCGCTGATAGGCATCTTAGTACCCGTCTAGTGTACGAATGATTTAAAACATTGTTAGCTCAAATAGACTCTTTAATTAAATAAAAAGAGTGCAAAAGCAGTTTTCTATTTGATATATTGTTTACACTATATATTGCTAATACATCACAATACACAATTTCTAGTCATTTTTATTTGCAATCATTTCCATTTATTAGATTTATTTCTTAATAATAGATAGTGCATATTTTTTATGACCCGAAATGTATTTTTAATCGTTAATACAGAAAACTAGAGAAGCATTTGTATTACGGGTTTACGATATTATAATGGCAGTTATGAAAAATGACTGTATTTACATAATATGTCATGTATTATCACTTTTTGAAATCTGTACTTAAAACACATCCTGATAATGAAGACAAAAGTTAATTGAAGTTCTTACGAAAAGTATCTACAGCTAGTATCCGTGATTGTTCACAAATAAAAATAGGGAGGAAAGATCTCCTTATAGGGCGCTCTCTACTACTACGCGTGCTATATTATCTTGGCATAGAAATATAATCTCTTTGAAATATGGCAATCGCCTACTATACATAATCTGCTGAACATAAAGTTCTTCATAAAATCGTTTGTATTACAATTTAAAAATAAGTATCTTGCACTTTTAAAAATGTAATTACCGTAAGAATAATATCATCTACGTAAGTTATGTACTTGCAGAATTCTCTTGATACATAATTGCAAAAATATGTTTTAATACCTACTGGATACAGAATAGCACTAAGATTATGTGACTGAAGTGTTAATGGGAGAATTTTGCAGTTACTTATATTAACTGCTGTAACTTGTCAAAATTTATTACCGAAACCCAAATAGATTTGGTTCGCGTTTCATGTAAATAAACAAGTATTTAATTTATTTATTGTGTTTTATTGTTATTCCTACTAAATACGTCATATTAACAATTATCACAACGTGCACAAAAGTATGTCAGTGTGTTGCATATTATTGTAACCCATAAGATTCTTGGGACCCATGTTAACATCAATCCAAATTTATAGCACATTGGGATGGCAATGCAAGATAATTATTTGCACAAATTACAGCCATATGTTAGTTACCCTGAATAAACATTTGGCTAAGTTTAAGGACTGATGAGTAAGTCAGTCCAGAGTTCTTTTAGACATTACTGGAGTCTTCCTTTAGACGTTTTAGAACTCTAAATAATTTTTATCAGACGCTGGCCCTTCAAAAGTAACGCGAGTCTTCAAAAAGAATTTAAGTAATTATTGTAAGATTAGAGGGCTCGAGTTTCATCCTCTCGACTCTATATTAACGTGATCCATCAGCAGTCGCAATCAGAAATTAAAATCTTTAGGGGAATGCTGCTAGTTACCATTGCCACGCCTGGTTTTCTAGCCAAAGCCAACCAACCAACATATTTATTCCGGGACCGTAGTGCAGATAAGGTCGCTGCTACGAACCACTGGTAGAGCTATTCCTGTGATGTCAGAAGTTGAAAACATACAATTATTATTAAGCTTTGATAGGATGTTTGTAGAAGGTTTCATAGAAACCATGTGCCTGTTGGTACTTATTAGCCCTGAAAACAGCATTTTTGTATTTTTAAAGTTACCAGTAGCTCAGTGTTTTCAAGTTTCAGACAGTATCGAGTTAATTCTACATAACAATCGTTCAATAATAATTATTTAATTTTTACATCCTAACTAATATTATAAATGCGAAAGTAAGTTTGTTTGTTTGTTTGTTACCACTTTACGCCTAAGCCACTGAACCGATCATCCTGAAATTTTGCATATACGTTGCCAGGTGTACAGGAACAAGCATAGGGTACCTTTAATCCCGAAAAAAAGTACTGTTCCCGAGGGAAATCACAATAACGTCCTTATGACAGTAGATGGCGCCACGTGTCTATCGAATCATGATCGAATTTTAAGTTTAAGCATCTAATTGTATTTTGTGAGTCTAGACTGTCGATAGCCCAGTAAGTCAAGTCAAATAAACAACCTAGGAGTACGAAAGCTGTTTGCTTAATAATTTTTCACGCCCTAAACCGCTGAAGCGCATCCTGACATTTTGCATAAAGTGGCCTCCAGACGGACGGTGCGGTTGCGGCAAACCGCAGGCCGCGGCTCCAACCGCTGCAAAAACACACCACCGCGGTCACAGTGGCGGCCTGAAGTGCCATTAGCTGTGGTGTTTGTGTTACAATCGGACGTCAGTCAATATGGCTAACCGTAACGTTGTCTTATTACTCTCATTAGCGCTCTCAGAAGATGAGAAGAAAGGTAGGAAAAAAACCGTTTAATTAAACACTTGAGGTGTGAGGTACCTAAATTATCATTAGCATCGCATATTAATTACTCTTAGGAATAGAGAAGTGGGATTAAATACCGGTCAAGCCCCGGCTGACTTACCGGTAAGCCAGAACAATAGAAAATCAATTGTGTCTCACTATGTGGGACTTGAGTAATTAAATTATTAAACTTATTTCTATTACATCTTCCATATTTGGCGTCATTTTACAAAGCAGTACACGCGGCCCGTTGTTAAAATTTGCAAATAACGCGGCCGCCACAACATTCCGCGTTTGTCTGTGACCCACTTTATATACGTTGTCAGGGATACAGAAAAACTGCGTGACTGACACTGACATCATTGTGTCGTCAGTGACACTGACAGGTGTATTTTATTTTTATTTAAGGTGTAAACGCATTCATAGAGGATGTATGGAAGAATGAAGGCGAACTTATAACAATTTCATCTAGAATGGCGTCGGGTGTAAAAAGTGTGTAGCAGCCTTAAGGTTAATTCACACATATCAGTGAAGTCACAGTTCCAGCACAGTTCCGACACCGTCCCATAACAGTGATACAGTGATGCGGCAGTAACTCAATTCACACATGTCAGTGAAGTCACACTTCCGGCCACATGTCTGCCAAGTTTCGTTGGTATCCATTTATTAAGACGAAAAAAATTGAAATGGGTGCATGAATCATGGCCGGGCAAGGCAATTAGGAGAGACTGAAGGACAATGCTTGACAATATACCTACATTTAATTAAAGATAAAAGTAAATATTTTGAATATTTTAGAATTTTTCAAAACCGTTTCAAGATTCTTCTGCAGAAACTAGAAAAGTTTTTGATGCAGCGGCGTCCGTGATCCGGTAAAAAATATTGTTGTTGCTGATCACGTCCGTGATTGCCGGCGCAGGAACTGACACTGAAAGCACTGTGTCGTCGCTGTCACTGATTGGTGTGAAAGCCTTCATAGAGAATGTATGAAAGAATAATTATCACGGTGATGGTCCTGTGCCGGAACTGTGGCTTCACTGATGTGTATGAATCAAGCTTTACACGGTGACGGTGCTGTGCCAGGACTGTGATTTTACTGATATGTATGAATCAAGCTTTAAGAGTTATCGATGAAACGACCATTAATTGTTAGTTTATTTAAAAATTAAAAACATTGTCTTTTATTATTTTTGGGTTAGTTTTCAACCGACTTCAAAAAGCAGGAGGTTCTCAATTCGGCGGTATGTTTTTTGTATGTATGTTACGCGATTACTCCGCCAATTGTGAATTGATTTGGATGATTCTTCTTTTTGGTTTGAAAGAAATGAAATGAAATGAATTGGTCCCATAGAAATATTGTCATGACATGATGATAAACTTCGGAGATATGGAACGGAACTCCTCATAGGATCACAGCATAACTGTCGTAACAAGTGAAATTGCTTTGTTTATACGTGTAGTCGATGACTGACTGAAGGAAGAGGGGGAGGAGGTACGACAACGTAACCCCTCTCCTATCACTTTCCAAAATTAAATATATCGTTTGAAAGGGTTTTTTTATAAGGATTTCAAACATTAACGACAAGCGCCAAAAAGGTGAAAAATAAAAATCTTTAATTTTTTGGTAGTTCGGTAGTTTGACTGTTTTTAGAATTCCGCACATAGATCGGGAAAAAAGGATTCTTATAGGATCACTTTGTTGTTCGTCTGTCAAGACCATGTTTTGAAAAAATCAAAATTCTAAGTTAACGCAATCTAAATTCAAGGCCGTTTGTGCTCTGTTTATGGTGCATATTTTGACGCTCGCAAGGGAATCAAAACCTATAGGGGACTTTCCGTTCACCTAGAATTTGGCAAGGAGCAAGGCCAAGTAGAAGTAGTACAAGTATAGGAAAAATCCGAAAACCGTAAATTCTTCACCAAATAATTACTTTTTTGAGAAAGTAATAATTATTATTATCACTAACCGTGACCTATGTCGCTGCATGTAGACATCTGTCCCTCAGTACTGTTTATATTTTCGTTCGAGGTATGTTCGGTGTGATTTATTAGGGTAGGTTACTTTTTTCTATTTTAAAATATCTCGCAGTTCCAACTCAGGCAAAAGCTCATTGCGAGCCCGGGCAAAAATTACTGCTCAATCCCAGGAATCTCCCGTTCATGCCGCATTAAGAAGGCAAGCACAAGCGAAGCGACAAGCAGCTTTGAGAGCTGATGAGATATTTTCTTAACCCAGGAAAGACTGGAGAGCCAAGCCGCCCGCACGCCAAGCTGCTCAGAGAGCGACTGAGACGCCCTTCCAAACGCAATTGCTTTTGGAGGAACAAGCCAAAAGCCAGAGAGCTGTAAGAGCAACTGAGACGCCTGTTCAAGCATAACTTCGTCTCAGAGAACAAGATCAGCCATTACAGCGATAGAAACTCCAGAACAGTCGCAGGCGAGAGGGACCTCTCTTGCAGAAATGCAAACTAAACGTCGACGGACTTTTATGAGTCACAGTTGGTCCGTATTTAATAATTCTGGATCTGGCCGAACAACAAGCCCAGTACAACCCGAATTGGTTGTCAAATTCTAAACTAACGCGGGCGAAGCCGCGGGTAACAGCTAGTTGTAAATAAAGTAAAGAATCAGAATAATTCTTTTAAAAAATTGAAATATCGACTAAAACATGTAATTTCACGGTACTTCTCTAGTTTTATAATCTGTATCGACGCAACGACAGCTGGCTGTGGCCGACGACAGGACAGATGACAGACGAAAGGTCACAGAAAATGGGAATGGAATTCACACATTCGGTTCAATTCTCGTGATTATTTTTGTGAAGAAAATATTATTTGAAATATATAATACTACAAAATGGATGTGGAGGAGTGTGTCAAAGAATGGGAGGATCTACTGGCCGATTACAAACGCTTAGAGGTAAATGATGAATAGTGATTTACGTCTGAACATGTAACATAATTTTTATCGTCTGTTTTCATGGATTAATTCGTTGTTCACGATATTTTTGATTTGCAGCCTGTTGATGGTAAACGACATCGCTAACTAAAACAAATACGATGGTTTGTCTGTATTTGCACGGTACATGCTTGTTTAGTAACACGCTACTTCATTTTGTCGTTCAAGCATTCTTACAGCGTTAAAAAGGCATTTATTATTTAAAAGACAATAATTACCTATAGAATATTCGAAATTAAATTCCACGAGCATTGTTTTATTTTCGCATTTTTCTAGATCATAAACAAAGACTATGTCACGAAATTGGAGGAGGTTGGTGAGTTGCAAGCGGCCTGCATGAAGGAGATCAACCACCAGAAGTACCGCATGTCCATCATAGCTGCTGCTCTCAAAAGGTCAGAACATTAGAACAATACAGTCAACATCATTAATCTAAATGTCGTTAGATAACATTATTATTATTATAGGTACCTATTTGTTGTAGACAGCTACTTTTATAATAGTAAAATATAATCAATAATGATTGTTGATCTCATTAACTTGCTACATAAACCATCTCTAAACAAATGATAGTGTTGTGCTCTTAATGATTTATAGTATACCTATTTTCTTATATTTCTGCACAGTTGCATTTTTAACACTATGCAGCAACAAGTTTAAAGAATCTAACAATAAACCTTTTAATGCATTTAGTGCTACTAAGTATTAGTGTAAAAGGGAAGTCCTCATTCATTAATCTATTTTCAAATCTCATTAAGACTTCTATAAATTGGGTTATCAGGTTTACACTTTTGAGAAAAGATATTATTGTTGATTTGTTGTGTTTAAAAGTAATTGTATTTGTAGGTCCAATTTGAATGTTTACTCTGACTTATACAATCATGTATTTAATACTTATGGAAAATTATGTACTTGTACTTCATCAATACTGGTACTTTAAGACTGCAACAAAAATGGTATGGTACAAAATATGTACAAAACAAATGGAGGTTGTCAGTTATAGTATTGGTTAAATGTTTACTTCCATGTTCAATGTTTTGTTGAAATTATTGTAACATACCTACATTTAATTTGACAATAAATTTTTAGAAAAGGAATTCTTTAATCTGAATACATAAGTAATACCAAAAAAAAATGAAAAAACGGTAAATTATTGATTAAAAGGAAATAACCTTTGTATTGGGTTTTATAGTGCATTAAGTTACCTACATACATTATATGAATAGGTATGATATTTTAGTTCTTTTGTTTCGCAAAACAATATCGTAATTCAATCTACAAATGAAATTAGTGTAACAATACTTATATTAATATGATATTACAATGATGTACTTATAGTTATTACTATGATAAAATGACTACATTTACAGTGAACTTAGAAATGTTCTCTACAATTTATTGTCAAGTTTTTGGTCTCAATCAATCAATAATAGGCAAGGAAAAGTATGTTATCAGTTTTATAATCAGTATCACTAAGTACTGATTAACACATATCGATTTCTTGTTACTTACAGTAATATTATGTAATAAAAAAAAATGATAAACGAAGTTGCTTATGCTGGATGAATTCATAACTAGGTACATATCAAATTCTCCAAGCAGGAATTTTAAATCATAATAATAACTTGATAAATTCGTCATTAAACTTTTAAGTTACACCAGACTGTAGAAAATAAACAGATTTAAATGATCATCATTATTAAGCAATGAAAACCCATATCACACTAAATCAACCAACAAGACCACAGGCGTGAGATTTCCGATTCTATTAATCTATAGGCATATTGTAAAGCCTTATCTTGTCTTGAGCATACATCAATCTGGCGTAAATTCAAACTGGCCGGCCGCAAACGGGCCACCGACCACAACCACGAAACGCCGCCACCGACATATTTCCTTTAGTTTTCATACATTTAGTATGGACTAGCCGCACACGGTTGACGTCGGTGATTGCCATACCGCCGTTTCTAGCTTCAGGTGGCGGCGATTGTGGCTGTCGCGTATGGCCCGTGTACGGCCATGCCCAGCCACGCCTGACTATAATTTCCCGAAATAATCTCAAGGCAGGCTGCTGGAAAGAAACACTCTATTTTAAATGTAAATCAACTTTAAATGTAACAGCAAGACAGATGTCACCAGCAACTAATCACACATCTTCCACAATTCTCAAACAGGTTAGATAAGAAAGCCGTCACTAAAGATGATCGAATCGCAAACTTGGAAAAGGAAATTATGAAAAGGAAAGCTATGCTGCGTGAGATCAATGCAACGCTGCCGAAACAGAACAGTTTGTATTTGCGCATCATACTCGGAAACGTCAACGTGTCTATCCTCAACAAAAACGACAAGTAAGATTTATTATATTATTTAGTATCAGCTTCCGGCACCAAGGATCGTGATTTCCATCTCCACACGGATTAACAATAAGTTCAAAGATGCTGTAATTCCTCAAAGAAAAACTAACACGCAGTCTACACTCACAGCCTTACATACGACATTCTCACACCGATTATTTTATGGAGGTTTAAAATCCAGGTTTCAAAATTAGGGACCGCCCGCGAGAAGTTGTTGGTTGGAAACGAAAGGCAAAAGGCCTTTTGCATATTTTTAATAGAGATGGATGACGGCGACGATTGGCTGAGTAGAAACAAAACACAATACGGCTTTCAACCTTAGGGCGCTTTCAATTTATGCGTTTCTTGCCGGCCTGCTGCGGTGTCGAAGCGGTGCGTTAGACGTACAGCGCTCGGACGATCCTCTTTTTTCATACAAAACCGCACGGTGCGGCAACGGACGTTATATATTCGGTTGTCGAGCGTTCGCGATACCGGGCGCCGCACAGTGGTCCGGTTTTTCAAAAAAGCGGACATAGGATCGAAAATGCATATTGAACTAAACAAAAAATTGTTTCTTATAGGAAATTTAACGCTGATTAATACTTATTACTACAACTTTTCAAAAAAACTGCTCCTTCACGTCAAAAAAAAATATTGAAAATAAAAATGTATGGGAGAAAATCTATTTTATTTTTTTTCTCCGTCCAGTATCAAAGTGTAGCAAGCAAACCTTATATTCTGGTAAGTACCTATTGTCCTTAATACGACAACATATAAATTGCTTGCGTATCCCTGCGGCCTTGACGCCTACGATGCTTCAAAGTTTCAAATTTTAATTTGGATTTTTTTTTATTATTATCGAGTTTTTCAATTAAGCTGAATTTAAAATATCATTTTTTAATTATATAAGAATTAAAACATACGCATTCAAGCATTTGGCAAGTATTTGTTTATTTTATTATAACCAAAATATAGTGATAAAAATCTTCAACTTTAGTTATGTAATTGACACGTGCTGATTCGTTGCCTATTTGTAACTGACTGAAACGACTCCTGTGATAAAAGAATCATTTACCCCCACCACCGGAGATTTCGACGACGCTGATTGGCTGTTGAAGATGTGGTACTAATTTTGTCAGTCACTACTTGCGAGGGTGTGTTTGTTATTAATATCAGCACTTGTTTCTCAACCCTTGAGGAAGCAACATATCTAAATATCCGTGCTGTGTGAAAGTTTAGTGAGTTTCGTTATGGCTGCATTTGTTACAAACTTGGACATTTTTATGTTCCTCCGTGTCGAAGGAGACATGAAAAATTGGGCACGACTCTATGAAGCTATTATTCTACATAATAATATCCCAGTTGAAACATGTTCGGAAGATTTAGAAATAATCAAGACCTTTTTGAAGAACTACATCAGTAATATCAATCGCAGATGGGCAAGTGCTTCCAGAAATCAGAAGACTTTAATGAATAGACATGCTGAGTGGTTACAATCAAATATTAGTTGGCCAAATTGCACTACTGTTAATTTATCCGAAATTTTTCAAGCCCAAGATGAAGTTATCGAAAACATATCGTCAGCCAATACTTCAGTTGACATCGATACTACAGCAGCTGTGATTCCGTCGACATCAAGTACAACAACTGTGGGCACATCTACCGAAGTTCAGATTAGGAAGCCTTTGTTGACCTCAGCAACAAACAGAAGAAAAGATGTTCAGAGTGTCTTTTGGTACCCAGATTGATTCGTCAACTGACTAAAATTGACGAATAAACACAGTTGTTGTACTTGATGTCGACGGAATCACAGCTGCTGTAGTATCGAATGTCAACTGAAGTATTGGCTGACGATATGTTTTCGATAACTTCATCTTGGGCTTGAAAAATCTCGGATAAATTAACAGTAGTGCAATTTGGCCAACTAATATTTGATTGTAACCACTCAGCATGTCTATTCATTAAAGTCTTCTGATTTCTGGAAGCACTTGCCCATCTGCGATTGATATTACTGATGTAGTTCTTCAAAAAGGTCTTGATTATTTCTAAATCTTCCGAACATGTTTCAACTGGGATATTATTATGTAGAATAATAGCTTCATAGAGTCGTGCCCAATTTTTCATGTCTCCTTCGACACGGAGGAACATAAAAATGTCCAAGTTTGTAACAAATGCAGCCATAACGAAACTCACTAAACTTTCACACAGCACGGATATTTAGATATGTTGCTTCCTCAAGGGTTGAGAAACAAGTGCTGATATTAATAACAAACACACGCTCGCAAGTAGTGACTGACAAAATTAGTACCACATCTTCAACAGCCAATCAGCGTCGTCGAAATCTCCGGTGGTGGGGGTAAATGATTCTTTTATCACAGGAGTCGTTTCAGTCAGTTACAAATAGGCAACGAATCAGCACGTGTCAATTACATAACTAAAGTTGAAGATTTTTATCACTATTTTTTGTTATAATAAAATAAACAAATACTTGCCAAATGCTTGAATGCGTATGTTTTAATTCTTACATAATTAAAAAATGATATTTTAAATTCAGCTTAATTGAAAAACTCGATAATAATAAAAAAAAATCCAAATTAAAATTTGAAACTTTGAAGCATCGTAGGCGTCAAGACCGCAGGGATACGCAAGCAATTTATATGTTGTCGTATTAAGGACAATAGGTACTTACCAGAATATAAGGTTTGCTTGCTACACTTTGATACTGGACGGAGAAAAAAAATAAAATAGATTTTCTCCCATACATTTTTATTTTCAATATTTTTTTTTGACGTGAAGGAGCAGTTTTTTTGAAAAGTTGTAGTAATAAGTATTAATCAGCGTTAAATTTCCTATAAGAAACAATTTTTTGTTTAGTTCAATATGCATTTTCGATCCTATGTCCGCTTTTTTGAAAAACCGGACCACTGTGCGCCGCACTGTTGCCGCACCGTGCGTTTTGTATGAAAAAAGAGGATCGTCCGTGCGCTGTACGTCTAACCGCACCGCTTCGGCACCGCAGCAGGCCGCCAAGAAACGCATAAATTGAAAGCGCCCTTAGATTCTCACAACTTTAACAAAACCCAATACGGCTTAATAAATATGTACCTAGTTCTGTTTATTGTAGCATCCAAACCGTTTCAGAAGCTAGATCTAGACTATTTTTTAGTTACATCATAAAATTCTCTAAGTATCAGATTATTACATCTGTGTCTAAAACGGTCTCAAGGACGGGCGAATAGAGTGCAACGATGAATGTTGATTTAAAGTAACAGATTTTTATTACATTTCCATTTTGTTGAGATTAAAGTAGGTATAAAATATAAATCGGCGCAAAATATCGAATCAAGGCAAAATTTGATGTTCCCAAAATATACGTCCAAATCATTCTCTTTTAAATTGGACCCACTTTCCTCATTTTTGTTCTCAAACACGCGCAGTAGGTACCTCTTTTAGCAAAGGTCGTGCAGTTAGGCAACTTCCTTAGGGGAAGGGTCGATTACGACGTGAACGGAACACTCAATAAAAAATAAATCTAAAATTTATTATCGATGAAAACATTATCTTGAATCGATTGCCCCATAGAAACGTCGGCTCTGTTTTAGCACGTGTTACGTGAATAGTAGCGTAAATAAATTTAATAAGAACGTTTGTATTTTAGTCTTCCCTTTTTCGACTTTTCCAACGCAAATAAGAAAATTGCGTGTGATGAATTGAATAATAACGATACTGGAAGGTGTAAACGGTTCATAAGCGACTTAGAAGTGAGGCTGTGAGGCTTTGTCGGGCAGCTGTCTTATCTAATGACGTCACTACTTGCTAATGAGTAGGTAGGATATAACTGTAGAAAAAGTGCCAAAACCAAACAATGTTGCTCAGCTGTTTCATCCGAGTCATCAATTTAAATTACAAGCACACATTGTTTTTGTGCACACATTTATTTACTTACTTTGTTAGTAATTGACAACATGACGTCATACACCAAAAATTATACGAAGTCGTATTCAAACAAAATATCCTATTGTAATTTCATAAAATAAACTTTCTTTCAAATTTATGTTTACCACCATTTTCCCGACAGGTTCAAATACAAGGATGAATATGAGAAGTTCAAGTTGATCCTCAGTGCGATAGCTTTCGTGTTAGCTGTTGCGAATCTTTACATAGATTTCAGGTAATTTAAGATTTTATTTTTATTTTACACTAGCTTTTGCCCGCGCCTCCGTCCGTGTAAATGTCGGTTATCACGGACGCAGACGAAATTGCGGTAAAAACCCCGTACCTTTGAATCGATTCAGTGGTTTAGCCGTGCAAGCGACAGACAGACAGACAGTTACTTTTGCATTATAATATTCAAAGTCAAAGTCAAAACATTTATTTCAATTAGACCATTAGGCACTTTTGAATTGTCAAGAAGTCGGTCAGTTAGTCCGAAAGTTGAAGCTAGTTGCTCGTTCCAAAACGGAGGTAGGCCTCTATGCAGAAGAACGAGCAAGAAACTCCACGGCACTCTTTTAAATTGGGTTTTTACAAAATCCTGGTTACATTATTCTTGTTGATTCTACATTGTGATCACAATGAAGATGAATATAAAACAGTAGTAAAAAATAATAAAAATAAAGATGTAAGCCATAATTAGCAGTTAAGAGATGACCAATCCCAACTGACAGCACTCGTTCACGAGCACGACACTATTAGTATGGATAACAGGATATTTAGATATGCATAAAAAAATAGTGAACTTTTTTTTACATTGTAGAAACCAATTGTCCCAGTTTTGTTGCTAATATTTAAATGAAAGAAACTTAACATACATAACAACGTATTGATACCCGGTTCAAAGTTCAAGTCAATTGCAAATGTTGCTATTTACATGACCTATGAACTTTATTAAAGCAAAGATTAATTTGACGTCGTAAATGAAAACAATAACTTCTCTGTTTTATTATAGGCCATTACAATTAATACTGTTGTTCCTCCTGGTATGGTATTACTGCACGCTAACGATTCGCGAGAGCATCCTCAAAGTCAACGGATCTAGGATCAAGGGGTGGTGGCGCCTTCACCACTTCATATCTACGGTGGTCGCTGGAATACTGCTCATCTGGCCGCAGAATGAGCCGTGGAATATGTTCAGACACACGTTTATGTGGTTTATTGCTTACATCAGTAAGTATTGCTTGACATTTTGTCATTAGGTATTTCTTATCACATAACCCCTTATCACATTTAACACATCCTTTCCTGGAAAGGCCTTTATGAAAAGACGGTTTTTAAGCATTTCATACCTCAACTCAATACATAATATATACTTTTCTAAATATCAGACAATACACAAGTCATTCCTACATAACTACTCGTAAATCTGTAATTTTTGTAAACGCTTATAACGTAATGTGTATGTACTTAAGTAGGTAATCTAAGCAAAACTGTCTTTTCATTGAACATGACTGATGGTATAAGGTAAGTAAGTATAATGTCGTGATCACTGAGTCATTACCGTCAGGCAGATGGTAACGCAAAATTATGTGATGTGTAGGCGAACCAAACGGGCCAAACACAGTCGTCACTATAAAGATTGCGTAAGACAAAGGTCGTAGCCCGCAAAGTGATTATTTCCCCCTCCGGACGGGACTTGAAATTTATTTGGCTTCGCTAAACTGGGGTCCTGGTTTGAAAAGTTTTTGTTAAATATGCTACCGAAATCGGACTCTTTGCACGGTTTTAAGCATTTGAAGGTAGTCATGAACCCCTTCCCTGGGCTTGGTATAGGTTGACGACTTGACCTCTGATATTTTCTCTAATCTCATTGATATGTTTTATGAAGGCAAACAAATACACAGTCATAATAAGTAATAATAATTACTATATGCTGTAAATATTATTATGTGATTATAACTGGACTTACGCTTTTCCACGTTCGGGGAAGTGGTAAATCGTTGCGTGAGAAGACTAAAGAAAAAAAATGATTTTCTTATTTAATTCAATATATTTTGTCGCACCTATGCATAACAGACACAAAAATACTGTTTCCTTTTACTTAGATTTATTATTTTAATCCAATCGAAGCCTGTTTTAACTAGGCCTTGACTATATGCCCCCCCCCCCCCCTCCCCACCCCTCTCTGACTTGAAGCTGCATCTGCCCTTGCCAATTGATAACATTATTTTTGATTACAGGTGTAGTACAGTATATGCAGTTCAGATATCAAAGCGGGGTTCTGTATAGACTAAAGGCTTTGGGAGCGCGACATAATATGGACATAACAATAGAGGGATTCCACTCGTGGATGTGGCGAGGACTCTCGTATCTGCTTCCTTTCTTATTTGGCGGATACGTGTTCCAGCTATACATTGCGTACACACTGTACAGTCTCAGTTATCATCCGGATGCCACATGGCAGGTATGTACTTGATTATATTTAAGTACATTTATTACCTCAATGCTATACCGGTTAGGGGGCTTCCATTAATTACGTGAGACAATTTTGGCGATTTTTCGACCCCTCACTCCTCCCTTAATCTCACGTGGGCTTTTTCAAAGTAGGTTTTTTAAATGTAAATACTATGTTAATTTGTGCTTGATTGTGTTGGATTTAGTTAAGACTTCTAAGAGCGTAGTCTAGAATTCACAGTAAGAAAATCGAACAATAAAATACTTAAGAAACTAAACAAAAATACGTGATATTTGCCGAGATCTCCCTAAACGTGAGATTCGGCTTGACCCCCTCCGTCCTAAACGCCTCACGTAATTAATGAACGCCCCCTTAGTTGTGTACTACTCGATAAGAAAATAATACCTAACCAGAGTGCCGAACAAACGTTGAGTTTTCACATCAGTTAGTATGCCTCTTTGCTATCATTAAGTAAACAAAATAATGTCAATGCAATACATTATTTACTATGTATGTTGAAAACAACAGTTGTTTGTTACAACTCTGAACTCTTGAAGCTATCTACCGACAGTAGGCAGAAATAATTTTAAAACTTTATTGTGCTACTCTATTGACAAAAGTAATTACTTATGTACTTTACCGTCCTCGGTTTGCCTTAGAAAAACAAAAAAAAACATAAAGCGGCGACACAAGCATGATTTTTCCGAATCAATTCACTCACTTTCATAAATAAAATACATTTACGAAAGTGCGTATATTTAAAAAAAAAAAAAAAGAGTAAATTCGACACAAAATGCTACCTAAGAATAACCTGATCCGTACTAATAGTAATAAGAAAACAATATATAAAATGCATGTCCTGTAACAAACCGACAACAGATCCCAGCATTAAGTTTATCATTCCTGACGATTGGCATCGGGAACTTCGCGACGACTCTCATCGTGATTCCTCAGAAACTCAACGAGCAGGTACAGTGGAACTGAAACAATCGGACAACGCAACGCGTCCGTGACGCGTGCCGCACGCTGTGTGATGTAGTGACGTAGACAAGTAGACCTTACAGCATTTAAGCTGGAGCCGGCAGTTCCTGTGCCAGTCCCTAAAATAACTTAACTGTCACTGTCACGTTTGACAGATAATACACTGTCACAGACAAGTAACTATTATTATTGAATTTTATGACTGTCACACAGGAATGTTTGTAGCATGTTTAATATTTTTGCCTGTCGTCTTTTGTTTAAATGCTATAAGTTGATAAATAAAATTACGGAAAGCATTTGGTTTATGTCATGGCAATTAATCACATAAATTACGTAATCCAATGCTCCTCCGGATAGTATGCTTTCAGACAATATTAATTAGTTTTCTTGTACTAAAAAAAGAGTTCGAAACAATTTTACTGTCCTTTTATATCCACAAATAGGTAGGCAAATTTTTAATGTATTAACAAAAAAGCAAACTAAATTAATAAGTATAATTGTCTGAAAGTAGACACAAAAATGTAGCTCTGATAAGTTTTGAAATCCTTTACTTTATGTCTGGTACCTACAATGGTACTAAAACCCTGTTCCAGTCCAGACTATACAAAAAACTCAATAAAAAAAAATGTTAACAGATTGTCAATCTGAAGGAAAAGAGATTTGACAGTTTGCTAAGTAACTTTTTGTTAAATAGCCATTCGGAAAGCGGATGTTAAAATTTGTTCGAAATCCAAATTTTAAACGCGTTGCACTTTAATAATCTTTAGGTACCAATAAATTATTGTTGATTAGTGTTGTAAATTGATAGTCAGTAAAATTCATTTTAGTGAGCACTTAAGCTATTGTAGAATAATTATCTTTTCTTAAATATTTACCTTATCAGAGCTAATAGTATTGAAACAACTCGAATGCATTCTTAGTGTTGGATGTTTTGGACCCGAGGACCAATTTGTTCCATCATAGTTTGTAGAAACTTAGATTTTATAATTATTTTATGTTCTGGTGTTTCGTATAATTCTTCGAAATATAAATATTTTATATTCATATCTAATCTCCTATTATATTAGCCGCGCGCGATCAGTTTGAGGGACCTACTTACCTATTAATGCATAAAAGTAACAACATGACACCTACGATTACTATTTTTTTATTAATTTATGAGAAGTACCTACATAGGAAGTTCAAAAGACTGACGTACAAATTTACAAGACATTATTTCCTCTGAACTTGCATTTGCAATATTACACATCAAAAGTGTCTAGGGATCAATAATATATAGGGAATAATAATATATTGATCCCTAGACACTTTTGATGTGTGTATTTCATTTATTCAAGTGAATAGGGACCCAGCTTAGTAAACCTCACCTGATCGTGCGCGATAACACAAAACAACGATAGTAATATTTTTTGACAGATTAATAATACTTATTATTAACTTAATCATAAGTAAGTATGCCACAATCTAACAATCCATTAACAAAAATATTAATATCTGTATATAATGTGAAGCTAGTTTATATTATTTATTATGTGTACTTTTCTATTTTCAGTAAATAACTGGACTTCATTTTATACCTATTCGTTTTTTACGGAGTCTGTATTAAATGGATTTAGTATATATTTCTGCACATTATATTTAAATTATTTAGATAAAAGGGTTTAAATGTTCATATTTAAGTATTTATTTATTTTTGTTTATTAAATTATTTAAGTATGTAATATTTCGAAATACTTATGAACAAATTTTGTGCCAAAAATGTATTTTCTGTTTTACTTTTAAGTTTTTGCTTGTAAACGTTGTTTAAAAGTATGCATTTTTATAAGTAAATATTTAAACATTAGCTTTTGCTGATAGCTTCGCAGATATAGCTTGCATAGTAGGACAGCGTTTGATTTGCTTATTTTAATACTTACTGATGCTATTATGCTGTGTTGATTTAATTTATATAATTCAGGATCATTGCCGAATGTATAGTAAACATGACATTTACTTTTTAAAGTGAATGAAAATTATGTACCTATTTATATAATTCAGGATCATTGCCAAATGTATAGTAAACATGACATTTACTTTTTAAAGTGAATGAAAATTATGTACCTATTTCTATAATTACTTACATTATGTCCTTTTGCAAGGTTATGAGCATCGACACCTATGTACCTACAGCTCGTACTAGATATATGTAGCTTGATGTGTCGCCATATGTACAAGCAATTAAATACCTACTACAGGAAAACCATAAACGAGTTAATAAACCTTTTATCAGCTATGCTATTCTCTAAAAGACTCGACGACGAACTCGTCGACGAAACTAGTAGGGTCCCCAGTGGATTTTGAACTTTATGCTCTAGACCATTTAGTTGAAAATCCATTAACGACAAACTGTCTCTACGACGAGTTCCGAAACAGTTTGTCTTTAATAGATTTACAACGTTGTGATCTACAGCATAAAGTTGAAAATCCACTGGGGACCATACTAGTTTCGTCGACGAGTTCGTCGTCGAGTCTTTTAGAGAATAGCACCCCTGATCGTTAACATATCAAATTAAACAACGATTATAAAAAGTAATAAGAAAATGTTTGCTTAAGTTACTTAGGTACTATTTATTTGAGCATGTTTTGATATTTTTGTCTGAGTGCTACAACTAGTTTTAAACGATTCACGTGTTATTTAGTCACTTGGTGAGAACAAAGAAGTGTAGGAGAAAATGTCGCCACATACAAAAAAAAACGACTAGACTCCTATCTTTTGAAAGCATGGCAGTCTGTCTCGAATAGTTGCAAAGAAAAGTTATAGATATTATATCAAAACGTCGATTGTTTCAAAAAAATATTGTAATAATGTAATTTCCTTTAATTTGACCGGCATAACATTCCTTTGCAGGATTTTATCTTTACGTTCCTAGCAACACACTCACAGTATCTGGGTCCATACTACAGGTGTTTTTTTTATCGTACTGCCTTAGAATCAAAGAGCTATCCAATTTTATTATGTCTGGTCGTTTTATTATCGGTGGCGATGTATAGCTTTTGTATAACAATTTTTCCCTATTTATAAAATGTACTATGCATTTCTTAAACTCGCAAGTGACATTTTGAATCGCATTTTATATTAGGTAATTTATTTTATGAAATCTTTGCAGCACATTTAGTATAAGATATCAGACAGGTAGTAACTTACTGTCATTTCTCATTTTTGCTTTGCTGTAGCTTTTTATATATTTTTTTTAGATCTGATCATAGGGTACGTGATTTCAGTTATTGTATATAGGTAAAGGCACAAATAGTTCATTTTAGAAATTTGTTGTGGGTATGGATACATTTTTATAAATTGATCTATACATTTTTATGCCAACGACATTACGCTATTAGTCCAAATGTTTTTACAAGGGCCTATAGAAAAATAAGAATTTCATATTTAATATATCGAACATGTTTGGACATACTTAAATATAAGCTGGAAGTAAATCTAGATATAGATTATAATTAGATGAACCGTCCTAAAGGAATAAATCATGGTTATTATAATATTAGTGTGTTATCAAACTTGTAACAGGACTAGTCATATTTTAACATCGCTGATTGTTACTTTTATGTTGGAATTAATGCAAGGTAACCAGAATACCTAATGATGTTATCGCTGTGTTGTAAAACACCGATATCACAGCAATTCTAAATAATACGTAACAGGTAACTGTTACAGAAATCGTAGTACGATAGATATGTTTTATAATGATGCAAGATTATGAAGTGGAATACATAGACAGGCTATACACAACAGAGTGAATATTTCGTGCCTTGATCAAACAATAAACTATTCGTAATTTAGTGATAATGTTGTACTTATGGTTTGTATATTCGATTAATTTATAATGGTTGTTTTAGCTCTTTATTTGTAATGGATGTTATTTATTTGAATGCATTGATGAATAAATTTGTTTTTCAGCGATATTTGCATTTTTAAATTAATTTTTTTATATGTATTTTGTTTGCAACATTCGACAGATATCTTACCTGGCGGCTTTCTTCCTTACATTGCACACTCTCAACATGTACACAATTTACCAGACCTTGCTCAAGAAAATGCAAGGAGGTTTGAAGCTACGGTACAAATTAAGTGCAATTGCCTACCGTCTATCCTATGAGCTCGCCGTATTGGTACGTGCATGATGTATCACTTATTAGCGTACTTTGAACTTCCTATTCTGAACTAATCACTCATGTTTACTTTATCGTACGATGAATCTATCGTAAAAATATCCGACTTGTTGCCCGATCGCAAATGCTTAAAGAGCATAGCGTATTATTTAATATTAATTATCTTCGACTTTGTATCATTACGACTGATTATATCAGAGTGGGAGCTTTTGGGTCAGGGGGTTGCAGGTTGAGAGTCATACCTATTGTTTGTCAATTATGTCCACGTCTTGTTTATTTGCCATTATTATAAGCACAACCAACAGTAGGTACATGTCGCATAATAAATAATGCTAATTAAAATGTAAATTTTAACATTAACTTTGTACTATGATAATCAATACTTTAGACTACAAAATAAAATCATTCGACATAGGCACTACTACTACAGCTTTAAAATAATAATAAATATTCAAAATAAACAGCATAACTTTTGTAATGGTAATATTGTCAAGATTATAAGTTCAAGAGCTTGAAATATTTACCTAAATTGTGAGCAAGGTGCTGGTAAGTACCTAATGTTTTGGGCAATTGTTGACGTCATGTATAAGATGTATAATAGTGGATTATTCTTAAAAAAATACAGTATGTATATTTATCTATCACTTACGTTATGTATATCTATGTAAATATTTGTGTATGTTCGGATATTCAGTGTTGTTGGTATCCTTTAGATGTCTGTGTATTTATTGTTTTGCTGTATGCTCTATAGGTAGAGTAGTGTATGGCTTGGCGCACCTTGGGTCGTGCGTTTTGACAGGCACAGAAAAATAAATAATGCCTCGTTTATAATAAGCTAATTTGAGCGTCTCACACGCCCGGAAATTGCAGGGTGCAGTTTTGAACGGGTACGAAGCGAGATAATATTTATTTTTCTATGGCTTAGTAGAGAGAAAAAGATTCCTCGTTTCTCTGAACTTGGTTAGTTGGTTGCATGCCATGTGTGTTGTGTAGAGGTATTTATCTTTTCTGTGGTCTAACGGTTAACATGGAAATTCAAAATTCATATTTGTCAATTACAGGAACAAAAATGGCGACAGAATAAAGTGGAAACGAAATCAGATTAACTTTATCTGGCCTATATTTTAATGTGATTTACTAACGAATGTATTAAATAGATTGATGAACAATTTATATTTTCATAATTCATGGTGTTAAATCTGTATAATGGCGTTATTTCTCTAATGTAAATAATATAGTTATTTAATAACATATTTTGGCTTTTTATTAATATTCTTGCTGGTGTTGGGGTTTACTATTTCAGTTTGAACTGCCTGATACCTTGGTAGGTATTATAAATCAGTAATAATTAGGTTTAGGTGTTAATATTTTTAAAAGGTGTAGTGCAGTGTGTAATATGCCCATTAAATTCACAAGATTTTTGGCAGTTGAAGACATTTAAAAATTATACACCTTTCCCACATTCGCCATATTATATTTTTCCATTTGATATGTACTCGATGCCATGAACCAAGAACTGAACCAAGGAAAAGCACAAGCACAGGAGGCCTGATTGGCATACCTTTGGTTAATCAAGGAAACTTATAATGTTTTTGTAAGAGATTTTAAAACAGATGGCACTGTATAGGCCGTTATTATAAAGAAATACTGCTGGAAAACTCTTATGGCTAAACCGCTTGAATCCTCGCCTGTGGGGTATAAAAGCGCAGAGGTAAGACGAGAACAGGACCGGGAGAGGTGCGGGTGGAGGGCGCTCGTAGCGTGAACTGCGTGATACACAAGAAGCAAAATGTGCACTGGACCGTTCTTAAGATATGTGACGCCACAGTGGTTAACGGTGAACAGTGTCAGCAGGCGAGGACTTAATATTCGACTGTTTAAGTGCTTAGTGACACGTAAAGTAAGAATTATTACGGTTTTTTTAATTAAAAAAAAAAAGAAAATTTTCTTATTATTCTTGTATTTGTTACTTATACTACTATTTACAACACAATAATTGATGCTTACATTTAATTAACAAAATAAATAGATTATACAATTTTGTATGCATTATAAACAATGGGTTAAACAAATCTGGAAAATTTACAAAACTATTATCATTAGGACTTGGCATTTGTGCAAGAATTTAAGTCTAATAAGGATTCAGTCAACTTTAAGCTAAATATTTACACAAGTTAAATCAATTATTCATCTGGTTCATCTGCTGAACTGTAACTTACATTATTATCACCATCGTGATCGGAATTTTTGCTACTCTCATTTACGTCCACTCGAGGCTTCTTCACCAACAGACCTTGCTGCTGTAACCTTTGTATAGCTTCTAAAGTAGTTCGTTTCATAGGACTTGCTTCACTGTGTTCTTGCAATTGAGATTGTTTGTGCTGACTAGCCATTACTTTCAACCCAGTATTATTATTAACCCTATTCAACTGTTGCAAAGAAGAGTTTACTTCGGATTTCATTTGTTTCGCGGTCACCACAGAATTACCTCTGGCTATCTTTGTAGTACTTGTAAAATTACAACTGCTGGTGTGTGAGGCAGAAGTGAACTGAGCAGTACCCTCACTCCCGCAACTGGCAAAACTCGGTATATCAGATACGGGTATTAAAGACTCTTTTGGTTTTTTAAAACAACTGAAAGGTCCACTCACATCTTCGGTGTTCTGCCTCTTGACCACTGCCATAGGCGAAATTTTTAAGGGTCTTCCTACCACTTGTTTATTTGAACTAGATGATGGCGTTATTTTTTTTCCTACCGCCATTCTTGGATTATTAGGCCTTGCTAAATTTATGCCGGTTCTCAGAGGAGTAATTTGCTTTGCAGGTCTTACTGTGGTACTAGCTGGTCTAATTTGAGCTATTGTATTACTAGCTCTAGCCCCTATCATAGGTGACGCATGTCTAATAACAACACCTTGAAGGTTCTTGGACTGGCTCGGTCTTATGCCTTGGATTCGTTGTGTTACCATTGGAGAATTCGTTTGAAAACTGTTACGAACTTCTTGTTTCATAGTCTTATTCACAGTCTTTATAGTTTTGGTAACAGTTGTTGTTATTTCTTGAATCACAGTTTTAGTCTGAATCGTTTTTACTGTAACTTCCTTGTTAACAGTATTGACTTGATTCATAGCACATATGTTTTTATTCCAGGTTTGAGCAGAAGTAGGGTCAACATTTTTTGGAATTCGATTGATAGACATATTGTCACTTTTTAGTGCTTTTGTAACTTGGTTCGTTGTTTTTGTTAGCAATTGTTTCTTCTGTGGTGTTTCTTGACTGTCATGAGTTTGTGATTGTTTAGTTTTGTCATCGTCTGTTGAATTTTTACTCAATGATTTTATTGTTATGTTTTTATTTATATTTTTCAAATTATTTAAGCACACAGAATTGATAGTTGAATTCATAGATTGGGTACTCTTTTGCACTGTGCTAACTTTTATGTCTGTTTCGAAGTCATGTACGCCCTCGTCTTCATTTTCGCTGCAGGATTCTCTTGGTGACTCAACTTTCGGGTGATCACGATTCGTATTTGATATGTCAGTCCTTTCCGAGTGGTCTTCGTTGTCGCTGTCATGTTCCATGTCCTCGTCAAGTTCTGCAATTTTAACAGTTCCTGGACAAGAGTCAGAGTCACTTGCTTCGTTATTTTCGAAATCTTTAAAATCTTGTGAATCGTTTTCTTCTGATAAAAGAAACTGATTTGGTGATGTATTTTGTGACTTTATTGTTATATTTTTACATAAACCTTGTAGCACGTTTTTAAATGCGCTACTTTTGTTTTGCATGTTAATGAGAGTATCGATGTTAGATTCATCTTTAAACTTATTCTGGCTATTGTAATCTTCTTTTTCAACCTTAATATTCTTGATGTTGTTTTCGATCTTAATATTCTTGGTGTTGTTTTCGATCTTAATATTCTTGAGGTTATTTTCTATCTTTATATTCTTGATGTTATTTTCAATTTTAATATTGCTTTGGGCTGATTGTTGATTCAAAGATTTAATTGTGATGTTCTTACTAAGATTTTTGAGTGCATCCATCGATTTAGAGTTTTGAGTAGGTTGAAGCTGTTTAGCTTTTTCTTCTTCATCTTCAGAGTCATCAATATCAAAAATTTCTATTATTTCTTCCTTTTTCTCTTCAACTTCCGTTTTGTTTTTGACGATATTGGCCTGTTTGACAGTTGAAGGCAGACAACTGTTCTTGTTCACTACCGGTTTAGTTGTAATATTCGTTAGCCTTTTTAAAATATCTGCGTTAGATGTAGGCAGACTATTATCCACTTTCTCAGCCATAGGTTTATTAAGGATTTTTCCCGGTGATGGTTTAGTTATTTGTTGTTTACCAGGCACACATTTTCTTTCTTGATTATTCAAAGCATTGATAATCTTAGCATTCTGAATAGATTCACTTGTTTCTGCTTTAGTTTTCTTATTAGGTGTTATATTTTTATTGCAACTTTCATCTTGTAATTTCAGCTTACTTGTTATTTTTTCTTTCACGTCAATTTCATCATCAACAGGTTCCCTTTCATCAATACTTCTTTTTGTTGACAGAGATTTTATTGTAATATTTTTACTTAAAGTCTTTAAAGCATCCATGGTTGGGTTTTTTTCGATAATATTAGTTGGTTTGCTTAGACTTACCCTATCAGTAGCGACTTGTACGCTAGAAGTTTCTTTATTATTGTCATTTTCAGGAGGTTGATTATTTGTTTCAGTAATTTTATCACTTGTAGGTTCTACTGATGAGTTATTTCTATTTTGACTAACAGGTTTTACTGTTATTAAATGACTTAAATGTTTTAAAGTAGATAAAGAGCTGGCTGAAGCATTAAATACATCGTGGTTACTATTATTATCACTATTCTCTCGATTAGCATCTGAAGGTTTATGTCTGTTTAAGCAGTTGCGTGAATCTAGTTTTTTTTCTCTGTCTTCTAATTCTGTATCAGAATTTAGTTGATCGGATTTTTCTTCCTCTTTGTTTTCATACTCTGGTTGTTCCTCGCTTTCGACTGAATCGCAAGTTTTATAGTTCACTGGTTTCGTTGAGTGATCAGATTCTGAGATTTGAGATATTTTCTGCATATTTTCATTTTTATTTAGTATGTTCTTAGTTATGTCTTCAACCTCATCAGAACTGGTATTACTTTTACTTAATTTATTTGACAATGAGTTATCTGTAGAAACAGTCACTGGTGATTGTTCTGACTTAGTGGATAAATCCTTTGTAATATCACCATCTGATTTAGGTGCAGGTGTGCTTATTTTATCAATATTACTATTAGATTCATTTAGATTTTCATTTGTGTTACCAAGGGCCGTTTCAGCTTCTTCACTTAGAATAGATTTTGTTTGTTTAGGTTCATTAGGATTAACTTTTTTCACAATTTTTATTTGATTATTACTTTGATTAATTAATTTAGTTAACACCTCACTTGAAGTTTCTATTTCTCTTACTTTATTTATTTTATGAACAGGTTTGTTTAGAGCACTCTTATTAGGCATAGAATTAGTAACTTTAAGACCTTTGATTATTGGATTTCGACTAACTTGTCTCTTCACAACTATACCTGCTTTTTTTAATTTATCTAATTCTGCAGAAGTGACCATGGTGTTATTAACTTTCTTATTTTTAAGTTGCTTTTTAACTACTCGGGTTGGAACTTCTTCTATGCCCTGAAAATCTAGATCCTCACCAAACACGTCTTGGTTCATACTAAGAAACTCATCAAGTGTAATTGCTGGCTTTTTGGATTTTTTATGTTTCTTATGTTTTTTCACTTTAACAGGACAACTGTCTTCCGATTGGTCCATCGCCAACTCCAAGAACTTTTCCTGCAATGACAAAATTGCTGTAGCTAGGATAAGAACATAACTATAAGGGCCTTATCACACTAGCGGATTGCGAGCGAATGCGTCGCGAACACGCCGCGGCTGCGCAGCGGAGACGTCGCGGACGCGAGGCGAATTCGCAACGTTTTCATTGCGTGTTTGTAGGCGGGACGGACTACAAACACGCGATGGAAACGAAACCCCGCAGCCGCTCGCAAACCGCTAGTGTGATAAGGCCCTAAGAACGCCTGCAGTCTGACGACTTAAGATTTTGACGGCTATAAGTACCACCAATAGCAATACTAATTACTAAAATAGCTGTATGTTTTTGCATCTCACCAAAAGAGAGATTTGGATTTGCTTGGGCACAAAACATAAAATAACATCACGCCTGTAATTCCCCGAAGGGTTAGGCAGAGATGTACCCATTAGTACACCCACATTTCACCAATTATGTTTCATGTGTCCCATGTAATAGGGGGCCTATTGCCATCAACCGGGCCCAAATCCAGACTCCAAAGCTGCTGCTGAGAAATTCCTGATGGAAAAGCCCAATAGCACTTTGCCTGACCTGGGAATCAAACCCAAGACCTCATGTCCAGCCATCGCGTTTTACGACCACTAGACCATCGAGGCAGTCCAAGCTCCAGTCAAAACGTGGCCAAGTGTATGTTTAATAAATAAGCGAGTTTGTGTTTCTTATTACAGATTTTTCTGAATGATTGTTTTTGTAGAATCAGCTAGAACAATATTCAATATTAAAAAAATACACTTACAATTCCTACTGCATTCATAGTAGATTCAGCTTCTGTATCTTGGATTTGATCTTCTGTTTCTAAGTTTTCCACCTTCTCTATTATAGGTGGAACTGTTTCCAGAGAATAATCTACTAAGTCACTGTACCTGTAATTTTCAACAAACATTTTATTTTTGCAAACCATGTGCACAGAATAACCAGAATGAAAGATTCCTAACAGTGTTCAAAATTCTTACCTACTTTCATAGGGCTGTCACTATTGAAAATATATAAAATCGGGATACCTACATTTA
Source organism: Hoplodrina blanda (assembly GCA_949316365.1). NCBI lineage: Eukaryota > Metazoa > Arthropoda > Insecta > Lepidoptera > Noctuidae > Hoplodrina > Hoplodrina blanda. Next base: position 10,670,103 of record OX438592.1, read on the forward strand.
ATTGTTAACATTTAATTTACTTCTATATTTTAAGAAGATTAAGATAATAATAGTGGGTATGTATTATGATTAAATAAATAAATAGGTAGGCAGGTGGTACTTATGTACATAATTAATCATACTATGAAATAGATACACATACATAGATAGGTACATACATTGCTTACTTTCTTGAAGTTGATTAATCAAATTACTTTGACTTACCTACGCACGGACGGACATAGCGAAACTACCTATAATGTATTCTTCCTTGTTTTACTATTTCACGAACGTAAGTTAAATAGGTACCTACTACCTATCTAATAGAAAAGGCTAAATGGAATCTTACTAAGACGACTTACATTAAGCATGTGTTTGTATAAGTAAATATAGACAATTACCCGATAAGATCTTTTGGATATACAAAAAAAGAAGTCTCTTTGTTCTTTCGACCATTATTTGAATACACAGTGCAACAGTTAGGCATCTTTAAAAACAATTTAACATCCGCGTCTAAATAAATGTTGTAACTGTGTCCGAGTCGTACCCGACAGCTGTCGCTGGCACACCTTAAGTTTGACCGCTAGCTGAGCCGACTCAAACCGGTTTGCACCCGAGCGGGCGCCGGCGCACTCCCCGCGCGCCTTGTCGGTGACAGGTCAAGCACACATAGTTGCGCGCGTAGTAGTGTATCTACGCATGGGCGTTAGTATGAAGTTTTCATTCTGGTTGTTCTGTGCCATGTGTGTGTACAAATATTGTTTATAAAAAAAAGATATATATTTATGATTCATAATATGAATCTGTTATCATGTTCAACTAATGCAATAGTTCCCAAAGTATGGGCCGCAAGCGAATATTAATATAATTTAATAAATAAAAATATCTTCTCATTACTTACTCTGGATTTTTAACACTGTACATATCCCCAGATGAGTGAAAAGTGAGATGAATTTCATAAGCATCTAAATGATAAAAGACAGCCACACATAAAGGACATTTTAACACTTCATCAGGGCTCTGATTTTCATCTCCATGGTCATCTGATGCATGTTTCTGAAATAATTTCACATACTTTGTACAATGAACCTGTTTACCTGCACAAGATAGAGAGCAAAGGTATTAAAAAATGTAGTAGCGGGAAAATTATGTACTAGAGTTTAAGGCAATGGTAGCCTTTTTCATAAATGATAAGTATTGTAGTGAATTAGAACAGAAGTAATACAATCCTAGTGTACAAAAGGAAAGCAAATAACAAACAGTAAAATTCTTACAATTAAATTAACTTTATTTTCATATTCTTCTCCACAAAAAGCACAGTAATAAACTGGGATGACTTCCTGAAATTGATAGAGAGAATTATTAACATTATTGCCTTTTAGAAATTGAATCTTTCTAATAATTTTATTAAACATTAAGGATTACCTGTTCATAAAACTTGACTTTCCTTGAATGTCCTATATCTGGTAAATCGGTATCTTGCCGATGGAAGAACTTATTGTGGTTGATCATCGCTGAAGGGATGTAAAAGTCTACACTGCAACTGTCACAGGTAAAACGCTTGCCTTCAACTTTCTCCTGTTTGCCATGGGTTGACTGAACATGAACATTATATAGGTGCTGGAACATAAATATTTCAATATTTTGATGTAATGTTATTAGGACTTACAGCCCTCAAACTAAGGCTTCATATCTAACTGTGCCTTAGGGACGATATTAAAGGCCAGATTATTTTAAACCAATGAATAAAACTGACAGTTTGACAGCTTTTGCATAGAAATTATGTCAGACCACCTTAATCATTCTTCAGATAAAATTACCTATCTGACAATTAAAAATAGGATCTTAGTCACCATGAATTTCGGGGATTGGAGCTTATTGTGATGATGATGATAACAGATACACTAAACATCTGTCAAATTTGATAAGAGATAAGAAAATCGACGCGTGGTGGGGTGGGGGGCACAGGTCGAGCTGCGAATAGATCAACCACTCGCGAGTGACGCCGGCTCGTAGCCGAAACTGTTAAACGAGATCTATCGCTTACCTTCATTGTGAACAGTTTCCCGCACCAGGGACAGAAGTACTTCGCATCGTGATCCGGGTGCACCTTATGTTTGTGAGTTATGGCCTTGGATATCGTTGGGAACACTTGCGCGCACACGTCACAGCTAACCAACTCCACCTTCTCTTTAGATTTCTCATCAGTCGCTTGTGTATCTATTTCAAAGCGGTTTTTAAACTTTGGGTCGCCGTGTTTTCTAAATAAAGAATAGAACAATAATCAATTTTTATACTTTAGTCTGTTGATTTTTTTGACATTTACAACATACACAAATAGGTTACCGAAAATGTTCTTGTAAATCTTCTTTTGTGTCGAAAATGTCTTTGCAAAATACACAATTGAATTCCTGCTTTGTAGTCATGTTCACTGTGAAATAAATTCTAGGAGCAGCTAGGGCAATATGACTTCAAAACGCTTTTATTATCTACTGTTATAACAACTACACTCCGCACTAAGCGCAATCAAACAAGTTATTTAAATTATTTTTTAATTATGGTTAATCGGTAGTAAATGTGGGCCATTCTATCGTATTCGTAAAACCCAAACAATACGTAGGCCATTTTGTATTTATAAATTTCATTTTCTTTTCCTTCATTCATTCTCCTCGTCCGTCAGATTAATCGACTAACGTTCAACTAAAATTTGACAAACGTTAACGTAGTCGATTTAATGATTGATTTAGGCCTATGTTGTCGATGGTCGCCCGCACGTTTTCGCAAAGTATGCTGGATATATAATTATGTTTATAGAGTTCTAGTAAAACTACGATTGGAACAGGTCATTTTGCGATGATTTAAAGTATGTATTTGTTTACAGATTTGATCAGCTTTTCAGAAATCACGAAAATATCACTTAAAAAATGGTTCGATTACTCCCATCATTTAATGTTGCCAAACGGATGTATTCAGGAGTTACTGGTAAAATTAAAGCGCAAAAATATGTGCTGACAAAGTATTTTCAAGGGGAACCAAAGCAAACTGATTTTCAAATCGTTGAAGAGGAACTTCCCGAGTTGAAAGATGGAGGTGCAAAACCCATTAGCTTTTCTTCAAACAACAGCATTTTGATTGCTAAAATATATACCTAATACTTTATTGCTTAGTTTAATTTCTTGAATAACTTAAATTTTCAGAAGTGTTAACTGAAGCCGAATATCTAAGTGTCGACCCGTATATGAGGGCTTATATGATTGGATATAAATTACCTACTGATATGATCGGAGGACAAGTAGCAAAGTTAGTTTTATCCAAATATTCTTTTATAACGAAATACAGTGGGAAATTAATAAATTAATGAAACAAATTTTCATTTTCAGGATCATATCCAGTCGGAATAAAAATTATGCAGTAGGAAAATACTTAACTGGATCTTTCGGTTGGCGAACACATACTATTTTAAATCCTGATACTGCCAATAATCAGGCGGGTTTGATACCTGTCACACTAGTGCCTGATTTCGGGCCGCATCCAATCTCCCTTGCTTTAGGAATTCTCGGCATGCCTGGGTTAGTGTTATTTGGAGGTGAATTAAACAACTCCACTGTGTAACAGCGATTTCCAAATCTTATTTTTTCAAATAAAAAAAAATACAAATCGTGGTCACACATTTGAGCGAGTGAATATTGACGCTAGAATTTGATTTTCAGTAACACCGCTTATTTTGGTTTAAAAGAGATATGTCAACCGAAACCGGGTGAAACCATTGTAATTACTGGTGCGGCTGGTGCAGTGGGATCACATGTTGGGCAAATCGGCAAAAATTTAGGTAAGAAATAAATAGCAGAGGTACTTTCATTATAACTCTTTGTCACTCAATATTAGCCAATATTTCAAATGCTTATTTTGAGAAGCCCAGTTGTTTTTATTTAATTTGAAATATTTATTTAACTTTTACTAGGTTGCCGTGTGGTTGGTTTTGCTGGGACTGATGAAAAATGTGAATATTTGGAAAAAGTGTTAGGCTTTGATCGCGCTTTTAACTATAAAACCGTTAATATCAGAGCAGCGCTCAAAGAGGGTTGCCCGAAGAGAGTTGACTGCTATTTTGATAATGTAAGCACATCGTTTTATTGATTATAATTATCGTTATATCAATATAATATTTTAATTTATCGATCGTTACATATGTGTTAAACAGGTGGGTGGCGAAATAAGCTCAACTATAATCAATTATATGAACAAATATGGAAGGATAGCTGTTTGCGGTTCTATATCATCATATAATGAGTCTAAACTACCAAAAGGTTTTTATTATTTACTTTTTTAACGAACAATACAACTTAAGCAGGACGTTTTTTTATTTGACAGATTCACCTAATGGTTTGTGGTTCATTCTAGGTAGTATAGAGAACATACATAAAAACGCTGAGGGGAACCCGTACCGTGAGCTTTATTTTGAAGCAAATAAAAGTGACATAAATCACTAGCTTATACTGCTTATATATGTATAATTGTGATATTATTATGTTTCAGTCTCAATTCTGCAACCTGCAGTGGTTTTGAAAGAATTGAAAATGGAAGGTTTTCTAGTAAACCGCTGGACAGATCGTTGGAATGAAGGAGTTGAAGCAAATCTAAAATGGTTTGCTGAAGGAAAATTAAAGTATCAAGAGAAAATATATCATGGTTTTGATAATATGGTGGACGCTCTTGTGGGTATGCTAAGAGGAGAAAATACAGGAAAAGCAGTTGTTAAGGTCAAATAATTTCCCGTCATTAACTGAGAGTTTTTAAATATTTTATAATATTAATTTACTGTGAATGAAACTTTGTTGAATTAAAATTTACGCCTAACTAATCATTAATGTGTTTGTTATTTATAACATACCAGCACCTTGCCTCAACTTTGTCCACGCGGATTTTGTAATAATTTGCTAAATGGACCTCATCACCCCATTTCACAAGACCTTAAATGCTTTATTTTTATTTTATCCTATCCTCGTCGCTTATTGGTATGGGGCACAAGTGAAACTTTCAATGACCGTGGTCGCACTGTTGACGACACTGACACTGTTCCGTGGCTCTGTAAAATAAGTAAAAGCGCGTGGCGGACGCCGTTACGAGCTACGCGGCTCCAAGCCGTGTCACGCAACGCTACTACAACATCTTTGAGATATTTGCAATTAACTTACATTAGACACACAGTTCGGGGTTTTGTTCAAAATACACTATAAAATGAAATTAGATTAGTCTTATGTTGCAATGACTGTATAGTAAGCAATATTTTTATTGTTTTGCCATTTCTAGGGATTCATGGTTCTATAATTTCAACAATGGTATTGCCCGGTATTGTCGCTCGTTGGCCCATCACTATAGATATTAAGGATCAAAATAAGCAGTGCTAAAAGGCTGGAATTCGAATAAAAAAAAGAAACAAAGACATAGACAACTAAGTCAACAATAGTGTCAATGTCAACAACGTCAAAAAAAAAGCGGGAAGCGCGAGATTGATTCTATTTCCCTGCCTCCAGCGACCAGCATTCGTTCAAGCTAGTGTTGCCTAACTATCGATTGTTGATGTATCGATAGTTGACCTCGAAAAATAGTCACAATATCGATAGCTCTATCGATACTATTGAAATTTTACAATACTATCGATAGTATCGATAGTATCTATCCAAGAAATTGAGCAATACTATTGATAAAGAGCAATACTATCGATAGTATCGATACTATTGGGTATAGATACTATCGATAGTATCGATACTATCACTATTATGGCGTATTTTACTGCAATCACTGTCGATACTATCGATAGTATCGATACTATCGATAGTTTTACTACATCGATATTTTACCAAAATTCAATAGTATCGTGTTGGATTCAAACCTATTAGCGACTTATGCAGAAGTTAATCATCGAATTTACTAATTTATAATATTAAGTATCTTTGTCAGTGACTGTTTTTTTAATGGGTAAGTAATTATCCTTACAACATTGTAAATTTTTACTTAAAATACAATTATTTCAATTAAGATGAAAGCGTCGATGAAGGGCGGCATTTTTTACGTTTTTTGCGTATTAGGTACAACGCTGTTTTAAGTTGTAAGTTCATAAAGTAATAATTGCCGACTTTATTGAAGATATATTTACTTAATAATAATCATAATCCATGTCAAAATCAATTTTCTGAGTGATATTACTCCAAAGTATGATTAAAATCGAAAATATTACTATTTAGGTAACTATTACTTTTAAAGCTATATTAATAAAAACTATGGTTATAACTTAAAAAGTATATCATTAATTTAATCGCGAACTTTTTTTTATCAAAATTCCGGTGCAATACTATTGAACTTTGGTAAAATATCGATGTAGTAAAACTATCGATAGTATCGATACTATCGATAGTATCGACAGTGATTGCAGTAAAATACGCCATAATAGTGATAGTATCGATTCTATCGATAGTATCTATACCCAATAGTATCGATACTATCGATAGTATTGCTCTTTATCAATAGTATTGCTCAATTTCTTGGATAGATACTATCGATACTATCGATAGTATTGTAAAAATTCAATAGTATCGATAGGGCTATCGATATTGTGACTATTTTTCGAGGTCACGATAGTATCGACAACCTATCGATAGGCAATCGATAGTTAGGCAACACTAGTTCAAGCCCAAGGTGTGAAGGTGACAGAATTACCACAAATATTTTGTGCTGTTTACATTTTTTTTTGTACTGCTACATACTTGCTGCGGGTTTTTAAATACCTATATAAAAAATGTCTCTTTCAAAAATTATTGCGAAGTATTCAGAAAATCTTGGGAGCTCAGTTTATTTATTTAGTTACGAATCTCCCTTGGGTAAACTTATTACAGCAGCAGATGATGATTTTTTGTACATCGTAACTTTTGAGGATTCAAAAAATTTCGAAAAAAAATTTGAAGTACTTGTTAAAGAGCTATCATGCAAATTTATTGAAAGGGAGAACAAATTGCTCAAGAAGTTTAAGGAGGAACTATCAGATTACTTTGCTGGTAAATTGAAAAAATTCACAGTGCCAATAAAAACATTCGGATCGGATTTCCAAAAGGTGGGTTCATGTGACTTTTAAATTTAATTCTCCAGCTTGCTTTTTACCGGATCTGGTTCCTATCCGGAAGTGGCCAAACAGGCCATTTGCTATTTTATAATTTGGTTTATTCATTTGCATGCTTAAATATTGCAAAACATAAACATTAGTAAAAAATTAAACATAGAAATTATAACTTAAATCTACCACATTATTTGCGTTTGCAGGATGTATGGAACAAACTCTTGGAACTATCCTATGGATCCACTCAAACATATGGCGATTTAGCTAAAGCCTTGGGCCGACCATCAAGCCATTCTCGAGCTGTAGGGGCAGCTTGTGGTGCTAATTCATTACTGTTAGTGGTACCATGTCACAGACTTGTTGCATCAGGATCTAAGGGTGGATTTAGCAGTGGTGTAGACCGCAAAGATAAATTAATTGAGTTGGAAAAATCTGGTTCAATTTAATTAGCTTTCTGAAATAGTTACTGCAATCTGCAACTCATTACGATATTTAAACAGTAAAGAATGAACAACACACTGTAAGAAAATTCCAGTACAAAAACTACTTTTTAAGGGCTGACATAACATTGTGATTGTGATGTATCCTGCTGTTTCTTGTAATCTAAAGTTATGATAATACATGATTACATACAGAGACATAAGTTTAAGTATGATTAATTAAATTGTGATTATTTTTGTGATAATGAAAATGTTACCTTGAACTATTGGGCTTTTGTACAGTTAAGTAGGTACTTACCTATATTTTAATATAAATATAATAAAATCTACTTGCCATAAAATTTGCGTTTTATTTATTTCAAACAAAATATAACACAACTATGATACTTAGTATTATGTACTATAATATCTCAAGACTAATAAGAATTTGTCCTGTATTGTGGGTGTGTTTACAAACATAAACGCACATATACAGACAACCAGACCTGGAACAGCCATGAAAGTTTTGAGAAAAGGCCACAAGTGTGCAATAAAATTATTTGTCAAATAATTTTATTGCACACATTGCATTTTTTTTTGTCTAGAGTGACAAGTTTTGATTCAACTTTCATTGTGTGTGTTGATTCCGTTTTGCGTAAGTAGGTCCAATTGGTATTAGTTTTAGCCAAAAAAAAAAACAGTAACAAGTTCAACGAATTTAAATAAGGATGAGTTAAGAAATATACAACCTGAATTTTAATCCGTTGCAAATCTTTCAGGGGGTGAATGTACTCATGAATATGAACAACTTTTACGAAATGTGAAAAAAAAAACAGCTGATCCATAGGTACAATAATGTACTAAATTACGATCAAATTGTATGGATCAGCCAGAAGCGTAGCGTACCTTGGCGGAGCCCCGTATAAAAATTTGTTTGGGGGCCCATGAAGGGTAAAGATTTCTCAAAAAAGAAAAAAATGTTTGCATAAAATTAAAAGAAATATTTATTCATCATAATTATTATCTTTGTATTATAATGCAAAGCTCGGTTTGCGCCTCGTAAATAACTTAAACGGGGAAATCCCGCAGCCCGCTTTAACCGATGTAGGGTGTTGCCAACTTTTGAACGCACGCTTTACTCGGGAAAAAAGAAATTGCTTTTTTTTACTTTTCTCATTTCTGAACTTTAAAACATTTGGGAAGTTTTTATTAATTTTTGCTTACGCACCTTGGGGGCCCCCGTAGGCTGGGGGCCCCGTATAATTGATATGGCAGATACGGCGGTAGCTACGCCCCTGGGATCAGCTGTTCTTTTTTTCACATTTCGTAAAAAAACAGCTGATCCATACAATAATGTACTAAATTACGATCAAATTGTATGGATCAGCTGTTTTTTTTTTCACATTTCGTACTATGTCCCATAATAAAAGTTGTAGGGGTCACAAAAAATCGTTAAAATAAATAAATAACAATAAATTAATGCTGCCTGTGACAGCAGACTCAAAATCCACTTGTCGGCAAAGTATAGTATAGTAGTATAGTAATAATTAGTTCAATCTGTCACACACTCTGAATCTGATCATCTCCCATATTCTTTTAAGTTGCATTGTTCTTAGGTTTCTACGACCTAAATAAGTAGATAGGTAATTATGTTAGGTGATTTTTCAATTCACACTTTGTAACAATATTATCGTGTATGTTACTACTACAGAAGCAATAGAAACTAATAGTGAGTAATTCAGTGAGAAGAAATTTTCCATGTTGAAGCAAATGGGCCGATCTTGCAGTAACGTCCGCAAATCCATTATCGCTGATCGTAGATCCTCGTCTGTTGAGGGAAAAAAAGTAAATATTAGTTGACTTACTACTTTACGTTTATTAGTTGTCTATTTTTGAAAGATTTTTAACCGACTTCAAAAAAAAGGAGGAGGTTATCAATTCGACTGTATTTTTTTTTTATGTTTGTTACCTCCTAACTTGCGACTGGGTGAACCGATTTTCTTGATTCTTTTTTTTATTTAAAAGCTGGTGCTTTTAAATAAAAAAAATTTTACTTTTAAATAAAAAAAAGTCACCATTTTAATATCTGATGATGGGATCTTGTAGAAATCGGGGGAACTCTTCAATAAATAACAGCAGATTAACCGCGATTGTTACTATAGCATATCTAAGCATTGTTTACGCCATCACACAACATAATATCACGCCTGTACTCACTACAAAGGTCAACCCTCCTCCCACTTTCCAAAATTAAATATATCGTGTAAGGTATTGTTTGAAAGGGCTTTTTGTAAAGATTTCAAACACAAGCACTAAAAAGTAAAAAATAAAAAGCATTTTTACAAAAAAAGACAACCGCCTTCAAAAACTACAAAATAAAAAATAACTTTAGTATTGGAAGTCGGTGGCAATACCTACATAACAACAAACAAAACCAAAGTCGCCGAGTTTTTGAAGGCGGTTGTCTTTTTTTGTAAAAATGCTTTTTATAAGTATGTAACTACTAAGTCTAAACGTTGTGCAGCAAATCTACACATACATGCACGTAGCGAGCCGCCTTTTCATGTGGTCATCTTTCGTTGCCAAGACTATTAAAAAGTAGTAGGCTTTCTGCTCTACTAGGAGGATATGACGGAAAAGTTGCCCCTATTGTTAATCCCTCCTACAAATGATTGCAACAGCGCGATTTCGCCTTACTTTCCTGCCTATCATACTTAGGACATGTAAGTGTTTGCATTAAATCAATGATCAAGCTTACCAGGATTTTTGTTTACTAAGAGATGGTCAATGACGTTGATGACTTGCTCTCTCTGTCGATAGGCCTGCTCGCATTGATATACCAAACTTATTATAATGGAAGCGCACGTTAGGAAACGCATTAGGCCTGATACTCCTGGTAAATAATTATAACTCTGGCCATAGTAGAGGGTTCGCTGCAGGGACAAATATTATTACAATCATTATTAATTTAAAAAATTGGCCTGCTGCGTCTTGGTTTACGCAAAGTTAAAGGGTTCCGTCGTCACATAGTACCATAAACCATACCATTTGTATAAATCTTTGAATACATATAAAACACTAAGAGACAGAGGCGACGCACTAGAAAGCCAAAGTTTTATATTATTAACAGTCGGGGAACTGGTACTTGTTATTACTTTACCAGTAGTACGGAATCAAAAAAGAAGGTAGGTATTGTTGATTTTTCCAATCTAAGCCCCTTTTTTTTGTCTGAGGCCTACTGTGAGAGAGAGAGAGAGAGTGAGCGATCATTAAAGTAATATTTTAGTAGGTAGGTACTTACCTGAGATCCCACGGCGATCCTTATTGCTAAATTCAAAATTTTAACCATATCTAAAAGTAGATTCAAAGTGTTCAGTAGAATCTGAAAAACGAAATTAATTTAAATAGATATTTATAGTGTCAACCGACCTTATCGTTGATTACCGGTCTTTTGTTTTAAGGATGGGATATCATCAAATGATTTCTTCCTGGGCTGAGCGGAAGAAAGTGTCAGAACTGTCAGACGTAAAACCATCCGTGTTCCTCATGCCCTTTGCGTTCTACACAACCCAAACACAAACGCAACAAAACAAATAACGCAACCCTGGCAGTATTACTTAGCGTCCTACCACGTCAATTAGGATACTCGCCTACTCGGTTGTTGGGACTAAAAGCTTCTGGTCGATTAAACGTGCTGAACCTCATTTTATTTAATAATGTCTAGTAGAATAAACACTGTCCCAATTTAGAAAGATATGAAGTTTACAGTCAGCCGCGAGGGCTAACAGACGGTTTTAATAATAAGCTGGAAATTAATTGAATTCAGTCAATGTCACAGAGTAGGTAGGTACTTTGTAATGTCAATGCAACACAAAGTTTTTATAAGTGAGTCAGTATTTCTGATTATTATGAAGTTAGATCCCCAATCGGTACCGTGACCACGTCAGGGTCACAACAGCGAGTGTCCACTGCTTTTACACAATAACTGCTTAATCGTAATTATGGTTCTAAGAAGCGACGAACCGACCTGAAGAAAGGCCAACTCTCGACGACCCAAAACACATCTGGCGAAAAATGTCGAGGAGAGGCGATCCAAAAATGTAATAGGGTAAGGCCAATCCATTTCAAGCCAGCATGTAGATGAGTTTTCGGTTCACAGCTAAAAGGCAAGACCAGGCAGAATAAAGAGTTCGGGGATCGCGGAAGGCGCGTAAGCTCCCGGGATCCCCGGTGTAAGTGTGGGACGGGAACACCGGGGGTTTTTGGTTTTTAGTCGGTAACATTCTGACACACGGCTCAACCTCCATATAGCGAGGGGACAACCAAGAGGATTTTCCACTCTGGAACAAAAAAAAGGCAGACGAAAGAGTAAGCTAGGTAAGACTTACCCTAAATCCGTACATTTTGTTGATGAACATCACTTGTTCTGTTAACAAGAGGTAACACTTGCTAATACGCTTAATTTCGATACTGTCGACTACACGTTCTTTAGGATTATGAGGTATCACACCGTCTTTGTCACGATACAGCCAATTTTTGTTGCGTACACAGTCTGTTAACTGCCCAACTGGACACAATTCTGTACAAGAATAGCAATTTTGTATAAAATTACTGATCATTCGCAATCGAGCTTCAATTTGCGTTATGTTCGCTATCACGTCTAATGTAGTCAGCATTTTAATCAATAGAAACACATATTCTACTGCATGTACCAACGGGATCAACCATCCGAATGTCACGACCCACGCTCCCAAATCGCCAAATGAACTCAGCATCCAAATTATTGTAAAAAATGTCATGACTTTCAAAAGTTTCCGTTTCAATACATAATAACAACTTGTATCAAGAAAGTTATCAATTTTTTCATACTGCTTAAAGTATTCCACATATATTTTTCTTCCATATTTAAAAACGAAGTATAAATCGACAGCATATTGGCAAATGTCTGAAATCACCTGTATCATGTCTGTAAGTCTGACAGAAACGTCCATCCTGGGGTAAACATTGTATATTTTGTAGTATAAACAATATACACTCAAACTTCCAAGTATAGAATAGGTACAAAAGCTTTTGATAAAGACGTAAGATTTTGATCGCGTTGGCTCTACATTGCCATTTATGGCAAATATTTTTAAGATCCATATTAAAGGTGTCATAGAACTATACGTTTTATTTATATAATATTTCTTTTTTGTAACGTCGCCAACTTGCATGATTGTAAGTAAGTAATACGAAACAGCGTTTGGAAGTCCGACCTCACTACACTATACTACCTGCTGTACTCACAGGCAGAATTAAACTGTTTCAATTTACAAATGTAGATAGACCTATGCGACCACTTCTACATAAACGCTTTTCGTATCATAAACATCAATCAATGGAACGACGTTTACATTAAATTAATGAAAGTTATGAAGTAGTATGAAGTGGCATGTTCAAAGTAAAATGTAATATCTATGTAGAGGTAGAGCGTAGGTGGTTTAGTGTGTCAGTTTGTTTGAATGGTTTTCGGGGGTTTACCGATGATCATAACTGTCGACATCGTCAAGTTTTTGTGAATGGGTATCACGTACTTTTTCACGTAGGTACATCCTAACTAATATTATAAATGCGAAAGTAACTCTGTCTGTCTGTCTGTCTTTCTGTCTGTCTTTTCTTCACGCCTAAACTACTAAACCGATTTGTGTGAAATTTGGTACAGGGTAAGTGTGAACCCCAACAAAGGACATAGGCTACTTTTTATTCGACTTCGACTTCGACTTCGTCTGCGTCCGCGATGTCCGACATATACGCGGACGAAGTCGCGGGCAAAAGCTAGTTGTATATAAACGTTAATTGTAAAGAATATAAAATGAATGAAAAATGAAGTACCTACTTAAAAAAAATTAAGTAAAAAAACACGAGCAAAGTAGTATTCGAAACTAGTTCATGAAAATGTATGTTTTTCTATGTTTTTATTGCTAAAACATTTTATTCAATTAACTAAAAACGTGGGTAGGGTCTCGGTCGGGTACACCCTAATGAAACCGGAGATTCTAGTTCCGCATATCGTATTGTCACAGGCTAATACAGGGTAAAATGGACATCGTAACGAAAACTTTTACCATTGGTTTTAGTACATTTACTTAGGTTTTGCCCGCGACTTCGTCCTTATAAATGTCGGTTATCGCGGATGCAGACGAAGTCGGGGACTAAAAAGTAGCCTATGTTTTCCTTGGAGTTATAACTTACACCATACCCATCAAAATCGATTCAGTGGTTTAGTCGTGAAAGCGTAACAGACAGAGAGATAGACAGAGTTACTTTTGCATTTATAATATTAGATAATTAGTATGGATTGTTTATAGGAATTAAGCGTAGAATAGTATAGAACGCCCCTTTCAGGGTGACATGGTCATGCTGATCAAACTCTCTATAAACAATTAAATCATAAAAAAGTTTATGGAATTTATTCTCGCAAGAGTGAGAGCCGTGCGGATTTGTACGAAAATATAGTAATACGAACCATTCCGAACTTCCAAACAAGTTGTAAATGAGCTGCTAACGACTCGTTTATAGTGTGGCTAGCCCCAAATTTTCGTTATTATAAACGATCAGGTAAAGTTATAAGTACTGTAATTATTTTTAATAATAAAATAAAGTTTGGACATTTGTGTAGGCACCTTAGACACCGATAGATAACTAACTAACTATTGATAAAGTTAAATTATAGGTAGGTTATAATAGGTAGTCGCACAATTACATCTACCAACCTAGGTATAGTTTAATTGGATTTCGTGCTAATTAAGCATAGGTACCTATTATATTTCCGTGCTAGAATTTTTAAATAAGGTTAATATAATTAGTCGGTCCCTACTTATCGCCATTAATAATTTAGTAGGTTTGGTAGGTAAGTAATAATCGACATGATATAAATGGTAGTGTGAAATCAATACACGCCCTCTGCTATTGCCTACAGGAGACGTACGTGGTCAGCAACAAAAGTCGGTTAACACAGTTAGGTATACTTTTACAAAATGATTATTATTTTGTAACTCACAATATCAATCGATAGGTATTCTTGTTTTATATATAATGTAAAATAGATAGTGAAGTATAATTAAACAATTGTTATTTTAATATTAACGCGCAGTTGTAATACAAGTTAATACAACTAACGAAACTTTTTTAAAATAACGTTTATCATCTTTTATAAGTGAAGTTTTACTGAAGAATAATCGACTTTCACTGCTGACTGTATCCTATGAACATTATTTCAAAATAATTATAGACTTGGCCACTACCCTAATGTCACACAAATTGTGATAAATTAGTGTTAATTAAAGATATTTATGCCTACTTCATAAATAGTAAAATATTGTTCTTGAAAGGTAGGTAGGTAGTTACAAGCGCTTTACAAAGCTTATACTTAACGGAAGGTCCAATAAACTGGCCCGACAGGCGACAGCTAAAAAGACTACAGGGGGGCCTACCACAACCTCTTAAAACAATATGTGAGTGGTTGACCAAAAAGGGACCAGCTGCCCTACCAATGCCTACCATGAACTCTTATTGCGATCCAAAAAACTGAATTGTTCTTCAAATAAGTCAATATAACGCATCAATTTATGCGTTATATTGACGTATTTGAAGAACAGCTGCCCTACCATGAACTCTTATTGCGATCCAAAAAACTGAATTGTTCTTCAAATAAGTCAATATAACGCATCAATTTATGCGTTATATTGACGTATTTGAAGAACAGTTCAGTTTTTGGATCGCGATAAGAGAAAATACGTCAATAAATGACATAAATTGATGCGTTTTATTGACTTATTTGAAGAACAATTCAGTTTTTTGGATCGCAATAAGAGTTCATGGTAGGGCAGCAGTTCAGTTTTTGGATCGCGATAATAGAAAATACGTCAATAAATGACATAAATTGATGCGTTATATTGACTTATTTAAAGAACAATTCAGTTTTTTGGATCGCAATAAGAGTTCATGGTAGGGCAGCTGGAGGGATTGGAAACCGTTAATTTTTTTTTTAATTTTTTAATCTGTGGTCTTTTAGCTTTGTTTTGATCTAACCAGAATATTTTTAGGTGCCGTAGTGATTTTTTTATGTTTTTTTTTGTGAGCCGAGGCCGAGCCGAAACTTGTTTCTGCACGAAATTTCAAACGCGATTTACTCGAAATCAATTATTTTCCCTTGAGGTCCCTTTTTGGTCAACCACTCACATATTATTTTAATATTACTTTGTAATTTCTGTTGTTGCATTTTCAACTCTCGGCGCTGATCCGAGCGTTGAAAATCCAACAGAGCGGAACGCAAAGTAATATTAAAATAATATTGTTTGTGGTAGGCCCCCAGGACCGACCAGGCCATATCGTATAATTTTAGCAAATTAATAAAAAAAATCAGTTTAATCTTAGTCGTTTATTTTTTGGTACGGGCCCTGATGTCATTGTTAACATCGCGTTAAGTAACAATCCCCGGAAGCATAACAGACTGTGCTAGACACCGCTCTCCTCAGATAAATTGAGAATGCTTACGGCTTTCAGTGAATGCACGATAATAATGTGCAAACATTAAAAAATAAAATCTTATAACCAATGATATTCTAATAAACAGATATGTTATACCCTTACAAAACAACAGAAAAAAGTGTTCCGCGCCGAGAGGCAGCACACATACACACATTTCATTCATTTTACATTTCACTACAAGTAAAAAAGGATAGCTTGATACAACCTATAGGAAAAAAAGTGACAGCTAGATGTTGTCAATTGCGCGTGAATGTGAACAGACATTATTCGAGCCACCAATCACCGCACGTTGGCATCATAGACTAACAAATTAACTAGGTAGAAGGTACAAACCGCGTGTACAGAATTTGTAGCCGGGATTTGTGCCTATGCAACGAATAAACTCTTTCTTGCTGTTGTCACTTAATAAAGTAATATAAACGATTCATTAATTCTTTGTTTACGATGTCGGCGACGAAGACCCCATGCACGTACGTACTATAACGCAAGTACAGTTAGTGATATTTTGTAAGGACTTTATAGTTAAGTTTAATTTTTGAAAGGATTCTATAATTTGTTTTTTTGAAAGGATTTTAAAGTTGTTTTCTTATGTTTTATTGTACTTATTAGGTAGGCAGAAACTTTAATTTACTGATAAGGATATTAGGAAAACTTGTCTGGTTAGAAAACATAACGTAAGGGAATTTGTGCAAAATTGGTGTATTATGTCTTATTGGAACGATGTTAGCGTAATCCAATTAGAAAAGTCTAGTAGGATAGTAATTTGAAAGGTTTTTGACGAAAAATTGTATGATAAGGAATAATTACGTAACTTGAAAATGAGGTTTTTTGTTTATGGAGGAATATTAAATATTTCTATCATATTTTGGTAAGATCACATAGAAACAAGGTTTACAAAAGGAATTGTAAAAATCGCGTAAGTATTGTAAAAGTTATAGTCGATTGTTCAAAGTGAAAATGTTAAAAAAACAATTTTTACACTTCAATGTTCTAGGGTTTTTGTCAGACTGTATTTTATCATTATGTAATTGATTTTAAGTATTAAGTATTAAATTATAATGAAAAGTTATTAAAAGGGAAACTAGAACTCTGGAGTAAAGATGACTTTACTGCCTAATATTCGCATCTGTACTTTTATTCTATGTCCGGAGTGCACGCATCCTTGTCGTTCTCACGACAAAAAATGTATTTTCCATCTCTTTCTTTTTTCTAACCTCAAAATATCAGAATATTAGGAAAATAATTGAAATATACTAATAAATCGAAGTATATTGCGTACTTACGTGTGGTATGAGATCCCTTGTGTTTTATTAACTTTGGTATCGTAATTGGTACACTTTCTAAACACACACGATGGCATTTTGGATGGTAATTACGTAGCAGCGCGCAACGTATCACTCGTAGTAGTGCCAGACACAGACTAAAGGCAATGCGTCCTAATTAGGAGGGTTTCTGGTCTTCACGTTTTGCGCGCTTATAACATATCTGTTTACTAAAATATCATTGCTTATAACTATGCCAACGAAGGCATTCATTCGTTGGGCCGGTGTGTGTGTAGGTACGCAGCTAGGGTTGCCAACTTTTTTTTTACAAGAAATAAAGTATATTCGGGTCTATGAAGAATATTAAACAGTATTTTAGAAAAATGAACAGTATTTTATTTATTTAGTGTTTTAAATACATATTTTTTAGAGTTTCTTGCACAACTTACTAATTTACAATCTTTTAAAAACTTCATACGCCTTATCACAATAGGGTAGATGACACCACCAATCAACTGACGTAGTACTTTTTCTAACCTGTCAAAACGCTATTCTCCCATAGATTTTATACGGTGTAAATAACTATTGGCGGGGGCACTGCCGTGCCCCCCGATGACGTCACTTTTGAGTAGACTCAATTGACTAACTATTTATAAATTAGAAAGCAATAAAAAATCAAAACAGACAGCCGGTCAAGCCCCGCGTGACACACCGGTATGTCATGAGATTTTTTCATCTGTCAACGGCTTTAACAGCTGTTTTTAATATGAATTTAGTCGAATATTGTCTCAGAATATTTTTAATCTGTATGCTAAAGATGTTGCCTTGCATAAAAACATCACTCGGAACGCAAATATCCATAAACAATATAGAAAAAAAATGTTGAAGTTGACATCTGGCCCACTTCAAAATTTTGTCAACAATGCGGGTTTTTGTTCCACATTTTTTGTGTTTTGTGATTTATTGTAGTGATTTGAAGGTAAGTGCAGTGTTTTTTACGTAGAATATTAGTTAGGACACCGTTATGTGTGATGTTTTTACGAAATAGCATCATAAAATTTGATTTTTTTGATTTGACAAGAGTCGTGAGAAATCGTAAACTTTTTTCAAAGAATTTTCGCTGTTTTAGTGCATAATCGACAGAAAATGGATGTAATATTCATTTAAAACGAGTGATTACTTCGTTCTAGACAATACTTTCATGAAATAGCATCATAAAATCACTTTGACAAAATAATATATACGTATTTACATAAATACCTACAAACGGCGCCGCGCCCTATGAAGTTTGAGTTGTAATATTATGAAAATGTTACGTATGATTCTCAAAAAAACGCTGTTGTTAGATTCCTTGTCTATTCATAATGTAACTTACAAAGTTTTGTGTACATAGCTACAGTAGTTTTATCACAAATCGATAAAGTACAAGAACATGTGTACTTTTAGCCATTCTCTGATAAAACCTTACTAAATAGAAATACCGTACTATGGTACGGTTATCGCTTATAGATAAGTATGTTCTCTGGTTATTTTCCATCACAAAACAGGTTTTGCTATCGCAGTACGTCGTACAAAACATGGATTAGAGTGTTTACAAAATCATATTTACATATGTATAAATACATATAAAATGGCGCCGCGCGCTATGAAGTTTGAGTTGTAATATTATGAAAATGTACGTATGATTCTCAAAAAAACGCTGTTGTTACATTCCTTGTTTATTCATAATGTAGCTTACAAAGTTCGGTGTACATAGCGACTCTAGTTTTATAACAGTCGACATAGAACAATAACAATACGATAACATTGTTTATTTTGGTCAGTTCTCAGATTACATTCATTGTTTACGAAAGGAACAAAGACAAAGGGCGACCGCTGTTACTTAACTACCTGCTTTGTTTATCTACGATCTCAAAACAGTCGCCCTTATCGCTCTACGACGAAGTCGAAACACTTACGAGTGTTTTTTGTGACTGGTGTCAAATTACGTCGTCATTACGTCATCGCGGCCCGCATGTGCGCGGGGATTGAGCGGTTAATTGAAAATGAATTGGGGTAACAGGGCTAAAATAAAGTGTTTCTTTAGAGAAGTTATGTCTTGGTATTATTGGTTAGTGATGTCATCTACCCTATTATAACTGAAATTAAATAAATGAGAAGCTCATTTTTTTTTTAAATTAATAGATGCTCTATTTCTATCTTCCCGCCAATTACCATTCATTACTGAAAAAACTCTTTTAGTAAAATGCTGAGGTGGCGGGAAGTGAGTGACAGTCTTGGATATTTGACATTAACAGATTCGGTCAGAAACTCAGTGTGATTTGTTTGTGGCTGCGCTGCACTGAGCAGTGAGTGCCCTCTGACTAAATAAAAACAATCCTTACTATCACTACATAGTATAAAACAAAGTCGCTTCCCTGTCTGTCTGTCTGTCCCTATATATGCTTAGATCTTTAAAACTACGCAACGGATTTTGATGCGGTTTTTTTTAATAGATAGAGTGATTCAAGAGGAAGGTTTATATGTATAATACATGCATAATATAGTAGAGAAACACTGATAATTTTAGAGGTTTCTAATGTGATGTCGTAAATAAACACATTTTTTTGCGCTTACATTGTAAATGCTGGCTGAACCCTTCGAGATAGATCAAAATAATGTACTACAGTATTGTAAACCTTAAAAAGGTCTACAAAAAAGTCCGCGGCGGTATATGTCTATCTCTTAGGGATAACCCACAATAACCATTTTTTATCCCTTACTTTTTACGAAAAATAATGGCTTATCTAGGAAGCAATTTTAGGCAATACAGCATTAATCCTTATCCAATTAAGTACCTTAAAAACATTGTGCATTTCATATAGATCATTATGGCCCTTTACAGCATGCAATTTAAATAAATATTTTTGAAGATATTACAGATTTAAAATGCAGGTACATAGCGTCTGCGGCGACGCCGGCGGGAGGTCCCGGCCGGGAAGCCGGCCGGTGGCGCTTGCCTAAAAGCTGTGAACGTTGTATAAAAAGAAATTTTATAGAATATTTAGTGTCAGCATTGCACCCGTGCGAAGCCGGGGCGGGTCGCTAGTAATATTATAAATGCGAAAGTAACTCTGTCTGTCTGTCTGTCACGCCTAAACCACTGTACCGATTTTGATGAAATTTGGCATGGAGATAGTTTAAGACCTGGGGAAAGACATAGGTTACTTTTTATTAGACTTCGACTTCGACTTCGTCTGCGTCCGCGATAACCGACATTTGCGCGGACGATGTCGCGGGCAAAAGCTAGTACTTAATAATGTGTTTGCATTTTGATGCTGAAAACAGTATTTTGTATACTTTATTTTTGTTCAACAGTAAAAAGTATAATTTAGTGAAAAACAGTTAATACTGTTGAAAACAGTCTATTTGGCAACGCAGCATAAATGGCAAACTGATGATATCATAACTCATTTTGAAGACAAAATCAAAAACTTTAAAAAATAGAACTTTCATTAGTTTGTTGTAGATGATACCGTCCTATGACTTTAGATCCTGGCCATTGTGGCCAATGGTTTTTTTTTTTAGGCTATTCTAAATTCTAATATTAAAGTTCTTATCAAAATCGACCTTGAGACTACTTTGAGTAATTTTCGCTCTTTCATGGTAGATTCTAGATTTAGATTTAACCATCCACGCACGTTTGGAAACATTTTGCATTTGCACTGGGGGCTTACCATCACCTTTTAAGAAAACGGTCAAATGCCTGTCAGTCAACTTCCATTCAAAAGCAGGCCTGCTTAGGAATCGCTAAAAATCGTACCATGACCGTATTAAAGGTGAACGATTATTGAACGGCAATGCTTGTCTCTGCCTGCTTTGATGATGAAGATGAAGTCTTAGTGTTGTGACTAAACAACGTTCAAAAACTACGATATAATTTTCTAACACATTACCGGTTTTTTTTTAATGATAATAACTTTAATTTCTTAGATAAGTACACGTTATAACTAAGATTATGTATTACAACTTACCATGATTTATTATCTAAAAGCTCTAAAAAGCACAAGTTTTACTTTAAAAAAACCTTTTTAACAATTAAAGATACAATGTGATATTCAGAACGTACCTACGTTCATCAACTGTCAGCGCGTAAATATAAACAAACATTTCACTTTTTTAATTTAATGATTTTCACAGCCTTTTACAAAAGTAAATATAATGTTCAAAGCCCTACTAGAAATTAAAGTCGATAAGAAGTACTTTATTTATTGTGGTATAGAGTGCTTTTGGTAAATTTTGTTTCCGCAGTCACAATTATTGTAAAAAAGTATTTTGTTGTGTTCTTCCTACAAAAATACACACAATTTATAACTGGGTACATTTATAGTAAAGGAATTCATTGAAATATCGAAATACAAGAACCGCAATGCCTATAATCCAAGAAACATAACCTTTTTACAGGAATGCAACGGAGCCCCAGTATTCTTGACATCTCCTAATCTACTGAACTGAAAAACAATATAAGTATCTAGTAATTCCATCCAGTGGAGAGCCTAACTAATTAATCATTATACATACCTATGTATTTAGGATGAAAATTAAAATAAAGAATAATACTCATGATGTGTTTTTATATAAATATACCTGCATATTAGAAACCAACAAAGTACACCATATGAATTTATGGCTCCTCAGGCAGTCATCTCTGTTACCAGTTTTTGTTCTTGTAAACTTTCATTGCATTTATATGGATGTACTTTAGCTTTAAGCATTATGTAACATCTTTATAAACAAATGGTATGCAATAAATGAATATGAATATGGATAATATGGGTTCCTACTTATATGTATATATGTTTCAGTCAGTCATAAGAAAGTATCATGTGATAAATGATAATAATTTAATTTGTAAACAGGTAAAAATTAAACACATTTTTTTAAACTAGATGCGGTCATTGTTTTATTTTCATAAATTTACTGTGTTACATTATGTTGTGTAGAAACACATGCATTTGCAAAACATTTGTGATTGGAAATGTAGCACTTGATGGGCTAATCAACATCTCAATCGAGCCTTTAGTACATCAATGGTCCTCTCAATAATGTTTTGGGTCTTGTTATGCTTCTCAGTGTAAAAGGCTTCTGGAGACTGGTTCTGCATTCCAAATAAAATTGATGTCATTATTGTGTTTCTGAGTCAATACCGAGAATCTCCTGAAATAAATGGATTAAAAGATTACTTGCTTATGTTTTTCATTGTCACTTTAATACACAGCAAATTATGTTTAATAGCAAGGAACATACACAAGAAACACACTAGTGTAGTTATGCTCCACAATAGAAAATCTGAGGAATTGATAACACTCACCTTAGTCTCTGCTTAGATCACTAAGCCTTTGGAGGATTTATTATTTTCATTATAGGTTCAAAACCCTCGCACAAACGGGGGACTAAATCTTTTGATAGGCCTGTAAAATACAAATATTAATTGAGTATTGTAGATTTTGTAGAGTAGGTTTTTATTTATACTTACATTACGTATTTTCATAGGTTTTGGTTACCATTGATGATTTTAAGTTATATCTTCTTACCTATATTAATTGATTCTTATTCCCTGTCATTAACTTCATTATTGTTATTTATTTCCCAAATGCAACGCCGTTGGTATGTTTTTCCATACGATTTTCACACTTCAATTTTATTATTTACATATTTCGTACTCGTTACACAGCTACAAAAATGAAAAAGTCTGGTTTAATTCGCTTACAATTCTCACTATCCACTTTAAAAACTCTTATTATATATATAAACCTAACATGTTGCCACGAATATCATTTTAGATTACAAAACGATGTTGAAAAAGCTAGTCCCATAGTAACTTTTTAGCAATCGCTAATTTTGACATTACAGCCGTTCCATTATCATTTTGCTGCTGTCAAATAGCACGTCATAGTACGAAAGTCTATAGAAAAAAAAAGGTGAACGGTTTTGTAAACGTTAACTTAGCAGGCCTGTTACAGGCCTGCTATAACGATGTCATAGTACAAAATAGCGAGGCAGTTCAATATCCGGGCAACTTCTGCCCTGCTATAGAGGTGATAGTAAGCCCCCTGTAAACAAAAAGTTTTTGAAGTGTCCATGGTTTTATTTTTATATTCTCTATATGAGTAGTCATCTTTCTCTATGATATATTATATTCTGTGGTAGCCATAGAGTATAGTAACTACAGTGTCCTAACTTTACTATTATAGTAATCTGTGGTCTAACTGTTTAATTACTGTGATGCTGTGGTTATTGAAAGAAAGAAAATAAATTAGTTTTCAATGTTTATTGTGTATGTTTATTTCTAATTTGAAATTTATTTGTTTCTAACTATCATGTTTAAGTACCAATGTGTTCTTCTTAACCTATAGGTCGTGAAGTTTAACATAGTAAAGTAATTTTTAAAACTGGAGAAGGCTTGACTTTGGTAAGTGTTTTGTAACGAGAATAAATTTTATTTATTTATAGGACTATAATTAGAGTCCATCATAAAACTTATTTGATGCATTAGAAACCGATATAATATTGCGTTAGAAACCGAGATTTTACGAGTTAATATGCTAGAAAAAAGGACCAATGCACGTTTTTAACCGTGTTGTGTTTTTTATATTGATACCATGCCCCATATACGTCCCACTGACCCATGCCTGCACAATCAAACCCCTAAGACGACCCACTGACCAAACATTCTTCCAGTCTGAGTAATTCTTCAATCTTTTGAATAAAAATAGTCGAAAGATATTGTAGCACCCATTATCTCTGGATACTTCAGGCTTGGGGCCTGGTTTCACACCTTTATTACTCAACCTTTGGGTAGACACTATACACCAGATATAATTAGAGAATAGAACGGAATTTGTATCATATTATCTGCCAAAACATAGTTAAAACTTATTTGTGCCTAATAGGATGTGTTGAAACATGCCATCTTGGTCTAACTCTATTTTCATACCCAGGTCTTTCTGATAGTATTAGATAGTCATTATTTTTTACATTGGTTCCAGAAGCTGTCATGGGAGGTTGCCGCTGCAGTTTCCGTAACTGTTCTTTACGAACAGATGGAAAAACTCATATGTTTCACTATCCTGTTTTTGATAAAGTCCGCTGTCACCAATGGCTTACAAATGCACATAAATTAGAATTTCTCAATTTAAAAGTGTCACAGCTCAAGAACAGAGTTGTATGCCAACATCATTTTAAAGATGACTGCTTTATGAATTTCATGGTTTGTTTAGGATTAAATCTTTACCTAACTTTGGTGAATAAGATAAATATTGTATGTACTTAAATAGTGTCGCTTTTGTTGAAAAGTAGTTATTAGTGAGTAAACAACATAATATCAAGCTGTACAGTTTCAGTATATCAGACCTCACTCAGGCAATCTAATGTCAGCTTATACTGGAAGCGAAATTGCATATCATATGTACACCTCTATGTCTTTATGATTGATTGCTAATTAGATTTAGGTATGGTCTTATGAATTTATTTTGATTATAATTATTTTATAATTTTGATTGCAGAAAGACAGACTTACATTTGACGCAGTGCCTACAGAAGATGGACCTTATTGTGATTCTAGTCAGACAGATGAAACAAATATTGAACGAGATGAGTCAAAAGTGTTCAGTATATCTCTTGATGATATTGAAAATGAATATTTGACATTAGGAGATAAGAGAGCCAACTTCTCAGTGAAATATGGAGATTTCTTAACAAATTGTGATTTAATGGACTTAGATTCATTAAACTCACTTAACCAGATAAGTGATAACAATCAGATTTCTATAAAGGGCCTGTCTGAAATAGAGCCAGTTTCAAATGTTCCAAAAATTCAGGTTCTTAGGAAAAGACCTGCTAAAAGCATTCAACCCCTTACACGCAGAAATAGAGAAAAACGTTATGGAAACTCCAGCCGTAGTATTATAAAGAAAACTTATAAAAATACATTAACTCCAGGTAATCTGACAGTAAACCATGATAACACCATAGATATCAGTCAGCTAATTGAAACTCCGAGAACAAAAGAAGACAAAAAATCATTGAACATTGTATTCACTCATGTGCCAGTTGAATTTGAAAGCACAAAATCAAATGACGAAATTCAGGAAAATTTAGATCAATCAAAATTAAATATTCAGTCAATTGACTTAAGAGCTTTTGATGATGCGAAACTATTAAATGATCAGGCAATTGACGTCAGAGCTTTTAATGAATCAAAACTATTAAATGAAAATGTCCAGTCAGTTGATGTTAGAGCTTTTGATGAATCAAAACTATTAAATGATCAAACAATTGATGTCAGAGCTTTTAATGAATCAAAACTATTAAATGAAAATTACCAGTCAGTTGATGTTAGAGCTTTTGATGAATCAAAACTATTAAATGATCAGGCAATTGACATAAAAGCTTATAGTGAACCACAACTATTAAATGATCAGTCAATTAAAGTATTTGATGAATCAAAACTGTTAAATGATCAACCATTTGATGTAAAATTATTGAATGAATCAAAAGTGTTAAATGATAAACTATTTGATGTAAAAGTATTGAATGAACCAAAACTATCAAACAACAATGCTAACAAAACTTTGTTGAAGGAAAGAAAAAAGATAAGGATTATATCTGAGAAAAAGATCTCTGAGCCTGTGCCGCTAATCGGAAAATTTGAACCAGTTTCACCTACTAGAATTTTAAATTTCCCAAATAAGAGAAAGTTTTTTAATCAAAATCCAATAGTTGAGATTCCGAAAGTACCAGTTAATACTACTTTAGAAACCGCATTTATTGCAACGGAGCCGTCAAAAGATAATGTTGTCTTAGGAAGAGCTGAAACTGAACCTTTGAATATTACAAGTAGTAGAACAGATAATGTTAATCCTCAGGAAATAATAAATGATGTAATAAATTTCATTCCTAATGAGGTTTTACCTAATAATGCCTCTCCTCAAAGAACTAAACGTGATGTAATGAATAAAAGTCCTAATGAGGTTTCACCAAAAACTTCATTGTTTAAAAATAGAATACCTCCAGAAAGAATGGCTGCAATAGCAGAAAAAAGAAAATTTAACATGAAATTAAGGGACATAATTGAAGATTGTCTAGACAAATTAGACAGACCAGACAAATCAAATCTTGATAAGAGAAAAACGAACATGATGGAAAGTAAAAAACAACAAGTTGGATCTTATCTTGCTAAAAATCCAGACCTACCTAATGTCCAAGACTATACAATTGCTTTCTTAGAAGCGAGAATGAAGAAGATGGAA
The DNA here is from genome assembly GCA_949316365.1 of Hoplodrina blanda. Lineage (NCBI taxonomy): Eukaryota > Metazoa > Arthropoda > Insecta > Lepidoptera > Noctuidae > Hoplodrina > Hoplodrina blanda. Next base: position 10,696,693 of record OX438592.1, read on the forward strand.
AATAATTTACTTAATAAAATAGAAGAAAATTCCCAAAGAATTGTGGAGTTAAAAGAAATATATGCACCATCATGTGGTAAGAAAACTGTGCACACACAAACGTCAGTTACCGAAGATGTACATAAAAAACAGCTTTATCAAGAACTATCGAAATATTTAAGTCAAGAAGCAAATAGTTTAGTATATGAAGAACTTTTTATTAATAAATATACTAAAGAGGGCCCCTCGTCCAAAAAACGGCGCAGACGCAGGTGATAAAGGGTTGTTGTAAATAAAATAATGCAGTTGTTAAATATGTTGCTAACAATGATTTAGTATAATTATACATTATATTTATTTGCTTGGTTACTTTTTTTTTATTTCACTTTCACCAGACTTTTTCCAACGTTGTCCCCTCTAAATAATCCTATAAAAGCATCAACAGTTGATTCAAATCCCTCAGTAATATGTTCTTTGTACTTTAGTTTTCCTTCTTTTACCCATTTCAAGTTTTGATTGACGCCTTCAATAGTGCGATCGGCAAATCTGTTGACCAGGAACCCTTCGATTTTTAACTGTTTGCCCACAATGAATAATTGGGTGATTGTCGCTGAAAATTAATATAAAAAATAGGTTGGTTTCAAAAATATTCGAGGCTTAAATAACGATACACCTACACACTTAAATAAATGTGCTCACCTTTCCGCTTTTCGGGATCGGTTTCATTATAACTTGAAATGGCACCACAGACGGCGATCCTCCCGTACACGTTCATCTGCGCCATGACTGTGCTACTAATTTCTCCGCCAACATTATCAAAGTAGCAGTCCACGCCATTTGGGGCATTTTCTTTAAGGAACTTTGCTAGATCTGTAGTTTTATAGTTTGCTGCATAGTCAAAACCTAGTTCTTTGACTAGCCATTCACATTTTTCGTTAGTGCCAGCAAATCCAATAACTCTGCATCCTGTAAAGTTAAACATTAATGCCATTACACCTAAATGCAAGTAGTTGGTCTAAGGTCGTGAGCAATGCAAAAAATGAGATAAAGCAAGGTTCAAAACTTTAGATGAACTTCTTGATAGACCCTTTTCACATGCATACGGCGTGGCACGGTCGCCGTGCCGTGTGAAAGCTCTCATGGTAGCTCATGCATTAGGTACTTTACACGGCACCGTGACCATGTGCAAGTGAAAAGGGCCTTACACTTACCTAAAATCTTAGCAATTTGTCCGACGTGCGACCCCACAGCACCCGCAGCACCTGACACGACCACAGTTTCTCCTGCCTTCGGTTGGCAGATATCATTAAAGCCAAAATAAGCCGTGTTCCTGTGGGTTGTAATTTATATACTCATCTAAGTAATTGCATTGGTAGGTAAGGTGCATTGGGGTAATTACGACAACCGGGTAAATTCCGATTTTATTAATTATGCACCTTAGTGCATTGGGGTAAAAGATAAATCGGAATATACCCGGTTGTCGCAATTACCCCAATGCACTATAGTTTAAATTAAAATATACTTCGATGAAATGGCGGTCCTTACCCTACTCTCCCACAGACTCCTAGGGCCAAAGACACAGGCAAATCTCCGAAGTCTGGTAGCTTGTGAAGATAAGGTTTTTGCCCACAAAATTTCTCATTTTCGGGTTTCGTGATTGTATGGGTTCTCCAACCGAAATGTCCCATAACCCATGATCCTACTGGGTACTCGGAATTTTTGCTTTCTATCACTCTGTAAATAAAGATATAATCAGCTTTTCATTTGATTTTTTAAGGTTCGAATATAATTACTGAAGCCTGCATCAAACCAAGGTCTGCCTTGGGATTCTTGATTCGAACTCTCATACATAATGCGCCAAGCCATCTAGATAAAAAAACATGAAGATAAACTTGCACAATTTTATTGCATGTGCAAATAAATAAGTAGGTAGCTAATAGATACTGACTTCGCAATTTGGCCGCCAATCATGTCACAAGGGAAGGTCGCACCGAGTTTCATGCGCTGGTAAGGATCAACACTGATGTAAGCTGCTTCAGCAAGGAATTCTGGAATAATTAAATAACTAGTGTAGGTACTTTTTAGGTTTCGATAACTATAAAACTGCCACAAATTAAATTAAATAACTAAAAAAGTTGTAGGTTTTCTGCAAATAATTCACTTACCATTTTCTAGCAATTCAGGAAGAACTTCTTCGACAATTTTGAAATCACTTGCCTTCGGTTCTCCTTTAAAAGGATTAAGAACAACGTATTTCTTTGCGACGACCATTGTGAATAGATAAATATTGCTTAAAATGTTTTTTCTTGGATTGAAATACCTAGTAAGTTCTACAAATCAAATGTAAATGATAAAAAAATGATTTGAGTGAAACTGCAAATTATCAACTTTACCGGTTTAATCTTTGAAACAAATAAATGTTTTGTATCTTATTTCCATAACATAAAGTCTATTTTCTAGGTTTTGTAGAAATGTGTCCAATAAGCACTTCAAACACGTTATCTTTTTAGTTGAAGGCCGTAGACGACATCTCTTATTTATGATGACTTGCATAAAATATGTATAATAATTTGAGTGTGTTTTCGGTGATCATTGAATTGATTTTTAAAGTATTAAAAATTGTTTTTACTAGGTATATTTTCCGCGAAAAGTTTTAACCTAGAACTAAGACATTTCCTATTTATTAAAAAATCCGTCTAATGTTGTCTATGTTTTTATGTTATCTGTATTCATTTGGCGGCAAATTTAATTTATAGTGCGTTTCACCAAGGTTTCACCGAATAGTTCCTATGGCGTTATGTTGCCTACTCTGTCATGAAACACTGTCTGCAATACTGAAAAATATTGCTGCCAACATAACGCCATAGGAACTATTCGGTGAAACGCACTTTACCATGATATGTGATTTGGTATTTCTATAAGGTGCATTGGGGCTATTTCGAAAATGGGTATATTCCGAAAATGCAAAAAATCTACCAAACGCAGCAATATATTCCTGCTGCCAACATTAGGCAAAGTGCCATCTTGGATTTACTTATGGCGACAGACGGCCCGAGTCACCCGCACGAACATTACGCGAGTGTCGTCAAATCATTCAAGACAAGTGATTTCGCGCCGAAATTTGGTGATTCGTAATAACCCCAAGATAGTTTTCTCGAAATCCTGGTAAGTTATTTCAATGTTTGTTTGTTTTTATGATAGGTTTTTGTTTTGTGCCTAATGATAATAGGAATATAAGGTATCAACCACAGATATAGATAGACATAGATAACGCAAGTATCACGATCTGTATGAAAACCAAGCGTGCCATTTTTTGACTACCTATTATGACGTCACAAGCACTATTTAGTGATGGGAAAATCAAATCGATTCAAAGACGCCGCCGCGTACGGCGCCCCCCTCGTCCTACCCCCCGCCATGCGCCAGCGGCTCACCCGGTCAGCAGTACGCTGAAAATCTTTGTAGTGAGAGGTTGCGTGCTCGAGCGCTTGCGTTCCGACGACGTGCTAGTTTTTGGATACCTTTGCCATAATTTTTTAATAACATATAATAATAACAACAATAACAATAATAATATAAATAATAAAAATATAATAATAATAATAACATAATTTAAATCGATTTATGAATCGATTTTATGACAGAGTAATGAGATGTACAGAGGAATGAGATAAACAGAAAAATGAATGACAAAATAAAATTCCTGATCTGCTTATAAGGCAGTTAGGAGTATATATTTTTTACAAAATTGTAAGTATTTCCCTAATTATTTCTTGTGATTGTTGTAGACTATCAAAATGTTGGAAACAAAGACAAAATCCAGAGAAGAAATTTTAGAAGCAAAACGAAAAGCATGTAAAATACGTTATATTAAAATCAAAATAGATCCAAAATTACATGAGCTACGAAAACTTTTTCCCTTCCACAAAGCTTGCTTCCTCAAAATGTATTGAACAAATAGTGCTATGCTTTGTTGGGAACCAATCTTTGTTTCCCGTCGCCTCAATCCATTTTTGTTTTAAATTGGGTTCATGTGGAAAACTAAAAAAATCACGAAACGTTACGATTATTTATTAAAATTGTCTACAAAGTACTTATATAATACAAAATCATTCCTCTGTTTCCGAAATCGATTCTTGAGAATCGATTTGTGTTGCATATGATGAACAGCACTAATCGCTAAAATTGACAGAAAAATGATAAAAGTCCCTGTACTACAAAACCGAAACGATATACGATAGTATCGCTTGTTTCGATATTCATTACTTGTTAAAACAAAACGTCTCATCGACCGCTCCAAGTAAAAGCTGCAATGTAATAGGAACGTTTTGTTTTTCTCAAATTTGGTATTACCAGGTATTACTGAGGGTATTCGATTAAAAATAATTGTTTTTTTAATTAATTACGCATAATATTAATCATAAAATGACTTACCGATGGAAGGAAACGTTTACTTTATTTTTTCTCCTCGCATTTGTACAGTTTTTACAATTTATAACAGCACAATTAACCATTTTAATATTTTTAACTGACGTTCGACTAGCGCTATGCTCCGATGCAGACTGAGCGCGAAATTGGCCACTTACGATTATTGTACGTAAGCTAGGCACGCGAAGTAGTTGCTCTCGCGTTATCTATGTCTATCTATATCTGTGGTTTCAACTGTGTTTTTTATTTTTTTTCTGATTTACCCCTCCGGGTTTATTTCGATATGATTGTTTCGCAATAACCCCACTTACGTTTTCCTACTGTAATTGTCAGGAGTTCTCAAAGTGTATCGTATTTTTGACCCTGTGAAAAAGTCTGTGATTCTTATGTGATTTAATAATTATGTTTATTGTTAATATAATTTGTTGATTCTTAAATAATTATAATTGTTACCCACTTTACTCAATGTGAAGTTACGTACTTATAAAAATAAAAATTGATCTCACTGATGAATTGTTTTATTTTATTACTAGCTGACCCGCCACGACTTCGTTCGCGTGGTATCCTACACTACCAATACTCCTACCCTAACCCTGCCTTACCCTACCCCCTACCCTACCCCTACCCTACCCTACCCCTACGCTTCCCCTATCCTACCCCTACCCTACGCCTACCCTACCCCTACCCTACGTGATAACGTAGCTTCTAATTTCCGAAAGAATTTTCAAAATCGGTTCAGTAGATCCGGAGATTACCCCCTACATACAAACTTTACAAACAAATGTTACCTCTTTATAATATTAGTATAGATTGACATTCTATAAAAGACATTAATTAAGAAAATAAGTATGTACCTAAAAATAACTTTGTTTACCCATCATGCAGTTTTAAATTTCCTAAAATCTCAAATGATATGTTGAGAACCACTGTCACATATGTCTGAACATCAAGGTTTTTCTGGGGTAATTCCGTAATACAAAGTTATAGGAATTCAAATTTACGGTTATTATTTAAAAAACTTACGATATCAAAATCTATGGGGTAACTACGATGGAAAATGAAATGTAAACTCTGGCTGAAATGCAATAAAGGCGACTTTTGAGCTCTTCCGGAATTACCCCGCGATAGTTCGCAATTATCCATATGACCCAAAAATATGGTTCTTTATTTAAAACACTTTCTTTAGCAAATCCAACGATATATTTAAAAATATAATTTATGCTTTTCAAAGGCTTTTCAATACCTATGCAGATCTAAAACAGTAAGACTCGTAAAATAGAGCATTCCCGAATAATCAAGTGAAATGTTCACCTCTAGTCATCTCCTAGAAATTTCTATCGGAATTGCCCCAATGCACCTTACTAATATTAAAAAAGGCTGGACATGTTTGTCGCATGTCGAACGATCAATGGGCCCGTAGAGCCCAAGATTGGTGCCCCGATATGGCGAGACGGAGACGCGGCAGACCACGAAGATGGCGGAATGACCTGGTCAACTTTCTTGAGGATTGGCAAGACGTAGTGCAACATCGCGATAGATGGAAGGAATGGAGGGAGGCCTTTGCCCAGCAGTGGGACAGTACGGGCTAGTTAATAATTAAAAAATATATGTAATTAAGTCGTGCTTCCATGTAAGTCGTTCACCGAGTCGCTAAAGTACCCCCTTGGAGTTTGCCGAAAAGCAATGAACCGCAGTATTCTGAGTGTGTAAAAAAAGACTGGACAAAATCCGGAACAACACGCTGCGATCCAACCAAAACGGCCATTATAGAGTAGGCTGCCAGGCTTGAATTGGATTGGGCGAGTCACATTAGCCGCATGTTGAGTGACCGCTGGGCACGTAATGGTCTTCACACAATGGGTGCCTGTTAGTCCTATTAATATTGAACTAGGTATGTATATTGCTGCATAATTGGAGTATTTATTACTTTGAAAAAAATGGAGACTAAGGGTGCACCCACATTATTTTATCGACGCGGAATCGGCTAACACCGGTCAAAAAAGCCTCTAAGTCTACGTAATAAGAGTGTTACTAATACCATTCGCATCGGCTCGGCTAGGACGACGCATCGCGTCGCCGCGCCGGCGGACGGCGAAAAGAGCCGTTTGCCCATTAACTGATCGCATCGTCAAGTATTGTGGTGATACGCACTCGGCGATTCCGCGTCGATAAATGTGGGTGCACCCTTACGCGCGAGTCGGCGCGACTCTGGTCGGCGCGAGACAGCGCGTTTACATCTAGTGTAGGCACAAAGGTCAGCGTGATACCACTTCGTACTATGAATGCTACGACGCCGACGTTGTACCTACGTATTAATAGCTAGGCTCTCTGCGGCTGCTCTGCGCCGGTAACCGAGTGCTACACACCAGCAGCATAGAGGAGGAAAGCAGTATTTTTAAAACCTTTTTGTGTAACACTTGACAGAAATCAAATGTTTGTAGTTTATACCTTCTAAGCGTCATCCCTCATGCTTCGCTCATAATGACATCTGAAAGGGATAAGAATTGGTTTTTATTTGCAGTTCACGTTTTTGTTATGTTGTAAGATGAATGATGTTGGAAGATACATTGTATAGCAAGAATGTGCTCCACACAATCAGGCCAAGATAATGTTTCATTAGAATATAAATTTGTTTTATGTGCGGCATTTTAATGTGACTGTATCTATCTTTATAAAAACATTTTTTCTTGAAAATGGGACGGCATCGCAGTGAAGAAAGTGAATTGAAGAAACACACTAAGAAAAAGGACAATGGTAAACTGTAAGTCCTATTATACTGGTATTTTAGCTGCGGATTTGCCGTTTGTAGATATTCGTTCACGATTTGGCTAAGCTCTAACAAAATTACTTCTACCCGCAGTTCAGAGGGCCTACCGCCATCTCATAGAACAGTACAATTTTAATATTACTTTGTTATTTCTGTTGTTGGACTTTCAACTCTGGGCGCTGACCCGAGCGTACGACCTTACTTCTTCCACGGTGATTATTATTAATTAGTCAGGCTGGAAGGTAGGTAGCAGGCTAGCTGGCCCACCGAATCGCTGGACGAAAGTACATACCTATTTCAGCATCGTCACCCTTTAATTGTTTGTGCAGAATACATACATACATAATATCACGCCTGTAATCAAACGTTAAGCAGAGGTGTACACCCACATTTTGCCAGTTATGTTAAGTCCCATGTAATAGGGGGCTATTGCCATCAACGGGACACAAATCCAGACTCCGAGACTGTTACTGAGAAAGTCCCTGCTGCTAATGAAAACCCAATAACACTTTGCCCGATCTGGGAAATGAATCCAAGACCTCATGCTCAGTAGTCGCGCTTTGCGACCACTAGACCAACGAGGCAGAATATGATCAGAGCAGGCAGGCAGAGTAAGATAAGTAGGTGATTTAAATGGGTAATGCTGTTTCTCTATAACAGATTTACCGTAACAGAATGTGTTTACCCTTATTTTTTTATCATTTTCAGCGATAAAAAGGAAAGTAAACAAAAAGATACTGCGCCATCTATATCTTATTTAACATTGGTATAGTTCAATTTTTTTAATTGTTTTTTTTACTTAAGTTAAACTTTAACTTGGCTTTTTTATTGTTTTTTAATCCATACTAAAGGAGTCTGCCCACTACACTGTGCTAACGTGTCGTGAACGTGTTAGTCGAAAAAGTATTCTTTGACTGATGACAGTAACGTAACGGTCTAGTCCGTTACGTCACCGACTAATGCCGTCGCATGTCATGAGACAATTGCCGGTCGATAAGTTGGACGTTCCAGTGGGCATAGTATTCCGTGTCATGTTTTTTTCCGCGCCCGATACGTTCATAGCACGGTCATTGTATGATACGACCACTCCTCTTCATAACATTCCACGGCAAAACTCTAAAAACCTCTAACATCCTTTCGTGTATGTCAAAACATCGAAATATTTGTGCTCTTTCCATTCCGGAAATAGATATCCCACCAAAAACATTCTGTAAAAAACTAGCCAAGTCTCGATGGAGCTGCTTGTTTATCTCTAAAAAGTAATGAAATCTAGACAAAGTCGTGCCAAGTCTAAGGTTCCTTACTGCGATTTCTTTATTATTATAGTTAATGTTGTGTGACTTGGCCGTTGAACATTCTTTATACGTTAGTGTGTACAAGTCAATTTTGTTTACACGTAATGTTATATCTGTTGTAACTACCTATATATATACACATCAAAAAAGTCTAGGGATCAATATCCCTAACAAATGTTAGGGATGTTGATCCCTAGACTTTTTTGATGTGTGTATGTTTGTTAAGCCCATACTGGTATTGGTAATTGGACGCATAAGTATTATTGAAATACGCAGCTTTATCAAGCCTACAATTGTCTGGTTATTGAATCAACGTTTTCAAAGTGGCAATTTTCCATCGTCAATGGGTAGCGGTTCCGGCGACATGACAAATTGGTGCAATGGTGTCATGAAGCACCTGGTTTTGTACCCTTGTGTACCCTTCAACGGCCAAGTCACACAACATTAACTATAATAATAAAGAAATCGCAGTAAGGAACCTTAGACTTGGCACGACTTTGTCTAGATTTCATTACTTTTTAGAGATAAACAAGCAGCTCCATCGAGACTTGGCTAGTTTTTTACAGAATGTTTTTGGTGGGATTTCACTTCTTTTTGTAGAAACTTCTTTCTAGTTTCTGCAGAAGAATATTGAAACGGTTTTGAATCATTCTAAAATATTCAAAATATTTACTTTCATCTTTAATTAAATTGTATATTGTAAAGCATTGTCCTTCAGTTTCTCCTAATTGCCTTGCCCGGCCATGCTTCATGCACCCATTTTAATATTTTTTTTTGCCTAAATGCAGCTCTTCTTCTTCGTCTAAATAAATGGGTATCATAGCGAAACTTAGCGGACATGTTGCCGGAACTGTGACTCCACTGACATGTGTGAATTAAGTCACTGCATGCCGCATAACTGTATCACTGATACGGGACGGTGTCGGAACTATGACTTCACTGATATGTGTGAATTAACTTTAAGGCTGCTGCACACTTGTTACACCCGACGCCATTCTAGATGAAATATGGCCAATGAGTACAATTCACTGACGGGACGAGTTATAAGTTCGCCTTTATTCTTCCATACATCCTCTATGAATGCGTTTACACCTGTCAGTGTCAGTGACGACACAGTGATGTCAGTGTCATTTACGCAGTTTTTCTGTATCCCTGACAACGTATATAAAGTGGGTCACAGACAAACGCGGAATGTTGTGGCGACCGCGTCAGTTGCTTTTAACAACAGGCCTCGTGTACTGCTTTGTAAAATGACGCCAAATATGGAAATTGTGATAGAAATAGTTGAATATAAATAATAATTTAAATTTAATCCACACTTCTCTATTCGTAAGAGTAATAATAAATATGCGATGCTAATGATAATGATAATGTAGGTACCTCACTCTTCAAGTGTTTAATTAAACGGTTCTTTTTCCTACCTTTTTTCTCATCTTCTGAGAGGGCTAATGAGAATCATAAGACAACGTTACGGTTAGCCATATTGACTAACGTCCGATTGTAGCACAACCACCACAGCTAATGGCACTTAAGGCCGCTACTGTGACCGCGGTGGTGTGTTTTTGCAGCGGTTGGAGCCGCGGCCTGCGGTTTGCCGCAACCGCACCGTCCGTCTGGAGGCCACTTTATGCAAAATGTCAGGATGCGCTTCAGCAATTTTGGGCGTGAAAAAATATTAAGCAAACAACTTTCGTGCTCTTAGGTTGTTTACTTGAAACTGGTCTATCGACAGTCTAGACTCACAAAATGTATTAGATGCTTAAACTTAAAATTCGATCATGATTCGATAGACACGTGGCGCCATATTCTACTGTCATTAGGACGTTATTGTGATTTCCCTCGGGAACAGTACTTTTTTTCGGGATTAAAGGTACCCTATATGTTCATTCCTGTACACCTGGCAACGTATATGCAAAATTTCAGAATGATCGGTTCAGTGCCTTAGGCGTAAAATGGTAACAAACAAACAAACAAACTTACTTTCGCATTTATAATATTATATTACATATTATATCATTAGTTAGGAAGTTAGGATTAAAAGCAGAAGGGGAGGCATTCGCCCAGCAGTGGGACGCTATAGGCTAGATTAAATTAGAAGATGTGTCCCACTACGCTGGATTTTTGCAATGACAGTCGATTTTTTTATGTACCAATCTAATACAGCTGAGACCAGCTGAGGGGTCTTCATCAGATACTTCAGACCTTCGATTTTTGACATCAAATGAAGCGGCCCACCAAGTTGAATATTTTTTGTAAAGGCTGTAAAGGCTCTCTAATAGTTTGGTTGGGCTCTTGTGTTTTCTAATCAGGGTCACCAGGTACTCCAGATCTTCGATTATCCTAGTTTTTATAGTTTTCCCTTTATGTGGCCATTAAACCCTAACTCTGTACCAAATTTCAGCTCTCTGAGTTTATGGGAAGTACTAGTTCTATTTTGATGATCATGAGTGAGTGAGTGAGTGTCATAAATGCGAAACTTTGCTTTCGCTTAACTTCGGAACTAAATGACCTACAGACTTGAAATTTTGGATTTTAAGTATATAATTATAGCTTACTGGATGACGAAAATTTCTGCGTTCTGGTCTTATCCAGAGGTTCTCAAATAGGGGCCCGAAAATGCGGCGAAATGGTTCCAGTAAAGGATGGTACGGCAGTGTTTGCTTCGCGCTCGACTTTGGCGGGGGCACTGCCGTGCCCCCCGATAGAATTAGGCAGTTGACACCATTAACCATTAATTATTATATCACACAACATCTAAAAAACAAACCTTTTGTTTCAGCAGAAATCCGATTAATTTTTTTACTGGTAAATTCGATTTTTTGTGGCTTTAAATCAATAAATTTTATAGTAAAGTAAACTAATTGCCATACAAAATCTATGGCCCATCTTGTTTTGACATTTCATATTAGTCGATTAGTGTAGATTAGTGGTGTCAACTACCCAATTAAATAAGGTTAAAATATGTAGTAAACTAACTGGTCATACAGACAGACACGAAAATTGGCTTTTTTTAATACTACTTATAGATTTATTTTCAGTACAGATTTTCGTCAAAGAGGGATAGATTTTTGATATGTATTTCAATAGTAGCATCATTTATCGCCGGAGCTACCCTGCCATACGCTATAACTCTGGTTGCGAATGTGTTTCAAAGTATGATCACATACGACAAGGCGGTCCAATCAGGAACACAAGACGGCGAGGCCTTCCTACAGACCATGCATAATTTTGGTGTCGTGTACTCTTCGGTTGGAGTTTTGCTGTTCTTTTGTGCGTATTTAGGATCTGCGCTTATGAATATTACGGCTATAAATCAGGTAAATATAATTACTAGACTTAGAAAAAATATGAAATACCTACCTAATATTTATTGCTGTGCTTAATGTTTAAAAAAAAACATTTTATGTTACAGACAAAATATTAAGATGTGTATTTATTTGATAGTATCTATGTAATTATTTTATTTTGATTAAAAACCTAATAGGTAAATATGCGTGATGCGTATTTATTCCATACCTACCTATGTTGCTCTAATCTCCCTCACTAGTCACTACTTGTGATCATTTGGATACTCACATTGATTCCAGTCTGCTGTATACAGCAGACTGGAATGCTTATATATAAGCATTTTCTACATGTTATAAAGTCATCTGTTCCAGGTTTATAAAATCAGAGAAGAATATTTAAAAGCAGCTCTGAATCAAGATTTCGCATATTTTGATCTTAATCAAACTGGAGACTTTGCATCTAAAATGGCTGAGTAAGCGTCTTTAATTTTGATATTTAATTAACCTGCCCATTTTACTTTTACACCGTACGGCACTCCATACAAACTTCAATGTTCTCTGAAAACTTTTTAGACCTATGTATCCTGGTTATGCGTAGGAAGTTTCATGAAAATCGGTTCATTCATTTTGAAAAGAAGGACTTCAAAGTTTGTATGAAATGCCGTACGGCGTAAACGATCAACAAACACAACAATTACTTACGTCATAGGGTGCAATTATTACTTAGGGGAGCTGAGATAGCTGATTGTTGGTCGTCAATACAATACTGTAGGTTGTACTCGCGATTGCGATGGTAGTAGCTTGTAATCGTTTTTTGTTAGAAAGCGCCTTATAGAATACCGTTCTATTGTAAGCTCAATATTCCAGTGACGTCATAAAGTTAGAAGAAGGCATCGGTGACAAGGTGTCAGCGTTCGTGTACAGTTTCACAACGGCCGTCGGCTGCATCTTCATGTCGATGTTGAAGGGGTGGAAGCTAGCGCTTCTGTGTTTGATCACGACTCCCATCACCTTCATACTGGTTGGCTTGACTGGGCGGGTATGTGGTTAATTCTGAGTACTTGTATTAATAGACAAGTGGAAATGGCAGATAACGTACGAAAATTTGGATTTTCGTACGTTGTTTTTTTACGCATACTACCTTAGAGTATCCCCTCTAATATCTTTATAAACAGTTTCAATTAATTTTGTAACTTCATTTTATCAACTGAAATGTTTATAAAATATATAGATATTTACATACATCCAAGATCCAACCCAAGCGTAGAAAAAAAATATTTGTTCCTTTTTCCGCACACGCTACAGACTGAACTTATGCAAGGATTTAACGTTACGCGACTGAATGGGTCTAAAAGCTATCAGAAAAGATTTTTCTCTAGGTCCACAGAGCAGCCTTTCTACTTAACTTTATTAATTTCACTTAGATAGCAGATCGCTTGTACAAACAAGAGGCACTTGAAACTGGTCAAGCAAGTGCCATCGCTCAGGAGGTACTGAGCTCTATACGAACTGTATACTCATTTAATGGCCAGAAGAAAGAGTTAGAGCGATATAAGAAACCACTGGCTGCTGCTAAGAAGATTTATATAAAGAAAGGTGGAGTATTTTTTGCAGATCGTGGAAATTATGTCGATACGGGGTGGAAGGGACGATGGTAAGAAGGGAGTAAAGAAATAGTTCGTCGGTTATTAAAAAAAAATCATCTGTTCCACACAAAAGTACAGTACATGGTCAAAATGTATGTAGCAGCAGATTTTTTTTATGGGTGGTCTACAATTTATTGACTGAATTCTTGGTAAAAGTTTTCATTATGATGTCTCTTCCATCCACTGTAAAGCACGGTCTTTACGCATATTATTTTCTTTGCAGAATTTTTCACAGGACTCTCAATGGGATTTTTGTTTTTCTGCGTTTTCTGCTCTTATGCCTTATCATTCTACTTCGGAATATACTTCGTAATAAACGAGCCTGAACACTATAATGCTGATGTTATGTTTTCGGTAAGTAAACAATGTCCAAATATTTCAAGTCCCATTACATTACATTGTTTGATAACCTGTAAAAAATTTCATCAGGTATTTTTTGGTATAATGACGGCTCTTGGAAACTTCGGCATGGTGGGTTCTCTAGTTCGATCATTTGGCCTGGCCCGAGGCGCTGGAGCTCAAATATTTAACCTTATGCAAAATGTGCCCAGTATCAACCCCCTGCTAGATCGCGGGTTTAAACCGGTTGCAGCTGAAGGTACTATTGAGTTGAAGAATGTGGTGTTCCAGTATCCGTCCAGACCTGATGTGCCTGTTAGTACTAAATGTTGAGTATTATTCATTTTTGTTAAGGTAGGTATATTTTAAGTGAAGACATGACTACTGTCCGAAATAAGAAAACGTATGAACGTTTTTGCACCGAAAATCTTAAATAATTTTCCTTTTTGTGTAGAATTTCCACAATTTTGTTCTTTTTGCTTTTCCTTTCTAATGCATTTTCATTTTAATTTCACTTCGTTACAGGTTTTAAAGGGCGTAAGTTTGACCGTGAAACGTGGACAGTCTGTCGCTTTAGTTGGGCACTCCGGATGCGGTAAATCCACTATAATACAACTTATATCCCGATATTATGATGTGGTCAGTGGCAGTGTAAGTATTTAGATAGAGCACGATATGATCACTGTAGGCGTAGCACATAGACCAGGTATTAGGCGAAAGTTATGTTCCTTTAGAATTTTAGATTAACATAGACCAAACTTTATTTTGTCAAGCGGATTCCATAGATGTGTTTGGAGTAGGTACCTCTGCACTGTATTGTTACAACTATATGCTAATATTCGTATAAAACCAGTAGTCTTCATACAAACTAGGTGTGTGTGGACAATGTAGACGTGCGTGAGCTGTCGGTCCGATGGCTGCGGTTGCAGATCGGTTTAGTGAGGCAAGAGCCGGTGCTGTTCAACAATACGGTGCGGGAGAACATCCGTTATGGACGCGAGGACGCTACTGATGCGGAAATACAAGCCGCGGCTGAGCAGGCTAACGCTCACTACTTTATTAACAATCTTCCTAAGGTATTAAGCATTTTTTTTACCTTACTTAGATGAAAAGCAGACGGGCCCAAGCGCCCAGGTAATAGCTCGTATATTTTTCAAGTGGCTACTTTGCGCCCCCGTCACCCCCGTGGGGGTAATGAGGACAAGCACGGGGCTTTACAGTGCTATCCAGAGGGTTTTCCAAATGAGCTGCTGAAGAGTTTGATCCTATCCACTCTCATTTTTCGTGGACGAAGACAAGTGGATGGGCGGAGATAAACTTACTAACTAACTCACTTCAATGAAAACATGTTGAAAATATATTATTATAACACTTATTGACATATAGGTATATTGTAGGGCTATAATACGCTGGTAGGAGAGCGTGGCGCGTCGTTGTCAGGCGGTCAGAAGCAACGTATTGCAATAGCGCGCGCGCTTGTACGTAAACCTCTTCTGCTACTGCTGGATGAGGCTACCAGTGCGCTGGATACTGCATCTGAAGCCAGAGTGCAAATTGCATTGGATAAGGTCAGTTTAATTAGCATTTTCCCCTTTTTGAAACGGTCTCGTTTTGTTTAATGATATTTTTCTTTACGAGATACAACTCTTAATAGAACCATCTCATTGCGAAGCATAGTTTTACTTGGTTAGGGACCAAGTAAATAACTATGCTTCGCAATGAGATGGTTCCTGTGGTGATTAATGGAGGCTGCAAATGCCATGCAATGAAATGAAAACTTGTACATATATCTACCAGGCCGCCGAAGGTCGGACGACAGTGGTGGTAGCTCATCGTCTGTCCACCATAAGACACGTGGATCTTATCTACGTGATGGATGCCGGCGAGGTCGTGGAAACAGGCAGGCACGAAGAGCTCATGGCAAACAAAGGGCACTACTACGAAATGGTGGCCATGCAGGAGCCTGTAAATGTTCAGGCCAAAGAAGGTATGTGATTCCTTGGTCTTCGTATTTTGGGTTTGATATACTGTCATTATTAGCTAAGCTTTAGTGTTAAGACTCGTTTTAACGCTGCCGCTGCTTACAACGTCTTGTTTTGGGAATGTACTGATGAGGTCTCTTTGAAACGTTTTCTGTTGTTTAATTAATAAATACTCTGTGACCTCACCCTTAAAAATTCTTGAAGTCTGATGCATCTCTTGTCATATAGGTCTTTAGTCATAACTTTAGTAATAACCTATTGTTTCCGTAATGATATTAATGCTATTTTGTGAATAATACTACAGATCATGTTCCAATTAAACAAGAGTCTGCAGTATCAGAATACGACGGTGCCGAAGCGCTAGCTGTTGTAAGTATAAATATTATTTTTAATTCTTGTATCTGCAAATCCAACTAAATGATACCTTCATTATCTTTGCGTGATCAGTTTCTAGTTTTAATCGAGTCTGCCAAATCGAAAAGCCCTTAAGTCCGGCTGCTGATGTTTATGTACCCATATTTTCAAGCCTTCGGAAGACGACAATACACCGCAAGTGCCACATCTGTCTTTTTGGCGAGTACTAGCAATGAAGTCGCAGGAATGGAATTGGGTTGCGCTGGGGACGATGTGCTCCATTATCATCGGCTTCTCGATGCCGCTGTTCATCGTCGTCTTTGGGGATTTGTTCGGTGTGCGTAACTTCTTAATTATTACGGATGTACTAGTACTGTATTGACGTGTTGATGTTTTCACACCAAAAGAAAGAAAAGTCCTTTCCTAGCAAAAAGTTTTGCTTAAAGTTACTCACTTTGATGGTCAGTATGTGTAGCTGCCGTTAACTATACATACCTACTGACCATCAAAGTATGTGATGTGAATTTAACACCCATGTTTTGTAAAAATTATTGCTCATTGACCACTATTATTACACAGTCAGTGCAGCAAGTATATCTGGCCCAGAGAAACTTGCTGCACATCTCTTTCCTACACTGTAAAATTATCCAAGTAGGTAACATTAGACCAAAGGCTGTAAACTGGATTTCAATGTTTATTTCAGTCCATGTCAGACCCTGACCCAAATAAGTTAATGCAGAAAGTGGAGAAAGTATCGATAGTATGCATATCAATTGGAATAATTATGGGCACCTCCAATTTGATCGAAGTAAGTTCATCAATTTTTGTAACGATGACCTTTGTTTTGTTATGAAACTATTTCCATTGAACGGATTTCTGACGACTGCATAGATTTCTATTTTTTTTTTCATGAATTCTGTAGGCGATGGCATTTGGAGTGGCTGGCGCGCGCCTTACTGAGAGGCTTCGAACTCGGATGTTCGAGCACTTGCTGCGACAGCACGTGGGGTTCTTCGACGAGCGAAGCAACTCCACCGGTGCTCTGTGTGCCAAGCTATCCTCTGAGGCCGCTTATGTGCAAGGAGTGAGTACTTATGCGGAAAACCACAGTCTGAATGCCAGATTCACTAACAGAAATGACCGTGTAATAGACAGTGCAATTTACACATAACATCACGCCTCCGAAGGGTTAGGCAGAGGTGCATCTATTAGTACACCCACATTTCGCCAGTTATGTTTAAGTCCCATGTAATACCTAGGGGGCGAGCCTATTGCCATCAACCGGGCACAAATCCAGACTCCGAGGCTGCTACCGTGCAATTTATAATTTTTATAGTCACTTCTATACCTAAAAACATATTTTGATCAGCTGTTAGGATAATTTCCTAATGTAATTTAACCATGTATCATTCACAGGCGACGGGTCAGCGGATAGGCATTTGCTTGCAAGGCTTCGGATCCATCGGCCTGGCACTGCTACTAGCCATGCTATACGAGTACCGAGTAGGACTGGTCGCGCTCTCTTTTTTGCCGATCATCATCTTCGTGGTATACCAACAAGTTAAAGCCACCAAACGAGAATCTTATGGAAATGCCCAAGCGCTAGAAAATAGCACTAAGGTGACTTTTAAACTTAACTACGCGTGGTTACTACTTGATTAATTTTATAAAGATTGGTTGCGGCTGGTTGTGGCGCAACTTGGGAGAGGCTTCTAGCTGTGGACGGCAATTGGCCGAGTTAATTTAAAACATGTAAACCAAGCATGTTTAGCCAACTGTTCAGGCTGTCCGAAATCAATTTCTACGACCGATTTCAGACAAATAAGAGACTGTCAAACTGAAGACCAATTTTATTCTACTAATTCAGAACGTTCAGAATCTGGTCGCAATCTCATCGCGACGACAATCAATGTCAAAAATGTAGTTGTATGTCGCACAATGGTCCCCAATCAAGGACAAAATAGCGGAAACCAAACCCTCATAATAGATGTAGGTAAATTAGAGGCAAAAGTTAGTAGAATTGCCCCCATGGTGTTCAATGCTGTGAAACTTAAAATGTGAAACGTTCAACAAAATACTTAACTAGACATGAGTTCGACGATCAGGAGCAAACTTATTTTTTTAGACTTGACTAACCTGTGTTAATATCGCCACTCATGGAGGTCAAAGCATCCGAAAACCGCCAGTAATTTTTAAATAGTTGATAGGTTCAGCTTTGACTGCTTTTACCACGGTAAGCGGTGATGCGGTAAACGACATTCTCAAAATAGTATTTTACAGTTGATGATGTTCGTCAGGTAGCGATAGAAGCGGTATCCAATGTACGTACAGTGGTAAGCCTGGGCCGGGAACAGATGTTCGTTCGTGAGTACGTGCGGCAACTGGCACCTGCTCTTAAATACGCGAAGAAAGCCGCTCACTGCCGTGGTTTCGTCAACGGGCTGTCGCGTTCCATCTTCAACTTCATCAATGCTACAGCACTGACGTATGGTGGACACCTCATTGTGTCCGAGGGTGTCGCCTACGAGGATATCTTAGTGTGAGTAGTTGTTAATACAGCCTTTCTCAAAGTGGGCGATAACGCCCCGAGTTATCGCTTAGGGCATTTTCTTAATAGGAAATTAGTTGCTACCGGAGCCACAGTCAAAGAAAGGAAGGATGGTAGGTTCGATTAAAAATTGAATGTTACCAGGACTACTCAGTCGTTGCAAATGGCGTCAGGTCAAGCGCAGAACGCGTTCACGTTCGCGCCGGAGTTCCAAAAGGGCGTAAGTGCAGCTTCCAGGATAGTCTCACTGCTCAACTCCAAACCACAGATATATGATCCGATCGTACCACTTGTCTCTCCTTTTGTAAGTTTTTATTATTAACTCACTCATAAATCTTACATTAAGTATCATATTTCATAATATGGTAGGCATAAGTACGTAAAGAGTTAAGGCTGATTCACACATATCAGTGAGGCCACAGTTCCGGCCGGCACGGCATAGGCACCGTCCCGCACTTACCGATATGTGTGAATCCGGCACTTCACTGATATGTGTGAATCAAGCTTAAAGCGTTACTAATCCGATTGTAGCTAAACCGCTGAATGAAGTCATCGCCTGTTGTTGATGTTGAAGTTCTTAAGATATGTGACGTCACAGTGTCACATATCTTAAGAACTGTGCGAGCGCCCGCCACCCTCACCTCTCCCGGTCCCCTTTGTACCCGCAGGCGAGAAGTCAATAAAGCGGTTTATTTATATATTTTTTATTTGAGCCTAGTCTGAACGGGGTCAATAACATTTTGTATTTGTTGAAAGAAATCAAATGGCGAGGCAAGCTTAGAAGAAGTTCATTTCAAATACCCAAACAGGCCGGGCGTGCGCGTTCTACGAGGCCTGGACCTGAAGGTGCGTAGGACAATTTTTATCGTTTCAAAATAATATTACCTATATCTATTTTTGAACATGATAATAAGAAAGCATATTCAAGCATGTTCTTGTAGCCATTGTCAATCACAAACACTTTCATGTGACTCTAATGTAATTAACGTAAGGTTTAAATTACAATGACCTGCGCTCTTGTAATGCAACAGCTACAATTGTGCTTCTTTAAAATAAAGTAAACACTTTTACTTAGGTAGAGAAAGGCAAAACAATCGCATTGGTGGGTCGCAGCGGCTGCGGCAAAAGCACCGTCACACAACTAATGCAGAGATTCTATGACCCCGACGCAGGAGATGTCGTTAGTACCTACTTACTGTAAGAGCGTGGAGCTCTCTCAAATATTCCTGCCAGTCCTTATGACTTTTGCATGTTCTTATTGTACTTTTGCACTTGCCTAGCCGTAATATTAGGTACTGTAATTATAATACAAACCACTAACCAACGCCCGCCACCAGAAGCTAGAAGCGGCGTTGTGGCGACCACAGACGACATCCGTGTGCGGCGAGTCCATATAAAATGTATGAAAACTACAGGAAATACGTCGGTGGTGGGGTTTTGTGGTTGCGGTCGGTAGCCCGTGTGTGGCCAGGCTTAGATAATCAAGTTTTGGAACTATAAACTCAATATTATACTTACATGACATGAAACATTTACATTACAATCAAAGCATAATTGGGTATTTGACATACTTTTTATTATGAGCTGTTAGAACGCGATTCCCCCATGGCTTTTGTATGGGAATTAATAGTAAATTGTGATGTCACATTTCACCTACTCGATTGACTACTTAATTATTGTTTCAAAGCAACTAAAAATCGATATTTTTCTGTTAGTTGAAAATTATTCGGGTTTCCAGAGTTAAAATAAAATGTGTTAAAGTTATTTTTTGGAATTATTGGTTAATGGTGTCTAATACCCAATTACCACATATCTCTGTAGAAAATAGATTGCTGCTTTAGGTGGGAAATAATTCAAATTATCTTCATTCGACGCAGCGCTGTAGGTCTCTGACGGGCATGTTCCGCGGCATCTAAAGTTTCTTTATTTGATTCAGCGTTTGGACGGCATTCCACTCCCGGGACTCATGTTGTCGGAGGCTCGCTTAGGTTTTGGGCTGGTGTCACAGGAGCCCATCCTGTTCGACTACAGCATTGCCGAGAACATCGCGTACGGAGACCACGCGCGCTGTCCGCCGCACCAGGAGGTCATCGACGCGGCCAAGCAGGCTAACATACATAACTTTATTGTGTCCCTACCGCAGGTGAGATTTCTAAAAATCGTCCTGTTCTTTTCGTATCGATGATACATTTATAATGATAAATAGTAATAGTAGTAATTTATAGTGAAGTATTGATAAATTATATTAGGTATTACTTATACATATACCTACAAAACAGGGCGTGGAAGAAAATCCAATATTTTTCTTTAGTTAAGTTTATCAACGCTGTCACATTATTAATTAAATTAACAGGGGTACGAAACAAATATTGGTTCGAAAGGAATGCAGTTATCAGGTGGGCAGAAGCAGAGGGTGGCAATAGCCCGGGCTCTTATTCGACAGCCCAAGATCCTACTTCTAGACGAAGCCACTAGTGCTTTGGACACTGAAAGCGAAAAGGTCAGTAAACGATTATTATAATAAAATTGACTGCCTCGTTGGTCTAGTGGTTAGTGACCCTGACTGCAAAGCCGGAGGTAGTGGGTTCGATTCCCACCCAGGACAAACTTTGTGTGATCAGCATAATTGTTGGTTCTGTGTCTGGGTGTAATTTATCTATAATATATGTATGTATTTATAAATTATATAATATCAGTATATATGTATATCAGTTGTCTGGTTACCATAACACAAGCTCTGCTTAGCTTGGGATCAGATGGCCGTGTGTGAGTTGTCCCAAGATATTTATTATTTATTTATTATTATAATTATAAGGACAATTTTAAATCTCAGTTTTCTCAGTCTCAGTCAAGTATCTTGTCTTTATATTTCACACTTCATTTTCTAAAGTTAGACTACGAAATACAGGTAGTGCAAGATGCGTTGGACGCTGCGAAAGCCGGTCGCACGTGCGTTACTATCGCTCATCGACTGAGCACGATTCGCGATGCCGACCTCATCTGCGTCATCGCTAAAGGACATGTTGCCGAAGCGGGCACCCACCAGCAACTGCTCGATACCAAGGGACTCTACTACGACCTACACGCTAACGCCAATTAAAAAACTGTTTCTAACCTTTGTTTCTTTATGAGCCCTTTTCATTGGAAGTCAAAACTAGGATCAGATAGGATATATTTGGTAATGAGAATAGCTATTCTCATTACCTAGGTCGTAAAGTATATTTCATACCGCTAAAGTAATTAAATTCATGCTGACGAAGTCGCGGGCAAAAGCTAGTAGTTTATCATTACATAGTATAAAACAAAGTCGCTTTTTCTGTCTGTCTGTCCCTATATATATGCTTAGATCTTTAAAACTACGCAACGGATTTTGATGCGGTTTTTTTTAATAGATAGAGTGATTCAAGAGGAAGGTTTATATGTATAATACATGCACCCGTGCGAAGCCGGGGCGGGTCGCTAGTATATAATATAAAAAACTCTTTTACAAAAAAAGACAACCGCCTTCAAAATTTTTATTTTGTAGTTTTTGAAGGCGGTTGTCTTTTTTTGTAAAAAAGCTTTTTATTTTTCACTTTGAAATCCTTAATAAAAGCCCTTGCTCACAAAATAAAAAGCACTAAACTAAATTGGATGAAATTTTTATGGGACCAATGGCAAGTATACTGCAACAAAAAAAGAATCACACTAATCGGACTAGAAACCTCGGAGTAATCGGTGTACATACATAAAAAAAAAAATACCGGCCGAATTGAGAACCTCCTTCTTTTTTTGAAGTCGGTTAAAAAGTGTTAAATTATAACTGTATCTACTGTAGGTAGGTATAGCAAAATTAATAGTCTGTACCTATCAGGGAGAAATTAATGAAAAAAGTAGGAAAACTGCATCTACGTTCATAGAACCTTTATTTCTACATTAATTACTGATGTGGAATTATCTGAAATAATAACAAAAAAAGGTTAGATTTTTGTTTAAAAAAAAAAACATTATTTTTCATAACTCCCTCAATATATGTATGTATCAAATGAAAGGGCTTGACTAGTACAATAATGTTCTACACTAATATATTGAAAGGGAATGAAGAATATTAACTAGCGAAATAAAAACTAAAACCTTGAAAATTATTTTGTTGTTGTTGTTGTTCTCTGTTGTTCTTAAGTACCTCTTTAACAAAACGTTAGGCTAATTAGAGCGGTCCTCCGACGCGACAACATTTAATCAACAAATTTCATACGTACTGTACTTACGTAGGGTCATAATTTCAAGTTTAATTTTTATTTACTTTTTAAATAACCTTTTTTTTGCATACGTGAGGTCAACTCGAGTATGCAAAAAGGGGAAAGGAAGGCATTCAAGCAAGCTGCAAACTTAGCTCAACTAGGTTGTGGTTGTAATATGGATGGAGGTTATAGGAACTTACGGTGTAGGGGAAACCATCGAAGCAGCAGTCATTTAGGGTAGTCCGAACGAGCTGAAATAGTGGTCAGCGAAACGGGCCTGCGCAGCGGCAGCAGTCCACCCCGCAAACATGCCGCCGGTGTTAAAGCCTAGGTAGGGTTCTACTAGCGGAAACAGAAGACCTCCTGGGCCGTAGAGCACAGCACCACCAATTAAGTGAGAGATAATACCGTCTAGAAACCACATTGTGTACTGAAACATTGGTTAACAAATACACATTAATTGTATATTTATTTGACAATTTATTTATAATATTTATTACATCTATTCTGCCTTAACAAATGAATTGCTTAGACTGCTAAAGTATAGTCTATATTTCTTAAGTCAAGTGACGCCCTTCTTCTTTTCTTGATAGAGCTTAGCTCCATCAACCATTTAATTACTTAATGATTTACACTTGTTTTTATTAAAGGAATCCTAAAGATGTAAATTATTGTTATTATTTATTAGAAAATATAATATTACTAGCTTCTGCCCGCGGCTTCGCCCGCGTGAACATACCTATTACCGGAATAAAAAGTATACATATAGGTACATATTTATGTGCCAATTTTCATCCAAATCGTTCCGCGTGATTGAGTAGGTAATCTAAACATAGTACCTAGTAGTAGGAGTAGAAAATATGTCAGTATAATGATTGTAGGTACTACAGTTCTTTATTAGTGATCGATTTTTGATGAAGTACTTACCTACCGTACTGCATCAAAAAAAGACGTCACGTCATGACGCGCCGTCGACCAGTGCGTCGTGGCGCCAACAGGATAGCGTCGCGCTCGCGACATGGCAACACCCAGTTAGAGGACCCCTGGGTGACTACATCTTAATAACACTGTATAAATTAATTACTTACTTAGTTACGGTTTTTCTTGAGATTACGTTTTAGTTTTATGATTTCCGAACTAAATACAACCTTAATTTTAATTTGATACAAATCTTTCAGGGGGTGAATGTACTCATGAATATGAACAACTTTTATTAAGGGACATAGTACGAAATGTGAAAAAAAAAAACAGCTGATCCATACATTTTGATCGTAATGTAGTACATTATTGTATGGATCAGCTGTTTTTTTTTTCACATTTCGTACTAGGTATGTCCCTTAATAAAAGTTGTTCATATTCATGAGTACATTCACCCCCTGAAAGATTTGTATCAAATTAAAATTAAGGTTGTATAACTTTGGTTTCGATTATTATCAATCGATTAATTTTATTTGTTATGATCAGTTCACCACAGATTTCTAATAACGTGTAAGGTAAGATTCAGACCAACCGGCTCGGATCGGAACGGATCCGTACGCATGCGAACGGATCCGTACGCATGCTGCGGCACACTGACTTTTTACCCGACTACGGCAAAGCCAAAAGGAGGGTTATGATTTTGACCGGTATGTATGTTTGTATGTATGTTTGTATGTATGTTTGTTTGTTCCCTCGTAACTTCTAAACTACTTATCATTACATGACAAATGAGGTGTCGTTAGAAGCGTCTCAGTTGTCCGCTGGTTATAGGGTAGGTGACGTGTCACCAAATCCAATATGGCGCCCTCCAGGGGATGTGAAGTCGTTATCAAAAAAAAAAAATTTTTCGCACAATATCGACATGGGTATCAAATTAAAGGGCTTGATGAGCACATTTGAAATATATATACATTATATAGCTTTTACTAGCTACTTTGCCTGTTTTTAACAGTGTCAACATGGGTATCAAATGAAAAGGCTTAATGAGTACATTTGAAATTCACTCGCTACTTTGCTTTTATTATTATATCAAATAATTAAATAGAGTTATTCCTTCAAATAATATAACCCCCAAATAATATAAGTAACCCCCAAAATAGTGTAAATAAAAAATAAGTTAAAAATAACTAAAACCCGACTACGACAAAGTCGCGCACTGAAAAGTATAAAACAAGAACAATATTCATTTGACCGATATTTTCGAAATTTTTAAGTAATAGCCGTGGTCGTATGCCACCTTATTCAATAAAGATTGTGTGAAACAACCGCAGGTGGCATACGACCACGGCTATTACTTAAAAATTTCGAAAATATCGGTCAAATGAATATTGTTCTTGTTTTATACTTTTCAGTGCGCGACTTTGTCGTAGTCGGGTTTTAGTTATTTTTAACTTATTTTTATTTAGATGCATATAAATGAAATGACGGTGCAATTATACCCATAGTTGCACCGTAATTTTCACGTGCAACAAATAAAATGATATTGTGAGATATTCATACAATTTCTTCTCCTTACTGCTAACTATAGTATAGATATACTTTTAAGCGGCCAGCAAAACCAAAGAGGTGACAAGTTAAATATAGGTATTTTTTTAATTTTATCAAATTAATACATATAATGTTTCCTAAACCCAAAAAAAGGGGCGATATTTTCTACAATAATTTTAAATTGTTTAACGCTCTACTTACCTCTGTAGGTAATATCCAGATGTGGTACTTTTATTGTCGGTTGCACTCTTTGTGCAATAGATGCTACTTTCTCCTAATTCTTAGAATGTGTTATTCTACGGCTGCACGTGTGGCAAGTTTCTTTTGTTTCTTTCTTTTTTGTGTTGTAAAGTGCCCGTTATCGTGTTATGGTTTTTAGTGTGCCTACGTGAAAACAATCTACGTTCACAGATTGTGGCGTGTATTGTAAAAACCGTTTGTGTGCGAGTCGGAACTCGGACTCGCACACAAATGGTTTCGTACCATCATACAATATTTAACGTAGATTTCATACAAAAAATAAGTTTATAATCGCAAAAAAGTAATTATTTTGGGTTGAAACTACAAAATGGTTTTCGAATTTCTTCCTTTACTTGTGCTACATGGCATTGCAGCTTACCAAATTTCGTGATTGTAAAAGTCGCTGATAGGTTTTGATTCCCTAACGAGCGTCAAAACACAATATAAAGATAACCAGTAGTTGCACTCGGCCGTAACCTTGAATTAAGTACCTACGATTTCGTGCTAGATACTCACGCGTTAGGGCTGCCCGCACATAGGTAGTATTTTAATTTCATCAACCTATTGAGTTTCTTTCTAGTTATGTGAATAAAAATATATTTTTTTTAGTTTAAAAAAATAATTCGTTGTGATTGAAATAGTGTTCAATAAAAATACATGTTGCGTTGTACTTATAATTCAAAGATTTAATAAAAAAAAATCGCCGAAGGAAACCAAACTCCAATCCTTACTAACTTCAACATCTACTTACTCAACCAAAATGAAAGAAATATCTAACGAGTGATTATAAAATCTGTTTGCATCTCAGCTTATTAATGTTCACATTACTACCTATAGGTAGCTACAGCTAGGAGTACTTTGGTCACCCATCCAATGTCGCACTGCTGCAAACGTTGTTTAATTAATATCAACAATCTCATCGCGTGTGCCGTATCTACAGCAATGAAAATCTTACTAAGTAGGCAGGTATCATTACCAGGTAGTAGGTTACCAATAAGGTATTACTCTCATAATCATTTCATAATGATATTTCGTCTATGGTAAATACCTAATTATTTAAGTAACTAAGTACAGATAGCCGAAACTAGGAAACTACCTAGGTACCAGTTCTACGGGAACGGCGTAGTTAGGTCATTCGTATCACTTTTTACACCCTATCCACAATTGAACGAAATGTGTTGGTATATAGGTAAGTATTAAAAAAATAAACAAATTACGTAATAGTAGGTAGGTAAGTGTTTAATTGTTTTTGAAGTCTTACCTTTCGTATTTTAAAAAATGTTATCTCTGGGTGCGTTATCGAAGAATTCAAGCAACCAAACACTGCACAATATAGTTTATAATTTTTCCTTGCCATGTTGAGAAATCGCACGCTCACTGCTTACAAAAATATTACATCATCCATTCGTCACTACGCGCGGCGCGCGGCGCGGCGGCGCAGTCAAGACTGTTTGTGTTCCGAGAGTGTACCGAACTCGACGCGCTAGGTATGACTCGCGTTGCGACCGTTTCTATGAAGATCACCTACTGTAGTATTTTTATACTGTGGTCAAAATATGCGCTGTAAACGATGTTAGGTATCTTTAGAGTTCGTTGACTTAGATGCTTGATTTTTTTTCACTGCTCCAAGGGGTAGCCGGCCTGAGTATTTCATACCTATTAATTTCAGAGAAAAAGGGTCTTGACAGATGGACGGACAGACGGACAACAAAGAGATCCTATAAGGTTTCCGTTTTTGTTACCTGAGGTACCTACCTACGGAACCCTAAAAATTGTAGACAGGTGTTCCTGTTCAGGTTCCTCCGCAAATGGTACAGTTACCGGCACGTAACTTGGCAAGAGATTTTCGTAGTGGGGGCAGGGGGAAGTTCGCGCATATAAAAATGTATAAAATTGTGCGTGCGCAAACTTCCCCCACTACAAAAACTCTTGCCAACTTACGTGTCGGTAACTGTACCTATGTATAAGTTTTATATATCTCAGTCCGTAGAGGTAGGTACCTACTAGGTATTACATTATATACACCCACATTCATTTCGGTGATGCTGACACCACAGCTGACACCGTGGGACGGATTATTAAAATCTTACCTTTTCCCGCGACTTCGTGCGCGCAAAATGTCGGTTATCGTAGACGCAGACAAAGTCGCAGAATAAAAAATGAATATAAAAAAATATTTTTAAAAACAAGCTTTTATTTAAATAAAAACTTAACCTAAAAAGTGACTCATAAAATATAGTTAAAAACTAAAGGTGTAAGTATGCAAAATTTCAGCTCAATCGAAACAGTCGAACAAGAGAAATAGTCGAAAAATGGTTTGCAAATTTTGAAAGGACAACTTATTTACATACATACTTACATACGAACAGTGCAAGCTAAATAAAAGCTTGTAATAATAAAAGTAGCCTATATTATGTCCTTTCTTGGGGTTTGTAGGGACGCAAAAGCAGAAGCTAGACGTTAGATAGCCAAAGGTGAACGCTGGTCCGATTGAAAGGTTGTCGTTACGGGTTTCTTGTGAAATTTATAAACGTTGACATTCTTAACCTATAAGGCTATGGTCTCCTATTTCATGCTGTACGCTGCGTCCCGTTAGGTCGTACGCTGCGTCACAATGTTTACTATAGAAATGTACTATTGTGGTCTATTTCACACGTCGACGTTGGCGTCTTGACGCCGTACGCGGCATCTAAACGCTGTGCGTCGCGTCTCTAGTCATTTCGAACAATTGCAGCGTGAAGGTCGTCTCTCGCGTCATAAAAAATGATGAGGTTCGTACGCGACCGCTCGCGAGCAGCGACTAAAACGCCATTCTCTGCTGCGGATGTATTGACCGCCGACGCTGTGCGTTGCATTCAGACGTCGATCGGAACGGAATTAAACGTTGACGCTAACATCAGACGCCACGTTTGGCATAAAATAGGAGACCATAGCCTTACTGATGGGCTATAAAAAGCTATTTTACAAAAAAAGAAAACCGCCTTCAAAAACTACAAAATAAAAATAACTTTAGTTTTGAAAGTCGGCGGCATTGGTTTTGTTTTTTGTTATGTAGGTAAGTATTAATGTTTGAAATCCTTACAATAAGCCCTTTCAAACAATACCTCACACGATATATTTAATTTTGGAAACTGGTAGGAGGGGGGTTGACGTACCCCCCCCTTTTCCTTCAGTCAGTCATCGACTACACGTATAAACAAAGCAATTTCACTTGTTACGATATTGCTACTGTGATTCTATGAGGAGTTCCATTCCATATCTCCGAAGGAAGTTCATCATCAGATATTGAAATGGTGACAATGGGACCACACGAGAAGCATCAGCTTTCAAATAAAAAAAGAATCGTGAAAATCGGTTCACCCAGTCGCAAGTTAGGAGCTAACAAACATTAAAAAAAAATACAGACGAATTGATAACCTCCTCCTTTTTTTGAAGTCGGTTAAAAAACGCCACTACTCTTTTAATAAATAGTCAGATTAATTGCACAAATTATTTATATTATTTCTGTTTGAGTTAAGTACACAATAATCATCTTACTAAAGGTTAAAGCTTTATAATTAAACTAAACTTTATAATTAAGTTCATTTCCGTTAACATAACCGTAACTCGGTCCTATCCTGGTGAACGTAAGTTGATGATTGATTTTATGGCGCTCCGGAACGGGCTATATTGCCCGCACTGGACTTTGATTTTTGTGGCACCACCAACCTTCCACAACCAGACCACCAGACGAGGCATTACTCACTGGGTACCACTTGGGTACCACACGCACTGTATTATAGTACACATTAAAGGAGTACTAATACCCGGTGTGACTGTTCCTGAAATACCCTAGGCTAATAAAATTTTCGTTTTTCTGAAATGTAAAGTATTAGTTGAAATGTCGGCTTCCTTCCCCCGTCTCCCATTAGGGTCTCAAACGGATCGTCCCTTCGCTTCCAGAATCTTTAAAATCCTCACACTCAGCCTACCTATATTCACATACTTTTTTGCTCAAACGATTTACTGCCCCTTTTTTGTACAATTTCTCAATTGTTCTAAAGGTCCTTTTAATAAGTACTAAGTTGCCTCGTTTATGATAACCAGATGTGGCACTAGTATTGTGAGTAGCGCTTAGAAAGTAAATATTTTAATAGTTTTCTTCGAATTTGATGAAATACTCCATTTGACCTGACGGCTGGCATTTGTCCGTAGTTTGTTTCCTAATAAATAAAGAATTTATGAGTTTCTGAGTGGTCCGTGAGTCCGTGACCGTGTGATGGTTTTAAAATAAATATAATATTTGGCTATTTTATAAGAGTACCTACGTGACTGATGGTCACATCAGCACAGCGAAGCCCAAAGGTTTAAACTTACCACGTACCAAATTTTATTAAAATCGGTTCAGCGGTTTAGTCGTGTAAGCGTAACAGACAGACAGACAGACACTTTAGAGTTACTTTCGCATTTATAATATTAGTATGGATTGGAATTAGCCCGACAAATAACAAACTTCAAACGGCAGGGCTGTTCAGTTTGAAGGGGCTCGCCAATGGCGGTCCGATACCAGTCGGGGGCGCGGATCATGCGTAATGCGAATACCGGGCTTCCGACTTATGGTAGCAGGAGGAAACCGTGGGGTTTTAGTCGGTAAGAGTCCGACATACCCCTCCGTTATCCCCAAACGGAGGGCATCCATGAGGATTTCCCCATGACAAAAAAAATAAAATAAAAAAATAAAAGGGCTGTTCAGTTATAAATTTTAAGAAGTAGGCAAGTGTTAGGTAACCGTTCTTTGCTGACCGAAGGATAATATTAGGCAAAGGTGTACCCTCAGACCAATAAAAAAATGGTGTACCCATCAGTACACCCATATTTTGCCAGTTATGTTTAAGTCGCATGTAATAGGAGGTGAGCCTATTGCCATCAACGGGGCACAACAGACTCCGAGACATTCCTGATGGGTGAACCCAATAACACTTTGCTCGACCTGGGAATCAAATCCAAGATCTCGTGCTCAGGGGGCCTATCCCCATCTCTTAAAACAGTATCATTTTAAAATTACTTTGCCTTGCGCACTAATGGATTTTCAAGGCTCGGTTCAGCGCTGGCTGAGAGTTGAAAATCCACAGCAGATATTACTCAGTAATATTAAAATGGTAGGTACTGTTAGAGATGGCGATAGGCCCCCTGCAGTCACGCTTTGCGACCACTAGACCAACGAGGCAGTCTTTCATCTTTGCTGATTATGGGAAATTAAATAGACATCATAAACATCACGCCTGTAATCCCCGAGGGGTTAAGCAGAGGTGTACTCATTACTACACCCACATTTCGCCAGTTATGTTAAGTCTCATGTAATAAGGGGCGAGCCTATTGCCATCAATCGGGCACAAATCCAGACTCTGAGACTGCCACTGAGAAATTCCTGATGAATAAACCCAATAAACTTTGCCCGATCTGGGAATCAAACCCAAGACCTCATGCTCAGCAGTCGCACTTTGCGACCACTACACTAACGAGGCAAATAAAATAGGTATTAAAAAGGAAACTTCATTTATATAATCAAATCACATTTATTTCAACATTACATGGATAGATAGATACCATCTATCTGCTTCAATGTGAATGATGTGGAGTTATCTGAAACAAAGGTTAGATTATAACAACATTTTCAATTATCTGTAGTTAATTATGTTTTTTTATTTGGTTTTCATTTATTTATTAAAACAAAAAGAGGTAAGTAGTGCCGATTAAACGGGTGCGAGGCCTTTAGTTTATTCAAGCATTAGGTTAAAACTACTCAGTATCATATCATTTCATTGTTTGTATCTTATTGAGTCTTGAGTTAAGTTCAGTAATATCGGCTCCGGCCACGGTCAAAGAGTGAAGACGACCCACTGACCGAGTGCCCGCAGGCAGACAAAGTTCATACAACTCCGAGAGAGTAGAGTCCGCATACTTTAACCATAACTCATCAAACTTATTAATTACGTATCAGAATCAAGATTCTCTTCCGATTACGCACAATTATAAAGTTGGCCAACTATCGACCGACTACTTATTAAGTTATTAGCACTCAATGCAAACTCGCGGACTATCCAACTTATTTTGTCAGTCGCACGTAAAGTTGGCCGATTAAATTGTAAAGGTACGCAATTTAGTTGTTCGATAATCTGCCAACTTAATTATAATCATAATAGGTAATTCTAGTTGTAGTCCTTAATGTCCTTATGGATGATTATAAGTGTAAGTACTTACGGAGTAGGAGCAACCATCGCTGCAGCGGTTAGCTGTGATATAATGGAGCCGGCAGCAAGATTGCCATAATAGGCCTGCGCAGCCGCAGCGGTCGATCCCGCAGCGATGCCGGCGCTGCCGAATCCCAACATTGGCGCAACTACCGGAGCCAGGAAGCCCCCTGTGCCATAGATGACGGCACCTCCGATCACGTTGACGGCTATGGCGGCCAGAAGTCCCATTGTTTACTGAAACGAGCATTTACAAAATAAATTTTATATTTAAGCACATTTTGCCAAGATTTTTACATTACCGGCATGCTAATTTAATCAAATTATTGCAATTAATTGTATTATTTGGACCGCGTGCACATTTGCACTGAGTAACATTCTAAATGAGTCACTGCAGTGACTGCACTGACCGCACCGTGTTTATGATTAGTACGGGTTACAAATCTGTTCTACGGGTTACGCATGATGAGTACCAAACATCCAGTCATCTAAACATCTTCACAAACATTCACATTTATAATATTAGTTGGATAAGAAAAAAAAGAACAGGTAGGTATTTAAACGATTGACTATCTACATCAATAAAAAGGACGTGATGGCGTCGACCCAGTGCGTGTCGTGGCGCCCACAAGATAGCGCCACACCCAGTTAGAGAACCCCTGTGTGACTACACCTTAATAACAGTGTATAAAATTAATTAGTTACGGTTTTTCTTACGGTTTTGTTTTATGATTTCCAGACTATAAAATAAATTCGGTATGATGTCCCAGACTAATAACAAATTCGGTATCAATAGATTAATTTTATTTATTATGTTAAAGTTCACCACAGATTTCTAATAAGGAGTATAATGTAGGTATCTACTACTGACTTTTATTTACATGCTTAAAAATAAAATAACGTTGCTACTATGGGTGCACGTGCAACAAATAAAATGACACTGTGTAATGTCACACAATTTCTTCTTGGTAGTGTCAACAAGCGGCCAGCTAAACCAAAGTGGTGACAAACTAAATAGGTATTTCTGTAATTATAATTTTATTAATGATCAAATCAAATAGTTTCCTAATCATTAATAGTAATTATAATAGTTTATTCAATAAAAATATTTAGGCGTTAAATAAAACATTAAAAACTTTGTAAATAAATAAAAATGGAACGTTTTATATCATTATTTATACCTAAATAGTTCATCGAATATTTACAACAGACTTTGTTATGATTTTTTTCACCACGTAAGTATACTTAGGTACATAATTATTGTACCTATGATTTTAATATGGCCGAATTACTAAAGTTAATAAAAATGATAAGTTTAATGTAAGTAGGTATTAGTTTATTTTATTTTATTTCACAATGGTTTTGTTAGCACTTATCAGATGTATTGCTATATATTATTTTTAGTAATACATCTTTTTCAGTAACATAAGTACCTAAAGTTGCCAAAACAAATGGAAAAACAAAAAAAAACTGTAAAAATTGGAAAAAACATAATTAGGTATTAAGTATCTATTTTCATTAATCATCATAGTCACCCCTGTTCTGAAACACACCCCGTTTTACGAAAGGATTTTTCAGTCGGTCGAGAGAGACGCCATCTTATTATAATCAAAACACATGAATGAGTAAAATCCACTGGATAATTAATTAAAACAAGCTACTATAATTAAAAAATTAAAAAACACGACTGCAAAAATTGCACATATTTGTACTTTGTTTACTCGTAAGTTTTTTTTACGCCGTTTTTTATTTACAGTGTTATATATTTTTTAAATCTACTTGTCAAATTCTAGACGATAAACATAGACACAGCCAGATTCATTAAAAAAATAAATTGAGGCTGGTATTAATTTACTTTTTAAAGTGACCACACTGCTTTCTTTTTATTTTTAACTATGTTACTCGGAATGATGCAAGGATTGTAACGATACCCCATACATCTAAATCGGTTCAGGCGTTTAAAAGTTATGGTGGAATAAAGAAACTCACATACATACATACATACATACATACATACATACATTAACCCTGAACACATAACACTCCTTTTTTTAGGGCAGTCGTGTAAGTGACCACACTGCTTTCTTTTTATTTTTAACTAGCCTATGTTACTCGGAATGATGCAAGGATTGTAACGATACCCCATACATCTAAATCGGTTCAGGCGTTTAAAAGTTATGGTGGAATAAAGAAACTCACATACATACATACATACATACATACATACATACATTAACCCTGAACACATAACACTCCTTTTTTTGGGGCAGTCGTGTAATTAAGTAGGTAAGTATATGTGAAGGTTGTTAAAAGTAATAATTTAGATAAGATTTATGTTTTCTTGGGTAAATAAAAATGCATTTTCATTATTAAAAAATGGCGACCGGTAGGTGACCATTTTAAGCAGACGAAGAGACGCCTTTGTTTTTTCATAGTTTTTAAAAACAAACAGTTTTTTTTTTCAGAGAGCATTATAATTTTATTACAAAAGTACCTAGGTACTTTAGATTAAAGAAAAACACTCACCGTTTGGAATCAATATTATTTCACTGTGTACTGTGAATCACTGAACAAAAACTGCAACGCACTGAAGTTCCCCGTTCTCGGAGCTTCTATTTATAGACTTTAGCAGTCAGATTACTAAGATACTACAACTCACCACACTTTATATTCACACCTATGTTATAGACTGAACGACTAATGGTCAAAACAAACTGGCAATGCGAAGTGAAGCGTACTCATTGGCCACATTTCATCTGACGAAGGTACCTTTCGTCATTTGGCCAATTAATAAGCACGCGTGGGGTGGAGTCGGGTCGTTGCACTGACATGTAGGTACAAGAGTGAATACAGTGCGAGAAAATCTCACACATCGTATTATCGCTGACTGGTAAATCCCCTAGTAAAAACGTAGTACGCAACCAACTCTTCAGTTAGTACTTAACAAAAATAGGGTTCCGCAGTCACCAAAAATATTTTAGTTTATAATTTGGCAGATTTGCAAGTAGATGATATTTTCGTAAAGTGACATAAATTGGATTTGGCAGTATTCATGAAAATCATGCTGGACTAGTGGTAGGCACCTAGTTAGTATTATTCGGAAATATTATTATAAGTACATATTTAGCTATAATGTGAACATCATTCCGTGCCTCGGAAAGCACGTTAGCTGTTGGTCCCGGCTGTCATACGTGGATCTTTGGCAGTCGTTACGTGTTGTCAGAAGCTTGAAAGTCTGACAACCAGTCTTACCTAGGGGTATCGTATACCCAGTTACTGGGTTGTGGAGGTCAGATAGGCAGTCGCTCCATGAAAAATACTGGTATTCAGCTGCATCCGGTTAGGAAGCCGACATAGCCAACATAGTTGGGAAAAGGCTATATAGGCAGATGATGATGTTATTAATTTGTATTATCTATGTTTGTAAGAGGGACTTGATCTTTGAAAGAAAAGGTCCGATTACAAAAACTACACTATTGTTTAATGTCTAACGCTATGTTTTATGGTATACTTGACATACACGTGGACGAAAGCGCTTCAAAACGTTACGACCCACATTTTGAATGGAATAGGTTCCACACTACACACTACCACAAACTAATGTACCACATTTAACGACCGTTGACCGATATTAATTTAATTTTCTCAAAAACACTCAAATTGTTGATTAGGTTTGCAGTAATACTCGAAGTGTTAATTATGTTGTAAAATTACGAACTGCAATGAAGGCTTTTTATTTATTACATATTTTATAATGTAAGAAGAAAATATAAAATCTTTTTTTAAAAGAAAATTATAAATAAAAGTATTCAGAACCCAGCAAAGATGATCCGGAAGAGCTTCTTGAATAGAAGAATCGGGATGTACCAACCATAAACTAAAATAATTTGAATGTTGCCAATGACAAAATTAGTTGCTCCATTGAAACTTATTTCGAGATTAGTCAAGTGTTTTGGATTCAACATGATTATATTTATGTAGCTTATGTAAATAGATTATTTAAAATATAATATTGTATTGCACGCAAACATTATCACAAAGTTGACGAAGATTTTAAATACGGCTAATAATAATATAAGTACAGTGTTTTGGAAAAGAGCCATCTGTCTAATACTAGGCACACTAATATAAAATCATGGTTCAGAATTTTTCGTATTTTCGAAAGCAATCGCGACGAAATGGTAATAATAATGCAAACACTAGAAAAATTATTGGTGTAGGTAAGAAATTCAATATGAAGTTTAAACTTTATTATGTTTTTAGTTCTTATAATTGTATGTAGATGGCGCACAACTACACGTATGTACTTAACTGGTGCTTTAAGTCTCTGTTATCTGTCTCTGTTATTTATTATTACAGTATTATATTATCTGTGTTACATATTACCTATGATTATTATTTGGACCGCCTAATCGAGCTGTACAATGATTAGGCTACGATTGCGCGTCGCTACGAGCCACAGCTTCAACTTGACGCCTCTGCTACAGCCTCGCTACGGTTTGCTACGATTTTGCTACGGCTGTCTTGTCGCCCCGACGACGTACTTACCGTACTTGGTAATCACAATTATTTGATTTTTCTAAAGATGAACGGTACCTTCTTATTTCGCATTAAGAGTCGTCAAAGTCAAATCATTTATTTCCATAAGACCATTAAAAAGGCACTTTTAAACGTCATTTATAAGAGAAATAAAACAATATATATGTACTTATTAAGTAGGTATTGAATCTAGTTGCTCATTCCAAAATGTAGTTTTGCATCTAGAGAAGAACGGGCAAGAAATTCTACACTTACTTCTAGTTCTACAATAAGTCTCTTTTACAATTATTAGTACCTAGGTAATAAATTTTATTTCAAAGACACAATTTTATTTATTTGTTACATGATTTAAGTGTTAGTACAAACATTTCGCACGTTGTCCGACGATGGTGTCGTTGCTGCTGTTGGCTGTTGCTGATAACGGCGCATGGTGAGGAATGCAGCATTATCAGCATACTTAAGTAGGTACCTATAAATCTTCATCTATGAGTGGGCTATTCTTCTTGCGGCCCTCAGAAAAAAAACCGAGTAATTGGATCTTCGGAAATAATATTGGCACCTACAGTGTGTGGGCAGCGGACTGTTTTTTTTTAAAACATTATTATTTTAGGATTCTGTAGCCCCCTGTGATTTTTTACCTATTAAACTCTTTTTACTATCTACAAACTGTGGTTTCTCTGAAGAACCTACTCTCTCATAATTATGTCGTCATCATCATCTGCCTAGCCTTTTCCCAAAATTATGTTGGGGTCGGCTTTTAGTCTAACCGGATGCAGCTGAATACCAGTATTTTACATGGAGCGACTGCCTATCTGACCTCCACAACCCAGTAACTGGGTAATACGATACCCCTTGGTAAGACTGGCTGTCAGATTTTCGTGCTTCTGATGACCCGTAACGACTGTCAACTTAGAAAGTCCATTTGAATTGAAAAAGTCGCATTGGTACTTGCCCGGATTCGAACCCACAACCTCATGCATGAGAGGCGGGCGCCTCAGCCACTGGGCCATCACGACATTTTTTTTTCATGTGGTATGTAGGTACCTTAATACCCGTACACCGCGGTCAGTTAAACTGGAGGTTTCCTACATGGAGGAGATCATTTTAATTATTTTGTGTAGGAGTGTCTGACTGTGTCTGTACAAAAAAGTTATCATGAAATGTTAAATTAAACTAAGTAATGTCTCATATTTACTACTAATTACGAGCTGAGTTTTGAATCTGTGCTATACCCAATAATATAATAAGACTACATGATAGTCAGATTATTGAGGAATAATATAGTTTAAATGACATTACGCTAGAGCCCACGGGATTGGAGCAGTAACCAAAGAAGTAACTAAACGCGGATGAAAAATACCACACGAACGACGTCGCGGGCAGAAGCTAGTTGTAAGATAACTTTAACAGCACAATAAATAAGACGGTTTTTTTTTAAGACGGTTCATAAACTTTTGTATAAAAAATATCGACGGCCGCATCGAATGATAAACGTGCAAGTGAAAAAAGTCAACTTTACAGGAGAAAATAAAAACGTTTAATTCTTAATAACGCGGGGTTCCTTGTAAGCAGATCTATACAATGTATCACTTAATTATGTTTAGACTAAAATGTATAAAAAAATTCAGGGGGTAGGAGGATGGGCAAAGGAACCGAAAACACCAAAAAGAATCATGCAATTTATGGCTCTTGCAGGTTTATTCGATGCGGCCATCATCGATATATTAGACTCTCATATTTATTCTTAAGATAAAGTTGCCTGCCTATTGAAAATTCAGCTCAAAGTAAGTATATTACTTAAGTATATTAAAATTAGGGACAGAATACCTACCTACTTTTAAACAATCTGTCAGTCAAAATAAAAGGAGAAGTAACTCAATCATTAAGCGCACTAATAATGCGTCATCAACTTATCATAGTAAACAAACGACGCTCTGCCAGTACTGTCACACAGGAGCGTGACGCGTCAGGGTTCACGTCTGCCGGCTCCTGCCTGCGCCGGGCGCCGGTCCTCCAGTCGGGACGCACACGGCGCGACTGCAACACGCCTCCCTCCCCCGCATAACGCGCGACCACCGCTTATCTCTTATCATTACGAAAATGATACATCAAATTACCTCACTAGTGCTCAGATAATGAACACTCCAACCGTGATAACACCTTCAGTGCCGATTTAATTCGTTTAAGACATTTTTAGTGAGGTTTCCCACTACTTTGTTACTGAAACTGAAATGAGAGTGAGCGTGTGCCTAGAACTTTAGACGAAAAGTGACAAAGTTTTAGTGAAAATTATAGAATTAGTGTGCTGGTGAAAATGAAGACGATATTGATAGCAGTGACCCAAATCTTGCTGTTAGTGAGTATCCAGTGTACTCCATGCACCAAGGAGCAAAGTGTGGACATTACAAATGGTGTGAAGCACCCGAACTCTTCAGTCATATTCGAAGGAGTGGAATATAAGGCCGGGACGTGGTATGAGCTTGACGAGAACGGTACGACTCTGTTGATGGGATGTCCCTGCATCGGGCGAACGTGCATGCACAGATGTTGCAAGCGCGGGAGTGCATTTTTCAACGGATCATGCACTGAAACGAACTCTACTGCTATAAACCCCTTCAGTCCTCCTGTTTACAACGGGAAGGTGGCGTCGAGCGTTGCTGCGCACGAGCAGTTCTTCTACTTGTACGTGCGACCTTGCGATGATAGCTATTTGGTCGACTCAGGCGCTCCTAACGAGGAGCTTTACATTCAAGAGGTAAAGTTTTTAATTTATCACTAAATATTGCCAAGAACAGTCAATACAAAGTTAAATTAAGTCGTAGACACTCAGAATTGAATCATTTTTAGGTCTCATAAAAATACGGAGAAACTATCAAAACACTTATCATTGTGATTGTATCATCAACACATAAAGAAAGAAAGACAGGTGATATCTTTGTGTTATCTATGTGGAAGCGTGTTTTTTAAACAAAAACATACAATTCAAACTTATTCGTATTTACTTTTTTCATTCGATATAAGTACTAAGTACGTAAAGTTAAGTATATTCGCCTTAACCAACATCCAATCAGACGCGTATGATTTTCCGTGTAATGGACCTCTGCAAGTTGGCTTCGGGCTCGGCCCCTTGTGGGCCTTACAAATGCCCGGGACCTCTAGACTCTGTCGTCTCCTGTTGCACTTTATTGGATGAAAATTCACATACTTACCTAAATGCATTGTTTCTTTATAACCAGTAGGTTATTTAAATTCAAATTGGTAGATTTACCAATTTTAATTATTTTACGGTAAAGATGGTTTATTTTGGGAATGCTACAGACTACTTATACGATATTGTTCTTCCTGCCTTTGTAGGTACTGTCAGTACCCTGACCTGACCCGTCTTCCATAAAAATCTTCTTTTTAAAAGGGGGTCAAGTAATGCTGGGCACTGACCGTACTATGTTAATCGCAGTCTTCCTACTAATTGATAAGCAAATTAAAAAGTTATTAGGAAAGTTACAAGAATTCCCAATGGTTTAATTATTAACGCACCGTTGTGCATAAATAATTATTAAACTATTGGGTATTTCTTTTTGTGTTATAAATTGGATTCAATCATTTTGGTTAAACATTTGGGGGCATCCATTAATTACGTGAGGCGATTTTGACGATTTTTCGACGCTATCGCCACCTCGGGACTCTTGGTCAGATTTTACCTCGTCTAATGTAACGCGAGATTTTAAAAAATGTGTATTTGTAATGTAATTTATACGTTAATAGGGATGTGCTTCATTGCGCATTGACTTCCGAGAATGTGGTCTAGAGTCACAGTGAGAAAATCGAACAATAAAATACTTAAGTAGGAACTAATTTAAAACAAAAAAAAAATTTAGTGATCTCACTCCAATGTGAGATTGGTTGAGATTTGGTTTGACCACCCTAAACGCCTCACGTAATTAAAGGACGCCCCCTTTCGTGTAAATTATGGAATAATATGGTTATTCCATTAAGGAAATGAATGGAACACCTTATCATTAATTGGTTCATTATTTAGAAGGAAATAAATAATAGGTCTTTACCTATGAAATTGCCGTTTTGTATGAAAAAATTTAAACGAATTTTTTTCATGTATTTTTTATTTGTATTAATCGAAATAATAACCCATGCAATCAATGCATCTTTGCCAACGCAGTGGCAGTTTATTGATGCCCTTCTTAAAAAAATCAGCTGGACGGGAGGCAACAAATTCTTCAAAGGCATTTTGTACTGCCTCTCGGGTATTGAATTTTTTTCCCGCCAAGAAGTTATCCAAATTCTGGAAAAAGTAGTAGTCTGTAGGCGCAAGGTCTGGTGAGTAGGGCGGATGACGGAGAGCTTCCAACCCCAGTTCTTGCAACTTGGAGACCGTCTGCTGTGCAGTATGAGGTCGCGCGTTGTCGTGCTGGAGCAGCGGAGACGAACGATTGACCAATGCTGGTTGGAGATGTGCCAGCTTCTCCATCATTGAGTTCAGTTCTTCACAGTACACATCTGCAGTAATGCTCACCCCGTTTGGTAAGAAGCTGTGATGAATCACACCGGCGCTAGACCACCAAACAGTGACCATCACTTTTCTAGGGGTAAGTTTTCGTTTAGGGCATTGTTTAGGTGCTGAACCAGAATCCAACCAACTTGCTGAGCGCTTGCGGGTATCAAACAGAATCCATTTTTCATCGCAGGTAATAATGCGGTTCAAAATTCCTTCATTTGTGTGTCTGTTGAGCAGTGCAAGGCACGTCTCGACGCGTACTTCGCGCTGGCGATCATTGAGTTCGTGGGGCACCCATTTGTCAAGCTTTTTTACCTTGCCAATTTGACGCAAATGGACCAATATTGTTTTGACGCTAACGTCGAAAGCTGCTGCTAATTCAGCCGTAGATTGTGTATCATCAGCTTCCACAATCGCCTTTAATTCGTCATTGTCGACCAAAGTCTTCGGACGACCGCGAGGTTCATTTTTCAGGTCGAAATTTCCAGAACGGAAGCGAGCAAACCAATAACAGGTGGTGCGTTGGTTTGTAGTGTTAGCTCCGTAAACGTCGTTGATGTTGCGTGCCGCTTGTGCCGCGTTGCTGCCACGACGGTACTCATATTCCATAATTACTCGAATTTTTAACGTATCCATGATGACGAAAAAGATTGAAATGCGATGAAAATGTAACACTAATCAATAAACAAATGACTACTTTTGGAAAAAGAATTCCATGTTTTTAAAATAAAATTAATTTGAAATTAGAATTCTTAGACAAACAAAAATTATTTTGATTTGAAACGGCCAGTACTGCAGAACGGCAATTTCATAGGTAAAGACCTAATATTACAAAATGTCACATCAATGTTACAAATACGTCAGTAAATTATCAGACCCAAGTCAGAATGCAGTATTTCAATAGATAACTAATTTAAGCATGTAGGTAACAACTAAATAAAATTTACGAAAAATAGGACAAGGAAACCTTTTATTAAGAAGTTCTTCTTCTTTTACTTCTTATTAAAAAAATCTTTTCAGATGGATAGAACTAAAGGCTCTATGTAAATTTTCAAATATTTGAAGTAAAGGAATTAACATTCATGAGAAAACTTTAACACGGCATCTTCAGTAAGTGCGTTACGTCATTTAAACCACCTGTTAACCTGTAGCCTCGGTAACACTAACTTTAACTTATTAAGATAATTTTCAGATGAAAAGTGAGTATGACTTTATGTGTAATATACGGCGCACTAAGTATATATGTACATATAGCTAAGAAACTAACTAAAGATACATCGTTGTCTGGCAAAAAGTAATAAAGTCCCATTTATGCGTGGGATAACAACCTTGAGGTGCTCGTGGCTAAGTAAGAACAGCCACACGGGTCACATCAGGTTAAGCTACGTTTGCCATTGTTGGAAACCCGAAAGTCTGACAACCAGTCTTACCAAAGGGTATAATTGTAGGCACAAGTCGTGAGCACAGATTGTACGATTACGCGCATGTACACTTTTGGCCAAATAAAGACTAACACATAGATTTTCAATGTCTTTTCAAAAAATAAAAAAGTTTAAAACACAGCAATTTTATAAAACGAAATAATAAAAATGAACTTTATTAAACAAAAAAACACTTCAAATACAAAATAACGAAATAAGAAAAAAAAACAACTAATACGTAATAACAAGAAAAAACAATTTGAAAATTTAAAATGTGATTCATTAAATTTGCACAAAAGTGTACAGTAGCCGAATGACAGGCAATAGACCAATAGACGACGAGAATCAATTGACGAACCAATCGCGTGCAAGATCGGCGCCCCCCGCCTTCTTCATTCCGCCAAAGAGACCGAAAAATTAACAAATGCGCAGTGCTCACCACTGGTGCCGATACCTATACTTATCGTATTACCCAGTTGCTGGGTTGTGGAGGTCAAACAGGCAGTCGCTCCATGTAAAATACTGGTATTCAGCTTCCGGTTAGACTGGAAGCCGACCCTAACATAGTTGGGAAATGGCTCCGCAGATTGATTTTGTCACGCAGGGTAGTAACAAAATGTGGGTAGTTACTATAGCATAAAGCGACTGCCCACCTATATACGGAACGCGAGTATTTCTGTCACACATAAAAGGAAAGATAACCTATTCACTATTCCATTTACTTATCAAGATGGCATTACACAATAGGATAACATACTTTATCAATGGACAGTAGTTGGTAGGGACGTAGAATATTGGCACATAATAGCTTTTAATGCTGATTGTAAGAGGCATCATTTGTGACTCAATTAAGTCAAAGGGACGTACCTATCGCGTCGTGAGATACATTTTGACTAGTAGTAGTATAGTTCTTAATTAAAAAAAGAGTTGGAATCGACTACGAAAGGATTGAGTGTTGAGATTACTAGAAAATAGGTAAACTGAAATAACGGCTGATAGGGATGGCAGTTGATGCTGCGTAAATTAAGTCATGCAATGCAAATGTTTGCTCTTTTATATCATATGCATTTTCTAAGTTTATCTTGGACATTATTATATTGGTGAAGAAAAACATTGTGAAGAAACTTATATTAAATTAAGTGAGAAATCACTAACGTGCGTTGAGCAAGCCAGCAAGCAAGCAAGATCAACGCTCGTGGTGCCTTCTCTGTACCAGAAGAAGCTTTTGCCCTGCAGTGGGACATTAATAATCTAATTTTGGCTTCGTGGATATTAAACACAAAAAAATGTAAAAATAAAAAGCTTTTTTACAAAAAAAGACAACCGCCTTCAAAAACCACAAAATAAAAATAACTTTAGTTTGGAAGTCGGCGGCTTTGGTTTTGTTTTTTGTTATGTAGGTATTGCCACCGACTTCCAAACTAAAGTTATTTTTATTTTGTGGTTTTTGAAGGCGGTTGTCTTTTTTTGTAAAAAAGCTTTTTATTTTTACATTTTTAGTGCTTGTGTGTTAATGTTTCAAATCCCTAATAAAAGCCCTTTCAAACAATACCTCACACGATATATTTAATTTAGGAAAATGGTAGGAGGGGAATTGACGTATAAACAAAGCAATTTTACTTGTTACGATAGTTCTGCTGTGATCCTATGAGGAGTTCCGTTCCATATCTCCAAAGTTCATCATCAGATCATGACAATATTTCTATGGAACCTATTCGAAAGTATACTCTTTCAAACAAAAAAAGAATCATCCAAATCAATTCATAATTGGCGGAGTAATCGGGTAACATACATACAAAAATGCTCACAAAATAAAAAGCACTAAATCAAATTGGATGAAATTTTTATGGGACCAAATGGCAAGTATACTGCATCGAACAAAAAAAGAATCACACTAATCGGACTAGAAACCTCGGAGTAATCGGTGTACATACATAAAAAAAAAAAAAAAATACCGGCCGAATTGAGAACCTCCTTCGTTTTTTGAAGTCGGTTAAAAAAGAACATGCGTTATTAAAGTTGCTTTCGATAACTATTCTTAAATTATTTTGTTCACTCGTAGAATAGTTTTCTGAATGAAGCCTCAGTCTGTTAG
Source organism: Hoplodrina blanda (assembly GCA_949316365.1). Lineage (NCBI taxonomy): Eukaryota > Metazoa > Arthropoda > Insecta > Lepidoptera > Noctuidae > Hoplodrina > Hoplodrina blanda. The sequence goes on from OX438592.1 coordinate 10,741,039, forward strand.
ATGGAACAATAATGATTATGTAAATCATCCCACATTAAGAGACCCAGGAAAGCCATCTTTAGAGAGGCTTATAGGGCTAATTAGGCACGTTATAAGCATACGTCCATTGTATGCTGTGACAGTGTGACTAATAACTGTTAATTTAGTCACTGATAAAGCAAGTGACCTTCCTTCGCACATGGATTATGAAATTATCTTAAAAACACATAAACCAAAATTACACGCGAAAGAGTTAATCATTTAAATCCTGTCTAACAGAAATGTCTCATATTTTTTTAAAGACTCTAGGTTGCGTTGTGCCCTAATGGTGCTGTGCTCAACAGGGTCCATAATGGTCTTAATTTTAAATAAGTACCTACTTACCACCTAACCATATGTGTGAGGAAAAATATTCGCCACCGCAATGACGGAAAAAGTCCTTTCTGAACTTACTCACGCGTTATTGAATCCAACCCAAACTTGACTAATTTCAAGACCGCGACCACATCGTTTTTGAGGGCTGCATTCTGTTAAAAATCAATTGGGAAATTTCGACTTTCCAAAATCGTTTCATAACAAGCAACTATATTACGGAAACAGCTTTGTCAAATATTTAACTATGACTCGTAAAATAAAGGCAAACAATGGCTCATTACTACGAGATGAACGGGAACAAATAGTTTAAAGTCGAATTCAAGTGCCTAATGTATTAGGTGTTATCTAAGTTCTGGGCACAATTCCTATTTGACTGAGAGTTAAATCGAGTTTACAATAATATCGTGTATCATGTGTCTTTTTTACACTTTTTACACTACCTATAAAAAAGTAGCATCAATATATATTTTTGGAACAAAGTTCCTTAACGCGGCTTACGGTAGGAGTTAACTAGGAGAAATCGTCACGTAAGGAAAACGCGTTTGGCCGGTGTACGTGTGGGAGTTTGCGTGCAAGTATCGAAATTTGAGCAGCAAGCATTGTGCGCGGCCAGCTGTACCTGTAACCTCAATTCTAAACATGTGAAAATTTTATTGAAATTAATTTTTTGTTTTCAATTTTAAGGGTCTTCGTTCCTGACAGTAGGTAGGTACATCAATAGTTTTTAAATATGTTTGACCTGTAGAACTTGGCGCGACCTTGATTTATTATCAACCTGTGCTGTGCTATTCCACCAGTGCTAGTACAGGCTAAAATTTTATCAATAACTGCCTGTGCCACTTAGTGTCACCAATTTTCAATCTAAAATCTTTTATTTGCATTATATGATAAGAGTAATAATAAGTTCAGGGATTGTGACAACGTCGTTGCAGACACGCGAATTGTTGCCTTGATATGGCACTTTTCAAATAACTTGCTACGATCGATGACTTGGAAATATAAGTACTTAAGTACGCGTGAAATGTCGCTGCTGGTTCCGCCCCCTTAGCCCTATATATGGTACCAATAATTACAGGGTTTTATTTTTGAATTAGCATTTTAGTACCCCAACGGTCCTGGTCTTAAATAATAAATCGACGCGGCACCTGAACATCCCACGCACTCTGAAGACCGATGTCGAGTCCAGTTTCCGATTTAAAAAATAGGCACTTAAAAGCATTTTAGCGTACTCCTGGCCTACGTAATCCTGATAAAAAACTGTGCTGTTATTTCTGGATCATGTTTAAATCTAGATCTACCTATCTTGTTTAACAGCTGTTGGTAGTCAGAATAACAGAAACCAAACGTACTTTCATGGATAGATATCTTGATAAAATAAATAGATACCTACATATGGATTTATTGCTATAAAAGAATATTTTTATTTACACTTTAGTATCGGTATTTCGGTGTACAAAGATAAGACAAGAAATCTTGATAATGACATCACAAAAAAAGGTTTCGTTAGGCAACAGAGACACAACTATGCATAGTCAAAGTTAAAAAATAAATTAATGAATTTGTCTCGGAATATAAATCAGTGAGTAAAAAGTATGTATTTTCAGAATTATAACCATTTAAGTCAGCAATAAAACTCCATACTTAGGGCCAGGTAACCCGAAAGAATGACTATTTCATGAAATCTTGACATTTTAGAATTACCTATACCGACTTATGGAGTTATTATACTGATTTTAATGGTTATAATTCTGAAAATACATACTTCTTACGCCCGCGAATCATACTTTAATCAACATTAAACCTAATACTGACTTGCAAATTGCCAAAAAACGTAATTTAAACAATTGAATTTCGCGAGCTATCGTGAAGCTTCCACCTTAAAAATAAATTAATATATTGAGCTCGTCAATCACGAAAATATGTTAGTTTTAATATTCATAAATTCATGACTCCTTTTGGAGAAGAATTAAGAACTTAGGCACTTATGTGCTTAGTAAAAATTTACTGATTCTTTTTCTTTGTGCATGGGTCCACCACACGTCACACGGCAGAATATAAAATGGATATTTTGAATGCAAGACACAACAAAATAAAGATAGTCAGTATCTTATCTAAATGGGTGTGACCAAGAAGCACTTAAGAAAAATTAGTCATTATCTGGTACAACGTTTAGGCGCATTTCTCCATGTTGTTTTATCTAAAGAACATAGGTAAACGGGTATACAACAAAAGAAAATAATGGTATTAATTTAAAATATTATTAGTTGTAGACGCAATGGAATTTATGTGGTTGATGAAAACTGTCTAGATTTTTCTTAGAAGATTAATAACCGAGGTTAAAACGTCATCATATAAATTCACTGAAAAATATCGTATGGAGTCATGTTTTACACACCTATACTTGCAACGTGAATTTTAATTCGTTGTAAATCTTTCAGGGGGTGAATGTACCTACTCATGAATGTGAACAACTTTTACTATGGGACCAACCCTGAAATCATGAAAAAAAAATCAGCTGTTCCCTACTAAAATGCTACACAACACGATCGTAATGTATGATACACCTGATTTTTTTTTCATGATTTCAAGTTTGGTCCCATAGTAAAAGTTGTTCATATTCATGAGTACATTCACCCCCTGAAAGATTTACAACGACTTAAAATTCACGTTGTATTATGGCCTTCCTACCGGAGCTAGAAGATTGTTTCGGGATACCATTTGACATAACATTTTTGAACAAAATAGAAACAATAGCGAAATTTTTACCAAATTCTATTAAATTCTTCTTTATGTACACTTCTGATGGACCTCTGTCTACAAAGAGAATATGAAAGAATGGGGATAGAATGAGAATCGACCATAAATAGTAGAGTAGGACGTAATTATGTGGTCGATTGGATTTTTTTATACTCAAACTGTATTATACTTGTCAGAAAAACCATTGATATTCCATATTTTAGGAGATGCGATAGATAGCCCCATTTTCATGGTACGACCTAAAAATAATGTTCTTCATAGCCTAATGTTTTGATATAGATAAACAGTTTCCTTCCACTTTGAAATATGATGATGACGAATATTTTTTATCTCGTATTCTCGGTCAAGGTGGCGGGGGATGTGCAACCTTGGGAAACCACAAGCTTTGTTAGTTCAGCCGTTTCTGGGAAAAAATGTCGCGATATCATTACGACTGCGTCGTTCGTCACACTATGTACATATTTTATGTACTCTTTTCATTTTTCCTTTTTTAGTAAAAAGGAAAAAGTAAAGTGGAAATTATTTAGTTGTAGGTTATTGGAAAATTTGGAAATGCTTGCTTACGAAAAATGAAAGAAGTCAATGGCAGTTTATTTTTATTTTTTGAGGCTTATTGCACGTTCAATATTGATACTAGGTAACAATGCTCCCTTTGTTTGTCTCACAAATCTGCTTATCAGAAAATGGTGATAGGACTCAAGAGGCGAGTAAGTAAAATGTAGGTACTACTAAATACAGTGGTAATATTTAAATAGCAATGTTATATCAGTTTCCGCGGCTATTAATGGAACTTTGGCTATAATGCGGAATTTTTTATCACTTCCGCATACAAAAAAAAACTGTTCTAGCGACGGCGTTCATGCATGGTATAAGTATGTATGCTAATCTGACTGATGATAAACTCATGTAAGACCATGTGCTTCCTACGTTTGACTTTGATGACCCTATCTTGTCACAATACAACAGTAGGTAACTAGGTACCTACACAGAGTAAAAAAAGTCGGTATTAAATTATCAAAATCGTTCGGTACTACGGTTTTGTAAAACGATGCTTGCATTTATAATCAGTTTTAGTAATAATATCGGTAATAATAATATAATCACTTAAAAAACATAATTATAAGTATAACAATAGGACTTGATTTTCCGAAGGGGCAGGCGCGGGCGCCTCCCTAGGGGAAAGTAAGGTCGCAGGACATACCGCACATGGCGAAGAGGCCAAATTTGGTGCAATAGGTACCAGCCGGGTTGAGGTACCAGTCATGGAAGGGACCGTGGGATTTTAGTTGATAAGATTCAGAAATAACCTTCCGTTCAACCTAGACAGAGAGTAATACTGAGATTTCCCCATGCAAAAAAATTAAGTATTGCTCATTTGTATGGAATAACTGATTTTTTTTAATATAAAGTAAAATAAATAAAAAAAAATATATTGATAAAAAACATCGCTAGGGTTTCGAGAATCATATCCTGAATTCATTGTAGCCGTTTTCTTTAACGATGCCTGTTTTACCCTGTATAAAATGTCCACTTATCTACTATAATTTGCTCAACTTTAATAAGTATAACGTATTTATTGTACATTCACTTTTTTCGTGTAGCCCTTGACCTGTCAAAACAATTAATTAAACGGATATACAACATTACTGCTAACTACAAAACTAGTTTCAACAAAATTCATTCTCAGAGCATCCTTTGGGGAATTCGCTTCAGTGAAATAGCTAATTATATGTTTGCATGTTGTACCTACATACTGTACTAGGTATTAACGGACATAAACGGAGAAGCTTTCATAATTTGGCTGAAATTGGTGCAAATAGATTTTTCTGCGGTCTATTTTGTCTAAATAAAATCGATACCTACCTAACTACTGTGTATACAATACAAAATACAAATAAGTATATTATACGCGTTGAGTTGAATATCGTAATAATTTCTGAAAATATTACACCGTAAACACACGGTATTTTCCAAACAATTCTAGTTTCTGCATTGTTCCCGTGTGTAAGTATTTACATTCTCCCTCTTTGTTCACGACAAAATATTTACTTAAACTAAGCCAAATTTTAATACTACCCTGTAAGTGCTGATCGGAATGCCAACAAACGACCGCATTGCTCAAGCTCGTGTTTATTATAACAAGTGGTGTGTTCTATTAGCTGCGTAAAACTAGGCGGCATGATCGTGAGAATATTTCTGTGTAGAAAATCAAGGACATTGGGAGCCACGTGGTTACAGTTAAGAGTCTTGGATGAGGGCCATTACAAAATAATAATGTCTAATTCAATGGTTCGCAACTGTGCCGCAATCGGTAAGAAAGCATACCACGGTGACTACACCCTGTTCCTTGAACCTTAAATAGGGTTGCCACCTTTTTTTTTAAGCAAATAGGCACCTTCCAGGTTAATAAAATAAAGTACAACATCTGTAAATAAAGTACGATTAACTACGCATCCTTTATCGAGGCGACCCGTCTGCTTACACGCAAAAAGTCGCTCATCTTCTTGTTATTTTTATTTTAACTTTTAAAAAACCTTCAAAAATCGAAATAGTTAAAATAAAGTATTTTCACGTACTTTATTGCCCTCATAAAGTACATTTGCCCGAAATAACGTACAATACTTTATTATGAAGTACGGGTGGCAAACCTAACCTTAAAGGATATTACAATCATAGTTTTGTAAAATAAAAGAAAATGTTAAGATTATGTTATCGTTTTGTTATATTTTGAATATAACATCACCTATCTGCCAGTGAACGTCCTGTCAAAATCCGTCCAAACAGACTGGCAGATATAGCAAAAAAAAAAGTTTTTTGTAAAAGTCCTACCGTGTAAACACTCAAATGTATTTAGTTTATAACTGTTATTTTGACATAAAAAAAAACCGGCCAAGTGCGAGTCAGACTCGCGCACCGAGGGTTCCGTACAAACCTGTAGGTATATAAGTAAAAGTTATGGTATTTTTATTGCTAAATGAAATCCATAACATAACAATGTGGAAAGCTGACGGTACCTTGTCAATACATATATGAAAACATTATGTATGTTCGGAAAAATCTTCATCTCTTTAAGAAGAGAAGTGATAAATATGCGGCTTTAATTGCTGTATCTTTTGATTGCGTTGACGTAGAAGTTTGATTTTGTTACAGCTTAAAGATATTATAGACTTGAGTATTTGTTAAGAATTTCAATATAATACCACTACGCGTTCATGAGTAAAGGGGTAATAAGTTTAAAATTATTAAAAATATTTTTATTATATGATGTAACTAAAAATTTATGCTTTTCGCAATTTTTCCTTTATCTGTGTTATAAGACGTTGCTTCATACCAAATTTCAAGATTCTGAGTTCACGGGAAGTACCCTGTAGGTTTTGATTCCCTTGCGAGTAGTGGCGAGTTTCAAAATATGCGGTTTTAATTCCTGTTTCTTTTGATTGCGTTGACATAGAAGTTTGATTTTGTTACAGCTTAAAGGTATTATAGATTTGAGTATTTGATATGAATTTCAATATAATACCACTACGCGTTCATGAGGAAAGGGGTAGTAAGTTTAAAATTATTAAAAATATTTTTATTATATGATGTAACTAAAAATTTATACTTTTCGCAATTTTTCCTATATCTCTGCTATAAGACGTTGCTTCATACCAAATTTCAAGATTCTGAGTTCACGGGAAGTACCCTGTAGGTTTTGATTCCCTTGCGAGTGTCGAAAATTTGCGGCATAAACGGGAGTATCTTTTGATCGCGTTGACTTAGAAGTTTGATTTTTTCACAGCTCCAAGAGACCATAGACTTGAGTATTTGATATGAATTTCAGCTTGATACCTCCACGCGTTCCTGAGAAAAAAGGTCTTGACAGACAGACAGACAGACAGACAGACGGACAACAAAGTGATCCTATAAGGGTTCCGTTTTTACCTTTTGAGGTACGGAACCCTAAAAACAACCTCTTCATATACAAGCTATTATAATTAAAAAATTAAAAAACACGACTGCAAAAATTGCACATATTTGTACTTTGTTTTCTCGTCAGTTTTTTTTACTACGTTTTTTATTTACAGTGTTATATATTTTTTTAATCTACTTGACAAATTCTAGACAATAAACATAGACACGACCAGATTCATTAAAAAAAATAAATTGAGGCTGGTATTAATTTACGTTTTAAAGTGACCACACCGGTTTCTTTTTATTTTTGACTAGCCTATGTTACTCGGAACGATGCAAGGATTGTAACGATACCCCATACATCTAAATCGGTTCAGGCGTTTAAAAGTTATGGTGGAATAAAGAAACTCACATACATACATACATACATACATACATACATACATTAACCCTGAACACATAACACTCCTTTTTTTGGGGAAGTCGTGTAAAAAGACTAACGACCTATTTTCACATGTCGATTTGGCAAATTGACAGAATAATCCTAGACAATAAGTCTAAACAATAAATCTTCATAACTCATCATCAACCCCGCGGGCAGTGTTCATTTGTAGCCCAAATGTATTTCACCTGAGGCACAGCAGAGCATGTGACATGATATTTTTGTGTGCAAGTAAGTAATACAAGTAATTAATCATTTTATGAAAAGCTAACATAACCAGACTCTGACATTAACAAATTAAGCTTGTAACACGAAATAAAAATTTGATAACATGTTTTCACTGAAAGGGTATGGTGATAACCGACACATTTTAGACTTGAACACAAGTAAAAGCATTTCAAGTTACTAACATTTTATTCGGTAAAACATAAGATAACATCACGCCTGTATTCCCCTAAGGGTTAGGCAGAGGTGTACCCATTAAGTACACCCACATTTGGTGCCAGTTACGAGTATGTAATTAGACGGCGAGGCTATTGCCATCAACCTGGCGCAAATCCAGACTCCGAGGCTGCTACTAAGAAATTCCTGATGGAAAAACCCAATAACACTTTGCTCGACCTGGGAATTGAACCCAAGACCTCATGCTGCAACGAGGCAGTCTCGGAGTTTCAGAGTCAGTATTCGGTAAAAATATGGGGTAAAACAGTTTTAACTAATGAGGTAAATTGTGTGTGCGAACATTAATTTCATTCAGCAATTTATGGTTCCACCGGTTAGCGGAAACTTCTGCTATAAAAATACAACACATAGTTTTTAATAACAGTGATTCTGTTGTAACAAAAAGCTATATGGATTCTCACAATGTTTATTATTATTTAACTCAACAACGTTATAAACGTATCAGTGGGATCTCTATTCATTATGGCTATTTTTAGTAGTGACGTCAAAATTTAGAAGGAGCTTCATCGATTACAATCTTAGAGCCCTTTTGAAGACCGGTGAGGGAAAAGATATTGTGGGTGGTCTAATTGAAAATGTTATCTAGAGTAGGGCCACAGATAAATATCCGAAAAGAGTTTGTTTGCGTATCCACTAAGCTTGGCCAATCTATTCATTATATTGTAGAGCGAATTTGGTGACTTCGGGCCTTTTAAAATATCGGTAATAAATAATTTATTGCGTAAAAGATAACTCTCTGAATGTGGGTGGCGGGGCGTCCCAAAAGACTGATATGTTACTATTTTTGTGTACGAAAATCAATTTATGAAGAAATTTATGTGACATCACACAGTTTGTGACACACAACATACGCGGCATTCTTCCTCGTGAATAAATTCCAAGTTTATCCAAGATAAATAAAACCTAGGTATCTAATGGTTTTTCTTGTTCTATAAAATTCTTTTTTCTTTTCTTATTCGATACATAGAGGTATCCAAAATAAGTACTAGGTACCATTGTTAAAGACTAGAGTTATTAACATACATAAAGATTTGACTATACTCACCCAAAAATTGGCTGCAAAATGCAATATTTTCTTTATTTAAAATCTACCGTTACGCCGCTCTCTGAAGAACATTAATTTCCTGCCAATATGTTTTACAATCAATAACACTGCTTTGTAAGTGAAACGGAAACCTATATTGGAATTGAGAGTTGAATGATTGTTATTACTGTACAGAACCATATTTTTAATTACAAGTTAAAATGTTCCTATTTTCGTTTACTTATTTGTCTTTGCTTACGTAAATCCAAATAATTAGAACAGAGACGTCATGAATTTAACGGGAGATTAAACATACCAAACAGTTGCGTGTTTAATTATTTTGATAATAATAATATAGCTTATTTGGATTGAGTCCGGCAGAGCAAACAGTTTCCCGATTTTTTGCGAAATTAATAAAAGAAAATAAACAGAAACTGGACACAAAATATTCGTGTATTCCCCTTAGTCCAATCCACTTGGTCCTTCTCGTGGGACAAATGAGAATACGTTATTTTTTATTTCACTATCGTCCTACTGATTTTGTTGGTGGGACGAATGGCACTAATTATCGAAAATATTGCAATATATCCCTCTAAAATCCCGAGTGGGACGAACGGGAACCAATTTAATATTATTATAACCAATTTATTATTATCCCGTTCGTCCCACCAGGTGGACGAAGTAGAGGGGACGAATGGGAATACACGAAACGAAGAAAATAAAATAAACTATTCAGTAAGCTCACGTTTAAGTTAAAAGTAACTTACGTACGAGTACGTTCACGTAATAAAGCTTTATTAAGTTTACGTTAAAATAAGAAATTAAATGCAAACGTAAAACAACCAAGCAGTAATAACGTTGTTTTAAAACAACCAAGCAGTAATAACGTATCCGGATGATCCGGGGATACCGCACGGTCTCCGGCGAGGCGGCAAACCTCCTTGCCGGATTACCGCCGTGGGATCTGGAGGCTACAGTCCTCCAGCGCGTCTACGAGTGGCGCGTGGACGCGCAGCGCCGGGGCGAAAACCCGCTGCCGCAGCAAATCGCGGCACTGCGGCTCGAGCTCCGGGGCGATCTCATGGCGGGATGGGAGATGCGACTGTCGCAACCTAGGTTCGGGCACGCTGCAATCGCGGCGGTAAGACCCCTCTTTGAGGAGTGGCTAGAGAGGCGCCACGGCGTCCTCACCTTCCGGCTGACGCAGGTCCTCACCGGACACGGTTGTTTCGGGAGGTTCCTGTGTCGGATTGCACGGGAGGAAACGCCCGGGTGTCACCACTGTGTGGACCGCCCGGAGGACACGGTGGAGCATACGGTGCAGCTCTGCCCCGCTTGGGCAGAGCACCGCCGTGTCCTCACGGAGGCGATAGGCGGCGGCGACCTCTCGCGTCCGGACCTGGTTCAGGCCATGCTCCGGGGCGAGAGGGAATGGGATGCAGTCACCTCCTTCTGCGAAGCAGTAATGCTAGCGAAGGAGGAGGCGGGCCGCGTGAGGGAGAGAACAACACCCTCCACCTCACGCCCCAGCCGCCGCGGGAGACGCCCAGGGCGTCGGACGTCGCGAGGCGACATCCGGCCACCGTAGGCGCGGGCTTGCGGACGGCGAGTAATGGGTAGCTCGCCGTCCGATCAAGGACCATGCCCGGGTCGACGGCGCGTTCTGTTCGCGCGCGCCTCAAAGAGCTGTCAGCACAGGGACGGGGCCCCAATAGGGGCCAAACGCCTGCCGGGGTTGCGGGACGTCTTAACAGGATACCGTGGCCCCGGAACGTAAAGGGCAACAGAAGGAACAGGGTGGTTTTTTAGTCAGTAAAAGTCTGACAGTCCCTTCCGCCCCACCCAGGACGGAAGGACTCATTTGATGATTTTTACCACCTCAAAAAAAAAAAAAAAAAAGCAGTAATAACGTAGTCGTATAGAATGATTAAATTCCTCGTAAGTTTCTACTGCATTAATTGCACCTACACGAATGTCCATACCATACTAATATTATAAACGTGAAATTGAATTTCTAAATAGGTATTTATTGGTTTGTTACGCTTTCACGGTTAAACTAATGGCATCGATTTTGATAAAATTTGATAGTGACTAAGCTTGAACCCCAAGAAAGGATGTAAGCTACTTTTTAATTCGCAACTTTGCCTGCATTCGCGATAACTGACAAAAGCTAGTAATAATAGGTCCTTCTTCTCTACTGGGCACTCTGGGCAAGTACCCGATTAAATGACAAAATATTTGATTTGCAGTGTGATTTACAATAAGTTTCTACCCCAAGCTTATGAAATATTACCTGGTATTATGTAAGTTTTATTGATTTTCAATAAAACTAACAATGATTTAATTAAGTAGGTACTCAAGTACAACTGAACATTGAAAAAAGTTCAATTTGTCATCATCAAACACATTATAGTGTGCACAGGGCCTATAATAGGTTTTAGGCTGCCCTGGTAATAAGTATTCATTCATAGCATTCATTCATTTATTCATGCTATTCGTATATTAACGCCCGTAGGTACTAGTAGAACACAGGTACTTACTATAAAAGCTACTGCAGCACCAGTGCCACATTTCTAACTGCATTACTGGCTGGGGACATTTTATTTAAACAAGTTTTGTATAAGTACGGAACAAATGTTCGGAAAAAATCCTCAGAAACTTATATAACGTGGCGATAATAGAAATTAAGTAGTTTCCTATGCAAATTGTCGGTAATTAATCTGGGCAAGACACTTCAAGCTATAATTCACAAACTAAGTAGATAAGTAAGCGTCAATGTAACTTTGTTATAATTAATCGGAACAGGCGAGTCCAAATTGCTAACTTTGTAAGTCTACAACATAATTTAACGTCTTCTTGACTATTTCTGAAATTTCTCAAACGGGGGATCAAAATTTTATTTTAAAATGTCAGAACTGGCTATCGAAACGGTTATAGTAATATAAAAATAGAATTCAAAATGTCGTCCTTATTTGTGCCTTTATGCACAAATAAACGTATTTGATTTGATGTCACGTTATAAAGAATAAACTAGTTATATCAATTACTGAAGAAATCTCAAGATACAACGATACATGAAGCTTCTATCATCAATCACGTGATCGTATTTCGAAGCCTTAGATATTGAGAAGCAAGTCAATTTATCTAGAAGTCCCAAGATAATCTGTGGTCATAAATCAGAGTCCCAAGATCTTCCGACTACGGACAATGATGTATGTGACATACTGAAAACCGATATTCACTTTGCATGTCCACTTCCATATTCCAAGTTTCTGTGGTCTGTATAGGTAGGTACGATCTGTGGATATGATAGAGAGTAAACGTAAACTATAAATCTGGTCGTACCTAAGCTTCAGCGAATAGCTCTTTGTTTATTTAATGGCGCTGATAAAAATGGTTTCGCAATATCTTCCTCAACGTTCGCGTTTACAACATTTATTGCTTGTTTTATGCATTTTTTTTTATTAATGTTTTTTTTTACTTATGTTCTTTGCACTTAGTAGGAATCAGTCTATGTTGACTTCTAACAACATGTGAAAGCGACGACTATGATGACAATGATCATTTGATTTGCAATTAAAATACGTACTTTACTGGCACTTTTCGCTTTCACTTTTATTCTTATTTACATACATAACATAACATCATGCTTCTAATTCCCGAAGGGTTAGGCAGAGGTGTTAACCCATTAGTACACCGACATTTCGCCAGTCATGTTTGAGTCCCATGTAATAGGGGGCAAGCCTATTGCCATCAACCCTGCACAAATCCAGACTCCGAGGCTGCTACTGAAAAATTCCTGATGGAAAAACCCAATAACACTTTGCCCGACTTGGGAATGGCACCCAAAACCCTATGCTCAGCAGTCGCGCTTTGCGACCACTAGACCAACGAGGCCGTATTTTTTTTATTTGTATAAAGATTATTTTATTTCGGTAAATATATTGGTATGGAATTCAATTACCAAAAAGCTCAGTAATGACTGGTGATGATCATTGGCACTATACCTATATATAGCGAACTTGCCATTCTTTGGCAAAACAAACAATAAGATAATGTGTTTCAGTTTCAGTAGTCCGTCATATGAAAACCGACACCTATACATACCTTAGCCGCCTTACTTACCTTAGCTTTGAATGTACCTACATTCATAGTAGGTACATTCAAAGCTGTTATAATGATTGACGCCATTTCAATCATTGCTCACCGTCCAACCCCAGCCCTAACGACGTGTCATTAATTCAAATTACACACAAAAACATACACACATGACACTTAGCGATATGAAATGGCATAATTAACGGTTTTAACTTTCGGTATAATTGTAATTGCAATAAAAGAAGCGACGACAATCTGCATTAATTTGTTATTAGGCATTTGAAATTGGTATACGCATTAAAAAAACAAAATACAGTGCATTATATTTACCTACCTTTGCAGTGCACTTTCACACGATCGATGTTGATCCAATAATTTAAAAATATATTTATCCGAGTAGGAAACATTTGGATGGCGCATAAATCAGAAATATTGTGTGAGCGTTGGCCTATAAATCTACCAACACGACCAGCTTCAACCCTAGTATGTAATTTCTACCGACCGATTTCGGTCACGGTAGCGACTAGCCAAGGAGATATTATAGTGCACAAGTGTGGGTGCTCTCCTTCTTCCCTCATTCTCATAATTAGATTTTAAGAACAACATAACTATTTAACATTAATCGTTATTTCCTCCAGAATGGGACTCTATACGAAGTAGCTCCCGGGGGACAGATGTGGCACCCGCCCACGACGTACTGCGTGGAGATGATGTTCAATGAGAACTTCTCCGAGCCCCGCCTGGTGGCTGGTGTCTGCTTCCAGGATATCACAACGGATGACAGTCCAATTCTCTACACCGCGTATGCTGTTGGTGAGTAAACTTTTTTTATTTATGTACTAGCTGACCCAGCGAACTTACTACCGTATGGCGGTACTAAGTTCGCTGGGTTTTTTTTCTGACATAAGAAACTTTTCCTTACAATAACAAACACAACAAAAAAGAATTAGTGAAATTGGTCCAGCCGTTCACGCTTGATGCCGTGACCAAGGGAAATAGGGATTCATTTTTATAATACTACATAATATAGGTTTGAAAGCTCGCGTTCGACCACGTCACCCTGATAATGGATGAGGATGTGGTTAACGTTTATTGACTATTTTGTTTTTTAGTAATATTTATTTATGTTCTTATCAATATTATGTACAATATTTACAGACTTTTTTATAAAAAAAACAATCACAATAAAAAAAGAAACTAAAACTAAATTACATCAAAAAATCTTCCACATCACTACCAACTGGGAATATGTCCAAAAGACTGGCGATATTGCCACGTTGGATGGCAATGCTCAGCCTCTGGCAAAGTTCTCCTGTTCCACTTTATTTATTTGACCATTAACGTACCTTTACACATTTTATATTTTTTAATATAATGGTTATGGATAATAGGCATGGCACTGCCCGTTCCAAATATTTGTTGAATATCAGCTAAAAACTGGGAGTGGCTACAGAAGATGGTCATTACTTTGTACACGATTGCCTAAAACAGGCCATTAATCTAAACCTGACAACCTCATTAATGGAAGCGACCCTCTATTATCCTGTCTTCTTCGAGCAACATCGTAAATCGAATAATGACCCTTAGCAAGTTAGCATCCGCGTTTATTACTCATTTAGTTTTTAAACGGCGATAGTGTAACGTTGCCTCGTCAAAATAACACATTGTTGACCCAACAAGGCAATAGGATATCCGCTTTTACGAGCCAAGGGATAGGCTCGTTGTTAAAATGTCCGTTAATTATCTATAAGTAGGTACATACTCCGGAACACTTAGTGTGTACGTCCATGAATATTGATTGGTCATTTTTAAAAGTGGGTTATGTTACACTATGACATAATAGAGGATCGTTTAGTAATTCCACTTACAGAATGAGTCAAATGTTTTTTTTTTGTTTGTATTTACTTTACTCTTATTGGTTTTCAATACCAATAAGTTTTGTAAAAAGTAGGTTTGTATCCTACCTTCGTTTAGTGGGAAATCTTCGTCGGGCAAAACATTGTTCTTTGTGTGACTTTCAATGAAATAAATTCCCGAAATATGCAAAATAAAATCGGGTTTACCCATAAGTACAGAGCAGGTTTTGTATTTTCGGGAGTATTTCGTACTGGATTTATTTTATTTTTATCTCTTTTACTTTTTTTTTAATTAAGTAAGTAGTTCAAACTTTTATGCTTTCATTCCATTGATATCGCTCCTACCTATCTTATTTTACGCAGTTTTCCAAACCACATCACAGCGGAATTACTGAACAAATTGAATCGCGATAGTTTCAGCGCACACCAAAGATATCGTTGGCGATTTTTTACATTTCTCACTCTATGTTCACAGTTGGCACGTATTGCTTCCTATAATCGAAAATATATGATTATGGTTGAAACAATGTTTACTTTACTGTTGCTAAAGCAATAAGTTATAAAACGTGTATAAAAGAAGTATAGCAGTAAGAAATAGAAGTTTTACTTATTGACAGTGCATTTTATTATTACGCACGTGTTAGTATGACCAATGAAAACAAGAAGAAACAGATATAAGAAAATCCTATTCAACCAACGTTCCAATAATCTTTATCATAAGTAGGTACAACGTTTTATTCAATTAAAAGGCTTTTTTGTCATAAGTCATAATTTTTCGAAAGAAACTCTTTATTATCCCTGAAAACTCGACATATTTTCAATTAACTGTAAAATTTGATTTTCAGTTCCTTGCAAAATCAATACCGTAAGTCAATTGAGTTGGAAAAAAAGTGACGTCACAGTTTACTCTATTGCCATGCATAATCTATGCGGGAAACGCGTTTTAGCAGGTCATCAAAAGTACGTCAATTGATTAGTCGTGTTAACTACCTGATTCTCTAAATCTGTAAAGCCTTACATACTTACATCTTGTAATCAAAATTCCCTGATTCCATTCCATAAGGGATTGCTTCGGCACTAACAGGCAATAAAATTTACGTCGTCTCCTATGAGTGTGGAACGTTTGCCAACAATTATGTATGGCAGTAAAAGTTATTATAGGGAGCAGTATTCTACGCGTTTATGACGTACAACACGACAAGTTCATTACTGTGCAAGTATCGAAAATAGTTTTCGATTTACAAAGATAAGTACCTACTTACCTAGTGTGTTAGTAGCTACCTACAGTTTACGGTCAACATGCGCCAGCGTCTACGCAGCGCGCATACCAGATTACTAGCGTGCGGTGGCTCTGGCATATTAAAATCTTGGTAGAATTTTCATGATTGGCTCGAAATCAAATTCGAAATGAGCGTGCTATTCTTAAAATCCATTGTAAAATTATAAACATTGGCAACCGGATGTAAATTGGTAAATATCAGATAGACTATCAACGACTTCTTATTCATCCAAAAATTTTACATCTATAAGTAACATCCTGTAATCCCCGAAGGGTTAGGCAGAGATGTACCATAGTAGTACACCCACATTTCGCCAGTTATGTTTAAGTCCCATGTAATAGGGGGCGAGCCTATTGCCATCAATCGGGCACAAATCCAGACTCGGAGGCTGCTACTGAGAAATACGTCTCTAAGTAATTATCGATATCTTTGTTTCAGGTCTAATCCTGTCAGTTCCGTTCCTCCTGGCAACGTTCTTGATCTACGCGTTCATCCCTGAACTCAGGAACCTTCACGGCATGTGCCTGACGGCGTACTGTGGAGGTCTGATCGTGGCCTACCCGTTCCTGGCTTATCTGAAGCTTCACGTGGGACAAGTTGGTGTCGCAATGACTGGGTGTTTGATTGTTGGTAAGTTTACAGAATTTTTAGTTTAACAAGTAGTGAAAACTTGCTAGACATATAGGACTGAAAATGAGATAATTTTACTCCTAGACTCTCTAATGTTCTTTTCTAATTGCGAACTTTCGTTGTGGGTCCCTAGATAGGGAGGGGGGAGGGGATCGTCGTTGCTTTTGTATATTCTGGGGAAATTGGGAATACACTGGCAGGCGTGCGTGTCTCATTGACACATACCTTGCGTACATTATTTCTTTTAAAAAAGCCCGTTTAAGTAGTCTTATTTTGGTTGCTATTTTCTTTGTAGAAAAACAAGTTTAATCCAAAGAACTGGGTCACACCCACATCACACTATAGCCATCGCGCGACAAAACAATATCGAACACGCGCGACTGCAGCTTGTGCAATTTACCGAGGCTTTGCAACGTGAAATCAATAGACACAACACATGCACTGTATTAGGTACACCCAGCTTGTCAAATCCAGAGTTTTCCATAAACAAGTCAAACTGAGGACCTCCTGTTTTTTTTTTAAGTCAGTTAAAAAAAATTGAATTAAGGTTACTTAGTCAGCAAACTATCTGGCAATAGGATGTGTTAATGAGGTTTCCCATTATTTGATCAAATGGTTCAACATAGTGCTGAAATCCAGAAGTGAGTTATTTTATTGGTAATTATTTTCAGTTCGATGGAAACGCGCATAGATTAATAAAATGTTTTATAGTCGTATTTATAACAGCGCCAATTTCATCGTTTCGGGATCCAATAATTTTTGATTTGGCTCATTAATAAGTTTATGGTTCGTCTGGAATTACTGAATATAATTATCATGTAGGTACCTACCTATACTGTTTTATTTGTGTGTTTAAATAAAACATAATACATGGAGTGTTTCCGGCTGGCACTCCATGTGTGTTTTAAAAACACAACAAAAACAGTCATACAATAAATAAAAGTAGAAGGGCAAAGTTCAATACTTCTTTATAATTAGGTATTATTATTTAAAACATGTTATGACGGCTGGTTTTATATAAATATTTTTTTTATATTTTTTATCTTAATAACATATTGTTATCAAAAACAAAGTCTGGCGAAAGTTATGACCCATTTACGAATAAAAGTTTTTAACATTCTCCTACAATAAATATAAAACCAGCCGTCTAACTTAAATGTAGGTGAATAAAGTACCTTTTAACATGATACATGACAAAGGAAACTAGCAAGTATGGATACCTTTTTAACGACATATTCTTCTATCTATACTCAAAATTCCAACCAAGCTTAAATGACATGCCTACGTCTAGCGACTTTACGATTCCATTCCTCAATATTTATTCATTAACACTCTCTCTGCCATGGGATCCACGGGCGGGCCCCAAATTTTAGAGTGCGTAGGGCCGGTCTTATTTTAAAGAAATGTAAACCAGCAGGCCGTGGGGGTCGCCGGCTGCCTCCAAAACATTTTGTAATATTTTTTCATTTTGAGTGACGGCCTGGTGCAGCGGAATCGTTAGGACCCGCAGGCGGACTCCATGGCTGGCTGAATTGGAAATATGCTATATAATGCTGGCAGTGAGAGTGTTAAGTAAATGTTAACTAACTATTGAAAAATCGGCTCTTAAATAAATAAATAACTAATCTAAAAAGTATTAGATAAACTAGTAAATAGACAATCTTTGTTCTCATAATCATCTTTGTTATAGTAATTCGGGGATTATGCAAAATTGGGTTAAATATCACAGAGGCTATTACATTCCCGATTTTATCGCCTACTCATAAAGTCACTGATTAAATCTGCCTAACTCCGAGTAGTTATGTATAGGTAGGTACTATCCATGTTCTACATAAGAAATTACGTACTTCCTAAGTAATTTAATCACAAATTCTTGTTAATCTGTTGTTTCTCTTCTGTCTAATGACCCTCATTAGTAGTAAGTAACTAATTAGCGATATCTAAGTAGCTAGGTACTACATTGATGCGTCAGTAAAGCAATCCGTCTTGCTTTTACATAATCACGATTAATTTCCTGGATAATTAGGAACAACCACACCTTGCATAGTTATAGTAATAGACGTCATTTAACGAAGTATATT
The DNA here is from genome assembly GCA_949316365.1 of Hoplodrina blanda. Taxonomy (NCBI): domain Eukaryota; kingdom Metazoa; phylum Arthropoda; class Insecta; order Lepidoptera; family Noctuidae; genus Hoplodrina; species Hoplodrina blanda. The sequence goes on from OX438592.1 coordinate 10,759,917, forward strand.
AGCAGTGATATTGTAACCGCTAATGTAATTAAAAAACATGGTTCCTTAGTAGGACCAGTATACGGTGACACATTATGGTGATATTGCTGAGTCAGGAAAATAGGAAAACGGTATCATATTTATGGTCAACCTGTTTTTCCCCCGTGTCTCGGAAAGTACGTTTGTCCCGGCTGTCATTCAAGGATCTTTGACAATCGTCAAATTCAAAGTCAGTATCTTAGAAGTCAGTGTGCCTTCGAAATTATGTGCGCATAAGAATTAAATCTAATTGCCCATTCCAAAAGGTAATTTCGGGTAGTCAGATTCCCGAAAGTATGATAAACAGTCTTACCAAGGGATGTCGGTTTACCCAGTAACTGGGTTGTGGAGTTCAGATAAGCGGTTGCTTAATGTAAAGCACTGGTATTCAGCTGCATCTGGTTAGACTGGAAGTCGACATTACATAGTCGAGAAAAGGCTAGGCAGATGATGGTTAGGTAATACTTTTTAGTTCTCTAATTCGATGTCGTCGTTAAGCCGTTGGTCCCGGCTGTCATACTTGGATCTTTGACGGTCGTTACGGGTCGTCAAAAGCCCGAAATTCTGACAAACAGTCTTACCAAGAGGTACCGTATTACCCAGTTGCTAGGTTGTGGAGGTCGTCGCGTGCCAATTTATGTTGGAAAAGTGACATATTACGTGTGGAAGTTCGTGCACGCAAAAATAACACTCGGCTTTATTATTTCTTTTATGACGAGCTAAAAAGTTTGTTCATTTGAATAATTTTATTCACAAGCCAAATTAAGTCAGGTTATAATTAAATTTTCGTGCAGGCCTTAAAACAAGCAACTTTTGTTCAATGTTAGGCGAAACCGAGACGAACGGAAACTTATGAAAATTCATACCGTTTACATTAATTTCTTTTGGTTTGTTCCAGCTTTTAATTCTTAACGGTTGGGTAATATTTCGTTAAATAAGGTCCTGAAGAAAGAAAGCTAGATGTAGGTAGTTATGTTATAAGTATTATATTATTTATCTACGACGATTGTTTGTATTCCATTGACGTATTCTGTCGCATCAGTCTATTCTGACGGAAATTCAAATGTGACCGATTTTGTGTGACATTTTAGCAGTACTGGAATTAGTTTGTTACCCTATTTATAATACCAACTCGTAGTGAACGTGCTCTCGTAACGTCTTTACGAAATACGCGCACATTTGGAATAATATAAGCTCACATTTGAGAATGTAAGACATCAAATTTTACTTTACGAGAACTAGCTAAGAAAACTTTATTTTAGTTCTCGAATAATTAGGGCCTTGAAAGTCAAAGTCAATAAAGCATTTAATTCAAACTAGCACTTTTCCCGCGACTTCGTCCGCGTAGATTTCATACTTTCCTTACAAACCCGATACCCATAGTATTCGCGGCACACTCCAAATAATGAATTTTACAAGCAATTTGTTGATACTTTGCGATTGTAAGTTCGATTCCCGCACGGAACAAATATACCTATGTACTGTATGGCCCTGAGCTAGTTGTTCAGCTGCCCTACCATGAACTCTTATTGCGATCCAAAAAACTGAATTGTTCTTCAAATAAGTCAATATAACGCATCAATTTATGTCATTTATTGACGTATTTTCTCTTATCGCGATCCAAAAACTGAACTGTTCTTCAAATACGTCAATATAACGCATAAATTGATGCGTGGACAGTGGCGGCTGGTGGGTTATCGAACTGGTGGTGCACTTTACTAAAATATTAAAATTAGAAAATGCAACAAAACAAAAATTGACATAATATGTGAGTGGTTGACCAAAAAGGGACCTGGAGGGATTGGAAACCGTTATTTTTTTTTTGAATTTTTTAATCTGTGGTCTTTTAGCTTTGTTTTGGTCTAACAGAATATTTTTAGGTGCCGTAGTGTTTTTTTAATGATTTTTTTTTGTGAGCCGAGGCCGAGCCGTAACTTGTTTCTACACGAAATTTCAAACGCGATTTACTCGAAATCAATTATTTTCCCTTGAGGTCCCTTTTTGGTCAACCACTCACATATATGTTTATTTTTTATACATTAAATCAATGCGACGACATTTTTCTGAAGCGAAATGTTCAATCACCTTTTTATTAAAATCGGGTATTAACACCTTACACAGTATCGAATAAAAGTTCTCGAAAAAAATCGAAACAAAAACTAAAAACAATTACGGTAATAATTATATATTGTAAATAAACAATAATTTAACGCGTCACACATACAGTGAAACTATACTGGTAGTCTGATTCGTCAAACATCGGGTGCTCTCGGCAATCCTCGGTTCGCACGTGCGGCGCTCGAGAACCCACTCATTACTCGGTACATTTCTATGAACTATCTTCCGTTTCACGCGTCAGGCGTATTAACTCGTATCTCCTACAAGTTATATTAGCAGTCCTCGTGCACTCGCCGAAGCGCACGAGAATTTGTCTTTACAGGAAAATAAGTCTTAATACACTCTTTTGCAAAAAAAACGGGCACCTAAGGAAATTTACGTTCTAAGGTCGATTTGAGTTCATTAAATGAAATTTATTTCTTAGACGTAGTCTGTATACTTATAATCGTGTAAATTAATGCGCGTGAAGTGAATTCGGGCAATTAAAAGAAAAAAAAACGATGGATTCTTTAAAACCGATGTACACGCCCAAACAATAAGAAGTGGTCGGCAAATAAGACAAGATTTTTTTTTTACTTTTTTTAATTAAATAAAGTTACAAATGTAAAAACCTAATAACGAGTGTGACCTCCTCTTGCCAAAATCACAGCTTGAATCCTTCTGGGCATGCTTTCCACGATGTTTTTAATAACGTTTTGAGGAATACATTCGCACTCTTCTGCAATGACTCTTTTTAGCTCCCTGATGTTTTGTGGAGCAGGTTGCACTGATCTTACCCGTCTCTTTAGAACATCCCAGACATGCTCAATTGGATTGAGGTCAGGACTTCGAGCTGGCCAATCTAAACGACGGATCCCAACTTCTTGCATGTACGCTTCCACGTCGCCAGAACGGTGCGGGCAAGCATTGTCGTCCATAAAAATGGAATCTTCCCCAAGTGCAGTCAATGTGGGTTGTGCATATGGAATTAGGACTTCCATTATGTACCGGTGTGCATTTAATGTTCCATTTTCTATGAAAACTAACTCCGTACGCTCCGTCGAATTAATTGCTGCCCAAAACATAACGGAGCCTCCGCCATAAGGAGTGATTTCTTCGAAACACACTTCCGCATAGCGTTCCCGTGGTCTTCGCAGCACTCGCCGGCGTCGGTCCTCTCCACACAAAGAGATTCTAGCTTCATCAAAAAGAAATCCTTTATTCCAGTCCCCAGAGTCCATGAAGCACAGTTCCGAGCAAACTGAAGTCGAGCAACACGGTGCTCACGGAGTAATTTAGGGCCCCGAGCTGGGCGGTAACTCCTGATATTGGCAGCCAAAAGCCTCCTCCTGACCGTCCACAATCTAACTTCTACTCCTCTTACTTCTTCAAGGCTCTTCTTCAGGTCCACACTTGACGCCTTACGATTCCGCAACGCCTGACTCACCAAAAAGCGGTCATCTCTTGGTTCTGAGCATCGTTTTCTTCCCGAACCGGGTCTTCTTTTGACCGAACCAGTCTCTTGATACCGTTGCCAAGTCCTCTGGACAGTTGAACGACTCACATTTAGCCGCTGAGACACGTAAAGTTTGCGAACAACCTTCTTCAAGTAGGGCTATAATTATACCGGCCCTTATCGCTTTATCACTCATATCAAAAAGTGGTATTTAATGTAAAAAGAAAGATTAAATTGTTTAATTTGCAGAAAATATCCAAAAAGTTTAAAAATATCGTAATCAGTTAAAAATCGTTTCAGCAATTCGCGCCATTAGTAAAGCAATTTTAGAATAATCCACAATAATCATTATTTTTATTTTATTAATTTTAAATTTGGAACGTAAAGAATCATGCCAGGATGCTTCAAATAACATGCCAATACATCGTCAAATTAATAAAACCTATTTCTTGTTCTTCTTCATTGAAGTAAGAAAAAAATCTAAAGTGCCCGTTTTTTTTGCAAAAGAGTTTAGTTTAGTAAAGCGCTCAAACTGTTTCACCATAATTGGAGATAAAAAAAATTATACGTTTTTGTATGTTTAAAAACAACTATTAAAATGGTAATTTAAAAATAAAGATAAGTAAAGTACTTAATATTTTGTAATTTTTGATTTTTTAATTGGTGGTTCAGCGCACGAGCGCACTTAAGGTACAGCCGCCACTGGTTCTGGATCTGATTGTTGTGTATGTTTGTTACACGATACAGGGAAAAAGCGTAGTGTGGGGCAACGTTTTTTTAAAACAAAAAAAAAGATACTGTACTTGTATTGTATATCCTCTTCAAGTATCCTTATTATTTTTTGGCTCAAATGTATTATGTCACGCCACCTACGGCGTTGTTGTGTACGATTCACACATCGCAGGAGGTTAACAAACTAATGTGACCCAGACAATTGATCACAATCATTCCATAATGTGTGAAATTGTGACTGTGATCTTATTTCATCTCAACGAAGTAACCTTACACAGATCCACCCACTTATCATCTCGTATTTAAATTGAATTAATTTGTCTTACTTACGACTAAGTATATTCTTCCTTGGTATATTGGCTTACTATATTCTTCGTTTTTAATTTTCCGTATAAAAATAAATACAAACGAAATAAAATAACTTACTATATTCTCTATAATTAATTGTCCGTAGGTATTAAAATTAATACAAAAGAAATAAAAAGATATACTTAAAATAAAAAAGCGCTTTTAGTTAAAATTCAATTTTTGAGTTTTTGAGTTGGATGGTTTTTACTTGTAAAAATATTATACCTTAGTTCTCTCTTCATCTTTAACCAATCTTAGTTTCCTTATCTACGAGTATTTCTAGACATTAGACAAACGATTATTGATCTTGATAAAATCCCCTAACGCTTAGCTCGGCTAAGTCGCAAAGCTATCTGTGCAAAGCGATAGTGCCAATCAATGAAGTATTTAGAATCAATACTAGCAGAAGCCCGCGACTTCGTCCGCGTCTATGTTATTATATTATTCCACGGAAACAGTAAGTACATTTTTCCGAGAAAAAAGTCGCCTTTGTGCTCTTCCAGACTATAATCTCTATGCCAAAATTTCATCCGAATCCGTGCAGCCGTTCTGGCGTGATTAAGCAACAAACATCCATTTAAACTTTTGCATAAATAGGTAGGTAATACTGGTCTTAGTAGCAAGAAGTAAAATGACATTTGCTATGGAAAGAATTACATCCAACTTGCCTTTGTGGAATTAAACTCTCAGACTACAAATGCATGAAGACTGAAGATAGCGAACAGTTTATATTTAGAAGTTTAGTCTTAATTATGACTAAAGGTAGGTACTTGCTGACGTATGTTTTATTAGATGCTGTGTACTCATTCATAACATACCTTCAGAATCAATAAAATATACAAAAACACACAATAATAACTATTATATTGTGACATATCTAACCGCAGCCTAAATGACTGGCCGGATATTTCAATAAAAACGAATTTATTTATGAATAAACTTGATCGTCATTTAATATTTTCCGTTCTATACCTACAGCGATAAGGCAAAATTACGGAGTAATTGAGTCATTTGTTGTGTATGAATGCTCCCGGCGTAGAAGCTAAAGTAGAAGGTTATTCGTCACCTTCCCTCGCGTGACGTGGGTTTCAAAGTTCGTTGTACTTAAATAGATGGACCCAAAAGACCCTAATATCGGAATGGTTGAATAAACAAAGTGGACCTCTATTTATATAAAGGTTTTAAGGGCCTTACGTAGAAATTTCGCGAAATATTCTTAGCTGTATAACGATACGCTTAGCTAGTATTTATTACTAACTGCAGACACGGCTCGTATCGCTGGTCGATTCGAGCGTGTCGAACGCCTACCATTTCGTTGCATCTGCGGAAAATCTGCACGATATTATAAGATTTATCTCCACATTGATTTTGGAAATAACAGCGTGTCAGGCAGCCAGATGGTTCACTTTCAGTGCAATTTGTAAAAGCTATAGGTACAACCTATGTGGCTACAGAACAATCTGTCCAGAATATTCAGGTTCTAGTTTTTGTGGAAGCAAAGCGCTGCCACAAATGATAAAACGAGATGTTCTGAAAAACCAACAGATGATACTGGTGAAGTCGCCTTAACTATTCATTCGGAATTTATCCGGAGGGCGCAGCACGAGCGCGCTTCAAGTCGATTTTTTTTTGTCACACAAATTAACACAAAACACAAACAAATTAAATACGTAAACACAAATTATATCTCGCATTCATAAAGTCAAATCATTTAAGGCACTTGAACGTGATTTAAAGAGAGCGTCAATATGAAGAGTCTTCAAACTAAATACTTAAAAATTATGTGCGAAACAGGTATTTCCGTTTAAAAATCGCGCTTACGTTACTAAGGGCTTCTAAATTAACCTTTCAGCAATTGTGTAAGAACAAAAGGTAATCAAACCAACTTGATTAATTGCACGTAATTAACGTTAAAGAGAATAGTTCTCACAGGCCCACATTAGTCTCCTGTCGTAGGTGCCTTTCATGAAACGCAAATGTCAGATCCATCCACACGTAGGTAGCTTCAGAGCTTAAATGGATAGGCAAAATGTGGTACTTATTCCAATTTAAGAAAATAGTTTTAGTGTGAAAATAGCAGTTAGAGAATCTCCTTATCCTTGGTCTACTTAATTTGTTATATTTTGATGATCTTGTGTCGCAATATAATTATTTGTTTTCTTTCTCAACCCAAAGCGTCTCTCAATTTAATCCGCAAAGCTTCGTAGTTGACCCATATTTCAATTAAAGAAGTTCTCACACCTTTTATTTATTATCTTTTAATACCTGCGTAACGTGGTTATCGTTTGTTGTGTTTCTTTTTATCTTTTGTGTATTGGCGCCGAATTATTTCCTCTCAGCAATGTGGTTTCATGATTTTGTGTTTTACGTTTATTTATATTTTTCAGCGTTCATCGTTTACTACGCATTCCAAACGAGTTTCTTCTGGCTCAACGTCATGTGTTTCGATATATGGAGGACTTTCAGGTAAATATCGCCATATTTTATATTACGCTAAAGCAATACACCCATTTTTATATCATCTTTACATAGACATAAAAATATGTTTCTCTCAGAGAACCAAAATGTTTTATAAAAACATTTTGTGTCAGGTTGTAGCACTAATAAGATTAAATATTTCTCTGACAATATTTATACTGTAGATTATCATCGACATCTGAGAAAACAAAGTAGGAGTTTCATCATATATCCAATCCACATGTTATATAAACATATCCGATAGCATAAGAAAATGTATGTGCACAATGTGATAAAAACAGCCGGCGGATATCTGCCACGATGAAACCTCTGGTAACAAGGTTACATATCGCGTGGGATATTTGTGAGAATTCAGTATTTTAGAAAAAGATAACCAATTGCGTGGCTAACCACGCAATTGGTTTTCTTTTCTTTTCATCTGTCATGAGTTCCCGCACCTACGCGCGGATATTTTTTAAACAAAGTAAATTGATAATGCTTTATAGTAGTTTTTAAACGGTTGTATTTTACGATGTACTCGTATGTTTTAATCTACTTACGATATATTTTATGGAACTCGAAGCCAAATTGAAAAAATGGTTTTGAGTTTGAGTTTTAAATTATACGCACATGTATTTTGTAGAAGATTAATGTTTTCTATTGCACACATATTTATTTTAAAACTAAATAAAAGAAATCCTTTTTTACGTCGGTCCAAACACATGCGACTTCTGTAAATACTTATTATATTTAAATACTTATTATATTAAAGCTTATTTCTAAACTATAGTATTAACTATATTTTTTTAAAGAAACCTCTATATGTTGTCGTGTTATTTTAGTTACTCCGTTGTCGCATTGGGTTTTATTGATCCACCCATGCCTACCTATGAACCGTAAGAACAAAGAACGACTGCAACAGCACGACACAAGTTTTATTTTATTATAATTAGCTTTCCGTATTGTTTCCTGCAATAGGGAATACCAACGTATTATTTATTTTCCTCTTCTTAAAATGTCTAAAAGTAATTTCTGCTGTAGGGTATTTAATTTATTTCCTTCTTATATACAACGTGTTTTTTTATATCCCATAACTTTAGGGTATAAATAAAACAATGTCAAATAATCAACTGACTTAAGAATTATTTCTTAATTAATATTTTTTTAGTCGTTTCGTTTTGGAGAAAATGAAGCCAGCGTAAATAAACCTCTTATTAATATCCTAGATTTATGGGATACCAATAGGTACCTACACGTTGTATAGGACAAAGTATAAGTACCTTAATTCATCATGTCTAAATGACAATAAACTGTAATGAAATATGGTTTCATCAATCATCATTGGTATGAGATCGGCGCGACACATCATGTTTTATTACTTACATTCTACCAACCATACGTTTGGGAAAATACGTAGAAATATGCGTAGTAATAACATTGCTTCTATTTTGGCACAGCGGCTGAGAATGAAAAACACCTACCACCTAAACAACCTATAGGTACCCGCGGGTTCACCCGCATCAATAAAGTCAATAAGTCAATGTCAAATCATTTACTTCAATCAAGCCATTCTTGAACGTCAATGGCACTCTTGAACGTCACATACAAGAAAAAATAATTAAATCTAGTTGCCCCTTTCACAAGGTAGTTTCGTATGAAGAAGAATGGGAAATAAACTCCATACATACCTACTCTTTTAAAATATTTTTTTACAATATTGTTGTTTGGTATACAGAATTACAACATGTGAATGCAATGTATGTATTTTTCACAAAAACTACTATGTCAAAGTTCATAAGTATTACCTATATACAACGTGTAACGGAAGGGGTATATACATACAAAGAGTAAGGCTTCTTTGGATGATAAGTAACGATATGGCAAGGGTTTCAGCTCAAAATAAAATACTCTAAGAATTGATACCAAATTTTCGGTATCATCGATTTCTTAAATTGAAATCATAACAAACGTGTCTCCGCACTACGTGGGCGCTTTCCACGTTACTTGCATAAACCACAATAAAACTATTCTACTAGTTAATCCCACAGACGCCTGCCCGAACGTTGTCTTGCAGGGTCACCAAATCCAATTATGAATCAAAACTAGGTATCCACACAAATAATTACATTATAATTAACCGATTTAGCCCCGCGCACTTTAATCAGCCGTTTAGAAGGAGTTCAGTGACATTTCTACACACATAGAAGAAATATTTAAAGACTACGATTTTATTATACGTACCTTCTGAAAAAACCATCACTATATATAGTATAGACCGCCTAGCACTTCTAGCACCGGGTTTCGGGTCCAATTTCGCAGTCAGTATCACATTTTAGCGATAGATAAATATCTGCCATGGTTACTATGGTACGTTTTCGATAACAAGCCGGTAATCTATACGATCCTATTCTCCTCCATTGGAATGGTTCCCTATTATCACGGTAATGAGGTTACCTGATAATGTAACTGACCGTAACATAGATTTAAGGATTGTGCACACCAAATGCGAAAACTGCTGCGCCTTATTTATTTGCGCATCTTTCTTGTTCTGTACACTGATTTTTTGCAGTGGTTTACTGTATTAATAAGTACAGAGATTAATAATAAATATTATTACAAACACATACCTACATAAACTCTTACGTTTTTCCCATGGGGGTAGGCAGAAACCATAGAACACCACCTGCTACGATCCTTAAGTACTACCTTCGCCCACGTCCACGTCCATACATTATTAAATTAATTAAATTCAAATATTACCTTTATACGGCGATATGAATGATAAAACTCTTCCAAACTTTATGTTTAAGACTTTTTGAACACAGTGTGTGCCTTTTCGGATAAAGTTTTATAAAAAGCAATTTCGGAAACAAACATAACTTTAGAAAAGTTCTATAATGGATCATTCGCTTCATATATGTATTGTCGTGTAGATACATAAATTATTATAAGCTAACTTATTTGTTTAGTTTAAGATTTTGAAAAAAAAACAAGTTTATATTTTATTTATTTCGATCTTATTCCGGGATTTTATTATCACTTTGTAAAACTGAAATAAAGTATAAGTATACAATAATTAACCTGAACACAAAATCTATGGAATAGATGGATCATTTGAATTAGTTCAATAATTTGAAGTTAAAAGCGTTACAATACACAAAAATACATAAGAACACATTAAACAAAATTAAACACAAAATTGTTAAAACGTTATAATAATTTGACGTATGCCTTGGATTGCAGATCAGCTACGCCGTGTCTGACGGGTTGCGGCAGCCACCTGTAGGTCCCTAAGCCTAGCTTACAGGTCGATGTCTGTAATGGCATGATACTCGTGTGCTGCAACCGCTAGTTATGCTAGATAATGCTCCTATATGTTGAACCACAAAATAAAGAGGTACGGTAGGTCTACTTCATGCTAAGTATGCTGTATAAAAAAAAAATCAAATCACAAATGATAGGCAAATAGTTGGACCAATTAAGGAATTTCTTTAGGGCTTTAAGCAGGTATTAATGATAGATATTCACGCAATTGATAATCGTTAGAGAATGTCATTCACATTATTTGCTCTACTTTTTCAATCCAGCGAAAGTAGTTTCATCTGAGATTATCTGAAAAGCCTAGAAAACCTAAAAACCTTTTACGTAAGATTAGAAATGGCGCCGCCACTGCTTATTGTCGTTACTTATTTCGGGCGTCATTCATAGGAAAGAGATGTAGGCCTACGAGCTTTTAGTATATCTAGAATTTATTTGACACATGGTATTCCCATAACACCTATACGTTTACGCAAGCTACTTATCTCGTATTGCATGGAGTGGACTGCGTACCTGTTAATTTTGTGGTCATTAACGTTCGGTGTTAACACTCGCCAGTTCAATGTTGTTAAATTAAGCGAACCATAACACAGATTTTAACATTATTTGTTGGAGATACAGCCGGGCGAGATACAATCGGTCAAGATACAGTCGGTCAAAATACCGTCCGTCGAGATACAGTAGGTCGAGATATTGTTGATCGAAAACACGAAATTATAGGCCTATTAAGGTGGATTTACACCGGCGAGGCAAGGCGTGGATAGAATGGGCGGAAATTGAAATTTGTATAGCATTTCCATACACGCCCTGCCCATCTTTGGTGTAAAGGGGATGTGCATGACGAAAATTGAAATATTTGTTCGTGCAATATTGAACTAAGAATTTATTTGCTTTGTAAAACGGATATACTAATCTCGCACCGGCCATCGGGGACCCGCCCGGTCTCTCGAGCGGCCATCGAGAACGACGCGGTATAACAATGAACATCTTTCGGTTTATAAGGTAAGCGTGATTTCAATTCACGCCCATCCCATCTACGCCTCGCCTCGTCGGTGTAAAGCCACCTTTAGATCTATTGCATTCAACGAGTACCACTTGATATGCCAGCTATTGAGCTGTCATATTGGATTACTTTGCGTTATCGTCGTAATAACGTTGGCATAATAATTAATGCTGTCGAAGTGTATTGCAGATTATTGCAATTGACTATAATTACTTACTAGTGAAATTTAAAAAGTACTCGTACTACTTTACTATGTGGTATAAAATAGATATTTTGTCTTAACATGGTAATAATTACATCAAAACAACGTTATGAAATCTTTCCCTTAATAGAAATATTCAGAGTTCTCTTTGAACGTGAAACTACTACGCCTTGTCTCAGGAGTATTTTGATATTTCAGACGAGGTGGTTTCATACGAATACTATCTTTCAATTACAAAGTAGAGGTCAGTCAACTTAGTTATAAAGGAAGTGTAAAAAACACAGAGTGAGTAAACATTTTGTAGAAATCGCTTAGAATGCATCATTTATTACTCTAGTACCTACTTATAAATATTTATATTACAAAGACTGGTTGGTCTTAATTGTGTGTGGCTGATGCACATACAGATAATTCGTGTCTATGTGCGCAAGCTTGTGTTCAATAATGGCCAATACTGAACCACTATTGAACGATCCCACGTTCAATAATGGTTCAGTCTAATCAGAGCAAGAAACAATGTGCATAATTGTGTGCATCCACAATTATACACACACAGTTAAGACATACCAGCCTTCGTGAGATAAAACATCTATAAATTGTTACAATCTAATTAGATATTTCTTTGATGTAGAACGTAGATTTTTCTATTAAAAATAGCCTTTTAGTAAACTACCGGGTTATTCACGTAACTACAAACGTGAATTATAAAAACGATTGCTGCTTTTCCATTTCGCATTAAATTGCGAAAAGAAAATAATCATTCGATCCAGGTTTCATTCAGCTGTTGAATGTAAAAAATGTGTTGTTAAAAAGTTCTCTCACTTTGAAGCGGTCTCAAGGCAACTGTATACTTTGGTCTCGTCAGACTTTGTTGCACATTATTTTAAATTTGTAGTCAAGCGTTGAGTTTCCGTGAAGTCATGGCCAAATAACCTAGTCTGGTAAAACCTAAAATAGTGATTGGGTAACCGACAAGAAAACTGGCTAGAAACAGATGGATTGTAAATCAATCATTCTTTCTCTTTTTGCTCCAATTTTTCTCTTCATTATTTCAAGTTTTCTGTCCAAGGGATTTCAAGTTGCCAATAATATGACACCACCATTCAATTGACGTACTTTTTATGACCTGTCAAAACGCTATTCTCCCATAGATTTTGTATTGCAAAAGACAACTGTGACGTCACTTTTGTGCCGACTCAATTGACTATTTATTAAAACGAAAGCAATTAAAAATCTAATTTTACAGTTAACTGAAAACTAATCGTTTTTTCTGGGCTAAAATAAAGTGTTTCTTTAAAGAATTCTTAGAATTATTAGTTAATGGTGTCAACTATTCCCAATTCACGTAATTATGGATCAGTCGGTACAAAAAAGTTGGATTCATTTCTAAATTGTAGGTTTCCTAAAATAATCTTTTGGTAGTGGTACTTCGTAGATATGAACAAAATAAAACTCCTTTAGATAGGTACATATTTATGTCGCATAATATGTTAAAAATTTGCTTCTAAACATTTCTGTACTTAGAGAATGTTTGATGATTTTTTAAACATTTATTTTTGTAAATAGTTACGTACTATGTAGTAAGTAGTTTGGTCACGATTCATAATAAAATTATATCACATTATGTTTATTGTTAAATGTTAAAGCACACTAGCGACGTAGTTTCTCAAATACGTAGAGTAGTTAGCAATAGAAAACTAGTCACGGTTATTTTTAACGTTCTGTAGTAATTTTAAATGTTTGTTAACTTTTAAAGTGTTTACGTAGTTAGTGTAAACTTGTAAAGCAATTCTTTAGTCGTCGTTGTTTGTAAAGTTTTTAACGATAATGGTTATTGACTAGTATGTCATCGTTCGTGTTCATTAGGTGTCCATTTTTAATGAGTATTGTAAGAAGATTCACAAAGCGGACAGAGTTTATATATGGGGTGTATAAAGACAATTCACATACCCGTTAACTGCGCATCATACTGCACATCAAATTAAGTAACTTTTAGCAAATATTATTGCTGGGAAACTTTTTTAAAAGCTTTTATTTAGTTTCACCTGTATTTATGTCCTGGATATTTTTTGTTGCGAAAAATCCCTATGATACCGTGCATCAACACACGCAAATTATTGTGCTTATTACAGTAACAGCTGCTGCAACTGCTTAAGCAACAGTACACGTTTTATAGGAGTACATAAAGTGTAGTTGGAACATTTAAAATTTGTTTTTGTAAAAACACCTTTGACCATCAATATCTCTAGAACTGGATTCCCAGGTATGATGTAGTAGAAAAAAAAATCGCAATAATGGGTAGAGTAGGTACCTATGTGGTTTTCAGAAAGGTGATTGGTCTCTTTACACCCTATAGGTATAAACATTGTCGCTCTCTTCTCTGTCGTCTTTATCGATGCTCATATTTATTGCTTTGTGCAGAGGTTGCCAACTTTGAACTTTATTTAATGCATGAATATTACCGACCTCACGACTCACGGCCAAGTTTTGAAAACGGTCATTAAAAGCTCCTTTTAATCTTTGATATTATTCTTCTTTTTTAATATAGAGTATGTTTTTATCGCTACGATTACGTCCAAAGTATTTCATTACATTAATGTTACATTAGGATTTATCTCTATTATCTTTGAAGGCCGTTCCATAGCCATAAACTTTAAGTGCAATTAATATGACATAATGGCACGATAAAATAAAATGTGAAGCGATATTATTTGATGTAGCAATGTAATAAATCTCGTTAAAAAATTCACTACCATCTGCTATGAATTAAATAGGTACATATAATTGTATATAAAATGATTATCTACTTAAGTATTCATGTTTTAATTATGTTTCTAATGCTTCCTATTGAAGAGTTGGGACTTTAGCTCAACAGTCACAAAGGTAAGGTGCTAAAACGTGTACATAAATGCCTGTAAATATTATGTATGTATTTTTCCTGTGTACTTTTACCTGACTCATTGAGAATAGACGTCAATGCACTGCAAATATTAAGGAAAATTCCAGGAACAAAACATTTATTTTATAGAAGAACGTACGTATAATGTGCATTAAGAAAATGTATATAAATATCAACCTTTAGTTTTACCTTATTGTTATTTCAGAACTTTGTTGATAAATTAAGGTGCTACGAAAGAGCTACGCGCTACGAGAAAGTTATTGCTACCTTTACTTAAGAGTTACGTGTCGTAGCAAGTCCGCTACGAGCGGCGTAGCAAACAATAAAAATGCCATTATTGTAATTTTGTTGTAGAAGTAAAAATGTTTTGTTGCAAAATATAAAAAAATACATAAATTTCATTCATATTTAAAATAACGCTATTTCATACGTACATCAGTCCGTCCCTAGGTATTCATAAAAATATTGTATCTCATTATTATGATATTGGGATTCGTAAAAAGAGAATTGTGGTCTGAGTATTTACAATTTATCTGAATTATTTAAACCAAACATGCGATCCGGTATTTATAATCACAAAACCGGCTGTTAGACAAGGCAAAAATACACAGTATTCCGCATTTTCGTAATGGATACTACCGAACCCTGATAATCCATTATAGTTTAAACATCCGTTATAATACGGTTTAGTTCAAGGGTTTCAATAGGTCCCAGGAGCCATTTATATTCAAGTCAGAACCATCACTTATATCCGGGTGACGTCATGAAAAGGGCTTTATTAGGTTGAGGTAAATGTGGTTGAAAATGTATGCCAGTTCGGATTGATTTATTCTGAGTGAACTAAATAATCACCTTGCGTCGGTATGAGGGGTGACTCCCCTGCGTACATAATACATATATTGCTCTTTTATGTTATCATTGATTCTCTTATCCTACACATCATGGGACGCATTATTGAATGAAAATAATGTAGGTACAGACAAGCTCTAAAAGATGTCACAATCTCGCTCGACCTAGCCTACATACATACGTAGGTACTAGGCGGCCACTAAAGTCCACATTTTAATTAAAAGCACGTATTTAGCAACAGGCAGCCACAACGTAGCCCTAGTCGCCGGCGCGGCTAGGCATTATATACTTACCTATCTCTTAATTTGTTGACTGTACCTAATACATCTTCCATTTTGAGGGAAATCGAAGCCAAAGGTTATTCCGAAAGGTATTCTATTGTTCTGGATCATAACTTCTGGTAATGAAGGTATGATCAACAATACCTTTTCACTTTTTTTTTATATGTAATAATTTATGTATTTCTAAACATAAAATCCCCCATGACTTCTGTACATGCACTGGAAAGCACAATGTTTTTCATACATTTATTTTAATACAATATTGATTACAATAATTGGAATTGAAACTCATAGATTTTACCATCATGTTCTAAAGTTAACCACAATAAGTTGGTAATAGCTTGTTGTCACTTTCACATTGGTAGTGCTAAGCAATGCAACAATATTTGAACCTCTATATAAAAATTGTTTGTACATAACATATTTCAAGTAGAACAGTGTAGGATATAATATACCTAGTATGTATACGGAAGAAAAAGCCGTGCAGTGCCGACCACGATCAAATTGGAATAAGCGAAGGATATAAATGATCTCCAAACAATTGCTAGACACTGTCCCATTATTTTGATAATAATTATTGCGTCAACAATAATCTGCTGGGGTATAAACCTCGGCCTCCTTTCAATTGCAGATCTTATAAAAACTTTGTTAAAAATAACAGTGGCTACCGCGGCGGCAGTTCCAACAAGCGCAGAGACAAGAGACGGTTTCTTCTGTACGGGCTGTATGCGTGGGGCGTGCCTCTCATCCTGACTGGACTTACGGCTGCCATGCAGTTCAGTGACCTGCCCAATCATATCATCAAGCCTGGCTTTGGGAATAAAAGATGCTGGTTTGTAGGTAAGTGGAGTTTATAATAAAATTAAACATTATATTTTAAAGCGATCAGATCGAAGGTTTATAAATGTTATAAGAAGTTATTATTTATATCTTCCTTACAACTTGCTTCTTCTTCTTTTCGTATTATCCTTACTAATATTGTAAATGCGAAAGTAACTCCGTCAGTCTGTCTAAAACACTGAACGATTTTGATGAAAGCACGGGGTACGTTTGAACCCCGAGGAAATGACATAGGCTACTTTTTATGTCGTGACTTCGTCTGCATCCGCGTTAACCGACATTTACTACTTGGCCAATTAGGACCCAATTATTTGGTACATCTACAACTTGCTAGCTTGCGTCGATAATTATTGAAAGCTACTGATTTGTCCATCACAGAAAGTACACCTTAAATGAGCTGTACGCACCAAGTGCCAAGAATAGAGGCTTCTGTCATTATTTAAGACCTAGTTTACAAGGTTCACCGTTGACTAAACTTTCCTCGGCAAAATGAGCTCTTTTAAAATATAAAACAAAGTAACACGTTACGAATAGAAACAGAGCAAAAATAAAGTAGTTCAAGCAACATTGTGGAAATAATAAACTCCATTGTTTTAGTGCGCTTTGCAAATAATATTTACGTTCGTACCAAAGATTCATGTTGGACATTAAAAAGTATGACGGTTTCAACAATAAAGACACGTCGGTAAAATGGAATTACAGAACAGTAGAGCGGTCTCATTCATATGAAACGAGTGGCACAATAAGGCTGCGTTCAACCCTAACACAAAACTTATGCCTTATGTATGAGCATAGCTCCTGTAGTACTGTGGTTGCACTGAGGCGTAGGGTTGCCACGGTATGCTAATGAAAATTATTTTGAAGTTTTAGTCAACTGTCAGAAGTGTTTTATTTTAAATTTTTATTTAATTTTAGTTAGTTAATACATGGTAGCCCAGTTCCCGACGTCCAAAGGAAAATTTTGGAAGCCTCTCTACTTGGGCTATCCAAAACGCCCCCAATTCTACATTTTTTTGTAGTCTAGGAGCTGGACGTTTGTTTTAATTTTTTTGGGTAGGTTCTTGCCTGGCATTTGGTTTCGTTGTTTTTTTTTTTGTATTTTTTTTATAAAGAAAATGCGAGGAAGAATACAAAAAAAAACCAAAAAACCACCGTCAAAATCGATTCTTTTTCTGGACCAAACTAATGGTAATTATAGGAAATGTTTGTGAAAATTGAGGATGGATTTCAGAAATCAATCATCTAAAGCTTGACAGGCATTATCTTAACGTTCCATTACCTCCGGTATCAGCTTTCCATCTTTCAAAAGTTTAGAATTCAGAGTGAAATTCTAGAAACAGCCATTAGTTCTACTTATTTTGGTGAAAGTTGTCTTTAACGGAAAATCTAATTATTTTGTCTGTACATCAATCATCTAACGAACAGCCAATCTTTATCTACAGTTTTGGAATCCAGTTTCTGTTTGTGTATTGGTAGAAAGTTTGTAAAAGACGATGGCAACACGTTCATCTATAGGTAAAAACCATTCGTCTCTTTCCTACATTTTTAATAACACTAGCTTCTGCCCGCGATTTCGTCTTCGTCAAAGTTTATATATTATTCCAGATCCGTTCCGTAGTTTTTGCGTGTAAGAGTAACAAACATCTATACATCCTCACAAACTTTCGCATTTATAATATTAGTAGGATTCCTCAGAATATGAGATCACATCTTTTGACAAAAATCTTCTATCTTCACAGACTGGCTGAGCGATCTAGTCTACTTCTTCACTCCCGTCCTGGTGCTAGTCGTCTGCAACGTGATCTTCTTCTCCGTGACCGCGCACCGCATCCGCTCCATCAGACAAGAGACGGCCATCTTGAAAGGCGCCGAGTCCTCGCGCAGTGACAAGCTTAAGAAAGACAAACAGAGGTAATTAATGTTGTACTTTATTATTACTTAGCTTTTGCTTGTATCTTGCAGGTTCGTTCACGAGTACTAAGAAGTTGCTTTGAGTCTAGGATTTTTCTTACGGAATTTATTACTATTGTTTCTTTTTTGGAGCATTTATTGTATTCCAAAGAAGAGGGATATAAAAAAAAATATTTGAATAAACTGGAAACATTCCTATTTTAAAATTAGGGATATTCCATTTCAGGAACTTGCGTTGCGTCTATCATTACAATAGGCTAGTTGACACCACAAATCAATTCACGTACGTTTTAAGCCCTGTCAAAACGCGATTCTTCCATAGATTTTAGGCAATATCGAACTATGACGTCAGTTATTTGACAACTCAATTGACTAACTATTTATTGATTTCAAAGCCCCAAAAAATATAATTGTACCTATAGTAAATTGAAAATTAATCGGGTTTTTACGGCTAAAATAAAGTGTTTCTTTAAAGAAGTTATGTCTTGGAATTATTGGATAATGGTGTCATACCCAATTTATGCATGACACAGAGTCACACATGACACATGCGCGTCAATTGCAAGGATTCTACTTATTTATTTTAACTTCCTAGTAATTTGCCTGTTAAAAAAACCAAATGACCGTACGATCTTATGAGATAGAGTAGGTATAATGTGTTTCTTTGTAGATCATATATTCATCCGCCGAATTATTATAATAAACTCAAATAGTTTACCTACAATAATTACAATACTTCGTAGAGTTATCCAGCTTAGAATTTCAGATTTTTGTTTTTTATAAATAACGATAACGCAAGTGTACTGAAAGATATTCTGTTAACATTTAAATGGGAACCCTATTCTGCTTCTAACCTTCACGTGAAATTAGTTAGGACCGGGGCATTTTGGGCGAATGCATATCTCTAAGTGCTTAGAACAATTAGTGGACATAACGCGAGTTTGATTGCTCGGAAACTGTGGCGAGCACAGTTTAATCAGAATAGGTATGCTGCAAATTTCATTTTAACTTCTAAATTGAATGCAAATGGGGTAAAGCTTGTTTCATGCTTTTATGAGCTTACTCATTAATTGTAATTACTTTTCTTTCATTTACTACAAATATTTACTAACTTTATCTTGCTTATAAATCATAAGTAGGTATAGTAGGTGAATGTAAATCCTTTTGTATCATTTCTTACTAGCTTTTGCCCGCGTGTATGTCGTTTATCGCAGATGCAGACAAAGTCGTAGATTAAAAAAAGTAGTCTATGTCGTTTCTCGGCGTTCAGCCTTAGGCCGCTATCACACGGACTGCACCACAACAACCGCACGCAGTCTCTATATTCAACTGCATGCAGTTGACGTTCGACTTCGTGCAGCCATGATACCAACTGCACGCGGTCGGCTGCAGTCGAGAGACGTCAATATTAACTGTATGCAGTCGTGCCTTCAACTTCACGCGGTCGGCTTGCAGTCGAGAGAAGTCAATATCAACTGTATGCTGTCGTGCCTTCAACTTCACGCGGTCGGCTACAGTTGTAGCCAACCGCGTGAAGTTGTAGCCGACCGCGTGAAGTTAAAGGCACGACTGCAGCCGACCGCGTGCAGTTGGTATCATGACTGCACGAAGTCGAACGTACAACTGCATGCAGTTGAATATAGAGACTGCGTGCGGTTGTTGTGGTGCAGTCCGTGTGATAGCGGCCTTACTCCGTAACAAATGTTATCAAAATTGGTTTAGTGTAGTTGTAAAAGCGTAACAGGCAGACCGACAGAGCTACTTTCGCATTTATAATATTAAATATGAACATTCATATTTCATTCATATTCAGGTAAAAAATAAACATTTAAAATGTCCAATATAATTATGTTTTCACATGGTTATCTAAAACAAATGCAGACAGGAATAGCTATAAAATAAAGAAGAGATAAAACTGCTGTAAATTCGAGTGTTGTGGCGCTGGGCGTATTCGACAATATTTCAGATGGGATTGCTTTCTAACTTTTATCATACAAAACTTTTATCCCAAGTACCTAAGGCTTCTTTACCCCTATGTTGGTCGTCTTATTAAACTTATCTTCAATGCTCGGAGAATTAAGAGTGTTATTTCAAAAACATAATAAAGGCTGTTAGATGTTATAAACCGTTGCTAATAAAACATCAGTTGTAAGGTCAGTTATACTTGCATTAATAGTGTACCTAAGTCTGACGTAACTTATTACTCCGGATTTATTAAAAACTGGAAATGTGTTTGTACGTAGCTATCTATTGAAAAAAAAGCGACGTTGTTTTTACTGCAAATAGGTTACCGTTAGCAGGCAGTAGAAATAATTGATAGCATTCATTAGCTGGCTATCGATCTGTCGCGTTATCCAAGAAAAGGGTGGGTTGCATTGAAACGCTAAGCGTGATGCAGCTGAACCTAAATACTGTGAAGGTTGCGTGCCAAGGTCTGGCTGAAAAGTTATCTGGTGAAATTACTTTGAAATTCGAATTAAGAAAAATAAACGAATAGGTTTTTTATAAAGACAATTTCTTTTCGAACGCTCAGCTGTGAGCACTGAGTCAAAAGTATTTCAATACAAGTATAAGTCCGTTTAGAAAATTGTTGATTTCTGATTGTTTCACTAGAAACTTCAAAAAGAATAAAAATAATAGATACCTAACACTGCCAGCTGTTTGGAACATAAATTCTCATTTACTGTAAGAATATATATACTTATACTTATAGCCAGTTTTTGTTTCTTTTCGTTCATTCAGATTTCTGGAAATATTTTTTTCTCACATTTTTATTACGAATTTTACAGTATGTACCTACCCGTAGTACTGGTAATCGTTGAATACATCGAGTTAAGAAAGAAGTTGTGTGAATTAGATCACTGGATCTGTCATTAAACCTTATTTAGATACTAGCTGTCCGCCGCGGTTACACCCGCGTCCATGGTTACTGCTCCGCTCCCGTAGGTCGTAGCGTGATGGTATATAGCCTATAGCCTTCCTCGATAACTAATCTATCTAACACTGAAAGAATTTTTCAAATCGGACCAGTAGTTCCAGAGATTAGCGCGTTCAAACAAACAAACAAACAAACGAACAAACACTGCAGCTTTATAATATTAGTATAGATTCACCCTTCATACAAGTCCCGATCAAAAATACCTCGTGCATTGTTTAAAAGACTTATACAGACCGAAATCAATGTTTATTTGCATTAAATAGCAGCTGGTTATCGTCTCGAAAACAATCCGTATTTCATAAAGGAAACTGTTTGTAACTCATACAACACATACGTTAAATAAATAAGTACCTTAATGTTCAGAGTTAGAACTGATTTCACTATTCAGAATGAGCGTTCAATCTTACACTTTCTTCGTAATTGAACGAAAATCTATCCTTTTCAAATCATTTTCTTTTGTAAAGATTGGATTCATTTCAAGAAAAAATAAACGCAATTTATTTATATTGCCAGTATAAGTATTTACCCGACCGCAAAAATAACCGACTTGGTACGCAGTGGCTGTAAGTAGTTCTTTTGTTGTAAAATACTCGATAGAGATTTTCTTATTGCCAGCACAAAGGACTGTTACTCCTATGTTTTTTAGCGAGTTATTCATGAAACTGAGCCATTATGGACCAATCTATTAGATGTAAAATTTGAAATAGTGTATAGTGTAATAAATTCATAATAGTGATTTATTTTGGTACTCTATCTGTAACTGTAATAACTCTAATAACTATAAGTTATAACTAAGGTAACTCTAACTGTGATACTAAACCACATAGACACGTCTTAATGAATCATCCTGTATACATTAACCAGATACAGGTTGGTAAAGACGACTCATGTATTACATCAAAGTACATTGTTATAAAGTTGATGAAAAATTTTGGAAGTAATGCAGACTTGGTTTTTCCGAACAGTGGCGTAGCTAGCATGGATGGCACCCGGGGCGGATAACTGCTGGTGTCATTCAAGAATAAAAATTTAAAATTAATAAATATCCGATAAACAAAGCACGAATTGATTTAATTATTAAAAATGTGTCTTTCATAATTAAAATACAATATTGTGACAACGTAAGTTATTAAATACAGGGTGGCTATCAAACCCATCCATGTTATATATTTTCATTTTCACTGTCGGGTGTCACCCCCGGGCTGGTGGCACCCGGGGCGGACCGCCCCCTACGCCCCCCCCCCCCCCTTGCTACGCCACTCTTTCCGAATATTAAATGTAACGTAAAATCAATCTATATGTATATATTCCAGGTACGGCCTCTACCTGAAGCTGTTCATGGTGATGGGTGTGAATTGGACGGTGGAACTCCTCAGCTTCGCAGTAGGAGGTTCTAACTGGTACTGGATTATCGTCGACATCTCCAACATCGGCCTCGGAATCTTCGTCTTTCTTATCTTCGTGTGGAAGAAGAAAGTGCGCAACTTGGTGCAGAAGAGGTACGTTTGTAGAAAGAGCTTTATTTTCCCTGTAGTTTCTATTAAGTTAGGACGTTTTGGATCTGAATGCGTAGAGGCAACCCTACGGGATAAGTGGGTATAAAATGTCCTACAATTGTGGTCATTTATTTTTATGATAAAGACGAAAAAGTCCGATCCTGATATTGTCGCTCTATAGTGACAAAAAATGAAAAGTGCTATTCAATTTCAAAAGGTCCTATTTAAGGAACTAAATCGGATAGTAACTATTCAACTTTAGCGGGTGTAAAAAGTCACTTGACGAAGCGAAGAATTATATGTTCTTTCCATCATTAAGATATTTTTTTTGTTTTGGGTGTACTTTTGGGAACCGTCTGTTTACGAAGATATTTTTAGTTTTTTTTACGAAAAATGGTTTTAAAAGTAGACAGACTAGACTTAGAAGAAGAGATCAAAGACCCTACGACCTTTACACTGTCCTTACAGACTGTTGTAACCACTGATAGCGTGCATGGCGTGCCGCATACAGTGAAGTCAGTGATTTAGCACTCCATTAAAAAAGTCGCTATGTTTTTACAGCCCGTTTTCTTGAACTAGTGACATAACTCCACTTTATTTGTAGGCAAAACAGTAACACTGAAGGAAATTCATTTTTCCCATTGCTCGATGGTTCAACCAAAACTCGGTCTGGAACCAGCGGGCAGTAGCGGGTGGCGTCGAAGCGTAAGAATTTACAAAAAGGAATATTTAACTAAAATAATTTAAAAATACACAAAAAGTAGGTATTTTTGCTAAACGTGCCATCTGACATTTTTGTATCTAATAAAAATAATTTATAACAGAAATTGTGCTAATAAAATTGCCCAGAGGTAGTGCTGATGCTGCACTGGAAATTATCTTTAACACAAAGTAACAGTCATAATAAAAAAGGCAATTGATATACATAATATTTTAATGTTTCTACAGTTTAAATTCCTTACCCCCGGATTCGCGAACGATTTATATGGCAAATTGTTAATTGTCAAGCCCTCAATTTAGGGCTCATTTTCCAATAGTTAGATAACTTTTATCTAAAGAATAAATATGACAGTTTGACATATTTTCTATACATAAGCTGTCAAATCGCCATATTTATCCCTCCGTTAGAGTTATTTGACGATTAAAAAATTTGCCCTTATAAACCAATCACAGTAGCTAAGCGCACTTGACAATTTGTCTCGTTAATTTTTCCTACTAGAAACCGGGGGTTTAGAGGTACACAGCTGTAAGCTAACTCACATACCAAAGTAAACCGATACTACTACGAGTACAATGAATACTCGTATTCAGTCAATGTCGACAATGTTGACAGGAACTAATACCGCACGTGTATTCAGTGTTGTGTACCAAGTACACATGGGAATACCTACATACAACTATGTGCATGGCTGTATGTCTATGATGATGCAAAAGGCAATTTATCAACAACCGACAAAGACATGTTTGACGAAGATAATATAGCTATTTGAATACTAAGAACTGTTGCTTCGGGGAATTTTAAAATGGCACACCGCTATATTCATGGGTATCGCTATACTAAAATATTTTTCTGGGAGAAAGAAAACCTTGGTTCCTACCTGATAGCCAGCGCCGCGCCGCCGTACCTAATTATCTACATGAAACCAATTGATGATCGTGAAACGAAAGCGATTGTCATTAGCGTTTTACGCATTAAGGGTGCTGTTATAAAGCAATTAGTTTGATACTTGGTTGCCTAAAAACTAGACAACGAATAAGTAGTAAACGATGATGATGTTAAATACTTATATTCGCTAATAATAAATATAGCTTTAATGTCCAACCACCACTGTTTTAGTTCTGTAATGGTGTTCGTATGCACACATGACTAAAACGACTAAATTCACGGATACATTTTGTTTTGTTCCTACACGGTTTTAATAAATAATATAATAAAATTATTTAATTACTTTAAGCATAAGTACTTACCTACTTACATTTAAATACCTAATCTAAAATAATGTTCTTTTATCGGACTAAAATTTTGGATGTCACATGTATTTTCTTTTCAGCACAGAATTTCTGATCAATGAGTCTTTATTATTCTTTTAGCTGCTTAATTCCATAGAGCAACACGGGTACCCTTAATTCAAACGAGCGAACTACCTACTTACCTAAGTACCTATGGGTAATATCTAAGGCTCTTTACCTATTATATAAACATGGGACCATCGGTAGCCCAAATTAATGGTTTAATGAATACTTTATCATTTGAGACAGATACTTAATGCAGTAGGTATTTTTATTATTATTTTAAACTCGCCTCATAAAAAATAACAGTGCAATTTCGAACTAAAAAAATAAAATGAAACCTAATGGTTTATTAACCTTTGTTCAATTTTGTCAAAGTCAAACCCTTCAGAGCTATGGAAACCCTCATTTACCCGGTATTCAAATATCAAAACAAAATCGATTGCGATGTGTTTCATGATTGAAATTGAAAGCCAATTAGGAGACACAGGGCTGCTACTGGTCGATTGCGTTGTGAAAGGCTGCTATTGTATCCTGCTAATACCTACTTAATTTTGTTTATTTATTCAGATTCCGCAGTATGTTCGGTATGGCGACCACGGAGCACGATCAGCGCACCGGCAAGTGGAACACAACCAGCACCGCACCGACGGAAGACACGCGCATATCGACCGACGACTCCGCTCTGCGACTCAAAGATATGCACTAGTTATATAGGTAAGCAATAAAATGCTGTTTATGGTAAAAATATCACCAGAACATTTTCATAATAGCTTTTCTAAACTGTTCTTCCGACTTTATAATTTTCGCGGTCAATCACAATGGAGACAAGCCAAGAATGCAGGAGATAGGTACTATTATAGTGCACAAGTGTGTACGCATACATGTGCACTCCCTCTTCCTTCGCTCTCATAGTCCGATTGGACGGCAATCCGACACGACCCAGATCAGGCGCAGGACCAACAGTTTTACGTGGTTTCCGAGGCAACCAACTTTCAAAATCCAGGCTGCTACTGAGAAATTGCTAATGGAAAATCCCAAAAATATTTATTGCGCGACCTGGGAAAACCCTGGACCAAAAGCCCAGCAGTCGTACTTGCGACCACGAGACAAACGGGGCAGCCAAATGAGTTAAATCACGGTAAAGAAATTATTACCGTGGCTAAATAGACTTCATAAATACCTAACAATATTATTAGGTAGGTATATTGTGTAAATGACCTTAGGTTCAGGTTCACCTCGAGCTCTATTTCTGCTCTTGGCTATGAATACTGGTCAGTATTCTAAAATTAAACGGAGCCAAAGGTGAGGTAGGTAAGCTGCTGACTGCTGATATTCCAACCTAATGTTTATTTTTTGTTCACAGATTCCAGAACATGACAAATGTTAGCACCAAAGAATTCTCATGAACACACGGACGCATCACATAATTTACAAAATAGCTAGTCAATTTCATTGAAAAATAATATCACGAGTTACAATGCTTTAAAAGTGAAATTATCTAGATGTGTAATTAAATAAGTAAGTTTATGTTAAGATAAAATAAGTCAACGTAATTTTCATTTTAGGTAAATCATGAATCCACGAGCATTTATTTCTTTAGATTTAAGTATAATTAATTATTGTTATCGATTAATCTAGACAATTTACGCAAATGTCCAATTCAGTATGTTACCTCCGTAACTCTACCTATTTTTTAGCTTAGTACCTACCTTTGTAAATTACAAGAAGTATGTAACAATTATTATAAAAATAAACCATTACTTATTTTAAATTAACAAGACATTTTGTTACAAAAATGAAGGAGACAATTTTGTGTTTTTTTTAAGGCACTGCAATCCTCCAAAGACGAGATTTTAAGAAAAAAAATTACCACCAATGTTTTATTTATAATGCTCTAGGTTTAATATTCGTGCCTATACTTATTTGTTTTTAAAATAGCTAAAGTACAAACATAGTAAGTATATATTTTAAGAAAGCTAAGCAAGTAGTAGGTACCTACATTAAGTGATTTTTAAATTTTAATTCATTGGCAATGTTAGGTCTTATAAATAATATATTGCGTAAATGCAACCAAAATATACGGAACAGATAATATTTTTTTCAAATATCAAAGTTGGTCTCTCATTAAAAAGATGTTCATTTTTATAGAGTACATATCCACCCCCCCCCCCCCCCCCCCGAAAAGTTGCCAACTATTTAATTAAAAGTTACTTAGTATAAATACCTAAGTATGATAACTATAATTATGTATGTTTGTATAAGTATACCTTAAAAATTGTATTCGTTCGATTAAAATATTGTATGGATGTGTACTTTTTAGATTATAATATTTAAATGTAAATGAGTTTGTTTTATTTAAATAAATATCTATCAATTTCCACACAATTGTATCCCTAAAATATCGATATAGAATAATAACTAATAATGGCCCCTCAGCGATCTAAATCCAACCGTAATTCTTTTTTATAAGCTTCGGCACTTTTTTATTTATACACTGACTATGCAAATCTTACACTCCTACGTGCGCTCCTGTCGCTCTGACAACGACACCTATTCTATTAAACCTTTAATCCCTTTAATTATTAATATTAGGTACTATTCTAGCTTGCAAAACAGCCGCCTCGCCTAGCTAGGCATTTCCCAAATCAGTAGATAGAGGGCGCCTTTTCGTACTTGAATATTTTTCTATTATAGTAACTGGAACATGAAAACATGCCTCATAGGAAGTTGATTTGGACAACCTTAGACCATCCCGGTCAACCTACACACAGCTACAACCATTTCTTGTTTTGCTGCACTTCATAGGATGACGTTGGGTGTCACAAGTAAGGCGGAAACAGACTGACGCCATTCCACGCGTCAACGCGTGCTTATTGGCCAAAAGACAAAGACTAGATTCACGAGATGTTATGTGGCCGCATAGAGCAACACGGGTACCTGACGGAAGGGGAGACGCCATAGCATATTTTTTCAATACAGAAAAGTCTGTCATTTTTTGCGGGGGGAAATACACACACAAACACACTTTTCAATGCCCCACACAAAAACAATCGTCTGTCGCTACGAAACTCACACATAGAAATAATAACAATACACTAACAATTTCGTACACACATAGATACATTTTGTGTCATAACAGTGTAACGACATGATGCAACTACATTGACAAACATTGCTGTAGCAGCTGTCGATACGCATTATCGATAAATTGAACTCTGTTAGGGAAATCTGGTTTTTTACTTTATTTATGTTATTTATTACTTTTTCAACAGTTGTCAATTAAAAAATAATTAAAAGCATGTAGGTATAATTTAAAAATAATTAAAAGCATGTAGGTATAATTTAAAGTCAAAGTCAAAACATTTATTTCAATTAGACCATTTACAGGATACCCGCGAATGTGTGCGCGCGAGTTGTTAAGTTTTCTGTTAATTGTGAGTTTTGTGATTTATGACTTGTGTAATTGGAACTACCAGTTCATAGCACCTGCGTTTTCTTACACCCGTTTCCCGGCTATATGTATATTTCAATAATAAAATTTATCAATTTAAAATAAAATATATGTTTGTGGTTTAATTTAAAAAATCAGTGATGAATTTATCTGTTACTGGTTTTTAGATTTATCACTTATGTGGGTTTGCTTTTGTCATTAAGTAAGTAATTCTTGTATCAGCATAATTTTCCATTAACATACTACATAACTACAACTTAGTCTTTAGTTTTTGCAAATGCAAATGTCACACATCGACTGATGGTAAGTAAATATTTTTATCGATAACAAACAAACAATTTACAAAATAACAACACTATCGCACTTGGTGACAGTGACTTAACAGTGGACCATTTGGTCATATGTTTCGACAGAGGGGAACGCCTGCCTATGGCGTCTCCCCTTCCGTCAGGTACCCGTGTTGCTCTATGTGTGGCCGTGGCCAAGTAGGTACGCTTCGCTGACATGGCGTGGCATAGAGTGTTATTAGTCTGTTTCCGCCTTTTGGTTTTAGTTCTGTCAAGCACTACGAGAATAATGTGTTCTGTGGGTGGATCTGTGGTCAGGGCCCTTACTATGACCTCTATAGCAGGGCAGAAGTTGCCCGGATATTGAACTGCCTCGCTATTTTGTACTATGACATCGTTATAGCAGGCCTGTAACAGGCCTGCTAAGTTAACGTTTACAAAACCGTTCACCTTTTTTTTTGTATAGACTTTCGTACTATGACGTGCTATTTGACAGCAGCAAAATGATAATGGAACGGCTGTAATGTCAAAATTAGCGATTGCTAAAAAGTTACTATGGGACTAGCTTTTTCAACATCGTTTTGTAATCTAAAATGATATTCGTGGCAACATGTTAGGTTTATATATATAATAAGAGTTTTTAAAGTGGATGGTGAGAATTGTAAGCGAATTAAACCAGACTTTTTCATTTTTGTAGCTGTGTAACGAGTACGAAATATGTAAATAATAAAATTGAAGTGTGAAAATCGTATGGAAAAACATACCAACGGCGTTGCATTTGGGAAATAAATAACAATAATGAAGTTAATGACAGGGAATAAGAATCAATTAATATAGGTAAGAAGATATAACTTAAAATCATCAATAGTAACCAAAAC
The DNA here is from genome assembly GCA_949316365.1 of Hoplodrina blanda. Lineage (NCBI taxonomy): Eukaryota > Metazoa > Arthropoda > Insecta > Lepidoptera > Noctuidae > Hoplodrina > Hoplodrina blanda. The sequence goes on from OX438592.1 coordinate 10,789,391, forward strand.
CTATGAAAATACGTAATGTAAGTATAAATAAAAACCTACTCTACAAATCTACAATACTCAATTAATATTTGTATTTTACAGGCCTATCAAAAGATTTAGTCCCCCGTTTGTGCGAGGGTTTTGAACCTATAATGAAAATAATAAATCCTCCAAAGGCTTAGTGATCTAAGCAGAGACTAAGGTGAGTGTTATCAATTCATCAGATTTTCTATTGTGGAGCATAACTACACTAGTGTGTTTCTTGTGTATGTTCCTTGCTATTAAACATAATTTGCTGTGTATTAAAGTGACAATGAAAAACATCAGCAAGTAATCTTTTAATCCATTTATTTCAGGAGATTCTCGGTATTGACTCAGAAAAACAATAATGACATCAATTTTATTTGGAATGCAGAACCAGTCTCCAGAAGCCTTTTACACTGAGAAGCATAACAAGACCCAAAACATTATTGAGAGGACCATTGATGTACTAAAGGCTCGATTGAGATGTTGATTAGCCCATCGAGTGCTACATTTCCAATCACAAATGTTTTGCAAATGCATGTGTTTCTACACAACATAATGTAACACAGTAAATTTATGAAAATAAAACAATGACCAGTGGATGGTGAGAATTGTAAGCGAATTAAACCAGACTTTTTCATTTTTGTAGCTGTGTAACGAGTACGAAATATGTAAATACTTAATAAAATTGAAGTGTGAAAATCGTATGGAAAAACATACCAACGGTGTTGCATTTGGAAAATAGATAACAATAATGAAGTTAATGACAGGGAATAAGAATCAATTAATATAGGTAAGAAGATATAACTTAAAATCATCAATGGTAACCAAAACCTATGAAAATACGTAATGTAAGTATAAATAAAAACCTACTCTACAAATCTACAATACTCAATTAATATTTGTATTTTACAGGCCTATCAAAAGATGTAGTCCCCCGTTTGTGCGAGGGTTTTGAACCTATAATGAAAATAATAAATCCTCCAAAGGCTTAGTGATCTAAGCAGAGACTAAGGTGAGTGTTATCAATTCATCAGATTTTCTATTGTGGAGCATAACTACACTAGTGTGTTTCTTGTGTATGTTCCTTGCTATTAAACATAATTTGCTGTGTATTAAAGTGACAATGAAAAACATCAGCAAGTAATCTTTTAATCCATTTATTTCAGGAGATTCTCGGTATTGACTCAGAAAAACAATAATGACATCAATTTTATTTGGAATGCAGAACCAGTCTCCAGAAGCCTTTTACACTGAGAAGCATAACAAGACCCAAAACATTATTGAGAGAACCATTGATGTACTAAAGGCTCGATTGAGATGTTAATTAGCCCATCGAGTGCTACATTTCCAATCACAAATGTTTTGCAAATGCATGTGTTTCTACACAACATAATGTAACACAGTAAATTTATGAAAATAAAACAATGACCGCATCTAGTTTAAAAAAATGTGTTTAATTTTTACCTGTTTACAAATTAAGTTATTATCATTTATCACATGATACTTTCTTATGACTGACTGAAACATATATACATATAAGTAGGAACCCATATTATCCATATAAATGCAATGAAAGTTTACAAGAACAAAAACTGGTAACAGAGATGATTGCCTGCAAGAGCCATAAATTCATATGGTGTACTTTGTTGGTTTCTAATATGCAGGTATATGTATATAAAAACACATCATGAGTATTAGTATTCTTTATTTTAATTTTCATCCTAAATACATAGGTATGTATAATGATTAATTAGTTAGGCTCTCCACTGGATGGAATTACTAGATATATTATTTTTCAGATTAGTAGACTAGGAGATGTCAAGAATACTGGGGCTCCGTTGCATTCCTGTAAAAAGGTTATGTTTCTTGGATTATGGGCATTGCGGTTCTTGTATTTCGATATTTCAATAAATTCCTTTACTATAAATGTACCCATGTGTGTATTTTTGTAGGAACAACACAACAAAATACTTTTTTACAATAATTGTGACTGAAACAAAATTTACCAAAAGCACTCTATACTCTTATCGACTTTAATGTCTAGTAGGGCTTCGAACATTATATATTACTTTTGTAAAAGGCTGTGAAAATCATTAAATTATTAATCAAGTGAAATGTTGTTTATATTTACGCGCTGACAGTTGATGAACGTAGGTACGTTCTGAATATCACATTGTATCTTTAAGAGTTAAAAAGGTTTTTTTTAACGTGAAACTTGTGCTTTTAGAGCTTTTAGATAATAAATCATGGTAAGTGGTAATACATAATCTTAGTTATAACGTGTATTTATCTAAGAAATTCAAGTTATGGTCATTAAAACAAAAACCGGTAATGTGTTAGAGAATTATATCGTAGTTTTTGAACGTTGTTTATTCACAACACTAAGACTAAACTTCATCATCAAAGCAGGCAGAGACAAGCATTGCCGTTCAATAATCGTTCACCTTTAATACGGTCATGGTACGATTTTTAGCGATTCCTAAGCAGGCCTGCTTTTGAATGGAAGTTGACTGACAGGCATTTGAACGTTTTCTTAAAAGGTGATGGTAAGCCCCCAGGACTCTCACTAGTGTCAATGTCACTCATGTCAGTCACTGAGGTTTTGGCATATCCGTCCGATCTCTATGAGCTAACCTAACTTTTGTTTTGATTTATTGCGAGAGCAAAATCTACTCTTTCTATAATATAAAAACTCTTTATGGCAAAATCTAAAAGAAAACATTTTATTTTATGTTTTACTTTATAAGCCAAACCCTTTTTATTTTAATTAGGTAATATAATAAGTATCTACAATTTAATCACGTACCTACTACCCATATTTTCAAGCATACTCAACATCATTGTTATTGTTGTAAATTCTTATTAAAGTATTAGTTTTATTCTGTTTTTATGTAGATATATTTTAAGTTGGTGATTTTTAATAGTAGTATTTATCTATAATCAAAGGTAGGAAATCCATGTACAGTAATCAGTATGTATAATTCAATAGGTAGTATTCAACCTTTGGACTTTAGTTTATCGGCTTAAATAATGTTTAACTTTGGTTACGGCGCGCCTCTTGTGGTTCTTTTGCTTTCAGTCATTGCGTCATATATTTTTGTGATGATGCCAACAGGTGGGTCACCAAACAAAGCAAAATTAGAATCTTTTCTTAAAAGCTTTTTTATTCAAAGGTTTCATAACTTGCAAATGACAATAATAATAGCGGCCGTGCACAACAATCATTATTTTATTATATTTACAATTTTCAATTATTTATGTGTGTTATTTATCAACAGCTGATGAAATGGCAAACAATGGATTTGTATTTATTTCGAATGCTGCCAAAGCTCACATAGTATGTCAGCGGGCTTCCAAGTTTGTGAGCAGGGTGTTGTATGTGAAAGTGAAGGAATACTCAGAGAATGCACTGCCGGTGCTTAGCAAACAGATTGAGAATGTGTACTCGAAAGTAAGAGATTTTTAATTATAGACTAAACATAGGTTTTGTATTTCCTTTTTACTTAAATGAGATGGTTCTACTCTTTACAACAAAATATATGATGTACTAGGTTATGCTTGCGACTTCGTCTGCATGAATATTGGTTATCAGAACCTTAACCCCCGTTTCATACCCTTAGGGGGTGAATTGAAACCAATTAGCCCAATCAAGTGGCTAAAAGCGGAAACAGCCCAGCTAAACTACAGCGGAAAATTTTCTTAGCATATGGCCATGTCATAATAACTATCTGCATGCCAAATTTCAGCGTAATCCGTTCAGTAGTTTGAGCTGTGTCTTGATGGATTAGTCACTATAGTAGAAATGGTTGCCTTTTATATAATTATATACATTCATAATAAGTAATATGTTTGTTCCACAGGCCTCTGCACAAAATAGTCACTTAGACATAAGACTGATCTTAAAACCCAATGAAAAATTAAAAGAAATAGTAACTAACTCTCAGATAGATTTGATACTGTATGACAGTGAGTTAGCCAAGGAAATTGATCAACTGAAGAGTATGGTGTCTACAGTTAAGAGTGGATGCAAAGTGCAAAGTATTGGTAAATATAACATAAAATTCAAACATTCTAACAATATTTTATATTACCGTCTCGGAGAATAAAATGATAACTGCCTTTATCTTAGCGTTATGTCATTTATGGTATCTGTGGGTGGTAATAGTTATTACAATATGTAAAAATTCACATCAGAAAGCCGTTACTGTGTTGACTGTGTGAAAACACCCCCGTTGAGTTTCTAAAATTTTTCTACAGTAACACAAACTGTAGCCAAGAAAGTCTGTGTACCTTCAGAACCTTGCAACTAATTTCAACAACTTATACAAGGCTTCATTCAATTGGTCATAATGAGAAGGCAAGTTTGGATTAGTTGGATTGGTTTAGATTACTTTGTATGGTATAGTCGCCCGGACATCAGACTATACCCTGCATAAGATGCCGCAGTGTTAACGTTAACGCGTTGTTGTCCGTACATGGTGTTGATTGGAGATTTTTGAAATTGTTTCTAGTTCTGTTTCCATTTCCGTTACAGATTGTCAAGAAACAACATTGTTGGATGCATCATTGGAGAAAATACAGACTTATGAGAATGTTGCACTTGGTGGGTCATTTGACCGTTTACACAACGGGCACAAAATCCTGCTTTCGCAAGCGGCATTGCGAGCGACCAAGCTTGTCACGGTGGGAGTCACTGATGTTAATATGATTCAGTGTAAGAACTATGTTTTAGTTTAGCCTTGCTTCTATATGATTACCAACTACTTTGTACTAGGGAAACTATTTAACTATTTATGCTGTGGGCAAGATTTTGCTGCCTCTATACTTTGTTACATCGCTAGTAAGAAATATATATTTTTAGTTTGAACTTGCAGCTATAACCAAAATATCTGCTACTTTGCAGTAGGTAACATTGAATCAAATACTTACTACTACTGTACAGTAGTATATATGGTTAATATATTTTTTTAAATTTATAGCTAAAACATTATTTGAGTTAATGCAGCCGGTGGAAGTAAGGATGAAAGAAGTATTAAACTTCCTAATGGACATTAATCCAGATCTTGAATACAATGTGTTTCCCTTGAAAGATCTTTATGGACCAACCAAAGATGATCCTAAGCAACAGGTACTCATTTTTTTTATACAAAACCTTTATGTTTACATAACTTGTCAGGACTTTAGTCTGCCCCTTTGGTCTTCTGGTCGCAAGCGTGTCTGCAGAAAGTGGGATAGTGAATTCGATTCGGGCGAGAAATTCGATTTTTCCGATCAACAATTTCTCTGCAGGCTCTGGATTTGTACCATGGCGTTGTATTATACCGCTTGAGATGGGCTTCTGCGATTGGCTGATGATTAAAAGCTGTCGAGAGCTATTAAGAGATAATTATATCAAAGAGCGGTCATTGGTTAACGAAATTATGACGACATTTTATGAAACATTGATTTGTCAGACAGAGTAGACACCTGTTTATTCTATCTATTATCACTTTGAGCTAAGGACATTACCATAAAGCTTATCTAACTATGGGTACTTAAAAACAATACCAACACTTCCCCACTACGGTTCTTGTTATATTTTATAGTAGGCTTTTGTTTTTAGTTGATAATCGTCAGCGAGGAAACGAAGCGCGGCGCGACTAAGATCAACGAGAAGCGAAGAGAGAACGGATTGCAACCTATGGACGTGCACGTGATTGAACTAGTTCAGGATGCGCAAGCGCAAGAGTCGCAGGAAGAGGAGCATAAGATCAGTTCTAGTAACCAGAGGATGCGGATGCTTGGCACCGTGATAAAACCACCTACAGTAAGTGTACTCTCTCAGGGCCGTAGCTAGGGGGGGGGGGGGGGGGCATTGTGGGGCAATGCCCTACCTTGAAATCACAATGCCCAACCTTAGATCTCTATATCCAAATCTGGAAGTTCAACCATCTTGTTTGCTTGTACTTCATCATTGAGGATTTAATAGTTCTTAGATCCATGGTCATGCGCTGTCACATAAATTATTTGTCTACTTATAGCTATTGAATGTACATCACTGATCTAGAGTTCAGTGATATATGTACATGGTGATTGATTTAGGAGCCCATGCTTCAAGGGCAGATCTTTTTACTTTCGCCCTACCTGTAACCAATGCTGCCCTACCTCAAATTTGACTCTAGCTACAGCCCTGTACTCTCTTCTAATATAAATGCTAAAGTGTGTTTGTGTTTCTTTCACTCAGGCACGGAACAACGATTTTTCTTTGTGTATACAAATGGTTAGGTTAGGTTAGGTTAGCTGGGCTGTTTCCGCACTTAGCCTCTTTATTGGGCCATTGTACGTGTAAAAAATCGAATCCTCATAAATCACTCCAACCATCCCAGGTCCTCCCAGAATGCCAGCAGACTTTTCAGGCTGCTGCAGGTTTCGGGGAGCGATGCCGGCGATTTCAGAGTTCGTGCCCGTTGATCCGCCACGCTTCTGCACTCCAATAGCACGTGCTCTGGTGTTTCTTCCGCCTCCATGCAACCTCTGCACAGAGGGCTGTCTGTCACACCTATGGTGAATAGGTGTTTGTTTAGGGGACAGTGGCCGGTTATGATGCCTATGATCTTACGGATTTTGTCCCGTTCCAGTCTGATAAGGCTGCGGGCAAGTCTTTTTGATGCTTCCGGAACTGCATTCTTTGTTTGCCTGCAGGTTACACTATTTCTCCATTCCGTATGGTGTGTTTCCTCGGTTTTCTGACGCAGCCATGATTTTATTTGGGCTTGTGGTATGGGTAGCAGCGGTTCCGGACCGTAGACTATTGTCTTGGCGCCTTTTTTTGCCAGTTTTGTGTATACAAATAGTTTATGGAGAAGTACCTACATAGGACATAGCTTTCAACCGGCAAAAATCCTATGAATTTTGTTTTTCGAATTCTTATTACTAACGCAGATATTAGTATTAGAGCTGTTTGTGAAGACGCTCGTCCGGGGTAAAGGTAGTATTCCGATGTTGGCGATCGCGACCGTTGAGCACAGGTCGCGCGACGCGGTGGGCTTGCGTTGTTTAGGGTTCCATATAAATTCATACAAAACAGTGAGTCGCCAACATCGGAATGTTACCTTTATACTGCGACCATACCTATCTCAGCCTCAAAGCAGCGTTGTTCCGCTTTGAAGATTATGGGTGCCGTGTGGCAGGCACGTGGGATATTTTAGCTTGAGTCTGGGATGGCAAAGCATCTGCAAAATAAACGAAAATGCCTTTAAGTAACTGAAGAGATTCAAAATTCGTGTTTTCTTCATATTTCGAATTTAAAATTATCCTGATATAGAGAGATCAGGGGGCCTACCACAACCTCTTAAAACAATATTATTTTAATATTACTTTGTAATTTCAACTCTCGGCGCTGATCCGAACGTCGAAAATCCAGCAGAGCGGAACGCAAAGTAATATTAAAATAATATTGTTTTAAGAGGTTGTGGTAGTCCCCAGGTTATATCAATGATGATGTCAAGACAATGAAGACAATGATTATAAATATGAATAGTTAGGTACTTCTCTATTAGTAATATTATTAGATATATTACTACTAGTATAGATAGATAGGGTTATTACCTTATCTATCCTTCTATACTAGTAATATAGTTATAGTTAGCTATATAATTAGCTTGGCTATTGCCAAAGACGTAATTAACGTGTGTGACAAAATCTCGCGAGCGACGTCGCGGGCAGAAGTTAGCAGATAATAAACAAATTAGACGCGACAGTAATATTATAACCGTCAATATAACTTTTTAAGTTATAATAATTAGTCCCAAACATTTACGGGTCATTTTAATTTGGAGAGTTATTTTGATAGTTTTAATTGTGTAAATACATAATATACCTACGTTAGTGTTACGTCTATTTTTTTATAAATAGCCATGCAGCCCGATGATGAGCTTCATATTGAAAAATACGTAAGAAAATATGAATTTCGAATATTTAATTTGCAGCATAATCCTAACATCCCAGACTGGCCGTATGTCATCGGATTGGCGGGAGGCATAGCCAGCGGGAAAAGTACTATTACGGAAAAATTAAAGTGAGTAATTCAATTAAATATAGACGTCGAGATTTATCTGTTTCACTGTTTTATCTTTAGAAACAAATGAATTTAAACCGTTATTTATGTTCTTACATAATCCAAACCGTAGAACAATGATTATATTATTATTGCCGTTGATAATTTTGTAAAATGTCGAACCGAATATAAAACCTTCATTTATTTTATTATTAGCTATAAGTCATGCTATTTCATTTTTACTTTTTGCGTCACAGAATTAAAAAATACATCTATATTTTTTCCGTTTTACAGAGAGAAGGGCGCGGCGACAGTCAACTGCGACAAAATCGCCCACGACTTGTACAAGCCAGGTCTACCACTCAACCGTTCTATATCTGAGCATTTTGGAGTAGAAGTCATTACGGAAGCCGGAGAAGTGGACAGGAAGAAACTGGGAGAAATAGTGTTTTCTAATAGGGTAAATAAAACTCATCTCTTTACAGAAACAAGCCCTAACCTTTGAGCCATTTTAAGCTTTATTTCGACACGATTAAGGTTTTTGTTACAAAAAATAACTTAAGAACAGAATCCTAATTGTAAATTTTGTATTGGGAACTTTAGGTTTGTCGGAATAAAGTTCAAAATACAATAATTGGTTCGAAAGGTTATTGGCATCAGACCTGCTATTTATCATGGGGGGTCGGTTTTTGCAATTAGTACTCGATGGTGGACCATTGTACGTGAGAAATGGTGGCCGTCCCTCCATGTCACTTGGCACCTGCTATAAATTAAAGTCATTAAAAGTCGTCAAATTTGACAAAAAAAAACTACTCTCAATCAACATAAAGATATGGGTAAAGTAGCTGCATCTTGCCGCTAGAAGCTCAAAAGATAAATTTAATTAACCAAATCTTTTTCTGAATCTTCACTATCCCCTCTTCTTTATTCTATTCTTTTTCTTATAGCAGTAATCTCATAGACAGCCTTCATATCAGTGTCTACTATCTAGCCATAATTGGAACTCAAAAAGTAAAAAAAAAATACTTCTCGTACTGTAGGAGCAACTAGAAAAGCTGGACCATCTGGTATGGCCTGCGGTAATCGATGAAGCTCAGCGTCGGATTCAAGCATTGGGCGAGGAGGGATACCGTATTGTAGTTATGGAGGCCGCAGTCATGGTGCGCGCAAAATGGTACAAGTACTGCCACGAGCTATGGGTTGCCATCATACCGAGAGACGAGGTGAGACTTTCTATGTAATGTGCGTCACTTTCGCGGTAACAAATAGTTTTTCTTTGTTTCTATTTTTCTTTCTTTTTATTGACTTGTTAACAGTTGAATTCAGGGGTCAGCAACCTTTTGGCAGGCAAGGGCCACAAGGTGGCAAAATAAACTAAAGGCGGGCCGTAATTGTGATATTAACCCTAGAAGATCAATATACCTAATACCTATATATAATTGGGCATATAATCCAACCGAAAAATTAAAATGTTATTTAAAAAATTAAAACATTATGTTTAAATGTTTATGTTTATATGTTTGGGCTTTATAGCTAGAAAAGTAGAAGTATAGATAAGGTAATAATAACCACTGTAATTATTCAGAAATGAAAACTACAAAGTACCTAAATAGGTAACTGAATTTATACAAAAGCGATGGTCCAAAAAAAACCCAGAGTCGATTCAGACAAATTAGGTATCAATAGCTTTATTAAAATGCACAATTTACCCCACCGAAAAAAAATTGCCCATATCCATGGGGTATATGAGTTATAGACGAACAAAGTATATATGGAAAAGTCGTGAATAACTTGTTATTTTTACCAGTTTTTTCAACAGCATTATACCTATTAATAATAATAATCATAGGACAATAATAAATATAACTAGCGATCATATGCAACTATCAAGTTCAAAGTCCTTTATTAATGAGATTACGTCTATTTTTTAAGTTCTCTAGCATAATTACCTACCTATCTTTGTTATTCATTATTTTGTTTTCGCTAAACAAATACACACAAATACTTCAGAATATGATGCGTTCATCTTACCTCTCGCTCTATTGAGTGAGCGAGAGGCTTACTTAAATATTTTTCCCACAGTATTAGTTTTTTTTTAAATAAGCGACTGAAAAAGTAAATAATCTGAGACAAAATAGGCACATTCAACTGTAAAAAGATTTCACGACAAAAGTATCTTGACATATGATTTACAAGCTGTGAAATATAAGATTTAATACTTGATAGGTTCATATAATCGCTACTTATATTTATTATTGTCCTATGATTATTATTATTAATATATTGCTGTTGAAAAAACTGATAAAAATAACAAGTTATTCATTATTAATATATTGCTGTTGCAAAAACTGGTAAAAATAATCAGTTATTCATGATTTTTCCAATATACTTTGTTAGCCTATAACTTTTATATCCCATGGATATGGGCATAATTTTTTCGGTGGGGTAAATTGTGCATTTTAATAAAGCTATTGATACCAGATTTGTCTAAATCAACTCTGGGTTTTTGGTCCATACATTTTTGGACCATCACTTTTACAAAAAAATCACGGGCCGCAAGACGTCCACGAGCCGCGGGTTGCCGACCGCTGGTTTAATTAATAAAGTTTTAGAATACATTTTTGCTACTGGCAAAAAGTATGAACTCTATTATCGCTGACTAATCCGCTTTCTAAAAGAAAGCACCTAAAGACTACACAAATATTTTCTCCGTGAAACTAACTCATGAATTCTTTAAAGGCAATAAAAAGAGTTCAACGCCGCGACAACCTATCAAAAGAAGCCGCAGCCAAAAGGGTAGATTCTCAAGTGTCCAATCAGGAGCACGTGGCCCAAGCCAACGTTGTCTTCAGTCCACTGTGGAGCTTCAAACACACTCAGGGACAAGTGGACCGCGCTTGGCAGCAACTGGAAGAGATGCTAAACAACAGGAAGTAGGTAAAGTAGACTGAGGTCATTGAACTTGTAGTATGTGTACTGTGAGATGAGATAATTTTGCCGGAAATGTAAAATTTTGTACTCTATGTCAGTCATATGAATAATGGTGCCGATTCCATTATTCACAAACTAGACTGAATTTAGAGAATTGCTATCTCTTACTGACATACAGCTAAAGAGAAGGACGGTGACACTTACAAACTAAGTTAGAGATATCAAATTAGTTTCGCCTTCAACTTTTCCGTATTTTTTATCTATACGTTCTAAGAAGTAAACTATAATTGTATGGATCCGTCCCTTTCTTGTTTAATTGGAGAGAAAAAGAAAGAAACAGTCTAAATTAAGTTTAGGTCGTGCACAATAGAATCGGCACCAATGTATTACTATTTTGAAGTGCTTATGTAGTACAATAAAGTTCATTATTAGTATAATAACGACATTTTTTTTGCAAAATAATGTCTGACTTTGTTCTGGTACTGTGTATGTGCAGCAAAATTATTAAGTAGATACGCAATTACATTGTCCTGCATAAATTGCAATTAAGGTTTAAAATATGCGTTAAACGTTTTGTCATAGACCATCATTTTTGTAAAACTTATCACGCTCATATTAGCGACTATAAGTCTATAACAGACCGATTTAATCAAAAATATTGTTTTTGTTTTCAGGCAGACTTAGAACTTTTTTCGTAATGTTTAACTTTTAAAAAGTGCCATTAAATTGTTCTTATTGTAATACGTTTAGTTCTGTCAATGACCATTAACGTGACAGGATTTTTTTTTAATGTTCTTAGCTCCGAAAATACTTAACTCTTTTGCGGTGTGTACCACTGTCCGTACTCTGTTTTGAAGTTTACTATGGTACGGGAGATAATGTGAAGCTGGTGCTGTGGTAGCAATATTTATTATTAGGTATATCCATTTATTGTAATCAAACACGACGTGGTAGCAATATTTATAATTTTACGAATTCATTATATTTAATTCAACGGTGGTCTTACTTAGGGCGGTAGACTTTTCATTTTGTTTGTGTCATATTTTTTTTTTTAGTTTTTCACACATCAGGGTCAAGGCTTTTCGGGCTGTGGGTCGTCCGAGCTCACTGTTTCGTCAGATAGTCGAAAAAGGATTGGCTGTCTCTTGGTTGTTGAAGCGACATTTCTGGCGTCGCCTTTTGCATCATACAATATGCCTAACTATCCTAAAGCCTGATTTAGGCGATGCGAGAAATATTGTGCGATTTGTCGTACATTGCGGGACTGCGCGGCTGTCGTGTCAATAGTGAATTAGTGACCGAAGATCGACGGAAATGTACCACAACTTGCACGATATTTCTCGCACCGTCTAAATCAGCTTAACTATGTTCAACGATTTCGTAGACCGATTAATACACGAACAGTAAGTTCCGACAGCCCAGAGTACGTAGGCACTAAAGTTCCTGACTCTGAATCATGTGGGACAATTTATAACTATAGCATTGATAATGATAAGGTGTAGCACTTGTCTAAGCAATAAGAAATTGTAATAAGTTATAGTGTGTAGTCACTAATGTATTTTACAATTACCTGTTTACTGTATTAATAATAAAATTATACTAGTGAAATATACAATGTGTCGTTTTGCATCCTCGTCAAATTCAAGGAGGTAACTATGCTAGTGATTCTAGACCCGAATCAATAATAAAATAGGTAGGTGTTTTTTTTTTAATGTTTTCTTATTTACGGAAATCAGTAAACCACCCCGGTGAAAATGCGGCCCATCTTAAGACTAGGTTTAGGATCGCTGACCGCGCGCACACACACAAAGAATCGCAAACGATAAAACCACAACACAATAGACGCCGCGCGCGCACCCCTCTTCCCTGTGGTGCCCCACTCCCGCGCCCGGGCGACCGGCGGGCGCAAAGCAAAAAAAATTTTAAATTAGTTCAAGTGATTTCGCCGCCGGCCGTGAGTGTATCGCAAATTTCGCTCCTTGGGTGCGCTTGCGTCGTGAATGAAACGTGAATTATGTGATTGTGATGCCATCAGTGGAGACATCCGGATGTTCGCAGAACGGTTTCCCAATAGGGAACCGCCAACGCAGAGCGTTATGCTGTCTGCTACACAGAGACTGTGGGATTTTCGGCAGTTTGACGTAGGTACCCCGACATGCTCAAGCTCGCGGCAGTGAAGGTCTGCCTGTCGCCTTGCAGGAAGATATCCTGGAGTACTTCCAGCGAGAGCCACAGGCAAGCACACAAAAATACCTACTAAGGTAGGTATTTTTGTCGGTCCTCAGCCCGTTAAAGTAGGAAGGGAAATTTAAAATCAACCAATTTAATCTACAAATAAAAACAAAATCATTACTAATAATTAGGTACTCATAAATCATGAATTTACCTACAATGCGCCAAGAGCGTCCCGCCGCCGCCGCCGGCAGCAAGTACCTAAGTACCTAACCTAAATCCCGCGCTCACAACAAATAAATGTGCCACAGCCTAGCAAAACGTCTCCGGTTGTACCTAAATCCTAGTAGGTACCTATGTATTCTTAGCAAAATCGGTAGATTTGCAATAAAACAGAATAAAGCAAAATGGCAAAACTAACATTTTATCAATCAGCTGATAACGTGGATAAGTAGATAAATCCTAGTACGTAGGTATTCTTAGATCTTAATAATAAAAACAAGTGTTATTAATTAACATCTAAGGTTAATAAAATCTGCAATTTGCAATAAAACGTAATAAGCAAAACTAACGTTTTATTAATCAGCTGACCGTAGATCATACTCACGACAATAGCACAACAATAGGGCGTGAACTTTTCTTGGACGCGCATAGCATACCTACGCATGTGATAGTCTCACGCACACAGAGACAATTGGCGCTAAAGCGCAGAGAGTGATTCTCCAATTTCAAGGTATGGATTATTCTGAAATTCGATTAAATTTTAACAACTAATAAAAAAGGGTGTTATTATTATTGTTCAGGTCTCGTAATTTTAATTGATTATTTATGACTTTTATGACAACCTCCTGAATTTTGACGAGGATGCAAAACGACATATTGTATAAAGTTATCGACACCAACAAATTTATGGTAATTAGAAGCATTTGTCATTAAATAAATTGTACAAACGTTATTTATATTGTATAGAAAATCGTGATTTATATTTTAAGATATTATTTGTATATTTAACATAATATATTATTTTTACATAGCATATTTACGCCGATCTTACTATTTGAAATAATGTAAATAAGTAAAAGATGAGCCAACGGATTTCTAAAAAAAAGGTTTTACTTAATTATTCCTATGTTCAAAGAGATAGGTTTGCAAGATACTAAGTAAATAAAATGTGCCGATCATTCATATCTTTGTTTGTTCACCTTCATGGTTGTTACAATATTAAAAAATATAAAGCACTCATTAGCACAGTACAGATATTACCTGCATAGTGCAAAGATTTTTACGTATTAAAAATGCAAATTGCGCTTCTGGTGTTAAAGCTCGCTTCATTGCTAATGCTGGGGCTGCATTAGCGGGCGAAGATTCATGTCGCGTTGGCGCGCTAATACACTGTATAATTGTTATACACGATGTTCTTGTCTACATTAGGCGGGCGAAGATTCGTCGTGCCGGATTGTGTTGTCCTCTTGTGCGGCGTAACGTAGGTGTAGCCACCCAAGCGAATATTGTCGCGACAAATCCCTTTGATGCCCGCCAGTTTACCGACAGTACCCCAATAGTACATCGTCTTCGACCGAATACTACGCGTTGCAACGATCTGCCGGCCACACTCAATATTCGCAGTAGCCCGCTAATGTAGCCCCAGCATAAAAAAAAGGATATTCGAAAAAATGTGATCATCGGCATTTAATTAATATTAATCATGTTAATCGTTGGTTCGGTGTGAATCTTAGGACTTTCAATTATTTATTTTATATACATAATATATAGTTTTGACGATATTTAAATAAAAATATGTATATTTGTTATTTATTTTTTTTCTTATTTTTCCAAATCAATTTTAGCTACAAGAGTTTTTTAGAAGAGTAAGTATGGAGTTTCTTGGCCATTTTCCTTAGGAAGGGGCAACTAGTTTTTTTTTGTAAATAACGTACAAAGTGCCCTTTAATGATTTAATAGAAATAAATGATTTGACTTTGACCTAAATGTCTTTGTAGTTACCTACCAATCACTTATTGTATAGACCGTATCGCAATCATCAATGATATTGGTCATTAATATGTATAGCGCATACAGCCAGTCATTACATAAGTTGATGTTGTATGCCAATCATATTTCAATGTATCATTTTAGTAACGACACGATTAGATATGAATATTGAAATTATTTTCAAAATAAGTAGGTATCATCAAGATATTACCTACAGCTTTTACGTAAATAAGATTTCTCATTTAGATACATTATGGTTGAGGTTGAATGTATTTGATTTGTTTTTCTGTTAGCAGGATAACTTATTATATACATCGTTCAGAACATTTCAACGCGAGCACTTGGACCCGTTAGTACTTTTAAACATTATTGAAAAAAGAAGGATCAATATTTATGAAGTCAGAACAAACTACTGAAACTAACGACATCTAAAACCAAAGATTAATCTGTCCACTTGAGCACTGAAGAAATACGCAGCATGAAGTATTTTTCTATACTTATTTTCGGTATGTTTGTCCATAGTGCTTTTGGAAACTTCACAAATGTGTTTGAACCGGAGTTGGAAGAACAGAGGATCGAAATGATTGTGAGTTTAATTACTATTTAATGCATTTAATTGGGGATGGGGACTGCCTCGTAGGTCTAGAGTGCTCGCAAAGCGCGACTACTGAGCATGAGGTCTTGGGTTCGATTCCCAGGTCGGGCAATGTGTTATTGTGTTTTTCCATCAGGAATTTCTCAATAGCAGCCCCGGAGTCTGGATTTGTGCCTGGTTAATAGCAATAGGTTCGCCTCCCTATTACATGGGACTTTAAATATGTCTGGCGAAATATGGCTGTACTAATGGGTACACCTACTGCCTAACCCTTCAGGGATTACAGGCGTGATGTTATGGGGATGTCGTGATTGCCTTGAAGACAAGAGATCCGCCACTACTCGAGTACGAGATTGCGAGTTCGAACTTGGCAACTGCTTAAATGCTGTTCATTATTATTTTTTGGGTACATATACCTATGGCACAAAAATATTTCTATAAGTCCTTTAATACCTATCTTAAATAACTACTATTTTTTGTGTTTAGTATAGAAGGATGGAAAACACTTTTACCCTTACCTACCTATAAAAATTCTAAACTTAATAAGTAATGTATGTTCCATTTATTACAGGTCGACATAATAACTTTAAATTTCAAAAAAAATGGATGGAACACGATACTTTGCGTTGGGAATTTACCCAATGAGTTCTACAACAAAATAAAGCATGTATCGTATGCTTTTGTGATCATGAATCTAAACGATCTTGAAGATCATTACATAGAAGACGTAATCCCATATCATTCAAATATGATCGTAATCAGCTGCCAGGATTTTGGAGAATATGAAGAACTTATGCAAACATTAATAACATCACCTTATTGGCATCCTTTAGCAAACATCTTAGTTTATTATCACAAAATAGAAGACAGAGAAATCATAGCGAAACTGTTCTTCAGTTTATGGTATCACAAAGCTATAAACGCAATTCTAGTTCAGTATATCGATGCGCAGAAAACTTTACTGGTGTCCGATTTCACTCCATATGTTAACGAACGTTATAAGGTTCAACCAGATAATAAATTCGGCTGTTGGACTGCAAGAAACCTCGGTATGCCAGTCAGTGATTTTAAAGAACATTTGGTTTGTGTAGAGAAATGCCATAACGTATCTATGCAATTAAAACTAAGAACTAATCATCTCGGCACTTGTATTGGCTATAATACAAACGCTGTATTGTATTCCTCTAAAAAACATCTGAGCAGCCTGAATCTGTTTGAAGATAGAAGCAAAGATTTACATGGCTTTTCGTTCTTGGGATACATTAATGAAGTTAAACCATTTTCCGTCATAGATGACCTCGGGAATGGATCTTACAAACTTTCTGCTAGGGATGGAATGATCTGGAACACTATGTCCGAACTCATGAACTTCAATATTGATCTTAGTCTGAGCGTTGAAGATATTAAGAAACCATTCAATTTCGAAATCAACATTAAACAAATATTTGCGTTTGCGTACAGACGAGGTGACTTATGTTTGTTCCCGATATATCAATTTGATATTATTGTAGTAGAACTTGATTTTACTTTTCCGTTAAAAGATAGTGGTATTTGTATTGCATCTGGTCGCGCCGGATTTGAAACTAGCCTTCTTCAAGTGAAAAACTTGGACCTTAACTTCGAACATTTAATTAGAATTTATTCATGTTTCTTATGTATTTGGGCTACCTTCTCCATTTACAAAGCTGTAGAAAATGGACGTCTTACTTTGGATCAGGTAGGCAAAGATTTCATGAATACCTGGAGGAATGTCTTAATGTTAAATCTACATAAACCGCCAAAGTACGAGTCTTTTCGTATTTTCTTGGCTGTATCCATGTGGTGTTTTTTCGTGATAAATTTTACAACCCAGGCCATGATAATATCGTTCTTTACTGCAGCCAAAAGAGGCAAGGAGGTCGACACGTTTGACGATGTTATTAAGAAAGGATACCCTATTGAGGGAATGGCGTCCCCAGATATTATCCTTCCAGAAACCGAAGAAAAATTTAAATTATTCAACTCCAAACTTGTTTACGAGAAAGATATATTCGGGTGTATTTCGCGCATGGCAAGTGATCCTCGTCGTTTTTGCCTTATAGATTGTTCAGTGGGTCGCTACATTAAAAGGAATAAGCTGAATGAAAAGGGCGAACAATATTTACATATCGCGGAACACGATAGGATACATAGCCATTATTTGACTATGGTGCTGTCCAAAAATTCACCCTTAACAGATAGATATAATAGGTATATGATGTTTATTTTTGAAGCTGGATTGATAAGTAAATGGGAACAATACAGATACACGGATATAAAAGATGAAGTTACCACGAAACCTCTTGGGATGGATGATTTGAGCGGCATATTCGAACTTTACCTTTTCAGCACAGCAATCACATTGGCTACATTCCTGCTAGAATTAGTAATACATCGCATAAAAACCTGCTGGAAAAAATGTTTGAAATCTAGAAAATGTCTGAAGTTCTGTATTGGCGAGAAACTTGCGTTTTGGAAAAAATCTAAACAAAATACTGCATGAAATTACTATGCCTTCTTAACTTTCTGGATTTTGCTTGCTTTTTGCGTGTAAAATTTTCGGGTCCAACGAACGTCCCCGTTGTTTTGGAACCGATTTCTTCGGTTGTCGATTAGGATACAGCGACCCAACGATATAAACCCAAACACTTCAGAACTCGAGTCGAGTAGCATAATAAAGTTATACAATGGTTGGGATTGGGACTAGTTGGGAGGGAGTGTTTGTACTTTTTAGACCTAGCTGTCAAATGTATGGGCGATCCGGCGATGAATTATTATATCATAGGTAGGTACCTACTGTGCTCCCTAGAACACTATTCTTTTTATTAAAACACACTTACATGAGTAGATACTTCCGCTCAATTGAGTCCTCGTCTGCTGACACTTTTCACCGTTAACCACTGTGACGTCACTTACCTTGAAAACTGTCCAGTGCACTTTTCGCCTCTTGTATATCACGCTACGAGCGCCCGCCGTCCTCAGCTCTCCCGGTCCCTGTTTTTGTCGTACCCTCGCGCCCCTGTACCTCGCAGGCGTGGACTCAAGTAAGCGGTTCGGCTTTAATTAGTGCATTTTGAATACTTTTTATGTAGGCACTTTCTAGGTATGGTTGTATGAGTAGTTATAGTCGAACTAGGTACTTTACGGTCAGCAACGAAAGTCTAAGGGTGCGTCCACATCTGGCGAATGTGCAGCTCGCGAGCCGTTTGCGAGCTGCGCGCGTGCAGTCACGGCAATGGTTTGCTGCGCCTCTTTAGCGCAACTCATGCAAGGCTCGTATAAGGCGAGCGCGCCCTCAATTCTCGTGCTTACAGTTCCGTTTACTGGCGCCGCCCGCGCGCTGTTCGCGTACGGCACTTATGTTGCGCGCGGGCGGCACAGGAGCGGCGAACGAACAAAAATGCACGCGTGCAGCTCGCGGGCAACTCGCAAACGGCTCGCGAGCTGCACATTCGAGGCACATTCGCTAGATGTGGACGCACCCTTACAACCACAGAGTAAATAATAATTAAAGGTTACCATGCCAGTACCACTTTTACATACTTACTTACATACTCAGAGAATATAACAACCACCACGAGAGAGAGACTTATATACCAACCACCTACATATTAAATATGTAACAACATAAGCTAAGCTATTAAATAAATGTGTGAAAAGTTTTGTAAGTCTTTTTTTTACATGCATCCTGCCAGGGTTGCGTTCGTGACTTAGAATAATCCTTTTGTATCAACTGCGTGGTTGAAGCCCATCGGTCTGGTGACGACGACACGTAATCTGCGCTGTCAGGGAACACAAAATGGCAGACATATTTCCACAGTAATTTTATTAGTTCCGCTTTTTAGACCGTAGCATTATACAAGACTGAGGCTAATCTCTCAGCGCCTAATTGGTTTGCAAAATCAGAATAGAGGCTTAGACATACATCGTTATTTTGACGGAGAGTTACAAAATGGCTTCTTGGCAAAATAAAATAGGTATTCTGTATAGTACTGTTTTCAACATGGTCGCAAATAATCTCTTTCTAAACGCACTCTATTTTGCATCGGTTAGGTTACGTAGGCATATGTACCTACTAGATATGGGCGCCGCGCCGGCGCGGCGCCGCCGTGTGTCCGTCGCACGCCGCCGCCGCCGCCGACATTCACCGCGCGGCGTGAGTGGCGTAAAGACGTGTATTTGTTTTCGTGATTGACTCATCCAAAATGACTGAATTAACAAAACCTACAGTAAATAATTAATAAAGTAATAAATAAATAAACTTTCATTAGTATTTAGGCGGGCGTGTGAGTAGTGCGGGAGCCGCGTGCGCGCCGCGAGCGGGCTGCGTGACCGTCGCGTTTCGCTGCCCTGCGGCGTGTGTGGAGAGTGCACGCGGTGCGCACGCGGCGTACGCGACGCGTTCTTACCCCTTCGCCCGCTATGCTGCTATACAGCAACGCGACGCCAAGGCGTAAGTCGCGTGCGCGCCGCGCGCTCGCGACGCGCCCGTGACACGGCAGCAAGACGCGACGCTTACGCAGCGCGATCGCGGCGCGCACGCGGCGCCCGCGTCTTTCACTAGATCGAGGAACGCGCACGCCTTTTTTTTAATGTGTTAAAAATTATCAAATGACTCCTGCCGCCCTGGGCGGGGCGGAAGGGACTGTCATACTTTTACTGACTAAAAAACCACCCTGTTCCTTCTGTTGCCCTTTACGTTCCGGGGCCACGGTATCCTGTTAAGACGTCCCGCAACCCCGGCAGGCGTTTGGCCCCGTTGGGGCCCCGTCCTTGTGCTGACACAGCTCTTTGAGGCGCGCGTGAAACAGAACGCGCCGTCGACCCGGGCCTGGTCCTTGATCGGACGGCGAGCTACCCATTACTCGCCGTCCGCAAGCCCGCGCCTATGGTGGCCAGATGTCGCCTCGCGACGTCCGACGCCCTGGGCGTCTCCCGCGGTGGCTGGGGCGTGAGGTGGAGGATGTTCTCGCCCTCACGCGGCCCGCCTCCTTCGCTAGTATTACTGCTTCGCAGAAAGAGGTGACTGCATCCCATTCCCTCTCGCCCCGGAGCATGGCCTGAACCAGGTCCGGACGCGAGAGGTCGCCGCCGCCTATCGCCTTCGTGAGGACACGGCGGTGCTCTGCCCAAGCGGGGCAGACTGCACCGTATGCTCCACCGTGTCCTCCGGGCGGTCCACACAGTGGTGACACCCGGGCGTTTCCTCCCACTGAATCCGACACAGGAACCTCCCGAAACAACCGTGTCCGGTGAGGACCTGCGTCAGGCGGAAGGTGAGGACGCCATAGCGCCTCTCTAGCCACTCCTCAAAGAGGGGTCTTACCGCCGCAACGCGCACGCCTAATGTGGGGGATGCCTATAAGACGATAGGGAGTAGATTGCGAGTTTTAGTTAAACATTCACGGAGGCGATAGGCGGCGGTGACCTTTCGCGTCCGGACCTGGTTCAGGCCATGCTGCAGTCACCTCCTTCTGCGAAGCAGTAATGCTAGCGAAGGAGGAGGCGGGCCGCGTGAAGGAGAGAACATCCTCTACCTCACGCCCAAGCCGCCGCGGGAGACACTCAGGGCGTCGAACGTCGCGAGGCGACATCCGGCCATCGTAGGCGCGGACGGCGGGTAATGGGTAGCTGCGCCCTCCGATCAAGGACGAGGCCCGGGTCGACGGCGCGTTCTGTTCGCGCGCGCCTCAAAGAGCTGTCAGCACAGGGACGGGACCCCCAACGGGGCCAAACGCCTGCCGGGGTTGCGGGACGTCTTAACAGGATACCGTGGCCCCGGAACGTAAAGGGCAACAGAAGGAACAGGGTGGTTTTATAGTCAGTAAAAGTCTGACAGGCCCTTCCGCCCCACCCAGAGCGGAAGGACTCATTTGATGATTTTTACCACCTAAAAAAAAAGGTAGTAGAAATTCACGCCGCCGGCGCCACGCCGCCGCCGATTGAAATTTGTCAGCGCGCCGCCGCCTAGAATTTTTAAGGCGGCGCCCATGTCTAGTACCTACTTCTTCGATCTCAAATCAAACAGTGAGGCCTTGATAAATTAATAAAGAAACCAATTTAGCAAACAATAATCTCTACCTGTCGCTAACAACCTTGTAGTGAGATTGCAGGTAGGCATTCGGCGGATTTCATTTTAAGATTACACGAGGTGGCCGTGGCGTGGCGTATATTAAATATGTTTGCACTTCGACAAGAAAATGTTACTAGATCAGAAAACTTTTCTGAGATTACATTTTTTTGTTGCACAAAAATAAAATGAAACTTATCATTTGATTTTTTTGACAGTTTCAATTAAGTTAACAAATCATATTTATGCTATTAGAGCACTGAGACTACCTTACTTTTATCTTTTAATGATTTTCGAAACACTTACCATAAATATTTTGATCTTTATGTTTTTCCAATTAGACTTAAAATGGTAACACTGACTTCATTGTTTATGGGCGATTCATGGTGGAAAAATTAGTCAACAGTTTTTAAAATAACATGAAAATACACCTGAAATGATGTTTATAGCTAGTTAGTTTAGTTTAATGGGAAACACGCATAATAAAAACTCTGAGCACAAAAATCAAAAGCAGTCTACGCATTCAGACCGCGACGGCCAGGCGTTCACTAGTCAGGTAAGTGATGAAACGAAAACTTGTTCTATGTCATTCTCAGCTGAACTCACGTAGCTGATATTTTTGTAGATAGACACAGGATTCTCCTGTGACTGTAAACTGATGCGTAGTGTTTTTAGTATCTGCTTTGTGTGGACGAGTTTGTATACTCACGGATTCGTTAAAATGTCCATTGTTTGTGTCAGTTCTTTGTTACCTTTAGGCGCATAAATTTATTTTTGTATATAGTTCAGTCTCTCCCATTTCGTGGGCAACCTCAGCGGGCGTTCCTTCGTCAGTGTAACGAGCAACCAGTCGGTGTACAGCGCATCGCGGCCTTGGTCTCGCGTCTCGAGGCGAAGGTTAGTACACAATACATAATATTATAACATTTCGTCAAAACAAACAGTTTTCTTTCCTTTGATTACTAATATGTAGATCGCGCCAGTTTCAAATAATGAAGATTTTTTTTATGTAAAATTTATTCTTTTCACATTGTTTGGCTGCAATTTCCTGTGTTTTCAATTTCATTAATACATTTTCAAGTTAAATTTATTAACATTCCACATCTGACAGACTTTGTTTTATCAGTATGTGTGATAAACTTATTGGATCAGATACCTATTTAGTCAATGATTATGGTAAATTGAACTCATACATTATAATTTTTTGCATATTAATGAGACTACTTTGTACCTAGTTTAAATAAAATATGAAGAACATAACCTTGATGTCTGTTTTATTTTTTTTTAAACTACACTCAAAGTATGAATAAGTACTTTCATAATAATCATAATTTCGTTCTGTTCTCACTTTACCTATGGTCAAATTGTGATGTTAAACTAATTTTACCTATGTTCGGTTCATCTATTTATGATGTTACATTTTTACAAGTGAAACCAGACAACAAAACAAAAAGAACCTAAAAGATTCGAGCCAAAACTAGTAAAAAATGTACTAGTTATGATGATTCATCATGATTGCACTACTTATTCCTACGTATGTGTGTGCGACTAATTAGAAGAATATTAAAATAAAGATTGTAATGACCTATGAAATACAAATAAACAATTATTCAGTCATTTATATCTTTAATTCTGTCTTAGTGTTAACATTTCATTTATTATTTACTAAGTAGTTTGTTAAGAAAAACTTTCCTAAAGGTTCTAATAAAATAATAATGGTTTATCGAAAAGCAGTCTGGTGTTGTCAATAACCAATCCTTTTTTCCATCAATAAACTAAATTGTCATCAATCAACTTATTTTCTGGAGTTTATAGTTAATGTAACCCTGTATTCGCTAATCAGCCTTGAGCAAGCATGGTGATCAATGTTTGTGCCTTCTCGGTATGAGAAGAGGCCTTTGCCACTGCAAAGCAAAGGCCTCTTCTCATACCAGTCTAGTCCCACTGTGTGATACTAATAGGCTGGTATATTATAGACTAATTTTTACCCGACTACGGCAAAGCCAAAAGGAGGGTTATGATTATCATTTACAATAATAGGCATGGCTTATCTTAATCTTATGACTTGCAAATAACTCATTCTTGCACAAAATTTTGCAATAGCCTACCTCTACAGTTAGGTGTCCGTGTAATGAGTGCATTGAATTATGGTTTCTTCTCACTGCACATAAAACATCATTTTGTAATTAGCTGCTATCATCTACATAATTTATTTTACACTTGTATTCAGAGCCGCTTTAGGGGAGGACAACTCGGGCAACCAAATTCAAAATAATTTTCGGCTCCAAAGGAACTGCTTGTATCCTAGGGATGCTACTATTCCAAATGTTGATTAAGACACACATACTTTGACATTGATTGCATGAGTAGGTTTTGACTAGGTAATGAATTCATAATGTCTGAATACAGTGGTGTGCCTAGAGGCAAGTCCAACAGATTTATTATGATTAAAAAATTCTTCTGGGCTTTCCCTAGGCAAGGCACTGTAGAAAGTCCTATCTTATCCTACTGATATTATACATGCGAAAGTTTGTGTGGATGGATGGATGGATGTATGTTTGTTACTCAATCACGCTAGAAAGGCTGAACGGATCCAGATGAAATTTGGCATAGAGATAGAGTATAGTCTGGAATAGCACATAGGCTAATTTTATTGTTGTCCCGAAAAATGAAAGTCTCCTGTGGGATTATTTATCAACTGTAACCACAGACGAAGTCGCGGTTGGAAGCTAGTTATACATATAGGTATAAGCGAAAGGTCTTTCAATCACTGACTAAACATGATATCTCGAAAACCACTTGACCTATGAAACTGAAAGGGGGCAGATAGGTAGTTTATAGGAAACAAATGTTGGCTAAGAACTGTTCATTCTAGATATATCTTTATAAACACTATTCTGTCCTTCAAACTTGAAACGCGAACATTAGCCAGGAAATAATTAATTTCATGACCATTGTAAGTATAACATTGTGAGTATATATGATACTTATCATTGATGAAGATGACTACTTACACGCAATAATTAAATCATTCGCCTCAGCCGTCTGTGTTGTGGAGATAAGTATAACAACACAGGAAAGTCTGAGTACTTAAATTGTGAATCAAGATAACATTTAAATTTGATAGTAGGTATTAGTAACTAGCCTTGGCCCGCGACTTCGCCTGTGTAAATGTCGGTTATCGCTGATGCAGACGAAGTCGCGAAATAAAAAGTAGCCTATGTCCTTTCTTGAGGTTCAAACTTATCCCATACCAAATTTCATCAAAATCGGTACAGTGGTTTAGTCGTGAAAGCTTAACAGACATACAGAGTTACTTTCGCATATATAATAATCAGTTGAGTCTTGTCTTCATAAATTCCTTTTTATTTAATTCTTAGTGAAAGAAAACTGTTTGTATTACCATAATTTAAATATATTTACACTTTTTTTATTACCACTTTCACATTCAAGTCAACACTTCCAGATGGAATGACTCCACATTAAAGAATCCTTTAGAAGCAAGTAAGACAGCCTGGCCAGTGGCTCACAAAGAATCAATCTTCCAGCCTGAATTCCCCATCACCACTGATTTACTCCAGAAAGACTTCCAGATAGAAGAGACAATAGCCAAGGGTGCATTTGGTGAAGTTTACAAAGTGAAGAAGATTAGTGAAGACAAAGAATACGCACTAAAAGTGCTTAGTAAGTCACAGGTAAGATTTTGTTTTTCTGATTGTATTTTTCTAGCATCCTTGTGAGGTATAGTCCAGTCATGTATCATTGAGGAGTATGTAAGGATCGTAGCAGCGTTCTGTGGTTTCTGCCTACCCCCATTAGGAAAAACGCTTGAGTTTATGTATGTATATTTATCATTACCCAAATATCTCTCATCTCTCAGCCTATCCTAGTCCATCCTGCCAGGGTTGCAGGTTTTGTTTAAAAGAGTTACCGCGGCCTTGGAACGCAAAGGGCATTAGGAGGATGGGTTCTAGTCAGTAAGAGTCTGACACACCCTTCCGCTCCGCCCAGAGCGGAAGAAGTTATCTGATGATTTACCATACTTAAAAAATGTAGTCCATGGACACAGGTACAGGTCACAGTTTTCCACCTTGTTCATCCAATCTGGGCCATCTAGCTATACCATCGTGTAAAGTGGTACTTACTGAGTGTTAGTCAGCTCTGCCAGCTCTGGTGACATGTTTTCCTTGGCTGCATAAGTACCTATATGTAAAGGGAGGTAAGATTTGCCTTCTCTTTGAATTATTTATATGATAAAACAAACGTTTTGTTATGCAGACTTAAAATTATAACATTCCTTGATATACAACCTTCATCCACAGATAAGATCTTTGTCTATGACATAATTATTGTAACACGGGGTAGAGTTTATCTCAAGCAAATAATGGTAATGGTAATGTCAGCCACAAGGCTCACTTGGTTAGTGAAAAAATCATCCTCTAAGTACTTCACTAACTTGACTTTATTACAAAGTGATAATTATTAATCGCCTAACGTACCTTCAAAATCAGTAAAATAAAAACGTATTCATCTATGATGGTATTATCTTGGATAAAGAGTCACTGATTATTTTATCAGTTGAATGCCCATGCGCAGGTATGATGTTACTGACCTACAACTCGTTTTAATTACCTACCTGCGTGATTGTAAAAAAAAACACTACTTATTGCCATAGGAAAAAAAGTAACATGATGTAATGTATCATTATAAGTGTGTGCTCTCTACGTAGAATCGTCGTAAGTAATATAATTGTTTTTTATACTAATATGTTTGAATTTCCTCTTGAATGTTCCACAATTATCATGGCAACAAACTCCATAAAGTAAAATTTTTTGCTAACATTACTCAGCAGAACTTGCTTAGAAATGGCTCAAACATTGATGAGGTCACGGTATAAAAAAAGTATAGGTAACTAGCTCCTTATGCCAGAGCGATTCAATTGCTCATATAAGAAGTATAAATTAGGATCTAGGTACATGTTCCTTGCGTGCGTTACTTTTGACTTTAATAAAAAGCGTTTACGCCGTAAGGCATTTCATACAAACTTTCAAGTCCGTTTTCGACATGAATGAACCGATTCTAATGAAACTCCCTGCACATAAGCAGGATACATAGGTCTAAAAAGTTTTGTATAGAAATTAAAAAATAGCTATAAAAACTTTTCGATAGGCAAGTTATCATTAGGCATGTTTGTTGATACCTATATTATTTTGATAAAAAATATGTCTCATCAAGTTACCTGATGGGTGAAGGTCGGTTCCTAAGCTATAAAGTTTCATTAAAATCGGTTCATTCTTTTCGTAAAATAAGGACGAAATGCCTTACGGCGGCGTAAACGCTCATAACGCGTGTTTAATACAAAATTTGATAAAGTGAAAAAAGATTATGCAGCACACATGCGCTTTTATCGACAATCTTGTTATCACATTGACCCATATGTAAACTTATTACCACAAAATGAGTTTCACGCAGCGATAAGCTTTCAGACGAATACTTTAATGCGTCTTATCACTGATATTTCGTCGCACACTTAAAGGGACTCGTGGCTACTTAAATAGCTAGAACGCAGATCGTTCTATTTACACGATGAATAACGTGGTTAAGTCATAGATGGGTAACCACTGTCATTGAAACGTGACGCACTGTGATCCGTAAACCACAATGTTAAAATTCTGACAGTCGACAAGGGAGATGATCGAAACACAGCCTCTCCTTACCCTGCAATAACGTAGCACCCCGCTGTTTGAGATGCGGATGTAAGATGGCCTCTTTGTTACATGTCTAATATAGGAAAATGCTGGCGAATTATACCTCACAAGTTTGCTTAACCGATTTGATAGATCAAAGTACGTTTGAGTACATTTACCCCGGTCTTGCTCTTCAAGTTTTACTTGTGATGATTTTGCAGTATGCTCTGCACACGCGATAATATTAAGTGTTTTTGTTATTGATGATTTAAATATCAGTGAGTAATTAGACGGTAGATCCACGTTGCGTCGGCGGTCGTGCGGAACCGGCCGTGGTCTTCCCTATCGCGTCTTCGTCTATGACACACGCTTAGCGCATCTCTGTAACGCGTGCTAGTCCTCACATTGTATGTCTGACATTTATGATAAGTCGAGTACATATTTACTTGTTAGAAAACAAGTTTAGGAACTTATCAGGACAGTTCTAGAATACTGTGTTATTGACCTCTCGTTCTCCATTTTACCTTTAAATTGAAACAGTTATGCTGCGTAAAACTTTTGCGCAATTACTGATAATTGTCATGTAAAACCGACTGGAAATCCCCTGAATCAAAGAGCGTAGCTATATAATTTTCACTCACTTTCGATAATTTAGCTCACTGATTCATTCGGATCTAAATGGAACATAAATAATTTCAGATAGTGAACGAGAGTGCAGTGCGACAGGTTAAGGAGGAGGCACGCATTCAGGCGGCGTGCGGCCATCATTCCTTTATAGCGGGCGCTGTGGCCCGCTGGCAGACTAAGAAAAGACTTTACATTGGTAAGTGTACCTTCCTTAGATCAGCTTTTTCTTTTGAGATTGGAGATTGGTTACAAACCCCTTTAAACTGGAACAGAATCATCTTTTGGTTTACGCTCTTGGAAGTACCGAATCAGCGGATCCTAGGTTGAGAAAACCTACCTTAGATCCACCTAATAAAACCCTTAAAATACCTACAAAGTTATTGCACAAATTAGCGACGTGATGTCTAAGAAGGTGTTTTTTAACTGATTAAAATGAAGTAAGTAAACATGCTTTTGCTTGTCATTTTAAATCTTTTTTACCTTACGTAGGCTAACGATAACAAATCATAACAACACATACCGTTTTGTGTTTATCATCGTGATGTTTTATGATTTTATTATCACGCCGTCAAAATATGATTGTATAACTTTAAGGTGAATAAAAGGTTTTATAAAAATTATCCAACCGGAAATAGTCTTAAGTATATTGTGATAAGCATGCCGGCCGATGTTTAGTTATATTAGTAAAATTAATGTCACTATCGCAAGTTTTCTGCGAAAATATAAACGTAAGTACCTTTAGTGCTTCCGACTTTTTTTTTCTTAACCAAAATTTAAAAAAAAGAAGTTGATAATACTTAATTAAATTAACAACACACAAATCTTGATATTGCGATATATTTACTAAACTTTGTCCTGCCTCGTAGAAGTTGACACACACAAGACCTGTGATAGTCACTTATTTGCTGGGTGATTGCATTATCTTTACACTCTAAATATAGTCTACGCAGGCATGTCACGGACACTCGGCAGACGGCTCCATTGTTCCCTCCTCAAATCCAATTTATTTTGAATTCAACAGGATGACCCAATTAACTAGCACGTTTTTAATAGAGCACTGTTGCCTACCAGAAGAAACGAATTTAATCAAAAAGGGAATTATCAATTTTCTTACAACATGGTCTGTAATGTTCTCACTGCTGGTAGTCAGTTCTTTTCTCTGAGAGAGGAAGTGCGCCGCACGCAATCCACCACGCAGACTTATTGAGTGTTGGTGGATGTTAAACGAGTGTTTGGTTCTAGGTCATATCGATTTCCTCGCGATATTTTAACAATTCCCTCAGTTAACACCAAAAAAAACTTGACAGAACGTTCGACATCATTAACCCTTTGACTTTATCAATCACTTTATATGGTAATTAGTTGAAGTCATCACTACTTTTAGCACAAAAAGTATGAAACGCTTCATTTGCTTTAGAGCTAGCGGTCACTGAGTCAACCTGGTTGCGGTCATAGGGTTAATTGGAGCGGGAAGTAACATCAGATTAGCACGTCGACTGATAACAGTGATAACACGCGACCCATTAGTAAAGGTGATTGTTCTAGATAAAGATTTAACAACAATACAACTATCTTTTTTACCGGTTATGTTTATCTTGGAGTGTTTGAGCGTCTCGCTGTGTCAGATAAGGCTGACCGTACATGATGAGAACCAACTGTCGATGCGCCTTACTTCTTAAAATCCGTATAGCATATGGATGATACGACCTCAAGGCCATCAGTGCGACTATCTTGCACTAAAATTGTCTTACCGTGTCATGTTTATTGACGCTTCGTGTGACTCTAAACTAATGCAAGTTTGCCTGTTCAGTTGGCTTCTTCGTGTGTGGTAAACTTAGAATATTAACGAATTAGGTCGTGAGTTTGGCAACTATAATACGCACTAACTTAGTGGTGTGTCTTTGTTGTTTGTTTATTTTGTTGATTGAGGTCGCTTATCGGTTAAGTAATTTGAACTGGGTTAGCAAGATTGACTTAATGATGTGTTAATTAGTAGTATTTTAATTATGTTAACGTCTAAATTAATGCTAAATAATTTCATACATCAATCGATGGAAGCTAGAGGATAATAGAGCTTGATACAGACACGTCTTGTGCCAAACTTTCTTATCCCGAGGTGAAACCTGACTGTTATTTATAGGTCACTAGCTTTTGCCCGCGACTTCGTCCGCATAAACGTCGGTTATCGCAGACGCAGACAAAGTCGCGGAAAAAAAAGTAGCCCATGTCCTTAATTGGGGTTCAAGCTTACCCCGTACCAAATCTCATTAAAATCAGTTTAGTGATTTAGTCGTGAGAGCGTAACTGACAGACAGACAGACAGACAGACAGAGTTACTTTCTCATTTATAATATTAGTAAGGACTAATTTAATTTATATATCCAATATGTATCTTCGTTTGTCTTAGATTTTTTCGCTGTTTGTTTTCGACGTAAGTTAATGTGTCTGTAGATAGTGACCACCTGCCATCAGGTACGCAGCCTAGCTACCTGCTAATTTGCCACTCGTTTATATAAAACAAATCATGAACATGTATTACTATAGTTTCAGAATACATTTCTGGAGGCGAGCTGTTGGCTCTACTCGACAAATACGGCAAATTACCTGAAGAGCTCGTCAAGATATTCGTTGCTGAAATTGCTATTGCTATTGGTGAGTAATAAGTATTTTTATTCATAATCATCATGATATATTAAATGCTAATCGATTTTCAAAAGTGGGTCTTTTTAAAATGCCGACAATATGAAAGCCATATCATTAGATAACCAAATGGATTGGTGACAGGTGACAGCACTATGTTGTTATCAGTGCATATGCATATTTTATATGGTTGACTATCCTCTCAAACTCATCCTTTTGTTGACTTTTACGACACACATAACCAAAAAAAATATAATCAGGTGTTTAGATTTTCATAAAACCCTAACTTTTAACATAATATCATGTCTAGGTATTCCATGAAGGTTTTTGATGCCAAAGTAAACCTTATAACGTTGTGAAATGCAAATAAATATTAATAGGGCCTGAACTCCATAATATCAATAATTATTTTATTATGTGTTTAATAATAATGTACATTTGATATGCTTCCAGATTTCCTTCATAACGCTGGCGTTATATACAGAGACTTGAAGCCGGAAAACATTCTACTCGATTCTGACTGTCACATACGTTTGATCGACTTTGGGCTCTCTAAGTGGCTCTCCATCGGATCACGCACCACCACGCTCTGTGGCACGCTCAAGTATATGGGTGAGTTTTCATAGTCACATTACATTGATATTTTCATGGGTTTCACAGAATATGGGAATGAAGCCTCTTAAAACTTATGAAAAACGGAGCATAGGGCAATGTTGCTTACGTGATAGGAACACAAATAGCTGTTACCATAGTTTTAATTAACACGCCAATCTAAAACGGTCATTCTCCATTTCAGTGCGGGAGTTGACTCGTTTCATAATTTAAAAATGGCACAGTGCATCGCTCGCTCCGTATCCGTTGCGTGTCTGACACAGTGGAGCCGTCAGTAAGGGAAGCACGTTTGAGTGATTATGTCGATAGTAGCGGCTCGCACTGTTGCGTCGGCCCACTGACGCCGGCAACATGAACGCACGCACTATCGCGTTCGAACTGTCGATGGAGGGCAGGCAGGTGGACGAGGTGGTCGCTTGCATCTTCCACACGGTGCTGTTCCACCGCTCTAGCGGCAAGTTCACGTACAACAACGAGGAGAGCTACTCCATCCGTACCGTGAGCTACGTGGACGTGGACTGCGACTTCATCGACTTCACTTACGTGTGCTGCGAGTCGGGCGCGCTGGGCCGCAGCGTGCGGCGCGAGATCTCCGACTTCTCCTCGCTGCTGCGCGGCGCCGACGCGAGCGCCGCTCCGCCGCGCGGCTCTATCTCCCTCGAGTTCTTCCAGAAGCGGCGCGCGCGCTGGCCCTTCCAGCCCGAGTGCGTGCCGTGGGAGGTGTGGACCGTGTACTGCGAGCTCACCGAGGCGCGCAACGAGCATGACATGCACAGCAAGCACGAAAACGTCGTGGAGATGCTGCAGGATAAGATCGTGTTTATTACCGAGATCATCAACCGGCACGAGTACGTGCCCAAGATGCCGAGCCGCTCCGATGCCGATCTTATCTTCGACACGTCGTACGCCGACATCCAGCCCTACCTGTTCAAGATCCACTACAACCTGTCGGGCGCGCCGCCCACGTCCGTCGGCAACACGGTGCGCAAGCTCATACGAGACACGCTCTCCTTGTGATGCACATTGTGTTCATATCCCACGGCATTACGCGTCGCTCCACGCCGAAGGATTTTATTATACTTCAACTATGCGTGATACAGACGCCTTGATGTGACCTATTTAACACCAATTTTTATAATCTTTCGAAGCAAATTAAATTATATTCATGTAGATGGCAGTGCCATCGCCTAACGCAGTACATAATATTATTTTACTACGAAATTAAAATTGAAATGTGTGATTTATTTTTTACTACGGACATGTGTATATAGCGATCATAATGATGAATGAGTTGTTTTAATATTGAACTGTTTTTGTATTTGACATTTTGACAATACATAACATCTGAATCTAATATCTCTGTGTCATTTTATTGTACTTATGCTTTGTTTGTTGCACAAACGCGTGTCGTAGTTATCGTTGCAATCAATGTTTTGTGTAACTTTAATTACTATATATCAGCTTTATTACTGACTGTTAGCTTATACTAAACTCTTTTGTGTTTCATATTCGTGTAGGTCTCTATTTCTATTAGGAGTTCCAGCTTATATATGGTATCTTATAAATGGTTGAGGTCGTTAATCTTAGTTACAGAATAATCGAAGTATCGTATATTTCGCTCATACACCCTCGCCGGGACGAGCCGAGCCACTTCTAGACGTCGTATTTAACTAATAATCTTTTTATGTAATCGAAGATTTTGTCTGTTGTAATGTTAGTTTTAACTTTAGTTGTAATAACAGAGCTATGACTCGGAAGGCTGGTTGATGTGTCCATTCATTTTGTCGTTTATTTAAGCTTTGGATTCGTCTGTTGTTTATTAGTAAGGTTTTTTATATAGAACGTTTTCTCAAGCATTCGCAGAAGTTTGATGTAGACATAATAGTTACCTAGAAATTTGTTTGTGTAAGTAATAGTTAGTTTTGTATGAATTATAATTAAACACTTGAGTTTTTGTTGATGAGGTGGCACGATATATTTTCTTCTTGACTACTAACGCTTTAAGTTTAGTCACGCTTCGAGTCACCCTGTACTCTTTTAGTATAGTCATTAGACTATTCACTTATATTTAAATAATCGCTTTGTGATATCGCCGAGAATAATCCAGAAATATTTAAAAAATGTAAAAAATATATTGAATTTTAATTACGTGTGTGAATCTAGAAAAAGATTGAATTATTATTATTATTATATTATAATAGTATTACGACTTAAGTAGGTATATATTGTCAGTAATTTTTATGAATGTGTATTATAAATATTGTAAATAGCATTGATAGTCGTCACTGGAGTTGTTCGAATAGTTGAAGCGGTTTGTTGAGAGAGCTTTATTGGTATATAATGTACTAGATGATCAGTGATCGTTCATGTATTATGTAAAAATGTTAGGGTAGGTGTGGCGCGTGGAATGTCTCATGTAGTGTTAAGTGACGGTGAGGCGAGTAATCAAATTTAAATCGTAACGTTATTTTATCATCTCCTTGTTCTAACACTTAGTATGCGTTCTTTTTACTTTGACGATGTCCTGTTAATGTGGTCTTAATTTATTGTAGCGTGACTCGCAGAGCGTCGTGAAAGAAAAGCATATGAATCCATGACTTGCAACAGAACATATTTTAGGATAACTTTATTCTTACAACAGTTAAACGTTATAATATGTATGTTTTTTATGCCAGAGTCAGTTGCTTTTAGTTGTTTTGTTTTCTAGAGGACTGTGAACCATGTCCATCCATAAAATTCTGATTTACTATCCTACCTCATTTTGTGACTCTAGCTTTAGTGTATCACGTCTCTAGGCCTATCTAATCACACTTGTACCTATTACAAAATATTTATCAGAATTGTTTTGTCACCAAAGATGAGGCTGTACATGCTTTACGATCTTAATTCAAATTCTTTTAAATATTTTACTAATCACATTAAAAGATATAATGTTTATGTGCAATGTTGATATTTTGAAATAATTAGAAACATTGCTAAAAAGGAACAAAGTAAAATGTTATGATAAATATCGACAAGGCATGTGTAACAATATCTTTTACTCAAAGATTTATTATGATATCCATTTGTAATTTTCATATCAATGAGTACCTTAAAATTTTAATGATTTCAAAATGTTTACAAACAAAACCCTGGTGATAACGACAATATATTTTATTCTATTGATACCTTGACGGTGTGCCTCGTATAGTGTAAGTGTGGTATAACGAGCACATTGTAAAAAAATATTATATATCATTGCACTTGCTATGGCCTTATTTAAAAATGTTTTAGAACTATGAAATTCACGAATCGCGTGTAATAACGGCTGTTACATATTAGAGTTTATGATAAATGAAACAGGAAGTATATATGTTGTGATGTATAAGTTCAAAAAAAAAAATAAGCTAAAATCTTAGTCTTGTGATATAATTTATATATAAGTGAATAAATGATGAAGTATTTATTTTTGTTTTCTTTGTTTTTTTGGATGCCAGCTAAATTTAATTCGGTGACGTTATAGAATGAGTGTTGATATATTATAAGGTATTAGTTTTTGTGGCTAATTATCCACTAAATACACAATTTTAAATGAAAATTTTAACACACAAACACCTCAAACTCCAGAAATATCATTATTTATAACTAACATACAGCAAACGCATATTTAGTATAGTAAAAAAACTGATAACATGGCGGCGTTAATCATTCCTTCTCATTTACACGTTATACTGTGCGAGTGAAAAGGAATGATAAGTTCCTTTGTTTAGATGATTTTTTAACTTAGTATAAATCCAGAGAGTTCTTAATATGAAACCTTCTGTATTACATTCTCCTACATAATAATATAGCTGTTGATGAAAATCATGGAACGCGCATCAAATTGAGACTTAATGCAACTGTAGTAAGGCCTACATTCGAATGACTACCACGCGCTCTTAAACCTTAATAAGTCTGTTCATACGTGTTGTGCTGTTTCGCAAAGTGAGAGACGAGAGGACTTCGTGTGCTACACGTCATCAAGGAGTTCCTTCCATAGAAAGTAATTATTCTGTTATAATTATTAAATGTTATATTTAAGCGTGAATGGAGGAATGACTGCTGCGTAGAGCACAAGAAGTGTGAATGGTATTTGAAACAGCTTGATATTGCTTAATATTTGGTTCTGCTATTGATTAATAGAAGTCAAATGACGTAAAGGGGGTTATAGAGATGAATAAAATTATGATTATCAACCTTTTCTTCTCCATATGAAACTACCTGTTGGAGGCAACTAGATTGAATTCCTTGTTCTTGTATATTGCGTTTAAAGTGCCTTTAAATGGACTAATTGAAATAAATGATTTAGGACAACGAAAAGGGACGAGCAAAACTCAATATTAATTAAACGTCCCTCTCTTTTTGCTATTTTTTAATGTTATTTTGCGTTTTAAAAAGTCAAGTCATATCATTTATTTGCAACAAGACCATTACAAAGCAGTTTTTAACGTTTTACCAATTTGTTGAGAATTATTATCTCGTGTTAAATAAATAAACAAATGACTAGTTTTTCGAACTAAGAAAAATCTGAATATTATTAACCATCAAGCCATTATAACTTAATGATCGATTAATAGATTGACGTGTGCTGATGTTGATTTTATAATAAAATAACAAGAAAAGACTAGTAGCGCAGTCTATCGATACTTGGTGCACCAATACTGTCTCCACAGAAACTGACAAACCCTGACTTAGTAAATCTATTGTTGACAGCGCCTGAAGTGCTGTCTCGCGAGCCCTACGGACATGCTGTGGACTGGTGGTCACTGGGAGTACTCACCTGCCGTATGCTGACCAATGAGGTATTTATAACTAGACCACTTTACTAAGTAGGCTTACTAGGATTGTTCGTGTTTAAAATAATGTACGATAGATGGCGATGTTGTGATCAACATCGCCATCTTCGGCGCCATAACCACTGGACTATCAAGTCCAGTGAAGGCGCCTGCTTCTCATGCATAGGGCTGTGGGCTATGTACTTTTTAAGTTTATCTTGGACATCACTGACTTCGGCGAAGGAAAACAGCGTGAGGAAACCTGGAATTAAAATTAATGTAAACCTGAAATCGCCAATCCGTCTTTAGCAAGCGTGGTGATCAATGCTCGTGCCTTCTCTGTATGAGAAGAGGCCTTTGCCCTGCAATGGGATAGTAATAGGCTGGTATTATTATTTTAGGTGGCGATACGTTTCACGTTATTATTTGGTACCTGATATACATAACAATAAATGAACAACTACTCTAAAGCGGGTCATTCAACCACAAAACCATTAAAACAAAATGCTCTAATGTAAACAACTTTTCATCAAGCTAAGTTTAAAGTCGTTCGTCGTTTTGTGCCGTTGTCGTTGGTCTAGTGTTCGCAAAGTGCGACTGCTGAGCGTGAGGTCTTGGGTTCGATTCCCAGGTTGGGCAAAGTGTTAGTGGGATTTTCCATCAGGAAGTTCCCGGTCATCAGTCATCTTCAGTTCAGTTCATCAGTCTGGATTTGTGCCCGGTTGATGGCAATAGGCTCGCCCCCTATTAGGTACATGGGACTTAAACATAACTGGCGAAATGTGGGTGTACTCATGGGTACACCTCTGCCTAACCCTTCGGGGATTACAGGCGTGATGTTATGTTATGTTTATAGTGAATTTTAAGGCAACTTCTCTGTCTTTTACGTCACGAATTCATCTACTTATTCCTAGGCGAGTTAATTTTTAATAAGACACTATTATAAGTACCTACCAACTTCGAAGTCTAATTCAATTGTCTCAAGATTGCTGCTCTTCTAATATTGTATAAATTATAGGTATTCGAAAATATGTACTTCTTTTCATCGACTCGCAAAAAAGTTTCATAATAAAAAAAACTGCGAAAGTTTAGAAAGATGAATTTTTGTTACTTAATTACGCTAAAACAGGTGAACGTATGAATATGGATTAAATTGGCACAGATATAGATCAAAGTCAAAAAATTAGAGCAGCACGGAAAAATGTTCGGTTTCCGCGAGATAATATATAAAGTAAAATGTATATATAAACGCGGACGAAGCCGCGGGCAGAAGCTAGTAATCACATAAACGTAAAAACTAATAAAATAGAGCTGTTGAAAATATGAATAATTGATAAATCTTTTTTAGGAAGTAAACAGTTAAAACAGTGTTTCATTACATAACCTATCAAAGGTATTCTGGTAGCTTACTGCATCATTTCATTAGTATTCTACTCATAGAGAACCTAAGAACTCAATTGGAATAAACTCTAATTTCAAGTTCGATTGTGAAGCTAACGCTTGTTAAGATGTTTCTTTTGGTTCATTGGTTATTGTTATGTCACCAACACAATTCATTTAGGCACACCATAGGTACTGATTCCATATCCAAAAACGTTACTCATTTTTTGAGTTTCGTTGCAGTTCGGTAAAAACAAATATGACAACAAACATATCTATCTATCTTCTATAGTCTTAGATAACCAGCCTGCTTTAGCAAACCCTTCATATTCTATGCTATAGGGGATGAGCAATGTGCATTATATTTGTTTACTTTATAGTTTAATATTGCAGATTAGTTACGGATTAATCCTCTGAAGTTATAATCATCACGCCGTAGCATGAATAGCATCTACCTATAAGGAACTAAGCAATCAATGCTAAATTCAATTTAAAAAATTTGTAGTAAAGTAACTAAGTGAATTTTGACATTCGGTCATTTTTCAAATTTATTTTCATTACACTTAGGTCCACGTGAGCGAAATCACGGGCACAGCTAGGGCCTGATTAACCCTTAGGCTAATTAGGCTGCAGCCTAGGGCGCGAGGATCGGGGGGGCGCTAAAATCGTGTCTTCGCATGCACTAATCTAGCATCATTGCATCTACCCTACATAAGTCGAAGCAACTTCACACACTAGATGACCACGCTCATGGTCAATGGCAATGGCAACTAAGTTGTCTATAGAAACTTAGCCAATACAAGTCATGCGACCAAACACGGCATGGATTTGGTTTTCTACTTGGTAGCCTGCACTCACTTGTCATGTTTTTAGTCTTATAATGCGTGAGGTACTTTGCCTTTATGTACGGTCAGCTTAAAAAATGGTTTGCCACCCTAAGGTCGAATGTCATGTAGATTAAAGGACAACATTGAAAACTTTTATAGGTAGTATGAACCATGTTAAAATTTTCACACTACTACTCTACTCAGTTACTACTTTTTAGGCCGTCCGTAACACACCTAGCGGGGGCGCGTCCTCATAATTAGCCTAGGGCGGTCAGAACTCTTGATCAGTCGCTGGGCACAGCTAGTGTTAAATAAAATGATTCATTTGCCTGTGCTTATTTTCCAGCTTTGGTTTAAAATATAATAAAGAGGGTTTGTTATGAGCTGAGCTATCTACTAGCAATGTACAGTCATCAGCACGTCCGCATCCCTGATAACATTTGACTTACGGTTAACAGTTTTCTTAGTTCAGGTGTAGGTACTGATGTGCGGTTGACCATAATTTACTAATATCCAGAATCCAGAGCTACAGAGGTTATTATGCTTGCAGAAATACAAAAAAAAACTCATAATTATAAAAACATATTTTATTACTTATAGTACCGGAAATTCGATAATTTACTTTGACAAATAATAATTACAACGTAGGTAATTTTTCGGTTCGGCTATTTAAATAGTCTCTAGATCTAATGAATAGTCGGAGATATCCACGCACTCGGCGCGTGTTGCGTCGGGTACACTCAGTCACACTCACTCGTCACTCGCATGCACTCATGCGCACGCGGCGGGGCGGGCCGCCGGGCGGGGGGCGCGTGTCGAGGGAGGTCGACACACGTCCGCCGCCGCACGCCACCACACTACTTATCTAA
This sequence comes from Hoplodrina blanda, assembly GCA_949316365.1. NCBI lineage: Eukaryota > Metazoa > Arthropoda > Insecta > Lepidoptera > Noctuidae > Hoplodrina > Hoplodrina blanda. Next base: position 10,828,645 of record OX438592.1, read on the forward strand.
GATTCGGTTTTCTCCTCGGATGATTCTTTTGATTCTGCACTCTCCGCGCTTTCCTCGGAGCTTGAGCTTGAAGGTTTATCGTTTTGAGGTTTCTCTTTTTCTTCAGGTTTTTTGGCCGGAGCTTTTTCGCTTTTCTCGGGCTCTTTGTTCTCAACCTTTGGCTTCTCGGCCGCGGGCGCAGGCGCAGCCTCTGGTTTAGCGACGGGTTCTACGATAGGCTCTGATGCTGCAGCGGGTTCGCTTGACTTTTGTTCTTTGTTCTCGACCTCATCCTTCTTTTCCTCTTTGGGAATTTCTGCTTCTTTGGCTACTTCAGTAGACTTAGCTTCTGGTTTGGGTTCTTCGGCAGCAGGCACAGCTTTGCTCTCGTCAGCAGGCACAGGTTTGCTCTCAGCTGCGGGCTCAGATTCGCTTTTTACGGCAGGCTCAGGTTTGACCTCCGCAACAGGCTCAGGCTTGACCTCAGGAGCAGGCTCAGGTTTGCTTTCGGCAGCGGGCTCAGATTTGATCTCAACAGCAGGCTCGGGTTTACTTTCAACAGCTGGCACAGATTTGCTCTCGGCGGCAGGCTCAGGTTTGCTCTCAGCAGCTGGCTCAGGTTTGCTCTCCACAGCTGGCTCAGGTTGGTTCTCAGCAGGAACAACCAGTTTTCCATCAACAGTATTGCGGACTACTCGCAGGCTATCTTCAGATGCAGCGCTCTCCTCTGCTTTGGGTACATCAGGAGTGGCGTCTGAGGCGGGTTCTGGCTTAGCTTCGATTTTGGGTTCTTCAGCTTTGCTTACTTCAGGCTTAGCTTGCTCTTCTACAGGGGCCGATGATTCAGGCTTTTTAGGTTCTGATTCAACTGCAGCGGCGGGAACTTCAGGCAAGTCAATTTTCTTTTCTGGGATGGGAATTAAAACCTCAGAAATCATGACATCGTCAGCGATACTAGCATCATTTTTCACTGCGTTAACAACGTCAATGCTTTCCGCGGGTATGGGTGCTGATTTAGCAGATGCATCCTTAGGTACCTCATTTACTTTAGCAGGTACTTCAGCCACTTTGGGTTCTTCGGGTAATTTGGCTTCGGGCTCAGCGGCTTTCTCTTCTGGTTTAGACTCTGCAGCCTCGCTGGGTTCAGGCTTCTTTTCGGGTTCAGGTTCTGCCGATTTAGATTCTGGTACAACTTCTTCGCTTTTAACTTCCGCGGCTTTATCAGGTACTTCGGGTTTAATCTCGGGTTTGATTTCTTCAACGGGTGCTTTAGCTTCTGGTTCTTTCGCAGGTTCCTTCAACTCAGGTACTTCCTCAGCTTTCTTTTCTTCAACTGGAGCAGGTTGATCGTTAACAACCTCCTCTGATTTAGGGGCAGTGACTGGAGCAGGTGGTGCAGCGACATCAGGCTTCTCTTCAGCCACTGGCATCGCCAGGGTCGCAGCCGCGAAGGCCATGCATAATAGTAAGACCTTCATCCTGGAAAGACGAAAACGTACAATTAGTGGTCTGACAAAATAATGACGGAGATTATTATGGATTCAAATGCACGTCTGCAAGTCGTGAGCGCGGTAAGGCCAATGTTACGCGGCAGCCGGCTTCGATGTTTCGCAGCAATTTTCCTATTAAGGCTGAATCATCTAAGGGCCCGATACGCTGGGGAACGGGTACCTATCTTCGAATCGTCTCGAATTAATGCCGATGTGCATAAGTAGGATGTAAACTATTTATAAAGTAGGCTATGATATGATAGTGAGCTTTCGAAAGAACTTTCTCGTGCGCACTGCGAAATAAGTTGTTTTCCTCTTAAAATAATATTGAATGCTAACCAACATCCGTTGTTGCTTGTATAGTGTACTTGTACGCGCATATAATTGTTGTATTGAATGAAAGATGTATTTTTTGCGAGAGCCTCCGGGAGGGCTCATCTATTTTCCATTAGCTGGGAAGGTCGGTTACCCCGGCTGGTTCTATTTTTAGCCTACACTAGCTGAAGGTAGGGCATTAAGGCGATATCCCAGCTCCTGCTGGAATGCGGTCTGGCGCCACACTACAAATAGATAACAACCTGCGATGGGAATAATTATCTTAAAATAACCTGGTATTAGTTACCACACGGCCTGGCATTCACTTTAACATGCAATCGTTACAGACATAGGTATTAAAAACAAATTCTGTATCGTGCTTGTTTTCTGGGACTTGCAATGGTTTTGTAAATAATGTTAATAGCCGAAATTACGTCAAAGAAAGGAGACAATATACTAGTTGACATTATATTAGTTATAATTTATGTATTGCACATGATGGACACTTCCTAGTGCGTGCTCAGAACTACGCAGGATGCGAAACGCGCGTTAGAAATATGGATGATCCGGCCAGACGTCGGCAACGCATTATCTGAATTTTAATTGGCTCATTGAATTGAATCGCCAACTAGAATGCAATACGTGGCATCGTATGAATGATTCACACGCATACGCACTTGTCTCCTCACGATTTGATCGACCTCGTTTCATCCTGATATTTATAGTTTTAGAAAAACATTCGCTTGTAAATTCACATTAAGTACTTATTTAAATTGCGGTCGGTCTAGGCGTTACCCGTCAGTCACCGTCTGCTGTGTCTAGAATTTGAATAGTTATTATTAAAAAGAACTATCAGACGCCATCTGGGCACTAGTGACACACCATCTTGTGTGACGACAGACAAGTGAGAATTTAATATTATTATTATTAAGTCGTGTGTCTTTTTACGATAACTGAACTGAAATGCAAAAGTTCATTATTATGCGCCAGAAAGCCTGCCTCCAGCCAATTACGTTTCCAGTTCGTTCGTTCGTTTTTCCTTTATTGCGAAGCCGACGATGTTTCGATTTCTTTTTTTTATCTGTAGCAGGTCAAGATGACCATTTCAGGTGTATCTTTACGTGTAGTTGCACAAGTCAAGTTCAATACGTAACGAGAACCAGTTCCATAGGTACTCTGTTACCGGTTATTACGCGGCGCCGTTCTTACTTCATTTTATAAACGATCAGTCGGTGACTTTTTGTTTTTTGAAGAGTCCTCCGGTATTCAATGAGTAAAAAATGTTTACAGGCTTTCATATGGCTGGCAATTGTATCGTAATCGGTGCACAGGAAAATGAAAGTCACGCACACAATAGTCAATTACCTATAGCAATTGTAATTTGATGCTGTTGCGATCATCATGCCCAAGCTTTTTATTAGAGCAAGCTCCGTTTTTTGGCTATCAATCATTCTAATTGGAATTTATTATTGTGTCTTCTTTCCAAAAAGGATCACGGTAAACGCAGTAAAAATGCTTTCACTACAGTTCTAGAAACATTAGCAGAAGCGTCAAATTAAATAAACAGTATATTACAAAGACAACTACACCCCTTCCAGGCAAAAATATAAAAAAAAGCAAAAAAAAAAAATATGTTGCGGGCATCAATTTCATGAAACTGGTTCGATCAATAAACCGATGAACCTTGCGCGGGCGTTGCTCTGCAGCCCTGCGCTGTTGGCATCTGATTACACTTAATTTAGTATTATTACTGCAACACTGATCGTTATCGACCATCTTGAATTTTGTGGTACTCAAATCGAAAATATTATAACCATAACCGTCTATAATTTTCCGTAAATCATATCGGAAAAATACAGCATCATGAAAAAAGGTTTTGATTTGTTAGTCGATCAGTATGACTCCACGTAGAAATTGAATCGAACAAAGGTAGACAGATGCCTAATTCTGAAGCACAAAAGTGAGGAGACGGGTACAAAGTAACGTAGTTACCTACATGTAAGTTCTCATCGCAGTTTACGCTAACATGTATTATGTATGCGTTTGTTCGCCGAGTTATTTTCTGGAAGGATATCCTCGGCGGCTGAGGGCAAGGATTGTCGTCCTCCCACACGACGCGGCAATCTTTCAATTGAAGCCCAGCGCATGCTCGCTCATTGGCGCAATGAAAAAATTTGCCTCCCTGTAGGCACGCAGTATATGGCGCGATGTGATGCTTTTAACAACTCGAGACTGGCCACACATTTCTTTTAATTTTAATTTAAGTATAGATTCATGCAACAAGACTGCAGTTACTTTTAATTACCTTGACTGCATAATTTTATTTCGTCTAGTAGTTCTTGGGATGTGTAGAGTTTCAGATATTCTAATTCATCGATTAGTTTGTTATCTGTACCAACTTTTTCTCCGTTCAACCTAATTCTGTAGGCCTTGTGTACTCCGTTTATTATATTGTATCAAAACTTGTCACAGTTACAACATAAGTAATGACAATGTTTCGCTTGACCAAGCTTATTTACGAAATGCACATATTTTAACGCCGATCTCCTTATTCGAGCGTAACAGATGAAAATTAATTATTTTGAACTTTATATAGACATTCAGACGTAAAATGTAACTTTTGTCATTTGTTATTGTCACTTCTGAAATTACTCATGCAGAAATCGACCCAATACAATTTCGTTTCTATTTGGTATTTCGTAAAAATCGTCAATCAAAATCTACTTTAGATTCTCGTTAAGTAGTAAAAAATAACAAAAATTGTGATCATTTTTTCATGCGTGCATCTATCGTGTACATTGCAAAGTACAGTAATCAACATTAAAATATGTTGCATCAGTAGTTTTCTACGAGTAGTGATGTGATGTTTCATCAAAATGTTACAAGGACTCAGTAATGTGCTTTGTAATTACTTAGGCACACCATAATAACCCCTGTTTTCTTTATCTACCAAGTGAATCATATGAGTTTTTTGTCGATGATAATAATCTAAGTTTATTCTTCCAACGCTATGCTCTAGGTCTCGACCTTTCCGCAGCTTTAGCAAAATATACGAATGCGGAATGATTATAAAAGGTAGACAAGAGTTTATTTTACTACTTACAAATTCAAAGGATTTTGTCAACATTGCAAATAGAAAATTACTTTAAATGACAGTTGAATAACCAGTTACAGTATTCATGCATTTAGTTGTAATAATACCTACTCAGAAGTTTAGAGGTGCATCTATTTGCCAGATCGAAGGATATTTTACTAAGGGCGTTAATACATAATTGTACACGCGTTGTTAGGAATGTAATTTTCATAAGGCGTTACAGCAATAAGTACTGGAATCATGACCATTTGTCAATCTAATTACGTGTTTACCGCGTCGTAGACGGACTGAGATCAACCAATCAACGTGTCACAATAATAAAATCTTCGCAACAACTAGTCAGTATGTAAAACACGTATTCTGAGGTAATTTACACTGTCTCATATAAACAGTACTTAATCATATGAATGGCTAGCTATATTGTCACTACATAATTATCATAAATTGTAGGTACTCGTTCTTTTAAGCTATCGTTTTACATTTGACAAAACACGAAATATTCATTGAATTTATGAAATTGCTTTTGCCCGGGCCTTCGTCCGCGTAGAAGTCGAGAACAGTGGTTTAGGATGTGCGTTGATCCGTCAGTCAGAAAATTTGAAGTAGATTGCACCACGTAGTCCTATACAAACTTTGACCCCCTTTTTCACCGTTTTAGGGGTTGAATTTTGAAAAATCGTTTCTTATGGGATGCCTACGTCATACAAAGAACACACCCTTTATCTTTTAGGTCTTTACGATCAGCGGGTTAGGCTGTGCGTTGATCCGTCAGTCATTCAGGACAAAGCATTTTATATACAACCTGAATTTTAATCCGTTGCAAATCTTTCAGGGGGTGAATGTACACGAACAACTTCAGCTGTGATCAGCTGTTTTTTTTTCACATTTCGGACTATGTCCCTTAATAAAAGTTGTTCATATTCATGAGTACATTCACCCCCTGAAAGATTTACAACGGATTAAAATTCACGGTGTATATTGAAGATATATAATAAGGTATCATCATCCGAGTGTAGATATATATCCTCTGTTATTTAGATAACTTGAAATATTCCTTCGCGACGTATTGAGTAATGTTCACGTTTTAGTAAAGGTTAATGCTGCAGTCCCATTCTTCACGCAGGCACATATGTCCAGGTGGTTTACGATAAAATGCCGAGATATCCACGCTTACTAAATTCCCCAAACAGGTTTAACATTCTTCAGATAGGTAACTGTGATTATTGGGAAATGTATTGAAATTAATTTCCATTAACCGTGTGTTGTGTTGCAATAGTATAAATAAAAGATACCAGTTCACAATAAATTATGTACAAATTTTCAAGTGTTATTTTATTATGCCCCAAGTACAGTTATAAATAAGTTTACTGAACGGGTGTACTTAAAAGGCAAATCTTTCTTTTTGGTTTCTCCGTAGTTTGAAACGAGAACTGATCGACCTAGACGATATTTTTTCTAATCACGTTTCGCGCTTTCTACAAAAAATGACCTGGTCTAGTAGTCTAGTCCATAGCTAGTTTATTTGATAGCCCACTTTCTACAGCTGTTCCTATGCAATTGTTAGGAATTTATAATGGTAGAAGATTGGGCAGATCAGTGTTAATATTGTGAGTAAAGCTGCGATGCATTATGAAACTCATTGGTACGTGCGCGTTGTGCAACGATCGACCCACGGCCCACGGTTCATTGTCGACATATTGGGAGTACGGATCGATCCTATCCGGTCTACAATAACATCTCACTCGCATAAATCAAGTACGCTGATGTGACAATGGCTTAACTATGATGGATTGTTCTGCAAAGCCAAGCGAAGCCTATGGTGCAATCCATGTAAAGTTTATTGATTTGCTTGACTAAATATAAATGTTAGATACAGTATTTACATTAGCATTAAGAATAATATAAATGTCAAACGATTGAATCATAATTTTAATAAACGTAAGGATGTCAGGTTTTCACTCAATTAATTTCTTTAGTAATGTGGTTTCGAAAATAAACAAAATGTATTTAAGTTTTTTAGTGCTTATTTAAGTTTTTTAGTGCTGTTTGAAGTTACTAATCTGTACTATTAGAATTTGAATTATGACAAAATGTAAGTAGTGCAATTTTATTGTATGCAGTTGCAACACTGAGTAACTACTTATGTGCGCTTTTCGTTCTGAAGCGAATCGTTTCTATATACAAGAATGACCGCCTGGAATTTAAATAAGCACGTTGCATACAATCATATTATTACCTGCTGCATAAAAAGATTAAGTAAATACAACTGCTAACAAGATTCGTTATTATCAATTATTTATCAATATTAATTACATATTTATGTGATTAAGTTACCTGCCTATTTTATTGCTTAGTTAAGGTTAAATGATTTGTATTTACTTATCGTCTAACAAAGTAATAGGTTAAAGTCAAACTCAAAGGTTTAATTATGCCTTGAGACTAATAAATGGATATTCGTTTTTTTATTGCCGTTTTATAGCTTCAGATATATTTTTAACGTTTTTTACTGTATTAGATGTGTTGTTTCGAAATCGATTTGGTAACATCAGAAAAACAATTGTGTATCTAAACTGAGGCCACATTCGGACCATTCGGAATGTAAACTTGTATTAATGTTAAAGCAAATAAAAAGGTGAACTACTAGATGAACGGTAAATACACGGTGGACAGTGCAGTATAAGAGCAGCATAGGTCAATGCCAGCGGAAGAACTGAGTTTGACTAACGGCACAGTCCGGCTCGGGCAAGTGTGAAATGTCAACAAATCTTTCGACTACGACCACTTCACTATACGGTGACTTATCTTGAACTCTGTCTATGTAACCTGACATTTTTGGCTGTTTCTCGGACATACACGCGTTATGTAATGCGTCTTAATTATCTAATACTACATTATGTAAATGGTTGCATTTATTTTATCAAATTGATGTAGTGGAAACACTACTGACACAATAATAAAAGCCGAGGCGAATTGAATGGAGCTTTTTTGCTTTTATTATTTTTTCAGTTATTGTTTATAAAAACCGTCTTCCTCTTAGATATCTTCACAACCGTGAAGATCACAGAATCGCAGTTCTTTATTAGAACCATGAAAAATATCGTCTTTTTTATGTTTATGCACAAGTCTCAGGATTGGCCTTGCCTGTCCAAAATAATTACGTATGCTGCTTCAGACCATTGTGGTGACTAAATACCCATGATCCGTGGAAATGTTTATCATTATATCGTATAATAGACGTGACTGGTTACCTTGGGTAGAGTACCTTACTGCTCACTACGCTTTTTGTATAGACCGACACTGTTTCTGTATAAGTAGGGTAACAAAGAGCTTCTACGGATATTTCCATTAACTTGTTATGTATTACAATGGTTTATGGGCTATGTCTTTCGCGGAAATAAACTGCGCAAATCATATTGGTGCTTGCGTCACACTAGGTCGGCAGGAGCGTATGCAAACTGACGCCATGTCAGATTTATGGAGCGCGGATGTGATAGTTTTGCTAACTATTCATGTCATTCGTGTATCCACGGCTTTATCGCCTATTGTTAACTATAATTTTTGAATTGTTCTCTACGAATGAAGGCGCTTGCCATTTTTATTCTCTATTTAACAAAGGCCTAGTACCTAACATTGGTGTTTAAGCTAATATATGCGGAGTTAGTTGGGCAGAAAATTGGGCTCGTGTCATGCCAGCAAATGTATAAAAAACGTGTAAAACGGCAATTTTAAATACAATGCCATATACGCACGCCACTTGTATTGTGCGCAGTTTACAATGTTTTTTATTGCTTACAAGTTAATGAATACCATCGTGTCATTTTAATTATTTTTTACTGATCTAAAGTTAGTTTGCACTCGCCCGGGGTGAGTCATGGAAACAATTTGATTTTTTTTTACTTGTACGCGATGGCTCGACAAGCGGTAGGTTTTATTGGTAAGATGTTTTTATCGTAGTTTTGTTTCGCTCCAGTCAGCTAGCGGGGTCATTAGCTACTCACGACCATCTGTGGCAAATTACTGATTTTGTTGTTATTCCTTGTTCATCAACTTTATGGTTTTCTTTATAGTTTTGCCGAATTTAAGTGCACAATTTAATCTCGCGTTTAATTGAAGTTCGCGAAAATACAGAAAAAACAATTGTTTATCATTTATTTAACTTCAACATCATGTATGAGTCATTTGGGTTTTACTCAGGGGAAAAAATATCACGTGGAGCACATTAATCGATATTGAATTTCACACAAAAATGTATATTAGTTCCATTACTTACGTGTGTATTTTTAATAGAAACAATATTTTACTTTTTGTTTCAAACGTTTACACTTACGATGTTGAAGTAAACAGCGAAACAATAATGTTAATTTATCTAAACGCCTAATTAATACACAATGTTACTTGTCGGTGACTAAGTAGAAAAGGTGCGAATGTTTCAGGCGTAACCTGATGCCTGCACATAGGCTTGAAATCGATTTACCACGCGTTAGTCTCGCCTGAACTGACGTTCTGTGTTTGAACACTAGCTTAGTAGAAATCGGGAAATTAATTACGATTTTTTAAAAAAAATATGAGTTTTTTTTTGTCAAAAATAAAATCATTTATTTCAAATAAACCATTGTGTTATGCAAATCTGACGAGACGAGACAATTTTGGGACGCAAACACATTATTTAAGACCATATTTATATTTTGAATCAGTTTTTCTTAAATTGATATTTTAAAACGATAATACTTAGATACTCGTTTATATTCTAATCTAGTATAATATTATAGATTCTATAATTTTGTAAACAAATACATTGCAGTTGTTAAAGCATAACCGCAAATCGGCCATCTCCGGTGGCTGACTACGTCGTCGCATGCGCATTGCATCGCCAGTCTGTCCTGTCTCACCACTGGGAATAATCCTGGCCATCCTAGCGTGAATTGCGCTACTTGTTTTATTTATTGTCTGGACAGGTTGCAACCTGCGCTAAGCTAGGTATAGTATAGGCTAAATAGTGCATAGAATGCAACTGATCAACTTGAATTGATTGCTCGAACTAGCGCAAGGTATTACAAACTAACGCTAAGTGCTATTGTTAGTTGAAATATTTTGTTTCAAAATGCAACCAATGTAGTTTCTTTTAACACACTGATTGTTTGCATGAATAAAATAAAAATACGGTTTTAAAGGGTGAGGTGCTGCGTATTGTCCCGTTATCATCATTTATTTGATACATCCTAGCGTCAACTGCTTTACTCGATCTATTTACTGCGTAAACAGGTTATTGTTACTGCCTGTATTATACTATTTGAACTAGATCAGTGTAATTTTATGCGTTCGAATTAGAGAGTGCAGCGACAAAGGTTTGTTAGGCTCAATGGTATTGATATTTATTTTCGTTTACTAAATATTTAATAAATATTTTAAAATGTAACTAAATAAGTATGAGAAGACGCAAACTAGGAATTGCACTTTCCAAAATTTTGAATTCCTAATATTTCACAAGGTTTTCTTAACACTATAATGCTTGCATACTCACATGAATTTAGGTCCTGTAAAAATGTTGAAGGGACGATGTAATCACTGACACAACTTTATTTTTTAAAAGCTCCAAGTTATTTATTTTAAATGTGCGGTCGCTGTGACGGTCGGCAATGTATTGGTGGTAGTTTGATAATGGCCGTGTTTATATAGCGCGTTCGGGAGGCGCGTTGACATAGCCGATGCAAGCAGGCTGCGTATGACCATCTCTACAGTTGGAAGCTTCGCCTTTTAAAATATTTTCTACCTTTGTTGTTTTTCAAATAACGATTTTAGATAGCTGGTTCAATAAATAACTTGGACTTGACACTGCATTTAGTAACCTATAAATACGTGATACTGATCTAATTTAATAATTCTGAAATACGTGCATTTCGGTTGAACTTAATTCTGAAATAAAATTTTCGAATTAAATTAGTCATCAGTTGTTGAATGAAACTAAACAGCTTCTGTTTACAACTATCGTAAAATGTAGCTATTATGTGCAATAAAATTTGAAATGTAACAACTCCCGATGAAAATTACAAATAGGCACCTACAACATACAAATAGAGGCTTGGCTGTAACCTATGTAACTAAATACAATTTTATTTTTATATTTATGCTATTTTATTTTTATGCTGTCGTAATTTTATTAACTAACAAGTTTTTAGACATTGTTCATAAGTATAATGTAGAATGTCTTAAGAAGCTCCACGTAGCGAGTTAGCATAATTTTCATATTAGTTAATGTCAGGACATTCCGCGAAGGCATTTTCCTTTGCAATTTAAAATGTAAAATAGCAAATAATTTATTTTTGCTATTTTATTAATAAGTATGAATCAAATTGCTCCACACGTCAAAATGTTCATGTTCATTGAATTATTTCAAATGTGACCTAAATATTCGCAAGCTTTTTCAGTTCATTGGAAATGAGATTGTGATTTCGAGTAAACAAGGGCAACATTACCTATTAAAATGGTAAATAATAAAGTTTTCCTTTCTTAATCTTCTTGGTGTGTGTTTAATATAAAATACAATACATGTGTACGTCCTATACATTTTATTTGTTACCGTTTACATGGAGTGTCTTGCTTGTTCTTCTCCATAGAGGCCTACCTCCGTTTTGGAATGAATAACTAGTTAAATTTTTTGACTAACTGACATTCAAAAGTGTCTGTAAACGGTCTAATTTAAATAAATACTTTAATTTTGACTTTACCAACACCAAATGGCGAAATTAATGTCTTTGCACTTAATATTATTATGTAGGTACTATCTCTGTACTTACCTACCACAGTTTAAGTATTTTGTTTTCGATTTTTGGTTTTGATAATTAACCCGACATCCTCATTGTACTACACGTGTACCCAGATATATATTTTTAATCATATGCCTATAGAATTTAGGTTAACAATATAATAAAAAAAACATTTTATTTTTTTATTTTATCAGTCTTGGACATCTCAACATATTTGTATGTAGCGGTATAAAATTCTATCCTATTAAATATTTATTTATTTAAGTATGAATCGGTACCTAAACCGTTACAGAATTATTTAAGTATACTGGTTTTAATGTTAAACATTTCTATAAAACATATCAGATAAGTATAAAATTATTGTGTATAGGTATGTATATTTAACTACATACCTACCTTCTATAATGGCCGAATTCTAAAATCTAAAAAACCGTTAGGTATTTGTTTAAATTAACAATTTTACCTCTTATTAAAACAGAGCTTTCATGCGTTACGTAGGTATCAAATATACATATTTTTAAATTCATGTTTGGCACTAAAACTTACCGTATTTATAAGAAAAGAGAAAAGTGTCTTAATATAAAAGTAGGTACATAAGATTCGAAGTTTAAAATTGAACCCTATATCGTATTTTTTTCAAAAGGATCTACAATTGCACAATAATTTAACACATCCGAGCGATTAGAACTTTTCCGAAGGAAAATTCCTTTCATAATTTAACTTAGGTACATCCATACTGATATAATAAAGCTGTAGAGCTTCTTGTTAGTTTTTTTTTAAATGCGCTCATCTCTGCCACTCCCATTCGGTTTGGAAAAATGCGGGATATTAATGGCTATATATGTATGTATATCATCACGCTACGACCCACAGGAGCGGAGCAGTAACCAAAGATGTAACTAAACGGAAAAAATCTTATTGAAAAATATCAAGCAGACGAAGTCGCGGCCTAAAACTTAAGGTTTTAATGGCATTGATAGCAAAACAAAAGACGTTCGACTAAAAGTAATTTTTATTGGGCGAACTTGCGGTTTGTATAGAAAGGTGGGCAAACCGCTGATCAGACCAAATCCGAATCTTGCAGAACATCAAAGCCTCTAAAGCTGTGTATATTGCTGAAAGTAGGAGCACAGACCTAATAAGAGAAGGTGGAGGCACATAACATAACATCACGCCTGTAATCCCAGAAGGGTAAAGCAGAGGTGTACCCATTATTAGTAGGTACACTCACATTTCGCCAGTTAGTTTTAAGTCCCCTGTAATAGGGGGCGAGCCTATTGCCATCAATCGGGGACAAATTCAGACTCCAAGGCCGAGACTGAGAAATTCTTGATGGAAAACGTTAATAACACGTCGCTGCTCGACCTGGAAATCTAACCCAAGACCTCATGCTTAGCAGTCGCGCTATGCGACCACGACCAACACACATAATAGGGTTTTATTAACACAGTGACGTCACGATATCTAGCATTAGAAAAAAGATGCAAGGAGAAACCAAGTTAGAGATCCCCAACAGTATTTATAATTAATTTGCCGATCAATTAGACAATTACGATCAATTTGCTCAAAATGGCCAAAATACAAACCTATTAGGGGATTGATACAATCGTTTATTTATAAAAGCATTTATCCTATCAATATGAAACCTTCACAATTAGATAACCTAGTGTTCAAAACAAATTGCCATGAAGCTAACATCCATGAGAACGAGGTCTGCAGCTGCAGTCCATGGATATCAAAGATTTTATTTTAAATACGAGTATTTTTGTTTTATTGATAAGAGGAAGTTGGTTGGTTGGTCCGAAGATGAGTGGCCAGCTTTACACACCGAGACTCCTCCGTGCCTCGAAAAGCACGTTATGCCGTTGACCATTACGTATGAACGTGGACCTTTGACAGTCGCTACTAGTGGTCAGAAGCCCGAAAGTCTGACAACCAGTCTTATCAAGGGGTATCGTGTTAGCCTGTTACTGGGTTGTGGAGGTCAGATAGGCAGTCGCTACATGTAAAATGCTGGTATCTGGTTAGACTGGAAGCAGGAAGGCTAGGCAGATATTTTGATAGGAGGATGTTATTGGAAGGCTCCTAAATTATTCATAAATATGCGAAAAAGTGCGAACGATCGTAGCACCTGCTGTTATTTAGTTTCCGCCTACCTATTTGTTACGTACGTCATCGTTACAATACTATTTTCGTAGTCTATTAACTTTTATTTCACTTATTTCGCAGTTTCACTTGTTTCTCATTTCGCAGTTTCACTTGTTTCTGCAGTCAGTGTACTATTCGGTAGTGCATCACACATTGCGTTACACACCTCATAAAACGAAGAATAACATAAACAAATCTTTTACAGAAAACTGTATCTAAATCAGCCAAACCGTTTTGGAGATAAATGGGAACATCCATCCGCACAAACAAACACACAAATAACTTCTCGCCCTAAACGCATAGATATACTTTTTCTGTTCTGTCGTGGCGAAATGGAGATAACCGCCTTCAAAAACTACAAAATAAAAAAAAAATTACTTTAGTTTTGGAAGTCGGCGGTTTTGGTTTTGTTTTTATTTTGTAGTTTTTGAAGGCGGTTATCTTTTTTTATAAAAAAGCTTTTTTTTTATAAAATCTCAGTTTATGTGTTCTCCATTTCGCCATTCGCTTTTTAGTGCTTGTGTATTAATGTTTGAAATCCTCACAAAAAGCCCTTTCAAACAATACCTCACACGATATATTTAATTTTGGAAAGTGGTAGGAGGGGGGTTGACATAACCCCTCCCCCTTTTCCTTCAGTCAGTCATCGACTACACGTATAAACAAAGCAATTTCACTTGTTACGATATTGCTGCTGTGATCCTATGAGGAGTTCTATCCCATATCTCCGAAGTTCATCATCAGATCATGACAATATTTTTTATGGGACCAAATGGCAAGTATACTGCATCGAACAAAAAAAGAATCACACTAATCGGATCAGAAACCTCGGAGTAATCGGTGTACATACATTAAAAAAAAAAAATACCGGCCGAATTGAAAACCTCCTCCTTTTTTTGAAGTCTGTTAAAAATATTACAAAAATTAGGAAACGTTATACCAAATCAACTAACGACAACTCATTCAAGAACAGCAAGAAATTCCCGCGAAGTAAATAGCTGATCTGGGGTGTAATTCTACTAACATTAGGAACAATCGCAATCTAATCTGTCTCGCTAAGATTAGATTTTGAACGATTTTAATTGGTAGAATTGACCTTCAGATCAGCTGACAGGAAAATGGAAAAACTGCATTGTTACTATTACCCATTCAAAAACTTTACAATTATATGGTATGATTCCTGGCAGTTTTGCACTGTCATGGATCCTTTAAGAACATACAATATTCTGGAACTAATGTACAATTTTGTATTCCAATTTAGCACATTAGGCTTCTATTCTATTCTATATATTCGGTTCTCCAAACAAGGTAAAGACACCACCTTTTTTATATTTTACACACAAATAAACTTAGGTAAATTGACGGAAACATAACTTTACTAATGAGGAAACATGAAACCATTAATGTATTGTGTACGAATCTTCCCAGATTTGCCTTGTTCCGTTTTTTGTCCAACAAATGTTTTGATCTCAACCAAAATTTATTTTATCGTCAGAGCGTACTGTTCAAAATATTGCCTTAGCAGTTGCTACTACCTATATCTCTACGCGTCTACTCTACCTACAAATTTTATTTTTTACTTTCATTACTGTAAGTATCTACTTAGTTAGGGGCTTACCGTATAATTTTGTTATGTAAAAAATGAAAACTCATAATTTACTAAATTAAAAAGGTAAGGTGCCTAGGTGTAAAAAACAGAGGCCTAATACCTCTACGCGCATGTGGCAGAGACAGGGTCAAGTTTGGTATTTCAAAATATTTAGTCTCACTTAGGTAATGTAAATAGGCATGAATGAAAATAGTCAAAGTTTAAAAATTACTCCGTTTTTGTTTAATGTTGTGCTAGCAAAAATATTGGAGCGGCGTAAATTTTCTTGGTATTTGGTTTGTCTAGCTTTGTCTCGATTGTCCGGTACGTAGGTAAGTACGTGAGTCTTTGTGCTGATTTAAAGATTAAACTTATGGGTTTAATCTCTGATATTGATATAAAATCGTTCAATCTAAAACTGCTGTAGTTTTCGTTTAATGTTTCACCTAGATGATGCTGACACTGGCAATATTTATTAGTTGTATAATTCCTTTGGAAATAATGTTAATTGATATTCATATTAAAAGAGGATGTAGTGACAAAGATTGAAAAGAGAATGCTTAGATGGTTCGGTCATGTTGAGAGGATGAGTGAAAGGCGGTTAACAAAGGGAATTTATTTGGCAGATGTGAGTGGTAACGCAGGCAGGGGACACACTAGGAAGACCTACACTGACCTTATTAGTGAGGTTCTTCAGAAAGGTCGCAGTACATGGGTACTGCATGGGTGCATGGGTATGGCTTTTATGAAGAGAAGTATGAACGTGGACGAGGCGAATGGTCGTAGCAGTTGGCGTTCTGTGATTTCTGCCCATGGGAAAAAGGCGTGAGTTTATGTGTGTATGTAAGTTACAGAAAAAAAACTTCTAAATTGAGAACAGCAAGTCATGCTGTTCTCATGAAAGTTAAATAAAGGGAACCCTTCACTTAGCCTGCACATGTTTATTAAGTATTCGTTCAGGATCATTCGTTAGCCATAGAAAACACGTAATTTGTATTAAACCACGCCTCATGAACATTCATATGAGGCTATCCTTCAGTCTAACTTTGCAAAAGCCTAATCAGTGCACCGCAGCGCAAGCGCAGTGAATGACGGTACGTCAATTGTCGATACCAAAACAAAAATTATAGTTTAGCTGCGTCTTTGTATGACCTTGACATTTCTCTTGAGATGTGAAAGTAACGAACATTTGGTGAACTACCTTTTATCAGAGTTAAGTAATGTTACGTGTTCCGTTTATTACCGGTCGTAGGGCCATAAAACGACACCATCTCACGGTGCAGGAAGGTCATGCTGCACTGCGTAGGCGCATACGACAAATTTTCTTATTCCAATGGTGTTCTCAGTTTAAAACGAACATGTAGTTAAATTCTGGATTCGATTACCAGTTCGAATGATCATTTGAACTTTCTATGCGCTGTGGCTCGTGAACGCCTTCGATAACCAACCCAAGGTCACTCATAGATTCTGTTGTGCCTGTTGGACTATGCAGGCTTGAATACTTTTAAAGGTGTATGATGCTAATGATGTATGAACATGGACGAGACGAATGTAGTATGTAAGGATCGCAGCAGGTGGTGTTCTGTGGTTTCTGTCCCATGAAGAAAAAAGCGTGAGTTTATGTAACATGTATGTAGTTTTAAAGGTACTGTTGGATTCTAACTAATAGCATTTCAGTACTGTGCCAATAGGAACAAATTGATTCAAAATGGATCGCGTTAATATGGACAGACATAGTTTCGATGAATATGTAGGTATCTACATTTACTGCGTGATTATCATGAACACTAAGCGTAGGCTGTCCATTAAACGCATTTTAACGAAGGATTTTCCAATTAGTCTCATTTTAATGACGAACAATAGAAATGACAAAAAATCTTAAAAGGCGTTTCAAATCTTATCAAATCTGCACTCAAATAGATTCAGAAAACATGACTTGCCGTCACGAAGGAGACAAAGTCCTCATGCAGGAAATTTTTGGGTGCAAATATTAGTATAAGGAAAAAAAATACCTAAAATCATGAATTTTGGAGACGGAATGCTAAACAGCCTTCGCTCGTAAAGTGGGCAAGGGCATCAATCTTTTTTTGAAGATTACTCATTTATGGAAGTACTATCTACTCATTTTTAAGCAACACATGATTTCCGAAACGAAATCGCTCCCAACTGCCTATCAACTGCCTATCAGCTTTTTGTGTAATATCGTAACGAGTTAAGCGCTTGAGCGCTATGATGGGGAGTTTTTTAACTATGTATCTAATCTAATTTAGTATTTGGTAAGTTGCAGTTTCTGATTGTATATGCACACAGATAGCCTGAATATAGCATCACAACACGCCTGTAAACCCCAATGACTTAGGCAGAGGTGTACCCATTAGTACACCCACATTTCGCCAGTTATGTTTAAGTCCCATGTAATAGGGGGCGAACCTATTGCCATCAATCGGGCACAAATCTAGACTCCGAGGCTGCTACTGAGAAATTCCTGATGGAAAAACCCAATAACACTTTGCCCGATCTAGGAATCGAACCCAAGACCTCATGCTCAGCAGTCGCGCTTTGCGACCACTAGACCAACGAGGCAACGAGATAGCCTGAAATGCCAGAAAATTAACATCTCAATCCGATTGGATTACTTTAATTTCTTTGGCAATATTTCAGGAAGTCTTTGAACAATGCTCATTAATCTGATCAACTACTTAATTAAGGAATCGAATCTAAAATACTGAAAAAAGCACGCCATTAAATATTGCTGTCTGTAACTTAATCTTAGTCTAGGTCTAAGAAATTTTTTCCAAATCCCCGAAGGTTACTCAACCGTAGGTCATTTCCGTAGGCAAATATCAATTAAAAGTATTAATATATCCGTCAATATCAATTTTTACAGCAAAATCGCTTAGAAATATTGTTCAATGTTATACAACATTGTTTTTCTATAGTTCACTTATTACGATTAAGCGTCTAAAACATAATTATATATTTTATACATCACAGATGCATATGTAGTTTATACAAAATATATTAGTCACACGATTAGTGTATGTTAATAAAATAACTCTGTAATCAATTTATAAAAATTCTTTGGTTGATTCGTATGAAAATTGGGAAATATATAGTTTTACGAAGTGATAGAAATGAAAAAAAAATCCGTAATATTTGCTTCTGGTTTGGACTCTATTAATGTGTCGTGTACCCATGTCTCTTCAATAACTAAAATTAAAAACGATTTTTAAATATTTAAGTTTCCAAATATTAAAATTTATAATATCAACATTAAGTACTTTCATAACTTAGAATAGATAATGCATTCCATAGTTCAAGAGGAAATATTTATTAGATTTAAACACAATGTCACCGATGTCAATAAAACTGCTTAGATTATTTTTAAATATGCATCTACAGTCGGCCATTAAATACATTTAAAGGCATACTAATCCATGCATTAATGACTCTGGGTGCATTTAAACACATTCATGGGCCTCATAAAACTATATAATTTTTACATTTTCACATAAAATAAGCTATTATAATATTTTCCAATTAACCTGTCTTTATAAAAGTGGTTTTTCTATTTAAGTATCTCCTATTTCTTGCGTTGAAATTATTCTTTATATAGGTACCTATAACTACTTTCTGCCCGAGATTTTGCCCGCGTGGTCCTTTTACCCGCAGTTAGTTATCTCTTTGGTTACTGCTGCGCTCCCATTTTTGTCAGCGTAATATTAGATGGAATATTGTCATGATTATGAAAGAAATGATTTTTCCAATGCGACTGGTAGTTCCAATAAACATTGCATTTAAACAAACAAACAAAAAACTCTTCCGCTTTATTAAATTAGTATAGATTAAGTACATTAAACTTTTTATGTAGTTATTATCAAGATTCTAAAACAGAGACATTTCATTATAGTTTCTACGTAATATCCGGACAAATTTCAATGTGACGATTTTTCCATTCAATGAAGGTTACATTGTTTAGCAGACCAGACTGAAAATTGGCACATTTGATTTGACAAAATCTTGGTCTAGGTTCTAATGAGGACTCGATCAGAATAATAATATACCGTATAAAAAGGCGCAGACTTTGTTTGGGATATGTATCATTGTGCAATTTGCGTATTTACATTTCTTGATGTAAGTACAGGTAGACAAATTGAATAAGATTGGCTGTGAACCAAAAAGGTATGGACTGTGTAGTTGTATTTGATCAGAAAAAATACGTGCATCTGCGATGTCCACCTTTTTGCAACATTCAATTTATTTTAAACGCTGCGGCTCTTAGGACCAAACCTTTTGGTCCTTGTCGTCGAGTTGTATTTGTAAAGAATCCCCGGTGCTTCTGTATAATTAGCACTTGGCCTGTGCCTCCGTATTGTTCTTTGCTCTTCTTTTAGCGCCTCCTTGATATTTCCCAACTTGGGCGGTACTAATGACTCTAAATATTATCCAATCAAAGGCCCTTACAATGTTGAATTTATAGGTGTTGTAATAACATTTATAGTACAATAAACCTTTGTAATTTTTTTTTATAGGTACTGACCTTATAAGAACTAGGTATTTGAAAGGTTCATGACGAAAACAATTTGAACGGTTACCAAAATCTTATTTTTGCAGATGAATCTTTAGGAAAAATAACGTTGTTTTTCTTTTGTAATTACGCAAATTACGCTTATACATATTTATTTAGTCATCTCAACAAAAACATATTTTGTGAATGAATGACCTATGTTTATCGCTACATTGTGACTGTAAATTACTTAATCCATTCGTCATTTTAACTTCAAGTTCGTGTCAACAAGTTTTTATTATGTGAACATTTAATTTTGTTTATTAGTTATTGAAAGACTTGTGACGTATTAGTACTGAAAAGATTTTAGCTCTTTATTCTGACGACCTATTGTGTTGTTATTACAGGAAAACATTAACTAATGTGATTCTTAGATAGTACTGACCCAGGAAAATAAATTTTCAAGAATTTACGAGAACCTTTATGACAGGTACACGGTTCAATCAAAATTAACTTCGATTAAAAAGCGCAGAATTAAAAACTTTTACCGTAGAATATAATTTGTAACGACTCAATTTAGTTGCTTCATTCAAATTGAAAAGCATGAGTGAACCACGTTATCGGGCATCGCTTGGAATGCAATTTGGCATTTCCGTTCTACATAGGTACCTAGGTACTATGTATTGAGCTTATACATACATAATGTTTTAGTGATCTTGACCGAATCTAAATCCGTTCATACTGATTTCAGTTGTCGATAGCCATGGTTGATTTAAATCACCGTGTCTTAAAAATCAACTGTTTATTGATCCTGCGTTGCTAGGAATGTTAATGCTTCGTTTTGGTGACAGATAAGCGTGTTGCTGTATTAAGGTACGAGCACACTGTGGCGGGCCGCAACGGATCGGGGCGGCAAAAAGTCAAAGTCAAATCATTTATTTCAATTAGACTATTAAAACGCACTTTTGAACGTCATTTACAAGAGTCAAAAGTCGCGGGGATAGTGCTAGTTAATAAATAAATTCGCGTTTGCCACTGCTTTGCTTATTCCTAAGAAACATACATATATTGAGAATCAATCGGTGTGTAGGTTCAGGTTTTAGTTCCGGAAGAATAAAAAAAAGGTTTGAAGTAAAGTTGTTGTTTGTGGAAGTTTTTAAAATCCTGTTTTCCCACGCGAACCTAAAGAATCTGTTTTCGTAGCAAAGTTACTATGATACCTACGTTGCCTAGTTATCTGTTATTATAATAATCGTACACTGTTATTTATTACTATTAAATCCTATCATTATAGCCATTCGTGACTTTATGGGAAGTTTAGCTCATCGCATAAAAGAAAAGAACGTGGCGATACATTCATTTACATATTATTGTGTATTATAAGACTTTTGACGTAGCATTTTTTTCTCTTATTTCCTTTAGACGTGATCACGTATCTTGTAGTATATTAATAATAATCACTTAGTAAACGGTCACATTATAAATATCTTACGTACATCTAAAATAGAACACAGTTTCATATTATTTTGCTTGAACTATGTTGAACCTGTGCCTCAGATTGGGAAGTCCTTACTGCAGAGACTGTCTGGTTCAGATATTCTGTTTTAAATAAGAAAAACCTAACAGTCCGCCACATTACTTTGTGTTATGTTAAGTTAACAATAAATAAAATAATTAAAAAAATACATGACATAACATCACGCCTGTAATCCCCGAAGGCAGGGTTAGGCAGAGGTGTACCTAGTACGTACCCATTAGTACACCCACATACATTTCGCTAGTTATGTTTAAGTCCCACGTAATAGGGGGCGAGCCTATTGCCATCAACCGTGCACAAATCCAGACTGCGAGGCTGTTACTGAGAAATTCCTGATGAAAAATCTCAATAACATTGCCCGACCTGGAAATCGAACCCAAGATCTCATGCTCAGCAGTCGCGCTTTGCTACCATTAGACCAACGAGGCAGTCAAAAACTTTAATAAAGTAAAAGTAGCAGGACGTAGACAATTTTTTTCTTATTTTCGTAGGTATTGTGTCGATGTAAAGTCAGTATCATGTTTGTTACTGGCATGTAAAGCGATGATCGTATCGTTTAAAAATACCTAATATAACATTTGTTTGCAATTTGCATGCATCCCGCGCAGCTTTTGCGTCTACACTGACTCATTTATTCATACGTTGACATTAGAACTTACGCCAAAATGGCAAATCAACGTCACTTGAAATAATTGCTCGTAGTCCAGCCGTTTGCATAATTATGTAAAAGAGTTGAAAATAAACTGTTGGAAAACTGCTCATTTTATTTACAGCTACGATTACGAATACCTACTTGTGAAGCAATGCTGTGTAATTAATTGAATGGTGTATAGTGCGTAGGTGCGTAGTGCTTAATGCATCGTCAGAAGCCCGAAATTCTGACAACCAGTCTTACCAAGAGGTATCGTATTACCCAGTTTCTGGGTTGTGAAAGTCGGATAGGCAGTCGTGTCATGTCACTGGAAGCCGACCCCAACATAGTTGGGAAAAGGCTAGGCAGGCAGACAAGGGCGTAAATATGGCATAATGATGCATCGAGCTTTATAACTGAAATTACAGAGTAGCCAAACCTACGTTATTTCAGCATTGCTGTAGGTTTGAGATTGAGAACAGACAGAGATATATGTGCCTAGTTACGCTTGTTATCACGCTGAACGAGTGCTTTAGCTGATTTTATAGCCGACGTAAAATGTCTGAATTTAACGCAAAATGGGTTATAACAATATTCCATAGAACATGCATAAAAACCAATGAATACGGAACTCCTTAACTGAATCCTTAATCTATTCTCAATATATTATTATATCACCCAAGCTAAAATGACGTTGGTGTGATGACTCTGAGAATCATCATTAGAAAGAGACTGACACGCAGGTATCTACGTATTATGTAGGTATGTCTGACACTTCTGACAGTAGGCAGTAGAGTACTACCGTTGTCTCGCTTTACAAAACCGAACATTTTCTTAAAGCCGATCTGCTATATAACTGCTACTACAGGCTACTAACTGCTGGGTACTTAAGCTGCAATTCAGCCAATTGGTTCGGGCTAAAAATACGTCAAAAGCGAATCGTCATTGATCCGTCATTCATAAAGTTCCATCGAAGGTTCAATTTGTCGCTAATTTTAGAATCATGCAGTCATTGGTTCGTTACGTTTTTGATAAAAAACAACATTCACGGTCCATGGCGGCTGGGTGCATCATCAGGTGATTATCGAATAGTTTTTGAAGCTCCGGTAATAATATTCGGTTCACCGAGTTCCATAGATTGGAACTGATCAATTTTGTAGAATATAAATTGGTACGTGTTAATAACTAAATTATATACAGGGTCATAGGAAATTTACTAGAAACCTGAAAAGGGGTTATTGTACTCATCATTATGAACAACTTTTACTATGGCACCAACACTGAAATCATGAAAAAAAAATCAGCGGTTCCATACATTACGATCGTGTTGTAGGGAACAGCTTATTTTTTTTTATGACCCTGTATACCAATACTTCTTCCTTGACAGTTCAAAAGTGTCTGTAAATGGCCTAATTGAAATATATTCTTTAATTTTGAATTAATTGAAACAAACGATAAATCACTAGTAAACAACTAATTTTTGAAGGGTGACAACAATGATGAAATCAAAATTTTATTCACAAACAATATTTCAATGTTGTATTGGAGGCGACAAAAAATAAATACAATTAATTCTATACATAAAGATAATGTCGTTAGCCTCCAAACAATGTCCAACTGGAAACTAAATAATACTGATAATATTTGTATTTAAACATGAATAAAATTGAAAAGATGACCTTACATCTGAGATGCGGAATGCAAAGGAGACAATAAAACTAAAGCTTTTGACTTTAGTCCTATATTACAACTAACACTTATTAAAGGCAGATAACGATTAAATTAGTTTTTAATAAACATAATTGCCTTGAGCAAGCGTGGTGATTCATCCTCGTGTCTTCTCTGTATGAGAAGAGGCCTTGACTTGGGGACAATAATGATATTATTAATATACAGCCTTTTTGTGGCCGTACCTACGGTGATATAATATTTTTGCTAATCTTGATTTTAAATCTACTTGTATAATTGTTATTATCATTGCACTTTTTCTTCTTTTATTATTCAAGGTACAATCTAAATAACTCGAAACCTTGTATAATACTTGTAATATTTTTTAATTGAATTATGTGTGTTATTAATTTAAAGTTAATTGATAATCTTGCCACGACAGCAGTGGCTACACTTTGTATGTAGACTTACAGAGATCTTTTTAATAATCGTTGTCGTCGACTGCCTCGTTGGTCTAGTGGTCGCAAAGCGCGACTGCTGAGAATGAGGTCTTGGGTTCGATTACTAGATCTGTCAAAGTGTTATTGGGATTTTTCATCAGAAATTTCTCAGTAACATTCTGATCCAGTTTAAGCAGCAGCAACCGTCACTCTAACTACTCATATGAAATGTTTAATCGTAAACAATTAAAGCGGGTAAAAGCTATACCTATCCCGTTTTTTAAATTTTTTTAAAGGGTCCGTGAGCTCTTTTAAATATTAAGTGGGGTTGAGTAGAAAAAGGTTAAGAACCCCTGCTATATAGGTATATTGTTGCAATAAAAATTAACATATTAAATGAGATGATAGTCCATCTTATGGTGATTTAATGAGTAGGTTTTTTTCATTTAGGTATTACATACATAACATGGGGTTGAAACACTGGGGCCATGGGGTCCGAGCGCTCACCTTGTTTTTCGGGACATTGCAAAGCGACTGGTCGACTCTTCACATGACCAGAGGGCTGGCCTTTTCTTAGGCCAAAGAGTCAGCATTGCTATACAACGTGGCAATGCTGTCAGCCTTTAGGGCACTTGCCCCATTGACAGCGACGCGGACGAATTTTTTTAATGCCCTATGAGGTCTCCTTTTTGCCTTTTTTTTTAATAATTTGTACATTTTTTACATTTACTTTAAGGTTTTATGTTTAAGTGTAAATAATTGATGTTATGTTATGTATGTTATACATATTAAATAGATCCAACAATTGTTTATGTCAATTGTGTATTCGTCACATCAAGCGGTTTTATAAAAAAATTCACGCGTTGCCTTTGAAAAATGTTTGCTAATGGAAAAGAAAAGGCGTCATTGTTATTTTAATAACTTTTGTTTTTCTTTTTTTCTCAAAAAGACAACCGCCTCAGGTTTGAATAAAGAATAACTTCAGAAGAAAGAATCCTTTTTAAACCTCCTTTTCCTAATTCTAGAATTGGGCATAAAGGTTTGTATTTACAGTGTCGTATGGCACTGTCGCGTCAGTGCCATACGACGTGCCATAAACGCGTTTACGAACAGCGCACTGATGAAATGAAACGACCCAAAACGTGATTCGCACTTGTACTGGTTACGTCAGACACCTTATTCCGAAATAAACAAACAAAAAAATTAAGCAAATGAGAAGGTAATTACTAGTAACTCATTTGTACTTAAATGTTATAGTTTAGATGCTTAGAAAAGATTGCACGATACTACTCTTTGGATATAAGGAAGTCTGTTAAAGTAATGAAGGAAAACAACAAAATACGCAATTAAGCGCGTGCTTAAAGTTACATCTCGTAATCATAAACATAATATTATTGTTTTAATTTATCTTTGATATTTATTTTACAAATTAGATGACATATTATTATTACTGACCTTTTCATAACAATTTAGTTTTCATATTATTATTTTTTTGTTTGTTTAATTTATATTTGACATTCCATCTTTATTAGTTATTTTATATAAAGAAAGTTAGATTTCATATCTTATCATCTTTTATAATAATTTAATGTTTTATTAATTGTTTTAAATTGAATGTGTTTTTTTTTTCGATTGTAATGTTCTTATAGTTTGTATGTACTGCTTTATTTTACATTTTATTTTATGTCTACACAATGTATATTGTTCCGAAATAAATGACTTAAATATGACTTATGACGTATGAAACATAACAGAGAACAATTTGTTTGCTATTTGATAGATAGAAATTATAATCGTAACTTGTTATTGGTTTTAAATTAGCATAAAGATTATAGACTCTACAATCGTGTGTACCTTTACCTTTTAAAAACAACATTAGTACTATGTTATATGTAGATAGCGGGAAATAAAATGTCGGTACACAAAAAACACTTAAGTTTTTTGGGGTTTTTACACCGGAATAATTATTTGCGCGTTTATATATGTTTACTATTATATACCTATATTTTATCATGAAGTTTTGCAAATTTTATGTTCT
Source organism: Hoplodrina blanda (assembly GCA_949316365.1). Taxonomy (NCBI): domain Eukaryota; kingdom Metazoa; phylum Arthropoda; class Insecta; order Lepidoptera; family Noctuidae; genus Hoplodrina; species Hoplodrina blanda. Next base: position 10,854,844 of record OX438592.1, read on the forward strand.
AACACTTAAAAAAGGTTGCCTTAACGTGACTTACCTCCTTTAAAAGCACTTTTCACTTTAATCTAATTTTCGCACTGAAAATACACAAGTAAATGCTGCCAGTAAACTGAAAACACTGAAGACGTACCTGAGAGAAATGGTACGCAAATAATTTGCGTCATCGCCAAGATTTTGAACGAGCTGCGTGGGCTTTTTCACGTACCTACCTAAGAATAATTATCTTCAGTATGTCGATTTTATGACACTTTTTTTGTGAAGCAGACAAATTGCAGACAGACAAAATAACAAACAATAAAATCTTTACATGACATAATATCACGCTTGTAATCCCCGAAGGGTTAAGCAGAAGTGTATCCATTAGAACACCCATATTTCGCCAGTTATGTTTAAGTCCCTTGTAATAGGGGGCGACCCCATTGCCTTCAACCGGGCACAAATCCAGCCTCCGAGGCTGCTACTGAGAAATTCGTGACGGAAAAACCTAATAACACTCTGCCCGACCCGGGAATCAAACCTAAGATCTTATGCTCTGCAGTGGCGCTTTGAGAACACTACGCGAGGCAATAAAAAAAAATGTGCATTGTGTAAAATTCGCAGTTAAATAGAGTAGGTAACCAATAAGTCTAAGATACATAGATACATGGTCTCTGAAAAAGACACTTTATGCCCTGAACATGCGATTACTTCAGAATTTAATAACACTCCTTTTTTTGGGGCAGTCGTGTAAAAATTGAAACTGATTTTATTTTATATTTTGTTGCTTTGAAATCAATACATAGTTAATTGAATTGGCAAATTAGTGACGTCACTTATGTTATTTGCGAGGGAATCGTGTTTTTTTGAGAGCTCATAAAAACTATGTTATTTGATTGGTGCTAATACTATTCAATAAGGCACTATTAACCAATAATTCCAAAACATAACTTCTCTAAAGAAATATTAACAGAGAGAGATATATTATAGCTCTGAAAACCCGTTGAAAACCGGCCGTGTTCATTTTTAATTGCTTTGAAATTAGTAAATAGTTAGTCAATTGAGTCGGCACAAAAGTGACGCCACAGTTGGCTTTTGCCATACAAAATCTATGGGAGAATCGCATTTTGACAGGTCATTAAAAGTACAGTCCTACCAACTTATCTGTGAAATGAAACGTCCTCATTTCAAGCTATCTGTCCTTTTTAGCCTCACTACTTATCTGTGAACTAAAAGAGGACGGCACTGTCGATTCATTTCACAGATAAGTTGGTCTGACTGTACTTCAAGTGATTGCTGGTGTGCCCAATTATTGTGGTATTCGAAATTTAAAAATCTTGCAAAAAAAACTTACACTCGGGATATTTCGATTGAGACTTCTTCACAGTAATGAATCCCACGTTTGAAGAATTCTTAAATATAACAGTCCGTATCCGGTAGCTAGTTTATAATGACACCCAATACTATGGAAATATTATCATTATCTTAATTTCAGCTCAAAGACGTCCGATATTATCACAGCATTTAATAAAACAACACTTCGGTAACTACTAGGTACTTATCCTATTGCTTTCAGAATTTATTACTACATTAAGTAGTTGTAATTTTCATTTTGTTTGACGTTTTGCCTGTTGTACCTATGTATATACAAAGTTAAGTCTATCAACATATCATTGACCTATTAACTGTTACCTTCTAGTATAGAATTTACGTCTTCTAGATGTACAGTCGTTAACATAGACTATACCTTTTTGTAGTAAAAGCGCTTCTATTACAACCGCATACGATGCCGCAGTGTTTACTTTAGGACAGTCATTCATACTTTGTTTTGTTATCAACTGTGAACATATGGCAGGTTGGTTCTTCTTTAGTCTAACTCTGCAAAAACATAAGATTTAGGTAACTGTCTTCAAAATCTGAGTAAAAGCAATCGTCACAATCAGTTCTTAAAATTTTATGTTGTAGATTTTAAACAGCATTTCAATATGTCAAATAGATACAGGGTCAAATTTTATATTAAATCTACAGAGTTTTTTTGTTTTTTAGCCGGATTTATGAGAAATACCATAGACTATTTAACATTATGCTACGACCCACGGGAGCGGAGCAGTAAACCAAAGATGTAAGTTAACACAGGTGAAAAAAATCACGCGGACATAGTCGCAGAGAGCAGATAGTTCTCTTACAAATCCGAACCAGCAGTACACACTGTGATGAACCCAACAACTTCTTAGTAGTACACGATAACTTTATCTTTAGTTTCTTCACATATTTGAAGTAAGTAGTATGTAGGCAGAGACAGACAGCTAATTAAAATTAACATTCTTGAAATCCTCCCAGTGACCAAGGGCGGATCCAGCCTTCAAGTCAGGGGGGGGTCATACAGGGTGACCCAGATAAGGACGTCCAAACGAAAATTTTGGACTCCTCTCTTCTTGGGCTATCCAAACCACCCCCATGTATGTTCTACGATTTTTAACAGTTTAGGAGCTAGACGACATTTTAATATTTTTTTACAAAATTCTTCTTTACATCAGATTTTGTAGATTTTCTCTTTTTGTGTCGCATTTTTTGGAAATATTTTTATAGATAATTAATCCTGGAAGTATGGTCTTCGATCGATAAAAACAACTGTGTCTTATTGTCACCCGAAATTACTTAAACTTAGTTCAAAGCCAAAAATGATGTCTTGTAAATTACGTTGCAGATTTTCGGCTCTTGAAGAAAAATCACAATAAGGGCCCAAATGACCTTAAAGTAATTTCAAAAACTTCCACGGACCCTCAGCTCTGTAAAACAGTACAAATAACTAGTATTATTCGGTGCAATTAAAGCTCGAACATGGTAAGGAAAAAAAAGCAATATTTTCGTTTTCAAGTGAAAGCCGATGATAATGAATTAAAACGAACTTTTATTAAGTTTTCAATACAGTTTGAGTTCATTACTAATTTAAAAAAATTACGAAACTTTGGTTAGGTTTACCTAACCTAACCTAACTTTTTTCGTGGGGAAATCTTCATGGACTGCCTTCACCTCGCGGGGGCGCTCAGAGAATTCTTCCGCACCCCGGCAGGTATCGACCCGCCACCGCCACAAGGCGGGTCCCGCCACCCGGTGCGGCCGTCACTCACCGGCCGCACTGACTCTAACAAGGCGCGCGGGGAATACCTCGCGCGACTTACTCTCGGGTCTGTCTCTGTTCGGGCCACGGACTGCCCCCAAGTCCGCCGCCCACAGGCCCCATCTCATGGTGGCCGGAGATCGTTTTGCGCCTGGTGCGTCTACGGCGGTTGGATGGGAGGAGGAAGCCTCCCTCTCCTGTTCGGCCGCCTCTTTATCGGTCATCACCTCCTCGCAGAAGGAGGCGACGGCGTCCCAAGCACTCCCGCTCCCGACAATGGACAGAACTACGTCCGGGAACGAGAGGCTACCCGCAGTAAGTTGTCGCTGCAATGAGATCACGGCGCTGCGCTGCCCAAGCTGGGCACTCCTCCAGCGTATGCTGCGCCGTGTTCTCGGGGCAGCTCTGACAATGATGGCACCTAGGCACCGTCTCCCTGGCCTATACGACACAGGTACTTCCCGAAGCATCCATGTCCAGAAAGCACCTGCATCATCCGAAATGTGGTGCCCATGACACCTCTCCAGCCACTCCTTTCTCCTCCTCCACACACGGGACTTACCGCCGCTATAGCGGCGTGCCCTAACATAACCTAACTTTTTTTTTGCCTATCCAGACCAAACATAACCTACCCTTTTTTTATCGTGGGGAAATCCTCATGGACTATCCCCCGTCTAGGGGAAGACGGTGTGCCGGACTCTTACTACCGGCTAAAACCATCACGGTCGGGATTCGCTCGCGCCTTCGCCAGGCTTTGACCCGCCACCTGTGTAGGCGGGTCCCGTCTACGTCGGCGGTCTAAGCGCCGCCGAATCCTCTAGTGTGGCGCGCGTGGAACACGTGCACCGCCTACACGGGCCTGCATCTGACCGGGCGGTGGACTACCCCTAGGTCCACTGCCCGCAGGCCGGCAACTCATGGAGACCGGAGGGCATTTTGCGCCCTCCGGCGCCCGGTGCGTCTTCTCCTGGAGGCAAGCGAGGCAGTTGCTTCCCTCTCCCTCTCCCTCCCTCCCTCGCATGACGTGCTCGCTAAAAGAGGCGACAGCCTCCCACGCACTCTCGCTCCCGACCATCGAGAGAACGATGTTCGGGAGCGAGAGGTCACCGACTACTGCGGAGAGTTCACGGCGCTGTTCTGCCCAAAACCTAACCTAACTGTAATAACTACTCCGAATCACCATTGTGCAAATAATAAACATGACAAAGAGCTCATATTGCATTGAAAACTTGATAAAAGATAATTCTAATTCATTTTCATTAGGGTTCACTTATGTACTAAAATATTGCTTTTTTCGCCTTACCATGTTCGAGCTTGAATTGCACTGAATAATGTCCTGTACAATAGTAGTTATTTGTACTGTTATAAAAAGCTGAGGGTCCGTGGAAGGTTTTGAAATTACTTTAAGGTCATTTGGGCCCTTACTGTGAATTTTCTTTAAGAGCCGAAAATCTGCAATGTAATTTGCAAAACATCATTTTTGGCTTTGAACTAAGTTTAAGTAATTTCGGGTGACCATAAGACAGACAGTTATTTTCATCTATCGAAGACCATACTTCCAGGATTAATTATCTATAATATTTCCAAAAAATGCAACACAAAAAGTAAAAATCTACAAAATCTGATGTAAAAAAGAATTTTCCAAAAAAATATTAAAATGTCGTCTAGCTCCTAAACCGCAAAAAATCGTAGAACATACATGGGGATGGTTTGAATAGCCCAAGAAGAGAGGGGTACAAAATGTTTGTTTGGACGTCCTTATCTGGGTCACCCTGTATAATAAGGTCTAGTCACTGTCAGGACAGGCTCCGTTTCGATTACAATAATAATTCTAATTAAAAGGAAATAGTCCAGGGGGGGGTCATGACCCCCATGACCCCCCCCCTGGATCCGCGCTTGCCAGTGACGGATAAACAGTAATAAAGTCGGCATAATGTATACTTATAAATAACAACAGCGAAAGGGCACGTACTGGGGAAACGGACAGACACATCAATTTTACCCTTAATGTGTATTCCGCACCTGTTTACAAATGAGAGACCTTTTACATCGAGTTTAAGGGTCACTTTTTTATAGGTCAACTTTGTTTAGCCAATGGTGCTCTATCACGAACACTAAGCCTGGCCACACACGGCCTCACGCGGGCCACACGCGACAGCCACATACGCCGCCACCTGATGCTAGAAGCGGCGTTGTGATTCTGTGGTTGTGGCGACCACAGACGTCAACCGTGTGCGGCGAGTCCATCTACTACACTAATATTATGAAGAGGAAGGATTTGTATGTTTGTAACGAATTAGGTCAAAAACTACAGGACCAAAAAATTCTTTCACCATTATAATGCTACATTATCCCTGAGTAACAAACGCTGTATTTATTACTAAAAAAAAACTGTATCTACACTGCACCCGTGCGAAGCCGGGGCGGGTCACTAGTAATATGTATGCGCCGGTGGCAACGTTTTGTAGTTGTGGTCGGTAGCCTGTGTGCAGCCAGGCTTAAACCCTGTAAGCATTTTCAGCTGTCCTATAAAAGTTAGGTTTCTGTTCGTCGTTCGTAAATTGCTATCTATTATTTTCTCGGTTATCAAGCAATAATACCGGCACGAGCATTTATCACCACGCTTGCTCAAGGCGGATTGGCGATTCTATCCTCATATTAATTATAAGTCCCTGGACTTATAATTAATATGAGGATAGAAAAACATCGGTGAAGGAAAACATCGTGATGAAACCTGTTTCATCACGATGTTTTCCTTCACCGATGTCAGTGATGTCTATGATAAATTTTAGATTGTACATATGAATGGAAAAAATCACATTGGTAGGTACTTGCCCGGAACCTTGCAGAACCCCTAATCATTTTTATAAAATAAAAGGAGCTTATGTTATTCATATAACAACAGCTAAGTATTTGTCAGTGAAAGTCACGTCAACGTTAGTCGGAACAAACACACAAATAAAAATTCAAAAATATGTATTTTTGCTATAAGTACCGTGTAAACATTCATAATATAAGCATTTAGTAAAAAGCTGTTATTTTGACACAACAAACAGACACTTCAATTTTATTTATTTGCATAGAAACTTCGCCTATGTTAAATAGGGATACCTACCTAGGTATACCATTTTGTCTAGATTGTAAATCTTGTTGCTAAGCAGTTGATTGACACACATTACCTTTACATTTCCTTATTTGCTAGAAGTATTTGAATGCCAAAATTTGAAAACAAAACTCAGGCAATAAATCAGAATCAGAATTTTTATTTGTGAAACGTAGTTAAAAGTACATGAATAGTTTTAGTGTGCTACGATCAGCCAGTTACAGGCATACAAAACTCATGCATTAGCCTAATTACAACAAAAATATTAAAAAATTTGCTCACACATGGCGAACATCGTGACGTCATATTGTTTTATAAATTTTCTTTCATAAGAACCTTCTCCTTACAATAAATAACAAACACAACAAAAAAGAATTAGTGAAATTAGTCTAGCCGTTCACGCGTGATGCCGTGACCAAGGGAAATAGGGATTAATTTTAATATAATAAATGGAAGATAAATAGGTATATGTGTAGATAAAAAACAACGATTGTTTTGAAGAATGAAATTCACTCGTAACTTTACCGTACTCACTGAGCGATGTTCAGTCTCATTTAAACACTAAGCTGCATGAATTAAATCCGGCTGAAACAACGGCACGACATTCGACTAGAAATGTAATTATATGTTCCGGTTTAACCGTTAACTGCTCACAAACCGTTAATGTTACTTAATCGCTTTTCGGAGCGACTCGGCTCGCCCCTGTTCAGTCTATCGGATGGTGATTAGACGTCAATCATACTAAGATTGAACTATCACCGCTAAGTATTCCGGTTTTCGGTTCTGCGCCGGCGCCGTCTCCGTGACATAGATTATTTTTGTGTGCTCAATAAATGTTTTAAGTGCTCTCTGTGTTAATTTAAGATTTATAATGGTCATAATTTTATATTGTTTTTTACTAAGACTTATTATTATACTTTTGGTGATGACTATGGCTCACACACTGATTTGATGTTTTTTGAAATGTTAGAAAAGATAGTTTACGATCACATTAATGTAAACGTGTGAGCACTGTGTATCTACAAAAAATAATTTAGCTTCCATTTCTAATCTTTGTAGCATTGGGTACGTATTGTAGTACTTTACATGACTTTTATTTTAGGTACATCGTCTTCACATTCGTATAAATAGAATTAATGTACCTACTACTTATTGTAAACCATATTATATTTTTTTAAAAGAGTAAGTATGGAGTTTCTTGCCCGTTCTTCTCCATACGAAGCTACCTTTTGGAATGGGCAACTAGATTCAAATTTTTCTCGACGTTCAAAAGTGCCTTTTAATGGTCTAATTGAAATAAATGATTTGACTTTGACTTTGACTTTGAATTAATGTTGATTTTGTTGTTTTCCAATTATGGTCTGTCAGACTATCACAAATTAATTATTCTTGTTTTAATATTTCTCTATGTCTAAATGTGGTGAGTCGTTTCACTTTATCTAAAACCTGATATGAAACTAAAATATGCACGACCTGAAAATGTTTTGAATAGTTTAAAACTTTCATATGTTCAAAAATTTCTCGTGGGACAGCAGAACAAATTAATCCTGTTACCTTATATGGGAGTATCTTATTCAAAGACGTCCTATAGTATGATGGTAAGTACCACAGCTAAGGGTAATTTACGCTGTTTTAATTGTAAGCACGACTCGTTTAGCAACTCGCTACATGAACGGTCTGTTTCCGTCATTTAACGTTGATTGTGTTGCTTTGTTCCATCATTCTTACTACTCCTACCTGTCCTCTGACTCCTAATTGTACAATTTTGCATGAATATGTCCATTTAGTTCTGTAAAAATCTTAACAAAGGGATTTAAAACTAGCGCCACAAAGTAAGTATAAATGAAACAAACGAGATGTTTTTGTGAAATTCAAGGCTTTCTAAAAATCAGACATTATCAGACGTATGATTCATTCAAGTGCTATTATTAAAACTTTGAACATAAATAAGGAAACGTCTCGGAAGTAACGATCATTACCGCAGTTGTAAAAAAAGTTCGTGACTGTACTACAGCTAATCTTCTAGTATACCTAAATGAACAAAATAATTCCGAGAAACCCATGACGGAAGATTTTGAACTAAACATGTAAGTAGTCCGTCATCACTTTAGTCGGTATCAAAATAAAAGACAATCGTTGGTGAACCTAATCTTGGCCTTATTGTTATTATGACACACGAACTCATTACGGGCCCAAATACGTCATCAGCCCATAGGGCCTCCTCCAAAAACTGCTACAATGAACGAACTTAGACCGATAACGGATAAAGGTGACACTATTGGTTTTGTTGACTGCATAATTGTATTCGTAACTGTCAAGTCAGAAAATAGTACTCAATATGGTAATTTGTAAAAAATAATATTCTACACAACATCACGCTTGTAATCTCCTAAGGGTTACGCAGAGGTGTACCTATTAGTACTAGATAGAGTAACTAGATTCAATCCTTTTTTGTATATGACGTTCAAAAGTGCCTTATATTGGCCTAATTAAAATAAATGATTTGACTTTGACTATGAGTACATCCACATTTCGCTAGTTACGTTTAAGTACCATGTAATAGGGGGGACCCTATTGCCATCAACCGGGCACAAATCCAGACTCCAAAGGCTGCTACTAAGAAATTCCTTATGGAAAAACCCAATAGCACTTTGCCCGATCTGGGAATCGAACCCAAGACCTCATGCTCAGCAGTCGCGCTTGGTCGCAAAGCGCGACTGCTAGACCAACTAGACCAACGAGTCAGTCAACATATAAAAAAAACATATAAGTATCCCGTGTAATAAAAAACAACTGAATGTTATGCGTTTAGCTAATTTACTGGTATAACGCGATAAACCACAGATAGATCAAGTTATATGCTCGTTTTCCTTAAAAAATTGAATCAATAAGTCAAAACAAAGCACCAAAAACAAAGAATTTAGCTCTAAATTGAAAGCCAGAAACTGTTAAAAAAGTGAAACCGCAAAAACTCATAATCGAAGCTATAATTTATATTACGGGGTTTACCCAACTGTCTCTGGGAATTTGTTCATTCTGTAATTATTATGCTCGTTTTTTGCTCCTGTATATTATTACCCCTTTTATATTCTTCTTGTCTTTGTGTCTTTGTATTCATCATTATTATTGGGTAATTTTGAAAAGTCCAGACCATTGGTCTTTTCTCATCACGATGCTCTTACAATTGCGCTGGAGAGGTAATCATACAAGTGTCTTGATGACGTTAAACAAGCTACTATAATTAAAAAAATTAAAAAACACGACTGCAAAAATTGCACATATTTGTACTTTGTTGACTCGTCAGTTTTTTGTACGACGTTTTTTATTTACAGTGTTTTATATTTTTTAAATCTACTAGTCAAATTCTAGACGATAAACATAGACACGACCAGATTAATTAAAAAAATAAATTGAGGCTGGTATTAATTTACGTTTTAAAGTGACCACACTGGTTTCATTTTATTTTTTACCAGCCTATGTTACTCGGAACGATGCAAGGATTGTAACGATACCCCATACATCTAAATCGGTTCAGGCGTTTAAAAGTTATGGTGGAATAAAGAAACTCACATACATACATACTAGACATGGGCGCCGCCTTAAAAATTCTCGGCGGCGGCGCGCTGACAAATTTCAATCGGCGGCGGCGTGGCGCCGGCGGCGTGCATTTCTACTACCTTTTTTTTATGGTAGTAAAAATCATTAAAATAATGAGTCCTTCCGCTCTGGGTGGGGCGGAAGGGACTGTCAGACTTTTACTGACTATAAAACCACCCTGTTCCTTCTGTTGCCCTTTACGTTCCGGGACCACGGTATCCTGTTAAGACGTCCCGCAACCCCGGCAGGCGTTTGGCCCCGTCCCTGTGCTGACAGCTCTTTGAGGCGCGCGCGAACTGAACGCGCCGTCGACCCGGGCCTGGTCCTTGATCGGACGGCGCAGCTGCCCATTACTCGCCGTCCGCGCCTACGATGGCCGGATGTCGCCTCGCGACGTCCGACGCCCTGAGCGTCTCCCGTGGCGGCTGGGGCGTGAGGTGGAGGATGTTCTCTCCTTCACGCGGCCCGCCTCCTCCTTCGCTAGCATTGACTGCAGCATGCTGCAGTATATATAGCAGATAGGCGGCGGCGACCTCTCGCGTCCGGACCTGGTTCAGGCCATGCTCCGGGGCGAGAGGGAATGGGATGCAGTCACCTCCTTCTGCGAAGCAGTAATGCTAGCGAAGGAGGCAGGCCGCGTGAGGGAGAGAACATCCTCCACCTTACGCCCCATGCAGCCACCGCGGGAGACGCCCATGCAGGGCGTCGGACGTCGCGAGGCGACATCCGGCCACCGTAGGCGCGGGCTTGCGGACGGCGAGTAATAGGTAGCTCGCTGTCCGATCAAGGACCAGGCCCGGGTCGACGGCGCGTTCTGTTTCACGCGCGCCGCAAAGAGCTGTCAGCACAAGGACGGGGCCCCAACGGGGCCAAACGCCTGCCGGGGTTGCGGGACGTCTTAACAGGATACCGTGGCCCCCGGAACGTAAAGGGCAACAGAAGGAACAGGGTGGTTTTTTAGTCAGTAAAAGTATGACAGTCCCTTCCGCCCCGCCCAGGGCGGTAGGAGTCAATTGATAATTTTTAACACATTAAAAAAAAAAGGCGTGCGCGTTCCTCGATCTAGTGAGAGACGCGGGCGCCGCGTGTGCGCCGCGAGTGCGCTGCGTAAGCGTCGCGTGTTGCTGCCGTGTGACGGGCGCGTCGCGAGCGCGCGGCGCGCACGCGGTGTACGCCTTGGCGTTTAACCCCCTTCAGTCAAGTCAGTCACAATTTGGACAGTGCCGTGTTAGCTCACGTCGCGTTGCTGTATTGGCGGCAGCGATAGCGGGCGAAGGGGTAAGAACGCGTCGCGAGCGCCGCGTGCGCACCGCGTGCACTCTCCACACACGCCGCAGGGCATCAAAACGCGACGATCACGCAGCGCGCACGCGGCTCCCGCACTACTCACACGCCCGCCTTAATACTAATGAAAGTTTATTTACTGTCGTTTTTGATAATTCAGTCATTTTGGATGAGTCAATCACGAAAACAAATACACGTCTTTACGCCACTCACGCCGCGCGGTGAATGTCGGCGGCGGCGGCGGCGTGCAGCGGGCACACGGCGGCGCCGCGCCGGCGCGGCGCCCATATCTAATACATACATACATTAACCCTGAACACATAACACTCCTTTTTTTGGGGCAGTCGTGTAATTACCTCGGTCCCTTCCGCTGGGATTCGTTTCTGCAAAATGGAAAATAGTCAATGTAGTCATTATTCTAAAAATTCTTATCTGTTTTACCCTTATCATTAGATAAACGAATACTATTCTTGATTACATCTTCGCAATTCATATTGCAGTTTTCCGATTTATTCTATCCTTGGGTACCTAATTATTCAAATTTACCCATCATGCAACAATATTATTATTTATTATTTACATTGTAAATCAATGAATAACTTATTATATTACGATATAATTTATTGATCAACTTAGGTACAGTTAAAAACACATAAAATTGCTATTTTCATCGGCCTTTTGATGGAGACGATCGTCGTCATGTCGTCGGCGCCGGCGCAGGCGCTACGAGGTAATGGCAATGAATTTACGCACTAATGACTTCTACCGGCGCTACTACTTACTAACTGATCTCGATTTATTAAAGCTTTCTAGAATGAATGTGTTTTTGTTCCAACATACCTGTAAAACAGGTTTGTTAACTAATGTGTGACTCTATTTTTATTTTTAATGATTTTATAAAATTCCAATCTATGCTATAAAGAACTCTTCATGAACAGTTATCTACTTTAATTAATAGACATAATTAATTATAACTAATCAATAAATTCTTATTCAAAAATGAGTTCGATAAAACGGTAGGTTCTTAGTATTGGTCCAAATCTAAATTTAGCATCGTCAAGTGCTAGCTAGGAGCCAATCCTGGATGCTAACACTAAGTTAGTGCAAATGAACAGGTCTTACGACGCTGTGGCGACTGCCCCGCACTTATTATAAGTAATCACCCCTCAAGTTAACGATTCATAATAACAGGAAGGTTGCTTCCGCGTCGTCGAAGCATTTGCGTCGAAAAGATGGAAGCACTCGACGTCCAGCTGTGTTGGTGTTGTCACTCATTGTTAGATGCAGAAGTGGACTGTGGGAGGGCGGAGATGAACGATAATTGTGTGTGTCCCGTATTGTACGCTATTCTAGGAAGGATTTTATTTGACTTGGGCCAAAGCAGACTGGCTACTTTTAGCTGCGGTTATCGGCGATTTAGGTGCAGGAAAGCTGACACGTGCTAAAATAATTTGAAGTGTATTACTTTCTCCCAAATTGAAATCCTTACTAATATTATAAATGCGAAAGTAACTTTGTCTGTTATGCTTTCACGACTAAACCACTAAACCGATTTTGATGAAAGGTACGTGGTAAGTTTGAACCCCAAGAAAGGACATTGGTTACTTTCTATTCAGCGACTTTTTCTGCGTCCAAGATAACCGACGTAAAGGAGAACGGGCGGAAGTGGTCCAAGTGGCGTCGGCTGATGAAACTTAGTCTATATAATAGTTCGTGAGTGTAGGATATTTTTTTACTATGGGCACCAAAAAATTGGCCTATGGAGAAAAAAGTTATACAGTCTAGAAAAATGAAAATGTAGACGAACAATGAAAAAGTTTGCCTTCGGGCGGAAGTGTTCCAAGTGGCGTCGGCTGATGAAACCTAGTCTATATAATAGTTCGTGAGTGTAAGATATTTTTTTACTATGGGCACCAAAAAATTGGCTCATGGAGAAAAAAGTTATACAGTTTAGAAAAATGAAAATATTGTAGACGAACAATGAAAAAGTTTGCCTTCGGGCGGAAGTGTTCCAAGTAGCGTCGGCTGATGAAACCTAGTCTATATAATAGTTCGTGAGTGTAAGATATTTTTTTACTATAGGCACCAAAAAATTGGCTCATGGAGAAAAAAGTTATACAGTCTAGAAAAATGAAAATATTGTAAACGAACAATGAAAAAGTTTGCCTTCGGGCGGAAGTGTTCCAAGTGGCGTCGGCTGATGAAACCTAGTCTATATAATAGTTCGTGAGTGTAAGATATTTTTTTACTATGGGCACCAAAAAATTGGCTCATGGAGAAAAAAGTTATATAGTCTAGAAAAATGAAAATATTGTAGACGAACAATGAAAAAGTTTGCCTTCGGGCGGAAGTGTTTCAAGTAGCGTCGGCTGATGAAACCTAGTCTATATAATAGTTCGTGAGTGTAAGATATTTTTTTACTATGGCACCAAAAAATTGGCTCTTGGAGAAAAAAGTTATACAGTCTAGAAAAATGAAAATATTAAAATCGAACAATGAAAAAGTTTGCCTTAAGGCGGAAGTGTTCCAAGTAGCGTCGGCTGATGAAACCTAGTCTATATAATAGTTCGTGAGTGTAAGATATTTTTTTTACTATGGGCACCAAAAAATTGGCTCATGGAGAAAAAAGTTATACAGTCTAGAAAAATGAAAATATTGTAGACGAACAATTCCGATTACTCGAAGACGCCTGAACCGATTTGGAAAATTCTTTATTTGTTTGAAAGGGTATACTTCCCAAGTAATCCCATAGAAATATTGCCATGGTCTGATCATGAACTTCGGAGATATGGAACGGAACTCCTCATAGAATCATAGTAGAACAGTCGTAACAAGTAAAATTGCTTTGTTTATACGCGTAGTTGATGACTGATTACTTGGGCAATTATACCCTTTCAAATAAATAAAGAATGTTCGAAATCGGTTAAGGCGTCTTCAAGTAATCGGAATTGTTCGTCTACAATGTACCATTTTTCTGGACTGTATAACTTTTTTCTCCATAGGCCAATTTTATGGTGCCCATAGTATAAAAATATCCTACACTCATGAACTATCATATGGACTAGGTTTCATCAGCCGACGCCATTTGGACCAAGGTCCATACTAAAATGTCCGATCTCCTTTACGCGGATGAAATCGCTAGTTAAAAAAAAACTGTGAAATTTATAAGGGAATTCAAAAGGTACAGCTTTCGAAATATGGTAGCAGATATTTTTGATAGTACTAGTTGGTTAACAATGAGTTTCATATTTTTGTTATAAGAGTATATCATTTATTATGTATTCTAATTCTACATCAACAGTTCAAATTTTGGTCGGAATACCTTTCGTTGTTACATAAGCATTATTCGTGTCGTTTAGAACCTTCGCAGCGTTTAGTCTTGCCCTTCGATGGAAGCATTAAGCTTACTAGTAAATGTTGACCACGAGCACTTTGTCTTTGCGGTAAACAGTCGTGCTTACTTGGAATTCTAATATTTCTTTCACTATATTTCCGACTAGCGAGCAACGCTTTACTCCTTCCCATTGTTGATTTGCAGAAGTGAATGGAATATCTATTTGAAATCGAGTTCAAGCTTACATAAATGAATATAGATAGGATTTTGCGAGAAAAGTCTAAAATGAAAAATTTTGTTGAACATTTATATCATTTATGTAGCCTGTTACTATATACGCATGTATGGGTGAAATTATACGTTAGTCCCATCATTGCGATTTCATTTTTATTCAGGACCATACCTGGGAACTTCCAGGATACGGACATTTGAAGGTTTAAATGTTCTTACTAAACTTTAAAATACCCCCACGGCCCCTGTTATTTTAGAAGCACAATGTTTAGCGTGCTTAATAGTGATTTTTCACATCTACAATAAAAATCGTTCCCCAGCAATATTTTTTGCATAATGTTACTTAGTTTGATATGAAGAATGCGTTGCTATATGATGAGTCTTTTACACCCCGTTTCTGTTTAGGTAACTCCTTGAAAGTGTGAATACACCGCCATGAATTCATGATCATCATTCTGCTCCGTGCGCGAAATACAATGCATACTGTAGACTAGTTATCATGAAAAACTAACAAAATACGTAAATTATTTTTATCTTATTCAAATCCATTCACAAGTAAAATATTTACTGCAGCTTTGTCTTTTGGTATTCAGCGTTTAATCGGCCTCATTCAACTTAGGTAATTATGGAGGAAACATTGTTGAATTTTAAAGTCATATTCATGAGCTCTAAAGTGTTAGAAAAAGAATTCTGCATTCCTATGGCGTATGGCCTCGATAAATAATTAACCTGCTTTTGTAATTTTATCTTAGCAAAGGAAACTATTAATGTGTAGCAGTTATTTGAATTCATTATAACAGTATTTTGGACAAACAACGTAGTTTTGATGCTGAGCCTGTTCCCTTTGTTTAGCAAACTAAGGCCCACTTTGTGCCATGCAGGTTTATCTTTTGGTTACAAGTTAGGTTCTAACACGGGTCCATTATGTATGACATTATAATTATAATCTTACCTCATGTTAGCAGTCTGAGTTCAGTTTTTGGCGTAATTGGGCCTAAGAACATGCATGACTACGTGAGAAACCAGAGGTCGTCTTTAAATTACCGGCGAGTGGCGTTAAAATAGTCTTAAATTTAATGTGTGCCGTCAACTGCCGTCGTCTGGGGACGAGCTAGTGCTGAATAAATAATAACAGCACTAAACTGAAAAACTCAAACCTACAACAACTGTTTATTTATAACAGCTATAAAGTGTCTCCACGTGACTACATTGCATTAAATGACGATAATTATGCGTGTGGTTAAAGAATACAAATAGTATGTAAACACAAAACGGGTACAATGTCAAGGCCGTTGACCGCGAGCCGACGTTAGCGCACTCGAGCCACCCTGACATACGTATTTTCTGCGCAAACGCAGCGCTCCACATCGCTCTGAAATGTTGCTTTCGTGTTAATCTGACAACAATTTATTGAACACGTCAGTTTCTTTGCTCATTGATTCAAAATTGATGTAAGGACGACAAACGGTTTAAACTGACGGCCCTAAAACTTAAATAAAGCTCTTCCCGGGAACATGAGTAGGTACCCATATTTTTATATAAGCTTATCATCAATCTTATTTCAAATGCTGATTCCCCTAATCAGCTTCCAAGCAACAGGAAAATGCATCTTGAAATTATACTAAGACATTAATGCCCATATTTATAGGGACTTGTATTTTTATTTTACTATAACTTATTTGGAATAGGATAAAACGTTGCTCAGGTAGTTTTCTGAACTCTGGACGTGGACGATGGGCGGGTACTTAATAATATTTATGATTATGGTGTTCAGGATCGTGTAGTAGTGTAGAAAACGGAACGAGCAATACTTTTAGTTGCCATAAAAGCTTTTATGCTTTTTGTCGTAGCACGCACGTGTGCAGCTTTAATCAGTATCAAATTAGTTTTTGGACAGGTATTGAGGAATTTAATTGTAATGTACTGAAATCTGTTTTAAAACATAAATATCGAGGTAGGTATCTATCTTCTATACATATACAAGCTACTATAATTAAAAAATTAAAAAAACACGACTGCAAAAATTGCACATATTTGTACTTTGTTTACTCGTCAGTTTTTTTTACGACGTTTTTTATTTACAGTGTTATATATTTTTTAAATCTACTTGTCAAATTCTAGACGATAAACATAGACACGACCAGATTCATTAAAAAAATAAATTGAGACTGGTATTAATTTCCTTTTTAAAGTGACCACACCGCTTTCTTTTTATTTTTTAACTAGCCTATGTTACTCGGAACAATGCAAGGATTGTAACGATACCCCATACATCTATATCGGTTCAGGCGTTCAAAAGTTATGGTGGAATAAAGAAACTCACATACATACATACATACATTAACCCTGAACACATAACACTCCTTTTTTTGGGGCAGTCGTGTAAAAATGTTTTGTCCTGAGTGACTGATTGAGTGACTGACGGAACAACGCAGCCTAAACCACTGATCGTAGAGATCTGAAACTTGGACGGTGTGTTCTTTGTATGACGTAGGCATCCAATACGAAAGGATTTCCCGACATTCCACCCCTTCGGGGGTGAGCAAAGTTTGTATGGAGAAATAAGATTAGATCGCCAATTGGATAACCGACATGATCTCGCGGACGAAGTCGCGGGCAGAAGCTAGTATCACTACCTATAATTTTCAAATCTGATAGCATAGAAGAGGCTATTTTGTAGGCACAGTTTTTTGAGAATTAGTAGGACATTGGCCGCTTTATGAGAACAGTCGAAGAATAGGTATAGTTTATGTACCTACCTAGATTTAGATGTAACTAGTTATTAGAGTTGGATGAACTATATGTAGAAGGTAATTCATTTTACCTTGTGATTACATCTGTAGTTCTCTAATACCTACTTACCTATACAAGTTTCCGCGAATGAACCAGGTCTCCAAAATAATAGAGGAAATAATTAAGTCATCCAAAGTCGTGGAGACCCAGATAATCTTCCGTTCCGTGAGCTCCTTAGAATTTCATAAGAACATAACATAGACTGATAGACCTATCTGCGAATCGCAATTTTGTTGAGGTAAAACGATCTAAGTACGTACTTACATACACATTGTAATATCGTTCTGCCATGTTGCACGAACTTGAACAAATTGCCCGTGCATCCATGTTATTAAATAAAACACATTGAAGCAATCTGCCGTCGGACTTAACGTATGTCTTGCGGGTATCTATTTTCCCCTCGGCTTGTTGCAAGTGGTCATTCATCACACGATATTAATATTTCCGTCTGCAGCTTACAACGGTACTACTTACTGGCGCATGGTGTCTTAATGCCTCGGCTCATCACAATAAGATAATACGATACTTATTTTATTTCTGCACTAGCACTTGGTTCAAGTAACGGAACATAATGTTTTTGGTCTGAATTTCTACTAAAATATGTTTTTGTAATACCTGCAGGTCTCAATTCGATTAAAAGTGGTATTGGTTAGGTCTTTTATTTATTCCTCGTTTGGGATTAGACAAAAAGAAGCTGTGAAAAAAATAACAGCATGACAAACTAAACCTGTAACTGGCCTAACGGGCTTGTACGGGTCTGACCTCTCGGGGTTGCCGATTGCACGGTTGCTACGTGCGTGCTGCACAATATTTGTGGAAAAAAGTTTTAAATTCAAAAATAATAAAATATAGCAATATTTAAGTGTTCAAGTGAAAGCTGTATCAAGTTTCCAATGCAATATGAGGTCTATGTCATGTTTATTTTTTGTATCGTCATCATTTTCTTTTTAAAATGCAAAAACTCAGTGATTAAAAATGGGTTCGTACTTAGTAAAAAAAATGATTCATTATTCGATCCATTTAGAATGTAGCACAAAATACTGCCCAAAACAAATTTTCCGCATGAATATCTAACATCATTTAGGGTAAAATCAAAATGGTGGCAAAAAAGTTCCAGTTATCCACCGTCAACTTACCTACATATTGCTGAAGCTCTAGATAGGACCTACAAACGTTTATCACATGAATCTAAAGTTTCTCTCATGTAGATGATATGAGAGAAACTTTCGAAAAAAAAACACTATCTCTTCGCTACAGAGCAACATTGTTGTGTTCCGGTTAGAAGGCTACGGGTGTTATTCGGTGAAATTACAGACTCATGAGACTTTTTAATCTTAGACCTGAATGACATGACAAGTGATGGGAGGTAGCACACATTCATTACACACATCCCATATTCTTAGCTGACTTTTTATACACCTAGAATGTCTATAGAAAACGATTACCGTCTAACTTTAGTTAGGTTAGATTTGGCTCTTCAACCTTCCGCATATTATTATGATAAAAAATATATTCAAAATCTACTACTGCTTCTGCCCTCGACTTCGTCTGCGACGAAGTTGATATATTATATATCACACAGAAACCGTACATTTTTCCGGGATAAAAGCCCTATGTGCTATTTCAGACTATAATCATCGATCACTTATAAAAAACTTTTTTATTAGTGATCGATGACTATAATCTATATCTGTGCCAAATTTCATCCAGATCCGTTCACTCGTTTCGGTGTGATTGAGTAACAAACATCTATCCATCTAAACTTTCGCATTTATAATAATAATAATGTCTTCCTTTATTGATTTCCGAAGTCAGGATATAGGAAAACTTGATCAGAGGAATAAGGGTAGAAGCTCGCTAAGTGCTATATTGCTTTAATCTTATATCTAAAAATACATCCTATGGAATAGTAGTATCCTTGAGTCTAGTAAAAAAATCTAAGCTATAATCAAAACAATAAACATACCACAAAGAACATTTCTTCTGGTAGCATTTTTTAAACCAGTTTTTGTATCTAATGGAAGTCAATGACATTTTGGGATTTCATTCGGAGTATGCAAAACATCTGCTCTACCTGGCTGTAATGCAAAACTGCCTTTGCGGTTGACTCGTCCAGTAATAACTTCTAACTCTGAACGGTCATAATGTTTTCTTTTTATTATAAACTAGCAGTCCTCGCGACTCCGTTTGCGTGATTTTTCTTACGAATCCCTAATTTTTTGATAATAAAATATAGCCTATCGCACTCAGTGATAGCGTAGCCTCCAATTTGCGAAAGAATTTTAAAAATCGGAGATCCAGAGGTTACCCCCTACAACCTCAGAAACTGACAAACTGACAAATGTGTATTTTATTTAGGTTTCTTTTTTATTAAAGTGAAGTAGGAATGCAGATTCATTTCCGATTTTGTTTACGTTTCTTATACTTATGCCTTATAGGATCAGCTTTTCATGAATACGTATTTTAGTTACAGTTTACAGTATTCAATGTATTTATTAGATGCGGTTGACGTCAAGCTATTCAAAATATATCAATTGAAAATAGCTTTAATACAATTTTGTACGTGACATTGAAATGGCATAAAAGAATATTTTCTGAACATATTAACAGCAAATAATACAGTTTATTTTGGTAAAAAGCGATGGTCCAAAAAAAACCCAGAGTCGATTCAGACAAATTAGGTATCAATAGCTTTATTAAAATGCACAATTCACCCCACCGAAAAAAAATTGCCCATATCCATGGGGTATATGAGCTGTTATAGACGAACAAAGTATATATGGAAAAATCGTGAATAACTTGTTATTGAAGTGAAAACTTCTTTAGCGGCGTTGAGCACTTTTTCTGTAATGGGTATAAAATCTTAAACTCGCGTCAGGACACGTGCGCGTCAGGACACGTGACCTGATCGAAAAAGCGTAAGACGGATGGAGAGTAGACAGCTATCCCCTCTCTACGGCGCGGCGAAAATGTATGCCTGGGCCTACTGTTTCGTTTAGACAGCGCAAGGCGCTTGCGCGAATGTTCGTGTATGTTAAACGTAAACGTAAACGTTAATAATCAAGTTTTCACTTCTGCCGGCACTCCCGGAGTGCAACCCGTTTTTTTTTACCAGTTTTTTCAACAGCATTATATTAATAATAATAATCATAGGACAATAATAAATATAACTCTTTAGGCAGTTCTTAGATGATATATTAATAGACATTGAAAATAATTGAAATAAATATTTTTCCCACAGTATTTGTTTTTTTTTTTAAATAAGCGACTGAAAAAATAAATAATCTGAGACAAAATAGGCACATTCAACTGTAAAAAGATTTCACGACAAAAGTATCTTGACATATGATTTACAAGCTGTGAAATATAAGATTTAATACTTGATAGGTTCATATAATCGCTACTTATATTTATTATTGTCCTATGATTATTATTATTAATATATTGCTGTTGAAAAAACTGATAAAAATAACAAGTTATTCATTATTAATATATTGCTGTTGCAAAAACTGGTAAAAAAAATCAGTTATTCATGATTTTTCCAATATACTTTGTTAGCCTATAACTTTTATATCCCATGGATATGGGCATAATTTTTTCGGTGGGGTAAATTGTGCATTTTAATAAAGCTATTGATACCAGATTTGTCTAAATCGACTGTGGGTTTTTGGTCCATACATTTTTGGACCATCACTTTTCACAACTGACATCGCGTACATTGATCGATCACGAGTTGAGGAGTCAAGGTCGCGACATCCCAGGACTGTCACACAATCAAACCACGCAATCACACGTCAAATAGCTTTTTAATTAACTGTCATTGTACTGGAATTACGACACTTGGTGTAGAAGAAGCTAACATGCTGACACATTGTATTTAGGATTCCGTACCCGACGGGTGCTAGAGACCCCTCTGCTGTCCGTCCGTCTGTCAGCGGGCTGTTTCTCATGAACCATAATAGTTAGTGAGTTGATTTTTTTCTTATACAAATAATAAAAATAAATAAAAGTTATGAAAAGGTGTCCTCATACAAGAGACCTGTGTTGCGTTTTTGGCTCGACACGGAACTCTTCGCGTGCGAGTCCAAATCACACTTGGCAAGTTTTTTTTACAGAATGATGTTGTAAAGCTCATTGCACACCTCCACAGTCAGTCATTGATAAACTTTCCATGTATCAAGGCTAAAAGTGACGTATATAATTGTGTGCATTATGATTAAATAATAAGGTCTGGAATGTAGCTGGGACATTCCGAGACATCATTGGATTTTTGACTTTATATGGAAGACATCCTTCCTCATCCGTTTGTTACTTGACTGGTTACCTTTCTTCTGCAAAACTGTTCTCATGGTCTCTTGTTTTTGAGCATCTTTAGAATACAGGCCTTAGGTATTTACCTACCTATACCAGCAAGCACAGTGGCGGATCCAGGGAGGGAGCTAAGGGGCCCAAGCCGGGGGGGCTTGGGCCCCCAAGGATTTGAGTTCTTCCGTGGCAAATCTTAAAGTGAACTTGATATTATCCTAATTTAACTTTTTGTACTAATTTAAGGTACTATTATCATCAAAATTGTAAAATGTTGTGTGCTTTTTTAGTGTTTCCTGTGCTAAAAATCTACCCTCAGCGGGGTTATCCCAAACAATAATCCTGGATCCGACTGTTACCACCAGCAAGCGCCTGCTACCAGCATTAGTGCACCTATGTGCTGACTATGCTAATCACACGAAATGAGAATTATAATATTCCTTCTAAGTCAAAACGATCAAGTAGGTACTTTTTATAGGTAGGTGTACATCTAGGGCAGCTGGCTTTTCCGCAGATAAAAGTATTTGGTTTATTTTTACCCAATTTTAACAAATCGATGTTCAAAGAAACAAGACTATACTACAAAACAACAGGAAAACGGGGAAATAAATCCTAAAAGGTTTATTATTGTACCAGTTAGCGATTTTTTTATTTTGACTAACAATACTTGCACGACTTGATCCGTATTGGAACCTTTGAATACACAAAGACCACAGCTTAATGTATTGGTATAATCTGACTTGAATACTAATTTGAGCAATATTAATTTAGCTAATTAATTAGTTACTGCTCCGCTCCCGTTCGTCGTAGCGTGATGGTATATAGCGTATACTGTTTCTCATAAATCTGGCTATCATATACAAAAAGTATTTTTTCAATCGGACTGGTAGAAATTAGTTTAAAAAAATACACAAACAAACAAAAGATTTCTTTTGTTGGAGACTTGGAGTATTCCCGTTTGAGCACCTAGAGCACTAAATTAATATTTTAATGAGTAAGGTTGGAACTCTTAGAGTACGACTAAGGGGACCAACCTTTGGTGCTCAATGCATAAGTGCTCAAACGGGAATACTTCCTTTAGTTTTCTTATATTAGTTAGATAGAAAGTTAGGTTCACTTACCTATACTCACTTCTGCATCGTTCATTTCGTCTTAAGATTTATTTTGTAAGGCAAAATCTATACATAATAAATACTTCTGAAAGATTTATAACGAAAGGAACCAATAGAAACTGTCTGTAAACTGATAAGCTTTGTATATTTTAACTACTTTATGACGTCGTATTAACGTCAAGTAGATAGGTAGGCAGGTAGTATACTTAATTCTGTAATTATCTATACAAATAAATAAAACAAATTGTCTGTTTGTAATGTCAAAATAACAGATTTTTATAAAATAAATATAATGGTTAACACGGTACCTAGACGAAAAAAAAACAATTAAAAAAAAAATGTTGTTTGTCTGTTTGTTTGTTTCGGCTAATCTTCGAAAAGCCTGGATTAATTTTGATGAGATTTTCAGTAACAGATAGCTGATATTATAAGGAGCTACTTTTATGACAGAAAAAAAATTAGGGTTCCGCGCGAAAAAAATCCCCGTGATTACTGATATTTACCTGAACGCAGTCGCGGGCATAAGCTAGTAGAAAATAATTTAGAAAAAAATCC
This sequence comes from Hoplodrina blanda, assembly GCA_949316365.1. NCBI lineage: Eukaryota > Metazoa > Arthropoda > Insecta > Lepidoptera > Noctuidae > Hoplodrina > Hoplodrina blanda. The sequence continues at coordinate 10,878,252 of OX438592.1, forward strand.
AGTCGATCTTTGACGAAGATAGAAAACAAAATGAAAAACAAATGACTGCAGTAACCTAACGCTTTCTTGTCTTATTACAATTATTATCTTATTGAATTTATCTATGTCTATGTATACTATCATGAAAATCATAAAACAAATAAATCATAAAACAAAAAAGAAAATCGATGAGAAGGAATAAAATAAAATTGTTTTTCGTACCACTTGCTCAAAAAAGTTACATTCTATGCCACAAAAAGCGAATATAACAATAGTCATTATTAATCTGTCAAAAACAGGGAAAGAAAATTGTACTGAATTTCATTTATCCTCTAGGGAGAGAATGTGATTTAAATTTGGAATACTTACCAAAATTTATACTGCACTACATCTGTGTTTACACCATTGAGTTCGTATTTAAAGCATTATACATCTTTTTGAAAAAAGGAATACGCATTTATTATGCAGTTATGATTATTAAATAAAATTACGAAAACCGACGAGGCCGTATGAGCTTGATGCGTTTGCTTTTCTGACAAAAAAATATTAGTCTAGGAATTTGCCGCGTTTTTGTTTTCTTCAAATACATAAACGTTAAGTTTATGTATTTTAATTTATTTTTATAAATAACTTAATGTTCTAAAATGCATACGTCATATTATTATTGTGTTAATTTTTTCGCAAATAGTACGAAAAGTAGAGTATTTTCCTCGGTGATAAAGCTGTCTTATTCTTGGGTGAATTTAAATCCCTCGCTACACTCAGGACTCGCCTTAAATCCCTCGCTTCGCTCGTGATTTAAGTTTTTAACACCCTCGCTACGCTCGGGAGTAAACCTAGAGTCCTTCGTTACGCTCGCGATTTATTTCGTCACCCGCGACAGAAGACACTGCTTTATCCCCTTGGTTAATAATCTACTATTCATGCCAAAATGATAAACGATCGCGTGAATCAATATTAAATTTGTTTTCGTATCTTTACGTAAGTGGTACGTAATGGATGTTAATAAAAGGATATTTATTTTAACCCGAAACTGTCGTACCGAATGCATTATTCTGAATAAACTAATTAAAATAGTAAAGAAAATGACTTCTTTAATTAAATCTATTTCTTTATGTGAAACATCTTTTGACGCATTTTGGCAGTAAGGGCCTATTATCATACTAGCGGATTGCGAGCGTCCTCAATGCGGAGCGGGCGCGCAGCGAATGCGTCGCGAACACGCGATGAAAACGTTGCGAATTCGCCTCGCGTCCGCGACGTCTCCGCTGTGCAGCCGCGGCGTGTTCGCGACGCATTCGCTGCGCGCCCGCTCCGCCCCGCAGTCGCTCGCAAACCGCTAGAGTGATAAGGCCCTAAGATCGACTAGATTGCCGTGATGTCAAACTGCATGACGCTGTCTCATGCCCCCCTCTAGGCTACCTCTATCGACTTCTTTGCGTGTGTGCGCGCGCATACTAAACACTCTGCTGCTTTTCTTTATGAGAAGCTTAATTCTTTTTTTATTGGTTTTTTAAATTAGTACTTAATTTTAAATATTTACTGAGATGTTTCACGTATCATATTATCGCATCTAGAGTTCTAGCCTCTAAACTAATGAACCGATTTTAATGAAACTTTTACCGCATATCAGATTTAATTAAAACCTGGTATAATTATATTTCTCACTGAATAATTTTATTTAGGTGTTTACTTAAAATAACAAATTCTAATTTAAGGCTTTTTCGCGTATTTTGTTTGTGGACATGTCCACCGTACCCACAATAACGACCCGCGCTTGCCTTCTTTGGCCAACAGGTAATTTTAATAACCGCTTACGAAGAATACCTAGCTTTTCAATTACGCATTGCACATTGTGCATAATTACCTTCCATCATTTTACACCTTTACTAAGAAGAATGTGGAAATAAAAAGTACCTTAGACTTCCACTCACTGAAGGAAGACATAAATTAAAATTAAATGAATCATTTTTAATAATTATCTGTGACATTCATTAGCATAATCCTAATAGGCAATTATGATGCACATTTAGCGCTAATACCTAGTTCTAATTCATTTATATCTACACTAGCTTTTGCCCGCGTCTTCGACCGCGTTGTTAAGTTGCATCTTTGGTTACTGCTCCGTTCTTGGTCGTAGAGTGATGTTATATAGCCCTTAAATAGCTCATCCTCATTAACTATACTAATAGTCTATCATATACAAACGGATTTTTATGCAACCCGTTTATTATTCTTATTAACCTAAAATGTCTGATTAGAGGTAGAGATTAAAAAAGATATCTATCTATCAATACCTATTCCAATAACAGATGTTGAATGAATGACCTTTAGCGAATTTAGTAATTATAGACCTATTACAAGGAAGATTTTTTTGTATTGTAATCGGATAAATTCGTTGATTAGAACAATTTAGTAAAAAAAAACACGAAGTAGGTTTTTTTATCCTACAAATTAATTACAGTGAATCACTGTGTAACGTAATTTAGAAGAATAAGAATTGTTTATTTTTATGTTTTTAATTTGAAAGGATTAAATGCCATTAAACAATCCATAAAAAGTTCTAAAACGATGGGTAAGCATTTGATTAAAGTAGCTACAATATATAGATAAGTACCTATATAATCTTATCCTTCAATATTGCATTTGAGCTTCATAAAATTAGATATTTTTTGCCTAAACCAGTTATTTGTTTGTTTGAACGCACTTATCTCCGGAACTACTGGTCCTATTCTGAAAATTCTTTTGCTAATAGGAAAGTACTTACGTTATCCCTAAGTGTTATAAACCGTTTTGTCGTAGGTACATGTAAATACATATAGTTTTGTTGGTAACGCTTATTTTAATTGGATGATTAGTTATTTCCACCAATTCAATTATGTAGATAGTAATATGACATTCAGAAGTGCCTTTTGTCTAATTGCAATAAATGATTTGACTTTGACTTTGAAAACAAGTAATTCCAGTACCTATTTAATAATTGTTATAACAATGGAATGTGGGATAGGTAACCTGCTTAGATATTATAGTTGCTAGAAATACGATATCTTAATTAATTCTGACTATTCAGATTTTATTTTAATTTATCAAGCATGCAGCTGCGCCAGAAACACGTAGGAAATTAAAAAGTTTAAATAATTCCAGCATCAATTTATTAAGGTGTAGTTTTGGGTTAGAAAAATGGTAGGAACAATTTATATTAGTGCCTAAATTAATTTATTAATTTGAAGCATCAATTTCTTCACACAAACACAAAAGCGGCCGAATCGTGACCCGATCAAAATGTAGGCAAACATTATTGTGCCTCTGTATTCGGAGGCAGCGAACTGATAAAGATAAGAAATGATTAGTAGTCAGAGCGGAGATTCCGAGATTCTAACGGATCTTTGTTCTTAATTGTCGTTTGAGTGACAGCTGCTGTCATTTATCAGCTGACATACAAAGAGAATAAAACAGGCTCTTGGCGCCTACAGTGAGTGCCTCGGATAATAACCTGATGCCTCGTGCCAAAAACAGGCTTTTTAAAAAAATGTTTTTTTTAGAATGGAGCTGGTTTGTCTAATTCTTTTTGGAGTTTCCTGTAACGTAAAGTGGACAGTTGAGTGTGTCGGTCTATAGCTGCAAATTAATTTAGCATTCTAGAGGTCAAATCAATTAGTAATCAAGCGCTGTTCTTCATGAATCCGCCAACCTAGGTAACGGTGTAGGTACAGGAACAATAATTAAACTATTAGCATTAACTTTTAGGTATAACGTTCCTCAAAAGCGATAAATGAAAAATACGAGTTAGCCATTAAATCTCATTGTCATAAATTTTCATTTTATGACTTTGAAACTTTCGAAAGTTGCGTTTTTTCGTCGCCATAGGTAATAACATTTTTATGTGCAACAATATACTAATTACGTTCCCAATCTTTGCTTCCATTACTCCGCCCTCTCGTTAAGCCGCTCTGAAGTCCCAACACAATCATTAAATCGTGCAGTAAATTCCAAGTGTGCAATTAAGGGGCTGGCTCCCTATTTTTAGCCGGACGAGTGATGTTGACTTTTTTCTTTTCAAACGAGGCGCGGGGACGGGTTGCAGTGTCGTTCCCCTTAAACCTTAGGGCTCTGAAACCTACATAAGTACCGAGGTATTCGTGTACGACAGAGATGGGTTCTCCTGATTATAAATTAACATGCCCGTATGCGTTTGCGATTGAGTTTGAATTACCCACCTACCTGTTTTGTGATTGGAAAGCTGCTTTGTTGTTTGTTTTTAAATTGTATAAAAATATTGTTAAGCAAGAATTATTGTGTTTCATAATTTATATTTATGTGAATTCGTAATTTAAAGCGTTGTAATTCCAGTACCCAGCGCCTGCCATTGGTAAAAGAGCAACGACTGACAACTATGAAGTTACAAAAGGTGCTACTAGGAGCCCCAAAACTGTGGCGTCGATTGCCACTGAAAATAGGTAAGAGAATCGTATTTTTGATTTTTGAGAGTTAGGTAAATTACGTTCTACCATCAAATTACTTCTATTAAGTATATATTTCTCTTTTGATATGCAATCAAACTTATGAATTAACTTTCAAATAGGAACTAAGCTAAACATAATTACCTATAATTCTACATTGATCCACTACTTATTTATCATCGATCAATCAATTTGTTAACCGTAGTTTGTGGTGCAGTTTTAATGAAGTTTACAGTCTGTAAAAGCATGCTTGATTTAATTGAAAAATAACGTAGGTAAGACAAATTATAAAATTAAATTTTGAACAGTAAATAGGTATTTTAAAGTAAGCTAAAATATTTACGTAAGTAAGCTTACAGAAGTTATTTTTTAAATTTCGAAACAATTAATTTTGTAGCGCGCCAAAATAAACTTATAATAAGAACAACTTTTTTTTTACAGCTCTCAAGAGCATCGACAGCATGCCATTCAGCCAGCCGCCGGCACTCTGCCATACAGTGCAACTTCTTTGTCGAATGCAGCCCGAGGTCTACTCCTGCGCTTACTAGAACGAGATCCGCGTGTCCGCATCAGAAACTTGAGGCAACTGCAACAGTCTGCTTTTTATATGAAGTTTAATTTTGAGCATGTAAAGACGAAGAAGGTAAGATAATATTATAAAGCAAAGAACATTCGATGTGTTGTACTTTTTTAAATGAGTTATCATTAGTAACATCATTTATTTCATTATGACCGTTAAAAGGCACTTTTAAACGTCATTTACAAGAAAAATAAAGAGACTGAACTGCTGCCTACTGCAAGCCGCATTATGGAACTTCGTTGCAAAAAATTCGACGTGTTGTCAACCAAATGCCGAATTACGTACATCGAAACATAATATTATTATATATTTTAGTGTCTAATTTGAATTCATTCTTTTTAAAATAATTTTTGCATTCTCCCTGTACAGGTATCACCAAGATCTATTCTAGAGCGCCACTTTCCTGAAGGTGCCACGGAATCTCCAGTGAATACTGTTCGAATGGCTAGCCAAAAAATGTTTTCGGCATTTGATCAACCGACTGTAATATAATATTTACTCAAGAATATCCGAATTACCTGTATACATCGATTTATCTCATACATATTTTGTTAAAAATAAATCGAATAAGTAGGTGAATTTCTTAACTGGTAATTCCACTACAGAAGATTTACTAAAACGCTCAAAATAATCAAATATTTGTCCTTGACAAATAAATATTTACTTGAACTAATACATTCCATTAGAATAATGTTGCTTTGGCTTTATGACAGTAACTGTAACTTGCCTAGGTGTAAGGTTATTAACCCCTTTTGTAATTCATACCGTTTTCTGATGTTGAATGCTGTAATTGCAAAGAGATCTGAATTTTAAGACCATGTTATTACATTTTATAAGAATCTCAACCATGTAGTAAATATAATAATATGTATATCCATTTATGAAGTACTAAAAGTAGGTAGGTACTTATTATTTTTGTGTCGTCTTTTTAGAGATATAAAAATTGCAATAAAGACTTAAAAATATTGATTGTTTTATTTTATGTGCGTGGGCCATCCTCCCCTGAAACATTGTGTCTTATTATTCGAGAGACTTGCCTCATGCCTACTTCGTAGGTACATAAGTACAAAAATACTTCGTTTATGATAGCCAGTAGATATTTATGGGGCACGAAATCCATATCGTACTTCTTAATTCCATTACAATACCATAGATACAGAGCACTCGATTTATTGATTTTTTAGCAGGGTGGCAACATTTAAATTAATGTCAAGTAATTCGAGATAGACAATTTGACAGGCGAGTAAGACGACTGGAGATTCTGTTTTCGATTGTACGACGTAAAATTTTCAAGCAGAATGAATGCCCTTTTAAGAAAGGCTGCCATTCAGTACCTGAAGACTAATGCACGTTCTTCTACCCACGCTGCTACCGCTGGAGGCCATGGAGGTGAGATACATTAGGGAAAACAAAAAATTATGTAACCAGATAACCTAAAGAAGGGTTTTATCTACCTGCCCATTTACTTTAGAAAATGTCTTATCAACTACACCTAATCAATACGTAGTACTAGTATCTACTTAGTTGTTTAAAATAATAGTCGCTTTTATGCATATTTTTCCTTCTTCTTGTACATTTTCATCTTTCGGAATCAATATCCATTGTGTTGATTTACTTATTTCCTGTTATGACACCCATATTCAATACTTCACTGTTATACGCATTGTGTAGTAAAATTCTGCTAAATCAACATCTCTATGTTGTTATGTTTGCTATTGAAAAGCTAGGGCCTGTATTATAACAGTGCATGTTACTTATTTCATACTTAGCGATGACTGTTGATTATCTATTACTCTAGTTTAAGGTCAAATTTCTATAAAATATTTCTATCAATTTTAATCGGAGCATTATATTTCAAACCTTTGACTTTCAACTTATTTGATTTGATTGAATATCTCTTTGTTCCATAGATTTATTTTGTTAAAGATAAGGATTTATTAAAAATTACTTTCAAATATTTCAGGTGGCTACAAACTATGGAAGAAGATGACTTTCTTCGTGGCATTCCCTGCTGTTGGTCTTGGCATGATCAATGCTTATCTGGCCCACCAGGAGCATGCCCATGCTGAACGCCCTGAATTTGTGCCGTATGATTTCATGCGAATCCGCTCCAAGGTATAGTTGATATTTATTTTCATATTACTTTATAGATTGATTTCAATTTTTTGATGTTTGACCTATATTATTTTTATTTTCTTGTGAATCATTGCTCATATAAATAATGAAATGTGATTTACTTAGGGAAAGGTTAAACTACATTATAAAGTCAATTACTGATGTGATGGGCCCACACCATTATGTTTTTTTATTTCTTATTTAGTTTCCAATCGCCTTTACTAATGTATCTATAATGTTTTATCTGTTTACAGCGCTTCCCGTGGGGTGATGGCCAGAAGTCCCTCTTCCACAACCCCCATGTCAATGCTCTCCCCAGCGGCTACGAGCACTAGCTATTGTTTACTTTAAAATGTTAGTGCAATTGTGCAGAAACGCTTAGATTACATATTATATTGCATTGTGATAAGGAACTAAAATAAATTGTTTGAAAATGTACTTTGTGTTTTTATTTTATCAAGTTTGGCCCAAAAAAGCGCATGGTCCTAATGTGCTTCGGTTTTTACTATACTCACATGCAATTAGGCCACTGATACTTTCAATAAGCAATTTCCTCGTCGAGTTTGAATTCATTAATTCAATAATTTAAAGTATGCGACATGCACATGCGCAATATTTCTTCGTAAGCATACTCTAAATAAATCTACGAGAAAATTGCTCTTGAATGTTGCTGTGTGGTCCAACTTTTTGCACGTGAGTGTATTTATGTAAAATGTTGGTAGCAAAATTTATGAAGTTCAAACGCCAACCATTACTATAATAGTCACTACCAACCAAGGGTCTAAAGATATTATTTTTCCTATGCCACCGATTTTAGTAAAATTGGATAAACTCACTTTTTTTTTAAATATATTATGGGTTTGCTCTTGACCTAGACTAGTATAAAGTATAAACTCACTTTCCAAAAAATACAATTTTATTTAGTTTTTTATGAATAACTAGCTGACCCGCCACAACTTCGTTTGCGTGGTATCCTACCCCTATCATACCGATACCCCTACCTCTACCCTACCCTACCCCTACTCTACCCCTACCCTACCGATACCCCTACCTCTACCCTACCCTACCCCTACTCTACCCCTACCCTACCGATACCCCTACCTCTACCCTACCCTACCCCTACTCTACCCCTACCTCTACCCTACCTCTACCCTACCCCTACCTTAACCCTACCCTACCCCTACCCTACCCCTACCTCTACCCTACTCTACCCCTACCCTACCCCTACCTCTATCTACCCTACCCCTACCCTACCCTACCCCTACCCTTGAGACCGACATTTCCAACTTTTTTTTTTTTTTTCATAAGAACTTTCTCCTGACAATAACAAACACAACAAAAAAAAAAGTGAAATCGGTCCAGCCGTTTACGCGTGATGCCGTGACCAAGGGAAACAGGGATTCATTTTTATATCTATAGAAGAAGAAGAATCAAGGCTCAATTTTGTTTTTTTTTTTATACACCTACCGACACGTACGACTTGACGTCTGTCATCTGTCAATTAAAAATGTCAAAATGTGCACAACATCGATTGGCAATTTTGGCAAATAAGGTGATGTGTAAATATACTGTTTTTCGGTTTATTGACTGTAAATTGGCGACTTAACACGCGAAATTAATAAAATGATTTATATTAAAATATTTGTTTTATAAATTCCAATATGTCGAGTGCTTCGGTAAAGGAGTTTGGTAAAGCTTGGTGGTCGGAGGTATACAATAGAATCATCGGTGCTGTGGTGTTTCTTGATGATGCTAGTGCCGAGTGTCTACATTGGGACGGTGGCCTTTTCAACCTGCTGTCCGGGGGAGCGATTGCTGTCAAGAGTTTATCTCCGTTTGAGGTAAATATTCTCTTCAGTTTGCACACTAATGTTTAGGTAATCATCATTGAATTTTTCGTTCTACTGATTCAAATTGATGATACGTTCTGTTCAGTTGTGAGTGTCTACGTATATACAATCTGTAACAGCAGTACTGTACAAGGGAATGCTAACATTTCAAAGTTACAAGCAATATAATGTCATTACATCGTCATTGTTCAACAACATTCTGAGAAACCCATCATTATCACTTTGCAGGTTTGCAAGAAAGACCAGAAGAAAGCAGTGTTTATAACACAAACAACAAATACGCAGCTACAAACAATATCTGAGATAATACGGCACAGTGACTTGACCCACTGTATTCTCATATCATGTGTGAGTCTGGATGTGGTGTATCTTGAAGTGAATGATGGCAGAGATGTGAGTGATGTCATTGCTTCGGGTCGGGGACCCATTGAGGCAACCAAACAGCTTGAGATGATGCTGATTGGATGGATTGGAAAGAAGGTACAAAATCATAAGTTTTGTTACTTTGTTGATCAAATGCATTAACTCTTACCTACGTTTTATAAAACACAATCATTGTTTATTACAGCAAAGTGCAGTGGAAGTAGTACACATACCAATCTTCACTATAGCTCTATCTAATGTGGTGTTTGTCACTCCTCCATACCACAACATATATCCACTGTTTTATGACAAGTTAATTCCGGACACACCGTCTATAGACCTGCACACCTTGTCCAGTGAAGAGCGGTCTCAAGCACGGAGACTGGCTAGCGGACTCAACAATATGCTTGATTCCATGAATTTGAAGGAAGATATCTTTTATATTGGAACTTATGGTTCATTGTTAGCTGGCATTCTAGAGAATTCACCTGTTTCTCTGGCAAGACGGAGGGTAAGTTTCTGTTAATTTATATTTTATTCTAACAGGTATATTTCACTTGCTGTATAAGCCTGTACCACTAAACTGTTTGCAGATAGAAATGTTATCTCCTATGCTATGTTGAGAAACGGGTTGGGGGCTGCTTGCTATAAACCTACATCTAGTAGTGGCCTGATATTACACTATGTTTACCATTCTACATACTATCAATCCTTTAAACTTCATCTTCCAGAACTGCCTACACCCTGCTTCCTTGATCATTGTGGATCGCACTCTGGACTTGTGTGGTGTGACCAGCTATTCTACAGAATCAGTACTAGATAAGATCATGTCTGCTCTGCCCAGGTTTCCAGGACATTCCAATGAAGTAGCTATTGACGTGTCACCACTGTGTGAGGCTAATGTGTAAGTATTTAGAATGTATGATTGCGATCTACTCCTTCATTAATTTGAAATGTATGTACATACACCCATATCTATTTAGACAGATACTACAGAACTCCATATTTTATCAGTCTCACATACTCGCTGTATGTTTGTAATCTTTTGTTTTGTAAGTTTTGCATCCTTGTCAAAATCTCGGGAAGTTGTCATAAAAGACATAAATAATCAAAAAAACTTACGAGACCTGGGTAATAAATAATAAATATGTACTCGTATTTCAGAATACACCTCTTTCAAAGATCAGAGTGAGTACATCTCTCTATAGAAATAATTTTTTTTGATCTTTTTCAGTGGCGGCTGTACCTTAAGTGCGCTCGTGCGCTGAACCACCAATAATTCAAAAATTACAAAATATTAAGTACTTCATCTTTATTTTTAAATTACCATTTTAATAGTTATTTTTAAACATACAAAAACGTATAAAAAATTAAATCTCCAATTATGGTGAAACAGTTTGAGCGCTTTACTAAACTATTAAGACTTATTTTCCTGTAAAGACAAATTCTCGTGCGCTTCGGCGAGTGCACGAGGACTGCTAATATAACTTGTAGGAGATACGAGTTAATACGCCTGACGCGTGAAACAGAAGATAGTTCATAGAAATGTACCGAGTAATGAGTGGGTTTTCGAGCGCCGCACGTGCGAACCGAGGATTGCCGAAAGCACTCGATGTTTGACGAATTGGCGAAAACGACGCGACGGCAGCCATGATTGACATCTCGTTATCAGACTACCAGTATAGTTTCACTGTATGTGTGACGCGTTAATTATTGTTTATTTATATTACCGTAATTGTTTTTAGTTTTTGTTTCGATTTTTTTCGAGAACTTTTATTCTATACTGTGTATGGTGTTAATAACCGATTTTAATAAAAAGGTGATTGAACATTTCGCTTCAGAAAAATGTCGTCGCATTGATTTAATGTATAAAAAATAAACATTTTTGTTTTGTTGCATTTTCTAATTTTAATATTTTAGTAAAGTGCACCACCAGTTTGGTAACCCACCAGCCGCCACTGATCTTTTTGTAGGAAAACAAATGCAAAACTGTTAGAATATTTTTTTTATCAATAAGACTGATGTGACCCTTTAAGTTATTTTAAACGGTTTTTGCTTAACCACCAGGCTTTATCTTGCAGTATAAACCACCCAGAAGACGTGCAGCTAAGCCCCGGTTGTCTGTACCACGCGAACGACGACGCGTGCGTGCAAACGTACGAGTACATGATCAACAAGTCGCACAAAGAAGTCATGTTCGACCTCTACAACAAACTGTCTAAGATTGACGTACAAAAGTCGCCCAGTCCTAAGACACTGTTGAAGGTCACGCCGCAAAGCGTTGAGAAGATCGTTACGGCGTCTAAAGGTGATTTTTTGTTTTTATTTGCACCTGTAGGAAGTCAGTACATATGCCAGGGTTGCGGATTTTATTCGAAAGAGTTACCGCGGCTCTGGGACTCAAAGGGCATTAAGAGGAACACGAAACGAAAGGGTTTTAGTCCGTAAGATCCTGACACTCCCTTCCGCGCCGCCCAGAGCGTAAGAAGTAATTTAATGATTTGCCATTCTTAAAAAAAAAGGGATGAGTAAATGTTTTTGTTTGTTTTATTACCTAAAAACTAGAAGTATAAGAACACAAAATATTGCATGCTCTTTGTTTAATAATACTTCAAAACATTTTTGTCATATTATTATTTTCTACCAAATGCCTGACACTGCTGACCTAGTTATTGCTTATAACACAAAATCAGCTGATGAGCTGACACAATGTCTATTTAATAGAATGTTACCTTGCAAGGTGTAAATACTTTAAATCGCGCTTGTAAATGACGTTATTGTTTTGAATTTAAAATGAAACTTACTATAAAAACTAAACTATCATAGGAAAGTCAGCAAATAAAAAATAATTAATTAAAAAATAAATAATTCCAAGTAAATTATATTGATATCAAAATTATTAATGATAGGTCGTAATTACAGGAAACTATGACATCATCAGCAAACATTTAGGAGTTCTGCAGCAAGCGTTAGCAGTAGTACAAACATTGAAGTCACCAAAGCGCGCACAACAGGAACTTCTCATGAGTTTGGAGAAGCAGGTGCTTCAGAACTTGGCTGCCAGTCGTGATTCCACGAGCGTGCTGCATCAGGTAAATATATATATTTTTTTAAATTCCTTTTTCTTTTTTTGACAGTACCGTCTATTTTTGGAGGTCGGAAAATCATTGAATCAGATACTGTGATGTGTAAAAATGTAAAAATGAATGAAAATGTGACTGAACTTAAATTATTTGGCCTTCATGAATGTAATACTCACACTCAGCCAATAAATTTCTTTTAAAATCTCTAGAGGCCCTATTCAAGTCGATTTGTGGATTGGAAATATGACTATACTATAATGTTTTTGTTTAATATTATGCGACAAGCAAAATTAGTATCATAAATTAATATGAATCTTCAAACAAAAATAAATATTATGCGCAGAACCAGTATTTTCAATTTAAGTATCGATTTCACGTTTGCTTTGTGTGCTTGTTGATCCCCAAACAATGTTGGAGTAAACAAGCAAATACAATATAATATTTTCTCTTTTCTCTAATAACTATTTATTTCTTACAGATCAGCCACCTAATCAAAACTCGCAAGGACAGGAACCTACCTCTCGCAAGTCTTCTAGCTTTGCTCATCCACGTATACTCCCTCATAGGTACAGAAGTGTCTTTCTCCAAACAACATGAGGACAGCCTCATAGAAACGTTAAGCGTGGCCATATTCGAAGACCATAAGAGTTTGTACCATAAGAATGTGGAAACGGGAGTGACAGTCACTCCTGAGGATTGTGATGCGACGTCTAAGAAAGTGATGAGCCGGTTGAAGGATATCGCTCAGATGAGGAGGGTGTTGCACAAGTAAGTGTGTATTGTTGTATAAAATATTTCACCAATTCTGATACGTCAAATTATCTGTCAGATGATTTCACACCGATTGTGTTCTATTTTTAAATTCATTAAGAGGAGTAGGGTTCATGATATAAAATCGACCTGGTAATCAAATAATTTATTATCAGAATGTGACAACTGTTGCAACAATAGACTAAAATATTGCAAACCTGTTTATTAATGAGTCAGATAAGTCAACCTTTATTTTCATTGTTTCGCAATAATTTTATTATTTCTTTTCTGACATTAATTGCCACGTTCTTATCATTGTATATTTTTAATATCTACAGATACAACTCCGTACTGAAGCCATGCGAGACGGGAGTGGGTCACGAGTACCGTGGCGTTCTTCAGCAGTTGGTGGACGACTTAGTTGATACAGAACGACCTGACATGACCGACCTTAAACACAGGAACGACAGCATCAAGGATCTGCTAAGAAGTGGATTGAAGTAAGGAAAATTAAGATATGCAATAAAACTCTGTATAACGCCATCTAGCGGCGAATAGCTAACATATCTGAAAAGCGCCATCTAGTGGTGAGTAGGATCAACTAAAATAATAAAAAGCTAATATTTGTTTTAACTTTTTTATTACAGCATCTTAACTAGCAAGAAGAAAAACGCAAAACATCCGCTAGACAATTCCACAATAATCATCTTTGTAGTCGGTGGCATCACAGCCGAGGAATGCAAACGCTTGCATCGGAGTGTGATCACCAGCGGTATCGACAATACCGTTCTAATTGGTTCCACGAAGCTGGTCACTCCTGTCGAAGCTATGAGAGATGTGTTACCATTATAGCGACGCGAGAAAAAAGTGGTTAAGTCCTATTTCGATTATTGGGTCCGTTGCTCACAAATGCGGCGACGACGGCTCGCCACCCTGCTCGGTGAGCTGTAATTTCGTAAACAAAACCCAAAGTGTCGTAACGAACTATAAATTCTTTAAGTATTATCGATATAATACGATATAATGCAAATTTTCGTTAAAGTAGATGAAATGTTTTATGACTGATGTATTTTTATATAACTTTCCATTCTAGTTTATTTTATATCTGTACTTGCTCATTGACAGAATTCCAGAGGGACACTTCTCTATTTGTCTGCTCCTCCCTTTGTATGACATAATAATGATTACATTGTTGTATTGGGTGTCTTAGCAATGTAAGTATTATAAGTAGTTCTGGTAGAACGTTATTAAAATGTTGTTAACTACAGCTTATTTTGTGAAATAGATTATATTAAGCAGAGGCTACAAATAGCGCCGTTTTATTACGCATTAAAAAATGATGAATATAAATTAATATAAAAAAAATTGTTTATGAATATAATAATGTCCGTAGGTGTTCAAAATAGAATTAAATGGAATAATTCTTAAAACAGTTTATGAATGTCTAAATTGTATTCTTGATGCGGTAAATATGTACGTTTAAAAGCTTGTATAAAATACAACGCTTTAATTTCGGTGTTAAGTATTTCGTTGTTATTTGTTCATTTTCAGCTGTAAATAATCAATTATTAAAATATGTAAATGTAAGCTTAACGCAATGCAATTACAATGCAAAATAAAATACAATTTTTCTTGAATGGTTTTGATTATTTTTGCCTAGAATCTGTCATCGTCCAATTTTTGAAAAATACCTACATATTAGTTTGAAGGGTAAATAAAATTCAATTCGTAACATTTAAAAGTTTATTTTGCAAACACTAGTTTGTGACCATTTATGTCTAAGTAATCAGTTCACTCCCATTTCTGATAATTACTACAATTTTCCAGTTTAATGGGTCCAGAAAATAAGAAATATTACTCCCATTTATTTATATAAATAGTAATTACTTCGCCATACTAGATAACTGTCAGGAATGTTTTGGAATGGGCAACTAGATTCAATATTATTCTTGTACGTTCAAAAGTGCCTTTTAAATGGTCTAATAATTCGAGAAAGAAAAAAGAAAGTCAAATCATTTAGTTCAATTAGAGTCTCTAATTGAAATAAATGATTTGACTTTAACTTTTGACTCCAGGCTTAAAGAATTGTCAGCTTTTTGGTAACTGACAGTTATCAGTTTCATTGGTGGAGTGATGATATACATAAGCAATAGGTATCTAGATATTTTCATGGCGTTTTTTCATAGGAATGTCTATTTTTTTATGAAATTTCAGCAAAACTCTTACAGTTTGTTTACATAGAAGATATGTTATTGGTAATAATACATAGCAGTATATAAAAAAAGAGAAAATGATCGAGAATTTGTGCTAGAGTAGCCTCCAAATGAGTGGGGCAAATAAAAGAGAGTGTAATGAAAAAGTTTTCAATAATTTTAAAGAAATTGAAATGAAATAGGGTAGATGACACCACGAATCAATTGACGAACTTTTTATGACCTGTCAAAACGCGATTCTTCCTTAAACTTTGTATGGCAAAAGACAGCTGTGACGTTACTTTTGTACCGACTCAATTGACTAACTATTTATTAATTTGAAAGCAATTAGAAATCGAATTTTACATTTTCAGGGCTATAAAATATAGTGTTACTTTATAGAAGTTATGTCTTGGAATTATTGGTTAGGTGTCAACTTTGCAATTAATAATAATTTTATTAAAATTATCTATACATGTCATTTCTATAATAGAATAATTCATTTAGTGATAGTAAGTAGGTAGGTACCTAATACGTGTATGACACGATGTGAAATACTTCGGTATTTTTCACATTTTTATTGTTATTATTCCCCGAACATTAGAACTAAATGAATTAAAAATTGTCTACTAAAATATCTACTCAGTTTTAAATGCTTTCATATCATTTTAGTTGTAATCATTAAGTATCTAGCCTATTTACCAAATTCATAGTTTCTCTTCTAGATCAACTACTTCATGAAATGTTTTATGTATCTTCAATGAATAATATTACATAAATGCATTCAATAATTCATTTTGCCATTTGTTCTAATATCATAAACAATAGCATGTTTTATTAGGAAGACGGCCATATTTCATAATCCTATCTATACTATCGTTTATTTACTATCACATTTTTCTTGTAATAAGTTTCTTAATTCCTACTTTTTATTGTATCGCCAAATTACGTTAATACTTCGAGACTACGGTGTGGGCCCCCCACACGGCACTGTTACAGTTAAATCAAGCGAAAGAAAGAAACAATGTGTTATATAATATAACATTATCCTTCCCATATGTTTGTTTACCTTATCTTATTTACCTGTACTTTATTTTACATATATCTACATTGTTAATATTGTTTACTTCATTTATATATTACTAGCGACCCGCCCCGGCTTCGCACGGGTGCATGTATTATACATATAAACCTTCCTCTTGAATCATTCTATCTATTAAAAAAAACCGCATCAAAATCCGTTGCGTAGTTTTAAAGATCTAAGCACATATAGGGACAGACAGACAGGGAAAGCGACTTTGTTTTATACTATGTAGTGATTCTTTGAACTCTGTTTCAGTAACGATCTATTTAATCATCACTTATTGAACAGTAAATAGTCGTTAGCTAAATGAGGTACATTAGATATTAGCAATAGGTACATTAAAAAAAGTACAGGTAAATAAGATAAGGTAAACAAGCATATGAGAAGGAATGTTATATTATATAACAAATGGATGGCAGGTTTTTAAGTTCAGGATTGGAACAATTTGAAAGAACCAATAACAATTTACACATGCCATTTCTATGATTACTTACACACTCTATTGTTATATTTGAATAATGGAAGCATGTTTCGTGGACAATTTCTGGGCAAGTCAGCCAGAAAAAGTTTGATATCGAAACAGCCTCGTTCAGAAACAAACCACAAAACATGATCACACTTAGAAAAAAACATTTGTGTCCTTATTTCTACCAGATTCATATTAAAGTTTCATTCACGACATAAATATAGTAATACTTATTGTATAGTTAGTTAGGCACAGGGATATCAGTCCATGCCGGCGACATCGCCGCCCTTTCTGAAGTCCGCGTTGGCGTAGATCGCGGTTTTGTTTCTAAAGAGTGCGCTGATTATTGAGCCTCTGGTCCGGTACCGAACCATTCCGTGGCCTTTCGCCCGAAGACCTTTCACTATGTCCTGTGAATAGAAAGATTGTATGTTATTACAGTTGCCTGCTCTTCAAGTATCTGATAGATAGGTACAGGGGCGTAGCTGCCGCTGTATACGAGGCCCCCAACTACAGGGCCCCGCAGTTAGGAAGAAGGGGCCCCCAACAAATTTTGATACAGGGCCCGACTCAGGCATGTCACACCACCGGACAGGTACCTTTGTTGTGAGAAATGAGAGGAGTTTTAGGGAGTTGAGTCAAAGCAACTTTAATCAAGTCCTGCCAGTCCACTGCAGCTGGATTTAATGATTTTTAAGGACACCTGTCTGCAGGTCTGAGTGGAACCGTCTTTCCATATTGTTGGTAAGTAAAAAATGAGACTATAGTTGGATACGGTATGGACCCATGGCCAATCAGCTAATGGCAAACATCCCAAGTGCCTTCGCAAACGGGATAACAGCTAATGAATAACAGGTCTAAGCTACTAAGTGGCTTCCAAGTGTAAATCAACGGACAAAGATTATTAAAAATATTTCTTACATCTGTAACGCCAAATTCATATTCGACGTGCATCGGTGTGATCTGATGATGGATGCGGGCTTCGTCAACCGCTTCCTTTATTGATTGATCGAACCACAGTTTGCGTATTGTCACCTGGAAAGAAATGTTTGATTTTTTATGTAGTTTTGTGCCTATATAATTCGATTCGGAAGTAAGTCTTGAATAATATAAATTGATGGTGCTATGTTTAAGTTCAAACTCTTTAAAAATGAGTCGGCTAATCGATAAGGTTACATTAGAAGCACCGCCTGACACTCTTTCATGAATATACGACGGTAATGCAGCTATGTATTTCCATTAGCACAAAATTAAAAAACAATGGTCTCGAGGAAAGACCGGACAAAGGGATTTAAATTAAGAACACGTCGTAGATTTTATAGAGCCTCTACTTTTTGATACTTACCAAAGCCACAGAAGTGGTAATCTTAGTTCCTCCGGACGCGCCAATCACCAGCTTAGCATTGCCGTTCCTATCCACAATGATGCTTGGACTCATAGAAGACATGGGTCGCTTGTGCGGAGCAATGAAGTTCGGGGGAGAAGGCTTTAACCCGAAGAAATTTGTTATGCCAGGAGAGGAGAAATCATCCATCACATTGTTCATGATAATCCCTGTCTTGAGGGTCGAGAAACCGGCGCCGTAGCTATAAGAAGATAGAGTGGTTATGATTATGGATCAAGTTTCAGATTTTAATGGACTTATTGCGTTAAGTGTGGAAAGGTACTTCTGTTTAGAGTCTACCAATTATGTAGAAATGCCTATATAAACTTGCAATGTAGTGGAATCAGTCAGTCTAACTGACTAATGCTGGTTAAATAGTGGATTTTTAATCTTGCTGATTGGCGAATGTTTCTCGCTCATCGGAAAAGTGTAAGCAGCTACAAGTGTAAGTAACTTTAGAGACGAACACTTTAGGTCATAACGTTTTAAAGACTGTACCTAATAAGTTTCCTGAATTTCTTTCTTTGCAAAACTTACTAATAGTTAATGGAGCTGGTAACAGAAACCGCATCGCCATTGGCTGCGATGATAGATATGTGTGCGGTCCCAGCGTCAGGCTGGTTGTAGGTCTCGGCCCCGTAGGTCGCAGTGTCGTTGCTGGTGGCTGTGTCATTGATGCGGAGACGAACCTCCGCGCCGTACTCAGGAGTTGTCACGTTGCGGATTAACTGTTTATGAGAAAGTTCAAAATAATGTCCATTCTATCTTCAGGAGTTCAGTTATGCGAAACATTAAGATTTCAAAGCAACGAAAAATCTAATTTTACTGTTAGGTAATTGTCAATTAATCGGTTTTTCAGGGCTAAAATAAAGAACTTTTTTTAGAGAAGTTGTGTCTCGGAATTATTGGTTTGTGATGTCAAATATTCAATTGAATAGGCCATTAGTTAAAGTCGTAGCTATGTCCTACGTCTAGCTAAATCCTTTTGAATTCCGCTTTGACCCAACATTGCTAAATGCTGAATTCTAAAAATAACTTACCTACTCATCCAATACTCAAAGAACAATATAATGGTATCTATACCTAACGTCAGAAGGTTCATAAAGCTTAGGTACTGTTTTAAATTAGGTACTCATAGCTTTTTTGAAAATATAAGTATATAGGGCCAATTTTGCAACTAAACACATTAATTTTGTAAAATTCGCCTAAATGTCTGTTAGATTTTGAATTAACGAATGGTAGTTTAGTACGATCGGTTAGATTTTAGAAATCGGACAT
Source organism: Hoplodrina blanda (assembly GCA_949316365.1). Classification (NCBI taxonomy): domain Eukaryota; kingdom Metazoa; phylum Arthropoda; class Insecta; order Lepidoptera; family Noctuidae; genus Hoplodrina; species Hoplodrina blanda. The sequence continues at coordinate 10,897,836 of OX438592.1, forward strand.
ACCTATTCTTTTCCCATTCGACGGTCTTAAAAAATAGGGGTGTAAAGTTTTCAACGCACCTCTGACAAATCCAAGAAATCCAGATCTCCAAGTTTCGTCCTGGTCGCGTACGCATATTTGAAGGCTTCAATGATCCTGTGGTACGTGAGGATCTTGTCTTCCGTGGTGTTGATACTCGAGGCGGTGAAGTTGTAGCCGCTGAGGATGTTCAGGATGTTCACGAGGATGGCACCGCTGCTTGGAGGGGGTACGGAGTAGAACGTGTCTCCATTGCTCAGGGGCACCGCAATGGGGTCTGTTATTTTTGCTCTGGAACGTGATAAGTGATATTATTCTCTGATTTTAAGTGAAGGTGAAAAGTGGATTATAGAAAAGTCAAAAGTCGAGGACTTGAAGATAGTTGTCAAGGTTGAGGTTAGATTTGCACGGTGTTCATTGTATACACATCAAAAGTGTCTAGGGATCAACATCCCTAACAAATGTTAGGGATGTTGATCCCTAGACACTTTTGATGTGTGTATTAGGTAAACTTGGCTTTTCATTCGTATTTGTCTTATTGTCGTGGTCGCAAGTGTTAAGTGCTGTGTGTGGGAGGTTCGATTCCCGGGTCGGGCAAAGTGTTATTGAGTTTTTCCATTAGGAATATCTCAGTAATAGCCCGGAGTTTAAAGGTCTGTGGTGTGTGCCCCTGTGCCTCGGAAAACACGTCAAGCCGTTAGTCCTGATCTCTTCCCGGTTGTGAAAGATTGCCAGACGATCGGAATAAGAGGGTAACAGGACAGTTTGTGCATCTGTGTTTGCGCACACACCTGTGCACTAAAATATCTGTAGCGTAGGTACTTGAGCCTCTATTGAGATTTGTAGATTGGCCACCTTAGGGCTCCCACACATAAACACGATACGACGTCGCGTCGTACAACGATGCGGCGTCGTTTCACGATACGACGTCGCGTCGTGGAAATCTACGATGAGCATCGTAAAAAAACACGACATCTTAACGTAATGTGCCACGCACGATACACGGCACAATGCCGTCGATACAGTGGGGTGGTGTTTTAGTTCATTCCGAAAAATGGACCGCTCTAGACGCATTCTGCTTCTGCTGTTAATAAGAAGACAAAGAAAGAAAAGACAGATACTCAGAAGACGTCGTATCGTGTTTATGTGGGAGCCCTTAGCCGAAATTCAGTCAGAAGGATATTCTTACATATTATTGCTTTCATGGAAACTATTCCTTTTGGGCTGCTTAGACTTCGCTGTTTGTTTGTTTTTTAATTTTGTTTACTGTTTTTATAAATGTTCGAACCACGAATGCATTAAAGTGACCAATTTCACAGAAAACAAAAGATGACAAAAGCTGTGTCATGTTTGTTATTATATTACAAACAATAAAATACCTGCTCGACGATTTTACTTTATAAATAACACATAATAATATTTTTCCATATAAGTAATATCAATGAGTCACATTTTTCTGTCATTTAATCAGGTGCAATATTAAGTATTGTTTTTAATAATGACGGTATGTACCTATCTTACACTAATATTGAAAAGAGGAAAGATTAATATTTTTGTCTGTTTGTAAATTTGTTCAAAAACTACTAGACCGATTTTAATGAAATTTGGTACGGGGTTACTTTGAACCCCAAGAAAGGCCATAGGACACTTTTTATTCCGCGACTTCGTCTGTGATCGCGACGAACGGGGACGAAGTCGCGGACAAACGTTGGTAATACCTATATTTAAAAAAAAACACAAATTTATAATAGGTGACCATTTTATTCTCAAGTCATTCTTAGTTTTTCATGTTATCGACTTAGGAATGCGAAACGAAATTCAGGTATTAGTCACATTCATGGTAAGTTAGGTAAATGATTGAATGTTCAATAATTTCTGTTTGAAAATGATTTTTCGACCATTGGAATTTTCTTTACATACCTAAGTAATACGTATAGTAGGTACCTACTCGTTGCCTACTGGGTAAACTCCAAAAAGTTCAGACAATATTTTGATAAGAAAATAAGTACCTAGTCCATGGCAGATAACGCATTTAGCAACTTGTTACGGCAAAGTTGACTTCATTCAGTTCATTAAAGAATCAAAACTGCTTTGTTTTTCACCAGTTGGCAGTGCTATCCTGCTTCCCTTGCCTTTATGTAAAACTAGCTTTTCCCTGCAACTTGGTTCGCGTCAAAGGTGATTTCTCCATTCATGCTTTGGACCCCCGTTTCATCCCTTTAGGGGATGATTTGGAAAATGCTTTCTTAGCCGATTTCTACTAACTATAAACTAATATACAACCTGAATTTTAATCCGTTGCAAATCTTTCAGGGGGTACTCATGAATTAGCTGTTTTTTTTCACATTTCGTAATATGTCCCTTAATAAAAGTTGTTCATGTTCATGAGTACCTACATTCACCCCCTGAAAGATTTACAACGAATAAAAATTCAGTTTGTATACCTATCTATACTCAATTTAAATAAAATATAAAATAATATTTCAAACTTCTAGAACTCAAGGCATACCTACTACATAACATCTGTTCAAAAATCAATAATGATGTAATATGGGGATTGTTTAAAAACAAGCTAAGGTGAGTCAGTACCTACTTCAAATATGTACCTATCTGGGTAGGTGTTATGTAGCTAGGTAAGTACCTACTGTACTGCAAACTTCTTGAACAAAAATGGCGCGCATGTGCAGTCAGTCAGTATAAAATATCAATGATACTAGACAGCTGTGAGCTTATCGGTTTAATATACGATATCCTATGAAGAGTATCTTTTATTGTGCTGGGTGTAGGGCAAAGACCTCTTCTAATACAGATACCTATCGATAAACATCGTCAGTGGCGTAACTTTATCATCTGACGCCCGTGGCAATATGGCAAATTCCCTCAGAGCCCAGGGCCCAGGGCTTTTACTTAACCTTTTGAACGCCAGAGTATAAACGTATCGCCGATTCGCCGTAGGTACCCTTGACGCCAGGCCACTTTTTGTGTCAAATGACCTTCATAAAAAATTGGGATTCCAAAACTTGATTAAATTGTTTATTTCGTAATATGGTACCTACGTGTATTTTGTCATAATATTTGTGACTTTGGCGTTCAGGGTAAGATTTCGTTTGTCACATTATGTGACAATGGCGTTCAAAAGGTTAAGTAACTAGATCCCCCGCACCACCAAAGAAGGTACCGCGACTAAAAAATTAAGCAACTGATGTGATTGTGAATGCGTTCGAAAATTGATTCTTTGCTTATGAAAATTGCGTTTAATAATTAATTTAAATTTGTTTATGGTCTTCAGCTATGTGACACTTTAATTGATTTTAAGCACTTTTATATACTTAATGTTTTTTTTTTAATTGTTGATAATGTTAGGTTAGGTACTTCTAATTCTAAGTTCGCGGCCTTTCGGGCTGGGGGCCCCGCCAGCCCGGGGGCCGTGGCATTTTGCCAGTCTTGTCACCCTATAGTTACGTCACTGAACATCGTGTTAGCTTATTGCATCTGAGTTATCTCAAGATTATTAAGTTTCTTTACGATATACCTATGTAGGTTCTAACCTTTTTCTTCATCGCTAATGAGAAATGGAAAACTATTCCCATGACTTATGAAGCTGGGCTGGCTATCACAACATTGAAAGAGAACCCAACAATGAGTTTTAGACTACGGCAGTTCGGCCGGTTCGGCGCCTTTTCATATTGTTTTGTTACAGACAATAACATAATAGTTCATGTAAACGCAATTTATAGCGTCAATTATCACTCGGATTGTCGAAAGTTCAACTCGGTCACAAAATGTTTTTGCTCGCACACACTCGGTGAAATCATCGATATTTTTGTAAGTAGGTACACGAGCACTTAACCTTTACGTTTCATTTTTATTGAAAAGCGATACCTACTTACTTACTTACGGATATTTTAATATTTCAACAGATGTCAGTACCTAAGTACTTACTTAATTATTTGTGAATGGAGCAAGTCCCTTCAATTGTCAATGAAACAAAACACGATCAATCATGTGATATCAGGAAATATACGTCGCTTGAGGAATTATAATAATGTATTGTATTTGTGTTATAAACTGTGACAATGGAATTCCTTGTTGTGTACCAACCTATATAGGGCTCCCACACAAAACCACGATGCGATGCGATACGATGCCGTGTCGCAGGAACTTCGGGAACTTTAATTTTTACAGGAATTCGCAGATATTTGCGATGCGATGCGAATTCGCGGTTTTGTGTGGGATCCCATAGTTATTATGTATTTTGTAACGGACTAAGCTCGCAGAGTCAGCAGAACGACCTGATGACACTGAAATTTTGAGAATAGACCTGTAGAATAGATGTACCTATCAAGTTACGAAGGTATATGTCAAATGTATATGCGTACCTAAGGTACATTTTGTACCTGATGCCCGAAAAAAGGCCCAGCATTAAAGCTAGCAAGTCCTCATTTTCTTAACTACATTCTTTTCTCAATTCTCAAAATTTCGGCTATTCTAAAATGACATACCTATTATGTCGAGTATTGTCGAGTGACTATAATCTTTGACCATTATCTGTTTTACTTTTCTATTTATATTATATACCTTCTGAAGTTAATACAGGTGTACTTATAATAAAGACAATGACGTCATGACTTTATTTTCATTCAGAAAACGTACCTATACATATAAGTGACCTTTGTAATTATTTAAAATAGCAGGAAAAAGAGCCAGGCATTACCTACCCTGCCTCTTAAGGCTAAAGCCATCAAAAAGCGTATTCTTAATTCTCGGTCTCTGTTTATGTAAGAGCAATGACCCTAAATTTCTCTGGGTTGGGTAAAAGCTTCTTGCCAATGTATTTTACTTCCTTTGCCGCTGAGATAATTGATAGAATCTACAATTACTCGTAGCGTATATAATAGAAATATCTTTAGCTTAGTTTTCCAATATAAACTAACCTGAATTTTCTTTATACTTAATTCATATAATTACCTATGTAGTTCTGTCAAATTAATTCAATATGCCAATGTGCTACATTTCTATCCAGTAAAAACAGGTCAAAGAACATTAAAAATAATCAAAATAAACAGGAATTTTTATGTGTTATTTATTTAAATTATTTTTATTAAATGTGTTGTTTGTTTTGTATGTAATATGTTTGTGTTGTGTGTGTTTTTGTCTTGTCAGAAATCCAAAATTATAAGCCTACCTAAAGGCTTAAAAAATGAGAGAAATGTTGACATGGATTGGTTCGTTTTGACAGAATTAAACCCAATCAGGATAATTACATTATGAGTACATGCAGTAAAAGCGGTCATAAGTGCTGTAGCATACAAAGGTTTGAAATTTTGAATTGCTGTGAGCACGCGGTATAGACCGTACCTACATCTGTGTGTAAATTGATTATGTAGAATTCGCACACGGTGTCGAAAGGTCGTAAGTTAAAAAGTGTAAATCTATTGCTTTATGAGATTGCTAATCCACTTATGATCCGCTACTGTACCTATTGTAGTCTTTAATGCGGAAAAAACTAACTAGGTACGGTTATACAACAATCCAAAAATTTCACGAAATCTACTTACTCATATTGTCTCAGATCTTCAGCAGTGATGATGCTGCCAACCCTTTCAAGGTCATCCAGTAAGTCTGCAGCCAGGGTCCCGTTGTACAGGTCATCGCCCCCGTTCTCAGCTACTCTTTGGAAGGTGTTGCATAAAGCCTCGCTGGGCTTCACCATTGTGCCAGGCTTGTGGAACTGTCCCTTGGCCGTGTTGAAGTACATTTTTCTGGTGGAAGGGAAATTGGTTAGCTTCCTTGTATTGTTAAATATGGGTAGAGGAAAATGGTGTGTGGTCTTAGTTTGTTTATTGTGTCTGTGTTTTTAAACAGGATTTGTTTTTTGTATACCTATGACTATGTCCGGAAACGGAGAAATATGGTTGTTCTTGTTGCTATGAACCTAAACTCACAAACACATTACACTCTTTAAGTTCTAAACTTCAACTCTCTCTTTCTCTCTCTCCCTTCCTATACCTTTCGCTCTCTCTTTATCCCTTTCCCTCTGTCCCTCTCCCTCTATACCTCCCTCCCCTCTATCTCCCTCGTTCTCCCTCCCTCGCCCTCCCTCTCCCCCCTATCCTTCATTCTCTCTCTCTCCCACACCATCAAGCTCATCCGCCTTCTTTTTCGATCTCTCTCTCCCCGTCTCCCTCAAACTCCCTCCGTTCCTCATTCCTCTCATTAAATCTTATTTAGAACTAGCTGTCCGCCGCGGTTACACCCGCGTCTTTGGTTACTGCTCCGCTCCCGTAGGTCGTAGCGTGATGGTATATAGCCTATAGCCTTCCTCGATAACTAGTCTATCTAACACTGAAATAATTTTTCAAATCGGACCAGTAGTTCCAGAGATTAGCGCGTTCAAACAAACAAACACTGCAGCTTTATAATATTAAAGTATAGATTTGCTTTCAGGAACATTCTAAGTAGCTAATTATGTACATGATATAGTTGAGTAGTACCTAAGTATTAAAAATCCTAAAATCAACTAAAACAAAGAACTTTGTACCTAATCTAATAGATTAGGTAAAATATTAATATGATTTAGTAATACTAATTACATAATAATCTGTAAATCTGTTTGTTTTGAAACGATTCGTTTATTTTGTTATTGTCAGCTATCATAATTAATTAGCTTTAGTAGACAATACATTCTTTTGTTTGTTTTATAAATATTATAGGTATGTATATATATATATATATATATCAATTACTTGACGAAATCACATACTTACGTATACAAAAAAGACAAATAATAATTATATTAACTAGCATAATTTTACTAAAAATAAATGTACTATATTTAACACTACATTTAAAAAAGCACTTTTCTTGTATGGTCTTCCGTAATTTTAACGTGTGACGGTGACCGTGCTCCCGTAAGAGTCCGTCATAACCCTCCGTTATCCAAAGACGAAGGGAATCTAAGAGGACTTCCGCAAGAAAACTAAAGGGAATGTCTCTGCTATTAGATGTTATAATCATCTTCAAAGTAAGTATATATCTTCAGGTAACCAAATTATAAAAAAGGAAACACACTATAAGACTTGTGCCAGTTAATTAACATAAACTTGGCGTTGAGGAAACGATGTTTACTTATTTATAGCATAAGGAAGTAGGTGATAAAATACTAAGACAAAGTTTACATTGTATAGTATTAGTACAAAAGTAACTACCTACAAATCTTCGATTATTTACAAGTCTCATATTTGGGGGAAATTAAAAAGTGTATAAAAATGCTTCGTCATTATCACTTTTCTGCCTTTGTTCCGTGTTACTTGGGGTCGGTCCTAAAGGTTTTCTTCTTTCATTCCGTCCTGTTAATCGTCAAGCTATCACTGACTCCTTTTTTGACGAAAAAGAAAGAGAAGACCTTCTCAATTTGACACGTATACCTACATATTTTTTTCTGTTATGCATAACTTTTTACAGGGTAGTCTAATTTCGATGATTTTTTTTTTGGATTATGCCACAAAGTTGGTCCCATTTAACACAATCATACATCTTTTCTATAGCCTTCCTTTGCTTTTTTTCCATCCATCCACATCGTATGTACTGATACTATATTTGACTGAACTATTTTGGGTGCGCTAAATTATGTGTGTCGTAGCAATATGCATGCCTTGGCACGAACCCGTTTGAATCATCTTTAGTCCAGCAAGAATCATCTTTATGAACTAATTCACATACATACAGGATGATTTTTTATTTATTCCGTATCTGTTAGGGGGTGAAAATACTCATGAATACGAACAACCTTTACCATGGGAACTCAGAAATATGAAAAATTGTGCGTTTGGGAGACCGAAGTTATAAAATTACAATAATAACACAATATGTATTAGATCCCGTATGAAAGAAAACAAAAATTAAGTGTAAATAAAATAAACAAGTGTTTATAAGTGAGCTTATACAGCTGGCCGCGCACAATGCTTGCTGCTTGAATCTCGATACTCGCACAGACCCGTATATAAAAAGAGACAGGGAGAAAGAGAGTAAGGGAAGGTCGCTTGGGGGGAAAATATTGTTAACTATTAGCCGCAATAAATTTAACATTACCTGAGATGAGGGTCATTCTTGATATACGTAGCGCTCTCGAGCCCATCGTACATGACCTTGGATATGGGGAAGCCGGTTCTGCACAGGTCAAGGCTAGGGGCTATTAGGCTGTCCCAGGGCAACTTGCCCCATCGCCTGTGTGCTGCCCACATGCCTCGTAGCTCGCCTGGCACGCCAATGGCCAGGGGACCTGATAAATATAATAAAATGTTGGTTCTATTTAAATATGCTATGAGTGTAATGTATAAAATATAAGTGCACTTTTGCATGCTCATCTTTTAGGAGGTTGCCAAAAAGACATAAATAATCAAATAAAATTAAATAAGTACTTGTTTTTTTTAGTTATTTATGTGAGATAGTATTTCAGAAAACACCTTTTCAAATAACACAATCACATGATTTTACACACAAAAAACGTCGGTTCCATAAATGTAGGTATGCTCTAAGTTAAGTACTTAGTATGTGATGTGTCTTTTTACCCCCATATAGGTACAGTAAGCGGACATAAGTGCAGTAGCATGTTTTTTTATGGTGGCAAAAATCATCAAATGAGTCCTTCCGCCCTGGGTGGGGCGGAAGGGACAGTCAGACTTTTACTGACTAAAAACCACCTTCTTCCTTCTGTTGCCCTTTACGTTCCGGGGCCACGGTATCCTGTTAAGACGTCCCGCAACCCCGGCAGGCGTTTGGCCCCGTTGGGGCCGCGTCCCTGTGCTGACAGCTCTTTGAGGCGCGCGCGAATAGAACGCTAAGGTTTAAATTGCTGTGAACACGCGATATAGGCCGTATCTACATCTGTGTGTAAAGTGATTATGTATTAACACAGAACCTACGAACATCTCAGAATTCGCACACGGCGTCGAAAGGTCGCAAGTTAAAAAATGACAATCATTGCTTTGTGAGATTGCTATTCCACTTAATAATATGACCACCACTGTACCTAATATGTTGCAGATCTAATGGCGTCTTGTTAAATATTAAGTTTACAGGTTGCAGTTGGCTGGTGATTTACATAATGATGTAGTCTAAGCGACTCCGACCGGTTTTTATAATGCCTCGTAGTTGATCCCCAGCAAAAGATCAACGCTGACAGCATAATACATTAACTATTTAACCCACGGTGCCTACACCTGAATCGCAATATTTTGTTTCTCATACATAACATCACGCCTGTAATCCCCGAATGGTTAAGCAGAGGTGTACCCATTAGTACACCCACATTTCGACAGTTATTTTTAAGTCCCATGTTATATGAGGCGAGCCATATAATCAAACCAACCGTTCGCATTTGTACTTAATAATATATCATCATCATCATATCAGTCTTTGGACGTCCACTGCTGAATATAGGGCTCCCCCATAGATTTCCAATAAAACTGATTGGAAACGGCTTGCATTCAGCGCGATCCTGTGGTCTGTATCAGATTGTCTGTCCGCCTTGTGGGTGGACGTCCTACACTCCGCTTGCCGCAATATAGTAAGATCTACGGTTATTATATTGGTTTTAATTGTGCTGGGCTGTCGGCCTATTCCACTATGGGACGTTAACTGTACCTACGATAACATATCTTGCCTAACAAACCATTAAAACCACAAGCGTAACGGATTCGTGGTTAACAATATTTTTTGATATCTGCTTCAAGTTTTAAAATCTGGAAAGTTCTGTGCAGTAGTTTAGCTTGGCCTAGACGGGTCGTGTATAATAATAATAAAAAGTATTTATTGCATATTAGGGTATTTGTAGTACATCATATTAAAGTTTAGTATTTAATTAAGCGTAGTACTTAAACTAACAAATATGTGTGTATCAAAATATGTTGGGGGACTTTCTATAACTTCGGCGTATGCCGCTTGGATTACAGGTGTGGTGTTATGTTATGTCACGCATAGATTTTTTTCAGAGATGGTAACGCTAGATAGGACCCCCACCCCCACCGGCTGATACAACGTCCCTGGTTTTGTGAAAAACGCGATCTCTGCGTTATTTTTATACATATTGTGCAACAAACTTGAACATAATTCTGCTGAACAAGACGTCTTACTGTTATTGTTATGAAATATTGGAGTTCAGTGGCCTGCAATTTATTTACACCTTAATTGAAATGTAGGTAATATTTAAAGGTAAATATAATGTAGGTATACATAAAAATGCGGTCTCCAATAATAATCATGAGCTAAATAAATCGATGGAAAATACCATTAACGAACGATGTAAAAAAAACTTGTTTTTTAATTATAATAACTATCTATTTTTAAAATTGTTTTTTTGTATGATATAATCTTTAGAGGTTACTGGTCCGAATATAAAAAAAAAATATTACAATAATAGAAAGCTACCTACACTACTGCTACTGCCGAGAGTCATAGGATATTTATTTTATATATGTATACCTACTTGACTTCTACGTGGACGAAGTCGTGGGAAAAAGCTAGTCTATACTTCTATACTAATACTAATACTAATTACTAATAATATTATAAAGAGGTAAGTATCATTTGTTTGTAAGTTTGTATGTAGGGGATAATCTCCGGAAGTAATGAACCGATTTTGAAAATTGTTTCACAAATTGGAAGCTACGTTATCATTGAGTGCTATAGGCTATATTTTATTTTCAAAAAATTAGGGATCCGTAAGAAAAATCACGCGAACGAAGTCTCGGGGCGAGTGCTTCGGTAATAAAATTCATTTTATATACTCATATTATTTAAAACTGAAGACGTAATTTGTTTGTTTGAACGCACAAATCTTCGGAAGTAGGTACCTACTAAGTACAGTATGTTGGCAAAGACGTCTGACCCACCCTAAAAACAAACGAATTTGAACCCTCAGCTTATAACATTAAGGTTTATTCAATTTATATGAGCTTATCAGACAAGTGCTCGAGAACTCGATGAACGAATACAATACCAAAACAGACACGCAAATTTGATCTTTAACACGTAACTTTAAGGTAACATTGTCGGAGCTACCGGTATTATATAATTTTGTTAAGCTATTTTAATCCTTATCTCGTTGACATTAAAGTTGAAAAGCTTTTAAATTACACAACATAATTTTATTACAAACCAATCTTTAATTTCGCGTATTCCCAACAAGTTCTTGTGGCTTAGCGGTTTAATGCTGGATTGGCGACTAACAACATGTGGGTGTCAAAACACAGTCCACCTATTATCAGTTTCTTTTTTAATTTGTTTTCATTTCTACAATATTGGTTGCATTATTAAAGAACGACCAATATGATTTACGTCAATTTATCTTGTTAACAGGTGGGTAAATTAAAAAACTTTAAAGTTCACAGAATTTAATAAGGCAAGGTAAAATATTTTTGCGCGTAGTCACTGCATACCCGTAGCATTTAAAAATACCAGTTTTATAATGAATACTAATATTTATTTTTCAACTACCCACTTATTACAAGTTATGCGAAAATATTACCATTTTAGAAAGTTTTTATTTGAAGATTATCCGTCTATAGTTCTTTACAATAATACAAGAAATAGTTTTTAAATAAATTCTAAATTGAAAGCAAAACAATATGTTCGTCGCAGGATTTGATCTCGCAACTTGTTTTTCGCAGTCTCATATAAAGGCCACGAGACCAGAATTACTTGAATGCAATCATTAAAATAAGCTATTACACTAATAATATTATAACAAGTAGTTATAATATATAACCTAATGCTAACGTAATAAAGATCAAATTTGCGTGTCTGTATTATGATTGTGTTTGTTCATCGAGTCCTCGAGCACTAGTTTGACAAGCTCATATAAATTGAATAAACCTTAATGCTACAAGCTGAGGGTCCAAATTCGTTTGCTTTTAGGGTGGGTCAGACGTCTTTGCCAACAGACTGTACTATAAATTCTTTTGCTAATGGGAAGCTATCCCTGAAGGCTATAGGCTATATTTTACTATAAAAAAAATTGGGATCCGTAAGAGAATCACTAATTTTATTCTTCTATCCATACTAATATTATAAATCCGAAAGTAGCTCTGTCTGTCTGTCTGTTACGTTTTCACGACCAAACCACTGAACCGATTTTGATGAAATTTTGTTTGGGGTTAGTTTGGAACCCAAGGAAGGACATAGGCTACTTTTCAAACCGAGACTTTGCAGTAACCGCATTTACGCGGACAGAGTCGTGGGAAAAAGCTGTTAAGAATAAATGAAACAACAGTTGCAAGCGTCGTCAAGCAAAAGCAAGAAACCACCTTATAGTTCCTAGACTATCTGTGTAGGAGGTAAACAGGCTACATAACGGTGTTCCCAGGCAGGTAATGGATTACCAAGCCGCTGTTACTTAAGCCAAGCGGTACCGACCAGCTCTTAGCATCATTCGACGACCTAAATGTGGCTTAAAATCCGCTTTCCACGCAAGCGCAGACCCACCGTTGTGGGAACGGTGGGCATGCCCACAATATAAATTCGCGAAAAAAACTTTAGTTTGAATTTGAAATTTTAAGTAAGCACCTAAATAAAATTGTTCATTGTGTGTTTGTCAGCTTTTAATAAAATCTGATTTGCTTTCAAGCTGTAAAAGTTTTATTAAAATCTGTTCAATGGTTTAGAGTCTAGATGCGATAATGTGGTGATTAAGTCCAACTCGTACTTAGCCGATTTCAAGTGACCGCGACCACAGCCTTTTTGAGGGATAGATCCGCGCTCATCCTATTGGTATTTTTGTATACTTTATGTACTGACTTTATCATAATAATTTATTTTCGGCGATATTTAATTTGTAATTTAAAAAAAAAAACACCATTCCTTAATAGGCTATAAGTGGTATACAGCCTCTTTTACATTTCAAGTAAATACTTATGGCTGGCTGTTTCACGTAAAAAAAATCAAAGATGCCATATAATTATGTATTTTAAAAAATCTTCTTTTTTTCTTTATTTTATTAATGTCATCCAGAATTATTTTTACATAAATGTGCCAGTTTTCATTGAAAGAACATAATGAATAAATACTTTTTATTAATTTCGATGCAGGCAACGATTTCCACGCTCAAAAAGCTCCCTTTGTTTTAAGTACTTAGTTTACAATTGTAAAATACAAAAAAAGCTTTTTTTCTAATTTTAAAGAATCCAGTTACTTCTTAAAACGTTAGTTATCTGTCGCTGAAAGTCCCGTCAAAATCGGTCCAGCCGTTCAGAAGTTTAGGCGGAACACAGACAGACACACAGACAAAAAATTAAAAGGATTTTCAGGTCTAAGACATTACAAACAGACATTTCAATTTTATTAATTTGTACATAGATTTGAAGTTTTACAAGTTTCAATAAGAGAAGAACTAATTGGTATCTGACATTTTTTATTTGCACCCATTGTAACGATTTCCTACCTAATGCCATTCATAATAGCTTTCATTTTTACTATTCATGAATAATCGCATTTCTTACCGTTACATTTTAGTCGCATACACTCATTCTTACGCAATAGTTTTTTGCTATATCCAAAATGCATCTCATCATGTCTCTTCAAACTACATTATTTTATACAGATTTTATTTCATTTATTTTTTATTAAGAAAAACATCTCATCCCCACACACACTAGGATTTTTTTCCTGTGTAGTGATTGCGTTTATAAGCATAAATACTCACATTCACAAACAGCCAGACCCGGAGTAGTAGGCCATACAAATATTTGTTTCGAACGGGAATCGAACCCACGACACGCAGCGCAGCAAACGATCGCTCAGCCACCGTATCGCCAGTTACTTATGGTCTTTTCACGAGACTAAAGGACTGGCGTATTCTTGGGCCAAAAAATCAGCATTGCCATACAACGTCCCAATACTTCCAGGCTTTTGGGCACGTGTTCCGTTGACAACAATGTGGTCCAGTTTTTTTTATTACCTACCTTATATAATATTTATATGGTTTTTATGGAAACATATAATAAATAAATATCTCGCTACGATAACAGTTGCATAAAAGCTTAATGAATTGGAAAGGCTGCATGCCGCGAGGCTTACAATGCTGCGAGTGAAACTGAACGCGACCGGCGCCGGCGCAGAGGCTTAGCTCAGTCTTGATTGGACGACATTCGAAGAGAAAGCATTTACTTAGAGAAATTCGCAATGACGTAGGTACTAAATATCACACGAGCTTGTTATCAAAATAATTTGGATTACGATCTTTGTATGGATTTGCCCTGTACAGATGTCAAATGTCTTGCTTCATAACATAACATAACCTGGCAGAGGTAGAGGCAGAGGTATGAGGTACCTTTGAGATGGTATGAGAGATATGAGAGGTAATGTAGTGTAAATTAGTACCTACACTACATTTCGACATTTATGTTTTACTAGCGACCCGCCCCGGCTTCGCACGGGTGCAATGTAATTATACATAAACCTTCCTTTCCTTCCTTAAAATCCGTTGCGTAGTTTTAAAGATCTAAGCATATATATACAGACAGACAGACAGACAGGGAAGCGACTTTGTTTTATACTGTGTAGTGAAGTCCAATGTAATAGGGGCGAGCCTATATGGCCATCAACCTGGCACAAATCCAAAGCCCGAGGCTGCTACTGAGAAATTCCTGATGGCATAACCCAATAACACTTTTCCCGACCTGGGAATGAAACCCAAAACCTCATGCTCAGCAGTCGTTCTTTGCGACCACTACACCAACGAGGCAGCTTACTTCAATACTCCCGAAATACTTAAAATAACTACCAATTATTTCAACGTTAAAATCCCTTTTCTTGAATCTGTTGCCCCTTTCAAAAGGTAGTTTTGTATGGAGAAGAATAGGCAAGACACTCTATACGTACTCTTTTAAAATCATTGTTTTACAATATTTGCATACAGAACCATACATTATTACACTTAAAAAAACTACTATAATATCATAACACGCAAAAGGAACTTATATTACAAATTAGGAATTGTCGGTAGAAATGTGTCTAAAGATACATTCCCCCTAAATTTCTATTCACCCCGTTTTTCTATATGCTAGACATTTCGAACCGATAAATTCAGCTCCTAATCGTTTGACTTTGCCAACAAGCGAAGGGTGAATTAATAATAACATTTCAGAGGGGTGGAAAGGTCTAGAAACGCCCCTACATACAGACCTAGCTAGGTTTATAAATAACCTAAATGTCAGGGATCGATGAAGGCTATAAAATAATATATTATTATGCCGATCAGACCAGCTCGTGGCTAAGTAATAACAGCCGCACGTGTCGATGCATCAAGTTAAGCTACTCTTGCCGGGGTTGGTCTGTGGATGGGTGACCATCGAGACTCATCCATGCCTCGGAAAGCACGTTAAGCCGTTGGGCTGTCATTTGTGGATCTTTGACAGTCGTTACGGGTCGTCAGAAGCCCGAAAGTCTGACAACCAGTCTTACCAAGGGGTATCGTATTACTCCTATCCCCTAAAATTATACTCTGGCTGTACAGTGCGGTGATACGCCCCATGATCACTTATGGGGCAGTGGTCTGGTGGCCCAGGACCAAACTAACCACAGCCATCAATAAACTACAACGAATGCAGAGACTAGCATGCATGGCGACCACGGGCTGCATGAGGACCACTCCGACGGCAGCACTTGAAGCCATGCTCGGGCTACCCCCGCTACACCTCTATATTCAGCAGGAGGCCACAGTAGCTGCTCTGCGGCTAAGGACACTAAATCTGTGGAGCAGGAGTAGCACACAACACACTGCGTTACTAGAGGAACTCGGCGACGAGCTTCCAATAACGAAAGCTATCAACGACAGGATACCCAAGCAATTTATCTTCGATAAAAAATACAAAATCCAACTGTTTGAGGACCAACGTTGTGAGGGTCAACGCCCCACGGAGCTTCGGATCTTCACGGACGGATCCAAAACAGGTACTGGCACAGGGGCCGGGGTATTCTCAGAAGACCTCAACATGCATATTGCCACACCACTGGGGACTCACAACACGGTGTTCCAGGCGGAATGCTTGGGCATCTCTCTAGCAGCATCAGCCATACTGGCCAGGCAGGTAACGGGGCAACCCATTCGCATACTGTCGGACAGCATGGCGGTACTTCAAGCTCTAGACAGCCACACGGTTAACTCCGGGCTAATACATGAGTGTCACCACAACCTAAACAAGGTCGGTTATCTCAACAAACTAACTATTCAATGGATCAAGGGACACAGTGGCTCGCGTGGCAACGACGCTGCAGACGAGCTAGCCAGAAGGGGTTCGAGTGCAGTCGCTGTGGGTCCTGAACCCATAGTACCACTCCCTTTTGGGCACCTACGCACCATGGTAAGGAAACGCGCCAAGGACCTACACCAAACACTATGGACCGAGATCGGCGAGTGCAGACAGGCGAGAGAAGCCTTACCTATAATCAACAACCGGTTCACGAAACAAGTCCTTAGACTGTCCAAACAGCAGTTTCGTTTGGTAACAGCTGCTGTAACTGGTCACGGATCGTTCAATAAACACCTTTTTGTCATAGGGGTCACAAACAGTCCACTGTGCAGAGCCTGCATGGAGGAAGAAGAGACAGCAGCCCACGTGCTTCTACACTGCCCTGAGGTCGCCACATACAGGGCTAAATACTTCGGAAACCCAGGTAACCTGCGGGAGATAGCCGGCAACGTCAAGGCGCTGTTGGCGTTTCTCGGGGAGCTGGGGTGGATCGAATGACTTTATTCCCACCCGTACGCAAAATACGCGCTTGGACGTGGAGTTGCGGAAACCGGCCCGTGTATACAATACAATACAATCGTATTACTCAGTTTCTGGGTTGTGGAGGTCAGATAGGCAGTCGCTCCATGTAAAATACTGGTATTCGCAGCTGCATTAGGTTAGACTGGAAGCCGACCCCAACGTAGTTGGGAAAAGGCTAGACAGATCGATTGATTATGCCAACCAGACCCCTCGCAATAAGTTTATTCGCAGACAAAACAAAAGGGAGGGTGAAAACAAAATAAAGCAAAGTTGTATAAAATCCGGTATCTTTCAATTGTTTTTGTTTATTCAACTGTTTTATTGGAACAATATGTTGATAATAAATACGTGCTGTATGTAGTACCTATTAAGTATAAAGAAATATCTAGAACGTTTTCAATACTGTTGATTATACATGTTGATAGTCTTTTGTTTCAAGCACGCATGTACCTAACAAGGATATTTGTTCTTGTGTTATGTTCCAGATTTAAATTACTTGTATTGCTTGGTTTCCTAATATCTTCATATTATAAACAAAGGGTGAATCTTTTTTTATATAGCTTCTCGCCGACATTTGTTATTCCTCCACCGTTTCACCCCGCCACGGCTTGGAAATGCGGAATGCCAATATTGCTCATAAAATTATGCTGGTCTTGAAATTATTAGAATTTTTTACTACAGGAGGGATCTAGAAAGTTCGATATTACAACATTTGCTTACGTTTTATTCTTTGCAGCTAACATAACATAACATCACGCCTGTAATTTCCAAAGGGTAAGGCAGAGGTGTACCTATTAGTACACCCAAATTTCGCTTGTTATATTTAAGTCCCATGTAATACTACGAGCCTATTGCCGTCAACCGGGCACTAATCCAGACTACTATTCGCTACTATTGAGAAATTCCTGATGGAAAAACCCAATAACACTTTGCCCGACCTGGGAATGGAACCCAAGACCTCAGGCTCAGCAGTCGCGCTTTGCGACCACTAGACCAACGAGGCAGTGAAATGATTGGTTAGACTAACGTATGGCATGTATGGGTCTCGAATACCAATCCCAATAAGGTACACTACCATGTCGGTAGATGACGAAATAGTGAACAAAGTCTAAATCTTACTATACACGGTTACTTTTAGGTCGTTCTGGAACCGAAAGCCATAAATTCGATCATCAAACTCGAAACGATTGGGACCATTTTTTTTCAAAAAGTAGGTACTTACTTAACAATAAAAAAAAATCAGCTGTTCAGTACATTTATGTTCGTCTAACTCGTAAAAGTGTACTGAACAGCTGTTTTTTAATTCAGAACGACCTAAAAGTAACCGTGTATATTTTTTTATTTTATAAATATGGAAGTTTGGATGTATGGATGGATGGATGTATGTGTGTTACTCAATCACGCCAGAACGGCTGAACGGATCTAGATGAAATTTGGAACAAAGATAGATTATAGTTTGGAATAGCACATAGGCTACTTTTTATAACGGAAAAATCTACGATTCTCGTGGGAAGTTGATGTATAATACATTAACATAAACGCGGACGAAGTCGCGGGCATAAGGTAGTTTAACATAATTATTGCACTTTTCTTATAATGTAAGCAGCTCTGTCGGCTAATGGCCATATTGCTTGCCATACAATGTAAGTACCTAGACCTTTTTTTTGAGGTGGTAAAAATCATCAAATGAGTCCTTCCGCCCCACTCAGGGCTGTCAGACTTTTACTGACTAAAAAACCACCCTGTTCCTTCTGTTGCCGCAACCCCGGCAGGCGTTTGGTCCCGTTGGGGCCCCATCCCTGTGCTGACAGCTCTTTATTTATATTTAGCCGTCTCGTAAAACCACCCAACCACCACGTTTCAACAGAGAACAAGCATCATACAACAATCATGCCATTGGACCATCTACACAATACTGATCCCACATAATATTGATACCTAATAGGGTTAATTCTGCCAAAATGAACTAACCCACGGTAAAATGTATGACATTTTTTGAAGTAATTATAATTGCTATAATTTAACACTGATTAATGTTAAATCTGTTCTACGTATAAATTCGTTGGATAGTTAGGCGTAATTAATTTAATTATTGTGAAATTGTGGGTTGGCTCGTTTTGGCACATGGCAAGTTCTCATAATAGCCGTGACATGTACAATACTGTTAAAAGACCAATCTTTTAAAGTCACTCTCTTTTAGTTACTACTCGTACACAGTACGCATACAAAACAAGCTCATTCAACATACCGTGAGAGTTAAAACCAGCTAAGTGGGACAAACAAACGAACAACAATCTCGCACACATAGACCATAATGCCATTCGTAGTGTGAAACTCGGTCTCTGTCGGATAACCACTCTTGCGCCACGGCCCCGCAATCGGCAGTTAGGTTCGAGAAAATACTTGAAATTCGAACGGAAAATACAAGTGACTGGAGGCCGACCGTGCATCGATATGTGGCTAAGGAACCTATCTGTTATGTGCTAATAATAGGTATGATTTGGCATAAATTACGTTGACCTTTCGATGTAGATATTAAATATTTAAGCACGTACTAGTTAAAATGTTTTCTTAGTAGCTGCAAAAACTGCGTTGTTGGTCTAGTGGTCGCAAAGCGCGACTGCTGAGCATGAGGTCTTGGATTCGATTATCAGGTCGGGCAAACTGTTATTGGGTTTTTCCATTAGGAATTTCTCAGTTGCAGCCTCGGAGTCTGGATTTGTGCCCGGTTGATGGCAATAGGCTCGCCCTCTATTCCATGGGCCTTAAATATAACTGGCGAAATGTGGGTGTACTAATGGGTACACCCCTGCCTAACCCTTCAGGGATTACAGGCGTGGTATTATGTTATGTAATGTATTATCAAAGTATTCTAGTTTAACAAAGATAATATCGTTGTTCGTTATCGAGAAACCAGTCTGCGATAAAACCACTATCTATTCTGTTTACGGCCCCTTTGTCACGTATATTACTGTGACAAATAAAATACAATACTAAATATTACCCGCGGTTTCACTCGCATCATAGAAAAATATATAATTTTATCAAAAATATCCTGAAGTATCTTATTATTTTAAATTCTTAATATTAAAAATAAGACCCAGACAAAAATCCAGACCGCGTAAGACCGTGTTTATAATCCAGTCAACCAATCAGATCAGTCGTTAATTTCTTCCATTAATTTTTCGTTCGACAAATTAGGTTCGCCATGAAAATATCAAATGTATGTATTTAGCCGTTTACTCGTGATTGAATATCACACAATGACACAAACAAACTCACAAACATAAAAACTTTTTCATACATGTTGTTACTTTATTTATCGGTTTTCCATAACATTAAAAAGTTATTATAAAAATATCGCTAAATCCGTCAAGGTTAGTAGATAGACCGTAGGTTATTCATAAACAAATAAAGCCACAGGTATTTTATTTATGTATTTAATGCACTCAGATTAAAACCTGACCTCAATTTCATATCTAAGGCGCTAAAACATTAAGAATGTAGATTATTTTGTTTTGTTTATATTATCTTAAGATTATTATCTTTCAAGTGTTTATACTTTTCGAAAATACTGTGTTTCGTAGATACAATGTTATTTGTTCACAGCTATCTAAGTAAATTCTAGAAAATAATCATTTAATTTAATTCAGGTTTTTTGTATGAGATTAGATATCTACCCATTCAGGTTATTCTACCCAATCGGATACGATTAGCGTGGCCACCTATTGGGTCCAACTCATATAAATTAATCAGGTGTATTTTCACTTAAATAAACACCTAAGCATATCGATGTTATGTATACGTTCTTAAGAATGATACAATATCATAGACACGTATCTTAAAGGTAACTGTTACTCACTGATTGATCCATCAACACACAGCTCAAACCACTGAACGGATTGCGCTGAAATTTGGTTCGCAGAGTCGCAGATAGTTATTATGACGATGACGTAGACATGCGCTAAGAAAGGATTTTCCAAAACTCACTTTCTGAGGGGATGAAACGGGGGTCCAAAGTTTGTGTGGAGTGACCAGATTAGATCGCTAATTGACATTTACGCGGACGAAGGCGCGGGCAGAAGCTAGTCTATAAATAAAAGCTTACGACGCTTTGTTTGAGGTAATGCTTATGGAGTTAAGGCTAATGAGCATTTACCTTTAACATTCCTTTCTGTTTTACATTTAGATACTCATCGTTGATCATGTCGGAACTACAGGTTGGGTCTTAGTTAGTTACAACAAAGCTTCGTGTTCGACGTTCGGTTCGTGATAGGGTTACACGTCATTAGAGCGGTTCGATGTTCTGTTACAACTACAAGTAAATGCTCAAGAGTTTCACACCTTAATGTAAATTCGATCAATTTTTAAATTGGAAATACCCATTTCGCACATACTAATCCTTATCGCATAAAATTAAATAAGAAAATATAGTATTCTGACTGATTACTTTATCTAGTCCACTTTTTTCTTCAGCGAAGGTTATTGCAATATCTTTTACATACAACGACATAAAAAAAAATGAAAAAGGGGTGGTTCTCACTAATCTTAATATGCGCCTGAAACTTGCACAAATAAACTACAGCTACAGTTAAAACTCACCTTTAGAAGCCTTATCCCAGCTTCCTTTGAACATATCAACGGTTGCGGCTCCAGGTGCTGTTTCCCGAGCATTCACAGTGTATGCTTTCTCTTCATCCTTCAAGTAGACAGTCATAAAGAACCCTCCGCCAAGCCCCATGCTCTGCTGGTTGAGGAGTCCGTTGCAGAACATCGCTGCGACAGCCGCGTCCACTGCAGATCCATTTTTTGTGAGGATCTCTCTGTAACAATTACTCATTTTAATTTGACTGTTTTTATATAGGGTTACGTTTGTTTACGTCCAAAGGGTGCTAGGATCTTATTACTGACACTCTGCTGTCTGTCTGTTTGTCCGTCTTTCTATGATATGACTGTTTCTTTTGAGAGTAGGTACTTGTAGTAGTAGGTACTTGAAATTTTCATAATGGGTGTTACTATAGCGGCTATAGTATTGATTTTTTTGTTGTTAAAACGGCTATACTATAGCCATTATATAAAATAACCGTTATATATATAAATATAAATAAATAAAATAAAGTTTCGAATTACATGCTGAAGAGATTTCTTGTTTGTTTGTTTGATACTTAATACTAAGGCAGATTGGAATATGTAATTCTTGTTTTTTTGTTAGTCAGATTCATGAGGAAAGTACCTACCTATGTATATGTAACATCACTTTACGACACAGGACCGGAGCAGAGCAGTAACCAAAGATGTAACTTAAAGAGGGTGAAAAAGAAACCACGCGTTCGAAGTCGCACAGAAGCTAGTGTGTTATATTAGTGCCGGGTTTATTTTTTTTATTTACTGCAAATTGCAAAGAAACAAAAGAAAATATGAATTTCGCGGACTACCCTAGCGCTTTCACCATAAGTACTTGATAACACGTTACGCTCATAATACAAGTAAATACCTAATCGTTTATCTCTTTGTTTATATTTACGGAAAGTGTTCTTATCTCTTTATCGCAGTATGTTTACCCAACACTATCATTTACCTAACTGGAGTGTTCAGTATAGGTACTTGGTATTCTGTAATACCTAAAAATAATATATATCAGCCTATGATTGTTCTTCTGCAGTACAAAGGCCTCTTCTCATACAGAGAAGGCGCGCATTGATCACCACGCTTGCTCAAGGCGGATTGGCGGTTTTATAATAATAATAATAATAAACCCGCAGGGCAGCTTGTGGCGAGCTGTTGGGCAGTAGCGACCCCACGGACCTGATATCCCGGGAGAAGTCTTGCTCCTCATCTCTGGTTTGCCTTTCAATAAAGGCAAGCCAGAGATGAGGAACAGAGCTCCCACCTCTATCTTGCCTTAATTGGCCGGTTAGAGTGGAAACCCGCGAGAGCATCCGTGCTCGGGGTAAGGATGTATTTCAGTAAGACGCTGGTAGGGATCTTGACCGTACTTCCGGGATTGTCCTGATAGCCGTGGAATACCTCTCCAATCCTCTAGCAGCTAAAGATATGTTGCCCCCTTGTCGCTACGTCACTTCGTGCTAGCGACTGTTTCAGGGGGCCCATTTAGTGAGTGTGCAAGTCACCCCCTGCCATTTTATCCATGTATACAAACATTGATTCGGCAGGGGCCATAGTCACTTCATAGTTTTAGGTAACCAAGTCACTAGCAACCCATACCCATAGTCCATTACTGTTAGTTCCCATGTCATGTAATAGTCCTGCACCAACCGGGGGTTGTCCTTGGGTGCACTTGCATAGTGCATATAGGGATAATCGTCGGTTGGTGTCTTATTTCATATAAAGCTACCTAAGGGGCCTCTGCGAGTTGGCTTCGGCCCCTCGTACGCCTTACAAAGGCCCGGGACCTCTGGGTCCCGAGATACATAAAGTATAATAATAATAATAATAATGTATTTATTTGTTAGAATATTGTTGTTACAAAGGTGTTTCATATAATCTGACGTCCATAATATTCTGCTGTTTCCAGCGTACAAATATTTCAAATAATTAAAATTAAATTAATTTTTTTGGAACAATATACATTTGTAGTTAAAACCATATAATGTCAAGAATAAATATAATGTCAAGTATTATTGAATGCAATGTCAAGAATTATTACAATAGTCTTTAAAATCGAAATTAAAATTAACATTTTATAAAAAACCTATTTAGAAATAATATTTGATGTACATTAACTAGTACAGATTTCCTCACGTTATTTTCCTTCATCGATGTAAGTGGATTTCCAAGATAAACTTTTGGAGGCTTTGGTACCTACCTACTCAGTTTTATTCTGACACTAGCTGTCCGCCGCGGTTACACCCGCGTCTTTGGTTACTGCTCCGCTCCCGTAGGTCGTAGCGTGATGGTATATAGCCTATAGCCTTCCTCGATAACTAATCTATCTAACGCTGAAAGAATTTTTCAAATCGGACCAGTAGTTCCAGAGATTAGCGCGTTCAAACAAACAAACAAACAAACATTGCAGCTTTATAATATTAGTATAGATTATTTAGGAAAACGTGTTCACCACCTCGCAATAGATCAGAACTAATTTAAAAATGGAACATAATGTTAGTTTCTAATTTAATAGGAACTTATAATTGGAAGGTGGTCAGAGAAAAGTATTACGTTCATACATAGAGTTTCATCGGTTGTCATTTGTAGTGTACAAGTTTATTTATATACATTTTCTTCACTTAAGCGTCTTATTAGTCTAATAAAAACATCACTAAACTTCTATATCATAATACTAAAGTAGTATAGGACACAAACATAGCTAACGAACAGCTATGTTTAAGTTTCATACATTAGGGAGTGAGCTACAGACATAAATAAACCAAGTTATAATAAGTAGCGTATACATTGACGTTATATTTGACATTACCAACACAGTCTGAGTTGATAGAGGTCAGGCTGGATCGATATTATGCGACTAGGCTAGCAATATTCTCCCTTTCGCTCCCATCTCTGTTCAAATGAAGGTATATCTTGTAGGTACTTATACGTCTATTGGCTAGTCTCGGTCTGTGATGTCGAGCCCTTTTTCTTCTCTGTCTGTTAGTATATTTTGGTGTCTAGGATATCTTTGAAGGGCGTAAAGAAAATGTGTAGGTATAGAAATAGGTACATTGTAAAAATAAATGAATGTTTTTGAAAACAAATCTTCGTAAGAACTATTTTTTCTAAACTTAGAAGTCTTCGTAATAGATAAAGCCAAAACTACATAACCGATTATAAAAATTCTTTCACATTTATATAATAGCTATATTAGCAAGTAACATAGACTATACTTTATTTTCAAACAGATTGGGGATCAGTAATAACTCCTAAACTGATATATATCTATTCAGTCAGCTGATCCGGTTATGTACGACATTTGCATTTAAATTTGTGACGTAATATTGCAATAATAGATGTTCAATTGTTTTCATTTTCCCACATTTTTTAAAATAAAAATATACAGTAGGCATAAACAATACTAAACCATTAGGTAATCATTTTAGCTTGAATACAGGGTGTCCCAGCTAAGGACGTCCAAACGAAAATTTTGGACTCCTCCCTTCCTGGGCTATCCAAACCACCCCCATGTATGTTCTACGATTTTTTGCGGTTTAGGAGCTAAACGACATTTTAATATTTTTTTGGGATATTCTTCTTTACATCAGATTTTGTAGATTTTCTCTTTTTGTGTCGCATTTTTTGGAAATATTTTAATTGATAATTAATCCTGAAAGTATGGTCTTCGATCGATAAAAACAACTGTCTGTCTTATTGTCACCCGAAATTACTTAAACTTAGTTCAAAGGCAAAAATGTTGTTTTGTAAATTTCGTTGCAGATTTTCGGCTCTTAAAGAAAAATCACAATAAGGGCTCAAATCACCTTAAAGTTATTTCAAAATCTTCCACGGACCCTCAGCTCTTTAAAACAGTACAAATAACTAGTATTTTACGGGTCATTATTCGGAGCAATTGAAGCTCGAACATGGTAAGGCGAAAAATACAATATTTTAGATCATAAGTGAAACCTAATGAAAATGAATTAAAATGAACTTTTAACAAGTTTTCAATGCAATATGAGCTCTATGTCATGTTTATTATTTGCACAATGGTGATTTGGAGTGGTTAGTAAAGTTAGGTTAGGGTTAGGTTATGTAGTTAGGTTAGGTTAGGTAAACCTAACCTAAGTTTAGTAATTTTTTTAAATTAGTGATGTTATTTAATAAAGTCAATGACATAGAGCTCAAATTATATTGAAAACTTAATAAAAGTTTGTTTAACCTAACCTAACCTAACCTAACTACCTAACCTAACTACCTAACCTAACCTAACCTAACTTTACTAACCACTCCAAATCACCATTGTGCAAATAATAAACATGACATAGAGCTCATATTGCATTGAAAACTTGATAAAAGTTCATTTTAATTAGGTTTCACTTTTTCGTTTTTAAATGAAAGCCGATGATAATGAATTAAAACGAACTTTTATTAAGTTTTCAATATAATTTGAGCTCTATGTCATTGACTTTATTAAATAACATCACTAATTTTAAAAAATCACTAAACTTAGGTTAGGTTCACCTAACCTAACCTAACTACCTAACCTAACCCTAACCTAACTTTACTAACCACTCCAAATCACCATTGTGCAAATAATAAACATGACATAGAGCTCATATTGCATTGAAAACTTGTTAAAAGTTCATTTTAATTCATTTTCATTAGGTTTCACTTATGTTCTAAAATATTGTATTTTTCGCCTTACCATGTTCGAGCTTCAATTGCTCCGAATAATGACCCGTAAAATACTAGTTATTTGTACTGTTTTAAAGAGCTGAGGGTCCGTGGAAGATTTTGAAATAACTTTAAGGTGATTTGAGCCCTTATTGTGATTTTTCTTTAAGAGCCGAAAATCTGCAACGAAATTTACAAAACAACATTTTTGCCTTTGAACTAAGTTTAAGTAATTTCGGGTGACAATAAGACAGACAGTTGTTTTTATCGATCGAAGACCATACTTTCAGGATTAATTATCAATTAAAATATTTCCAAAAAATGCGACACAAAAAGAGAAAATCTACAAAATCTGATGTAAAGAAGAATATCCCAAAAAAATATTAAAATGTCGTTTAGCTCCTAAACCGCAAAAAATCGTAGAACATACATGGGGGTGGTTTGGATAGCCCAGTAAGGGAGGAGTCCAAAATTTTCGTTTGGACGTCCTTAGCTGGGACACCCTGTAGGTACAAATAAATAAATCGTAATTCGAAAACAGGACAAATCAATATGTTTAACTACAATAAACTTTGTAGGCAACTCATTAATTGTGTATTTATAAACGTAAACATTTTCCTCAATTATAGGGGTACACCTAATTAATTGTTTACATATTATTATTATTTATTCTCCACATTCTTTATTAAACATTTTTTTCTTAAAAAAAATACAAATAATTATAAGTAGTTTATCTAAACTTTAGCAGTTATTATGTATACGTGTTTAAGAATTACAGTTTTTTATTTCAGGATTAAAATATGTGAAATGATCCCTGATGAGCACTGAAACATTGTAAGGAATTTTCTTTAAAATCTATATTGTGCTCAGAAGCTCAAAGTTTTTACTTGCTTAAAACATTACAATACTTGTCAAGGTTTTGGTAAAAAACGTGTCAAAAAGTTGGAAATTTGATCTTCAAAATCTCCGTAACCAGAAGAACCAAAAACATATCGCAATTATGAGAAGAACATATGTAACTTTTGGTTACGTTAAGCGTCTTTTTACGTTATAAACAAGTAGACAGACCGGAAAATTCTTTACGGAAAACTCAAATAAACCTTGAATGTTATATAAAACAGGTACAGTACCTAAAAACCCTTTATCGCTTCTTTTAAATGAGAAAGAGGAAGCGAGTGATATCGGTACTTCAGTACCTACCTATTACACATATCCAATCAATCTAACTAGCCTTTTCCCAACTATGTATAAAAAATGTGTAATAAATAAATAAATGTTGGGGTCGGCTTCCAGTCTAATCGGATGCAGCTGAATACCAGTATTTTACATGGAGCGACTGCCTATCTGACCTCCACAACCTAGTAACTGGGTTATACGATACCGCTTGGTCGGACTCGTTGTCAGACCTTCGGGTTTTTGACGACCCGTAACAACTGTCAAAGATAGACAGTCGGGACCAACGGCTTGGCGTGCTTTCCCAGGCACGGAATTCCTATTACCTAATCTTTATTAATCGATTTTTTTATTTCCGTGTATAGATAACCGTATGACACACTCTTCTTTTGTTAAATATTACAAGCTATATCACATTTTCATTAAATAAAAATATTTCCTAATATGACTCATTTAGGTATAAAATATGTCATGCAGTTTCTGAGTTAAAAAAATATAAATATGTATATCAGTCGTACAATTTGTTACATAATTATTTTCGTATAATACACGGAAAACTTTCACAGATAAGATCAGCATTGAATTAGGTCAAGATTTGTAATAAACATTAACGTTAGTTGAATTTATAGGTTTTGCCTACTTTTTATTTATCTGGCACATTCGTAGCGTACTATTTTCATAAAATACTGTAACATTTCCTATAGGAAATTTCCCAAATCAGTGTCAAGGAAACAAACAAAATAATTGGAAAATAAAATTGGGAAAAGTTTGGCTTAGAAATAAAATACCTACATGCAAAGATAAACACGCCTTACTTAATTTCTAGATATCAGAGAGTTTATTTTTTTATTCAGAATAGTGATTTTAATTAACGTATCTGTC
Organism: Hoplodrina blanda; assembly: GCA_949316365.1. NCBI lineage: Eukaryota > Metazoa > Arthropoda > Insecta > Lepidoptera > Noctuidae > Hoplodrina > Hoplodrina blanda. The sequence continues at coordinate 10,925,963 of OX438592.1, forward strand.
ATTGTGTCACAATGTCACAAAATACATCTTAGTCACAATGAAAACATGGGTTGTTTAAATAATTAGGTCAGATCTCATGCGCATGAGCACTTTGTTTTAAATCGATAACTTTAATTAACAATGCTTTAACATTCTCCAATATTTCATCATTCTGATTAATAATAAAAAAAATACTGGTGTGACTAGTTCAACTGTTTTGATTTAAAATCACGTGTGCGCAGACGCAGACGTAGAAGTTTTATGTTTTGAAGAAAATGAGATTTTTCTTATCAATAACATAAACATTTGCAGCGTGTACCTATATGTGTGTCATTCATTGTTGGGCTTTTACAAAATTATAAATATATTAAACACTAGCTGACCCGCCACGACTTCGTTCGCGTGATATCCTACCCCTACACTACCGATACCCTACCCAAACCCTACACTACCCCTACCCTACCCTACCAATACCAATACCTATACCTACCCCTAACCTACCGTACCCTACCCTACCCCAACCCTACCCCTACCCCATATTTTCTCATCGTTTAAACCTTCCCTGGACTACGACAAACATTTCAAAACCAAAATCAGCTAAATCGGCCCAGTCGTTCTCGAGTTTTAGCGAGACTAACGAACAGCAATTGATTTTTATATATAAGAATAAGAAGAAGAAGATAGGTATTTAAAACTAGTTTCTACCCGTGACTCCGTCCGCGTGTTTTTTTGACACACATTAAGTTACGTCTTTGGTTACTGCTCCGCTCTTATGTGTCGTAGCGTGATGTTATGTGATCTATACTATTCCTCGTGAATCTAGCTATCTTAGACAAAAATATCTTTTCGAACCGACCGGTAGTTGCAGAGTTTAGGGGGTTTAAACAAATAAAGAAACAAATGAAAGAAAAAAATGTTTAAAATCCTTAATAAAAGCCCTTTCAAACAATACCTCACACGATATAATTAATTTAGAAAAATGCTTACAAAATAAAAAGCACTAAACCAAATTGGATGAAATTTTTATGGAAGTATACTGCATCAAAAAAAAAAAGAATCACACTAATCGGACTAAAAACCTCGGAGTGATCGGTGTACATATATAAAAAAAAAAAAGAATACCGGCCGAATTGAGAACTTCCTCCTTTTTTTGAAGTCGGTTAAAAAATCTATTCAGTTTTATAATATTCGTATAAATAAATGCAAATAAAAATAAATACTAGGTCACACAACCTTATCGTAATTATTTAGAATTGCAGGAAATGGCAACAGGCACCTACTTACTAGTTATAAACTTAATCATAATAATTCTTGATAAATCAGCATTGATTCAGGCTTGTACTACATAAGCATGAGTCGATCGAATTTCAGATTATAATATTCTAGAAATATATTTCTTATATTTGTGTTCTGTGATTTCTTAATACACGACTGCCCAAAAAAAAGGAGTGTTATGTGTTCAGGGTTAATGTATGTATGTATGTATGTGGATTTCTTTATTCCACCATAACTTTTAAACGCCTGAACCGATTTAGATGTATGTGGTGGTATCGTTACAATCCTTGCATCGTTCCGAGTAACATAGGCTAGTAAAAAATAACCGGTGTGGTCACTTTAAAACGTTAATTAATACCAGCCTCAATTTATTTTTTTAATGAATCTGGTCGTGTCTAGTCTATGTTGATCGTCTAGAATTTGACAAGTAGATTTAAAAAAAATTATAACACTGTAAATAAAAAACGTCGTAAACAAAAACTGACGAGTAAACAAAGTACAAATATGTGCAATTTTTGCAGTCGTTTTTTATTTTTTTAATTAAAGTTGCTTGTTACACACATCCTTCGTTATGCATCTCGGATAGAAATGGAGCCTAAGAGAGATCTGTGGTTACTTCGTGAGCTATCGTCACGCCAGTAACCTCTAATTGTTAATACGAACCACCACTTTTTATTACACAATGATTGGTGATTAGGCACTTAATGCCATCATTATTGAAAGGCGAAAAGAAATAAATTGAGTCTGGTATTAATTTACGTTTTAAAGTGACCACACCGGTTTCTTTTTATTTTTTACTATGTTACTCGGAATGATGCAAGGATTGTAACGATACCCCATACATCTAAATCGGTTCAGTCGTTCAAAAGTTATGGTGGAATAAAGAAACTCACATACATAAGTACATAACCCTGAACACATAACACTCCTTTTTTTGGGGCAGTCGTGTAAAAATAATATCGCTTCACTTGAACACAAATAAACTCTTTCTATTCTCATTCTCATAGTTCGATGGGACGGAAATCTGGGTGAGATCTGATGCAGGACCGACGATGTTACCGTGCTTTCCGAGGCACGGGGTGTCATCCGGGCTGCTACTGAGAAATTCTAATGACACATTGCTTGACCGGATAATAGGACCCTACAAATTGGCAGGCTTGCTTGTGACTATGAGCTAATGGTGCAGCGAAATAAAATATCTTAGTTGTCTTTTGTTTTCTACGGAAATAACCTGTCCCTTTCCATTGTCTATATCCGATCTAGTTGCATCTCTGTCTATTGTTCCTAGTAGATCTCTCATCATAAATAACATTACGTTTTTGTAGGCAATCGCCCTACAACTTTGTATTTTCAACTTTTTACACTCTCGTGGTTTAAGGTAATAAATTCTTTAAACGTTTATTATACAGTGTTTGTAACGTTTTATCTGTCTTACACACGATCAATGACCTAACTGGTTCTGGCAGTTCTAGAGCAAAAAATATTATGTAGCCATGAATTAGTCGACCGTTACATAATCTCCCCTCTCTTAAATGGTATCTTTAATATCATAGTTGGCTAGATGGGCGTTGAGAATTTTTTTGGCGCTGCCGAAGATACTGCTTTTTTGTGTGAATTTTGATCTCTTTGAGACTTGAGGATATAAGACTCGACTAGTTTAAAGTTTTAGCAAAACTTATGCTTTTTAAAAGTTTTATGTAGCTAAGTCACTATTCAATGTCTTTATTTAATATAAGTATACATTTATACCTAACCATAAAACGTAAAATAGTAAATAATAAGTAAATGTAAAATATGTACAATTTATAAAAAAAAGGCAGAAAGACCTCATAGGGCATCAAAAAATTCGTCCGAGTCGCTGTCAATGGGACAAGTGCCCAAAAGGCTGACAGCATTGCCACGTTGTATAGCAATGCTGATTCTTTGGCTTAAGAAAAGGCCAGCCTTCTGGTCATGTGAAGAGTAGCTAATTAGAATTTTACATCATTATGGCTTAGTGGTTAATCGCCTGTCATGCTAGAGACTGAGGTTCTGATTCCGGACTTGTACCAATGTGACTTTTTCAATAAATTCATAATAATGTGCTTTCTAAGTTCATCTTGGACAGCACTGATACCCGGTGAAGGAAAACATTGTGTGCAAACCTAGACTTATAATTAATATAAGTCTGAAATCCCAAATCCGCCTTGAGCAAGCGTGGTAGATCAATACTCGTGCTTTTTCTGTATAAGAAGAGGCTATTGTCCCGCGGAGGGACAATATTATAGGCTGGTATTGTTATCCCTAAAATCATTGCTGGTAACAGACACAGCAGACATAAGTACAGACATGCAATACATAAACATTTGAGGCCTAGATCCGTTTGACGAGCAAACTAACAAAAAGGCACGAACATAATCAAATTCGAGGCTGATTTGAATAAACACACAAATTCTCATTTTTACTGGGTTTAAAACTACATATTTACTGTACCGTAAAAGTTTATTATGTAGCGTAGTTTTTCACGATTCTGTAAAGAATTAATGACCGTTGGAATCGAGGAGTCATTAGGGGCAAATTCTATTACGTATTTTCTTTTAAAATACGTCACAATTATGTGCGCAGAACTATCTTTTGTTTATAAAGCGTCAGTGTATAGTATAGTTATTGTTTTTCAGCTCGCAATCAGCTGTTTTCTCTTTCTTAACGGGTCATAAACTTGAAACGGTTCATTAGGCGCCCTGTTAGTGATTAATGGTCAATACAATCGATGCTATAAATATTACACACTAGACTAACACAAAAATTAACTAAGTTCTCAAAAGTTAACTGCTGTTTGGTTGGTCGAAATAACAAAAGCCAAATAAAACAGAATTATTTAGCTATGTTATTTTGTGTTTCGGATATTTGCAGGATATATGAAAATCGTAAACGAACGACAAACAAAAAACCGGATTAATTATCCGAAATTGCCACCAAACAGTAAAGTCCATTTGGTCTTCGTCGCAGTTATGTAGAAGGGCCCCCCAACTATTTTTGATACATGGCCGGTCTAGGGCAAGCTACGCCACTGCACTGCCCTTAGGTATTTTGGCTGCTACACCATTGCTTATCCTTTTGCGGAATACAGCCATGATATTATGCTTGGTATGTTATTTTAAAATGTGTCGTAATGCGTAGTCGCGAAATTGCAGAATATTGTAAACATTTCCAAGCAATAAATTACTTAAAACACATTTTATGTGCCAGCAAAACAGTAATAATTATGATACAAATCACAACAGTGATATTGAACGAAATGGAAAATTTACAGGAACGTCCGTTACTTCTAATTGTACAAAGTGATAAACTATATAATAAACGGGTTGTAAATAAACATTCACATAGATATTTACTACGCATATTGCTCAACAAACTAAGTACATTGAGAAAAAAATATTACTGAAAAACAACTTATTTATTTTTGATGACGTGAAAGAACCACGCAATCTGACAAGCCTTTTCCCAACTATTTTGGGGTCGGCTTCCAGTTTAACCGCATGCAGCTGAATACCAGTACTTAACATGGAGGTCGCTCCATGTTACCCATATTACCCAGTTACTGGATAGTGGAGATCAGATAGGTAATCGTACCTCGATCTCCACAACCCAGTAACTGGGTAACCCCTCGGCAAGACTGATTGTCAGACTTTCGGGCTTTTTACGACCCGTCACGATTGTCGAAGATTGGTATGACAGCCGGGACCAAGGTTTTAACGTGTTCAATGTTTCCGTAATCAGAAATTTTCCAGGTATGATCCAGAACAAAAAAAAGAACACAATAATGAGAAGAGCATGTAATTTTCGGCTTCGTCGAGTGCCTCTTTATATACAGTTGTATATACAGTTATATAAATATATACAGTGATAACACTGCGATTACTTTGTTGTACAGTTAACTGATAACAATGACCATTTAGTTAATTACTTGTTCCAACACATAAACAACTAGGACATACTAGGTACCGTAAATTTAGACTAATATAATTAAGCTGCAGAGATTTTTTGTTTGTTTGTTAATATCGTTAAAGATAAAGATAAAGATTTACTTCTTATTTGCAGATAAATATGATTACAAATGGTTGGTTGGTTTGGTTGGCAGAATTGTTAGTAGAATCTAAACTATTCATCTATTTTCGGTGGAGAGAAGTCTAAAATAAGTAAAGGCATGGCATGTCTATTTCGAAATGTTTATTCTCTCTAAAAGCTGGGAGACGGTTTGTCAATGTGAGAGACATGCTACATCTTATTTCGGCTTTTATTTCTCTATGCAGTCTTGATTTAGCTGAATATTTTATTCGAAAATTAGAAAAGATGCATGACATGAAACCGAATGAGCTTTTATTTCTATGCAGTCTTGATTTAGCTGAATATTTTTTTCGAAAATGAGAAAAGATACATGACATGAAACCGAATGAGCTTTTATTTCTATGCAGTCTTGATTTAGCTGAATATTTTATTCGAAAATTAGAAAAGATACATGACATGAAACCGAATGAGCTTTTATTTCTATGCAGTCTTGATTTAGCTGAATATTTTATTCGAAAATTAGAAAAGATACATGACATGAAACCGAATGAGCTTTTATTTCTATGCAGTCTTGATTTAGCTGAATATTTTTTTCGAAAATGAGAAAAGATACATGACATGAAACAGAATGAGATCAATTTATCGGATTTGAAGCTGCTACAGCCATCTTGCAGTGAAATTTTTGAACATATTTTTTTAAATGATAAGTAGAATCAGGTATGGAGCAGAATAAGACCAATTTATCCGATTTGAAGCTGTTACCTTAAACCCTACAGCGTTTAATATGATCAACTTTTTTTATGAGTTTTCAGAATGCTGCTACCCATTTTTCTCATACTTACAAAATTACTGGCCAAAGGGAATTAAGTACCTGGTTACGGTAGGTCTTGCCATAGGCCTGGCCTATTTTAAGTCCTCAAATGGATTTTATGAAGTGAATTTTGTCAAAATCCTTCATACCTAAGTAAAAAATAAAATAAATTCTTAGCAAACGACATTACGTGACAAATCCGTAGTTAAAATTGAATTTTATTCACTATCTTTGTCTTACCACAAAGGTGCCTACTAATAGTATAATTTACTAACCAATATAATGACGTGGTTTAACATAGACTAAGCATGCTTGGTAAGCAGTCATTCCTACGTGACAAAAATCTAAATTGTCTTACGATATCATTAATAAGGTCGTAGGTAGGAATGTGCCTACGTATGTCGTATTGTCATTATTGTTAGTCCGTCAGACTAAATACAAATCGTACAAATGTGATAATGGCTTTAAAAATAAAGTCTGTTATCGAACACTTTGTTCGCCAAGTTTGTCTTCTTTGACCGTTAATACGTCATGATTGTAAACAGTAGCCATTTAAATGATTTACAAATGTTTAATTGCAAAAAAATCTAATGTTGCAACAAAAACACTGATGATGAATGCAATAAATGGTTAGATAAGTAGGTACACGAATGCAGTTTTCCGTTTTGTAAGCAAATTGTGGGTAATGGTAATGTGTGTATTAATTAGAAAATTATGTTTATGTATACCTGCCTATCGGATGTGAGTGCCTACGTGCTCGCTGTCAGTTGGACTTGCATATTATTCATTAGTGTTTTACTGCCAATGTAACGTTAATTTTAATGTTCAAAACAAACGTGACTAAATGTTCATTAGATTATGTAACCGGTGTTTGTTCACCTATTAGATTCGCTCGTTCGATTTTTCTACGACGCAAAATGTGTTGTGTAGGTGATAATACGCGGGCAAGGCCAGCCACCTCGCGGTCTGCCGGCTCGCCCAAGGTTGTTTTTGTGTATAAACACGGCTCAGGCGATCGATACTGTGGGCGATCAACCACCGCGCAGTCAGCGGACGACCTCGCACACATTTTCCGCTTCAAAACAAACGAAGCAAGAGACAATGAAACCACAAAATAGTCTTAGAACGATAATTTTTATTTGCCTTAAATTATTACAGTCCTTCAAGTACCTGCCTCAGAAAGATACAGAACATAATAATCTAACTAGGAATAATAACACAGCAGTTGTGAGCTTTACAACAAGCTCAAATAATAATAAGAGTTGAGATCAATGGTGGAGCGGTGTTGGGTCCAGGTGGGAGGGGCGCGGGACGCCGGCGCTCACCGGGGGCGCTGCGCCCTCGCGCGGCACCGCACCCTGCTGGAGTGGTGCGCTAAGTAGAAGCCCTGCGTGAGCAGGAACCGCCGTGGATGCTCCGTTGATCTCTGAGACGACTGGCGGCCGGAGCTCTCCTCCGGTATCCGCCATAATGTCCTCCTTTCGCTCGGCATTTCGATTGTCCTTTTACAAGCCATAGTTAAGTCCAATGATCCATTTAATGCTTGTTGTTACTGGTCTTCTTGTTGTTCTCCGTGTTCACGAGTTTGGTGACGATCTTTCTGGAATGGCCGGACGGGTCGAAGTGGTTGGTGTGCTCGTTGACCTCCTTCTTAGTGCGCTGCTTGCCGCTGTGTCCGGAGAAGATGTGCTTGTCGTGGTCGAAGTTGTAGTAGTCGTACTCGTCAAAGAAGGCTTCGGACATATTTACGTTTGGATAGTTGTAAATATTATTGAAATCACGGGGAATTTTGTGGCAGTAACAACTGACAACGTTACTCAAGATTTTGTTTTCACTGAATGTTCAATGTAATGGCTGCGCGGGGTTTATATAGGCTGCCAGCAACACGTCACCGACCGCATGCGCGTCGATAAAATTCTCGATTCGTGATTGGTTGAACACCGGCGACGACCCGGTTATGAAGGATGTTTTGTTTATTTATAGACGTTTGCTTGTGTGAGTAAGCCGGCTCGGCTAGTGTGCCAACGTTCAGAATTTTATTTTCTACCAAGACGTTGATTGTGGTAGAATCTGGTAATTTTATTTTGCAGATAATGTTGGCAGAGTTTTTTTCTACTATGGAAAGTGAGGAAAATGGTTGTTTATTATTTTTCTTACTTTGTGCCTAATAAGGCGTGCTGGATTTTGGACCTATATATTATAGGTTGTTAGTACAGACGCCAGCAGATCAACCTATCCGAATCTGTCAAATTTTACCAATCGAATATTAACCTTCCAGTATTGTGATAAGGTTAAAAATCTATTAAAGAAATTTGACAGATTAAGGTAGGTTGATGTGCCAGCTGGCGTCTGTACTATCTACTTACATTCATTGCTATTCATTTAGCTAGCTTTAGGTAGGTATAAATTAATAATGACAACAATGCTTTCTCTGAAAATGAAAATCAGAATGTTCCTGACACATAAAGAAAATGAAAATTACTCCTAGCTTAAAATTGAACTTATACTTCACATTCACCATGCTCTCTACTGTTTAATTCAAAAAAAGATTTATATCCACGATACGGTTATAAACTCATAATAAAAGACAAAATGACAAAATCATGATAACACACAAAATATACCATTTTGGTAGTAAATCCGACTACCTAGGCAGCACTGAATGCCGGCTCAATGTTATCGAGATTAAACCACATAATAATAAACAGCGTATACGACGATAATATTACGTACACTTTTCAAATAGGAAATTTATACGAGTTTATAGGTAAGCGGTCAATTTGTAACGCAATGCGGTGTGATAAGAATGTAATTAGATAAGTACGGATGATATCAATTTAATACAGACAAGCAGCGCCATCTAGTGTCGAGTAGCGGCTGTTGAACGTTTTAGAAAACCTGAATGTGGCAAGTTTTACGAGTTTTCCAGAATAGAACTTGCATTACAATGCAAATTCATTTCACATGTAGTCAGACATTCTATAACTAACATAAATAAGGTGTTTTTCTTTAAATAAATGCAAAGGGTGGTGAAAGAAATCTATAGGTAGAAATTAATTTTGTTATCCAGACAGTTTGGAATATAAATGGCGATCAAGTGGGTTTACCTAGTAAGTATAATGCAGTCTTGGATGTTTTCTATTCAAATAGTTATGACCTACAGTATTTCTGACATCCGCCTAAGAATTCTGTACCCTTGAGATTATTAATCTATCATCACTTGGCAGGACCACTTCACAGTACTAACTGTTGTTACAGTACTGACTGTTATTTACTCATGGGCAGTTCTGAAGCTTCTTCGTCGTGAACAAAGACTACCCTGCATCGACCGTCGGGAATTTACGGTATAAGAAAAATATATGTACCTACTGACGGGGATTTTGGGTCTTTCTTGAATGCTTTAAAGAAAGTCCTTTTTGAAATTCTGGAACACCTTGTACGAATATTCCACGATTCAACAAAATGAGTTACTTTGAATGGCATGCCTGGTTTGCTACTGTTGTTCATGATTTTATATGTTGGCTAGGTACCAAAAGTAGCTAATTTAATTGAAACGTGTAATTCAGTGAACCGGAGCCTTTCGTCTTTGGTTTTATTTAAAACAATATTATATAGAGACTAACCTGCCAATTTGTGAACATTGAGGAGCATCCGTACACACAGCAGCCTTTTGGAACACATGGAGACGGGAGGCCGAAGGTTTCAACGGCTCAATAGGATCAGGAGGCTCCGCCGTTCTCCGCGAAGCATAGTCTGCACTGCCAATGAGGTATCCACTGAGAGCCGATATGAAGACCAGAACCGCTAACGCTGTGATGACAACTTTAGTCTTGAGTTTGTATGGCCTGAAACAAAATTATGTTGTCAATTACGCCATCTGTTATCGAGTAGCAGTAACTACTTTAACAAAACTTAGAAATATTTTGTAAATACTGTGCTGATAACAAGAAAAATTGTCTGTGTGTCTATTATGAGGTGTATTAAGATGCTAGGGATGTGTTTAAGCTGCATGTCAAACTCACTTCTCCGGGTAATCGTCGTCATCATAACTAAAGTTGCCTTGGAATATGGCAAATCTATTGATAGGGGAAACCAAGCGTATCGTATCTATAGGACTATCATCAGCGTGGTTGCTTATAAAGTTCCTCCTGTGCAGACCGCTGCGTAAATGATTCTTCATGGTGTTTCAGATAAGACAGGGTACTTCTTCTTATCAGCGGCACATAACAACATAACCTAGACACTTTTCCATGACTGTTTCACCACGAGTGAATGTACAGGAACCTTGTAATCAAATAGAGAAAACGCGTCCGTGCTTTATTTTGCTTTTTATCGCGTAACACGGCTATTATTAAACCCTTGACGGTGCCAGTGACGTATACTCTGAAATGGCAGGTGGTTACGCAGTGAACTTGCTTGCGGGTATCGTGAAAATCGATAAGAAGAACAGCTGTTTTCAGTGCTTTCAGCCTTCGTAAAGCAAATTCAAATTAAAGACAGATGGCGATACTGGAGTAGCAATAAATCTAATATTTTCAAAGAAACTGGTCATTTGATTTAGGTATTATTTTATAGCGCCTAAGTTTATGCAGTTCTTTTTTTTGTATTGTATTAACCCATTAGAGGTCACTGTACTTGATTGAGTACAGCCATATCCCTAAGTGCAAATTACAAATCTCGTAAAGTTAATGAAGGTATTTTTGTTATTTTACTTTATCATAACACTGATCAAGTATATTGACAAATAATACGCGGGTAGTGTAACTTTTTTTAATAAAAAGTGCCAGTTGAAGTTTTGTTACTGAAACACTGTGGAGGTAAGTGAATGATTTTTGTTTTTATAAAATAATTATTGCTGAGAAGTTGTTCTTTTCATTTTGTTTGTATAAAATACATGTCACAGTAAGTTATAAAGAACAATATAATTGATTATTTATTACTAAAATAAAACTAAGGTTATTTAAATGTTACTGTACTCGGTTGAGTACAGTGACAACATACGTAAGTAAAATAACCGATTTTTCATTCAGATTCCTTGCAATGAAGAAGCAGCAATTTACATCGCAAACGACCTAAAAGGGGCGTGAAGAAGCGATTGAAGTCGTTTTATAAGATGGTGATGACGGTGAATGTGACTTGGCTATCATACCACCTGATCCAAGTGCATTGACTGATAAAGAAGAAGGGCTCAATATGTCAGCCTGTTCCAAACCACAAGACGTACCTGGTACTATTGAGGTATTTATGAATCGAGAGGACAGTGGTAGCGAAAGTAGTGAGTACGATGACAGTGATAATGAACCCCTGGAGTCAAAAAGACCCGCCAATCCACTTCAGATTCGAGCCCAATCTGGCGAAAATGTCCTCCATCATAGTCTTCAGCTTTTCACGGTAAAAAGTGGTGGTGGGTTTTATTTACCTACATGGTAGACATGGATGTTGCCAATTCCTGGCGTTTACATGTAAGCAATAATAAACCTATGGATCAACTCATATCGCGCGATATTATTTAGGTACGTCAAGGCGAACATAGAAAATCGCGTCAGGCTGCATCAATAGTCGAAGGCCTGCCTCAAGATGGAGTTGGACATTATCCTATAAAAATTTAAAAACAGCTGCGATGTGTCCTTTGTCATTCAAGAGGTCGCTGGCAATGTAAAAAATGCCTAAAAACACTTTGTGTCGAAAAATCTTGTATTGAAAATTTTCATACTTAGGCGGTCAGTGTACTCAATTAAGTACACCCCTGTAACTTCATGAAAACTGTAATTTTGATTTTTTTTCTTGCATTTTGTGTTTTTTTATTCTTATTTCAATACGAAAATAAAGAACATTTAAAAAATATTTTGGTACTTTTTGTTTGACCTCTAATGGGTTAATAAATGTTTGTTAGGTAAACTGCGCTGATTATAATTTTAGGCGCTTATTGTAAATGATAATATAACATCACGCCTGTAATCCCCGAAGGGTTAGGCAGAGGTGTACCCATTAGCACACCCACATTTCGCCAGTTATGTTTAGGTCCCATGTAATAGGGGGCGAGCCTATTGCCTATTGTAAATGATATCAGCCAGTTTCTCACCATGGAGGTGGTCCAGCTGTTTCGAAGATCGAGGCAGGGAGACAGATAGACATAAATAAAAATTATTTTAATTTATTTGTATTGTTACCTGTCAGGATGCGAGTCAGGCAGCCGAATGAGCACGTGATGTCTTTTCCTCCTTACATCTGATTTCCCGGGTTTTTTTAGAGAACTTTGTCTCAGCAACTCTTTGTCCGACATTGTTATAGTTAACTAAATACACACACTCAATGTCACTTTTATTTTGGTCAGATTTTTCACAGATTTCTTGTCACATTCATCATTTTATTGATAAAAGATAGTGGAGTACTGTCATTTCACTAATCAAGAGAAAATCATTCATTAAATTGAGTACTTATCTATGTTATTTATAATAATATTTTTATTTTTCGTTCATGGGGCCTACCGCCATCTCTTAAAACGTACCTACATACGTAACATCACGCCTGTAATCCCCGAAGGGTTAGGCAGAGGTTTACCCAGTCCCACAGTTATTTTTAAGTTCCATGTAATACTCCTATCATATGGAACTTGCGAGCCTATAAAAACAGTATCAATAAAATATTACTTTGTTATTTCTGTTGTTGGATGTCAACTCGCGGCGCTGAGACAAGCGTTGAAAATCCAGAACAGTGCGCAAGGCAAAGTAATATTATAATAATTACTGTTTTAAGAGATGGGGGTAGGCTCCCAGGTGTTATTCTGTAAAAATCTCTTTGGGTGAATTTTGGTTGATAGAGATACCTAAAGAGAAGCTGTCAATTCTTAGATATCATCAGGGGATGCCAGCTCACTTCAAACTCACTTTACCTAAATTCACCGAGGGACGAGGGACATTTTTACAGAATAGCACTGATAGATTCAATTCAACTTCAAGAATTAATTTTTTTTGTAGTTTGGTATTTAGTTGCGGTTAGAGCAATAGCGCACTAGCGGCCTGGCCGCAGCGGCCAGGCCGCTAGCTTATGGCTGAATAACTGATGCAAACTGTAATTGTGTTTTAGTTCAGGGGGCCAATTCTACTCATATGTATAGAAACGAACGCAATCTAATCTCAGTCTCCATCTGTCAAAAATGCCTATAACTTACCGTAATTTTTTGACATTGTTTGTCTCAAAGATGAGATTATGTAATCATAATCAAAAAAAAACTTTTAAAAACTAATGTTTTTAATTAGGTAAATTGGCCTTTTGATTTCAGATGTAACAGTCGAATACTGTTAACAACGGTTTAATTGGTAATTGCCATTATCACCACGCTACTGATAAAGCCTTTTGAAATCTTGATAAGCAAATGTTTATCAATATTCTATCACTAACACTTTTCCTGTTTAAAGTAAAGATGATCGAGAAATTTTTGTTTATCATTATAATGACAGATAATCAAAATCAAAGTAATTTATATCAAATAAACCATTTACTAGGCACTTTTGAATTGTCAAATAGTCAGACAATCAGAAAGTTGAAGCCAATTCAACAAAATTTTTAGCCTGTGTTAGCATAAATGTTATGCACTTACATATTAATTTGTTTATTAAAATTTTAAATTAAAAATTCTGTTTATTTATCGAATTAATAATAATTCCTTTCTGCTTTTATACGTATAGCAACTAGCTTTGGCCCGCGACTACGTCCGCGTAAATGTCGGACCCCGTTTCATCCCCTTAGAGGGTAAATTTTGAAAAATCTTTTCTTAGCGAACGTATACTAACTATAAACTACCTCCCTGCTATATTTTCATATTTATACGTCAAGCGGTTTTTAATATAATAAATTATTACTTATCAGTATTTCGTGAGGGGTGAGTGAATTAGTGACCTTTCGCTTTTATATATTCAGATTAGGTAATTACTGTTAAAAAGTTCTTTTACCTGTCTCATTTTTAGATTAGGTATATTCGATAACTGTGTTGTTTAAAACAGGATGAAGTCTATTGTTATGATTGTTTAAAAAGTTATGATTAATATGATAAATTAATTGTTTAGCGTTATTGTGACAAGACCAGTCATATTTTTATGACGCTCCGTTGACTGTGACGAGGGAAGGGGGAAGGGGGGGGTTTATAGTGTATTTTGAAAACATCATACCTACGACACGTACCTAAAAATATAATGAAAGGTTCTCTGATTGCTATCGGTAATATTATTGTTATATAGTATCTAATTATTAGTCATTTACTTACGCATTTATGAAATATTTGGTGAAATGAAATGTAATAAAACCTTTGGGGTTCACCCTTTTAGTATCATTATTAAAAGGGTGAACCCTAAATAGTGTACAGCTTAGTGATAGTGGGGTGGGAGTGACATGTTATTAAAAAAAAAAATATTATGTTCAAGTTAAACATGAACGCAATATGTAATTCTTTGACTATAAATATCAAAGCTTTAGAGACACTTTTGGTTAAAAAGGTTTCTTTTTCAGTAATTTCTTTGACCTTATATTCAAATGAATGGTTTACAGAAACCATAATGTATTTTTCAGTTAGGTATTGAAAAATACACTGTATTTTCTGTACCGTATCGTACATACTGTTGTGTTTTTCGGTACCTAGGTAACTGAAAATGTTTTAAGTATTATCAAAAATACAGTGTAGGAATTAAAAATGACTTCTATCAACAAACATCCAAAGTAGTAACAATAAAATTAATGTCCCTCACGAGTTGTCATGTGTCAGGCAGACCGAGTGGTTCATTCATAACGCTCGCGGCACTGTCGCATGGTACAGGATGACTGCCGGCTAATTGTACTAGTGACATTGACACTCCTATATTAGACAGGGTAATTGAAAATTTATAGCAATTTTGTAGGGAACAGCTGATTTTTTTTTCATGATTTCAGGGTTGGTCCCATAATAAAAGTTGTTCATAGTGATGAGTACAATGACCCCTTTTAAGGTTTCGGGTAAATTTTCAATGACCCTGTATATTAGCTTCCGCCCGCCATTTCGTCTACATAACACAACATAACGCCTGTAATCCCCGAAGGTTAACCCTTCGGGGATTACAGAGGTGTAGTACCCATTAGTACACCCACATTTCGCCATTTACGTTTTAAGTCCCATGTAATAAGGGGCAAACTTATTGCCATCAACCGGGCACAAATCCAGACTTCGAGGCTGCTACTGAAAAATTCCTAATGGAAAAACCTAATAACACTTTGCTCGACCTGGGAAACGAACCCAAGAACTCATGCTCAGCAGTCGCGCTTTGCGGCCAATAAGGCAGTCAACATTGCATTGGCAGTCTACATTTGTAGATATTATCAATATTACGTTAGGATCACAGATATAGATAGACATAGATAACGCGAGAGTAACTACTTCGCGTGCCTAGCTTACGTACAAAAATCGTAAGTGGCCAATTTCGCGCTCAGTCTGCATCGGAGCATAGCGCTAGTCGGACGTCAGTTAAAAATATTAAAATGGTTAATTGTGCTGTTATAAATTGTAAAAACTGTACAAATGCGAGGAGAAATAATAAAGTAAACGTTTCCTTCCATCGGTAAGTCATTTTCTGATTAATATTATGCGTAATTAATTGAAAAAACAATTATTTTTAATAGAATACCCTCAGTAATACCTGGTAATACCAAATTTGAGAAAAACAAAACGTTCCTATTACATTGCAGCTTTTACTTGGAGCGGTCGATGAGACGTTTTGCTTTAACAAGTAATGAATATCGAAACAAGCGATACTATCGTATATCGTTTCGGTTTTGTAGTACAGGGACTTTTATCATTTTTCTGTCAATTTTAGCGATTAGTGCTGTTCATCATATGCAACACAAATCGATTCTCAAGAATCGATTTCGGAAACAGAGGAATGATTTTGTATTATATAAGTACTTTGTAGACAATTTTAATAAATAATCGTAACGTTTCGTGATTTTTTTAGTTTTCGTGATTTTTTTACATGAACCCAATTTAAAACAAAAATGGATTGAGGCGACGGGAAACAAAGATTGGTTCCCAACAAAGCATAGCACTATTTGTTCAATACATTTTGAGGAAGCAAGCTTTGTTGAAGGGAAAAAGTTTTCGTAGCTCATGTAATTTTGGATCTATTTTGATTTTATTATAACGTATTTTACATGCTTTTCGTTTTACTTCTAAAATTTCTTCTCTGGATTTTGTCTTTGTTTCCGACATTTTGATAGTCTACAACAATTACAAGAAATAATTAGGGAAATACTAACAATTTTGTTAAAAATATATATTCCTAACTGCCTTATAAGCAGATCAGGAATTTTATTTTGTCATTCATTTTTCTGTTTATCTCATTCCTCTGTATATCTCATTACTCTGTCATAAAATCGATTCATAAATCGATTTAAATTATGTTATTATTATTATTATATTTTTATTATTTATATTTATATTATTATTGTTATTGTAGTTATTATTATATGTTATTAAAAAAATATGGCAAATTATCCAAAAACTAGCACGTCGTCGGAACGCAAGCGCTCGAGCACGCAACCTCTCACTACAAAGACTTTCAGCGTACTGCTGACCGGGCCAGACCGGGTGAGCCGCTGGCGCATGGCGGGGGTAGGACGAGGGGGGCGCCGTACGCGGCGGCGTCTTTGAATCGTTTTGATTTTCCCATCACTAAATAGTGCTTGTGACGTCATAATAGGTAGTCAAAAAATGGCACGCTTGGTTTTCATACAGATCGTGATACTTGCGTTATCTATGTCTATCTATATCTGTGGTTAGGATCATAAAAGCCTTCCTTATGATGGTACTTGTAAATAAATGGTTTAACATACGACCCATTATAGACCTACTTATAACGTGTTAATTCCGTAACAACTTTTTAACAGTACGACGATAATAGTAGTTTCTAAAAACCGGTAAAGTACGATTCGGAGTATCGAGCCAAAAACGCAACAAAATCAAGTCTCTTGTATATCGTTTTTAATTTTTAACTTTTATTTATTTTTATATAATATATTTGTTAGTATAGTGGCAAATGAAATACATTCTGTGAAAAATTCAAGTCTAGCTATTACGGTTCATGAGATACAGTCCGCTGACGGACGGACGGACAGCGAGGGCTTAGTATTAGGGTCCCGTAATAATATACATATTTTATTATTGATTCATATTGAGAATAGAAACTATTCCTGTTTGAGCACCTATGCATTGAGCATTAATCTTTACCTTCAATACCTTTGGTGCTCAAAAAATAGGTGCTCAAACGGGAATACTTCGAGAATAGCATAGCAACCTCCTTGAATTTAACAAGGATGTAAAACTGCCCCTTGTATAAAGGATCTACCATCTATCGATATAGATACGTAGGTACATGTATCGATTTCTCAAAGGGGTTACTTGCAGGCAAGACCAATTTCCTGCCTCTCATTGAAGGTAGGTATAGGAATTATTTCTTCATCGTTATTTTGTTAAATTGAACTATAGCTTAGGCCGCCTTCACATTACGTCGCAAGCATTGCGGCAGCAGCGCGGCAGCCGCAAATTTTGTATGAAAATCCAAATTTGCGGCAGCAGCGCGGCAGCCGCAATGCTTGCGACGTAATGTGAAGGCGGCCTTAAGATTTTTATTTCTGGTCATTGTCAATGTTAAAGTCAAAATAAAACTGACTTTGATTTTAATAACTTACATCATCATTATCATATCAGCCGTAGGACGTTGACTGTTGAACATAGGCCTCCCTACAGATTTCCATGACTACAATTAAATTATATTTTTAACTAGCTTCTGCCCGCGACTTCGTACGCGGATCCTGTTGCTTATGCCAGCGACAACGGGGTCGTCAAAATCGAAGATCTGAAACGTCTGATGTAGAATTCTAAGGCCTGGGGACGGGAAAACAACGGGATGAGCGAGATTTCATCGAAAATCAGTCCTAAATTGTTACCGCCTTCACCGCGTGGAGGTACTCCCAGCTTATGTTATTTTATAATTATACAGTGAAATTGAGCTTTGATTTCCACATCAGGTGTTCCAGATCTTCAATTTTTTAACGTCAACAGAGAGTGCTCATCAGGCTGAACAACTGTTGCTAAGACGTCATTCCTATATATGTTATAGTGTAGCTGGGCGCTTGGAATTTTATAACGCGTGTGCCAGATCTTCAATTTTTATACGTCAACAGAGAGTGCTCATCAGGGCGAACAACTTTTGCTAAGACGTCATTCCTGTATATATTATAGTGTAACTGGGCTCTTGAAATTCCACAACAGGTGTTCCAGATCTACAATCTTTATACGTCAACAGAGAGTGCACAATTGCACATCAGGCTGAACAACTCTTGCTAAGACGTCATTCCTATACTGGGCGTTAGTGACAGGTTGGCAAAAACTGAAACTGTAGTTTCAGACCACGATTTGTGATTGAAAATCGTTGGAATTTTTCTCCGGAAAATTCTCAAAATTAAAAGAAAACCGAACGAAACTTTAAAAACTATTTAAAGTTTCGTTCGGTACAGCTCTAGCACAGGACATCGCACCGATGCGGCGACGCCGGGCGGCGCGTGTTATTTGTGCCTAAACCTACATAGCTTAAATGTAGGTACCTAGTATTATTTTTGTTGTGTTTACATTGCCAAGTTAAGTTTTTATTGTTTTTTCATTAAATTTATGTTTAGAGGCCTGGACTTGGTACTTACATATCAATATATCACGAATCAAGTGAAAAATCGGTCGAAAATTTTGAGAATTTTCCGGAGAAAAATTCCAACGATTTTCAATCACAAATCGTGGTCTGAAACTACAGTTTCAGTTTTTGCCAACCTGTCACTAACGCCCAGTATATGTTATAGTATAACTGGGCTCTTGGAGTTCCACATCAGCTGTTCCAGATCTTCAAATTTTATACGATATCAGAGAGTGCTCATCAGGCTGAACAACTCTTGCTAAGACGTCATTCCTATATATGTTATAGTGTAGCTGGGCTCTTGGAGTTCCACATCAGGTGTTCCAGATCTTCAAATTTATTCTCTTAGCAGAAAATGCTCATCACGTGAAACAATTTTTGCTATGGTACCATTTTTGTATCTCTTATAGTTTAGCTGGTCTGTTGCGGGTCTGCATCAGGTGTTCAAGTTTCCAAGATAAATTATAGCCTATATGTTGCCCGGACTTAATACCAATACAACAAAAAAAAAAACATTCAAATCCGTCAAGTAGTTCCAAAGATTAGCGTGCACAAACACACAGACAAACAGACAAACAGACAAACAGACAAACAGACAAAAAAAAAATTAATTACAATTTCAGGTTCGGCATCGATGTAATAACAACCCCTGCTACTTTTTTTTTATATACTTCCATTGTACAGACACCACTTTTCTACAATTTTATTATATGTATAGATTATTTTTTCTACTATCCCTATATCAATCCTCGATATTGGGAACTCATATTATAATAATTTAATTAAATAGATTACAGTTCACTTCAAATGGAGTACCTGATAAATGATGATTCATTCGTTTTTATTACAGGAAATCGAAATTAATTAGCGGCAAGGAAGCAATAGTAAATACTCGTAAATATTCGAACTTCTAGGAATTATCAAGGTTAGGGTAACGTTGCGTATTATTCCATGCGAGTGTAGAAATCATGCAAAGAACTAATATAATAAGAACCTGTATCGGGATTTTATTTATTACTAGCTTATCCCCGCGACTTCGGCCGCGTCAAAGTTGGTTTCTCCATACAAACTTTGGACCCCTGTTTCATCCCCTTAGGGGACGAATTTTGGAAAATCTTTTCTTATCGGATGCCTACGTCATACAAAGAACATACTCTCTAAGTTTAAGGTCTCTACGATCAACGGTTTAGTCTGTGCGTTGATCCGTCAGTCAGTCAGTCATTCAGGACAAAGCATAATATAATAATATGTTATGTATAGATAGATAGATAGATTATGATCCCAATACTTCAACGTCTATCGCAAAGACAGTAGGTAACATGACCGTATAAAGTAGAAATGTATGCACGCGGTCACTGCACGGTCGCCGTAACATGTGAAAGCTCTCATTGTAGCTCATTCACGGTGACCGTGTCGTAGCCTTGTGCATGAAAAAAGGGGCTTAAGATGATCTAGGTCAGAGGTTTTCAAAGTGGGGGCCGCAGAGACCAGAAAAGGGGGGCGTGAACCACCATTACGAGTTTTTACGCCTAACCTACGACTTTAAGCTAAAACAATATTCCAAATATAAAATATAATATATGTTATTAAAAGTTCTCTTCTTAAAGCTCTATAAGTATCGTGTGACCTTGTAAATCTTCGAAACCTGTCTGTACATCGATCAGATATGACGTCACGGACTAAGAAATTGCTAATCATTGCCATTTAGTTTTTTGCCATGAACAATGACGATGTGGATTTGAACAGTTCTTCATCGGAAGACGAAACGAAAAAAATAAGAATTCATAAAAAGTTGCTTCAATGTAGAAATCTCACGTGCATATATGGGGTGTCACATAGCCACATAACATTGCCGATTTTAATCAAGCTTCTTACACATAAGCAGTATACCTACATAGATTAAAAAGTTAGTTGAGATCACTTTCGAAAAATTGTGTTATAGCTAAATTCGACTGAATAGTTTTTCATAGAAAAAGAGATTTCCAATTTTACTTTTTTAACCCTTTATAGGGCAGAATTTTTTTTTTTGTTGATTTTCAATTTTTTGTGTCGGGATTGGTTTAGGGGAACATAAGGACTGGAATAAAATGTGATATTGACTAGTAGACTAGACAACTCATTTATGCAATAAGGTCGACTACCAATGCCAAGTATAAGAGAAATATGAACCTTATTGTCAACCTTGTCGGGTGGTTACAGACGCCATACTAATTTCGCTTCTGCCCTATAAAGGGAAGACATTTCGAAAATGTTCTTAACAAAATTTTTAGACCTATGTATCCTACACATGTGTAGGAAGCTTCATTAATTGGTTTATTAATAAAAAAAAAATAAGGACTTGGGAAGTTCATAGTTCAAGTTTTTTTTGAGGTGGTAAACATCATCAAATGAGTCCTTCCGCCAGAGGCGGATTAAACGTTGAGAGCGCCATAGGCAAGTTTCTCATCGGCGCCCCTATATTGAAAATAACTCGCGCCCCTGTATTGAAAATAACTAACTTACTGGCGCAATTAATTATATGCTATATTTTATATATTTTTTCATTTTTTTGCAATTCCGCCCGCGCGCCCCTTTGTACCCTCGCGCCCCTAGGCACGTGCCTAGTTTGCCTTATGGGTAATCCGCCTCTGCCTTCCGCCCTGGGTAGGGCGGAAGGGACTGTCAGACTTTTACTGACTAAAAAACCACCCTGTTCCTTCTGTTGCCCTTTACATTCCGGGGCCACGGTATCCTGTTAAGACGTTCCGCGTAGAGAATGCCTAAGGCATTGAGTATGCATTTGTAACTTTTGTTGCATAAAGTTCAAATAAATAAATTAACGAATTTAGTTTTACACTATTTTCACTGCAGAAACAAAAGCAGCATCAATTGTAGGTATTTTGTAAATTTTAAAAATCAGTAGGCTTTTTAAAAATTAATTGACTGTCAGTATTTTGAGGTTAAGTGCATGGCCTTCTCTGACGTCAAAATATAATTTTGCGTACATACCTAATTGCAGAAACGAAATCACAAGTCACGAGATCGATATGACATCGGCAGATATATACTAAATAACTTGTTTGTAAGTACTTGGCCCAAATAAGTCAGCGTTAACAAGATTTCATAAAAGGAAAAAGACATTGATCTTGTACAGACGCCAGCAGATCAACCTATCCGAATCTGTCAAATTTTACCAATCGAATATTAACCTTCCAATATTGTGATAAGGTTGAAAATCTATTAAAGAAATTTGACAGATTGAGGTAGGTTGATGTGCTGGCGTCTGTACCTATTGACTTTTGACTTCTGAAATTTTTTGACAAACAACTGTACAGAGCATCCATACGTAGGTACTAACAACCCGGTCGAAGTAAGGGGCCGTCTCCACGAGCGAGGGAATCGCGGCGATATTATCGTCGTACCACGTATTTTAATAAACTTCTAAACAGTCAGACCCGTACAAATTTTAATCTGTAGGCTATACAAATATTTGTTCTGTGAGGAAATCGAAAGGGTGTCGTCGCTCTTTGAAATGAACTGAAATTCTATCCGAAAGTAGAATTGTTTTCAGTCCGAAGAATCATTAACATTGTGCATAATAATTATAATTTCACAAATTATAATCGTCATTGGGTACACGTTCAGCTATACACTATGTAACAAAAACCCTGTCTGATCAGTGTTGCCGTTGATCAGTTTTATTTTAATTTAATTACTTCTTCTTTCTTCTTTTTTTTTTCACTGGGGAAAAATAATAATCTCAAATCCACTAAATGGTAACGTATATTATGTGTACGCAGTACGATGCCGAATAATACCCTTAAGGATCGGACAGGGTTTTTGTTACATGCTGTATAAGCCTTATAATGTTTACCGTGTTATGTTTATAATGTAAAATATATTCGCTCATGGTATGCTTAATGCTTATAAAGGCTCAGATTTGCATCCTTCAATTTCAGGTGGCTATCATTCATACTAATATTACCTATAATTGCGAAAGTAACTCTGTCTGTCTGTCTGTTACGCTTTCACTACTAAACCCTAAAACCCTAACAAAGGACATCGGTTTCAAGAAAACTTCAACTTTATCTGACTACCCTGGATACCTTTCTTTTTTGTTGACTGTACACCTGATAAAAATGTCGCCAGGTTTTTCGAACGAAAAATTGTCAAGCATGCGTTTGTTGACAAATCAGTCAACCAATCACAGAAGATTACGCACGCCTGGCAATTTGTCACATTCATCAACGTTCGAGAAACCAGCGGTAAGGCAAATGAAAATGCTGTACCTAACTTGATGTTTAGACAAGACTTATACTACTTCCTACGAAGAGAATGCAAAAAAATACATAACATCACGCCTGTAAATCCGGAAGGGTTAGGCAGAGGTGTACCAATTAGTACAACCTCATTTCGCCAGTTATGTTTAACCTCATGTATTGGTATCAACCGGGCACAAATCAACACTCCGAGGCTGCTACTGGGAAATTGCTGATGGAAAAACCCAATAACACTTTGCCCGACCTGGGAATCGAACCCAAGGCCTCATGCTCAGCAGTCGTGCTTTGCGACTATTAGACCAACGAGGCAGTG
Source organism: Hoplodrina blanda (assembly GCA_949316365.1). Lineage (NCBI taxonomy): Eukaryota > Metazoa > Arthropoda > Insecta > Lepidoptera > Noctuidae > Hoplodrina > Hoplodrina blanda. Next base: position 10,949,351 of record OX438592.1, read on the forward strand.
TATACTCGCAAAAAAACCTTTTCCTCTTTTCACTATTAAATTCACTATTCAAAATTTCGAAGTTAGCTCATACACACATCAAAAAAGTCTAGGGATCAACATCCCTAACATTTGTTAGGGATGTTGATCCCTAGACTTTTTTGATGTGTATAGTTAATGGACTTGCTTCTAGATTAGGTAATAGATCATTGCACTATACCAGCAACGCCCCGTCACAGCAAATAAGCCACTCAAATAAGGGCTTTAAATCATGCTACTTAAAGTAATTTTTATAATGACAAGATAAAAAATAGGTGACGGCTTGCGGGCGATTTGCCAGCAGCTAACTTTTGGATTTTTGAGACGGTTTCCGTATTGCCGTTGTTTACGGTGATATCATAGTGAGCGCTGATCTATGTAGATTCCACTGTGGAAGTGATTTATGATAGATAACACTTATCAGTCAACTAATCATTTGAAATCTTCCTTATCTAAAATGGAGATCATGTCAAAGTGACATGGTCAATACCTATGGCATAGCTATGACATAGGACAAAGTAAAGGTAAAGTACTGTACTGTTTGCTAACTTAAATGAATTGAAAATTATAATTAATTGACGATACATCTGTGTTAAATATATATTTATAGGTAAAAATAAAAATGAATGACTAAATCTGTTGCTATAAAGCGCAAAACTCGAGAACGGCTAGACCGATTAGGTTGTTTTTTTTTTGTTATGTTCGTAATTTCCCGGTCTAGGATTATATGAAAGAAAATTTTCGGAAAATCCATTGGGAAAAGTAGAAAATTTCCACCCGTGCAAAGCCAGGGCGGTTCGCTAGTCTGTAAAATATAGTAAAGCTGAAGAGCTTTTTGTTTGTTTAAACACGCTATCTCGGGAATTACCAGTCAGATTTGAAAATCTTTTTGTATTATGATAGCCAGATTCATGAGGAATAGTATAAGCTATATAACATCACGCTACGACTCACGGAAGCGGAGCAGTGAGCATTTGCCCGCGTGCGGGCAGATGCTAGTCATACAATAAAATGACTTTTAATAAAAATGGGAGAAATAACGTTGTGTTGTATTTATTAGTTCATTTGGTTCACCAACAATTGTTTACACTGACACAAGCAATGAACATAAGCAATAAATCTGAATAATAATTGAATAGTATTATTGCTTAGATATGACTATGTGCTTTGATACATCTGCACCTTAATATGGGAATCACCGGAATTTCTAGAACGTATACCAGTACGGCCCCCTAGTGATTGTTTAGTCAGGTACTTGTGACTATCTGGACATAATCTTTGTGTTGATGATATAGTGATAATTTTTGTTTTTAAAATAAGGTGTGGAATTGTTTTTGGCAGAACACGGATAGCGATAAATTTGTAAGTACCTAGTGGACTTTTTATGAACATTTGGGTAAACAATGTAGCTACCTGATATTATGTAACATAACAGGTAACTACATAGATAATTATACTAGATTATATTGTGTGTGCGTGTTTTAAGGGGTTTTTTCCTTAGGTCCTAAATCCTATCCTGTCCTATGATCCTATTACTCTGCTGACTTTGATAGAAAACCCTTCGTATCTGAGCAACTCGCACTTAGCCGTTTTTTTAAACTGGCAGAGAATGCCTAGTGGCATTCTGCCTATGTACACTTATTGTACATAGGTAATAAATAAATAACACAATGAACATAAAATGAATTGTCGTGAAGTACACGATAACAATAGTTCTCCCCATATGGTCCAGCCATATTGAATGGTGGGAGGAAGAAGTTCATTAAGAACCGCACATCCCTATGACAAATTCAACCATGATGATGATTGATGATGAAGAATACGGTATACTCTTTCTCCGGACAGACAGATGGTAATTTTCCATATACTATTGGTAAATCGTGATGTTATTCAATATTTATATACTTAATAAATAAGTGAGGTTATTAAAAACATATAACAAATAACATCACGCTTCTACGCTCCCTGAAGGGTTAGGCAGAGGTGTACCCATCGTACACTTACACTTTGTCAGTTATGTTTAAGTCCCATGTAATAGGGGGCGAGCCTATTGCCATTAACCAGACAAATCCAGACTCCAAGGCTGCTACTGAGAAATTCCTGATGGAAAAATTCAATAACACTTTGCCCGACCTGGGAATCGGACCAGGTAAGACCAAAAATAATAAAAAAATAAACTAAAACTGTTGAAATAAAATAGTTTGATGGCAAAAACGAAGTTTCGTCCCGATTCACCCCTGCATCCCTATTTACCCCGTTATAGTAATTATTATTATGTTATAATAATAGGCTTCAAAACTCCGTAATGCGTCGTGATTATGGCAATACCTGTAGGTACCATTGACCATTTCTACTAGGCCTTTGAGGACGTTATTCAGAAGATGTTACTGGCAGTTAATAATTATAAAGATAGTAAATAAGCTTTTGAATAAAAAGAAAAAGAATTGCAGTGGTATTCTGTAAAAAAATCCGTCTCTCGATGAATTTGGGTGAAGTGAGTTTTAAGTGAGTTGTTAATCCCTAACAAGTGTGTGGGATAACAACTCATCTCAAGCTCACTTCACCTAGGGACATTTTTACAGAATAGACCTGCCGGCAGTTATTTTCTTATCACTCATCAAACGTATCGGAAATAATGAATTAGATATAGATTATTGCATCACTATGCAGCCAGTTATGCAGTCGCAGCATAACTTGCAAATTTAGTACCTCAAAAATATTAAAAAAAATCCATTAAAACCGAAATATACTTCACAAAAAATCCATAATCCGAAAAACCTTGATATCACAATCAAAATTGTTATTTTCACTTTAAAAAGTCACGATAGATTATAAAGTTTTTTTTTATCACTGTCACAACGTTTCGGGAAAACTCTAAAAGTTTTCACCTTTTATTTTTAGATACGACTTATCGTACCTGAGCCCTGACCACTACTGGCAGTGATAAAGTAACGTTACACATTTTGAATTCACCGACTACGAAGGATGGGTGACACTGTACAGGTGAATGACAGAAGTCTAAATTGTAAAATGACGCGGACGTGTGAGACGCTGTATAAATAATGAATGAGGAGTATTGGACGTGTGCACCTTTTGAGCATGCTGTGGATGATCAACTGAGGTAGTGTTAATATCTCCAAGTTACGTTACGTTTGAGACAGCGTAATAGGAGTATGATAATAGTAACAAGCATATAGCAAACCGGGGCCGGCTAGAGCCAGTGCCTGCCAGGGTTGCGGATTTGTTCGAAAGAGTTATTACCGCGGCCCTGGAACGCAAAGGGCATTACGAGGAACACGGATGGGTTTTAAATCAGTAAGAGTCTGACACTCCCTTCTGCTCCGCCCAGAGCAGAAGAAGTCATTTGATGATTTAACAACCTTGAAAAAAAAGGTATACAGCAAAATGTTCTTATTGTGCAAGTAGTGACCAACAACCCTATAGGGAATCCACCACATAGCAGCCCTTAGAATATCTACATTTATTATGTATGTATATTTATACAGATATCATATATTCCATAAATTTAGTCTAATGTATACCTTATCATTTAGAGCCTTGGCAGTCATTAGCAGACCATTATTTTAATTTTAATAAGGCACATATTTTTTTAATAGTTTACAAAAATAACAAAGAATGTAAATGTAACTACAATTTATTTCTTAAAATATAAAAGGTTTTATTAAACGCATTTGACGTCTTAATTAGAGCCGCTCGTGGCAAGCATGAAAATTATTTATAAATATCGTTTTCTCAGTTGCTCTGGACCAGATGTTGAATCAACACACACATAACTCGATAGGAATTTGTCTCGATTCATTGATTGATTAATCGTTATTGCTGTGATCTCGTGAACATAGGTAGGAAGCGATTAATTGCGTCATTGAGGTCATTTGAAACGCGAAGAATTGATTAAAACTAGTGTTGTACATGAACAAAAAAATAAAATTTTAGATGATGTAAGTAATGAGGACAGTTTCGTAATTAAAATATTATTGAGCTTAGTTACACTTTTTTTTGTTGGAGAATCGGAACAAGTGGAACATTCATTTATGCACACGCAAAAAGGTGATGGTTTTGCTGACGCTACTTACTTGAGACACGTATTTATAGACTGCGGTGTATTTTATGTTCCGCGTACTCTAGGCAGAGTACCTATTGCAGAGGGCTTTGCTCGGGGTCTCTCTGCGAGATCGAATGAAGAGATCCGCAGAACAACTAAGGTAATCGAAATTGTTCTCAATATTGCGAAACTCAAGTGAGAGGGGTCGTTGGGGTCGTAAGGCTCTCGAGTGGCGACCACGTACTAGAAGGTGCAGTGTGGGAAGACCCCCACGAGGTTTACTGACGACCTGGTAAAGTTCGTGGGAAACCGCTTGATGGCGGCGCAGGACCGGTCAATGAATGCTATCTTTAGGAGAGGTTTTTGTCCAGGAGTGGACGTCGTTCAGCTGATATAATGCTGATGGAGCCTAAGACGTCCCAACTTTGCTGACAGGCTTACCAATCATTAAGTAGTAGAAATTATTTTACGACTAAAGAAAGGGTGCAAAAAAAATGATGACTTTTTTGCATAGGCTTAGGGTAGTTTTTCACATAAAACAGAGACTTCTGACTTTTTTCTGTGTTGTGAGATAGTCAGGTCACGCGTCTAAGGAAAAAAATCTAATAAAATGACGCGAATCTTGTAGGTAAGCACGGAAATGCCCTCGATACCGCTAAAGTGTTTATTTATCGTTTATCTATGCATTTCTTATCTCAAGGACATCAAAGTATTTACTTATGAAAGTGCTTACTTTTCAAATAAACAACTTGTAGGTATGTTGTAGTGTAAGTAAAAATAAAAGTCGTTTTAAAAAAGTACCTACCTAATCTATTTATCTATCGATCGATAAAAAAAAATATGGTTAAATGTGTTGCTCAGCGCAAAACTCGAAAACGGCCGGATCGATTTCGGTGATTCTTTTTTTGATTTTATTGATCTCGTGACAATAAGACTATTAAGATCATTCGTTTCTTTCTTTCTTTATAGTGTTTAGCGTAGACACACCTCGTTCTAAATTGATCTGAAGCTCAAATTAAGTCATCATTCAAAATCTAGTCGCTGTTTCATGTAATCTAAGCAAAAATCAACTTAAAAAACTTGTTAAAAATGGTCAATCTGACAAAGGTCTATCTGACAACTAAAAGTTTAGATGGATGGATGTTTGTCAATCACTCACGCCAGAACGGCTGAACAGATCTGAATGAAATTTGCACAGAGATAGATTATAGTCTGAAATAGCACATAGGTTTTTCATTCCGAGAAATGTACAGTTTCCGTGGGATATTGTAGCGGACGAAGTCGCGGGCGAAAGCCCTTCTAACTACTAGACTGAGATAATTTGATCGGTCTTAAAAATACGGATACCCAGTTCGATTTTTCAACCAATTAACACAGAATAGTAGGAAGGCTGTAACAATAATATAGATCTCTAAAATGTTCGCTTCAAGGTCTAAGGTTTTCCTTGGGTTTCCTTTGAAGTCTTTATTCTCAGAATAGACACCATCTATGCATGTAATGAAATGTCTATAATAGATAAACTGTTTTATTTTCCTCATAGACTTGTCTTCTTTGTGATTATTTAGTTGATAAATACCGGGTAAATAAGGGTTTATTTACCTCTGCAGAGAAACTTTAACTCAAAAAGAAAATCGTTTGAGCTTTTCTTGAAAAAAATCAGTAAAATTAATAATTAGAACATTAAAAGATTCGTCTCGCAGAAGAACGTTTATTGTTTCAAGAAGCGGAAAGATCTTGTGAAACGTTTTTCCGTTTTGAGAAAAAGTTTTCCTACAAGGTAAATGAACCCTCATTTACAGTATCATTTAATTTAACAGGAAGATGGAAACAGTAATTGAAATGAAAAACTGCGACAATATTATCCTTGTTAATTATTATCCATGTGTCCTTATCTGCCTAGCCTTTTCCCATCTATGTTGGAGACGGCTTCCAGTCTAACCGGATGCAGCAGAATACCAGTGTTCTACATAGAGCGACTGCCTACCTGACCTCCACAACCCAGTTACTGGGTAACACGATACCTCTTGGTCAGACAGGTTGTCAGACTTCCGGGTTTATATTACCCGTTACGACTGTCAAAGATCTATGAATGACAGCTGGGACCAACTGATTTACGTGCTTTCCAAGGCACGCGCCGATGCCAGTGATGTCCAAGATATACTTAGAAAGTACGTTACGTATGAATTGAAAATGCCACACTTGCCCGGATTCGAACGCAAACCCTCATGCATGAGAGGCGAGCACCTTAACCCCTAGGCTATCACGACATTTATTGCATTTTTGATGCATTCCAAATGTAATAAATTTATTTGTCTCTGCCTAACCCCCAAAAATAATTTTATATTATTGGTATTAATTTACAAAAAAATGAGGGAGTCATATTTATAATTATGAGTGTGCTCGTAGATACTCATAATTATCGTAAATTGCTAAATCATCTATGATAAGATTGTTGCACAACGATAGTCGTTCGCGGAAGATAAAGTACACGTCACCTTTGAAAAAAAGGTTAATTATAACATGAGATTATCTCGCGATTTATGGATCACTTCAAGGTTCAAACAGCGTCATTAACTGGGTACGCCCCTCCCATGTATTAAAATTTGAATGAAAAGGGGGTAACTATAGTTGATGACGCTGTCCTACTGACCTACTGGTGCCCTTCATAGTTACGATAAAGGTTTTCTGATAGATATGGCTGACGGCTGATGACTTTTTAGTTTGACCCAATTCCACTGAAAGCAAGATTTTACTCCCGTATCGTTTTTCTTTTTACAAACAGTAATTTCAAACCAAGACTTAATTTTTATATCTGACTAGCTGTCCGCCGCGGTTACACCCGCGTCTTTGGTTACTGCTCCGCTCCCGTAGGTCGTAGCGTGATGGTATATAGCCTTCCTCGATAATTAATCTATCTAACACTGAAAGAATTTTTCAAATCGGACCAGTAGTTCCAGAGATTAGCGCGTTCAAACAAACAAACAAACAAACAAACACTGCAGCTTTATAACATTAGTATAGATAGTAAAAAAATCTATACCTACACATACCCGTATAGATCTAAAAACAGCATCTGTACTCATCCAGCATTGGCCCTCACCACTCGGTGGTGCATAGTTAATGGTCATTGGCAAGTTGAAGACGAATAGGATTTGAACCTAAAGTATCTTTTATCTTTATCTATTTTACAGTGTTAGGCGGAAAGCAATAAGGATTTTGTAAAAAATCCACGCAGTAAACAGTTAATTTACCTGTGCAATATTATGGTGCGTCCACATCTGGCGAATGTGACAAATGTGGTGTGGCGAATGTGTATACGAGCCTTGCATGAGTTGCGCTAAAGAGGCGCACCAAACCATTGCCGTGACTGCACGCGCGCAGCTCGCGGGCAGCTCGCAAACGGCTCGCGAGCTGCACATTCGCGGCACATTCGCCAGATGTGGACGCACCCTGGAGAGATTGTTTGTTTGTTTGATTGAATGCGCTCATCTCTGGAACTGCTAGTCGGATTTGAAAATTTGTTTGTATATATATGATAGCCAGATGTATGAGGAATAGAATAGGCTTATATCACTTCGCTACGACTTACGGGAGCGGAGCAGTAATCAAAGACGTAACTTAACGTGGGTGACAAAAACCATTCGGACGAAGTCGCGGGCAGAAGCTAGACCATAATAATATTCTGCTTTGTAATATCAAAATGAATACTATAACTAGCTGCCAAACATAAAAAGTAGCCTTGTCATGGCGCACGCGCAGGTCAGGCATAATGGTGAGTCAACACTTGTGATGAGCATTATTAGAGTCAATGTTATAATTATTGGTCTAGTCATTGTACGTATGGGTATTCTTAGATATTTTCCTTGTCCATGCATTAATGAATACAGACTTTTGTTTTTTTTAAAGTACTTAAGTAAATAGATTCGCGTGCGCAGCTTAGATTTTACTTAAATTTAAAATAAATAGTGTATGGACTTTAGTTATAACAACCAAAAAATAAATATGATAATATTTTATAATTTCATTTAATTTTTACTTATTTATTTAATTAATTAATTTAATTAATAGTACAGATTACGAGACCCATAGTAGGTAATAATGAAAGTTTTAAAAGGAACACTATTATAGATAAAAAGCTTTTTTACAAAAAAAGACAACCGCCTTCAAAAACTACAAAATAAAAAATAACTTTAGTTTGGAAGTCGGCGGCTTTGGTTTTGTTTTTTGTTATGTAGGTATTGCCACCGACTTCCAAACTAAAGTTATTTTTTATTTTGTAGTTTTTGAAGGCGGTTGTCTTTTTTTGTGAAAAAGCTTTTTATTTTTCACTTTTTAGTGCTTGTGTGTTAATGTTTAAAATCCTTAATAAAAGCCCTTTCGAACAATACCTCACACGATATATTTAATTTAGAAAAATGCTCACAAAATAAAAAGCACTAAACCAAATTGGATGAAATTTGGGACCAAATGGCAAGTATACTGCATCGAACAAAAAAAGAATCACACTAATCGGACTAGAAACCTCGGAGTAATCGGTGTACATACATAAAAAAAAAAAAAAACCGGCGGAATTGAGAACCTCCTTCGTTTTTTGAAGTCGGTTAAAAATGACACGGGTCTTTCCCGGGAGGATAGGTAATTGAAATAATGATTTCTGGATGTAAAATTTCTGATAATAGTATTTGGTTTCAACTTACTTATAGCGACAATAAAATTTATTATGAATGGGTTTTATAATGCTAGTGGTAGATAGCATGGGAAAAACAATTTAAAATAATTATTTACCACATTCCTTTAAAGTAGAGGAATATTGTTTAAATATTTTTATATAATTCTCTTAGTTGAATTACATAGAATTGATTTGCTTAATTTGGTTAAATTGGTATCATTAGCCCTGATTTGAGAAAGGTTTCATTTTCCCGGTATTTGCCTGAAATTGGAAAACACGTATTATTTCTTCAAGGCGTGTTATTTTTCAAACAAAATTGGGAAGATTACCTACTTTATATTATAACTATATTATAGCAGCAACTGCTGTTCCTAGTCTTTGGTAACTGCTCCGCCCCGGTGAGTTGAAGCGTGATGTTATATAGCCTCATCAATCTGGATATCACATACAAAAATAATTTGTCCAATCCGACTGGTAATTTTAGAGATTAGCGCATTTAAACATATAAATAAACAAAAATGTCCTCAGCTTTATTATTATACTAGCTGTCCGCCGCGGTTACACCCGCGTCTTTGGTTACTGCTCCGCTCCCGTAGGTCGTAGCGTGATGGTATATAGCCTATAGCCTTCCTCGATAACTAATCTATCTAACACTGAAAGAATTTTTCAAATCGGACCAGTAGTTCCAGAGATTAGCGCGTTCAAACAAACAAACAAACAACCAAACAAATACTGCAGCTTTATAATATTATAGTATAGACTAGCTTTTGCCCGCGACTTCGTCTGCGCAAATGTCGGTTATCGCGGACGCAGACGAAGTCGAAGTCTAATAAAAGGTAGCCTAGCCCTTCCCCGGGTCTTAAACTATCTCCATGCCAAATTTCATCAAAATCGATTCAGCGGTTTAAGCGTGAAGAGGTAACAGACAGACAGACACACTTTCGCATTTATAATATTAGTAGGTATGGATCAGCTATACACGACTACCACGTGGGTGAATTCGCGGGCAGACTAGTAAAACGATATAAATCAATCTTAGCGATGTAGTACGTTTAATCGTTTACAATAATTAGGCAATAATTCCCTACTTAAGTACTTATCAATAATGGAATTTTTTAACAATTGTTAAATTACCTGTGCGGTAATAAAAAGCTTTTTCACAAAAAAAGATAACCGCCTTCATAAACTACAAAATAAAAATAACTTTAGTTTTGGAAGTCGGTGGCAATACTTACCTACATAACAAAAAACAAAACCAAAGCCGCCGACTTCCAAAACTAAAGTTATTTTTTACTTTTTAGTACTTGTGTATTAATGTTTGAAATCCTTACAAAAAGCCCTTTCAAACAATACCTCACACGATATATTTAATTTTGGAAACTTTTAGGGGGTTGACGTACCTCCCCCCCCCCCGTTTTCCTTCAGTCAGTCATCGACTACACGTATAAACAAAGCAATTTCACTTGTTATGATATTGCTGCTGTGATTCTGTGAGGAGTTCCATTCCATATCTCCGAAGTTCATCATCAGATATTGAAATGGTGACCACACGGGAAGCACCAGCTTTCAAATAAAAAAAGAATCATGAAAATCGGTTCACCCAGTCGCAAGTAAGGAGCTAACAAACATTAAAAAAATACAGTCGAATTGATAACCTCCTCCTTTTTTTGAAGTGGGTTAAAAAGTCGAGTTGAGTTTATGTTAACGTTTTCAGTGTGAAAATTCAATTGTTTACAGTAAGTTGATAAATACTGTGACGGTAGCGCCATCTGTATGCAGGTGATTGAAACTGCCCTTTTTTCTGTCTGCCGTACGGTTCTTGCATTCTTCTTTAGAGGTCGCTGTTTTAACGGCAGGTACCAATTTCATTTATTTAACTAGATAATGAGCTTGGTTTTCGTATTTAAGTATAGGTATAATATTTTCTTCTTTTCGAATCGATATTTTGGTAAATAGCATTTCCTTTTGTATATGACATGGCTCCAGGTAGTGGGCACATTTTTCGTGACATCAGTGGCGTTTAGCGCCAAAAGTGCATGTGTAGGGACACCTTAGGCACTGCAGCAAGTGGGCAATCGTCTGGTCTGGAGCACAGCATAGTGTTGGTGAGATCTATAATCCCCTATTTAGCTAGGTTGTGTTTGCAGCGGCCTACTTGGGTAGTCTACTGAGCGCTTTCCAATTTTGGCCGCAGAAATTCTGACCCAGAAGAAAGTTTGGCCACAGCCAATTCCACAACTGGTCGTGAGTTCGTGACCGAATTTCTACTTGGTCAGATTCACAAAACGTAGTAAATGAACCCTGACCTCTATAAACCATTGTGTAAAGAAGTAATTATGAAGCAACCAAGTTATCGTTGTTATTATGACAAGATGCTCTTTATACAGAGCGTCCAGTTTACCTTGGTACACGACGAAAACTGGAACTACATTGAAATGTACTGACATTGACAGATTGGCATGGCTAGCAGCGCTTCAAAAAGTGTCAACATAAATTGGGATACTGTGTGATCTTAAGTGCATGCAGTACAACAAATGTCTTGTCTTGATGAACTTTGATCACGACAAAAAAGAAGTTATGATTTTTATCTAGATTGATTGATGATTATAATAGGTGTCCGAGATTCATAAAATTCAGTTGTTGATTTTGTTGAATCATTGAGACTCCTTGTGTGAAGGTGGATGGTCGTAACCATTATGGTTCGCCTTGACCGCTATGTACAGTGAACAAAAGAGATAGGTATGCAGGGTCGTCAGATAAAGTTGAAGTTTTCTTAGAAACCGAAATCCTTCCGCCTTTTGTTTTTCTTTCCTCTTTTCTTTCTTCAATTGGTAGGGTCCTCTAGGTGAGTAGTGTAATAATAGCTCAGATGTAGGGAATACTGCTAGGTCGATCCGGTGTTCCCGACCGCACTATCAATCATATTACAGCCCTACCAATAGGTCCCTACCGATTGGGTAGTGTAATTAGCGCTTAAGTCCCTTTAATTAGGGTCTGTTTTTTAATGGTACGTACCCTCTACAGCAATGTTTCTTGGTGGTCTCCCGCGCGTCAGTCACCGTCATGCTATGTATCGTCATGATTCAGCCCCTGTAACAATAATATTGACATAAATAACATGAGTAGTACACGGCACATGTAGTGACCGGTGCGCCTGCGCCGTCTTATCGGTGGTACATTGATTTGATCGTGTTACGTCATCTCTCTTTTATTAAAAACGTTTATAGCATTAACAAGCGGCAGGGCAATGCGTCTGAGTTGATGGATGTTCTTCAGAGCTTGTAAACGGTTGTCCAGATAAATTAGATTGTCAATGATTTAATTCGACCAATGGACGGTTGAAGAGGAAATAGACATAACTACAACACTTACCAGCTCACCAGACTAATGCTACGTTTATACTTAACCTGCCCCGCGTGTCGCCACGCGTGGGAAAGCTATCGGTTTAGTATAAGTATAAACGCAGCTTTAAGCACTATTGTTTTTATGTTTTTTTTTTTTAAGTAATATCGTGGGTGCGTTAACAAACATTTAAACTCAGATAAACAGACATCCAGACCCGGAACAACTACCTGTAGGCCACACAAATATTTGTTTCGTCCGGGAATCGACCCCGACACAAGTAACGCAGCAGTCATTCACTCACCCATCTCGGTCAACCGTACCGTCAAAATTATCTATAGGTTCTATGCTTTGTGCGAGACATCGAGGACTTAGTAATTGCGAAAATCCATCACAAATTGACAATGAGGATGATTTTGATAAATGTCGTAATTAAATCAATGCAGTGAGTATGATGATTCAACAAACGTTTGCTGCTAGTGTCATGGGTATAATGAATAGGTCTGTGAACCTTGAACCTGCATGTCTCAAGTCTCTTTGGCGTCTGGCTCACAAGCGTCAAAGTCCCAGTGTTGATCATGCTTATTAGCCGGCTTCACACGTTGGTGCCAACGTAATGCCACTAGACGAGATGTCCTAACAAAAAACTCGTCTGCGTAAAAAGTTACTTGAATAAAACAAAAAATAAAAAACTCAGTCTGGTTTTATAATTTTTTAATTTAACAGAACTTCGTGCCTGTAATCCCCGAAAGGTAATGCAGAGTCGTACCCATTATTACACCTACCCATTAGTTCGCCAGTTATGTTGAAGCCCCTGTAATAGAGGACGAGCCTATTGCCACCAACCAGGCACAAATCCAGACTCCAAGGCTGCTACTGACAAATTTCTAATGGAAAAACGCAATAACACTTTGCCCGACCTGGAAGTCGAACCCAAGACCTCTTAAAGTTTCCAAGTTTTAGTTTACCTGCGGTTGACACTAAATTGACTATCAGCTCGTGTAAAATTAGTTGTCTCGAGTCGATATGAAGCAATACCAGTTGATAGTGATACCATTTACCTACGTCAGACAAAGGAACATAAAGATAACAATTAATGGGAAACAGTAATTCGTTTTCTTGAAGTAGATAATTATGTTTGTATGCACTGCGAGGTATACATAAATTAGGATAGTCAAGCGGAAATGGAATAGAAAAAAGATAGTAGGATTCCTATGTGAAACCAATTACACTTCTAATTTGTTATCATTAACTCAATTAGTTTTAGAAATAAGCAAATAATTTTAGTACCTACCTATAGGCATTCAATGTCTTGACTAAACTTATTCTAGTTAATGAACGTATCGCAACAGTAGCGGATGAGGGGGGGTTAGGGGCTCAAGTAAAGACACAGATCACCCTGAACCATTACCTATTATGGCTCATGGGACAGGTCAAACATATTACATTTTCCAGATGTGATTACCTAATTTATGCTTAGAAAATACGTGTGACCTGACAATTACGAATACCTACAACAAAAAATCTGCTAGACCAGTCGAGCCGTTCTCGAGTAATGATCTTTCATTGTATGCGGCCAGTGATTTTTTTTTATTTAATATTCGTGTAAAATTTTAACTTTATTGTAGTAAAAGATTAATCGGCTGGAAGTATCCACAATCACGAGTTAAAATTATCATTAAAAATAGGAGCAATATTTTGATGTAACTTAGTTCGTTTTGGTAGAATAAACTGCGTCTTCTCAATGGTCACTTTATCAATTTTGTCCGCACTGACCATGACTAAAGACTTATTGCGTGACGAACGAATTGGGTCAGTGGGTCGTCTTAGGGGTTGTTCTAATCAACACCAATCTATTTTGACAAAATATTAAACCGCACAATATAATCTTTAATCGGCGAACACGCGATTCCAACTACTTTAAAAGAATACCGACAATGCTGAGAGAGTTAAAATATATGTACAGTGGAGTCCATAAGTGGATAGACATTCTCAAAAAACATTCGCTTCAAGTTAAGTTTGACTTACGACCTTCTATTTTCGAGAACAGTCACATGTATCATCATTGCCGTCGACAAATGCTTGTAGTTCATAATTTCAACATTATAAAATAAGTCAAGTTGGCCTATCGGCTAAACGCCTGCAGATAGGTGCTTGAATCGAGGAGTCGTGAGATCGAATCTCATCCAGACTATGACTTTTTGTAAGTTTTTACTTGATAAGCATAATATTCTTTATCTTGTTCGCTTTGTTCACACATTTCGTAAAGTTAAAAAGGTAGATCATAGAAAATTAAACAAATAATTTAGATTTCTGTGAGGTAGACAGAAATAAGTATTTGTGTTATTAGAATATTCTTTTCTTGTTATATTGATATGACGTGGGTAAACACAAAAAATCTTATGAACGGTTACAAGTGAATTTCTTTTATCTAAGTAGGAATGTAACGTCACAATTCTTGTCAGTTAATTAAATAAATAAATAAAACGAATAAACCTTTATTGTTATTATTAAGCACGACTTTTTTATTTCCACCTTCCAACACCAAAAAAGTAAATTAAAAATCACATAAATAGTTAAAACTTAATACAATAACTAACATTTTCTTCGTATAAAAATAAATAATAAGCATGATTCATTATTAATAAGCATAAACCTAACAAGTTTTTACTTTTCATTATTATGGTTTCAAAGAAACAAAAAAACAGCCAAGAAGTAATTAAGATACGAACTCAGACCTTATTGATCGTGAAGCTGTTGCTTAGCCTAAACAGCTACCAACACATATTAGATTGATGCGAATTTTAGCAATGCTATGGTAAGAACAGACGCGTATTCTAAATGCAACAGAAATATCATGCTATTTCGCGTAGTGTGGCGACAGTTTATTAGTGTGTGTTATCTGTGGAATGTTGAGACATCACTCATACACGCACACGCACCCTCATTGACTGTGTCGCGCTTGTATATTCGAGCTAAAGTAGCCTTTATGGTGCTGATGGACTATTGAACGTTTAGTGTACCTACCTAACGTGGTGGATTTGTTTTGGTTCCTTAAGTTTATCTTGGACATCACTGACATCGGTAAAGAAAAGCATCGTGAGGAAACCTGGACTTGTACCAGCCTATTACTGTCCCACTCAAACCACGTCAGAAGCCCTTGAGGCGGTTGAGAAACTCTGACACTAGGGTGTGTGGGGTCGTAAGACCTTACTGCCCACACGATAAAGAAGATTTCATTATTATTTAGACTGCCTCGTTGGACTAGTGGTCCCAAGGCGCGACTGCTGAGCCTGGAGGTCTTGGGTTCGATTCCCAGGCAAAGTGTTATTGGGTTTTTCCATTAGGAATTTCTCAGTAGCAGCCTTGGAGTCTGTATTTGTGCCCGGTTAATGGCAATAAGCTCGCCCCTTACCTATTACATGGTAATTAAACATAACTGGCGGAATGTAGATGTACTAATGGGTACACCTCTGCCTAACTCTTCGCAATATTTTTTATATCAGATTTAATCAAATTAGTGTTACCTACCCAATTATGTGGCGTACGCCTGCATCAAAGATCAATTAGCTTATCCAGTTGCTTTTAACATTCGATTCCGTGTGACTGCAAAGGGTTTCAGACTGAGAAAATTAAAGGGTGCTTCGTTGGCTGTTCGACTAATTACCGCCGGCTTGTAGCTAGCTGGATTAATTAGGAACTAGCATCTTGCCTGCGACATCATCGCTGTATATTACGAATTTCACCTTACAATCTTCAACATCCATTTTATATCCCATAAGAGTTGACATAATATCACGCCTGTAATCCCCAAAGGGTTGAGAAGACGTGTACCCATTAGTACACCCACATTTCGCCCGTAATAGGTCCTATGTAATAGTGGGCGAGCCTATTGTCATCAGTAGATGAGACTTCTCTTCGTATAAATTCATCAGTAAAACATCATACACACATCAAAAGTGTCTAGGGATCAACATCCCTAACAAATGTTAGGGATGTTGATCCCTAGACACTTTTATGTGTATATATGTATAAGACGTCTTAAATCTGAAATAGGTACTTATTAGAAAGATAACCTAAGGTAGGATATACGTATGTATATCTCTGTATTTTTACCGTTTTGTTATCTAAGTTAATTTAAAAAAACAACTCAGTTTTACGAGAAAAAGAGTGTAAGTACGAGAAAAACAAAAAAAGATGTCGAATGTTTTCTAACATTCGACATCTTTTTTTGTTTTTATCTGACAATAATACAATCAGTGTCTTGTGGCTTTACTTGTTTGCAGTTTTTTCATTATTTTTTACACAAAGCTATTTTTCTAATAAAAATTAAAAGAAAACATCTCATTCTGACGTGAACTTTGAAAGTTTAATCACACATTATAATCATACTATTTATTTGTTTTAAGTGATCCGGTGATTTCTTGGTCGTAAGTCGGCTCGGGTCGGGCAAAAAGTAATATTGGGGTTTTCCAGTAGGTATTACTCAGTTCTCAGAATTTGGAAGTTAGTGGTTTGACATCCCTGTGCCTCGAAAACCACGTAAAGCTGTTGGTCCGGCGCCTAATCGCTCTTCGGTTGTGTCAGCAGATTACCGTCCCATCGGACTATATGAGAGTGAGGGAAGAGGAAGTGCACTTATGTCAGCGCACACACTTATATTGTGCACTGTAGCATCGTTTGCGTACTTGATTAGCCTCCTTTGAGATTGGCCGCCCTGAACAGAATTCGGTAGGCCGAAATTACGACATACAGGAACTCGCGTAGCAACATTACATATTCGGTTTTTAAATGACGCCCGGGGTTTTCTACAAACGTGACCAGACGACTATTTAGGCTTATGTCACCTTAACATTGTGTACCTATGTCATATTGTTTAATCAAATTGCTTCCTGGTAAACACGTTTGAATCGTCTCTTGTATTTTCCTATATTATTCTAAATTAAAAACACGTTCCTTTAAGGCAGTGGTTCTTAACCTTTTAGTGTTGAGCCCGCCCATTTGGTATTTTTTTTGTCTACCATGGACCACCTATTGTTTGGCGGTAATATTAATCGCCGCTTCGTCGCGTCAAAGATGATTTCTCCATACAAACTTTGGACCGCCGTTTCATCCCCTTGTAGGGTGAATTTTGGAAAATCCTTTCTTAGCGGACGTCTACTAACTATAAACTCCTTGCCAAATTTCATCTTTATATATCGAAGCGTTGACGATATTTCGTGATGAGTGAATGAATGAGTGACCTTTCGCTTTTATATTTTATTTATTTAATCATAACAGCGTGTATATATTGAGATAGATTAGATTTAGATAGTTTGTAAGGGTATTCTATAAGTAAAACACTTATAAAATTATTCGAAGCTAAAAGTATTGTGTTTTGGCGCCTTAGTGCGTCGTCGACTCGTTGTTATTTGATAATAATAATTATGATGACCTCGCGAACCACTTCTATTGCTTTCAGGGACCACCAGTAATCCGCGGACCACAAGTTAAGAACCTCTGCTTTGAGGAATTAACAACATATTATCTTTCCACACAAGCACCGATATTTGTTTTTGGCACAAATTAATTATTTAAACGCCGAAGTTAGCACAAATACGAGTAAATTAATTATAAGATTAGGTAAAATTGTTTATGCAAAATTAATTACTTAGTGATCTCGTTGAAACGAATGTTTTTCCAATACGAAGTAAATCGCTGATTATCGAGTTTTACTGTTTACATAAACGGTGGAACACGTGCGTTTTTTTTCACCTTAATTTGTTTCTAAGTAACTCAAGCGCAACATTGTAGCCGCAGGTAAAATAAAATAACATAAAATAAACGATTTGTGGTCGAAAACAATAAACCTTAACGACTTAAAACTTAGGTAACTAGGTACTTCAGAGTATACTAGTAAATGCTAGATAGGTACTATTATGTGTTGTTTATTTATCTCCACTTTACATATAAATTACATATGAATTAATAAATAATGAAACACTCATTACACCTAATTATTGCACTACTCTGTACGTAGTTAAGATATAATTAAATAAAGCCAATCATACACACCTGTACGAACAAATCCACCAGCCTGTATTATTTCACGTACGTCACAAGGAACCAAACCAATTATTTTGTAACCATGAAGGCCGAAACAAGTATTATCACATTCAATTAAATTTCACTCGAATCTATGTTGACCGAACAGGTACACAGCACTGTACACAACAAAACGGAACGGTTTACTTATCAGCAAACGCAGAATGTAATGAAAAATAATGGTCCATACAGAATCTGAGCGTACTAATTTATTTGTTGATTAATTTTGCAAAGAAATGGTTAGTTTTAGAATACGTGAGTGAGAAGCGCGCGCGCAGCGCTGACGGCGCGTGCGATCGGTCGGAACGGCTCAGGAACACGTCACTATAAAGCCGTAGTTTAAACCTTTTTTGTATGTACTCATCCTTTTTAGGGTTCAACGGGATGCGAGAACCGGATTTTTGTAACAAGTTTATGAGACGTGCCGGAGATGTTGATCGATGTCATGTACTTGGGAAGAATTTTATTATATAAAATATTCGCTTTTAGATCCAAATAAATATTTTAGTAGTTTGCCAACGTCATAGATAAATTATTAAGTAGTTTCTTTTAGTTCAGTATAATAATAATAATAATAATTCTTTATTTCAGGCAACTAAGGCCCATAAATCCCAATACATAAGTGCAAAGAGCAATAATTATAAACTAATACTAAAAAGGCGTGAGTTTATGTATGTGTATGTATGTGTAATACATAATTATATATTTTATAAATAAAACAAACTTAAAAAACTAATGCACACGAAGTGACACCGTAGATATCCCATCAAGGATATCAGTTGATCAAATCAGCTAAATTAAAGCCAGCACTGAATTCAGTAACCAATTCGCTTACCTTGTCCTTTCACGTTCCAGTTATTTCCTACTAAGTTCATGGAACAATTCTCCAGAAACTGTTCAATCAAATCAAGTATTATCTAATATACCTCTCTGTTGATATTAACCGCAGATATTATGTTTTAGTATCCTATTTGAGATAGGAATAATATCTAATATTGACTATGAAACATCTTATTATTGATTCAGTCAATTTGATGCTACTTACGATTTACAAGAAGATGAAATGATATTTCTTGTAGATTTTTGGTTTATCAATAATATGCGAGTTAAAATATCTTAAAAAACGTAGAACATTATCATTTTGTAGCGTGTTGTTTTGTTTTAAATTATTGTTATCAAAATAGCAATTTTTTAGTGTTAGTTTAAATAAAAATAATAATTTAATTACTTTAATATAGCCTTTTTTTAAATTGTAATTAATATTGAATTAAGAAGGTACTAATGCAGGTGTACGATTTTAGTAAAATATTGCAAATGAACTTACTAAACATATTTAATTCCGATCTACAGAACCCAAGTTGAATACCAGGAAAATTAATATACTTAATTATGGTATAACAATGACAAATCTCCGTTTTTGTTACATTTATTAAGAAATTACATTTATTTTGCCCCAAATTATTGTTCAAAAAGGTGATTTATCGTCAATGTAGTTTTTTTTATTATCTTTCATTTAAAATTTTAAAGTAGTGATTAATTTTGTATTTGATCGGTATTATGGTGGTACTTTTGAGGTGTGTTGTCAATCCAGAGTATCAAAGGTGAGACGACCTGAAACTCACACTATCTAAATTCTCCAAGGGAGATTTAAATACAGGTTCTGCGTAACATTTCAAAAGTTTCTGGCTAGCACACGACTCAAGTTGGACAAAGTAAATAAAAAGTAAAGAAAGTTATAGTATAATCACTTTATTGACCGCGCCTGCGGGGTACAAGGGCGCGGGGGTACGACGAGAATGGGGACCGAGAGAGGTACCGGCGGCGGGCGCTCGTGGCGTGATACACAAGAGGCGAAATGTGCACTGAACAGTTCTTAGGATATGTGACGTCACAGTGGTTAACGGTGAATATTATCTATCTACATAACATAATAAAACTGGTTTACATTCGTAATACGTCACACACAAAGGTCCAGTTGAAAACCAGCGTCAGGCACAAGTGGTCTGGGATTTATGCTGAACTGGGCCTGTTTGGCGCAGCTGTGCGACACATATTACACTTCTGGATACATCTATTGGCCCACCTTGTATTTTCAGTTTCGTTTGGTCCTAGCTAAGTTTTTATGCAGTTTTGAACCTGGCACATTCACAATTTCATTCAATAGTCTTTTTTTGAATTTCGAACACAGAATTTAAAGAAACAAAAGACAATTTGGAGCCTGTTTGTTGATATCAAACAATCGAATACTAAGAAAACTTGGTTTATAATAATATATAATAATACCAGTCTATTACTGTCCCACTGCAGGACAAAGGCCTCTTCTCATACAGAGAAGGCATGAGCATTAATAACCACTCTTGCTCAAGGCGGATTGGCGATTCCAGACTTATATTAATTACAAGTCCAGGTTTCCTCACGATGTTTTCCTTCACCGAAACTTTAGAAAGTACATAAGTACTTATGAATTGAAAAAGTCACATTGGTACTTGCCCGGATTCGAACCTACAACCTCATCCATGAGAGGCGGGAGCCTTAACCACTGGGCCATCACGTCATTATTGACACAATCATGTTTTTTCTTATTCTTTGTTTTTTTTTTTATTGCTTTTTTGTTATTATTTTTGTGTGCACGTGGTCTGTGTCAATAATCAATAGTGTCAGCAGGAGAGGACTCAATCAAGCGGTTTACCTATAAACTAAATAGTAAAAAAAATCTCAAAGCATCATACAATGACGGTTCGCTCTTGACTCAGGAACTCGTTTGTTTGGTTACACATCGCCCATTGTGTGGTGGCATTGTGAGAACTTGACCGATTGTTACCGATCATCGGTTCTCGGATATTATTATGATGGGCCATTTCAAGCCATGCATGGCCCTAGCAACACACACGCACTACTAAACCACGTATGTAACCTTTTTGTTCACTATGAAAAGAATCTGTAGCACTTAGGCTAAAAAATGTATGGCAAGAGAATACTGGGTTGCCGTAAAAATGGTTGTCGTAATTATATTATTAATATTCTGTAACTTATTATAGTGCACAAGGTACGCCCCAAACAGGTGCACTCCATATTATTTTACTCTCATAGTCCGATTGGATGGCTTTTCGAGGCTCGGAAGTGTTACGCCTGGAAATTCGTTCCAAACTCCACGTCTTAACAGGATACCGTGGCCCCGGAACGTAAAGAGCAACAGAAGGAACAGGGTGGTTTTTAGTCAGTAAAAGTCTGACAGTCCCTTCCGCCCCACCCAGGGCGGAAGGACTCATTTGATGATTTAAACCACCTAAAAAAAAAGTCTGACAATGCGAAAATCCCAATAATACTTTATCCGACTTGGGAATCGAACCCAGGACCCCACGCTCAATAGTCGCGCAATGTGACCACGAGACCAACGACATAAGTAACCATAAATTATCGGCACAAAGATTCGGGACTAGATGCGGCAATAGATAATGACAATGAAGTACGTATGATGGACTTCCAAAGTCTACAAAGTCGATTGACCTACATACGTCATTTTAGAATGGCTGAAAGTTTGAGAATAGATTGAAGACGCTTTAAAGTGCAAGCCTTTAAAGTGTCTGATTGTATGGCCCATTAAAAGTGTCTGCAATGGTAATGTACAGCCAATAAAAGAGATAGGTATGCAGGGTCGTAAGATATAAGTAGTTTTCTTAGAAACCGACGGTTGATGTTTTTAAATGTAATTAAAAAGTAAATAATAAACAGTTAATTAATTAAGTTTCAATTTAAGACATCAATCGGTTTCTAAGAAAACTTCAACTATACCTGACGACCCTGGATACCTGTCTCTTCCCAACTAACAAAAAGTTGTATAGTATTTTAATTATACAACTAACAGACATGTAATTTTGTAGCAGTTCAACAGTTTTATAGTAAGTAGGTAGTGTTCAATTCGACGCATTAGTTATATATTATTTATTTTGCTATTTGGGTTTTGTTGACTGCATAAATGTTGGTTTGTAACATACTAATAACCAAACGTTACACTTAAATGTAAAAATGACCCGGCATTGAAGCCAGAACTCCCAGGTCGGACAAAGTGTTATCGGGTTTTTCATCAGGAATTTCTCAGTAGCAGCCTCGAAGTCTGGATTTGTGCCCGGTTGATGGCAATAGGCTCGCTCCCTATTACATGGCATTTAAACATAACTGGCGAAATGTGGGTGGTACTAATGGATACACCACTGCCTAACCCTTCTGGGATTGCAGGCGTGATGTTATGATGTCCTCCATCTATTCTTAAAATTTTCAGCCATTCTAAAATGATAAAGGTCTGGGCAACTTCGAGAACTTTGCCCACACTTAATGCATTTTTCAATACATATTCCCAACAAAAATGACGCAGCGTCGCGAGTCGTGCCCTACTGAGGGCAAAGCTTTAAGTTCATCCTCTATGTATATCTTTTTTGTGATTAATAGAGCGTGTTGTTCTTTTGTCACTGACGTGATATATGGTGTATCAGTTAGTCTCACTATTTGCATGGGAAGCTTAACATCTGATGCAATGAGTATATTCAATGTTCCTTACGTTTTACGCATAAGTACTTAAATGATTTTTACATAACATCACGCCTGTAATCCCCGAGGGGTTACGCAGAGGTGTACCCATTAGTACACCCACATTTCGCCAGTTATGTTTTAGTATTATGTAATAGGGGGCGAGCCTATTGACATCAACCGCGCACAAATTCAGACTACAAGTCTGCTACTGAGAAAATCCTGATGGAAAAACCCAATAACACTTTGCCCGACCTGGGAATCGAACCCAAGACCTCATGCTCAACAGTCGCGCTTTGCAACCACCAGACCAACGAGGCAGTCGAGGGAGAATATTATTATTGCACGTATTTTTTATAAATTTTGATGACCGAGATAGGTTCTAACTGTTCATGGTTAATTCAAGTTAAAATTACCTACCTAGTTTATGTTGTTTAGTTAAAGTGCTAAATATGTTCTGGCAAATCGCACAAAACCTTTGATGTCACATTTTGCACTTAGGTACCTACGTACAGGTTAAAAATAACATTGATTGTTGACTTTGGTATAACTTAGGTAGGTACGGTCAGCAACAAAAGTAACTATAAAAGCAACTTTAGATAATTTATTAAAGAAAATACGGAATGGATGTAAAGTCAAGATAATTAAAATTCTCAGCTATTTATAACTTAAATTCTGAAAATCAATGCATCGTATTATTTCGTGTCTATTTACATTTTAATTACGTAAAAGTTAACAGTGTTAATCGAGCTTTGTTGTTGACAGTCACAAGATGAAACAAAATTAAAAGTGTTAATTGAGTTTTATCACTGACTGTACCAAGTTGAAAAAAAAACGCTTAAAATTTATATCCCACTGCTTTAATTGTTATGCTTAAACCCACGTGTAACAAGTTTTTGCTAGGCTGACGTTACCTCGTAAAAAGTCAAGGATGAAAATCATTGTATAAATATAATTATGCTCATACAAAAACTTTTATTACGAAGATGATTGAATAATAATATAATGCATTGTTAGATTCAATGGAATCAAGACGATCTTGGTTTGAAGTCAATTTGTCGAAATAACTTAAGAAAAGACGTTTTTGTGTGCAGTAGTTGTTTGTATATCCATGAAAAAATGTACAGGCAACAAAAGGTCATGTATTTTTTTATGACTGACTAATAATAACATAATGTTTTTTTTTAGTCTCCAAATTGGTTGTTTTACGCGTGCACCTGCCAAGTTATCTCTTCACCACTTTTGGTTGACTGGTAGAGAATAGCCAAGGCATTAGTCCGCCTTTGTACTTTTTTGTTGCATAGGTACCTGAAGTCGCGGGCATAAGCTAGTCTGTGTATATAAAGACAGCCGTTACTGACTGACACCTCTAACAATACACACCTCAAGCCACTGAACGGATCGCTGATAGACTCGGACTCGGACGTTGATAGTTATTATGACGTAGGTATTCGCTAAGAAAGGATTTTTCAAAATTCTCCCCCTTTTTTTGAGGTGGTAAAAATCATCAAAAGAAATTCGGGGTGAATTTCTTTTGATGATTTTTACCATCACTAAGGGAGTGAAACGGGGGTCCGGGATGTACGCGGACGAGGTCACGGGCAATAGCTAGTAATTGGATATAATCGTTAAATTAAATTACAATTAAAAAGACATGCATCAACAAATTGATGTTATTAAAACACACGGGTCTCAAATGACAGAGTATCCTAAATTCTTCCGCATAACTGAATCAATATTAATTGGTACTAAAACGAGCGTCTGACGGTCTTCTTTAATCAATTGGTCGGCAAATTACGGACTGGTTGCTACTGAGTCACGAAGAGGTTGCTTGGTAACCTGTTGCACGAGGTTGCGTAACTAATTAGGTATATCTATGATATTTCAGAATTGAGTATTGATTTTCCTATATAGAATTTATGTGGAATGCTGAGTGCTGTCCGGGTGTATGATGTATATCCGTTTTCTTACTAAGTACTTTTACTGATTTGACTTTGACATTCACTTTGATTTAGTTTGTTAGTTTCACTGGGTTATTTTCGCACGCCATCTTGATTGATGACATTCTTGATTGGGCTAATCGTGCATCAGAGACACGCACGAAGGCCCAACCAAGAGGCTAAGTGTGTGTAAGCTGTGTGGTCTACTCCAACCAGCCTAGGCCATCCCAATAGCTTAGCAGAATTTCCAGACTGCTGCAGGCTTCCCGGAGCGATGCTGGGAATTGGAGAATCTGTGCTCGTTGATCGGTCACGCTCATGCATTCCGTAAGCACGTGCTGTGGCGTTTCTTCTGCCTCCATGCATCTACAGAGGGGTGTCTCTGTTACATTTATGGCGAATAGGTGCTTGTTTAGGGGCACAGTAGCCGGTTATAATACCCATGACTGCGAATTTTGGCCCTTTTTAGTCTGATGTGATATTTATCCGTCCTCTTATGTTCTTAGTGATCTTGGAACTACCTTCCTTCTACGACTACCACGTGATTTATAACTTTTAGGGGCCAGTTTCACTACCTCTGAATGTATTAAAAAAGTTATATAATTTACTATAGATTACTATAAAACGAAATAATCATTTAGTACTTTATCAGCTTAGTGATGCATGCGGCACGCTGCGCATTTCTGGTTACTGGTCGTTGTGGATTAGGTTACAGTCAGTAACAATTTTTCATTTTGATACCACTTCACTTTTAACATTTAAGTATTTCCCGACTAGCACTACAAATTCCCAACCAATACATCACAAGGTGCATAAAAGCTTTTACCCATACCGACGTTTATTCGCCATTCGCACGTCGATTCCATTCCGTTGCAATTCAGTTCAGTCTTTCGCTCGGGGTTTCTGAACTAATTCGCTCAATTACACTCAAGGGATATCAACGGACACTTAGATTATTATGTCGTGTGGGTTTGTCGTGATCTTCTATTTATGAAGTTTCGTTAGTTATTATGGATGCTACAGTTGCTTTATTTACTTGGAGAAAAGTAAGTACCTATATATGGAAGACACTTCAGTGATCTATACTTATCTCAGTACTAATTTAAATGCGAAAGTTTGAATGAATGTATGTTTGTTACTCAATCACTCCAGAACGGCTGAACGGATCTGGATGATTAGCACAGAGACAGATTATAGTCTGGAATAGAACATAGGAAATTAATCATTTAATTGGAAAAAAATACGGTTCCCGTGGGATAATACGAGTATTATATTAACTTAATGAAGAAGCTAGTAATAATATAAAGTTGGTTTGTAAGAAGAAATCTCTGGAAGACCTGGTCTGATTAAAAAAAATGTTTTACTGATAGAAAGCTACATTATTGCCGATGCCGAATGTCATAGGCTATGTTTTGTGGCTTACTTTTTTTTTTGAGGTGGTAAAAATCATCAAATGAGTCCTTCCACCCTGGGTGGGGCGGAAGGGACTGTCAGACTTTTACTGACTAAAAAACCACCCTGTTCCTTCTGTTGCCCTTTACGTTCCGGGGCCACAGTATCCTGGTTAGACGTCCCGCAACCCCGGCAGGCGTTTGGCCCCGTTAGGGCCCCGTCCCTGTGCTGACAGCTTTTTGAGGCGCGCGCGAACAGAACGCGCCGTCGACCCGGGCATGGTCCTTGATCGGACGGCGAGCTACCCATTACTCGCCGTTCGCAAGCCCGCGCCTACGGTGGCCGGATGTCGTCTCTCGACGCCCGACGCCCTGGGCGTCTCCCGCGGCGGCTGGGGCGTGAGGTGGAGGATGTTCTCTCCCTCACGCGGCCCGCCTCCTCCTTCGCTAGCATTACTGCTTCGCAGAAGGAGGTGTTTATGGCTTACTTGACTTCCATGCGGGCGAAGTCCCGTGGAGAAGGTAGATGTTGACAAAGATGAGAAGTGTAAAATATGCAATAGGTAGATGAAAGTATGTTTCCTGTCTATTTATAATATTATTATTTTATGAAATATAAAGAGAACCTACTGCCGTATCAGAATAAAAGTCTTTTAATTCAGTCTCAAAAATTCTAACAAAGTCGTAAAATAAATCATGGATATATTTATAAACTCACAAGAAACAGTAGGAAACATCATAATGATGCATTCAAGGAAACGTGTAGTTACCTACATTTTTGTTAAAACTGTAGGTCAAACAAAGCTAAAAAAACTTGAAGATTTTAAACAATTTTGCGTCAATGTCGGTAGCATTAGGACTTACAAAAATAGTTAATGATGTCAAGGTAAACACATTAGACAATGGTATTATGCCAAACCGGCAGTTAGGAGCGTTTACGTCGTATGGTAGTATTTCATACAAACTTTAAAGTCCTTATTTTTTTAAATAATTAAACTGAAACTTTCTACGCATATGCAGGATTATTATATAGGTCAAAAAAGTTATCAGAGAATATTTCTGAAAAAATGGTGTTACGGCTAAATTCTACCAATTTTGATTTTTCCATAGAAACAGTGATTTCCGATCGTCTTATTTTAAAATAAGACATTTTAGAAAATGTTCTCGCTTCATGACCTATGTATTCTCGCTTCCTACTAACTTCGAAAATCAGTTCAATTCATTTCGAAAAATAATAGCTTGAAAGTTTGTATGAGATGCCGTACGGCGTGAAAACTCCTAAGCACCTTTAAAAAAGAAAGGACTGTTAATTCTCCAAGTTTTAAACCAACGTTCCGTAAGTAGATCGTTGTACTCGCAAATGCAATGGATTTAAGTGGTGTCGTCATCCGATTTATTGCACATCCTGAGATGCGCGTGCGACGTCCTGTTGGCTAGCCCTATTGCAGCAGTCACCGCGTGGTTAGTTAGAATATAATGGTTAGTTAGAATAGAATAGAATCACTAACACTTTATTTTGCAATGTAATGTTGGTATCTATTACAATAAGATGTTACAGATCATTGTTGAATCCTTATAATTTCTGCCTTTAAGGGGACGAACAAATTGCTTTACACATTTTAATCATATTAGAAAATTCTTGAAAACGTAAAAATTAAATTCATAACCATAATGAATCATCAGCTAAAAAATCTGTCTTTATTAAACAATTTATTTGCATTTATCAATTAAACATTCTGCAAGAAACTTTTTAAATATTCATAAAGGTTGCTCTTTCATTTTACTAGGTGTTTCAGAATACAAATATAAATGATTATTCATTAAAGTCATCATTATTAGACCACAAGGAAAATAACAAATGTAACCTACAAAGGATACTGAAGGGTCAATTCATAAGAATTTCAATGACTGGGATTCGTTTTGGGTAATGCCAACACCAAAATGGTTAGTCAATTTTATTGTTAGCGCCATATCCATAGTAGACAAGCAAAAGAGGAAAAACCTAAACATCATTAGGTATAGTATTTACCGTATAGTGACAGTTCCATTAATGTAGACCTTCCACTTTTAACCGACTTCAAAAAAAGAGGAGGTTCTATGTTCACCGTTTTCTCCGACAATTGTAGACCGATTTTCAAACAACAAATTCCTTCCTTCCCCGCAAAAATGTTTGCTCAAACTTACTTAGTTTGATAGGAAGCATGCGCTACGTGATGTATCATTTTACAACCCGTACATTGACCAAAAAAAATATGCAATGGAAATATGGTTATATAAATATGGATGGCTTACACTGAAACCAGCATAAATGTAGGAAAACTACACACATCAAAAGTGTCTAGGGATCAAGCATTTTTATGCGGATTTCTTGAGATTGAGATGTGGCTTTGTAATAAATTTATAATTTTATAAATTTATATGGATCCTTTTTGGTGCATTTCATAATTTGAATCAGGAACTGTGAATCAAATTCGAGTAAAAGATGAAAATCAGCTGTCAATATTTTCCCTATAAAAACATACAACGCATTGAAGACATTATTAGTGCTACTGTTTCCCTACTACTGATTAAAACCAACGTTATTATGGAGCGGCGACGTCATTTAAGCAGGGAAGAAATGCTCAGAGCCGTGGGAATGATAGAAGCTGGTTCCCGGCAACGTACTGTGGCTTTAGCTCTGAATACAAGTCAGAGTGTTATCAGTCGACTTTGGACACGTTACCGAAGCACTGGTACCGTGGCTGAGCGCCATGGAGGACGGTATCGCTGCACCACACGGAGACAAGACCGATACATTCAAATCTTAACTCGAAGAGCTCCAACAATAACCGCCATGATGTTAGCCGTGAGGCTTCATCACTCTTCAGGGAACTTAATTAGCGACCAAATAGTCAGAAACCGCTTGCATGAAGTGAACCTTCATTCCCGAAGACCGCTATGGGTACCACCTTTAGCAATGCACAATCGTAGGATTCGATATCAATGGGCTCTTGAACACAGAAATTGGGCAGAAGAACAATGGCGTTTCGTGTGCTTTTCTGATGAGTCTCGTTTTGGTATGAGACCGGATACAAGACGTATACGACACTGGAGAACCCCTGGACGCCAACAGCGATTAAAATCCTGCCAGGAAATCCATCCTTATAGTGGTGGAACCATCATGGTATGGGCGGGTATTTGGATCGGCGGAAGAACTGAGTTGATTTGGATCAGAGGCAACCTCAACGCTCAAATTTATGCTGAGACGATTGTATCAGACGTCATCGTTCCTCTACAAGTGCAAATCGGTCCCTTATTTCAGTTAATGCATGATAATGCACGACCGCACACCGCAAGAGTTGTAAGACAGACTCTCGCCGCAGCTAACATCAATGTCCTGCCCTGGCCTGCTCAGTCGCCAGACTTAAATCCGATTGAGCATGCATGGGATATGCTACGGAGAAGAGCTCTGCCGAATATGGAGGGTATCCAGTCGCAAGAAGACCTTTTTTTGTTGTTGCAACGAACATGGGCGGCCATTCCACAGCGTGATTTGGATGAACTCATTTTGAGTATGCCAAACCGATGTTCTTGTGTTGTTAGTGTTCGCGGTAGAAACACGGATTATTAATTGTTTAAGTTACCCAATAAAATTTTAAAGAAAACTGTTATTTCAGTCTTTTTTTCGAACTTTTGTGTTAGTGGTTCAAATGTCAAAAATCCCTTTATTAGGAAAATGGGAAATTTCTTTATTAATGCAAAGGTGACTTGGTTTATCGTTACTGTGACAAACGAAAACACTTTATTTGATGAATCCTTAAAGAAAATTTTAATTAATATCAATCAGGAGAAAAGTTATTGCAAAAATATATGTTGATCCCTAGACACTTTTGATGTGTGTAGGTATAATACGCGCCATGAAAGATGAGACCTGACAAGCGTCAGTAGTTGGGAGCTTGCGCAGGTATGGATGTACGAAATAGTTATCCTTGTGTATCTATTCAGGGATATTTCGATGATATTTAGATTTAAAATTCTTAACAAAATTATGATACTTATTATGTAACATTAAGTTTGTGTGGTGTGTCGAGTTTCATCTTTCGTGGCACGTTTTGTACATTCAGTAAAACAAAGATTTGTAACTTTAAAATTTTACTAATTCAAATCTATACATCCGATTCCTCTAATAGTACCAGCTAGCTTCTAGAGACAAAAATATGTCAAGGATTTTGTCGAATTTGTTTCATCTCGACAAAACACACGACATGATAAATATTTTGTCACATGATTCAGAGAGTTACGTGTAACAGTTCAGGTGAAGTTTCATTGGAACAGGGCGAGGCCATATCCTCGGCGATCAGTCCCTCACCGAAGCTGAGGAGCCTAGTTATCAACACGCTGGATATAGCACTGTTTATCGTCCTGTTGTTTAAGTCGCTGTCAGTCATCGCTGGCAGTTGCATGATTTGGAAGTGCATCGAGTGTGTCATGTTGCCTGTGAAAGGAAAAAAAAAATGATCTTAATCCACACTATACATACTTATTTAAATGGTTGCTTCAGCTTGGGACTTCGTCAAAATTAACCCAAAGTCCTTAATTATCCACGATAGCCAACGTCGGAGAGCAAATTATGGAGAGGGTTATGCTTGCGGTTTCGAAGAGATTCGCAGAAGAATTATGATTACCGAGAATTATGAGTTATGATAACGTTTTACGTCGTAGTTCTCAAGTTCCGAAACTCAAGTGGCAATGGGTTGGCCACATAACTCGTACAGCAGATAGCCATTGGAGTCGTAAGGCTCTCGACTGGCGACCTCGTACCGGAAGGCGCAGTGTAGGAAGGCCCCCTATGAGGTGGACCAACGACCTCGTAAAGGTCGCAATAAAACGCTGGATGCCGGCAGCTTGAAGACCGAACATTTTGGCTATCTTTAGGGGAGGCCTATGTCTTATATGTCTAGCAGTGGATGACGTTCGGCTGATATGATGATGATGACGGAATTTTAGAACACAGTTATGCAAAATTAATTCTAGTACCTACTTTACTTAAGTTCAATTTCAAACGTGTGCTTCCAATTTTGAGCCTATCAGTTAAACCACTGCAATAACTGGCTGCCAAAAGTATTGCTATTATATTTGCGCCTTCACGTGTGGATTGGCAATTGCAGTGCGTAAAGGTGCTCCCTCACCGGGAGCATTCGCGTGTAATGTAACATTATAGATTCGACTTTGAGCATTACATTACAATACTACCTCCCTGACCGACGAGCGTTTGTGTGTAATGTAACATTATAGATTCGACTTTGAGCATTACATTACAATACTACCTCCCTGACTGACGAGCATTCGCGTGTAATGTAACATTTAGTATAGATTTGAATTAGGAAAGCGCATTGATGTTACAAGTTGTATCAAAATATTACACATTGTATCATTACAAGGTGCGCATTGTAATGCTCGGTTCTCCTCCTTCACTGATGTAACGTCCTTTTGTATCATTACAAGGTGCGCGCTGTAATGCTCAGTTCTCCTCCCTCACTGATGTAATGCTCGACTCTGTAACGTTACAATACACGCGAATGCTCCCGGTGAGGGAGCCCCTTTATAATTATAATCTTCCGAAATTATTTCGGTCAACATTTTAATTATATTGTGTAAAGATTGAGAGTGATTCAAGAGGAAGGTTTATACCTATAGTTAGTAGGTATCTACATTGCACCTGTGCGACGCCGGGGCGGGTCGCTAGTCGAAAATAAAAAAATAAACAAGGATAAGATTTCAATTCTCACGAAAAATACTTTTGTACGTAAGATTACACGAACTACAATATTCCGTGAAAGCAAAAGCCTGTGATGTACTATAAAAGATAAAGCTTAATACGATTTATTTCATGAACTGAGATCCTGCGAGAAGAAAAATAGAACTGTGCTTAGTGCAAATGTCTGAATGGAAGACGATTCCATAAGTAATATCCCTTTTACTCCCATTTTTCCGCCCCACTTACAGTTTGCTCTTTCTTCAGGGGTTGGAAAGTGGGTAGTTATTTCCGATTATATACCTACCTACTCCTGCAATGAATGCCGAGGACATACAGGTAGCAATAAAGAGGACAAAGTAAATAAAGCTTTACTAAGTTTATCCTAACCCTGTAATTTAGTTTTATTTTTGGAGTAAAATAATGAAAAATCCCTTTCACACTTTCACGCCTTAAGAAACCAGTCAAGTACGAGCGAGACTCGCACATACAGGTTCCGTTACACTTACACTGTACAATATTAAGATCGTGTAAAAACGTTGATTACGAGTCTGACCTGACATAGTCCGGTGTTCGATGTAGCAGTAAGTATAGCCGATGAAGGCACCCACTGCCACCGCAGATGCAGTAATGGCAAATATGGCTACTGCTACAGCAGCACACGTCACCCAGCGAGGCTTTCTGGAAAAATTATAATTTTGCTAAGTGAACGAGTACATGTTGGTACGTTAGGGTACAAACATAAAGATACAGGTTTTTCGGTCCCGATATGCCAGTACGGGTCGGTACCGATAGGTACGGGTTCAACCACATATAGAAACAGGTAAATCTGTTCATAGTGACCATCATGTCTTCGAGTTCGTCGGACACTGAGCTTTTTCTCTTCGAAAGTGTTCATTGTTAGTTTTGGATTCATTGTATATTTTATCTTTTAAGGTTCTTAATAAAGATTATTATATTATTATTAATCTAATGATGCGTAGAAACTCATTAAAAAACACCCTACTCATTATAAATGTAAAAAAAAGGACAGTCGGTGTTTCATATGTACAGTAAAAGAAAGAAATATGGATCGTATTATTTAATGATTTTGTTTAAATAAAACGACGTGCTCGATTTGGCTGACATGAACGGAAGGGAAGTTTTTTTTTTGTTTTTACACGTCCGGTACATTATATTCATAGACAAGATAGTTTGCATCACATATCATAGATAATAATTAGGACTATTTTACACACAACATAAAATAACAGACACACTACGCTGGCAAATGCATAAACCCGTACAGATAGTCGGTACCGACAAGTTTTTACCTGTTTCTTTATGAACGAGCGCATATTGATTATTTTAACCGTACCGATCGGTAATGATCTGTACCGACCTGTCCGTACCTGTAACCTGCTTCTTTATGTAAGCACCCTTACTACTGCCAGTTGTAGGGCAAATTTTCAAATGGCGAATTCTCATCATCATACCAGCCGTAGGATGTCCACTGCTGAAAATAGGCCTCCCCTATAGATTTCCAATAGGACCGGTCGGAAACGGCTTGCATCCAGCGCGATACTGCGGTCTTTATCAGATAGTCTTTCCACCTTATGGGTGGACGTCCTACGCTGCGCTTGCCGGTGCGTGGTCTCCATTCGAGACCTTTACTTTTCTGCAAAAATCTTGTTCAAATAACAAAAATCATGTAAAATCGTTCTGTTCTGTGAAATGGTGAATCATCATCTGCCTAGCCTTTTCCCAATTATGTTGGGGTCGGCTTCCAGTCTACCGGATGCAGCTGAATACCAGTATTTTATATGAAGCGACTGCCTATCTGACCTCCACAACCCAGAATGTGAAATGGTGAATAATAATACTAAATCCATTTGTTTTAGGTAAATAACACCCATATGGCTTAGGAAAGCACTTATTACTGAGCCGTGACCAAATAACGTGGTCAAATAAACTGGGCAACATTGGTAAAGGGACAACATTTTCGAGGTGCTGTGCATTTTAGAAGGTTAATTTAGTATCAGCCAAAAACGTTTTGGAGCCGAGCAGTAGGTTCCTTGAAGGAAGCATAGGACTGGTCGTTGTGAACTTGTGGCGATCGCGATGCTTCGAGGTACATATCCTGCGGTAGACGTCTTCCATCTAAACACAGTTTTTTACACTATAGTTTTACTAACTTTTTAAGTACTTCTGGCATATTATCCATCTCCAGTATAGTGTACCCCATCATATCGAGTAGTCGTCTAAAAAGATAAGTAAATTTTTTATAAAAATATAAATAAAATACCACAGAACAATGACATAAAATTTGCTAACGCGTATTTCTTCTTTCAAGTAAGCAATATTAAAAAGTGGCCAGTGTTTTTGGGCAAAACCAATGATGTACAGCTCTGGAGATGCCTTTAATTCTAAAACAGAGAAAATAAGTCTTTATTTATAACTAATAAATACTTCTTTATTCAAAAACTATAATTATCTATTATTTCTTTTGTATACTCTGTCCCTTTTTTGTCCTTTTTATGTTTTCAAACTTTATTGAAGTTTATACTTACATATTTTTTGTATGTAATTTTTTATATTTTTTTTATTTAAACTATTTTTATTGCTGTTCAATATGTGTTGCGGCATTGCAGGAATCGTTAGTAGCTTCATAGGCAGCATAGTATATGCTTTAGAGAAGTAAGGCATTTTTCTAATCATTGATTTTTTTCTCCGAGCTCGTCTCGTATCTGCCTTTATCGTGATCGTAAAGTATTATGTAAAGAATAAACATTTACTCCTACCTATCATGCTTATGCGTCGGAAGTTTCATAAAAATCGGTTCATTCATTTCAAAAATAAGAACTTAAGTTTGTATGGAGTGCCGTGCGGCGTAAACCCTCTTAATTATCTTTTTCCTCTCCTCCTCCTTCTCCTCCAGCACCTCCTCTCCTTTCTCCTCGAAGATGAAAGTAAAATTGTGTATTCAAATAATTGGGTCAGAATGAAAAATATCTCTATGTTCTACAGCAAAAATATCATTTCAGATTAACATCGATTGCGGCCATGACAGCCATAATTCTGTGTATCGTCACCACAGTGACTATTTCACTAGGGCTTGGCGTCGGTTTAGGCTACAACTACTGCTTCGTCGCCCAGAAAATGGTGAAAATTGAAGGTATGACTTATCTTATTTTTAGGGTTTCGTACCTCAAAGGAAAATATCTGGAAACCTTATCGGACCCTCTAGTTTCTTGTCTGTGTATCCGTCTGTCATACTTTTAGGAACGGGTCCGCTAACCTTAGTATTATGATGATTGTCTCGCTTTTCAAAACTTATAGGGTACTTTCAGTTCACCTACCATCATGATAAGTAAAAATAAAAGTTTATTTTAATATTTCTTTGCCTTGCGTACTAATACAACACTCGGCTCAGCGCCGTGAGTTAAAAATTCAACAACTGAAATGAGAAAGTAGTATTAAAATGGTACTGTTTTATGAAATGGTGGTAGGCCCCCTGGACAGGCAAACCTCCGCCAGTTCAACTAGGTAGTCAACTCAAGTGGGCTAATAGTTTTTTCTTTTTCAGAGTCCCTTACTAGAGAAGATGAAGTTCTCGGAAGACGTTTTGCTGGGACTGTGCTGCCATTTATACCAAGTGACAGTATGATCGTTACTACGGACACTACTACAGATACCGTTGCTGCTGTCACTACTGCTGATGCTACTACTGAGAGTACTGAGGAAACTCCTGAGGACACTACTCTAGACTCTACTACGTACACGCAAGTACGAGTGCGCAAGGACATTAGGCCGTTTTACAATGTAAACCTGACCCGATCAGGTCAACGGTCTGACTTCAGTTATAGGATGACTATTCCCTTACACGGAGACTTTGATTTCCTTTCACTGCTCTCAAAACTGAGGCGTCGCAACAAAAATGTCACATTAGATCTGATCACGTGATTATTTGATCGTGTTTAATATTGACGGCATTTTTAATTTTTATAGATTTTATTTTTGATATATGTTTACTTTTATTAAAGAATAAGGTACTCTCACGCTTCTTAATAATTCGAAGATAGGTACTTTTTTTATAGATATTATTTTTGATATATGTTTACTTTTATTAAAGAATGCGTTTCTTAATAATTCGAAAATTCTCTTACTTTTTTGCCCGAAGGTTCTTGAACTTTTTTGGCGACGAAACCATTTAGGGAAACGAAATATTTGAAGGATCCCCTAATATATATATATTTTTTTATGAAATGTAAATGTACCATAACATCACGCCTGTAATCTCCGAGGGTTAGGCAGAGGTGTACCCATTAGTACATCCACATTTCGCCAGTTATGTAATGAATGTGATGAAACCGGTAACTTTTCGACGCGGCGACACGCGGGGCAGGTTAAGTTTAAATGCAGCTTGAATTATTATGATAAATATGAAAATAATGAAAACCAACCACCATGGATACAAATATACTCTATTGTCATTGTTCGTTATTGAATCTACTTTATTCAAATGCAAACCCAGACCATAACTTCGCATCACATTATTTTTGTTGTGTCTAAAACTTTGCATCTCACACGGCACCAACCGGGATCCGACTCCGGCTCAAGCAAGATGCACTTCATCATTCGGCCAAATCGTGATGTGAATCACAACACGATCATTTATGGTGCTGGGTTCATTAATAATGGATGTAGAAGTTGCATTGTTATATTTGATGCATAGAAAAATAAAGCTGCGTAGACTTAAAAGAATCACAGGTTTTTATCAATATCTTCGTATTAGATAGGTAGGCTAGTAGTCAATAACAAGATATGATGGAGATAAATGAATTTGACAACAGCCTGTATCTATAATCTATTAATACAGACACTATAATTATATGAAATACTATAAAATAAATGATAAAACTATTAATAGTATAAAACATCTGTCTGTTCGGCCGCCAAGTTCTTTAAAACTGCAAAATAGGGTTTTATGCGGTTTCCACAATTATTTAAAGATTTTTTTTTGAAAGGTTTAAGTGAAAATGAATTCATATGTAATTTGGATGCAGTGCCTACCTACACTCATCTTGATATTTTGATTGGTACCACGTCAGTGAATTGAAATGTTAGTACACCTCTAAATAATATGCTAGCCACGTGATGGAGCGATAGGTATGATTTAGAAAAATACTATTATATACTATACATTTTATTACATTTAATACTATTATTCATATATATTATTCATACATTTCCGCATAGAGCAACACGGGCCACCTGACATTTCGGATACAAAACCATTGCTCCGGACTTTGTTTCGTTTTCATTTCTCTTTGGGATCTGAATCGTTTTCTTTTGGGCAAGTCTACAGTTTCGTGTGTGGCCTGTATATATCTTGTTAAAATCTTGAATTTGAGTTTGTCACAATGACATTTCTGTCATAAAACATGATTGTCAATTTTCACTTGTATCTTTTAATACGTCAATGGTGAATTTTAACTCATTGCGTGTGGCTGTTAGTGTTTTCCACTGGGTTTTCACCAGTTTTCTTAAGATCTAATAAGCTTGATTAGCTTTATTTTCGAAACACAAACGTTAAATTAAAATCTCTACAAAATGGGGAGCATCTTAGGTTGTCTTTCCCAAGTGATGTATATGGGCGAAAAGTAAGTTCTAAACCAAGACTCCTATTAGCTTTTAAAGCCTTTAAGAATATGTAGCGACACAGTACTATTATTCAGTTACCAGAAAACCAGTAACCTTACCATGTACCACCGAACCAGTTACCATATACCAACGAAACTGACCTTACCACGTTTTTGATAATCTGCTATTTGTTCGAGGTCATTGCAACCGAGCAATGGGACGACAAGGTGGAATTTTTGCTTGGCGATATCACTCCCTGCACGACGACCACCATTTTGGCGCCAAAATCCTCGTCTGCGGTTGGTCAAGCCGCCATCGCCATCGCCGCCAGCAATTGGAGAGGAGCAAAAATTCAACCTTGTAGTCCCATTGCTCGGTTGTAGTGACCGCGAACAAAAATACTTAGCAAAAAGATGTTATCTTTTTAGGTAACTAGTTGTTGCTCGCAACTTTGTTTCTGATCTTTTTGGGCCATGTACCTCCGCGAACATACGCAGAACAGCCCACCAAAGTTCTATTGCAATCGGTTTAATGGTTTAGAAAAGCATAGAGGACAAACTTACAAAGATTATTTTTCATTTATATGGGTAGAAATTACCTTAGCAAGCGGCTATATCCAACCGAATATTAGTGGTAATAAAAACAGAAGTCTTTGGGTCTTTGTCTCTTACAATCCAGAAATATTATAATATATATTTATATTTCAGATTCGTTTTATATCTAGTCGGTACAGCTATGATTTCTTGTTTAATTATAACCTTTATTGTGACTTTGGGAATGGGCATCGGTCTCGGATACAACTATTGCTTCGTCGATATGAAGACCAAATATAAATATGGTATGGCTTTGTTAATCTATTCAGGTCTTAGAGCCATTACGCACGTCGACTGATTGATGAGTGATGACTGATTTTTTTTTATTATTTGTTTTTGTCATATATTTTTTTTTATGTTTTATTTTGCCGTAATTTATTGAATTTTTAAACTGTTTTGGGCCGGAGCGTCTACAAAATTTTTGTTATTAAATTAGGCCATTGGACCTTACTAGAATAATGTTGAAAATACTTAATTGCATGCGAGATAATAAATGTCTCGCAGAAATTCATACATCATTCCATTATTTTCATTCATTTAGATACAAGATGTATGTATTTAAAGCAAAATGAACAAAAAAAAACAAACAACACAATTAATAAACAAAAAAATAATAATTAATAAACTTAAAGCATCTCAAATATTATTTGAAATTTCAATTAATATTTGAGATGCTTTAAGTTTATTAACAATCAATAAATTAAAACTCGTTCGCACTGACCCTCACATAACTGCATGAGCAACGGTACCTTTACAGCGCATGCTTTATACAGGGTCATTTTGCAGCCACCATCCAAATTTTCAGAAATTATTTAGAATAGATAACCTTATCAATTAATGAAAAAAAAAGTTACATGATTTTCACTATTGTCCGCTACTAAAATGACAACGTGTGGAATAAATACAGTTCAACAATTATATAGGTTGTTGAACTTGACTGCACACGCGCTTACCTCAAAATTCGGGAACGAACACAAACAGCACACACTACGCCCCCCTTGCTGCGTGTCTCTACATTCTGATATTTTACGGATATTTTTTGAATGTTTTTTTTTGTTTTTGTTATTATGTTTCACATAATTATGAAAATAATTTAATTAAAGAGACCTCGATTTTAAAATTTGGATGATGAATGAAAAGTAGGTTCTTCTGAAAGGTCAGGTGCGGAGTACTCGTAACCGGCGTGCTTGTATGACGAGATGTATGAACGTAGATGAGGCGAAAGGAGTATGTAAGGATCGTAGCAGGTGGCGTTCTGTGGTTTCTGCCTACCCCCATGGTAAAAAGGCGTGAGTTTATGTATGTATGTATGTATGAATGAAAAGTATCCCTGTATACGTTAACGTACTGCACAAGTAAAGTAGGTACCCATATTTCTGCTGTCTTTGCTTCCATGGTCTCGTTTAATGCGTTCTTAAATTTTTTCCCCCAATCCAAGTAGTGCATTGAGACGAACGGTAATGATCTTTCTCTTTGGTTATAAAAACAGTATTTTGATCTAACTTTTTATGTAATTACAGTGCCAGGTCGTTATATTTATCCTGCTAGCGAAAAACCAGAGGAACTCGAAGACGCCAGTTATGATGCCACAACAGATGAGGACGCAAAACAAAATCAGACATCAAGTGACAACAAAAAAATGCGTGCGGATATTAACACTGTTGCGTATGATAATCAAACTGAAATCAATGAACAACCAGTTTCGTCTGATGCGAAATCAATTAACGGGACGCCATCATTAGAAGACGTTATTCTAGATGCGGTTACAAAATATGATGAGACAACTAAAGCTTCACAGAATATCCCTGAAACTAACGGTAGTGCATCTAAAGGTCGTTCCTTAAGATTTTGTACAGTTGCCCGAACTACTAGTAAGACGCCTGATATGCTATATGATTCTGATGTACCAACTCCGGAACCAGAACTCGAACCTACACAAGACTTACAAACCTCTAACAGAATAGTAAAAAAATTGGTCATACCTATAAGTGGCTTAGACTTAATAAGTCTTTTAACGAAACTAAAGGCTGAAAACAACAATTATTCGCTCCAGCTTGTAACAACCTGACCTAATAT
The DNA here is from genome assembly GCA_949316365.1 of Hoplodrina blanda. Taxonomy (NCBI): domain Eukaryota; kingdom Metazoa; phylum Arthropoda; class Insecta; order Lepidoptera; family Noctuidae; genus Hoplodrina; species Hoplodrina blanda. Next base: position 10,989,407 of record OX438592.1, read on the forward strand.
AAGTTATATACAAGGATTTTTTACTTGAAATATTACTTTATTCGTATTCTATTTCAGTTGGATGTTCTAAGGTTTAAAAGCTGAGTGGGGCCTCAGAGCATCCCACTTAAGAGTTTTGTAGTTACTTTTAAACAAACATACTTTTAATTTGTGGTACGTTTTTTTATTATTTTTAGTTGCTTTTTATAATTTGAGACTGACTAGGCTGCAGTGGTTTATAATGAGGTGCCAATCGTTATAGCTGTATCACAAGATTATAATAAAATTATTGTATAATTTAATTGGAAGTTGCCTTTTAATTGTCATTTTGATTCTATACTATCTATGGAGATTCTAGGTGTCCCAGATGTTTAAAATGTCTTTGAACACAAAGCTGATGGTTTGAACTCAGAAAAGACCAAAGTGATTTTCTATTTTATACACTACTAGCTTCTGCTCGCGACTTCATCTGCGTCAAAGTTTGTAATTTATAGCTTAAGGACTAATTTGGCAATGTGGAATATTCATACAAAATTTGAACAGAATCTTTTCGGCTGTCTTCACGTGATGCTCTAACAAACATACAGACAAAAAGATAAACAGACAAAAATTCTAAAAAAATATTTTCGGCATTAGAATCACTCCCCGACCTCATATTAAATGTACAGTTTTGACTTCGCTACGATTTTATTACATGTATAGACTAGCGACCCGCCCGGCTTCACACGGGTGCAATTTCTGACCTTTTCAGTTGATTTTCCAAGAGTATTCTTTCTTTTTTTTTTCAGTGGTTGAGGCGCCTGCCTCTCATGCATGAGGTTGTGGGTTCGAATCCGGGCAAGTAACAATGTGATTTTTTCAATTTATATGTACTTTCTAAAGGTTCTTGGACATCACTGACATCGGTGAAGGAAAACATCGTGAGGAAACCTGGATTTGTATCTGAATTAATATAAGTCTGGAATCGCCAATCCGCCTTTAACAAGCGTGGTGATGCCTTCTCTGTATGAGAAGAGGTCTTTGCCCTGCAGTGGGACAGTAATAGCCTGGTATTATTTTATTCTTTCATACAAACCACACCCTGATAATGACGAATACGAAAAAAGGATTGTCTAATTTGGTGCAGTCGTTCAGCTTGTATGAACAGATGTTTGAACGTGCTTAATCTGAAAATCTGTATAAACACAACATAGTGATAATATATAATATACTCTGTGATACACAATATTAGTGAACTCTGCCTCTCAAACTAGGATCCTGCTATTTTCAAAAGTAAGGGTCCGTTCACACAGACCGGCTCTGAGAGGAGATCAGATTCTTATTACGTTGAAAACAGAGTTTTTTAGAAACTCTGTTTTCAACGTGATAAGAATCTGATCTCATCTCCGAGCCGGTCTGTGTGAATGGACCCTAGTTTCATGAAAACTCTTAGAATATTTCGATTTGCCAGTTGATTGCAGTCAGGTGGCCCGTGTTGCTTTATGCATAGACCCCTTTAACTTTAAATAACCCCATAGAAAAAAATCCAATGGTGTTAAATCACACAATCTTAAGAGGCAAATTCTAATCACGAAAACGAGAGAGAACACGACTAATGGCGCAATTTAATTAGTCGATAGGGCCCGCATGCGGGGTACGAGAGATTTCTGGAACGCATGCCACAGGACCTGCATTCGGGGAACCGTTTTTATTAGTCGATAGGGCCCGCATTCGGGGTGCGAGAGATTTCTGGAACGCATGCCACAGGGCCCGCATTCGGGGAACCGTGTTCAGAAATGTTTCATAAAGTAAAGTACCTAATTGTTCTCCAGCGTCCATTTTTGTCAACCATAAACTGTCGGCAGCAAATCTTAAATTGTGGAAGAGCCTTTACAGTAGGGTAGATAACACCAGACATACCTTTTTTGACCTGTCAAAACGCGATTCTCCCATAGATTTTGTTAAGAACAACTGTCACTTTTGTACCATAGAGCAACACGGGCCACCTGACGGAAGGGGAGACGCCATTTACAAATGCAAATGTCACACAGGGACTGATGGTAAAATATTTTTATCGATAACAACAATCTACAAAGTACAAAGTAACAACACTATCGCACTTGGTGACAGTGAGTTAACAGTAGTCCAACGCCTGCCTAAGGCTACTCCCCCCCGTGTTGCTCTATGCTTTTGTACCGACTCAATTGACTGTTTATTAATTTGAAAGTAATTAAAAGTCAAATATTATAGTTAATAAAAAAAATGAATCGGGTTTTCAGGGATAAAATAAAGTATTTCCTTTTTTAAGAAGAAGAAGAAAGAAGAAGTTATGTCTTGGAATTATTGGTTATTGGGGTTATTGGTTATTCTGGTATCAACTACCAAATTACACTCCGTACAGTAATGGACATCTAGCTTTAAAAAAGCATTGCCAATAAATAAATGAACAGCATAGAGGTATTCTTCATCTACTAATAAATGTCTGTGTCTATGATGAAAAAGACGTGAGAAGTGTCAAAAGTTTCCCGATTATTATTTGTATAGTTTATAGTACAGATTTTTGCTTTATAATGGTTTTTCGTCCAATAACAATTAGACCTACGAATATTTACTTCAGATAGTATGGGATTGTTGCCTCGTTTCACATTATATTTGCTCAGAAGAAGCTGTAGAAGAAGATTATGTGGTTTGTATACTCATATAGGACCTACGTTTGAAGACTGTTTGGTTTTCTAAAAGAAAGTATCTGGTTTTTTCTACTACGGGATGTTCAAAGTGTGGCTGTGTGACTATTGGTATTTCTCTTGTAGTTCAATCAATTAGGACTATCGCACTATTGCCTCTACCTTTCACAAGGTTGTTCTAAGTTCACATCGTGGTTCTCCAAAATCTGAATCTAGCATACCATTTACCACCATGGCAAATACTTTTTGTATTCATGTCTTATCATCTGTGTGCTCCACAGCTGCGCTAAGCAGGCCCAGTTTAACATTGATGCCAGACCACTTGTGCCTATCGCATGTAAACCTGATTTATTATAAATCTTAATTATGCTATTATGAATGTGTCAGTAGATAGAATAAGATGTAGTCGTCGTAGGATGTAGTTCGAAGCTTTTCTCTACACACTTTTGTTTAAAATTTTCGCCTAGTACTTAACCGCATTACCTTCCATAGGTGCTCTGTGTAATCGTTTCACGGGGAATCTCAGATAATAACAATAGCACTTGAAGTTGAAGGCTTTCAGATGGGTTGTTAAGCTCAGTGGCGCACCGTGAAGCGAGAGATAAAATAACAATTTTTGTGCTGGACCTTGTAGCTTCATGCAGTTTCACTGATGCAATATTTTTAGATCACTGGCTTATTAAGTCTTTAAAAGTTCTGAAAAACATCATCTGGTCTTTTGATGTTGCTATGTTGATAAGCAGAAAAACGAACCACGTAAATATGGAACCTATCTCAAAGTTACTATTGACATTTCTGAAGAATCGAAATCGCTTTCGAAGTTTTGTATATGGTATAATGTATATGCTCGTGACTGTACAACCAAGTTACTCACTGAAAGCCGACGAAGTGCACCAACAAAGGAAAACATCGAGCTGAATACTTCTATAGATATACTAAAAGTAGTTATACGAAAGGACTCTTATTTCCTTTGTCGCAAGTTCTATAAGAGATGTGAATCTATAGAATTTTATGTTTCATTTAGCGAGGTTTCATGATAACCACTCGGGAGATACCTCTTTAGTTTTTATGAATAAAGTTATGCAATTACCCAGCGAACGTTTAAACTTCGTCGCGCTTTATACAATGTAAACTGCAACTAAATTAATATAGTATTTTCTTTAGCTATAAAAGCTTTTTAATGTAGTTGAAGGTGTAATTATCGTCCACCAGTTTACAGTGGCGATGCTTAGGTAAACTACGTCCGGATAAGATCCGGTAAGAGGGAAACCGAAGCAAATATTACACCAATCTTTTATACCAAGTATAACGATGACGATTTCTCCGTACAAAAACTGTCAAAATAACAGTTTATTAAAATTCCATCCGAGTACATTTTAGGTCTCCTACTTAACGTGAATTTAACGCCATCTATCGTCAAAACCACATAAAATTAGATGAGGATAAGGATGGAGGTATCATCATCGTCATTAAAGATCATGTTTGTTAAGCCATCTCAATTGATATGGTTGTTCTCTTCAGTTTCCGCAACATAGTAATCGGCGGTGGTAGCGGTGGTGACTGCTGCTGCATCCCCATCCCGAACCCTTGTGGTTGCTTCAGCCGCTGCTGCGCGAATATGATCTGCAAGTGTTTATGCTATGGACTCATGTTTGGAGCCATCGGATTTGGAATTTTTATCCTCATTGATTCCATGATCTGTAAGTAACAGTTCGCCAAAGAATAGAGAATAGGTTATTTTTCGTATTCAGCTAGCTGACTCAACGAACTTCGTACGGCCTCTGAATCAATAAATGTTGGTTTTTTGTGAATATTTCCCATTCTTTCGGTGGAGGTGGAGAAAAATCCAGCAAATCAAAGGTCATAAAAATCGATCCAGCCGTTTTTGAGTCATAAATAGTGTAACTAACCCGACTTTGTTTTATTCTGTGGTCATTAATTTCGTTTCGGCACCAAAATTAATTAACTTTTATTAACTGAAAGTTAATAAAAGTTAATTAATTTTGTAACTTATTTTAATTCTTTTTTTAATAAAGGATCGTTCAACAGGTCCAGATGGTGCAAGTAACACAAGCACCAGCACAAACACAAGCACAAACACAAACAAAACGACGAAATTAATTCGTTGAGGTTCAACGTTTACGTTATAGAAGATTTGCAGGTAAACTAACTTTCCTGAGGTAATAACAAAACTTTAGAAAAAGAAATGCAAGTATTGTCAAAATTTGTCAAAGTAAGATGACAACTAAAATGACCTGTTGCAAAATTTTTGAAAATGTAATGTTTTCGGTATTTGGTGATGTGGTACGTGCAATGTTGTTGAGTTTGCGTTTCAGTACTTATTAGATTTGTGCGATAGTTTAAAATTTTACATAATTCGTTTTTTATAACCTCACCACCGTCTGTAGGTGAGCAGCCTACAACCGTTTATGTTGCCTGTAGTTGCTGAAACGCAGCATTTTTTAAAGACTCTGCATCATTGTATTCAATGATAATTTACAATTTGTTGAGTTGTTGTAATTTGTATTAATTGTGGTGTCGTTTTCTTCAGCTGGGGTAATATTTACGTGAGTTCAGACGTGTTTAACATCACTGCTCAAGTTATCTTTTGCATATTCCTCTGCATCTTCGGCAGCATTGCTCTACTGTTCTTTTTTGTTTACAAAATGCTAGGTACGTTAGAATTGTTTAGTATTTCATTAGTAGGTATTATCACTGTTTAAAATATTTTATGCTATTCTTGTTAGACCGGTAAGTTTTCAGCATTAAATACTAATGGCAGTAGAGGTAAGTACATATCGTTTTTGGCGCCCTGCAAATTGTAAATGTCATGCAACGATCATAAATTGCATGATATCGAAATAATATATTTTTTAAATATCCTAAGAATCAACAAGGTTGGCAAAAGCAGGGAATCTATTCTCTTGTTTAAACACGCTATCCAATTCTAAAAATTCTATCACAAATAGGAAGCTACGTTATGCTATATTTTATTATGCAAAATTAAGGGTCCGTAAAAAACTCGATGTTGCGAGTACAAATTATTATTAGATAAAGTGTAACTTCATGGGACAGAACCAAATTATCTTAAATAAAGTTAATTAGGAAGAAGTTTTCTAAGTAGTAATTTAAAAAAATAATAAGCTGAGTGTACTTTTTGAGTACGTAACGTGACAGGTGTAAGGTATGGTCAGGGACTAAAGAAGATGTTTAATCCTTCAGGTTTCTCTCTTTTGAGAATCTTCTATTTGATCTACATTTTCGATATGATATTAATAGTCTCTCTGGGATGAGATTGCGACTAGATTTTAAGCGTTAACATTACATAATCCCATAACCCCTAAGGGTTAGGCAGAGGTGTACCCATTAGGACACCCACATAAGCGTTTTTAATTACTAGAATTGGCTCACAGGTTGTAGGTTTATTAAAATGTATGTTTTCATCTTTCACAGAATGAATATGAGTAGGAAAGAACCAAAGAATATAATTTTTAACGAAGATCATCGAAACATGGAGAAATTAAAGGGAGAAGATGAATTGAAGTTTATATTTTATGAATTGTGTATTAGCCTCATCAAAATGACGGCATGTGGTGTTAGTAACAGTATTAGTTTAGTGAGATACCGTGATACGTTTGGTCTTAGTGGTACAATAATAAAACAATTTTTGCAACAGAGTTCTCAATGTATATTTCATTTTAGTTTCTTAACCCCAGCTGTTAATGCCTTGCATACCTACATGAGATTGTGCGTTCAAATCCGGGCAAGTACCAATGTGACTTTTTCAATTCATACCTATGTACTAAGTTGGACTTCACTGACATCAGTGAAGGAAACATGGACTTGTATTAATAAACATAACATAAAGATCACGGCTGTAATCCCCGAAGGGTTAGGTAGAGGTGTACCCATTAGTACACCCACATTTCGCCAGTTATATTTAAGTCCCAGTAGTCGGAGGCGAGACTATTGCCATCAACCGGACACAAATCCAGACTCCGAGGCTGCTGCTATGACCTTCCAGATCATAAAATATCTAGTAATTTTTTTAAGTAGGGAAAATGTTCCACAGTAAAGCAGTTTGCAAATGAAAAGTAAAAGAATCAGTCTATGTATCTGTCGTGTCCATACATAGAGCAACACTTCCGTCAGGTACCCGTGTTGCTCTATGTGTCCATAAGTAAAGAATGTCAACTTGACAGAACTTGCTAAATATTCTTTAAGATTAAATTTCTCTTTGTCTTACAGTAATTATTGGCAAATATTGCGGAGATTCCGCACAAACACAAACATGAACACCAACATAATGGAACTTTATAACTTTTTGTTATAATGTGGTAAGAGTATTATCTCAATCATATATAAATTTGGGTTACCTATTTACCATTAGGTTATGTTCTAGGTTAAGTTAATTTTCTTATAAGTTATCTCTGTACAACTCTTTATGCATGCGGAGTTTACCTATAAGTGATTGTTACACTATATGGTTGTATCATTTACATATTAACAATTGTTGGTAAACCAAATAAAATAAAATGAATAAAATAAATTACGCGTCATATTGTTTGTCCGGGATGGACTCCTAAACTACTTAACCGATTTTAATTAAATTTGCACACCGTGTGCAGTTTGATCCAACTTGAAAGATAGGACAGTTTTTATCTCAATTATTGGTCTTAATATTTTTTTTATTGCAAACCTGAGTCACAGCAACGCGTGGGCCGGACAGCTAGTTACCTATGATATTAACCAACCACCAAAAGTTACTAATACGAAATTGGTGCAGTTTCAAAGTCATCCATCCTACTTTACCATAACAATATAGTCTTTTACAAAAAATGTACTCTCTTTCAGCTTTTATTGTTGTGCGAACTTAATGACATGCTTGTTCATGATAATATCTGTCGCTGCTGCAGTGGTACTTGGCATGTTCATATACAATACGATCAAAGGCGACTAGTAATTGCCGTAACTTCTTGTGTAACTCTTCGTTATAATGTGGTAAAAGCCTTATTTATAATATGTTGCTGTGCCCTAACAGGGTCCATATTTGTACTTTATCTTTAAGCCTATGTAACATCCTTATACACATTATGGTATACAAATAAACGAATATGAATATAACCATGCACGTGCATGATACTGGCTTAGCTGAACTGCGCGAACTTTGGATCAATTTTAAATTGATCCAAATTGATCCACTTAATATTTTTCATATGTCCCATAGTAAAAGTTGTTCTATTCTTGAGTATTTAGAGTGATGAGGAACGAACAGGGTATAAAGTTCCTCATTCTCCATTGAAAAGGGAGGATCCTCCGACAAGATAGGCGTTGTGTCTGGCTGACTACTGCCCGACGGTTGTTGTCATCATAGTCTTTAATGAACATTTACTCTCTCTTTCAGCTTTCATTGTTGTATGGACATTTTGTCATGGTTGTTCATGATAGCAACAATCACTGCTGCAGTGGTACTTGGCATTTTCATATACAATACATTCAAAGACGACTTGAAATTGCCGTAACTACTTGAAAACAGTAAGTCTTACTAATCTTAAACCTTACGTACTTAGGTACCTACAAATTGCGAAAAAACTGAATAATCTGGGGCTAAATGGAGTTGAGTTCTTATACTACTTTTCTTTTATAAAATGGTTGCTTCTATCTAAAACAAAAGTCACAGACAGACACAAAAAAAAGATAAAGAAAAAAAAGTAAGTCACAGATAGATTTTTATTTATATTGATGAGAAATATAATGCAAAATTAAAGGCTTGCGGCACTTGGATCACATTGCCATGGGGCCGCTATCCAATGGCTTTAAAAACTGAAAGCTCTTAAGGTGTGGCAGTACTGTTCTGTTGTTCCTTATCACCATAGTTGTGTATCTGTTGACTGCTGTTTCTTCGGAGAGCTTTCTTGTACAGTTGTCGTATCTTAGGCATATTTGAGTTCCCATTTAGAGGTATGAGGAAGAAGGTAGAAAGTTTCTCATCCTTCATTGATAAGGGAGGATTTTCCGCCCAGACGGTTGTCTGGTGGGCTCTGTCCGACGGTTGTTGTCTAGATTTTGTAAATATTAATCTAACGTCGCGGAGGACTTTGTTATCGAGATGTAGGAAATGACAGTTTTAATTCGCATGTTCGGAAGATCGCATCTACAAGTCGCTTTTTTACAAAATATATATATGGATAGTAACAGCTAGCTGACAAATGCATAGAACTATTGATTGTGACTATTGTGGACTATTGTTGTGTCTATTGAGATGAGCGATTGGCAGTTTACCTATATCCTTATTTATTTATTTTTTTATTAGCCGTTACTGTCCCACTCCTGGGCAAAGGCCTCCCCCCATTCCTTCCACTTTCCTCTGTGTTGTGCCTCCTCTTGCCAGTTCCTGAGGAAGCCATCCAAGGCGTTCCGCCATCTCCTCCTCGGTCTGCCGCGACCCCGTCTTACTGTGTCAGGGCTCCACTCTTGTGTTATGCGGGCCCTCCTTATTAAATTCAATAAAATTTATTTTACTTTATTATTGAGTGTCAGAAACTGTATTATGATTTACCTACCTACTTGAAGCTAGTCGATTATAATTGGACGGGTGGTGTTAGTTTTGTTTTTGTAGTTCAGTACATAGGTCTGTCAACTCATTTGCCTGTGTGACGTGTGCTAGAAAAAAATAAAATGTGATGTGTGCCATGTTGACAGGATTTAATTTAAACAATGCGAAATAAAAATAGACGATGAAGATTATTTAAATAATTTAATCGTGCAATGTGGTGGGTAAGACTTCTTTAATCATAATAATTGCACCAGAAACTATAAAACATCTGTTATAGGGTGAAGTCACAATTATAAAATGGCATATCGTCTCGTGATTATTTCTCAATCATGTCTTGTCGACGCTGGCGGGACGTCTTAACAGGATACCGTGGCCCCGGAACGTAAAGGGCAACAGAAGGAACAGGGTGGTTTTTTAGTCAGTAAAAGTCTGACAGTCCCTTCCGCCCCACCCAGGGCGGAAGGACTAATTTGATGTTTTTACCACATTAAAAAAAAATGTCTTGTCGACTGATTTCAATGTTATAAAAAATGGATTAGTACCACGATCGGCGCAGAGGCTAATGCCGGCCATCCACCATCCAATCTATCGTCCAATCGGCAGGACGCTACCGATTGGATCATGCCGATTGGACCGTGGATGGGAGTGGATTGGCATGACAATTATAACTATCATGCCAATCCACTCCCATCCACGGTCCAATCGGCATGATCCAATCGGCAGCGTCCTGCCGATTGGACGATAGATTGGATGGTGGATGGCCTGCATAAGCGATTGGCTGCAGCGCTGCGTGTCTCGAGTCAATTTCCGCTCGGAACAAATATTTACATACACATATCACATCACGCCTTTAATTTCAGAAGGGCTAGGTTAGTAAGTTAGTAGTTAGTTAAAAGTGTACCTATAAGTACACCCTCATTTCGCCAGCTATGTTTAAGTCCCATATAATAGGGGCCAAGCCTATTCCCATCAACTGGGCACAAATCCAGACTCCGAGGCTGCTATTGAGAATTTCCATAATTTTATAAAAATATGTTTTAATAAAGAATGCGGAGAACTTAAATTCATCTAAATTGTTTGTTTCAGTTGTTTGTGTTCCTTGCTTGTTCAAGTGATCACGTCATCTGTTATAGTATTCGTTTTGTTTTGCGTGTTACTATACTTTTTGTTTAAATGATTGTACCTGTATAAGTAAGTACGTAAGTAAAATTTGTTCTTATTGTTTTAATTAATCATAACCGGCTGTTTCTGAAGCCTACCTATTTATTAACCCCCGACGCAAAAACGACGGGGTGTTTTAAGTTTGATGTGTCTCTGTGTGTCTGTCTGTGGCAGCGCGACGGCGAATAATGGGTATCTTGCCGTCCGATCAAGGACCAGGCCCGGGTCGACGGCGCGTTCTGTTTAACGCGCGTCTCAAAGAGCTGTCAGCACAGGGACGGGGCCCCAACAGGGCCAAACGCCTTCCGGGGTTGCGGGACGTCTTAACAGGATACCGTGGCCCCGGAACGCAAAGAGCAACAGAAGGAACAGGGTGGTTTTTTAGTCAGTAAAAGTCGGACAGTCCCATCCGCCGCACCCAGGGCGGAAGGAATCATTTGATGATTTTAACCACCTTAAAAAAATAAAAATTAATAAGCTCTCGATCCGATGAACCAATTTTTGATTTTGTTTGAAACGTGAATTAGTCTGGAGTGTTCTTAGCTATGTTTGATGAAAATTGTTTCAAGATGGCCGCTTGTTAGTCGCTTCCCAGGCGTCTGGTCTAACCAACTGTCAAATTGTACTTAATTTTATGGCGTTAGTTTCGATTTTGGCCACACTATAAAACTCTTAAAGCTAGCGGCCACTGGTGACTTTTGTCAGCGTGACTGTTTTGTCACTCTTATCAAGTCCGTGGATATGTATGGAGATGTCACCCAGTTGTCACGTCGTAACATGCGCGCATCTCCATACATATCCACGGACTTGATAAGAGTGACAAAACAGTCACGCTGACAATAGTCACCAGTGCGCGCTAGGTCTTACCATAGGTAGGTCTGTCACTGCCTGTGTGCTACAAAAAAAAAAAAATGTAATGATGTGTGTCATGCTGACAGGATTAAAAATAAACCCAATGCGGAATAAAAATAGTCAATGAAGATTATTCAAATTTTTTAATCGTGCAATGTGGTGGGTAAAACTTCTTCAATCATAATAATTGCACCAGAAACTATAACAGCTGTTTATAGGGTGAAGTCACAATTCTAAAATGTCATACCGTTTGGTGATTACTCAATCACGCCTTGTCGACTGATTTTAATGTTATAACAAACGGATTTGGGGTTCAATCGACGCAGTGGCTGAACGATTGGCTGCAGCGCTGCGTGTCTCGGGTTCAATATCCGCACGGAACAAATATTTTTATGGCCTATACTTGTTCCAAATCTGGCTGTTTGTGTATGTGAGTACAGGAGAAATTCTTAGTGAAACCTGTTTATTCCCGCGATAATGACGCACAAAAAATAAAAAGAGAAAATAAAAATAGTACATAAGAGCAAAGTAGAAACAAGTTTGTATTAAATTAAAAAAATAAAAATGAAATAAATACAAAAATAAATATGCGCCACTACCACGCGAAAGGGCTTACGCTCAGCATAATGCCGTGGCCAGTGCACGGAGGCACCACGGCGCTCGTTTTCAGCGTAAGTTGTCTCAGACCATAGATGAAACGTCATCAGACGGGGTCGTGCAGGGCAACTTTTATTATAAAGATATTTTTAGGGTATGTAGGGGATTGAATGCGTTTAAAAAAAAAAGACTCTTCAGATTTATTATTACATATTACTATTAAATAATAATGTCGTGTATTTAATTGTTTCAGTAGTTGCTTTTGGGCACTTTTACGAATTGCCAGCCTTTGTATTGTGATCGTACTAGGAGTCATAGTAGGCATGTACATATACAATAAGTTTGTTGGAGGAGGAGAAGATAAAAACACCACTTAAGTAAGTCAATGTTGTTCTCGTTGTTTAACATAATAGGTATAAAACATCACGCCTGTAATCTCCCAAAGTGTTAGGCAGAGGTGTACTAGCACACCTACATTTCGCCAGTTATGTTTCAAGTCCCATGTAATATGGGGCGAGCCTATTGCCATCAACAGGGCACAAATCCAAATTGGTTGTTGTTGTTATTTCCACCAACCAATCAAAAGCTTGCATAAGATTTAGCTGCGGAATATGGGAATGCTTGAGAATTTTGCGTAAATATGCAATTTGCATGACAATGCAATAAAAAATCAAATCGTTTGTGGTGCGGGTGCCGACTCATCATGTGGAGACTTTCCTCAAAGAAGAGTTTTGGCCGAAAGGTGTCTTGTTTCGACGGTTTCGTGGAAGACTACGTGACACCTCGCAGCGCAACACGACGCCGTCTTTTCGTGTGCAGTAGTTATAATGTTTGTTTATTTTTAATATGTATTAGTTTATAGTTATCATAATTATTTATGTATTGTAATTTATGGGTCAAGTTGCCTGAATTAAAGGAATTATTATTATTATTATTCTCATTTATTTATTGTTTATACATATAAATTACATTGTTAAATATTAATATAAAAAACATAAAAACATTTAAAAATATAAAAAATAGTAGCCCACCGGCATCGGGAACAGGGTCCAAGCTACCGGTGGTCAGGGCTCCTGAGAAAGGAATCTCCTAACAATACGCGCCGTGTCCAGAAGTACCGCTTTCTGAATCAAGCCCTTGATCCAACCGCCCAACGAGAGCCTCCTAAGGTATTGGTCGAGGCTCTTGGCTATTATGCCATTGGCAGTCACGACTATCGGCACAATGATTGCTGTACTCACATCCCACATATCGACAACCTCGCGAGCTAAGTCAATGTACTTCATTTGTTTATCTTTCTCAGCCTTCACGAGGTTCCCGTCATGTGGGACCGTTATATCCACAATCACTGCGCGACGCTCTAATCGATCTATCATCACTATATCAGGCTTATTGGCAACAATAGTTCTGTCAGTGATGATAGATCGATTCCAGCAATACAACGTGATATTGCCATTTTCAAGAACTGGGTCGGGCACATACTTATAGTAGGGCACTTCTGATTCCACAAGACTATATTTAAGAGCAAGCTGCTGGGGAATAATCCTGGCTACTAGGTTATGTCTATATTATTATTATTCACATTTATTTATTTTATATACATATATAATTACATTTTTAAATATTAATATAAAACAATAAAAACATTTAAAAATATAAAAAATAGTATCCCACCGGTATCGGGAACAGGGTCCAAGCTACCGGTGGTCAGGGCTCCTGAGAAAGGAATCTCCTAACAATACGCGCCGTGTCCAGGAGTACCGCTTTCTGAATCAAGCCCTTGATCCAACCGCCCAACGAGAGCCTCCTAAGGTGTTGGTCGAGGCTCTTGGCTATTATGCCATTGGCCGTTACGACTATCGGCACAGTGATTGCTGTACTCACATCCCACATGTCGACAACCTCGCGAGCCAAGTCAAGATACTTCATTTGTTTATCTTTCTCAGCCTTCACGAGGTTCTCGTCATGCGGGACTGTTTTATCCACAATCACTGCGCGACGCTCTAATCGATCTATCACCACTATGTCAGGCTTATTGGCAACAATAGTCCTGTCAGTGATGATAGATCGATCCCAATACAATGTGATATTGCCATTTTCAAGAACTGGGTCGGGCACATACCTGTAGTAGGGCACTTCCGATTCCACAAGACTGTATTTAAGAGCAAGCTGCTGGTGGATAATCCTAGCTACTAGGTTATGTCTATGCAAGTAGTCTCCGTTAGCCAGACGAGAACACCCAGATATAATGTGTCGGATTGATTCCCCGGGACGGTGGCATGCCCGACAAATGTCAACCGTACCGTCCTTCACAATATATCTGCGGTAGTTGTTCGTCATCATAACTTCGTCCATAATTGCACAGACAAAACCTTCGGTTTCCCCAAAGAGGTCACCAAAGCGCAGCCAGGATACGGACGCCATAAAGTCTACATCAGGCCCATGTAGGGCCCGGTAGTAGCGCCCGTGAAGCTCCTTGCTCTTCCATACCTCCATGCGGTCATTAGTATCCAATACTACAGGTTTGCGCCAGTTCTCGTTCGCTAAGGAGAGCGGGGTGAGGCCCTTATCCACTAAGACCACATCTCGATGCATCCCCACGTCGGCTTTAAGAAAATACTCCCTGAGACTGCATATCTCACGGTTGTGCAGGGTCTTAGCATTTAAAAAGCCTCGACCTCCGCACTTCCGCGGGACATACAGTCTCATTACCGATGACCGTGGGTGATGCATCCGATTTGCAGTCAACAATGTGCGGACCCTCCTATCCAGGGCATCAAGTTCCGTCTGAGTCCATTTGAGTATGCCGAAAGAGTACATCAAAACCGGCATGACCCAACCGTTGAAGGCGCGCACCTTGTTTCCGCCTGATAAAAGACTATTTAATACTTTATTCAGGCGGCCAAAGAAACGCTCCTTCAACGATTGTTTCATATCGGCAGCATTGATGCCTAACGCTTCCGACATACCCAAATATTTGTAGGTTTCAGTTGAGGAAAGGGATCTAAGGTTTATGGAATCCGAGAGTTGTGTTCCCACAGATTCCACAATCTCCCCTCGCTTCACATGCATGACTGCACATTTGTCCACACCAAATTCCATCCTGATGGCACTACTGAAAGTTTCTGTTACCTTCAGTAGCTCCATTAGTCGGAAATTGTTGGGGGCAAAGAGTTTCAGATCATCCATGTAAAGAAGGTGAGATATGACCTGACCACCTCTTCTCAACCGATAGCCCAGACCTGAACCCTCCAGCAGTGTGCTTAGAGGGTTCAAGGCTAAACAAAACCACAGAGGACTCAGACTATCGCCCTGAAATATACCACGCTCTATCCTTATCGGTTCGCTGCTCTCTCGGATCTGCCTACATCCTGGATAGCGAAGGACCGTCCTCCATTGCCCCATACACGACATTAGGAAGGTGCGTAAAGTTGCATCTACTTTGTACAACTCCAACACCCTCATAAGCCATGTATGTGGCACCGAGTCATAGGCCTTCTTATAATCTATCCAACATGTCGACAGATCCTTTCGAGAACGTCGAACCTGCTGGTTAATGGCCATATCAATGAGGAGCAGCTCCTTAGTACCACGGGACCCGTTCCTACATCCATTTTGAGAGGCAGACATGATAGAATTGTCTTCAATATGTTTGTTAATTTTAGCTCTCAAAATGGATGTAAGAACTTTATAGACCGTCGGCAGACAAGTAATCGGTCTATAATTTTTGGGCTCCGCAGTACTACCCGATTTGTGGAGCAGGTGGGTTATTCCAGTCGTTAAGAACTGGGGCAACGATCCAGACACTAAAGCTGACTGGAACTGGGACGCTAAGCAAACATGCGACCGTCTGAACCATTTAATCCAGAAATTGTGCAGCCCGTCCGGTCCTGGAGATTTCCAATTAGGTAACGGACGAACTGCACAAGCTACATCCTGGGGGCTGATGGTAATTGCCCCCATTTCTGGTATCAGGTCGCACGCTCGCTTTATTATTATTATTATTCACATTTATTTATTTTATATACATATATAATTACATTTTTAAATATTAATATAAAACAATAAAAACATTTAAAAATATAAAAAAATAGTATCCCACCGGCATCGGGAACAGGGTCCAAGCTACCGGTGGTCAGGGCTCCTGAGAAAGGAATCTCCTAACAATACGCGCCGTGTCCAGGAGTACCGCTTTCTGAATCAAGCCCTTGATCCAACCGCCCAACGAGAGCCTCCTAAGGTGTTGGTCGAGGCTCTTGGCTATTATTATTATTATTATTATTATAATAAAATTATGTCACAAAGATGGTCTGATGATGGAGCCGAAAAATGTCTATACGAACTTAATTAAAGCTTACAAGTTAAATTTGACGCACTTCCTGGTGTTCGATTGAGCTGATTTTTTATACAAAATAATGCTTATTGCGTGAAAATAAAATGTAAAGGTTGTTTAAAAAAAATTACAGTCAAACGGGGTAAATAGGAATGCAGGGGTGAATCCAGACGAAACATAAAAAGGGATTTTAACGTTGAAATGATATAGTTTATTGCTAAAAAGGACTCTTTATGTTTTCACAAAATTATTAAATTATAATTTAGTGTCAAAATTCATCCCGTTTTATGGTACTCACTATTTTTATTGTTCTGTTTTTTTTTGTGTACCAATATAATAGCTAGACCAATAACTTCATTTCTAACATGTCTTAAAATTTTTGCTTTAACTAAACTTTTTCGTTGCAGCAGTACATACTGAAGAAGTTTATTTCATAAGTATACGATGGCTAAAATACTAAATACTAAGCACAGTTTTAGTGCAAGAAGAGATGACAACTTCTCCGTCCGACAGTACCTACTAAAGAAATCGGTTCCTACATTATTTGAGTTGAACTCATTTTGAATAATGAATGAAATGAATTTGGTTCATACCTACTTATTATCATTGTGAGTTCTGAATTAATGTTACGATAAACGTTAAGTTGAATTATGTAATTAAATAATGATTACTAGTATTGTTGTTTTGGTATTTATTTAATCGTTTAAGTTAACTATACGAATCAGTTATAAATCGTTCAATGATTTTAAGACTTTCATAACCGAAGGATGTCAACGGGACCCCATTTCTAAGGTAAGATTCAGACCAACCGGCTCGCATCGGGCCGGGCCGGACGGCATTTTACAATGCGGTAAAGAACATTGAAATGTATCAACAGTAATTATAGTTCATATTTGCATGCAACTTTACCTCCGTCGATCGCGTCCGTCGGAGCCGTACGGATGCGTACGGCTGCCGCGGCATGCGTACTGATCCGTTCGGCTGCCGCGGCATACGTACGGATGCGTACGGCTGCCGCGGCATGCGTACGGATGCGTACGGCTGCCGCGGCATGCGTACGGATCCGTTCCGATGCGGTCCGATCCGAGCCGGTTGGTCTGAATCGTACCTTAGCCTCCGTTCGTCCGTCTGTCTATCAGCGGGTTGTATCTTATGAACCGTAATAGGTAAAGAGTTGAAATTTTAATAAGAAATAAAAATGAAATAAAGTGGAAAATGAAAGGGTAATTTCCTGGTCCTAATTTTTTGCTATACAAGAAACGTTTCACGGTAAGGAACTCTCTTCATGTCATGCCGACTCACACATAATAGGTACTACAGAAAAAAGAAAAAACGGGGACTGTGGACTTATTTTATTCAACTATATTAACGGGGACAGTGTAAGTACGGGGACAACGGGAAGTATTTTTAAATATTTAATTGAAGTACCGCTGTCCCCGTAGGACGGGGACACGGTGTACGGGGACAACGGGAATAAACCGTCTGGAGGCCTTAATTTTCACTACATGAAAGTCTAGTTAAGCAGCTAACAGCTCCAAGGTTGACCAGCGAGATGCCATAACGAAAAAAAAGTTTGTCCCTAAGGTATTTTTCACACATTGTATACATAGTTTTAACTTTTAACCCTATTCTTGGCAGGGCGGTGGATAATTTGATACGTTGTACTTTTCGAAAATCTAGAGACGTGCACACGGACACCTTTTAAACAAAATCTATTTAAAACTAAAAAAAATATTCTGTATGACTTACAAATAATAACTTATTATTTAAATAAGTACTCTTACACCTAGTGACGCCATAATACGAAAAGTCAAAGTAATATTAGGTATAATTTAAAAATACTGTTTTTTAAGAGCTTGTGGTTGGCCCCGCAGATCTCACATAATTATAAAGTCGCCAACTGAATACCTACAAAAAAATAGATTGCCAGCAGACCCCAGTAGATAATCATAAAAACATCATACATTGCGGGTTGTCATGTATCATGACATTAGGTATAAAATGACGTAATGGATGCTTCGACATTCGCTATAAAATGCTGAAGGGCGCGCAGCTCTAAACTGCCTAATAAAATAGGCAGAGTGTATCATTTCATGTGATCGATACTTGATGCACGAAGGTATGGTTACGTGTCACCACTCTAGTAAGTATAGTACTTCCAGATTTATAGTTGCGATATGGCTTTTTTACGGTCATATTTTTTTCCATATTCTGAGCTATTTTATGTTGTTATTATCGATGTAGTGAGCAATTCATACAATGCAATCAGCAGTGGTATTCTGTGAAAATCTTTCTTGGTGAATTTAGGTGAAGTGATTTTGAGGTGAAAGGGTAACAGCTCACCTCAAGGTCACTTCATGTAAATGAAGGTTTTTACAGAATACCACAATATTTCACCAAATTGTCACCAAAATTCACCGAGAGAGATATGTACAGAATAGACCGGTTGGTGGTTTTTTTATTATTAAGTCTTCAGTCGCGTTAGCATAATGTGGCACTCATTATGTGATTATTTTCGTCGACTTTTTTATGAATTGATAGGCGCTAGAAGAAGTCCGTGTGTTTATCCGTTGTAAACATAAGAAACCGTGATTTAGAAGTCAGTAATATAACAAACCAATTTAAGATGGTCATAAGTAGATCTTGCATGTAACGGTTGAATTTTTCGAGGCAATTATGAGCGCATTGCCCGCGAGCATTCATCTTTTTATCCTATCATTGTGAAAAAACTTAAAGTTACTTAAAGTTACTTAACTTAAATTTAAAGCTCTAACTTGAACAGCATACTTATATACTTAATAACAGCGACGACCATTAGTCGTTCCTAAGTTTACTGAAAAATCTTTTACAGTTAACTATAGAAAATACATGTATCCGTAAATATCCACAGATGTACATGTAAGTCTTGTTTGCACCACAAAAAGAATAATATGTTTTTCGTGAAAGATCAAT
Source organism: Hoplodrina blanda (assembly GCA_949316365.1). Classification (NCBI taxonomy): domain Eukaryota; kingdom Metazoa; phylum Arthropoda; class Insecta; order Lepidoptera; family Noctuidae; genus Hoplodrina; species Hoplodrina blanda. The sequence continues at coordinate 11,008,500 of OX438592.1, forward strand.
ATTTATAAATAACTAGCTGTCCGCCGCGGTTACACCCGCGTCTTTGGTTACTGCTCCGCTCCCGTAAGTCGTAGCGTGATGGTATATAGCCTATAGCCTTCCTCGATAACTAATCTATCTAACACTGAAAGAATTTTTCAAATCGGACCAGTAGTTCCAGAGATTAGCGCGTTCAAACAAACAAACAAACAAACAAACACTGCAGCTTTATAATATTATTAAGTATATAGATAACGGAAACGATTGAAAAGTCTATTCTAAATACTATCAGGTCTTGCGTTTATTCTGTTACACCTTGTATATTTTTCTGCTGCAAAAAATTCAATAGATTTGAAACAAGACTTTTTGCAGTGTTTGAATCTTGTAAGCACCACAAAACTGAGTTTCTAAAATATCTTACTAAAAACACATACCTGGTCTACCTATCCGAAACATATAATTTCGTTTCATCCTCGAATCTGTAAGGTTTGCAAGCTAAGCTCATATGAGAGCTGAAAATTGGATTTTCTTGTTGCGGCGGCCGACTGTGCGCCGGGATTACGGCTATACAGTGACGTACCGGCCCGGAAGAACTCGGTCCGGTGATTAAATCGAGTGGTGGTCGTTACGTCATTCACTCGATATAATATTTAGCAACTTCCACTGCATCAAACTGAGGCTTCGACCGAAGGAGTTTTACTTTTTCAACCCAAACTATGGGCTGAAAAAGTAAAACTATCCTGTATATTTATGATAATGATTAGAATTTTCTTTGAAATAAAATGATTCATAATGGTAATAGGTACACGTCGGTAAGGTATTATGAACTGAATGAAAAAGAAAAGTTTGGCGGAAATTGGTTTTAAGGAAAATGGATGATGAACGCTGGTTGAAGACCCTAGCGGATTTGCTGCGGATTTGTTGACAAGCTGTGGGGGAAAGATTTTCATTCCACAAACTTTTAGGCACGTTTGCAATCTAACCTCAGTTTCAATCTGTCAAAAATGCTTCTAAATTTCATTTTTTGACATTGACTGTTGATGAGATTGCAACAAGATTTTGTACATTTTTACATGTAAAGTTTGGCTTTCAAATCAGTCATCACATAAAAAGTTCCTACTGAAAAGCATTTTCCAACAAGATTTTGAAATCAGAACGACTTTGAAAGCAGAATTCCAACAATCATGAGCGTTATCGAAAAATAACCCTGAAAAACAAAGTCAAGAGACCGCGCTCCATACAAAAGTAGTACAGTCATAATTATTTTAGACAACAAGTAGGAAATTAAACTCAAAAATTGTGGCCGTCCACCCACGTCGATAATTATAGGTTGCCGATTTTTGTCGGAGAGAAATAGAACATAAAATTATGAATTCCAATAGCGTATATTATATAGGAGTCCCACAAAAAGTCGGTCCTACAAAAAGTCTGACGTGGGTGAAGGCCCCAAATAGGATAAGAGCACTAATATGTGGGCTTGTGGTCAGTCAATGCTCAATACTCAATATCTTTATTGCTTTTCCATATGTATTCTTAGGAGGTAACTTTTACAATTGACATCATTATAGACAGCAGGGCACAGCAAAAGGTTTTCCGTCGAAAGGAGAACGGGCGGAAGTGGTCCAAGTGGCGTCGGCTGATAAAACCTAGTCTATATAATAGTTCGTGAGTGTAGGATATTTTTTTACTATGGGCACCAAAAAATTGGCCTATGGGGAAAAAAGTTATACAGTCTAGAAAAATGAAAATATTGTAGACGAACAATGAAAAAGTTTGCCTTCGGGCGGAAGTGTTCCAAGTAGCGTCGGCTGATGAAACCTAGTCTATATAATAGTTTGTGAGTGTAAGATATTTTTTTACTATGGGCACCAAAAAATTGGCTCATGGAGAAAAAAGGTATACAGTCTAGAAAAATTAAAATATTGTACTTAGACGAACAATGAAAAAGTTTGCCTTCGGGCAGAAGTGTTTCAAGTAGCGTCGGCTGATGAAACCTAGTCTATATAATAGTTCGTGAGTGTAGGATATTTTTTTACAATGGGCACTAAAAAATTGGCTCATGGAGAAAAAAGGTATACAGTCTAGAAAAATGAAAATATTGTAGACGAACAATGAAAAAGTTTGCCTTCGGGCGGAAGTGTTCCAAGTAGCGTCGGCTAATGAAACCTAGTCTATATAATAGTTCGTGAGTGTAAGATATTTTTTTACTATAGGCACCAAAAAATTGGCTCATGGAGAAAAAAGTTATACAGTCTAGAAAAATGAAAATATTGTAGACGAACAATGAAAAAGTTTGCCTTCGGGCGGAAGTGTTCCAAGTAGCGTCGGCTGATGAAACCTAGTCTATATAATAGTTCGTGAGTGTAAGATATTTTTTTACTATGGGCACCAAAAAATTGGTTCATGGAGAAAAAAGTTATACAGTCTAGAAAAATGAAAATATTGTAGACGAACAATGAAAAAGTTTGCCTTCGGGCGGAAGTGTTCCAAGTAGCGTCGGCTGATGAAACCTAGTCTTTATAATAGTTCGTGAGTGTAAGATATTTTTTTACTATGGGCACCAAAAAATTGGCTCATGGAGAAACAAGTTATACAGTCTAGAAAAATGAAAATATTGTAGACGAACAATTCCGATTACTCGAAGACGCCTGAACCGATTTGGAAAATTCTTTATGTGTTTGAAAGGGTATACTTCCCAAGTAATCCCATAGAAATATTGCCATGGTCTGATCATGAACTTCGGAGATATGGAACGGAACTCCTCATAGAATCATAGTAGAACAGTCGTAGTAACAAGTAAAATTAATACTATTAATAAAAGTTTATACGCGTAGTTGATGACTGACTGAAGAAAGAGGGAGAGGGGGTACGTCGACCACCTTTCAAACTTTTCACCTTTTAGTGCAATATGATAGGACAAGTAGTCGTTTATATTTCAAATTCTTAGGGAAAGCCCTTTCAAACGATACCTCACACGGTATATTTAATTTTGGAAAGTGGTAGGAGGGGGGTCGACGTACCCCCTGTCCCACTTTCTTCAGTCAGTCATCAACTACGCGTATAAACAAAGCAATTTTACTTGTTACGACTGCTCTGCTATGATTCTATAAGGAGTTCCTTTCCATATCTCCGTAATTCATTATCAGATCATAGCAATATTTATACGGGATTATTTGGGCAGTTATACCCTTTCAAATAAATAAAGAATGTTCGAAATCGGTTAAGGCGTCTTCGAGTAATCGGAATTGTTCGTCTACAATGTACCATTTTTCTGGACTGTATAACTTTTTTCTCCATAGGCCAATTTTATGGTGCCCATAGTACTCGTATGAAAATATCCTACACTCATGAACTATCATATGGATTAGGTTTCATCAGCCGACGCTATTTGGACCAAGGTCCATACTAAAATGTCCGATCTCCTTTATTTTTTAATTATACGGGAACCTTTGGCTCAAAACGGAAAAACTTTTAACAAGAACTTCCTGCCTTTGGAATGTCAATAAATGATGTTATTCGTGACAAATTATTTTTTGGTTGGAATTATTAATTTTTCAAGATATTATGACAAGGTCAAACTTTTCTCCTTTTGAGGCAAAGTATCCATAAAGTGGTAAAGAAACCCTTTATTAACTTGGTAACTTAAAAACTGTAACGAGATTTTGAGTGAACCACAAGTCTATATTTAGTGCCCGTAATTAGACACACGGCAGAGTGTTAACCAAGTTCAGAACGAAAAGAATAGAACACTGAACTAAAACTTGCTAAGTTAAAAATTAGATAAGTAGTCACAAATTGTTTGTAATTCATCTAGAATTAAAGAATGTTTTATATTCCAATAATTGTGATTCAGGAACCACTATTATACATAGCACCCGTTAGATCTCAACTCTCTTACCTATCGGTGACTGACTACCGAAAACGTTGTTTTTTCCGAACTTGGCCCCTTTTCACATTTACGTTTGTATTGGGATTCGTTATGCAAAATTTAATCCACTTTTATTACTTCATGATTAAAACATGAATAGATAAAGTGTACTTTTGTATAAAGCGCTTGGTAAAGTCCCAGATATGTTTAGTAAACTAAAGGTGTTTTTATTAATGTTTCTTAGCAACAAACCCAAGTGTAACCAATTAATGTGAATCACAAATGTTTGTTGTGTAAGGAGAGAAATACTTGATGTTGTTGGTAATTTCTCATGGGAACAAACCAGTTTCTCTTCAGGAAAGGTTTCCAGTCCGATAGACTTGCTATTTAGTACAGCTATAAAATATAGTTCAGAACCGGTGGTAATAAGGACCTTTTTTGAATACCTACACTTTATTAATGTTATTCGGTGGTTAGGCCTTAACGAGGGCCGTTGGTCGTCGTGACTCTGAAGAGAGTAGTCATCATGGAGTCGTCAGCTTAAATTACTTTTATACGGGAATAGCGAAATAAAAAAAAAAAGATTTTCTTCCAAATTACCTACATACCGCTTGATATTCCTTTTTAATTTTAGGTAGGTGTGAACTGGTTTGCTTGAAATACCTACTATGTTGATACTCTACCAACGTAATTCTTTTATTTTATGTATGTGGCATAGTATAGCTTTGATACTACTTACGTCGATGTAATACATTTACTTTATTTAGGTACATACCTACCTATAAAGCAAAACTGTTTATGTAATTTCATTTTATGTTTGAACGCGCTAATCTTGTGGCCCGATTTTAACAATTCTATATAATAGGAAGCTATGTTATCCCTAAGTGACTTTTAATTACTATTTTATAATCAAAATAATTAGGGGTCCGTAGGGAATGGGCTGTATGGATCAGATCTTCTCCTTAAGGTGTATAGCCGAAAAACATCTGGCAAAGCACAAGAAAGTCTATTGCGCTTTCGTAGATTTGGAGAAGGCCTATGACAGTGTGTGGAGGGAAGAATTATGGTCGACTCTATCCATGTATGGTGTGGACGGACGCTTGATACGAGCACTGAAATCTTTATACAAAGATTCCAGTGCTTGTGTTAGGATAAATGGGGCATACACTGACTGGTTTTGCATCTCAAGAGGTGTAAGACAGGGCTGTGTAGCGTCTCCTTGGCTGTTCAACCTATACATGGATAGTTGTTTGGCGGATTTGAGAGAGAGTGAGTGTGGATTAAGGATGGATGAGTTGCTTGTCAAATGCCTGTTATACGCAGATGATCAAGTTCTTCTTGCATCGTCGGCAGAGCAGTTGCAAGACATGGTAACGATAATGAATGACGCGTTTAAGAGGAAAGGGATGAATATAAATGTGAACAAGACGAAAGTGATGGTTTTTGAAAGAGAAGAGGATGTATCGGCGTGTGATGTGAAAATAAATGATGAGAGTGTGGAGCAAATGAATGAGTTTGTATACTTGGGCAGTATGTTTACTAGAGATGGAAAGATTGATGCTGATGTGGAAAGGAGAGTAACTGCGGGAAATAAAGTGAATGGTGCTATACATGCAGTTGTGACCAGCCAGTCCATGCCCAAAAAGGCACGACTGGCTGTTCACAACGGCGTGCTGGTGCCTACGCTTATGTATGGAAGTGAATGTTGGGTATGGCAAACGAGGCATGAGAGTAGGATTAATGCTGTGGAAATGCGTTCCTTGCGGAGTATGTGTGGTGTAACTTTGAACGATAGAGTGAGGAATGAGGTTATACGGGACCGTTGCGGATTAAAAGAGGATGTAGTGACAAAGATAGAAAAGGGTATGCTTAGATGGTTCGGTCATGTTGAGAGGATGAGTGAAAGACGATTAACAAAAGGTATTTATATGGCAGAGGTGAGTGGCAACGCAGGGAGGGGTCGCCCTAGGAAGACCTACACTGACCTTATTGGTGAGGTTCTTCAGAAAGGTCAGGTGCGGAGTACTCGTAACCGGCGTGCTTGTATGACGAGATGTATGAACGTAGATGAGGCGAAAGGAGTATGTAAGGATCGTAGCAGGTGGCGTTCTGTGGTTTCTGCCTACCCCCATGGGAAAAAGGCGTGAGTTTATGTATGTATGTATGTATGTAGGGGTCCGTAAGAAAAATCACGCGGACAAAGTCAAAGTCAAAACATTTATTTCAATTAGACCATTTACAGGCACGTCTGTCAGTTAGTCCGAAAGTTGAAGCTAGTTGCTCGTTCCAAAACGGAGGTTGGCCTCTATGGAGAAGAACGAGCAAGAAACTCCACGGCACTCTTTTAAATTAGGTTTAATACAAAATCCTGGTTACATTATTACAAAGTCGTGGCGAATGTTAGTTCATGAATTCATAATTGTTTCCTAGTTGCCTATTAAAATCCAACACAACGTATCAAATGTTACCAAAACTTCTCCATCTATCTGCCTACCTAATATTATTATGAGCAAGGAAGGGTCAACGCTCAAGTTTGCTCATAGGTACTAACTTTCAAGTAGTGCCTAAATCTTTTTTATAACCTACTAACATTTTTCTTTAATCTGTTTCCCTTACAGTTAATAGTATTTTCTCCTTAGGGTATATACACACACGGCGTTTTTAAAAAGCGACGTAGAATCCGCGTTATTCGTATTTCTAAAAATTAAAATAGTAAAAAAAGATAGCTAAAACCCGACTACCACAAAAATCGAGCTAAAAAGTATGAAACGAGAAAATATTCCTGCCGTGGTCGCATGACATAGTTAGTTACTAGTGAATATTGGCTAAAATAAAAATAGAAATCCTACTACTAGGTAAAATAAATGCGCAAGTTGGATTGGGTGGATGTTTGTTGCTCAATGATGCTAGAATGGCTGAACGGATCTGGATAAAATTTAGAATTGAATCTATCAGAAGGTTTTGCCGAAGGTGGATTTTTTGGCCGAAGGTAGCCGATGCTGAAACTTCAGTCGGATACTATTATTGAAGATGACTTGACATAGCGCATGCGACCACCACCATTATTTCAGTAGCCTACATACAGAGACTGCCAAAAACATAACGCTTTCTATTGGCTTTTCGCAGTCGGGAAAAAATAGCTGGAATTGCGGACGCGTCGCGTTTTACGCGGGTCGTGTGTGTAGGTTTTTAAATATTTATAGGTAAGCACATTTTGTGGAACAATAAGCAGCTTGATATATAAAACGACACTATTGCGTGATTGGCTGCAATTTTTGATGACATTTTTATTTTACTACATATTTATAACTGTAGGTACCTACTTCGTTGATTAATAAAGATTTTTGTTGTATTGATAATTCCTGTAGCTTCATTATTTTATTTTAGCTTCATCCGCGTCCCGTCAAGTGCCTATACCATGAAATAAAGCCTATAAGCCAAAGTCACGCTCAGGAACATGGCAATAGTTTAACTTTCTATCAGTGAAACAATGTTTGTAAAAAAGGCAAGGCCCGTCCGCCTCAAGTCCTTCCAAGTACTCTTTTTATCCTAACTAATATTATAAATGCGAAAGTAACTCTGTCTGTCTGTCTGTCTGTCTGTCTGTCTTTTCTTCACGCCTAAACTACTGAACCGATTTGTGTGAAATTTGGTACAGGGTAAGTGTGAACCCTAGCAAAGGACATAGGCTACTTTTTATTCGACTTCGACTTCGTCTGCGTCCGCGATAACCGACATTTACGCGGACGAAGTCGCGGGCAAAAGCTAGTTCCCAAATAAAAAGTCGTGATGGCCCAGTGGTTAAGGTTGTGGGTTCAAATTCGGGCAAGTACCAATGTGACTTATTCAATTCATAATGTACTTTCTGAAGTTTATCTTGGACATCACTGACATCGGTGAAGGAAAACATCGTGAGGAAACCTAGACTTATACTGTCCAATTCAAACCATGTCAGAGGCTCTATTAAGGCGATTGAGAAACTCTGACACTAGGGTGTGTGGGGTCGTAAGACCTTACCCACACGATAAAGAAAGAAGAAGATTCCTAAATAAAAATATAAAAATAAAGAACCAACAAACTTTACATCTTTTTAACCGACTTCAAAAAAAGGAGGAGGTTATCAATTCGACTGTATTTTTTTTTAATGTTTGTTAGCTCCTAACTTGCGACTGGGTGAACCGATTTTCATGATTCTTTTTTTATTTGAAAGCTGGTGCTTCCCGTGTGGTCCCATTGTCACCATTTCAATATCTGATGATGAACTTCGGAGATATGGAATGGAACTCCTCACAAAATCACAGCAGCAATATCGTAATAAGTGAAATTGCTTTGTTTATACGTGTAGTCGATGACTGACTGAAGGAAAGGGGGGGGGGGTACGTCAACCCCCCTCCTACCAGTTTCCAAAATTAAATATATCGTGTGAGGTATTGTTTGAAAGGGCTTTTTGTAAAGATTTCAAACATTAATACACAAGCACTAAAAAGTGAAAAATAAAAAGCTTTTTTACACTAAAAAAAATGAAACCCGCCTTCAAAAACTACAAAATAAAAATAACTTTAGTTTTGGAAGTCAGTGGCAAAACTTACCTACATAACAAAAAACAAAACCAAAGCCGCCGACTTCCAAAACTAAAGTTATTTTTATTTTGTAGTTTTTGAAGGCGGGTTTCTTTTTATTTTTGTAAAAAAGCTTTTTTTAAACTGTCAATTTGTTAAAATATCTACTACAGTCTGAACAACTTTTGCTAAGACGTCATTCCTATATACACACATCAAAAGTGTCTAGGGATCAACATCCATAACAAATGTTAGGGATGTTGATCCCTAGACACTTTTGATGTGTATATGTTATAGTGTAGCTGGGCTCTTGGAGTTCCACATCAGCTGTTCCAGATCTTCAAAATTTTATACGACAACAGAGAGTGCTCATCAGGCTGAACAACTCTTGCTAAGACGTCATTCCTATATATGTTATAGTATAGCTGGGCTCTTGGAGTTCCACATCAGCTGTTCCAGATCTTCAAATTTTATACGACAACAGAGAGTGCTCATCAGGCTGAACAACTCTTGCTAAGACGTCATTCCTATATATGTTATAGTATAGCTGGGCTCTTGGAGTTCCACATCAGCTGTTCCAGATCTTCAAATTTTATACGACAACAGAGAGTGCTCATCAGGCTGAACAACTCTTGCTAAGACGTCATTCCTATATATGTTATAATGTAGCTGGGCTCTTGGAGTTCCACATCAGGTGTTCCAGATCTTCAAATTTATTCTCTTAAAGATCTTAAGATCTGGAACAGCTGATGTGGAACTCCAAGAGCCCAGCTACACTATAACATATACACATCAAAAGTGTCTAGGGATCAACATCCCTAACATTTGTTATGGATGTTGATCCCTAGACACTTTTGATGTGTGTATATAGGAATGACGTCTTAGCAAGAGTTGTTCAGACTGTAGTAGATATTTTAACAAATTGACAGTTTAAAAAAAGCTTTTTTACAAAAATAAAAAGAAACCCGCCTTCAAAAACTACAAAATAAAAATAACTTTAGTTTTGGAAGTCAGTGGCAAAACTTACCTACATAACAAAAAACAAAACCAAAGCCGCCGACTTCCAAAACTAAAGTTATTTTTATTTTGTAGTTTTTGAAGGCGGGTTTCTTTTTATTTTTGTAAAAAAGCTTTTTTTAAACTGTCAATTTGTTAAAATATCTACTACAGTCTGAACAACTCTTGCTAAGACGTCATTCCTATATACACACATCAAAAGTGTCTAGGGATCAACATCCATAACAAATGTTAGGGATGTTGATCCCTAGACACTTTTGATGTGTATATGTTATAGTGTAGCTGGGCTCTTGGAGTTCCACATCAGCTGTTCCAGATCTTCAAAATTTTATACGACAACAGAGAGTGCTCATCAGGCTGAACAACTCTTGCTAAGACGTCATTCCTATATATGTTATAGTATAGCTGGGCTCTTGGAGTTCCACATCAGCTGTTCCAGATCTTCAAATTTTATACGACAACAGAGAGTGCTCATCAGGCTGAACAACTCTTGCTAAGACGTCATTCCTATATATGTTATAATGTAGCTGGGCTCTTGGAGTTCCACATCAGGTGTTCCAGATCTTCAAATTTATTCTCTTAGCAGAAAATGCTCATCACGTGAAAAAATTTTTGCTATGGTACCATTTTTGTATCTCTTATAGTTTAGCTGGTCTGTTGCGGTTCTGCATCAGGTGTTCAAGTTGCCAAGATAAATTTTATTATAGCCTAAATGTTGCCCAGACTTAAGACCTATACAACAACAAAAAAATCATTCAAATCCGTCAAGTAGTTCCGAAGATTAGCGTGTACAAACAAACAGACAAACAGACAGGAATTTTTTTTTGGTTTCGTGCTCTATTACTGTTTCTAAACCCCCCTCAATTATTTTTTTTTTTTAATATTCAATGTACAGACACAGTTTTTTACTGTTTTATTATATGTATAGATTTAATTACGAAATATTCTGTTTCGTTGTTTAAAAATGTTCAGTTTGTTGATCTCATGAACATTATTTTAGCGCTTTGCACACAGAGCAACTATTGCAGCAACTGGCAACTAGCTGGCAACTAGCTGTTTACATTATATTTCAATTGAACTGCGCACACATAGCAACTCGAGTTTCGAATTGCGACAATCGTCAACAGTTTTCAGTTGCTGCAATCGATGACTAAGTTAGTTGCTAATTGCCGCAACTAGCAACTTTAAATATTATACCGGTTTTTAATGTTGCCGGTTTCCTCAACCGTCAATCGCCACGCGACGGGCGATTTCACACCCTCCCTCCCTCTCCCTGTGCCCGGCAATGCCAGTGTCGCTACGGCAACGGCATACGGCAACTCGGCTGTGAAAATTGCTCACAGATTGCCATAAAGTTGCGGCAACCGTAAACGTTATAGCAACTATCAACTTTTACAGGAAACTTTTTAAGAGTTGATAGTTGCCTTGCCTCAACTTAAGTTGCTCCGTGTGCAAAGCGCCTTTATATTTCAATAATTAAGAGCGTTTACGCCATTCATACAACTTTCAAGTCCTTATATTCGAAATTAATGAACCGATTTTAATGATACATCCTATACATAAGCAGGATATAAAGTTCTAAAAAGTTAGTTCTGAACATTTGAAAATAGGGAATCTGTTTCTATGGAAATTTTAAATTTGGTCGAATTTAGCTGTAAGTAACTTATTTTTCGAAAATGCGTGAGTTTCAGTTAAATTCTGAAAATATCATTTAAAAAACGTAAATAAAAGCATGTCAAAAAAAAATACGACTTGAGAGTTTGTATGAAATGCCATTCGGCGTAAAAGCTCTTTATAATAATATAAAAATAAAAATATTGAACCTCTCAATTCACGTTTAAAGCTAATCCGTCCACGGAACGGACGCTAAATTTCTGTATCCACCAGATATTACTGTATATTCTGTCCACAGCGGTTAAGAAGTGGAATCTTACTCAAGTGGAGTGTATACAGTTTGGAGTGGAGTGCTCTTCTACAGAGTGGACAGCTTAGGAACGTCGAGTGGAGAAATCCGCCGCAATGGGGTAGATACAATCTGCGGTGAACGAGACAACTTTGGCAAGGTTAAGCTTTTAAGAGAATTTAAAATTAAATAAGTAGCATTAAAACAAAGTAGGGTAAAACTAATTATAGTTAAATTATGATTGAAAAGAAATATGAAAAAATGTCCCCCGTCAGGGGACATTTTTTAACTATGTTCGGGGGGGGGGGGGGGGCATATAACGCTTTTTCCTTACGTGACGATTTCTGCCAGTTAACTCCTCCTAGAGGTACTTTGTTCCAAAATTTTTTCAGAACATAAATTATACATATTTAACCTATGCCTAACCTTTTTTCAACCGACTTCAAAAAGAGAGGTTCTCAATTCGGCAGTATGTTTTTTTTTTACCTTTCCTGTGACCTAACTTCATCAACACAGAATATTAAAAAGAAAAGTCGTAAAAAATTCAAAATTCGAACCCAACAAAGATATTTAAATCTCTTTGAAAACCAATGATAATATTTCACATTTGTAAATAAATCCAGTATATCCAAATATATAGGTACTAGCTTTTGCTCGCGACTTCGTTCGAGTGTTGTCGGTTATCATGGCCTTTATTTTATTTATGCGGAAGCCATTTCTTTTTTCTAAATGATCGTGAACTAACTTACTCCTTATAACATTAGCTATCTGTCAGTGAAAGTCCTTTTAAAATCGGCCCAGCCGATTCGGAGATTAGCCAAACCAAACAGACAGACAGAAAGGCAAAAATTGAAAAAAAAAACTCGTTGAAGTACTGTTTAAACATTCATATTTATTTTGACCATAAAAACACACACTTCAATTTTATTTATTTGTGTAGATGTAGGGATGCAGGTATAGATTTTGTAGCGTGTTTAAAAATCTACATCCTATGTTTAGTAATTACACTTCACGTTATGGTTTTTATTTTTACAGAATTTCCTTTGAACACTACCGGATTCTAAATACAAACATGCCAATATAGGAGCATGTTTCTTTTTTACTGTTTGCCTTTCAACACACCTGCATTATTAAGGCTTCAGAGTCCTTCTTTCTTGAATTTCATGAATAAATTCCGCTAGAAAAGGTATGCCCGGAATAATTTAATGTGTTTCCCATTTTTGTTTCGTTATAACAACATATAGCAATAGGTACAATACGCACCGCGAAAGATGAGACTTGACAAGCGTCAGTAGTGGGGAACTTTCGCAGGTATGGATGTACGAAATAGTTATCCATAATTTGTATACAATGGGATATTTCGATGACATTTAGATTAAAATTCTTAACAATATTATAATATTTATTACGAATTAATAAAGTTTGTGTGCTGTGTCAAGTCTCATTTTTCGTCGCGCGTACAGTATCAGATCATCATATTTATTTATTTTTCTACTAGCTGTCCGCCGCGGTTACACCCGCCTCTTTGGTTACTGCTCCGCTCCCGTAGGTCGTAGCGTGGTGGTATATAGCCTATAGCCTTCCTCGATAAGTAATCTATCTAACACTGAAAGAATTTTTCAAATCGGACCAGTAGTTCCAGAGATTAGCGTGTTCAAACAAACAAACAAACACTGCAGCTTTATAATATTAGTTTAGATTTGGTTACACAGCGTAGCATTGTGTTTACTCTGTTACTTACATATTGGTTACATTCGGTAACCTCGTAGCACTGTATTTGGTTACAACGTGTAGCAGCATTTACTAGGTACTCCGACTCCGCATAGCTTACAATACTCAAGCTTCTGCCTACGGCTTCGCCCGTTGTTTTTACTCTCGTTATGTTTCGTCTTTCCTGTGGGTTGTACCCTGATGTTGTATAGCACGACTGGCAGTTACATCGTTAAGCTAAAGAAAAAAAAGAAAAAAAAAAAGCTCACTGAAAGCTAAAGAATTATTTGTTTGCTTTATAGCAAACAAATAATTCTTTAGCTTTCAGTGAGTCGACTCGTACCCTAATGTTGTATAGCCTATACTCAAGAATCAGGTTATCACATACAAAAAAAATCCAATTCGACTGATAGTAGTTCGATTAAACAAACAAATGTCTCATAAGCTTTCCGTAACTCATACTCTGATGTTGTATAGCTTTACTATACCTCATGAATCAGGTTATCATATGAAAAATATTTTTTCCAATTCGACTGGTAGTTTCAGAGATCAGGGGGTTTAAACAAACAAAAAAAAACTCTTATCGATTGTACATTTCCAAAATGAAGATACTCAAAATAGAAAAAAAAACTTTGTAAATAAACTAAAAATACAGCCGATATGCTCGTAAATTGAAACGGAGTTGTATGTCAACGGATAACGTAAAGGTCCCGTGTGAACATGACACCCGACTCCCGAGCTATTGGGGCCACGTCGCGTCGCCGCCTCGACCACCACTCGACACTGATCATATTAAAGGGAATTGGCTTAGATAAAACCATTCACTTAGTGCATTTTTCATAGAAGGTTTAAGATATTCGTTTGGCTGTAAACACACTATTAAATAATAAGGCTTAACTGCACTATAGAACCCCGCGAATTCAGCAACCATTTGTTACTACATTGTATGTCTGCTTTGTTTTGCAGCATTAATAATGTGTTTGATACTTCGTGGACAAATCTTATTTATTATTTCTAAATTGTACTATGTTTTGGCATATAACTGTTTTTTGTTCCAAATAAAAAAATATTCGGGAGATTCGGATTTTTGTTCAGGTACGCAGTACTCGTAACCGGCGTGCTTGTATGAACGTGGACGAGGCGAAAAGAGTATTTGTAAGGATCGTAGCGGGTGGCGTTCTGTGCTTTCTGCCTACACCCATTGAAAAAATGCGTAGTTTATGTATGTGTGTTAAGATATAAAGGTTTTAAATATATATTAATGTGGATAAGTGATTAGGAGTCAGGTCAAAAAAATGTACCTACCTGCTATCCTAAAGTATAAAATCTGCTAAAACATTCCATAACTCTAACTTATAATTTCTGCTTAAAGACTGCCAAAACATATCATGTAGTTATACATTTTTCACACCCCAGAGTTTACATTTCTAGTCGCATAATAAAATAAACAATCGATACTATACCGAAAATATTGGACACTAGCATTCATTTTTCAATGCTAGACTTCCATATTATCAGAAATACAGTCAGCCGGTTATACTCAAAGGTCGAGATTAGCACCAGATTAACGATTTAAGCAGGAAGGTTTTAAAATAAATCCACTTTAATTAAATCCTATCTAACTTAATCCTCTAGATAATACTTTGTTGATGAGATTATGAAGAATCCCTATATAAATGAGAACATGTTTATGAAACATTTGTTAATCTACCAAAACTTTTATGGTTAAATGCTCAGGCGAGGGCTATTTTTAATAACCACGTTGTAAATTGCGAGTCTTGTATTTGGTCAAATGGTCACTTCCATCCAAACTTTTCATACAAATCTCACATATTATATGTTTGATCACGTGTGTATTTACATAAGTAGGCGAAATTTTATCCTTGGTATGATTTGTTCTTGTGTCTGCATAAGGAGTTCCTGATTTTGTCTTATGTCTGATTAATACATGCTCATTTTTCAACTACCCGTTATGAGAAGTGCACCAATTGCAAAGTGCAGGTTTTTTGCCCAGTGCCCCTTTTGCGAAGTGTACATACTGCGACAGAGCTGTACAAATATGTAACGAAATATTTACCCGACCTGGGAATTGAACCCAGGACCCTACGCGCTTGTGACCACAAGACCAACGAGCAAGTCTGTACATATACCATGTCGTCTATCCATGCATGTGTGCGTTTTTGCTTATTGTAAGTACAGTCGAACAAGCTAAT
Organism: Hoplodrina blanda; assembly: GCA_949316365.1. NCBI lineage: Eukaryota > Metazoa > Arthropoda > Insecta > Lepidoptera > Noctuidae > Hoplodrina > Hoplodrina blanda. Next base: position 11,023,749 of record OX438592.1, read on the forward strand.
TGGTTTACAGACAAAAATGATATACTTTCTGTTACATTGCCATTCATTGTTATTTTTTGTTCAATTTTTAAGCATGTGCTATCTAATAATTGGGAAGTTAACACTATTAAAAAATAATTCCAAGACATAACTTCTTTAAAAAAACGTTTTATTTTAGCCCTGAAAACCCGAAAAATCAATAAATAGTTAGACAATTGAGTTGCCAAATAAGTGACGTCACAACGTGCTATTACCATACAAAATCTATAAAAGAAACGCGTTTTGACAGTTCATAAAAAGTACGTCAACTGATGGTGGTGTCAACTAGCCTATTTTGAAACCTATTTAGAGTGATTTAAAATAATTTACACACACAAAACATTGTTTGAAAGTAGTTACTAGTTAGCTGCCTGTATACCAAATAGCTTGTTTAATTGTACTTATGGAGTCGACCGTATGTTATGTGTTTGTCGGTAGCAATACAAATAGGTATGCACATCCAGGTGTCTATGTCACAGACTCATAACGGAATAATATCCAGGTCAGGGTGAGCCGATACTGTCGGCGTTCGGTTTCGATCGCTACGATACTGTCACAATAAAATTAATTAAACGGTGTTATTCCAGCGAACGACCGGCCACTGACACCGTCCTCAGATAACTGACTGATCAATATGTTTGTGTTTAGAATTGTACCTATACAGGGTCATTGAAAATTTACCCGAAACCTGAAAAGGGGTCATTGTACTCATCATTATGAACAACTTTTACTATGGGACCTGAAATTATGAAAAAAAAATCAGCTGTTCCCTACAAAAATGCTACATAACAAGATCGTAATGTTATGCTGTTTTTTTTTTCATGATTTCAGGGTTGGTCCAATAGTAAAAGTTGTTGACAATGATGAGTACAATGACCCCTTTTCAGGTTTCGGGTAAATTTTCAATTACCCTGTATATTGGTTGGCACCAATTTGCTGACAAATTGATTGCCAATATTCCGAAATCAAAACGTAAAAACTATGGAAACTTTGACATTCAATATCTCCGTAACCAGACGATTCCCAGGTATGGTTTAGAACAAAAAAATGTCGCAATGATGGGAAGAACGTGTAATTTTCGGCTACGTTAACAGTTTGAGCCGAGCATCTGGGTATTCAAATGTTTGCTGCACGGCGCACTATTTTCTTATACGAAATAAGAGTGTACAAAAAAATGTAACGTGGAGTGGCGCTATAAGTCCGATTTAAAGTGGCCGCAGCCGTTTGTACACGTTCTTTAAAGAAAGACATAATTTTTGCTGACGTGATTAAACGTTGTGTCAATTAGCGTTAAAAACGTTGCTCGCCGTGCAGTGTTAAGCATTTATTTACATCCCTTATGAAAAATAACAAAAAAATAGGTATTCTTGGTAAATGTATACGGTAATTAAGTATACGACATTTGAAAACACAAATGCACACGCTTCGCACTCATTATAAAATGAACAATGCAAATTCTATTTCCCAGACACACGCTCTAACACTTCGCTGTGTTTGCCCATTTGCTTTGTTTATATTTGCCATACATAGTTCCCAGTCGTATATAGGCTTTTTAGGTCAGCGTCGAACGACACGGCCGAATATTGTTTCTATTTCGGCGAATTGACATTTTTCACCTGGATAAACTAAGTGGAACGAATTTGGCTCGCGTGAATGCGATAGTACAATGTCTGTTCTAATCTAAACTATTCAAACTTTATACTATAAATGCGAAAGTAACTCTGTCTGTTACTCTTTCACGACTCCACCACTGAACCGATTTTGGTACGAGGTAAGTTTGAACCTCAAAGGACATAGGCTACTTTTTATTCCGTGACTGCGTCCGCGATAACTGGAGTTTACGTGGACGAAGTCGCGGACAAAAGCTAGTATCTTATAATTTTGGAATGGTAACTATGGAAGTTGTTTTTGTTTACTTCTGTTTACATTGAATAAAGTACCCCTATGTTTGAAATCTATAATTACACGGTGAAGGGAGGATATCGTGACGCAAACATAGCATGGATTCAGGTAGACCCTCAAAAACCACCGCTTAAAAGAATCAGCTGTTTCATACATTTCTTTTAATAACTGACGAATAATTTCAACCCTAGAGGTCTACACTACTTATTTTTTACGCAACCATGTAATACTTGCATACAAACCTGCATTTTGCTACGAGCCGAGCTACGGGCTACGGCGTAGCTCGCATTGAACGGACGCTTAACTAAAGCCAATCACTGACTATGTGATCTGACACAATCATTTGCTAGATATGCAGCCTAATCAATGCTTCTATACTATAATACTAATATAATTAAGCTTGTTTGCTTACTCGGTTTTGTTTGTTTGTTTAGGTGAGCTAATCTCTGGATTAATATTTATTTATTTTATAGTCGGATCGGAAAAATATTTTTGTATAAGACAGCCAGATTCTTAAGGAATAGTATAGGCATAGGAATATATATCATCACGCTACGTATCACAGGAGCGGAGCAAAGACGTACCTTAACGCAGATGGAAAAACCAAGGTACGAGCAGAAGCTTGTAGATACATAGATAAGCACATCAACTTTGAAGCATAACATTTTGTAATACAGATTTCTAATAAGCTTCCCGGTCATAATACTGAACATCCGCGTAAGCCTCTTACACCAGCCCTGCTGCATCGTTAAAATTAATGAACTTCGTTATTTTGCTTCCATTTATAAATCAACTTGTAGCTAAATTGGTTGTTTGATAAATCACAGCTTTGAAAACAAGGGGCAATCCTACTAACTTTTAGAAACAATCGGAATTTAATCTCATTCTCAATCTGTCAAAAATGTAAGGAAATTAGACAATGGTGCCGATTCCCTTGTTCACAAACTAAACTAATATTAGACTATTTTTATCTTTTTCTGTCCAATAAAACAAGAAAGAGACTAATGTAAATAAGAGCTGTCAAATTTAGTCAATCTGACACATCCATACAATTATAGATGACATCTAGAAAGAAAGAAAGAAAGAAAAACCTTTTATTCATGTAGAAGTGACGCACAATACTTACAAAATAATCTTTACAGCAGCAAGACAAGTTGGTACTTACTTATCTAAAAAAAAACGATAGATTAAAAATACGGAAAAGTTCAAGGCAAAACTAATTTGACATCTCTAACTTAGTTCTTAAATATCACCGTCCTTTGCTTTCGCTGTATGTTAGTAAGAGATGTCAATTCTCTAAATTTAGTCTAGTTTGTGAACAAGAGAATCGACACCAATTTAGATTTATTGAAATTTTAGTCTAAACGATTGGTTGCTGCGCTGCATATCGCGGGTTGAACTCCTGCACGGAACATATATTTGTATGGCCTAAGATAGTTGAACCGGGTCTGGCTGTTTGTGTATGTGAGTTTATAGGTATGTTTGTAAACCTACACACGATACTTACCTGAAAATTCCTAGCTTCCTAGAGCTAGAGCTTTTTTGATTGATCGGGGTAAGATTGTGATTACAAGAATGCCTCACGACTTGTCTTCCCCATAGCTGTTGTATGGTATTGGTACTGGTAATTAATGACCGACACAATCATGTTTAAGATGGTACTCATACATGATAACAAACAAGTATCACAAAGAATGTTTTTTTTTTAATTTTCATAACGCATGACCCCAATTACCCCAAAGGTGTGCGGCGTATGGTAAAAGTTGTTTAGTTATCTTTGCAAAAAAGAGATAAAGACTATCTAAACCTTTTTAATTTTAAAAATAAAAAAAACTTATTTGCAGAAATTAAGACCAATGACCAAACTATGTATTTCAATGTGGAAAGTACTCATAAAAATCGATATCATAGCATTAAAATGTCACTAACTTTGAAACCATTTCACAGATAAAACTATAGTCGTTATTTTAAAAAGGGATGCATAATAATTCACTTTCCATTGTAATGGCGCTGCAAACTTTCATGAATGTTTCATGAAAAACAAAAAACATTTATTTGAATACAAAATACGAACTTGAAAGCTTTACGTTTTTAACAAACAAAAGTTTGTTTCTGTAATGTGTTGTGAGTTTTAAACGTATTGAGTTTAAAATATTTATTTAAACAGTTTTATTTTTTGTGCGTTTGGATTTACATTTAAGTAATATTGTTTATACTTGTTGTTTATTGTTAAGAGCAATAGCCCTTAGTATGAAATCGCCACAGAGCGCGCACTAGCCGCGGCGGCCGCACGTATTGTGGAACTACAGCGTGATTTGTAATCATATTTCATATTTCATATTCATTTATTTGCATACCATAATGTGTGTAATAGATGTTACATAAGGCTTAAAGCTAAGGTACAATTATGGACCCTGTAAGGGCACAGCAACATAGGGTATTATTTGAATTAAGAATTAAAAATTAGAAAATAAAAATAAAACAAAAATTTTTAAATACAAAAATAAGAATAAGAATATTTTTATGTAAATAAGCAAATTATTATACTGTAGTCTAAATAAAGTGGAATATTTATTATGTTTTATTATATCTATACTAATACTAATATACTAATATACTAATAATATTATAAAGCTGCAGTGTTTGTTTGTTTGTTTGTTTGTTTGAACGCGCTAATCTCTGGAACTACTGGTCCGATTTGAAAAATTATTTCAGTGTTAGATAGATTAGTTATCGAGGAAGGCTATAGGCTATATACCATCACGCTACGACCTACGGGAGCGGAGCAGTAACCAAAGACGCGGGTGTAACCGCGGCGGATAGCTAGTTATTTATATTATTATTATTTAATTATTATTATTTTTATTTATCATCGCGATGTCTTTCGACGCGGAAAGATTTATAGCCAAGATTGAGACAAGGAGGGCGTTGTAGGACATGTCCTGTGAAGACTATGCAAAAAAAAAAAACATTTATTTGCAAAAACATGTGTAGATAATATACTTAAATGGTATGCTTATTATAGGTGTTGTTTTTCCGCTTCTTACTTATAAGATACAAAAGCACTGCTATATCTTCAACGTCCATTTTGAAGCGCGCTGTATGTGCAACTGACGATCGTGGCCGCGGTTTTGACCGCGTTGCAAATCGCAACCCCTGCGGCCGGGCCGCGCGATCTGGCCGCTAGTGCGCTATTGCTCTAAGTAGGTAGGTATGTTCAAAGGTGTTTGGTTGGGTAGTAGGGTTGCGGAGTTTGTTCGAAAGAGTCACCGTGGCCCTGGAAGGCAAAGGGCATTAGGAGGAACATTGGATGGGTTTTAGTCAGTAAGAGTCTGACACTTCCTTCGTCACAAAAAGTCATTTGATTAATTTCTCATTTCAAAAAAGAAAAAACGTAAATCACCAATCAATTTACATACTTTTGACATGAGCTGTCAAAACTCGATTCCTCTTTAATTTTTATATGGCAGTTAGTTAACTGACGTCATTTATTTGCCAACTAAATTGACGTATCATTTATAGATTTCAAAACAACTAAAAATCTAATTTTACAATTAACTAAAAAGCAATGGAGTTTTCAGAGCTAAAATTAAGTGGTTTTTTTTTTAAGTTGGTCTTGGATTAGTTGGTTAGTATTGTAAATTACCCCATTATTTTGCTTACGCAATTGCTTGCATATGATATCGACTATTAAATTATTGACTCTTATGAATAACACGTCAATTGAATTTGACAGCGCGCCATAACTTTAGGCGGCAGAAGTCACGGATCGTTTAATGGCGCCTGCCGCCATTTTCATACCACGTCGAGATGTAGGTAGTGTAATAAAACGGAAATTTTATGATGCTATCGTAGGGAAGGAGCCAACTAGGCTACAATTGGGATTATGTACCGGCAAAACCGTTAGATTTATTATTAGCTAATTTATTCGATGAATAATCAACGAGTTTATAGTTCGAGCTAATTGTTGATTGAAGTTAGTCTAAAGCAGTTAGTTTGTTTTGAAATACAGATTTATTATGTCAGGTTGACTAAATTAATGTTTTGTGATTGTTTGTGTTTAATGTTCTTCCTTGTTGATAGCTGTGAAGATGAAAATACTTTGTATTTATGGGCTACAACCTTGAAAATGTTTTACGAGAATTCTGCAGACCGATTTCGGTCACGGCGGCTAATCTGAATGGAGACCAACCAAGAAAGCAGGATATTATAGTGTACAAGTGTGTGCGTAATCACAGGTGCACTCCTCCACTCCCCTCTAATAGTCCGATGGGACGATAAGTCGACACAACTGGGGAGGGATCAGGGACAATGGCTTTACGTGCTTTCCGAGGCACGGGGCTGTTGTTACACCCCCGTACCTCGGAAAGCCACCAACTTCCAAAGTAATGGATAAACCCAATAACACTTTTTGCCTAACCTGGGAATCGAACCCGAAACCCCACACTTACCAGTCACTTGCTACCACGAAACTAACGGGGCAGTCAAACGACGACGATACACAATATTTGTCAAGATCTAAATTTTAATGTAAAAAATAAAACCATAATAATGTCTTACATGTGTTATTTAATTAATCACTAATACATAATTTAAAATTAACACAGACATAAAACAACAGCTCATTGACTAGAATAACAATTCGTATTTACTTTATTTAAACATTTATCATTGAACAACGACATTTAAATCTTTTGTTTATAAATAATTTTTACATTCTATTTCTACATCACGTCTCTAAGAAAACACTGCAAGAAAACAATATGCTGTCACCATCCTTAATTAAAATGTCACACACAATTAAGATTCCTCCTAAAAATTGTATTTATAAAAACGTTTTGCAATGCTGTTCAGTGAAAGGAAACTTGGATCTCTGTTATTAAAAGTAAGTAATTCACAGAGTTTGTAAAAAGAACAGTTGTATAAATATTATTTCTATTAAAAATAAAATTGAAGTGCACTCAACATTATTCTGAAAAGTTTCAAACAATTATTACAATTATTTTTTTGTAACAGTAACATATATTTATCATAATTACTGAATGTTTTTGTTCCGACATTTTGAACTTAATGGAATTATTTTTGGTGTACTTACTGATTCAATTTTCCTTTAAATTTGGATAAGTATACATAAATACTACTTCAATTGGTTCTTTGAACATAACGCATCCCATTTATATGTATATGTATTATAGATAAATAGTTCTACTAAATTCTTACGAGAAGGTTCAACAGCGGTTTCTCATATTTTTAACATTTCAAAAATACATACCTAATGTATAATTTCTTAGCTCAATAATAACACTTTGCATTTAATTATTGGCCTCATCTTTCAATAAGCGTAGATAGTATATTAAAGGACTAGTTTAAATATTTAACTTAATTAAATAAATTCAAATAAAAAAAACATAGTAGAAGAGTCATAATTTAACACGTCCTAACGTATATTTATTTACGAATTTCGACAAAAGTTGAAAAACAACACGTCAATTTCTTTTGATAATTACAAGCTTTTAAAGTTATTTCAAATAATAATTTTACTTTGTTGTTTTTGCGAAAGATACGTTTTTTTTATAAATTATTATCAAAATAGCGCAACGTATAATTTGCTTAGGCCTTATAATATGTATATAAGACTGGGTTTATACAAACTCGTAAAGAATAAAAAGATAGGTACAGTCAGTAAATAGGGTACATATTTCTTTCTGAAATGCCTTTCACTATACATCCCCTGAGGCCGAAACGAATATTGGGTGAAATAATATTGAATATCATCATAAAGAAAAAATCATAATCTATCGTAAACCACATCAGTGAAGAAAATCGTAGCTGAAAAAAGGTTTGATAACTCCAAACTTAAATAAGATCAAGTTTGTATTGATATATCAAATTGTCAAATAGAAGAATTTCCAAGGTTTCCGTACCCAAGGGGTGCTAATGGGGCTCTATTTCCAAGCCGCTGTCCGTCCGTCCGTCTGTCAGCGTGAACCGTAAGGCCGTATACAGAAAGAAAGCTGGAAACTTGTAAGCGCTTACCGGCGCTTGACAAAATATATGAACGCGAGCCGATAAGCACTGAACGGTGCCGACAAGTTCCGAAAAGCTTCAACACGCGCTGGTCAGCGCTGGGCGCTGCCATTTAAAATTCTTCAACTTCTGTATACGGCCTAATACGAGTAGCTAGAGAGTTGAAATTTTCACAGAATGTGTTTTCTATTGCAGCTATACCAACAAAAAATGAAAATAAATAAAGTTAAACATGAAAGGGAGTCCCCATACAAAGGACCTTGTTTGTTTTGCGTTTTTGGCTCGATACTATTGTGTTATATCTTCTACGATGATACGGAACCATTCGTGTACGAGTACGACTCGCAGTTGACTGGTTTTATAGTTTTAAAAGGCTGTTGTAAAGTTAGTACAACACAAGCAAAATCAGTATGTACTAAAGATTTTATTATTTTTTAGAATTTAATTGATTCAAGGTATAATTTAAGCTCGGGGTAATCTTTGAAAGCGTGTTGCGCTACAGAAGTCACAAAAGGTTCCAACTTGGACGGCTGCGATGCGTAAAAGCGTTACATTTGTTTACTATTATTTAACAAACCTATGTGCAATCAACCTAACTGACCTAGGCCTTGGCTGCAGGAGCCCAGTCAAACGACACACGATATTCCATCCTATGCCATTTAACAAACAGTCGCAAGTCATTTGACAAACTACTGCAAATCTATATACCTATCTGTAAGCCTCTGACCTTAGTCTTCATTTATCGCATCTGAACCTAATAACTATAATATCATTAATTACATAAATATAATTTCAATTATTTCTATTCATCTTGTAATCTACAATTGGCAGATACGCAACATTGAACCTGGTTCAAAGATGAAACACATAAATGCTGCTAAGTTATGTATTAATGAATATAACACGTGACTAATTCAACTGCAATCAATTAGTTTGGGAGGTAAGCAGACTATCAAAATATAATTATTTGGCTTCGTTTGTACGTTTGTGACGAAATTATTTTAACAGTTATTATTTTCTTACTAAAAACTTTACAAATAAATTAATTTAAAAGTAAACAGTTTATAAAAAAATAAGATAACAAAATCTCATATCACACTAAACCTATGGAATATTTCGGAAATTATCTTTACGATACACTAAAGTAATACTTCAGTAGGTAAAGCTAACGATATGGAGGAACCCTGTAGGAGAAATCGTACGCCTACGATACAGTTGTAAATAGTAATAGGAAACTTCATATATATTTGGTCACCGTCCGGGGAGGTCGAGAGACGGGTGGACGAAGCGATTAAAAAATAACATCTCAAAACACCGAAGCAACTCGACTTCGAACCGCACACACAGTTATTGTCTTTATACGCACATACATCAGCGACTACTCTAAGCTAATACCCGTTTTATAAAGCGTCGTGTTTGTCGTGAGTGCCGTTCTGCGGCCAGGTGAGCAGCAGCTGCTCGTCGGCGTGGCTGTCCAGGTGCACGTGCTCGGAGATGGCGGGCGAGTACGGCAAGCCGCCCAGCAGTGCGCCGCTCGAGCGCGACTGCTGGCGGCAAAGAGGGCGCCGCGTGGGCGACTCGCTCTCATCCGACATGGCGCGAGTCACCGTAATGCGCGGTGACTGGCGCCGGCGCCGGTCGCGCGTGCTGCCCATCTCCTCCAGACCCAGCGCGCGGCCTAGCACCACGTGTGGTGGCGCGCGGATGATAGGGATGGCAGATGTCCGTACTGGTCGCGGCACTTCCTCCTCTTGCGGGTCCTGCAGCATGTTGCAGGACGCCGCTCGCTGTGCCGGCCGCTCCGAACCCCGACACCCCATCGCCGCTGCATCAGATAACCTCCTAGTAGTCGGTGGTCGTATGCACCCCGAACCCGCAGATAATGAGGGTCGACGTGACCCGCACGCGCTTGGCGTCCTCGCTTGTATCTCCTGCGTCACTTCGCTTTTGGTCATTCGTTTCCTTCTATAGTTACGAAGGGAGTCACGCAGCGCTCGACTCCTTATGCCATACAAAATACTATTTACTGGTGGTGCAGCCGCCAGCAGAGCCGCAGACAAAGCGGCAAGGGGCTGCGGCGGCACCGCCACAGCGGGCCATATCAACACGCAGTAGTATGGGAAATACAAAATGGCGAGTGAACCAAGAGGCTGGAGCACTGCTGACAGCGCTCGCCGGCGTGGTGGTGGTGGAGGAGAGAAAGGATTTCTTTGATGTGTGACAGTCACTTGTGCTGACAGAGTCACTTCGTATATGGCAGCCGCGATCCTGTGTCGGTGGTAGCGAGCGATACGGAGAATTTTCAGGCTGCAGAGGAGGACGAGTGCGGCTGGTAGAAGCAGTGTTAGCGTGGCGTACACGAGGCAGAAAGCGAGTGCAGCCGGGCCAGCGCCGCAGTCAGGCGCGCAGCTGCCGAGCCCGGCGTTGTACGCCAGGGGCGGCTGCGCGGCCGCCAGTGGAGCTAGCAGAGCCGCCGTCGCTACCCAGCCGCTCGCCACGCAAATCAGCACCTGCAAATAAAAATACTGCATAACAATGGCGTTCGTCTCACTTGTAAGATATAGGGGTATTTTACGTCATCGTAAACGATTAACACTACTCTAACAATTATTTCCAGATGGCCAAAAGATGATAAAATAACTTCACTAAAACGACAGACCTACCTTCTTGGCGGAAACTATGGCGGCATAATGTAGCGGTGCAGCGATGGCAGCTGCCCGATCAGCGTGCAAGCCGCACACGGTCCACAGCTGCAGTGGGTGTAGTGCGTGCAGTAAAGCGCTGCAAGCGCAGGCGCCGCCACCACCGCATAGCGCCGCTCCGCTTGCGAGCGCTCCCACCGCGCCCAGGTGCACCAGCAACACTGATGACGCTGATGCCGGCTGTGAACAAAACTGAATTTTAACATGTGGAAGAAAAAGTTTATTAAAAACTAAAAAAACAACAACCAATTTAAAAAAAAACACTGGTTACTTTTAGAGCCAGTTGTTTTTTTTCATGAAAAGTTTTTATCGATAACGTTAGAATATGCTTTACCCTTAAAACAACCTATGGTCAGGCTATAGGTTAGATACAAAGAGTGCTTTAGGTCCCTACCTACAAATAAATAAACAAAAAATTATATATTCCATCAGAGTTTCATTCATTTCATGACTTTCAGACCTCGAATTCTATGTGAAACATTTGTAAATAATTAAAAACGAAACAGCTCAAACAATTTTAAATGCTTGAAATATCTAAATCTGAATTCTGTTTAACTTGTATTCCACATCAAAGACTTTAATTTGTTGAACAAAATTCGTTGGGTTTTAATTTACATTGCTCATTTCAACCCCCTATGGCTTCAATCTATGTTTATAGATACACAGCAGATAGCCAATCAATTTCATTTAATTAACAGATGCGAAGTGATTTGCTGGTAGACTACGCTCGTGTTTGTCTGCAGTAGATTAGCTAATCTATCATCAGATTAATGTGTTGATATAGGTACCTACATACCTTAAGGGTATGCAGGTGGATACGTAGTAATGTTGAGACAAAAATGGGATTATGCCAGAAGTTTCCAATCTTATTCATACTTTTGGGTTTTTGCGACGCCCTTATAAAAGATAATTTTTGTGTTTAGTGCTAAAAGACATTAAGATTACCTAAGGGTGAGGCAGAGGTGTACCAATTAGTACACCCACATTTCGCCAGTTATGTTTAAGTCCCATGTAATAGGGGCGACCCTATTGCCATCAACTGGGCACAAATCCAGACTCCGAGGCTGCTACTGAAAAATTCTTGATGGTTCGATGCCCGACTTGAGAATCGAACCCATAACCTCATGCGCAGTAGTCGCGCTTTACGACCACTGGACCGACGAGGCTGTCGAGGCATTTATTTGTTATTTAATTAATTTTAATCTCCAAAGATGTTAATCTTAATGATTACTATTTGTAAGAAAATATTATAGTATACTAATAGTAATGGGAACCCCTTTACACTTCATTTTATTTTTTTCTTATTATTAACTTCAATTAGTGTCCCTACCGATTACGGTTCAAAAGATATAGCCCTGTGACGATCTACAGACAGATAGACAACGGAGTTTTAGTAATATGGTCTCGTTCAGCCTTTCAGTACGGTACCCTAAAAAAAAATCACTGAATTAGTAATCATTACCTTTTTGAAAGCCTCAAACGTGTGAATTAACACAAACATTGGTATGTGTTACTATATTCGGATAGGGTTGAAAAGCAAATGTTACGTAAGGGTCAGTAATAGGAACGCTGTCTATGAAGTGGAGGCATGTCCGCAGGGTTGTCAGGCGAGATTATTCCTGTTACTACAATTTATCAAACCGTCTGTCGTTACTTTACTTTTGTCCTATTTTTGGGGAAATGTGCTGAATGTCCTTAATACAGGCTACTAAGTAACCTAGCTAGGACATCTGATCGTAAAATTGTTTCGTTACCTACTCATATCAGTTGTAAACTATTCCTAAGTTGACATCCTATTTTTGTAACAGACTGTATCACTTTTTTATGTACTAAATTATTATTATTATTACTGTGTTAAGTTACGTCTTTGTTTAATGCTGCTCCCGTAGGTCAGATGAAAAAAATGATCGCTTTTAAAAAAAAATTTCGTTAATAACGAACACAAAAAAAATGAATTATCCAATTTGGTGCAGTCATTTGGAAGTTATGCGCGTATTATATGTATATTTGGCGATTCATTTTTGTGTAAATAGATGTGGTTTAAGACCGTATCTTAGTGGTAATGTTATTTCTTTAGTATCCAAATCCGATTGTAATTTCTCGAAGTGTATTTTTTATTGACTTATAAAGGAAGCTGTAGTTTCAGTTATCTAAATCTATTTATAAAAATAAATTATAAGTAGGTGAAGTTTCACCTAATTGAATACACGTCGAAACCTAGACCTAATCGTGTGTTTTCCGAAAGTGACAGCCCTGACGGTTAGCCCGAGTGCCCATAAAATATTAACAGAGTGCCCTCCTAGCGGCGTGCTCCTGAATTAATATAAAACGCCTTCAGCACAATAAAACGTCAAGGACCAAGTAGCTGGTTTTGTTTTTCTATTCCTACAAATGGTGGAATGATTCTTGGAGCCTATATTGGCTTAGAAAAACTTTATAACTTCAGTATTTTTTACTCACACATTTTTTATTGTTACATATTTTAATACACAATAAAAAAAAGAAACTACAAATATATATATTTTTTTAATTTTGCATTAAGTATTTCTCCTCCCGCTACGAGGTGGTAAGACCCAAGCTAACGGGGCGGCGTGCGGCGGTTAGAGATCCAGAGAGGGGAACCTTTTCACTGTGCGTGTTGTGTCGAAGACGACAGTCTGACTCTTGACCCAGCTATTGACTCTTTTAATAAAATAACACACGAAATTTAATTTTTAGTATTATATTTAATTAAAAACGTTTAAAAATATAAAAAATTGGTAGCCCAGCGGTAACGGAAACAGGGTTAATTTTATTATTATACTTAATTAACCTGTACTGTCCCACTGCTGGGACATTGCCTGACATTGCTTAACATGCCTCCCCTTATTCTTTTCATCTTTATCATGACGTTTTTATTGTCTTATGGTTGGTGTCATTGTACTAAGTAAAAAAAAGACAGTCATTATTAGCAGAAATGAAAACTTAAACTTCAAAATAACTATCGTCATTCTTGCATATCACGATACATAAGCACTTCGGTGATGCAAAACTATACCTTTTGCACCTGCCAAAAATCACTCAACGTGGCTAATGAAAAATTGCTAATGAAAAATCAAAAATTAATTACTTAACATTTGTTTTATTATTTTTATTAGAGTTATCGATATAAGTAAGTAATAAAGTTTTTCTACTCCGACCGACGAACACATAGTAACCTACCAGAACAGCTGTTCATTTATAAATCATAATTTTATGTGAACGAATGGAGCCTCTGCCGGATATGACGTGGCGGAGATTCCGGTGGCTCCCTCTAGCGGGGTTTCCAGGCGTGGCGACAAGTGGTAATAGAAGAAATTGCTTCCTGAAGGAAAGTGAAGATACGGTTGCTGTACTTGCAGGAAGCTGCGGCACTGAATGATCTATTGTTATTACTGCTTAAAATAAACATTGCTTCTAATAAGTATGCCGTGGGGTATTAAAATTTTCATTCATTTAAAACTTGACCTTTGACCTTCAATATCTTCGTAAGCAGGTTCCCAATAATGGTCCAAAACAATGATGAGAAGAACATGTAATTTTTGGCTTTATTAAAGAAGTGTATTTTTGTAACCTTTATTGTGAATTGACCGTAGTCTACCAAGTTGTGATCTAAGGAAGTCCACGAAATATATGTATAGAATAAAGAAACCAGTTGTGTTCAACAAAAACATATATAAAACAAAAAAGTTACAAAAGTAAAACTTCCCAAAATAAATATTTGTAATTCAAATAAAAGTTTTGATTTCCAACAAAATATTTGTTCTGTTTTTTTTTAAAACGTTGCCCCACACTAGGAATTTCTCCTGCATCGTGTGTGCGTTTACAAACATATAAACTCACATACACAAACATAAAAAGAAAAAATATTTATATAGGTATATAAAAAAAAAATATTTGTATGCTTCCACATTTAACCCTTTGTGTACGACGCCGACGCGCGACGGTTGCCCAATTAATATCCACTGACATTCGAAGCTTGCCACCGTGCTTGGTCCGCCGGCGGCACGGATCACTTCAATGTCGACGCAAGACCAAAGACCGTGTCATAGTTACGTCTACATCCAATTGAAACCTTAATTTTATTGAACATGCAAGGCTTAGATGGTTCGGTCATGTTGAGAGGATGAGTAAAAGACGGTTAACAAAAGGAATTTATATGACAGATATGAGTGGCAACGCAGGGAAGGGACGCCCTAGGAAGATCTACACTGGCCTTATTGGTGAGGTTCTTCAGACAGTTCAGGTGCGCATAGTACTCGTAATCGGCGTGCTTGTATGACGAGATGTATGAACATAAAGGAGGCGAAATATGTATGGGATCGTAGCAGGTGGCGTTCTGGTTTCTGCCTACCCCCATTGGAAAAAGGCGTGAGTTTATGTTATGTAATTAAATAAATGTAATAGGCACCACTATTGAAACTGATTTCAGAAAAAAAAATGAATGAATTTTATCAGACTTTCACGACGATCTTTTTATTTTGTAAAAGTTCGAAGTGTTATTTAACGTATAATGTAAAGTAAACCAATTTTTAGGGTAGAAATATCACACCAATTTTGGAAACCCAAAATTGGTGCGATATTTCTACCCTAAATTGAATTATATTCTAGCTCGCAGTTTTCAAACTATTTTTGTGACGGAACCCTTTTTGAAACCAAAATATTTGATGGAACAATATAATAATTAAAACAGAGAGCTTTTTGACATAAACATTTGCATCAAATGGGAAGTATGAAATTGTTTTTGTCTTCATCAAATTGTTTGATCGAAGAGTTGAAGTCGCATGTCAGGTTTTTTATTATCACCTGTATTTTCGCAGAGCTCCCACAGAGGCTTTGTGGAGCCCTAGGGCTCCGCGGGGCACACTTCTTTGTGTTCTAGTATAAACAAGTTTAATAAAAGAGGTTTTTTGAAATCATTCTTTTGACTTTGCTATACTTATTTTAAACGTCACTTCGTTCTGTCATAAACTGTGACATGATTGCTAAGCATGATTGTCACACACATTGATGAAAGGACAGTCAACACGAATAATTTCGTTTGGCAAAATTTTTATTAGTTATATAATATGTCCAGATGTTCAGGAGGAATAAAATGAAAGGCATGGGGAGGGAGCCGATATAGTTACAATCGACTCTTTCCAATGTAATTATTCTAAATTGTAAGTATTGGCACACATCAATCAGAACAACTTTATTTCGATGGCAATCCTTATGGCACGGACATAGAGGGATGGAGAGATCCGATGGTCGCGTGTTTCTACTGCATAAGCAGAGCCGGGTCCTCTTATGAGATTAGCAAAAACAAAACCTTACGGTGGTTCTGTAGCTCCTATTCCAAAGGGGGCGCGAGTCTCACAGTACAAGGCATTTTGACAACTTAGCCAATGATCTGGCCATGGCATATCTTTAGTTACTTCACACAATTTGATAGTTAAAAGCTACACTTTTCACAAGTGTAATAATCATCATCATCTTCATCAGTTCGAACGACTTCCACTACTGCCTAAAGATAGCCACAATGACCAGTCCTGAGCTGCCCGCATACAGCAGTTTCTCGCAAACTTTACCAGGTCGTCGTGTCATAACCATAGATATAGTAAAAAAAATATTTCTGTGGTCATAACATAGATGTTATGAGTGTCATGGATTCGATTTCCGCCCAGTAAAATTTTGTTTTTTTCCAAAAACCTTTTTATAACTAAGCCAAGCTTAATAATAGATTTAAGTTTTGTAAATAAATATGTACAGTTTTAATAAGATCAGCCTCGAGTTCGTTTCACGCCCACTTGAATTATTATTTTTTGCAGGTTTTGTGTGTTTAACTAGGACCTAAAGTAAACAAACACAATGTGTTGCATCTTCACGTGCTGTGGATGGATAATAGATCTTGTTCAGAGGTAACATGCTTGTCAATAAATAACATATTTAACGTTTTATGCAGAACAAAATTATTGAGGAAGTGAAGCAAAAATTGACATGTTTATAATAATGTGCTATTAGTAATTCGTTCTTGGGAAATGATTTAAACAAATCGGAGCTTCATGGCAATGAAACTACGTACCACGCCATCACACCTGTAATCGCATAATATCACGCCTGTAATCCTCGAAAGGTTAGGCAGAGGAGTAGCCATTATTACACCTAAGTACATTTCAACAGTTACTTACATAAGTAACATGGGTCTTTAACATTAAAGTCCCATGTAATAGGGAGCGAGCCTATTGCCATCCAACCGGGCAAATCCAGACTCCGAGGCTGCTACTGATAAATTTCTGATGTAAAAACCCAAGACTTCGTGCTCAGCAGTCGCGTTTTGCAACCATTTAGACCATTGGGGCAGTATTTATGATAATTTTAATAAATTGTATGCAGAAGCAGTTGGCAAACCTGAATAAATAAATTGGTAATATTTGTGCACATAACAGAGTATGGACGTTCTCAATGTCGTGCTGTATCATGTCGGCAGTGTGCGGCGTGATGGTGACTACATCTATGGCCGGAATCGCGCTGGGATACAACTACTCACTAGCTGAGTACATAGACTTAAAAGGTAACTCGTTATTTTTTCTTTTCAAAAATCAGAAGTCTTTATAATAATTTGATCTCCTTATTGTGCAAATATCTAGCTCATGGCTAAGTCGCACGGATCGATCTATCAGGTTAAGCTACGCTAGCCAGGGTTGATCCGTGGATGGATGAACATCTTAACACAGAGACTCCCCCGTGCCTCGTAAAAAACGTTAAACTGTTGGTCCTACGTGTCATACGTGAATCTTTGACAGTCGTTACGGGTCGTCAAAAGCCCGAGAGTCTGACAACCAGTCTCACCAAGGTGTATCGTATTACCCAGTTACTGGGTTGTGAAGTCAGATAGGCAGTCGCTCCATGTAAAATACCCGTATTCAACTGCATTGACTGAAAGCTGACCCGATATAGTCGGGAAAAGGCTAGGCAGATTGATTGAATTAACATCTACGTAAAAGAAGGCCAGTCCTTTTTTTCTCTTTCGAGGAATTATAATAATCCATGGTTGCTTTTATTTATAGAGCTCTTGAAAACGAATTAATTATTTTTCAGAAACAAACGTCTCCGTCTACTTGAAGCGAGGTGTGTTCGACGACGAAGTTGCGGACGACATGGACTGGCGACGAGCCGGACATATGCCGGTCGCCGGACATCTCAACGAAGATAACCGTATGATATCAAAATTTATAATATAATAACTAGGTATTTATTTATTTAAACTTTATATACGGCAAGCTCAACAACGAAATGGTTATGTTACACATGACAAGAATTAAATTTAAAAACATACCTTTGAATTTTTAACAACAATGGACTATGAGGGTACGGGGAACTTCCTAAATCCATGAGCTCAACACACTATATTCATAACACAATCACATGAAGGTGTTCCGACCAAAATAAAATTTTGCATTGTGTTCATTTTTTGGTTATATGTTTGGTTAAACTCACCGTAACTCACTCACTCAGTACACTACACACATACACTATACAGCTACACACGTAACACATTTAAATTAAGCAACTTACTATCTTATTTTTTTCTTTTATTCCTTAAACGTGCTTTATTGTTTGTCGCCTCAAAAATAGTTAGATGAAGGAGACTAGCCTCCACGACACAGGGGATCCTAGTGTGGAGACTAGTGTTATATAATTGTAAACTTTTATCTCGACAATAAAGATTTTTATATTTTTTATATTTTTATGCAACAAAAAAAATACAAAGGCGGACTTAATGCCTTAGGAGGTATTACTATATCATAACATAACATCACGTCTTTAATCCCCGAAGGGTTAGGCAGAGGTACCCATTAGTACACCCACATTTCGCCAGTTATGTTTAAGTTCCATGTAATAGGGGGCGAGCCTATTCCCAAAGACAAAGTTCATAACGAAAATAAGAAATTTATCATATTACAACATATACCGAGAAATTAGAATATTCCGTGACTTTCTAGTTCGCACTGGAGCGCCAGCAGACGATGAGTCCAGTACCATACGTTCTGGTCGCAGACTGGACGACTCCGTGCTCGATGGCGATGATCAAAACAAATTCGAAGGCTCCCTGATGAGACTTACTGCAAAACCAGTTTTCCAGGACACCACCAAACCTAGAATCACCGAAGATTTGGAGATGGAGAAAGTAAGAAATAATAAGAATTTATTTATGTAGTAAAGGAACAAGCACACTACATAATTCTAGCAAAGTAGTGTCTGTGCTTAGTAAAATAATGTACCTAGGTTAATCAAACGATAATAAACGTTAGCTCAGTAACATTAACGGATAAAATGCTGTAGTAATTCTTTGCCCAGTCCCATAATAAATAAAACGCTGTTCTAAAAACCAATCTATCCTTTCAGTTTGCATCGAAGTATCCTGATGGTTCTTTGGATCAGTTGAAGGCAATACAAAGTCTGATTGATTCAAGAAGGGCTATGGGATCAGGTGTAACGACGTACTCACCATTGGTATATATTATATATTTCTTTTTAAAACATATCCCCACACTAGGAATTGCTTTTGTATATCGTGATTGCGTTTACAAAAATATAAACTTACATACAAAAACAGCCAGACCCGGATCAACTATCTGTAGGTCATAAAAATATTTATTTCGTGAATCGAACCCGCAACACGTAGTGCATCGAACCCGCGACACGTAGTGCATCAGCCAATCGTTTAACCACTGCGCCAATTGTGCCGTTAAATTTCATTAACAATAATTCTTCAATATAAAATATATACCTATTATTCTTCAATTAATTTCGTCATGTTACATTTCTAATGAAAACTTAATTGATTCTAAAAAGTACAAATTTATATTTAGCGTATTTTCTTTTAACAGGCTACTTACGCAGCAGCTGAAGCATTATTACCATATCTTCCTCCGAATAATATTAACCCTAACTTACCCTCGGACCGTGATTATCATAACCGGCGTATGATGGCATCCGAGGGACCACACGGGATGCCACTAGGTGGGCCGCCGATTAACCCCGCAAGATTAGCAGTGCCTGCACCACAATCTTTAGAATCCAAATTTAACTGGGAAGCTGTAAAGAAACCAGCAATTTTTTTTGTAGATGAAAGCAAAATGGATGAATATTACCTTACGTCGCCTACGTATCCAACACCAATCACTGTTTTTTCTGGGGTAATAAGACCTTCAAAAATAACGACTATTGAGAACCCGTATCACCTAGAATATGTGACATTTCCATTAAACACGGAATATTTTAGAAAATTTTTGACTACAGTAGCTTCTACGACGGTTATGCAGGAAGAAGTGGAAAAACAACCTGACTTGTATAATGAAAAAATGTTAAATGAAGTACCGAGGTAAATATTTAATCTTTTTATTAAAAGACGCCAGAACCCAGTCGTTGAAGCGCCCGCCTTTCATCCATATAAGGCTTCGTTCACACGGCATTGTCCTGCACGTTTTTTTGTAATCGTTTTTTTAACGTATAGTCAACCGGGTGTTCATATGGTAAATTTTCATTCGTGTAAAAACGAATAGCCGCAGTTTCCACACAGTTCTCACAGTGAGTAGATGTCACTGATGGATCCACGCTTGGTTGTACTTTTATATTGGTATCGAATTCGATAAAAAACGTATGACATCGTGTCGTGTGAAGGAGACAAAGCTATACCATATGCCACTGCGAACCGAATACGTCAAAGTTCATTCGATTTGCTTGACAAGTCCGTTGAGTATGCGTTTAAACGTATAAACGGTACACGTTTTTTTGCAGTACAATCGACGTATGAATGGATCTATGTACGTTGTATGGTCACTATTTATACGTGAAGACGTGTACTGCAAAAAAACGTGCAGGACAATGCCATGTGAACGAAGTCTAAGGCTTCGTTCACACGGCATTGTCCTGCACGTTTTTTTGTAATCGTTTTTTAAACGTATAGTCAACCGGGTGTTCATATGGTAAATTTTCATTCGTGTAAAAACGAATAGCCGCAGTTTACACAAGGGGACAAAGCTATACCATATGCCACTGCGAACCAAATACGTCAAAGTTCATTCGATTTGCTTGACAAGTCCGTTGAGTATGCGTTTAAACGTATAAGCGGTACACGTTTTTTTGCAGTACAATTGACGTGTGAATGGATCTATGTACGTTGTATGGTCACTATTTATACGTTAAGACGTATACTGCAAAAAAACGTGCAGGACAATGCCGTGTGAACGAAGCCTAAGGCTTCGTTCACACGGCATTGTCCTGCACGTTTTTTTGTAATCGTTTTTTAAACGTATAGTCAACCGGGTGTTCATATGGTAAATTTTCATTCGTGTAAAAACGAATAGCCGCAGTTTACACAAGGGGACAAAGCTATACCATATGCCACTGCGAACCAAATACGTCAAAGTTCATTCGATTTGCTTGACAAGTCCGTTGAGTATGCGTTTAAACGTATAAGCGGTACACGTTTTTTTGCAGTACAATTGACGTGTGAATGGATCTATGTACGTTGTATGGTCACTATTTATACGTTAAGACGTATACTGCAAAAAAACGTGCAGGACAATGCCGTGTGAACGAAGCCTAAGGCTTCGTTCACACGGCATTGTCCTGCACGTTTTTTTTGTAATCGTTTTTTTAACGTATAGTCAACCGGGTGTTCACATGGTAAATTTTCATTCGTGTAAAAACGAATAGCCGCCGTTTCCGCACAGTTGTCACAGTGAGTAGACGTCACTGATGGATCCACGCTTGGTTGACTTTTATATTGGTATCGAAGGCGCCACCCGCGCCACCGGTCTCGCCGCCGACAAAACAGAAGGTTTTGGGTACATCCTATTAATCAAGAATCTGTGCGTACGATCACTTGAAAAATCGATCACAGGATCATTTCAAAAATTATTCGAAAATTGCTATTCGATAAAAAACGTATGACATCGTGTCGTGTGAACGAGACAAAGCTATACCATATGCCACTGCGAACCGAATACGTCAAAGTTCATTCGATTTGCTTGACAAGTCCGTTGAGTATGCGTTTAAACGTATCAGCGGTACACGTTTTTGTGCAGTACAATCATCGTGTGAATGGATCTATGTACGTTGTATGGTCACTATTTATACGTTAAGACGTATACTGTAAAAAAACGTGCAGGACAATGCCGTGTGAACGAAGCCTAAGGCTGCACATTCGATATCGTACAAGTACCAATATAACTCTTTCAATTTATATGTACCTACTAAGTTTATCTTGGACATTACTGAATTCGGTCTAGGAAAGCCGGATTTAAAATTATTAATATAAATCTGAAATCGATCATCTGTGCAAGCGTGGTCATCAATACATTGCGCCTTCTCTAAATGAGCAGCGGTCTTTGCTCTGCAGTGGAACAATAAAAGACGGGTATTAAAGTGTACATTTTTAACGGAACGAAAAAATCTTATACAAATAAAAATCTATCAAAAAAGAGAAAATCGACTGTAAGGGGAAATCGATGAGTGCTTTTTTTTGTTGAAAAAACGTTGAAAAATGGAATTTTTTTCGAGATTTATTGAATGGGTTTTAACTTTTATATCTTTCATTATTTGCTGTTTAGCAGCCACACCTACTTACCTACACTATATTCTGTAATTTTTTCAACCGACTAAGTACTTAGCTGTTTTTATTCTAAAGACACAGCCCTATGACAGACGGTCGGACGGCGTGATCCTTACTAGTAAACGAGACACGTTACAATTTAGCAAATATATAACGTGGAGGTAATTATATTTGGCGTAATAACAACATTAACAACAACAACAACAACAACAACAACATTAATTTTCAACATTAATTTTGAAATATAATTATTTACAGCAAAGGCGATTACATAAAACTGTCAAACATCGGAGGAAAGCCGACTGAAGAAGAATATGAGGATGAAATAAAAGGACTTCCAGTTCGTAAGCGTAGGAGTATAAAATACCCTTCAGAAAGGAATATTATCCATCCACTTAGCAACAAAAGATCAAGAATCGATGGGACTTTAAGTTCACCCAAAAATATTTTTACGATTAACATTCAGACTACTAGTAATGCAATAGATAGCAACAAAGAAAATAACTTTACAATCGTCAAAAACCAAACTGTAATTGAAGAAATTACCGATCCACAGTTCGCCATTGAAATATCTAACGAAAACAATACTAATCAACAGATGAAAATAAATGAAAACCACAAATCAGGTATGCAAAATAAAATTATTCGAAGACTTGATCTAAATGTGAACAAAGAAGAGAAATCATTGTTCGATCGTTTAGTTGTGTTAATAGAAAACAAAAAAGCAAGTCTTGTTACAACTAAAAAGAAAATTAAGATGAGAAGAAATTCATTTGAAAGTAAAATAGTTTCTAGTAAATATATTCCAAATAACGTAGCCAGAAGGTTGTCCGAAGGGGAACAACTAAGCAACCAAGAAATATTAAATAGTGTCAGCATAAACTTTAATGAAGTTGGGTTGTTACGAAACCCTAAGAATTCGACGTTTGTAAAACTTTTGATGTCAACTCTTACGGCGTGAATGTCATGTTACATATTTTTTTAAGTAAATTTTGTGAGAGTCTGTGTAAGAATTGTGTTGTCTTGTGATATTTATTAAAATGTAATAGCTCTTTTAGGTCTTTCTTTGTTAATAGGGTATTTTTATAATCTTCTTCTATATCTATAAATGCTTTGTCCTGAATGAATGACTGACTGACTGGCGGATCAACGCACAGCCTAAACCGCTGGTCGTAGAGACCTGAAATTGGAGGGTGTATTATTTGTATGACGTAGACATCCGATAAGAAAGGATTTTCCAAATTTCACCCCTGAAGGAGATGAAACAGGGGTCAAAAGTTTGTATGGTAAAACAAGATTAGATCATCAATAAACGACATTTAGCGAACGATAAAGCGGGAGATAAAGGTAGAGATCGACAAAGTCCGTCTTTGTACTTTTTGTTGCATAAAGTTTCAATGAATAAATAATCCTTTTGTAAAAACATGAAAAGAAAGTGTTGAGCCGAGAGCAATGAACGATAAAATTGTTACGTCGATCATAAAGAGCGAATGCCGTAAGGTAGGTATGTAACAATGCACTCTAGAGACCACTTAACTCTAAGGCAGACTGTCTATTAAACTCTCATGAGGAGTGTTGGATAATGAACATAAACTGAGACGTTCTAACATAAACACCAGATGTACATAACACGAACAAACTACCATCAAATTCAATTACACAGACTCAAATAGCAAAAAGGAACTATTTGACAGTTAGTAGCATCTAAAGTCCCCGTCACGAGAAGCTATAAATTTTGTAAACGCACATTCAGGGGATCGCAACCCTTGGATCAAATACTGCGTCGCGTCAGCGTGAACTTACTTCAAAATGACGATGCTCAAATGTTTACGTTCCATGTGTCAGACGCGTTCCAGACGTACTACAAAACATTAGACGATAGCGCTTTATATCGCTATCTAACCCCATCAAATGAAATTGCTCGTTAGTTTCATATTACACGTATGTTACTTTGAGTTGATTGAATTTGGGATTATTTATTGTCGATTGTATTGTCGCTACGTAACTTAGTAGAAGATCTTTATTTACACAATTTAGGGTTTCTCGTGACGGGGACGATGTGTAATATTCTTTCGCATTCGCGTCTGTTTCGCAGTGTCCATTAAACGCAGTGTATTGTGACTCTAACAACGGGAATGCGAAAATTCTTGCAGTTCAGAATATCTAATACAAACGCGCGGAGTAAACGCATCGTACACAAATTCGATCGATTTTTAAATTGGAAATATCCGTTTCAAACTAAATATTTATTTAGTTTGAAGACTAAACAATAGACTAGACAATGATACTTAAATGCAATAGCAAAGGCTCTATTTTCGCGAAAGAGGAAAGTCTAACTTTACTTTTCGAATTTAAAACCATTGATCGTTACACTCGAATGACCCAACTGATACCAAAATAGTATAGTCGTATTTTCAATTCGAAAATGGAGTTAAATCAAATATCTTTGCGACTATACATTTCTGCTAGGCCCTTTGTTAGTACTGCAGTACGTGCGACTGTTTGTTCACTTGCATAGATAGGAATATAGTGCATAGGAATGTATATAAACTCTACTACACACATTAGATGGCTCTGTTAATAGTGCGGTATGATGAAACACAAACGTTAATGTTTGTGATCGTTCAACGAGGTTCCAATTAAAACATAAATGGAAAACGTTTGTTTTACTAGCATTCTGCATGTGCAATCATTTCGTAGTACAAAGTTACCATTTGGTTTTAATTACCTTGTTTCTCCGAAATCAAATAAATGTCACTGTTTATTTATTAACAAGCTTATGCCAGCGACTTCGCTCGCGTCAATGTTGATATGTTATTCCACGGAAACCGTACGTTTTTCCGGGAAAAAAAATGCCTATGTGCCATAGAGATAGATTATAGTCTAGAGACTTTAATCTATCTCTTTGCCCAATTTTACCCAAAACCGTTCAGCCGTTCCGGTGGATTGAGTAACAAACATCCATGCAAACTTTCGTATTTACAATAGTCGTTTAAACTTAAAACCAACTTAAACTTTCTGCAGCAAAACGTACAAAGGCAGACTTACCTATGCCTTAATCATTAGAGAATGGCAAAGGTTAATGCCATATTTTACCACTATAGTAGTCTACCACTACAGGTCAACCAAAGGTGGCGAAGAGATGACATGGCAGTTGCAAATTATCGTACGAGCTTATAGAAAAAAATTTGAAACAAAAAAAAGCACCAAATATTTACTAGATAAATGTACGCAAATACAACATAATATAAATACCTAAATACATACAAATACTGTTTCAGTTAAACATCAAGAGAAAGTGTTTCTTCATAGGCTGTATTTTCACTGAGTCATAAAACCGTTTTATGTTATTAACATGTGTGGATTTTGCCTAAAATTTACTTGCGTAAACGCATGTAAGAGAATAATAGAGGTTCCCTCATCTCAGTTTAGTGGGGCGATAAATTATAACTCATAAACCTTTATCTAACAAAATCTTATTCCACGATGAAACTCCTGATAGTACATATCTTGGTTCTCTGAGAATATCTTTACGTCTGGAATTTACTGCGCGCCCAACCGAAAAACTTTCAGCCTGAAAATTTGAGAATTCAAGGAGCAGCAAATTCACGAAAATGGGACTCTAAATTATTATCTCAACCGGAGTAAAATGATGGTATAATGTTTAATTCGTCTGGATTCATTGGCTTATGTTTTCAATATTGAAATGAAATTAATAATTATTAACGCCTTGGTAGAGATCTTTTTGAGTTGTTGATAAGGAAGTGAAAAGTTAATTAATAATTTCTCATTATTTTTATTATTTGGACAGTTATACATATAGAGCTTAACGTTCAGTCAATACTTAGAAAGTATAAATATAGCGTAATGATAATAAACAGCCATTTGATCTTACATCTCTTCGTTTATAAACCAAATAAGATATAATGAAAAAAAAATAATTACGAAAATAATTGTACACTAATAAGTAAAGTTAAAGAAATTTCGTTTGTTTTTTATTTGCGTGTTTGTTTAAACGTGCTAATGTCTGAATCTACCAGTGCGTTAGATAAATAATTATGATTCATGTGATGGCCAGATTCATAAAAATTTTAGTAAATAACTAGCTGACCCGCCACGACTTCGTTTGCGTGGTATCCTACCCCTACCCCTATCCTACCGATACCCTACCCTACCCTACCAATACCCTACCCCTACCCTACCAATACCCTAACCTACCCTACACTACCCCTACCCTAACCTACCAATACCCTACCCTACCAATACCCTACCCTACCCTACCCTACCCTACCCTACACTACCCCTACCCTACCAATACCCTACCCCTACCCTACCAATACCCTACCCCTACCCTACCAATACCCTTCCCCTACCCTACCCTACCCTATCCTACCAATACCCTACCGTACCCTACCCTACCCCCTTTTTTTTCTCACCGTTTAAACCTTCCCTGGACTACGACAAACATTTCAAAACCAAAATCAGCTAAATCGGCCCAGCCGGTCTCGAGTTTTAGCGAGACTAACGAACAGCAATTGATTTTTATCTATTAGATATATAATATATATATATATATAAGATATATAATATATATATATATAAGATATATAATATATATATATATAAGATATATAATATATATATATATAAGATAAGGTAAGATATCGTATGGTCATATATAACATCACGCTACTATACCTACGGGGGCGGAACAGTAACCAAAGACGTAGCTTTACACAGGTGAAAAAAACTACGCGTGCCAAGTCACTGGAAGTCAACTAGTTACATACCTTATAACAGAATAAACAGACTAAGTACAGTTACCGGCACGTAAGTTGGCAAGAGTTTTTGTAGTGGGGGAAGTTTGCGCACGCACAATTTTATAC
This sequence comes from Hoplodrina blanda, assembly GCA_949316365.1. Classification (NCBI taxonomy): domain Eukaryota; kingdom Metazoa; phylum Arthropoda; class Insecta; order Lepidoptera; family Noctuidae; genus Hoplodrina; species Hoplodrina blanda. Next base: position 11,050,904 of record OX438592.1, read on the forward strand.
ATTTTTATATGCACGAACTTCCCCCACTACGAAAATCTCTTGCCAAGTTACGTGCCGGTAACTGTAAGACGAGTTATTTGCCTGGAAGTACAAACGAGGGTAATTACCGTTTTAAGCGCGGCTTATCTAACCGACAGCGATGAGACACGGCTGTGTTATCAACGTCGCGCCAAACGCCGAAGAAAGGTAAGCTCCTTGTCAAAACAACAACTTCGACAAAACTCACGGTTTATCACGGAAATTAATCTGCTGACACAATGCGGTATATGAATGTACATCTATTAGAGAAAAGTACTATTGAAAGCTTATTTGTAACTGACTCGTAGCGTCCTCGTAGCTTTCTCGTAGCTGTCTCGTAGGATTCTCGTAGCCTATATGTAACTTACTCGTAGCTCACCTACAGGTTCCCGGTAGGTTTTTCGTAGCTTACCTGTAGCGTACTCGTAGCTTACTGGTAGTTTACTGTAGCTGACGTTAGCTTACTTGTAGCTCACTCACGCCTTTCTCGTAGCATTTTCGTAGCTTACTCACTACTTCCACGCAGCTAGCTTTCCCGTACCCCGCTGGTAGGTTACTCGTAGCTTACACTAAGCTTAGTAATATGCTATACTTCTGAGCAACTTATTCGTAAAACTCGTAGCCCACTCGTAGCTCATTCGTAGCATAGTCGTGGAATACTTGGAGCTCATACTTATAGCTCTCTTGTAGGGTATCTAAGCCTTTTTACTATACGTTGATCACTTTATTTATATTCTTTCAAAGTTTGTTTTCGTTCGATCGAGGAGATATTGTTGTTTACTTAGTCACTACTGTGATTTATTTACCGCCAAAATCAGAATCAAAGAATCGCAAGTAGGAAATGGAAACATAACAGTTACAGACAATAATATTGTTACGCTGCTAGGACAGTCACAAACACAATAATGTAACAATTACCTAAAGCTGCAACCGAGAAAATCGCTTTGAACTTTTGAATAACTGTAACATATTTATGCTCGCGACTGTACAAGAAATAGTTGGGTAGGGAAACACTTTCGTCACACTGCCGATTTCCTATAAAAACGTCTGCCAGCCTCCATTCTATCAAGCTGAGCACTTAGGACTGTTTAAATAGAGACTTCACCGTTGTGAAGCACTTAAAACTTTTACAAGTTTCTAAAACATGTGCCAAGTGTTAACCTACATTGTTGCTAGGTATGTAAAGAATTGGGGCCGAAAGACGACGCGATTAGAGATCCCTAAAACCAGGACCATGAATTCCATAAACTGCTTTTCTTCTGTTTTTTTACCGACTTCGAAGAAGGAGGATACTCTTTCAAATTGGTCCCATAGAAATTTCATCGAAATCGATAAATTGGTTTGGGTTTTTAAATCAGAATAATAGGACAACAATAGGTCAACCAAGTAAAACAACTTGCTTATTTTGGTTTCTGATAACGGTTCAGTGGAATTTTTATTTTTGTTTTACATAAATACGAGTAGGTTTTAGAGTAACGTTTAGAGAAATCCTAAAATGGGGTCTATTATTCAAATAATTTTGTTTTTCATAAATAGGTACCGACCTTGTTCCACTGCAAGACAAAGGCGCCTACCCACTTTAACTAACGCAGGATTTTTAGTTTTGTTACATAACAACATAATTTTCTAAATATAACGCCACTAACTTTGCCCACGGCTCTGCCATCCACATAAATAGACTTGAAAGGATAATGGTAAAATTTCTTAGAAGGGTAGCAGCCTTTGCCTGGAAAAGTAGTATTTACCCTTTTCAGGCATTAAAGCAGGAATAAAATATGTCAAATAATAGATATTATTGTAGGTAATATTTATTATTAGCTGATCGCTGCGACTTTATACGCGTGCTCCCGATCGTAGCGTAATGTTATATAGCCTATACTAAACCTCATTAATTTGGCTATCACATCCGACAGTTCGACTGGTAGATTAGCGCAAATAAAATATCTCTTCAGGTTTATAATATTAGCATATTATGTTATTATTTTACGACTTTTTTACCAAATTGCAATAATAACAATAATAGTCTAAAGTACGGAAATAAATAAAAGTCAAATTCAAAATAATAATGCTTGGAAACATTTCAAGCTTTATTATCTATACTAATACTAATATTTTAAAGAGGTAACAGTTGTTTGTAATTTTGTATGTAGAGGGTAATCTCCGGAAGTAATGAACCGATTTTGAAAATTGTTTCACAAATTGGAAGCTACGTTATCACTGAGTGCTAAAAGCTATATTTTATTATCAAAAAATTAGGGATCCGTAAGAAAAATCACGCTAACGAAGTCGCGGGGAGAGTGCTAGTATTAAATATATAGGTACCTCTGATTTGTAACATACTCATCACTATGCAGAACCCGAGCCCACTTTCTCAGTAATCCCGCCGGTACGAGGCCAGGACAAGTGGCAACTGAGTGGCTAGCCCCACCAGGTGAGACGCGCCGAGATGTGCAGATACAGCACGAACATAGCTTATCACTACAGAAGAAGATATAGGAGGAGATATTGAAGCAGGTACCTGCTTCAATATCTCTTTGAAAATCTGTGTGACTGACATCAAAGGTAGGTCACATCATTCACACTTACAGAGGTCAGGAATTTGGCCCACATTCGAGAACGATTGGGACAGCCTTTATCGAGTACAATTTAGTATGATACGGTTTTACTTTTACCCATATAATCATCTATACTACGACTATTATAGAACTGAAAAGTTAGAGATGTGTTTATTTCTTTGAGCGCCCTAATCTCCGAAACAATTGGTTCGATTATGTATTTTAAAAAAAATAGGGACCCGTATAACCGCAGGCAAAAGCTAGTATAATTATAAAATTGTGTACCGCACGTTTACCAACACAAAATATATAATAATAATAATGTAATATATATTTTAATATTTTTATTTATTTGTAATTTCTTTGCCTGCCTCGTTGGTCTAGTGGGCGCAAAGCGCGACTGCTGAGCATGAGGTCTTGGGTTCGATTCCCGGGTCGGGCAATGTGTTATTGGGTTTTTCCATTAGGAATTTCTCAGTAGCAGCCTCGGAGTCTGGATTTGTGCCCGGTTGATGGCAATAGGCTTGTCCCCGATTACATGGGACTTAAACATAACTGGCGAAATGTGGGTGTACTAATGGGTACACCTCTGCCTAACCCTTCGGGGATGACAGGCGTGATGTTATGTTATGTTGTAATTTCTTTCAAAAAATATGTGTTAAAAATATGTTATAATAAAGAATAAGGAGAACTATTAACTAAAAAAAAGATGTTATTTTTGTTCGTAAATTGATGTTCTGACTACAAGTGACACATCAAACATCAAGACTGTTTAGTTATTATAGGTAATGAGAAAGGACTAGTGCCATCCATATTATAAATGCGAAAGTGTGTCTGTCTGTCTATCTGTCTGTCTGTTACCTCTTCACGCTTAAACCGCTGAACCGATTTAGGTGAAATTTTGTATAGAGATAGTTTAAGACCCGGGGAAGGACATAGAATAGTTTTTATTCCGGAAATCACCACCTAAGGCGGTGAAAAGGGGGGTAGAAGTTTGTATGCAAGTACGATATAAACAAGTTCCACGCGGACGTAGTCACGGGCAAAAGCTAATCCAGTATAAGTATAGTCTTAATAGATATCTATATAGGTGCCTATTCTATTTTATGTTAATCACAATAATCACAAATGCGGCTACTTTTGCAAGCTGAAACGTATTCTTAGAAAAGAATATCTTTATTTGCATAAATTAAGGCACATAAAAGGTCAACTCTAAAGGCAATTAATTGACATAATTAATTCCAAGGACAGTGAATGAAACCTTTCAAAGTATCCTTACTAACATTATAAACGCGAAAGTAAGTTTGTTTGTTTGCTACCTTTCCACCCCTGAACCACTGTACCGATCATCCCAAAATTTTGCATATATACGTTGTCAGGTGTACAGAAACGGACATAGGGTACCTCTCCCGAAAAAAAAATAGGTACTGTTCCCGAGATAAATCACATGTCTTTGGAATCATAATCGAATTTACATTTTAATTTGCGAGCGAAGCCGCGGGCAGAATCTAGTATGAATATAAATTAAAACCGGAAGGTCTTGGCTTCCTACAATACTTTTAGTATTTTGTCGAACTCATTTAACTTTAGAACGATATTCTTTTAATTTAAATAAAACACTTTTTACGGGAATATTTTTACCGGCCATGTTGTTTTCATACGTTTTCTTGTCACGATCCAAAGTTTTTTAACTGAGTGAAAGTAAAAAAAACGATTGAATATCATAAAAACAAGGAGTTGATTCTATTCTATTCTAGGAGCTATTACGCCTTACGGTATTTCATACAAACTTTCAAATCCTAATTTTTCGAAATGACTGAACAGCTTTTAATTAAGCTTCCTTTACATAAGCAGGATACATAGGTCTAAAAACTTAGTTGAGAACATTTATATGAGAATTAACAATTATATTGAATTGAAGTTGGGTGTTAACACGACGAGCGGAATCAATAACCCCATTTAAAAAAAAACCTCACCGATTTTATTCAGGATTCACCCAGGTTTCACCCAGGATTCCATAGTATGCAACCTTCACAGTACCTACCTACTTAGACCCAAATATAAAGATCATCTTATATTTTCATTCTTTCAAAGAAAAGAAAACAGGAATTGAAAATGAATTTCAAATGGAAAAAGTCAAGGTTGAAAGATAATGTGAAATTATGAATTATAAAGACGAGTCCCTTAATGCTTTATTTGTGACCTTTTGAGTTTGGGCCAAATTATTGTAGTAGCATATACGGTATGGAACTCACTTCTAGGCAATAAATGAAACCTCAAGTAATACTAGTCCACAGAAGTATAGCTTAATTAAATTTTAAATCGAAAACCGAAAATTAAAAAAGTAAAATTTTCAAACAAAATAAATATCAAAATAAATTCAGTTAAAGTAAACACTCTGTTGACAGTTCTCTGTTGACTGTTCTGTTGGCGCGGCTTTTTGATTCGTTTGAAAATTTGAGATTTACGAAAAAAAATTGATCCAATTCTACAGAGTGTTTAAATTTGTTCAAAATTAAAACTCTACCTTTTGACCTAATTACTGGACCGATTTCGTTATTTTTTTGTATATCGTCAGAAAAGGCGATAACAAGTATGTCGTATAATTTATTGCATATATGTGATCCCCATACTGTATATGTATATGTATATATTTAAACAAAAAATGTTGCTGTCACCTCTGACCTAGACTAGAGAGTCTAAGGTCAGAGGTGACGGGGACAAAGTCTTCGATAGAATAAGCGTGCACGGACCACGGCATTATGCTGAGCGTCAGCCGTTTCGCGCGGTAGTGGCGCATATTACTTACATGTGTTTACTTGTTTTTAATTTTTTAGATTCAATACCAACTTGTTTTTATTTTGCTTTTGTGTTCAATTTTTCTTTTATGTTATGTGCTTCAATTTTGCCTGAATAAATAGCTTTTCTTCCCTTCTTCTTCTTCAGCTTACCCAGAAGAAGCCTGTTAACTCTAAACTTAAAGAGATTTGGGTCGAATACGTTTGGAAATACAAACGCAGGCAGATAGTTCCACTCCTTGTTCCTAGGTAATGATTATTGCCCAGCACTTTCCATGGACTATAACTCCAACTAGACACTTTAATGAACGACCTTAAAAAGTGTCTGGCGTAGGCAAGAGGCTACTGAATTTCAGTCCAATAGCCACACAAAAAAAAAACGTTTAAAGTGATGCGAAATTTTTAATATTCGTCTCTGCAGCTCGTCGTCGTCTAGACGAATTCTTTTAATCGTTTTATACCACTCAGTCCCGGTCTCCCGCGAAAAAGAGCAAACGATGATAAATTATAGTCTCAGAACCATACGATGTTACATTTCCTCTAAGTACTCAAAGCAAACTGTTCTTTATTTCAAAACGTGCAAGTATTGCGGAAAGGTTACAATTGTACTGTTATTTTATTTTTCCGTCTGAAATCATTCATATTAATTAATTTAAAACGACTAATTATTATTAATTATTCGTAGGTGGTTGTATTGGTTAAGGAACACGAAGTGCAACCCAAGAAGGTTGGTCCCATAGTCTTTCGTATTAGTGAGTGCTTTTACCAATCAATCCTGAAAGATTGTCAATAAATTACAGGTCTCCTATAATAGCGTATTTATAATATTTACAGTTATAATATCAAGGGTGGGGGAGGTCAAGGCAAGATATTTTTCGGGCCCTTAAAATTTGCTCTTAGGGCTGATTTTTCAATAGTCAGATAACTTTTATTCAAAGAATAAATATGACAGTTTGACATATTATCTATACAAAAGCTGTCAAACCGCCATATTTATCCCTCCGTTAAGAGTTATCTGACGATTGAAAAATTAGCCCTTAGAAAACTAACTGAAATTTAAAAAAAAAAATATAGTCACGGAGGCTGCTGACAGAAGTGAAAACTTAACGTCGCATTGTCATGGTGGTGACGCGGTCACATGAGCATGTCGGTGACGCAAACCTATACCTAACTTTTGCCCCTACCAAAAATATCTCAACGCGGCTAAAGAAGTTTTGCTTCAAAAATTAGAATAAATCCTTTACACTATCTCAAAGCACTAAAACAAAATAAAAGGAAATAATATTCAGTGAATTTATTTGCCTCCGAGACTTCAGTCTTATCTTTCGACAACAATAAAAAGGTCCCAAGATAATTTGGCAGTTATTTATTCTTAGTAACCGAATTGCCCAACGCTACAGAATAGACCAAGACAGCTGTGAGTATTTAGCAGTAAGACAAGTGAGATGGCCCGAATTAGTGCAGTCTGTGTCTGCAGTTCGAATAGATACTAGAAATACGGAGCTCTTTGTAGAGATTAGATAGAATAATTGATGAGCTATTGGCCAACTCTTCGTATTGTTGTTGACCTAATAAGGTTTCACTTTAATATTTCATAGGATTTTATCGACAGCGCGCTCTCTAGGAAACCAGTCGAGTCATTCATATTTTGGTCTAAACTTGATGCCATCAAAAACAAAACTTGTAAAAAAAAACCAAGTCTCGCAACTCAGTTCTTCTACCGTAAAAAGTTGTGAGATCCATGTAATACCAAGTCAGTTGATTTATTCAGTCTCTACTTAAGGGACCTTCTGTCTTAAGTTATTACGTAATTAGTTAATCTAACAACATCTTATAGTGACCACATTAATATTAAAAATCTTTTAGGTATGTTTAAATAAAATAGATTGACTTGGCCATCGCAGGAAAACACAATGCCATCAATTCCTAATGGAAAAACCCAATAATACTTTTTGCTTGACCTGGGAATCGAATCCAGGATCCCATGCTCAGCAGTCGCGCTTGCGACCAGGGGACCGGTGGTAATCGAGATTAATCATTTGTTGACCAAAATATGAACAGACTACTTTTATATGTAACGCGCTGTTGGAAAAGTCCCCAAAAGTTTGTGCCAGTTTTGTTGCAAACAACAGACAAACACGATTTATCATTTTATGGTAGTAAAAAGTTGAATGAAAATGTCCCAGTTTATTAACACTGAAAACAAGAAATAGATAAGGGTCAAATTGAAAAGGACGTTATTTCAAACTCCGGCCCAGACTAGCATTTAAAATTCATGCTGAAACGAACTTGTAAAAATAAAAAAATAATAATTATAGTACAAAGAGAAACCGTTTTGTCAATATACTATTTTGTGACCGCTTTAACTGTTCCCAAGTAAGCAGCTGAGAAATGAGTGTTTCCACTTTGCCCCACCGAGCTGCCACCCTACAGTGGCAAAGAAAGCTGCCTACAATTTTGCAGTGGAATATGCCCCACTCATTTTGATTTTTTAAATCACTATTTTTTTATTTGATGGGGCAGATTCCACTAGTATTAAATCTTGGTAGATTCTGCCCCACTTCTGGATTCTGATTCTTCTTCTTCTGATTCTGGCACCTCAGAATTTGTGTAGGTAGGTTATAGGTAGGTTATAGATGTTATAGATGCTTAATTTAATAATATTATTACTATCTTTATCTCACTACTACACACATCAAAAGTGTCTAGGGATCAACATCCCTAATCAATGTTAGGGATGTTGATCCCTAGACACTTTTGATGTGTATATTATAAATGCGAAGTGACTGAATGGATGTTTGTGACTCAATTACCTCAGAACAGCTAATCGGATCTCGACAAAATTTGGCACAGAGTTAGAATATAGTCTGGAATACCTCATAGGCTAGGCTAGGCACAGTCCCCATGGAATAACTTATTAACACTGACGTGGACGAGGAAGCTATCAAAAGCTAGTCTTCTAATATAAAAGGCAACCGGTACTGACTGACTGATCCATCAATACACAGCTCAAACCACTGAACGGATTGCGCTGAAATTTGGAACGCAGATAGATATTATGACGTAGGCATGCGCTAAGAAAGGATTTTCCAAAATTCACCCCCAAAGGCGATGAAATGGGGATTCAAAGTTTGTATAAAGAAATCAACTTTGACGCGGACGAAGTCGCGATCGGAAGCTAGTCATTTATAAATAGCCGATTTAAAGTCCACGCCGTGAAAGTTGACAACTTTACCGAACAAAGCTTATTCTCCTGTATTACCACATTCATCAAAGTGGGCTCAAGATGTTCGCTTAAGCGCAAGCTTTAATTAATACCGAGAAATTAATTAAAACTTACAGAGATTGGCTCTGTGAGTCTGTGCACAGTCGTGTAGGAGATAATACGAATAAAATTAGCAGTAGCTGTTTCTTGTCCTGCATTAAGAAGATTTCCCTGTAGCGTATGTCTATGTGTTCCTTAGGGCTTGCGATATAACATGCTCAAGACTTGGAAATGCAATTATGAAATAGCGGAAACTCCCTACGCGATATGGTAGTATACCTATTATAAATAAATAAATGTTAGATAAACCGCACTGGGATTACCAATCTTAAACAAGTGCGGAACGTAATTAACAGTTTAATAAATAACTACTTTAGGCGATTAACACAAGGCACCGCGCACCGGCGCGGTTGGCGGTGAAGCGGGTTTCATGTCGCATTGGCCTCACACGTACACCGCACTACCGCGCGGTCGAGCGGTGAAATCTGTTTTACCGGAACTGCCCTCCGCGGCGGCGCGCGGTGCCATGTGTTAATCGCCTTAGAGATGAGAAATAAATCATTATCATTATCCTTGTTATAGTATAATTTTGTATAAGCCTATTAATTTCACATTCTTAGAAAACCCGTCTTTAAAAGTTAAAAAAAAAAAATCCTGAGTTCAATACAGAGATTAAGTATGTACTCTCGGATTTTTCTATTAGGAATACTCAGAACTCCAAATAGGTAGGTAAGCCCTCACAATTTTTTTGCAAATTGGAAGCTACGTCATCACTGAATGCAGACTATATTTTATTATAAAAAAAATTAAATCCGTAACAAAAATCTCGCGAACAAAGTCGCAGTGAGAGTGTTAGTGTTAAATACACACGTCTCAAACTACATTCTCCGAGTAGGTAACATGTTGTCAGGAACAGAAATAGGTACCATTGCAAACAGAGAGCCCATTTGTTTTAGTATTCCCCTGTCGACAATGTTATCTCTTCTTCAGACGATTGACCAACAGTAATTCTAATTAATTTAGGTGAATTCCGCTTTGTTTAGGTTAGTTGTTTGGTTAGTGAAAAGAACATGTTGATAGTAAGAATTTCTACTAAAAATAAACTGCAAAATTAGGTAGGTTACCACCATGTTGTATACCGCATTTAGAGAAAATTTGTCTTTTGGCTTTGACTTTGTGGTGAAATTGTACTGTATTTTGTTTACTGCATAGCAAATAAATGTTTTGACTTGACGTTGTGGTACCACCATGTTGTGTACCGAATTTGAAATAACAAAAACTTATGACTGACTTTTTGAGAAATTAAGTACCTATGTAATAAATGTATTCCGAAGTTAAAGTAAATAAATGTTTTAACTTTGCCTGTGTGGTACCTACATTTCAGGTTAATAATCTCCGTAAAACACATCGACACTAAAGATCTCTTTATTTATAATATTAGTAAGATTAACTAATAAAGAGACAAAGTTCTTTCTTTTTATTTTTTGATTGTTAGAGGTAAGTAATTCTCTGAAAGTTCTGATCCGATTACAAAAATGATTTCACTGATATCAAGCTACACTACTGCCGAGTACCAAAGCTAAGCTAAGTTTAATACTTAACTTCCATGCAGACGAAGTTACTGGCAAAAGATAGTAACTTAATAATAAAAAATCGTGTTTGTTTGTACACGAGCGAGCAGTATCCAGAAACGAGAAAAATACAAAAAAAAAGTATAATCCTTAATCTCTTTTCACTTATAATCTTCCTTATTATCTTTCAAGGGATTTAGTTGTTTCCCCAAGTATCAATGTGTTTCAAGAAAAGTGGCAATCAGCTTATAACACCTCCCATGGGTATTAAATTTTTATCAGAACACGAGGAAAACAGGTGGTGTTTGTTTGGTATCACAAGATTAGTATAGTGATACTTAGGTACCTGTAGGTAAGTAGGGACAAATACTAGGTATTTTTGCCTATCTTCTATATACAGCATGTAACAAAAACCCTGACTGCGCACACATATACGTAACCATTTAATGGATTTGAGATTATTATTTTTCCCCAGTGAAAAAAAAAGAAGAAAGAAGAAGTACTTAATTAAATTAAAATAAAACATAAAAACTGATCAACGGCAACACTGATCTGACAGGGTTTTTGTTACATAGTGTATATGAAAAGGCAACTGTTACTGAGTAACTGATCCATCAACACACAGCTCAAACCACTAACCAAACGGATTGCATTGTAAGTAAGTAACATAGTTATTTTGACTTAGGCATCACTCCTGATGGAAAAACCCAATAACACTTTGCCTTACCTGGGAAACGAATCCAAGACACTCAGCAGTCGCGCTTTGCGACTACTACACAAACGAGGCAGTCCCGACATGACCTAAATACAAAATTGTTATCTCTCGCACAATAATGTTATTTTGTCAAATCGCTGAATCGAAGCGAGTCAAGTCTTGTAAAGTGTACTTCGGTATTCGACAATAATTGCTTAAAATATAAATGTGAAACGCCGCAAATCGTCCTGAATGGCGCAAAATTGAGATCCTACTTACACCTTTCTATTCAAAGTTACTAATGAGTTGTGCTTTAATTTTCTGTGTAAATTACTTTTGCTCGAAAACCTCCCTAGAGATAGGCAGAATCGAATCAAATTGTAGTTTTGTAGTAACAGTTTTCTTGTTACCAAATATATTGTGAAATGCCTCTATTATAGGTATTTCTTTCTAAAATACATAGAGAGAATTATCGCCACGCTTGGTAACTAGGTAATGGTGAATTCTGACGATAAAGTTCAAATTCGCTCCCTCACTTATCCGAATATTTAAACGTTACAAAAGGTTTAGCGTCCCAGATCAACATTGAAAACTATACCTACTCATATTGACATGCGAACTAGTTAGGCCTGATGCGGGTCTTCAAAACTTTATGTTCAATGTCCAAATTGGGTATGAAAGTTTGAAAAAATAAAGTTAAATTATTACACAGAAACGACAATATATTTTTTAGTTTTTCGTTAAATACAATCCATGGTATCTATGCCTAATTCCAGAAACATTTTGTGAAGATTAAAATCCACATGGGTTTGAAAAGATTGTTTTTTTTTTCAAATTACCTACTACAAACTAATTTCACCCAGACTTAGTTCACGTAGATTTCGAAATTAAGCCAAAAGTTCTAAATTATCACACGAAAACCGTCCATTTTTCTGGGATAACAAAGTAGTCTATGTACTATTCCAGACTATCTATCTCTGTTGATGCAGTAACAAACATCATCTATCAAAACTTTCGCATTTAGGTTTATTAGTAGTAAGATTTCCCATCCTGTACTTACTTACTTCATGAGGAATTAGCTTTTGCCCGCGACTTCGTCCGCGAAACTGTCGGACCCCCGTTTCATCCTCTTAGGGGCTGAATTTTGAAATCCGTTCTTATATAACAGATGTCTACTAACTGTAATCTACCTCCCTGCCAAACGTTAAGCGGCTATTGATATTTCGTGATCGCTTTTATATGTTTAGAATTTTAGATACGTAAGTTTCTACCTGGTTTTCAAATAGTCAAACGCATTATAAGCAGAAATTTTTGCAACACCATCGCAATATATATTCCGTTTTCGTATGCGAATGAAACACGAATGGAATGGCTAATCGTATCTACACGAAAGTGACGTTCTTGAAATACCTTTCTTGAGACATTGTTGTCGAAAAGTTTGAATACAATGTTCTCATTGCATGTTCATTCATTATTTATTTATTTATTTATTTATTTATTTATTTAAGGACTTTGGAAGACTTACAGCTAAATACAATAGTAATAACTAACAGCATGATTATCTGACAGCCAATTACAAGTCTTCACGTCTAGAGCTTGTGTAGTATAAATTACTGTGGAACAAAGTATACACACCGACAAAAAAGACTAAAAAATTAAATAAAAGTAAAATATGAAGGTAGATCATCGCCTAAAAATACAGGTTGTTAACAATGAGAAACAAAAAATAAAATAAAAAAGGGTCTATGAATCTAAGTTTTAAAAAAATTCAATGTTAAACACCTTCTTACCGAGCTCACGCTAGTTTCAAAAATATCAAATTCGAACTGCTTGCACACCTTATTAAAATACCTACTTTGCCCTAATCCAAGCAAGTGCATCGTATGGTAAGCTAGTGATAGGTAACGTACCTAATAACACCAGCATTTTCCCTTTTTTGTGGGGGGAAATCCTTTGGAACCATTTTTTCTTTTCGTGGACCTGTGGATGTCGGACTTTTACCGACTAAAACCCCACAGGCACAGTTCCTCCTGCTTCCATGAATCGGGAGCCTGGTATTCTTATTACGCATGAACCGCGCCCCCGCTCATGAATAACGTAACGTCTGGGGAGAATCGAGGGTTTAGTCGGATTCTTACCTACAAAATCTCTACTACTACTTCAACGAGTTGGTGGCCTGGTATATACTTGACCCATGATCCGCTCCCACGAACAAGCGTTTTACCAAAAAAACCATAGGTAGGTAACAGGAGAGAAAAATCCTGCATTTAATTTCTAGTCAGTAAACGACTACTGATGAGGAATTTGTATGACAACGTTTCACACTATAAGTACCTACCTTTTTTTTTACCTAGTGCGCAAAAATAATAAAATATTTTTAAACACTTATTCGGCTAGCAATTGCTCGTCATAATTTAACTAAGTCAGTTATAAAAACCTCGAGTGCATATACTACATTCATCATAACATTTGTTTTTAAATTATTCCATTTGCTTATAAATTATAATATACGTTCTAAGTTTGAAAGTGAAATGTAAACGGTCACAAAACAATAACAACCGGTTCGAAACTAAGACTGCGGTAGACTAAACTTAACTAACTAACTTGACTAACTTCATCTAAGCAAAACTGTACTATAAACTGTTAAGTTTACAGCTTCCACTCTAGTTTCTAATTATCACGGCGTAGTGTAGACTAACCTACAAGTAAAATCAGATAAAATCTATTAGTGCTGATAATGTCTCACTTGACATGAGATACTCGTAATAAAACTAGCTTCGGTCCGCGATTACACCCGCGTGATTTTTTTTCACCCATTTTTTTTCACACAGTTAAGTTACTACTCCTGTCTAAATATTACTCATAGTAAAATCTTCGGGTCTACTATAATGATAATAAACCGTCTCATTATAGGTGCACCGTGCACCTGTTACAATAAGGCGATTAACACACGGGCACATGAGTAGATTACTCTGTGACACGGGGCACCGCGCACCGCTACGGTACACCGCCCGACCGCGCATTCGGGCGGTGTACCGTTCCGGTAAAAAAAAAACAACAACAACAAACAACACTCGACAACAAACAAACAATACTCAAACAAAACAAACAAAACTCAAACAAACAATATTCAAATTCTCAACTGATTCTTCGAATAATTCGTTTGAGAAAATAGACGGACGGACGGAAAATGTTTGCAGCTGTTACATGTATCTGAGATGTATTCTTTATTTAAATAATAGAGTAAAGGTCGTTATCAAAGTCATGATAACAGCGTTCAGGTTCTTACTATTATTTTTACAAGCTTTTATTTAGCTTGCACTGTTCGTATGTAGTACGTAAGTAAGTTGTCCTTTCAATATTTGCAAACCATTTTTCGACCATTTGTTGTTATCCGATTGAGCTGAAATTTTGCGCACACCCTTTAGTTCTGGTGACAATACAATGTCCAATACTTTAAATTAAAATTAAAGCTTGTTTAAAAAATATTCTTTTTATATATCGAATTAGGTTCTGCTGGCGACTTATAAAACCGCGACAATAAGATATTTCCAATCCGCCTGGCAGAGATTAGCGTGTTTATCCAACTAGCAAAAAGTTATATAGTATAGAATTATACAACAAACAGACATGTAAAGGTTTTATAATAGTTTTGTAGCAGTTCAACAGTTTTATAGTAGTGTTTAATTCAACGCATTAGTTAGGTATTATTTATTTTGCTAGTTGGGTACTTAGTATACTTTTCAATTTCTGCCCTTAGCTTAGACTGTTATATTATTCCACTCGAAAGATGGCGAGTAACTTATGCAGATTAGTTGCATATTGGTCGTCAAACCCTCGGGTATGCAAATGATTGCAAATGTCGATGCTTGCATCAGATTGAGTCTGCCAGCGACAGTTTACTAATAGCAGTCGTAAGGTCTCGTTCAAAGTTTGATTGGCAATCTAGCTTGTCTATGCTATGCCCCTGTAGTGTGGAAGAAGGTTTTAAGCTCTTCCTCAAAGTCCTCTTACAACGAAAGTTTGTGGAGGATGAAAGGTTTAATGTTTGTTACTCTTTCTCGGTTTAAGCAGTTGAACTGAATTAGTATTTGATATAAGCACACATAACATAACATAATATTCATCTCGTTTTTGTGTTTCCGTAAAATAAATAAGGATATTTTCTTAATTTTGAAGTCTTCGCAGAAGTAGCGAGCAGAAGCTAGTATTCGTTTTAGGTATCTAGTTTGCAGGTGGTGTAGTGCAGTAGCTTGAGGATTAGCTTTAGGGTACCGTACCCGAAGTGTACGGTAACGGGAGTACCGTCAGCGGGCGGTACTCTCATGAACCGAAATAGCTAGAGTTGGAATTTCAAAGAATGTGTATTTCTATTGCCACTACACCAGGTAATAATAAAAATCAATAAAAGTTCATAATGAAAGGGGGTCCACATACAAGAGACCTGTTTTATTGTGCTTTTGGCTCGATACTATAATGTTATATCTTCTACGATGGTACGGAACCAATTCAATCTTTCTTATGTTTTGTTTTTCTCTAGTTAGGTACTTATTATACTTAAAGTATTTATAACTTTCCGTTTTATTTTATTTCAACATTCAGAAGCAGATCATTTTAGCCATTTTATGGATAAACAAAATAAGTAAAAAAGATTTTCAGAAGTTTTCGTTAAGCGTCTGTCAAACGCACGATTCAAAATTGTTATGAATTTTTTAAATAAGTAAGTACTTGTAATCAAATTATTCGTAAGTATTCATTTCTGGAAACGTCATGAGGCAAAATGGAAACAAAAAACATTAACGTAAGTTTTTTTTGTGTCGTGTCGGTGGTAAACGCTGGCCACATACGGGCCACACGCGATAGCCACAAACGCCGCCACAAACACACACCACCTGAAGCTAGAAGCAGCGTAATTCGGTTGTGGCGACCACCAACGTCAACCGTGTGTCGCGAGTCCATTTAAAATGTATGAAAACTACAGGAAACACGTCGGTAACGGCGTTTTGTGGTCGGTGGTCCGTATGTGGCCAAGATAAGGCGAACTCACTTCCGATACATGATTACCAGATTGCAGATTCGATATGAGGCAAATACTAATAACAAACATGCGTACTTTATAAATAAATCTTGGACATCACTGACTCAGGTGAAGGAAACTTATAATTGCCTACCCACTCACTTCTACATAATATCCCATTGAGAATACGTAGTTTACGATACTCAAACATAATTGGCCCATAATTAGATTTACACGTGCCTTTATCGTTACTGACGAATCTAAAATTGATTCAAGAATAATAATTACTGTTTGTATCGAATATAACCTATTACCCGGGAGGTGCTCGTGGATGAGTAATAACATCCGCACGGTTCGATCCATCAAGTTAAGCTATGCTTTCCGGGGTTGGTCCGTCGATGGGTGACCATTTTTACACATCGAGACTCCTCCGTGCCTCGGAAAGCACGTCAAGTCTTTGGTCCCGGCTGTCATACTTGGATCTTTAACAGTCGTTACGGGTCATCAGAAGCCCGAAAGTCTGACAACCAGTCTTACCAAAGGGTGTCTTTTTACCCAGTTACTGGGTTGTGGAGGTCAGATAGGCAGTCGATAGGCAGATTTCATGTAAAATACTGCTATTCAGCTGCAGTTAGACTAAAGGCCGACCCCAAACATAGTCAGGAAAAGGCTAGGCAGGTTGATTGTATTGGATTTTACCTTCATATCGTCATTATCTTTATATTGTGGAACAATCTCAGTGTGTTAGGTTTTATCTTTCTTTTTATATTCATCTGTAGCCTTGAAAGGCACGTAATGTGACGATGGCCTTGTATGGAGCAGTTTACAATGGTGCTTGATTCAGATTTTCTATTCTATGTCTGATTATATCGGCATGTAGCGACATATTCAACTATTGTGTTTATAATATAGATAACGTTTAGTATTTTTAATCAGTACCTTCCATTTCTCCCGGTAATCGTTTTTTGTCGGAGAGAAATGGAACATATGAATTTCAAAACACCAACGCAGATGTCTCACAAAAAGGCGGCCCTACAAAATAAAAGATTTCTTAGTATAATAAATGTATTTGTTTAATCGGTAAGTTGAAATTGTAAGATTTTATAATGCATTGGAATAGAATTACCATCTAATAGTGTCGGTGCAGACAAAATGAAGCCAATTTTAAGTAATTCTATTCTAATGCATTATAAAATCTTACAATTTCAACTTACTGATTAAACAATACATTTATTACACTAAGAAGTCTTTTATTTATAAGAATACTTCTGACTGTAGAAAATGTGCCATTTTGATAATAATTAGTCATTTAGAGAATTGATCATTCAGAGAATTGGGATTTTTGAGAATTGGCCAGTCTTAGAAATTAGGCTTTTTGACAACTAGCCATTTTGAAAACTAGTCATTTTGCGACTTGTTGTCATTTTGTTGTCACTTGTTGTTATTTTGAGATTTGGGCATTCTGCGCCTAAACCCCTAAGTCGTGTTGTTGGAATAAGCTAAATTAGGATTACTGGTATAATTTTTTACTTCTTCTTTTTAGAACTAAACGACTCATACAAAACGAAATACGTATTTATTAAAAATGTTTTTTGTACCTGTTTAGTTATAACTATGATGAACAGTATGTAGGCGTTGAGCAGCAGTCCGATGGCGGAGATGACGGTGACGGCAACGCT
Source organism: Hoplodrina blanda (assembly GCA_949316365.1). NCBI lineage: Eukaryota > Metazoa > Arthropoda > Insecta > Lepidoptera > Noctuidae > Hoplodrina > Hoplodrina blanda. The sequence goes on from OX438592.1 coordinate 11,068,501, forward strand.
AAGCGCGAGCGCCACTGCCGCCTCCTCGGCCCGCGCTTCCGTCCCGTTCACCTCCATGGGGTTAGGCTATATCTGTCTCTCTCTCTTCACCCTAGCCGTTCCATGCTGGGCCGTCGAACGTGCGCTGCTCCATTCTGTTTGGTGACGTCACCTCACTGCTGCCGCCGCGTTCCATAGCATCTCACTTGGGATGATCTGTGCAACAAAAATGATTTTTAATAACCAGATATTAAGGCATCTAACACAATGAAGAAGAATACAATGCAGGAGACGGTACAGAAAAGAAACCAATACTTTATTTTTTGAAACTAACTTTTTTATTAACGGTCATTATTCGCAGATCTTTAACAGTCGTTACGATTAATCAGAAGTTCGAAAGTCTGACAACCACTTTTACCAAGGGTAAGACGTTACCTAGTAAATGGATTATGGGAGTCGGATATGCAGTCGCTCCGTGTGAACTGGTATTCAGCTGCACCCGGTTAGACTGGAAGCCGACCCCAACAAAGTCAAGAAAAGGTTACGCAGATTGAATAATACCAATGATGTTTTTGAAATTTTGAACAATCTAGAACAACATAATATAACATTACGCCTGTAATCCCCGAAAGCATAAGCAGAGGTGTACCCATTAGTACACCTACATTTCGCCGGTTATGTTTAGGTTCCATGTAATAGGGAGCGAGCCTATTGCACTCATCATCATCGACATTCGTCATTCGTCATTTCGTTTTCGTTCATTTTTATCACTGACAACCTGCATGCCATGTTATGTAACTCATGTTTCCACAAATAAATAAATCTATCTATCTATCAACCTTGTACAAATCCAGTCGCCGAGGCTGCTACTGACAAATTCCTGATGAAAAAACCTATTAACACTTTGCCCGACCATCAGACCAAGAAGGCCGTCAACCTAGAACAATCAGAACAAATGTCCTGAGGCCATGGTGTAGCAAGGGTGGATCCTCACCTGGGGTAACTATTTTCTTTTAATTAGAATTATTATTGTGAAAAATGTCGTGATGGCCTAGTGGTTGAGGCGCCCGCCTCTCATGCATGAGGTTGTGGGTTCGAATCCGGGCAAGTACCAATGTGTCTTTTTCAATTCATATGTACTTTCTAAGTTTATCTTAGACATCACTCATATCGTTCCGTGCCTCAGAAAGCACGTTAAGCCGTTGGTCCCGGCTAGCTGTCATACGTGGATCTTTGACAGTCGTTACGGGTCGTCAGAAGCCCGAAAGTCTGACTACCAGTCTTACCAAGGGGTATCGTATTACCCAGTTACTGGGTTGTGGAGGTCAGATAGGCAGTCGCTCCATGTAAAATACTGGTATTCAGCTGCATCCGGTTAGACTGGAAGCCGATCCCAACATGATTGGGAAAAGGCTAGGTAGATGATGATATTATTGTAATCGAAACGGAGCCTGTCCTGACTAGACCTTATTATATGACCCCCCCCCCCCTGACTTGAAGGCTGGATTCGCCCTTGATGTGTCCTAGTTTAAATTCTATTCGTGTGTCTGTAAATACATCGTAAGTACTTAAGTATTTGTATTCTAGTAATGGTTGTAGATTAGTAATAACATTAGACGTTTATTCACAAACACTAGACTAGTAATGAAACAAATATATTCACAATTAATTGAATTGTTGTACAAGCTTTGATGATTATACAGTACGTGTTTTCACTACAGTCTGGAACTAATTTAATTGTTTATCCATTATATAACTAGTAACAAACATATTAGAGATAATTGAAATTTATTATACTTAATTAATGAAAATAAACTGTAACTACAATGGTTTTTAATTGTAGTTACAAAGGACATTGCGGTTTTTGATTCTAGTTGACTCAATTAAAAGAGAAGCTTCATTATTTTAAATGTGCAGTTATTTAAAAAGTACGGTAAAAATACAGTATTAATAAAAACGTGTCTTTCGAAAACTGAGCTACCAACTGAGCTTTATTCTGCTAGAACAAGCCAACCCACAATCATAAAATAATTATAAATTCGTCATAATATTTTTTAATGCAAAATGTTTAACATTAGGTACCTACTATTTAGCAAAAACAGGTCAATTACATCCAAAACGAATGCAAATAATAGATTTAAAATAAATCAACTTTAAATATTCAAAATCATTATACGTATAATTTACTTCTAAAAATGGGACAAAATTGGGAACTTGAGTGGGTTGGTTTGTTTTAGCAGTACCTATTAAACCCAATTATTTAACATCACCACTCTCGTAGGTATAACAAACGGTCCTATTCCCAAGAACCACAACGAAAATGCCTCTACCTACAATGAGACGACCCCTTCACAGTGTCCTGTTAAAATCACAAATACCAACCCTAAATTCTTTTTCATGACATTGACTAACACACAACAATTGTAAACGTAACATGTCTTGGCGGCATTCCTACAACTTACATGCAGAATCGTGAACTACTTACTTAGAATATTCGTAAGAGAGAGAAAGGTTGCTTAATCTTTACAAGGGTCGATTTTCACCAAATTGTCTCACAAGACCGTGTAAAACACCTTTTTGTATATGTAATGATCAGTTGATGATCTAAGTTCCTCATGCTTTCTTTTTTTTTCGCGATGGAAATCCTCGTGGACTTCCTCCGTCGTGGGGATGATGGAGGGGCATACCGGACTCTTAGCGGCTAAAACCACCCCAGTGTTTGTTCTCTGCCCGTGGCCGGGGGTGCGGGATTCGCATAAGTTCTTCATGCCTGCGACGGTTCATAGGCTCGGTTGATTTTATTACCCCCGCATGCGGATGTCGTTCCGCATGCGGGGGTAATAAAACCTTGAAATATCTGAGGTCGTGGACACCCTACGATAAGTAGGTTTTGAGACAAGTTTTTGACAAAATAAAGATTTATACAAATTTATAGCTGACTATCTCTCATTCCGAGATACTTGCTCTAATTTGACTAATTTTCCTGGACTATAGATAAGCAGATTTGATACTAACTCAGTAAACTCGTGTAAACCCCGTATACCGTTTTCCAATATTGCATGTCACAGAAAACGTGAAACACCCGTAAATGCAATGTCATTGACAAATGACTATCCAAAAATACGATCGAGGGACACGACAGTCAGAATGCTCTGTCTACATGTTATGTACGAAGGTTTGAACCCGATTTACATTTAAATGAAAAGTTAAACTTAGTATTGTTTAGTGAAAAGTTGTAGAAGATATAGCTGTCGTCTTTGTCGAGAATCTTTCTTCACTTAATGCAAATGTACCTTAATACCTTGCATTAATTTAAATGTTTATCACTGCATCACGACGTCAGTTACTGAAACAATGGCTTGTCTACGAATGCTACGAGCGATGACTACGTTTTATTAGAGGCTAGGTTGAACCCGCGGCTTCGCCCGCGTAAAAAGTATCCTATGTGTTAATCCGGAAAATAGTTTATTTATATGCCAATTTCCATCCAAATCTGTTTAACGGTTTACGCATAATTAAGTAACAAACATCCAAACATCTAAACATCCTCATAAACTTTCACATTTTATAATATTAGTAGGGAGTAAAAAATATGGCAACGTTTGACTCGTCTCGTGGTCACAAGCTCGACTGTTGAGCGTGTTATTAGTTGTAAAAGTGTTATTGGGATTTTCCATTATGAATAGTGCCTTAGAAAGCACGTAAAACAACGGCTTTACGTGCTTTCTGAGGCACGGGCGGCACGGCGGAGAGATCTGGCGCTGGACGTTGCTCTGCGCCTGATCTCTCCCCGGTTGTGTCGGATTGCTGTCCCATCGAACTAGAGATTCAGAGAAAATGGAGTGCACCTATGTCTTCGCACACAATTGGGCACTATAATACGAGTATCTCCTGCGTACTTGGCTAGTCTTCAATCAATCTTCAATTCAATTCTTTTTCAATTCATAATTAAGTATGTACTTTCTAAAGTTTATCTTAGACATCACTGACATCGTTCCGTGCCTCGAAAAGCACGTTAAGCCGTTGGTCCCGGCTGTCATACGTGGATCTTTGACAGTCGTTACGAGTCGTCAGAAGCCCGAATATCTGACAACCAGTCTTACCTAGAGGTATCGTATTACCCAGTTACTGGGTTGTGGAGGTTAGATAGGCAGTCGCTTCATGTAAAATACTGGTACTCAGCTGCATCCGGTTAGATTGGAAGCCGACCCCAACAAAGTTGGGAAAAGGCTAGGCAGATGACGATGACTTGGCTAGTCTACATTAATATTAGCCGCGCCATGACCGGAATCGGTCTAAAGTAGGTATTGTTATTTTATTTTAACCAGTAACGATTAGTAACATAAATAAATTCAACATTAATAGTTACTTTAATATGGACAGGCCTGTTACCATTGACCGCTTACAAAAACTAATTACGATTAATTATTCAGCTACACACAACACACCCATAGCGTGCCTTTAATACCAATTTACCTATTTTTAGACCCATTACTGTTATAGTACCCATAGAAAAATAAATCAACGTCCTTCGATCGTTTCCCCATAACAATCAGCATTGTAATGTCGGCTATTTATGATCCGTCGATACTTGGCAAGGTCAAGGAATGAGCTGAATCAATTATCGTAAAAGTTGAGGTCGATGTAACGTTGGAAGCTATCTTTCAAAGTCTTTGTTTCTTTTTCAATTTGTTTTTTTTTAGAAGTGGTTTTAGTTCTACTTCTAGTCTACTACTTGTTGTCAGTGACGCAGCTTCCCCTAGACAGGTCCTTTATCAAAATTTATTGGGGGGCCCTTCTACCGAACTGCTGCGAAGCTCAAATAGGAGGTAAACATTTTTCGTTATTGAAACAATATGTTTATTTTATAACATTGGATCTTTGACAGTCGTTAAGGGTCGTCAGAAGCCCGAAAGTCTGACAACCAGTGTCGAATTACCCAGTTACTAGGGTGTGGAGGTGCGATAAGCAGTCGCTCCATGTAAAATACTGGTATACGGCTGCATCCGGTTACTAGAAGCCGATCTCAGCATAGTTAGGAAAAGGCTAGGCAGATGATGATGTTTATTGTTTTCCGGGAAGTTTAGCGTACAGTCTAAGAGTGTGAGTGAGATAGTGGATACTGATGCCAATTCCCTTGTTCACAAACTAAACTAAAATTAGACTATTTCTATCTTTTTCTATCCAATAAAACAAGAAAGAGACTAATGTAAATAAGAGCTGTCAAATTTAGTCAATCTGACACATCCATACAATTATAGTTGACATCTAGGTATAACGTGTAGATTAAAAATACGGAAAAATTCAAGGCAAAACTAATTTGACATCTCTAACTTAGTTCTTATATGTCACCGTCCTTTTCTTTCGCTGTATGTCAGTTAGAGATGTCAATTCTCTAAATTTAGTCTAGTTTGTGAACAAGGGAATCGGCACCAATATTTTACGAATTTTTGGCTACACAGGTCCGGGGCCCCTGTATCTGAGGAGGCCCTTATCTTTGACACAGCGGTAACTACGCCTCTGCTTATAGCATTGGGAACATAGCATCAGGGGTCTATAGCCAACCTCCTGAAAGATAAGCATGAGAAACCGCTTCTTGTATTAACAATAACACTCTTTACTGTACTTTGCGTATCGTTAAATGGCAATGAGGCTAATAAAACGTTCAAGAACGAGCGATGTCTTCTGTGCGGTAATAAAAACATGCTGAGGTCACAAAAGTGTTTGCCAAACGACCTTTCTTTTAAAAACTAGGTACTATTTTTTATATGCTTAAACGTCTCTTATTTTTAATACAAATATTTAAGAAATGTAACTATGTATAAATGAATAAAGTAGATAATAATAATAAGTAGGTATATCGAAGGTCTTAAAATGCCTACACGCCTAGCGAAACCTCTTCAAACATAACAAGTTACCATGAACTAAAACAACATTTCCACAGCCTCGCTCACTGAAATAATAAAATACTGTTTCAAAATTAATTTACCCACTTGTAACGCTTTTAAATTACTTAAGTGTACGTACATGGGTCAAATAAGGTCGGAACTTGAAACGAATACGTAAATACGGGTTGTACCTATTTACGAGTCTGGGTTTCGGAATGTGTAGGTATTATGTAAGTATTGGAACGGTACGGTGTCATTCAACCACAATAAAAGCAAAAAAACACAAACGGTAATTTTTTGGAGTCGGTGCCAAGACCGAGGATATTATATCAACCGTATGGCACCGACTCCAAAAAATTGTTAAATTTTAGTATAGGTTAATCGTAGGTTAGGTTAGGTTTATTAATATAGGTAGGTTATAGTATTATTTTTAACTTTTTAGTGCTTTTTTTAATTTGAAGTCGGTAAAAAAATTTTATTTCTTAATTTTTAGTGATATATTTTTGTCCGATTTCGATAACATTTTCATGGGACCATTTGGGAAGTATAACCTATCCAACAAAAAAATTTTAATTTTAATTTTAAAGAATTTTTGAAATCGGTTGGCAAGCTTCAGAGTTAAGCGCGAACAAACCTAGAAAAAAAAAAAAACACAAACATCCGAATTGAGAACCTCCTCCTTTTTTAGAAGTCGGTTAAAAAGCAAGAAACACAAACGGTAAGTAGATAACATTTTATATATAATCTTGTATGCGTGAATGCGACTGCCTCGCTAGTGGTCGCAAAGCGCGTCTGCTGAGTATGAGGTCTTGGGTTCGATTCCCAGGTCGGGAATAGTGTTGTTAGGTTTTTCTATTAGTAATATTTCAGTAGCAACCTCGGAGCTTGAATTTGTGCCCGGTTGATGGCAATAGGCTCGCCCCCTATTACATGGGACTAAAACATAACTGGCGAAATGTGGATTTACTAGTGGGTACACCTCTGCCTAACCCTTTGAGGATTACTGGCGTAATGCCATGTTTACAATCCTTTCTTTTTTTAAATTGTACATACTTTGTAATTTTATATTTATTTATTTATAAGTTTTGTGTGGTTTAACTATTATTTTAGATATTGTAAAAAGAACTTTAGACCGATACAAGGAAAGACGTATAATTCTCCTGAGGTATATTTCCTCAAATATTTACACTAGCCCTCTTCATACAAGGAGTAACCACGGATTATAACTGATACTTCCAAATACGACGGTCTCGTTCCCTAACTCCCTAATCATATTAGTAAAGTCAAGAGTTGTCTGTCATGCTATGTATTTTCATCAGCAACCCTGGGGACCAAAAACCTTTGATTTGTATATAAAGTAAGTTTTGACCGCGACGCAGACGCAGACGATGTCGAATAAAAAGTAGCCCATATCCCTTTCTGGGGTTCAAACGTACCTCGTACCAAATTTCCTCAAAAACGGTTCAGTGGTTTTGTCGTGAAAGCGTAACAGACAAACAGACAGACAGACAGAGTTACGTTCGCATTTATAATATAAGAATGGATTTCAATCTGTGGTCACAAAAAAATCTTTATAAGGTTAAAACAGAGATGTTTTAGTAGTAGATAGTATTAGTGGGGAATTTAAAAGCATTTCTTTGTACTTACTCGTCTTCAAATATATGACTTTTAATGGGTTCAAATTGGAAAAAAAACTCACCAAGATGAGTCGTACTCGACACACGTATATTACACGCCACGAAAGAAGAGACTTGATAAGCGTCAGTAATGGGGAGCTTGTGCAGAATGGACGTAAGAAATAGTTATCCATAATTTGTGTATCTATTCAGGAATATTACGATGACATTTAGATTAAAATTCTTAACAATATTATGATATTTATTACGAAATAATAAAGTTTGTGTGGTGTGTCGAGGCTCATCTTTCGTGGCGCGTATTGTACAGACGACAGCAGGTCAAGCTACCCCAATCTGTCAAATTTTACCAATCGAAAATTAACCTTCCATTATTGTGATATAAGGTTGAAAATCTATAAAAGAAATTTGACGGATTGAGGTAAGTTGATGTGCTGGCGTCTGTACTTACCACCGTACCACATTATGATCTAGCAAATAACACGCTTTGATTTTTCTTTACATTTTATTATGATTGATATAGCGGCCATCATAATACACAGTTTGTGAAAATTTCAAGTATCTTTGCGATTCACAAGATTTAGCCCTGTCACAGACAGACAGCAGGGTCTCAGTAATAGGGTTCCGTTTAACAACCTTTGTGTACGAAACTCTTAAAATGAGAAAACATTTTACGATCGCCACAGCCGCCCAACCTAAAATATCATAACTATTATTCTACAAAACCACAATAAAGTGTCTCAGAATTAACGATCAAACTTTAAATTAAAATTGAAACGGTTAAGTGAAGTCAAACGGCTTTCACAAACAAAAGTCATAGATCATTTACAAATGGAGTTACAACGTCAAAAGAAAGTCTTTCCCAACGGCGTCTATGTTGTGATTTAATTACAACAAAATTGTTTTATAATTCTATTAAGGTTGTTCTCACTTGCCAGTGTTTTTGCAGCGCCGTTTCATTCGTGTAATTTATTGTGAAAATGAGTTTTATAAAATGAAATAGTCTTTGTTTGTTACTCTTCAAGTTTGTTCTGTAAGTTAGTCGTATTTTTAATTAGTTTTCAACCGACTTCAAAAAGGAGGAGGTTCTCAATTCGGCGCGTATGTTTTTTTTTTTTGTATGTATGTTACCTGATTTCTCAGCCAATTATGAATAGATTTGGATGATTCTTTTTTGTTTGAAAGAGTATACTTCCGAATAGGTCCCATAGAAATATTGTCATGATCTGATGATGAACTTCGGAGATATGGAACGGAACTCCTTATAGAATTATAGCATAACTGTCGTAACAAGTAAAATTGCTTTGTTTATACGTGTAGTCGATGACTGACTGAAGGAAAAGGGGGAGGGGGTACGTCAACCCCCCTCCTACTACTTTTCAAAATTAAATATATCGTGTGAGGTATTGTTTGAAAGGGCTTTTTGTAAGGATTTCAAACATTAACACACAAGCACTAAAAAGTGAAAAATAAAAAGCTTTTTTACAAAAAAATAAAACCGCCTTCAAAAACTGCAAAATAAAAAATAACTTTAGTTTTGGAAGTCGGTGGCAATATCTACATAACAAAAAACAAAACCAAAGCCACCGACTTCCAAAACTAAAGTTATTTTTTATTTTGTAGTTTTTGAAGGCGGTTTTATTTTTTTGTAAAAAAGCTTTTTATATTATCTAGTAATTGTTGTTTGTGTTATTTGACACTGGAATTTGTATGCTGTGTGGTTTTATAGAAGAATGGGTTACGATGGCGGCACGGGTTTTTCTACTATATTAAAAGTCGAAGTCAAATCATTTATTTCAATTAGATCATTAAAAGGCACTTTTGAACGTCACATACAAGAAAAAACAATTGAATCTAGTTGTAATAATAAAACTAATAAATTGTACAAGAATACTAATTTAACTTTCAATCTTTCATATTATTATATTGTTCCCACATGCATGAAGATTATACTACGAAAATTCACCATATCCAGCTAAAAAAAATACATACTTTTATGTATATCTTAAAATGTTAAGCGAATCATAAGTATTTATTTGACAGATACTGAATATATTTAAAACCCATAAAATATAAATACAGGATCACGTTAAAGGTATCTAGACATATTTAACGTACTTTTAATAAAACCGATCGCTTCACAGCGGATATTGAATGTTAATCCAATGAGATTAATGCTGGATTAAAATTTTATATTTGAAGCCGAATTTTATACTGAGGCAAAGTAAATGTTCAAAAAGGATATTTGATATTTCATACACTTATAAATAACGTAGGTTAGCACATGTTTTTTCAATTCGTATCTATAGGTATTTTATCTCGGACATCACTGATATCGGTAAAGAAAAACCTCGTGAGGAAACCTGGACTTATAATTATTAATGTAAGTTTGAAATCGCCAATCCGCCTTGAGTAGGCGTGATGATCAATGCTCGTGCCTTCCCTGTACGAGAAGAGGCCTTTGCCTTGCAATGGAACAATAAATAGGGTGGCGTAATTTTTTTTGATGCCAAACTGCTTTTTAGAATTCCGTGCGAAAATATATATTTTTCAATCACATTAAGCTGACATTTGAAATAAAATCCGATAAAGTAAAAATCGGGTTCATAGCACATAGTTAAGGAATTGGATTTAAAACGGATATCATGCAATCCGAGCATACCATTTACTGTCGGCTCTCTCGCAAATTGATCAAATATTCTATTTCAAATCGTCCACGTCCATCCTAATGAGCGAGTGTTCGCATAAATTACATTTTGGTCATCGCTCCTCATATTCACTCTAATTCAATGCTTAAATCTAAAATTCACGAATATTTTCCATCGGTTATTCAAAGTTTATATTCGGATATTTTCGTTTTAAAAGCTTTTCACGAAATTATACTGCAATATTGATATTGGCAGAGTTTTAGATTGACTGCGCAATAGCTTTGCTAATGATTGATGATAATCACGTCATTAAATCAACGTTCTTTAACGTGGTGCCCCAGCCAATGGCAGTTACGTCGACGTAAGTACACATCGTAAGCAAAAGACGCTTCTGAACGTCTTATCAAATCTACTTAAATAATTTCGTTCCTCATTTAGGCTGAATGAATACGTGACTTTCAGAGGTTTTACGAACAATCGCAACACACGTTATATAAAATTGTTATAAAATAAGGAAATATTCGCAAACGGCCGCTTACGCTTGTAATTTTTGACATCCAATTAAACACGTAACCGATGTTAGCGAGTTTTGGGAAATTGATATAATTTGTTTTCTTTTTTGTAGCTGATGTTTTATTCTTAAAAACTTATAATTGACTAAAGAAATGAATTACTTTAGACGTTGTAAAAAAAGGTATTTGACAATATAAAATGTTGTTTTAATATTATGTGTTGTTATAAAAATCAGCTGATCTTCACGTGCGCATAACTCAAGAAAATGATTGTGTGAAAGTATGAATAATGTTGTGAATATGTAAACAAAACTACCATTGGACCGTTGATTCCACGAACAGCAGTGGGCAATAACTCGTGTCCATAATAAGGAAGTTTACGGTTACTGCGCCTGCGTACAAATCAACCAACAGTAATTTATCCGCACATGAAGGCAAGATCAAAGCTGTAGGTACTGGAAAATAGGAAAATAGAAATTCTCATTGTTCTAGAGGTCTTTTAGAGAAATGTTGTATTTTTTTTTATACAATTTTCAGTCGTATTCAAATAACTAGCTGTGCCCGCCGCGGCTTCACTTACGTGCACATATTATCCATATTAATATTATAAATGCGAAAGTGTGTCTGTCTGTTACCTCTTCACGCTTAAACCGCTGAATCGATTTTGATGAAATTTGGCATGGTTTTTATCCCGGAAATCACCCCTTAAGGCGATGAAAAGGGGGGTGGAAGTTTGTATGCAAGTACGATATAAACAAGTTCCACGCGGACGTAGTCGCGGGCAAAAACTACCTATTATAAATGCAAAAGTAACTCTGTCTGTCTGTTGCTCTTTCACGACTAAACTACTGAGTTAATTTTGATGAAATTTGGTACGGGGTAAGATTAAACTCCAAGGAAGGACACAGGCTACTTTTTATTTCGCGATTTCGTCTGCGTCCGCGATAACCGACATTTATACGATACGTAGTTCATGCTGATACTTTCGTATTCTTTTTTTTGTATACCATTATTATACACATAGGTTTAGTTAGAGATATTCATAGGTTCAAAATCCATAAAAAAATCGCTTAAGATATTATAAAGACTAACAATACTTCGTTGGTTCTATCAAAATGCTATAAAAAGCGGCCATTATTCTAAACACAGCAACAAAACTTTAACTCGACCCTACAAGATTATATTACTCGTAGAATAAGCAGGCAGCAGGCACCATTTGCAGAACCACTAAAAGTAAGCCTGTGTTTTTATTGCCCTACTTCTTTGAATAGACTTTCATTCTGAACAGTACAATTCAATTTAACAAAGCAAAATTCCTTTGAACTTACGATGTTTTTAAGCAAAGTCTTTTATGAACTGTTACTTAGTATCAAGTCGTTCTTATAAATTCTATTTAGTTTTTAAAGCTGCAGTCTAATACTTTTTTTTAAACAAGCTTTAATTTAAAATTATTACAATAATGAGTATTGGGAATTGTATTGTCATCACAACTAAAGGTTTTTGCAAAATTTAAGCTCAATCGGATAACAACAAATGGTCGAAAAATGGTTTGCAAATTTTGAAAGGACAACTTACTTACATACGAACAGTGCAAGCTAAATAAAAAAAACTTGTAATAAAAATATTTTTAAAAACAAGCTTTTTTTTAAATTTTATTTCAATATTGAGTATTGGCCATTGTATTGTCACCAGAACTAAAGGTGTATGCAGAATTTCAGCTCAATCGGATACCAACTTAGGGTCGAAAAATGGTTTGCTTTTGAAAGGACAACTTATTTACATACTTACATACGAACAGTGCAAGCTAAATAAAAGCTTGTAAAAAGGACCCAATCCAATTTTATATTAAATTTAGCCCCAAACGAGATTAGCCAATTGTTAGCAAAATAAGATGTACAATTACTAAACGTTTTCAAACGCAAAGAAATAATTTCCCTAAATCTTTTCTGCGGTGAAACTCATTTAGATATTCAAATAAAGTGCAGACACCTCTGGGTTGCCCGTTACCTCTGTATAATCCGACCATATTGCTATGTTAAAAATACACCGAAAAATGTGGAGATAGTCGACAAATAGTTTCCGAAGGGCACGTCCCCTCTACAGTATGTTCATAAAATTTCATGACCCACCCTGTATTTCGCTAGGGTTGTCGAAGTCAAGTGGCCAGACATTCACAATGCGATGTCGAGAGCATGAATTATGTTACAAGATTCTGAAGTATTCAGACCGTTGCTTGTTACCTGACGTAACAACGGTGTGGACTAAAATGTATCTAGTTGTTTTAAACATGAAATGCATTATTGCATTGGAGTTTATTGTTCATTAATATTCTAGACAATTGAATAATGGAAAGCTCTAATAAAGACTCGTAATTATTCAACTTATATTAGAATCCAAAACAAAATACGTCGCTTACTAAATACTTGAACGTCTTACTCATCCATGTTTTCTATATCGTCTACCTCCTTCACACACTCACTCTGTCCTCTTCCACCAACAACACCGCTGGATTCTCATTAAACCAAATTAGATGTAAGACTTACAACCTACAAACATTTGTAAAAACCAACCATTAAAGAAATCGAATACAAAAGATTACATACGCACAATAAAAAAAGTCGTCATAATTCATTACCATATTCAATATTGAATTCAAAGTATTGCTTTTAACCGGCGGATATCATTACATAATTGCCTTCTGCTTCATAAAGTAAATGCGAGACAGTACGCTTTATTCATAGTCACATTGCCACGTACATCTTGTTACGAATAAAAGATTAGATCTCTCGCGTTTCCCTTTTAATATTATAGCAGAGGGTATATTTTCTTTCTGTCTTCGCCCTTAACGTACGCGCCTGACATCGCAATAAATTGGAGATTGTGTTCCAATCAGACAAGAGACAACCCTATCGATATAGCTTTTAATATTTGACGCTGAACATCTCACAATACTTTTTATTGCTTTTTGATTTACTCGTACTTCTTGCCTTTTATGTTTGTTAGAGCTGATATTAGAGATATTAAAATAATTAGGTACCTTTTTATTGAAAGGTCAGCCTTACTACGTACGTACGTAATAAAAGAATTTGCATAGGTACAGCGATGAGACTGATTTTATTTAAATTTTGTTTTATTTTATAACTAGCTTTTGCCCGCGACTTCGTCCGCGTAAATGTCGGATCCCCGTTTCATTCCCTTAGGGGGTGTATTTTGGACTAACTCTAAACTACCTGCAGGCGCGAAATTTCATCTTTATACATCAAACAGTTTTCGATATTTCGTGATGAGTGAGCGAGTGACTTTTCGCTTTAGATATAAAGGCACATATTTATATATGCTTTATATTTTACCTACACATATAATAATATATTATATGTAGGTATGCATACATATGTTTTGTTTCAGAGTCTTTCAATTCACCCGTTCATGCGAGTTTAATAAAAGGCATAGCAGTCGTCGATATGCATATCGATGCACAAGGAATGCGAAAGGCCTGTGTACTGAGCTACGTATGTATTGTGTAACTTTCGTAGGCTGTGGCGCGCGGCGTAGACCAAGACAAGTGTGCTACGAACAAGACGCGTTGCGTAGAGGTTAGGTGAGTAGTTTAGAGCAATATCTATCTATCTATACTAATATTATTAAAAGGTCAAATTGTTTGTTTGTAAAAGCTATAATCTCTGGAAGTACTGGTCCGAATACAAACAATTCTTCACTAATAGAAAGATACACTATAGTCCTATAGTCGAGTGCCAAAGGCTATGTTTTATGGTATATTTCACTTCCGCGCGGACCCAGTAGTAGGTAAAAAGCTAGTTAAAGAATATTCAACAACACGTCATACAGCATTATAATCTGGCTTTGTACTATTGTATGAAAAAGGTCATTTTTATTATTAACCGATGAAACGTGTTGACGCTGGTGAGTTTAGAATCATGTACAGATGTTGAATGATACTTCCATTAGGTATGTATACTTTTATTTTTGGTATAATACAACAAAACTCATTACCGACTGTCTACTCAATAACAAATTACAAAAACAAAGAACACTGGACGCTATAAATTTCTTTGACGACCTATCTCAAATTATTCATACAGCGTTGATGAATGATTGGCATAAAATATAATATTTTTTCGGAAGATTAATAATCGACCTTAAGGCTGTTTTTCTTAAATTTATGTAACACAAACGAGTCCAAACGAAAATTATTCATTGTCATCCTCCTGAGCGAGTCCAAATTAATCAATTTTTCTTTTTTTTTCTTTTCTTTCTTTTTTTTCTATTGACCATACTTGTCTAGAATGAATACCAACGCGTCACAAACGTCTTTAATTACTTTCTTAACAGCAGTTGAGTCATTATTGGCGACCTAATTCAATAAATTATTATGCGGAGTAGTGCAAACTATTTTTTCATTAACATTTATTATATTTTTTCGAGTATAAATGGTAGTTTACATCATCGTATGGTAGCCGAGACGGGTGTA
Source organism: Hoplodrina blanda (assembly GCA_949316365.1). NCBI lineage: Eukaryota > Metazoa > Arthropoda > Insecta > Lepidoptera > Noctuidae > Hoplodrina > Hoplodrina blanda. The sequence continues at coordinate 11,083,651 of OX438592.1, forward strand.
AGACGAGGGGGACCTGATGAAGGTCGCGAGAAACAGCTGGGATGCCGGCAGCGCAGGACCGGTCAATGTAGCCATCTATAGGGGAGACCTATGTCCAGCTGTGAACGTCATTCGGCTGATATCATGATGAACCGGGACTTATAATAAATATACTTAAGTCTGAAATCGTCAATACGCCTTAAGCGCAATAGCTTAAGCTAATGAACAATTCATTAATTAAATCAACAACAACAATAACAACAATTCATTAATAAGCTATTAATGAATTGTTGTTATTGTTGTTGTTGATGCTCGTGCCCTCTCTGTACGAGAAAAGGACTTGCAGTGGAACAATAGTAGGCTGGCATTATTTTTAATCTCGTATTAGTTACTAACTCTAAGTTAAATTTTTGGCGCAAGTAAACCTTAAATTCATTCCCGTACCTACATGAAAATCCTTTTTATTTTAAAATCCAATCCGATTTGCAAAGGTATTGGAATAATGTTTGCCCGATCCACTTCTATTTTCATTTTATTTTATTTGCATCCACAGGACAGGTGTTGATCGTCCCATCTGAGTTGAATTGAATATTTGTTTTAAGTGTCGTCTAGGAAACCCGATAGTGTCTCGAGACTTGGAAATTTCACCTTTATGCACAAATAGCTATGCCTTTTTTATAAACTAATTTTTTTAACATTGATAGTTTTAACAAGACATTAAGGTGGTTATTACCTTGACCAGAGGATAAGCATATTGCCATCTTACGTGGCAACGCTGTAGTCTCTTGGGCACATTTCCAGTTGACAGCGATGTGGAGGAATTTTTTGATGCTATTTTGTTTTTGTTTTTGGTTTATTTGTTTTAGGATACTTATCTTAAATTAATTTTTATATTTGCATAAAATTTTGCTTGTATTGATTGTTAAACTAGTTTCTACCTGCGACTTTGTTTGCGTCAAATTTGAAAACATAATAATATATTATCCCAAACATTTTAACTTCCCAAGCAGTCTTTTCAAAACGTCTGAAGATAAAATATTGTTCATGATGCATGCCTTATCGATGAGGTCCGTTCCGTTACAAGCAAAGAATCATACATTAGCAAAACTTTATTATAAGTAACGTACAGCTGACAACCCTAGTTATTTTGTAACTTAGGACGCCAGAGCCACTCTAATAATTACTACGTTTTATCCTAAATTGTAAAAAAAATATATCTCTTGTTGAAGAGGGTACAATTTTTTTTGGAATAAAAATAAATTAAATTGCAAATGCCCTTTCAAAAGGGCTCCCAATTTTCTGTTACACCAACGTACCTAATGTTTAATTCTCCTACATTTCCACAGGGTACCCCTTTGTTGAGCGCAAAGTAAATATCTTTTGGTGGTTCCCAAATGTTTCACACAAGTTAAACAGTGTGGACGATTTTGTTCAACTTTTCATACTTTTTGACAAGCCATGCGTGCGTGTGACGCGCCGCGCGCCGTCGCCATACACGGCAGAGACTCGTCGCAGCGTGTCGCTGGAGTGTGTGGCGACCCTTTAACCGGACAAAAGGAATGGATTGCCGTTTCCATTATAAAACGTGAAAGCTCCATACTGAGTGTGTATAAACTTTGTGTGACTTTTTTCTCTCAAGCGGAATTTATAAAACCTTTTAACGGCTTCCTTTGTCTAGAATTCTCGATATTTCTGATTAAAATTTCAGTGACTAAAAAAGAAGTAGGGCGGTATTCTGCGCATCTATATTTTCTTTGAAAAGATTGTAATAAGCTTATTTACTTGAATGTAGACAGGGTGATGAAAATCGAATAAAACGTGGGAGTGGAACGTGCCTTTAAAAATTTGTATAGATAAATAATCTTACTACTATTATTATAAAGGATGTTTGTTACCCATAACTTCACGCATATAATCCTCGAAGGGTTAGGCAGAGATGTACCCATTAGTAGGTACACCCACATTTCGCCTACGTTTAAATCCCATTTAATAGGGGGCGGGGCGAGCCTATTGGCATCAACCGAGCACAAATCCAGACTGAGGCTGCTACTGAGAAATTCCTGATGGAACACCCCATTAAGAGTTTGTCCGTAAGGCCTAACGCTTAGCAGTCGCGCTTTGCGACCACTAGACCATAACAGATTCACGCCAAAACGTCTAAACTGATGTGGATGACATTTGGAAAAGAGATATTTATGTACATTATAGTTTGAAATACGATTCCCGTGGGACGTGGTATAATATGTCAACTTTGACGCGGACAAAGTCGCAGGAAAAAGCTAGTTTTGAAAAAAAATTTTTTTTTTGTTTATTTATTTAAACTTTATGAACATGTAAAAAAAAAATCATTGTACAAGCGGACTTAATGCCTTGGGCGTTTTATACCAGTCTACCTTAGAGTGATGGAAAGACAAAACATAGTAGGTACAGAATATTCCCCAGGTACAGAATATTCCCGAGAATAAAATAATCTAGTTATACACACGGCTAGTTCCTCATGTTCAAGACAGCGACAATGAAATAATTCAAAAATAGAACAAGATTACGGTATACAAAGGGCAATAACTTCATGTAACCTCCTTGTTTCCTAAACATTTTCAATTTTCACCGACTGTTGTGCGCTCGGAGACACATGTACATACCACGTGAACAAAACTAAGGTTCTTCTCACACTGTGGCGATATTTTCAATATTGGAATACGCTGCATGTTAAGAAAAAGAATGGATGAGCACACTGGCTACCTTTGCCGTAGGTCAGTGATGTCCTAGATAAACTTGAAAACTATAAGCTTACTAAAATGTTCAATCAAAAATAATATTTGATTTTTAGTTGTTTTAAAATTAGTCTAGTTAAACAATTGAGTTAGTAAATAAGTGACGTCACAGTTTGCTATTTCGATACAAAATCTAACGTTTTGCCAGCTCATAAAAGTATGATAATTGATTGTCAAGGTTGGTGTCAAGTAGGTACCCAATTACCCATATTAGGTACACCTCACTCCCTCCCCCCTGAGCTAAAGAGGCCTGCGGAGGCGCGGAGGTGCGGGGTGGTTTTTTAGTCAGAAAGAATTTGACAGGACACAATTTTCGACCCCGGATACAAAAAAGAACATTGTACCTACTAGGTGACAGATAGTGTCGGGGTAATGCTTACATACACTAAAGATTACATACAAACGTTGTATGACTACTCGTAAGTAAAAGTGTACCTACTCACACTCATGTGAAAACGGCCCTACAGTGAAACAAGTGCAATGTCTACCGATGTTTGCTTTTAAAATTGAATCTGACCCGTACAGTGAGTGCTGGGTCTTTTCAACAGAACCTAGGTACGGTCGAACAAAGCTATTTGTTTTACGAAAACATTGCCATTAATTGTTATTTAGTCTTCAATTTTTAAGCTTAACACAACATAACATCACGCCTGTAATCCCCGAAGAGTTAGGCAGAGGTGTACCCATTAATTAGTACATCCACATTTCTTTTTAAGCTTATGTATCTAATAATTTTGAACCAGTGGTTAAGGCGCCTACCTCTCATGCATGAGGTTGTGGGTTCGAATCCGGGCATGTACCAATGTGACTTTTTCAATTCATATGTACTTTCTTAAATTTATCTTGGACATCACTGACATCGGTGAAGGAAAACATCGTGAGGAAACCTAGACTTGTAATTAATATAAGTCTGAAATCGCCAATCCGCCTTGAGCAAGCGTGGTGATCATGCTCATGCCTTCTCTGTATGAGAAGAGGCCTTTGCCCTACAGTGGGACAGTAAAAGGCTGGTATTATTATTATTATTTTTTATTTAGAGAATTTTAAAGAATTCGTACACGCGAAACATTGTTTGAAAGTAGTTGCAAGTTAGCTGCTAGTATACTAAATAGCTTGCTCGACAGTAGTTGCGATCCATTAAAATAAAATGAGAAAACATTGCAAACAATACAAATGAACTGTGATACAGTTTGAACGATCTGTGTTGTTATTTGTTTACAATTGGATTCAATTTGTGAACCGGAGTTAGTTTAGTTTTATTACGTAAAATTGTTTTCAGTTTGGTCTTTGAATGAATGAATGAATGAATGAATGAATGAATGAATGAATGAATGTCGTTTATGTCGTTTGTCGTTTGCAACTAATAAGGCAAACACGCTACACTAGGAGTCGCGAAAAACTTGCTTAAGTTACACATCATGCATGCACATATCGTTTTATTATTATACTAGCAACCCGCGCGGTTGTCGCACGGGTGCAATTTGACTTTTTCCGACACTTCCAACAATTATCTTCATTAAGCCGCAATTATATTAAGCTGACGCCGCGTGTCGCCACGCGTGGGTAAGCTATCGGTTACATACATTTAGTACTGGATTGATTACATTAGTCCCGTCCCGCGTGGCGTGGAGTAACCGACTAAATGTATGAAACCGATAGCCTTCCCACGCGTGGCGACACGCGGGGCAGGTTAAGTATAATCGCAGCTTTTTCTTCCAATATTTTTTTAATTTAACCACCAAAAAGGTTTAATTCCACCAAAACGGTTTCACATTTTACATCTTTCATTGAATATCAATATTATTTACAGAATTAGTCTTTTAACAATTGCTCTCCAGATTATAATTCAACGACAACGCTTACGAAATAGGTCCCAATACAAATTTAATTAACTTTCGTAAATCCCTATTTAAAACAATACAATAACCGAGTATTAAAAACAAACCGATGGGCGCCGAATTAAATTGTATCTAAAAAATAAAATAGAAACCGTTTGAATTGGTTATTTTCATTTAATATTCGAGGTACGAAAGGTATTTGAAATAATAACACGCGGTTAACACAATGGCTTTTGGCGTATTATTATACGCGGTCAGTACAATGGCTTTTTGCGTACCTCTGTAAAGGTCATCGCCCACTACCCGCGCGTGTTGATCAATTCACGTTTCTCTTTAGATTGCTTTTTTTTAAGTGGAATACGCTCTTTGAATCGCCTCGTTTAGGTCCATTATAAGACTCTTCGGGTAGACTAATGGCTGATTTGATTAATGAGTTAGCTCATAGTATTTAAGCGGACAGCTACATATAATTACCCTGCTAAACCAATCTTTTAGTAAACAAAGTATTAACCTCAGTTTTACGAAGGTCTAAACCTTCACATTTAATCAAAGAGATGGGCCGCATATGTAGCACGGTGTGGTACAGTTACATACAAAGTGCTTGTAAATAACTCATAAAGTCGACCTTTACTTGACTCCGGTTAAATCTAAATTTCCACTCGCCACTCGCCACAAAGGTACGTCGCGGAAAAGAGCTTTAAAAATATTGCATGTAAGTAATTATTCTGGACCAAGGTTCCGTATCCACCAAGATACTTGTTAAACATCAAATATTCAAAAATACGTGGAAAAATTCTGAGAGTTTAAAATATTTTTTTTTCTGTTGAAGAGTTATGTATGGTGCATTTACATTACACAATTCAAAATTAGCCAGATAACAGCAACTAGTACCTGTGGGGCGTATTTATAAAATACTAATTTCCGCCCGCGACTTCGTCCACGATTATTCCACGGGAACCGTACATTTTTCCGGAATGTGCTATTTTTGAATATAATCTATCTCTGTGCCTTTTATCCAAATCCGTTTAGCCGTTCTGGTGTGATAGAGTAATTAACATACATCATCAATCATCATCCATCCAAACTTTTGCATTTCTAATAGTATAGTAAAAAATTAACTCCCTTCCGAAATCAGAGGCGCAAACACAATAGGGTAGATGACATCACTAACCTATAATACCAAGACATAACTTCTCTAAAGAAACACTTTATTTTAGCCCTGATAACCCAATTCATTTTCAATTAACTGTCTGTTTTGATTTTTTATTGCTTTCTAATTTATAAATAGTTAATCAATTGAGTCTACTCAAAAGTGACGTCATAGTTATTTACACCATACAAAATCTATGGGAGAATAGCGTTTTGACAGGTTAGAAAAAGTACGTCAGTTGATTGGTGGTGTCATCTACCCTATTGTACACTGTCGTAAAATCCTCTAATTGATAGAATCGGGATAATAGACTGTCCCTAAATATACACATGTTTAAGCAAGTGGTTCTTTGATATATTGTCTCACAGACTTTCTTTCTACGGAACCCTGAAAGTAAAAAGTATTAATGAATGAGTTCTGTCCACACCCCAGTCTTGCTAATGAACAGGCGGGTGATAAATCATCGCGTCGTATCGTTGTGTTGTTTTACATTAAGAGAAACTTTCCGGTCACGTGTCCCTTGAGCTAAGGCCCGGTGTCCACCAAAGCGGAGACGAGAGGAGATGTCTCGTATAACCTTTTGGCTTTCTTAATTTTCACATCTCACCGCTAAGCTTCAACACAATACAGTGTCCTATTGATTGTTTACGAGACATCCTCTCCGCTTTGGTGGCGTCCGGGCCTTAACGCGCTTTGACTGGTCTGCCGTCCATTATTGTCCCGATATACCTACTATATAGTTGATGATGTTTTGATCGCTCATGGTCTAGTTCCGGCAATAAAGTGGTAGATCAGGGGGCCAACCACCACCTCTTAAAACAATACTATTTTAATATTACTTTGTCTTCAGCACTATTGCATTTTGAAAGCTCGGCTCAGCGCCGATAGTTGAAAATGTAACAACAGAAATTACAAAGTAATATTAAAATAATATTGTTTTAAGAGATGGCGGTAGGCCCCAGTAAATCTTATTATGAAGCTTCCTACACGTTTGGAGACAACATTGTATCCTTTCGTTTAGTATGTGATCTTTGGCGACGCCACCAACTCTTAAGCTATGTCCACACCAGTGCGCTTTCACGTTCATCTTACCTTGAACGAACGCATTCAATAAGGGATGCGCTAAAACTACTTCAAAACAGCGCATGCTCGTAGCGCACGCTGATCCATCACCGGTGGACGCACAGGTGTAGACAATAAGCTGTATGCGTCTTAAGGCAAATTGAAAGTTGAAGACGCAAGATAAACATGAAAGCGCATTGATGTGGACATAGCTTAATTCATTGCCCACTATCATTTCAAAAATAGAACTGTTGGAATATCTACTTAAGGTGCTTTTCACATAGAGCAACTATTGCAGCAACTAGCAACTAGCTGGCAACTAGCTGTTTACATATATTTCAATTGGACTGCGCACACATAGCAACTCGAGTTTCGAGCTCCGGTGATCGTCAACAGTTTTCAGTTGCTGTAATCGATGACTAAGTTAGTTCCTAATTGGCAATTTTCAAGATGCCGGTTTCTTCAACCGTCAATCGCAATGCGTCGGGCGATTTCACACCCTCCCTCCATTTCCCTGTGCCCGGCAATGCCAGTGTCGCTACGGCAACGGCATACGGCAACTCGGCTATGAAAGTTGCTCACAGATTGCCATAAAGTTGCGGCAACCGTAAACGTTATAGTAACTATCAACTTTTACAGAAAACTTTTAGCGTTAAAAGTTTCTTTTAACTTTAATAGTTGCCTCAACTTAAGTTGCTCCATGTGTAAAGCGCCTAATAGTTTCATTAAATATTGATGAACAAAGGCCTTACTAGTGACTGTTAACCGACGGATTATTAGACATTACGCAGGTCGGGTTCTGTGTTATGGTTATGAGTTTGGTTTACATACACTGACCTTCACAATATCTTCAAGGCTACGTTTCACTTTTAATAGTTTTCATAACATCGAAAATACACATTGTAAAACCACCGGGTTTGGTTACGAAAATAGCAATAATTGCTCGTTAATCAGTATTATTACCGGCACAAGCATTTTTATATTACATCCGTTGACATGATCGTTTTCCTGAGACGATGTGACATCCGTGGCGCACTTCCTTTCCTTGCGCCATTTTAAGACTACCCTCGAAGGAAAGGGTAAGAATAAGTCGTAGAATAATCAACAGATGTATAAAAAATAAAAACAAACACACAAAACACAGATAAATAAAATTGACGTGTCTGTGTGGAGTGTCAAAATAACAGCTTTTTATAAAATGTTGAATTTTATACGGTAGGTACTTAAGTATACAAAAAATCAATCTTTAATTTTTTTGTCTGTTTGTTCCGCCTAATTTCTGAAACGGCCTTCAAAATCAAACCGTTTATTTCAATTAAACCATCAATGCATTCTCGAACGTCATTAAAACAAGAATTTAATCTAGGTACGTCTTTCAAAAATGTATCTTTGATTAGCCCTTTCATTCTAATACCTTTTATGATAATTCTAAACAAAGTAAAATAGATTAAGAGTTTTACATGACTTTTTCCCGGTTGAATATGTAAAAAAGGCTACTATTTTTGTGTTTTAACGTCATTTCTATTCGAGAGAAAGTTCCATCCTTTCCATGCAATATGATTTGGACACATATTCAGACTACGAATATTCGAGTTACCTTCGAAAATTCATTACTCTTACGTGCTCTCTCGCTTTGCTTAAGATATCGAAGGAGAGGTATTCGTAGAATTGATAATAATCAGTTTTAGATATTGAAATCATAATAAAAAATGATGGAGCCGAACAATATGAAACTTATTTATAATAATAATATAGCCTTTTATTCAGATCCATATTACAATAATTATGACAAATACATATAAAACTTAAATTTAATGTTAATCAATCTAATCTCTTATTTGAGTTTTACTTATTTTCTGAAGATCTGTTTGCCAGTCGACAAAGGCCTCCTCCAACCTTTTCCACTCTTGCCTTTCATGGGCAACTCTGTTCCATGTGACGCCTGCAACTTGTCTTATGTCGTCATCCCATCTTTTTTGTGGTCTACCTCTTTTCCTTTTACCTTCTCTAGGATACCATTGTGTTACAATTTTGCTCCACTTGTCTTTTCCTCTAATCATATGCCCTGCCCATCGCCATTTAAGCCTTCTAATTTTGCACGTTATGTCTATAACTTTTGTTTTGCTTCTTATTACACGGTTTCTTATTTATTCGTTTGGAAAATATATTTTATTTAAATAAAAAAAATATCGTAATCTTCATTGCAAGCTAAAGCTAACTGCGTGCTAAGGCCGTATACAGAAAGAAAGCTGGAAACTTGTAAGCTCTTACCGGCGCTTGACAGCGCTGGTCCGTTCTACACAAAGGAAGCAGGTTGAAGAATTTTAAGGAAAATTTTAAATGGCAGCGCCCAGCGCTGACCAGCGCGTGTTGAAGCTTGTCGGAACTTGTCGGCACCGTTCAGTGCTTATCGGCGCACGTTCATATATTTTCCTGCGCGGGTTACCAGCGCTGTCAAGCGCCGGTAAGCGCTTATAAGTTTCCAGCTTGGTAAAAATTTAGTATCCTTTGGCAGGCGGATGGGGATGGGAGGTGGTGGGGGGGGAAGGGGGGAGTGTTCCCTCTCCCCCGGTACCACTCCCGTGAAAAGGTAACAGATATTTGTAATCTAACCTCAAAACACTATAATCACCTACTACGGTCGGGGAAAATCACAATCAAATATCAAATTTGCTTCCAATCAATATTAACAAAGGCGTCGTCGACGGAGCCCCGCTTCGCGGGGCTCCTACTTCTGGGTGGTTTAAAAAAAAATAACCACGAAGGGGATGGCGGGGTCTTTCAGACCCCGCCATCCCCTTCTAACCTAACCTGTCCGAGTCGGGGTGCCCCATGTTCCGAGCTCGCTTCGCTCGCTCTTGAATACTAGGAGTAACACTGTAGTAGACTCTACATCTTTCTATGTTATTATAAAAATCAAAACAACAATACACAACACATTATAACAGAGACAGTTTTTTTTTGCTATCCTTTTCTCTATTTTGGTATGATATTGTACACCACAGACGATATTTAGTTGTCGATCTCCTATTTTAACGTTCTGTTTCACCTAATAACGTTTACATTTCGCTTTTTATCTGTTTTGAGGTTAGAAACAATTTTTGTATCCCATCCTCTACCAGATTTAACCACTTTTAGCCCCGTCCGCCTGCCAAAGGATACTAAAGCCAACCCCCGCGTTCTAAAGTGGCGATTAATATCATAGCGAACAAGCACTTCACAATTTTCCCACTGATATTTTCTTCACATTTTCAACATAGCAAATGTTCTCAGATTTTCTGTATTTCGAAGAACGTCATTTTGCTATTCCCGCTTCATTTACCGCTACAATTTCCACGGACGATCTCCAATAATCTGCAGTTTAGTTAGAAGTAAGTAGTTATATTCAGTTAGATGCAGTTATGTTCAGCTCAAAATTCAATTTGAATGCGGTTTGTCGGACATTGCTGTTGGACGCTGTTTTATACCTAACTAACACTTCATTTTGGTGTAATAATCTGTTAACTTCAACATAAAGTAAGCTTTATACAAGTTTGTGTGGGGACCCATTGAAATAATGGCGATTATTTGTTTGACAATTCAAAAGTGCCCCTTGACAATTCAAAAGTGCCTGTAAATGGTCTAATTGAAATGAATGTTTTGACTTTGACTTTGGCAAAAGGACTTATGATTGATGATACTAGATACAATTCCTTTTTTCTTTTTGTATATGACGTTCAAAAGTGCCTTATACTTAATGGCCTAATTGAAACAAATGATTTGACTTTGATAGTTAAACAATGAGTAAAAGAGTTTAAAAAGTAGAATGTAATATCTAAATGTATTAAGTTTCAGTGATGTTGCATTCAATGACCTCAAACAATGCTGATGTCGACGAGAAATGTGTCCGTTCTATTCTTTGTGCCTTTGAAACTACAAAGTCCTCATGCTAAGTCCATTGACAGATACTTAGCCTTTCCTTGGAAGGCTAAGCCGCGTTCAGAGCAAACGTATAGCTAAGCCACGTAACATTTGCTCACTGGAGGCAAGCTGGAAATAAGTATGCCATCAAAAACAAAACTTGTAAAAAATACCAAGTCTCGCAACTCAGTTCTTCTACCGTAAAAAGTTGTGAGATCCGTGTAATACCAAGTCAATCGATTTATTCAGTCCCTACTCAAGGGACCTCCTGTCTTAAGTTATTACGTAATTAGCATTTATGTTTAAATAAAATAGATTGACTTGGCAATCGCATGAAAACACAACTTTAGTTATGTTTGACTACCAACCAGATTACCTAAGACGGGTAAGACAGAAGTAGCTCAGAAAACTTTTACGATGGTTGCACTTTCAGGAGCAAAATTTCATCTATAAAATTAAAACTTTCCACTTCTTCATTCACATTCATCGCGCTGCAAACAAAATAAACGAAATTAATTAACATTAAAAGTCCGCCATCTTACATTTGATGATGTAGGAGGTACAACATCGTTACTTATTCAGCGTGTAGTCAAAAATTCAAGCGATTAAAGATTTATATTTCATTCTGCTCTTTGTTGAGGGATTTAAAAATAACTTGATTAAATATTACAGCAGATGTTTGTATAGGAAGACATTTCTATACTACTTACAAAAAAAGCATATTTTTATTTTATTTATGAACTATAGAAAACATTCGAATTTCTTAAAAGTTCAATACTGAATTTAGAAGTTTTAGGTGTTTATTATTGTCTTTATGAAACACTAGTTTGGTCTTGGGTTTGATTCCCAGGTCGGGCAAAGTGTTATTAGGTTTTTCCATCAGGAATTTCTCAGTAGCTGCCTCGGAGTCTAGATTTGTGCCCGGTTGATGGCAATAGACTCGCCCCCTATTATATACATGGGACTTGCACATAACTGTTCTGGCGAAATGTGGGTGTACTAATAGCTACGCCTCTGCCTAACCCAGCATTACAGGGATTACAGGCGTGACGTTATATTAAGATTGGCCACAAAAGGAACAGAGTTTTAATAGACAGAAAAAGCTGTAGAGCAGTACCCAGTGTAAGAAACATTGTTCTAAACAATGCGATATTTTTTGGTCGTAAAAAAACGTTTTCTTTTACTGTTTCTACTTAAGACACAGCTGTAGGTATTCTTTATTCTCAAGCTATTGATTTGTTCACATACCTACATATCTGAATACGCCAGTAATCAGTATTCATCGTATGATAAACGTACGCTCACCTTTCTGCGATGCAATATCGTATGGTATTCATACTCGCGTGATGTATACCCTACATTCATGTCACAGGGTTATAATACTACATGTTCATGGAAATAAAACTTCATATGACTGTGTCAGTGCCATTTGATATTATACCACTGATATTGTAATTTTATTTTATGCAGCAAGCGTAGATTATAATCGAGTAATAATCTTTATCTATCTATACAAATAAATTAAATTGAATTGTTTGTTTGTAATGTACAAAATAATAGCTTTTTACTGGTACTCAGGTAAATGAAAAACTATTTTTTTTTATCTGTCTTTATATTTGTTCCGCGGCTAATCACTAAAACGTTTAGAACTATTTTCATTGGTAGATAGGTAACAGGTATTAACTTTTAGTTAAAAAAAATATTAGAGTTCCGCGCAAAAGAAATAAAACCCCCGTGATAACCGACATTCATATTATACAAAAATCGCGTGTGTTAGTCTCGCTAAACTCGAAAACGGCTCGACTGATTTGAATAATTTATTTTTTGGATTGTTTGTCTCAATACTGGGCTGATTCCGGATAAAAATAATTTAAAATTAGGAAAAAGTATTCTACTTGGTACGAAGTTCACCGAGTCATCTACTTGTTAATAAAATAATGATCAAGCAATTTGTTTTCATATGTCTAACTAGCTTCTGCCCGCGACTTCGTCCGCGTCACTGTTGATTTCTCCATACAAACTTTAGACCCCGTTTCATCCTCTTACGGGGTGAATTTTGCAAAATGCGTTCTTAGCGGACGTCTACCAACTTTTATCTACCTCCCTGCTAAATTTTATCTTCAAACGTCAAGCGGTTTTCGATAATTCGTGATGTCACTGAGCGTATGACCTTTCGCTTTTACATATTTAGATTGGACAAAATGTTTCTCCTGAAATTACTATCACGTAAAACAAACTTTAAAGTCTTCTAAATAAAACGTTAATGCTTAACAACCCCACCAGACAGATCTTCAACAACTTGTTGAATAAACAACACAAACTCGTAACTATTGTCTCGCATGAATTATTCTGAAATCTTGTACATAATGTAGTACTTGAGAACAGTACGATGCACTGAGACGACTGGGTGCATCAACCTGACACAATATAGGGACACAGAGGAAACGCAGCGAAACGCAGCGGGTTTCAGCGACCCGTGACAGCGTTGTGCACTGACATCTGATGCCTGCGGCGATGGAGACCTGTGTCCATTCTATTCTATGTGCATTGTCTTTGTAACTACGCATTGCGGTTTTGGTTTAATGGTACTGTGGATGGAGAGAGAGGGGATCGTAGAGCATTTCTGGAACACAACCAAACAGATTGAAATGACGCTGATCCAGGTAGGAATACATCGTACCTATAAAAAGTTCATTCAAGCAATCATTCAAACACCGTGATCTATGGACATGTTATTTAACTGCCATTCCTTAATTTATACATACATAAATTCGCGCCTTTTTCCTATGGCGGTAGGCAGAAACCACAGAACGCCACCTGCTGCGATCCTGACATAGATACTCCTTTCGCCTTCGTTTAGTTGTTTTATTCTATATAGGTTCCTACTTAGAATAAAACAACTAAACCTGTAAAAATATGAACGATATCGATGAATAAACAACAAACAATTGTAAACATTTGTTATAATAGAATATGATTGTATGGAGAATTTGCAACTAGATTCTTGTCTTGAAAAATTTGACTTAACAATGTCTTCATTTTGATTTTCTCAACATTATTATTGTAAAAGATGTGTACTTATATTTTAGAGAGCTAAAATTTGTTTGTTTCGAATCCGATTACAAAAAAAAACCCACAAACCTTTATGAAAATATGAAGTTTACAATAAAGCCTCGTCCCCACTAGGAACATTTGTCGAGCGACATGTGTCCCCGGTGACATCGGGCGATGTCGGGCGACGTCGGACGACATCGCCGCGACATTGTTGAAACTGTTCCTTATCAATACTCTTCATCGACTGTGCGACAAGGAACAGTTTCAACAATGTCGCGGTGATGTCGTCCGACGTCGCCCGACATCGCCCGATGTCACCGGGGACATGTCGCTCGACAAATGTTCCTAGTGGAGACGAGGCTTAACGCTATAGTGTCACTTGTGTCAGCGATATTAAACAAAAGCCATTCGTATACAATTTCCTCCGTTTATAACTGCAGTCACCTGCAGCATGTACTTCCTATTCAACTTTACTTGCCCCACAAAAGTTTCCCCGTCATGAGCTATCACAATAGGTTTTCCAGCCTTTGTGTACCAAACAGCAAAAGCAGAACTGCACTCTGTAAACTAGTTTCTGAATTGTTGGATTTATATTTGGTAATCTGTGGGTTTAGTATGAAGGGTCGGAGCTTTGATAGCTACCGTTTACGTCTTGTTGTTATACCTATAGCTGGGAATTATTAGATACTTTAGAGACGCGCCGCAAAATTTGGAAGTTTATGGATGGATTCACATCTGACAGAAGATACGTCGGACGTATCGTCTTTAGTATGTTCGACGCACTAACGCATCATCGGGTTGGATGTTTTATTATCTATTCCTTAAATCCTTTCTTAGCGGACGTCTACTAACAATAAACTACCTCCCTGCCTTATGTCATCTTTATACGCCAAGCGGTTTTCCATATTTCGTGATGAGTGAGTAGATAAGTGAGTGACCTTTCGCTTTTATATAGGTATTTAGGGCTGATTTTTCAAGTCATGTAAAGCGGGTATTACACCTCCCTAAATTTAGGGTCCGATATTTAGGGTCCGATTTAGGGCAAGAAATTCAGTCGCCGAAGCTCGCGATTACACGTTCACTAAATTTAGGGTTCTAAATCAGATTTGAAGGACGAGCGACCAGTGACGGACGGACTTTTAAATAAATAGTCCTCAAGATTTCAATCTTTTTTTTTTAGTGTTTTAATTGTTGCATTTTGGTCATATTTTTTATAAACACCTAATAAGACAGTGTACCCTTCATTTCTTAGACTTTTGTTCATATAATTTGCATCACCTTTATTCCATAGATAAGGCATCTCCTTATATAATTCTAGGATATTTTGGATAACCTCCTTTTCTGTCGTCATTTTGTAGGTAGGTACGCACGTAAATACTAGGGAGCAAAAGACAAACGTGCGCTCTTGACGGTAGGCGAGCGGTGACTGAGCGCCCTGAATTTAGGAAATGTGATTACACCTATCCGATTTAGGGCGATTTAGCCATTTAGGGCGTCGGAAACCATCCTTCTCCCTAAATCGTGCCCTAATTAGGGTGCTATCACCCTAAATGCGATTACACTTCTCTGAATTCAGGGCATCCTAAATATCGGACCCTAAATTTAGGGAGGTGTAATACCCGCTTAACTTTTATCCAAAAAATAGGTAAATATGACAGTTTGACATATTTTCTATTCAAAAGCTGTCAAACCGCCATATTTATCCATCCGTTAATTAGTGTTATCTGACGATTGAAAAATTAGCTCTCAGATAGATAGATTAATAAAGATGTACAAATGGACTGCAACGAACAGGTACTTTAGTTATCTTTACAGATAACAGATAAGAACTTATAGCCTTAAAAATAAAGTATTTGGTACAGTATAGTCATAAGTGCAGTAGCATGTTAAAGTTTAAATTGCTGTGAACACGGGGTACAGGCCATACCTACATCTGTGTGTATAAGTAATGTTTTCAAAGTTAAAGTCAAAGTCAAATAATTTATTTAATTAGGCCATTATATAAGGCACCTTTGAACGTAATAATACAGTGCCTACCTAAATACACCTCAAAATTGGCACACGACGTTGAAAGGTCGTAAGTTTAACCAAAGTGTCAATCGATTTGTTTTGTAAATTGCTACTCCACTTATGACCGCGACTGTACATACTGTACCTACCTAAGTAAGAAAATGCAAAAGTTGCCAGTTGAATATTATCCTAAAATAATGACTACCTAACATAACTTCTCAGGCGGCACCTGTCACATTCGGGGGAAACTCGCACTACGTGAGTTTCCAACGTACAAACTTGGAATAACTTGGAAAGGTAAGCTTGTATCTTTTAGGCGTAATGCACACGGGTACTTTTATAACTTAGGTACCTACCATGTACAACACGGGCCACGAAAGATGAAACTTGACACACCACACAAGTAATAAATAATTATTAGAATTTTGTTTAGAATTTTAATCTAAATGTCATCGAAAAATCCGGGAATAGATTACTCAAATTAGTTGTAACTATTTCGTACATCCATACCTGCGCAAGCTCCCTACTTCTGTCGTATGCTAATAAAAAATATGAAAACAAATGATAACAATGCAGATTTTTATTAATAATGACTTGTAATATCCAAATGCATATACTATATTACTATTACTATATACTATATTTACGCTATACTTAAGTATACCAAAAACAGATGTTTTAGAATTTTGTCTGTCTGTTTGTTTGGTCCGACTAATCTCCGGATTGGCTTTTTTTTTGAGGTGGTAAAAATCATCAAATGAGTCCTTCCGCCCTGGGTGGGGCGGAAGGGACTCTCGCCCCGGAGCATGGCCTGAACCAGGTCCGGACGCGAGAGGTCGCCGCCGCCTATCGCCTCCGTGAGGACACGGCGGTGTTCTGCCCAAGCGGGGCAGAACACCGTATGCTCCACCGTGTCCTCCGGGCGGTCCACACAGTGGTGACACCCGGGCGTTTCCTCCCGTGCAATCCGACACAGGAACCTCCCGAAACAACCGTGTCCGGTGAGGACCTGCGTCAGCTCCGGATTGGCTGGAGCGGTTATAACGGGACTATCACTGGTAGATAGCTGATGTTATAAGGAGTAACTAAAGTTACATTATTTAAACCGTGACACCACGCAAACGAAGTCGCGGCTATAAACTAGTATTGACATAAATAACTGCTTGCTGAAGCTAAGCTCACAAGTTTCTAGTCCACCCACTACTTCAACTAAGTTCACTGCTATTAAGAAAGTGTATTGTTCTAACAAGATTAGAGGTGTGCCACCGCGACCGCGCTGCTAATTCATTTACTTGCCAGTTAAATATAGTACACGTACAATATAGGACATTAAAATGTAGCGTAACTTTGAGTGCCTCTCTATTAAGACCAGGTACCTGTTTGTACACAACCGAATAATGTTGTTAGAGACGCGGGAAACGTAATTGCTTTTGGAGAAATACTTAGGATTTTTTTTGGACGAAAGTGTTTGCTTGTTTTATGGTAAAATGGGACCTTATCGCTAAGCCTATGACATATGTCTGTGCGATATCGGTCCATTCGTCTGTCTGCCTCTATACTGCAACTTTTGAACTGTAAAAATAGATATTTAAAAGCTCTATGCTATCTTAAAACAATTTTGCTGATGCCACGGACAGTCACCGCGACAATTTTTATCACCTAATCGTTAACTTATTACCTCGTAAAAATATTTCCTTAAAGACAGACATTAAATATTCAAATAAGAATACTAAATTCTTGATAAGGCGCAATAAAACGCGGAGATATTTCAACGTTTTTAAAGCGAAGGCAGCCATTACCGGCGATTTTCGCGCGGCACAAAATGGCACTCTGTTTCGAACCCCTTTGAATTTCGAACCAAGAAAATTAGCATTCACTTGTCAATGTTTTTTTTTTCTTTTTTCTGGACTCTGGCCAACACAAAACTCTGACACAGTAGAAGGTATTCCAAAAGTTTTGAAATAGGATTTCATTTTAATTCTGTTAGCAATGCGGAGTTATTCAATGAACTAGCTTATTTCCGCGACTTCGTCCTCGTCAGAGTTGATAATTATTACGTATCTCAAAGGAGCTGTACATTTTTCCGCGCTAAAAATGTGCCTATGCCTATATGTGCTATTCCAGACTATCTATAATATATCTTTGTACCAAATTTCATCCAGATCCGTTCAGCCTTTCTATCGTGATTGAGCAATAAACATCCATCCATCCAAAATTTCGCATTTATAATAGTAGGAAGAAGTATGATTACGTTTACTTATTCGAGGTACTCGGATTATTATGAAGTTAATTTTGCATCACATGGATGGCGGAAAATGCATAATGATGTGAAGGAAATGTGCAGAAAAATTCCAATAAAACTTAAAAAGCGCAATCAGCAAGATACAAAATAGGAACCAAAGAAACTTAAAATAACTTTATTGAAAAATATTTAACGTTCAAACAAGTTTTGTTACTTATACTTTTTTTTTTATTTAGTTTTGTAATATTATGTGCTGTCGGCATTTATAGTCATCTATTAGATATAGCTCCATTCATAAGAACATTGATACTTGAAGCAAGTAAATTACACTTATTATAAAAACAATGATGAGTGAAAGACGAATAACAAAAGGTATTTATATGGCAGAGGTGAGTGGCAACGCAGGGAGGGGTCTCCCTAGAAAAACCTACACTGACCTTATTGGTGAGGTTCTTCAGAAAGGTCAGGTTGTATGACGAGATGTATAAACGTAGTAAGTATATACGAATCGTAGCAGGTGGCGTTCTGTGGTTTCTGCCTACCGCCATAGGAAAAAGGCGTGAGTTTATGTAAGTATGTATGTATAAAAACAATATTTTTCACTTGTCGATATTGTTCGTTATTTCTCATGTTACCACAACAAGTGGATAATACAATAGCAACTTAATTATTTCACTCCACTTCACAAAAGTACTATTATTCCAGATATCTTCAATTTTCGTCCGATTCGCATACAATATGATACTGACAGTATCAATGTGAAAAGGAAAAGAAAAATACAAGCTATCCAATTACTCCTATAATAACAACGCCATCGTAGTTTCGATTTTATTCAATTTTGATTTTATTTGTTATTCTGAGTAAATAGGTAGATATTTATATTTTTGATCTATAATATATTTTACTTTGTAATAACAGCCGCACGGATCGATCCATCAGGTTAAGCTACACTTGCCGGGGTTGGGCCGTGGATGGGTGACCATCTTTCCACACCGAGACTTCTCCGTGCCTCGGAAAGCACGTTAAGCCGTTGGTCTCGGCTGTCATACGTGGATTTTTTACAGTCGTTACCGGTCGTCAGAAGCCCGAAAGTCTGACATCCAGTCTTACCAAGAGGTGTCGTATTACCCAGTCACTAGGTTGTCCACAACCTGTGACTGGGTAATACGACACCAAAACGGAAAATGGGTGGGAAATGGAGCGACTGCCTATCTGACCTGGAGGTCAGATAGTCGCTCCATTTAAAATACTGGTATTCAGCTGCATCGGGTTAGACTGGAAGACCCCAACATAGTTGGGAAAAGGCTAGGCAGAATATATTTTACTTTGGGTTCTATTTCTTATTTACATATAAGTCATAAAAGTTACATTAAAGTCAAAACATTTATTTCAATTAGACCATTTACAGGCACTTTTGAATTGTCAAGGAGTCGGTCAGTTAGTCAGAAAAATGAAGCTAGTTGCTCGTTCCAAAACGGAGGTAGGCCTCTATGGAGAAGAACGAGCAAGAAACTCCACGGCACTCTTTTAAATTAGGTTTTTACAAAATCTTGGTTACATTATTATTCTTGTTGATTCTACATGTGATCACAATGAAGATGAATATAAAACAGTAGTTAAAAATAATAAAAATAAAGATGTAAGCCATAGCAGTTAAGAGATGACCAATCCCAACTGACAGCACCCGTTCACGAGCATGACGCATGGATCAGCACCACCTAGCTCAACCATTATGGAGGGAGCCAAATGATCCAACACACGCGCCACCATCAGCGAGATATTTGAGTGAGCATGACAAGCTCTCAACCGCCATGCTCATTAAGTCAAAACACAGTAACTCAATAAATAAAAAGCTCCATGGTACTCACATTTACAAAATTGAAATAAATGATATTAAATTATACAATACTAACACTTCAGTGATTCGTAATATGAACTGTGGTATGTAAAAAAGAAAAAAGTACTAGTAGGTACTGATAACGAAACAAGTTATTCAGGTCAATAAAAAGGGGATAAGAAACATCACTCTCTTGAAATTAATACTAATTAGTGAGCCCGAGTGGCTGTGGAGCAGGACTAGCATTTAGCCAAGCATTTTTGTCCGTGATATAATCATCTAACTTATAATATGCTTGACTACATAGTGTGCGTTACGCATGTTTTAAATTTTCTCTCATTTAGTTGGAGAATATCAACTGGTATTTTATTATAGCATTTTACACAGTACCCCATAAAAGAAGTTTTTACTTTTGCCAATCTGAAACTTGGTTGATCTAATTTGTTCCTATTTCTAGTATTAAAATTATGTCTATCACTAATTTTCTTAAAAAGATGAAGATTTTTTCGAACATGCATAATGTTCTCATATATATATTGACAAGGTACCGTCATGATGTTTATTTTTTTAAACAATTCCCTTAGAGATTCGCGTCTGCCAAGATTATAGATGGCTCTGACAGCCCTCTTTTGCAGGATAAAGATAGAATTTATATCTGCAGCCCGTCCCCAAAGCAAAATACCGTAAGACATGATGCTATGAAAATAACTAAAATAGACTAGTCTCGCGGTATCCACGTCTGTTAATTGTCGAATTTTTCTGACAGCGTAAGCGGCTGAACTTAACCGCCCTGCCAGAGATGTTAAGTGGGGACCCCACTGTAGCTTTGAATCGAGCGTAATCCCTAGGAAAACTGTCTTCTCGACAAATTCTAGCATGTCCCTATTCAATATAACATTACAATTACTACTTCTAACATTGGGTAAAGCGAATCTTATGCATTTAGTTTTTTTCTCATTTAACACTAAATTATTAACAGTAAACCAATTGTGAACCTTTAGCATGGCGTTATTTACATCGTCAAGGTGCTGTGCTTGTCTATTTACTCTAAAAATGAGTGAAGTATCATCAGCAAATAACACCATTTGTGGTTGGTTTTCTAGTAAATGAGGTAAATCATTTATATATACTAAAAAGAGGAACGGACCTAGTATTGAACCCTGCGGAACCCCCATCTTTACTTTTAAGCCTGATGAATTAACACCGTTTATTTGAACTTGCTGCAGTCTATCATTCAAATACGATTTTACTAAGCTAAGTGCTAGATCACCGAGACCGTAATGCTCTAGTTTTAGGAGCAGTGTTTCGTGATTCACGCAATCGAACGCTTTAGAGAGGTCGCAAAAGATGCCAACAGCATCCTGTGAGTCCTCCCATGCATTAAATATATGCTTAATTAAAGTAACACCGGCGTCAGTAGTGCAACGTCCTCTGGTGAAACCATACTGTTGATCGTGCAGGATGTTGTTGCAGTTAAAATGATTGAGCATTTGATTGAGCATGACTTTTTCAAACACTTTGCTGAAAACCGGCAAAACCGAAACAGGTCTATAATTATTGGTATCCTTGCTATCTCCGGATTTGAAGAGCGGAATAACTTTGCTGTACTTCATTAAATCCGGGAATATCCCTTGGTCTACGCACAAATTAAATATTAAAGCTAAATATGGTGCTATTGTCTCAATAATAGATTTACAAACATTAGTAGACATGCCCCACAGATCTTCGGTAGCCTTGATCTTAAGTTGTTTAAAAGCCTTCATAACGACCACAGGGTTAATATGTTTAAATTTAAATTCCTTAGGGCTGGTTGAAACATTCACCCTTAGTAAGTCAATAGCAAGTGAGGGTGAGGAATCTAAGATTTGAGTAGTTTTAATTGGAATATTTGTAAAGAATTCTGCAAATTCCTGAGCAACATCGATATTACTGCTTATGACACCTTGAGAAGTCTCCAGAGTGTAATCAGAATTATGTTTTTTGTTTCTATTTGTTTCGTTATTGATGATTTTCCAAACAGTTTTTATTTTATTTTCTGCTGATTTAACTTTGTTGCTAATGTACAAGGCTTTAGCAGCTTTACACGCATTTTTAAAAATTTTTGAGTAAGTAGCAACATGCTTATTAAAAGTTTCAGTATTTATGTAAGGCTTAAGGCCATACAGCTCAAAAAGTCTTTCCCTACTTCTTCTGATACCTTTAGTCGCCCAGTCACTAAATAAAAACTTAGGACAAATAGTTTTAGATTTTTTCTTAAAAATAGTATTAAATTCTGTATGCACCATTGAAAAGAATTCTTCATACAAAATATTACCATTATTCATATTAAGATCCTGGACACATAACTTACTAATTAAATTGCTATTAAATTTATTTAAATTACTAGATGTTATTGGTCTCGATTGTATCTGCACTTTTTGTAATGGTGTGATGCACTCAAAAGTGACGGTTAGTCCGCTGTGATCCGAAGGAAGATAATTTACTATACCTTTATCTAAGTAGTCACAGCAACAAAAAACATTATCAATACATGTAGCAGTAGTCAAAGTTATTCGTGTTGGTTCTAGAAACACATTTGACAGATTGAATGATTTAAAGAGACTTAATAATCTACTGCTATTTGAATTATTTTCTAAAATATTAATATTAAAATCACCACAAACTATTACTGATTTATTAACGGTTGCTAGTTTAGTTAAAACATCTTCCATTATAGTCTCAAATATAGAATAATTCTGATAATTGGGGGGTCTGTAAACGCACACTATAACATGCTTATCAAGCTCAACACTGGACAATTCAATAATATGTTCAATTGATAGTTCAACTATGTCTTTACGGGGCTTAGATTTTATACTATTTTTAACTAAGATTAGTGAACCACCACGCAGCATAGATTTGCGGTTAAAACAACTGCCCACACTATAGTTCTCAAAGTTAATTAACATTTCATAATCTTTTAACCAATGTTCAGTTAAACAAATAATGTCGAACATTGTCTTTTCTAAAAAAAGTTCAATTTCTAGTTGCTTGGAAGAAAAGCCTTGAATATTCTGATGAAAAAGTTTTAAGGAATGATGCTTAACCCCCTTTTTACAATTTAATAAGTGATTGCTAGAAGATACCTTGTTGTTAATAAAAACTATATTGTTATTAGTATCTTCTGTTGTCTTACTTTCTAGTTTAAAATATTTGTGTTTACCACATTTACATTAGTATTATTACTAAATATAGTGGTGCAAATAGTGGAAGACTTCGACATACTAATTATGTCTGAGTGAATATTAAAAGCTAATAGCCGAGCTATCTGACGTCTAAAACTAATGTGCAGATACGCTGTATCCCTAGTCGATTTCAATTTTTCAACAAAACTGTTGGTGTCTAGAAATAAAAGTTTGTCAATATGGTGATTAACCAAGAATTGCATATGGTTATTTAACAAATGTATGTTATAATTTTGCCTCTTTGAGAGGTTTGCAAAGTATGGAAAAGCACACAGTATTATTTTGCGACACTCAATTTTCAGAATTTCAGTGATCCTATCAGTTATATTGTCTTTAGTAACATTAGTACTATTTCCTACTAGTATAGAAATAATTGAATTAGGATCATATTCTTTCCTTAATACGGCAGACATAATTTCATTGTAGGCTGTACCAGGCATGCAATAAATTTACAGAGGAATGCATCAAGTTGTTGTTAACTAATTTACCTAACCCTCTCCCTAAACTGTCAGAAAACATAATGGGACAGTACCTAACTTATTTTATTATAAGGTAGAGAACTACTGTCTTTCTCAGGCTGGAGAGCCTCAAGATAAGATTCCTTCTGGATGGTAACCTGAGTGGACCTGACAGGTAGCGGGTCTATTTTGTCTGCCTTTGAGTTACACATCTCCACTAGTTCATTTGTGGCCAGGATGTGCTCTTTTATTTGTTTTTCAGATGTCACATATTTCATATGAAGTGAATGTAGTGACCGTTCAAGCACCTCAATTTCTGACTGAAGGCGTTGAGTGTCTACCTCATAAATGTTTTTACTGTCCTCTAATTTAATTTGAAAATTATTTAATTTATTAATTAGAAAAACACGTTCTTTCCTTAATTTAATATTATTGCATTACTTTTATGAAACATGTATAATATAATGTCATACGTTTTTCCCAATGTTTTATTATGTGTCTACTACATTTTCTAATTTCACATAATATTATTATCTAGACATCAAATAAACAACTCATTTTACCTCTATAAAACAAGAAAAACTCGACATCTTCAGAAAAACTAATCATAATAAACTTTCATTTACCGAAAACTCGCCATTTTGTTCAGCGTGGCGACAAATAGCCAACCAACTAAAGTCATTTCACTTGAGATAACTTTCCACTATCTCATAAAATAGGTAGGACAGGGCCGGAATTAGAAATTAGATACTTTTAATAATTAAGGAATTACTTTAATATTGAAATCAAAGTGAAAATTAAACGTCAACTCCTCTTGAAGTCTAGATATAAAATGTTATCTAAATCATCATCATTATATCAGCCGAACGTCCACTGCTGGACATAAACCTCCCTAAAGATAGCCACAATGACCGGCCTTGCGCTGCCCGCATCCAGCGGTCTTCGGTTTACCCTTAGGGGGCCTTCCCACATTGCGCCTTTCGGTAAGAGCTATGTGCCCTGCCAAATGTTATTTCAATATTTGCCCATATAACGATAACATAAGCCGTCCATCAAATGGATAAAATGATCGTAAGGAGATACTTTTACAATTCCCGGCCCTCTTTTCTTTTTGCTGGATTTTTTTACTTAGGTATTTGTTCATTCCTTTTCGCTTTACCAAGAAAAAGTACTTTAGCCTATTAGCCTAGAACTACGAATCGACATGATACTGTGTCCTACTTATTTACTTCATTTAATGTTAACGTAAATATAATTTTAGGACACTTTTGTCGTAGTAACCTGAAAACAAAGCAATGGCTAATAAGTACCTACTTTTATTAAAATAACTGTCACAAAAACTAATACGGACAGATTAAAAGACTTGCATACGCTTTCATACAATCCTGGGACTGGTTGGTACTCTTTCTCCTTTAATAAAAACCGGTGATAGGTCTCCAAGCATTCCATTTTCAAAGTTTACCTTTCGGACGGTGATTCGGCCCTGTTCACAGCTGGAGAACGAAGATCAAAGTTAAAATCACACTAAATAGTTTAGTAGAAATCAACTGGCGTGTTAGTCTTGAGAGTTTACGCTGAAATTCAGGAGTGAAAATAAACTGAGGTAGTAAAAAGAATGTCATGAATCTGAAAGGTAAGTGTTTTTAAAGGTAAGACATAAATATATAGAGAGAGAAAGACAGCATTAGCGCCGTTAACACAGCGGCAGTGTCGCGTTTTTAATTAGTAGAAATCTACTAATTAAAAACGTTCAAAATTGAATCGCAATCTCATCTCAGCGACAATCTATGTCAAGAATTACAGGTAACAAACTAGATTTAGCTAGCCACTTTGTCCACGTCAATGTAAATGCATTATTCTGCGGGAAGCGTTCCTTTTTTTGGGCTATGCTATTCTAGACTACCTAGATAATCTATCTACGTGTATCTCAACCACGCCAGAACGTCTGAACAAATTTGGATGAAATTTTGCACAGAATAAGAAGTAAAATAGTCTGGCGTAGTACCTACATAGAATTTTTATCCCGGAAAAATCTGAAACTCCATATTAAAAAGAATGTTAAAAACAAGAGAAAATGATTTATTCACCCATACGACGGTTCCCGTAAGTTAATATATCAACTTTGACGCGGACGAAATCGCGGGCAATAGCTAGTAGAAAACAAGTCTGCATTAATTTGTGTTTGAAACACTAATGATATCATTAGGAGAAGTCACATGATAGTATGTTTATTATGAAATATTACGTAAAAGGGACAGAACCATTACTGTGTCCCTTTTTAATTATTACTAAAGTTTAATGACTCGAAGAGATTATTAATATAAAGTCGGTTAGATAAACTTTGATGGACAATTTAACTTGTGCTGTTGTGGAATTATAAAATACATAATTCGTTTGTCAAGACTGCTGTCTACGATCTTGAAATAAGCGCAATTACGCAGATTTGCAAATGATGCTATTTTCTATTTCTTAATTAAGGTATTTTAACATCAAGCCTGTAATCCCCGAAAGATTTGGCAGAGATGTACCCATTAGTACACCCACATTTCATCTGTTATGTTTAAAATCCCATGTAATAGGGGGCAAGCCTATTGCCATCAACCGGTTACAAATCCAGACTCCGAGGCTGCTACTGAGAAATTCCTGATGGAAAAACCCAATAACACTTTGCCCGACCTGGGAATCGAACCCAAGACTTCATGTTCAGCAGTCGCGCTTTGCGTCCACTATACCAACAAGGGAGTTAAAGGTAAGGTAAGGAAATTTTTATTTAAAACAAAACCCAATTAGGTATATGTACGTACATATTTCGTTTGTAAAATGAACATCGATAAGCTTCCATTTTGCTTTTAACATTATTCGGAGTTGCAAAATTCAGTGAGTCATGAAATTACTTCTATATCTAGCTAGTATTTTAGCGATTGATTTATGTAGTATAAAAAATATAAAACAATGCTATATTTTAAGCTTAATATTGTCAAAAGGTGTTCACGATGCCCTTCATTGTATTTAATTTGTTATTTTATATTTAATACTAGCTTTTGCTATCTATATGTAATACATTATTTGTCTAAATTACATTATTATCCAGTAAACAGTTTATGCAGGTACTTACATCACAAACGTACCTATACTTAAAATTAAATGCCATCAAAAACAAAACTTGTAAAAAAAAACAAGTCTCGCAACTCAGTCAGCGCGATTAATATCCAAAATTCAAAACAATTACTTTAAAAATTAAAGAAATTTTGGAATTTTATTGTTTGACGTTGCTCGTTTATTTTATTTCGTTACTTTTTCAAATCTGTGACACAGATGAATTTTGTTTACAAAGTGAAATTTTTTCGCAACAATATAAAATGTTGAATGTCAAATTCCGGTTTCCACAAAAATATTATTCACACGTACCTAAATGTATGATTCAATTCTTGCTCGTACTTGCTTGGTTGCCAAATTTCATCCTAAGGAGACAACAGGAAGGAAAATAAAATATATTTCACTTCAAATAAGAAATAATTTCAACGGCCACAATTTTGCGAACCATGAAATTGTTTCCATTTTTCCCTCTAAATCTACTTTACACAAATAATCGTGGTATCTCATTCGGTCACTTGGCTTCTGTTCAAATACCTATGTACGTAATTTGTTGTATTCACCTACATTAATTGTTATAATATACATTGTGTCTATAAGAATCACCACCTGTCGCTAATTCAGTTTATGTACGGACATCGGCAATAACATAATTAGATTAGTCTGTCTAGACTACTCGTGTGTCGCAACTGCTAGGTAGAGTTCGATTTCCAAGTCGGGCAAAATGTTATTGGATTTCTCCATCAGGAATTTCTCAGTAGGCAGCCTCGGATTCTGGATTTGTGCCCGGTTGATGGCAATAGACTTTGACTTAAACTTACCTGGCGAAAT
This sequence comes from Hoplodrina blanda, assembly GCA_949316365.1. Lineage (NCBI taxonomy): Eukaryota > Metazoa > Arthropoda > Insecta > Lepidoptera > Noctuidae > Hoplodrina > Hoplodrina blanda. The sequence goes on from OX438592.1 coordinate 11,111,103, forward strand.
ATGGGTATACTAATGGGTACACCTCTGCCTAACCCTTCGAGGATTATAAGCGTGTTGTTATGTGTAGTCTGTCTAGAAGTGTGTAATGCACCTAATCGTTGAACACCTATATGACGTCAAACTATTCTGATCAATTTATAAAGCGTACGAAAATGAATTACAATTTGAATAAAGAATTTGCAAAACTCAATGAATAGAATCTGGATACCTAGTAGGTACATTTAATAATACTAAAGCATTTATACGAATAATAATTGTTGACGCATTTCTCAATTTCTTTTCGTTGTGTGTATAAAAATGTACCTCGTACATAATGTTTAACAAAATGAGACATCGATTTGGTCACACAAATCGATACCGATTGCCCCCCAGACGATTAAAGCAACACACATCATATCACGCGATGTCCACAGTTACACGAAATATTACCGGTCACTATATTATCGTACTCATTAGTTCAATATATTGCTACGAGCGGCGACTATTATAAGATATCTTGCTAATAATCATAACTATGTCATGTCTAGCCCACTCTTTTGGTCTATATTCAGAAATCTGTACTTAATATAATACGGCTGAAAAGTTATTACACGAGTGCCCCAAAAAAAGGAGTGTTATTACACGACTGCCCCAAAAGAAGGAGTGTTATGTGTTCAGGGTTAGTGTATGTATGTATGTATGTGAGTTTGTTTATTCCACCATAACTTTTAAACGCCTGAACCGATTTAGATGTATGGGGTATCGTTACAATCCTTGCATCGTTCCGAGTAACATAGGCTAGTTAAAATAAAACCGGTGTGGTCACTTTAAACCAGCCTCAATTTATTTTTTTAATGAATCTGGTCGTGTCTATGTTTATCGTCTAGAATTTGACAAGTAGATTTAAAAAATATATAACACTGTAAATAAAAAACGTCGTAAAAACTGACGAGTAAACAAAGTACAAAAATATGTGCAATTTTTGCAGTCGTGTTTTTTAATTTTAAATATAGTAGCTTGTTTTGTTTGTTTGTTTATACAGGAACTACCAGTCGGATTGGAAAAAAATATTTTTGTATATAATAGCCAGATTCATGAGGAATAGTATAGGCTTTATAACATCACGCTACGATACACAGGAGCAAAGCAGTAACCAAACACGTAACTCAACGAGGATGAAACTGCGGACTATATCTAGTATTAGTATAAGATTAAAGTCTAGTCTAGCTCAGTTTTATTAAAAAATATCTCTGAATATTTTTGGATTAATAACCGTATACAAGAGCCAAGTAAAATAGTTTTATTTTTTCATATTTCTTGGAAGAGACACGTCGAGCTATTTTATATGTGCCACGCAATTTATAACTGCAAAAAAAGCGTCCTACTTGTATTGCCTTTTAACTCTTGCGAATGAAGCATAGTAAGGAGGAAACGCGGATAAAGAGATTTTCTTTTTAAATTAGGTATTAAAAAAACTATCGCTGTCGCTCTGTGAGCCTCGGAGTGCGAAAAGGACAACTGCAGATCTGACTAAATAGATAATTATAGCCTAAGTAAAAAGTCATAATTCGGGGGTTTGTCTCTCGCATATTTTCTTCTCTAAAATTGAACCAATATAAAAAATATTTCATAAACTGAAAAAAAAAAACATATAGGTACTGTGCCCCTATGTTTTTTATTTCATTAGTAGTTTTCAAATCTATGCAGTAGGCCTTTGTTCACAGCGGTGTAAATAGGCAATTTTGAGCATCTGTGGGTTCTAGTACTTATAAAAATAATGTATCATTTAAAAGGAAAACTTAGAAGCATAGAAATATTGTCTTGCTTTTGCGTAATTATTGGACCCCTTTTTCAACCCCATAGGGGAGAATTTTGGAAAATCCGTTCTTCTAGAACGTCTACTTACTATTATCTACCTCCCTGCCAAATTTCATCTTGTTTTCGTGATGAGTGAGTGTATGACCTTTCGCATTATATGTATTTAGATTAACTTTACTTTACAAAAAATCATCGCTTTAAAATCATAAACCAGAAACAAAAAAGGCTAAAGCGTTTATATGGAGAAATAACCACCCGCGTTTCCTCTCAAGACCGGCCATAGTTGTTATCAGAGCCTAGTGCCAGACTGCTTGTCTCTGCGTGTATCGATTACGAAGCGTCTGCAAAGCCTAGTAGCTGGCTGCTTTCCACGCGGTCAAGGCTGACAGTGCAGACTGGAGCTACACAGTTGAACTAAAATCTCTGTATGCACTTACATGTTGTTCGATTCAAAGATTTTTGATGCTACAAGTCTAATGATCTGAACCTTTTTGACGCTGTCGTGAGGCACACGATATTATTATCTGTTTGTTTGAAATTATGTTAATTTTCTTTTAAAATATTATTTTTACGTGTTTCTGTGCCAAATAAACATATTTTCTCTCTTTCTTTTATTTTCCGGTCAAATATTTCATGATATTTCTTCCATATTTATGAAAAAATAATGTCCTCCACTGACCGAATTTCGGTCACGGCTGCCTATCTCATGGAGACTAGCCAAGTGCGCAATAGATATTATAGTGCACAATTAGTGTTTGCGTAAACTCAGGTGCACTCCCTATTTCCTCATCTTAAAGTCCGATGGGACGGCAATCCAACACCCGATCAGGCGCACGACCAACGGCTTTACGTGCTTTCCGAAGCACGGGGGTGTCACACTATCATCTTTCCAACTCCAGACTGCTAGTAAAGAATTCCTAATGGAATAACACTTAACAGTCGCGCTGGCGACGACGAGACCAACGGTGCAGTCTTTGTTCACGCCAACATGCGTACTCCTTTATGAAACTCCTTTAATTAAAAAGAAGAAAAGTTTTCATTTGTTTTTCTTTTTTGACAGCAGAGAAAGATTCGACATAAAGATGTTTTATTATTATTTTTCGACCTATTCTAATTGAGTAGTTGACACCACCAATGAATTGACCTACTTTTATGGAATGTCAAAACGCGATTCGCCCATACATTTTATATGGCAATATCAAACTGTGACATCACTTATTTGCCAGCTTAATTGACTTACTTACTATTTATTGATTTCAAAGCCACAGAAGTTGTGTCTTGAAATTAAAGCTTAAAGGTATCAACTACCCAATTATTAATTGTACATTTAATTTGACTATGACAATTTTATTTGTCTATCTCACCCGCATGTCACTACATATTATAAAATAAAGTCGCTTTCCCTGTCTGTCTGTCTGTCTGTCTGTCCCTATATATGCTTAGATCTTTAAAACTACGCAACGGATTTTGATGCGGTTTTTTTTAATAGATAGAGTGATTCAAGAGGAAGGTTTCTATGTATAATACATGCACCCGTGCGAAGCCGGGGCGGGTCGCTAGTATTACATAAATTAAAACTCAACTAATAAAACACTACTTATAAATTGCCAATGTATTAGTTCCCGTTGTTTCTCAACTCCATGCATGAGCACAGTTGCCAGCTTTGAGGTTTTAATTACAAGCTTATAAACTAGAAGTAGTATTACATGCTCGTAAAGTTGCATAATAACAAACTTTGCCCAGAAGATACAAAGAACAAACAAAATGGTTAATGGTAGTTTATTATTTAGCTTCCAACGCGGACTATAAAATATGAAATAAGTAGGACATTTATTGGGACAGGTAATTTATAATATCGTATGTTTTATTGTATAAGGGTGTGAAGGGCAATAAACCCGCTTTTTAGGGTTCCGTAGTAAACAAGGAACCGTTATAGCACAGGTTATAGTTTCGCCATGTCCGTTTGTAAGAAGTCTTTCGATAGGTCTTTGAAAAATACTGTGGGTGTATGAATAATGATATTCATTACTGCCTTTTCTTCCTACCCAATTACTGCCTTATCATATATTACCTTTCACACGCGTTCAACATTGAATATAAAAAAATAATAAGAAGAAGCTGAACACTGTTATCATGACTTTGATAACGACCTATATATTTGAATAAAGAATCCATCTCAGACACATGTAACAGCTGCAAACATTTCCCGGCCGTCTATTTTCCCGTCATTCATTCAACACTCTCAAAAAACTCAAACGTAATTCGAAGAATCGATTCAGAAATCGGTTGAGTAATCGAGTATTGTTTACTGACAACTTATTGTAACAGGTGCACCTCTAGTAAGATTTATTATCATTATGGTATCGAAGATTCTTTTCTACGTAATTTTTTGACAGGAATTAACGATGTGTATTTAATAATAAAAATGCCAGCCTATTACTGTCCCACTGCACAGTAAAGGCCTCTTGTCATGCAGAAAAGGCACGAGCATTGACGGGTAACGGCTGAATCAATTTCGATGAGGAGCGGAATGAAATAATACAGAAACCTATTATCCCATACCTAAGTACTAAAATCGTCGACCACGCCACCGTTAAATAATTTACGCTAATCAATTGACATAGTTTTTCTGAGCTATCAAAACGCAATTCTTCCAAAGATTTTGTATGGCATTAGTAAACTGTGGCGTCCCTAATTTGCCAATTCAATTAACTTTTGATTGATTTCAAACCTACTAAAAATCTAATTTGACAATAACTGCTTATGCTTAATATTGTTAATTGTACTTCTTCTTAGTTAATTTTTTCTTGTAAATGATTTGTAGTGCCTTTAGTTAGGTACCTAGTATTTGTAGATTATTAAATTAAGCTGCTTGATGGTATGTATAACAGAAAAACTATATTGAGAGCTTATTGAGAGTTAAGTGAACACTACCTTGCGGTAAATAGTTCTAGAAACACGTTTTATTGCGAGCGCGCTCTGTAGCGGAGTTAACACTGAAAATTAAACGGGTTTTAAGAGCTAATTTTAAGTGATTTTTTAAGAAGTTATTGGTTATTGGTGTCAATTACCCAACCCTAGCAAAAACTAAATCCTAAAAAAACAATCATAAACAAAAACCATAGACAAAATACAGAAAGTGTATAAAGGAAATTAGAACAACAATGACGACATATTATTCGATTCCGGCATGAAGAGAAACGAGGGCTCCAGGATAATGGAGGAGTATAATCTATCAAATAATAAGGTCATGTCGAAATCTGTGAAATCGACTCGTACAGTTTACACTTACACAATAGATGACTACGACAATGGCAGATGTAAGTCGACTTACAATCTTTATTTTTTATTTTATTTATTTGACTTAAAGCACGATAAGCCGTTGGTCCCGGCTGTCACACGTGGATCTTTGACAGTCGTTACGAGTCGTCAGAAGCCCGAAAGTCTGCCAACCAGTCTTACCTAGGGGTATCGTATTACCTAGTTACTGGGTTGTGGAGGTCAGATAGGCAGTCGCTCCATGTAAAATACTGGTACTCAGCTGCATTCGGTTAGACTGGAAGCCGACCCCAACATAGTTGGGAAAAGGCTATAGGCAGATGATGATGATTTGGCTTACCAACAGTTGAATACACTGATACAAAGATATGATACACTGATATAATAATATGAGATACATCCAATATACTTCTTATAGACTAGTGTACCAATTTCTTACAGGTAGGCACATCATGCATTATTTTTGCCGTTGATATTGGGCACCTACTTAAAATAAGATGAGTTCTTATACTCACCGAACATAATTATGTTTTCGGAACAAATTCCAAATTAAAGCCAAAATTAAAATCACAAATCACATAAAATCAAATCAGAATTAAAATAGGAAAATAAATACTAAATCTTATTCGCCAAACGTATTAGGGATTAAGATTTTTTTGACTGATGATATTTCAATCTTGATCAGGGAGTACTGACTAGATTTATGACTAGGTTCTGTCCGAAACTTAGTTTGTAGACTTTAGAATTAATCATTGATTTCAGAATTCCAAATAGGAACAATGTTATTAGTAAAAATAAAGGTAACTTAAAAAACTATGTTAGTATTGGTTGATGTATGCAGCTGGCACAATGATTGTAAAATAGGAGGAAGTAAGTAGGTTTTGTGTTTGACCTGTATGTATGTTTGCATGTCCACGTCCGATTTTGATAAATAAGAAATGACGTCTTGATAGCGCGATAAAATTGTTTAAAAATGGATTCTTAACTAAGAAGTGTAAAATATAAAAACATATTAAAAATTAGAAAACCCGACTGCGTAAATTTTTTTTCTTGATTTTTTTGATTTACTTTTTTTTTAATAGCTCGTTTTTTCCCCCAGGTAAAGCAGAAGGTACCGAATATTCCCAACATGTCGCATAAGGGGTAACAACAAAACTTTAAGTAGGTAAGGAGTCTCTTTTGGGCACTCTCGGCTGCGGTAGGTCTCTGCCGACATGAAAATGTTTCATAAGTCGACTTTCAGAACTTCGTTATCCTCCTTTAACGCACCACGATGATGTCGTACTTGTAGAAAAATCTAAGCTTATAAAGTAACGAATGTATCTATACTACTATTATAAAGCTGAAAGGTTCGTTTGTTTGTTTGGTAAAACGCTCTAATACCAGGAACTGCTGGTTCGCAAGGACAAGCCGATTTTTATTAGTAAAATGACAAAGGCCAATTCTACTAATGAATCTAATGAACGTTCAAAATCTAGTCGCAATCTCATCTCAGCGACAATCAATGTCAAAAATCAGAGGCATTTTTTACAGATGAAGACTAAGATTAGATTACGATCGTTCCTAAAAGTTAGTAAAATTGCTCCTCTGTTTTGGGAATTTCGGTTAATTCAATTACACATTCTCGAATTTCCTTCAGTTTTCGTTCAGTTCTTGAATTTTTTATCATTAAGTATGTACAGTCTACAAAAGAGATGCAGGGTCGTCAGAAACAGTTGAAGTTTTCTTAGAAGCCGATGAATGTTTTTAAATATAATTTAATTTAAAAAGTAGATAATATACATTTTTTTATTTAAGTTAAGTTTCAATCGAAGACATCGAGTTTCTAAGAAAACTTCAACTATATCTGACGACCCTACATAAATATTTTTTTTGCTGACTGTACATAAGTATATTTTTAATCTTGCAGACGAAGTCCCACATCCTCCCTCTCTGAATTTATAATGTGGTGACCGGCTTTTAGCTTGCCAACCCAACCGAAAATCTTTCTCTTGCTAGCAAATTAATGTTTCGTATGGAAGATTAGAAGGAACATTGTGTATAATATTGTATTTTGTAATCCGTTGTTAATTAACGTTTGAGTGTTTCTTATTATACACAAAACATCACGCTTGTAAACCCCGAAGGGTTAGGTAGAGGTGTACTTATTAGTACACCTACATTTCGCCAGTTATGTTTTTGAGTCCCATGTAATAGGAGGCGAGCCTATTGCCATCAACCGGCCACAAATCTATACTCCGAGGCTGCTGCTGAAAAAATCGTAATGGAAAACCAAATAACACTTTGCCCGACCTGGGAATCGAAGCCAAGACCTCATCATCAGCAGTTGCTTAACGACCACTAGACTTCTTTTTGTCTTATTTTTATTTTATTGGTTCCTCCAGTTCTTAGTTACTTTTTCTATTTTTGCTCGCCAAACTTTTTATTTTGTTCGCGAGATGCAACCGTATCGTACAATTACGGAACAAAGAATAAATAAAATGTTGATATTAGGCAGAATTTAACTGTTTTATAAAGTTAGTGTTTAATTTACTTCGAAATGGCACTGTTAATTCTTCCGCGAAAGTTTTTCACAAGCGGTATGTTACCTACATCTTTGGTTACTGCTCCTTTCTTGTAGGTCGTGCCGTGATATTATACCTATAAATATTCTTCATGAATTTGGCTATCATAAGCAAAAATAATTTATCCAATCGGACTGGCATTTCCAGAGATAAGCACGAAAAACAAAGACACAAACAAAACAATTTTCAGCTTTTTTTTTTATTAGTAGAGATAATAGTGGTCAACACGTGTTGAGCATTTGTGAGTCATTTGTTTATATTTACTAACACTTTAATGCCTTTGTCACCACTACACAGATAATAACAAAACTTTGTTGCCAAGTATTAAAAGTTCCAAACTATTTAATGAAAGCTGGCAACACTGTTGCTCAACGCCATATTATATTAAACGACGCACAAATTAATTTCTCACTTTTATAAGAACAATTTTTAGTTCTTATTACTTTTATTTTCTAGAAGTTTCATGTAAGTACCTAAGTAGCTTTTCTTTTAGAAGTCGTTCGTTATGTAATAAATCATTCACTATTATATTAATATTAAGGTTTTTCAACCCTTAAATAAAGTTACTTAGCATACATAACACAAGTTATAACACTTAGTACTTAGGCAGGTTAAGCAGTAATAATTAGTTTTATTCTATAAAAATACCAACCTTCTAACTTTTTTTACCTGACTGCCTCGTTCGCAAAACGCGACTGCTAAGCATGAGGTCTTGGGTTCGATTCCCAGGTAATTAATTAAAAAATTAATAATTAATTATTATTAATTATTAATTATTTTGTATTGTGCGTCACTTTCACGTGAATAAAAGTTTTTCTTTCTTTTTTCTTTCTTTCTTTAGGTCTGGCAGTGTTATTGGGTTTTTCCATCAGAAATTTTTCAGTAGTAACCTCGGAGTCTGAATTTGTACCCGGTTGATGGCAATAGGCTCGCCCCTTATTACATGGGACTTATACATAACTGGCGAAATGTGGGTGTACTAATGGGTACACCTCTGCCTAACCCTTCGTGGATTGCACACATCCGTGTGGAAAAGGTAAAATTTTAAAAATTACCAGTACCTAGTGTCTTAAGTGAGCTGTTATCCCACTAGCCGGTCCGGCTATTCTGTAAAATCATCCTCTATGAATTTAAGCGAAACAAGCTCGAGTCGAGCTGCCAATCGCTAGTATCATGTGGGATGACAGCTCAATCTTACCTAGGGAGAGAGATTTTAACAGAATAGATTGGCAAGGGATTGCAGCTGACGTAAAGCTCACTACATCTGAATTCACTGAGGGAGATATAATCATACTACGAGTATTATAAAATGCGAAAGTTTGTATCGATATTTGTTACTCAAACACCTCAGAACGGCTAAACGGATTTGCGTGAAATTTGGCACAGAGACAGATAATAGATTATACTTTTTATACCGGAAAAATGTAAGGTTCCCATGGGATATTAAACTAACCTTGACGTGGACGCAGTCGCGGGCAGAAACTAAGTAGTGAAAATTATGATTCATGTTGACCACAGAAAATTAAAACCGTTGAGATGGACATTTTCTCATATCACTCTTTAAGCATCCATCCACCGCGGGCTTGCGGACGGCGTGTGATGGGTAGCTCGCCGTCCGATCAAGGACCAGGCCTGGGTCGACGGAGCGTTCTCTTTCACGCGCGCCTAGAGTTGTCAGCACAGGGACGGGACCCAATAGGGCTAAACGCCTGCCGGTGTTGCGAAACGTCTTAACAGGATACCGTGGCCCCAGAACGTAAAGGGCAACAGAAGGAACAGGGTGGCTTTTTAGTCAGTAAAAGTCTGACAGTCCCTTCCGCCCCACCCAGGGCGAAGGGACTCATTTGATGATTTTTACCAACTAAAAAAAAAAAGCATCCATCCATTTCGAATTCATAATAGTAGTAATATATATAAACTTCTCCATCACACAGAAAAAAATACATTCAAGAATGTCAAATCGAAACTGTTATTCAGTTTCTCACTTAAAATTGAAGCCTTGACGTCCCAAGGCACTGAATAATACTCAAGCTACGGCAGAAAGCGCTCTTAATAAAATAAAACCAATATTTCTTATTGAATCTGGGTAACTGCCCAATAAACGTTCCGCTAGCCCCTTTTACTGACAGCAAACTAATAAAAAGTACAGAAAGCACTTCAATGTAAATTCCTTAGCTTTATGTGAATATGGCGCTGGGTTTTTCGTAATTTCATGTTCTTAGAATGGAATGAAAGTGATAAAAGTGTGTTTATTGTTGTTGTTAGCGACATTTGTTGTGTGAAGATTGTTGTACTTTAAAGAATGGTTATTAGGATATTAACGGGTTTTACGGTGACGGTATATAAGTACTTTTATTAAAACTACTAGTGTCCTAAAAGAAGCCCGCGACTTCGTCCGCGTGCTTCTTTTTTGAAGTTATGTTTTTGGTTACTGCTCCGTTCCCGTGGGTCGTAGCGTGATGTTATAACATAAGGTGTAGAAAGAAAGAAAAAGAAAGAAAGAAAAATGTTATTGACACACCATGTGCACACAAAAAATAATAATAAAAAGGCAATAAAAAGAACAACAAATAAGAAATTGTGTGCCCCACAGCTGCGCCAAACAGACCCAGTTCAGCATAAAATGCCAGACCACTTGTTCCTGACGCTGGTTTCCAACTGGGCCTTTGTGTGTGGCGTGATTACGGATGTGGACCAGTTTTAATTATGAACATGTAGCTTAAAGATACTTAACGTAGACGAAAGTTACAAACTTTTCCCATAATTGTTATCATTATTTTAGTCAAAAATCTGGCTATAATATATTAAAAGACTTTTTCCAATCTGACTGGTAGTTTCAGAGACAGAAAGCGCAGTCTTTATAAAAAATCCCGTTTGGCACCCTTTGAGAACGGAACCCTGAAAATGGTTCTTATCTAGGATGTAAATTCTAAAAGGAACGTAAGCACTAGTATAAGATTCATCGTGTGTGGTAGCGTACAAATCTTCTTAGTTGATACGCCTCTACGCATACGAGTAAAACGACATCGAAACATATTCAAAATGTCTGTCGTGAGACTTATCTCGAATATTTTGAACATACTTATTTTTTCTTTTTCTTTAAGTAGAATATGGTAGGTAGTAAGGGGCATAAAAAGACACATTTCGTAAGTAAGTCACACACTAAACACATCACTAAGTAACTGAGCAAAAAAGCTGGGAAATGTCTTTTTCTTTGTGTGAAAAATCATTTTAAAGGGTCGTGCGCAATGTAACGCCCCCAAAACATTGTACTTTCGGGTCCATGCAGCAGTGTGGGCGTCGTGGCAGTATTTAAAGTTTAGTCTATTTTATTTTAAGTATTTTTATTTCTTTAGCATAACAAACAATTGCGTAATAATGCTTAATAATACAAAAAAAAACTTAAGTAATCACGCAACCAGCACCGTTATCCACCGAGTCATTGTAAGTTAAATAAAAGTTGGAAGTAGCAAGCAAGCTTTTGCATAAAAAACTGTCTAAGTATGTAGGTAATACAAAACTACATTATATGATGTATCAAACACTGTGAGAATAAGTTGAATACCTATGGTAATTAAAAACACAAATGACGTTATAGGGAATTACAGTCAACATTTAAAACTTGTTTTCTTAAAAAAACGTGTCAAAAAGTTGGAGATATGACCTTAAATATCTCCGTACTTAGAAGGTTTTCCCAGGTATGATCTAGATAGCCTGCAGACGACGAGCGTCGAGCATTGAGTGGCTCGCCGCTCAAACAGATGTTAGCATAGAAGACGTGGCCCAGTAGGGCCAGTGCCTGCCAGGGTTGCGGATTTTGTTCGAAAGAGTTACCGCGGCCATGCAAAAGGCATGAGGAACACGAATGGGTTTTAATCAGTAAGAGTCTGACACTCCCTTCCGATCCGCCTAGAACGGAAGAAGTCATTTGATGATTTCCCAGCAAAAAAAGGTTTGATCATAAAAAACATGATTGTAACTTTCGGTTAAGCGTCTTTTAAAACCGTTATAAACAATCATTTGTTTAAAACGGTTTTAAAACGGCATTAACAGCTTTATATATGTACTTAATAAGTAAGTAAGTATAAAGTAAGTATATAAAGAATTGTGATTATTATCCCGGCAGTGTAATTACAAAATGCTTGTCGTTTGGCAGGTATCCAAATAAACATTACATAATTCTTTATGTAATTGTGCTCTATTTATGTGTTAGTGTTGGCATTATTATGAACTAAAAATATTTTATAGACCTATTTTTCGGCGCCTCTATGTAAACTTTAGAGATTAATTTGCAACATTTTTATTTCCGGAAAACACATAACTCATTTGAATTCTCTTGAGTTGTAACTCTGAAGGTGAAGTTTATTTTAAGCCAGTCACCGTAGGGGCCCAAAGTACCCCTACACTTGCACTTTAGAAAACAATAAAAACGCTATTGATGCCGCGATAAACGTGGCCACCTGGCCACTGGGCCCAAAAATAAAAACCATTTTGAAACTCGAAACAACAACTGACAAATTAATCATCTTATTTATTTTTTCAGATTAAATACTTGTTTTTTGGTTTGAGCTTTTATAAACAAATTTTATTACATTTTATGCGTCATTTTCGCGTGCATAAATAGTTTTTCTTTCTTTTTTTTCAACTAGAAAAGAAAATGAAAGTCACCCATTTAAGAAGTATAATTTTATTACAATCGTTGTGTACAATCACAATTTTCCTTATTATATTTAGCATCACTTTACGATACAATAAAAAGTTTCATAATAATAACAACATAAGTCTCCTGCATAGCTCTCTTAATAATAAAGATACCTATATTTAAAACAACTACACGTCTGATCTATGTCAACGGAGCGATATTCCATAAATAAACTGCTGTTATAAGTGCTGTTTAACACAATCTATTATTTTGCAGATGTTAAAAATGTTCCATAACCGAAATTCCATACAAGCATCTGACTTTGTTTTGTTTGATTTTATTTCTTTTACATACTGTATTCATGGTTAAAGTAAATCTAAAGTGTGCCATCACGAAAAAAAAAATACCACTGCAGGGTAAAGATCTTTTCTTATCTTATATAGAGAAAGCACGAGCATTGATCACCACGCTTGCTCAAGATGGAGTAGCGATTTCAGACTTGCATCCTTACTAATACATTTAGTATAATTGCGAAAGTATCTGTCTGTCTTGTCTGTTACGCTTTCACGACTAAACCACTGAACCGATTTTGATGAAAGGTACGGGGTAAGTTTGAACCAATCATCTCCAAAATATTGTTACACAATACGATGAAAAAGTGGATTTACGTCACTTTTCTTGGAATATTTTATTCAGCATTATGTTACGTAATTTTCTATTTATAATTTCGTTTATTTACTAGGTTATCTCGTTTTCATTGTCTGACGTTTAGTGGCACTTCTTGAAAGTAATAAAGAAACCGCACATTCAATCTTAAATACGATTGTTTACGTACGCAAAATGTGCATTTGTTTTTTTTTACTGATATATACATCCTGGGATTTATTTCTGTTCAATCTTGGACTTATATCACCTTTAAGGCTGATTTACGGAGACGCAGGGCGTCGCGCGTCGCGTGCGGCGTGGCGTCAAGCGGCGCGAAAATTAGAACGTCAAAAATCGCTTCTCCGAAACGCACTCATACAACGCCATATATTTGAATGCAGTGCCGGCCGCGCCGCAAAACGCGACGCGCACGCCCCGCGTCACTGTAAATGAGGCCTTACTCATAAACGTTGCGTTTTTTCGGAATGGCATCTCGCAGGTCAACATTGGAGGTTCTTAGCTGCTTAACGGGACTTTCCTGTGGCGCTTTAAAAGTTAAGACCTCCAGCTAGGGCTTAAAACTTATAAACTAAGCGACTACACGCTAAGGGCATCCCCTGGGGGGTCGGACCGCAGCTAGGGCATCGCTGGGGCAGGACAGCAAGGAGGCAGACTGAATCGGATCTTATAAACGTTGTTTGGCGATGAATACCTATATAAGTAACTAGCTTATGCCCCTGACTTCGTCCGCGTCAAAGAGTATTTCTCCATATAAAATGTGGACGTTTCATCCCCTTATATAAAAACGAAATATTATACACTCACTCATCACGAAATATCGAAAACCGCTTGACGTATAAAGATGAAATTTAGCTGGGAGGTAGATTATAGTTAGTAGACGTCCGCTAAGAACGGATTTCCGTGGAAAATCCGTTCTTAGCGGACGCTTTTATATATTTAGATAGATATAAATAAAAAATCGCTTTTCCGGTTTGTGCCAGCGTCAGTACCCGTGTCTGCAAATCAAAGACGTCTTCTCGTATAAAGATATACGATATATAAGACGTCTTTGATTTGCCACAATAATAGGCTGGTATTATTATTGTCAATAAAACTATCTTAATTTTACTATACCTGCTTAACATTATCTACACTAATATTATAAAGAGGAAAGACTTGATTGTTTGTTTGCTTGCATTGAATAGGCTCCGAAACTACTGAACCAATTTGGAAAATTCTTTCACTGTTGGGAAGCTACACTATCCCCGAGTGACATAGGCTATATTATATTTTCAAAAAGTTAGGGATCCGTAAGGAAAATCACGCGAGCGAAGTCGCGGGGAGAGTGCTAGTGTCGTAATAAAGTAAGAAATAACGTACCGGCACGATACGTGAGAAACCTACAGATGTGAAAAGCTTTGTCTTTAATTGACCAATAACAAATAGACAGGCTCCATTATTCCTCCCTAATTATAATTACCGAGGTTTTCTCAGATTAGACTGGTCATAATGGAGGGCTATCTGCCTCCATTAACCTTCATCTATTTTTTTTTTATCAGCCCAAATCTAGTCATAGGCCGCAATCTATTTTTTTTTAATAAATCCTATTGGTCCGCATGATGATGCATTTTAATTTTATTTTTATGTTATGTATTATTGTTGTGTGTATGGATTATTTTATCTGAATTAAATGAATTAATAATAATAATAAATAAAATAACCCTAATAATAATGACCCTGTTCCCGATGCCGGTGGGATACTATTTTTTATATTTTTAAATGTTTTTATTGTTTTATATTAATATTTAAAAATGTAATTATATATGTATTAAAATAAATAAATGTGAATAATAAAATAAATTGAAATTATGTACTTAGGAAGTTTAGTATAGTATGTAAGTAACTGTGAAAACGTTTTTTATAAATATTTAGAACAAAAAAAAACAAAATCAAAATCAGTTTATTCGTTCGGGAGCTACGATGCCACAGACAGACACACACACACAGACACGTCAAACTTTCAACGCCCCGTCGCTTTTGCGTCGGGGGTTATAAACATAATTTAAAAAACACATAGGTACCTACATTTTTTCTAGCCCGACTGGTGGTTCCAGAGACTAGCGCGTTTAAACAAACAAACAAAAAACTCTTCATTTTATTATATTATAGTATAGAAGAAGATATTATTATTATAACTGTAAAATAGTAAATCATAAATCATAGGGACTATTTAACAAACAATTTGTCAAATAGGTAATAATATGTCAGCTCCCGACTTTGTTTGCCAAACAAAATAAAACATTATGTAGTGTAATAGAGTGATATCATCAATCACCATATTATTATGTTTAATATTTATATTAGGTATTCCAAAAACACACCCCATTTGTCAATTTATTGATTATCGTGTTAAACTTGAAGTATATACTTAGTACTCGTAGATGTATTATCATCGTAAGCTTACAAATATCGTCTAAGTAATCCAGATACTAATATTACAGAGAGGTAAAGTTTGTGACTGTGAGGTTGTACCTAATCTCTGGATCTACTAAACCGATTTTGAAAATTCTTTCGCAAATTGGAAGCTACGTTATCACTTAGTGCTATAGGCTATATTTTATTATTAATAAATTAGGGTCCGTAAGAAAATGAGGATGTCCACCGTCCTTCCCAAAACGGTGGACATCCATGAGAATTTTCCACCCCGGGACAAAAAAATAAAAAGAAAGATCTTAACCTCCATGGCGCGACGAGGCGCTTAATCTATGCCTACAGCATATATTTTTTATTGTTTTTAAAGCATAGCTGTTTTGAATAATAGAGCATCGAAATATGTTTTACCACATAAAACCCCGTAATGACAACAATTAGCTGTCATATAATATATCACTGAAACGGATCTCTATCGAAACGTTGGAATATTGGACCTAATTCATTCTTACCTAATAGGTTCAGGTATGGCAGAGTAGTATTGGTTTGTCTATTAGGAATTTGTCCGTAGCAATCCCGAGTAAAATTGTGCCCGGATATAATAGCAATTAGTCCACCCCCTCGTGTCTCGCCCCTCGCTAGCTCGTGGCTAAGTAATAATAGCCGCACGGGACGGTCCGTCAGGTTATGCTACGCTTGCCGGGGTTGGTCCGTGGATGGGTGACCATCTTTACACACCGAGACTCCTCCGTGCCTCGGAAAGCACGTTAAGCCGTTGGTCTCGGAGGTCATATTCTTTGACAGTCGTTAAGGGTCGTCAGAAGCCCAAAAATCTGACAACCAGTCTTACCAAGGGGTATCGTATTACCCAGTTACTGGGTTGTGGAGGTCAGATAGGCAGTCGCTCCATGTAAAATACTGGTATTCAGCTGTATCCGGTTAGACTGGAAGTCGACCCGAACATAGTTGGGAAAAGGCTAGGCAGATGATGAGTTCGCCCCCTAATACAGGAAACTTAAACTAGGCAACTAGGCTTTAACTGCCTCGTTGGTCTAGTGGTCGCAAAGCGCGACTGCTGAGCATGAGGTCTTGGATTCGATCCCCATTTCCCCCCGATTTTCTGTCAGGAATTTATCAGTAGCAGCCTCAGAGTCTGGATTTGTGCCCCGTGTGATGACAATAGGCTCGCCCCATAACATGAGACTTAAACATAACTGGCGAAATGTGGGTATACTAATAGGTACACCTCTGACTAACCCTTCGGCGATTACAGGCGTGATGTTATGATGACGTTAAACTAGGCAACTCTGTTTACTCTTTTGGAAAATACAGCCGTGATGGTGTGTTATTTCTAGGAACTGCGACCAACGACATACTACACGTATGTGCGTAAAAAAGCGCTATTAAATATCTAATTATAACGGGATCGTTGGCAGCTGCGCGTCGATACCACTTGCTATTCCCACGCCACGAATATGAAGCTCATATAACAATCAGTACAATATCATGACTTTCTATAACTGAATTCAAAAAAGAGATCGCCATGACGTACTTACAAGCTTCGACGCACATCATTATGTGAATAAACAAATTTTCCGTTGGTTTTTAATTTATTCTGGGAAATTTTCCCCTTTTTCTATATAGCTATATCTCTAACAACAATTGGAATAAGAACGTAGTGTAGCTAGTTGGACATACCTACCAACAAAGAACTCGCTTCCCTATTTATAATATTAGGTGTGGACTAGATATTCTATAGCGAAGACGACGACGCGCGTAGTACGCTTTAACAATGTCAGTATACATTCTACATCTGTATAAGTACCTTATTACAAATACCTGGCATTAGTTTATAAAAGCTTTAAATTTTTTCTAAAAATATTTTTAACTTTGTTGGAATTTCACACAAAAACAAGTGCAATACAACATTATCTCATACTTTTTCCTTTTTGTTTACTGAAACTGAACAAAGACTTCTCTGCATCGCATATCAGTTGTTAAAATAAAATAAAAACCATTTATAAATTCACCGGGTTAGAAAAAGATAAAAACATTATTATTAAATTTGTGTCTGTAAGGGTAAGATCCAAGTTTGAGACATCTATAAATATGATGCATTTTTACATATTATATTCATTTTCCTTCCTTTCTTTCTTTAATCTCGCTAAAGTTCAAAACTGTTTCTTAAAAGAACCACATAATTATGTATATAAAAAGAAGCGGAAGCCTATACTCACGAAGTCGGGATGTCAAAGTCAAATACCTTATGGACGACTTATCGTCAGTCTACAGCAGTTTATTGCTAGTTAATTGCCTTCTCATTGTTTTCTCTCTCTTCTCTGCCTTCTTCTTAGCTGCACTCACTCTCATCCACCAACTTACAGTCGAAAACTACGAGTAGAAATCTCAGTTTCCCAACAAATTATCACAAATGCTTTCCCTAATGACTTCCTTAATTCAAATAGTAATGTTTTGAACATACATTACAGCTGTCAGTTCCAAAGTGTACCGTATAACTTGGGTGAACAATGTTTGTCTAGCTCAGTGGATCGTCAATCTTAGTTCTAGAATTAACTGCAGAAGCCAGAGTTAGTTAGCTTTATGTAATCGGCTTCCTGGAGCCTAGCACGGGGTATCTAAACGTAAGCTTCAACTTTGTGGTCTAACTGACCGACTTCTTGACAAAAGAATAAAAAGCTATTTTACAAAAAAAGATAACCGCTTTCAAAAACTACGAAATCAAAATAACTTTAGTTTTGGAAGTCGGCGGCTTTGGTTTTTTTTGTTATGTAGGTAAGTATTGCCACCGACTTCCAAAACTAAAGTTATTTTGATTTCGTAGTTTTTGAAGGCGGTTATCTTTTTTTGTAAAATAGCTTTTTATTTTTCACTTTGTAGTGCTTGTGTATTAATGTTTGAAATCCTTACAAAAAGCCCTTTCAAACAATACCTCACACATTATATTTAATTTTGGAAACTGGTAGGACTGGTTGACGTACCCCTCCCCCCTCTTTTCCTTCAGTCAGTCATCGACTACACGTATAAACAAAGCAATTTCACTTGTTACGATATTGCTGCTGTGATTCTATGAGGAGTTCCATTCCATATCTCCGAAGTTCATCATCAGATATTGAAATGGTGACAATGGGACCACACGAGAAGCACCAGCTTTCAAATAAAAAAAGAATCATGAAAATCGGTTCACCCAGTCGCAAGTTAGGAGCTAACAAACATAAAAAAAAAAAATACAGACGAATTGATAACCTCCTCCTTTTTTTGAAGTCGGTTAAAAATGCCTGTAAATGGTCTAATTTTAATAAATGATTTGACTTTGACGAACGCGATAGCAATCGATTTTCAAATTCATACTAATATTATAAATGCGAAAGTAACTCTGTCTGTCATTCTGTTACGCTTTCACTGAACCGATTTTGATGAAATTTGGTAGAGGTCAGTTTGAATCAACAAAGAACGTAGGCTACTTTTTATTCGACTTCGACTTCGTCTGCATCCATAATAACCGATATTTACGCAGACGAAGGCAGGCAAAAGCAAATTGGAAATACCGGTGTAGCCAAAAAAAAATATTTTATAATATAAGTTATTAAAGCAACGAGTGAAACTGACGAATAAAATTTAATCAAAATGCTATAGGATATGCATGTTTCCGATTCGAAAATAGAATTGAATTGAATATTTATACAACAGACTCGTGCTCTCAGAGCCTCAAAGGTTTTTTTTATTTTGCTAGAACCTCAAAGGATTTTTATTATTTTTTAAAAGTACTGTCTAGTATTATGGTAACATGGGAATAGGATTCTTTCGTGAAACCAACCGTAGAAGAACAGTGATTTTGAAGAAAGTTCTATTGCTATGTCCACACCAGTGCGTTTTCACGTTCATCTTGCCTTTTCGTCTGACGCATGAAGCGCAATAGCGCACTAAAACTAGTGCAAACAGTGCATGCCCGTAGCGCACACTGATGACGATGATGACGCATGCGCTTGATAGGTACGAGATGAATTTAATGTTGAATTTGCAAGATAATCATGAAAGCGTAAGCGGTGCTTATCAGCGAAAATTGTTTTCGTAAAAGCGATCTTCGATGAGGAGTGCAGTCGATGAAGCATTTCATCGGTGAAGGGTTTTGCCCGCACCCACATGTCTGCGACATTTAGTCGGACCCCCATTTCATCCCCTTAGAGGGTGATTTCTGAGCGCAAGGCTACGTCATAATTTTAGCGCAATCCATTCAGTGGTTTGAGCTGTATGTTGGTGGATCAGACAGTCAGTTACGTTGATGATATAAAAAATTGCTAAACTACTATTTCTTACGACATAATATGTCGTAAGAAATAGTATGTCGTAGTTAATTATTCACAGATTATACTTTTCCCAACCAACATCTGCTCCATAAAAACATTGGTTCACAATCGTGGCAAAATAACTGTGTTATTTATTCTGTTTTATCACATACTCATAAGTAGGTAGCTATTAAAAATTATAAATAATAATAATTTAAATGTCTTATTTTTATAACTGAATTCTGTTTATTTAAAAATTAAACCACATTCAAAATAAATGTAGGTTTACAGTTAATAAAATATAGTTCTAAACTTTTTAATGTACCAAGACTATAAATTGTAATGTCTTACTCAGTTCTTAGTTTCAGACTATCGTAATAAAACTGAATAAGTATCAAGTCGAGACAGTCAGCAACTGAAGTCGATACTCAACTCATCCAAAATACAAGACCATAAATGTTTCCTGTAAAATAACTTATGGGAAACTTTTATGGTGCGGTATTATGTATGGTACATTAATCTGGTAGATTTAACACCTAGCTCGAACGTATACCATGTTTCGTGATCATGTTTTGCCATCAGTACTTTTTATAGGCATTTTAAAAGCAGTCTGTAGTAGCAAACATATCTTTTTTACCTACCGATGTAGGGTAGCAAAGAATTTAAGTAACCCTGAAAACTAGATTAATTTTCAATCAACTGTAATATTAGATTTTAGGTGGTTTGAAATCAGTAATTAGTTAATTGTGTTGACAAGTAATTTAAGTGACGACACAGTATGCTATTGCCTTAAAAAATCTTAGATGGTTCGGTCATGTTGAGAGGATGAGTGAAAGACGATTAACAAAATGTATTTATATGGCAGAGAAGACCTACACTGACTTTATTGGTGAGGTTCTTCAGAAAGGTCAGGTGCGGAGTACTCGTAACCGGCGTGCTTGTATGATATATACACACATCAAAAGTGTCTAGGGATCAATATATTATTATTACCAAATACATCTTGATCCCTAGACACTTTTGATGTGTATAGTAGTTGTATGAACGTAGATGAGGCGAAAGGAGTATGTAAGGATCGTAGCAGGTGGCGTTCTGTGGTTTCTGCCTACCCCCATGGGAAAAAGGATTGAGTTTATGTATGTATGTTAAAAAATCTATCGGGATATCGTTTTTTTTATATACCTGTGTAATCTTTGATAGTATCATACAATTATAGTGACTGAGCGGGGGGCGCGCATAATTATTTTCCTTTGTAGAAAGGGGCTTCATAAATAAGTTAAGGAACGCCTGCTCACCAGTATGTATGTTGCCGACTGTACAACGTTCATAAGTACACGTTACTTACCACAATAGATGCTAACTCTCAGACCACTAGCACAATCTATGGCGGTCTAGCTACAATTTAGAGATAGACTCTTTTTCTGATTTACTACAGCGTTTCAGCTACATTTTGTATGGTTCGAAAACTGGTTTACCGCTTACCACGAATGATGGTAAAGACGACAGCCACACTGACCTGAAAATAAAAAAAAGAGTTTTAAATTAAAATGATTATAAAATACACATACATAAACTCACGCCTTTTTCCCATGGGGGTAGGCAGAAACCACAGAACTTCGCTACGATCCTTACATACTCCTTTCGTCTCATCCACGTTCTTACATCTCGATTATAAAATATCTGTACATAATATGTATAATAAAGCAGAAGAGATTTTGTGTTCGTTTGAAGAGTTTTTATTTTGGTTGTTTATTTGTTTGTTTTTTTTTTATTTGTTTGATTGTTTCAACGCGGTCAACTGTGAAAACACCAAAATCTTTTTGTACTGATTTATGAGGAATAGTACCAATAAGTTTTAATTATTATATCACGCTGCAGCTCACGGGAGTGGAGCAGTAACAAAAGAAAAAACCACGCGGGCGAAGTCGCGGGCAGAAGCTAGTCTAATATAAATACACGGTGGAAATAAAGTTAAAAATTTTGTCACGACGTCCCTAGTTTCGTTACATAAATTCTAAACCCCCAGCGACAAAATTTTTCGTCGGTTATTAAAACAGCAGTATGAACTGAATTTGTGGTAAAAGTGTGTCACGATGTTCCTTCCGCCGTCGGACGGTGACTGGACTAACTCAATAATTGAATGGTTTAAACTTATACACTTGAGAGCAATAAAATCGCACACCCCTTGTAATTTGGTTTATTACTGATTTTTTTCTTAAATCTAAAGATATTGAGTACAAATCATTAGGCAAAATTAAAGAATACAAGCTTAGCTTTAAAAAAAACACAAAATTAAAATCATTGACCTTCACGTAACTTACAGAAACCAGTCGTACACCAAATTAGCCAAATTCACCCGTTAGCATTGTCACTACTTGCAGCCCTTACCCGCAGGAATAAAAGGGTGGATTTTTAATCAGTTACATACCGAAGGTCAACGTGATAACATCTCTACTGAAAGCATACGAAAAAATATGGATACCACGCCCGCAGAAGCCGCTCAAGTTACTGCCTTGCTCGAAATAGGCCATAATCAAAGTGAAGTTGCTCGACGACTAAATTTGAGCCGCTACTCTGTTCGTCGTGTGTACCAGAGGTTTCAAGAGACCGGTGGCTACATTCGGCGACCAGGATCTGGCCGGCTACGCAGAACATCAAAGCGTGATGACCGCTTTCTTGTGTCGAGGTCTTGTAAGAAATCGGCAACTGAATGCGGTTCAACTGGGATAAGAGCTTCGAGAAGTTCGCAATGTCAGTATAAGTCGGTAGACAGTCAGAAGAAGACTTGGTGAAGCAGGACTGACTTGACATCACCCAGCAAATGGTCCCAAATTGACCACAGCTCACCGACAAGCCCGACTACAATTTGCCAGGGAACATTTAAATTGGACGTATGACTGTTATGTTCTCTGATGAGTGCAGAATGACATTACATGGCCATGATGGACGCTCTAGGGTCTACAGAAGGTCATCAGAGCGATTTTCACAATGCTGCATAAGCGAACGTGTGGCTTTTGGCGGTGGATCGTGTATGTTTTGGGGTGGCATAATGTTGGACACTAAAACTGACATTGTATCATCACTGGGGCGAATACCGGCCCGAGATCGAGAGGTTTGACGGCTGCACGATACGTCGAAGAAGTGCTCGAAGGACATGTGAGGCCGCTTGCGTGGCTTATGGGAGAAGATTTTCTCCTAATGCACGACAACGCCAGACCGCATGTCGCTAGAACAGTTTGCGACTACATGGAAGACGTTGGAATCACCGCGATGGAGTGGCCAGTGGCCTAGGGGAGGGAATACACCTTATTAATAAAACAATTTGATCAAGAATTTTGAGTTTGATTTTCATTATTTCTTAAGCGAAATTTTACCCGTTTGTTGGGTTTTGTGCCGTAAAACCTCTTATGGGTATTTTTTTACACTGCATTTGATATCATTAGAAAGGTTATGAGGTAGACTTTCAATTAGTGTGTGTGTTTTTCAAAATATTTATTCAGATTCATGAAAAAAACTGCCTTAACAAAAAAAAGTCAAGGTGTGCGATTTTATTGCTCTCAAGTGTATTACCAAAGGTATCGCTATCTCTACAAGGTGCAGTTATAAGTAGGTACTCGTCAAATTCAAGGAGGTAAATAAAGTAATTTTTAAATAGGTCATTTTGTATTAGATCTTGCCAGCAAGATGGTAAGATTTTGCTGGGTTTACAGGCAGGGCGATGATCCACGCACGCACATAGTAATAGTCGCGCGACACTTGCGACACACGGGGCGTTTCTGTTCATTAAAAGAGATGTATTGTGAAATAGAGTCAAAGATTAAAAATTAACAAACTAGTATTTATTAATTATTAATCCATTAAAAACCCATATAAAGTCAGAAACTCCGATACACATACACAAACAAGTAGCAATAAATTCATTGTGATAAACAAATGAACGTAAGTATAATTTAATACACGAAAGCAAACCCATCAATCCTTAAGAACCGACAAAACCCGAGCTAACCCGAACACTCATCACCATTACACGGGGTGGCCGTTTATGCTGATTCCAATTAGGTATTTGAACCTTCCACAGATTGAATTATAACATAAGTTCGAGAACCCAACACCTCGTGACAGGAATTTAATAGATGTTTGCATGGCCAAATGGATGATCCATAAAGCTATGTCCACACCAATGCGCTTTCATATTCATCTTGCCTTTTCGTCTGACGCGTGCATGAAGCGTAATAGCGCATGCAATAAGACATGTGTTAAAACTAATTCAAGACAGCGCATGCTCGTTGCACAAGCTGATCCGTCACCGGTAGGTGCACAGATGTAGACAATAAGCGGCATGCGTCCTAAAGCAATCATTGTTGCATGCGCTTGACGCGAGACGAATTGAAAGTTGAAGACGCAAGATGAACATGAAAACGCACTGGTGTGGGCATAGCTTTAGTTCCTTTTGTTAGTTTGTTGAGTGAGATTTATGCGTTCAGTGGGACATGTTGTTCGGATAGATTCGCTTTTGTTGTCTAATTGATATAAGTGGGAGTCTCTGCCTAACATTGCGAAGAATGGAAAAAAACTTTTGCTGGACTGACTTTTCCACTAGGTTTAGTACCTGTGTTACAGGAGTCAGTGTCTTCGCCCTATTACAAGAGACGAGTTAATGCAATAAGGATCGATTTAAATCACAAATAAGAAAATGTAAAAATTGAGACCATTTTTTTAAAATAATTGTCTATCTATATTTTAGCGATTTGGAAGGTTTTATTACAGGTTTTGATAGGTAGCGCTGACCGCTCAACATCGGGTGAACCGTTGTCTTGATTGCCCGCCAATGATAAAATGGAACAGCTCCTAGAGTTTGTACCCTTTCTTGTATAAAGTTTAAATAGATAAATAAAAAGTTGCTCAAATATACTTTTACGAAACAATTCTTATTTAAAATCATGAAACACCTAAAATGTTTTAGCGGAACTCTGAAAACGCATCAGCAACGTTGTAGATTCACATTAAATAAATGAGTTGGCCATGGATGCGGGAACGCGACATGTTGATTCTTATGTTAGCACACTTTTTTAATATGTTTTCTTTTTATTTTATTGGAAAATAAATGTCTCAGATTTATTACTGACGATGTTAAATAAGCACTTAATGAGTTAGACAAAACTGTTCTTACACTTTATTTAGCTGCTAATACGCAATATTTAACGCCTATGAGAGACATACAAAATATATTATAAACATAATATAATGTTCATGAAAGTACCATAATCATAGTGAAGAAATCAACTTTTTATCATAGCTTTTGTCCACTACTGCTAAGCAGTATGTACTTTTTTGATTTATATAATATGAAACCTGTACTATTAAATAACACCCATTTTATATCTATACAATCTGGGATACAGGCCCATATAATTCTTGGCTATCTCCTTTGTGTTACAATAAAAATGGTAAAAAAACAATTTGTAGATTTAACGTAAATGTCTTATTCAAATAAGTTTCAGAGAGGCAGTTCTACTAAACTAAAACTAATCTTAATCTGTCAAAATTGCCTCTAATTTACCTAAATTTCGACATCGTTTGCCGCTGAGATGAGATTGCTAATAGAATTTCAACGTTTTTTTTAATTAGTAGAATTGACCTTCTAATGTTTACGTTCGTACTTTGAAAAATTAAATCCGTATTATAAGCAATTTATTATTACCTACAAAACTATTAATACGGTTAGAAAACATTCACTTCAAATAAAAATCTAATCTAAATAATTTATGCATTCTAATAATCCTAATGATGGTAACTGGTAAGTGAAGTGCATGGGTTTTCAACACGCGATGAAACAAATTAACGTCTCTATCGCTATGTTCGACGTTCACTGCTCGTTAATAAAGGTGGTGCAATGTTTGCTTGGTAAGTGGACTGCTAATGGGTACTACGTGAGGCACAAATAGACGCCTGCTCATATGGTGGAGTAAGGAACAAAAGAAAAGCGGTATACTTATTACGCTGTGTAACTATGAATAGACGAAAGCCGCAGAAACGATCCCTTTCTCCAGAGATGATTAACGAATTCGACTCGTCTTATAATCTACCAATAAACGTTTAATAATGTCGGGGGAACAAGGAGCTTACATATTAGGCCGGGGAATACAATAACCCGTTCCAAATAAAAATATTTGACATCGCTCGGAAAACCGCCACTGTGAATAGGAACTTAATAGACCCAAACTTCTTACGATGCATAGAGCAACACGGGTACCTGATGTTACGATGTTATTCATACATAAACTTACGCCTTTTTCCCATGGGGGTAGAGAGAAACCAAAGAACCAAAGAAGCTAGTAAACAATAAACCTAGGCTGTCTACAACGCATGATAATTTATTTCATTACCGAAGTAGAATTGATTACCAGATTGTTAAAATTTACGTAATTATACTCACTTAGGGCAATCTTCTAAAAGCTTAATTTGAATTTTCTGTGGAGTGTATTAAACGTGCTCAGACTATATATTATTTGTGGAGAACATTCAGAAAATGAATGGAACTGTATTTTGTCAATCTGCCTAGCCTTTTCCCAACTATGTTGGAATCGGCTTCTAATCTAACCGCGTGCAACTGAATACCAGTATTTTACATGGAGCGACTGCCTACCTAATCTCCACAACCTATATACTTAGTAACTGGATAATACAATACCCCTTAGTAAGACTGGTTATCAGACTTTTGGACTTCTGACGACCCGTAACGACTGTCAAAAATCCATGTATGACAGCCGAGACCAAAGGCTTAACGAAAAATGATGTATTACTCATGGTTTGTACATCTTCAATGTCTTAGACTCTATCAACAAAGGCAAGTAATTACTATCTTGAATTATTAATAATATTAATTTGTAAACCCACTCGGAGTTTGACTTCAAGGTCAACCATTTACTCCATAGAGTTGACAGATACTCGATTATGGGAACTATTTCGATTTTTCTGTGATTAGAATAGTAAAGTAGTAGGTACAATACAGGTGCGTATGAAACGAAATAGTACCACAGTCAAGGTCAGACGACCATTAAAATTTCGGCCACCGATCGATCAGCCATCTTTATGGTACGGTGTAACCGGAGTTACGGTATATTATATACGTGGCATATTTTATTACTTTCCTGTGACCATGATTATCACATATTAAATGCCTACTCGCGTCCTGCGTGCGAACGCTTGCTATGAATAAAGTTTATGAACTGCACATAAAGGAGATGGACCAAATGTGTCCCAGAGATATGTTACAGAAATAACATATGACGATTCATTTTATTAAAAGGAATAAATAAAAACACCATACAAAGTAAAAGTAATGATCAAATATAATCAAAAAATTTTTTCTCTTTAAACGTCAAAGGAGATGGTCAAAAATTATATGGACCTGTACCCCAGATTGTACAGATATAAAATGAATGTCATTTAATAATACAGATCTTAAGTGCAATAAAGTAAAAAAGATGCATTCTTCTCAGCCATGCACAAAAGTTGATTTCGCCATTTTATATTTCTAGGGCCCATATAATTCTTGGCCATCTCTAAATACCTAAGTACATGATTGTATAACGTATTTACCCGGAGTTTACACGCACATGTGGGCATAGTGCAGAAATTAGACTGTTGCTTACACCTCACATAACATCCGGAAACGTCAAAGCAGTATGGTCAGTACATATAATACAGTCCTCGCTTAACGGTCTCTTGGACGTCAAAGCTGACTGTGATATATATGTGTTCGCGGACGAACGGAAGACGATCTTGTCAGTATGTTTGGAGTATTGTGAGATAAGCGTGTGAATGTCGTTTAATTAAATATATACATACACACATAACGTCCCGCCTGTACTCCCCGAAAAGTTAGGCAGAGGTGTACCCATTAGTAAAGCTACATTTGGCCAGTTATGTTTAAGTCTCATGTAATAGGGGGCGAGCCTATTGCCATCACGCGGGCAAAAATCCAGACTCCAAGGCTACGACTGAGAATATATAATAACACTCCTGATGGAAAAACCCGATTACACTTTACCCGACCTGGGAATCGAACCCAAGACCTAACCTGCTGACCCACGCTCAGCAGTCGCGCTTTGCGACCACTAGACCAACGAGACAGTCACAGGCGATAAATAAATAAAATAAACAAACATCTCATTGACATAAACGAATTACAATTCGAAAATACCATATCCAGTTATTTAAGAATTGTGGGCGATGGAAAATGAACAGCGGTTATCTAGACCACGATAAAAGTAAAAAAGTATTTTTTGGTATAGTTAAGTCAAGAATTCCTCCCACTGTGTGAAGTTCCCATACCACACGAGCTAAGAACTAATGAAAACGCTTCTAAAACAGCCCTTGGGCTTATTTAAAATAAATGTGGTTGGTTTTCTTTTGAGAATTCTCTTTGGTGCAAGATTAAAAGGAATCTCTTTTAAGCTACTAATTTCATACTTGCTTGGATTCTGTTTTTGAATATTTGCGTAAATTTTGGGCTGGAATTCGAAACAAATGTTTAAAAGATTAGTCATAAGGTAAATCTTCGACTCAGCACCATTAACACTTTAATGGTCGAGACCCTTCCAAAAAGTAGTTTCGTATGGAGAAGAATGGACAAAAAACTCCATACTTCCTCCTCTAAAAAAAAATAGTTTTACAATACATAGTTTGTACAGGTAAATTAATTCTATTAATATAAGAATATGAAGACGATGTACCTAAAATAAAAATCACTATAAGGACAACAATAGGTACCAAGTGGAACAAATTAAGAAATGAGAGCTAAATTAATTATGTTTATAGATACATAGTGCTCACATGTTCACAATATTGCTATCGTAGACGATCACTCTTAACATTTCAAAAGACAAACTAACCAAAAGCAGAAAAGAAAAGAAGATTTTTAACTGACTTCTTAAAAAGAGGAGGTTCTATGTACTACATTATGTATTTTTTTTTTTTTGTATGTTCACAGATTTCTCAGCCAATTGTCGACCTATCTTCAAAATCATTTTCATCATTTTTTCGTTACTCCTGAGTTGGTCCCATATAATTTTTTGAATAAGTTGAAACCTTCGGAGATAAACAATA
This sequence comes from Hoplodrina blanda, assembly GCA_949316365.1. NCBI lineage: Eukaryota > Metazoa > Arthropoda > Insecta > Lepidoptera > Noctuidae > Hoplodrina > Hoplodrina blanda. The sequence goes on from OX438592.1 coordinate 11,139,875, forward strand.
GAACTCCTCAATAACGAACAGTACAGGTACTTAAACTACTTTTCTACTTTCAATGACACTATAGGCTTACCTCTGCAGTCATTATTTACGTCTCAATGAACACACAAAAGCCACTGTTTCCTTTATGAAGAGGCCTCGGCCCAATTCGGTCAAAGCGAGGGCTGAGTGTTAGCCTGGAGCAATCACGAAAGTACTCGCTAACTTCATTGAGATATTCTAGACGTGCCCAAAGGAAGTCGGTGAATCAAATCAAATCGTTAGGCCTACATATTACCGCAAACTTTGACACAATCAGTAGGAACCACTCAAATGTGGAAGGGAAAAGTTTGGTTTAAAGGTTTGTTAGGAAATCGTCCTTTAAAATTTAGCGCAGAACTGACTTTAGCGAGTGCTTACATAATATCACGCCTGTAATGCCCAAAGGGTAACGCAGAGGTGTAGGTACTAGGTACCCATTAGTACACCCATATTTCGACAGTTATGTTTAAGTCCTATGTAATAGGGGGTGAGCCTATTGCTATCAACCGGGCACAAATCCAGACTCCGAGACTGCCACTGAGGAGTTCTTGATGGAAAAACCAAATAACACTTTGCCCGACCTGGGAATCGAACGAAAAGATTATTATTAAAGATTAAAGAATATTATTTTTCGCTAAGTCAAAAATTCTTTAGAGCGAGAAGGTCTACTATTTACAGTTCACACAAAACGAAATCAATAGCTATTTCACATATATTTCAAATAGAAGAAGCATTCACAACGTAAATAATAAGCATCGCTGTGCAGCGCAGATTCCGGTCAGTTCAATTGGCAATTTGCCACATGGACCCGGCCTCCTAACTTTAAAGCTACCAGTTTTTGCCAAAATTGTATCTGGATACGGAAAAGGATGGCTGGAATTCTTTTTCATTTATTTCGTTTTAAAATTACAGTGAAGCGTTTTGAAAAAGGAACAGGCTGGATCGTTTATCCAGTATGTTCCTTTTTCAAAATGTTTTAAGAAAAGAGGTCAGTCTGGATTGGTTTGGTTACTATACACTATACATACAGTATGTTTTTACATACATATATAACATCACGCCTGTAATCCCCAAAGGGTTAGGCAGAGGTGTACACCCACATTTCCCCAGTTATGTTTAAGTCCCACGTAATGGGGCGGGCCTATTGCCATCAACCGTTCACAAATTCAGACTCCGAGGTTGCTACTGAGACTTCCCTGATGGAAAAAACCAATAACACTTTGCCTGACCTGAGAATTGAACCCAACCAGCAGTCGCGCTTTGCGACCACTAGAATAACGAGGCAGTCGAAGAATGTATATGCGAAAAATAATTATTTTATGTTTTTGTCAAGTTGTTTCGTTATTACGTATGTCAATATCGTGTGAAGGTGATAATGAACTTTGTCTGTTAGTCACATTTTACATTTTGGGTTGCCCTTTGTAAAATAATAGGTACATAATTGTTAAAAAATAAAAATCTTAAGCCATAATAATTACCCTAAGCACCGCCTAAGTCATGTTCCTTTAGCGTCAAGTTACTAAGTTATGCATATGTAAAAGTATAAGTAGTTCGATAACTCAGCTATACCTATAGACTATTAAGGAAACCCATTCCCTTTTCTTCAATAGACCTATTACAACAGAAGGAAATTGACTCCGCTCATTGAAGGAAAAGTTCTTCTTACATACATACATAACATCACGCCTGTTATCCCCGAGGGGTTAGGCAGAGGTGTACCCATTAGTACACCACCCACCACCCACTTATTACGCTGATAAAATGAAATGGGTTAGGAAGTAGATCATCATAAAGGATTTATTTGGTAAAATAGTTTTTAGAACACTTTTTGATAACTTTAATATTTTGTGTCCCATTTTACCAAACCTTCTATACTAATATGTCTACACTAATAATAATATATATATATCTATACTTATATACTTATAATAATATATATATATATAATATAATATAATATAATCTATACTAATATTATAAAGAGGAAAACTTTGTATTTTTGTTTGTTTTTTTGTTTGTAATGGATAAACTCAAAAACTACAGGACCGATTTTAAAAATTCTTTCACCATTAGAAAGCTACATTATCTGCGAGTGACATAGGCTATATTATATTTTAGAAAAAATAGGGGTCCGTAAGATATTTGGGTTTTTCGGACCCAAGGTGTAAACTCGCTAAAACTCGAGAACGGCTGGGCCGATTTAGCTGATTTTAGTTTTGAAATGTTCGTGGAGGTCTAGGGAAGGTTTGAAGGTGAGAAAATATGGGGTAGGGGTAGGTGTAGGGGTAGGGGTAGGTGTAGGGGTAGGGTAAGGGTAGGGTAGGGGTAGGGGTAGGGTAGGGGTAGGTGTAGGGTAGGGGTAGGTGTAGGGTAGGTGTAGGGTAGGGGTAGGGTAGGGGTAGGGTAGGGGTAGGGTAGGGGTAGGGTAGGGGTAGGTTAGGGGTAGGGTAGGGGTAGGGTAGGGTAGGGAGGGGTAGGGTAGGGTAGGGTAGGGGTAGGGTAGGGGTAGGGTAGGGGTAGGGTAGGGGTAGGGTAGGGGTAGGGTAGGGGTAGGGTAGGGGTAGGGTAGGGGTAGGTTAGGGGTAGGGTAGGGGTAGGGTAGGGGTAGGGTAGGGGTAGGGTAGTGGTCGGGTAGGGTAGGGGTAGGGGTAGGGTTAGGGTAGGGGTAGTGTAGGGGTAGTGTAGGGGTAGGGTAGGGTAGGGGGTAGGGTAAGGCAGGGTTAGGGTAGGAGTATTGGTAGTGTAGGATACCACGCGAACGAAGTCGCGGCGGGTCAGCTAGTATAATATTATAAAGAGGAAAACTTTGTATTTTTGTTTTTTTGTTTGTTTGTTTGTTTGTTTGTAATGGATAAACTCAAAAACTACTGGACCGATTTTGAAAATTCTTTCACCATTAGAAAGCTACATTATCTGCGAGTGACATAGGCTATATTTTATTTTAGAAAAAATAGGGGTCCGTAAGATATTTGGGTTTTTCGGACCCAAGGTGTAAACTCGCTAAAACTCGAGAACGGCTGGGCCGATTTAGCTGATTTAGATTTTGAAATGTTCGTGGAGGTCTAGGGAAGGTTTGAAGGTGAGAAAATATGGGGTAGGGGTAGGGTTGGGGTAGGGTAGGGGCATGATACCACGCGAACGAAGTCCCTAAAACAGCTCTTTTAATATGAAGTCGGGAAGTCGGTCTCAAGGGTAGGGGCAGGGTAGGGGTAGGGTAGGGTAGGGGGTAGGATAATGCAGGGTTAGGGTAGGAGTATTGGTAGTGCAGGATACCACGCTGACGAAGTCGCGGCGGGTCAGCTAGTATAATATTATAAAGAGGAAAATTTTATATTTTTGTTTGTTTGTAATGGATAAACTCAAAAACTACTGGACCGATTTTAAAAATTCTTTCACCATTAGAAAGCTACATTATCTGCGAGTAACATAGGCTATATTTTATTTTAGAAAAAATAGGGATCCGTAAGAAAAATCACGCGAACGAAGTCGCGGGAAAAGTGCTAGTAGTTGTTGAAGAGTTTTATTTGTTTGTTTAAACACGCTTAAGTATTTCTTTAACTTAAAGTTGGATTGGAAAAAATATTTTAGTATATGATAGTTACATTCACGAGGAATAGTATAGATAGGCTAAGATGGCTTTATGAGATCACGCCACGACCCACGGAGGCGGAGAAGTAGACAAACACGTAAACTAACGAGAGCCCCCTATTACATGGGACTTAAACATAACTGGCGAAATGTGGGTGTACTTATGGGTACAAATCTGCCTAACCCTTCGGGGATTACAGGAGTAATGTTATGTTTATGTGTTAACGAGAGCAAAAAATAACTAAGCGGACAAAGCCGTGGACAGAGCTAGTAATATACATACTTTCATTTTTTTTTAATATTTTATCACAATGTTTTATTTTTATTTTATAATGTCAGTAGAAAACGGAGCGGAGCGAAGCGGGGCAACAACGACATGGACAGAGGAACTTCCAACAGTGTTACTGGGATTACGTACTGCCCTGCGACAAGACAACAAGCTCAGCCCAGCTCTGATGACGTATGGTACCACACTTCGCATGCCATCAGATTTCTTTGAGCCACAAGACGCAAGAATCAATGACGCAGAGTTAGTGCGCCGTCTCGCTCGTACGATGACATCACTCACGCCGGCCCCGCATCGCTCACAATCAGCGGACAAACCTTTTATTTACAAAGACTTATCAACGTGTACGCATGTGTTTGTTCGCAACGATACCACCAGAGCGCCACTCACACCACCATACGATGGCCCGTATGAAGTTGTACAGCGCTACGACAAGTACTACAAAGTCAAGCTACCACTGCGCACATCAGTAATATCTTTGGACCGACTCAAACCGGCCTTCATATGCAACCAGCCAATTGAAGACAAATATCACCGCCAGGATGTTACACCTACTCAGCCCTGCACCACCAGATCTGGCAGAATCGTGAAGCCCGTTGTACGCTTCACTTAGAGGGGAGTAATGTGGGACTTACGTAAAGTTACGTATCCACATACTTACGCCACCAGATAACATGCCAGCCTCGCGAACTATTGCGAACTGCGGCGCTGCGCCTGGGACCGTGATTTTTGTAGTGTGCGGACAGACGACGCTATACGATGCGCACGCGCCAGAGCGAGATGGGTGCCCGTTCATCGTGGATTGTGGACGGTGGTTGTTTTATGTTTTTGAAAATCGATGTACTCCTATTGGTCAATTAAATATTTTTTGAGTGCTAACCTACCTACTGTGAACAATTGAAAATAATATATAAGGCAGGATATTTTACCAATAAACACATTGCGACGAATCATTCACTGCGATACTTGAGTTTTATTTAACACTACCTGAGCAGCCCCAACAAAAGAATAAAAAGAAATCCCTAAAACATACATATAGTCACGCCTTCTTCCCATGGGGGTAGGCAAAAACCACAGAACGCCACCTGCTACGATCCTTAACATACTCCTTTCGCCTCATCTACGTTCATACATCTCGTCATACAAGCACGCCAGTTACGAGTAGGTACTCCAAAATCCCTAAAAATGAAAAGCTAAATGCTTTATTTTTTAAGTTTAAAAAAAGAACTCTGTTTTCTCCATATCAACGATTTCGTTTAAAGCAAGTACATCGTCACCTCTAATGTAGGTACTCTCTCCATAAAAATAGGTACCTTAAAAGTAATGGCTATTCACTATTACTCGCTACTTGATAACGTTCTGAATGAATAAAATCTTGCCTCTATAAGTACAGTGCGTGAGACGCATAATTTTCTCCCTCAATGGAATATAATGAAAAGAAAAATTCATTGAAGCGCACCAATTGAAATGTGAAACGTGTTATTTTTCAATTGCAAAATAATAATATGAATCACGCAATTTGCACCCTAATTTAATAAATAGAAAATACGACTTGTTTTTTTTTTGAGTATGTATTATCGACACCTGATGCCAACGACTTTATTCTTATAAATCTTTTAACCTTTATATATGACATTCTAGGGTTGGCAATTCTATTTCTTAACGGCCATTTGATATAATATTTTTAGTTTTCATTAAACGCACAGTGAGTCATCTGCCAAATTTTAGTTTTCCTTTTTTTTTGTTCTAGAATTGTTTTCTTTAAAATTGTGTTTTTCGTGACTATGTGGTTCATAAAATAGTTTAATAGTAAACTTAATTTATTTAGTTACTGATATATTGTAGTTAAATCAGTATACGTTATATTATTATCACTAGCTTCCGCCCGCGACTTCGTCCGCGTCAAAGTTTATATATTATCCCACGGGAACCGTAGGTACCTACATTTTTAACCGACTTCAAAAAAAGGAGGAGGTTATCAATTCGACTGTATTTTTTTTATGTTTGTTAGCTCCTTACTTGCGACTGGGTGAACCGATTTTCATGATTCTTTTTTTATTTGAAAGCTGGTGCTTCCCGTGTGGTCCCATTGTCACCATTTCAATATCTGATGATGAACTTCGGAGATATGGAATGGAACTCCTCACAGAATCACAGTAGCAATATCGTAACAAGTGAAATTGCTTTGTTTATACGTGTAGTCGATGAGTGACTGAAGGAAAAGGGGGGGGGACGTCAACCCCCTACCAGTTTCCAAAATTAAATATATCGTGTGAGGTATTGTTTGAAAGGGCTTTTTGTAAGGATTTCAAACATTAATACACAAGCACTAAAAAGTGAAAAATAAAAAGCTTTTTCACAAAAAAGATAACCGCCTTCAACTACAAAATAAAAATAACTTTAGTTTTGGAAGTCGGTGGCAATACTTACCTAAGTACATAACAAAAAACAAAACCAAAGCCGCCGACTTCCAAAACTAAAGTTATTTTTATTTTGTAGTTTATGAAGGCGGTTATCTTTTTTTGTGAAAAAGCTTTTTTTCTGCAATAAAAACCTAGCCTGTGCGCTATTCCAGGCTATAATCTATCTCTGTGCCAAATTTCATGTAGATTTGTTTAGCCGTTCTGTCGTGATTGACTAACAAACATTCGTCCATCCAAACTTTCGAATTCATAACAGAAACACAAAACATGAAATCGTAACAATTGTCCTTTGTATTATCGGCAAATGGACATTTATCAGTAATAGAACTGTCGACAACACACTACCAATTCAATTCGTCAACGTCCACAAATATCTCCTGGATACAAATACAATGAGACCTAAGCAGAATTGTATATGCAGTCGATATTTCCAAAGGCTTTCATTTTCATGAGGAAGTCTGGCTTTGTGTTGTTTGAGTGCCGTCTCTGTCACTCGAATACCTGACGGTCATTCTCTTTTTAGAAATCGATATGTCATATTCTTAGATTATACCTATACCTGAAATTTTTTAATAAGTTACCAAATGACATAACAGATTTAAACTTGACACAATTTAAGCGAAAATTAAATAAATTCTTAATAGACAAAAATGCTACTATACCATTGACGAATTCCTTGTTGAAAAATTCACATAAATAATCCTTTTATGTGAACTTGCTACATTGTGTTTTAATTGACATTTATATTTCTATAAGTACTTTTTAAACATTTTCATTTTTAATTTTCTATTATTATACTACTAATAATGCATGCCCTTAGGGTAGATTTTTTGAGGTACTACCTATAATTCTGTAAGACCTATTGTAACACCAAAAATCTCATTAATAAATACTTTGACTTTGACTTTGACTTTGACCTGCTCTCATGGGTCTTAGCGTGATGTTATATAGCCTACATCATTCCCCATGGATCTGGCTATCATAAATTTAATCATCATAATCAATCTGCCTAGTCTTTTCCCAACTATGTTATTATAGGGTCGGCATCCAATCTAACCGTATGCAGCTGAATACCAGTATTTTACATGGAGCGACTGCCTATCTGACCTCCCAGTAACTGGGTAATACGATACGGGGGTATCGTCTGACTAGCAGTCTTACCAGGGATGGTAAGAATGGTAGTCAGACTTTTGGGCTTCTGACGACCCATAACGACTGTCAGAGATCCACGTATTACAGCCGTTTAGTTCTAACATTCAACTGAAAAATAATATTAGTGGAAATACGAAAACATTTGATACATAATAATAATAACGTGTCTAATTCCCAAAAGAGCCAAAACAAACGGTGACTGACCCAAAAGTTGTTATGCGCGAAAAATAGAACGATTTTTACGTAAAATTCTCCGTGGCGATTTGGGTACGGGAAATAGGTCCTAAATATTCAAGCAAGTGAATACGAAGACTTTGTTTATGGCAAGGGTCTGCTCAAGGGAGCTGTTGGCAATGTAGCATTACTCATTTTAATACATATTCAATGTTGTAAACAGGTAAACTCTCTCCAGAGATATTTTTTGTTTGTGAATATATTAAATAAATTAAAGGCAACAAAACGGAACGTGTCGCTGGAGGATTGCAGCCACCAACCAGACACCGCCACGCCAGTCGAGCTGTCAAATTTAAATGTAACGTTTCCGTGTCTTGAGCAAGCATGCTTACAATTGGGTAGTCGACACTCGACACCATTAACCAATAATTCCAAGACATAATTTCTTAAAAGAAACATTTTATTTTAGCCCTGAAAACCGTATTAATTTTCAATTTACTGTAAAATTAGATTTTTTGTGGCTTTGAAATCAATAAGTAATTAGTCAATTGAGTTGGTTCACAACGTCATGTTATACAAAATCTATGAGAGAATCGCGTTTTCTCAAAATGTACGTCATAAAAAGTACGTCAACTACGTAATAATTGTATTAATTATGTTAATCTTATTAAAAACAAACGATAGGTAACTTTTTTTTTGTAAATGAATAGGTTTTAATTTGCAAATAAATTATTTTATGTAATAAAAAACTTAATAGAACATGGTCCTAAATTCAAATCGTATGGGTTTTTTAATATTTTTGAATTTCTTACTTGTATAAGAGACTGAAAAATGTAATAAAGCGATCTATAAATCGATCTTCAACATCAATCGTTTTAGAACCATTCGAGACTTTCAGTATACGAGCTTCTTCATACTATACACATCAAAAGTGTCTAGGGATCAAGATGTATTTGGTAATAATAATATATTGATCCCTAGACACTTTTGATGTGTGTATAAGCACACAATACCTTAACAAGAACGTTTACAATTTCCATTACGCCCAGTTGTGCCAAAAACTTAACTAAAACCTAGTTGCTAACACCAGGTTAAATAATAAAATAGCCATATCAGCAACTAACTCGAAGGTCAAATTAACCCTTGCCTTCGCAAGTGAGCCTCATTGTTTGTATTTTGAATTTAGAATAGACTAGTGCTGCGACCTAAAAAAGTTCTAACATTTAAGTGGTATCGACGATTTGGCTCAACCTTGGCCTAATAAAACCGCCGCCGACCGACCTGAATTTGCAAATGCATTCAGTGGATCAAAATATAACCATGTAAAATAATATTTTTAATATTGGATACCTGGAAACCGCTTTCATCTTCGTATTTTACGATATTCATGAAGTTTATCGAAATTTAATATCAGTGGGCGCTTTAATCTGTACTGAAAGCTAAAGAGATTTTTTTGTTAGTTTGTTTAGACGAGCTAATCTCTGAAACTACAGTCGGATTGGAAAAAAATCTTTTTGTATTCTGATAGCCAGATTCATAAGGAATATAGATACTATAGGCGATATTTATAACATCACGTTACGACCCAGACCCACGGCAACGGAGCAATACGCAAATATGTAACTTAAAGCGCTTGAAAAAAACCACCAGGTTGAAGTAGCCGGTAGAAGCTAATCCATACTTCCATACTAGGTAATATTATACTTAAATGCGAAAGTAACTCTATGTGTCTATGCGCTTCCAAGACTAAACCACTGAACCGATTTTGATGAAATTTTGGTACGAGGTAAGTTTGAACACCAAGGAGCACATAGCCTACTTTTTATTCCGCGACTTCGTCTGCGTGCGCGATAACCGACATTTAATTGCGGACGAAGTCGCGGCCAAAAGCTAGTATTCATAGTAATAATTGCTATAAAAAAATTCATTCAAATATTATCTGCTGGTACCATGGGTAGATGAATTGAAAATGTTAATTAATTACATTAATAAAACACAAATTTGACGATACAATTAATATTTTCATCATTTCGCCAGCAGCATTCGCGGTCGAGCTCAAACCACAACGGTGCCTATCTCTGAAAACATTGCTAACAATTATTTTATAACCAGCCTACTAGTTTTTATTTAAAAATTAATATCTGGGATATTTTTTTCACCAAGTATTACAAATCTATACATATAAAATGCTTTGTCCTGAACGAATGACTGACTCACTGACGGATCAACGCACAACCTAAACCGCTGATCGTAGAGACCTGAAACTTGGAGGGTGTGTTCTTTGTAGGCATCCGATTAGAAAGGAATTTCCGAAATTCTACCACTTAGGGGATGGAAAAGGGGGTAAAGTTTAACGTAAAAAAACAAATTTAAAATTCTTTTGGAACTATTTTTGACTTCTACGCGGACGTAGTTGCGGGCATAAGCTAGTACAAAACTAAAATGGTGGTCGGCTAGTCATTACTTGTTTTACGTTTTCGCTTTTTTGCTCAAAGCTATTGAGGAAAAACGTTTAATGTTTACAGCCATTTGTAAATACGGCGTGAACAAGATTTATCGCGTCACGTAGAATTTAATTATAATCTTTGATCATTACAAAGCCTCTACGCTACAGGTTGCACGTTCAAAGTCTTTGGTGTCACTAAAGTCTTTGAGTTAATTTGATGTACATTCAACAAAAGAGATAGGTATCCAAGATCGTCAGATATAGTTGAAGTTTTCTTAGAAACCGATGGATGTCTTCGATTGAAACTTGAACTTAATTAATGAACTGATTATTATCTACTTTTTAAATTAAATTACATTTGAAAACATCCATCGGTTTCTAAGAAAACTTTAACTGACGACTCTGCATATTTATCTCTTTTGTTTACTGTACCTGTAATTTACGGTGCAGGAAAACTACGTTAAAAGGTAACTCTGGCAATAATTGGTTAAATTAAAAGTGTCTCAGATTAGTCCGGATTAACGGGCAGACTTAACAGGGCCTGAATTAAAATTAAATTGCATACCTACACTAAAACATTAAGCTCTGCCCTCGACATCAACCACGTAAAAGTGTATGATAATGTAGATTTCTATTCGCAAAAGAATTTTCGGAATCGGACGAGTTGTTCCGGAGATAAGCGTGTTCAAATAAAATAAAACCAACTCTTTAGCTTCATAATATTACTATAGAAATACGCTATACTATTTAATATTACTATAAAATTAACACCCATAACCAACCATAACAATAGCTTCGTTGATCTAGTGGTCACAAGGCGTACTGAGCATGAGGTCTTCGGTTATTGAGTTTTTCCAACTGGAATTTCCCAGTAGCAGCCTCGGAGTCTGGATTTGTGCTCGGTTGATGGCATGAAAATGGAACCTTTTAGAAACATTAAACTAAGAAAATTCCAAGATCGTTAATAAAATCCAACTAAGAAAAGAATGTGGACATAAAACGCGTGATATCGAATCAAATACCACCGCCATTCGTTTTCTCTGAACGAACGGTTTAGTCGCACAAATATCTTATACACCAATCCATCTCATTGCTTATTCAAAGCCGAAAAGCCTGACATACAGGATATATAGTGCCGTTCGTACAGTTCTAGGTATTCGCGCATTTTCGTAGCAACTAATCTATCTTCTATACATATAAAATGCTTTGTCCTGAATAACGGACGGACATACGGATCAACGCACATCCTAAACCGCTGATCGTAGAGACCTGAAACTTGGAGGGTTAGTTTTTTTTTATGACGTAGGCATCCGATAAGAAAGGATTTTCCGAATTTTTACCCCATAAGGGTTAAAAAAAGAGGGCAAAGTTTGTATGGGACAACGTGATTCTTTGGTCCAATCTACGTCCCATAAACATTTTTTCCCCTAAGCGGATAAAACGGGGGTCCGTTATTTACGCGAACGAAGTCGCGGCCAAATCTAGTATTTACATATATGGATGTTTACTATCCAATACACGGAAAATTAATTTCAACATAAAGACCGGATTTTCGATAATAAACGTAGGCATACCTACCTAGGATTTTTAACAAAAACAGACCTCATTTTAAGCCCCAGAATATTAAATAACAGCTGCTTCATCACGTTTCTTGCTAAAAATAGAACAGCTTCATAAATAACGCACCCAAAAGTTTACCGAACATAAATCTGGCAGTATTATTTAGTGGGCCTTTGAGGATACAAAGGAAACTACAAGGGGTTCGGAGTCTGGTTTAATTTTTAATTGATGACCCCTGACAGGGTTTCGGACGCCTTCTCTTTTCAGGCCTCAGGGAGTTCGGGATGTTAGTCTAGACCTGATAACTATTATTTATAGACAATCTTTATTTAAGAATTTCTAGGATTTTAGTAGTGAGTCAGTTTTAACTTCTGCTTTATTCTTTTACTTTTAAAGACTGGCTCGTTAGTGTAGTGGTCGCAAAGCGCGGCTGCGAGCATGAAGTCTTATTTTTTTTTTTTGTAATTTATGCTAAAAAAAAAGTACGAAGGCGGACTTAATACGACAGCCTTGGAGTCTGAATTTGTGCTTGGTTGATGGCAATAGGCTCGCCCCGTATTACATGGGACTTAAAATATATTGGCGAAATGTGACTGTACTAATGGATATACCTCTGCCTAACCCTTCGGGGATAATAGGCGTGAATTTAAGTATGTATGTTAAATTACAAAAAGTCATAAATTATGTGCCTGTGTTAGCAACTAACTCTTAGTAAAAATATGATCCTGGTTATCGCAAGCGGACCTTAGACAACTCTTCTTATTAATCCCACAAAGTTCTTAACTAAAATAACCAAGTTTCTTAACTTTATATTGATTTGTAATAAAACTAGTGCCTTACAACTAACTTACAACATAACTTTTACTAAGTAAAGCAAAAATCAATAAAAGACTATAACACTTGTACTATTTTCGTTCTACAAATAGGTGGAATATTGAACAAGAGCCCCAAAGTTTGACACTTTATTTTCGCTGTCTAAAAAAGTTCGTGATCATATTACCAATCCAGGTGTATCAGTCTGACTAGATGCAGTTTATTTCAGTATTAAATATAACTCTAGTTGGTACTCCTGCAATATCTATTTATTTATTTATAATGTAGTGTTATAACTCAATGTTATTGTTTATAAATTACTAGCAACCTGCCTCGGCTTCGCACGGGTGCAATGTAGGTAGATACATAAATCTTCCTCTTGAATCACTCTATCTATTAATGAATTAAAATCGTATTAAAATCCGTTGCGTAGTTTAAAAGATCTAAACGTAGAAGTATACGGCAGGAAGTGACTTTGTTTTATACTACGTAGAGATGAGTAATACAATTTCCTTTTTTAGATAATTTAATTGTCTTGTTTTTGTTACTTTTTGGTTATGTTATTTTTGTTTAATAGCTTTTATTTGGAGAATTAGGTACAATCTAATTTATAATTTTTATTGCAAATGTTTCTCTCTATTAAAAACCAAAAATAGAATACCGGTGATCTTCAGAACATCAGTTGGTACTCCTAGATACCAATTTCCTTATGATAAGATCAGTTTGACTGTCCGATTTCTGAAGCATGGAAAGAAATAAAGTGGTTTTGTTGATGTAGGTTATGTATTGTAGCTATACCTACATATATATAGCGAATTCCAAACAGAAGTCGTCTTTTAATATTTTGATCGATAAGTAATTAAACTCACTGCAATTGTATAAACAGGATAAGGGAGTTCATGTCTAGGCTGACCAAAATATGACTAGACTTTTTTATATGGAACTCACCGCCGATAAAGATTAATTAAGAACAGTCACTGTATAAAACTTACAAGCAACAATAGGCTCATCATCATCTACCTAGCCTTTTCCCAACTATATTGGGGTCGGCTTCCAGTCTAACCGGATGCAGCTGAATACCAGTATTTTACATGGAGCGACTGCAACAATAAGCTAAAATACTAAAATTAATTATTTAGTAGGTACTTATATTTTCTTGGCTCAATAAGCTCTGAAAGCTGAAACACAGATTACGCCTAGTTTGGTGTCTTTTACATGGAGCGACTGCAACAATAGGCTAAAATACTAAAATTAATTATTTAGGTAGTACATTTTCTCGGCTCAATAAGCTCTGAAAGCTGAAACACAGATTACGCCTAGTTTGGTGTACTGTCTAAACTTTTGTGTACAGAATCATTTTTTTGTAAAGCATTATGTAAACACTTAACTCATTTTTTTGGGGAATAAATTATTTAAAATTCATTATTATACAGATTGCGTTTAGTATAGTAAATATCTCCTGTTTTCATCCATTGCGTTTGTTGAACGTAAACAAAAATCGATAAAATACTTATTACGTATGCGTTATGGTAATAAGAATTGATGAATGATGACAGTGACGTTTTCATTATCCGATGGAACAAGCACTTAGCTTAATTTTATCGTGCAATTACCGAATGATAAACTCCAAAAATAACTCATAACTTAATCATGTTCACCTGTAAATTACAACAACAAAGGGGTTTAGCCTCTTTACAATGCCTAGTAAAATAAGTTGAAACAACGACATTTATTTGAAATAAGTTAAATTAAAAGTCACTTGGCATTAAACTTATATAATATTAAAATACCTACTACTAAATTAATGATTAGTAAAAAACTACGTTTTATCTATTCATTGTCGATCTAATCAATGATTCTATTATGTTTTTCAAACTTAAATCCTAAAATCAAAACCAATTACGAAATCTGATCCCCCTTTATAACGTTTTAATTAATTAACACCACTAAAGTACCTATACTTAATACAATATACTTTTCGATCTAAACTTGAACTTGAACTTCACTTTGCCCTTAAAATTACTGTGAAGGGTCATTGAATCAATAAGTTAGGGCGTCTAGGGTGCTTATTACAGGTGCACGAAATACATAGATACCAGGTATGGTATCTATGTATTTCGTGCACCTGTAATATACAATCAGAATCTGAAGTTGGACTTGATATAAAAATAAACTAAATTATTAATCTAAATTATCAAGTAAACACTATCGAGTCAACTCCTCGTTACAAAAAGCAGGAAAAAAAAATTTAGAACAAAATCTTCTAAGAAAATACTAAAATTTAATAAAAGTTAAATATAATACACGTACCTAAATGTCCATAAGCAATAATTAAGGAAACGGACTGCATGGGTGTATCAAATGCCGTGTCCAGTTCAAACTAAAACATTCTTAGTAAATCTCGGATTTATAGTGTTCGCGTGACAAGAAGACTTCAATTTTGCATGGGTGACCATTGAAGCAGTCACGCGTGACCAAAGGTCGCGTATGTTGTGTTTTCTGCTTTTACTTAAACTTGGATCGAACATGAAACATAATTTTTATTTAAAGTTACCTTCAATATGTTGTACAAACATCATTATCTAGATATAACGGCATGCTTCATAAAATATGATTATCGCTTTTGATGTTCGTAGCGACAATGATTTTCGAGGGTCTGACTAAATATTACAAACCTTATATTAAATATGAATAGATTCCAAAATAAGGCCCCAAAACGAGTTTAGACATAAACGGGTCAAAGTAGACCTTAGGGAGTAAAGTAGTCAAAAGTTTCTACGGTAAAGTTACAAACACACCTCCATTGCTGTTTGAAGATATGTTTCAGGTACTTACCTTATACCTACATGCACATAAGGTACACTTTCGAGTCACAAGTAAGGTGATTAAACCAGAAAGTCTCCTTTATCCAAAACAAGCGACCCGCCCCGGCTTCGCACGGATGCAATGAAATGTTGTCATATATCAACCAATTAACAATAAACAATATTAAACTGTACGTATAAACTTTTCTCTTGAATCAATTACTATTGATAAAAACTGCATTAAAGTCCGTTACGAAGTTTAACAGATCTCAGCGTACAAAGGGACAGACGGCAGGAAACGATTTTGTTTTATACTATGTTGTAAAGATGTCAATTATTTTAACTAATAAAAAAATAATTCAGTCCTTGAAAGCCACATAGGTCAACAAAACCCATTACATTATAGTCCATCTTATCTGTCAAACCAATACACAAAACTAAAAGTTTGTAAACTACTCATCATCTATAAGATAAAGTCAACTTACAGGTGAAAGTTGCTTGGAAAATTTGCATAAAAATTGATTCAAAGTACTTGTTGAAATATCTTACATACATCTACATGACATCACGCCCTGTAATCCCCGAGTTTTGTTGAAGTCCCGGGCACAAATCCAGACTCGGAGGCTGCTACTGAGAAATTCCTGATGAATAACACTGCCCGACCTGGGAATCGAACCCAAGATCTCGTGCTCAGTAGTCGCGCTTTACGACCATTAGACCAACGCAACGAGGCAGTCTTGAAATATCTTAATGTTAGATAATAATTACGTCATGGCGGGGGCACTACCGTGCCCCCCGATGAAGTTGGAGCTATATTAAGAGTTCAGCAATAAACTATAGCATTAATAGAGAAAGACAATAACCACTCCATTTTGTTGAACAGTCTATTTTTACCGAGTCATAAATCAAACTCAGTAAAGAATTTTTCATGTGGTTGTCAACTAATTTGGAAGAGTTGGGACACTTTATGAATAATAAATCTGTCTCTTTTAAACTCAAGGTTTTTGAAGAATGTCTTTTCAACTTTAATCAAAAGGATCTAAGCTAAAGCAATATGAACCCTAATGAAGCTATTCCATAAAGCTAGATTATGAATTCTTGGTACTCTGATTAAAATGAACGTGACTGTTATAACAATGGTTTTATCAGGAATTTCAGTGGAGTCTCTTAGCAAGCATCTGTATTTAGAACACTATTATAATTAGAATATCCTTACTAATATTATAAATGCGAAAGAAACTCTGTCTGTCTGTCTGTCTTTCTGTCTGTCTTTTCTTCACGCCTAAACTACTGAACCGATTTGTGTGAAATTTGGTACAGGGTAAGTGTGAACCCCAACAAAGGACATAGGCTACTTTTTATTCGACTTCGACTTCGTCTGCGTCCGCGATAACCGACATATACGCGGACGAAGTCGCGGGCAAAAGCTAGTCTAAATATATAAAAGCGAAATTTAAGGTCACTTACTCAGTCAGTCACTCACTCACTCATCACGAAATATCGAAAACCGCTTGACGTATAAGGATGAAATTTGGCAGGTAGGTAGTTTATAAGCTTTGTGATCGGTGGTTTTGCTGGTGTAAAAATAATAAAACTAAGAAAAAGTGGAAATTGTAGCTTATCCGATGCCTGCCTAGGGGCGCGTACCAAGCATGCGTTGAACTTAGTAGACGTGTGCTAAGAAAGGATTTTCCAAAATTCACCCCCTAAGGGGATGAAACGGGGTCCAACGTTTGTATGGAGAAATCGACGCAAATGAAGTCGCGGGCAGAAACTAGTATTAAGACTTTGATTTTACTAAATTTGTTTTATTATTTTACTAATTCAGTTTACTCTGTATATGAAACTTTAGGTTAGGATTTTATATTAAATCAACGTTATTCGATTTTCTTACAATAATATTGTCTACAATCGATATGTCAACAGGAAGGCTGTCGTACTCGATCAAAGCTGAACAATGGCCTGCCGTTGAATCCCGGCTGTTAGAGTTTCTACACACGAGCACTTTTAAAACGCCCTCTGCGTTTTTTTTATCGCGCACTAGATTTTTCACTTTGGACATTGAGCCAGGCATTAAAAATAACGCCAAAGTGGAAAATCAAAATGGTGCGCAATAAAAAAGATTCCGCTGCAATCGCCTATCGAAACCAATGATTTAGGAGCTTCGCTTAGTACTTAGAAAAACACTGCGCCAACGCATAATATAACAATGGCGATGGCTACACACAGACAGTGAATATCCAAGTAAACAGAATATGAATAAGATGGAGGATGCCACCTATTTTTTTTTCTGAGACAAGCCCGCACAAATCCTGAGCACTGAAACTCCTAAAAGATCAACAGTGGCGACCGCCAGAAAAGCGCCAAGATAATTAAGCTCGATGGGCCCCGGAGAAACGATTCAACTGTCTTTTATCCCTCAACGAAATTAATCAGCAAATCACCTACGACATAACACCTAGTAAGTAGTAAGATTCACTGCACGGCTCGTGCTATGCTGCTCATCAAAAGTGACAAGCGAAGCTCCTAGCTGTGTGGCATCGACCTTAGTAAGTAGATACTACTTAGCCAACATGGTAACCCCACGGTACTGTTATTTTTTGGTCGAGGTTACCCGAATTAAATTTTTAATGAAACTGCGAATGGCCTTGTCACTTAACGGGTATAGTACACACAGTACAAACAAAGTGTAGCTGTTGGAAATAGTAATATGATATTATGTGGTATATACCTACCTACTAAGTAATGGTCTATTATTTCCGATTTTCCATTTAGGTACTTTATAAAAATATTATACATATCTACATAATATACTAAATTAATAAAGCAGAAGAGATTTTTTTATTGTTTTTTTTTATTTGTGTGTTTGTTTAAACGCGTTTATCTCTGGAAGTACCAGTCGTATGGCAAAAATCTTTTTGTATATTATAGCCAAATTCATGAAGAATAGCATAGGCTATATCATTTTACGCTATGACCCAATGGAGCGAAGCAGTAGCCAAATACGTAACTTAACGTGTGTATGAAAATAAACTGAAGTAGCAGTGAGATTAAAAATAGGTAACTATGTATATAGGTATACACAACCTACCCAAAATTAATAACAATAGTGGAAACTCTTTGACAATATTGTTATTTGTTATTTGTTTGTAATGTGAACAGACAAAAATATTTATAACCTGAATTCATTTATTTATTCCATGAATTTATCTGTCCCTGAACGACAGAAATCACAAAAGGTTTTTAAAAAAATCGAAGATAAGACAGTTTCAACAATAACCGATTGTTCAAAGAGGCAACGATTGTATAGTGAGGGAAGACGGAAGTGTACGTTTAACCTCAGCCTAAAGCGACCGGAGCTGAATCGATGTCACAACGTACCAAGGTCAGAGCGTTGGTGCCACACCACGCTGGTAAAGGCTTCCCTACACACGAGCATATTTGGTATACGACAAATTGTTTTACGGATAAATATATCGCTTGCCGTTATTAATAAGAATAATAATATTTATTTATTTTCTCCCGACAAGTAACATACGATTTAATTTTTTGAAACATATAAGATATATTTGTTTTTATTTATTTATTTAAACTTTAAGCAACACAAACAACACTAAAAAATATGCTAAATGTGTTAGGTACATCTACATTATAATGTTAGGTACATTATAACGTAGATACACATTTAGCATTTTTTTTTTACTTCTTCCTACACTAGCAACTTCTACTGTATCGTGGGTGCGTTTACAAACATATAAATCACATACACAAACAGCCAGACCCGGTCCCATCTGTAGG
The DNA here is from genome assembly GCA_949316365.1 of Hoplodrina blanda. Classification (NCBI taxonomy): domain Eukaryota; kingdom Metazoa; phylum Arthropoda; class Insecta; order Lepidoptera; family Noctuidae; genus Hoplodrina; species Hoplodrina blanda. The sequence continues at coordinate 11,158,937 of OX438592.1, forward strand.
TCAAACAAATATTTGTTCCGTGCGGGAATCAAACCCATGAAACGCAGCGCAGCATCCAATCACTTAGCCACTGCGACAACCGTGTCGTCATTTATTGAACAAGTTAGACGTAATAAATTAACCTATTGAAAAACTGGCTCGTATTGGCCTTCATTTTTAGGATTCACCCTATTACTAAGCTATACCATTAACAAGTAAGGTATCCTAAGTACATAAGCGGTACTTTTGAAGGGAACTGCAGACAGTGTATAATGGGTTTTACGGAAAGTTTACAAACTGTCATGTCACAGTGAGTAGATTAAATAAAACTGCTGTAGACGTACCCAAGGAGACTGGGGGAAAGTCACGACATTTTATTCTCTAACTCATAAAAGTTTTCGGATACTTATTCTGAATTTTCCCAAGCTAACTTTACATATATACTTGTTCTTTTGACTATATTGATTTATACTCAATTGGAAAGCGGTGAATTACTACCTTTTTAGGGTTGCGTACCCGAAAGGTTCAGCCGTTGGTCCCGGCTGTCATATGTGGATCTTTGACAGTCGTTACGAGTCGTCAGAAGCTTGAAAGTCTGACAACCAGTTACCTAGGGGTATCGTAATACCCAGTTACTGGGTTGTGGAGGTCAGATAGGCAGTCGCTCCATGTAAAATACTGGTACTCAGCTGCATCCGGTTAGTGGTTTTTTAGTCAGTAAAAGTCTGACAGTCCCTTCCGCCCCACCCAGGACGGAAGGAGTCATTTGATGATTTTTACCACCTAAAAAAAAAAAAAAAAAGCCGACCCCAACTTAGTTGGGAAAAGGCTAGGCAGATGATAATGATGATGTACCCGAAAGGTTCATACAGGACCCTATCACTAAGCCTCTGTCTGTCAGTCTGTCTGGCAGCGAGCTGTATCTCATGAATCGTAATAGGTTTCTATTGCCGCTTTAACAACAAACAATAGAGTAACAATAAAAAATAGGGGGCAATAGTCTCGCCCCCTATTACATGGGAATTAAACATAACTGGCGAAATGTAGGTATACTAATGGGTACACCTCTGCCTAACCCTACGTTGATTACAGGCAAGATGTTATGTTATGTATGTAATAAAATAAACTTAACAATTAAAAGGGTCATACATGTTTTTTGTACTGGCGAAATGTGGGTGTACTAATGGGTACACCTCTGCCTAACCCTTCGGAGATAACAGGCGTGATGTTATGTTATGTTTATGTGTGTTAATTTATACAATACTAGCGACCCGCCCCGGCTTCGCACGGGTGCATGTATTATACATATAAACCTTCCTCTTGAATCACTCTATCTATTTAAAAAAACCGCATCAATATCCGTTGCGTAGTTTTAAAGATCTAAGCATATATAGGGACAGACAGACAGAAAAAGCGACTTTGTTTTATACTATGTAGTGATTTAACATTACACCGAAAAATACAGTGGTACGGAGTACGAGTCAAACGCGCACTTAGCGGGTTTTTTTCATAATTAATAGATTATTTCAACAAAGAGATAAGTAATCAAAGTCAGATATAATTGAAGCTTTCTAAGAAAATGATGGATATTTTCCAATAAAATTTAATTTAACTAATAGAAAATAAATAGTTAATTAATTTCATTCAAAGATACCCGGTTTCTAAGATAAGCTTCTTATATCTGATGACCTTGGTTAATTCTCTCTCTCTCTCTCTCTCTTGTTGACTATTCATAATTATTTTTTAAAACGCTGCCAAATTTCACCATTTTCATTTCAAACAAGTGAGAACATCACTATTTGAGATGTCATAAATAAAGTCGATAAGCTCTCATCTACCAGTAGAAATACTCAAGCATGGTTTTTGGAAGCTATATTTCGACACGGGGTTTATGTTTGGGGTTGAAACACTAGGGTCATGGGGTCCGAGTGCTTACCTTGTTTTTCGAGGCATCGCTAAGCGACTAGTTAGCTTTTGCCCGCGACTTCGTCCGCGTAAATATCGGTTTAAAAGTAGCCTATGTCCTTTGTTGGGTTTCGAATTTACCCCGTACCAAATTTCATCAAAATCGGTTCAGTGGTTTAGTCGTGAAACCGTAACAAACAGAGAGACTGACAGATAGAGTTACTTTCGCATTTATAATATTAAGTATGGATTATTTTAGAAAGAATAACTTGATCAGTAAAGTTTTTGTACATCATTTTGAAAACACTACCAAACCTCAGCATTTTCATCTCAAACTAAAAGTAAAAAAATCACTATTTAAGACGTTTATGAATAAAGTCGATAATCTCTCATCGGCCAGTAAAAAATACTTAAACATGGGAAATATAAAATTCAAAAATAGAACTATGAAGAAAGACGCTTCGTGCCACCAAGCGTCGAAGGGCACGCTCTAATGGCTCAGGTCGTAACTACCGCCCTTGACTGTTGCATTCACACATAGTAAAGACACATCCATAAAAGTGCCACTCCCATACATTATGTTCAAACTTTCAGGGGCAAATAATAGTAGATTATTAACCAAGGGGATAAAGCAGTGTCTTCTGTCGCGGGTGACGATTTAAATCGCGAGCGTAACGAAGGACTCGAGATTTACTCCCGAGCGTAGCGAGGGTGTTAAAAACTTAAATCACGAGCGAAGCGAGGGATTTAAGGCGAGTCCTGAGTGTAGCGAGGGATTTAAGTTCACCCAAGACTAAGACAGCTTTATCACCGAGGAAAATACTCTACTTTTCGTACCATTTGCGAAAAAATTAACACAATAATAATATGAGATATGCATTTTAGAACATTAAGTTATTTATAAAAATAAATTAAAATAAACTTAACGTTTATGTATTTGAAGAAAACAAAAACGCGGCAAATTCCTAGACTAATATTTTTTTGTCGGAAAAGCAAACGCATCAAGCTCATACGGCCTCGTCGGTTTTCGTAATTTTATTTAATAATCATAACTGCATAATAAATGCGTATTCCTTTTTCAAAAAGATGTATACTTAATGCTTTATAAACAAACTCAATGGTGTAAACACAGATGTACCTAGTGCAGTATAAATTTTGGTACCACTTTTGGTTATTTTCGTACCACTTGCTCAAAAAAGTGACAGAATGTCACTTTTTTGAGCAAGTGGTACGAAAATGTTATTTTCGTACCACTTGCTCAAAAAAGTGACATTCTATGCCACAAAAAGCGAACATAACAATAGTCATTATTAATCTGTCAAAAACAGGGAAAGAAAATTGTACTGAATTTCATTTATCCTCTAGGGAGAGAATGTGATTTAAATTTGGAATACTTACCAAAATTTATACTGCACTACATCTGTGTTTACACCATTGAGTTCGTATATAAAGCATTATACTTACATCTTTTTGAAAAAGGAATACGCATTTATTATGCAGTTATGATTATTAAATAAAATTACGAAAACCGACGAGGCCGTATGAGCTTGATGCGTTTGCTTTCCCGACAAAAAAATATTAGTCTAGGAATTTGCCGCGTTTTTGTTTTCTTCAAATAGATAAACGTTAAGTTTATTTTAATTTATTTTTATAAATAACTTAATGTTCTAAAATGCGTATCTCATATTATTATTGTGTTATTTTTTTCGCAAATAGTACGAAAAGTAGAGTATTTTCCTCGGTGATAAAGCTGTCTTAGTCTTGGGTGAACTTAAATCCCTCGCTACACTCAGGACTCGCCTTAAATCCCTCGCTTCGCTCGTGATTTAAGTTTTTAACACCCTCGCTACGCTCGGGAGTAAACCTCGAGTCCTTCGTTACGCTCGCGATTTAAATCGTCACCCGCGACAGAAGACACTGCTTTATCCCCTTGGTTAATAATCTACTATTTGCTGTGAAATGGTGAATAGAATGTTGTTTTTATTTTTATTGAAAACTCAACAGGCCTTATTATAAAACAAAGTTTTTGCTTAAACCAGGTTTAAACCTTTGAGTCAGTTTTTGAATTTCGAACTTTATTTCGATTAGCATAAAGTTTGTAATACTTTACTGTTTTGTTTTATAATAAGACCTAACAAGTTTTTTATGGAACGAAGTGTTTTTTTCTATACCCAAAAGGTACTGAACGGACCCCGATTACTAACACTCCGTTGTCTGTCCGCCTGCCTGTCACAGGGCTGTATCTATTAAACCATAATAAATAGACACTTGAAATTTTCACTGAGTGTGTTCATATGACCGCTATAACAACGAATAATAAAAAAAAAAATTGTAAAAATTAAGGTGGGGTCTCTTGGGTATAAAATTATACCCAAGAGACCCCACCTTAATTTTTACAATATTAAAAGAACAAAAGAACAGAAAAGAACATGTGTTTTCAGTGTAATGTAAAATTATTATGTAGGTACTGCGGTACAGATTTTTTAAAAGTGAAAGTTACAAATTGTTTCGATTTTGCGCAAGTTTAATTGTCAATGTAGTATTAAATACTGCAATGTTTTTATTGCAATAAAATAAGCAATAAAATTCATGTGCGAATAGTATAATATTGATAATGAATATTTAAGTTGGCTAGTTGGAATATAAGAATGGTTCTTCTGACCCATTTTTCTTGAATGGTTTTGGAGAAATTCCGTGACAATATAAGAATATGAGTGACAAATATGAGAGCATGAGTATTTTGGGACACAATAAATAGGTATGTAATCTTCTATATACATGCATATATAAAAATCTTACGACACGGTGTTTGTAGTCGCGCTCCTCCGGAACAGCTCGACCGAATTTATGAAGTTTTTGACATAATTATATTTCATAAGTATGAGTATTCTCATACTTATCAAATATACTACACTACTACTAAACTTTACGAGTTATTTATCGTAAAATACCTATATTTCATACCTAGGTGCTGGCGACTAACTTTGACGCGGACGAAGACGCGGGTAAAAGCTAGTATTTAATAAAGATGTACATAGTCATGTCGCAGGGAAATGAGGTTATCAGGGATTTTACGAAATCCCTAGGGATATCACGAACTCACGGTAGATGTCGAATATTCTTGTTTATTACGTCTTGACACTACCTACATTTAGTTTAGTGAAATGACATCTCTGACTTTATATTACTCTTTTGTCATATCACTAGATAGTTTTAGTAAGAAGACGTAATAAACAAGAATATTCGACATCTACCGGGATTTCGTGATATCCCTAGGGATTTCGTGAAATCCCTGATATCCTCATTTCTCTACGACAGTCACATATAAACTCCCTTCGGGCGGAATTTGCTATGAATATATCAATATATGTAATATCATTGTGTTATTATTGTTATTTCAGAAGTATTGGATATTCATTATAGTAAAGAGGCGAGGTTTTTGAAGTACCTACAAACATGGATGAAAATATATTTCTGGATTCGGCTTACCGAACCAATATTTATTATTGGTAGACAGTTTACCCTCAGTCCGTTTTCAGGTATTAACGTAGGTACCACTGCAAAATTTCATTAAAATCGGTTCAGGAGGAAAGCCGTAAAAACGTCCTAAACACACAGAGAAAATCCTTTCGAAAATGTGAATAATTTCATCGAATTTTGGTATTATTTTAAACAAATAATTGACTTACCAATCACCTTCACACTACTACTTATTCATCTTCACTATAATAATTAATAAAGCGAAATAGGTTTTTGTTTGTTTGTTTAAGCGCGCTAATCTCCCGAACTGCCAATCGGATTGAGAAAAATCTTTTGTATATGATAGCCAGTTTTTTAAGGAATACTATAAGCTATAAAACATTACGCTATGACCCACGGGGGTAGAGCAGTAACCTAAAACGTAACCTAACGCATATGAAAAAGAAGTTATTAGTACATAATTTATAGTCTCTTAAAATTCGCACACATGTATAATTTATTCAATCAACATTATAATATATTGCGCTATAAAATGTAGATACCTAAGTATTAATAAAACAATGAGATGATTCCATAAAATAGAAATATAAAATTCGAGAGAGGAAATAGTAAATCAATCAACACGTTCACCTCATTATAATGGTTTGAAGGTTACAATATGATTAAGTATCTACCGGTGTATTCTGGTTTCTCTGGTATCCTGATAAAAATCCGTCCCGATGAATTTAGATAATGATGATACTTGAGTTAAGCCTGGTACGAGTAAATACTAAAGATCGACAGCTCACCGCAATCTCAGTTTACTTTTTAGGGAGAATTTATCAGAATAAGTAGTACTGCTGGTCTGCCGTAGGGATTTTAAGAATATTCGCATTCGCATCCACAATTGCGGAGCTTCCGAAAGAAAACACTAAATTCAAGCTACAGTTTTTAACTTTACTTACCTACTAAATATAGATCCCACTGTAGCAAAAAATCTGAAAGGTTCTGCAGTTAGCCAACTATTAGCGCAATAGTAAAGCATTTCTTTTGTTCGTAAAAACCACACCGAAGCAGACAACTTGCCGGCGGCGGCGGCGCGGGCACGGTAGTATAATTGTATAGACGGCTCCAAATGAACGCGTACAAAATATTACTACAGTATCTGACCGCGCCCGCAAGCTTGCCGATATTTCCTCTTCAAAAACTCGCGTTACATAAGTAGCAAGTTGTAAACCAAGACCAACCAATGAAGTATTTTGCTAAACATTTTCCATCTCCCATCGTGTTTGCAATGAAAGGTAAACAAACATAGATAGATGTATCTGTGTAAACCACTCGCAACTTTTAAAAGCCATATTCAAGGAAATAGTGTTTGCACTTATAAGCATGCAACTTTTATCCTCAATACCTTGTCGTCAAGTCACTCCTTCTAACTTTGCTGTGCTAGCAAAAATGAACTGTAGAACTTGTGCATAAGGTTCAGATTTAACTTTTTCTGTATTTTCTTTCAGGAGCTTTCAGTATGTTCTATAAGGGTCGTTGCTAATAATCTTTCACCGTTGCCATGCCATATTATATAAGCTTGACATTGATATCGAGTCGGAATTGCAAATCGATATCGATTTGAAATAATAGGTACGAGTATAAAAAAAGAGACTCAATGATGTAAATAATAGGTACTATAATATTTGTAAGTTGCCGCTTTCTCCTGTCTGCTCCACGGAATCAATAATAATAATAATCAATCAACGCACAAATAATCAACAATCACAGATGATGATCATAATTGACTGTGATAAAAATACCTTAAATTTTTCAATTGTTTTAAGGGTTCTTTCAGTCAAAGCCCAGAACCCGTTCATTACAACCAGATATGGCTCTAGTATTGTGCGTTGCGCATAAAAAAATAGATATTTTACTTATTTATTTAAAATGTTCCTTTCGACCTGATGAAGGTCGTTAGAATCCGCTGGATACGGGCTGCGCAGAACCAGTTATTGTGGCTATCTTTAGGGAAGGCCCATGCCCTGCCGTAGACATCATTCGGCTGATATGTTGACTCATATATTTAGAAATTGTTGAAATATAGCATTTCATCTAACTGCTGGCACCTGTCCCTAGTTTGTTTCACATTAAATGGAAAATTTATGAGTTCGTCCGCCTGAACCATATGATGGCTTTAAAATAAATAGAATATTTTTCTTTTAAATAGAAGTACGTGACAGAAAGTCACAACAGTTTAATATCTTTTAAAATAGCTAATGGTCATTAAAACGAACATGTTCCGCAAAGATATACCTACCGATAATAACGATATTTAAGAAAACGTTAATTACTTCTAGAATCTTCGATCAACATTATTGATTCGAAGCCTACACTAAAAATAATTAACTCAAAACCAATCAATCAATCTATCTAGCCATTTCCAAACGATGTTGGGGTCAGTACCAGTCTAACCAGATGCAGGTGAATACCAGTAGGTATTTTGCATGTAGCGACTGCCTATCTGATCTCCACAACCCAGCAACTTTGGGTATACCCCTTGGTAAAACTGGATGTCAGACTTTCGAACCTCCGAACGACTGTCAAGGATTCCGAGGCACGGAGGAGTCTCGGTGTGTAAAGATGGTCACCCATCCAACCAGCTGATTCAAAGCCTACAATAGAAATATTTTCTCAGAGCCATTAACCAAATATATAGGAACGAAAATAAACATAATAATGAAGTGATGTACTAAGGAAGTTATTACGTAAATACGTACTGACCACCTATGGTTTACTGCCCACATCTCGCTGTCAATAACGGTAATCAAAGATCATATCCTTTTTCCCTAATACGTCGCTTGACCCACTTGGATCTCCGCCGCGGGAGATCCCGAGATTGAACCTCGATGTACAGCGGGATTTCACGGGATATAATAATATGTCGCTGCTAAAGCAGGGATCGGAAACCTTTGGAACGCACATAAAATTCTGGGCACGGCATTGATAGGTGAACGAAATCAATATAGAATAGGGGGTTCGGTTCGATTCCCGCACGGAACAAATATTTGTATGGCCTACAAGTGGTTGTTCCGGACTGATGTTTATTTATGTGTGTTTCTATGTTTGAACGCACCGTCGATACAAAAGAAATTCCTAGGGTGGAGCAACGATTTTTTTTTTACATAAAAACACAATTTCCATTTCCTTTACAACAAAATAAGGGCCCTACTTACAGTAACAAAACGTATTAGTAATTAAATTCAAAGACTATCTAGTTGTGCTAGAAATTGTACAGAATAAAGGATGTCTATGTGAATATAGCCAATTTTTTTAATTCGCTTATTCCACATATACCAAATGTTTGCCATCTCTGAGTCAGTAGGACATTCCAAGTCCAAACTGCCATTCTGGCATCACGCCAGCGTGATCTGTCAAATAGTAGATGCACTGTTCCCATTCATTAATAGAGACAAAGTATTTTAGTTTCCGTTGCACGAGTGCCATGTTATGTGAAGTGGGCGGTATATTGTAGCAGTATAATAAGATGTTACAAAAGCTCTCAAGCGACCCAGAGAAGGGAGGTTACGGTAGCGTAAGGGCCCACGCAGACGACAGACTTTTTGTCTTTAAGTCTGCGACCACCAAACGACCAGGGGGGCAATTCTACAAACTTTAAGGAACGATCGCATTCTAATCTGACTGTTAAAAAAGCCTCTTATTATTTTGTACTCCATGTCATGTCAAATATTTCGCGAAGTAGTTTTTGATTCAAAGAAAGGATAAAAAGGAAAAAATGATAAATAATCAAAGAAAATGCAGTCTTCACCAAAGATTGTTTTAGAGCCTTCATTCTTAATCATATAGACTATCGAAATAGTATCGAGATAGAAATATCAAAAACCGCTTGACGTATAAAGATGAAATTTGGCAGGGAGGTCGATTACCTACAGTTAGTAGACGTCCGCTAAGAACGGATTTTCCAAAATTCACCCCCTAATAGGATGAAACGGGGATCCGACATTTACGCGGAAAAAAGCAAGTAGAGAATAAAAAGAGGCAATATAAATCGCACAAAAAGTCTGTCGTCTGCGTAAGGCCTAGAAATCACGTGTCGCCTTGCATCATTTCTTCACGAACTATAATGGAGCGCACCATTTTGACGGCTCCGATGTATTCCGATGTGAGTCATCTAGAAATTTTAGTTTTCCAGGAGAGCGTGTCAAAGATAAATTGCTTATAACTTTTAATAGTTTTTGTTCTAGAATTATGTTTTTTTCAACATTGTGTTTTGTATGACTACTTATGTGATTTTAAAAGGATTTTTTGTTCAATAGTAAAGTGCATTTATTTAGTTTCTGTTATGATATAATTATTGTAGTTCAATACGTCATATATTATTATATTGTCACTAGCATCCGTCCGCGACTTTGTCCACGTTAAAGTTAATATATTATTCCATCGGGAATAACACTATATTCTATCGAATGAATCCACAACCCGATGCAGAGAGGAAATGTAGAGGCAGAATCTTTAGCATCACGACATAGTAAGTATATACTTTAGTATCGTATTAGTAGTAGGACAAAAATAGAAAAAAAAGTGTAAGGAAAAAATATCAGTTCATAACTTGCTATCTACTTCCCGAGAATCAGGTCCCTATAGCAAATAATCAACCACCAAAAAGAAATTTGTGAAAACCTAACTAACCCCCTAAGGTACTTACCGAAATCTGAGGTCTTATTCAGCACGTATTAAGTAAGACTAGCTAGATGTAAATATATAGACATGTCTTTATATGTGACTGCCTCGTTGGTCTAGTGGTCGCAGAGCATAAAGTCTTGGGTTCGATTCCCAGGTCGGACAAAGTGTTATCGAGCTTTTCCATCAGGAATTTGCTGCAGCGCTGCGTATCGCAGGTTAAATTTTCACTCAGAACAAATATTTGTACGGCCTATACCTAGATAAACACACCCACAATACAGGAGAAATTTAAAAAAAAGATTTTCGAAGCTAAATTGTAATAAACATCAACATAATCTAAGTCTAAACATTGTCCTACATTGTCAAAGCATTGTCTGTTTCCTTATGTATAATAAGCTTTACTAAAATGATATAGTTTAACAAAGTTGGCAGTATTTAGACAATAAACATGGTTCTTTACAACAAAGCTTATTGTTGACTGCCAAAACTTATGAAAGGACCTACAGAATGTGGGGGGACTGGCCTTGATAGTGATGTGAAAAGACGTGTAAAATATGGAGTAGATATAGTAATAATAACACTAGTTTAAGAACATTTACGCCGTACAACATTTCATAGGTACAAACTTTCAAGTCCATATTTTTCGGAATGAATGAACCGATTTTAATGAAACTTCCTATTCATATGCAGTATAATACATAGGTATATAAAGTTAGTTGAGAAAATTTTCGTTTTTGTTTTTTTTTCAAAAATGTTCTCATAACTTAGCAGCCTCGGAGTCCGGATTTGTGCCCGGTTGATGGCAACAGGCTCGCCCCCTATTAAATGGGACTTAAACAGAACTGGCGAAATGTGAGTGTACTAATGGGTATACCTCTGCCTAACCCCTTGGGGATTACAGGCGTGATGATAAGTTATGTGTTGTCATAACTTAAAATTGAATTTGAAAAAAAAAAACATTTTTTCGAGCTCTGGGCCCCTTTTCGATACGGGGCCCCTGCCTAAGGATAAACCGGCCCAGGCTATGGGTTCACAATTTTGTAGTTTAGAGGGGGGGGGGGTTTGATTTTAGTGGCAACAGGCACATTACTATACTTCAGAAATAAATTAGGATAAAAGTAGCTCAATTTGTTGTAGACACGATTAAGTACCTTTTTTGTATGCCCCCTTGCCCCACATTGAGTTCAGTAGGTATGTATTGATCATGTTGAGTGGATTAAACCCACTTAACCATATAATTCAGGCACATTAACTAACCAGTAAATATAATTTTTATCTACCACAGCATGGCGTGCTTATGTCAAATGCATTTTCGACTAGCTTCTGCCCGCGACTTCGTCTGCAAAATGAAGCAAAACTCCTAATTTATCCCATGGGAATACACCAACGCTCGTATACATTGTCATTGAAAATTTACCCGAAACCTAAAAAAGGGTCATTGTACTCATCATTATGAACAACTTTTACTATGGGACCAACCTCGAAATCATGAAAAAAAAAACAGCTGTTTCATACATTACGATTGATGTGTTGTGCAGCATTTTTGTAGGGAACAGCTGATTTTTTTTTTCATGATTTCGGGGTTAGTCCCGTAGTAAAAGTTGTTCAAGATGATGAGTACAACCCCTTTTCAGGTTTCGGGTAAATTTTCAATGACCCTGTAACCTGCATATATTCGACGCGTCGTCGTTTTACCGGAAACCGTTCCATCCTTCAACTTTCAAAGATAACATAAAAACTACCCGCAGCTAACTTCAGACACAAGATCCATGACGCATACCTACTGTATCAAAACACAAAAATAGTTTACAACTATCTGACTGTGTGTGCAAATTTCCAAGTCTTTTTTTTATATTAGTAGTTTATAGTTGTGGCCACATGTTGTTAACGATCACCAGCGAACAACTAGGTTTATTTACCTTTCTTCATTGACTTGGAAAACTTCTAAATCATCGACATTTTACTTCTCATAACATCTGCCAAAACTTCTTTTGAAGTGGTTATTTCTAACCTCATTTTTATTTATAACAAAGTTTATTTTACTCACTGGCAACCAAAAAGTTTTGTATCTCTGTCTTGTTAAATACTTCTTTACAAGGAGTTTCTTTGTTGTGGTTGTTGTTTTTTTTTGTTTAATATCTGTAAAACTTTGGTAAGCAATTAAATTATTTGCTGAATAACCGTCTTCTTGTAACTTGTATTATAATTTTAGAAACCCTTTCAACAAAGTTCCTTGGAATTCCTGTCATGTTTGGTCTTTTTTTGTTTACTATTTTTGAAACTTTTCTGGATAATCTCCAGCATTAAATGGTTTATCATAGCTCCTATGTCATATTAGAAAAATTGAGTATTTGACACCATTAACCAATAATTTCAATCACTGTAACTATTTTAACCCTGAAAACCTGATTAATTTTCAATTAACATTAAAATAAGATTTTTATAAGTTACTTTTTAATAAATAAATAGTTAATCATTTGAGTTGTCAAATAAGTGATGTCATACTTGTCTTTTGCCATACAAAATCTACGGGAGAATAGCGTTTTGACAGTTCTTAAAAAGTACGTCAACTAATTGGTACTGTCTAGTACTTTATTGTGATATCACTTCCACAAAAGCCATTAATGATGAAGAGTTGAAATTGAACTCAGTTCCTTAACTCTAAAGCTGGCATTTGGAATTCAATACTATTTTTTATGGGTCTCTCATATTTCTTCCACTGGAAACCGTTATCTATCAATCCAATATTTATAACAACTACCTGAAACAAAAGACAAAACAAATGTTTTCTCATATTGATAGCTAAAGTAGTCACGAATCGGAAACATTCTTTTACAAAACTATAACTCCGATGTTTCAACCCAATTAGGTTATCTACGAAAAGGGTCGAGGTCTGAAGGAACATGAGCGTTCCTATTGGAGATGTGAAACTTTATAAAGTACTAGCACTCTTCCCGTGACTTTGTTCGCGTGATCTTTCTTACGGATCCCTAATTTATTTTAATACAATATAGCCTATGTCACCCGGGAATAGTGTAGCTTCCCAACAGTGAAAGAATTTCTCAAATCGGTTCAGTAGTTTCGGAGCCTATTCAATGCAAACAAACAAACAATTAATTCTTTCCGAGCAACGTCGAGCAAAATTTATTGTAGTATGCGTAGTAACGAATGTGATATTTCTTTTTCAACCCGTAATGCGCCGTATAAATACTAAATAACCAAAATATACACCTATTCAGTATTATTTTTTTACATGAAAGCTCAGTAGACAGCTCTACTACCTTTTTACCTTTTTGTTCCACAAAATTAACGGTAGGAACCCAAATTGTTGAACTTTGGCCCAAGAAGTACCTAATCAATGTGAAATACGTCGATACTTTTATCGGTAACTCACAAGAATGGTGTCTCGGCTTTCTAGATGATAACAAATTGTAATTTGAACCTGGATCTATCGGACTCGAAAACTTAATGATCCTTTTTATAAATGGTTCATAAATCGCACCGTAATACAGCATGATCTTTCATTTGTTTTTATTTATTAACAGATTGTTTTCTTCTCTGAGTTGCTAACACTCATTCAGGGATCGCGGAAGGCGCATACGTTCCTGTGATCCCCGCCGTAAGTATGGGAAAGGAACACCGGGGTATATTTTAGTCAATAAGTGTCAAACACAATTTTTAAGTTCATTTAAAATATCTACGTTTCAAATGAACTTAAAAATTGTGTCTAAATTATTATACAAGTATCATTATTTCTTAAATCAAATTGAAATAATGAAATTAAAAATTAGTCACTCAAATTAATGGAATTAGAATAATTGATTTATTCACCTCAATTTTTACATACATGTAAGTAAATCTCTCTAAAGAGTAAAACGCCTTCTGAGTCAGCCAGCATTTAAGTTTTGCTTTAAGCCAGATATACTTTCAGCCGAGGTAACTGACGACGGCAGTTAAATATTTAAGGCTCATACGAGTAATTAGGGCGGAAAAAGAGTCTTAACTAACATCATAATAGCTGGTAAAATAAACGAAACCTACAGAAACATTTACCTAACAAGTAACAAGCCAACTCGTCAGTATCACATGAAATCGAGTTACCCACTCAACCGATGCCGTGCCTATATTGATAAATAGAATTAAATACACCCCATACCAGGCGTGGGGTTGCCAAGTTTTTGAAAATAACGAAGTTACAGGTACGTGGAAGTTGTTTAAAAATTGAAAGCGGTTATTCCGAAAATATGTGATGGTGGACTACCTCGTTGGTCTCTTGGGTTCGATTCCCAGGGCAAAGTGCTATTGAGTTTTTCCATCAGGAATTTCTCATTAGTAGCCTCGGAGTCTGGATTTGTGTCCGGTTTATGGCAATAGGCTCGCCCGCTATTACATGGGACTTAAACATAACTGGCGAAATGTGGGTGTACTAATGGGTACCTACACCTCTGCCTAACCCTTCTGGGATTACAGGCGTGATGCTATGTATGTTATTTTAAACACATTTTACAATTTTATAGAGTTAATATGGATGTGAAAAATGCCAGCATCTACGATTGCATACCGTACAATATCTACTTATTATAAAATTAACGTGCATTATTCATCGCAAGTTTATTTTGAACGCGCGGCTTTACCCGCGGTATCCTTCACCGTTTACCGATCTGTCGCCGGTTCTATTTTCTAAAAGGTCAAATTTGTATGAAATAGAACAAGACGAGTGTTTAAATACTATTGGCTATACTATGTTCATATGTACAGTCAAGAAAAGAGATAGATATCCAGGGTCGTCAGATATAGTTGAAGTTTTCTAAGAAACCGATGGACGTCTTCGATTGAAACTTAACTTAATGAACAGTTTATTATCTACTTTTTAAATTAAATTATATTTGAAAACATTCATTAGTTTCTAAGAAAACTTCAACTATGTCTGACGACCAGTGTTGCCAACTCCAACCGAGACTAAAACTGCAAATAGGCTTTCTTATAGCTGTAGAAAACTGTAAAATTATATTTAAAGAACTGTAAATCTACAGCTTTTCTTATTTTGAACTATTTAATAACTTTATTATTTTGAATCCTAACTAATATTATAAATGCGAAAGTAACTCTGTCTGTCTGTCTGTCTTTCTGTCTGTCTGTCTGTCTGTCTGTCTTTTCTTCACGCCTAAACTACTGAACCGATTTGTGTGAAATTTGGTACAGGGTAAGTGTGAACCCCAACAAAGGACATAGGCTACTTTTTATTCGACTTCGACTTCGTCTGCGTCCGCGATAACCGACATATACGCGGACGAAGTCGCGGGCAAAAGCTAGTTATCAATAAAACCACATAATAAAGCAAAAAAATAATACTTTCATTTAATTATTCCATTATTTCGGCTAATACTGCTTCGTTTTCAATTTGCACATCCTCTTGGTTTTCAGTTTAATTTTATTTTATTCAGGGCAATTATTTTTTTAATTTTTGAAGAATTTAACTTAACATTTATGTGTGTGTCCAGATTTTTGAAAAGTATAACGTATCAAATTATCAATCGTGCCAAGAATAGCGTTAAAATCGTACATATTTTTATCAAATTAGCGTAGATTTTGCTAAAATCGAGTTGGTATGGGATACGCAGCAAATAAAATAGAGGCGCTAGCATCATAAAGAAAAAAACTGTAGATTTGGAGGTCTGAACTAAAAACTGTGGAGATATCGAAAAAACTGTAGATCTACAGTTAAAACTGTAGGGTTGGCTACACTGCTGACGACCCTGCATACCTACCTCTTTTATTGACTGTAGTCGAGTCAGGTAGGTAGTAACAGATGATCCCCAAACTGAAACAAATTGGGCCCCCAGATAAATAAAGTACTTTTCAACACTCAATCTGATTGGATTTTGTTTAATTAAAAGTAAATAATTATAAACGGTATAGCAGATCGTTTTCAAAGCTTTGATTAAAATCTTTTTATTTATTTTGAATATAATTGATATTAGAAAATTAATCTGAAAAAAAAATGTATATTCACATGGGGTTAGTGTAGTATACCTACACATACCTATACGAGTGTGGTCTTTGATATAGAATCTTTGTGAATTGGGTGAATTGATATTTTTATTATATACATTGCTTTTTAATACCTAAACACAAAACTTATAAATAATAATAAAAGTACAAAGTAGCAATGAACAATTAATAAAAAAGGGAGAACCCTCCTAGGGCATCAAAAAACTCGTCCGCATTGCTGTCAATGGGGCAAGTGCCCAAACGGCTGGCAACAATGGCACGTTGTATAACAATGCTGATTCTTCGGTTCAAGAAAAGGCCATCCCTCTGACCATGTGACGAGTCGATATTGGAATAAAGTACTCCTCAGTCTTACTATAGTAAAATAAAATACTTAAATATAAAAATTTAAAAATCGTATGCATCATAAAATTCCGTGCGGCATTTGTTATCTTGCACAAAATTACGCAATATTCAACTCTATTTTTGTTGAATTTTACCATACAAACTTTGGAACCCTGATTCATCCCCTTATGGGGTGAATTTTGGAAAATCCTATCTTAGCGGATGCCTACGTCATAACATCTACCTGCATGCCAAATTTCAGCCCGATCCGTCCAGTGGTTTGGGCTGTGCGTTGATAGATCACTATGTCAGTCAGTCACCTTTGAGTTATATATATTTAGATTAGATGGTTGAAAAAGTACCAAAATGTATACATTCTATTTTTTTTGGATTTTTTTCTGAAATTATGCCTTCTTATTACTTAAAGTAATTGTGTACATTTCGTAAGTCTTGTTCCTCTTAGCCTCCGTACAGTGGTGATCTATGTTCTCTTCGCTACCTTATTAGGAATTCTCTGCTGACGCTCGGAACTTTATATCTGTCTTAGCAGAGATTTGTTGCAGTACATCTGGGAAATATTGGTGCTTTTGGGAGCAGAAATAAACAAGAATGGCTACTAGAATGTTAGGTACCTATTTCCCTTTTTTTTATTCATTAGTGTGAAAAGACTTTGTTCTGCGTCCATAAATTTATCACCCTAGATCCGAGAGCAAAGGAAAATTATGTTATAATCATTTATGAATTCTTATTAGACGTTATTCTTTAGTGGACTAGGTTGAGAATTGTATTACGAAAGTATGTTACTTACCAAAAAAAGTATCAGATTATATAGGTCACTTGTTGGAGTCGGTTTCCAGGCTAACCGAATGCAGCTGAATACCAATATTTTACATGGAGCCACTGCCTATCTAACCTCCACAACCCAGTTACTGGGTAACAACAGGATACTCCATGGCAAGAGAACCATATATTTTCCGGGCTTCTGACTGCCTGTATCGACTGTAAGGACCAACGGCATTACAAGCTTTCTGAGGGTAGATCGATGAGGGTCTGGGTATGAAATGTTTGGGCACCCATACATGGCGGACCAACTGCACCAAGCATAGCTACCATGTTCGATCGATCGGTACGGCTCCTATTTAAACACGAAGCCATAGCTAAAACGACTGTCATTAAATAAAACTATTTTACTTAAAATATCAGAACGGTAAGCTAGATAAACTTTACCGATGAAAAAACCGCTTTAATTTCAGTAAGACCAACATTATCGAATCGGCGTCTGTTTATCTACGCTCGATTGCTCTGATTTCCCATGAGCACTCTACGTAACTTTCCTTTACAATATAGAATCTATATCGAGCCTAACAAATATCCGATATTTCTTTATCTGTAATAAAATGTCGGTCTGAGAAATAAATAATAATAATACCAGCCCATTGCTATCCCACAGATGGATAAAGGGCCATTTCTTCCGAAGAAGACACGAGTAGTAATCACTACGCTTGCTCAGTGGTCCAGGTTTTCTCACGATACTTTTCTTTACCGATTTCAGTGATGTATAAGATAAACTTAGCAAATACGTATGAATTGAAAAAGTCACATTAACACTTGCCCGGTATCGAACTCACAAACTCGTGCATCAGAGATGGACACGACATGAGAACTAACAAATCTATGCTAAGTATAATGAATCCCTATTTCCCTTGGTAACGGCATCATGCATGAACGGCTGGAACAATTTCACTATATTCTTTCTTTGTTGTTTGTTATTGTAAGAAGAAGGTTCTTATGAAAGAAAATTAATAAAAAAATATGGCTGTACTTACGGAATTCGCTGGGCCAGCTAGTAATACATATAATAAATCAAAGAGTTTTTTTGTTTGTTGGTTTAAACCCACTTATCTCTGAAACTCAAAGTCGGATTGGAAAATTTATTTTTGTATGTGATAGCCAAATTCATGGGCGACCGACCGACAGACGTCTTTTACTTAACACTCATGAAAAAAATCACGCGCACAAAATCCTTTCTATTCTTATTACCTACAAGATGTGGATTTATGTATACACCGTGTGAAAAAAAAAAAAACAGCTGATCCATACAATAATGTACTACATTACGATCAAATTGTATGGATCAGCTGTTTTTTTTTTCACATTTCGTACTATGTCCCTTAATAAAAGTTGTTCATATTAATGAGTACATTCACCCCCTGAAAGATTTGCAACGGATTAAAATTCAGGTTGTATAGGTATGTATATATATATGATAAATAAATATATATTATATAAGGTTTAAATGAGTTTATGTATAGTAATTTATACATGATTTTTAATTATTTAGTACTTGTGTACGTTTAAATTTATTTAGATTTTTGTTTTTAATGTTTTTTTTAAATCTCATATTTGATTATTTCTCATGTATAATTTTTTGCACCTGCTATGTTATCTCTTCACCACCTTTGGTTGACTGGTAGAGAATGCCTAAGGCATTAAGTCCGCCTTTGTACTTGTTTTATACTTGTAAGTTTAAATAAATAAATAACAAATAAAGTCGCAGGGAACAGCTAGTATTCCATAAAAAACATATAGTATTGGTCGTATTTACTTCCACGTCAATGTAAAATTACCACTTTTGAATAAGCACGTAAATAATGTTCAACATAATATGTAATTAATAACGATCCATAATGCTATTTGCAATTAAATCTGTGGTCAAACATGTATTATGATACAATAAAATGAATGGTTTAATCAACCCTGAAACTGCTGTTGCCAATATCCAATTAAACATAAATACAATGGTTAACGAACGAACAGACCGCATCAATATTTGAACATGAATAACGTCATTTTAAAAGTAGGTACACTTGGGATATGACTGTCCAGTTAGTTTCGTGGTCGTATGTGACAGGTCGGCCAAAAATTTGTGGTATCAGGTTATTCGATTAGGAATTTCTCAGTAGCAGCCCGGCAATTGGAAGACCCTATATAAGAGCGTTAACACCGTACCGTAAGGCTTTTTATACAAACATTCAAGTCCAAATTTTTGGAAATGAATGAACCGATTTTAATGAAACTTCCTACACAGATACGTAGACCTAAATAGTTAGTTGAGAACATTTTCATCTTATATTAACATAGATAGAATATAAAGAAGGAAGCATAATGTAAATTAGGATTACTCAAAGAACATACTCGTAATTAGCAAAGAATAAAAAAAAAAAACAATGTTGTTTATATAGCTTAAAGTATAAATATAGCTTATATAAGTATCTTAACATAGCTTTATCTAAGTATAAAATTGTAATCGAACATATTTAGTCTGTCATGTAGCAGTGACCGTGGCGTGCTTGGCATATTTTGGTTTGTCATCTATACATGACAGTGGCGATTTCAAACGATTAAAAGTCATAAACCAGAGAAGAGAGTTTCTATGGAGAAAAAACCATCCCAATTTCCTCATAAGATTTACATGAACGTGACGCAGGATTATTTGCTGGTTTAATAATGTAACCACTGAACAACTCTGAGCGCCCTTTTGTGAATACATAAGTCTTATTTACAAGGGAATGTGTGTTGACTCTTATGTAATAAAGTATGTAGGAATTTGGAATATTTCATTTTGTACTGTAAACAGAATTCGCGGCACGTTATATGGTGGGTATGGTCAGTGGGCTAGCGGCAGTGGATGGAATGTACAGTCAGCAAAACAGATAGGTATGCAGGGTCGTCAGCTATAGTTGAAGTTTTCTAAGAAACCGATTGATGTCTTTGACTGAAACTTAACCTAAATAAAAAAAAACCATTTAAGGATATCTACGTTTTAAATTAAATTACATTCGAAAACATTCCATCGGTTTCTAAAACTTCAACTTTATCTGACGACACTGCATACCTATCTGTTTTGCTGACTGTACCTGTCTGGGTACGCGTCAACGATAGCATAGATACTCAAAATCACTGTTGCTATGGTTACTTGAGATAGAGATTATAATTTATTTAGCTTCTGCCCGCGACGGTTAGTTTCTCAATACAAATTTTGGACGCCTGTTTCAGCCCCTGAGGGGATGAATTTTGGAAAATCCTTTCGTATCGGATGCCTACGTCATACAAAGAACACACCCTCCAAGTTTCGGGTCTCTATGATCAGCGGTTTAGGCTGTGCGTTGATCCGTCAGTCATTCAGGACAAAGCATTTTATATGTATTGTATAGGTAGATTAGTAATAAAAAACCGGCCAATTGCGAGTCGGACTCGCACACGAAGGGTTCCGAACCGCCTGTATGGTGGTATTTGATTTTAATTTATATTAATTTACTGCCTCGTTGGTTTAGTGGTCGCAAAGCGCGACTGCTGAGCTTGAGGTCTTGGGTTCGATTCCCAGGTCAGGCAAAGTATTATTGGGTTTTTCCTTCAGAATTTCTTAATAGTAGCCCCGGAGTCTGGATTTATGCCCGGTTGATGGCAACAGGACTTAAACATAACTGGCGAAATGTGAGTGTACTAATGAGTACACCTCTGCCTAACCCTTCGGGGATTACAGGCGTGATGTTATATGATGTTATGTATATGATAATGCTCCTACC
Source organism: Hoplodrina blanda (assembly GCA_949316365.1). Taxonomy (NCBI): domain Eukaryota; kingdom Metazoa; phylum Arthropoda; class Insecta; order Lepidoptera; family Noctuidae; genus Hoplodrina; species Hoplodrina blanda. The sequence goes on from OX438592.1 coordinate 11,179,891, forward strand.
TCAGAACAAGAAAAGCCGAGAAAATAGTAGTGGCAGTTCCAGAAATTAGCGCGTTTTAACAAACAAACTCTACAGATTTAAAATCTTATAAGTACGGTCAACAAAAAAAGTCGATTAACAATGTTACTTTTTTATATCATTTAAACAGACACTAAACACAATGTACCTACTGGCTTTCAGAATTTCAGGGAATAGCTAAGGGTTTATTTTATCTTAATTTTATATTCATTGCGTTTTACTTTAATGTACTTAATAATTAGGATTTGAAAATCATAAATGTAATCGACTTTTGTTGCTGACTGTACCTACCTACACTTAATTATGAAATGGAAAAAAAATACTTAAAGCAGAAGCTAGTAGTACCTATGTATAGTAAGTAAATTCCACAATTAATTCCAATTCACAAATTCATTTTCATTAATTTCAATTCAGTAATTCCATTTCCACTTTGGACCCTTGTTTCATAACAAGGGTTCAAAGTTTGTATAGAGAAACTAACTTTGTCGCGGACGAAGTCGCGGGCAGAATCTAAAATATTAGTAGGATTCTTAAATTAACTCAAAACCAATAAAAAAAGCTAAAGAATCAATTCTTCCTAAAACAAACTAACGTGATAGCTCCTGAAACTTATAACTACCCACGTTGTAGCCAATAAATCCGTAACGTGGTAGCTCCCTAATTAATTAGATGTCGTGATTAATACCAGCACGCGGTACGTTCGTTTGAACGACTTTATTACCGGCATAACTGCTCTCGAGTAGTTTGCAGCGAGTTTGTGTCAATAACTTGCAATATTGTGGAATGAAACTAATTTGTTTTGGTTCAAATTGATTGGTAAATTAGTGAACCGCCACCGCTGCGCACGGGTGCAAAATTTCGTCATTTCGAGTGGATTTTTCAAAAATTCTTTGGTGCAATCCTTGTGAAAAATCTATTAGTAGTTCTATGTAGTAATTCCTAATCGGTCGAGCCGTTTTCGAGTTTTGCTTAGCAACACATTTAGTCATTTTTTTTATACCTTAATATATGTATATACTAAAGCTAGTAAATAAACTAAACTAAAACTACTAAATATTATTGAAACTTTAAAAATTTAGAAAACCTAACTTTCATCTTTCGTAATTTTTAGCTTGTTTTAAAGCTTTTTTTGTTTGATTCCAGACCAGACTATATCTCTTGAGAGTTCCCAAAATTCACTGAACTAAGTTCCTTTTTTATTATAATAACGTTAATATCAAAATCGCTAAGTAAATAGTGCATTTTTTTTCTACTAGCCCGTGTAACGTACAAGGTACCTACATAGAATATCTCACTTCTGTTAAATTGTCCAATTAAATATAGTGTCCGGGAAACATGGAGGATAACAAAGTGTCTTGGAACACGAGAAAAAATTATGAGGGTAGAGAAAATGGCGAGAACAACAGGGAAAACCGGCCACGTTCAAGTCGGAAGAAAAATCTCAAGAAAAGTCTCTTCCCACCTTACAATATTTTACACTACATACAAGAAACCAGGCTTTTGTAGAATAATATTTTTTACTGTCTCGTTGGTATAGTGGTCGCAAAACGCGACTGCTGAACATGAGGTCTTGGGTTCGATTCCCAGGTCAAGCAAACAGTTATTGGGTTTTTCCATCAGGAATTTCTGAGTAGCAACTTCGGAGTCTGGATTGTGCCCGGTTTTTGGCAATAGACTCGCCCCCTATTACATAGGACTTGAACATAACTGGCGAAATGTGGGTGTGCTAATGGGTACACCTCTGCCTAGCCCTTCGGGGATTACAGGCGTGATGTTTTATGATGTTATGTATATGATAATGCCCCTGTCTCAGAACAAGAAAAGCCGAGAAAATAGTAAGTTTATCTTGTGACATGTTTTATTCATCGACGATATCAGCACACAACGATTCCCTGAATCGAAGAGTATTTGTATACGATCATTCTGTTTAATCAACCAAAAAACGTGTAGTTTTGTTCTTAGGATGTTTTCTTTTATTATGAATAGCTTTTCTCCACGACTTCGTCCACGTAAATGTCGGTTATCGCGGACGCAGGCGAAGTCGCGAATTAAAAAGTAGCCTATGTCTTTTCTCGGGATTCAAACTTACCTCGTACCAAATTTAATCAAAATCGGTTCAGTGGTTTAGTTGGGAAAGCGTAACAGACAGACAGACATCAGAGTTATTTTCGCATTTATAATATTACATGTTTTGGAACGAGCAACTAGCTTCAACTATCTGACTAACTGACCGACTTCTTGACAATACAAAAGTGCCTGTAAGTGATTTAATTGAAATAAATGAAACCATTTATTTCAATTAAATCACTTACAGGCACTTTTGTTTTGCTTTGAATTTGACTTTTCACTTTACTAAAAAAATATATCCACAGAAACAATATACTCGTAAAAAGCTCAACGAAATAATAAACGTAAGTTTCCTGAGGACTTCAAGTAGCCATTTCTCCGATAATTTTTAATATCCATTATATATAATTGATGAAGTGGCCTCTCCACTTTAGCAGCCAATTTATAATTTACTGGTACCCATTAAGACCATAACGCAGTGTCGACAGTTTGACGTCTGGAAAATGAGGGAGAGAGCGTAACGACTTCAAGGAATTAAAATTACCTTAAGATGAAAAACTGAGAAAATCCAGCAAACTCCACACTTTAATACACACAAAGTTACACTTAGCACAGATTAGTTCACGTTTTTAATGAGTTAAGGAAAACTTTATTTATTGTTTTATATTACGGTAGCGATACATTCCCGCGAAAGAGTAGCGCGGCGCTGGGCGGGCGGCACGTCCGCCCACTGTGAAACGCCGAGTGCGACTGAACTGGACACAAGCACTACTGGTACCAACTAGGTAACTACTTACTACAAATATCGTAATTTAAATATTAATCTTTTTCATTTTCAGAGTATTGAAATATTAATTAGAATTGAACGTATCTTCAGAATAAATACTGAAAAATATCGAATGAATTATTGATTTCAGATTCACTGTAAAATAAAGACCAATAAAAATTTCAATGACGGATATTTCTAAAACAAAGAAAGTACAGAACTTTTGTTCAAAAATCAATTAGTATCTTCTTGTTTATTTATCGTATAGGTACCTAATAATTAAAACTTCGTATTACAGTAATATCCGATGGCCTTTCGCCCTGTAATTTCTTTCTCCTTTTCTTTCACTACCGAACTCGGGTTTTTAACCTTTTTTCTTAAGAAATAAATTTCCATTTCTTGAACGCATATTTTTAGCTTCCTTCTTGTATGACATCCACAGAGTACTTTTTTATATGACATCCCACGACATTTTTGAAGTTATCCGAGTGTCTTAATAAATTTTTAATAAAAACGTTATTTTCTCAAGTTTTGTGTACCTAATACTATTTAATTTTATTTATAAATGAATATTATTTCCATGAGTTCGGTAAGTAGTATTTATATCAACGATAAAATATATCAAGAGGGGAAATGACGCGGTCACGTCGTTCAGTGAAAATGTGTTAATGAGAAAAGAAATTTGCATTTTTTGCGACAAATTTTACTGGAGAAGAAACTCGATGAATAATGTGTCCTCGTGGTTAATTATCTTTAACAAGCGCCTGTGACAAGCGTAAGATAACTCCGTGGAAAGTTAGTCCGCGGCCAAAGTAACCTTACCATAAAAATCCTGCTAATATTATAAATGTAAAAGTTTGTGGAGATGTTTTGCTATTTATTACTCAATCACGCGTAAACCGTTGAACAGATTTAGATGTAAATTGGCACATAGATAGACCATTTCCTGAATTAACACATAGGGTACTTGGGATAATAGTTCAATTTACTTTACGGAACGTTACTTTTTACGCAAGCGAAGTCGCGGGTAGCAGCTATTATTCCATAAGTTGTTAACCAAATAGGGTGGGGCACTAACAAAAGTAACCGTTTAACAGCCCGCGACCCGCAGCAGGAGCATACCAAACGAGTTATTTTACAAGCACACAACAGTCAGGGTCTCCATGCATGATTTATTTAAATTGTTGTCGCCGACAAAGCGGTGGCCCTCGAGGCACGTGCCTGTGTCGTAACACGCTGCTGATGTTTGGAACTTTGCATTCTTTAGGTTTCGCCTAAAACCGTACCCACTTCGTAACGTCCGTACGATGTAAATCGCCTTGGTAATTTCGTAAGCGACTAAGCGTCTGAGTCGATTTTATAGCCGCATTTGTTTATTTTATGGACCATTGCGTATTATTGAGTAGGTTTATTCAGTTTAAGATTCACTTAGAATAATTGGTAGATTTTAGGACACGTACAGACGTTTTATTGTGAAATCTAAATCTAAATATTTAAAAGCGAAAGGCCACTCAACCTCAACTCACTCACTCATCAGGAAATATCGAAAACCGCTCGACGTATAATGATGAAATTTGGCAGGGAAGTATAGATTACCTATAGTTAGTGGACGTCCGCTATGAACGGGGGTCCGACATTTACGCTGACAAAAGCTAGTTTAGATATATTACTGAGTTATTTTCGAGTAAAAAGTAACATAAATGTTTAAAAAATCCGTAGAAAGCAGAAATTCAAATGATCGTACATAAACGTTGTAGAAACAATTATTGAGATTGTTCTATTAGCATAAATCTTAAAAGGCAAATTGATCTCCCACGACTACTCACATACGTACTAGGTAGGGCTGCCATGCGTCCGGGATTCCCGGAAATTGTCCTAGTTTAGAAGGCGTCCGTAGGTTGTCCGGAAGGGCTTTTCAAAAAGTGTACGGCCAAAAACCGGACACTTTTTGTGTCAGGTAATTGCCAGGGCATTAAAATGAAAAATAAGCAATAAAAAATGTAAACGATGTTTTTATTTCTATTGTAAAAATATTTATTGCAATTTTTTTAGTGTTATTCGGTTTTTCCATCAGGAATTTTTCAGTAGCAACCTCTGAGTCGGGATTTGTGCCCGATCGATGACAATAAGTTCGCCCCCTATTGCATGGGAATTAAAACATAGCTAGCTAAATGTGGGTGTACTAATGGGTACCTACACCTTTACCTAACCCTTTGGGGATTACAGGCGTGATGTTATATAATAAAAAAAGAAAATATAAACGATGTTTTTATTTTTATTGTACAAATATTTGACTCAAAGGTGTCCGGGGCTTTTGAAGTTTTTGTCCGGCGTCGAAAATTTAAGTGTTAGCAGCCCTAGTACTAAGATATATGATACTTTGAGGAATGAGATCCTCAACAGAGAGGCAACACGGGCTTATATAATTAACATAATAAGTTTAAATAACGCTTACAAAATAATTAAAGGTGTACAAATATTTACAGATACGAGGAGACCAGAGTAAATAGACGCGAGTGATGGTGATCGTGACGTCATACCAACTGAGCTGATCGAAAAGGTGTTATGTGCTACATATGCAGTTGCTTCGGATGGATTCTAGATTTTATACAAAGGTTTGAAAGCACATTTTAGAATGTACTAATCTTTTCTAAAATAAAAATCTAGATGAACCGACTTTTATGTGTGCCGTTATCTACTAATAATTTATCTACTAATGTTATAAATAGATACAGTTTGTTTGTTCGATGTCTGTAAGAGGTAATCTCTAGAAGTACTGGTTTGATTTCAATTTTTTTTTTTTCACTGTTAAAAAGCTACTTTGTTGCTTAATGCTATAAGTGCTATTTTTATTATAGGTACACTTGTCTTCCACACGGATAAAATCGCGTGCGTAAGCTCATATACAGTAAAGAACATATTCGCGTAATAGATAATAAAATACAAAATCAATAAATAAACAAATACCCACAAAATGGCTTAATTAAGGGCAAAAATCACGGAAAGACAAATAAGCCCAAAAGGTTCTCGTCAGGTAGTTAGTGGTCTTAATATTAGTATAATTACTGAGTCCCCTAGAGGTCCTAAACCGGAATAAGGACGGACCTTAAAGGACCCTTTTCACGTACTTCAAGAGGCCGTTGTCTCATTCCCACAGGGAAAGTTACGGAAAGTCGAACGACTTTCGGCACGTTCGCCACATAAGAAATTGACTTCGGAAAAAGTTTGCCGATTTTATTCATGTTTAGACGCGAATTGTGAAGTTGAGAATTACCTATTATTATTGTGTTTATTTCGGCAAATCTTGGTCGGTTTGTAAAAAGTACTGCAACTATTTAGTACCCAATTATAAGTTAAAGATATAGCGGTACCTACTTTAGGCTGCTGCGCTTATGTCGCGGGTTCGATTCGTGCACGTAATAACGATTTAGTTAATAAGCAGAACCAAAGTCGCCGACTTCCAAAACTAAAGTTATTTTTTACTTTGTAGTTTTGTAAACAAGTGTATTAGTTATCCAATGGATGCTCCTTTATGCGTCTCATCGTTATTATTTCACAATTATTTAACAACAGCTGATCATACATCAATATCTACCGATCAAAAAAAATTATTAAAATCTTCATAACCACCTTTGGGTTTCGTTTTATTATATATTACTTAGAATTTGTGGAAAAAAACCTTTCAAAAAATCATTTGCTGGGAAAAAATATATATTACTTACTAGCATCTGCCTTCGGCTTCGCCCGCGTAAAAAGTAACTCCGTAAACTAAGTTGAACTATCAGCGTATCGATGGCAAATGTAGATACTAATAAATTTTGTTATTTTTTTTATGCCACAAGTGGATTTAATGGATTTTTTTGTTACCTCACATTACCTAGATAAAAAGTTCCTATGTATTAATCCAAGAAATGGTCTATGTGCCAATTTTCATCTGAATCTGTTCAATGGTTTACGCGTGATTGAGTAACAAACATCCAAACATCTTTACAAACTTTCACATTAATAATATTAGTTTGTAAAAGATCAACTAATGAACACAAACGGAATGGAAATGATTAAAGCCCAGTCTAATCTTTTTGGCATTTTAAAAGATAATGGATAAAATGGCAAATGAAAATAGGGCTATAATAATATGACTTTTCTGAGGTCTACCTGTACTGGAAAAATTGCGTCTAAATAATATTCTTTTGATTAAAATGAAATTGTTTACTGGTTGTGTTTCATAATCGGCCTATGGGCCTATGTTAATACATAACATCACGCATGTAATCCTCGAAGGGTTAGGCAGAAGTGTTTAGCACACCCACATTTCACCAGTTATCTTTAAGTCCCATGTAATAGAGGGCGAGCCTATTGCCATCAACCAGGCACAGATCCAGACTCCTAGGCTGCTACTGACAAATTCCTGATGGAAAATCCCAATAACACTGCCCGTCCTGAGAATCGAAACCAAAATCTCATGGTACGAGAATTTGACATTTTTGAACCGTTAATACATCTCCACCCAGGCCACACAGGCCACACAGGTAGGTTTAACCATCCAAACAAAGCCATGAAAAACGCAAACACAAAATACGTGGTTTACGTAATCGTTGAGCAAGCCAAACGTATGAAATTAATCAGTAAATTTAACCGCCCGAGCTAAGTCAAATTGCGTGCCACCAAGATCGGAACGGCAGCTGTTAGCCAGTAAATTATTAACTTGATGGAATTGTGTGTTATCTGCTGAATACTTTAAATGAAAATGTATTGTCTGTGAACCGTCATAAAGGTCAGACTGTATGTGTGTCGCGGATAATCGGAAAGCTAATTGTTTCATATTTTAGCGGCTTCATATTTGAAAGATAATTTATAATAATGACACTTTATTGCAAAAAAAAAATAGGGCTATCTTTCGCCAATTGCGAAAGTAATAATTAATAGATAGGACAACAAAATTATTTTTATATTATATAAGTACCTACCTATACGGGGTGAAAAAATATACTTAACATATCCGAATTACACATGGATAGTATGCGTAGTTTAAACATCAACTGAGTAACATTGTTGAACAAAAATATTGCTGGGATTTTTTTTTTGGACTTTCATTTTTGGTGAGAATTATCACAGTTTGTGTGAGTGCGTAATATAACGCGCATAACACATTGCCGTAACGGGTGCATACAACAGAACAGGGGTCATAGAGGTTTAAATACTTAAAGGTATTTAAAGTTTACTTTTCAAACTTATTTTCGTATAAAACGTAGAAAGCAGTTAGGACTTTGACTTTTAATATTTCCGTAATCAAAAGGTTCCCAGGTATGATCCTAATGTTAAGTGTCTTTTTAAACCCTATATTTACATGAAACGATTTCAAATAAACAAAGCAATTTTTCTTGTTACGACGGTTCTGCTGTGATCCTATAAGGAGCTCCATTCCATATCTCCGAATTTCATCATCAGATCATGACAATATTTCTATGGAATCTATTCGGAACTATACTCTTTCAAACAAAAAAGAATCATCCAAATCGATTCATAATTGGCGGAGTAATCGCAGAACATATATATATACAAAAAAACATACGCGCCGAATTGAGAACCTCCTCCTTTTTGAAGTCGGTTTCTGAAAGCTTTTGAGCATTTGTAATGAAAATGCTCATTATGTAATTTTAATATACCTCTGTGGTTGTTTCAACCAACTACCTATTTTCCATTGAGCTTTTTCCTCAACCACAACAGTAGTTAAAAAAACAATCTCATTTCAAAGGAACGCGTTCGTAAAGGAGTATTTTTCCTCTTAGCTTATTCTTTAACGCAGTGCAAATAATGTTGTCTCCGAGCTCCCGGCGCTGCTTGCAATTAAACTTTAACTAAATGAATGTAAAACTTTCAGTCATTTGTAGAAAACCACTAAAGAACTGTTAATAGTGAAACTTAATTGTTTTTTCTTTGTTAACGTTCATAGTTTCAAATGTCGTAATGGAACAATTTCCTGTGAGGTTACTTCTGAAAATAAAACACTTGGAACAATTTTGGTCTATCTTCGGTAATTTTGTATAGTAGAAAACCATTTATTTTCACTAGCTTCTGCCCGTGACTTCGTCCGAGTAGTTTCGTTCACGGCCTCCTTAAAGTTACGTCTTTGGTTGCCCCGCTCCGGATTGTGACATTTGTGCGAAATTGTCCTTTCGCGCAAAGGGACTAACGCAAGTGTTCATCGCGGAAATGTCTTTAGCGCAGCCTGTCCTGATGCCCCCCACCATTCCCGTCATCCGTAGCATGATTTTATATAGCCTTTATAATTCCTTGTGAATGTGGCTACATATGCAACAAAAAATCTAAATCTAATCCGACTAGTAGTTCCATCACCAGACCAGAATCACCAGAGCTACTAGCGCGCCGCCCGCCAGCCATCACCTTTTTATTTTGTCATTATAAAACATATTTTAACGCACAAGACTTTAAGCATTTCCTATAATATTGTTATTCATTTTATCTTTTTAATCTTTTTTTTCTAAATTTTTGACTAAAAAATTTAAATCAACAACATAATTATTTAATTTTATTTTTTGTATACATTCTATAAGTTTAACATTAAATTTTATGGTACCGACACTGTGATAAGCAAATGTTGTGCATGTCTGTAATAGATATAAACACTAGCCTTAGTCCTCTACAATGTTAATGTCCTGTCTGTGTTTATATTGTTGACGTGCCTTATTTAAATAAATAAATAAAAAGCCTAAACTTGAATGGCAAATTATTTGCTGTGAGGCCGTGCGATTTTGAACGATGACCTTATGTTTGCGTACTATGTTACAGCTTTTTCATACATTGGAGTGCTCTTTGAGGATTACATGACAGTGCTGTGCGCAACTTTACTCCGTCCACACGACGTCGTGCGCTCTCTACCCGTTTCTTTTGACATGTCAACGTCTACGTAACGTTTTATCGTCCCCTTATTCTGTCTAAATCATTTTACGGTTTTCAGAATAAATTAAATGAGATTTCACGACTGACTGGGTAACGTTTTAACTGTAACTGAAACTAGTCGCTATAGGGCACTGGTTATACGTAGAATTAAGAATATCTAGATTATTCATAACTTGACAAAAAAATAATTTGCTAGTATAAAGGTGCTCCTTACGTGACGATTTCTGCCAGTTAACTCCTATCAGAATTCTGCCAGGGTTGAGGAGTTTGTTCGAAAGAGTTACCGCGGTCCTGGAACGTAAAGGGTACTAGAAGGAACACGGATGGGTTTTTGTCAGTAAAAGTCTGACACTCCCTTCCGCTCCGCCCAGAGCGGAAAGAGTCATTTGATGATTTCCCATACTTAAATAAAAAAAAAAGCTGCGGATTTCGTTCCAAAACATTTCTCGATGAAATTGTAATAATTTTAAATTTTGAAAACCTAAATTGATACCGACACAAATCTGGGCCGACCTTAACGAGACTGGAATACTCAAACCTATGAAAATATAACTAGCCGAATACCCTCGGGATTTAAATGAATAGTCTTGTAGCACTTTGACAGATTGGGAACATAGCTTTACGTACCTAGCCGTCGAGAACCGAGACTTATCGTGGCAGGAATAATGATATTTCGTACATTCGCCTAAAAACATATTTTTGTATTTTTTTGGTCTACGCGCTCTAATTGAGCGTCTAATATGTTTGAAGTAAAAATCTTTTTAGCCGTTTTGTGCGGTTTTTGGTAAGGGCAAAACTTATGGCTGCACCAACATGCTAAAGTAACCGCGTCACCGACATGCTAATGTGACGTTTAGAGCATCTAATGTTTTTAAAGAGAAAAATTCTTTAGCCCCGGCTAAAAACTTTAGGCAGACCACGAAGAAGATGGCGGGATGACCTGGTCAACTTTCTTGAGGATTGGCAAGACGTGGCGCAACATCGCGATAGATGGAAGAAATGGAGGGAGGCCTTTGCCCAGCAGTGGGACAGTACGGGCTAGTTAATAATAAAAACTTTAGGGTTCACGTCACCGACATGGTAGGGCTTCACCCTACCATGACCATCACCTTACTATCACCTAATAATTTTAATATTGAATGAGCGCCAAAGCTTTTTTTAAAAGTGAGGTACTATTTTATTAATTATTTTATAAAAGTATTATTTTCAGCCTACAATTTTAGCAAAATCTTATTTTTAGGCTTAGTACATTTTAATATTTTATTTTTAAATAGAAGCTTTTTTTTAAATATTTTTTTATTTATATTTTCAATAGTCAGATAACTTTTATCCAAAGAATGACAGTTTGACATATTTTATTGTCCATACAAAAGCTGTCAAATCGCCATATTGAAAAATTTGCCCATAGTGTAATAATAATAATTGTTTTTCTAGGGTAATCACCTTCGGGTTGACGTGCATCCTCTGCTTTGCAGTTTGCTTTGGCCTAGGCATCGCCATCATTGCTGGCATCGCTTACGGGTATAACTACTCGATGGCTGAGTTCCTCACATTTACACGTAAGTTTTCACAATAGCCATAACGACGGTAATAAAGAATCATTAGAACAGTTATTTTATAAACGGTAACAGGCTTCAAGGATTATTAAAAATTCTTTTTGAATTTTTATATTAATTATAGTAAGGTGTTCATGATTTTTAAATAAATTATATTAAGAAATACAGGTGATCGCCATTTTGCGATAAACGCCACTCAGAGCGAATTACGTCATCTCGGTGAAAACACAGCTGTCAGTTGTCAACTGCATCTGGTTTTAACCACTCACTGCACTGCATTTTTGCTGAGTAGACGTCACAAAATGTCGCCATGACACAAGACTTGCTATCGTTTTGGTACGAATTTAAAGTCTAAAAAGAAAAACGAAAAATATTGCTACTAAATGTTATTTTTTAATAGAAATATTCTGTAATAGTAGTACGGTAAATATCATTTTATACCGGTTTTTCAAAATAGTCAACATACCTATTGTGTACTTGATACCACCAACCAATTGACTTACTTTTTAAGACCTGTCAAAACGCGATTCTACCACTGATTTTTTATGACAATACTAGACAGAGACGTCACTTTTTACCATCTCAATTGAATAACTTTTTATTGATTACAAATCAATTAAAAAACGAATTTTACTGTTAATTGAAAATTATTAGGCCTAAAATAAAGTGCTTTTTTTTAAAGATGTTGTATCTTGGTATTATTGGTTAACTAGCTGTCCGCCGCGGTTACACCCGCGTCTTTGGTTACTGCTCCGCTCCCGTAGGTCGTAGCGTGATGGTATATAGCCTATAGCCTTCCTCGATAACTAATCTATCTAACACTGAAATAATTTTTCAAATCGGACCAGTAGTTCCAGAGATTAGCGCGTTCAAACAAACAAACAAACAAACAAACAAACAAACAAACAAACACTGCAGCTTTATAATATTAGTATAGATTATAGTACTAGCTGTCCGCCGCGGTTACACCCGCGTCTTTGGTTACTGCTCCGCTCCCGTAGGTCGTAGCGGGATGGTATATAGCCTATACCCTTCCTCGATAACTAATCTATCTAACACTGAAAGAATTTTTCAAATCGGACCAGTAGTTCCAGAGATTAGCGCGTTCAAACAAACAAACAAACAAACAAACAAACTCTGCAGCTTTATAATATTAAGTATAGATAGATGATATCAACTACTCAATTGACTAAAATACAAAAATAAATAGGCAAGCACGCACGAGTCAGTTTTGAAAAATATTTTTATTTATTGTTTATTACACGACTGCTCCAAAAAAAAGATTGTTTTACGATCTACGTCGTGGTTGGATTACGGCCGTGAGTGCACTTATTTTGTCATCCAAATTGACAAATAAGGTTTTACCCAGAACTATTAGCGTTGTGCGAGTCATCTTCTTCTTCTTCTCAGGGTCTGATGTGACAGTTTTCATGAAGCGCGGACAGTTCGCAGAAGACGGGGTATCTAGTATGAAGTTAAGGAGAAGTGGCACCGCCGATTGTAAGTATCTCATCAGAGCACTCTTATATAGGTAGACAATAGCCCTATTCATACAGTGCATTGGTAAAAATAGCAAGAGAAATCATTGTTTTTATGGTAATCATATAAAAAGAACTGTTACTGACTGATCCATCAACACACAGCTCAAACCACTGAACGGATGCAGATAGTTATTATGACGTAGGCAAGCGCTAAGAAAGGATTTTCCTAAATTCACCCCTAAAGGGGATGAAACGGGGGTCCGATGGTGAAGTCGCGGGCAGAAGTTAGTTAATTCAAAACGTTGTAGAAAATTGACAGTCAAATAAGCTATATCCATGTACTTATATTTAAAGCTAAATCCAGGTAAACTTTCCATTTTCTCTTTTTTCATCCGACTTGAGCAAGTGTGGTGAGTAATGCTTGATTATACCTCTTCTTTATGAAAGGATGCAGTGGGACAATATTAACATCTTGACCGTCATAGTCATGTATAGATGACAAACCAAAATGTACCCAGCACGGTATGGTCACGACTACATGACAGACTTTTATACGTAAATAAAACTCATAAAACGATATCCTTGACTCATCCTAATTTATATTAACTTTTAACTTTTTTAATATAAATTAGTACCAATTATTAATTCGTAATCTGGCGCCAAGGGCACGTTTTTTGCTTTTTTGACGTGGCGGTCAAAAGGTTAAGCTGGAAGTTCTCTCTATTATCGAGTTATTCCGGTCTGATCCCCTGATCTGATCCCCTTGGAGCAGACAGCAATTAAAACATGATATTAATTCAGCAGGGGATCAGATCCTAGGGGATCCGAACGGAATAACTCTCTTTATCTACCTGTTCCAGTGTTCTCTGCAAACGCCTCGATGGACTACGAGGAGGCCAAGCCTCTAGTGAGAGAGAGCAAGCCACTGGCCGACACGTGGATGAAGTCTCAGGACACGCGGAAGTATGCCGAGATCCTGACCAAGTATAATCCCGGCAGGATCCCGGATAGTCAAGCGCAAATGGAACAGATGGAACAACGCAACGTTCCTCGAGACATGCAGCCTATGGTAAGAGGAGATATCTGCTTATTTATATCTTTAGACATTTATTTGTTCATTTAAACTTTATGCAACAAAAGTGCAAAGGCGGACTTAATGCCTTAGACATTCTCTAACAGTCGACCAAAGGTGGTGAAGAGATATCATGGTAGGTGCAAATTAATGTACGAGCGCTAAACAGCAAAATTAATTAAAGAAAAATAAACACAAAAAAGTATTTATCTAAATAAAATAAAGTGTACATAAGTACAAAATACATTGGACATTAGTTCTGTGCACGATATTTACATGTCTTGACTCTTTTTTTTTATTGGACTGCCTCTTTGATCTAGTGGTCGCAAAGCTTGACTGCTAAGCATGAGGACTTGGGTTGGATTCCTAGGTCGAGAAAAGTGTTAATGGGTTTTTCCATCAGCAATTTCTCAGAGGCAGCCTCGGAGTAGGTATGCATTTGTGTCTCGTCCCCTATTAGGGTGCTTACATAAAGAAGCAGGTTACAGGTACGGACAGGTCGGTAGAGGTCGGTACCGATCGGTACGGGTAAAATAGCTCATACAATCAATATGCGATCGTTCATAAAGAAACAGGTGGAAACTTGTCGGTACCGACTATCTGTACGGGTTATGCATTTGCCAGCGTAGTGTGTCTGTTATTTTGTGTTGTGTGTAAAATAGTCCTAAATAATATAATAATATACTTAATAGGGGATCGGACAGTAATCAGATTAAAATCTAAAATGTACTTAGATAAAATAAATATACTGTTTTACGATTATTTATCGAATAATAATTTAATATAATTTATTTAAATGTTTTTAAATGAAAAAATTAAATGTTGATATTTACAATATTTTTAATCTGTACTGAAACACTAATCACAGTGCGTGACGTCATTTGTGGGCAATCATTGACTGCACGGGTACCTACTAACTAACTTAATTCACTCAGTTATTTCCATAATTTTGTTGAAATTCTAAAAGTTGCTAAAAGATTACTGATAAATTAGGATACGGTGATCAATTTAAAAACTGTCACGTGGTGTTTCTCTAGTTTTTCATAATGAAAATTTTGTTATGACCACAAATGACGTCACGTGGCGTTTTGGCGGGATTTTTAAACAAACAATTTAAAACATGATTTTGAGTGCCATCCTAGTATAATTATGAACCTCGGATTCATCAAACTTTACATCTTGTAGAAATCTATACTAATATTATAAAGCTGCAGAGTTTGTTTGTTTGTTTGTTGGTTTGTTTGTTTGAACGCGCTAATCTCTGGAATTACTGGTCCGATTTGAAAAATTCTTTCAGTGTTAGATAGATTAGTTATCGAGGAAGGCTATAGGCTATATACCATCACGCTACGACCTACGGGAGCGGAGCAGTAACCAAAGACGCGGGTGTAACCGCGGCGGACAGCTAGTAATTGATAATACGATCCATATTTCTTTCTTTTACTGTTCTAATTGGAAACACCGACTGTCCTTTTTTTACATTTATAATGAACACTTTCGAAGAGAAAAAGCTCATTGTCCGACGCACTCGAAGACATGATGGTCACTATGAACAGATTTACCTGTTTCTATATGTGGTTGAACCCGTACCTATCGGTACCGACCCGTACTGGCATATCGGGACCGAAAAACCTGTATCTTTATGTTTGTACCCTTACATGGGACTTAAACATAACTGGCGAAATGTGGGTGTACTAATTGGTAACACTTCTGCCTAACCTTTCGGGGATTACAGGCGTGATTTTATGTTAATATTTACTGCTGAAATGGTATAGGTAACTGGGAAGACTGTATTCACTATCTTAGATAGCAACGCGTGTGCCTTTCATAGACGTTTATTACGTTTACATTTATTACGTTACAGACTGCTTCTCAGGTTTGCTCGTTAGGGCGAAGCAAAAAGAATTAGTTAAATTGGTCGAGCCGTTCACGCGTGATACCGTGGTCCGTGACCAAGGCAAATAGGGATTCATTTTGTTATAGATAGGTATAGATGAATTATTATGCTTTTACTATCTTTTAATAATAAACTTTTTAATACTTTTTAGGTCCAAGCAAGAGACTATCATGGACCAAGAACTCCGCCAGATAGTCCAATCATATCTATTGTGCCCAACCCTCTAATGCCCACTGTGTCCTGGCGAAGCGGTTCTTCAAAAATAATGATGAGGAACTTCAAACCTTTGCAAGACTTCACGTCCGCAAACAAACACACAGAAAGGCCGGAAAGCTTGTTCCCAACCCGTGGTACGAAACCACAGGTGATATCTATCCTCAGTCCAAAAGAACGGGTCCCAGGCGCTGGAGGCGGCACAGGCGGGAAAAATAATGACTTCCATAAAAGGTGAGAAGAATAGAACGTAAAAATTATACCTACCGTGTAAAACGGGGTGAATAGAAAGGCAGGGGTGAATCGAGACGGAACTTTAAAAGGGATTTTAACGTTAAACTAATAAAGTTTGTCGCCAACACGGAGACCAATTTATCACTACATAGTATAAAACAAAGTCGCCTTTTCTGTCTGTCTGTCCCTATATATGCTTAGATCTTTAAAACTACGCAACGGATTTTGATGCGGTTTTTTTTAATAGATAGAATGATTCAAGAGGAAGGTTTATACGTATAATACATGCACCCGTGCGAAGCCGGGGCGGGTCGCTAGTAAATTATAATTCAATAAAAACAGGAGAGTCTTTTTATATTATTATTATATATTATTTTAACATTAAAATCTCTTTTAAAGTTTCGTTCCGATTCACCCCTGCCTTTCTATTCACCCCGTTTTACGGTACTGTCAGTTTTCTGGAATCTAAAATTGGTGAATGTCAATTTAAAACAGGATTTGTGATTTCTATGAGTTTAAAATCGATATTTAAACAGCTGACCTTCGTTTAATTAGTAATTATACTTAAAAAGATACGATTCCTTAAGTGTGCATATGTACCTGAGTATAAGTATAGGTATGTAGTTTGTTGGCTTGCCCCCCCTATTACGTGGGACTTAAACATAACTGGCGAATTGTGGGTGTACTAATAGGTACACCTCTGCCTAACCCTTCCGGGATTACAGGCGTAATGTGATATGTTACTATTCAGTAATTATTATATTTTAAAAAAATACAAATTTTCAAGTATAAGAACATAATAAAAAAGGCCTGAGGCTCACTAGAAACTTATCATGTCTGGAGCCATAAAAGCTAGGAAAAGGAAAATACCAATTAATAATCAAATAATATATTGTCCCTCCAGTTATGCACCGATGCGTATGTGGGGGACGACTGCGCGGGCTGTCATCCCAGACGAGCCAGAAGACGTTGATGAGGATAACGTTGTGTACAGGCCTGTATAGTACCTACCTACCCTTGTTGGCAGCAGAAGGTTCTAATCTTATCAGTATGACAGTGTTTTACACTCTTTTCATATACTTTACCCTTTGAATGTTTATATAAAAAATAAAAATAATCATATTTATAGTTGTTTGCTTCAAACTTAATTCTAATCCGGAACATCACGCTGCGTTGCAAAACGTGAATAAAGGTGGTTTTACACCAGCAATGGCAGAACGTGCATGGGATGGGTGTGAATTGAAATCACGCTTAAGGGCGAGACAGACTTATAACACGCTACGCCATTCCACGCGTGCTAATTGGCCAAAAGACAGAAATGTGAAATGTGGCCAATGAGTACGCTTTACAGACGTGGCGTGGCGTAGCGAGTTATTAGTCTGCTGCCGCCTTTACCCTTTTACACCTAAAGATGTCCATCGCTATACAGCGCCGATGGCCTACGCTCGATGGCCGGAGCGAGATTTGTTTATACATTTTACAAAGTAAATAAATACTCTATTCTTAGAGCAATAAAGTTCAATTTTGCACTAATAAATATTTCAATACTCGTCACGCACATCCTCGCGCATCTAGAACTTTTGTTTGACACACACGATGGGCAGAGCGTGGATAGAAATTTAGCTGTACAGATTTAAAAAAACTTTAGGATGTAAGTATCGTAGCAGATGGCGTTCTGTGGTTTCTGCCTACCCCCATGGGAAAAAGGCGTGAGTTTATGTATGTACAGTACATATGTGTTTAGCGACTCTGTTTAAAGATTTTCTCTTCTTTTCTTTTGTATCAATTTGTGAGTGTTATGTATAAGTACCTATAAATAGTGAGTACGTTACAAGAAATACAATACTGACAATGCTTGATGTACTTATTTGGTTCTTTCATTGAATAAATAAATAAATAATCTCTGTGTCAGTTGGGTCCTAGTATACATGTCATCATCTGCCTAGCCTTTTCCGGTTTTCAGGGTCGGCTTCCAGTCTAACCGAAAGCAGCTGAATACCAGTATTTTACATGGAGCGACTGCCTATCTGACCTCCACAACCTAGTAACTGGGCCTGGTATACATGTATTCTCGCTAAACAATGCTCTCACGTTTGCACAATATCAGGTAAAAATGGCTCTTTAATAGCGGTATAGCTATCGCGGGTAATTGCATGAACGCGCAGTGTAAGCGATCCTAAACACACAGCTACGGGATGACAATGCTATCCTGCAATATCTATATTTCTACAATAAAGAGGTAAAGTTTGTGAGTTTGTAAAGATGTAATGGGTAATCTCCGGATCTCCTGAATCGATTTTGAAAATTCTTTCGCAAATTGGAAGCTACGTTATCACTGAGTGCCATTCCTATATTTTTATTATCAAAAAATCAGGGATCCGTAAGAAAAATCACGTGAACAAAGTCGCGAGGAGAGCTAGTTATCAATATATTGTCGAAAGAGTAGTTAGCAGTAGAACTCTTTTGTTTTTAACCTTGTGGGCGCGTTGGCACAAGCCCGTATATTTGAAGAGAACGGAGCGTACTGCCAGTTTTCTCTTCAGAGACTAGATTTCATTCTTTGTTTCTAGTTAAAACATACAGTCACGAGCACAAACATTTATGTTGTTACGCACATCTATCTATCTATCTATCTATCTATACATATTAAATACTTTATCCTGAACGACTGACTGACTCACGGATCAACGCACCGCCTAAACCGCTGATCTTGGAAACCTGAAACTTGGAGGGTGTGTTCTTTGTATGACGTAGGCATCCGTCATCCGATAACAAAGGATTTTCCGAAATTCTACCCCTTAGCATGCAGATGTAGAATAAATAAAACAGCAACGTACCTACGAGATAAACAGCTAACAAAGCAAAAGTGTAGGTTTAATCAAAAGTGTACTACATAAAGAAGTTAATACAGCTGGCCAATTGACCCCAAGGTTTTTGAGGACTGGATCCACGCCTGCGTCGTGACCACCGCACGATCGCGATGCACATGCGACGAGGTTGCTATTCGAGTGAAGCTTTTTTTATATTTTTCAACATTTTTAATTGTCCTTATTTTCTAATTACAGATAATGAATTATTTTCTTCGTATTTTATTGTCTGCCGCATGCTTACTGCTCCCGTGGTGACGCTGACGACGGCGTGGTCGGTTAGCACTCTTGAAACGCTTTTTATTTTTTTTTAAAGCTATCTTTCCTCGTATTAGATTTTCTGGTTCAACCGAGTTAGATTCATGCCAGGCATAGTCTTCTTCTTCGTGATCGTCTAAGAAAGTGTCATCTGAAATAATATTTATTTTTCGTATAAAGCCTATTCTGTAGAGTACTGACATATTATTGTTACTGCTGAACGCGGGGTCTCTTTCGAACAAAATCCGCAGCCCTAGCAGAGACCGTTACCACTTGGCACCGCTGTTCCTTCTTTTCGGAACGATTTAGAAACTAAGGAAAAACGTTTGACACTTTCAAAAGTTTTCTTTACGTAGCAAATAAGGTTTTTTTACTCGGTAATAATCTAAATGGAGTTATATAATTTAAAAGTCTTACTGCTGCCATGTCCCTTATCCTGATAGTGAGATCCTGAGTGATCCGAGTGTGAGCCCCATGAATCATGTGGAACTTCTGGATCTATCGGAGCGACTTCTGGCTTATAAGGCTGTAAAGCTTCAGGGAATATGGCCGACACGTGCGTGTTTATCAGCTTTGGCACTACATTCAGCAAGTAACCACCTACCATGCTTTCTGCAGATCCAAATATTAATGTGGGAACTGTGAATGACATACGTCTGAAACATAAATTATTTGTTTAGGGTAATGATAAACAGAGTGTTAAGTTTCTCACTCTCCATTAAAAAGGGAAGATCCTCCAACCAGACGGGTGTTGTGTCTGGTGGGCTGCTGCCCGACGGTTGTCGTCTGGATTTTGTATTATATGCCAACGTGGCGTATGCTAATGGGTACACCTCTGCCTAACCCTTCGAGGATTACAGGCGTGATGTTATGTGATGTGATATCACAATTTATTCGTGCAGTGATAGACCATAAAATTTTAAATCTGACCTAAACACGCTCTCTTCCTAATAAAAAGGATACAAGGAATTACCTGAACCCTTTAACTTCAAGCCTCTTATACCCACGATTTTTCTTTGCACGCCGGCCATCTTTCGACTGCAACTGTTCCAGTTCTAGATCCAAAGCCATGTCACTTATTTCAGCCGAAAACGCAAATGTGTCTGACCATTTTGTTTTCACTTGTAATTTGCCACGGACCTAGAATAAGATTACAGTCTGACTTTTGTAAATTAATAAGAGTTCTAGAAATTAGGGACTCGTAAAAAATGAGGCCAATTAGTAATGTTTTAATATTCTTAGGGCCTATTTCACCACCTTTGATTAAACGCTATTCACCAGATACTTTCAAAAACGGAACAGAATTTGTATGAAATAATCTGCCAAATAATTTAATCGGAACTTATTCGAAGATTGTGAAACAGGCTCTTAGTATTCATAAAGCTGACAGGTCGCTGAGTCGTTGATAGCTTAAAAATGGCCTATACTACAGTAAGTAATTCAAATGTTATCAATAAGTGCCCACAAAACTCGTTGTATGACATAATTTCTCCTGTATGAACACCACTCAGAATGATGATAACACGGTGGGAATTAGTCAGTATCTGGTCCAACAGATTAAACATTAAAAAAGGGACAAAAATAATCAAATAAAACTACGACCCCTCATCTATAATATTACTAAATACTTGATTTTTGGTTGCTTATGTTTGACAGTATTTTATATATTTTAAATCAGCTACAAAAATACTACACAACATGATGGTAATGTATGGAACAGCTAGTTTTTTTTTAAATGATTTTAAGTTTGGTATAGTAAAAGCTGTTCGTAATGATGAGTACAATGACCCCTTTTCAGGTTTCGGGTAAATTTTCAATGACCCTGTATACCTACTACATTTATTTTAGCGTTAGTAAAAAAATGGCCATATAACGGCAGTTTTTGTGTTAAATTGTTGAAATAACTGCATTTTGATATATAATTTTTTGTTCATTTCTGATAGTCTACATTGCTTTATATTTATTGTAAAAAAGGAGATAAATAAACGCTAAAATTAAAATAAACTATAGCGTTATAACGTTATTTTTCCAATATCAAATAGAACTGTGGTAAAGCCCAAAATACAGGTAAAGGTTTTTAGTATAGGTACCTGCAGAGAGCTGAATCGTATCTCCTCCGCCATCAGAACGGTGTCCATCTTGAAGGGCCCGCCAATGTGTGCCGAGTACATCGTTTCCAAGCCTGTCAGTACCATTTCCGATAACTTCATTGAC
Source organism: Hoplodrina blanda (assembly GCA_949316365.1). Lineage (NCBI taxonomy): Eukaryota > Metazoa > Arthropoda > Insecta > Lepidoptera > Noctuidae > Hoplodrina > Hoplodrina blanda. The sequence goes on from OX438592.1 coordinate 11,201,455, forward strand.
TCACCCGTGCTCTTCTTGCTATCACTGCCATTGCTAGGTTTTACCTAAAATAAATAAACACCTTCATCACTGTATCCCTAAGGCAAAACTTCTTGGGTTCGATTCCCAGGTCGAACAATTTTTTTTATTATGTATGTACGTAAAATACACACGCTGTAAAAATAAATAAGCATCAACGACACTAAAGTGCGTCAGGTCAGTATAAAGATTTTTTAATCTTCACTTGGTACTTGGTTCAACTAGTCCCAAATACGTCGTAATGTACCTACCTATAATACATTTCGTTGCTTAAGTACTAACACCGCATAAGTCAAAAATAATTTTACTTTAAGAGTTAAGACACTGCATAATTTTACATAGTTACCATTATAATACCATTTTATAATTTTTATGTATACACTTCAAATTAGATCTATGAAATATTGGATTATTATTATTCAGTAAAAAAATGCAATAGGGTAGGTAACACCACCAATCATTTGACGAACTTTTTAAGACCTGTCAAACCGCAATTTTCCAATAGAATTTGCGTGGCAAAAGACAACTGTGATGTCACTTTTGTGCCGACTCAATAGGCTAGTTGACACCACCATCAGTTGACGTACTTTTTATGACCTGTCAAAACGCGATTCTTTCATAGATTTTGTATGGAAATAGCACGCTTTGACGTCACTTATTTGCCAACTCAATTGTCTAACTATTTATTGATTTAAAAGCCACAAAAAAATCTAATTTTGCAGTAAATTGAAATTAATCGGGTTTTCAGGGCTAAAATAAAGCGTTTTTTTAAAGAAGTTATGTCTTGGAATTATTTATTAATAGTGTCAACTACCCAATTACACAACTACAAAAGCAATTAAGTAAAAATCTAATTTTACAGTTAATTGAAAATAAATTGGGTTTTCAGTGCTAAAATAAAGACTTTTCTTAGAAAAGTAATGTCTTAGAACTATTGGTTAATGTATCAACTACCCAGTTAACCCGAATTTTTGACAAACGTGATATCTTATTCGTAATCTTAAAAGACGATTTGTGTCTTAGAATCTTGCCTTACCCTTCCATCATCCCAATGCACAATATAATCTTCTAAATCTATAGCTCCGTTGTTCTTTTGAATTGTAATCCTATTCATATTCCTGACCAATTCTGTAAAATATTTCGCAGTTGCCTGAAACACTATTTCCTGGTGTTCTCTGAAATTTAATACAAATATATTGCATTGCAAATCTTAAAATGGGAGAAAAAAAGAGAAAAAATTACCAAATTGGTGATCTATACATTCATTAGGGACTATTTACCTACCTATTTAGTCTGAATAGAAAACTGAAAAATCGTCTACGTTCCAAAGGACCGGTGATAAAATAATTTCAAAATTAATTAAAGGTACAGTCGCACGCATTGTGATAGTATATATATATGTATATATGTTGAATAGTATATATAGTTTATGAATTTTAACCATTTAAAATTGATTTGTTTCTTTAAAATAAGACTGATTTTGCTAAATCTTTTGCACCCGAGTGTACTTTGATGTTGTTTATGACATTGAATTTGTTTACCAATTTTTATCACCGGTCCTTTGGAATGTAGACGTCTTCTTCTTACGGTCGAATGACCCGCGGGCCATTCGATTTGGGCCGTTCAGACTAAATACCCTTCATTAGAACCCAGTACTCCTCGACATAGTGTCTTATACGAATACAATGTCTTTAAAACCTTATATGAAACCGTCCCGGAAACAAATCTCAATTTCACCCAAATGTCCGGAGTTCTTGTTTGTGATGGCATCCCTATGAGTCAGGACCTCATGCCTGAACATTACCTACTCACCGATACTCCTCAAGCTCTTCGTGGAATATTGCCGAAGTGTTGACGAAGCTAAACAAGGCGGTTTGTAACTTTGGCACCAGCTCCTCTTCTAGAAGCGGCTTCATCAGTAAGTGCGTGAGGCCCAAACCTATAGACACATCATTAGGTATTTCGTTATACCGTTTGGCTGACAACTTACATTCCTGCTAGATGCGGCTTGTATGCAGCTACCTATATCTTTTCTGTCTTACCTTCCTCGTCTTTTCTATAAGGATTATATTTCGCGATGACTGGTGGGGAATCTTCGCCGGGCCTGTAGATCTGGGAGAAATATTTTTATTATCATTACTAAAATTATAAATGCGAAAGTAACTATGTATGTCTGTCTGTTGCTTTCACAACTAAACCACTGACCGATCTAGTTCTTGTGTATTTATTTTTTTTTAAACACACAATTACGAATTTCTTCTGTATCGTGGGTGCATTAACAAACATAAACTCACAAACAGCCAGACTCTGAACAACTATCTGTAGGGCATAAAAATATTTGTTCCGTGGTCTCACAGCGCGGCATTTAAACGCTCAGACACTGCGCCATTAACAGTTTTGTCAAATACATAAGTACTTATTGACCAAATTTATGACTAGACTACTTGGAGCCCGCAGAAGCAAGTTGTCGAGAACATCCTTTTATTAAAATTCATCATTACATAACATCACGCCTGTAATCCCCGAAGCGTTAGGCAGAGGCGTACCCCATTAGCACACCCACATTTCGCCAGTTATGTTTAAGCCCCATAGGTGACTCCGTTACGGAATCTCGAAGTTTGAAATGTCGAAGTACGTTAGTTCGAAAGTACGGGATCTCGATGTACGCCAGTTCGAAAGTTCACTAGACCGAAGTACGTTAGTTCGAAGTATAATAGGGCTCGAACCTATTACCATCAACCGGCACAAATCCAGATTCCGAGGCTGCTACAGAAAAACTCCTGATGGAAAAACCCAATGACACTTTGCCCGACCTGGGAATCGAACCCAAGACCTCATGCTCAGCAGTCGCGCTTTGCGACCACTAGACCAACGAGGTAGTTTAATTTAAATTGGGTTACTTGATACAAAAAATGAATATTTACCTCAATAGTATAGAGGCACTTCGTAAGGTCGAACTGGCTATATCCAAGATTAACTGATTCTCCGGATAATGTCGTTATTATGAAACCAGTCAATACGCAACGCTCTACTGATATCCTAAAAAACACAAAATACTTGACTCTGACTGTCAAAAAATCAGAAACAAGAACAGAGGTACATCCAGCCGGATCCGGTCTGCTGATGTCATTTGTGCAACCCTTAAAAAAACTAAACTTATGAAGTTTAATTTTTTTAATATGTCAGAATGGAATATCAACAGAATAAACCGCGTTTAGACTTTCTTAAAAAAAAAATGTCATTAGTATTATATTATCTGTCGTCATATTTATTTATTTTTATTTTTTTACCACAAACTGGAACATGACCGTTTCATAATTTTCAAAAATGTATCCCCCTTAATATCAATTGGTGACCCCTGCAGTAAACCTTTACGCCATCCAATCTTCAATTTACAGCAGTGCTATTCTCTAAGCATACAGCCTTGCGCGCAGCGCTGCCGCAGCGCTGACACTATGGTTTGTGTTTAGTGGATTTTCAACTTTATAGTGTAGTTCACAACGTTGAAAATCCACTAAGTTACACAAATCATAGTGTCAGCGCTGCCGCAGCGCTGCCGCAGCGCTGCCGCAGCGCTGCCGCGTCGCTGTGTTTTTAGAGAATAGCATAGCAGGTTAAAAATGATCTCCTACACTTACGCGACATTCCCAGCATCCTGGACTTGTTGAAACAGAAACGGTGATGACTTGTATGGGTCCTGGTCCTTCGGCTCGTAAATAATATCAGTCTTGTTGCGTATCAGCGCGTAACTCGCATGTATGATCATCTTACTGAGGGTCGTTTGGATTTTGATGACATTCGAAGCCAGAGAGAACTGCACGTCGGGCCACCAACAGCGAGGCATCTCTTTTAATGTCAAATCTTGTAATATTCTGAAAGAAACGTATTTGTTTTTGTTACTCGGAATTTCTCAAATATAGTTGGTAATAACAAAATAAATCACAAACAGCCAGACCCGGAACAACTATCTGTAGGCCATGCGAAAATCGAACCCGAGATGTGCAGCGCTGCAGTCAACCGCGTATCCACTACGCCAACAGTGTCATGTGGTTCTCATTTTGAAGTTACAAGACGTGACGTGACGTGACGTGACGTGACGTGACTGACAACGTTAAAAGTGCCGTTACACACTAGGTAACAAGCGTCACTTCTTGAAACCCTGTTAATTTCAAGCTTAGTATTCTAAAGTGGACTGTATGAATTTTGTTACCTCTTTTTATGGATGGGAAATCATCATTATATAATATATGTCCTCTTCCGCTCTGGGGGGAGCGGAAGGGAGTGTCAGACTCTTACTGGCTAAAACCCATCCGTGTTTCTCCTAATGCCCTTTGCACCCTCTACACAAAAAAAACTGTTTCCCAGAAATATTTTTTGCTCAAAGTTATTTAGTTTGATGCAAATTACGCCTCGTATTTCGCGTTAATTTTCGTTTGAAAAACTGGGAATTACTTAAAATTGTATAAATCATGTAGATAGGTAGATAAGTAGTACTAACAGTCGGATTTGATTATCATTGTGGAAATATCCAGCGGCTAATTCATCTTGATGTTTCCTAATGTACACGTTCATTCCAATTGAGCCAACGGATTCTTTTAGAGCCTGGAAGAGACGTAAATTATTATCTATTAATTTTCTTGATTTTTTTATACCGCGATTTCACATGCGTTAAGTTAGAAGTTTGGTTACTGCTCCGCTCTTGGGTCGTAGTAGCATAATGTTATGTAACGTTTAATAGGCATTCCTCATGAATGTGGGTATATTATTAAAATCCGACTGGCAGTTCCAGAGCTTAGCGCGTATAAACACACAAACATCTCTGCAAACTCATCTGCTTTATTATATCTCAATCAGAGAAAGTAGGTACAAGAAACCTTACTGGTAATTTTCTTGATATTTTGGAGCCGTTTGGGGTTGAAACCTTCGGGTCGTGAGGTCCAAACGGTTGGTTGATACTTCCCGTGACCCATGAACTGGCTTTTACCTTGGACAGAGACTAACCATTGCCATCTAATATGGTGATGGAATATGAGATGAACGCAAACGCCTGCGACATTTATCATATCAATGCGCACTATTCCTTGTCAACCTTTTGTGTAGGCGCACTCTCTTGTGATTTGAGGTCATTGACGTGTGCGATTCTTATTTTGTTATTTAATTAAAATAAAAGTTTATTTTAACTCCAAAAGTCTTGCTTTACTTTCATCAGGTTATGGGCCGTTCCATGCCTGCCGTAAAACGTAGTCAGTAAAATCTGTGCAGTAAATTCAAAAATAATAGTAAAAGTATAATTAGTGGAAAACATAACCTCAAAATATAACTTTGACCGCGTTCGGGAGTGAATTCTTTTCAGCTTTTTTAGGACTAAAAAGTGCAAAAATGACTGGAAATGGGTCATTAATGTCTATCGAGAAGCTAAATGGCAGAGACAATTATTGGCCTACCTGGAGTTTTGCCGTTAAAGCTTATCTACAACATGAAGAATTGTATGACTGCATTTTGTCGGCACCAACAGACGAAAAAACTCGAAAACTAGACATCAAAGCCAAATCCAAATTAATTCTATTAATAGACCCGATATTGTATGTTCATATTCAGGACGCGAAAAATGCGCAACAGGTATGGGAAAATTTAGCGAAGGCTTTTGAAGACAGCGGCTTGACCCGGAAGGTTGGTTTGCTAAAAGAATTAATAAACACTAACCTAGAAAATAGTACATCTATTGAAGACTATGTGAACAAAATAATGACCGCAGCACACAAGCTAAGAAACATAAAGTTCAATGTGGACGATGAGTGGCTGGGCACTCTGATGCTGGCTGGCTTACCGGACATGTATAAGCCCATGATTATGGCTTTGGAAAGTTCAGGTATGAAAATTAGTGCTGATCTAGTTAAAAATAAATTAATACAGGAGGTCAAAGTATCAGACACTACCGCACTTTATACAAACTCAAAGTCAAAATCAAAACAGGTTAAAACCGACCAGCAAAAGGTACAAAAGGGCCCTAGATGCTACAATTGTAATAAATATGGCCACCTTGGCAAGAACTGTTGGTACAAGAAAGGCAAAAGTACTAACAACGAGAATAAAACAAGTTTTGTTGCAGCTTTTTCAGTGTGTAATAAAAATGACTCAGCAAATTGGTACGTGGACTCCGGCGCCTCCATGCATATGACCATGCACCGGGACTGGCTCAACAATGTCCAAGCACCACCGGTGTCTAAAATAAGAATAGCAGACAATAAGGTATTAAAAGTTGAATGTTGTGGCAATGTTACTATTAAAGTACCAGACACTCAAGGTAAATTCAACAAAATACTGGTAAGAAACGTCATTTTTGTACCTGAACTATCAACAAACTTAATATCAGTTAGCCAAATAATAAAGAGTGGCTGTAAGGTAGAATTTAATGTCAATGGATGTCAAATATCAAATCAAAACGGAGAAAAGGTTGCAAAAGCCAACCTAATAAATGACATGTACAAATTAGATGCCACTATCCATCATGAAGCACATGCCATGTCAGCGTTGACTAACAATAACATTCTCTTATGGCATCAACGAATGGGCCATTTAAATTTTACAGATTTATGTAAATTACCAACTTGCACTACAGGTGTACAATTACCTCCAGCGAAAGAAAACTTTACCTGCATCAGCTGCATTGAAGGAAAGCAGACCAGGCAGTCTTTTCCACATGAAGGCTCCCGTGCAACTGAATTGCTAGAAGTCATTCATTCTGATATTGTGGGTCCAATGCAGACAACTACTCATGGAGGTGCCAGGTATTTTGTCACTTTCATAGACGATTATTCACGTAAGGTAAATGTATACCCAATCAAAAATAAATCAGAAGCTCTGGAAAAGTTCATAGAATTTAAAAATAGAGCAGAAAATGAATTAAACAAGAAAATTAAAAAGTTAAGGACAGACAATGGCAGGGAATATGTAAATCATAATTTTGATAATTACTTAAAAAAATATGGAATATTGCATCAAACTACGAACCCTTACACACCGGAACAAAATGGTTTGAGTGAGCGCATGAATAGAACACTCATCGAAAGATCCAAATGTATGCTCTTTAATGCGCAGTTGCAGAACTCTTACTGGGGCGAAGCAGTGGTCACGGCAGCACACATCATTAATCGCTCACCGACTAAAGCACTTTCAGACATTACCCCTGAGGAAATATGGACTGGCAGCAAACCAGATCTAAGTCATTTGAGAGTATTTGGGTGCCGAGCTATGGTACACATACCGAAAGAGCGTCGCCTAAAGCTAGATCCAAAATCGCGCGAATTAATTTTTGTTGGATACAATGATGGTGTGAAAGGCTACCGCTTTATAGACCCAAAGACGAAACAATCAGTAATTAGTAGAGATGTCATCTTCCTTGAAGCCACTGTCAACAAAAACATTTTTGAGTCAGTTCCTGTAAAAGAAAAAGGAAATATTAAACACAAAAACACACAATGTATAATAAAAGAAAATAAACATAATGAAAACTTACCTTTGCGAAACAATATCAATGTATCTTTGTCGCAGACAGATGTAAGTGAAGAGGAAGAAGAAATACATTTTAATGATGACAATGAAGAGTCAAATTCAACCACTCAAAAAGAAAGTCAAGATTCATCAACATCATCTTATTCCGATCCTTATTCCGATCCAGATGATGAAACTTATTTACCAAGCGAAAGCCATACATTAAATGATGAAACCGCTGAGCTATCTCAGCGTGATATTAATCTACGACCAAGACGACGCGATGAATTATATGTGAATACTGACTCCACTGAAGGTACCGAATTATCATTCTTGTGCATGGATGGTGAAACTGCTATGGGTATTTTAGACCAAGATCCACAGAGCCTTTCTGAAGCACTTCATAGTCAAAGGGCTGATAAGTGGATAGAAGCAATGCGAGAAGAATATAATTCTTTACTTCTAAACAACACATGGACACTTGTAGACGCACCAGAGAACAAAAAGGTAATACCATGTAAATGGGTATACAAGACAAAGACAGATGAGAAGGGTAATATAACAAGACACAAAGCTCGACTTGTTTTAAAAGGCTACCAACAAAAAAAAGGTATCGATTACCACGAGATATATGCTCCAGTTGTGCGTTACTCCTCAATACGATATATGTTTGGTCTGTCGGTCAAATATAACCTCAAAGTGCACCAGTTAGACGCTGTGACTGCATTCCTACAAGGCGACATAGATGAAGACATCTATATGTCACAACCACCAAGTTTTGAAGAAGGAAACAAAGTATGTAAACTTAACAAATCAATATACGGCCTCAAGCAAGCGAGCCGACAATGGAACAAAAAGTTAAACACAATTCTTATTGACATAGGAATGACCAGGTCAAGAGTTGATCCTTGTATATACTATAGAATAATAGATGAAAAGGACATCTTATTTTTAACGGTATATGTCGACGACATATTATGTTTTTTCAATAGCAACAATACGGTCTTAATGCTAAAAAGAAAACTAAATGAAAAGTTTCACATTAAGGATTTAGGTGAAGCTAAATGTTGTATTGGTTTCAAAATCAGTCAGACCAAATATGATGAGATTTCACTGGATCAATCATTATACATAGATAAGATACTCACTCGATTTAATATGATTGATTGTAATCCTGCACTGACACCTTGTGAGCCTAACATACAGTTGAAAAAGGCTGAAAATGAAGCTGAATTATTAAAAAACATTCCTTACCATGAACTGATTGGCTGTTTGTTATATTTGTCACAGTGCACTAGACCTGATATATCATATATAGTAAATCAGCTAAGCCAATTTAATAATGAGCCCACATCACAACACTGGACAGTAGCCAAACGAGTATTAAGATACTTAAAGGGAACACAAAATCTGAAACTTACATTCAAGAAAAACAATATAAATATTGTGGGATATAGCGATTCTGATTGGGCCACTGATAAAGACAGAAGATCACGTTCTGGATATGTATTTATTTTTCAGGGAGCTGCTATCAGCTGGTGCTCTAAAAACAGGCCACAATAGCTCTGTCAACAACTGAGGCAGAGTACATGTCACTTGCCACAGCTATACAAGAAGCCATTTGGCTTAATCAATTACAGCAAGACTTTTGGTCCACTTTATTTTCAGATATACCTATTACAATGAATTGTGATAACCAAAGTGCAATTAGTCTTTCAGGAAACGACCTATATCATGCAAGAAGCAAGCACATCGATGTTCGTTATCACTTCATACGAGAAAGAATATCTGTCAACCAAGTTGCAGTTCGCTACATAAGTACACAAGAGATGGTCGCGGATGTTCTCACTAAAGGACTACCTCGGCCAAAGCACCAGTTGTTCACCGAAGCAATGGGTTTGCGTCCAGGGACGGATGATGGAATATGAGATGAACGCAAACGCCTGCGACATTTATCATATCAATGCGCACTATTCCTTGTCAACCTTTTGTGTAGGCGCACTCTCTTGTGATTTGAGGTCATTGACGTGTGCGATTCTTATTTTGTTATTTAATTAAAATAAAAGTTTATTTTAACTCCAAAAGTCTTGCTTTACTTTCATCATATGGCAATGCCGCCAGTCTCCAAGGCACACTTCCAGCTAACGGCGATGTGGAGGAATTTTTTGATGCGATTTTGTTTTAATTCTTAGTTAAAATGTCATACATAGGTTATCTTATTAATACATTTTTATAGCTAAACCGCTTTATTAAGTCCTCGCTTGCTGACATTGTTCACCACTGTGACGTCACATATCTGAAGAATTGTCCAGTGCAAATTTCACCACTTGTGTATCACGCTACGAGAGCCCGCCGCCCTCACCTCTCCCGGTCTGATAGAACGGGCTAACAGTTTAGCTTTAGTGTTTATTTGAAAATGTGGTCATTAAATTATAATTACTTACTGTAATTACACCATTTTCCAAAGATTTTCTATGAAGCTGCCAGTCCTCCTTGAAATGTTTGACGGACTCTGTAATTTTATTTTGTATAATACGATACGAACTATTGTTTATGTAATGGTTATAGTAAAACAACAAAAAAAACTGACTAAGAAGAAGAAGACTAACTAATATAAATAACTACTTCTTCTTTCTTTCTTCTTCTTAGAAGAAGAACTACTAAGGCCTCTTCCTCTCTCTTAAATTTTTGCTGTGCCCGACAGGGTCCATATTGATCTATTTTACTTTATTATTATATAACGTATGTAATAGGTTTATATAGAATGCAATAAAAAATTGAGTATTCTAGTCTAGCTGTTGATTATCGTTCAACCCACAAGTAGAGCAATGTTACTGGGTTCTCCCATTAATTTTCGCTTTTCTTGAGATTACCTCTAACATGACTAGCGTTTGGCGCATAATAAGCATAATTTTCTCCAATCCCCGTAATTATTCTACTTAGGTGTATGGTACACCGCTTCTTTTTTTTTCCTTTGGGAAATTCTCATGGACTGCCCTAGAAGCCGGGAAGGCAGAGAGAAGTGTCGGACTCTTACCGACTAAAACCCCAGGGTGTTTCTCTAATTTCTTCTAACCGGGGCACGGGTGTGGCTCTGAGCATTTTACCGCATTGGTACTCGTATTGACCCACCACCACCAAAAGGCGGGTCCCCACACCCGGTGCGACCGTCATTCACCGGTCGCACTGACGCCAGAACAGCCCTTACCTTCGGGCCTGTCTCTGGACTGATTTCGAATCCGCTGCCCGCGGGCCCTAATTTATGGTTGCCGGAGATCGTTCAGCGATAGTACACCGCTGCGGTATCCTATCGTACAGTGATATATTACAAATAACACACAATTTTCTTGAAAAAAACATTCTTACCACAATTAAAATAATCTAGAACTATCTGCTCAATTGGTTCATTTGAGATCAGCCTAACTTGACATAAAAATAAGCTTGCAAATAAAAATAACAGCCCTAAATACATCTCAAACGTTTACTCCTATGTAAACTGTAAATATTTCACGAACCTTTGACATAAAAGAACAAATAATTAAAAAAATAAAACATAAAGTTATGAAATTTTAATTAAAATGACTGATTTATGAGTTAAAACGTCGTTGTAGATAAGAAAACTAAATGATTTGATCAACGAAGGAAGAAATTATAAAACTTAGGTAAACTAGAGAAGCGAACTATGAAAGACGTTCTTCTTATATATTTGTATTTTTGTCTCTATAGTATAGTTTTAAGCTTATCTGACTACGACAAACATGAACTAATTTCAATAGAAGGTAGGATATGTGCTAAAAAATTTTTTTTCTTATTGTGTATGATTTCTCCATCTTTCAATGTAGCCTGTGGAAGTATGGTCAGAGAAACCAGCAGGAATATGCGGGAGCAATTTTTGTTTTTTATTTGATACTTAATGTAAATCATCACAAAAAAGTTCAAAAATATATAATTATATATACCCTCGAGCACTGCTTTGTCTGCATCGTCACGATTTTGCTTGATAATATCGTCTTTCATTTGTTTAAAAACGGTTGTTCACAGATGATGCGGTTGATGACGATCATGAACATGACAATGACATTGAAGATGATATTGATGATGACATTGATCATGACAATGATTTCATAGATCCACCCTCCAACTGCTGGATGACTTTCAACGCGGCACCAGACTTCAAAATTTTGGATGAAATTGACAGTAACTTTCAATGATTGTATACAACGTGTAAGGCTATGGTCTCCTATTTCATGCTGTACGCTGCGTCACGTTAGGTCGTACGCTGCGTCACAATGTTTACTATAGAAATGTACTATTGTGGTCTCTTTCACACGTCGACGTTGGCGTCTTGACGCCGTACGCGGCATCTAAACGCTGTGCGTCGCGTCTCTAGTCATTTCGAACAATTGCAGCGTCAAGGTCATCTCTCGCGTCATAAAAAATGATGAGGTTTAATAAAGAAAAAGACGAATTGTTGATAGAAGCAGTTAAATCTTTTAATGCAGTGTATGATAAAAGTGACAAAAATCATAAGAACAATAAGCATCAATGTTGGGAAAAAATTAGTGATGCAGTCGGATCTCCTGGTAAGTTTTAATTTTATCTTTTGGCTAATAAGCTTTCCATTGCCGTCCGTCGAGTTGGGGGTTGATATTTTTTTTACAGAAAGGTTAAATTATTATAAGGACACACGCAAAGTCTCAATATGCGGAGATGCGTACTTTTTGAGAAAAAAAATGTTGAAAACCAATATTTTTGCAGTATTTATATCAATTCCTACCACAAATTATATAGAATTCTCGCTATTGAACGTTTCGTTTCACCAACCGTTTGGTAACATTTTATTTTAGCGACTAAAACGCCATTCTCTGCTGCGGATGTATTGACCGCCGACGCTGTGCGTTGCATTCAGACGTCGATCGGAGCGGAATAGACGTTGACGCTAACGTCAGACGCCACGTTTGGCATAAAATAGGAGACCATAGCCTAACGGAAAGGGTATATACATACAAAGAGTAAGGCTTCTTTGGATGATAACTAACGATATGGCAAGGGTTTCAGCTCAATATAAAATACTCTAAGAATTGATACCAAATTTTCGGTTTCATATGTTTCTTAAATTCAAATCACAACAAACGTGTCAAACCGCACTACGTGGGTCTAAAACTTTCCACGTTACTTGCCTAATATCACGATAAATCTCTTCCGTAATTCTGCGCGCCTAGTACCGCATAGTAGCCTACTGCAGGCGGTGTTCTTTGTTGATCATAATTTCCGAACATGTAGAGATAGGATTAAAAAACCCTTGCCATATCGTTTGTTATCATCCAAAGAAGCCTTGCTCTTGGTATGTATATACCCTATCCGTTACACGTTGTATATCAATGAGTTTCATCACAATATTTGTTTACCAGTCATTTGGTTTTAACATTTCAGCAGCCGATGATCAATTTTCAGTAGTGACCTTTATAGGGTTTTGTAAAAACCTAATTTAAAAGAGTGCCGTTGAGTTTCTTGCTCGTTCTTCTCCATAGAGGCCTACCTCCGTTTTGGAACGAGCAACTAGCTTTAACTTTCGGACTAACTGACAGACTCCTTGACTATTCAAAAGTGCCTGTATTATGGTCTAATTGAAATAAATGTTTTGACTTTGACTATCAAAAAACTGTTACAAACTAGAGTGTGCAAGTATGCAGCTTGCATTCTGTGCCATAAATCCTGGAACATGTGCCGGTACCTAAGGTTACTTGTAAGCTGCTTGCACACTTTTGTGCAAGTAGCTTGCATGTTGTGTCATAAAGTCAACAACATAACAACCAACCAGCCAACAACTTGCACAAAAGTGTGCAAGTAGCTTGCATACCATTTTGCCGTAATAACTTCTGATTGGCGATGTTTTATGATTGCCGATGAAATTGCATGCAAGATAAGCGTAAGTACTTTAAGAGTAAGTTACAGACACGTGTATTAAACAAAATGTGAAATAGAGTCTTTAAAAGAATTCCAAAGAAACACTTTGCTTTCGACTTAATGTGGTAGCGACCAATATTTTCTGCTTACGTAAAGAACACGTTCAGGTTTTTGGTCTCATTTAGAACCACACTAAGCGATTACTTTTAATCTTGTCTACTCTACAGTTGTTTACCTTTCAGAACGCTATGCCACAATTCGAAAGGAGGTCCAAGAATCTTTGAAGGAAATTGATTTCGATAAATCAATGATAGACGTAAGTATACAGGGTGTAAAGGCATTCCGATGTTAGCGGCCACGTCGCACGACTTGTGGTCGCTTTCGTTGTTTAGGGTTCCATATAAATTCATACTAAGCAGTGAGTCGCGCGAGCCTGTCGTGGTCGGCAACATCGGAATGCTACCTTTAGAAGACTACGCATTCCGTCAAACTAAGTAATTATGTTCGTCAAACTAAGTAATTATGTTCGTCAAACTAAGTAATTAATTAGCAAAAAATATTGCTGGAAAGCAACTTTTTTTAGTAAAATATCGCTGTTTATGGTAGTTCGCAATGTAACATGCACATGCATGTCGCATGTGACATTGTGCATACGGGTGCATCCAACAGTACAATGGTGTTTAAAGCTAAGTTAAAAAATAGGTATTCAAAACTCATATTTTGTAAAAAAAAAAACATTAAAATATTTGGAACTTTGACCTTCAATATCTCCGTAACCTAAGTCTGTTTCATGTTCCATTTTCCATTTAGGGGTTTAAACGCGAGAGAGGGGTCGCTCTCCGGGAAATATACGCGCATCATCACAACACCTGGATGATACCCTCGGGGCTGAACCTCGGTGGGTTTACTATGCTAAGGATGCCAGAGTCAGTCCTGTGAGTATTCATAACAATATTACAATGCCATACTTGAAATTGGGTGTTTGACACCACCAATCAATTGACATCATCAACAATAGCGAAGTTTTGATTTTGGGTGGGGCAATACTGACAAATATAAAGTATTAGTATTCAAATGTACAAAACTATGGTATAATTTCTGGATGGTAAAACTTTTTTTAGGTGTAATTATAAATTTTCTTGTTTATATTTCTACATGATACCTTTGAAAGTCTACCTTTTGAAAGCAGCAACTAATTTCATTGTATTTACTCTTTAATGAGTTTAAGAATGAGCCAGTCAGGGTAGGGCGCCCCACTCTGCCTCACCGTGGCTACGCCCATAATTGACATACTTTTTATGGACTGTCGCGATTCCCTCATGCATATCTTTTGTATGTCTATTTTATCTATTTTATGCTGCTATTCAACTTCTGTTCAGGTTTTTCCACCGAATGAAGCTTCGCAACAACACGTATTTCCGCGTTGATTACTTGCACAACGATCTCTCCAACATGGTGGTAAGGATGCACCTGTCGCTGAACGACCTGCACCTGATGGGAGCCTATGAACGGTCCCTCACTGACAGGGACCCCGCCGTCCTTGTCTACGCTCCTACCTTCGGACAAGTTGAGTAAGTGAATACGTCTCTTTTTCTAACTCTGTGAGCCTGACAAAGAATTAAGGAAGCTTTCCGATGTTGGCGTCACTAAGCAGTGAGTCGCGCGACCCTGTCGCGGTCGTCTATCGCGGTCGCCAACATCGGAATGGTACCTTTAGAATGGTCGCACACGGGCCATACGCGACAGCCACAAATGTCGCCACAAACACCACCACCTGAAACTAAAAGCTGCGTTGTGCCGACCACAGACGTCAATCGTGTGCGGCGAGTCCCCAAAAATTTATGAAAACTGCAGAAAATACGAGTACGTTGGTGGCGGCGTTTTGTGGTTGTGGTCGGTGCCTGTGTGCGGCCAGGGTTGAAGACGAAATTCTTTCTTCTTACATCTGATATACTTAGATTTATGTTTACACTTGCTTTTGCCCGCGACTTCGTCCACATAATTAGACGAAGTCGCGAAAAAAAAACTTGCCTATGTCGTTTCTTGGTGTTCAAACTTACCCCGTGGCAAACATTAAAAATCGGTTCAGTCACTCACGTGAAAGCGTACAGACAGACTAACAGATAGACAAAGTTAAGCTGCGGTTATACTTAACCTGCCCCGCGTGTCGCCACGCGTGGGAAGGCTATCGGTTTCATACATTTAGTCGGTTACTCCACGCCACGCGGGACGGGACTAATGTAATCAATCCAGTACTAAATGTATGTAACCGATAGCTTACCCACGCGTGGCGACACGCGGCGTCAGCTTAATATAATTGCGGCTTTACCATAAAAAAAATCCATACCACTCGCATTTATAATATAAGTATGGATTCTTTTTCCAGACTAGCTATTATTGTTGTATTTCAGATTTCTGATGAAAAACGTGAAATACAAAATGGAAGGTCGGTATAGGCTGATCAAAAACCGACTTCTGATTGAACTGGTCTGCTCAGAGATACTAGTTACCGATGTCATGATGACGGTATTTATATGTTACTTGCTTTGTAATTAATTCTAACAACATACTCGTAAGTATTAAGTGAAAGTCAAATCTTTTATTTAAATTAGGTACATATGAACGTAATTTATAAGAGCAAAAGAAGAATTGAATCTGGATGATTTTTTTTTCGTGTTTTTGAGTGAGTCCAGGGCCAGGATGGTTTAAATTCACAATTGGACTTGGTAGGTCAAGGTTATGGGGTAGGACAACATCTGTCGCTAGATCATTATACCTATATCTCGGTAGGTATTATTTATATTGCACTGCTGAGCAGATCGATTACCAATTATGGAGGAAGGCAAAAAAAAGATGGATGGATTGTTTGAAAAATGATGAGTAAGAAAATGGAGCCAGTGACAGCACGACAGGTGAAAGGACGAAAAGGAAGAAGAAAACGTGTTACGCCGGCCAGGGGCGCCGAGTTTTTAAAATTCCCGTGGGTGCTCCAGCTTTTTTAATGACATACCTAGCTACTTGTATATATTTTTGTTATTTAATAGACACAAGAAAATACAAGATATTTAGAAAAGATAATTTATTGTATTACACAGCAGTTTGACATGTGCACCTGTTAATAAATATCTTATTTATCTTAAAAGATGAGAAAGAGAATTATTTTAGATATTCATAATCGTGGGTGCTCGGCACCCACTATTTACCTCTCGTGGGTGCTGGAGCACCCGAGCACCCACGGAGTCGGCGCCCCTGACGCCGGCACCAAGTAACATACCTATATGGGACAAGGGCAGGAAGAGTTTCTGATCGCGTTATGTGTTTCGCTGTCCCCTGCACACGTAATAATTCAACTAAGTAATATATAATAAAAAATCTTTCATTTCAGTACATAACCAAAGCTATTGAAAGTGCACCAAAAAAAGTAGATAGAAGTAACTTAGGTAAGCAAGTATAATAATCCTACTAATATTATAAAGTTTGTGAGGATGTATGTTTGTTACTCTTTCACGCAAAAACTACGGAACGGATCTGGATGAAATTTGACACACATATAGATTATAGTCTGGAATAGTACATAGGCTACTTTTTATCCCGGAAAAATATACGAATCCCGTGGGATAATATATCAACTTTGACGCGGACGAAGTCGCGGGCAGAAGCTAGTATTTATATACAGGGTGTAAAAAGTCACATTTCAGAACCGTAAACTATTACACATTGCCCATACAACTAAGTAAACATTGAGCAAAAATTATTACTAGTCTAACTTAGTAGGCACCTAATTAGTCAGTTCTTTTTCATCCATTATATTTTTACAGGCGCCTTCATAGATAGATTGAAAACAGACTTGGATGAATGGCTAAAAGATTACTTCAATGACTACATGATATACGCAGAAATGGATGGAATACCTCATATCGACGAGCTGTCGTATGTTTATTCAAATTGTTATTTTTCAAACTTGCTTGAAGTCAAACAATTCATTTATTTGATAAGCAGTTAAGTTGGGCTTCCAATAACTGGTAACAGTAAATTTCACAGAAATACTTCCACCGGGTAATGGGGAGGTTACTGTGAAGAGTGTTGCGAGTTAAACGTATATGGAACACGTTCCGCTCGCAGTGGAAACCCAACTTTACCTATGGCATAGTTTTGGAGAAGAGAGAAAAGGATTTAGGCGATTCGCACACTGCCTCGTGCTACGCTGGGGGTGCCTGGAACGGAACTACGCATGTGGGGGCAGATCTGCATCATCGTGCAGATTTCCCGCACAAACGCGCGGGACTGCAGTATAGTCATGCTATGGCCACGCATTATTTAAATTTGTGACTTCGTATATTGAATCATTACTTCTATTTTATATTATAGTTGAATATTAACCGCCAGCCGTAGTGACGGTCTATCATTTTTCAAACTTAATATTTAGCTCATAGGCATGGCCACTTTAAATGAAGTTGTATCTGACTCGGTCAGCCAGACTCTACAGTACTTTCACCCGTAGTACTACTAAATCAATGTTATTTTTTTAGAAAGTACGATAAGGAAAAAGGAACAGTATTACAAGAGTTCACAGACAAAGCTATCCAGGCAATCGGAACCAGAATACGACAGCTGAATGCCGCAAATATTCGATTGCCCACGTTCACTTTCAAGTCCATTCATGGCCTGGTAATGTGTAATTTTTGTTCACTTTAAGAAATGTTTAAAATTAGAAGCAACATTTAGTTAAATACAGGACCCGTGCCTCGAGAAGCACGTAAAGCCGTTGGTTCCGGCTATTAATCGTAGATCTTTGACTGACGTTTCGGGTAGGTACTCAGAAGCCCAGTAACTGGGTTGTGGAGGTCAGATAGGCAATCCTTCCATATAAAACACTGGTATTCAGCTACATCCGATTAGACTGGAAGCCGACCCCAACATAATAGGGAAAAGGCTTGGCAAGTGGTAATTCAATCATCAGAAAATGTGTGAGAAGAGGCCTTTGCACTGTATTGGATACATTGTAACTTCATTACTTTTGTCCACGTCTGCTGGGAAATATGCACCTTTTTGATTTATGTAATACAAGACCTGCACTATTGAATGACACCTATTTTATATCTGTACAAGCCCATAAAATTCTGGGGTACAGGCCCATATAATTCTTGGCCATCTCTTTTGGGACGCAGATAGTTATTATGACGTAGGTATGCGCCAAGAACGGATTTTCCAAAAATTCACCCCCTGAGGGTGATGCAATGAGGGTCCGACATTTACGCGGGCGAAGTCGCGGGCAAAAGCTAGTATTCTAATAAAGGGGAAAAAGTTTTCTATTCAAATATTATTTATTTTTCTATTCGACAGCAAATAAAACTCCAAGATGGCATTTTGTACGGCCTAGATAGTATGTACAGACGATCAGTACCCACCGGATACGATCAGAATTACGTCCGTAAAATCGACACCATTGTCGGATTCAGTAACTTGAAAGTAAGTGGCCATTCTATTTTACAGGGTTATTTTTAAAACACCAGCTGTTTCATACATTATGATTGTGTTGTATTAACATTTTTGTAGGGAACAGCAGATTTTTTTTTTTCATGATTTCAGGGTTTCAGAAAAAATTGTTCATAATGATGAGTACAATTCTATTTTTCAGGTTGCTGGTGTTTTAAAAATAACCCTGTATAGGATGTGATAATTGGATAGTTGACACCATTACCCATTAATTTCAAGACACAACTTCTAAAAAAAAAGAAACTTTGTTTCAGCAAAAACCCGATTAATTTTCAATTTACTGTAGAAATAGTTTTTTGTGAACTCAATTGACTTACTATTTATTGATATGAAATCAATAAATAGTAAGTCAATTGAGTTGGCAAATAAGTGACGTCACAGTTCGAAATTCCCATACAAAATCAATGGAGGATCGCGTTTTGATACTCCTTAGAGAGCATGTCAATTGATTGGTGGTGTCATAAATAGGCTGGGCGCAAACGTCCGGTTTCCGGATCAGGTTTGCAAATCAGGAGGCGTGTATGTACATACACACACATACATTCATTCTTTTTTTTACATGTGTGTGTAATTTATGTATGTGTGTTTATGTACATACACGCCTCCTGATTCGGAAACCTGATCCTGACCTGGTATCTATTGTCATGTTATAAGGTACAAATTATACAAGTTCGTTTCCCATTCTTGTCTTTGCTTTCAGGTGGTTTACAAGTACGAAGCTGTGATCCCAACGGGTGTGCCACCCTTGACTGGTACGGTGACCCTGTCGGCCAACGAGCTCGCAGCACACCTGGCTATAGCCATAGTCGTAGACCCTGAAGCTGTCGACTTGGATATCAAATTCCTGGATCAGATGAAGTAAATTCAATTTTATTTTCAATCGGGTACTTGTAGGCAAACTGCGATAATCAATAATTAACACGATATTCGTGATTCTATATTAAGAATAAGTCTGAATATTAAAATATCCAGACGTAACAACTTTGTCAGTATAAGCTACATCTGCATAGAACCCATTATGGATTCTATACAGGGTCATTAAAAAACCAGAAACCTGAAAAGGGGTCATTGTACTCATCATTATGAACAACTTTTGCTATTGGACCAACCCTGAAATCATGATAGTATTTAAAATATCCAGACGTAACAACTTTGCCAATATAAGCTACATCTGAATAGAACTCAACATCCCGACAGCACTATCGGCTTACTTGAAGCATAAACTTTCATCATCGTTTTCTAGGCCAGAATCTTTGACAGTAGAAGGTGCCGCAAATATAATGATATCGAACTTTAAACACCTGCTGGAACATCAAATCGTAGCTATTATGTCCAATACCCTGCTCCACGGCGTCTTAGCGCTTAGAGCTCTTCCTCGGTGTGGTAAGCAAATAACGTTATTAATTTAAACAAGCTATTGGTATTCTGCTATACACAGACATTTTATGGTTGCTTTAAAGCTCATTAGAGCCACCCGACACCCGTTTTTTTTGTATTTTTGAAACCGGACATGTGCGGCCAGCCTTAAATCTTACGTACCTAATAGGGGGCGAACCTATTGCCATCAACCGGGCACAAATCCAGACTTCGAGGCTGCTACTGAGAAAATCCTGAAGGAACAACCCAATAACACTTTGCCCGACTTGAGAATCGAACCCAAGACCTCATGCTCAGCAGTCGCGCAAATTATATAGCAATCTAGCCTTTTTACGGCACGCACCCTGCGCGTCAGGTTTGCATAATATTTTGCAGCAATATGCAATTTCGTATATTGCAAAATTACGCCTTTTTTAAACTTTTTTTTTAGTACCATTCGTACCAGGCGTAGTTCCAGATAGAAACGTGACTAAAAAGGAAAAAGAAGAAAATTATTCAGACCACTTTCTTTCGGGCGAGAGTCGGGAGGGCTTGAACGATACTGAGTCAGTGGCAAGCGACCACGATAACATCATGCGGTCACATCGACCACCGCTACGTCATATAAAGAACAATTCAAAATCATTGACAAAACAAAAAAAAATAAAAGATAAAAAGAAAAATGAAATGAAACTAAAAAAATATAAACGAAAAAGCAAAAAAGCTACAAGTCGAAACTAGAGTCTGGAAATAATAATTAAACAATGAGAATCTAACTACATTATTGTTTTACTTATAGAAATCTTCATTATGTACATTATACGCTATTTTTCCCGGGCTTTGGCCTCCCGTCAGCGTCCATTTCCTTCCTCCTACCTGCCGACCAGGTGGACTGACCGAGTGGTCAATCCATCTGACTATTCTGGCCTGTCTACGCTCCTACAGGCCTTGAAGTCTACCAGAATCGCCCAAAATCGGAGGGCAAATATCACCTGGCACCTGTCTGAAAACACATTACAGAGTTGAACTATAAATTGAACCGAGTTCTTTAGTTATTTATATTTTTTCTTACATAATTGTAACTTCTTAACATAATTATGAGTTTCGAGCAAAATATGGCGAATTCTAGGTGAGGGCCATAGAACTTGGATAGTTTAGAATAAAGTAAAAGAATGAGCAAGACAGAATAATTTTAATACTGGAAAAGCGATATAAAATGAATACCTCTTCATCTTCATCATCTGATGCAAATACAAGTGGAGTTTTTGGATTTTTTTTCTATTTCAGTAAGTATAAGGTTTTAAGTTTTTTTATGTAGGTACCCATATAAGGATAAATTATAGTAAACGATTGATTTATATTTAAAGGTTCATCCATATTATCTACATCTATCTACACTTCTACACTAATAATATAATAATAATAATAATAATAAAAAGAAATAAATTTTTTAAAGCCGACGTGGGGATGCACCGAGATGTGGTCTCAGTGGATAAGGGCCTCACCCCGCTCTCCTTAGCGAACGAGAACTGGCGCAAACCTGTAGTATTGGATACTAATGACCGCATGGAGGTATGGAAGAGCAAGGAGCTTCACGGGCGCTACTACCGGGCCCTACATGGGCCTGATGTAGACTTTATGGCGTCCGTATCCTGGCTGCGCTTTGGTGACCTCTTTGGGGAAACCGAAGGTTTTGTCTGTGCAATTATGGACGAAGTTATGATGACGAACAACTACCGCAGATATATTGTGAAGGACGGTACGGTTGACATTTGTCGGGCATGCCACCGTCCCGGGGAATCAATCCGACACATTATATCTGGGTGTTCTCGTCTGGCTAACGGAGACTACTTGCATAGACATAACCTAGTAGCTAGGATTATCCACCAGCAGCTTGCTCTTAAATACAGTCTTGTGGAATCGGAAGTGCCCTACTACAGGTATGTGCCCGACCCAGTTCTTGAAAATGGCAATATCACATTGTATTGGGATCGATCTATCATCACTGACAGGACTATTGTTGCCAATAAGCCTGACATCGTGGTGATAGATCGATTAGAGCGTCGCGCAGTGATTGTGGATATAACAGTCCCGCATGACGAGAACCTCGTGAAGGCTGAGAAAGATAAACAAATGAAGTATCTTGACTTGGCTCGCGAGGTTGTCGACATGTGGGATGTGAATACAGCAATCACTGTGCCGATAGTCGTAACGGCCAATGGCATAATAGCCAAGAGCCTCGACCAACACCTTAGGAGGCTCTCGTTGGGCGGTTGGATCAAGGGCTTGATTCAGAAAGCGGTACTCCTGGACACGGCGCGTATTGTTAGGAGATTCCTTTCTCAGGAGCCCTGACCACCGGTAGCTTGGACCCTGTTCCCGATGCCGGTGGGATACTATTTTTTATATTTTTAAATGTTTTTATTGTTTTGTATTAATATTTAAAAATGTAATTATATATGTATATAAAATAAATAAATGAGAATAATAATAATATACACATCAAAAAAGTCTAGGGATCAACATCCCTAACAAATGTTAGGGATGTTGATCCCTAGACTTTTTTGATGTGTGTATTATAAAGAGGAAAACTTTGTATTTTTGTTTGTTTGTTTGTAATGGATAAACTCAAAAACTACTGGACCGATTTTAAAAATTCTTTCACCATTAGAAAGCTACATTATCTGCGAGTAACATAGGCTATATACTACTTTGGAAAAAATAGGGGTCCGTAAGATATTTGGGTTTTTCGGACCCAAGGTGTAAAAAATCATCCAAAAAAGTTCTTTATTTGGCGTACGCCGCCTAAACTATAAAAGATAGAATCATAAAATGTTCTAATTAATTAAAGACCTTAAAAATATCTACAAAAATGTCCGCGACATACTATACCTATCTATTTCGAGTTAAGCACAACAACCATTTTTTTTTTTATTTAAAAATCTTGAATTTTTTTAGGACTTCATTTAAACGCATTTATTTTACACATGTTATTACTCCTTATCAAAAAAAAACTATTTTGTCACAAAGTACTGTTTATGTAGATAATATTTAGTCTTTTAATTCATTAAAATTGGACGTTTGGTTTGAAAGTTATGGCGAAATCAATATAATACTATTTCAAATCGCTTGACGTACGTTTAGCAGGGAGGTAGTTTATAATTTAGTAGACGTTTGCTAAGAACGGATTCTCCATAATTCCCCTCTAAGGAGATGAAACGGGGGTCAAAAGTTTGTTTGAAGAAAACTTTGACGCGGACGAAGTCGCGGGCAGAAGCTAGTTCTAAGAGTATCAAGTTTGTTTAATCCAATTTCCCCGGTACCTATTGCATTCTGGTATTGCAGAATCTGGTATACAAGGTATTGCAGAATCTGGTATACAAAGCTTAGGTGAAAGTCAAAGTCAAAGTCAAAACATATAATAAAGACAAATTTAAATTAAGAGTATCAAGTTTGTTTAATCCAATTTCCCTGGTACCTATTGCATTCTGGTATTGCAGAATCTGGTATACAAGGTATTGCAGAATCTGGTATACAAAACTTAGGTGAAAGTCAAAGTCAAAACATTTAAGGTAAAAAATAGCTCCCCTATAAAAATATGTACCAAAATATTCATGCGCTTTCACCTTCCTCATTCATTTGTGTTCATGCGTCTGCCAAATTGGCGTACACCAACTAGTCATAGGATACCTATTCTATTCTATGCACTTACTTTGCGTTGCGGTACTCTAAATTCCTTGCCATACACCATAGAGCAACACGGGTACCTGACGGAAGGGGAGACGCCATAGCGTATTTTTTCAGTATAGAAAAGTCTGTCATTTTTTGCGGGGGGAAATACACACACAAACACACTTTTCAATGCCCCACACAAAAACAATCGTCTGTCGCTACGAAACTCACACATAGAAATAATAACAAGACACTAACAATTTCGTACACACATAGATACATTTTGTGTCATAACAGTGTAACGACATGATGCAACTACATTGACAAACATTGCTGTAACAGCTGTCGATACGCATTATCGATAAATTAAAGAACTCTGTTAGGGAAATCAGGTTTTTACTTTATTTATGTTATTTATTACTTTTTCAACAGTTGTCAATTAAAAACTAATTAAAAGCATGTAGGTATAATTTAAAAATAATTAAAAGCATGTAGGTATAATTTAAAAATAATTAAAAGCATGTAGGTATAATTTAAAGTCAAAGTCAAAACATTTATTTCAATTAGACCATTTACAGGCACTTTTGAATTGTCAAGGAGTCGGTCTGTTAGTCCGAAAGCTGAAACTAGTTGCTCGTTCCAAAACGGATGTAGGCCTCTATGAAGAAGAACGAGCAAGAATCTCCACGGCACTCTTTTAAATTAGGTTTTTACAAAATCCTGGTTACATTATTCTTGTTGATTCTACATGTGAAAACAATGAAGATGAATATAACAGTAGTAAAAAATAATAAAAATAAATATGTAAGCCATAGCAGATAAGAGATGACCAATCCTTTTGCAGCCCTCTTTTGCAGAATAAAGATAGAATTTATATCTGCAGCCAGTCCCGAAATCAAAATACCATAATCTAGACATGATGAAATATAAAAATGTTTTTTCATAATTTTCCATTAACATACTTCATAACTACAACTTAGTCTTTAGTTTTTGCAAATGCAAATGTCACACATCGACTGATGGTAAGTAAATATTTTTATCGATAACAAACAAACAATTTACAAAATAACAACACTATCGCACTTGGTGACAGTGACTTAACAGTGGACCATTTGGTCATATGTAGAGATGGGTCGAGGGCAAAAACAAATATGGACAAAATGGGCATAAACTTGGCATATTGGGCATAAATGAGTTTACGCCCAAATAAATGCCCAATCACTGGGCACAAAAACTAATAACTTTGTTTTGTAAAAAAGAAACTTAATGTCAGTATTTTGTAAATTAAAATTTTAATCAAGTAATCAGTCATAAAATAATCAGTCTTGTTAATAAAATCACAGTTGAAAATTCGAATACGTAATTATAGAAAATAAAATAAATAGTATATCTCAATTTTTACAATCATCATCGTCCTAATTATAATTTTGGATTGATTTAATGTCTATTGCGTAATGAAATCGCTCAATATAGGTAATGTAGATAGCTTCAGTCATCATCGTCATCACTAAAAGAGCCGCGCAGCGGGGCGCGCGGTGGCGGTTATTCCCCTCCCCCAACCCCTCGTAAACTTCAGCTTTCGTTGCTCAGTCCCGCGCCCGCGTCGACTCGACCGGAGAACCGAAATACTTACTATTATAGCTAGTACCCTATTATATCAATTTGTTAAGGTTTATTGCAATATATTAGCTATAGTCGAAAATGTTTTTGTGAATTAACCTTTCCTGCACACTCAAATATAGCTATTTAAATGAAAATTTTAACAAAAGATCTGTTAAAGTTTTTGCCCAGGCAAAAGGCATTTATTCGGCGTTTACGGGCATTTATCCGGCGTTTATTCAATGCGCCCAATATGTCAGGGCATAAACCCATCTCTAGTCATATGTTTCGACAGAGGGGAACGCCTGCCTATGGCGTCTCCCCTTCCGTCAGGTACCCGTGTTGCTCTATGCCATACACGCATGCTTTTCAAACTTAAGCCCATTTTCCTGTTTTCACGTGGTTTTCGCGGCAACACCTAAGTTAAAATAAAGTTGTTCGAGTGTGATCATTTAGTCGATTTTACGTTTCAAACACTACCTATTCATTTGACATTTAATAGAGATGGGCTTAAACGTTAAAAAATAATAACACTGCTAAATGCTAATGCTAAAAAAAATTAACAGTTAAAATTAGCAGTTATTTTTAGCAACTGTTAAATCATCAAAAAGTCACAGACAGATTTTGTAACACAATTAATTCTCATTTCCTTCATACTAAATCAGTCTTTATTTAACATTCTAACTGTGACTGAACTGAACATTAAATACAAAATTAGTAGTTGCTAAATAAATCGCTATGTTGAAAACAATTCAATAGAGACGGAAACGGAACACGTGTGTCGTGTGTTCTTTTCTTTGTTGTTGCCGTTGCGTCTGCCTGCGGCCTGCAGTAGTGGGATAAAGCGAGACAAATATATATCCGGCGTCCGTGTTTGGTGCGGATGGGAGCACTGTCCAGCCAGCAAGACCATTATTGTTTTGTTGTGAGTTGTGATTGTGACTGCTAAATTTAACAGCTATCTCAGAACTTATTTAACAGGTGTTGACACTAAAAAAATTTAGCAGTGTTAATTTAGCAGCTTATTAATTTTAGACACATCCCTAACATTTAACAACACAACAATTTCCTGTCAGTTGTCATTCGCACGTCATCTGTTGCAATATGTTTCGTTTTCGGTGATAGTGTTTTTTATTTAAAGTTACAAAATTTTACGAGCGTTTTAAGCAGAAAGTAATGTATTTAGCAAAATGACAGAAGAAGAAATTGTGGATATAGAACAGGAGTTAAATGATCTCTTGACGAAAGTCCAACCCAACTTGCAAGATGTTATCAAAAGGGTAAATAAACACTTTCAATTTAATTTATTTTGCAGTCCTTCACATTTAACTTCGATATTTTCCATGTTATGATATTCTTCAAATCTTTTATAGAGTTTCACGAATGTGGCGCTGCAGCAAACGAAGAATGGGGAACAAATCAAGCCCGACACCCTCGGTGATACTTCGTACTTCGCTAAAAACACACAAGTGTAAATATTTTTTTTTTGCTTACATAAAACTAGTGAAAGAATTATTTGAAACAGCCTTTAAACTTAATCAGTTTTCTTGTCATATTCAAGCATAAAATTTCATTCCAAATTTTTTAATTAAGTATTGTGTAATAAATTGTAAATATTTCAGAAACCTGTCCCGCCTAGAACTGGTCAAGCCGCCTACATTTCATATGCAAGCGCTGGCGTTAGATTTGAAGTCTATGAGCCTCACTTTACGATGTTCCCTCGGAGAAGTCAATGTAAAAGGACTGTACAGTGCATTTAATGAAAACCTTTATAATCTCATACCAGTTATGGCTGAAGGGCATGTTTTGTAAGTATACTACTAATATTTACTATTCCTTTTTATTAACCTTTTCACCGCCAGCGAACACAGAACGCGATGCCTCGCCCAGCGCCAAGCTATATGATAATAGTTAAAATGAAGAGCAAGTAATGAAGTCGTGGCGCTGGTGGCACGAAAATCCGGTACTTCTATTGAAGTCCGTGGCGGTGAAAAGGTTAAGTAACATAGATAATGTTCAACAAGTATGTGTTTTTGATACAGACTAGTTATGCCAGATTAGTTATGCCAAAAATATTATACCAATATGTTTAAGGAATTTTATTTCATATAATTTTTATAATGAAACAGGTCTGTGCATAGTGGCCAATTAAGGTAGGTAAATTAATGGCATAATTATATAAATAATTACTAAAGAAAAATAAGTAATGGTTAAAAACTGTATACTATTCTAGAATATCATTATCAAACATGATCGCAGATGTGAGAGTCGGCCTAATGCTGGATGATGATGCGTTCTCGTTCATCAATCCTGGAATTGAATTTACACATGATGAAGTACTAGTAAAGGTAATTTTGAATATACCACAAGTCATATATTGCTTACAGTGAAGTTCACAAATCTCACTCAGACTTAGTTAAGTTAACCTTTCATACAAATATGAACCTAATACTTTTTGTATTAAAGTCATATTTGTATAGGTGGTAAACTTTTAAACAATGTTCATATTCATTTAGAATGCTTTACTAATTATCAAAGTAAGAGTGTGATCTGTGAGTCTTGGCCTTAACTACACTACAAAATGAACTACAAAACCTACTGCTATTAAATAATAGTGCTTTTAGAATCAGACTATACCATAGATATTGTGAGTTTGACTGTAGCTTGACCTATGAGGTCGAAAACATACTTATACTTTTTTTAATTATTTCATAATTTTGAATTAATTATTACAATGGACATTATTCATATCTAATACAAATTCTGTGTTTTCTTCTTAAAACAAATATATTTGTAAAAATCATTACTCTTTTAGTTATCTTGGCCGTCACCGCAGAAGAATGGTGGGTATGATTTCGCGACGACTGAACAACTGGCAAAACATATTGGTAAGTATTACACCCTTCATCATCCACAGCCCGTCTTCACCCACTGCTGGGTATAGGCCTCTCTTTGTTTGTGCCAAGCTCCACGGTCTTGCGCCAGCCTCATCCAGGGCACTCCCGCAATGGCAACAATTACACCCTTACTATTTTGATAATAAACCTTTTTACGGTATCAATGATAATAAACAATACAAAAAAGTAATTTGGTTTTGACATTCGAAATAAACAATTTATTTTGTAGTTTTCTTAAAACAAAATTTGTAATAGTTACAAAATTTAATTGTAAGATTGAGTTAGTAATAAGTTAAGAGTTTGGAAATGTACACTATCGCAATAGATTTCTCTGTAAAGATAGATGAAGGCTGGAAAATAAATAAATAACAATAAAATAAACTTTTCTCGAATCCTGTCTTGTACTAAATGTATTGCACTTAACCCAATAACTAAGACAATTACTTAAATATGAAACTAGCTTGTGCCGGCGACTTTGTCCGCGTGTTTTCGGTCACTGCTCCGCTCGCTTGCGTTGTAGCGTGATATTATACAGGGTCATTGAAAATATACCCAAAACCTTAAAAGGGGTCATTGTACTCATCATTATGAACAACTTTTACTATGGGACCAAACTTGAAATCATGAAAAAAAATCAGCTGTTTCATACATTACGATCGTGTTGTGTAGCATTTTTGTAGGGAACATCGGTAAGATTAATTAATAGTTATCGTATTACACGCTTGATAACTCTGTACAACATACGAATTTAATAGTTCGTCGTGTAGATAAGAAACCAGTTGTGTAAAACACGTTTAAGTTTTTATTATTACCTAATCTGTATATATAAAAGGCAACGGTTCCTGACCGATTGATGTATCAACACACAGCACTAAACACTGAACGGATTGCGCTGAAAGGCACGCAGATAGTTATTATGACGTAGGCTTGCGCTAAAAAGGATTTTATAAAATACAACCTCTAAGGGGATAAAACGAGGGCCCAAAGTTTGCTTGGAGAAAAAAGTTTACATAACACCATAATCCCCGAAGAGTAGAGGTGTACCCCCATTGATACACCTACATTTCGCCAGTTATGTTTAAGTCCCATGTAATAAGGGGCGAGTCTAATGCACATCAACCGGGCACAAATCCAGACTCCGAGGCTGCTACTGAGAAATTCATAATGGAAAAACCCAATAACACTTTTTCGACCTGGGAATCGAACCCAAGACCTCATGCTCAGCAGTCGCGCTTTGCGACCACTAGACCAACGAGGCAGTCCGAGAAAAAAGATTAGATTGCCAATAACCGACTCAGACGAAGCCGGTCAGAAACTAATAAATGATAAACTACATATTCAACAGCAGTCTTTACAGCACTAGAATTCTTATTTTCCTACTTCAGATGACCTTCCTCTGACGGCAGCAGTGTCTTTACCGCTGTACGCTCTTCTACGAGAAAAACTTCAGCGGCATCTAGCGCTGGTGCTGCGTCAAGCGACCAGCGTGTCAGAAGTCATGTGCTGCAATCCTTCGCTGATGGAAGCTTATAGGTAATTATATACAGGCCTCAGCACGACCGGGCTGCAGCCCGGTCGCTAAGGCCACCGCCTTAGCTCCAAATTTGTTTCACTGATTTTTTAGAAATCGAAAGCGGCCTTTATCTGTCGTGACCTCTGTACTTTTGACGGAGTCCGAAACACACGACGTGGGCTCATTTACGATTGGAGCTTACCTTTATTTACCTACGTACTAAAAGTATTTCCGATGGTCCTAAGTACAACGTTGGTGTCCCAGAACTTGTGGGCCCTTATTTTATTTTTAAATCTGGAAATTTTAGTCTACACTATATTTTCATATTCAATTCATTAATTAGCACATCAAGACTGCTTTAGGCCTCCCCCAAATGACATCTAATCGACCATTCTTGTGCGTCTTACATCCATCAAATTCCAGCATCTTCAGGTCATCCATCTACTTTGTGGGAAAACAGTAATAAAATTAATCGTCTTCTTTCTAGCGGTATGATCGACTGCCTATCGCAGAACGGCAACAAGGTGGTAGATATGATCCTCATCAACATGCGACGGACACTACTGCAGAGCTGTCGTGAGGTGCTGCAGCTGCCGCCGCTGCACGCCACTTTTATGCATAAGGTGAGGAAATCCAAATTGAGTACCTTTTGTATTTTGTCAATACATCACCAACATTTGCCCTAGCCGCAAGTTTGTTCTGGGAGAGTGGGGACTGGTTCTATACCACTACCTGTATTGTAGAAAATTTAACCCGTTCCCTTTGCCCGACATGTCTCTGGAATAGTTTACAATACAGGGTGTGAAGGCCATCGACACGCTACCTGCCCACCTGCCATGGATTTAGTATATGATATGATTCCAGACTAGCTGATTTTTATTGAAATAATCAGCGTAAAATTCCGGTCAAAATCCCACACAGTATGTAAACTTTATGTATTTAAAAATGGTCTCTCATAGATTAAAAACTAACATCACTGACAATAATATATGTCTAAACATCTCTCATTTCCTACCAAATACATCTACCATATTCTCATACGAATCATTGAAAAAAATGTAGTACTTAATTAAAAACTTTGTCTTGTTCCAGATAGGATCATTATCGTTTATTGGCAAGTTCGAGACGGACACAGGATGGGTGAAAAATCTAGCGACTATTAACAGGATAAGTGACGTCAGCGTCACCCGGCCAGACCCCATGAAGACCAGCTTCCACGTTACTTTGAGGATAAAAGATTTGCAAGTAAGCTATCTTATTTACCTAAATAATTATAATAGTTATACTCTTACTATATTATTATTTAATCTTATTTCCTCTTTTTTTTACATTACTGTCACAGAGTATGAATCAAATGGAGTACTCATTTTGGTACCATTAAAAACAAATTAAACTTATTTTGCAAGGTAACGTTAATAACTACATAGTTGTATACCAACAGATTGGTTACGATGACTATCGCATCCGTGCAATGGGCGTGTCGTGCGGGGGCCGCGCGGCCGCCGCACTGCAGCGACACTCACTTCATCTGGCGCTCACTGTGGGTCTCACACACTGGGAGCCCTACGCGCAACTGGACCATCTGCGAGTGCAGAGCTTGGAGTAAGTACTTGTTTAAGTCTTTAAAAGTTAATTTAGGCATACTCTCATAAGCTGCATCCTCATCATAAGACCAATAATTGGTCTTATGATGAGGATTAGAATTAGATTTTGAATATTTTTAATTAGAAGAATTATTCTTCTAATTAAAAATATTCAAAATCTAATTGCAATCTTGTTTGAGCGACAATCAATTGTGTAAGATATTTTTGACTGATTGAGACTTTATTGCGATCGAAAAGTAAGAGAATTGCCTTGAACATCGAAGTTTTTAACAGCTGTAATTTTTTCTCAGCTGCGCAGACTTACACGTAACCGGTCTAGGTCCGTTGAACGGTGCTTCAAACCTCGTATGCGCATGGTTGCGCGGCGCTGCGACTGCCCTCGCCGCGCCCGCCGTCTCCTCACAGATACAGCACGAGTTACATACCGCGTTACAGGAGTTACCGCTCTGGGAGATGTTACATGCCAAACACTGACACGTTGCGTTGCTTGTTGCATCTACTGTTACAGCTTCGGCCGATTGCATTACGTGTTGCTGGTAATTTTATATTTATGGAGCTTTGCGTAACACGTTGCTAGTAACGTTACATTTACGGAAGCACAAAATGTGTTGCTGTAGAAAATATACCGTGCCAAATGATTATTGTTTAATAACGGATATTATTTAAAAATGGAGATGTTATATTTAATATAATAGCTTTGCAATTTATTGGTCTCGTTGAACGTAGTGCCTAACCTAAAACATGAAACGGGATTTTGTCCGTCCGTCTATCACATAGGTTTTTATTTCAATGAAGTAGTAAACAAATCAGTATGGTGATTGATTAAAGTTGTTAAAAAATATCGTTACCGTTTGATACGCCCTCTGATGACTGCATTCATGCATATCAGTTCCACGCGTAACCGCACATTAGCACTTCATTTGTTCACTCCTCCGTGACGCGAGTCAGCCGATTGGTCAAACTTAAGCAGATGTCCAAATGTCAAGAGATTGGCTCTGTGTCCTGCGAAAGCACATATTCGTAAAAAGTTAAATGTGCATTAAGACGTTGTCGTAACTCAACGGTTTCTTCTATTTCAATAGTAATTGTATCGAATTAATTGTGTTAAAATCAGTGTGAAAGTCGAAACTACCAATTGGCTGGTTAAAAATAAATCATTTAGATTAAATCGAATTGGTTGTAAATTAAAATCAATGTCCTTACATAATTTATATTTTACTAGGATTTTATAGCAAAATAATTATTAATTTCTGATTTTATTTATTGGATATATTTTCACTAATAATTTAGACTGGATTTCAATTATATATTTTTTTTATAAAAAGAACCAATATTTCGGATTTTTTGAAATATTTTATCTAATTTACTTATAATATTTTATGATATCACGATCATGGACCCTTTTATTTATTACCAGTAAAACAAAAACACATAACATAAGATAGAATAATAATAACAAATAATAATAAATTTATTTATTTTTTCTCACAATAGTTATGACGTAATTACATTGAAATGTAGATAAATCACATTATGAGAACTCGTGCCTGAAGTCGGTTAGAAAAACTTGTATTACAGTTCACCACAATAGATAATAGAAAGAAAGAAAGAAAAACTGTTTATTCGCGCGAAAATGACGCATTATAACATAAAAAGAATAGAATATTATTATTATTATCGGTATTCAATTCCTCGCTGGCCTTATTAATGAACACGAAGTCGACTCGATATCCATCGTCTGTACAAAATGTTCTGTAGTGTTTTTTTATCAGGATTTTTTTCAGTATGTCCATAGACTGGACTTACTGTTCCACTCAAACCATGTCAGAGGCCCTTGAGGCGGTGTAGAAACTCTGACACTAGGGTGTGTGGGGTCATAAGACCTTACTGCCCACCAGTGGCGGCTGTACCTTAAGTGCGCTCGTGCGCTGAACCACCAATTAAAAAATCAAAAATTACAAAATATTAAGTAGGTACTTCATCTTTATTTTTAAATTACCATTTTAATAGTTATTTTTAAACATACAAAAACGTATAAAAAATTAAATCTCCAATTATGGTGAAACAGTTTGAGCGCTTTACTAAACTAATAGGACTTATTTTCCTGTAAAGACAAATTCTCGTGCGCTTTGGCGAGTGCACGAGGACTGCTAATATAACTTGTAGGAGATACGAGTTAATACGCCTGACGCGTGAAACAGAAGATAGTTCATAGAAATGTACCGAGTAATGAGTGGGTTCTCGAGCGCCGCACGTGCGAACCGAGGATTGCCGAGAGCACCCGATGTTTGACGAATCAGACTACCAGTATAGTTTCACTGTATGTGTGACGCGTTAAATTATTGTTTATTTATATTACCGTAAGTAATTGTTTTTTTAGTTTTTGTTTCGATTTTTTTCGAGAACTTTTATTCTATACTGTGTATGGTGTTAATACCCGATTTTATTAAAAAGGTGATTGAACATTTCGCTTCAGAAAAATGTCGTCGCATTGATTTAATGTATAAAAAATAAACATATTATGTCAATTTTTGTTTTGTTGCATTTTCTAATTTTAATATTTTAGTAAAGTGCACCACCAGTTCGATTACCCACCAGCCGCCACTGCTGCCCACACGATAAAGAAAGAAAGACTGGATTTGTAGCCAGTTCATAGCTTATCCTATATTTCTTAATTTATCATAGCTCCATGTATATTATAGACAGACCTACTATAGGTAAGTACAGTTACAGCATAAACATGTATGTACACACAGCAATACAGATGGTTATGCAGGGTCGTCAGATATAGTTGAAGTTTTCTTAGAAACCGATGGATGTTTTCGAATGTAATTTAATTTAAAACGTAGATAATAAATAGTTCTTTATTTAGGTTAAGTTTCAATCAAAGACATCCATCGGTTTCTTAGAAAACTTCAACTATATCTGATGCCCCTGCATACCTATCTGTATTGCTGTGTGTACAAAAGTTGCTAAGTGTTATACATGTTTATGGTCGTCACTGTACATCTCTGCCTACCGAAGAAAACAGGCGTAAAGTTACATAATGTGTTCATTATTCAACTAGTTTTGAAATCCGTCCTATAACAAAAAAATGTGATTAAGTTTCCACAACTTATTATTTATTATTGTATATAGAGTGGAAGGGATGACGCGTTTAACCTGGTAGGTACCACAGATTCAGTACATAATTCTAAAACCCTAACCGTTTTTGCCGCTTATTAGAAAAAAAAATAGCTGTTCCATATACCTTGATACAAAAGGCCACTTAGCATTTTTGTATGGAGTTCCTGTTTTTTAGGTAAGAAGCTATAGGGTCTAGAATCATCTACAGACTAATTTTTTAAAGATTGCACGTCAAAGGCCCTTCCAACGAATACCTATGTACAGACAACAAAAGAGATAGGTATGCAGGGTCGTTAGATATAATTGAAGTTTTCTTAGAAACTGGATGTTTTCATATGTAATTTAATTTAAAAAGTACATAATAAACGGTCTGTTAAATTAATTAAGTTTAAATCCAAGACATCCATCGGTTTCTAAGATAACTTCAACTGTGCCTGTCGACCCTGGATATCTATCTCTTTTGTTGACTGTACCTAGGTACTCTTTTTCTTACGTTTACATCACTTAATGTGCTTTTATATTTACAAACTTTCCAAGGAATTCGCAGCATTTTATAAATTATTGACATTATATTAAGTACAACAAATATATTTGCTACAAGATATTTTCAAGTACAGTATTCTGTACCATTATCATTGTTTTAAGTACCTACTTAATACTTAATGGTATTTTGAGGTAAAATGAAATTGTATTTTTTTTTATATTTGATACGTAAAGAAATCGTTATTATACAGTTGTATTTATGAAATAATGTAAATGTTTACTATTTTGACTAGAACATAATTATTGTTGATATTAATATCGTTACTATTATTTTTGCGTGTTATTAAGATACGCGACAACTATTGTTGAATAAAATATAGCAATAATAAATTATTAATCATAAAATAAAATTTTAATTATAATTCAACTGATTTATCACTAAAAAGTACTTTTATTATTATTTGTATAAACTGCATGAATTATTATCAAGTTAACTTACTATTATACAGAAAGCAATAATTTATTAGATTTTGT
The DNA here is from genome assembly GCA_949316365.1 of Hoplodrina blanda. Classification (NCBI taxonomy): domain Eukaryota; kingdom Metazoa; phylum Arthropoda; class Insecta; order Lepidoptera; family Noctuidae; genus Hoplodrina; species Hoplodrina blanda. The sequence continues at coordinate 11,237,151 of OX438592.1, forward strand.
TTATATTGGTTGTGTTGTGACTTTGTGAGTGCCTTTCGACTACCTACTGAGACTGTTGTAATTTGTATTTTTTATTATAGTTACAAGTTGTTAAATAAAATGTTTCAATATTTATCAATTTGTTTTTTAATTTGCTGACCGTTGCCGTATAAGGGTCAGTTCACACCGAGACGCGACGCGACGCGACGTAACGTGAAGATACTTGAAGAGGCCAGTGACTTCGCGCTGCGCCGCGCTGCGCCGCTCGCCGCCGCGAGACGCATCGCAACGTCGCCGCTCTTGCACGTCATTCTGTGCGCGCGTACCGGCGATACACCGCTGCGTCGCGATGCGTCTCGCGGCGCCGCGCGGCGCAGCGCGGCGTAGAGCGACGCATCGCGACGTAGTGCTGCGTGGTGTAACGTATTCTAAATTCTTACAATGAAATGTGTATCTTTTCGTGTAGAAAATAAAGTTATATTTTGAGTCGCTCTTTTAAAGTGTGCACGCAGCGTCGCGTCGCGTCGCGTCTCGGTGTGAACTGACCCTTACGATCAATTTTACCCGCAATGATATGGTACGAAAACAGACACCTACCAATAGAATTGTCAAGGAATCGTTTAGTTAGAAAGTTGAAACTAGTTGCTCGTTCCAAAACGTGTAGGTCCTATGGAAAATACCGAACCATAAACTTCACGAACACTTTTCAATCGTTTTTTTTTTACAAAATCCTGGGGGCCTACCCCACAGGCCTACCCCCATCTCTTAAAACAATGTTATTTTAATATTACTTTGCCTTCCGCACTGTTGGATTTTCAACGCTCGGCTCAGCGCTGAGAGGTAAAAATCCAACAACAGAAATTACAAAGTAATATTGTTTTAAGAGATGGCGGTAGGCGGTAGAATAATTTAACACTGGTTATATTATTCTTGTTGTTTCTATTTGTGAATTCAATGTACGGTACGGCCGACGTATCTTGGCGGTTCTGAAATTAGCTGTTTAGCTGCGCAATGAATCTTTTAGGAATGAAATTGTCTACTGCGCAGCCTACGGCTAACTTCAGAACCGCCAAGATACAGCGGCCGTATTGTAGGTGAGAAGAAACATAAAACAAAAAAAAAAATAGATACAAGCCATAGGGGTTAAGAGATGACCGATCTCAACTGACAGCGCTCATTTATTTATTTAAACTTTTTGCAACAAAAGTACAAAGGCGGACTTAATGCCTTAGGCATTCTCTAACAGTCGACCAAAGGTGGTGAAGAGATAACATGGTAGGAACCATGGTGGGATGGCTCGTTCTCGAACTTGAAGCGTCCATCAGCTTCAGCGAGCTAGCTAAGCTTGAGATATGGTCGATTTGAGAACTCGAGGTGGTTTTTTTTTTGTTCGTTTACTAGAGCTAGCAATCTCCATCTGGAACAGAACAGGATTTTTTTATATGGGATGGGTTTGCTCTTGTTGACTCTAGTCTAGGTTAGAAGTGACAGAGAAACTTGTTCACTCTAACTTTGAAATAATCAGGGTCGAATGCGTTTGGAAATATAGACCGGTTGAGAGATAATTGCATTTTTATTAATCTAAAGGCCATCGTTCACTGTAACAGCATGGCTCCTCCGACACAGCAAATATTTTGCCATTCAAGTTAGGACTTAAAATCGAGTGCAGTAAAGGAAATTTTGAAATGACAAGATTATAAAGTTGAAGGCTCGCGGGCGGTGCGTTACCGTGCTCTATGCCGGAGGCCTTTAACATAGATTATACTGGTAGTAGGCCTTTAGTTTCTTCATCGTAGCATATTAAATAGGTAATAATATTATCTGGCCATAAAGAATACCAAAACGTTCCTAGATCTTTTTTCCTTGACACTGACGTACATAAGAATTTCACTCAGCAGTTTTGCAAGATTTTGGCTCGGTTTTGGCGTACTATAATTTTATATTTCAATAGCAATTTCTTAATGAATGATGTTATCGGATAAACTTTCTACTTCGTATAATTATTAAACGTACGTGAGTGGTATGTACCTGTTTTATTTATAATTATAATTCTCGACTTAATCCATAACATATGTTGTAAGGAATTATGGGTCATTCAATGAAATAGGCGTGTACTAAATAAGTATAATTACAATAAGCCGCACAGTGGGTTTAATTCTTGTAAAGCACAGTGTGCGTAAACATAAGTGTTTGTTAACCTACCTGAAAGGAGAGGAAATGTTTACTTAAATAGAATCGGAGCGTAGGTTTGCAGGTACCCAGTTAAAGCGTAACTTGTCTTGGGGGGGCCCATCTACTTATTGTGACTGCGGCGAAGGCCAAATGGAAGTTAAGATTTTTCACAAAAGAAACAATAATATGTTGATTTTTTCCCGGGAAGTTTATCGTACGGCCTAAGAGTTTGAGTGAGATAGTGGATAATATTTTACAAATTTTTGCTTACACTGGTTCGGGGTCCCTGTAGCCTGTAGCTGAGGGGCCCGGTTTTTTTTGATACGCCCCTGTTTGTGTCTATGTAGGACCCATACAAGTACCTACCTACATAATGCGCGCAGCCCGACCATCGGGCAGTCACGACTGGCTACCTGAGTAGTCTTGCTGACTAGCTATCCAGGAAGAGTTCACAAATTCACAATATTAAAGCTGGTATGGCTCATTCATTTACGCAACTAATTCAGATCTGCTTTCAACAGATATCATCTAACCAAGAAAGATGGGGTTAATACAGTCCGTGTTCTGTTCTATGACATTTTGTGTGGAAAGGTAAACTCTTAATTTTATAAATTCTCTGTGTATGCAAGTTTTATATCTAAGTACAAATAAGTGTCTCGATGCGTGTGAACACTGTGAAAAGCATGTTTTAGATGGCAATCTTTGAAATTTATTTGAAGTGCCGTACAGCGAAACCGTCAACTGCACGCATTCGGAAGATACGAGTACCTATGTCAAGAGATCTCATTGGTTACCGGTCCCACGCGACGTTCACTGGTCGAACTGTACTCCCAGAAAATGTACTCTTGTGTTATTTTATGCTTGTGCTACACGAAACTAATTACCCTTCTTATTTTAATAGTTCTTAGCATCAATATTTTTCGTCCATCTAATACTTGTGACCACTACCAGAGTTCTAACATGGACCTGCTGCGCTTTCCTACTCATGCTCCTGATGTTCACCATCGTCATGCTGATGGTGTACGGTATCTCCGTGGGATATCATTACGCACAAAAAGAACTTGCTTCGTTTGCTAGTAAGTACCTACCTTTAACCTAATTAGAGTAATTACTCATCAGCAGTCAACTGATATTATGCAGTTTTAAAAGACTGTCGACACAGTTCCGTCTTAAGGCCTTCCAGCCTCTGGTTCTGTGTTTTATGTGAAAGTTCACATAAAAGTAGCTTTTTTCCCGTCCTATCCGAGACCCTGAGCCCGGATGGCTTGTAGACCCTGAAGAGGCTCTTATAATGAACTGGTATTGGACGAGAAATTATTTAATTGAAATAGGACCTATCCATCATGAAATATCAAGGATCCATTTGTTTTATGTACCCATCAACTTTTCTAGCATCTCACTATATTTTTTCTGCGCAGTGTCGTCGAGATCGACGACGGAGCCGACCGTGATGCGAGCTGGGCCCGAGAACAGGCCCGTGGTGCGCCTGCTTGCAGTCAACAGGTCGGAAGTCGAACACGCACCGCACCCACTACTTGGTACTTAGCTAGATAGATAGCTTTATATCTAATTTTAGCTTCGAATGATTTTATCATTTAAAATGGTAGGTATACCTATATTTCGAAGTACTTGCCAAACTTTGATGTTCTGAACGATGTCACAACACTAGGCAACGTTACTAGTTTGAAGTTTCAAGTACTAGTAGGTAGGTATTATAGAACATCATTTTACGCCGTGGTGAAAATCCCACATGATGCCCTTAAGGGGTCTGCTAGACTGTTACTGAAAACTACTTTGATATTCCTTCCCACACTTACGCCGAGGATCCCGGAGCATACGCGCCTTTCGCAATTGCTGATTTCGCGGGTCTCTCAGCCGCCCTCTGGTTACAGGGGGCCACTCCCCCCTCAACGTCTAAGAGGGGTGCGCGACCACTACGCACCGTCGCCTTGGGTAGATATCACAGAAACTATCTAACTGAAGACCAACATTTCTGAAAAAACTAGTTTTAATTTATGTGATTTGATTAGTTTGAAAGTAATCTCGACACAATATGTACTTTCGACGTCGTTTTATGGAGTTATGTTTGAATTTATAAACTAAATGTAAGTATCTATTATTCAATTTCAGAGGTGTACCAAACCAGAAAGCCAGGAGAACAGATCTTCATTGAGAAAACAGAAACACCAATTGTTCTACTAGAAACCGAAAGGTTAGATATTGCATTGTATAATTGTATTTACAGAATATTCTGTTCGCACCACGCGATTCATCTTAGGGCGCGTTCCCACTATGTCGACACGAATAACTGTCGTCCTAGACTTTTATTGCAGTGACGACAGATTGTTGTGTGGGAACATCTAGATGAGTGGAAACGCGCCCTTACTGTTCTCGAGTTCCATGCAAGGAAAGAAATTAAGTATAATAACATTTAACATGTAATTTGCCAGGCCACCCAAAGAGCCCGAGCTATCACCGCATGAGCGCGAGTTGGCACGCAGACTCATCGGCCGCTTCCGTCGCTCGCGCAACAACACCTCGACCCCCGAACCCTTCCTGAGGCCCTTGCGGCCTAGGAACGGCACACTGGCCAAAGCTTTGCCTATGATATGACATTATTGTCCTTCTGCGACACAAATAAATTTAATTCGTGCTCGTTTTAATCGGGATATTTCGGTAACATGACTTAAAAATCAACATTTATTACCTATCTACATGATACGCTTCATCGAGTTATGGTGGGTTAGATCGTACCTTTATTCTATATTATAAATATTTTATACAATATAGGTATCTATTATGATTTTATAAATTAATAAAGTATTTCATATAAAACGAATTTTATTTATAAAAAATACAATATTCAAAAGAAACTGTTACTTAGTTGCGTTAAACGTTAAGTCGAGAGGAGGTAGAACATTGATGACTGTGAGGTTGTTGGTTTCTGTATAGTTGTTGGAGTCTGTAAAGTTGTAGTCTGTAATGTTGTTGGTGAGTGTGAGGTTGTTTCTCGCTAGTGGTGAGTCCGCCTCACGTCGCGCCATGCGATGCGCAAAGCCACGCTGTACTGCTTTGTCCACAGAGCGCATTACGTGGCCCTGACGTCTTGCGTCGTTCCCTGCACGCAAAGCTCCCGCCGCTTTCGCAGCCTTCGCTGTAAATTAATAATAGATAATTGTTACTAGGTCTGGCCTAAATACTTAATTATAATGTATACGCTTAAGCATGCATGTAACTTTAAAATACGGCAGTATGGACCATTTTATTTGCATAAACCGTCCGTCGGTTTTATTAGTCAGTTAGTCCTTCCAATATTAACTAACTCACGTCAAAATTGCTCCCATTTTTCAAAGTACCTACCTAGTTGTAGATTTTGAATAATAAGCGCTGAGTAATTTGAATTTATTCGAAACATAAGTGTGGGAAGTCACGAGCAAAAACAAGTATACACTTAGCAATATTCAAAAGCGATTTTCTTGTGAAATAATAGTTGTAACTTTGATATAAGACCTATTTCATAGAAGTGTTAAATTCAAAATGCTGTATTCCTAAAAACATGACATTTCAATCAATATATTCGAAGCAAATCGCTTCGTAATGTTGCTAAGTGTATACTTGTTTTTGCTCGTGACTGTACAGTCAACCAAAGAGATAGGTATGCAGGGTCGTCAAATATAATTGAAGTTTTCTTAGAAACCGATGGATGCTTTCAAATGTAATTTAATTTTAAAATAGATAATAAACAGTTCATTAATTAAGTTAAGTTTCAATCGTAAACATACATCGGTTTTCAAGAAAACTTCAACTATATCTGACGACCCTGCATATCTCTTTTGTTGACTGTACATTGAACTGTCATTGCTGGACAGAAGGGTACATATTAACTAATAAGATTAATGTATTAATTTTATTGTGGGTTCGCTCGTTTTGGCAGAACGTTTACGTTAAACGTAGAACAACTTTACGTACCCATGGCTTCCACGGAATTTTGGACAAAACAATAATGGAAACCGATACCGATTCCCATTACCAATACAGATACTATAGTGAACAGTAAACAGCACGTCAACATAGCACATACCGTGCATAGTGATATTCTGAAAAATAAAGACGACAAAAGTGTAACTAGGTACTTTAGCTACTTACAGTGGTCTATCGAGAAAGTTTTCGGAGGGCAATTGTGCGGAGAGTCGGGGAGATACGTAGGCGGAGCATAGACTCCACTTACTGCAATTCGAAACATAAGGGCCCCTCCACACACGTGTTATATTATCACATAAGAGATAATATCGCGCGAAATATCATAAATTGTTCTACGGATATTCTCTTTCTGTGTTAATGTCGCCCCTACGTGGCGAGGTCATAAGTAGCCTGTAAAGATATTGCAACTAATGACGGCGAGTGGCCTTTGGTTGTGGTTAAGATGTAGGTATGACTGACGTATGACTAGATTTATACCATCATCAGCATCATTAGTGCGAACTAGTGCTCGCATCTGACTCTGCACGCTCATCAGTCACCTAATATTATCACTACCGCAACGTAAGGAAGACTACGAGTGCTCATTTGCTGCAATATTTAGGTAAACAAGGCGACTTAATTCATCATCTTTCAGGGATCATCAACCAACTCCGAAATATTTTGGGTGATGAACCGTTCAAGCCCAGAAGAACTTTCATTAACCTGTTGCACTTCTAATTCATAGGTAAGTAATTACTTTACCCAGATGAGTCCACCTTGCAATCTGCATTCTAGCTTGAGACTGCTAGACCAAAATGAGAAAGCTAAAACCTATATTTACTAATAAGTAGGAACCACATAACTAATAAATTAACGTAGAAACAGTGCTGTAGTACCTTTCAGCGGCATCTAAGGCGATTGAGACGAACGAACTTAAGGAACTACAAATACCCCCCATTTTGTAAAGATAACATTGGATCACGAGGAATTTGTAGGCCTAATAATACAATTTCTATAAAACACAGTCACCTACATTAAAATTTTTCCGTTAACTTAAATACCCATTTAGAAAAATGTATCTCTCGTGGAGTTATAAAATCCCTGCTAAACTTTTGGAACGTGACATTAAACTGTTTTGACATACCTAATAAATAATTATGCATTACAGACATATAAGGACACAGAGGATGGTTTTGCTGCCCCTCTACCTCCTTGGTTGCGAGTGAGATAAGTGTAGTCGACGTGCTTCGTCCATATCTTTGCTTGGCAAGACTTATGGAAGGGGATTACCTAAGAGTACCTACTTGCTTGCGTCTGGCTGGGGTTGCTTCAAAGAACAAAGCTAGTCTCTGACTGAAGTTGTGACGATTTGCCAGGCGGTTGCCGCCGGTTGCAAATCAAGCATTAGGGAAAAGAGAGAATTCTGGAAAACCTAATTTTGATGAAGCAGCTGAAATAGCGAATTATATCAAGCTGATAAAAGAGCCTCAAAATACGGAGTAAATTATTTTGTCGTACGTACGTATAATGTGCAAGTTGAGAACTTTTGTTTTTGAAATGGTTATATTGATTTATCTGGCTTTAGTTCAATTCATGATTTTTATTTAAACAAGAAAATAATGTTACCGATTGACAGTTTTAAGGTAGGGACAAACTGAGCCCACGTATGCAACGTATGCGACGCATTATGACATCTAAACTCTTAAAATTGTATGAAAACAGTATGAAAACAGATGACTTAAGGTAGGGACAAACTGAGCCCACGTATGCAACGTATGCGACGCATTATGACATCTAAACTCTTAAAATTGTATGAAAACAGTATGAAAACAGATGACTTAGAAACACACTTGTCATGCGCAACGCTGTGACACGTGTCCCACGCAACGTAAGATCTGTCGATCCAGATCGGCGTGGGCAGGTGGAGGGGATAATCATACGCTATCCCACGCGTAAGACCAGTGTGTTTCTAGAGCTTACGGTCGCAGCGCGTCAGACACGAATTGGACGTAGCGGCAAGCGGGTTGTACGCTAAATGGAAGACGAACAACTCATTGATTTGGTTAGGCGATATGAAGCCATTTATAATATTAAATCTACAGAATATCGCGATTCTACATTACGCAATGCATTGCATTACATACGCAATGCATTTCTTTATTTATTTCATGAACCCAATATCTTCTCTTCTTAACTTTTTTTTTGTTTTTCTGGCGCGGAAATATACATTTAAAAATAACAAACGTAATAAATCTTCCTCAAATTCACTCTCAGAATCAGAAAACATTGTACACCTGAAGAAAAATACAACAGCGTCTGATTTCAATATGCGTTGCATACGCGGGACAAGTGTGCACACCAACTCTCCGACGTTGCGTCGCATACGTTGCGTGTGTAGACTCAGTTTGTCCTTACCTTTATTTATTTGGTAAAGTTCTCCAATGATTCAGATCGTTAAAAAAAACTTATTCTGTCAAATTTAGTAAAACGTCAAATTGTTCATTTGACTTTTCGTTCTGCCATTGTAAAAGTGAAAATATGGCAGATGAAAACATTCAACAGAAGAAAGAGGATTCTAAGAAAAGACCAAAACGACACCCAAATAAGAATTATGCTTTGAAAAAGCGTCTGCCATTGAAGCCCGTGGACGGTGATAATGTGATATTCATTACAAAGAAGACTAACTTCAAAGTAATAAACGCTTAGGTTAATAGAGCTAGTGGTGAGATAGTTAGCTTTCTATAAGTGTTTTTTAATCATAAATATTATTTTACAGGCACAACTTGATAAGTGCTGCGACCTTTTGACCAGAGGCGAAAAGGAAATCATTCTTCATGGTTTAGGAGCTGCAATACAAAGGTGCTGCAACCTAGCACTCCAATTAGAAATATTGTTTTCTGGCACATGTCAGATTGAAGTAAACACTGGGACTGTTGACTGCGTTGGTGAGTATTAGACATATTTTCCATGTATATCCTTTAGTCGAAAGAAAAAAAGTGTTGGTTATGGTAACATTCTGCATTACCTGTCCTATGTTACTTAGATATTCTGGATGTACAAAATATTGTGGCAATGCTTCTTGTCACTGTTTACATTATTTCCACCTTGAGCATATTATGAATATATTTCCACAGATGATCTGGAGCCCCTGAGAGAAGAGCTAGACTTTGATTCACAAGTGAGGTGTTCATCTTCAATCCACATAAGAATATTTAGAACCGTGATGCTTGGGGCTAACCAATAAACATGTTCTTCACATTGAACGAAATTGTGCAGTGGATTGGACTTACAGTGTTTGAAATATGGATAAACCTAATAACTATAACAATATTTTCAGTGTTATTAGCTTTGAAAATAGATGGTGTTGTGTACAGCGCATGGTGGACAGTGTTTGCACCATTATTTGTAAGTGATGCAATGAATGCATATTTTTGCTGTATAGTATGTATAAGAATGAATTTAGAAAGTTCATACAAAGCCTCCCTGTATAGAGCATCTTGGAGTGCTATATTTCTAGGTCTGACATTTGTATTTAAATTCTTACTGTGTAGAAAACTACAAGGTGACTCGGCTATAGAATACAGCGAGGTGTTTGCCCCTTTGTTTATACTTCTACAATTAATAGCTGTAAGAGCTTGTCAGTTACATCAATGAAGCATCAATGTACATTTATAAGGAAAAATAATAAATATAATATTCTATAATTCAAAGAGTTTATTGAAAAGTAATTAACAAAATAAGAAGTTATTAATTGAACAAACTAAATAAGCCACCTCTAGTTTTCTTCTCTCCACCAAAATTAAAACTAAAGTTATTTCCATCATTAGCAACACTGGAATCTGGTTTCGGCTCAGATGGTGTTGCACTTCCTCCTCCAAAAAAGGATAAACCTGTCTTTCGTAATCCTATGAAAATAGTCACCATTATTAAAAATAGTTTGTAAAATTGATATATAGTTAATATTAAAATAACAGTCATTCGGTTATGAATATAGAATTAAGGTTACCCAGTTAACAAAGATAGATTTAGATTTACAGGATACTAAATGAATAGACATTATATGACACTAAGCAAGCACAACGTGATGACAATATTAGTTCTTTAACCCTGAAAATTTTATTGTTGATATTTAAATTGTAATGATGTACCTGAAAGAAAATTAGGAACTTCTTGGGATTGCACATCATGAACATCAGTCATAGGTATATCAGCTTTGGGTGAAAGGAGAAGACTAGAATCTGGAATCCAATTTTTTTTTTTTAGAAACTCAATTAAAATATTAATAAGATTTTTTTTCCTTTCCCCACCATACTCACCAATGCAATGTGGGAAGTCTGAATCATCATATCCAGTAGTGCTCATTGATGCATTCAAAGAATCTGGAATCGCCTGTGGTCCATGAGTAAATAGTAATCCAGGCACCGGTTTCTCAGACCTTGGTTCTTCGTGTTTCTGAAAATTTTACACAGTATAATTTAGTTCAGTATCATTTTTGGTAAATTGACATTTGCCCATAGTAATAATATCTATAAGAAAAAGAACTTGTAGCCAAACTTGACAGACCAATTATAAAAAAAAAAAGTTTTATCAGTTTTTAGTACTTACCTTGTTCTTTTTGGGACTAGAAACTATCATTTCTTCAAGATCCATTGGCATATTATCTTTAAGAGTTAAATCTTCTAAATTCTGATTTTCTTTCAGATTTTCTTCAAGTTCAGGCACCCTGGCTTCTTCATCTACCTCCATTCTACTATCAGAAACTTCATCAGACCTTACTTCCTGATTTTCACTAACGAAAAATTTTGATGTTACGATTTTATCATCATCCCTCTGTAAAAATTTAATTTGTTATCATTCATTTTTAGATGTAGGTATTTCTATTCTTGTGCTTATTTTCCAATACTTTGGTTACCTTTTGCAAAGCAGGGTTCTTGGCATAAACAAATTGGGGAGAAAGATCTAAATTATGTTTTTTTAGTATCATATCTTGTATCTTCGCGTAACTGTCCTCGCTCGCTACACTCGCGTCTAGCTGACTGTTTATAGTTTGATTTCCTGCTTCATTTTCATCAATATTGTTTTGTTTCTCCACGTCGTCTATTATTTCGTTTATTTGTATAGATGGAGGTATATCAAACGATACTCTTTTCTTGTGTAAACTTTCCTGAGAACTCTGAACAGTGTCAATAATTTTTGAATATTGTCAATATACACATCGTCTATAAATCCCTCGATGGGGCAGGCACTTAGAGTGGAAATTGTTGGACATTTAAATAATACACCTAAAAGATAGCTTTCAAACTTTGGATAAGAAATAGATAATAATAAATGCATTACGTTACCGTCAATGTTATATCCAAAAATTGAGTTGGAGGTATTATAATATCTGCATTGGAACACGTCATTTCCACCTCTTCAATGGTATCACTCTCTATTGGCGTATTCTATAAAAAATATTACAATCGGATATATTTTAGCTAAATAAAAGAGTGAATCCCCAACAGGAAAAGGGTATGCGATTGACCTATATGTATTACCTTTAAAAATGTTGTTTTCTCTCTAATGTTTTCATGTCCTTTTTCGGAAATTTCATTAATTTTTCGAAGGTTTTCAGGATTTACCTTCTTCACAATGTTGTATACTTCGTCATTATTAATATGTACATCTTCAAGAATATTAATCAATTTTCTTTTGGAAAAGTTGTGTGTTTCCTTTTCTTTATAGGTATTAAAATATGGAGAAATTACATATTCGTAAGATTTCCCGTCTTCACGGTATTGTTCAATTTTGTTTTTCACCAAATTATCTATAGGATCCGTCGTTGATAGAATAGAACTGGGTATTTCATCGTTCTTCATCTTTGCCTAGTTTCAAAATGCTCTTTTAGTGAAAGATAATTTCAAATACAAAATTGACTAAGTATAGTAAGTATATTGCTACCTTACCGCTTGTAAATTTACATCTATGCTATCGAGATCAAAATTGGTGAGCTCTAGTTTTGGTATCTGGAAAAAAGAAAAGCCTTTAACGAACGATTACAAAGATATTGAAAATAACCATTGAAGCAGTAAATACCAAAGCATCTTCTTCACTTTTATTTAGATCATCAACTTCTTGGGCCGTGTCTTTGTTCTTATCAATTAGTTCTAAGTTCTGTGGTTTTGCGGCTGCTATTATTACTGCAGGTTCACTAACGCTATTTTGTTTTTCAATAATTTCTTTAATTTGCCTTGTCATGTCATTAATATTCTCTGATTTCTCTGTTATAATCTTCATTGTATTTGGCATTACATTAACCATGTAATTAGCTAGTTCTATGCAGCGTTTTCTATCTAAATCGAGAAATGTATCACGTTGCGTTTTTATTGATTCGTAAAGCGTTATTAATTGCTTATCAAGATTGTCAATATCTATATTTTGTGCCTTTACCTTTTCTGTAGCACAAAGCAGTTTTTGTACAAAAGGTATACTTTCATATCTAGCTTTACTCTTTGACCAAAGGTCTTCGTATCTCTTTGTACCCTCCTCGATACGCTCTGTGATATCTGTCTTTCGTACTTTAGCTACTAGCCATTCTTTTTTCATTTCTACATTGGCCGATTTAATAGTTTCTTGAGCTATTAACATACTGAAATAACCGGAGGAATATTATCTTCAAACTGCTTAAATATCAATAGTCAAGTGATTTCCAACAAAAGAGCCACAACGTTTAACAAAGCTGCAGTAGGTACATGTGTGTGACACCTAACATAATGGAAGTGGCTAGTGGCTCAGTCTGGAGTCCCACGTACCCACTGCCCAGATTAGATAATAGTTATGACCAAGTATAGGTATAGGAATGTATACAGTACAGGCGTGTAGTTTCAACCTACGCCTATGAGAATAAGGCGTGAGTTTATGTACCTATGTATGGTGCTATAAAGTAGGTACCTAATTAGACTGCTAGTGAAACCTATATAAGGCAATCGCCGTGTGTGAGGTGCAGTGGTGCTCCAGTAAGCTGAGCATACAGCACCTACAATGCAAGCACATGGTAAGTAGCCAGAAACGTAGGTACCTACACATTTACGTTTTATTTGTCTGTTCTAAAATAATAAAGCTCAGACATAAACAACAAAAGCCGTCGAAATGGCTTTCAAAGGTTGACTGTATCAACTCAACAAGTCAGCTATTTATTTACCTATCTACCCACATTGTTAACTTTCTTCGCTCAGTAAACCTAAAGTAAACTAATTATGATTTTATATGGGGATTACAATTCAATGGCACACCTAAAGACGACATAGTTAATCCCAGTCATACCTACCTAGGTTAACAACGTATGTTTAAGATCTCATTATGAAAGCGAAGCTAATGCTGACTAACTTGTTGTTGCTACATAGGTAATTATAACTACCGGCACGTAACTTGGCAAGAGATTTTCGTAGTGGGGGAAGTTCGCGCCTATAAAAATGTATGAAATTGTGCGTGCGCAAACTTCCCCCACTACAAAAACTCTTGCCAACTTACGTGCCGGTGACTGTACTCGCTCTCTATTTGACTTAGATTTTCAAATTATTATTTTACTTAGGTACCTGCCTACCTCAGACCAATAAAAAAGCTGCCTACTACATATTTTTTGTTATTCATTATTACCAATTTTTTTACATCGACATTCTGCATTCCTGAAAAGGTCGACAGTGCAGAAATGAACCTATTAGCCTATTTAATTCAGTAAATATGACTATGTATTTAACAGTTACCCCTATGAAAACACCTTTACTGTCGTCTTTTTTGCCAAGAATTCCACCATCAAAAATGTCTATCATAGGTACCCACCTGTTTATCTCTTGCTCAGCCTGTTTAATTTCGGCTTCAAGTTTTAGATTAGCGCTGCTAATGAATCCACAGGTTTCTTTGTGCCGTTCAGCCTGCTTCTTCAGCTTATCAAGCAAAAATGCTTGGGCTAAAACCAATATCGTGTTTATTTTGCATTGTACAGAATGAGCCTCTGTGTGATACACTGGCTTCGTGAAAGATTACCAAGTTCTACGAATTACGATCAGCTTATCTTGGAGGAATTTACTTAGTGGAGTCTTCAGATTACAAAACATTCATAAAATTAAATGCTAATTTTTGTCTTACCTTTGATGCATTGACTTGAAAGAATAACCTTTATTTGGGATTCATCAACTTCGCTAGAGATTTTCTCTAGCGCTTGGACGTCATTTACTTCCTCCATGTTTTAGAAAGTTAAGTGGAAACAAACTTGGCAAAACTTTGTAAAAATGAAAATAGTGTCGAATGCACTCACAGAAGTTAGGGAATTGAAAAAATGGCGGGAAATTATGATTCGCAACTTTTTTTTTCGATTATATTTTTTAAAATTATTTGTTATCAGGGCATCTCCTCTCTATGTTGCAATAATGTATGCTGCCTTATCAGCCATAATAAGGAAAATGAGTTTTTTATGTGGTTTTTCCCTATCGTATTGTTTCCATGTTGACTGTGAGAGAATATTTTAACGAAGTACTAAGTCGAATAAAACACCAGATTTTAATATCATAATTTTATTATTGATTTATTTAAACTTGTGTAACTACGCATGTATTACAAATAAAATATCTTTTCTTGCAATCTCCATAGCTACTTCCATGATCACCATGGTGAAAAAAAAACATGATTTAAACAAACCGGCTCAGTGATAGTAGATAAAATAAAAAAGTTTTTTTACAAAAAAAGACAACCGCCTTCAAAAACTACAAAATAAAAAATAACTAGTTTGGAAGTCGGCGGCTTTGGTTTTGTTTTTTGTTATGTAGGTATTGCCACCGACTTCCAAACTAAAGTTATTTTTTATTTTGTAGTTTTTGAAGGCGGTTGTCTTTTTTTGTAAAAAAGCTTTTTATTTTTCACTTTTTAGTGCTTGTGTGTTAATGTTTGAAATCCTTAATAAAAGCTCTTTCAAACAATACCTCACACGATATATTTAATTTAGAAAAATGCTCACAAAATAAAAAGCACTAAACCAAATTGGATGCAATTTTTATGGGCCAATGCCAAATGGCAAGTATACTGCATCGAACAAAAAAAGAATCACACTAATCGGACTAGAAACCTCGGAATAATCGGTGTACATACATAAAAAAAAAAATACCGGCCGAATTGAGAACCTCCTTCTTTTTTTGAAGTCGGTCAAAAATAAAATAATATCAGCACACATTGTGTGATCCACCTTTTACGTTTTTAACGACGCAATTCTACTATCTATCAATAATGCCTGACATTATTGTGGCTGGGACGAGATTGCGACTAGATTTTGAATGATTTTATTCAGTAGAATTGACCTGCAATATTGTGACAAACAGTTATACAACGTGTAACGTTAAATGCGCAAAACCTCAGACACCCCAACTGATTTTTAATTAAATTGACCTATTTCAGAGAAAAAAAAAATCATTAAAACAAAAGTAAAGGTTTTATGTGCTGATTTAGTTTTACTGGCAATTCTGATCGTTTCTTACGTCTGCGACGACGCTCTATCGAGGGAGAAGTCGTCACCGGGCCGCTGCGCGCCGGATGGCTTGACCTACTAATAAATAGACTTTGCAACGTTTTTAATGAAGATTTTTTGAAAAATGTGACCTATATTAAAAAGTGGTTCAATTGATTCTGCTCGTTATTCTGATCAAACTATTTTCAGGTTTTGCGCATTTAACGTTACACGTTGTATAGGATCCCGTAAAGAACCATAACGAAATAACTCGTGTTTCAGGACTTGCAGCCTTGTAAATAGGTTATAGGCACTAAGTATAACCTGTATAACGCCTATTTACATGAAAGGTTCTGTATTTGAAGTAGGTATTTTGGTTCTTGGAAATCCTGTCGGCCCTGTCGCCATTATGCTCATGACTGAGAGAATCCGCTTCCAAATAAGGTCAACTGAGTTAAATAGTCTCAAACCAAACGAATAATCATCAATAAGTTATTGCATTATTATGCAGTGCAATTTATTATAAATGTATTTATTATGCAATTTATGTCATAACTGGGAAAATGTAGGGAAACAGATAAGATGTATAATAATGTAGGTCTGGTATAGTGGTGTACACATAATATCATTTTAAATGAAACAAACAAGTAATACCTAAAATTTATTTAACAAAATAGTGTCATACAGTTATTTAAAATAACAGACATAAATGATAATTTGCAATACAACCTAGCATCCTAATTAAACCAGGTACTTTTCAAAAATTTATCCCACTAATAAAAAAATAATAAAAGGACAAACAATGACGAATGCAGCACGAAGGAATGTTGGCTAACGCTGGTGTGGCTAGTGCACACACGCATCGCCCGTGCGCGAAACTAGCCGATTACACTGACCCACTTTGAATACCCATCGCAACATTACACATGGAGACTAATTTTCTAGATTCATTTTTACAACCTCCGGCATCGTAATTACGGACTGGCACCATATTTAATAAACATTTCCACTTGCAGGACTCATCCACAATCAAACGTCGCCTCTTACACCGCAACCGATCGATGGTCGTGCTCTACTAACTGGCAGCTACTACTTTATAATACTGTTAGGCTAAATATCATTGCTTTTGTCCAGAGAAGTTCGCCACATGTACGTGACGTGCAATGGACACACTTTACAGATGTTACATTTCAACTAAGCATATCTAGGATATAAAAACACAAGTCACACATCCAATTAATTTTAAATGATTTAGGGCTGAAATTTCAATAATCAGCTAACTTATCTAAAGAATAAATATGTTAGTTGGACATATTTTTTATGCAAAAGCTGTCAATCCGCCATAATTATTCCTATAATATCAGTTAAATGATAATTGAAAAACGGGCCCTTTAATAACTCAATGTAAACTTTGAATTGACACTTAACGGACTATTTAAATTCTAAACACCAATTTTAATAAATTTATATTTCTACTATGGAAACCATTTTCTGGTCTAGGTATAAGTATTATTATTATTTTACTTTGGCTTCACTGACTGGGCTGAATAAGTCAAACCTGCACCTGAACCAGCACGGAATATATCGTTATATGTAAATATCAAGTCTAATGTGAGCTTCAAATAGAAAATACAAAGTATACAGAGTAGAGACAGACACGCACTTTCATGTAAGATTACTGTTACAACATGGAAACACGCTAATCAGCAGTGGCAGGGAATGTCTAATGTCAATTTGAAGGTACATCGATTAAGAGGAAATGCGGTGGTCTATTCTCCATAGAAACGTTCTCACCTGTTTTCTTTCTGGTTTACGGTCTTAGAGCAAAGATTTTTTACAGTATAATAAATATCAACTACTTGTATGTTCCTATGTTTTCCTTTTTGATGATTCATTATATTTAAAAGCACTAGAACCCTCAAAAAACGCTCAAAATTGCCTATTTAGAACACTGTCAATAAAGCCCTAGTGTACAAATTGGATAACTTTTATTGAAAAAAGAAAAACATAGGGCCACAGTATATATCCTAATCATTCAGTTTACGAAATATCTTTTAAATTGGTCTAATATTGGATGAGGAAATAGGCGAGAGCCAAACCTCGAATTAAGAATTTTTACTTACGCTGTTCAGTCGGATCTGCAGTTGTCTTTGTCGCACGATTTTGAAGGCGGGGTCGGGGGACGGTCTGCTTATACGTATACAGATGGGAAAAGTGATGCGTAGTAGTTGAAATTAATATCGATAAACTAGTGTTGTAAACAGTTATCGATAAACACATTTACATTTTTTGCATTATCTCTTTAGTGAGAAATACAAATACTTTAAGAGCTCTTATAGACTACAGGCCCATGTCCAAAAATGGTGGGTCATATGAACCACCAGGTGACGTATATAGGACGATATAAGAGCATAAAATAAAAGATTCAGCACTATGCCGTCACTTGTAAGCTGTCCAACTGAGTGCTGGTGAGAATTCTAAAGTGCAGGTAGAGTGAGTACATTTTGGTCATATATTTTTGTACGGCATTTTTACCATCGATAGATCCATGAAAAATAATAAGAAAGCGCGCAGTGCCGTACAAAAATGGTGCGCCACAATGTCTGTATTTTTTTTTATTTTCTGTCAATTTCCAGGGTAGGTAAATTTGGTCATTTCATTCTGTACGGCATCAGTTTCATACTGTTTCAATACAGCTATTATTATTATCCATTATTCCGCAACGCCGTACAAAAATTATGCAACAAGGGGAAAAAATCGAGGGTTGCAACCCCCTCTCTTTCCGTGGTCCGGGGGGTGATTTGAAAAAGTACGACTTCGGTTCCAAAACATTATCTAGCACTCAAAAGTACTATTAAAAATAATGCCGTCAAAAAAACTATTGTTCATTTGAATGTAAATTAATAATTATCTTAATTTCATGGTATACTTGATTTATCAAGCTGTAAAATCATTTGACTCTGTACGGCAACTTTTTTTAAACATGATATTGTAAAATACAATTGTTAGTGTAGGCGTTCAAAAGAAACTGTTCTAAAAAAAAAGCTTTTTTACAAAAAAATAAAACCGCCTTCAAAAACTACAAAATAAAAAAATTACTTTAGTTTTGGAAGTCGGTGGCTTTGGTTTTGTTTTTTGTTATGTAGATATTGCCACCGACTTCCAAAACTAAAGTTATTTTTTTATTTTGTAGTTTTTGAAGGCGGTTTTATTTTTTTGTAAAAATGCTTTTTATTTTTCACTTTTTAGTGCTTGTGTGTTAATGTTTGAAATCCTTACAAAAAGCCCCTTCAAACAATACCTCACACGATATATTTAATTTTGAAAAGTAGTAGGAGGGGGGTTGACGTACCCCCTCCCTCTCTTCCTTCAGTCAGTCATCGACTACACGTATAAACAAAGCAATTTTACTTGTTACGACAGTTATACTGTGATTCTATAAGGAGTTCCGTTCCATATCTCCAAAGTTCATCATCAGATCATGACAATATTTCTATGGGACCTATTCGGAAGTATACTCTTTCAAACAAAAAAAGAATCATCCAAATCTATTCATAATTGGCTGAGAAATCAGGTAACATACATACAAAAAAAAAAAACATACGCGCCGAATTGAGAACCTCCTCCTTTTTGAAGTCGGTTGAAAAATTATAGAGAAATACAAAAACTTGAGTTGTTTTTCCCCTACACCTTTGGACCAACGAAAATGTACGGCATGTAAAAAAATATTAATTATCTATGCATAAAATACTTTCAAAATAAATTAATTTTATGTTGTTTCAAATCGACCCCCGGACCACAGAAAGAGAGGGGGTTGCAACCCTCGATTTTTTCCCCTTGTCGCATGATTTTTGTACGGCGTTGCGGAATAATGGATTAGAAGCTGTATTGAAACAGTATGAAACTGATGCCGTACAGAATGAAATGACCAAATTTACCCTGGAAATTGTCAGAAAATTAAAAAAAATACCGACTTTGTGGCGCACCATTTTTGTACGGCACTGCGCGCTTTCTTATAATTTTTATGGATCTATCGATGGTAAAAATGCCGTACAAAAATATATGACCCAAATGTAAACCATTGAAAGTTACAATCTAATGTTGTACATTTATTCTATTATTCTATTTATTCTATTCCTTCGACGACAGCAGTATTTAGTATTTACATAAGCCGAATCAAAAGAGTAGCAGGGAGAACAAGTCCAATAAACAAGCCAAAATAATAAGATCAATCACTTCGTGTAGTTAGATACCGAACGATGCGAACACCAAAAATTACCAGGCACTACTGACTCGGACAATACACGCGGCGGCATCTGCAGCGCGCGTCTTACACGCACACACTGTCAACTTACACACACATAGATCGAGCGCCGAGCGCTCGCAGAGCGACAGCGATAGTTTCTTCAAATACCTAATTTTCAAAAGTCTCTCCGACCGCATTTCCTCTTAAGCACTCGCACAAATCAATCATTAAGCTAGGAGAACAACTCAAAGCACGTCAATCTGGAATAACTTAACAGTAATACTTATAAATACATGTTTTAAGAATACCTACTGGGTCCCACATCAAATTATAATAGTTTTAAACATTAAATTAACATAGTTTGTACCGCCAACATTCACTAAGTGCGATATCACTATGCAGTTACATAAAAAGAAATCGTTACTTAAATTCGGGCTTTGGCAGCCACGAAACGTACAAATGGAAAATACCCTGCGTACCAACCTCTATCCTTTTTATGTAAATACACAGCGACCTGTTAGTAATTTGTCTACTTTTAAAGTTACATCAGTCGAACGGTAAATTTTTGAGGAAAATAGTTTTTACATTCAAATATAATATACATTTCAACAACATCGAAACTCACCATCGGCGAACTAAAACGTACTTCCGAAAGATTTCCACTGCGGAGCGGGCGCGAGGGCGCCACTCCGACGTCACAGCGTCCGACGCGATCACAGCTCTCTCAGAATTTCGTCCGAAAGGAGGGTTATTTTTAACGTTTTTTTCTAGGGAGAGGCCCCGCGGCCGGGCCGGCGCCTCATTAACTGTAGGGCTGCGGCGGCAGGATCTCCGTCAGCAGCCGCTTGAGGCTGTCCACGCCGGTGAGGAAGCCGCAGTCAGGCCCGTGGTGCGGCGTGTTGGTGGCCAGCGGGGACTCGGCGTCGGCGTCCGCGTACGCCGTGTGCGCGAAGTCGATCATGCGGATGTCCACGCGTTCGCTAGGGGGCGCGCGCTCGGGGGCCCACGTGCGCGCTCGCTTGCCGCGCGCCTCCGCCGCCAGCGCCTCCGCCTCGCCGCGCCACGACTCGCTGCTGGTGGACGAGTACGCCATCCAGCTGTCGGCCGAGTCGGGGCTGGGCGGGTGGCGGCGCGGCGAGTGGCCCGCCACCTCGCCGTCCTCGTAGCCGCCCATGGTCTCCTCGGAGTGCGGGCGGAAGGGCTCGCGCCCACCCCGCTCGCCCTCGGTGGAGATCTCGTCGTGCAAGGTGGACATGTCGAAGTGGCCGGGCGCCGGTGTCAATTCCGCGGAGCTGCTGGACGCGTCTGCGTCGTACTCGCTTGTGACACCGCTCGCCTCTTCGGCTAGCGCGGCGGCAACGTCTCCCTCGTACACTATTAGTAGAGAGCTGTGATCCCAAAACATATTACATATTAGTTTTAAAACGAGCTTAGCAAGATAAGCTCCGTAATAGGTAATTTAAATTAAGCGACCATTGTCGAAGCGCATAACTTAAATCGTAGTATTGTACATTGTAGGTGACTACTTACCAAGAGTAGAACCTATAGCTGGTCTGCTTGGCGATGGCGCGTCGCAGCGCGTCCAGGTCGCGCAGCACCTGGCGCACGACGCGCGCGCGCAGGCCGCCGCCGGCCGCGAAGAAGTCGCGCAGCGCATCGCGCAGCCCGCTCTCCGATAACGCACGGCCCCAGTACTTGTCGCGCTTCACGCACGCGCCCGTCTCCGGGACGTACACCTGGACATCAAAATCAAAATTATTAATACAAAATATTATACACAAAGTATACAGGGTATAAAGAAACCACCAAATAAGCCGAAATGAACATAATCTTACTGTTTTTTAAAACGAAAGACTGTTTATGTAGGTACATACGATCCATACCAGGGAACCAACGATTTCTAAAAAAAATTAAATAACAAATTTTAAACAACATAACTAAACTATTACGTAAATTTTGGCTTAATTATGTGTCCTTTTACACCCGTTTGAATAAATGAGTGAAAATGAGTGTCAGTCGTGGGGTGCATGTTGCTCCTTCCAGCTGACAGATGATGATGATGGTGGTGGTGATGATGACGACTGCGTCTGCCATCTGGTGTCGCACCTGCATGCCGCACAGTCGCACGCCGAGCGTGGCCGAGGTGGAGGCGGCGCACTTGGCGATCTGCTTGCTGCGCTTCTCGGCGGACGCATCGTCTCCGTGCTGTCGCGTGCCCATTTTCAGGTCCAACACGCAAGGCCGCCGGTACGAAGATGTGATGTTCTCCATCATCAGGAAATCTGCATCATCAATAACTGTTGTAAATATTTCATAGAATTCTGTTTGGATTTTAAATTAGGTGTTCTTGCATATATGGGAAGGTACGGTGGAACTTACACTGCTTATTTGAGTTGTCCATATGCGCAATGCTTTTAAGCACCTCGCCTGCATTGCCATTACGATGAACCTTGAATCTGCAATTAGAAAAGTGAAGTTGTATTAATCCGTCACGGGCATACAAGCTACGATCGACATATAGTATAGGAGCTAATGAAACACAGATTTAGTGTTATCTGTTATATTGTTACATTTCAATCAAATTATAGATATCATTACCACGACTCCACGACGCAAGTCATCAGAGGCTCGCAGAGTGAATGGTCGTGCATCGCTCACGCGTTAGTGGGATAGTCATGTAAGTATTGCGAACGAATGAATTAATGGCGACGTCGGCGGCGGGCCGGCGTACGTCAAAGCTTCTGAAATATGATAAAGGACACATGACAAGTGTCGAGGATGTCGGTCGCCCGCGTGTTGCGCGGATACGCACTTGAACACGTCGTCGCGCTTGCGCTTGCCGCCCAGCGACGACTTGCGCCCGTTCTCGTCGCGGAAACATGGAGAGTACCGCTTGTCCAATTTGGGCCCTCCAGAGTTAGATGCCTGCATCACGCCTGAAACAAACAGCCTTGCCATCAATACTAGTGTCCGCTAGCACACACGCACACACCACAACTATTATAAACATTGATCTGAAGAAACATTTATGCTTGCTTGTTTGCTTCCAATAGAATATTGAAAAACAAGGGTCGTTAACGATAAAATCAAAAAGATCATAACTGTCACCGTAAATGGATGAAGTTTGTGCATCGATAGGAGATTTGAAAACTCAGAACATGCCCAGTCGGGTCCCGACCCGGAGCTGGCCAGTGTGCCACTGGTTCGTTTGGGACATTGAATGAGTTACTTTATCTACTATCTACGTTCGTAAATTCAATATTAACTTACTATAGTGCAAGTTGGCAGCGTTATTTGATGAGGAAGTGATATTAAAGTTACTTGTTTTTAAACAGGGTTTGTATATCTTTTGTATCGAGTCTCATGTAACGTGTAACTGAATAGGTAAACGTGTATGTGATCAAACAATTTATATTGTTGTAAGTGACAATGCATGTAGGTGTGTATGCGTGTATGTATAAGTATGATGTGGGTGTAGTTTTTAAGTAAAGGTTTACAAACCCAAAATGTAAAATTACCGCTAGGGCGCTATTAGGGGCGGTTGTGTGGTGCGCCGCCGGCGTCGCTCCGCCCGCCGCAGCGCCGCAGCCCTTGCGACAACAAGGAAACTAATATTGTGTTCCTGACCCCAGGCCCGCTCCCGCTCCCGCTCGCGCGCTCCCACTCAAACCCGCCGCCGCGCCCGCCACTCTATGCCACGCACGCCATCGACCTCGGGCTACCGAGCCTAACCTAATGGCGTTCGCTGGCATACATTGAACTTTTACTTGCTGTTACCGAGCCAAGTATCCTCATGTCAATGTATAATAGTGCAACAAATACAACACTGAATAATGCTCAATTTTTCGTATTGCGTAGATACTCTAAGGTCAATTGTGAAGGTTAACCAAAAAAAAAACTATTCAAATAACAGAACCAAACTAGGTAAAATGAAATTCACAAATAAATATTACGG
The DNA here is from genome assembly GCA_949316365.1 of Hoplodrina blanda. Taxonomy (NCBI): domain Eukaryota; kingdom Metazoa; phylum Arthropoda; class Insecta; order Lepidoptera; family Noctuidae; genus Hoplodrina; species Hoplodrina blanda. Next base: position 11,260,935 of record OX438592.1, read on the forward strand.
TTTCACATTGTCTCTTTATATTTTACTATTGGTACAGGTAAGATTTTTTTAGAATTGAAAAAGCAATAATTTAGCAACATAAGTAAAAGTTCTAATGTATTGGATGCACAATGTGAGCAATATTTTTGTATAAAACGAGCTAAGGTTACTTAGTAACGTTTCAACAATGTTGGCCAAATATAACACAATGATATTGCCATATCGTGCACCGACAGTAAACTTTATAGTAAGTCAGGTAACACCAGTGTTATATAGTTGTTATTATTATTATTCTTGGCGAGTCTTAGTTTAAATACCAGGTACTTTGTTGTATTTTTTGTACACTTATCTACGGTACCAGTAATCCACAGTATCGCAAAAAATAAGCACAATTTCAAAAAGGTACACAGTAAATTAATTTTCGAAGTCAGTTATAAAATCATCACTTCATCTTTCATTTAAAACTAATAGTATTAAGTAATACTTACCTAAGAGCCTGCTTTATAGTTTGCAATAAGTATAGTTAAATTAGACACATTAGCAATTAAAGTAAACATCAATAATAGCTATATGCCATAAATAATTGTAATAAAGGTAAGGATACTGTGGATAATTTTGCGGTCGGCGGGTTTGCATCGATCAACATACATGCATCTCTCTCATACACATAACTCACTTTGAATGATGGTTACGATCATCAAGCAAAAAGGAAAGTCAATATCTGTTGTCTAATCTCTGTTACTAATATTTCACAGCTTTATGAATCGAATTACGATTACATTAGATTATCTTAAGTACCGAATGACGCAAGAGATAAAAAAAATGTTATTATACAAAGAAATCTTTTAAAAACAACGACAAACACGTAGTGTTACGTTTAGAAAGAACTTATTCGATACCAACCCATGTTTCGTAAACACGATAGTCACAAGGCTGTGGAAAACAGATAACAGTTTTATTAAATTATTTTATTATATCAATAAAATCAATAACTTCCTTGGTGCTTTAAATGCAAACACATTAAACAACACAATTTGATATGTAAACAAAAACGGATAATATCATTATAATTAAGAAAATAATGTAAGATGCAATGAATGAACATGATGCATTCAGCGAATCGTAAAAGCGTACTGGCCGGCCATATTGAATCGTGTTCAAGGCGGCAAAGGAGTTTGATGCTCACCTTTGTATCTGGGTACGAAATTCTGGATGTCTTCAGGAATGTTCTGGTAGAAATGCAACTCGCGAATATTGAGCGGCTTGATGACTGTACTGTCGTTTAGCACCAGCAGTCTGGTGTGGCCCCCCACCTGCACGAAAACAATTACAATTAATAATACTATTAATGAAAACTGCATAGAGTTCCTATTGAGCGCACATAGCGTTAACCATACATACATAGAGTACATAGTCTTCATTGTCGTGAATCGTGACCATGGCAAACGCTAAAAATTGTTCAAGCCAAGTCTAATACACTTGAAGACAGTTTACTGTGTCTCTAACTTGAATCATCAATAGGAATTTGTACTTATTTGATATTTTCAATTGCCTACCGTAGATACTTCAAAGCCTTACAAAGTATTTAACTGTTTAATTTATCATAATTTTAACTACTCTGTCCAGTCACCTAAACACGAACAACCTTCTTTATGTACATTGTCCGAGTCATTTGATCGATGTATTTACGTACGTATGTTACCGTCACTAGAGTTGAATGTTTCTTTATCTGATAACAATTCAATTTGGGTATTGTTTTTGTTCAATTAAATATTTTTATCCATACATTTACAATACTGCGTATAAAAACTTGAGCGCGAAATGGTATCGCGTTGTTCACACGTAGGTAGTCAGTCAGTTGAGCGCACGCGAGGCATGTTACAGTCTGTGCAGTATGCATTCGATCGAATTACTTGAGTGAGAAATAGTGTAAAAAGTATGGCGGGCCGTGGGTAATGCCATTGACCCGTCGGGGCGCACGCAGCACCTGGGCGCGGTGCGCCGACCCACCCGCCCGAGCCGCCCCGGCCCGCACCGTAACACACATGCAAACATTTACATTATAATTCGTGTGCATTATTGTGATACCTGTCTAGACAATTACAAGGAGACCACAGATCAATTAGCGGTTAGCAGGTCGTTGCATTATGCATTTCTGATCGACATAAGCAATAAAAGTAAAAAAAAAGTTAAGCCGCATGACCAGTCGCCAATTTAGAACGCAGATACATTGCATGGCAACAATATAGTTTATACGAAAGTAATATAGTCAGACCATAAATTCAAAGACAATGGTAGAGCCAGTGCTCGGCAGGCTGCCTGTCGCCATAGACACGTGAGTAATGAATACTCCTTGCTAATACCGTTCCGCCACGTTCCGGACAGTGCACACTGCGCTTCACACCACAGTATTCTGATCACTAATAATGATATATCACCTTATTAGATGCTATTACAGCTTCGTACTATAAGTACATCTGTTCTCTACAAGATTTTAGACAAATACCCTTATTCCCAAAGCTCTGAGAGTTATTACTGTTATCTTTGACGTGTTAAAGTAAATACCCTTTTGGGGATTAAGGACTTGGGACCTGACGAAGGTTCCTGGGGGCTACAATTTAACTATTGGTATTACTCTACCACTAAAGTTAAAGTAACCTTACGGAAACGACCTTAAAGTTCAGTTTGCTGTTCCCGAACAATAAGTACTTCACAATTGTTAATAAATATCCTTCACATCTCTCAAACATTTACAATTACTTGAAAGTTTTAAAGCTTCTATTTATAAGCTTAAAGGCTAAATATTTTAACCGCACTTGAACTGTGCTTACGGGCAAAAGTTAAATATAAATGATCATAAATGGATTTTGTGTGTTACTTAGTGACTTAGCCCAAGTTAAACAAAGTTTGTCAATAATGAATTATTCAGATAACTCTGTTTAATGAATATTTTAGGTTTGTGGTCTCGTCTATTTGTAGCTTTATCGTAAAAAACGATTATGATCATCTGTGTAAACAAAGTTATAAAGTAAACTAGATAATATCATAACTTCTGGCTCCCTGGGAAGAAAAGTTCGTACAAAGCGAAATATTGTTTCGTACAGACCTCAGCTTTCATCAAGAGCTTCATCAATCATAATATCATAAACCCGTTGATAGATTAATATTTGTGCTTATAACCTCACAGTTCCTAAGGAGGAGGCGAGATGATAGATGTACTGACAGCAGAAGAGACAGAAGTTCGACAAATGGATTCCTATGATAGATTATTTTGCTAAGGAACAATCATATTTCTTTCCCAATGCTGCAATAAACGCCAAAAATCAAATTACAAAAGGGACACATACATTCACGAATAACTTCGTAGCCTTATCGTAGCGCCGTTTGACAAATGAATATAGCCGTGAAAATAAATGGACAACAAATCGTGCAATTTATAATACAATGTTTTCTAACTTTTCAGCATCCCATTCCTAATGCTACGAGAGTGCTACGCGGCTACGGTCCGTAGCCGTACTGAGATTCTTTTTTGCGCAAAGTGTCGACCACATATCGTACAACTAATATTTTATCTTTATCTGGATTTTTTAACAGGAAAGTATATTATATACCTAAACATAACTTTCTACAACAGTACCTGATTGTGTAGGGGCAACACGTCCACCTCATGTCCTTCGTCAGGAGAGAGCGGCGAATGTACCACGCTGACCGGCGCCGGCTGGCCGCGCTTGCGGTCCGCGCTGCGCCGCTCCGGCTCCCCCATGCCCCAGCCGAGAGAGTACACCATCACTTCGGCCGAGCCACCGCCGCCGCTGTCCACCTGAACAACAAACGCCGCTTATGAATAAAAAAAACGAGCAAGACAGCTACGAGAAGAGCAAAAGGCAGGGACAAAAGCAACAAGCTTCTAGCTCTGCCCATGCTAGTTAATCAGGATGACCATAAAGTGAGAATAAACCAACTACTACGTACGTGAGTACAAGCTGATGGTAGTTTTCAGGATTGCGTACTTTCCAAAGAGACTACGTGACCAACTGCGTTAACTGACGGAAATAAAACGGGAAATGGCCGTCGTATGTGGATATTGTTTGGTATAATCTAGTGCGGTAAAACATACGACTAAAGCGCACTTATCATTGATAAATAAAGTTAATTCAAATATGAGGTGATGTGGGTATTCCCCTCTCAGCGGAAAATTCAGACCACAAACTTAAAAAAAAAAATATCTAAATGCCCCGACTGACCTTATGGCCTGTCTTACACAATATTGAATCAAATAGAATCTAATCAATAGGCTCGCCCCCTATTACATGGGACTTAAACATAACTGGCGAGATGTGGGTGTACTAATGGGTACACCTCTGCCTAACCCTACGGGGATTACAGGCGTGATGTTATGTATATACATACATGTATGTAGAATCTAATTCAAACTTAAAAATAAATTATGATATCTACCTAAGAACCCCTCGTTTAAAGCATTTTTTAGATTTATTTAAGTACCTATATCATTTAAGTGTCGCTATCACTCAATGTTTTCTACGCCGATATCTTGCAAGTTGCGATGTGTAATGATCGTCATTTATATTGCACACATTTATTACATACATGGGGAAATACCGAACAAAAGACTTGCTCAGGAACATGACTGTCTTATAAATATTGCGACACTATTATATAACCTTACATTCAAATAAAACATGTTTCCTTTCATGGTTAATAAACCTAGAGATAGAAGTTAAATCTAGTTCGATACAGTCAACCTCGGAGTGTTGATACAACTGTAATGATTTCCTAATTAATTACACAACATGAAACATTTCCATAAAATTAAACGAAAAATTGCGACATGTTGTGCTTGTTACATTCAGCCCAATATGATAATCTAATAATAATTATGTGCCTTTTGTGTACTAATTAAATTAAAACAACACTTTAAAAAAAATATTTACATTGTCTACACCTAACAATGCTTTTATTTATCTATTCTTTGGTATCATCGTGATGAGCATGCATCTAATTTGATAGATAATCTTCAACATCTTCGTAGCATTTCAATCCTCCACAGTTCGTGAAATCGTGACCACTGCGAACATCTTAATTTAACTGACCTCAATAATTATAGCTACGAAACCCTCGCCGAAGCTACGCTCAAATAGCGCTTACTTTGCAATAAGAGCGGTGGATAAAATTTTAACACCAATAAGACCTCCAAGTTATTTATAAAACCAAGTTGATAGACGAGAGTTCATGCCGAGTTCAAAACGATTGTTTCATTCATTGACAGTGAACAAGGAGCAATTTGTAGCACAAGATGCAAGTGGCCACGACTAGTTTTAATCAGTAAATATAAGATTGGTAGCAGGTAGACAGAGAGGACCTTCGAATGTTTTTTAAATGACTACTAGTAACTAAACTAGTCTGCAGGCTCCCGGGCCGCCTGGCCCATTACTTTTATTTTGTACTCTCACTCACGGCTCGCACATTTTGTATCTAAAAGGTAAGACAAAGCAATCCAGAGATTCCTACAATGTGCGGATAGACGCTTGACCTCCAGATGCCTCAGTTATAAATGTGTTTGTTACGTCTGTGCCTCTTTAATTTTGTAAAACATAAATACCAGCTACATAACATCTGCTGCTGTTGAGCACGCGTGTTCTTTCTGGTCCATGCTCAAAGTAAACATTGACGTACATATTTGCCATATTCTTTGTTTATTTTAACGACAGTGGTTATTGGCTCGTGTAGCGTGACTTCTTTCGATACCTAGTCGATGTCACGTCGTCGAGATTGCGTAGCGCGACAGAAGCTTGCCAGCGCGGCCGCCCGCAGCGTCACCAAATTAGAAGCGAAACCGCGGCGCATCTGTTCTCGGGTATATTTGTATGACGCACAAGCCCCGCCTCTCCGATAGTCCGACATTCGTCAACGAACCACCTACCACTACGACAACAACACGTCACATCTTCAGAAAATACTGAAATAGAGTACCCAAAAATTTCACGTCATAAAACCATATGGTTACAAACAACAGCGAAAGTTTGCCAGAACTCTGAACCGAAATAATCTAACATGGAGCCTTTACGTAATAATAGGTAGTTGTTGCTGCTACAGTTAAAAATAGGACAGATTTAGGTACAAGACTTGAATTATTTGTCCACGCTTGTACATATTATTATCGACGAGACCTTCAAACTCATGATAAGAGGAATATTGTATGCGATGTGTATTGTACTGTATCGGATCCTCGATGCTACGCATGCTCGAAGCTCGAATTTTAAATATGACGAAAAGCGAATGTTTGTAAACCCAAGACAATAAGGTCATGTGTGCTGAGAACCGGACAGGACCGGTTTTGAGAAGAAGAGGAGCCGTTGTCTCGACATAGATAGTTAATTTTACTCGAGCAGTAGTAGATCACAGCCAGCCGGAGCAACTGTTATTCTAACTATTACGGGTTATTAGTTACGTAACACTTATGGGAATAGAATGTTATGCGCAGGCGTCTGATGTCCGGTCGATCTAATCACACGGCCTGTTAACTCACAGGTAGGATAAATAATTCTATCAGTAACGGTTTATGAAAAAACTGAAATGCTTTAGTGAAAAACGTAATCACATTTACCTAAGAACTTTAATTAAAGCACAAGGAAGAAGTCAACAATCAATAGACAAAGTTTTTTTTAGGTCCTCAAAAAGTAGATCATTCAGTAGTAATTAAATCAAATGAAGCATAAAATGAAGTATTTTTTATGGTTAAACAAATTCGATTAAGAAGATGTTTGGAATACCAACAGAAGCAAATATTCTTATTAAAATCAGGTGGCTAATTGAATGAAACCAGCAAACAGGCTAACAACATAATTTATATTCCAAAACAAGTATTTATTAAAAGATGGTGTCGAACGATACAATCATCGTTGATAACAGCGACTCCTCAAGGTTGAGTGTTTTGTTAAAGGAGATGGCTAAATGACTGCCCCAAGCATGTATTGAAATCTTACATTAACGCGTAAAATTTAAATATTCAATCATTAATTATTAAGTGTTTAATAATTTCCTACAACTTTTGTGAACTGTAAACATAAAAAAAGTATTTTAATTGTATTTTAATATTTTCTTTGTTTGACATGACAAGCTAGGGAGGGGTCACCAGAAATCAGAATGTCAAATCATAACTATACATCGATTTTTGGTATCGGGTATCAAAACTATTTATATTATCTCTACTCGATTCCAATGTATTCTAATCGAAATCAAATAAAAATAGCTGAAAAGTTTGGAATGTACTTCTTCGTTTAATCTTAATACCTAATAAATATTAACTAAATAATAACAAATTCAATCTTGCAACACTTTCGATTATTTTATCGATTCTGTTGCACTTGAAGTTCATTTCCCATCTCTATGGAAAAACCAACTTGACACATGACACATTTGTATTTGGACGTTTGGCACATGTTGCTTCAAAATAACAATGTATACATAATATATTCGAATTTCACTGCAAACCAAATTGAAGATATAATCGCTTTAGCAAAATCTGACCAACCTACATTTGATTTTGAAAAGGTTGCTGAAATGCAAAATGTGATGTGATATGCCACTATTGGACAGGTTTAACAATTGCCAATTTTTATAACTTATTTAATATTTTGCCTGCCCTCACTTTCAGTAGGCCTAATTACTGCAGCTGTATTGTAGGGAACAGAACTCTGGGTTGTTGCTGTCATGTCATGACAGTGATCTGGTATCTGGGGTGGGCGAGACACCAGAACACATTGTCAGCTCCGGCTTCATTTTTAGATAATGTTCTTGTAAGACTCACAGAATAACAAATAAATAAATAAATCGCATTTTTGTTGTTTTATTTCAATATCTTTTATGTCCTTGGTTACTCAGTGCGTTTGTTATTTAGTTCAGGCAGGATTTATCAATCACCACATACTAACCGAACTAAGCCCTGGCGCGTTTGTTTGTCAGTCTGTCTATACGGATGTATCAACAAACAGATTTTGAAGGGGTTGTCATTAGTAGGTAGATTGGTTCTTCTGGAAGGCATATTTGTAGATTTTAATAACCAATGTAAAGTCATAAAAATCCTGCCGCCTGAGTCCTTTTCTTGCATGCATTGCTTAAAACAAGAGTTTGTTTAAATAATGTTTAGCAGAATTGTTTACCTATAACAAAATCTAGAGTTGTTTGTGTCAGTTAATATAAATCTTTATCTTTTCAAATACGTTTATCATTTCAACCATTTATTTATTGTCTGTGAAAACTATTTTTATTTTAACTCATTTGGATAAGTAGTTTAGGTTTTATGTAGTACGTTTTATCACGTTTTTAGTGCAATTACCCAGATATTTACTCAAATACCACCGTGCGAGATCGGGATAGGTCGCTAGTCAATACTACAATTATTAAAATCATCGCAGATGCATCAAAACGCCTAGGTAAAAGTTCATAGCAATGTCATTTGTGTGAAGCTTTTTATAACAATTGACGTAGGAGTTACACGATTTTATTTTCAGGATTGCAAAGATATGAAGAGTTCCTGAAACCTTTTTTATACGAAATACTCATATTCAGCTATTCAGCATTACATTTTGCTAGGTACCATGTTTATACATTGCTGGGGCAGTCGTCCATACTTCTATTTAGCCATCTCCTTTGCCTTTTGTTTATCAAAATGTTAAATATTTTGGGTACTCATACACAAGAATGTGATACAACGACCCTGACGTGAACAAACGCTGCAAGAATTCAAGAATTCTGGGCATTCAGCCGTATATTTCTGTGTACATCATTGACATCTCCTTGCGGGTTGACAACATTATTTTCAGAGGCCCCAATTTATTCGACTTTAATTATTCCAACATTGTTTTCCTACCCAGTTAAAAGACTGAACTTTACTTTGTTATGTATGACAGTGTTCATTTGGACGTAAGTATTTGCTTCACTTATTCAATCACAACACTACAATGGCGCGTTATGGCGAATTATGTAAATCAGTAACGAACCTGAATTTGGCTCGATAATTTGGTGCACATATTCAATTTTGCAGTACTTAATCACAGATAGGAGCCGGGATAACCTAGAAACAGGGGCCGCTATGTACTTGCACTGGCAAATTTAGGTCACTAGGTTGCGCCAGATTGCGACTACACCTGCCTTTTCCATTTCACACAAAAACTCAATGAATTCCATAGCTTTAAAACAATGTCCAAAATTCCGTATTTCAACACTGAAGAATTTCAATAGCGTTATTTATCTTGTAACTAAATAAAGAATTTTCAATAAAATCGTCACGAAGAAAGCTAATAATAAAAGAAAAGACATTGAACTTAACAAGTTGCTGAAAATTCATAAAATTTAAGATTTAATAAACGATGGTAATACATAATACGATCACAAGATAATGGAATGCGACAAAGTGCTACAACACGGACATTTGCCAACAGTCATTTTAGATTGTTATGTACCTACCTGTTGCTATCCGAAGCCAATGATCATCATAAAGAGAACATTAAACTCACAACATGGTGCTCTAAATGAAGCTAAAGGAATTATTCATATCAATATGTAGGAAGGAAAACATACGGCTCGAATTCCCAGTATACGTTGATCAATGCGACCATCCGTGATCGTCGATACGCGACCGATATTTATATCCGTTGAATGATATAAATAGCATTACCGGAATGAAGCATTATTGATTCTGACAGAATGAGCAGCCTCATGTACTCCCACAGGCAGTCTTCATTTAGCCTCATTGATTTTCTGCACATCGCAAATTGTTTTAAGTAAAACTGCCGATTTGTTAAAAAATACTCTAAATATCTATTGCAATTCTGAAGTACTAAACTTATTTGTGTTAATGAAAAGTTAATGAATGCTTACACATTGTATCTCTTTCAGCACATCGTACACAAACTTGTGTGGAATGTGTACGGTATCGATAAAAAGACAGGCATAGCTTTTACATCTTTCTATTGTAATATAGTTCTTGTTTATAAAATAGAGCCGTAAAACGACGATAAAGAAGGCTCGTCCATCATCGTCATACTTGGCGAGGATCGGGACGATGTCGGTTTGAATGAAAACACGCCAATCGAGCCAAACGACTGACTCATCATTTTCATTCACAGGTTTTTAATTTGTCGCAAATAGTCGCAATAGTACGTAGTGAGTATCAACTAGTTTCATGTGAACTACGGACTTGACCTCGACACATATCGATAATTTCGCTCATTTGTGCGATAAATTAGCGTCTGTGTTAGCGTATTACATAAGTGCAAAAGAAACAAACACTTCTCTCTGTTGGCCACCAAAAAAAACCATTTCACGTGTGCGCCTACGCGAGTACAATCTGTTTCATGTGCCTTGAGCTTGACCCGACTACTGCGACAAAAAAATTGTATGTACCACTAACAAACGATTACATAATGATCTGCTGGTGTTTTATATCTGTAATACGCAATATCTATGTACTTGATCTTGATCGTTAACGTCAAATGGTTTTAAACTCCCACACACAATGAACTGTCATAATTAATACAATAAGTAAGATGTAGAGCTGATTGTGAGTATATGTATTAGTGGACGTAATAGTGGTTCAGTGCGATTACATCGAAGCGTCACGTGGGTCACCACGCGCCTGGTGCAGTGTGGCACGCCAACTGCACCCAGCGTACCAGCTTTACCTAATTACTTTAACGATATGCATAAACTTCTACACCGTGATTGACAGATGCTCCGTATATTCTAAGATAGTACTATCTCCTATATAACAACACGATGCATGAAAGCGGGACGGCTTGATAATGTTTGTTATTCTAAACATGACATAGTTTCATTGAACACCGCTTGTTTATAAACTTAATGATCAAATTGCACTTGGGAAGTGCAATAAAAATTATCATACTGAATACAAGCAGGAAACGATAACGCAGTATTCAGTGTCAGTGCAGTAGACTTGGTTACGAAATTGAAACGGAACAAAGCAGCAAGCTCCGTTGTTTCGACGGAAAATTCCACACAGAGCTTTCTAGAGCCCCTCGGAGCACGCAGCCTTACGACACACAACGGAGCCGAGTGCTGCGCTCGCGCAGGTCGAGCTCGTATAGACACTTTCACTGTATGCGATCAATGTAAACCTAGCACTACATACATCAACACAACACCTTACACTCTCGAAGATAAACCATAACACTAGGAAAGTCCCTTTTAGCACAATCAGCACAGTCAAAAAGATGTACTAAACCACTCAACAAACCATTGACAGGAGGCGGGGGTGGGTGTTTTCTATGCAATCGGCCTGACATTATTCGATACGATCATTATTTTTGCAGCGTTCAACTGGTCCTACAAGTCTGACAGGTTTATTTCTAACTGACAAATTAACCTTGCGCGAAAATACAAGACAGTTAATAAAAAAAATGTGACTAATAAGTGTTCAACACTAACACAGCAGAGGTACTCCTCTCATTTTACATGTATATTTAGATACATCATAATAGATAACGAAAATTTAAATAAACGAATGAAACATTGTAGGTAACTGAAAATATATAAATAGCATAACAGAAACTCATAACAATAGTTCATAATATAAACGTTAATACCTACAGCGACAGGTCATACTGAGATGAGCAAACGATTTTTACATAAACGTCGGCCTTGAGCAACTTCTATGGCAATATGTTTGAAATTATTTTATAATGTTGATTACCTACATGCTTATATAATTTTCCTTTTTTTTTCTCACAGAATTCTGGCTCATTACTAGAATTCATGGTCAGTTTTATACATTAGTGTATATAAGGGGGCGTAAATCATCTCATTATCATTTTGACCAATGAATGATAGAGTCCCAACCAAGATATGGTAATGCAACTACAAATAATGCTAAGGCATTAAACGTCGGCGGGGAAAATTGCTACTGCTAATGCATTACTATTTAGAAACAAAACAGATGATATTGGTCCCAGTCCCAATATGTGATGATGTTGCTAATGTTTACGGCAGACACCACTTTAAACCACAGGGAACAGAAATGGGACTATTCAACACCTAACTGATTATAGCTTAGCGACCCAAATTGCAATTAAGTAATGCAAATGTTAAGACTATCTCAAACCACATGACATAGGTAAATGGGACTAGTCAAAATCTAACAGATGACAGAGTAGAAATAAGTAATGGTGCTGCTAGTGTAAAAGACCAACTTCAAATCAAAGGTAGCAATCATGAGGTTAGAAAAATTCCTAAAGAATGAAATAGTTATATCTAGAGAAGTAGCATAGGTTAATGTGAAGGCTATTAGTACTCCAAAAAAAAGGGAGTATAATGAATGAGCCCCAATATGTAGTGATGTGTTTTATGCCATAGCATCGATAGACAAACCACAAAGGATAAATCTAAATGTAAATACTATAAGTTAATAAGCACAATTTGGCAACCCATCACCTAGCAGATGCTAGTACAATAACAACACACTTCTCAATTAAGTCTTACGACTTGTACGTCATCAGTAATATTAGGTTCAACATTCTGTTTATGTTTCTTTCCAGAGGTGGCCTAACCAACAATGGATTATTCTTCACAGGTGATTATTTCATTTTCATAGTTCTGAAAACATCCAACAAGAATTTGAAGGTTTTATTTACTTTGCTTATTTGTCTAGTAAAAAGTTGTGTTTAAACGAACACGACTTTTTATTTTAATACAATATTTGCATCTGATAAGAAACTACAAACTACATAAATGTGAAATTTCTAAAATAACATGATCAGAAAGCGTTATTATAATACGAACCAAAATAGCAAATATTTGTTGGAGTAAAGTTGAGTAAATACATTATGGACATATGAATTAGCTCGATTTTACATATAAGTAGTAGTTTACATGGCAACCAAATGCAAAATAACTTGTCTATAGAAGAGCGGAAACGTCTAAATCAAGAGCAGATTAAAATCAATACACACGTCCGGTTTCTATACTATCCTGTTATTTAACGTCTGTTTACCCATCAAACGTTCATTGATTGCTGTAGTTTCATTACAACAGACGTTTGGTTCATAACCGATCGAAATTGTAATACTGCAAGTAGATTTATCGACAATCGTATTGAAATTTAAAAGTCAAATTTTAACCATGAAACAAATGGATTCGTTCACTAGCACACCGTCACCATCCGAGATAAGTGGCGCTCTAGAGCGTGTAGTGGGACAGTGACGTTGATCGTGGTGGTGGCGCGACTCCGTACGACGTCGTCACGCGATACTACGGTGCATCTACTCGTTCTTCTGCTTGTACAACTAATTAAACAAAACGTGGGTCGCCCAGCGATGAGTTTTGGATCATACGCAGATATATCTAAAATCCTAAACTCGTTTCAATCCTTATTTCTAAATTCAGCATATACAATCAGGCGGATCGAAACACAACAAGAAAAAGAAAGTCAAAACAAAATCGACAAATTAAATGACAGTTTAAGTCGCGTGTATTTCATCATTAACTCACTTGACTATAAACTTCCTTGAGCCCGCTCGTGGTGAAATCCCAATTTGGAACACGTTCGCGATGAAATTGTCCGACTCTATCACAAGCACAACCACTACAACTGCCACAGAATATTACTCAACACACAGGAACCGAACTAGGTAGAGAGCCAAGCGATGTAACACAGTTTAGAAATGATTCTCTACACTATCGTGTTCACCAAAGAATACATGGGCAATTTAAAACAGGTTTTCTTTGTTGAAGCGTAGACTTGCACAAAAAAAATTAACGCAAAAATAAAAGTAGCGCTGCAAAAGCGCGAACACTTGTTTCTCTTGGCGTTGCGCACTAGTGACTGAGAGACGATAGCGGGCGAAGCGCGAACCACGAATCAATGTTGCGCAGCAAGCCGCTGTGTGCCGTATCTGTAAACAGACGTCGCACACATTGACGCGAGGGATACCCGACCTAGCCGGAACAGCAGGGGACGGCATTGTCTCGCCACGGGAGCCCGTCTAGAGGTACCTGTTCGACCACTACCGGGCCGTGTAAACGAACCCCATTTGACCCCTGTAATAACATTACAATATAGTGATTAGGACGGAAAAGCTACTGTTTGTTCCGGTGATCGATGTAACGCAATAACAAACGCATACAGTGTGTTTAAGTTCACTGCAGTCACTTGGGTGTTAATTATTCACTAAACTACGCATAATGATCTACAATTCTACAATAAGCTATTGTTATTTATGTACTACCTATTTCCAGTTCGTCAAATGAAACAATAATAATTTCCCATGCGCTACTCTCCTACAAAAGTAAGAGTACCTATCTCAAATAAAGTATTAGGCATCTGTAGAACCAGAACCAGAAAAATCAACAATTCGGTAGATATTTTTAACTGCAAAACGAAGCTGACAAAATGATTACAAACATTCGAGAGCTACCACAATGTAGATAATATAGGAATGAACCCGTGAGAACTAAACAACGCACCGTGTGAGTTGAAATAGTTCACAAACCATAAAAAGATATCTTAGAAAATAAAACCATCCTATAGTATGACAGCTGTATGCTACAGCCGCACAACTGTTATCTGTACGTTAATAACACCGGTTACATTTTCAACTACTTACAACACAATAAAAATATACAAACGAAAGAATGCTAATCAGATCATAATAAATTTACATGAAGAACAAAACCGAAGGGAAATAATAGTTTTCTAACATAATGCAATAGTTGAAACTAGTCTACCTACTCGATCATTGCAATTTGTGTCAACCTAGTGATGAAAGAACACGCGTTTCGTCATGCGTTTAATACACCAACATCTAACGATGCTAAGGAAGCTAATTCGCAGAATATTAACGTTTAAGAAGATACAAAACCTGCCATTGAGCACCTACATGAAACTGCCAAAATCTGCAAGAGTTTACATTCTGGCGCCGGTTACTGACGCAAAAAAATAATAATAACCACGTCTCGGAGGATAGCATGTGTAAAAGCGCAATAAAGTAAAAATAAATCAGATTTTTGTGGATATTTTAAGCCAGGAAATATCATGTCAATTCTGTTGTTTTTTTGCACCTGATTCCAATGTGGCGATCCTCGGTTTAAATCCGGTACATTCATATCATGTAAATACCAGATGTTTGATCTTAACGCAACTACGCATTAGAACTCGCATACGCATCGAGTCTAAAACTACTTTTAACAAGATATTTTTATCCACTCACAAACGCAAACCCCACAGGAAGCTTTCATTCGCAAAGTCGTAGATTACATTAAAGACATCCGAAAAATCAATACCTTGTCCAAGCGATAGGAAGAAAGATTAATTCTTCTATAGGTAACTGAACAATAATGGAGCATTGACGTTGTCTTATATCAGACGCTCAGTCAGACGCATTTCGAAGCGCACAAGGACGACTTAGTGTATCAGTCAATGAAAGATCTTGAAACGAGACGAATTTATGTCTCCTTCAATTATTGTGGTGCCCGGAAAAATATAAATTATACTTATTTACAGTTTCTGATGTCATTATTAACAATGTTCTACTTGATCAAAACATATTGCATTGCTTTAAAATAAATTAAGTTTTTTTTAAGTCCTCTTTATGTTATGACAGCCATATTTCTCATATAAGCTGGACTGGTCAAAACAGCTCATCTGAGAAATATTTATGTTTACAAATATGTATTTGAAGTATAAACAAAATTTCACTATCCTTTTTCATACAATACACCTTTAATCTTATTGCCCCAGTAAGATTAGATGGGTAAAATGAAGAGCCTGTTGTCTTAACCAACTAACAATGTCAAAGATTATACATATAGTAATCAAATCCATACGTGTTTCGATTCACATAATTATTATCTTTTATACAAGGTATGATAAGCTTCCCTTACAACGACAAAGCGCATTGAATAGGCAGTTTTAATGATAAAACGCTTTCTCTAATGATAAAGGTCAAGTCATAATAAATTAGACTGGCACTAGCTGTCACTGCGCCAGCCCCTGGCTTTATGATATGCCTTTGTGTAAGCCCGCTCTGAAATGTCACTCCACCCGGCTTCAAAACAATAAGATTGTAATAATGAATCTTAGACTGCGAGAAACTAATAAAAAGCCTGAAAGAGGTAATTTTATTTTTCATATAATTGCCTTAATAATCAGCATTTTCTGGCTCAATCCACTCCACTCCAATTTTTTATAATTTCATAAATCCGATTCGAATTCATAAAATTAAGACTATAAAAGATATTAAATTATATTTAAACCTAAAAATAATCGACCAGGTTAATTCCACAAAAATAATAAAACATCAAATAACATTTCAGTCTGTATTTTCCAGTTTCACCATAGCATTTCCAATTCCAACGTACTCGTAACATTCATCCAAAACTCATACACAACTTTAATTGCATCAGCCGAGATTTTAACCATCCATATAAAATTTCAAATTCAATATTGATTAGAGAACTTTGTTTTTAATGCCAATACAATCAGTCCCGAAAGTTTGGAAATGTTGGTCTTACCTCGTCAAACCGTGCAGAGTTCGTAGTCGCAAAGCTTAGGTCGGAGCTGTGAGCCCCCGCGCCCGGGTAGGACGTCCGCCGCGCACCTGACACCAACATCGTATGGTTCACAAGTGCTTCACGGTACCTCTCTAGAGCACAGATTACCGTGGGCACATTACTTAACAGATAAGATAAGCTGTGTATACTATTTTGTGACATATTGCAAATGTAACTTGCGAAACTTTGTCCGATCGTCTTATTGTATCCATTGATTGATGATTTCAACACTACTTTAGGATATTTTTGGCTAAACAAAGTTAGAATGTTTTTAGCTATTACAAAGACTAGCTATAAAGACACACCAACGAGCGTTAAGACGCCACTAGTAGACAAAGTAAACAAAGAGCCGGGGAACATAGGAAATGGTAAAAAGAACTAAAGTGACCATTTTCAGAGACATATCAATATTATTTTGGATAGCAAACTTATTCAAATACTGCTAAACGTTGTATGCAATTAATATGTACTTATAACATTATGCAATTTCAAATCAGATTAATCCTTGGTTTACTAACAACAAATGTTTGTCTTACTAACACGATACGTAGGTAAAATTTTATGTGCAACTAAGCCAATATTGGAGAAACAGTAAATCCTTCACCTGGTATTACGCATAGTATAGGAGCTTATATTTCACAATACAACCTCTTAGCCAAGCTAAGATTATAAGTATTATCTTTACCATAATAACAATGATAACGGCCAGTTCAACTCGGATTAAGTGGTTAAAATTTCCACTACAAATCATGGACTCAGATAACAAATCCAATATAATGTGGCAGAATTTCTTTGTCGTCGGATTTCAGCTAAGTGTTATTAAAATTAGCATATTTTGTATTAATTCAAAAAAATCATTTAATTAATCAAATAAGTACATATACATATATATACACCAAATGTCTCATTAACCTTCACCTTATCGAAATTCCAAATTTAGATTGCGTGTAAACTATACGAAGCGGCACCCTTATCAACGTGACATCATGAATGACCAACCGGCGAATAACTAAATTGTACCGAAATCCTATAAACTAAACTTAATAAACATTTCGTTTATCGACTGTTTTGGCGACACACTGAGTTATACTCTCTCCTTGTCCGAGACGGTTTAACGTGTAGTAAGCTGTTTGTACCAGCGCCATGTCACAACTTTAAAGCTATAAAAAAAAAAGTTAGTTTCCTCGTGTCACATCCCTATTTACTTGTCATTACGGTTTTTTGTGCACAGCGCGGTCACTCGTTTCTCGTGATAAAAATGTTATTTTTATTATTTTGTGATAGTAATATCTTAAAACAATATTATATCAGTGTTATTATGAAGTGTTACATAGTTTTGCGTGTTAAAAGAAAACTACATAGTGTTTTCTGGTGACAAATGGTTTACAAAATATGATGTGCGTCAAGCCGTCAACTCAGGGTCAAGGTTTGTTGGGTAAACATTACATGGAATCCTTATTGGATTTAGCGTTACAGGTACGTTTTGAAAAATTACTATACCCTTGGGAATTAGAGATAATAATATGTAAGTAAAATAAAGTAATTATTAGACGTATAACCTAAAAGTTATGCAAATGTTCATCTTAAAACAATACATATCCGCTTCCGGATACCGGTTAATAGTACAGATTATCTATTAAACGACCCTATTATTCATCTATTCTTCCGATTTCCTGGTCACATTCAATCAAACGAATGAATGAACGAATTTCCAAATTTCTTCTAACGGTTTTTCGGCTTTCTCGTAAGTTACGAACTCAAAAACTTTTGCAATTGCATTTTGAATAAATAGCGTTATTCTGTGTTAGTAATAA
Organism: Hoplodrina blanda; assembly: GCA_949316365.1. Classification (NCBI taxonomy): domain Eukaryota; kingdom Metazoa; phylum Arthropoda; class Insecta; order Lepidoptera; family Noctuidae; genus Hoplodrina; species Hoplodrina blanda. Next base: position 11,279,312 of record OX438592.1, read on the forward strand.
GACGACCCACTGACCAGTAACTCTCTAAGTTGAAATGGGGAAAAGGAAAAGTAAAGATGCCAATTATCTTAGAAAAAAGATACGAAAGCTGGAAGACAAGTTAAGGATACTGTCTCAAGGTTCAGAGGAAAATAGCAATGAAGAAGAATCACCATGCCGTCCACCTTCTCAGCAGTATACGCCGCCGCCGCCGGCAACTCAGACGATGGTTGTAGAAGAATCCCCTTCAGTGATTATTAATGAAGCAGAAGCTAATAATTATACAGGTCTGTTGTACACTTCTAATACCTAATTGATTAAAAGAAACTTCAAACGCCTGGGTCACACATTTATGGACATTATTATTTATTCTGACATCAAGCGCTATCACTAGTGGATAGACAGTGTCTCACTATCTTACAAATCTAAAATTTAGAGCAGGCGCTATCACCTTGCGGTTAGACAATGCTCCAATACATAAAACTGTGTAACATATCAGTTAAGTGATGCGCTATCACTGAGCGGATAGACATTTCACTCCTTTCCTAAAGAAAGTATTCTTTTTCAGAAAATGCCCAACTTCCAGAAGAGTTTTTACTTGCATTGGGAAAAGAGGGAGAGGAGAAAGAAGAGTTTGGCGATCCAATCCGACCTGAATTGGCCCTTCGATGGACAAAAATCATGGCAGAAGGACTGGGTAAGGATGCCCGAGACAAATTAATTGAAAAGTATCCTACTCCATCTAATTTCCCTAATGCAGTTGCGCCTTTAATGAATGCAGAATTATTGGCTACCCTCTCAGAACCATCTGTTAAGAGAGACAAAAGAATAATTAATAGACAGAATCTTACTGGAAAACTAATGACATGCTTGGGTCGATCCCTAACAAACATACTGAAGGGCGATATAAACAGCAAAAAGCTAATTGAGGAGATCAATGATGCCGCTAAAATAGCATCTGAAATACATCATCAAGACTCCTCCTCCAGGAAATTTTTTGCCCTCTCTGGAGCTAATAAAACGATCCAGGAGGCTGTCAAAAACACAAAAATAGATACATTTTTATTTGGTGCAGACTGTGCAGATAAAATTAAAGCAGCACAGTCTATACAAAGAACCAGTACACAGATTGCGGAAACCAGGAAGACCAAACCGGCTGCATCAACAACAAAGAGACAGTTAAACTGGAGGGGCCCACTGCAGAACCATCAGCCGCAATATCAGCAAGCTCGCAGTGGGCAATTTCAACAGAACTCATACAAGAAGCAGCCTCGATTCGATCGACCTCGCCAGACCAGACCAGACCAGGCCAGACCTCGCCCTCCAATGAGATCCAAGCCCAGGCACTACCGCTAAAAAATCAGGTACACGCAGGCCGACTTAAACACTATTTAAATAATTGGCTGCAGATTACAAATGACCCTGTAGTGTTAGGATGGTTACAAGGTTATGATATTCCATTTAGTGAAATACCACCATCTCATGACACTGAGCCACAACACTGGCCAAAAACTGAGAAAGAAATTATCTCTTCTGAGATTAAAAAGCTTATACTTCTAGGAGCAATCTCCGAGTGTTCATACTGTGCAGACCAATTTACATCTCCCATATTTTTAGTACCTAAACCCAATGGTTCTTTTAGATTCATATTAAATTTAAAGAAATTAAATCAATACATAGAAACAGAGCATTTCAAGCTAGAAGATATCAGGACAGCATGTAAATTAATGTCAAAAAATTGTTATATGGCTTCAATAGATTTGAAGGAGGCCTACTTTTCAGTACCAATATCTGCAAATAGTAAAAAATTCTTAAGGTTCAAATATGATGGATTACTATATGAATTTAATGCCCTACCATATGGCCTATGTACAGCCCCTTTTGTTTTTACAAAACTTCTCAAACCAGTTAGTACATACTTACGAAATAATAATATAATATTAACATGCTATTTAGATGACAGTTTGTATTTTAATAATTGCCAACTTAGGTGCAGAAAAGATATTCATATAGCATGCAAGCTCTTACAAGATTTAGGTTTTATAATAAACTTTGAAAAAAGTGTTTTAATACCTAGCCAAACATGCAAATATCTAGGTTTTATTTTAAATTCCACAGACCTCACATTGTCAGTTCCACAGCAAAAACAAATAGCCATTCTAGATAGAATTAAATTATTTAAACAAATTAATACTTGCAAAATAAGAGAATTTTCACAACTATTAGGAACACTTAATTCAATTTGTCCAGCCCTCCCATATGGTTGGCTATATACCAAAGTTTTAGAGAGACAGAAATACCTAGCATTACTGAAATCTAATGACAATTATGAATTGACTATGACTATCTCTCAAGTAATCAAATCAGAATTGAAATGGTGGCAATGTAATATAAGCAGAAGTAACCCGATTAAACAATATAATTTCCTTATAGAAATACACACTGATGCTTCTACCACAGGCTGGGGAGCTGTATGCAGTCACAGGAAAGCTTCTGGGTCATGGTCACGTTCAGAACAGGATCACCATATTAACTATCTAGAATTGAAGGCTGTTCTTTTAGGGCTTCAGTGTTTTACAAAAGACATATATAATTGTGAAATTTTATTGAGAATAGATAACACTACAGCTGTGGCATACATTAACAAAATGGGGGGAGTGCAATTCCCACACCTCAATAATATCACAAGAGAGATTTGGCAATGGTGTGAAAATAGAAATATCTGGATCTTTGCTTCCTATATCAATACCAAAGATAATTTTGAAGCTGATCAGGAATCAAGGAAAATTAATATAGAATGGGAACTTTCACAAAAAGCTTATAGACAAATAAATAACTGAGCGTTTTGGTACCCCCGAAGTAGATTTATTCGCCTCTAGAACTAATAAAAAGTGTACTAAATTTGTTTCCTGGAAATGTGACCCAGAAGCATTCACTGTGGATGCTTTCACTCTTAGTTGGACAAATATATTTTTCTATGCATTTCCACCTTTTTCATTATTGTTAAAATGTTTATATAAGATACAGAGAGATAAGGCCACTGGAATTTTAGTTTTTCCTTACTGGCCATCACAACCATGGTTTCCGCTAATTAAATCTTTGTCCTCTGGAGATCTTATCATTTTTAGTCCTAACAAGAGTCTGTTGTCATCCCCTTTCAGAGAATACCATCCCCTGCACCACCAGCTTACCCTGGCTGTAGGGCTGCTATCAGCCAAGCACTTATAAGGCGAGGAACACCACGCTCAGCTCTAAATGTGATGTTAAACTCACTCTCAATGAATACATTCAAACAGTACGATTCACCCCTAAAATTATGGTGGATGTTCTGCAGGGAGCACAGTTTAGACACTTATCAGGCATCTATTCCATATATTTTGAATTTTTTAACCAAGTGTTATCAAAATGGGGCGTCATATGGAACAATTAACACTACCCGGTCTGCACTATCCCTTCTGATGGGACCCAAAATTGGATCTGATGACAGGATAAAACGGTTGATTAAAGGAATCTTTCGATCAAGACCACCAATGCCGAAATACGACAGAACATGGGATCCAGGAATTGTACTTAATCATCTAGCAGGGTGTTACCCAAACGAAGAGGTAACACTCGAAAAATTAACCAGAAAATTGGTCGCTATACTGGCATTAACTACTGGACATCGTGTTCAAACTTTGTCGATGATAAAGATATCAAATATGAAATTCAGTGACAGTGGTGTAGAGATATACATACCTGATATAATAAAAACATCCAGAAGAGGTAGCATACAACCAATGTTCCATTTGAAAGCTTTCATCCAGAAAAAAGAAATCTGTCCTGTCAACACCATTAAATCTTATATTGATCAGACAAGTTCTATAAGAAAGAATACAGACAAATTAATTCTTACATTCAAGAAACCTTATAAAAACGCATCAACGCAGACTATAAGCCGTTGGATCAAACTGACGTTGAAAGAAGCAGGAATTGATGTTACCATCTTCACAGCCCATAGTACCAGACATGCGTCAACATCTGCTGCAAACAGATCCGGCGTCAGTATTGATGTAATTAGAAAAGCTGCAGGGTGGTCTCAAAATTCTGCCATCTTTGCCAGGCATTACAATAGACCTATTAATCAAGATCCAACCCAGTTTAGTAGTGCAATATGTAATACTGTTATTAACACATAATTTGTTGATTATTTTCTTTGCATCGTTACAAATTAATGTAACCTAATGTTATAATTTTATTGTTGATTATTGATTAATATAATTACCATATGGAGCTCATTTAATACTCATTATTATTTATTTATTTTTTTTATTACCAAATCTGATTATTCACAACCTAACTTCAAACATCTACACGTTAAACCGTCTCGGACAAGGAGAGAGTATAATTATAAGATTAAACGAACTTACCTTAAGTGAAGTTCTATCTTAATTATACGAAGCTCCTTGTCCGAGACGGCAGTCCCAAAAAACCCCCCCACTAATACTTATTGAGTATTATCCCAGAATTGAGGTTGTTCATAAACCTGTCTTCAAACGTAATGACAAGTAAATAGGGATGTGACACGAGGAAACTAACTTTTTTTTTATAGCTTTAAAGTTGTGACATGGCGCTGGTACAAACAGCTTACTACACGTTAAACCGTCTCGGACAAGGAGCTTCGTATAATTAAGATAGAACTTCACTTAAGGTAAGTTCGTTTAATCTTATAAGTATATAGAAGAATGTACGATAATACGTTATAATGTTCATGGTCGAATAGGTCACATAATCCACATTTCAAAATTATTTCACGTTAAGTATTGTATCATTGCATTTTGTTAATGCTTTGCTGTAATCGTCCAATAGCTTGTGATAAATGAGCAATTTCAATGGCAACTACCACATTTTGGCTGGAACGTTGATTATTTTGATATCTTTATTTAACGTACTGCATCTGGTGAACAAAGCGCGCTTGAGAGGTCGCTTGCACTCTGTTTCTCAAGACTGCTAACAAAAATCATACAACGGGTGAATTCCCCCAAACATTTTGGCAATATTCCAAAGCACACCCCGCAGTGCTAATTAAAGTATGTCCACACGCTACACACGATTCATTCTTAGCTCAAACAGTGGTTAGATAAAATTAAACTTTCCCAGAAATGTACGCTTAAATTCGTATAAGAAAGACAAAAAGACCGTTTGCAGCTACACGAAAGAATTAATAACTATCGTTATAGCAGGTCTTTATTGTTGCGACTTTATTGTTTTCGTTGTGAAAATTTCTGATTCATTCGGCCAAGAGTTTCCAAGAAAAGTACTTATGCGTCACAGTCCTCAAGTGTATTTTCACTAGCCTGAAGAGAACAGACGTTTATCAAGAAAATAATGGTCCCTTTTCAATATGGCACTAGTGCCCCACAGTACACTTTCGTGTTTGAAAACATGCCTCCTTTTTTGTATCATATTTTGCTTAAGTATTTCAAATGAAAAGCCGCGACTTTCATACATTTTTGTAAATTAATCAAACGATGGATTATCAGAACTAAGAACTTACAAACACATTTACTTCAAACGTATCGGTACAGTTTTTATAATTTCTGATAACATCGTCTGGAAGTCAAACGCAAACCGAGCGTACCTACATAAATTGAATTTAAAAGCAGGTCGTTTGCATAGCAACACGGCTTTCAACGACAATTCACAAATATATAATTCATCAGAAATCCTATTTTCAATCTCCCGTTTATTACCTGTTTGTTCTATGCTTTTGCTTTCAACATTCTTCAAATAGAACTGGTTATATCGATCAAAGCAGGATTTTATGAAAATAGCTGAAGGTTTTGTTGATGCAGCGATGTACCAAATAAACTGATAGACGATTGAAATAATAATTGGTATTTTAAACTAAACACACAGACAGGAAGCATCGCAAATTACGATGAAGGTTCAGCTGTCGATTATTTTACGAAAATAATTTGTCAATCAATTTAGATAGAAAAACAAACAGCCGAATGTAAAAATACCTAAATCTGAAATTCCCGGAGATATGGTGAGATATTTATTCTTGCGTCGGATTTGTGAATGACCGATTGGTTGTCGATATGTCGATGCAATCAGCCTAAAATTCAATGTTGAGGTATTGGGTAACACTATTAGCTTTTTCTCTGTTGTTTTCAGTCTCATCCTTGAGCAACATTAAAATGTAGGTATAATGTACATTATGTGTTATTGAATAGCAGACAAGACAGAGCCTATTTCGCGTGATCTTGTATTTATGTTAAGTGTCGTCTTTATGATACAATGTTTATTGGTAAAGGCGGTACCGGGCACCTCACCACACACCTGTATTGCTACGAATTGAAATCACGAATAGCAACAGCATTTGACTTTGAAATATCATGTAAAAGCATAATATTAATAAAGCAATATTTAAATAAACAGTTTAGCAACCGTGGTCCTTATTTGGTCCTTGAGTACAAAATATAATTAATAGCTTCCATTTCTTCGATTACCTTCACTATCATTGTGTCATTCATATTTAGATATACCAAAAAAAGTAGGTACATGTCTTACGTTATCAAAGATAGGTAAATAAATAATATTTTGTTTCTTCAAACTTGATTTGGCATGTCATAGAATAACAAATTCAATTTTGTTGTTGTCTTATCAAATTATTATCCGTTTATGCTTCGGATTCCGTCGAAAATCCCAACAATTGCGTGTTGTTCGGGTGCATACTATTAAATATTTAAACTACGGACGTAACACGTCGATCTGAAGGTCAAATAACTAAGGTCAAGTGTTAAGCATTGTACAAGGTCATTTGAAATGTGATAGTATACGGCGTAGGGCGGTTCTTCCTTAATCCTATTTAACGGTACAATAATACGGTACTACATAGAAGTCACTGTTAGTTATGTAAACGTTACCTCTTGACAGTAGGGGGAGGGGAGAGTAAGGGGGCTCAAACAAACAACAATCCTGGATCCACCACTGCCTCTTGATCAATACTCTTCATTTGTCCCTATTTTGTAGGTTATCCTATAAAATATTGGCGCACCTTTATATACGATACGTACACATTCAATATAGTATTTTGGCTGCCCAAAAGGAGTCCCTACACCAATAAACTGCCAGATTTAATAACTTTATATTCCTTTATTTTATTCGGAGACTTCAACCTGTGCTTCAACACTGACACATGAGGTCACAATCTAAGGTTAAGGCTAAATCAAACATAATTTATCCTCAAGTTTACCGACTTCCGCAACAATTAAGAATTTGGGGTTATTGTAATATAGGTTAGACATGCGCACATCCGCAGTTCCGTACATTGCTCGACCATCGCATCGGTCGCTTTACCTGAGACCTAATAGCATTGATAGACCTGAAACTAGCGACATGATGATGAAGTGAATATGTTTAATATGTAAATGGTTAAGTCCCGCTATAACAGGCTAAGTTTAGACGAACATCGCGTGTAGAAGGCATCGTAGGCGAAGGCGAGCCGTCGAATAAAGTCTGAATATTTTATAAAAGAGACAATGACGCAGGTGCATGTGGACTAGACTAACTTTCGAGTAGAGACAGAAACAGTTCTGGGAAGTGTTTAAAAATTTAAAAGCAAGCGCTGTTGTAGCGCAAGAGACATAATATATTGAAAAGTTATAGACCCGGCGATTTGAGGTTGTTGCTGTTAAAATAATTTAGAATTCACTATACGTCTATTATACGATATCTAGCTTGTCATTGAATAAAGTAAAGTTTGCCGTATGGTCAGAACAATTATAAGCTCTAATGGATATTTTAAATCGTGATTAGATATAATTGTTGGTTTGTTTAGAGTCCAGATGCATTTGTATATTAAGACACAAAAACGATTACGTAACAGAGGCACAGAGACAATTTATAAGGGATTTAAAGCGGAGCAGGCAAACGCCCACCTAACGCCTACGCTTTAACCGTGATACCCACGCAATATACACCCCTCAGTATGCCTCCCACACTGCTCGCTATCAGTTTAAAAGGGCAAAGGATAAATGCTTGTTTTCGTTTGTCGCTAATTAATAAGACGAAAGAAGCTCTTAGCATAATATTTAAGTAAGGGATAAGGAAGATCTACAAAAGCACTGTCTCAAGGTTGGTCCGGGATTGCCGCAGTGCGATTCCCGTCTCCCGATAAATCAACTTCTCTTCAAGGTCAGACTGCCGAGACATCCCGAGGACGCCTCACTCCCTTATGAGAAGGAAGGAATTTCGGGAATAGGTTACCTACTTTATTATGTAAGAGGCTTCTGTTCAACTTGGCGGTTTATACAACGCCACCATTGTAATATAATTCTGTGTAATATGAAGTTATGTGTTTGAGTGATGTAGTATACCTACAGGTTCTTAGCCAAAATCTACTGTTCGGATGAATGCTTTTAGGTATGACTGTTTTTTTATAAATAAACTGAGCTTAAGGACATAAAAAGACAATGACATGTACCTACCTACATTATTTTAAAATTATGGTCTTGTTTGGTCACTTATTAAATTCTTTCCTGAAAGCGAAAAGAAGTAGAAGTATTCAATGAAAGAAAGTTATTAATTGACTACAAATAAAGTAAGCACATAAAGGGCCAATTAATGCGTAAGCAATAACAACCTGAGCATTTTACTGGTATTGTACCAAGTGGTTATTAAATAACGTAACACACAAGCAACGTAATAAGTAGTTTTATTTAATAGTTCAGTCATATTCATGTTGTTGATCTGGAAACATTCAATTTGATCTGAAATCAATATTAAGTGTTTTCCAAATTGAAGATCACCCAATTTGGTATAAGTAGATAACGTTATCGATAGGTAGGCTCACGTGGAGTTAACACTTGTCAATAACATAATTTAGGAAAATATTTCGTAGTAAATTCAAACGTTAGGTTCACATTTTGCGCAAACCTAACAGCCGCGTAATTTTTACTCATAAAATAATAACCACTTTAAATTATCTCTATCGGTACTTATAAAATCTATTCTCAATGATATCACGGTGATTCATTGGCGAAAAATAATTATAGAAATGTACCCAGTATGTATTATCTAATGAGTCATTGCCTTACCGGAACTACAGCTGTTCCTAGAAGCATTTCAATACAAATTCATCGGTTTATTAAGGACCTATATTTTTAATAAACTTTATGCATTATCATCACATATCTCTATTAGTCACATACCTAGTATTTGTCCCTTTAATCATGGTTTATTTATTATTGGGCACCAAACATGGCACAAAGTTTAATAGATGCAATTTTTCTCGATTTCCAAATGGGGCAATCAATCACTATCGTACTTTTTGTGAGTTTACTGCCAAAATATCCATTTACATAGTAACATTGACGACTTAATTTGAAATGGTAGGTTTTCTCACAAGAATGGTTGTTATTTTTAAACATTAAATAATCTTTAGATAAAGAAAGATTATAGTAAGTTAAATAAAGCTTTATCTTCGTTATATCTTTTATAAATTTCAAGAGTTATTGTGTCTACATGGTGCTTTATGCATAACAATATACGTAGCAGTAGGAAATTGTCTGAGCCAAACAAAACAATGTTGTTTATTTTTACGCACAACACTTTGCTACAAGATTACACCTACATATTATTGTCATCTCTTGCTCCAAAACTCTTTATATCAACGCTAGCATTGCTAGCTGAAATGAAAAATCCTACATTCTTAGCAAATCCAAAACACATTTTACCTAGACTTTCACCTAAATTGATAGATATTACGGTGAGATTTACTAACAAGCATTAAACTTTGGCATTTACATTAATTAGAGAGAGCCCGTTATTTATTCAGGAGAGAGAGAAACGCAGAAAACATTTTAGCCATAATTAAGCTGCTAGCAAAAGTATAAAATATACGTTAGCGTCGGTTAATATTACTGGGAAAAATGTTTAGAATTACTGCGGTATGTATGGAGCACGAGTTTTTGCGAAACGTTCAGCGATTCATAGAAGCAATTTAACTAATAGGTGTCGGATTTCGGGTTAATTTGTACCTACATAAATAAAATCCTTAGGTTAGTTTTCCAATCCACCTTAACCTTAGACGTGATTGGAATGGCTTGTCCACTCAATGTCAAGTGTATTAGAGGGTCGAAGTACTGCTAGGCCTTGGCCTCGGGGTGCGTAGGGGGTTGGCGTCACGCAGTCGATGACGTCACCACACCACTCGGAGCTCCCCCAGTCCCCCAGCACCGTCATGCCCTCTCACCCCACAGACTATGCGTCGCCTGACAAACACAAAGCCCCCCTTACGTTCACTGTTACATCTCTTTCATTCTGACCGATTCACAGTTGCCTCCAAACATAACAATAATTATGCGTAACTAGCGTTATATCTTCTCTACAATATTAATTAAATTCATATAACAGAAGCTCGTAATGCTAGTATAGCAAATGATGACGCTTTCTAGAAGGTGCGAACATACACATAAAGATAAGAAGAGCTCTTTTGTTAACTATCAAAACATTGCAATCCATTTGATAAAAATATTACTTAGCTAATCCTTAGCATATTGACATTTATTGGGGGGGCTGAAATCGCGGTTATCTTTTTGTTTTTGTTAATAGCATTGCTTGTTATCGAACTTGTGCGTTTATAATTGAGAAATCATGGGAATATTTCGCTATTTCAGTATATCTGAAGACTGGCGTATTGCGATAATTTGTGTATCTTCATTTACGCCCGCCGCTACGCATTTGAACGTAAATATTTGGTTTGTATAGATCTCGACCGTATTTTGCATGCCCCTATTTCCGTAATAACAATAAATCGCTGGTGTTTGGCTGGATAAATTTATAAAAGTGCCTGCCTCTAAACACCACCCACTTTTTTTCTGACATAAAGTACCTAATAGCGCAGTGGAAAAATTTACCTGAGAACTTTACCGATGTAGGTATACCTAACAAGTACAACGTATGATTTTATTAATATCGATAACATTTATTTATCACCTTATCGTTATTTATCGTAATCATAATATGAATCAGAACTTCCAAGTCTGCTTGTACATAATATTGGCATTTTTGAAATTCGGTTTTTCGTGTTTCTCTCCCTCGTTAATTATTGGATAATCATTCATCACTGCTAACATTTTTCGTAATTATGTGATGTCGACAAAAATATGCATAATAATGGGACTTCTTTAAATAAACAGGCTCATTTTATCATTTTTGCTTCTGTCACAGCATGACACGAAAACATTTTTAATTTCATATATCATGTTCACAGTTTATTAAATATTTTTGAAACATTTCTTTGTTGCTCTTGTGAATTCTTGTTACGCAATGAAAATCCATAACAATATCCGATTTCGTATTATCATATCTGATTATCAGTGGGATACTTAATTACGCACCAACACCATAATATTATGAGATTTGTATTAAAAAAATATTATAAAACTCCTTGCGGCAATCGAATGCTGGTGGATTCTGTACGACCGATTCTGAACGATGCCCAGAAGGTGCCAGAAATGTATGTCTAGAAGTTGTTCGTAAGCGTCATGATTTAGGTGTGTGTCGATCAGTCTTACATGATTAAAGTGCTTGTACTATATTCTGCACGCATGCCGTCGAACTTTGACTTTCTTTTGGCATGTGTCGATAGACTCGATAGGTTGCTGATGCCGGCCGACACTTGGCTTTTTTCCAAAGAAAAGTAATAAATAGCGATCGTTGGCCGGCGCCAGGTCGCTATTATAGTAGTAATGTATAAAGATGAATAATATAGTGCAATTTAACGTAAAATAAGCCTGTCATCGTAAACAAAAATATTGGAGATTATAATTTGATGACCGGAATTCCTAAGATATGACGCAGCGACTGGTAGACGACAAAATAGTTCACCTTGAACGCTGAACGTCAATAGACATATTTGAGGGTGTATCCTAGCCTTAGTCTTTGAACGAAAATAGTTTCTAGAAGTCGTAGTTTTGCTGGTATTAATGAATGATGCACGTGGTGTAGGGTGCACAACAGACATGGAATACCGCCAAGATAAGTGGATAACGAGGACGGTGGCAACATTTATGTGGCTATTAGGGTAAATACGCTAAATGTCGGCCCCCTTACGGTTTTTCTGTTTTGGAATCGGTCTGGCAGCATCAATTTCCAACGAAGGATAGCTTCCGATGCGGTTTTGGATAGTTTGATAAATCTATTTCATGTATATGGGCTTAAGGTTGACATTTCTACTACTAGGAAAAAGTTATAAGGTTCAGATACGTCGAGAACGAAAAAACCCTAAAGTCGGCCATTCAAGGCCCATGGTCGGTCGCGTTTTTCCCAAATGTCGGCCGGGTATAGGGTGTTTTAAATTAAGAAAGACAAATATTATGAATATGATTTATTTTGGCAGGAGTCTCACTAAGTAATTAAGTATACATTATTAATTTATTGCCTCAAGCGCTTCCTTTATTTTTGTGCGATCGTAACTGCATAATTTTTCTTAGTTTTTTGTCATTGTGGTACCTTAATTAAATTAAAAGCATTAATTCTAAAGGCAGCTTTTTGTGACATGCAGGTTAAATAATGAATGAAAGATTCACGACCAACATTTATATTTTTTAAGCTAATTAATATGGGTTTATGAGGTAGCAAGTTCCAAAGAGCAATTTATATCTTATATTTCTAAACCGTAATAAGCTTTATGATAGCTTAAGCTTTTTCAATATTATCAACTCCTACATTTAAACTTAACTCTTTATATTATATAAATAAATTAAATGTATAATAAATATTTAATTTTGAGAAAATAAGAAAAAGTAATCAGCCTGTATAGTTGGGCTCGAATTCAAGGCTGGTCGACATTACGATCTTTAATGTTTCTAAAGCCGGCCCCTATTTTGTGTACATTATTTCTCGAGATTCAACTAATATTACCCCGGCCGGTATTTGGCGATTAAACGTAAAATAGATTTATTTGCCTATATGCGTTGCAAATTCTCCTATTAAGCCAATGGAATTAGTACAATTGGAATTTATAAAACAGACTGAATTTACTTTAAGTCGGCCACGGCCGAGAATCCGGTTTTAACTCAAAATTGGTATTCTATTGGCGGCCTCCTATTTTTCCTTTAAAACAATACATAAAACATTGAAAAAACTATCTCAAAATATAGTAAAAATCACTAATTACTGATAATAAAGCTTAAAACAAGAAAAAAGTAATGTCTTACCGTTCTAATATCAATCCCCGAAATGTGGGTATTCACAGCAAGTAAGGTACTTTCAATATGAAATTGACGCTTCGACGGCGCAATCGCTAATGACGCTCAGTGTGCGAAGAGTGAGTGACGTAATCGAAAAGTAACGGTTTTTACATATAGAGTATGAACTAAGGTTGTAATTCGAGTGGCAAATTTGTCACTTCATTACGTTTTAAATGAATGCAAGCTGAAAATGTGCAGACGGCCGAAGTTTGGGGGGGGGCCGACGTATGGCGTATTTACCCTACCAACACGTTAGAGCTGTAAGTACAAAGAGCCATTGCTTCAAGCTCTATATCCATTACCATAACATGACCGTGCTAGGAACGTGTCAGGCAAAGCATGAGACTATGCCCATTACCAACCAAAACCGTCGCGTGCCATGCATGAAACGTAAATAATTATCGGTTGAAACCATGGTTGAAACACTGCTGATACTTTTTAGTGGGCATAGTAGCACATAGTAGTCCGTCTTTCTTACTAGTCCGTCTTTCTTTCCGCGCCTGATACGTTATAATAGAATTGTCATGATATGATACGGTGTAGTGGGTTGACTCCTTTAAAAGTATCGGTGTTACTACAAAAATTAAACCTAAGAAAAATAGAACTGTAGCAACAAAAATTTAAGACTGCTGTCAAAATATGAACTAATTTGGCTTACAAAAAAAAAGATTACTTGATAATGAAATCGTGAACACATGAATTTCCATAAATGTGGAAGTCACGGTATACAAATAAGAGTGTTAAAATCATAACAACATTTTGAAAAGCGGAAATATGTGAAAAATGTGATAATATTTAATTTAATTATTATGTGGTAATCCACACTACTGTCAGATCAGGATGACAAGTCAAAATTTGTGTCATTTAAAGCATTGTGCTAATGACCCTATCAACAATACTTATATTGAATATAGGCTAAGTAAGTTAGAATCAATTTGGATTGGAGCCTTGACGTCAGGGCATCAGGTGACTTTAATACCAAAATCAACACAATATTGTCAATAAACTGAACTCCATTTATGTCAACAAAAAGTAAAAGTAGGATGCTACAGTTCAGATTGATGAAAGTAGAATGTTTCAGTCCAGAAAGCTCATACATATATGCATATGATTTATAGCGTTTTGATGGCGTCTTTTAAAACAGGCATTATCTCCATTTACCAATAAAATGTTAACAAGTATGGTCATGAAATAAACATTTTTTTTTTTCATTTTTTATTTTATGATTAGATGTTTATCGCTTGGAAAAAACATGAAATATTCACTCAGAAGAAATAGGTGTTAAAAATCAAAAATAATACAACACAGGATTTAAAAAACGAGTAAGATAGAAAAAAAAACATACATGCATAGCCAGCTAAAATCGCAACCCTCCTTTTACCTTTGTTGTAGTCGGCTAAATAAATAAATCCTTGTCCTAATCTTGGTGACACGAGTAAACAGTAAGTAATAACCATTAAAGTCACCATACTTGTCACAATTTAGACTTGTCATCATTACAACAATAGGTACAAGGCAAGGACATGCAACATTAATCATGCAGTCGTTAAGTTTACATTGCACTTCGTATCAGCAGTGTAGGTGCGAATTTGATGTACTGCTTTTAATTGGAATGATAACTAAGTACAGTACTTAGCGTTCTTAGAATTGTATACAGGGTGGTCAGAATTCGATCAATATCCTTGTAACGGGTTTGACGCAGATTGTGCACTTCGCAAATTGTGCACTTGACGCAGAATGTGCACTTCGCAAAATGTGCAATTCTCAAAATGTGCACTTTTCAAAATAGCAATTCTCAAAAAGAGCATTTCTCAAATTGAGCACTTCTCAAAACGTGCACTCTTCAAAATGAGTGTGAATTTTATCACAATGGGTCAAAATAAAAACCGTTTGCTTACTATACTTTTTAACATATTTGGACGATTTTTAGCACGATTAAAATTTTTTTTTTTTGTAAAAAGTAATCACGTTCAGGAAATGTTTGATAATATACTCCAGCCATTAATTGTAACATGTTGCGCACTGAATCTATTTTTAAAAATAATTATTAGCTAATAGTATAGACGAATATAATTATTTTGGCTAATAGTATAGACGCTTACAAAGAATTCAGTTCTATAACCAAAAATACAGGTACATAATATTTCGTAAATTTTGTATTCAATTTAATAGGAAATAGGAAAAAATAGGAAAATTAGTTATAAAATTAATTAAAAGTATATTAAATGCTATATTCATATATGCTGTAGTCATATTTTATTAATATTAATAAATACATAAATACACAATTCAATTCTCTATTTTCTAATAAAGTAGAAAACTAAAATGGCATAATTTTTTTTTATAGAAAACTGTATTCTTTGTAAGTCAATACGATTAGTTAAAATAATTATTTTTTATTATTAAGTAATATAATAAGTTTATTAAAAAATATCAAACATTTTCTAAACGTAGGTAATAACTTTTTACAAAGAAAATAATTTAATCGTTCTAAAAATTATCCAACATATTTTAAAATAATATAGTAAGCAAACGGTTTTTATTTTGACCCATTGTGATAAAATTCACACTCATTTTGAAGAGTGCACGTTTTGAGAAGTGCTCAATTTGAGAAGTGCCCTTTTTGAGAATTGCTATTTTGAGAAGTGCACATTTTGAGAAATGCACATTTTGCGAAGTGCACATTCTGCGTCAAGTGCACAATTTGCGAAGTGCACAATCTGCGTCAAACCCCTTGTAACGAGTTACCTATTACTCGAGCTTACTTGCAATAAATTCGACCTTCACTTGGGTTCAAAAGCTGCTGTTTTTGAGTGTGTTAAAACTCCGAAACAGCAACTTTTGAAGTTTTGACCTTGTGGAGAATCCAAAAAAAATTGACAAGACTGCAAGTTTGACACTAATAGGTGAATCCATCGACGTTCGTTTATTAAACAACAAGGCAATAAAGAACTACAAGCAGACAACCTTGGAAACATAAGAAAAACATTTTAATAAGTAGTCATTAGTCAATATTAAAAAAATGTAATGCCTGAAATTATCTACACTAAAACTATTTTGATGCTAAAATCGATAAAGCTAATTAAAACCGAGACGACTACGCTCCAGGAGAGTATTATTAAAATTATATAAGACACGATGGAGTCTAGCCAACTGGGGCGAGTCTCAAAGGCATCACCGTCACGTCTACCTATCGATACTATCTACAAAAAGCCAGACAGATACTAAGCTATGTACCTGTATTTTTGGTTATAGAACTGAATTCTTTGTAAGCGTCTATACTATTAGCCAAAATAATTATATTCGTCTATACTATTAGCTAATAATTATTTTTAAAAATAGATTCAGTGCGCAACATGTTACAATTAATGGCTGGAGTATATTATCAAACATTTCCTGAACGTGATTACTTTTTACAAAAAAAAAAAATTTTAATCGTGCTAAAAATCGTCCAAATATGTTAAAAAGTATAGTAAGCAAACGGTTTTTATTTTGACCCATTGTGATAAAATTCACACTCATTTTGAAGAGTGCACGTTTTGAGAAGTGCTCAATTTGAGAAATGCTCTTTTTGAGAATTGCTATTTTGAAAAGTGCACATTTTGAGAAATGCACATTTTGCGAAGTGCACATTCTGCGTCAAGTGCACAATTTGCGAAGTGCACAATCTGCGTCAAACCCCTTGTAACGAGTTACCTATTACTCGAGCTTACTTGCAATAAATTCGACCTTCACTTGGGTTCAAAAGCTGCTGTTTTTGAGTGTGTTAAAACTCCGAAACAGCAACTTTTGAAGTTTTGACCTTGTGGAGAATCCAAAAAAAATTGACAAGACTGCAAGTTTGACACTAATAGGTGAATCCATCGACGTTCGTTTATTAAACAACAAGGCAATAAAGAACTACAAGCAGACAACCTTGGAAACATAAGAAAAACATTTTAATAAGTAGTCATTAGTCAATATTAAAAAAATGTAATGCCTGAAATTATCTACATTAAAACTATTTTGATGCTAAAATCGATAAAGCTAATTAAAACCGAGACGACTACGCTCCAGGAGAGTATTATTAAAATTATATAAGACACGATGGAGTCTAGCCAACTGGGGCGAGTCTCAAAGGCATCACCGTCACGTCTACCTATCGATACTATCTACAAAAAGCCAGACAGATACTAAGCTCCGACGAAGCGATCGATGTTACACGATAACTTTGAAGGGAAGCTGCCGTGCAAACAGATTTTTAATGTCACGATTTTAAAATAATATAGTCATCAAGCCTAGTTCTGCATGCGATTGTGCAATCAAAAATATATTAAGTATAATATGTATTGCTTACATAATGTATTAAGCAAAGAATAGACTAAAAAAGTTCTAGTGATCTGCTGCATAGGCGATTAGTGTGCGCTTAGCAACAGCGGTCGCAAGGGAGAACGGATAACGGATAGTAATGTGATTCGCCTTCGCATACCTACCACTAGTAAATCGCACTAGCACTACGTAACAAATTACCCAGACAGCGTGCGTATAATTATGGAAAATTACTTAGAGACGTGGTGCAAACCGGCTAAGAATAAAACACGTGTAGCAACGCAGGTATAGACTATAATCGAATATTAAATTATCAAGGATATCAACCACTTCAAATTACCAACTATGTTCGATACTTTGGAGAGCATTAAACATTATAGAAATCTTTATTTTTAGGGAACACGTTAATAAAGAACCATGTTTTTGTAATTGAATAGGTAACCAGGAAAGCTAATTTTACTTTTCTGATTATAATTTTATGATTAATAAAGTGTATTTGTTTATTACTCAGCCAGCAGTAAAATCTTACAACACTCGTACAAATTGCTACCACAGATTATTGCTAGTCCCACTTTATGGAAGTCAGGCGGTCAGGCATGCAAATCACCTCATGATGTCACACACGAGGCACAGTCATATTATTATGAGAAAATTAGGGAGCTGATGTGACCGACGAGTGATTTAGCGGACTAAAATATTCTATGACAATGTCCTAGAAAGGAGATATGTACAGAAGTATACAAATCATTTATCTTGATTATGACAGTAGACTGTTAGCATCGTATAATTTTCTCCCTCTAAAGGACCAGTGAATAACTCTGGATGTTACGTAATACGAACTCAAAACACCTGACCGTTTCTAGTTTAGACGACAAATTCAATAAACGAATAGTTCTCTCTGTTGAACGGTTGGATAGTTCCGACAAGATTCAAACAATGGAACAGCTCGTTACGGCATTGACTCAAAGTACTAGCGCCGGCCAGTCTGGTGACAACGTGAATAAACTATGAAGGGGGAAAAGTTATTTACTTCGATATCTGAGACTCAAAACAGCTGTTACTGCATTATGCTAACGCAGTAACGGCACGCCTGTGGGAAATGGAGCAGAACTTGGACACGCAAAAGATACGTTTTAAACAGTGTGTTTTACAACCGATATCGCCAAGACGATTAAGATTTCAAAACATTCACTTAGAAGTTGTGCCTGCACCTAGATTATGAAATTTGTCGTGTCTGTCTGTAGAGTACAAACACGACGAGAAGTCTAAACCTACGACATAGTAACCTTACTAGATGATTAAATGCGGCTAGATCACACCACTTGCACGTTCGCAGAATGACACTTTAAAAGCAACGAAGTAGGTTATATGTATATTTATTATTTGTGGTTAAATACTGGGACCTAACTAACAGTCATAAAAAGTTACTAATTCCCAACCACGAAGAGAACTAAAAGTAGAAGTAAACAAGATGTGAACTCATCACTATGAACCACTTTTTCTACGAGACCAACCCTGAAATCGCAAAAGCAGGTCCATACATTTTGCTACGTAAACATAAATGAATAGATCATGATCAGCTGATATTTTTTGATAATTTTAGGGTTGGTCAATTGGTTCATTTGAAAACACCTTGTATAAAGTAGTCTACTAGGTATGTGAAATGAAAAAAATTCATCAGTTTCTCTAGTAGATATCATAAGGACAATCAATCAGCCGAAAAAATCAATGAAATTTAGCAAAAATTCATTGAAAGTTCAGTGAATTTTACCAACAAAACTGAACGCGATCAGCACTGTTCTAAACCCCATTCAAGAGTTGCCATCAGTGTCATCATTGTAGGTCATTCAGAATATTTACACAGGTTAATGGTAAAATTTGCCCTAACAAGTTCAAGTTCAAATTGACCTTGTTTTGAATCAATGTGATAGATACAGGAAAATGTTGTGGTTTATTTAATGTATTCACATATAATTTATTACCGAAAATAAAAAAGCTATCGACGAAATCAAAGAACATCAACGGATTGATATTTATTTCTATTAAAAATTTTCCACTAATGATTACATTGAATACTATTCAATAGCGGTTTCGTATGACAAGACCCTTTCAAATTCAGAACCTTGGACAGCTTGCCACGTAATGAATGCTGCGGTAGTTTGACAGGGGCCTTGAGGCTAAACCTCATCAACTTAAACACTCCCTATTTATTTTACGGACATGGTTTACGTGGAAAACATTTCGCCATTATAATGACGCATCATCCCCTAAGGATATTATTATGATACTACATTATCCTGTAGGTACCTACTTATAATCAGGTTATTAAGGAAAATATTACGTGAAGGTGAGCAGGTATATTAAAATTGTATTCATTCTGTGCATTTGGAATTAATAACTTTTTTTATAAAAACTTATTAGGTACCTAGATTGTTTTCCGCGACTTCGTCTCATTTGTCGGTTATTGCGGACACAGACAAAAGTCGTGGAATAAAAAGTAGCCTGTCCTTTCTTCGGGTTCAAACTTACTCCGTACCAAATTTCATCAAAATCGA
Organism: Hoplodrina blanda; assembly: GCA_949316365.1. Taxonomy (NCBI): domain Eukaryota; kingdom Metazoa; phylum Arthropoda; class Insecta; order Lepidoptera; family Noctuidae; genus Hoplodrina; species Hoplodrina blanda. The sequence goes on from OX438592.1 coordinate 11,299,395, forward strand.
GTTTAGTGGTTTAATCGTGAAAGCGTAACAGACAGCCAAGCGCTTACTACTATTACTACTACTACGCTTACTATTTCATTTTAATTGGATTTATTATTGTAGGTAATCGAAACGGAGCCTGTCCTGACTAAACCTTGATTATATGACCCCTCTCCTTCTGGATCCGCCCTTGAAAGTTGAGACACAGAGTTACTTTCGCATTTATAATATTAGTAAGGATTTTATATTTATTGTATTTAAAAAAAAAACTTCAGTTAAGTACTAGGTAAGTACTTCTCATTGAAGGAACTACAAAGAACAAAGCTAATAATTTCCTAATTCTAGCAAGATCGGCTTAACAATGTAGAAACAATAGGTGCGCAGTTTTTGTTTACATAGGAACACAAATGCGATAAATAATGAATCATTACCCACTTAGACCAGTGCCGATAATTTTAGAAACAAAAAAAAATTAAAGTAGGATGAAACCTATTGGAAAAGGAAGGGAATACCACTAAAATGAAAGGAAAAATAAATTACGGGCGATCTGAGGTTGGGAAGGGGTAGAGGGGGGGGTTTTAAGCGTAAAAATCGGTAAATCTCGATTTCCGGCAAAACTACAAGTCCTATCGAAAAAAGTTAAATGGCAAAGTTGTAGATAATAAAAAGATCTACAACTTTTGTATCTACACTTTTTCTCCATAACCTCAAAATTCATGTAAAAATTCCAAAAAACCACATTTTTTATTTTTATCTTTTACAAAAAAGTTTTTTTTTCATGATATTTGGTGAAAACTTACCTCTTTATGTCCCAAACACACTGGAATTTTGAAGACTTAAAATATTAATTTTTTCACACTATTTTGACTCGATATCGAAAAAAGCACCCTAATTTTCAATCGAATATTCTCACGTCAAAATATCTGATTTTTCAAAAAAGTCGGTGGGCTTTTTGTTCGTTGATATCTCTATTTTACGATGGTGTAAACAAAAATATACATAACTATGGAAAAAAATTTCAGAAAATGCAAACGAAAAATACTAAAATTCGAAATTTTTTTTAATCTTTATGTACAATTTTGAGGTATTCATTAAAATTTTTACTTTAATTACTCGAAAAACGTTAGGTTCCATGTTAGATTAATAAACAAAAAAATTACAAACCAATTAAACATAAATATCGCAAAAAACATACATACAATGCAAACGAAAAATACATTTTAGTACTTTTCGTTTGCATTTTCTGAAAAATTTTTCCATGGTTATGTATTTTTTTTTTTACACCATCGTAAAATAGAGATTTCAACGAACAAAAAGCCCACCGACTTTTTTGAAAAATCAGATATTTTGACGTGAGAATTTTCGATTGAAAATTAGGGTGCTTTTTTCGATATCGAGTCAAAATAGGGTGAAAAAATTAATATTTTAAATCTTCAAAATACCAGTGTGTTTGGGACATAAAGAGGTAAGTTTTCACCAAATACCAAATACCAAAAAAAAATAATTTTGTAAAAGATATAAATAAAAATTCAAAAATGTGGTTTTTTGGATTTTTTACATGAATTTTGAGGTTATGGAGAAAAAGTGTGGATACAAAAGTTGTAGATCTTTTTATTATCTACAACTTTGCCATTTAACTTTTTTCGATAGGACTTGTAGTTTTGCCGGAAATCGAGATTTACCGACTTTTAACCTTAAAACCCCCCCCCTTACCCCTTCCCAACCTCAGATCGCCCGTAATTTAATTTTCCTTTTATTTTAGTAGTATTCTCTTCCTTTTCCAATAGGTTTCATTCTACTTTAATTTATTTTAGTTTTTAATCATTTTTGACGGCTTCGGCACTGGTCTAACTGGGCATTATTACCACACAATACCACTCTACTGTGGCACGAGTAAATAATGCGCAAACCAGGTGAAAACATGCGTAGCAGCCCATTTATGTACATATAAACCTGCTTTTAAAGGTAAAAACTAAAAAACATTTGTTCATTCTTTACCATAATTGAATTGTATCTGATGACGCTTATAAAAATACATACCTAAATGGTCTGTTAGGTAATAAATATGTAACAGGCCATTATCATATTCTAAAAAAAGCAGTAAGTATGTTATTTACAAGACTTGTGAAAATAAGTACCCTTTGTAGATTAATGGCTCTTTGTTTGGACCACATAAGATAATAATACCTATTAGTTGAACATGCGTTTTGCGTCATCTAAATGCGTCAAATAACATTTTTTTTGTTTTATTTTATCTTCTTTATTTACGTTTTAAATATTATTCAGTAGGTATTTCGTTTTTTTAGCTGAATGATCTTACAAAAGCCAACCATTATCACAAACACAGACGTAGCTGTAAATGGTCACGTGAGCCGGATAAGCATTTTTTCTTAAATATTTAAAAATCGACGTAGTTTCCCTAAAGGTTACTAATGTCAGCATTCGATCGGCAAACCCTTGCTCAATTTTAGGGTACGCTGTGTCATCGTTATAATAATGCTAACAAAAAATACAAATATTAAAATGGGGTCAAGTTCGGTAGAAACGAACTTCGAGGTTGTTGGTGTTACCGATAAGAGTTGAGATGTAACAGAACAGGTGTCAAGTGTAGGAATGTACAGCATTTTTTAAATTTATTAAAAACAACTTCTTACTTTTTTCAAAAAATTTACTCCTCAGTTAGAAATAAACTACTCTATCTGGCCATATGCTTTGACTAACTAATAAAAAGGCAAAAGTAGTTCGAAATGTTTCGTGTATCACATTTTATTTTCGCTTTTTTTTCGAACTTGGCTGACACACTGCCGTCTATCTAGATTAGTTGCTCGCTGCAAACGAGCCCCTGAAAATTTGTTATAAACGATGAACACTTGTTTTTCTGGCCTGTCTGATAATGAAACTCAAACGTGCAGAACTTTATAATTACAATGCACATGACTTCGATTCATAAATTAATCAGAGGTAAGTACATGTTCCAATTAATAAACGTGCACTACAAGAATAACAGAAGGTACTTGTAAAGTTATGGTAAATAAAATGCCGATAAAAGATATCGCGTATTTTCCGGTGATTAGTATTACGTCATGTCTTTATTTTTACATCCAAAAGGCAAGGACACAACATCCAGCATTAAAATGATTAAAGTCAAAAGGACGTAGGTACGTGTATAGCTGGTAGTCCATACAACAGAAACATAAAGAAAAACGTGGCTAACACACAACTAAAGGGCAAATCTTTGTTTGTTTGTTTTTCCTTGTTAAATTAATTAGGGCACCTCCTCAATACATATACAAATGTCGAAGCATTAAAAGCATAGGACTTTTACATTTCTATTGAAATTGCTCTTACCCAACACGTGGGGCCTATGGTTGCCAACCGTAGTCTAAACAAAATGGAATATTGTACTCTATTTCATGTAGGTGTACTTTAAAATCTGTAATACTAACGTCTAATAGAGTACGCTAAAATACTCTTTTTTACACAATGTTTATTATACTAATACCAGTCATCGACACCCATTGTCATAACCTAAAAATTATGGCTTACTGTTAATATGTTGGTGTTTCCAAAAAGCACAAAAAGTACCTTTTAAAAATATACTCTTTATTATAAGTTGGTACTCTTTATTTACCCTCTCTAAAATCAGATTATACTCTTTAACTTTTAAAAAAGTTGGCAACCCTAGGGGGCTCATTGTAATAGTCAAGCAAGGCTTTTGAACATCGCCAACAGGTAACTTTACAAAAGTAAATGTTTCTTTTTAATTGAGGGCATTTCCACGTGTTTGTTAATAAAGAAAAGAGGAAAATCTTTAATAAAGTGTGTTAACAAATATTTATCGCACACTTTAACAGCTTACACCAAGACTTTTATTAAAATTAATGTGACAGTGAAATGCATATATTTCTGTTTTGGCCCGAAAACACATAGAATTAGAGTAAATTCACCCATATAGGTTGTCACATAAGAACGAGTTGCAAAAAAACTCGGTCAAGAATGTTACAAGAATGAAAACAACGCAACGTATCTAAAATAACATAAGGCGCTCCACCCACTGAAGATGCGTCCCGCCGCGGTGAGCAGAGCGACAGATAACGCGCGCGGCGACGGAGGCGCAGATCTGCCTTACTTAGCGGTGAAATCTGCTCCCCCGCGCGGTGAAGCAGATTACGACGGCCTCGCGCTAAATAAATTTGTCTACGTCGAAATCCATCGTCTTTACGTCTTTACAGTATAAAATCACGCCCGGGACGGCAGAGCCGGTGTGTCATATCCCGCGGCACGCCCTGCGCTCCCGCGCAGATTGGCAGAATCTGCGCGCGGTGCGCCTTCCCGCTCGTTTCCGCGTCGGCAGTGTGTTGTGCTAGGCGAGATTTCTATATAAATTGAGATACTTGCATACAACGGTAAAATCTGCCTGAATAAATCTGCGACGGGGCGCGGGGCAGTGGGTGGAGCGCCTAAAACCAATAATAGAAAAGTCATTGACCGAATCACCTAAACATCTCTAAATAGGTACTGTTGCTGTTATCTTGAATCAACATATTCGATAAGTTTAGCTAACAATCATTAAAGTGGAACAGAAACACAGACTTATTTGTACTGATGTTATGTTTTGTATGACGTCTTTTATTGATATCAATTATAAGTACTTACTCTTCTTTTATATTAATTGAAGAAGCAAACTGAATACCTAACTGGAAGTCATCGTGTTTCCAAATTTGAGCAGTTACAGGTACAATGTAACCTACCTACTGTGAAGATTACGTAACCGATGGAGTTATCTGTCGGTATACAAGTAAAGATTGAATTAAACTGGTGGTCTCACTTGTAGCGACTAATTTATCTCAGGAAGTGCTAGTTCGAATTGAAAAAATCTTTTTGCGTTGGATAGTCCATTTATCCAGGAAGGCTTTATTACCACGATAAACATGAGATGAACCATGTAGTAAGTATCACAAAGAATCATTTTCCGTGCCGCAAGGAAAATGTTGAAGTTTTCCTTGCCTGTCGTACGTAAATCAGGTGGATTATTCTATAAAAATCGTCCTCGGTGCATTGAGATGACTTGTTAATCACTAACATCAAGGTAACAGCTCTTCACATAAATTCACCGAGAGAGATTTAGTACAGAATAGCACTGCACGTCTATTAAAAATTCGTTATATTTTAATATTGTCACACGACATGATAATTCAATTACAGTGCGCATGACCATTACAGCGCCATTAAGTCAGACGGGTCGAACACAGGGTGAATAACCTTCAAACTAATTGTAAACATCTAATTTCGCCTCATGTAAGATGCTTTATTTCTCGCTATTGTCATGTTGCAATTAAACAGTAATACTTGGTTAATTCCAAGAAAATTGTCGGTACCTACTAAAGTCAGGTCCAATGAAGATAAACGAACGACGATTTGTATCAGGATGATGCAAGAGTCATCTGTGCAATAGCACAGTATAATAGTGTGCAAACATATTTTTCGTCTTTATAGTTACATCTCGCTCAATGTCAGATAGGTAGGTACATATAAATTGTTATGATATTTTTCTAAAAATCTGTGAGTTGAGTACCTACCTAGTTGTATGGACTCTCTGGGTGCGTCACCTCAGCCTCCGCTTTTTCTCCATTGTTCGAGTGAGGATACCGCTCAGACGAGACTTGCTTTGAGGCACATTTTGACGGCTTTTGTTCGGTCTCAAGGACTGACATAAAAGGGCCAAAGGGCATATTGAAGCCTTAAAACATATAGGTACAATACATCTACATATAGATCTACCAAAAAAAGTAATTTATTAATTACTAAGATAGCTAAGTCGTGTACCGTTTTAATTTATCTCCTATCTTCAAAATCTGTTTGCACTAATTATTTATCAATTTGGCAGATTATAATATCTTTCTGGGGCATAATCAGTGTTGTTTGTGACCTGTGGCAAACTGTGGACAACAAAACGGTCAGACTTGTTTAATGACTTAGTTTGAGCTGTGAAAACAACAAAAACGTTGTAAGGTCAGTAAAACAAGTCTATTAACACTATCATCTGTCACTTTTAATTAACTATTACAGAACCTTATTCGACTTTCGTGGCTGACCGTCCACGTGTAGATTTAGATACGAGTTCGATTTATAAATTCTGATACGGATCGCCAGAGACGATTACTTTGATAAAAAAATATGCCTAATAAAAAACGATAAGTCAAGACAAGAGTCATTATTTTACTAATATTATGTTCAACGTAGAATGCAAGTAGTACCTGGTAGCACCTAGGAACTTACGCAGTTTTAAAAATATAGCTCAATGCTTGACAGAGGAAAATTCTGCAGAAATTACAACAGTTAAATCACAACTTCCAAAGAGTTGACAGGACCTATAAATTGTTTGTTCCCAGTAAATGAATCATCATAATTATCTGACCCGGCCATAAAGAGTAAACTGTCCCAAGAATGCAGAAACTTTGGCTTCGTGCCACGAGTGTGGACCGCGGGAAATATCACTCTGCTTGCACATTGTCTTTCAATAAGGGCTGGGCGGATATGATTAGTTGTTTACTTGTCAACTGACGAATAAATCTATAAACACATTGCTATCAAATTAAAAAATAACCACGTGACATTAGATAGAAATACAACTGACGACATTGTTGACGCCATTAAGATTGAAATTGGATGAGGCTGGCATAGGAGCGTGATTATTGGACAAACAAGGAGGGGCCTATACCCAGTTATGTGGATAATAAATAAAATTTGTTTATTTGCCCCTTCATGTTTACAAAGTTAAAGTAGTTTTACAATAAAATCGGCTGAAATGTAAGGAACAGTTGTAATTGTAAGAGTTGCAGCTGACACCTAAGCCGTATTACAGGACATTAAATTGTCTTAGATTTTATAATTATCTTTTATTATAGGTACCAGCGCCCACCCGAGTTATCACTAGCACAGCATGATGATGATGATGATAGGATCTATCTCAATTGAAACTGTTTCAAATGACCAAATTGCAACAAATTAAAAAGCATTGACCTTTTAATTGGCAATAACTGGTGGTGTGCACTTGACCCGTGCAAAAAATGCTGTCTTGGCCCAAATGATACTTGTATGACCTCCCAAACAATTCGAACTCACACAACTTCAACAAATCATCCACTTTACTGAACCAATAATAGTTAAGAAACTACTATAAACCAGATACACGATTGAGATAAGACACAAAACACTGAGATGACCCATCGACCGTCATGCGCCTGAGTGGTTTGCAATTACATGTTACATGGATGGACCTTTGACGACCTCATTAGGTACTACGAGAGAAAGTTCCATCATGCGATAACATGATGATACATAAAACTAACTACTTGATAGTAGTTCTCTTATGTACTATTACGTCAGATTTTATCAAGACGCAATATTAAAACTATAGCCGCACAAAATGATAAATTAATTTAATGTTTCCGTGAACTGGAAGCCTTGTAGACTTTATATGTGTCCCGCCCATCAGAGATAAAAGATAACTGCTTCCCACGCATTACCATTACAACTCTAATTACCTATGTGTAATTTATTCGTTTACTTAATTTTATTCGCAGAAATATATTAATCATCTTAATAAGGGCTTACGCAGCCTTTTGTACCATCAAGTCTGCGAAGACCAAACATTCTGCCACCTTAGCTTTCTATGTGTCCTGAGTCCTGTGTTCATGAACAGACATTTCGCGACGCACCTATTTGATTGTCATAAATGACAAACAATTGTAAAATGAATTCAGACTTCCCATGGATTGTTATAGAATCCTCACGGACTTCGTGCGTAGCGTAGATAGGTACTCGATCGCACAAAAGTCTGTCATCTACAGTAGATGATCTACTTAAGCCCTAAGGGTTTTCAAAGCGGTTGCGTTACGACGAGGCGGCCCTACAATCTACTCTTACTAACTAACTCATAGCTGCTTATTAATGTCCAACTAAAATTAAGGCCATTTGTAAGAGTGATAACTTCCTAGAGATAATGGACTATAATCACCATGCCATGCACGAAGAACAGTGATCATGATCACCGAGCGCAGCCCCAATTAAACAATCCGAGCACGTCGTTCACGTCTTGAGTTGACTCGACACCGTGTGCCGAGGTACTTATTCCACTTTTCATTTGGACATTTTTTTAGATTGAATATAAATCGCGTACAAAAGTAAGTAAATAAACAAAATGCTATTTGCGTGCCAAATACGGAAGTGTTGCACTAATCATATCAGACATAAATACATGGGAAGTCATATGAGTGCGGTTATACCAGTGCCATGGCGCTCCTGACCTGACGACACGTTGTCATCGTGCGTGACGTCAGCGTCCGCACTTGAATGAAACGCATGACGGATGGGGGCTTGTTTATTTAAGAACTTGTTTATTATTTCACGATAATTGATGAACCAAAATTAACGTATTGAGTAATGGTACAAAGTGTTAGAAATGAAAATAGACTACGGACGTAAATGAATGACAGAAATAGAAATTCAAAATAACCGTTTATTTATCACTGAATGAATCACTTACCCGCAATTTTTATTGGAAACTAGGGTAACTAATAAAATTTAAAAATATATTTATTTGAAATACTTACATACATAAACGAAATTTTTGTTAAAGAATGTTATACCCACCTAGAGAAATAAATATTATTAAAAATTGTAATGTAATTGGCACCAATGCCAAAACATTACATAAAAGTCGAGTTTATGAGCTGGAAAAATCTGGAGACAAGTGAAATGCTCTACATACATAAAAATACAGAGTGGAACTTGGACTTTGGTAACAAAAAGAAGTTATAGTAACAATTTATTTAATATGATAGTATGTACCTACAGTGTTTAGTTTAATATCTCCTTGGCAAGGGGACAAACACATTTTTTTGAAGAAAATAAATTAAACCTCATAATTTCCGCCTGTCCGTTGGCAATGCATATTATAATTAAATCTCAACCGTGACAGCTCAGTGACTAATTTTAGATACGGGTTTTTATTTTTGAAGGAACAAGTCTTATTGAAAATATGAGCATATTTTTATATCACTGTTGTTTCAGAGATTTACTGAACATGCCAGCTGTCATGCCTTTGTTTGGCAGTGAGTGGCAGGTTGAAAATGAAATTGAATAGCCATGATTCCTGCGTACTTTACAGGCCAGTAGTATCCTGTTACAATACAAATATTTGCATTTAATCAAGAAATTTATTTTATAAAAGAACCTTGACATTAAAACTTATGCTTCAACTTAAGAAAACTATCAAAAGGGAACCAGGCTATGTAATGCAATTATTTTTAGCAAATTCGACTTTAAATGTACCTACAATACAAGAGAAATTCCTAGTGTGGGGCAACATTTTCTTTTCATAAAAAAGATTGCCAGGTGTTATATCTTTTCAATCCACTTTCACACATATATCTTTTGTTTAATACCTTAAAAACATGTGATTGTTATCTACTAACAATTCTACATACACATGGTAACAACTATAATGGAAATTTACAAGTCAATAACATTCTCCAAGGACGAGAATACACATGATAAGTAATAACACTTATAAAATTGGCATGAATTTCAGATGTATTAACAGGAAGTATATTTGAGCAATGTGTTTTGTGTCTGGAGAAATGGAATGCTCATTTTAACCGTCTAGACACGGACATTCAAAATAACTATGTTTTCTGTAAACAAAGCAAACATCCCTATTCACTTGCATGCTACAAAGTGACATTTGTCACTCTTTCGTTTTGACTGTTGTGCGCAGGGAGAACTAAGGTTACTTTACTTCTTAATTATGGTTCCTAAACTTCTTAATTATATGAGGTGTAAACAACAGCATGCTGCTAATCAAAATAATATTAGGCAAAAAAGTTTCTCTTTACGATAGCCTGCAATGAAAACGCACATAAACCATTGTGCTTACTGGTGCATGCAACCAGCTGTATCATAGACAAGATCCGTCATTCAACCTTCATTGTATACTTTTAATTAATTATAAATGTTATTTCGTAACTCAGGTTTAACAAATTAGAAAAAAACAATACTAAGGAAAAAAATTGTATTATTATGTTGTTTCTATATTTTAGAAACACAATAAATAGCAAGAATACAATAACACTTCATATCTTAATAACTGAATGTCAATAAATTAAAATTATAAAGAAATTTTGACTTTCAAATCTTTCGTGAGAAGTAAGCTATTTCGGGTTTACACAACCTCAGTGATGATATCAGAAAGTATAATTGTTCTGTATTACTATATATACAAAAGCATTAAATGTACAAATGTTTGTATAGTGGAACACATGTAACTGTTTAAGTGCCAGACTTAAACAGTTACATGTGTTCCAATCAATCATAGAGATTTAGCTCATCTAAATCTGTGTAACGAACTCATGAAGTACCAACCAAGCATATTTTATCTTCATGATAAATCACAATGTGCATTATTGAGCAGTGCCTTCAGTAGCGGTCAAAGTAATTTAGTGCAGATAGGGCAAATACTCAATCATTGCAATCAGTAACCTATCCATTTTATTGTTATCCTAAATGTCAAGGGTATTAATAAAATAAAATATGACAATGTCCAGTCTATATCCAAGTTTAAGCTGATAAAGGAGGGTTGAGACAGTTCAGTATTATTTTCATTTTTGTTGTTTTACTGATGAAGAAAAAGAAATGATAAAAAAATTAAAGCCGACCATTTAATTTCGAGTTAAGTCACTGGCACCATGATGACAGTACCATAAAAACATACTTTGCTTATCGCTGAAAAGCATCTTTACTTAAAATAGCACCTTCAACATAAACTCTTCATAAATGGCGTCAGTCATACAACACAAATTTTGATAATATCATGTTGGTACCTCAGTAGAGCTGGATATTATTCATACTCAGAGAATTTTCTCAAAATAGCATTTCATAATGAGAAATATGCATTCATAAGAAATATGCATGATATCACACCTCTTTCTTTAGTATTACCCATGACCTATTCCATAAGTATGTACGAACATCTGACTCAGTTTTGTATGACAGAAACAGGAGACATTATACAAATTTATATGAGGTAAGTACTTGCCAATAGGTGTTTATAGGTTACGGCATCTAAATGTATTTACTAACAAAACATTGTTTACAGAGTGACACATAGAAAGATAATTTTTATAGAATAAAGAGTAAAATGTATCCTTTTTAGGGACTAACTACACAAATATATTTTTATAGAATCAAAATTAGCTCCAATAATCTATAGGAGGAGTAGTAACTAGCTAATACATACCTTTGAAGCACGGTTTGAAGGAAACTCAACAGGACAAATGCAGACTTCTCCAATTTTGGCAGCACACTCACTGATTAACATAAATTATGAATTCTGCGTGTAAAATATAATGTAACCTAATAAGGAACAGCTGTCTTTTTATTTCAATTTAAATAATCTTTCAAATATGAAAATAACGCAACTGAAGCATACCATGAACCTAAAATCATAAATGGACGAAGCAATACTATCAAAAATTAAGTTATAATTTAATTGCACGAATTATGGCAGATTCCAGAAAAAAGACTGCTGTCAACTGTCATTTTAGGATCGAATCGCACAGATAACATGACATTAGTGGACTAGTCCTTTATTCCATAGTCTAAGGACTAGTCACACCCATATTAAATGGAGACTGTCAGCTGTCAGTGATTATAAATCATTTTGAAAGATTCACCCGCTATCTAGCATTAATTAATCGACTAAAGAATAGTCGATTAATTAATGCTAGATAGCGGGTGACTTACACATAACCAGTTGGGCTATAAACTAATGATCATTTTAAAATTTCGAACCTTTTTTTGAAGCAATGTCAGAAGACGTAAAAAGTTGCTTTCAAATGTCATATAGATAAAATGTAAATAAAATATCGGCTTTTATCCAAAGATTAACATTGATCGACGATTGAAATCCTTGCTTATATCTATAATTATTGTTTGTGTTACAATTTTAACAGCAGATATCAAGAAATGCCCGCAGAACCACCTTGTGTATGCAGTAATCCAACTGATTGCGACGTAAATACTCAATTATTTGTCATTTTCTTTTTTTACAATTATTCTTTTTAGTCATGGTCATGATATATGAAGAAGGTAAGACGGAGAGAAGGTTCAGATGTGACGCTTAAAATGCCGCTCAAAACTTATGCGTACTTCGGAAATAGAATAGCTTATGGTTAACATAGATTAATTTTAAAACCTACTCCCTCCGCCCTTCGTCAGCGTAATGCAGAGCGTATTCTCCAGTTGAAAGTTGAAAGCCAGCTGGCCACACAAACTGGGAAGTGATCAAGCGGGAAACGAAATATGAACTTTTGTCGATTTGTAGATGGTTTCGTTTCGTTAACCAAGAAAGCAGCTTTAACCCATCGCTGGTTATCTTATATTACTCTTTGGTTTCTAGCTCGGAGTGCCTCGGAGCATAGTTTTGCAGCAAAACTATGCTCCGAGTAGTCCAATGTAGGCCGTACAGCGCAACTTACAAGAATTCAAGAAGCTTCTCACTGTGAATCAAAAATAAATTAACATTGCCAAATTATACGAAAAACAATAAAATCTTTCTTATTGCAACTTACACACACATACCATAGCTTCGAATTCTTTTAGTAGGAATCTGGTGTTAGAAACTTAGAATAATTTTTCATTTTAAAAGCTGGCAACACTGATCACGTCTTTTGTGCAAGGCTAGTGCATGTTACGGATTTTTGGGGCTATCAAACCAAATTAGAACGAGAATTCCATTAGGAAAAAACTAGAAAGTGTAACTGAATTCGTAACGATTTTTCGAATCATAACATGCTTATGGAATTAACGGATGAACAGGAACTAAGTGATAGCGGAATGGAGTCTTTGAGTGCTAGCAAAGATGATACCCCAGAGCGGAGACCCGAAGATTTTTTCATAACCCCTTCAGTATGTACGAATAGCTGATAATGAAAATTAGAACAAGTGCTAGGTTATAATGATAATAATTTGATTACAGCTAGGATCATCGCCCAGCGCCGGGACACCCATTAGTGGGCCACCTATTGGAATTGGTGGGCCCTTTGCTGGCCCACTAAAAGAATATGATGATGTGAGTTTTTTTTTATGATAAAGGCTTAAATAAATATTGAATTAAGAAAATTTTGTGTATGTTTGAATAATTATTATATTTGTTCTAGGAACCTGATGAAACCTTATCTGAAAGGTTATGGGGACTGACTGAAATGTTCCCAGAGTGTGTTCGTACTTGCACTTACACTTTAACCACAAACACAGTGTAAGTTAACACAATCTGTCTTATTACAAAACAATGTTAATTTTAGACATGGTTTAAATTAAAGTACCACCTTAATTTTTGTATTAAGAACTTTTTACTTATGTCAGAAAAAGGCCAGAAATATAAAAACAGGCCATGATGTTTTAAATTTGGTCTAAAGATAAACATTGTTTAGTAGTCATCATCATCATCATGATATCAGTCTATAGAGGTCCACTGCTGAACATAGGCCTCCCCCAAAGAGCGCCAACCATTGTTTAGTAATATGATTGTTTTTTATGACTTTAACCTGATTGGCAACAGCGGTGGTGCTACATTCTAGTAAATAATTAAATAATTGGATTAAATAACAATCCAGTTTGTTACTTTTATTTCATTCTAGTTTGTAAATTACTGATTATGTCTATGTATGTAATAGTGATTGTTATCTAAGTCAATGAAGCAAGTAGATCATGGTTGTCCAATCTGAGAGATTCACCTTATTTAGTTATGTTAATAAATTTTGTGCTGTTTTGTACAGGTCTGGAATGAAATCAATTTACGGACTATCTCGCTCAGTGATGTGGGTGGTGGCCAGTTCATCCGTCATTCTCTTCGCTCCAGTCATATTTGAAGTAGAGAGAGCTCAAATGGCTGAAATGGAAAAGTCACAACAAAAACAGGTTAATATTTTTTACATGAGCCCTGAAAACAATTGTCGCCTTATTATAAAATAAAGTCTTTGCTTAAACTAGGTTTAACCTTTGAGCCAGTTTTTGAATATCAAACTTTATTTCTGTGAAGTTTTTAATACAAAAATTGGCTCAATGGTTTAAACCTGGTTTAAGCAAAGACTGTCTTAAAATAAAGCCTTTGGTGTTATTCAACTGTTCTAATTTATTGTTTTGTTTCAGGTCTTGCTAGGGACCAACACAGCCCTGTCAGGCCCAATGCCGAACATGCCACCCATACCCCGATAAATTGATAATCCGACTTAAACAGCACATTAATTGTAACCTGTTTGACATCTACGTTATATAAAGGAAATATTCAAATATCACCCTGAATGCTTTAATGTTAGTGTATTAGTTAAAAATTAGTAGGTACCTACTTTAAACATGATTTGAAGTATTTTGTATTGGGGATAACAACATGCAATTAACTGAACTGTACATAAGTCCTTACATTTAAATACCCAATTGCATTTAAATCAGAATTATTATAAATGTTGACAAAATAATCAAATTACTGTTTAAATAAACTCTTTTAATTGTATTAAAATAAGTTGCATTTTCTCTTATTGTCTATTGTTTTTCTGTTCCTAAAGGTTGCAGTATGTTAGTCAATGGGTCTAATTTTGTAATTAATGATTGGTTAGTAAAATAGCCATTTGATTTGTGAAAAACATTTAATAGGTGATGCTTTGTTATTAGAATAAAATAATGTACTGTTGAAGATGCATTTTTTAATCATCTGAATGTTAATAGACAAAAATGTGGCAAAATTGAAAAAGTAATACATTGTAAAATTAATTAACCAAACACTGTTATCATTTTATTCATGTAAGTATGAAGAAGATATATTTCAAGGCAATCATCATAGTTTTCAGCCAAAAGATACAGTGGGCCCCAAGCATCAACATAATATAGCATAATTTGATTTAACATTCTTTCATTGTAATAATAAATACCCCAATCACCTGTTAGACTTTAGACCTAGGTCTAAAGTCTAACAGGTTATTGGGGTATTTCATAAATATAGGTAACATAGTAGAATCATTGATATAAAAAAAAATAGTGTAGAAGAAGCTGCACTGCATCTAAACATTGTCTCGAGTGTCAGAAAAGGTCCGCGGTAAGGAAAAATGCAGTAACATATTATGCAGTGTGAGGATAAAGTTTTATTTGGAGCATAATTCTATCGTTCAAGGAGGGCATTTATTTTTTTATTAATGTGCCTGATTAAAAAGATCACTCGACCACGCTGATTCAGTGATCTTATTTAATTCGGTTTTAGTAAATAATTGCCCTATCTTCGACATATCGTTCCTCAAGCCACGCCTTCAACAAATCTAAAATGATAGTTTCTTGTCTTTTTCTTATCTGCCCCTTTCGGTTAGACGTTAGACGTTGTAGTCCCAAGCGCGACTGCCGAACGCGGAGTCCAAGAATCGATTTCCAGATAGGGTCAAGAGTAGGTAGACCCCACCCCTGGTGGAAGCTGGAGTCGGATCTATAATGAATGCCTCGAAAAGAACGCTATACACGACCATGAACCTGTGCCTGATCTCCCTTCTCGGTCGTATCGGATAAATCGGATTCCCATTCCATCGGACTAATAAAGAAAAAGAAGACCCGAATCTGTAGAATCAATATATTATTCAAGTGCACAGCCAGGATCATTTTTTTTATCGTTTACTTTTTACCTACCTACTGAAAATGGACCCGTCATAGTATGAATAATAAAAATGTGGGACTGTGAAACTGCAACCACGATGCGATTGCCTGACTCTTTTCCCTTAGTATCTAGATTGTTGCACGATGGCACGGGACACCGATTTTAACGCAATCACACAAAATACTTATTTCGTTCATCGGTTGTGCGAAGCTGATGGTGAAAGGATTTTCTAGGAGTTGCGATAAAGACGTGGTGCTCTTTTTATTGAAACATACCCTAATTTTCTTATTTAAGCTGTGGCTTAAGATTCGTCATACTCTAAAAATACCTTATCTGTGCAAAATAGTTTAGGGATGCCCAAAAAAGTCTGTTGTATCGATATATCGCATCGTAACCGTATCGTATGCGTTTGTATCGATACGCGATATTATCGTATCCCTTTGTATCGATATATCGCATCGTAACCGTATCGCTTGGGTATATCGATTGGGTAGGTTATTTCGTAGGTAAAATATTATTATAACCCTAAATATATCGTAAACATTAAAGAAAGACATACCTTTCTTTAATTTTTACAATATTTATTGTAAGTTATAAAAGAAAAGTGTTTATATGTATAAAAGGTTGGTGTATTTATTTTAAAAAATCACAGTTGCCACTTATCAGCACTTAAATTTATTCTTTCGCTGTATGAAATCAGTGTAAATACATAAATAACTCTAAATAATCCCGACCTCTGCTTATTACGAATAACAACATTATGTCTAAAGGTTAGGTAATAGGTAGGTATAATATAAACAAAAATAAATAAATTTTAAACCAAGTTATAGTTTGATACGATACGTTAATGCGATATTTTTTTGGGATACGATATATCGAGGCGCATCGTATGGCCAAAATATCGTATTAAATATCGATATATCGTATAGTGCTGTATCGATATTTCGATATATCGCATCGTATTGGGCATCCCTAAAATAGTTTAACTCAAATGTCATTTCACCTGACACCTTTTTTTACTGAGTACCAATGTATTTTCATAAATAAATCGTTGTAAACATGGCTAATACAGGCTTATTGCCGTTTGTTCGCGGTGTAGACTTTACTTGTAACGATTTCAGCGTAAGTGTTGTAAGAATTTGTCGATACGTAGTCCTATCTATTACGGATGATATCATATCCCTAACCTTTCATAAAATGGGTCTAAATATTTTTCTTACTTGTAGGATGACAAATTCCCCGATGCTATTCGGTACATGACTGGTCTTCAATGGCTACGACTCGACAAAACTAATCTGACTGATATTCCCGAGGAATTAGGCAAGTTAATGAAATTGGTAAGTAGGCCTTTTCACTGCAGCAACTATTTGAAAACTTTTTATATTTCTGTTGATAATTGAATGAACAAAGCAACAATGACCTAACAGTCTTCAGTCTTGCGAAATCTACAAACTTTACTTTTACTTAGCAATAACCCAATTCCTTTCAAAAATTAAATTCCAAATTCTTATTGATACAGACCAAAAATTTATTAGAAATAAGTAGCTAAGCATTGGAAGGTTTCTTTGCTCGATAAGTTTTTTGTAATTTTACCATACAAACTTTTTGTAAGAATAAAGTATACAGAAAAGTTCTAATATGAACCTCATGACAATATCACAACTTTATCACATAACAAAAACTAGCTGAATAAATAAAATGTTTAAACATGCCTTTTTTTAAATCACAGGAGAATCTATCATTGAAGAAGAATGGTCTAGAAAAGTTATTTGGTGAGTTAACGGAACTGAAATGTTTGCGGTCACTGAATGTAAGGCACAACAAAGTGAAGAGCTCTGGAATCCCGGCTGAGCTCTTCAGGCTAGAGGAACTGACCACCCTGGACCTGTCACATAACAGACTGAAAGATGTTCCTGAAGGACTGGAGAAAGCAAAGTCTTTGCTGGTCTTAAATCTCAGTCATAATAAGTAAGTTCTACCATTGTTGTACTTCTTTACTGAAAAGCTTTGTTATCTCCACAGAATATAAATCAAAGTCACTTCCCACTGCCTGTATGCTTCAATCTTTTAAACTACACAACAGATTTTAATGCAGTTTTCATCAATAGATGAGTGATTCAAGAGGAAAGTTTATATATAGAGTTAGTATATACATGGCACCTGTGTGAAGCTGGGGTGCATCCCTAGTTATTGATAAACAAAACTAGAAAAAACAATGTACAAATGACGTTAAAAACACAAAATTAAAAAAAAATAACAACAATCAATCAAAATTTCCATTAGTACTTTTGATTGATTGTACCAAATTTAATTATACCTGCTGCTAAAACAAACATGACCTAATAAAAAGTCAGCCAAATAGACAAGGATAATGTTTTACATATTTCTGCAAACGCACAGCCAATGAAGTGATAAGAAATTTGTGTCAACCAAGCCTGTTTTTTATGTTAATTTAATTGATATTGTCAAACCTGTACATTTTAACTGTTATTTCAGAATTGAGAGCATACCACCGACTTTATTTGTGCAACTGACAGATCTATTGTTTCTGGACCTGTCTCATAATCTACTGGAGACTTTGCCTCCTCAGACAAGGAGGCTGGCGAACCTGCAGACTCTTATACTTAATGATAACCCACTTGGAGTTTTTCAATTGAGGTGAGATAATTTTAATATGAGTCTTAAAACTAAGATTCTTTTAATGACATATATTTTTTGTAAAAATGAAAATATCTACCATCTATATTAGTTTAAAAAACTAATGTTATCTTGATTTCTTGTTGTGATGTTTAATCATCTAAAAAAATAAAAATAAAATATGATTGTTTTCCAATAACTGTTTTGAACTATTTCACTAACAAAGGATAAGAGATCTTTTGTTAGTGAAAAATCACTTTTAAATG
The DNA here is from genome assembly GCA_949316365.1 of Hoplodrina blanda. NCBI lineage: Eukaryota > Metazoa > Arthropoda > Insecta > Lepidoptera > Noctuidae > Hoplodrina > Hoplodrina blanda. The sequence continues at coordinate 11,317,971 of OX438592.1, forward strand.
ATGGAAAATGTTTTGTCTCTTATCTTTTGTTAGTGAAATAGTTCAAAACAGTTATTGGAAAACAATCATAATTCAAAATAGTTCAAAACAGTTATTGGAAAACAATCATAATTTTTATTCACTAAAATCCTGAAGTCTTAATATAATCCCTCATTTTCAGACAACTACCCTCCCTTCAGAGTTTGGAAGTGCTTCATATGCGCAACACACAAAGAACCCTGGCCAATCTGCCTGCATCTTTAGATACCCTGTCAAACCTGTCTGATGTAGACTTATCCAAGAATGCCCTGACCAAAGTACCTGATGCCCTGTATTCACTGCTCAGCCTCAAGAGACTAAATCTTAGTGATAATGAGATCACTGAGGTGTCTTCAGGTAATATGCTACTTGATACAAGGCATATTAAAAACTTGACTATAATTTTACTGGTCATCCCTATATGGCCCTGAGAGGTGGACTTATAGACCAGTCTGTTATACAATACAATTACTGGTCATAATTTATTCTTGTTTGCATCCATCCAAAAACCACCACCTTATACTCACAATGTATTTTGTTGTATGCTCACTTCAAAATTTCCAGTCTAATTCTACATGCAAAACCTTGTAATTGGCTTCCTGACAACTATGGTTTTACTTTTTATTTAGTTTTTTAAGCTGTAAGTCTTCCATTCTTCATTAAATAAATAAGTTGTGTAAACTATGTTTCTGACTTTAAGCAGAAAGGCAGAACAGTTTTAAAATAAAAATAAAAATTGGTTACTAGGTTCTGTCTACATGAATGAAGTTTACTGGACACAGATAAAGTCGTAAACGAATAAGTAGCTCATGTTCTTGTTTAGATCCTAAGCTACCTCTTTGTCCAAATGTCGTGACAATTGGTATAGTGGCTTTGCCATGATAGGGTAACAAACGGAGTTTCCCTCGCATTTATTATATTAATGAGTATTGAATTAGGTTTGTTTAATATGAAATGTAAAGTAATCATGGAACTTTAAACACATTTGCTTTAAAAATGCCCAGTAAAGTTATGATTTTATCTTTAAATATTGGTAAACAAGTAGTTGAACATCTTTTATGTACACTATCTACAAGAATGTCATTGTTTGTTGCTGTCTTTGTGATAAGAATCTCCTGCTTAGATAAAGTAGATAACCAAATCTTTTACTGGACAACAATTATGTAACTTAAAATAGCTTGAGAATATCCCTTTACAACTGCGTTTTTTTTTAACTAAGAGGATAGATGACCTACTATTTTTTTTTTTTGTAATATTCACCATCTTACTTCTTACACTATTATAAATGCGAAAGTTTGGATGGATGGATGTTTGTTACTCAATCACTCCAGAACGGCTGAACGGATGTGGATGAAATTTGGCGCAGCGGTAGATTATAGTGTGGAATAGCATATGGCTACTTTAGGCCACGGAAAAATTAACGGTTACCGTGGAATAAAATATCAATGTTGACGCGGACAAAGTCACGGGCAGAAGCTAGTACATTAATTAAAGATTTTAGAAGAACAATTGTTTTTAGCGAATATAGACGTTTTATACCCACTGGAAAGTATATTTTAAAATATCTAATGAGTAGAAGCATAAACTATCTTTATGAATAAAGATTGATCAAATAAGAATTTTCATTGGTATTCATAATTGTATGATGCATATTGAAATCATGCACACATATAGTCATGTTTTCACTTGTGCGTTTGCATGTCCATTAGCAATTACTTCCAAGTTATGCTTTCTATTTTACTATGCCTTTGCTCAATTACACATAACGTTCTCAATTACGTTTGCGCTATACAAAAATATGTATTACTCAATTGGAGTTTTATCAGCTCTATTCAATTACTAGCTGCTGCCCGCGACTTCGTCTGCGTGAACCCAAGTGACTGTCCAGGTGTTCCAGATCTTCAAATTTATTCTCTCAACAGAAAATGCTCATCACATGGATCAATTTTTGCTATGGTGCCATTTTTGTATCTCTTGTAGTTTAGCTGGTCTGTTGCTGTTCTGCATCAGGTGTTCAAGTTTCCAAGATAAATTATAGTCTATATGTTGCCCAGACTTAATACCTATATAACAAAAAAAAAACATTCAAATCCGTCCAGTACTTTTTGAGTTTATCCCGGACATACATACAGACAAACAGACAAAAATTCTAAAAACTATAATTTTTGGCTTCGGTATCCATTGTAGATCACACCCTAAGTATTCTTTAAAAAAAAATATTCAATGTACAGTTTTGACTTTCCTACCATTTTATTATATGTAATAGATTTAAGAGACTTTCTCGACAGCGCGCTACATACAAAAGAGTTTAGTCATTATTTTGGTCAATGGGTAATTAACTTAATGAAATTTTGAACATAGGATAAGGGCACTAAGTTCTAGGCTCATTGCAGTCTCGTTTCATTGACATGGACCCTCCCCCCCCCCGTCTTCAGATTTATCCTAAGGTTAACAAAACAGCGAAACATTGGACGATTCAATAGTAACTTTAACATGTAATTAGCATTTATCTAGTTATGTAGGAACGTTTTAATCAGTAGGTATAGGCTCAATGAGTCGACACTGCACTTAATGCACATCCTGCTCTAGATTATACCACCTATATTCATTGATAATTTTACACATGAACATCGATACCGCGCAGGTTTCATGTTTTTCATCAGCTCGTCATTAACTGGTTGTTAACTTAGAAATAGTTGGTCTAAAATGAAATTATCTGCAATGCTTGTCTGTAAAAATCTCCCTTGGTGAATTTTGGTGAAGTAAATGTGGGGAGCTGCTATCCCACCAATGATAATTCACCGAGGGGGATTGTTGCAGAATAAACTCTATAATTATACTATAGTGTGGCCATTAGTGCTGTGCACTCCCTGAGGTATGCGCGGCGAGGTGGGGGGCGAAGAAAAAAGTGCATGAGTTCACATGAGATCGATATTGTCGGACTGATCTTACGATATCGGTTTACAATATTTTATGTAAAGCTTTAATATTGGCGATTCCAGACTTATATTAATTACAATTCCAGGTTTCCTCACGATGTTCTCCTTCACCGATGTCAGAGATCCAAGATAAACTTTAGAAAGTACATTTGAATTGAAAATTGCCTCCGCTACGATTTTGGCAATATTCGCATCACTATTCTATTCAAAGCTTTTTGTCTACTTTTCTTTTCTTAAAATATTCGACCATTTTAAAAATGACGGTCTTGACATCACGAGATAACGCACGACCCATCTTTGAATATTTATCTCATGTGCGTCTGACATAGACAGTCCGCTACAAACAAATGCTAGCTACCGCCGTGAGCGTCGGCGGCAGACTGACAGAGCGCAGCAGCCGATTCTCCCCCTCGTCTCGCCGCGCGCATACCTCAGGGAGTGCACAGCACTAATGGCCACACTATAGCCTATCATTGTCCTACTGCTGGGCAAGCATCTTTTCATTTTTGTTTAAGGCATACAGTCCAGCTTTCCTCGCGATATTTTGCTTTACCGTTTGATGCTCTGATGTCCACAAGAAACTTAGGGTCTGTTTCACCACCTTCAAATAAGTTCCAATTAAATTATTAGACTGATTATAACAATTATTTGTGTTCCAATTTTGAATATATCTGGTGAGTACTGACTATTAAGAGGTGGTAAAACAGGTTCTATTCTGTCAAATGGGAGCAAGGTTTACAAAAAAACGGTCCACGTTCTGTTTCAAAACTATCCATATAAAAGCTTTACCAAACAAAGAATAAAACACGTGTTCAGACACTTGATACGGCGTAAATGTGGCCATTGATGTTCCGGTCGTGACCACGGCCACCCATCCGTGGCCTAGGCCGACCTTACAAGTACCCACACCACATGTAAGTAATCCCTGTGAGTCAACTAGTGACCTGCAACGCTTTTGCGCTGCTTTGGCTGGCAGTGGTGCAAATGTAATAATATTTGTGAGTTTCTCAAAAGTGATTAAAAAAAGTCCTTGCATGCTAAAGGTCGGTTTACACCGGCGAGGTCAGGAGCAGATTGGATGTGCAAGAATTGAAATCACGCTGAACTTTTTACTCCGAAAGATTTCCATCCACTCCTCGCCCCGCCAGAGTGAAACCTTCATCGTTAAATTGCGTATTCTTTGTTCTCAAACATGTACTAAATCCTAATTCCTTCGTTTTTAAAGTAAGCGTCAGTAGATAAACATTCATAAATACCTCTCCGAATTTGTGATGCCCTTTTCATGACCTAATTGAAATTCCATTGACGGATATGTTACGAAAGTTTAAAAGTACGATTAAAGGTAAAAATATTTCAGCTATGGAAAACTGGCAAAAACTCGAGAGTTTGAACTTGTCCCGCAACAACCTGACTGTGTTACCGGCGTGTCTGTGCAAGCTTCAGAACCTAAGGAGACTGCATGTCGACGACAATAAGCTGGACTTCGAAGGCATACCGTCGGGCATCGGGAAACTGGGCAGTCTGGAAGTGTTCTCAGCTGCTAACAATGTGTTGGAGATGATTCCTGAAGGACTGTGCAGGTAGGCACATTTTAACTTTGTAACTAGTTTCTGTCTACCCTCATGGGCTCAAGGTGTGAGTTTATGTATAGTCAACAAAAGAGATACGTATGCAGGGTCGTCAGAATATAGTTAGAAGTTTTTAATTGAAAAAGAAGATGATAAGCAGTTCATTAATTAAATTAAGTTTTAATCAAAGACATCCATCGATTTCTAAGAAAACTTCCACTATATAGTACGACCGTGGTCACTTAGCTCTTTTGTTGACCGTCTGCCCGCCACTTCGGTTGCGTGGATGTTATTAACCAAATCATAAAATAATGTCTATGGGACTCGGCGATAACGTAGCTTTCTATCAGTGAAAAGATCTTTTGCTATCGGGCCAGACTTCCAGAAGGAACTTTACCTCTTTTCATTATTAGTATAAGTTAAGACAAAGTACAAGTGACAGAGACAGATGACAGCATAGTATTTACGGAGCGAATACCTTTAAAAAATCGTTACATTTGAAAATTCGAAAAAAAAAAAATAACGCAAATCAATCATGTCATTAAATAATGATCGCATGAATTAAAAATAATGTTTCAATGACAAAATGTAGGTTAACTTCAACAATAATTTGGGGCATTTCCAAAAATAAAGAGGTCAAGAACCATATGCCTCGTTATTCACTGTCTCTCACCACATTTGTTTGGTCATTGAAAAATGGCCGACATTGAAAAATAGCGTTTATGTATTTACATCGTTATGTTAGCATAGATATAGTACTCGTATGTTTTTACATTAATCACCTGTCCGTTAGCCGAATGTGGTGAAACTAAAATAACCACTTTAATTATTCCATTAAAGGGAATATTTTACGCATATTATAACTTGATATAAAAAAACAAAAAGAAGTATACATATTATATGTGCACTCGAAAAACATAACACCTTCTGGCGCAGTCGGGTAAAAAAACACCCGTCTTCCAAAAGTACAAAGTGAAAAATTACCTTATGTTCGGAACAACAATAGGGTAGATGACACCACAGTCAATTGACGTACTTTTTATGACCTGTCAAAACGCGATTGTCCCATAGATATTGTACGGCAAAAAATAACTGTGACGTCACTTTTGAATAGACTCAATTGACTAACTATTTATTAATTTGAAAGCAATTCAAAATCAAATTTTACAGTTAATTGAAAATTAATCAAGTTTCCAGGGCTAAAATAAAGTGTTTCTTTAAAGAAGTTATGTCTTGGAATTATTGGTAAATGCTGTCATCTTCCCAATTATTATAGGACCTTGAATTTTAAATTTTTAAAATCCGTCCACATCAACTTATAAAAAATCGACCATATTAAGTACAGCCCTGTGCTGCAAATATGTTACCACATGATCTATTAACATGGAAAATCACACTAATTCTTCAACAGCCGTGTTTAAATAATAAATCCTCTAGTTTTACACACATCGTTTCTAGTATGTAAGATCATTCATTGAAATATTTCTTTCACTCGATGGCTGTCATGCTACATAAAAAAATTAAGATGTTTTTCGCTCTTGAATAGATTATTGCGTGTCTTTTATGTGTTGTTTGTGACAAAAGTCATGTGATTCATAGAAAATAAAGAATTTCTGGCAGCTAGGATGGTTAATGATTTATTTTTGTACACACATTACTGATACTTTATTTTGAAAGAAAATATTTTGATACATTTTTCTTAACATATTTACGTTAATTGCTAGAAGGAACATGTTATGTAATGAAGCTAAATAAGATTGATGTAAGGGCGTGCGATTGAAAAGGTCTACAATCAACATCACTTTTAATTAAAGAAAAACAACAGCTGTTTGCATTTTGATTGTGTTGTAGTACATTTAGTTGTGCTATGATTGGCTTACGATGACGCGACCGAATTCTTTTCGAATATTCGACCTAAACAGTAACATCATTTATTTGTACACAGATGTGGCTCCCTTAAGAAGTTAAACCTAAGCTGTAACAAGCTTATCACATTACCCGATGCCATTCACCTGCTGAGTGACCTGGAAAGTCTTCAACTGCACGGTAATCCTGATCTGGTGATGCCTCCGAAGCCGGTGGAGCGGGCCAGGGGCGCTGGACTGCAGTATTATAATATTGACTTTTCGCTGCAAGCTCAACTGCAATTGGCTGGCGCTGCAACCAATGAGCCGACTACGCCTAGCAGTAAGTATTAATTAGCTTTATAACTGTGACTTCCGTTTACGAAAAAGCAGGAACTTTTACAGTTTATAAAGGCATGTAAAAATAACAGAAGGGCAACGACCATACAGCCTATAGACGCCTAATACACGATCTAACGCACGAAAACTATTCTGCCAACTTGCTGAGGTACTAGGTACACGAAGGGGACGGGGTACTGCGTTCTGATTAACTAACTCAAGGTCAGTGCATGTTTACGGCTCACAGGAGTGGTCGAAACTAATACGAACTTAGTGAGTGACGACGGTTATAAGACTTTTATGCCTAATGTGTCGTTGGAAACTGGTCTTGAACCTTGGCCCTTGCTCTTCCAGTTGAATTGAGTTTCTCCTTTATCACTCGATGACTCAATACACTGAACGCCAGTTTCATAAAATTAAGATAGGGACAATCTACCAGATATATTAATAATGATAAATTAAAACTGGTAACTTTACTAAGAAATAAATTGCTAGATATTTTTTCCGGGGAAGGTGATAGTAGGAGTAGGCGTGGCCTTTGATGAAGTGAATTGTCCGCTGATGAAAGAAGTTTTCAGGATTAGGTAATTATGACAAGATTAACAATGACACAATCATACAGGTGTAAAATCGGACCCTATAGCGCGTAAAATGCGCTTGCGTCGAGGCCGTGCCGAGCCCGAACAACGCGACTCTGCTGTAATCCTCCGCGGTATGCAAGAACAAGTCAACACTCAGCACAACGACCAGAGACTTGAACAAAGAAACTCAGAGCTCAAGTAAGTAGAATATACCAATTTGAATATGAATATGTGACGGAACTCGGATCATTTGGTTTCCTTCATATTTGTTGAGCTAAATGGTGCCTATCTGGACGTCATGTTCGTGAACGGACGCCGTCAGTTGGGACTGGGCATCTCTTTAGCTGCTTCGATAATGTTAATTTGTTTTCAATCGTTTTTATTATTATTATATTTTACTCTAGACCTCTTATAACGTGCACAATCCGTTACTTTGTTCTCATATGGTACCCGTAGATTTAACATGAATGTATAATATAAATTTTTATTCATCCTGGATTTTAAGTCTAGAGTAATAATATTTTAACTTGATATAAATATCAGTCGTGGCCATGACGGACCGTTTCATTCTTTGGATAATCTGATTCTTTATGACGCGCATTTGAAACGGCCCCAAATAAACGTGTAGTAAACAAATCTGACGGCATAAAACTAAAAAAACGGAACTTCCTTCCCGTCTAGTTAATAAAAATGTCGATTTAATTTTTGAGAAGAAAAATGAGAAATCGAGTTTGTCGATTTTTGTTAGCTGAAATCGTCCTAGTCTGCGGTTGTTTCGTTCGCGCGCGGTATCTCGATACGGGGGCAGTGCAACAGCGATACATAATGTGTCCAATACCTATTTTTTAAATCACTCCTCGCGTGTCAATTCCTCTTAATATTGAAACTGAATAATGACGATGCGTCTATTTGTAAATGAATACGCTGTTTGTGTTTACTTGAACGAAATAGATACGGTCGTAGGGAATGAGGAAAAGGGCTAGAAACGACCACGATACGATCAGTGGCGTAGCTACCAAGGTGCTAGCCGGTGCCGTGCACCCCGGCCCCCAAGCACACGGGGCCCTCGGTCAGCAAAACTCAAATTGAACTAACTAAAACTTCTCCCACGTTTGGAATGTAAATAAAAGAGGTTGCAATACGACTTAAACATGGCAATTCATTTAAAAAAAAAACAGGAGAATACCTTGGGGGACTTTGGCCACCTGTATATTTATATTTTGACTTGATAAAACCTAAACAGTGTTCTTAGGGCCCCAGTATTTTTTTTTTGCTGTGGGGCCTTTGCCTGCCTAGTTACGCCTCTGGATACGATAGAAAATACCATTACTATTATGTTTATTTTACCTTACGTTAAGATAGATTGAATTGACTCATTGTTCTTATGGTGAACCACAATAGTAAATAGAGTGTATTATACTATATTATAGGCCGAAGCGTTGGGACGAGAGTCTGGAGAAGCCCCCACTAGACTATTCAGAGTTCTTCGACGAGGACACTGGACAGACACCCGGTCTCTCTGTGTGGGAGATCGAGAACTTTATACCCGCGCCTGTTGACGAGGTAATGTTAGATATTTTCTGATCTATCTATCTTATCTATACATTAAATGAATCCCTATTTCCCTTGGTCACGGCATCACACGTGAACGGCTAAACCAATTTCACATTTTTTTTTTGTGTTTGTTATTGTAAGGAGAAGTTTTTTATGAAAGAAAATTAAAAAAATATGGCGGTACGAAGTTCGCTGAATCAGCTAGTACAGTACTGATACTGAGTGCAATAAAAATGATTAGATTTAAAAACCGCACCACATCATAGAGATAAATTGATGTTGTGCAGTTTTTTAAATTGAAAATATGTAGTTTATTTGTATGTTTTTCAAATGAATCTTTGTACATAGTATAAAACAAAGTCGCTTTCCGCCGTCCCTACGCTTGAATCTTTTTAACTACGTAACGGATTTTAATGCGGTTTTCATTAATAGATAGAGTGATTCAAGAGGAAGGTTGGTATCTGCATTGCACCCATGCGAAGCCGGGGTAGTTCGCTAGTTTTTTAATAAACAAAGGTATTTTGACTTGTAGAAGAAAGAAGGTTTTTGTGTTTGTTTATAAAAAAAACACGTTTTTATTTGTATTTTTCTTCTTGTAGGTAGCGCACGGCAAGTTTTTCGAAGGTGATTGCTACATAGTGTTGAAGACGGCCATCGAAGAGCAAGGTCAGCTGTCCTGGGATATACACTTCTGGATCGGGTCAAAGGCCACTGTAAGTAGACATGATCATAACAATATGACTAGTGCTATAAATTGTAATAGTTTTGTTTTTAATAACTTACTAAAACAAATTTTATAAATTATATAATAGACTGCCTTTTTGGTCTAGTGGTCGCTAAGCGCGACTACTGAGCATGAGGTCTTGGGTTCGATTCTTCGGTCGGTCAAAGTGTTATTGGGTTTTTAGGAATTTCTCAGTAGTAGTCTCGGAGTCTGGATTTGTAACGGGTTGATGGCAATAGGCTCACCCCCTATTGCGTGGGATTTTTTTTTTCGGTGGTAAAAATCATCAAATGAGTCCGAGTTCCGCCCTGGGTGGGGCGGAAGGGACTGTCAGACTTTTACTGACTAAAAAACCACCCTGTTGCTTCTGTTGCCCTTTACGTTCCGGGGCCACGGGCCTGTTAAGACGTCCCGCATCCCCGGCAGGCGTTTGGCCCTATTGGGGCCCCGTCCCTGTGCTGACAGCTCTTTGAGGCGCGCGTAAAGCAGAACGCGCCGTCGACCCGGGCTTGGTCCTTTGGGGATTAGAGGCATTTATGTTATGTTATGTTATACTCTTTAACATTTGGACACATTGTATGTGCAGTTGGACAAAGCGGCGTGCGCAGCCATGCACGCAGTGAACCTGCGCAACCTGCTCGGCGCCAAGCGCACACAGCGTCACGAGCAAGCGGACGAGACGCCCGACTTCCTGGCGCTGTTCCCGATACCGCCAGTGTACATACAAGGCAGCCACACGCCTTCAGGATTCTTCACTGTCGATGACCCGGTGAGTAAATACATCGTCTATTGTAGCCAGTGAGTGTGTGTTTTCCTGACCCCACCTAGAAAGAAGAAGGTATTAGGTGTCAGGTAATGCAGGACTGCCTCGTTGGTCTAGTGGTCGGAAAGCGCGACTGCTGAGCATGAGGTCTTGGGCCCGATTCCCAAGTTGGGCAGTGTTATTAGGTTTTTTCATCAGGAATTTCTCGGTAGCAGCATCGAAGTCTGGATTTGTGCCCGATTGATGGCAATAGGCTCGCACCCTATTACATGGGACTTAAACATAACTGGCGTCGGGTGTAGCTACTAATGGGTACAATGTATTTTAATGTGTCTTTACATTTTAGGGTCAAAGGGTGCCGACGAGACCCTATTACTAAGCCTCTGCTGCCCGTCGATTTGTTAGTCAGCAGGCCATTTTTAAACCATAATAGGCAGAGACTTGAAATTTCTATTAAGTGTGTACTGCTTTGGCCGCTATAACAAAAAATAAAAACACAATAAAAGGGGATCAATTTTTCGAATTTCAGCTTGATAAGTAGAATAGTTTTCGAGATTTTAGCCGAACGTCCACCGCCGGCTAAACTAAGTTAGCTTAGCTCGCATAGTTGAGCCAGTATTTAATTTCACGTAGCTTAGCTGGCATAGTTTGCGGTGGATGCACATGTATGAAAAACTGGCTCAACTATGCGAGCTAAGCTAAACTAACTTAGTTTAGCCGGCGGTGGACGTTCGGCTTTTGTGTTTATTCAAGTAGTGAATGACCTTTCGTTTTTATATTATAAGATGTTGAACATTGTGTTATATTTATGTTGTAGCACTATGTCACTCGACTGTACCGCGTGCACGGCGTCGGTAACAGCATCCACCTGGAGCCGGTCGCAGTGGCTGCGGAGTCGCTCGACCCTCGCTACGTGTTCGTGTTGGATACCGGCCTGATTATCTATTTATGGTAAGTGCTATCATACCAATATGATCGTGATGACTGGATGTATGGATGGATGATAAAGGCGGCCTCTAGCATAAGATTGTATGTTCTTTCTTTACTAGGCAAGTACTAATGTGTCTTTTTCAATTCAATGTACTTTCTATTTTTTTTTTTACTATGTGAAGTAAAACACCGTGAAAATACCAGGGGAGCTACTATCTTTTAAAACAGTACAGTAAACACCCTAGTGTTTACTGTTTCTAAACCGCCTCAACTCCTCAAGAGCCTCTTTATATGGTTTGAGTGAGACAGTAATAGGCTGGTTATAAGTCCAGGTTTCCTCACGATGTTTTTCCTTCACCGATGTCTGTGATGTCCAAGATAAACTTAAGAAAGTACATATGAATTGAAAAAGTCACATTAGTATTTCCCCGGATTTGAACCCACAACCTCAAGCATGAGAGGCGGGTGCCTTGACCACTGGGCCATCACGACACATAAAAATTAATTAAAATAAATTAAATTTAAAAAAAAATAATTATTTTTTTATACAGGTATGGCAAAAAAGCGAAGAACACACTTAAGTCTAAAGCCCGTTTGTTCGCCGAGAAGATAAACAAAGAAGAGAGAAAGAACAAGGCAGAGCTGATTGCTGAGCCGCCCGGCAAAGAGCCGCACAGCTTCTGGGAGACCCTCGGATATGAGGGAGATGCTTATGTGCCGCAAGTAAGTAGATCCTATGGTATGGTTGAAATGGTGCTTTAAATAGTCATTTGTGTAGGTCGACATATGTAATAGGCCTCAATAACCTGGCTACGGAAAATGTATGATATTTAAAACCCTCTTTTTTTTTTCAAACGTTCAGAAACGATTTTAACTCGTTGACTGCGGGTGAACGCCACGCCAAGCCCGTAGTGCGGCTGGCTACATAGTTGGTGTCTTTGTTGTAGAAAAACACATACGTTTGTGTGTGCACCGCACTTGAGTGTTTTAGGATAAAAACACAACTGGTGTGTTTTCCCGCAGTCAACGCCTGCCACCTAGCCTGTCCACCAGATAAGTCGAGGTACTAGAAAGCAGTACATGCGTATGAGCACACTATGTCCAGAAACTGAGGGCACTTCGTTGGGTCTTACATCACAATCCTCTGAGAATAATTCAATATGTTACTACTGATTGACCTGCCTACACATTCGGACCATATAACGTAGGTCATACGTTTTCCCAGGAACACGTGGCAGACGAGTTCTCATGGGCGGGCGCACGTCTGTACCGCGTGGAGCTCGGCATGGGCTACCTGGAGCTGCCGCAGCCCGAGGCCACGCCCCTCGCGCGCGGCGTGCTCGCCACGCGCAACGTGTACATACTGGACGCGCACGTCGACGTGTTTGTGTGGTACGTACAGTCAACATGTAGCTTCCTGAACTGTGACATCAGCATTGCAGATTATTATTTTTTTTTTGGTGAATCTGGGATTTTGAAATTCTTCAAGAACCTAATAAAATCGGGATTCATTTTATGAAAGCAGGACTTAATAAAAGCACTAAACTAAGAACTTGATGGTTTATATATTCTTGTGAATTTAACACATATATAAACTCACGCCTTTTTCCCATGGGGGTAGGCAGAAACCACAGAACGCCACCTGCTACGATCCTTAAATAGGTACTCCTTTCGCCTCATCTTCGTTCATACATTTCGTCATAGAAGCACGCCGGTTACGAGTACTGCGCACTTGCCCTTTCTGAATAACCTCACCAATAAGGTCAGTGTAGGTCTTCCTAGGGCGACCCCTCCCTGCGTTGCCACTCACCTCTGCCATATAAATACCTTTTGTTAATCGTCTTCGACTCATCCTCTCAACACAATATATGACAATATTGTCCCATTAGGTTCGGCAAGAAGTCATCTCGCCTCGTCCGCGCCGCCGCTGTGAAGTTAGCACAGGAACTGTTCAACATGGTGACCAGGCCATCACATGCTCTGGTCACTAGGCTGCAGGAGGGCACTGAGACACAGGTACGAATCATGCCACAAGAGAAGATATAACAGACGCTATTATCATGTTAACGCTGGAGTTTAAGAATATAGCTTGGCTTTGCATCAGAGGCGTTTGTCAAAAGTATATTTATTAATTTATTGATTTACCTACAATTTTTAAACAGATACATAAAAAAATACAAGTCAAAAAGATTCAGTCTAAGTGTATATAATTTAACTAGAAGGAACATCAACCCACGTCTAATTATAATAGGTATTCATGTTTGCAGCGTCTACGGTTACGTTGGACATTCTAATATCAATATTTCAGAGCAAAGAATTTAATAGAAACTGTCTACGGAAATTGTATTGATTGTCGTATCACTAGGTATTCAAGACATACTTCTTGGGCTGGGAAGAAGTGATAGCGGTAGACTTCACGCGCACAGCCGAGTCTGTTGCGAGGACCGGTGCCGACCTCGCCAGCTGGGCCAAACAACAGGAGACCAAGTACGTGTATTTTTATACCGCTTTCCAAAATTCATCAAGAAAATTATATTTTATTTTATTTTAGTAATTTTCGGTACACTTTATATTCTAGTTTTTGCTCTCGACGTGGATGTCAAGTATAGGTCCAGTAAAACAGCCTGCCTATGACACTTGGCAATAGTGTAGTTTCTTCAGTGAAAGAATTTTTGTAATCGGACCAGAACTTCCAGAGATTACCTCGTACAAACAAACAAACTAACTTTACCCCTTTATAATTGGGTAGTTGACACTATTAATAAATAATTCCAAGACATAACTTCTTAAAAAAACGCTTTATTTTAGCCCTGAAAACCCGATTAATTTTCAATTTACTGTAAAATTAGATTTTTTGTGGCATTGAAATCAATAAATAGTTAGACAATTGAGTTGGCAAATAAGTGACGTCAAAGCGTGCTATTACCATACAAAATCTATGAAAGAATCGCGTTTTGACAGGTCATAAAAAGTACGTCAACTGATGGTGGTGTCAACTAGCCTATTATAATTTGTAACAGACAATTTACAATTTGGTGGGACAGCGGGGCTAGTTATAATAACATAATAATTATAATTTATATAAAAGGCAACCGCTACTGACTGACTGATCCATCAACACAGCTCAACCCACTGTGGATTGCGCTGAAATTTGGCACGCAGATGACTATGACGTAAGTTAACGCTACTAAAGATTATACAAAATTCACCCCCATGGGGATGAAACTGGGGTCCAAAGTTTGTATAGAGAAACAAGATTAGATCGCCAATGACCGAGATTTACGCGGTTAAAATCGTGAGCAAAAGCTAGTATTAGTATAAATAATTTCTAGAATAGTAATACTGCTCAAAACTTGGCTTCTAAACCTTTCCTCCCTCTAGGGCGGACCTCTCAGCCCTCTTCACTCCGCGTCAGCCAGCAATGGGTGCAGCCGAAGCCAAGACCTTGGCAGACGAGTGGAACGAAGACCTAGAGGCGATGGAGGCCTTTGTGCTGGAGGGCAGACACTTTGTTCGTCTGCCTGACAACGAGCTGGGAGTGTTTCACAGCTGCGACTGTTATGTGTTCCTGTGCAGATACGTGCTGCCCGCTGAGGTGAGATATTCTCTCAAATCAGTGTTATGAACTATGTAAGGATCCTCACTGTCCAGCAGTGGAGAGTGAAGGGTCAAATTACGATAAGATTTTTCAATGGCGGTAGATTAACTGCTGTTCCGAAGAGAAGCCGTTAGGAATCGGGTTGTATGGAGTCCTCGCCATTGCTCTCTAAGGCGAGCTAGTCGTACCAAGACTATAGCTTGGTCATCTGCCTACGTCCTTAGTGACTAGTATTCGTAATAATTATGGACTGTTGTGTCAGGACTTCCAGGGTCCAACGACACCAAACTTCCGAAATTATAGAGATCGGATCATACGGCGAAGTCGCAGTTTTTACAAAAATAATAAGATGATAAAAAAAGAATCTAAACTGAATGATATTTGTTAAAATTACAACATGCAATATTAACAAATATCATTTGTGACAAACGCAGAAAAAGTATGACTTAACAATCAATATGTCATACATAAAACAGATCAGACTATCTTCTTAACAGCCTGAAGACGAGACCGACGCCACAAACCCATGCGAACCCGAAGACACAGATTCCGAAGCTGCAACGTGGGTGGTATACTTCTGGCAAGGTCGCCGCGCCCCCAACATGGGCTGGTTGACCTTCACCTTCGGCCTCGAGCGCAAGTTCAAGCAGCTGTGCAAGAGGCTGGACGTGGTCAGGACACACCAACAGCAAGAGAGCCTCAAGTTCATGGCGCACTTCCATAGGAGGTTCATTATCAGGGACGGGAAGCGGAACCAAAAGCCGGTAAGTTGATTTTGGACTATTTATCCGTTCATTTGTTGAATTTTCAACCTGCCTTTTTGTAGCTGTAAAAATAAATACCAGCCTATTATTATCCTACTGCAAGGCCTCTTCTCAAACAGAGAAGGCACCGGCATTGATCACCGTGCTTCCTCTAGGCGGATTGGCCATTTCAGACTTTTATTACCTAATCCGAATTTCCTCACGGTGTTTTCCTTTAACGATGTCAGTGATGTCCAAGATAAGCTTAGAAAGTGCATATGATTGGAAAAGGCCACATACTCGCTGTCATGCAAGCTGTTGTACTTTGTGCAATTTATAAAAAATCTTGAGAGGTGTCAAGGGACACCCGGATGGAACGAAATTATATGAGAGAGAGAGAGAGAGTAGCAAAAAGTGTCATTACAACTTTTGGTCTCAATTTTTTCCGTCTAGCCCCCTTTCGCAACGCGCGATAAGGATCTTCGTTCCAATATCAACACTGACTCTTAAAACAGTGAAGGACACGTGAAGTCCACCAACCCACACTGGGCCAGCGTGGTGGAACACTTCCACTCAGAGAGAGGTTCGAGTCCTAGCAATAGGAACATTTTGGCCTGACATTTTTATGTGTAATTTATTTTTGTAAGGAGAGCGGACGGCAGCCGGTGGAGTTGTTTGAGCTGCGCAGCAATGGCTCTGCGCTGTGCACGCGACTTGTGCAGGTGAAGGCCGACGCCACACAGCTCAACAGTGCTTTCTGGTGAGTGAGCAGCTAAAGCATGTGAGACCAAAGCTACGATGCTTAGAATTTGGCCAGGCCATTTGATGGAGCTATTTGAGCTTGGGCTATTTGATTTTTGATGGAGTAGTCATTTTATTCATTCCTCTTTCTTTAACAATCAATGACGAAAGACGACTGACATTCAGTCAGGGCTAGTCACCTACCTTACCTGACCACCTTAGTGTGTTATAGTGATAGGACCATAATATCTAAAGATATTTCATTGTTACAGTTACATCCTGAATGTGCCTCTAGAAGGCGCTAACGACACGTCATCAGCCATAGTGTACGCGTGGATCGGTAACAAGAGCGATGCCGACTCCGCTAGACTCATTGAGCAAATCGCAGAAGAAAAGTTCAATAACCCCTGGGTTAGCCTACAGGTAAATAAAAAAAGAAGAAATAACGCTATAATACATAAAATAAGAAACAAGCTCTTATTAAAATTGTACTGGGTTGTATTTTTTCCAATGTCTGAGAGAGAAGGATTTTGCGATGTATTCCCGATAACACTATCTGTAACGGTCAAAAGTGTGCGCGTGCTATAGTCAAATATACGTAAATATAAAATGAAATCTAACCTGACATTAAATGTTAATTAAATATAATTTTAAAAGGTAAAAGAGCGAAAAATAATATTAGTATATTTTTCTATGACGAATCTTTCTTTTCTGTCAAAAACACAAAAAAAAAACAAATTAAAACTTCTTTCTTCTTTTTAACTTCAAGGAGTATGCATGTTAGCATAAATATTATTTCTTTTTAATGGAACTATAATGGCATTAACACCAATTATGTTAAACATTTATGCAGTCATTATTACTACACCTATCTTAAAAATGCGTAACAAATAATTAAAAAACATTATGTTAATTTAAACAAAGGTTCTGACCGAAGGCTGCGAGCCAGATAACTTCTTCTGGGTAGGTATCGGCGGCCGCAAGCCTTACGACACGGACGCAGACTATCTGAACTACACCAGGCTGTTCCGCTGCTCCAACGAGAAGGGATACTTCACCGTCTCCGAGAAATGCACTGATTTCTGTCAGGTATAGCTGTTATATTTGTTGTGCTATTACAAGTATCATTTCATAATCAATTATAGAAAAACGTTTTCCTCCTTTTGGTCACTGCTGCAGTTAGGTAAAAAAATATGAATCGAGTGAAGGTTGATATTAATAACGAAGAAGTCAATGATGACGTTTGACAAGGCAATAAGGATGAGAGAAACATAAAGGCGCTCTGCCTAAGTAAGCAGGCAAAAAAAAATTATCTTTACATGTGAATATCTTGACAGCATGGTTGACGCAGTGGCTGAGTGATTGGGTGCTGCGCTGCGTGTCTCGGGGTTTGATTCCCACACGAAACAAATATTTTTATGGCTTATAAGTAGTTATTTCGGGGCTGGTTGATGGTCTATGTTAGTTTAATATGTTTGTAAACGCACCTATAATACAGAAGAAATTCATAGAGTGCAATTTTGTCCAGGATGATCTTGCTGATGACGACATCATGATCTTGGATAACGGCGACCAAGTGTTCTTATGGCTCGGTGCCAAGTGCTCCGAAGTGGAGATAAAACTGGCTTACAAGTCTGCACAGGTAACAAAAGTTTTATTATAATTTTCTGTAACTTTCACAATTGTATTATCAACCGTTAGTATGTACAGTGTCCCTTTTACTGCGGAAAAACACCCGTTGTGTTTCTACTAAACAACGCTATATATTGGAGCGCACACACAACCGTATGTGTTTTTCCACAGCAAACACACGAACTGTGTAACCAACCACACTACGGGCTTGGCGCAGCGAATGTTCGCCCGCAGCCAACGAGTTAAAATTTCACTTTCAATAAATTCGCGAAAGGGTGACGATAATAAAAATTCACCTTTATTTCACTATTACCTAGGTATACATCCAACACATGAAGTCAATGCAGCCCGAAAAGCCGCGCAAACTCTTCCTCACGCTGAAGAACAAAGAGTCGCGACGGTTCACCAAGTGCTTCCATGGCTGGGGAGAGCATAAGAGGCCTCCGGAATAAACGAACGATAGATCTGCATTTGCCAACGACTAGTAACCAGAGGCCTATAGGTACCTAGTTTTTCTACGAGTGATTTTTAGTTACTAAGTGAAATTGAAGCACAGTACATGAGATGTTCCTTTATATACATCATCCCATGGAACTGCCGTTGGTCCCTGCAGATTTTGGGTATATTAATAAAATGTCATTTATCAGTTTATTTTAACATCGAAACAGTATTGAATAGTTTGTAAGTCTGTGTTGAAAATTCTAAACCTATTTTGATGAGTTTTTAATACACATTTAGACATTGTATTAGAAAAATAATTATTGTCAATTTACTTATAATTATGTGCAATACTGAGTATTACTTGTTCAATACTATTAATGAATTAGTATCACACTACATTGTGCTTCCAGATAAAGACATTATAGGGAGTATAATTTTGATATAATTTCTGTTTCCCCTAGGTTACAATATCTTTAGGTTCTTTTCGTTTTTATCAATTTAGTAGTGTAGCCATTAATACTGTCGTCTCTCTCTCCCTTCCCAACTGTCTCCTATACTTGTCTCTCTCTTCATTAGCACATAATCATTGTTGAAGTATTAGATTATGTCGCGGTTTATCAAAAATGAAAGACTGAATCATGCCATTATCTCATTTATTTGAACTTTCATCTATAAAATAATAAGCACAAGTGTGATGAGATTACACAAAATGATTATTACAACATTTGTGAGAGTAACTTTTGACTAGATTAGCAGAGATTGCCTTGTGTTACTCCTGAGACAAATGAAACATGCATTTTATTCGCAATGCATTTATTATGACATGATTTATTTTAATGTATCTTGATTCGAGTTAGCTGTATATAGTATGCTGTTTTATAAATTACAATCATATTATAATAAAGTGTATTTATGTAAATCATGTAAATAAGAGATTTATATAATATAATATAATAAAATCTATAAATTAAAACAAAATTTGTAAGTATTGTGTACAATATTATGCTATTTTGATGTTGAGCACAAAATTTTAATGTTTTTGTAACAATCCTTCTAATAAAATATAACAACAAACATGAGTCCTTATTGTACTAAACCCGCACGAAGTTTACATTACCTGAAACAGAAAATATGACAGTTCATAACAGGAACGATTTAATTAATATACTTAACTAAGCAAATTAAATACTCAGGAGGCTTTAGCAAAAGTAATAGTTTCGGCCATAAGATAGTTTTCCCGCCTAGAGGAGAGCCTCCGGCTGAAACTGAAGCTATAATAATAATATTTAAGGGAATATAACTATTTGAAACTCTTTCAATGAAAAATAGGGTGGGTGTACCTGGAAATAATGTCTTTTTAGTCATCATCGTCGTCGTCATCAGACGGAACAAACAGTTCATTCTCTTCCAGAAAATTAGCTATGTTTTTACTAATAGCTGCTCCTATGAGCAGGCCTGGCACTACGGCCATCACTATACCGAAAAGACCACCCGGAGACTTCTCTGGCTCGGGAAGTATTGCACCAGACGGTGTAGTAGTAGCGGTCCTCCTTTGTATGGGGTTTTCATATCTCGTCAGGTTTTTAGACTGCGCCACAAATCGGGATAACCGAAAAATAGCCATTTTTTTCCACAATTAAATGCGTTGGTTGAGTATTTTCTTACTCGATTATTTTTAGCCAGCTTCCTGCTTCCACAGACCTACCAGTCTCAGTCTGTCTGTCTGACGCTGACAATTTGACAATTTGACAAATGACTTGGAATGACATTGACATCCACAGATATTTTTTTAATTTTCGACTTGGGATACTGTCATTTTGCCTCGACCTGTTATTTTTAAATTCTTGATTGTGACTGTGGTGGATTTTATTCTTTTTGATGTATAATCACATAGAATAGAGAGCAACCGCTTAAGATGCCGCAGAGCGCTGTCATCCGCACATTCTATAAGCTTAGGTTTCTTGGTGTCAGTGTGCTGTTTGATTTGATTGTTTTTTGCTGATTATAGTACTTACTTCAACAATAAATACTACTTATACAATAAATAAATTGCTAATTTTATTTATCTAATGGTTTTTGTTTGTCTGCGTGGTTTTACTGGAATTCTCCCTAATCGACAACGAACTTATTTGGTGGTATAACACCAACTATATTGATAAGCAAAGAAGCTAATGACCTATAATCGTTCATTCATTTATTTTCTATTCATCTATCGATATCGGTGAGATTGTCGCTGTGATTGTGTTGACTTTTTGAACGTAAATGGAACGCGTTTTACATTCGTTTTTATTATGTTGCTCGAGTAATAAAATAAAACATGCGTCATATTCTGAAAGATAAAATCTTTTCAATTTTATTGAAACAAATAGTTTACACATCAATATTTTAAAATTAATTCACATTTCTCTAAACATAAAAATACTTCGTGATTTTGTGTATCATTAATTAATGATCATTTAACATTTTATTTAATTTATTGCTAATATAGTCTGGCAACACAGTAAAGTGCAAAATGTCAACTAGAGCTGAAACGAAATGAACAAAAATTTTAACTTACTATTTTATTTAAATTTTACGAAAACTGATTTT
This sequence comes from Hoplodrina blanda, assembly GCA_949316365.1. Taxonomy (NCBI): domain Eukaryota; kingdom Metazoa; phylum Arthropoda; class Insecta; order Lepidoptera; family Noctuidae; genus Hoplodrina; species Hoplodrina blanda. The sequence goes on from OX438592.1 coordinate 11,338,975, forward strand.
CCTTAGAAACAATGAACGTGACATTAATCAGTTTAGAAGCTTTAATTCGTAAGTATTTTTTTATGATATTTCCCGTGTTTAACAAAGTTTCTAGTAAAAAGTGTGAATGTATTTGTTGTTCGTTTGCTTAGTAAAAGCTACACATGAATCTCTGCCATGTCCGGATGCTGCGGCGTTGGAGGCGTTTTGCGCAGTGATGCGGGACTCTGCGGAGGGCCCGCAGCTGGCAGCGCAGGCTCTGGCAGCACGCATACACACTCCGAACGCTCGCGAAGCTCTTCTCGCTCTCTCCATGCTAGATCGTTGCATGCGACGTTGTGATGCCGGTTTCCACGCAGAAGTCGGCAAATTTCGCTTCCTCAATGAAATGATTAAGTTAGTTTCACCTAAGTATTTTGCTGATCGAACTTCACCTGAAGTAAGGACTAGGGTAAGAACATTTATTAACAAACTTAATTTCTAGTTTACTTACTTAAAAATATGTTTACTTATAACGTCATGTTGATCTAGAGATACACTATGAGCAGAAGATTATTAGTATATTTTAATACTTCATTAATAAAATGATTATACCTTCTAACATTTCCATTTTAAACAATTGAATGTTATTGTTAAACAAGCTACTATAATTAAAAAATTAAATTAAAAAACACGACTGCATAAATTGCACATATTTGTACTTTGTTTACTCACATTTTTTTTTACGACGTTTTTTATTTACAGTGTTATATATTTTTTAAATCTACTTGTCAAATTGTAGACGATAAACATAGAGACGACCAGATTCATTAAAACAAAAAAAATTGAGGCTGGTATTAATTTACGTTTTAAAGTGACCACACCGGTTTCTTTTTATTTTTAACTAGCCTATGTTACTCGGAACGATGCAAGGATTGTAACGATACCCCATACATCTAAATCGGTTCAGGCGTTTAAAAGTTATGGTGGAATAAAGAAACTCACATACATACATACATACATTAACCCTGAACACATAACACTCCTTTTTGGGGCAGTCGTGTAAAAAGTGTTAAAAACTTGTATTATATCTTTATCCAGGAGTGGGACAGAGTAGGATAATAAAAACAAAATATTAATTAAAAAAAAATACATATTTAAATATATTTTGTCCTCATTCAATATGTTCTATGATTAGTTAATAATAATATGTGTTCTTTTCCTCATAGACATTTTTTTATTTTAGGTTCTACAACTACTCCATGCTTGGTCAATTGAATATCCAAAGGAAACCAAATTTAAGGTAGCATATGACATGCTGAAGAATCAGGGTGTGGTGAAGGAGACTCCTCCACCTTTACCTCCTGAAGATGCAGTACCTCCTCGGAGTAGATCCAAAAACGCAATATATGAAGATGAGGAAAAATCCAAGTTGTTACAAAAGTTACTACAAAGCAAAAAACCTGAGGACCTGCAACATGCAAACAGGCTTATTAAAACTATGGTCAGAGAAGTAAGTATTGGTATGTAACATAATTATGATTTCCCTAAACAGCAGTTTTTATTTTAATGTTCCAGAAATTGTCCCAAACTTAAACTTTACCTAAAACAGGAATTTTCAAAGAGGGGTAACAGATTACGAGTGTTAAGGCCGTACCTACAGTATTTCATATGAACTTAGTACTATAGTTGGGTTAAAAAGTTCATTTAAACATTCACAATAAAGAACTTATTGTGTTGTGTGTTTTTTTTTTTTCTGTGTATTCTTCAATGGTAACCTAAACTTATATTATCTGGTGCTGATAATGCGTGGCACATGATGCCTTAAAGATCAAATATTAGATATCAATATTGTAAGTATTCTAACTATGACAAATCCTCACTCACTCACCCTCAGGAAGAACGCCGAAATGAAGAAAACAGCCGTCGCGCCCAAGAAGTTGGCAACGCGTTAGACAGCGCAGAGCTCCTGAGAGAACTGCTCGCCAACGCTGAAGACGCGTCTCCAGAGGAAGAACAGCTGATCCACGAGCTGCACGTGTCGTGCGGAGCCCTACGCCAGGCGCTCCAGCGACTCGCCATCTCGGAGACGCAGCCTGAAAGTCTCAGTGAGTGGACCGGTTTGTTAAATCCAATCACTATCATTGTAATGTTTGTTTGTTTGTTTGTTTGTTTGTCATTGCTTTAATATGTTGTTATTTTATTTGTTTCATTATTCTAAGCTTCTTTTGTAGATGTTTATAAGTATTTTATTTGTAACTTAGTGTTGAAGTTAGGGCGAATACGATCGACCGAACCGGCGCGACCGAATTCATAACACCACGCCCGTCATCCCCGAATTTAGAACTACTCGTCAAGTATTTTGGCTGGTGAGATAATTATACTAACATGTTAGTGTTAGTACTGAGGAAAAGAGTAGGTCAGGAAAAAACTATAGGAAAAAGTGGCGGCCTCCCCCCCCCCCCCTCATCAAGCATAAAGTATAACAATTTTATCAAAGTTATAATAAACCATAATTTAGATACTTTGAGTCATGTATCTCTATTCACCTGGCCCCATTATACAACATCTGTACTCATTTATTATAGCATTAAAGAAATAACGGCAGTTATTGTGTGTGTGTGTTTATGTAAATGGCTATAAGTCTATATTGCGAAATAACGGCGCTTATTAAACGCTAACATTGAAATAACGATAAAGTTGTAACGTTATTTTTGTAAAGTTAAATTGAACTAGCTTTCGCCCGAGACTTCGTTCGCGTACACAGACGAAGTCGCGGAACAAAAAGTAGCCTATGTCCTTTCTTGGGGTATAAACTTACCCGTACTAAATTTCATCAAAATCGGTTCAGTGATTTAGTCGTGAACGCGTAACAGATAGACAGACAGACATTTATAATATTAGTATGTATGGAGTATAGTTTCCACCGAAAATTAATTGCCGGAGCGCAGAAAACTAATTCAGATGAATACTGATAGTGCATGTCATTGCTGATAAGCCTAATGCCTAGTAAAGTAGTTGTTGTTATCTCAAAGCTCTGTTGAATAAGAGATTATCTGTACGTTGATACATGTGCTGACTACCGATTGCGCCAGCTTTTATATGTATTATAGTTCCACTACAGAGACTGGCTACAACAAAATCAAGCTTCATCTTAATAATCCTCATTTATTTGGTAATTTTAGACGACATTCTGCACGCCAGCGAAGTTCTAGACGAAGTCTTCGAAAAATACGACGCATATTGTAAGTTTACAAAAGAGAAGAAAAAGAAAAGTATTGCCACAGTAACAAGCACTGAACGAGGCCAAGCATCGAATAGTGAAAGTTTACTAGACTTCGCTGGAAACGTGGGTAGACCTACCACTGTTAAACGAGGCGTTAGTGAAAATACAGCAATCGACGAACTTGGTGATATATTCGCGACAGGAAGCGAATCAAGTATTGTGGAGCCTTTAAAACCTGTTAACTTGATGCCTAATGGTAAGAAAATGTTATTAATCCGTAGAGTGTCGTATGCATAGGTACAGTCAACAAAAGAAATAAGTATCCAGGGTCGTCAGATATAGTTGAAGTGAAACTGATGGATGTCTTCTTTTGATACTTAACTTGATTAATGAACTGTTTATTTTCTACTTTTTAAATTAAATTACATTTGAAAACATCCATCAGTTTCTAAGAAAACTTCAATCTATATTTGACGACCCTTCATACCTATCTCTTTTGTTGACTGTACATAAAACGCATAGATAAAAGCACGTGCGGTAAAATACTTAAATAATATTTATTATTTTTGCAGAGGATGTAGATCTTTTAGGAGATAAACCAAATAAAGCGGAAGGTTGGAATGAACTGGACTCACTCGGGGAACAACTTATAAAACAATCGCTACCTGATCACATAAAACGGCTCGAAAGTTTTAATGGGTATTTACTTAACTTGGCTAATGAGCATATTCAGTTGTAAGTAAATAAGAAGAAAAAATAACTTCCTAATTTTTGTTTCAGTAAAACAACAAAGAAAATACCAATGAACGCATTAGCATCACCCAAACATGAGCTTCCTCCATCGACAAACGGCGCCCTATTCGACCTTGACTTCTTTACCAAAAAGCCAGAAGAACAACCCAAACCGACAGAGGCATCCAAACTGGCGAACAAACCATCTCCGGATGATCTTATTGTGGACATCACAGACGGACCCAGCACATCAACTGTAAACTGTACTACGACTGACTATGACCCCCTAGACAACATATTGGACTTAAGTATATCATTAGACGATGCCAAATGTAAGACCACATCTCCCACAGAAAGTATTGAATCTAATTCTACTGAAGAAAAGAGAGAGAAGACTAAAATTGAAGTGAAACCATTGACAGATATAGATGTGTCCTTGTCTAACGTCACGCCGGGCAATGTACCTCCAATGACGATATTTGAAGAGGAGAACGGTCTTACAGTAGTGTTACACTTCTGTAAAGACAAACCGAGACCTGACGTCAACGTCATCGTGATATCGACGACGAACAAAAATAAGAAACCTATTCTAGATTTTAGGTTTCAGGGTGTGGTTCCTAAGGTGAGTATCGTTTAATTTATATGCTAATTCTTAGTATTCTTACAAGAGAATTATTCTTCAAAATCTTACCTTGTATTAGATTCTGCTCGCGACTTTATTCAAGTTAAAGTTAAGTATACCATAAAACAGTCTATGGCAATCTGTAATAACTTCTATCAATGAAATAATTTCCAGTATTTCCGGATATTTCTCCATACAAACCCAAAAACAAACTATCTTTACTTCTTTATGATATTAATATGAAGTATCAGGCATGCCAACTAAAAGGCCAGACAGAGGTGTTCTGTCAAAAACTTAGTACCTAGATTGGCAGTAAAACAGTTAATTATAAGATTAATAGTTATATCTTTTTCTTTGTATTTCCAGTGTTGCAAAGTACGTCTCCTAACGCCATCAGGTACAACTTTACCGCAGTACAACCCGTTCCTTCCACCGCCCGCCATCACGCAGGTCATGTTGATCGGCCGGCCTGCGCCCGCGCCGCCCGTCGACCTGCGCTTCGTCATCTCGTACACCTGTGACGACGACACATGCTCCGAGATCGGTGACGTCAAAGAACTGCCACTAGATCATGTATAGTGTTCATATGAACTCATTAATCAATTAAAATCATATGATATCTGGCCGCCATTATGGTACAAAGGGTTTAGGCTTCATGCGGTGTACTGTACTCAATTATTCGCTCGCTGAATGCTTAATAAAATTATTGACCGTATCGTTTACGCTTTAGTGACGGTGAAATGTATTAAAAATCATTTCTCAAGCATACGAGCGAAAGAAAATACTTTATTTTAGTGGCTGAGTGAGAAATATTTTATTATTATCGTGTAATTGAATGTATTTTTATTGTTTCTAGTCGAGATTTTTAAAGAATTATAATAATCGGGAAAAACAGCATTTATTTAACATTCCAATTACTTTTGTATGTACTTATTAGGTCTTATGTATATTTTAAAGTTGTAATTTGATTATAATTATAAAAGTTGTAATCGTACGAAATTTCATAACAAGTGTTTACAGTCAAGGGGTTCATAGGGATGCAGGGATGAATCGGAATAAAACTTTAAAAGGGATTTTAATGTTGACAAAGTTTGTTGCCAACAATGACACTAAATCGTAAATTATAATTCAGTAAAACATTGTGAATCCTTTTTGGTAACAAACTGTAATTAATTCAACGTTAATAACCCTTTTAAAGTTTCGTCCTGATTCGCCCCTGTATCCCTATACAACCCATTTGACGGTACTTGGTAAGATGTGTAATTAGCACAGTATTATATTAGTATATTTATAAAAATGAAAGGTTGAAGATGTACTTACAGTGTGTTTGCGTTGCGATGTATGTACAATTATTAGGATAAGGTTTTTGTTCGTGCACCCCCATATACCGTGCTATAAACATGATTTATTATTATTTTCAAAACAATAAATATATAATGTTATTGACCTTTCCGTTAGCTTAGTAATAAGTTAACTAAGCTTCAATGTGACTTATTATTTTTCGTGATCGGCACTAAATATCGTAAATTATTAAAAAAAAATACTGCATTTTTAAATAGTATTTTATTTTCTTTCTTTATATAAAATAATTAATTACAAGTTTATAACAATTCATTTACATAGTAAATGCATGGAACATATTATAAGAGGCGTTATGTAAAACGTAATGCCCAGAGTACATGGAGCTAGATAATGAAGCCAGGATAGTAAACTACTGGCAGTACTGTTTTACCTTAGCACAAGTTTACTGCTTTAAAAATGAAGCTATAGCTAAATCGCTTAATTGAGTCTTTCCTGCAAGGTACAGGGGCGGGGGGGTTGGGCGAGAACGAAGACAGGAATAGGTGCGGGCGGCGGGCGCTCGTGGCGTGATACACAAGAGGCGAAATTTACACTGGACAGTTCTAAGACATGTGACGCCACAGTGGTGGACTCTATTAAGCGGTTTAGCTATAGTTGTGTACCAGTTAGTTCTAACTTCGGAAAGCTAGCATCTTGTAAACTGGACATCATAAGACCATAAGATTTGACTCATAAAATTATATTATTAGCAATTTGTACATACCTACTTCATGGCCTCAGCCATAAGAGTGTTAGCTTCCAGTCTACTAAATGCACATGTTGGTATTTTACAAAGAATGTCTTTTGCAAACCAACTTATATTTTCTTTTTGCCTATGGAGAACGTTATCAAAACATGTGGCGACCACATTAATCAAAGTAAACAGTAGCAAGTTCATTTTAAGGACTTGTCCCCCTCTATATGGCAGATCTGTATAAAACTATGATAGCTACAAAATAAATGTAATTTTATCTTAAAACAATCATTCAACTTTACTAGCAACAAACATACCGGAGTGTCGAGTGCATACAAAATGGCCTAACTTACGCTAATATTTACAAATGTACAAAAGATTTACCGTAAAGCCTGATTTAGACGATGCGAGAAATATCGTGCGATTTGTCGTTCATTGTGGGACCGCGCGGCTGTCGTGTCAAAACTGACAGATCCTCAACGGAAATGTACCACAACTTGCACGATATTTCTTGAATTTTCTTGCACCGTCTAAATCAGCTTTTACTCGTAAGTTATTACCAAACTAACCTAAAGGTGACTGCATCCCTAGCTAAATAAACAATCAGTACAAAAAGAACATATTTGTCAGTAGTAATATGTAATGAACACTGGAAAATGTTTTTTAGTCATGAAGATTTCAATGACACTAAATTATGCACTTTCAAAAGAAACACGTTATAAAGATTCATACCTAATGGGTAAATTAAGACTAGTGAAACTTATATCTTTACAGAGTTTGCGCCCATTGAGGTAAAAAAGCAGTGATAACATATTATGAAGAATGTACAATTTTCATATTACTATTTATAGTTGGTCTAAACGGCTTGATCTCTGAAGGCAAGCGCTGTAATCGCCTTCTGATGTCCACAGTATTCTCTTTCTAGCGTGCCCTTCTCGACGTCCCAGAGACGCGCGTAACTGTCTGAAGAACCTTAAGAAAAAAAAAAACTTTGTGAAAACGAGGATTATTTTCACTTTCTGTAACATAAAGTGAGTTACAACTTTTTAATGTTTTTTGTATTGCACAAAGTCCTCGGACTTGATACTAGTAATAAGTTGAGTTGGTATACATGATGAAGACATCCTTCGATAAATATTAATATTTTTTTAATCTGAAAAACAGCATAATGTTGGAGGAGAATCCTAATTTTTACAAGCTTTTTTCATTTTAGCTTTTACTTTCTGGACTCATTCTAATAAGCAAACCAACAATATAATAAAAGTTCGATTTACCAGTAAAGAGATATCGTGAGTCGATGCTAAAGGCTGCGTCCCACACCCAGCGTTGCGTGTCATTGCGCAGCTCACGTAACAGCGACCAGTCACTAGTGCGCCACACCTTCGCAGAACAGTCGCCAGATGTCGTCACCAACATGCTGAGGAATAAGTTCAATGTCTTTTCCATCAATCCCCTGAAATCCCCTCCAATGGTAAGGCAAGAAACGACGACGAGTAGAGAAATAAAAAGCTTCTTTACAAAAAAAGATAACCGCCTTCAAAAACTACAAAATAAAAATAACTTTAGTTTTGGAAGTCGGCGGCTTTTGTTTTGTTTTTTGTTATGTAGGTAAGTATTGCCACCGACTTCCAAAACTAAAGTTATTTTTATTTTGTAGTTTTTGAAGGCGGTTATCTTTTTTTGTAAAGAAGCTTTTTATTTTAACTTTTTAGTGCTTGTGTATTAATGTTTGAAATCCTTACAAAAAGCCCTTTCAAACAATACCTCACACGATATATTTAATTTTGGAAACTGGTAGGAGGGGGGTTGACGTACCCCCCCTTTTCCTTCAGTCAGTCATCGACTACACGTATAAACAAAGCAATTTCATTTGTTACGATATTGCTGCTGTGATTCTGTGAGGAGTTCCATTCCATATCTCCGAAGTTCATCTTCAGATATTGAAATGGTGACAATGGGACCACACGGGAAGCGTTCAAATAAAAAAAGAATCATGAAAATCGGTTCACCCAGTCGCAAGTAAGGAGCTAACAAACATAAAAAAAAAATACAGACGAATTGATAACCTCCTCCTTTTTTTGAAGTCGGTTAAAAAAGGAAAAGATGGGAAGTCGTGTTAGGGATTGATATGAATGACAAGAAAATCACTACATAGTATAAAACAAAGTAGCTTCCCGTTGTCTGTCCCTATGTATGCTTAGACCTTTAAAACTACGCAACGGATTTTGATGCGGTTTTTTTTTAATAGATAGAGTGATTTAAGAGGAAGCTTTATGTATCTACAATGCACCCGTGCGAAGCCGGGGCGGGTCGCTCGTTAATGATAAAACGAAGTCTGACAAGAGAAGAAAGTCAAAATCTTTTAACATCAAGCCCATTCAAGTAGCAAGCGGTTGAACAGCCATCCAAAAATGTACTTACGTGGAATCAAGGCTGAACTTGCACCTAAGCGCATACTTTGTATGTGCAACAATGTGTTTGACCGGCACCGGATGCGGGGCGGCGCCTCCTAGCGACCACACGTAGCAGTTGCCTTTGTTGTTTACTGCTGCCATCATCTTGCCTTCTGGATCGATTGCTATGTCCTGGATGGACGCTTCGGCTTCTGGTATCTATTAAAATATTAGAAGATTTTAGGATTATATTTTCATGAACCATACAACGCCTGCCTCGACTGCGTCGTTGGTCTAGTGCAAAGCGCGACTGCTGAACATAAAGTCTTGGATTTGATTCCCAGATCGGACAAAGTGTTATTGGGTTTTTCTATCAGGAATTTCTCAGTAGCAGCCTGGACTCTGGATTTGTGTGCTTGGTTGATGGCAATAGTAATGATGACTCAAACATAATCTGCGAAATGTGGGAGTACTAATGGGTACAGCTCTGCCTAACCCTTCGGGGATTACAGGTGTGATGTTGTGTGTCTGTGAGTGTGTATTTGTATCATACAAGTCTTTAAGCTTTCTCAGTATTATCACAGTAAGATTATTCTTAGTTTCATACTTACCAACTGTTCATTTTGATCAGTCCTGAGGTCCCACATGTGTATGCTACCACTCTGGTCCCCAACCATGATCTGTGTCTGGTCAGGATGAAGCATCACAGCATTGACTGGCGCCTGCACTTGGAATATCTTCGTGCAACGGAACTGTGGTGCAGCTCTACACAACAGAATTTCATTTCATATTTTATGAAATGGTCACATTATTTTAACAGTTTGAGAATTTATCGATGTATTGGGATAGGGAATTTTAAACGGATATGTGAAAGATGTTTTATGTTTGGCTTTTTCAGTACACTCTCCAGAGAGTGTACTGAAAAAGCCAAAAGGTTCATATCCAGATATGAACCCAGATTTTGTCTTTGGGTGGTTGGGAATAGTGAGACATATTTGCCAAAAACATTGTGATTATATAGTATAAAGTACCTTTTTACCTTGGATCCCATATTCTTGCTGTACAATCCTCACCACCAGTGTACATCCAAAGGTCATTTTTCTGAAATCATATTAAGTATTGAGTATTTCTCTATGTAGCTTTTGCCCGCAACTCCGCCTAAATAACGGTTGTCGCATAGCGGAAAGCGAAGTCGCGGCATAAAGAAAAGCCTATGTCCTTTTTTGGGGATCAAACTTATTCCGTACCAAATTTCATCAAAATCGGTTCAGTGTTTTAGTCGTGAAAGTGTAACAGACAGACAAACTATTTACTTTCACATTTATAATGAAAGTCAAAACTTTGACACAGTTCAAAGACAGAGATTCATGTCAACTGTTATTTTTCTTCTTTTCGTGTTGATTGACTCACATTTTTTCTGACCAATATTGAGCAACCTGTACAGCTCTGTCATTGTAACAGTTATTTAAACACTCACTTGAAATCCAACTCTAGAGACATTCTTGGTGATGCCCTCAAAGTTGACAACTGGATCAGGGTTAGCACTAGCGAGGTCATACATGCGGATGTGTTGGTATCCACATGCTGCAACCATCTCTCCTGTTGGAGATATTTCCAGCCCATTCAGTTGCTGGAAAGATAGGTAATTTTAGAAATGAGTGAATGAGTGAACATAATTTTGAAATTAGACCAATTTACTGGTAGTTGATATAATTATTTATCCCACTTACTTAGGTTAATAATTAAAAAAATAATAATTCCTTAGGTTTAAACTGTTAAATTTAACAAACAAAATTTCATTTTGTTACTTAGTATATTTTAGAGTGGAAAATTTTATTGTTTACCTTTTGTATAGGTTTCCAGAATACGATTTGTTTGATTTGAAATATGAATTTTAATCAAGCTGTATCTACTAGATCTAGTATAGCAATTAAATGGATAAGTAATAACTTGACTTGACTACAGTAAATAAATGGTCAAGCGATATGTTTTCCACTAACTTATAGAAAAGTGGTATCCTAGCTCTTGGTAGTTAAAAGAACGTAGTAACTAAGTACATAGCTTGAAAATCATACAGAATCAGGGTGTTGCATAGTTCGCAGACAGACGCCGCTGTGTGCCTGCCACAGCTTGATTGTGTGGTCGTAGCCACCTGTCACCAGCGCCACCGCCGACCCGCCGCCGCCGCTGCCATCCCCCGACATCCCTGCACTTGCCACACACTCCATATTACGAAACAAAACTTTATAAATGTGTAGTTTAGTATCGTAACCTCAAATACCTTTTCAGTCAATTTCCAATGGAGATAGAGATAGATTTCTTAATTTGATGATAAAATATAATTACTTGCTTCCGATATTAAAAGTGATAATTAAGATTTTGCTAGTATCTAGTATCTATTGTTTATTTGTTGGAGAACAAAATGCATGCAACACAATCAGCCCACAACAACAACTTTGACATTGACAAGATGAGGATGACATATGGATGACATCCATGACGATGACATATGACAATAAACAGACATATGACAAGAAACAGACACATAGTATTTGTTCTATGAGCTGGCAATACCGTATTAATATTGTAAAATTAAAACTGCAGTTATTTCACATACATTTTACACACAGACCAAAATAGCAAATCTTTTTAAAAATTATAAAAATAGTTTTGTTGTTTGGATCAAAATGAACCTTCCATTTTAGTAAAAAAAAAAGTATAAAACCAACAAGCTTTGCATCATGCGTGGCATGTGGTATCGACTGACGCTATGAAATTATGACGTCAGACGTAGGTACCTAGTTTGACATCAATTAACTAGAGCATGGCTATGATTGGCTCGCTTGGATGTAATACTTTTATTTTCGCATCAGCTTGTAATCACTAATCAGCTATTTATTGATCGGTGGGTAGGTACCTACCTAAAGTCCTCAGAGATAGGTAATAGATTTTAACGTAGGTACCTACCCATTATGTAATCATTTCTCGTTTTTAACCTGCAATTTTTAGAAACAATCAAGTACCTATGTCTGAAGGTATTGATTTAATTTTTTTTTATAATGGTCGCGCGTGACTATGGTATGAGCGATGACGATAGATGGAAACGCCTTTTGTAGGTACGCATTTGAATAACTATATTTGCTGACGTTGGGCGTTGTTTTGCAAACAAAACAATAGGTAAATGGATGGATAAAAGGTGCCTACAAGATATATCACGCCAACATGGCACACCCGATCAACCATCCAGACGATCCTTTGCCACGAGAGCCATCACGTGTATCAGTTGAAATTTTCAGAAGGGCATCTAACCTATTGACATTGGCTAATAACAAGGCTATCGATTTTTGTAAGGAAATAATAGGAATGGGTCTAAAAAAAGTAAGATTGGATAGGTATAAAGAAGAAACAACCTAGAAGAGGAAAAGAATGAAAAGACAAATTGAAAAATAGAATATTTTATATGAAATTACTTTATTGAACATGTAAAATCCGTATTGACATGAGGAATGCTAATTCTCATTTACAAAATAACACAAATGTAAAATTTGAGAGACAAATCACATCGAAAACCTACCTATTAACTAACTAAAAATACAACATACACATCAATTTCCTAAGTGGGATCTTAGCTTAGAGTTTGGTACCATTTCTATCAGCATTGAAATTTACAATGAGAAGAGGTAGGTTTAATTAACAATAAGCCGCCACGAACGTTGATGAAATAGTCTCTAATTTTACATGTTGGTAGTTTGACCAAAACTTCTATGTCCAAAATTAATGCACACAACTTATCAATACACAGTAAATTAAAAATATGGTATATTCAAATCAAAGCACAGCTTCAACATAAATATGTTATGTTATACAGCAAATCAGGTAATATTGCAGACATACTAGTTTTGATGAAACCAGATGAGGTACACATCTTAAAAGTGAGCATCCAGTAGTCACAGCGAACTTAACGAGGGAGGGCTAACTGTACAATTCCCTGGTGTATACATGCTAACACTTAAACATTATTTTTTTTTTTGAGGCTTAGAAACCTAGACCCTAGCCAGCGGCAGAACTTTCCAAACTCTGCAATGCTCTTACATACATCTATCATTACTATTAATACTACAAAACATAAGTAGTAGAAAAATAACACATTGAAACATCAACAAATTTCATGTGCAGACCGAAATTATTGTTATAATGCATCAGAAACATGAGCTTAAAATGAATTAATTCAATTCTGTAAAATATGAATTAAAAAAATTGAGAAATGTCATACAGACTTTGGAAAGTCAGTCCCATTTTACTTTGTAATAAATTAAGTCCAAGTAAATTATTCAATATGAACAGTATGTCGTATGTGTTGGGAGATCATTCGCTTTCCTCCTCCTCCTCCTCTCCATCCTCATCTTCGGACTCTTCCTTCTTTTTCTTGGACTTCTACAATGAAATTAAATAGTTAGTATATTATACTCTAAATAAACACAAACAAACAGATAGTGTAGCTTTACTGAGACAGTATACTTACAGCTGGCGCCGCTTTCTTGCCCTTCTTCCCTCGCTTCTGTGCTTTCTTGCCGCCGCCGCCACCCTCGCCACCACCTCCGTTTGCGTTGTATGACTCCAGGTCTTTAGCATACTGCTCCTTGGCTTTGGCAGCTTTTTCCTCCCACTCCTGGACAGACAAAAAAAAGACTATTAGCTCTAGTAAATAGCGGACAAAGACAATGCGTTGGATGTCGATTTACTACGTACAGTCTTGTCCTTCATGGACTTCCAAAGCTCGCCTCCCTTTTTAGCTATGTCAGTGACTTTCATCCCGGGATTTTCAGACTTGATCTGTTCTCTCGCGCTGTTCAGCCACAGCATATAAGCTGACATAGGACGCTTAGGTTTGTCCGTCATTTTAACTTTTTTCCTGCAACCAAACAAAGAAAATTATAGTAAATTATTGAGAAAATTCATGTCAACAGGTTATGCGGACCATGCTTTGAAGAATCCGCTAGGTATCTTGCCTTCACACTGCTTAGATGGCACAGTAGGGCGGCGTTTTGGCGGGAAACACGCTTACGCGTCTTTTAGATAAAATATTATATATTCCGGTATTGATTAATCAAAAATCCAGCATATTACGATCGAAATCACTATAAAAAGTAATAAAACTATGCAGTTATTAACAAAAATAGTTATCTCCCCTTACAACGAGTTCACTGTCCTAGGCTTGGGTCGAAAGAGCCATTTTGTTTTCACGGATTGTGTTGAAAATACGCAATAACTAAAGATGACCTAATTACCAAATAATCCGATGACTATTTAACTAAAACTTATGGAAGAACTGTTCCAGTCCCGTAATAGGAAAGATCCGAGAAATTAATTATTGAAATAAGGCGTCCTTCCCATACCCACGCGTACTAAGGAAAGTACGGCGATGCCATAGCCATGTTTGAATGCGAATTCCAACGTGGAATGAAAATTATTTCAATGAATCCGCCCGTAAGAAACACGAATAAACATATTAAAACACTTTACTTTGATTGGAAAAATAATTGTACTCACCTGATGGCAAAAATTTTGAAATTATTTTTGAACTGGTGCACAACCAAACTATAGACGTAGAGAACCAGAAGAAAATGTATGGAGCTCGAAGCAAATGTTCCCAGAGCAAGCTAGCTTGGGGTCGACTCGCGTCGGTACAAAAGCGCCATCTACGTCGAACGTGATTGGCCGATAGATACGATTCTGCCAACAGCACAGCGGTTACAATACATCGTGTACTACGTATATCCGTGACGTATCGATTGCTCTGTTCATATGAATTTTAACCTTATCACAGAGCCCTAAGCTTGCTTCTCTATTTAACCTATTGGTCTAGAACATTTGCTTCAGAAATTTATTTCATCGTTTTTCGATGAAAAAACGCATATAAATGGGTAGATTTTTGCATTTCCAGATCAGAAAACTAACATTAAATATTTCTCACAACTACTTTACATACACTTACATAATAAGTATATCAAAAAATTACCCAGTCCACTCAACACAAGACTCCTATCGAAATGAACTCGCGCCCTATTTTAAATGCCGCCAACGTTAAATTCGAAAACGTAAAAAGCGCGGTAAACGTTAGCGGGAAAGGGACGCCAATAAAACAGCGCTTGAATGGCAGCAAACGTTTGTTTACGATTTGATATTTCGTGGGAACTTGAGAAATAGTTTTTATTTTCAAAGAAATAAGGGTGTGGTATCCTTAGTTCTTAAGGTCATATACCTAAAATACATTCTTGAACAAAATAGTATTGAACTTTGAATGACGTTGTTACCTACATTGGATGTTAGATTAAACTGTCACACATAATAGACGCCTGCTATTTTCGAAGGGTTAGGCAGAGGTGTACCTTTTTAGTACACCCATATTCCGCCAGTTAGATTTAATCCCACGTACTTTAATAACTCTAGGGCGGGCCTGTTGCCGTAAACCAGACTCCAAACCATCCACCACGAATCATGACATGGTTTGGTCTAGTCCTACAGTCCTACCGACTCCTACCTAACATTGTGGTTTATTTAGGTAGGTATTATAAGCACTAAATCTGCAGCAGATGCGGCAAAGGTCTAAGTAAACAATCCGTATTAAGTAATTGTAATAATTAGGATACCTACTAAGTACACATTTACACCATTGTCTAGAATATTATTACCTATAGGTAGGTAAAGGTACTAAGCATAATTAGTTGGGAGGAAGGAAGTCACCTACTAAATAGATACTTACCTAAGTACCTAAATACAATAAGTACTTAATAATTATTATTATAAAGTAGGCACCTACCAGCTTACTGTTTTGTAAGCCCAAAGTACTAATTTTTTTTTATACCTAGGCGTATTTAAAAAATTTAATCTGCAATGCTTACTTCGATCGAATTGATTTGATCGAAGGCTACCTAGGTACTATCGTATCGAAGGCTACCCACCCCTCCAGGTATAGTTACTGATTTGTAAGTTCTTAACTATGGATTCATTGGAATACCTACCTAGGTACTTACATTAAAGTTAGTAGTAGTCCACCTCCTTCAGTATCATTGATGACCGAAGACATCTCCCACCAAACAAGCAGCTAATGACCTAACGAATACGCCAGTTACAGGTTAATCTCTTTGGGCCTATAGGTAGACCAGGTGATAAGTAGGTGCCTTAGTGTCAATGCAACTAAGTATTTTCTGCCTTGACTACTGCAGTCTCTAAATTTCGAGCTAGAAAAGTGAAACGGTTATCAATTTTCTTTCGTCGCTTCTACTTACCAGGGAAGTAAGGTATGACAACAGCATGCGTTGTGGCATAGCCAGTTGAACCAGCCTAGGTTAAAGAAATTAACCAGACCAGCCATCTAGGTCGCCACTTCGCCAGTGGGGTTGTCAGGGCTGTAGCTGGAGTCAAATTTGAGGTAGCATAATTATCATAATTGATCTGCCCTTGAAGCATGGGCTCCTAAATCAATCACCATATCTATCACTGAACTCTAGATCAGTGATGTATGTACATTCAATAGCTATAAGTAGACAAATAATTTCTGTGACAGCGCATGACCATGGGTCCATGGATCTAAGAACTATTAAATCCTCAATGATGAAGTACAAGCGAACAAGATGGTTAAACTTCCAGATTTGGATATAGAGATCTAAGATTGGGCATTGTGATTTCAAGGTAGGGCATTGCCCCACAATGCCCCCCCCTAGCTACGGCCCGGGGGAGTTGTCTACCCTAGTTGCGCAGCTTTGGCATTTATTAGAGTAGGCTGAAATAATGACCTTCCCAACTAGCAAAATAAATAATATATTATGACTAATGCGTCGAATTGAAGACTTCTATAAGACTGTTAACTGCTACAAAACTATTATAAAACCTTTACATGTCTGTTAGTTGTATAATTCAAATACTATACAACTTTTTGCTAGTTGGGTTCCTAATCCTACGCCATTTTTTAGGGTCAGTTTAAACAGAATTTTATTCAAAACGTTATCATTCAAATCAAATCAAAAACATTATCATGGGCGTACCTAGCTTCTGGCGTAGGAGGGGGCAAGTCAGATTTTTAGGTCGGATCGTCCGCGGCTATTTTGTCATACACACTACACAAACACACCTACATGAATCATTAGGTGTATGTAGTGTAGTGTGTAGGGCAAACAGCCGCAAATGATTCTGCTTTATAGGTAGTTGAATAAATAAAAGTACCTAAAGACTATGCATGCATTTTTATTTTATTTAAATCGCTTCTACTTTAAAAGTAATTTTCGAGGATCTCCAAGCGAGATTTCCAGGGGGGGGCAGCTGCCCTCCCCTGCCCCCCCCTGGGTACGCCTATGTTACATTATAATATTCATTTCTCATCATTGCGACATTTTTTTTGGTCTGACCCTTGCCTGGGAATCTTCTGGTTACCTACGGAGATAGTCAGGCCCCTCTCTTCCACTGGGCACTCTGGGCAAGTGCCCAGGGCCCCACGACCGTCTGGGGCCCCGGCCTGTCCCCAAAAAAATCATTCCTTGCAGTCTGTTCAGTGACAAAACATTTGAATTGCAGTGCGATTTACAATAATTTTCTTGCTCCAAGCTTAAGAAATGAGTACTATGTCTCTTTTATTCTTCTTCTTTATCGTGTGGGCAGTAAGGTCTTACGACCCCACACACCCTAGTGTCAGAGTTTATAAACCACCTCAAGGGCCTCTGACATGGTTTGAGTGGGACAGTAATAGGCTGGTATAAGTCCAGGTTTCCTCACGATGTTTTCCTTCACCGATGTCAGTGATGTCCAAGATAAACCTAGAAAGTACATATATGAATTGAAAAAGTCACAAGACATCAATATAGTCCCATAATTGAGATAGAGTCAATTGAACATGAAAAAATTATTTTTTTCAACTATCAGTACACATAAAACACACAGGGGCCCCGAGATCCTTGTGCCCGGGGCCTACAATATGTTAAAGACGGCCCTGGAGATAGTTTCTCACGAAAACCAGTTTTAAATGTTAAAACTAAACTTTAAATATCCCTACGATCCCAATAACTGATACATGCATCAAGAAATGCAAGTAATTAGTGATTTTTCACACCAAAAATAAACGTCGTTTCTCAGCAACAATTTTTGCTCAAAGTTACGTTTGATGGTCAATGTGATATAAGTAGTTGATCTGCTATGTAATGTATTATTTTACACCCCCTAGTAGAATGGGGAAACAATTAAAGCCTCTTTTTGATAACAAAAAGAGGCTTTGTTTCTCCATTCTACTAGGATTATAGGCGATTATGGGATTATACGCGCCTATAATCCCCGAAGGGTTAGGCAGAGATGTACCTATTAGTACACACACACATTTCGCCAGTTATGTTTAAGTCCCATGTAATAGGGGGCGAGCCTATTGCCATCAACCGGGCACAAATCCAGACTTCAAGGGCTGCTACTGAGGAACTCCTGATGGAAAAACAATAACACGGTACTTTGCCCGACCTCGAAATCTAACCCAAGACCTCATGCTCAGCAGTCGCGCTTTGCGACCACTAGAACTAGGCAGTCCCATGAATGACCATATTCTAGAAGAAATTATACTAGAATTACTCGATAGTACGGTTCACGTTGCTATCGATGAATTATCAGCTAGCTGCTATCCATGAAGTGCAAATTAGGGGCTAGCTAGCGTTTCAAGTTGCTCAATATTTGTTTTCTTGTCTAGCCTGCCGTATCGAGCTTATTATTGGATGCAGATTTGGTAAATTGGCAAAGGTAAACGACTAAAAGATAGTCGTGGTGTAATGGTATGTTCTGCGAATGTGAGATGTTTTTTAGCCTAGTACTTTAAAGCCTTTGTTAATTATAACGTATGTTCGGTGGACCGGGACCCCCGACATTATATTTTAGCATATAGGTACCTATTACTGCCATAATTTTTTATGCCTGTTTTTTATTTCCATTCAGTAAGTAAGTAAGTACCACAGAATAAGTCCACAGTCCTAAAAAAAATATCAGTTTTTTTATTTAGTTTCTCGGTGTTTATTAAGACTACTGGATGTAGAGGTCTCTTCCAAAAAGGGTTATTATAATCACCGTTCACCACCTTGGGCTTACCGGGTTGATTGACCGCAGAGTTGCCGCTGTGCGAGTCAGTCCTTGCGCGGGTGACGCTTTCTGACACCGGCTTACGGCATACTTAGGGTATTTGCTTAGTACAATTTAGCTGCTTATTTTAAACGCCACATGGCTTGGTATACAGATGGTGCTGTGGATTGTACTACCAACCCATGTGGCGTTTGATTTCGTTAGCAAAATGATTTCCTAATTACCCAAATTCGTAGGTAATTAGGTAAGTGCTTTGCCATAGAATTTTACTCCTATTACTCCTATCTCCAAAAGCAATAAGGAAAGGACAGTCGAATGTACGGACATGAGGTTTGGTAGGAAATTAGAAAATAGGTAGCCTAAATTCATACAAACTAATAAGTACCTACCTACTCTAATCAAATAACAAGACAATAATTCCGAAAAAAGGTTAATTATTGTCAATACATAATTAATAACAGACATTGCGCCTTTCGAAACCGTATTGAATCAGCTAAATATAATAATGGAGGAGCGGAAATAAAGTGTGGCCTCTCTGTTGCTCGAGGTTTAATATTCGATACGGATCAGGTTTTACTGGTTTTTGTGACGACAAGCGACGCGACGCTTCGTGTTGTTTACGCGCTCTGCCGACTGCCATGCGCTGTCCATTAAAATATCAATGCATTTTTTCCCTTTAGCAGATATAGTTTACTTGTCAGTTGTTATAAATCCCCCATGTTCGATACCATTTAGATAGGGGATCGGGCTTATAGAATGCGACGAAGAATTCAATAAGTAACCAACCCTATTAATAGACTCATGACATGAGAATTTTTTTTTAGGTCCTTACCAAGCAACGTTCTCACGTAAGACGACCGGTACAAGGTCCTTTCTTAATGCCAACGTATTCTTTATTTGTTTAAGCTTCATTCCTAATGGGTAGAATTTTGTTCATAAGGAGTCATTATAGTCCCAGTTATCATTACTACGTATAAATTGATAATACATATTGCTATCACTTACCTATCAGATTCATAACAAATAAAAATATCGTCAAGTTTTCGATTAATCTTTTCAACGATTGTGTTCAAAGAGTACCTAAATTCTATTTTTGATTACAAAGAGTGTTCATCATGAGCATTAGAAACGGCGTTGGTTTGAGAATACACAATGGTTGTCATGGCCTCATTTTTAACCTATTGATTTTCGTTTTACTGTTACAACCAATGATATTGGTTACAACTTCAACCAAGTAGCTGTACATTTACTTTAATAGGTACAAAGAGAATACAATTTCAATTTTCTGATCTGATCTAAAAGCCATAAGTACCTAAATAATTTTAATATTAGAATAAAATTATACATTAAGTAATGCAAGAATGCATTATAAAGGTGGCGACACGTGTTGATATCAAGTTATCATTGTGCTGACCGATAAACGAGCGACAACTTAAAGTATAGTTGACCTGTTACACGACGTGATAAGTTTCTTATTTCAACGTGATAAGCACTTTTGAATGTAGTCAATGCAATTTAGCGTAATTTAAAATAAAAAATGTTTTATAGTTGTTTTAGTTTTACACAAAAACAATGATACTGTAATCGTTGTTTTGCTTTGTTTGTTCTTATTGCAAATTAGTTTTAGCATTTTCCTCATAATTTGCTTATGTAATTTTAAGAGAACCGCAACTAAATTTAAAATAGATTTATTAGGTAATGTTTGTATGACATAATGATACATGGCAGATATAGATATTAAAGTCGCTTTTATATTTTTTTGTCTATTTAATTTTAAAGACAGGAAATGCAGATAGGAATTGAAATTATTTGCCTAGCAGGCTCATTATTATTTTATTGCTTTTTTTTTACAGTAACCTACCGCAAAGTTATGCGAACTTTGCGGTAGGTTACTGTAAAAAAATATTATATTTTCTCTTCTTGGGAACCAGGCGGTTAACACAATGGATCCCTTATAAAAAAAAGGGCGGCGACGAATGAGACGGTTCCCCGTTTCGGCGCATACCCCATAGTTTGGTGGCTCTGTATAGAAAGGCGCATTTTTGTTACTTTTTATATGGCGTCGCTTAGGGGAACGCCGATGTAACCGATGATCCTTTCTTGTTTAAAGTAACGGTTGCATTCTTGTTAAGAGTATAACTACTGAGAATTTGGGTATTGTTTTTATTACCAACACCTTTAAAGCTTTTTCAAGTATTTGGACAAAAGAAAAATACTTGAGCAGAATTACATAATTAGTATTTAAGTACCTACACAAAATTAAGAGTGTAGAATAGTAAAAGTGAAATATATGAATTCAAATGTTAGCTTTGCTATGACAGCGAGCAATGGCGTACGTATCGAAAAATATCTTGATTCATAAATCATGAAAAAGGCCATCTCTTTCTCCTCGAAATATGAAAAAAAAACAGTAAATAAAAAAACACCAAATTAAAATATAGCCTTATAATAACTAACGATACACTAACATTACAACTAAACTGGGGCTTCCAACGTTCACATAGGTAATACAAACTATAAGACATTACAACTGATCCTTATAAATATTATTATTTACATTAAGTTATCCATCAAGGATTTATAACACATTGACATAATAACACACCAATATTTAGCATCACATTTGTAAGTGAACTTCAATATAATACAAATATCACAAACATTATGATTCCTATGTGTTGAGGGAAGTTGGAAAACAAGGGTGTGAAGAAAATACATGCAGTATCCGCAAACGCAGCTCAAAGATGGTAGATTAAAAAAATACGTATTTTTTTTGCAACAAACTGTCTGCATTTCATTCAATACAAATAATTAAAAATAATGATTGAAAAAGAAAAAATGATGATCAGTTCTTGGGTAAACTATAACCTGCGGTTTCTGAAAACCTAATTATTTGTCAAATCTCATTTTGAGTGATTCGATTGGCTGTTGCTGTATTTTAATCAACCAATCACCAGCCGACATGAGGTTTACTGATAAGGCTTTTAGAAACAGGGTGTTACAGTAATGAGACAAAGATTTATCGTGCTACATTGTGACTTCAGTCAC
Source organism: Hoplodrina blanda (assembly GCA_949316365.1). Classification (NCBI taxonomy): domain Eukaryota; kingdom Metazoa; phylum Arthropoda; class Insecta; order Lepidoptera; family Noctuidae; genus Hoplodrina; species Hoplodrina blanda. The sequence continues at coordinate 11,361,093 of OX438592.1, forward strand.
TTCCACTGTCGTCGCCCGATCCACCTGAAGACGCATCTGCTTCCGATGACGAACTCTTCGCTTTATCCTTCTTTGTCTCCTTGGTCTAAAAAAAAAAAGAATATTTTAATGACTACTTTGTATAACGTCAGTATGTTTTGGCGAAGTACTGGGAACAGGTGACGTCATTCGACAGCAAGAAATGGCTTTTGTCATCCCACGGGAACATACTAACGCGATAAAAAGTAACCCATGATACCTTAATCACATCTTCGTTTACCAACGTGCCAATTTTCATCCAAAACCATTAAACCGATTTATTCATTGATCGACAAACAATCAAGCTTAAGTATATAAAATGTATTTGCAGGATAGTAGAATTCTACCGTATGGTAATTAAGTTTGGTAATTTTTCTATTACTGTCAAACGGGGTGTATAGGGATGCAGGGGTGAATCGGAACGAAACTTTAAAGATTTTAACATTTAATTAATACAGTTTGTTACCAAAAAGTCAATGTTTCTGCTTTTAAGATTTAGTGTTATTGTTGGCAACAAACTATTCTGTTTCAACATAAAATAACTTTTAAAATTTCGTCCTGATTCGCCCCTGTATCCCTATTAACCCCGTTTGACTGTATCACTTAAAAAATCTACATAATACATAAAACAAGGCAGATATTACGTCTTTTTCTCTGCATAGCTTTGCACTTGTTGTGTTTTTAATTTATACGTTTCGCCAGAAAAGAAAACCATTTATTCAAATGATGCATTTAGTGTATCGCTTGAACAATAAGTATTATATTATGAAGGCACAATGACGCGCTTACGTATGCGCCCGCGGTTGATAAAAATCAACACTTACTTTTAGGATCACTTGCGCGTGACCACTGCAACACGTGTGTAGTGTTGAATGAATAGTTAGTAGTGACCGTTTGTAAAAAGACAAATTGTAATTCTGTTTGATTCAATTCGGTTCGGGTTGGATTTGTGCCCGGTTGATGGCAATAAGCTCGCCCCCTATTACATGGGACTTAAACATAACTGGCGAAATGTGGGTGAACTAATGCGTACGACTCTGCTTAACCCTTCGGGGATTACAGGCGTGATGTTATGTTATTTAATTCGGTTTATTCTGCCAAAAGGAACTAACCGGGGTTAATTTTTCTCCCATTTTTCGAATGATTTTAAAAATTTAACGGGGATTTAATTTAAAATCCGTTGTACAGTATACATTTTGGATGGACAGTCGGTTATAGCTGTTGCTTGACCCACCTAACTGGCTCACTAGTCAGGTGGGTCAAGCAACAGCTATAACCGACTGTACAATAAACTGTCATAGCTGGATTGTTATGTACTACATTTGGCATATCGAATTAGTTTGATGTAATTTATTTTATTGAGATGTTGTGGGTTGACTACTAACTATGCATAATTGTCTATTTCGCCATTTTGTGCCGTTCTAGCCGTCAAAATAACGTCAGTTGAAACGCGTTGTGTTGGATGACTCAAAAGTGACTAGTTGGAATAACATTAGAATTATCATTTAAATTACATCATCCTATAGAGCCCGGATTAAAGTCTTGTTTAACGTTTACAGCTCTCATACAACAGTTTATCTTTATGTACAAAGTGCATGCACAGATTTCTACAGCTTTATGGCTTTATTGTGGGTTAAGAGCAAATAAGAGTTCAGTTCAAGATCTCCGAGTCTTCTTAAACGTCCATGGTACTTCATACTATGTATATCTACAATGTCAAATTCCAACCACAGTAAACAGTGAGATGTTTTGTGAGATGTAAAAGCACTGACTTACTGTTTCAGAAATCTTTCGTTGTTTTTTACCTGTACTGATAGGTGAATTACGTCGAAGGATTTCTGTTTTTCTATAAAGCAATTATTATAGTGCCAATATCGAATATTGGGTATTAGATGCCAATAATTGAAGTTCTCTAAAAAAACCACTTTATTTTAGCACTGAAAACCCGATTAACTATCAATTAAGGTGAAACCGACGGGCTGCTCCCAGCCATTCTCCCGAGAGATGGCGCTGAAGTCAACATTTTTAGTTTATTTGAGTTTTTGTGTAATTGGACAATTATTAAGTCATAGGAGTAGTCTTAGCGGTTATCGGATATTACATTTTATTTGAATAGGTCATATCATTCCCTCAAAATCTACCCAATTCGACACATAACTTGTTTAAAACTTCTGTCATTGAATACAGTGTCGTTTACACACACATACATACCTCTGCGTTTACGAAGATTGAACACTAGATGGCGTGAATATAAAAAAACTAGTTTAAATTTTTCTGTCTGAGTAAAAATAAGTTATATTTGTTGGCGTAAACTATTTTATTGATTTATAAATATGGGAAATAAATTATGTCAACATTGATTACAATAAAACGCAGTTTTATTTTATTTCATTACACTATTTTAATCGTTTATCAAAACAGAAGTATTTGAAGCAACATAATTTATAATTTTGGGAAATAAATTATGTCAACATTGAAAAAAATAAAAATTAAAAAAATAAAAAAGTACCTACCAGCCTCTTACTGTCCCACTGTAGGGCAAAGTAGGTACCTACATATGAATTGAAAAAGTCACATTGGCTTGCCCGGATTCGAACCCACAACCTCATGCATGAGAGGTGGGCGCGTTAACCACTGGGCCATCACGACACTTAATTTTGATTACAATATAACGCAGTTTTATTTTATTACATTACACTAGCTAGGTATTCAATATTTTTTCATCTATCTACCTAGGTACCTACTTCACGGCAAGAAAATCTTCAATACACTCGACCTAAACCGTGCTTATCAACAATTAAGTAGGTAAGTACCTACCAGTCTACGAGCTAGACATCAAGAAAACAGCCATCACAACACCTTTTGGCATATTCGAGTTTACCTACACGAATATATGTCCAGGTCTCAAGAATGCCGGACAGACATTCCAACGATTCATCTATCAAGTACTTAGGTACTTAGTAAGTACCCGATAAGTAGGTAGGTAGGTAAGTACTACTTACCTACCTACTTATCGGATTAGACTAGGTATCTACGCATAAATTTCCATTCATCGACGACGTAGGTAAGTAGGTAGGTAGGTAGGTACTTACCTACCCAATAATCGCATCTGAAAATGAAGTAAAATAAAAATAAATATCTTGGGACAACTCACACACGGCCATCTGATCCCAAGCTAAGCAGAGCTTGTGTTATGGTAACCAGACAACTGATATACATTACATACTTATATAATTTATAAATACATGATACAGTATTATAGATAAATTACACCCAGACACAGAACCAACAATAATTATGCTCATCACACAAAGTTTGTCCTGGGTGGGAATCGAACCCACTACCTCCGGCGGAAGGCGGAAGTAAGTAAAGCAAGCCACATCAAAGATTTACAGGAAGTCTTACGCAGATAAGAGGTGTATGATATCACTATAAATCCATCAAAATGCGTCTTCGGCAAAGAAAACCTCAAGTTCCTGGTCTATGAAGTGTCAAGCAACGGAATCAAACCACCACAAGGAAAAGTCTGCTATCTCTGCTTACCCCAGACCCGAGACGATTCAAGATCAAGACCTACCTACGTAGATTTATCGGCATGATAAATTTCTACCGTGACAGCATAGTAGGTAGGTAGGTAGGTACCTAACGCAGATCACATAAGTACTTACAAGCACCGCTCAACGCGGTCCTGCACAATTCCAAGAAGCGAGATAAAACAAAGATCAAGTGGAACACAGAAGCGTCACACTCACAAGCATTCGAGTTATGTAAAGTTAGCATAGATACAAAACGCAGCTTAGTTTGCTCATCCATCTCCATCGCCAACCGACGCCAACTCCCTCACGTAGTCACGTGCGACGCAACGAACACCTGCGCCGGAGCTGTCCTTCAATAACTTGTAAACAAGAAATATAAGTACTGCTTGGCTAGGTACCTACCTATTTCTCAAAGAAATTCTCCGAAACACAACAGCGATACAGTTCATACAGTACCTATACCTACGGTCTACGTTCGACAGAGTTATTAGCCTACCTACTTATCAATTTATAGGTAGGTAGGTATGTCAATCAAACACTTCAGAAAAATGTTCGATGGAAGAGAACTCATTGTTTACACCGATCACAAGCCACCATCTGATAGATACCTACCAGCAGACTAATAAAACTTCATTCATAACTTAGTAAAGCGTAATTTTAGCTCCAGAAATCAAGTTTCCGTAGTGTAGCGGTTATCACGTGTGCTTCACACGCACAAGGCCCCCGGTTCGATCCCGGGTGGAAACAGTTGCTTTTTGTATTTTATTGCCGATCATAAAAAGTATCTTCACGCTTTTTTATTAATTGGGTGATCAGAGAAATCTGAAAAATAAACATTTTGTTAAAATAAAAGTGAACTACGTACTATTTCTCGCCTTGAAACTTACGTTTAGAAATCTATGATTGTTATCAAGGCCAAGTATGCCGCAAAACCAAATTATTTGTCGTATCAGATTACGATAGCTCACTTTGTTATTTTTCACTACTACAATCATAGATTTCTAAACGTAAGTTTCAAGGCGAGAAATAGTACGTAGTTTACTTTTATTTTAACAAAATGTTTATTTTTCAGATTTCTCTGAACACCCAATTAATAAAAAAGCGTGAAGATACTTTTTAAGATCGGCAATAAAATACAAAAAGCAACTGTTTCCGCCAGGGTTCGAACCGGGGGCCTTGTGCGTGTGAAGCACGCGTGATAACCGCTACACTACGGAAACTTGATTTCTGGAGCTAAAATTACGCTTTATTATTATACAAACAATTTATTATAATTATTCATCTCAAGAAAATCGTCATACCTACCCGGTACCAACACTCTCAATATTCTGTGAAACGTCTACGTCACACGTTCGACCATACCTACTAACGCTGTGCACAATTCAAGTCACCCTGGAATGAACAACACACATTATTTGTTTCTGAACGCACCATTACCGTGAACGTGAGCTTAGTAGGTACCTACTACAAAATAAAACAAACTAATAATAATGTTTGTCTGTCTGAAACTATTTTTTTTTTTACTATTTTAAAATGCGTAAAAGATGTTTATCGTAACCCTGCAAAACCATAGGTATTTAGCAAATGTTTGCAAGTTTAATTTTGTGTTGTGACTACTTTAGTAGGTACCTAGTTTACCGATTTATAATGGTTGACCAAAAACATATTCAAACACATTCAAATATGAAACACTGACTCATCATCACTGACACGTATGACGTAGGTAATCAGTATTGTGACGATATTTCAGAAAAATCACGGGCCAACATGCTGTTTTTTAGTTTCGAATACCACCAAAAATATAATTGCGTATTTAGAATAATTAATTACTATACCTACGATAAATTAGTTACAATATAGTCTCAAATACATTCTGGAGGAAAATTGCAATTTTAATCAATGAAAATGCATAGCATACAAAAAATACACAAGAAATTCCGCGCGCAAATCATAGCGCGTGACAACCGAAATCAGAATGTATTAGAATTATATTTCAAGTCCCAAACAACAAGTGAACGAAGTTTGGCAACGCTTTTTTTGTCAACGTATTCCATTTAGGAAAGAACGGCAACGTTGCTTATAACCTACACTACGAGTATTGGTACCTATTTATGTTGCGCACCACACAACAATAATAAATAATAAGTAAAATTGTTTAAAAAAACATAGATGTCGAAGGTCATTAGTTTTATGTTATTTTATTCTTGTTTTGATACGGTTGGAAAGGAAATCCAATTATTGAACTAAGATATTGATTTATCAGAAATTATTTTGCACGCCATCTAGTGTGCCAATTTTTAAACTTCGCCTTTCGTTTGCTTGTCAAAAGTACTCAAAAGTCCCGCAGTGTCACGCACACTACTAAAGAAGTGTCAATTTTTGCCGAGATTTCACTATTGTTTTTCTCAGTGAATAATGAAGTTATTGGCTAAAAACTTCGGACGCGAGCACATTTTATTGTAAAGAAGTGATAAAATGATTAGTTTTAAAGAAAGAGTGTCTGTGTTTAGTGTAAAACTCTAATGAAAAATGTATGGACGGAGGGGTCGTCGCATCCACCTTAAATGTAAAATTTGATTTTTAATTGCTTTGAAATTAAATAATAGTTAGTCAATTGAGTCGGCACAATAGTGACGTCAGAGTTGTCTTTTGCCATACGAAATATAAAGGAGTACCGCGTCTTGACAGGTCATAAAAAGTACGATAGTTGATTTGTGGTGTCAACTAAAGTGCGTTTCACCGAATATGTAGTTCCTATGGCGTTATGTTGCCTACTCTGTCATGAAACACTGTCTGCAACACAGAAAAATATTGCTGCCAACATAACGCCATAGGAACTATTCGGTGAAACGCAGTATAGTATAAATTCTGCAGATGTCAGATATTCAAAGCTTTATTTGTCTATTTTCTAAGTTCACATCAATAGGGAAGACACGGAATTAGTGCAAGAACATTATAATCCGGCCTCTAGATTGACGGCGTGAAGCCTCTGCGAGAGTTCTTGTAGTTGGTTCCCGTCAGTGAGAAACTTTTCACATTCACGTTACTTGAGTGTTCTCAGGGCTTCTCAGCGAGAGTATGGAGGTCACGCAAGAATATAAACCGATTAATATTCGTCAATAGATCTTGCTGCTTTACGAAGAAACATCTATATAAAAAATGTTTTTAACAAACAAAACTTACATCCTTAGTATCCTTCTTCTTCTTATCCTTCTCCTTATCAGAATCAGAAGAGCTATCATCATCTTCAATATACTCCTTGCTGGTAAACTTGCCACCGGACCCGGCGCCGGCGTTACTTGCAGTCTTCGCCTTCTTGCTGGCAGGGGCCGCTTTAGTCTTCTTCTCTACGGCCTTACGTTCCTTCTCGGCTTGCTTCTTCTTCTGTTTGAACTCGTCTTGCGCACCGCTGTCCTTGTATTTCTTCATAGCAACGTTGTATTCTTCTTTTGATTTGTTTGCTTTCTCTTCCCATTCCTGTATAGAGAAAATTATTTAGGTTCCACCATAAATAACTAACATATTTAGCGCTAAACGTATATTTAACATCATCCTGTCTCTGTCAACTGACAGGCATGCAGTGATGGTCGAAATATGTTTAGTGGTCAATGTATTTAGGGGTTAGTGGTGCAAGTAGGCCTTATTACCTGCATTTAATCTACAATACATCCACGACCCTTGTACCATTGTATGCACCCGTAAGCACAATGTTTTGAGTGTTATATTGCCTACTACCTTAACGAGTTAGTTTTCACATAAAAAATAGAAGCCGTTTCCAGTAATATTTTTTTTCTCAATATAACTTTGTTCGATGGGTAGTATGAGATAACACTCCATATTTTCTCACAGACAAGCTTTTTCTTCAGGGTTCGCTTCCAAATTGCTCAAGTGCAGTTCTCATTAGACCACAATATGAAGATATACAGGGTGTTTGGAAGGTTGCAACAAAGGAAGCAAAATTTTAATGATTTTTGATGACACAACCCAAAATTTACAGTTAGTTGCAAATAATCACCAGTTTGAAAGATAAATCGATTATTTTTTATTTACCTGTCAAGAATATTTGCTAAAAAAAAAAAATAGTCACACTGCGTCTCAGACAAGTTCGGTTCAAATGGTTCTAAATAGTCTATACTAGCTTCGCTTTATGGCTTTGCATCGACCTTCCAAACACCAGTATAATAATAACTTACAGATTTATCCTTCAAGTCCCTCCACAGTTCGCCTCCCTTCTTGGCGATCTCGGTGACCTTGATACCAGGGTTCTCCTCCAGGATGCCCTTGCGGTTCTCGTTGAGCCACAACATGAAGGCGGTCGCTGGTCGCTTGGGTGCGTTCACGTCCTTATCACGTTTCTTAGACTTCTCCTTACGCTTACGCGGAGCCTCCGACTGTAATTTTTGAGATAAACGAAATGTATATAACTGTATAGTAAGACGTAACGAAAACGACACGTGTGTATTCGACGACGAATTTTGTGTGAGTTTTAGTCAGGCCGTTGTAAGGTCGGTTACTTTATGTTCAAAGTTATGTTTCTATGACAGCGCAGATGAAAAAAGCCCTCTCCTACTACAAAAAGTCTGTACTGTTTAAGATGCAAGTCATGCAAGTCCTATTCTACTAATTATAAACGTTCAAAATCTAGTCACAAGTCACAATCTCATCTCAGCAACAATCAATGACAAAATATACATATGTAGGTAAATTAAAGGGTTTTTGGATAGATCGAGACTAAGATTAGACTGCGATCGTTCTACTAACCCGACTACGGACGTTCGACATCGACTCCAAAGGGACACCTCATACATCGTACGTCTCCAAATAGAATCCTTTTAGGTCAGAATTTCCTTGACTTACCAGGTTTTGGTTACACCCTTAGGAAAGGTCTAATCACAATGTAGAGTAACATAAGCTTGTACAAGAGGTACTTACAATAGTAATAGCCTTCTTGGGTTTCTTCTCTTTCTTCTTCTCCTTCTTGCCGTCGTCATCCGACGCAGCGTCATCATCGGAGCCCTCTGACGACGACGGGTTAGTGTCGTATCTAAATTAGAATATAAAGTAAACACTTATTACAGAGAATTTAGCATGTACACACATCAAAAGTGTCTAGGGATCAACATCCCTAACATTTGTTAGGGATGTTGATCCCTAGACACTTTTGATGTGTATATTTGGCGGTTTTGTGACGTGTCTTTTTATACCCCGCACACCAGTGGAGTGGACTACATACAACTCGATTCTTAACGACTTTCCTTCGAAAGTTCTAAACAATAACTACACTATTTATTATTTGCACCTATAATAACTTAGTTTTAGTTTATTTTAAGGCACTATAATTATGTGGAAAATCTTATTACTGTTGGCTAAATGTACACTTTTTGTAAACGTTTCTATTATTTGAATTGTTTGTTATTATTATTATTGCTATTAAAAAATGGTACCGTCCGCGTCAGTAGTATTTTCTACTATTGGCTATTTTTATAAAAGAGTATGTATGGAGTTTCTAGCTCACTCTTCTAAATACGAAACTACCTTTTGAAATGGACAACTAGATTAAATATTATAATTTTTTTCTTCTTGTAAATTACATTCAAAAGCGCCTTGTAATTCTGTGGTCTAATTGAAATAAATGATTTGACTTTGACTTTGGCAAAGAATATAACCACACTACAAATGTATGGCTATTGAGTAATACTAACTCTTCAGCGACATCGCTCTCCTTAGCCTTGTCCGGGTTGAAGTCCTCGTCGGTACTCTCGTCGCTGTCCGAGTCGCCGGAGTCCCGTTCCTTCGCCTCGGCCTTCACGCGCTCGAGGTACGCGTCCGGTTCCTTCTCGGTGTCCGAGTCACCGAAGTCGTCGTCGTATAGAGCCTTATCCTGGTGGAGATATAGAAAAGTTAGTCAAAATTTGCTGAAGAACTTGAAAGGCAGGTGTTGCTTTATAGTTGGTATTCTACTAGAAGTATGTACATTTTTTACACGACTGCCGCAAAAAAAGGAGTGTTATGTGTTCAGGGTTAATGTATGTATGTATGTATGTATGTATGTATGTGAGTTTCTTTATTCCACCATAAGTTTTAAACGCCTGAACCGATTTAGATGTATGGGGTATCGTTACAATCCTTGCATCGTTCCGAGTAACATAGGCTAGTTAAAAATAAAAAGAAACCGGTGTGGTCACTTTAAAACGTAAATTAATACCAGACTCAATTTATTTTTTTAATGAATCTGGTCGTTTCTATGTTTATCGTCTAGAATTTGACAAGTAGATTTAAAAAATATATAACACTGTTAATAAAAAACGTCGTAAAAAAAAACTGTCGAGTAAACAAAGTACAAATATGTGCAATTTTTGCAGTCGTGTTTTTTAATTTTTAAATTATAGTAGCTTGTTTATATTTACTGCACGGAATTTTATTAATAGTAATATGTTTGCAATTTGCAGCTTAGTATTAGGTGGTATATTAATTAAAATATGGTCTGTGAGCATGTATATTTAGGTACAGTCAGCAAAACAGATAGGTAAGCAGGGTCGTCAGATATAGTTGAAGTTTTCTAAGAAACCGATGGATGTCTTTGACTGAAACTTAACCTAAATAAAGAACTATTTATTTTCTACGTTTTAAATTAAATTACATTCGAAAACATCCATCGGTTTTTAAGAAAACTTCAACTATATCTGACAACCCTGCATACCTATCTGTTTTGCTGTGTCAGCTGTGTGTACAGTGTGTGAAGTAATATTAAATATTTTAAAACAGTGACCATTTGCTGGATTGTAGAGAGCAACAAGCAACTGGCTTCACCTTTCTGACTGACCAACTCCCTGACCACGTGCCTGAAAATGGTTTATTTGAAATAAACGATTTGAATCTGTGCACAAAACTTACATTCTTGCCAGTGTTCTTGACATGTAGTTTCTTGGAGGTGATGTAATCAAAGAGCTTGTCGTATTCACCCTTCTCGATACTGCTAAACGTGTGTACGCTGCCTTGCTTCAACTCTATCTCGAAATCGAACGACCTAAAAACAGCAATGATAATAAAAATAAGGATAATCGTCGGTTGGTGTCTCATTTCATATATAATAAATATTATAAAGCTGCAGTGTTTGTTTGTTTGTTTGAACGCGCTAATCTCTGGAACTACTGGTCCGATTTGAAAAATTCTTTCAGTGTTAGATAGATTAGTTATCGAGGAAGGCTATAGGCTATATACCATCACGCTACGACCTACGGGAGCGGAGCAGTAACCAAAGACGCGGGTGTAACCGCGGCGGACAGCTAGTTTCATATAAAGCTACATAAGGGGCCTCTGCGAGTTGTCTTCGGCCTCTATGCCTTACAAAAGCCCGGGACCTCAGGGTCCTGAGATATACACATTGAATTTTAATTCGTTGTAAATCAGGGGGTGAATGTACTCATGAATATGAACAACTTTTATTAAGGGACATAGTACGAAATGTGAAAAAAAAACAGCTACATTCACCCCCTGAAAGATTTACAACGAATTAAAATTCACATTGTATAAACTGAGAGATATAATAATGATAATAAAAATTTATTCAAAAAGCAATGCAAGCATAATCAGCCTAAAATATTCCCAGTGCTCCCATTGTTGGGATGGATTCTATCTACGCTATCTCGTAAAAGGAGTAGGCGTAATCCACCACGCGTTCCCAAAGTGAGTTTGTAGATATTAAAGTCCATTTAGCATATACCCAGGACCTCATGCTCAGCAGTCGCGCTTTGTGACCACTAGACCAACGAGGCAATCAACTAGTCCAAAGAGGTTTTCTTTTGGATGAATATTCTTATTAGATATTTTACATTTCACAAAATAACAAGCATAAAAATCTTATAAAAAACACCTTTCTCATTAATTTAGAAAAAAAGGATGTTCTCAATATCTTATAGGTAATTTACTGTCTTATAAAAACACGTTGTCAAAAGGGAATGCCTGAAAAATGCTTGACATGCAAAAATTACGAATAGTCGTTATTTAATACAGGCATGTATAGCACCACAAGCTGTATGTATTGAGATTCCCTAGTTTTAATGACGAATAAATCATTTAAATACTTTTTTTTTGTTGTTTTGTTATTGCATATTAATCTTTAACCTAGACTTAACCTATATTTCAGAAAAAAAAATTGTATCAGACTTCTACCTAGTTGTATGATAATTATTGAAATTGTAATGAGTTTCCTACGATTTGTAGTAACATTTGGCGTATATTTCATTGTTGTCTATTTCATATTTTTTTCTATGGTCGATAGGCATTGGCCTTTCACAGTATACTAACTTGGTAGACGAGGCGCCTCCTCTCGCGAAGTTGACAGAAGCGATCTCCTCGAAGCGAATGTGCACTGGCGGCTTGTGGACGTATATGAACCCTTTTTCTAGAGGATATAGGTAACCAGCAGCTGCCTTGTAGGAACATGCAATTGCCGGCGTTTTATGATGACTGTAATGAAACATATAAGTATATAATTTTTATTTTTAACAGTTATCTATGTATATAGTTGTATACTAATATTATAAAGAGGTAAAGTTTGTTAATTTTTTTTATTATTTAATCTCTGGAAGTACTGGTTCACTATTGCCACACTATCTGTCGAGTGTCATAGGCTATGTTTTAAAGTATTTATACTTGACTTCCTTGACGTAGCTTGCAGAAGCTAGTCTTTTATATAGAACTTGTTTTTATGAAAGTGTTGGTGTATTACCCTAAGAAATCTCCGGGGCCGGTCACCCTTCTGTTGATGATGACCTTCATAATTTTTGCGAGGACTTCGTAAGTCGGACCTGACAATTCCTTGTTTATCTTGCCTTCATATTTCTCCTTTAATTCTTCCCTGAAACATAGTAATAATAAGTTTATCTTGAGTTCCAAATTTAAAAAAAAGGTCATAACCAAAGTGTAATTGCATCAAATACAGATTAAAAATTCCATTTTCATTAACGAAATTTTTACTTACTCTGTAAACGGTAATTCCAAGCTAGTTTCCTCTTCTATACCAAAGAGTAGTACCAAGTAATGGTACCTCGTCTGACCTTGCTTGATAGGCGGGTCGAGGGAAACGACGAAGAACATCTGCCTGGTGTCCTTATGAGGCAGGAGGAAGAGACGCAGGACTGTAGACATGGGGATCTTGTAGTCGAAGGTCTTACCGTGGAGCTGGAAAAATGTCTGGAACACCTTGATGTCGTAGCGACCACTGTGGACAAATAGCGTGAATTTTATGTAACGCATTATGGTCGTTTTACAAGCCTTTACTGGATAGCGCAAGACCGTATAAGGTCGTAGCCCATTTGTACCAAACTGCAGCAGTAGAATGAGCATACAAATAAGGGCTTAAGCTCCTACTCTGATACATTTTACAGAGACAGCATGGAACAGCAAATCGCGCGCGATAAACAAGCCTGCTGCAATGTAGTCACTGTAAATTGTATCTAGGGAGTACGAGTTTGAGTGTGCGTTTAGAATTACTTTGATTACAAGAACCGCAATGAGTAAAGAATGGGCAACTATTCTGATAAGTTTTGTTACACAGGGCAGGTCGGAATTTTGCTACTCAGCGTCGGATAATGATTCTCGCGCCGCGACAAGTTGCTGCTGTGACTGTAAGATCGCACGATGTTATAAAACGCGTCACGCTATTTCGATAGAGCGTTTATTGAAAAATCAAATTTATTTTGATAGAAATAGCGTCCATAAAAATAGCCTCCAGAACTAGCAATACTTAATTATGCAGTTGTGGTACCCTAATGGCAATGACCATTTTGGGAACTGTCCAATATTTTTTTCATTGCAGCATAAAATGTGTGGGTAAATACAAAACATATAACAAACCGAGGTGTAAGACACTGGAGTTCCCTAAAGATGGCGATGGCGTCACCGGATACGGATATGACGCTGGCTTTGGTCATGACTTGCTGGTGGAATGCCTCCACCGCATCCATATCACCTCCCACTTCACTTGTCGGTATATGGAAGCGCATCTCCATTAGAGATACAGGAGTGTCGTCATTCTGTTGACAATAAAAGATTTTAGAGAATTATACTCTATTCAACATAACATTAGAAAAAAATTATTTAATAATATTGTTACTTCAATGTTAGTGTATAGTAAGCTCCGTTATTTGACTATAAAACAATTTTAAAGCTATGTAGACTATTAGCCACCTAAATTTTTTTTTTCTAAAGTGCAGTCATTTTACAATATAACACAATAACCACAATTATTTTTCTAAAAGTTAGTAGATTTGCCCCAAGATAACCACAGACACATACAGAGAGACAGTCACAGACAGACAAATTTTTTTTTTTAAATAAGTTATTAGGTATAAGTATCATGAAAATATTTAAAATAAATAATGTATTTGGTAAAAACATTTAACGGTCATTTTAATATTACAAACAGTTACTTTAATTTTACATATAGATACATAACCTCAATGAAATGGCATTGCACAACATTATGTAAATTATATTTCTACCTATAAGCATCAGAACAAAACACAAATTAATCTTAAAAAAAGAAAGCTGAATCTGTCCTGTAGATCTGAATATAAATTTTAACAGAACCATAAATGGCGGGGATAAAAAAAAATTGAATTCAAAAATAGAACACTGCTATTGTTATATACTTCATTACAAACATTTTTTTTTAATAATAATTTAATTACCTGATGGAACTCAAGTGTGACTTCATTCTTGCCAGTGTTGCACTGAGATACATAGTGCAATGGGATCTCAAATGCTGTGTTAGTCCCAACATTGAAGCTTAGAACCGCTCCATTGAATTTAGCTGTGCCCCAGTTCCAGCCTTTCAGAGAGAGCTCCTTCTCTAGCATGTCCTTGTGGTAGTTAGTCTTAAAGAACTTTGCAACCTTTTCTTGTTCCTGGAAACAAAAGTTTATGGAACTATTTAGTAATTTGTGTAGGTTGTATGAAAAGTAATAAAATCTAAAACAGGCTATGAAAATGTTAGCATTTGCTTGAACATTGACTTTTAATTGCAAATAATTTGTTTGTATTTGGTGCTGGTTTGGACACTAACATTTTTGCTAAAATTGATGGTTCTTTCATTGTCAATTCATTGACATTACACAATATAGATTTTAAAATCTGTGCATAGGACATAAAAGAAAACTTTACATAAGCATTTCTTATGGAACTTACTCCATCCTTGAAGCCGCCATATCTGTGTAGAGTACCGTTCTTCAGGAACACTCTCAGGCCCCACGATCCTATGAACTTCTGGAAGTTAACCAGTTCTATCTCATTAGCTGGGATCTGTTCTACCTTACCGGTCTTGCTGTTCTTGAAAACTATGTTCTGGTCCGTCATCTTTAATCTCCCAGGAACCTGGAATTTTAACATAATAAGGTATTTTCAGTAATATAACAAAGAAATACGAAAAACCAAACGTTTAAAAAATTTTACCATTGCGCCTTTTATTTCGGCCTGCACATCGTTGTATTCGAGAAATTCCATTTTCAAGTTTTAATTCCACTACAAAATGGTAAAGTTTTATTAACTGCTTCAAAATGTGGTCAGTATTATCATCCACGCGTTAATTGTTTTATGAAAAAACTAGCGGCATGAACGATCAACGAAACAACAAAATTGACATTCGTTAGGTAGGATGATGATGACAGGAGACATTGACATTGACAGAATCAATCAGGCAGGGTGACCTAACCTAGGGTCTCGAAAAAAAGAACCGATTCTTTGTGGTATCGAGTAGTTTCCTCTCGTTACTTATTTTTTTTTTAGAAACTTTTTATTCCATATTGTTGCTCATTGAGTACTTTTTGGCAGGTATCGTTTCGAATAAATCTCAGAAAACCAAATCAATCTGAAGTAAAATAACTTTCAGTCGAAGATGTTTTTTCGATAGGTACTTTTGTGTTTAGAACAAAAACTTGGCTAGGGGGTGAACTATCTGAGGCATAGGTGGCCCGTGTTGCTCTATGATCTAATGCGATTGACTGTACACCCTGCTAGATTATTGGCAAAACCATTTCACTCATTTTTATGCAATCGTGTTCTTTTTGATTTGTGTTGTTTTTTTGTTATTATTACATTAATATATTTATCTAAGCACCGTTTGTTTTCTCATGTATTGGTTCTACTGAAGCTGAACTGGCGTCATGTCATGCGATTTACTACGTTGTGTCGTGTATGCGTGTGTACTCGATACTTTTTTTTGTGATACTACTCAGCACGAATATGGTACACGGTATCGAATAGAAAGTATCAAGACTCTTGATACTTTCTATTCGATACCGTCACAGATATAGATAGACATAGATAACGCAAGTATCACGATCTGTATGAAAACCGAGCGTGCCATTTTTTGACTACCTATTATGACGTCACAAGCACTATTTAATGATGGGAAAATCAAATCGATTCAAAGACGCCGCCGCGTACGGCGCCCCCCTCGTCCTACCCCCCGCCATGCGCCAGCGGCTCACCCGGTCAGCAGTACGCTGAAAGTCTTTGTAGTGAGAGGTTGCGTGCTCGAGCGCTTGCGTTCCGACGACGTGCTAGTTTTTGGATACCTTTGCCATAATTTTTTAATAACATATAATAATAACAACAATAACAATAATAATATAAATAATAAAAATATAATAATAATAATAACATAATTTAAATCGATTTATGAATCTATTTTATGACAGAGTAATGAGATAAACAGAAAAATGAATGACAAAATAAAATTCCTGATCTACTTATAAGGCAGTTAGGAGTATATATTTTTTACAAAATTGTAAGTAGGTATTTCCCTAATTATTTCTTGTGATTGTTGTAGACTATCAAAATGTCGGAAACAAAGACAAAATCCAGAGAAGAAATTTTAGAAGCAAAACGAAAAGCATGTAAAATACGTTATAATAAAATCAAAATAGATCCAAAATTACCTGAGCTACGAAAACTTTTTCCCTTCCACAAAGCTTGCTTCCTCAAAATGTATTGAACAAATAGTGCTATGCTTTGTTGGGAACCAATCTTTGTTTCCCGTCGCCTCAATCCATTTTTGTTTTAAATTGGGTTCATGTGGAAAACTAAAAAAATCACGAAACGTTACGATTATTTATTAAAATTGTCTACAAAGTACTTATTTAATACAAAATCATTCCTCTGTTTCCGAAATCGATTCTTGAGAATCGATTTGTGTTGCATATGATGAACAGCACTAATCGCTAAAATTGACAGAAAAATGATAAAATTCCCTGTACTACAAAACCGAAACGATATACGATAGTATCGCTTGTTTCGATATTCATTACTTGTTAAAACAAAACGTCTCATCGACCGCTCCAAGTAAAAGCTGCAATGTAATAGGAACGTTTTGTTTTTCTCAAATTTGGTATTACCAGGTATTACTGAGGGTATTCGATTAAAAATAATTGTTTTTTTAATTAATTACGCATAATATTAATCATAAAATGACTTACCGATGGAAGGAAACGTTTACTTTATTTTTTCTCCTCGCATTTGTACAGTTTTTACAATTTATAACAGCACAATTAACCATTTTAATATTTTTAACTGACGTCCGACTAGCGCTATGCTCCGATGCAGACTGAGCGCGCGAAATTGGCCACTTACGATTATTGTACGTAAGCTAGGCACGCGAAGTAGGTAGTTGCTCTCGCGTTATCTATGTCTATCTATATCTGTGGATACCGTGTACCTAGGGTGACCAGATTACGGAAGGACTAGTATCAAAGAGTACATTTACCGGCACGTAACTTGGCAAGAGATTTTCGTAGTGGGGGAAGTTCGCGCATTTAAAAATGTATGAAATTGTGCGTGCGCAAACTTCCCCCACTACAAAAACTCTTGCCAACTTACGTGCCGGTAACTGTAAAGTGTAAAGTAATATCATACTAAGTTGTAGATTAATAAATGCACTGAGGTTTGTATTAATAATTTAATCTCTACCATTCGTACCTTACTGAAAATATTTTATACATTACACAGAAAAACTTAGAAAATTCAACTTCACCTTGGTTGAATGCTTTGTAAACTTAACTCTAATGTCAACTTGACATCTCTTGTGTTCATTTCATTGTCATTGTCATTCATTCAATTCAATCACTCATTTTTTGTGGGCGAACGGCGGACGTGCATTGTGTTGTAACTTTCGGAACTATATTTACGTTAAAAATATATTTTATTCGTTAATAAGCTGTGTTTGGAAATAATTTACACAAAATATTGAAATTACGGTGGAGAATTGTGTAAATGCTGTGACTGATAGTAGCTAGTCCGCCCTCATTTATAAATTGTGTCGTGTTTGGTCTAAGTACCTCCGCTAGTTGCTATTTTTCGTAGGTGTGTTTCGCATGTGTGTACTCTATGGCGTCATTATCCTTGCCGCGAGTCCTCCAGCTGAAGAAGAACAGCTTGGATGCTGAACGCGAGCAGTTTGAGAAGTTTCAGGTATGTTTATTAACCTTCTTAAACTTGCAATTTTGACCTTGCCATAATTTCTGTTGTTTTTGTATGATAAGCTCACAGTTGTGTGGAAATTATATGAATATGAATACAACTGAGGCTGGCTACTCTATTCAAGAAAAAAAAAATATAATTATGTATAAGTAATGCAGAAAAAAAATACTACAATGATTTATGCTACACACCAACATCTAACGAGGAGGTCACTAGGGTCGTGCTTATTATGAAAACTTGATAAATTAAATACTGGTCTTTAAAATGCATTAAACATGAATAACAATAAAAGTCTGAATCTGTCCACTTAAACTGGTGCACTATAATAATATACTGCATCAATCGCTAGTGCCCACTGAGATTGGTCATCATCAAATTAAATTTAGTCAGGAGGACTATTGTTTCATGTTACTTAGGACAATTATTCAATTCGGTTTTACTCTATCATTTAGGTATAGTGTCTATTATTCAGCTATAAAAAAAAAACAATCAAAATAGGTATATTAATAGTTAAATTAACAAACAAACTCAACCTTTAATTAATTTTTTTGTAAACTCGTTAAAATAAAATTGGTCAAGTATTTTTTCCCCTTATGGGGAAACAGCGGAGATTCAACAACTGTTAATTAAGTAAGAGCATGCAGCTACAATTTGCAATATACTTAATTAACAAAATTAAAATTTGGCTGATAAATCAATTACCTGATTTATTTCGGAATATAAAACAAACAAACTTTGGAAAACAGCAGGTATTCAAAAACTTTAAACAAAAGTATATTGCTTCTAATTCTGATCTGAATATCAAAATTATAATTTGGGGGAAAAATTAGGTACATAATTAAATTCCAAATATGAAAAGAAAAATCTATACTCATCTATGCTAATATTATGAAGATAAAAAAAACTGATGATTTGTTTAAGTGCGCTAATCTCAGAAAATACAGGTCCAAATCTAGAAATTCTTTCACTATTAGGAAGCTTCATTATCCTGGAGTGCAATAAACTTCATTTAATTCTCAAAAAAATTGGGATTTGTAAGAAAAAATCACATGTACGAGGTCGCAGGGAAAACCCCATTACTCATAGGTGGTTAAAACTGTAGTTTTAAAAAGCTACTTTAGTAGTTTTTGTAGTTTTAAGTCTTGGTTAAAGATTTTGTTTTGTTTTTGCCGCTCAATTAAACTTGGGCCAGTTTCATATTATTCTTGTATTACTTACAACAAGGACCGCGGACATACCAATTTGGAGGGAAATTGTCAGTTGCGCCACAATGTTGCGGATACCGGCTTGTCACAAACCGTGTCGGTTACGTCATCTCCGCCACGCCACCTGTGTATACAAACACTGACATAACTTAGTACAGGGTTTCCCAACATTTTTTATATCATGACACTTTTTACGGGTTGTTGATTCATGAATTTTTTTTTCGGCGCCTTGTTATAATAAGATTTTTGTATATAGCGCTAACAGACAAGATTACTTTTAAATTTATTACTGGCACTCACCCCGCGACTTCGTTCGAGTTAATATAGCATATATGTATAGCACTCAATGATAACGTAACTTGATAACCAATTTGCGAAAGAATTTTCAAAATCGATGCAGTAGGTCTAGAGATTACCCCCTACAACCTCACAAACTTTATCTCTATAATATTAGTATAGATTTATATTTAATTAAAGAAGAACGTTACAGGGCGTGCGTCGCGACGCACAGTTTGGGAACCCCCGACTTGCATATGAATAAAAACAGCAAACATATCTCACTAATCGCACCATCTATCTCTTTGTCTATGCCACACATGGTTACCGTGTCTAATCGCGGCATTCTTTATGTTGCATCAATGTTTCCGGCGGTAGGTATACAGTAACTTTGCCTTCCTTCTGTCTGAAAATCCTATCATTCCTATCAAATGATTGTTACACTAGATAACCATTAACTGCCCTTGAATTCCATGCAGCAGTGTCGCTAAAGGATTCCTAACCAGAGTAGAGCTTTTATATTTGTAACATGTACAAGTATTAAGTAGCATCAAGTTTTTAGTCAGTCAAAGAGAGTGGCGTAGCTTGCCCTAGACGGGACCTATGTCAAAATCTGTTTGGGAGCCCTCCTACCTAACTGCAGCGAAGCCCAAATGGTTGGGGAAGATTTTTCAGTAACAAAACGTAGGTACGATATGTTTATTTTTCCCTGAAAGTTAGCGTACGACCTAAGAGGTTGAGTGAGATAGTGGTTAATATTAGTGGCTTATACGGTGTTTATACGCCTCTCGTCAAACAGCCCAGCCTTAATCAATCCACTGTTGGACATACCTAGGTCTCTGCCGAGGTTGTGCCATAACACCAGAAAATTCGTCTCCCGCGATTATATTAGCCAATATGGTCGCAGTCCAAGATTTCGACCCATCTGGCTGGGGGCATCCCACGCTACCATGATTTGCGACCAAGCATTTGCTGAACTTAAATCCGAGCATCGTTATTTATTCAAATAAATATCGTTAGATGTAATGATCACGCATATTCAACAGGCAGCTTTTTTTTTACTAAACTCATGTGTAGGTACTGTTTTTGATACTAATCACCACATGTGGCATCTTGAATCATGCCTCGTATTATTAACTGGTTTTTAATAGACTATCTTAATATTTTTTTTTATATATATCGAATGCGTTATTAATTAATTACAGCCGATTTTAATACACTACAATCAAATACTAGCAATTTTATTAATCTAAATAAGCTTTATTCATTCTTGCTATCTGTTCTAATGATGTTTTTGTAAACTGGTTATTCCTGCTTGAGAAAACTTTTCCTAACTCGTCTACAAACAATATTAATGACTAGCTATTTTATTCGATACCTAGGCAATAGGTTGCGGTAGTGATAAGCGAGTAGCCGATAGTTCGCTATTGCAGAGTTTTTGTTATCAAACAGATAAAGAACGTTGTGAGGACTCACGCTCGATAACTTATCAAGTGCGATACTTTGTTCGCTAACAACACTCAATTTAGTTACAAATAGATTCCGAGGATAATACTCGTGTTATCAGAAGTTTCTAGCTATTTTTTTTTGTGGAAATCAGTGTTTTCATCATTGCTTTACGTCTGCAGTTATTTTGGTAAGTTTTGCGCAGCATGCACTTCAACAATGTATCCAAGATCTAATCCCGGCACAAATGTCGGGTGAACGAACTCCATTTTGGAGATAAATATAGTTCTTTGTTTCGTTGCGAGCTCTGGTGAAGGAGAACAGAATACAGTTTCGTAACTAATATCTTTATCGCAGTAGCACCTACCGTTTCTCCAGTGAAAACTATATCAGCACTTACTTTTTACCACAAAATGCGGTTTCAAGGTGACGTTGCTTGTAATTTTCGTTGTAAACTCATCATAATACACGCAAGTTAACTGAGTAAATATGATGGTATGTAGGTGTCAAGGACGCATCACGCACACGTAATTTTTAGTTCTAGTTACAGCTTAGGTACTGTTAGCCTGCATCATTCCACTACCTACTGGGCAAATGCCTCCTCCATGACTTTCAGCTTTTTCGATCCTAGGCGAATATATTTACCATTGATTATTTGTTTTATCCAGTCAGCTCAGGTCTACCACGTCGCTTTTTGGCTTTTGGCTGTGCCAGTGCTCCACACAGTGGCTGTTTTCTCCTATAGTCTATTGCTCATTGGACATAAAGCAGACGTGGCCCAGCCACACTTCAACCATTTTATTACCGTGCTTCAACTTTGCGGCTTTTGTGCTCAGTGATTTGTGCCTTGGAATAATCAATATTTCCTCCTTTATTCAAGTAGGCAGCAAGTCCTTAGACGAGTTAAGTGGATGCCACTTAACTACGATCCTAAGCTTAGATTGATTATTATCGAAGCAGCTAAATTCCCCGTGATCTTCACACGGATTGAAAGTTTTCTTATTTCTTAATAAAATAATGGCTGGTGAGTTATTCAGTGCCAGCTATATTTATTGGTTGCCTGTTGAGTCGTCAGTAGTCCAGTAAAACGATCATGATTGTTCGTTTCCGCCCGTAGTACCTATGCTCCACAATTTTATTCATACTGCATAGGAAATGAATATGTGTCACTTGATCGTGTATTCGAACTTCGAAATCTACGTTGGGAAAATATTTATCTTGGTTACCAACTCACACACGCACTTTGTTCGTCCATGGTGCAGAGAAATTCGTTGAAAGAATAACCATGCCGGAACTCGTATAGCCTGACCCCTGGGTAAATAAGCACTTCTCCCAAGCACTCAGTACAGTCTACTGCGATTACTATCTACATTTGCGAGTAACGCAACAATTTCTATTACGTTTGAAAGTAGTAAGTAAAACATTCGTGACTATAATACCACAGATAATACTCATAAAAGCTTGACACCGGCTCATTGTCCATTACCTTTATAAATTGTCTGCAAAATAATTTCACACGTCTTATCTACCTACGTAACAGCCTAACAGGGCAATAGAACAAAAATATTCTAGTTTTTAAAGCAGTTCTGCTTACTTACATCATAATAACATACCAGGAATCCAATAGAACATGGGAACTCCGAGATCGTTGTTTTTATACCATCATTATTGTTGTCTTCGTGTCGCACTTTGTTCTAAACGTGACGTAAATATAGCACGTTTATACCTACCCAATTACCAATTTAGGTACTAAGATTATAGAATCTGAGGTGAGTCATGCAAGGGTTCGTAGATCAACAAACGAAACGGGAGGAACGATTCTGAACTACAGCCGTGTGGAAAATAAATATTGTCTAAGCAAAAGAGGTAAAACAAGTAATTAAGATAGCTATTTATCATGTGGCCAGGTTAATGACCACAAATCTTATCAAAAAGAGCAAAGAATCTTGAATCTCTCTTGACATTTGGATATAATTTAAAGTAATTTAGATAGATCGAGTATCACCGCAAACGAGTCATAAAAATGTTCACCTACACTAAACAACACAAAGTTGTCACTTATTATAAAACTTAAAAAATGAATCAAGAAAAACATCTGCATCTGCAAGCCTCGTAGGCGTTAAACAGATAGAGGTCAAGATTTCGATACAGTGAGGTCAGCCTTACAGCTTGCCTTATAAGAAACGTGAGCTATTATTCCTGTGGCTGCGATATCACTAATAAATGCCACGTCCATATCGCAAGCCAGACCTTATTTGAAATATTGGCATTTGTCGAGTAATTGAACACTACAAATCTTGTAGATTCGGCTACACGATTCCCAAACGGATTAGGGCAGTCGGTTGACGGTAGTGGTCGTAATGGGTTTTTCAGCTATCTGCGTAATACTAAGTACCCATAAATGGTTGAAAGAGCATCTTCCGGCTAATAATATTGCTATTTTCCTCATAAACATTAGAAAAAGTCACTAACATGATCTAATTTCGTTATCTTTAACCGTTGCCCTTCCTTGAACTACATGACAATTCTAAATAATATTATCAGCAGTGTTTTTTAAATGACTAATTGGACTGAGGAGTTTTCCAGTTCATCCATATAGTTAGTACTTGCAAGGTGTGACTAAGCTTGTATGAATGTGCAGCGCAGCAGGACCAATGCCGCGAGCTCTCAAACCGGTTCTGTGACGGAAGAAATATTACCACACTGACCTAGTGTTGCTAAGTTTAATATTTTGCAAGCAGATACAACATTTTCTGTAGTATTATGACTAATTTGTGTTTTTATTATTTAATTTTTAAATAAAGATGAATGAACGAATGTTTTTGCTGACGTTATCGCACTCTTTCCATAAATATCTTGTTTTGTGATTGAGTCTTTATCTTTGCTGAAGTATAAATAAAATGTACTTATTTCATTCAAACGGGTAATATTTTTCTGAAGGTCATGGCCACGGCTAGATAGAAAACTGTAATAGTCGAGTTACGTAAGAGATTGATGAAATAAAGAGCATCCGATCATTTAATCACAAAATACACACCTTTGCAGCAAACTGTTTTGCTGGATCATTACTTCCCAAGCAAGTCTTTAAGGCTCGGCAGTTACTAGAAGACTTAAATAAGTTGTTTTAACATTTTCTATTCCGTCATTAAACGCGTTCGCAGCTTTCTTCCAATGCATGTCTCGATGCATTTTGCCATTTCTAGTAATGCACCTGACTACATTTAGCTTTCTATAACATTTTCTACTGTTTCCTGAGCTAGTTTCTCATATTTCTCTATTGCAAGTTTATCTTATGTTTTGTGGAGCATGGTGTCTATTTAGATCGTTATCGTGTGGCCACTAATGTTGTAGAATCGTATAAAAATGAGGATTGACGGTCGAGGGCATACAAGCTTTGAAATTAATTGCAACTGTGTTTGTTTTGTACGCTTGTTAGCATCACATGTGTGGTTCTATAAGAGTTACTATTTCTTGTTCCGCATTTGTTTCGGTGCATTTATCTCTTAACAGTTTTATCTCCAATCCCAACTTATTAGTATTATCTATTTTAAGATATTTCATTTATAAATATTTGCATCTTCAACCTAGATCAGTCTTCAGCTTCCACTGACTAGATTTTTCTGAAACGAAAGCGTTTTACAAATTCAATCAACACAAGCAAAGTAAATATCTTCCTCATCAAAATAAATCACCATAAACAATTTGAATACGAAACTCTCTTCCTTTCTCAATTCCCCTTGAACGTTAAAACGGGGTCCAATTAGCATAGTTCAATATTGGCTTGGGCATCATAAATGTTTGCTGCAAACTAGCACGTTAGATGGGAAGTGGCTCGGTCCGTAGCTCCATAGGTACTTTGGGGGCAATCACCGCAGCATCCTCTTCCGCTCTGCCTTTACACACGTTTGATATCATTATGACACTCGTAATGCTCTTAACTGCGGTAATGATAATGTGTTGTTATCACTAGATGTGGTTTTGCGCCTGCAAAGTTCTGCTACTAAAACACATGTGGATTATAATATGGTTTGAAGTAAATGAAGTTGTAATTGCTTTATACTATAGTCGTGTATGGTGCTTAGTCTGTTATCGTGGCAGAAGACAAAATATTTGGCAAGTCACATAAAATTAGCAGATTACCGAATTCTATTTTTGCATACCTGCTTCGTATTATTAGTTTAATAGAAGAATCTATTTATAGTAGAGGAAATGGGCACGTTATCTTTAACTAATCAGTTTTTCTACAATTTAAGTTGGATAACATCATTTCGTTGGTCACTAGTTGACACATTTACTGCGAGCTCTGTTCGTTCGTGCCGTGGGTGGCAATCAGACCATTTGAAATGACTCTCCCAACGTATGTGCATAAGTAACGGTTTCCCACAGTTTTCGTTTATGGTTTTTCTACTGTCAAGACAATGATTTCGGTATACCTTTGACACTGCGATACTTTCCTGTTGTAATTATTTAGAAATTAAATTGATTTCTGGCTTATGGTATGGGAATTATGATGCCCCGGTAGAATAGGAAGACCAAAGAAACGATGGATGGATTAATTAATTAATTATAATTCTTACTATCCATTACATCCAAATTCTTGTTTAGCATTGAAATAACGGCAAGAGAAGCTATGCACAAAATGAGAACTGACCAAATTGAGTAAGGTTTCATTGCGAAATCGATACCACTGATTGTTCCA
The DNA here is from genome assembly GCA_949316365.1 of Hoplodrina blanda. Classification (NCBI taxonomy): domain Eukaryota; kingdom Metazoa; phylum Arthropoda; class Insecta; order Lepidoptera; family Noctuidae; genus Hoplodrina; species Hoplodrina blanda. Next base: position 11,386,751 of record OX438592.1, read on the forward strand.
AGAGTTTTGTAACCAATATTTCCTAAGTTTCTTTTAGTTTTTGTAATAAAGATTAGTTTTAAATAGTTATATGACAAATTCGCTTCGTCTGTCGATTCGCTACGCATTGCGTGCGACTGTTATCGCTACGGCGACCAACTCCGGCGCATATTCGATGCTTTCCTCGCGTCGGTAACGGATCAGTGATAGTTCGATGTTCGATGTAACTGGTTACGTGGTGTTAGCTGTAATAGTGGAGCTGCGACAATCGGGGCGTAACACTGATGTATGTGGTGCAGGCCTGGAACAGATTGTTGCTTTCCTGTCGACTGACTGTGTCGTGTTTCCTAATGTGCAATTGATGGTTTCTCAACTATCTACACAAATATCAGGGTTCCTGCTGTCATACTGATTTGCGAAAGACAGAGATGTTTCAGTATTCAAATTATCCTGCATATCAAAAATGTTGCCGATTAATCGAAATTCATTTCAGCATATACGCGCATTCATGTATATTCTTTGGCATTGTTAAAAATCCCGTTCATTGCGTGTCTTTATGACATTTAAAGAAAATTAGTGATGGCAAAAGAAATGAAACGTTTTTAATGGTTCATGAAACGTTTTAAACGAACTTTCTCATCGGATTATCGGAGAAAGTAAATTAATTTATAATTATTTCAGTCTATCAATTTATCATATTCATCACGGAAGAGACTGCGAAGTTAATATTCTCACGAATGTTTAGTAGACTTTAGTTATGGGTTATGGCCGCATATAGCCGCGGCTAGTTTAATCAAAATCTGCGGCTAGTTTAAAACTAGATTAGAAACAGTCTGTGTCAGCCGCTAATTTTTTCTATAATACCACGTAGATGTGAATGACACTAATTGTATTTGTGGTTGACGCTAATGTTAATGAAATGTGTTAATTCATTAAATTAGATTAGTCGTGCGCGCTTTTTGACGATGATGCTTCATGTCTATTGGTTTCATGTGGACTTCTTAGGACTTCTTATAGAATAAATTTTACGGACACCGAAATGAAATGAGTATTAATCTAGCTTGTCTAGGAGTTGGCTTAAAATAGTAATACTATCCTATTATTGTCTCACTGTAGGGCAAAGGCCACTTCTTATACAAAGAAGGCACGAGCATTGATCACCACGCTTATTCAAACCGAATTGGCGATTTCAGACGTATCAATTATTATAAGTCAAGGTTTCCTCACGATGTTTTCCTTCACCAATCTTAGTGACGTCCAAGATAAACTTAGAAAAGAACCCACAGCCTCGTGCATGAGAGGCTGGGCGCCTAAACCAATGCGCCATCATGACACCATGAGTATGCTTATCTGCTTATTATACTTCCACGTCCTTATCAAGCTTCACAATTGCATTGTTAATTACATCTTTAACTGTGTATTGTGTTTAAACGATGGGAATTTCAATTCATCTGCGTCTAGTATCTTTCTGTTGGTCGTACAATGCCTCCCTCGGTTGTGAAATCGTCACTATTGTGAATGTACGATTGTCTTGGCAACTGCCGGCGTGGGTGACGCCGGGTTCTATATCATATTATAAAGCCATGATATCTAGCTTACGTGGGCTAAAAATGTTTTAAGAGCTTTTGAGATATTGATGGTCGAAGTTCCAATTTTTGGTTACGTTTTTTTATGAAAACAAGTTATGAGTGGTCAAACTAAACTTAAAATACCCACACGACCTCTGTACTGTTATATGCTAAAGTTGTTTCCCATCTATAATTTTTGCCCACTGTTGCTAAGTTTGATGGGCAATTCGGCAGTAGGTATGCGTTGATAAGAAATAAAGCTAATTTTATAATGAACCTACGAGTAAGAACTACAAGGCAATAAATAGTTTCTGAAATGTCAAAAAGCTATATACATAATAGCCCTTGTATTATTTAATTTCCATGACTCTTGCAGTGGGTGATTGAGATGCTTGGGCATATTTGATAACCCTATAAATACATATCAAGCAAACTATAAATTAGAACAGGCCGATTTATGCCCTTTACGGAAAGAAAGTAAAATAATGACGATTAAGTGGTTTCCCAGCGTGTGAAATAACTAAAGTTTTAATGTTTGCCCTTAAATGATGTCATGGTTCACAGAACTACTGGTTTTTTTTACCGAAATGATTCATCATCATTACCATCTAAACCTGGAACCAGCCACAGCCAGGTATATTTTTTAGGGTTCCGTAGTCATTAAGGAACCCTCATATAGATGAGTTAGCTGTGAACAGTAACTTGTCCGCTTAAATAAAAACAGATAGTGTGAACACCAGTGATTCGGGACACGACTGCATCCGTCAAACGGATCAGTGTGTTCGAACGGAGATTGTATCTCGTAAAGTGCAGTTTCCTGATTTAGATGCGCCGACGCATGCCCGGCGTCCGCAGCTTGGGATACGCCGAGTTATTATTGTAACTGTTCGTATTTTGTTTATGCATTTCTTATTCTATGATTGGAGGAAATGGGTGGAAGCAGTGGCGAAAAATCATTTTTTATAAGAAGGAAGGAACCAAAGCATAAATTGTTGATTTTAATAAGTACAATTAGATATAGGTACAACTATTTATCGTCAAACCAGAAGACGACATAGGTTTTTATTGGATGGTGTTATACTTAAGGTTCACTTTCCTTGCAGTTTTGGTTTTTTTGGATTTTATTTTCGACTGTTTTTTTATCTTACTGCATGCATTAATATAGGAATTGGGCAGTGTGAGTGTGCCATTTTTAATCACGATATTGTAGCTGTTATTCCGGGGAAAAGCCGGTAGGGTAGGGTAGAGTTGTATTAGAGTCTTTCGCCAAGGGTGATGGATAGTTAAATTAGGTATCGCCAGTCAGCTACGTTTTACATAATTTAAAATAACTTAGTTCACATTTCGCACAAGGTTAGATTGGGTTATGGAAGTGGGATACTAGATGATACTTGTTGGTGACTGAGGTAGATAGGTAAATACTTAGTGGGTACCAGTAAGTACTTAGTACTTACTTTTAAGACCTAATTTAATTACTATAATTGGACTCCATGCTTAGTGAGCGATGTTAGTTGAGAACTTGCAACATATTACAGAAAAATATAGTTAAGGACATCTAAAGTAATTCCTAACTTAGCTAAATAATAATTCATGTTTAATGAAACATTTATATTGATAATGTGATGATAATAAAGCTAAAGAGTTTGTTTGTTTTGTTTGTTTGAATGCGCTCATATACTTATCTGAAACTACTGATGCGATTTCGAAAATCTTTTGTTATAAAGTAGATACATTTTGCATGAGCTATATTTTATTTACAAAAGAAATTAGGGATCCGTTAGAAAATTGACGCGGACTAAGTCGCGGGAAAAACGAGTTACTTACCTAATTTTCTAAAGTCTTAGCAAATATTTTATGACCTAATTGACTTTTACATAATTTCGTCCAAACATTTTAGACACGCGATCTAGTTACTTAACGTAACTTATTTATTTGCGTTATGCAAGCAGGAATGTGCAAGGTCATTTACTCGCATGGAAATATGAGAAGGTACCACGGTATGTTATGCATACTCATAATTTTCTTTTTAATTGAAACGCGGCGTGTGTTTACGGAACCTTTAGTTATGAATAAATAATAATAATAAAGCTTATGAACCATTGTTACAGTAGTTATGTTTTAATTTAGCTTCTGTCCGCGACGTCGTCCCCTTGGATTTTTTCAGTCGCGTGGTTATCTACCTACTACTCCGCAATTTCTTTAACTGCTCGTATACCTACAAAAATGACCTCAACATTAGAGACTTGTAAAGTTAAATTGCTCATCAAAATAAGAGCTCCTACAATATGAGCAGGATTATTGGGACTAATCTTTTTAGCCTCTACTCTATGATACCTACGTTCAAATTTAGTCTCCCGCGAGCTACCCCAATTAGTTAATAATTCAACTCGATTGGACAGCAAACGGCGTCTGATCTCCCAAAACAGTATTATAAAAGTATGCCAACAGAAGCCTTACCTGGCTTATCTCACTTAGTGACGCCCACTTATTGATTTTGTACCGCTATTTTGGTATAAATATACGTAGGTACATGTGTACATAGCATCCACTTAATACCTTACGCTGGCCGCACACGGGCCACACGCGACAGCTACAAACACCGCCACAAACGCTGCCACCTGAAGCTAGAAGCTGTGGTGTGGCGAACTGGCGACCACGGCCGCCAACCCACAGTGTGATATAATCCCTGATTTTGTGTCATCGTGTTTTTATTTAACTAATCGATAGAGTCTACAATTCTGAGGATTAGAGTAAAACTCCGGGTTCGCTAAGACTTGTACTTTTTTTTTTAAAAAATGTCAAAGTTTCGGAATATCCGACTTTTGAAAAACGAAAAAAAAATCATTATAATTTAACGGAAGTACGTATTCCAGAATTTATTTATTCTATCAAAAAAAGGTATAATAGCCGACCCTTCCACCAATTTCTGTTGCTTTAGTATGAATGGGTCGAGAGATATGATTTTTTTTCTCATTTTTCGTTTTCATTTTTTTATTCATCTAAACCGCCGTAGTAGGCCGTCATTCCTACATCAAAAAATTGCTGATACTTTCTATTATGTGTAGTATTTTTTCCAAAACCTAACTCATTGGTTTCCAGGAGTTATTGAAAATTTTAGTAATATCCGAAATATCCGCACTTAGGGCTGCCACTTCAACCAAAACATTTTTTTTTTTTAAATTAAGTTTTAGCTTTCTTATCATGACCATAACAAGATATCATTGTTTTGTGGCTTAAAGTGGCACACATGGAGTAATTTTATAAAGGAAATTAAAAACAAATGGAGAAATTGGTATCATGTTAATTGATACACCTTTTTTGGAAACCGCCTATAAATTCTAACCCAAAAGACTCAACTATGTAATAATAAATAAAAGAAAATCCTTTCCGATATCTCATAAGCAGCGTTGAAAAAAGCAGAAAAAATATCCCGTATTTTTCCAAGTACGTTTTTTTTTTCAATGTTTCGTTCGAAAGTTTCAAGAAATTTTGCCAAAATAAATGTCATGTTTTTTTCCAATCAAACCGAAAAAAAATGAAAAAAACGGGAAAAAATTCGTGTTTTTCTTTAAATATTTGTATGTTTGTTCTGGTGGAATCTTGCGATTGGGCTAAAATTTTGCATGTATATGTATACCGGAGACCAATTCAATACTATTATTACATGGAGCTGATCTGATGATGGAGCTGGAAGGTGGCCATAGGAACTGCGTAATAGAACGACACTACCCCGTCGAGTTTGAGCTCGTTCGTTATAGCGGCAGCAGGAATACATAATCAGTGAAAGTTTGAACTGTCTAGGACAGCGGAGGCTTCTATGTATTTTTTCTCGAAAACGGTGCGTCTTAGGCGAAAAATAACCGAAATTTCACTCCCCCCTAGAACCACCCATGAGAGCAACACCACTATTAAAATTTTGGGTTTTGGGGGGGAGAGGGAGGGGGATTGTTTTTATTTTAATTTTTCTCGAAAACGGTGCGTGTTAGGCGAAAAATAACCGAAATTTCACTCCCCCCTAGAGCCCCCCGTGACAGCAGCACCACTATTAAAATTTTGGGTTTGGGGGGGAGAGGGGGGATTGTTTTTATTTTAATGTTTTTTTTGGTAGTTTCGATTTCCTTACATCACAAATAATACATCCCTACATCATACTAAAAACAACCCCCCCTCTCCCACCCCCCGCAAAACCCAAAAATTAAAAAGTGGTGCTGCTCCCATGGGGCACCGAGATGATGTAAGGAAATCGAAACATTAAACAAAAAAAAAACATTAAAATATAAACAATCCCCCCTCTCCCCCCAAACCCAAAATTTTAATAGTGGTGCTGCTGTCACGGGGCGTTCTAGGGGGGAGTGAAATTTCGGTTATTTTTCGCCTAACACGCACCGTTTTCGAGAAAAATTAAAATAAAAACAATCCCCCCCCCTCTCCCCCCCAAAACCCAAAATTTTAATAGTGGTGTTGCTCTCATGGAGGGTTCTAGGGGGGAGTGAAATTTCGGTTATTTTTCGCCTAAGACTCACCGTTTTCGAGAAAAAATACATAGAAGCCTTTATTTTTATAGAAACTTACCATACATAGAACCTTTTAGGTAATATAGAACCATACATATAATAAAAGAACCATAATATAATAATAGATAATAATAGAACCATACATAGAACCTTTTTTTTTTCAAATTAAATATATTCTTTGTGTTGTTTTTTTCGGATACTTGAAAGTGACAACCCTAAGGAAAATTTTGAATTTTCAATAACTCCTGGAAACCAATGAGTTAGGTTTTGGAAAAAATACTGCACATAATAGAAAGTATCAGCAATTTTTTGATGTAGGAATGACGGCCTACTACGGCGGTTTAGATGAATAAAAAAATGAAAACGAAAAATGAGAAAAAAAATCATATCTCTCGCCCCTTACATACTAAAGCAACAGAAATTGGTGGAAAGGTCGGCTATTATACCTTTTTTCGATAGAATAAATAAATTCTGGAATAAGTACTTCCGTTAAATTATAATGATTTTTTTTTCGTTTTTCAAAAGTCGGATATTCCGAAACTTTGACATTTTTTAAAAAAAAAAGTACAAGTCTTAGCGAACCCGGAGTTTTACTCTAATCCTCAGAATTGTAGACTCTATCGATTAGTTAAATAAAAACACGATGACACAAAATCAGGGATTATATCACACTGTGCAACCGTGTGTGGCGAGTCCATATAATAGGTAAAATGTATGAAAACTACAGGAAAACGTCGGTGGCGGCGTTTTATGGTTGTGCTCGGTGGGTCGTGTGCGACTAGCCTAACAATAAAGCTATGATGACTAAAATTATGCGCAGGTATCTCATCTTCTTTGACGATCTATTCAATATGGAAGATAATGTTCTATGAATGGTGTTTTTAAAAGATAGGCAAGAGATTATTTTGGCTTCGCAGTCGAAAATTAAAACATTAGTCTTTGTAACGAACTAACGACTTCCTAAACAGAGACTTCCGGCAATTGAAACCTGAGTAATGCTAAAAAAAAACTCATGCTATACAGGGTGGTCCAGGCCAGATAGATATAAAATTTTTTTTAGGTAGTCGGCTTAGGGACCTATTTGTACCCGCCAGGAAAAAAATCGCTCGATTGAGTTTTTTTTGAGTTTATGAAAAATCGGTCGATTTCGAGAAGAGTTTCTTACATTGGTTTGAAATTAAATGCACTTAAAAGCAGATCAGTCTGATTTTTTTTAAACAGTACATTGTCTAAGTAAGCACCTAAAATAAAAAAAAAGAATAGAATTTTTCATTTTAAAAGTAAATAAAAAAATATTAAATCATCAAAAGTGGTGATATATCTAAAATTAAAAAAAAAACATATCTTGTAAGCGGCTGACAAGCGATTTTTTTTCCTGGCGGGTACAAATAAATAAATTATAAAATAATAAAAATATTCAAAAAAAGGAGGAGTATCTCAATTCGATATTCTTTTTTTATGTTTGTTATCCCAGAAAGTCAGAATAAACCTATTTGGAAAATTTTTATTTTTATTTTTATTTGATATGCTGTATTTACTTTAAAATGGGACCAATATGGAGGAGTTTGGTCCCATTTTAAAGTTTTAGAGATATGCATACTGTCGCCTATAGGCGCCACGTAGACAAAGTAACTTTGCAGCCACAGGCAACTATCTGCTTAGGACGATTTTATATAGGACGATATATTCTAAAGAAACAGGGCAGACGTGAATGTTGCATTAATTGAAGCGTGACCTGTATGACGAGATGTATGAACGTAGATGAGGCGAAAAGAGTATGTAAGGATCGTAGCAGGTGGCGTCCTGTGGTTTCTGCCCCATGGAGAAAAAGGGCGTGAGTTTATGTATGTATGTAAACCTGTGAAAAAATTTAGAGTTTTGTAATAAGCGCACAAGTTGTAACAGGTGAACCTTAAGTACATACTAAAAGCTCAACACACTGCAAACCACTTAACAGAACACCTGATTTATTAGCCTATTTGTGTATAACACCTGTCTAAAACCGAGCTCTCAGCGAGCAAGCCAGCTATTTGATGTAAAATTTTCGGCGAATTATTTAACTTTGAAGCCGTCGCACCGGTTTTCTTACATTAATTATGTTCTCGCAACGCTCCAATTCTTATATATTTTTTTGTTTGTTGCAGGTAAGGTGTTCCGTTTCATTGGACTGGTGATTTTTTGCTATTTACTCTCAGTTCATATTTGCATGCTTGGTGCATGAAATTCAGTTGAGAGAGACCAGAAGGCCAATTCTAATTTAAAATCTAGTCGCAATTTCATCTCAATCAACGTTATTTTTTTTTGGTAAATTAGAGATGTGCTTAATAGATTGAGACTGACTTCCTAAAAAAAATCGTTCAAAATCTAGTCTTAATTTCATCTTAGCGTCCATCAATGTCAAATACTTGTAAATAATACAGATAAAAAAGTGGTCTTTTTGACAGATGAAACTCGAGTTTAGAATTCGAACGTTCTTAAACTACGAGAATTGGGTAGTTGACACCATTAACCAATACATAATTCCAAGACATACCTTCTTTAAAGAAACACTTTATTGTAGCTCTGAAAACCCGATTTCAATTTACTGAAAAATTAGATTTTTTGTGGCTTTGAAATCAATAAATAGTTAGACAATTGAGTTGCCAATTATGTGACGTCACAGCTTGTCATAAAAAGTACGTCAATTGATGGTGGTGTCAACTAGCCTATTGGCCCTCTGTATGTCAGTAACTCCCATTTTGTAAATACCCATGACCCATAATCTTGAATGTTTAAATGGGCATGTAAATATTCTCAAGACAATAATAACTGTTCATTTCACTTGTACATCCTCTAAAAGCGCGTAGTACATCTTATCTGATGATATAATGTAGCTTGAGAATTTAAAATTGGTTATTAGTTCCACTTCTAGGAATGTCAAATGAAAACTGTGACGTCATACCGCAAAGATAAGTGTGTACCCATTTTTTGCATGATTGAGAGTTGACTACTATTGATGTTTGTTGTCATACCAATGCAGCGTTTGTAAACACAACGTACAAACATGGATGGCCTAAAATTTTAATTCATGCTGTGCTACGACATCTGCACACGCACTGCAGTCGATATGGACTACTATCTGACCATTATTAATAAGAATGTCACCTTCACTAACAGTACTAACCGAGTATGGCGCGTCTTCATTTCAGCGCCACAGCTTGGCACTTTACTAATGCATGCAGCTGATTCAGACACCGCCGAACACTAACCACTCGCTATGGCCAACCCCAACGACAAGCGCTACTATCATCTGGTAAGTGTACATTTACGTTACTTTTCAAAGGTTACTAGAAATACTGAAAATCCTTTAGGTTTTCGTTTTGGGATAAATCAAAATGCTTTCATGTAAGTACTAATTTACATTTTCTTTTTGGTACTATCTTCTATAAAAGGTGTAAAAAGACACATCTCATAGCCGTTAACTAACGCATACTGCCCATCAAACTAAGTAACTTGGAACCAAAATTATTGCTGGGAAACGATTTTTATTTTTATTGTGAAAATTATTGTAAATGTTATTATTGTGCATGAGTCCTGCCAATCCACTTCCACACACGGTCAGTTCTAACTGATCCAATCGGTAGCGTCATGCCGATTGGACGATAGGAAGGATCGTGTATGGCCGGCATTATAGTTGCGTGCAAATCGTGCAATGTAACGCACGCAGTAAATTGTGCTTATAGGCTATTTTTAAGGATGGGAAATCATCAAATTACTTCTTCCGCTCTGGGCGGAGCGGAAGGTAGGTGTCACTCTTATTACTGACTAAAACCCATCTGTTTTCCTCCTAATGCCCTTTGTGTTCCAGGGCCGTGGTAACTCTTTTGAATAAAATCCGTAGCCCTGAGTTGTGCTTATAAATGCATCCAAAAGTACAGCCTGCGGTCAAAGGGCGTATTTAAAGTTTAGTTATAACATTTAAAACTTCGTAAAAAATATTGGAACTTTGACCTTGAATATCTCCGAAATCAAAAGGTTAATTCCCAGGTATAGTCCAGAAAAAAAAAATGATCTCAATAAAGATCATGTTCATCTTTCGGCTTTGTTAAGTGGTTTTTTACACCCGTCATTGATTCTGATTGGTTTGAAAGCTTGTATCAATGAAATATGAATACAATACCAGATAGTTATGAATACTTGACGCACGCCTAACTACTTACTAACGTTTCTGAGTTAACACAACGTATAGTCTCACGTTTCTGTATCGTTACCAATTAACAATGCACCTGTTATCACGCATCATCGATTATTTCTATCATTGTTCCGTTTCGTTCCACAAAAATGGAACGTGCGATAAAAACTCATTTAATTCCTCAATTTATGTACAAAGGGTACATTAAGGAAGAGAATTCTATATGTTCTTACAGAAGCGACTGTCGAGTCACGACTTGGGTTTGCAAAACGACAAAAACGTCGCTCTCATGCCTCGGAGCGGTACTAAATCTAAAGCTATCTTCTCGCTTCGTGCCTCTCGATTCAGCTGAAAAACGTTTGCTTTAATGTGGATAAAAAGCTTTATTGACCTATTCTATGTTGGATTGTACATTTATAAGGAAATTATCTGCTGCTGTTGATCATGTTGCTTTAATTAACACCAACGGAAACATCATTAGTAATTAATTTTAATCATCATTATTATCACTCATGAATTTGTACATTTAAATAATTTTTATAGCCGATTGTCAATCAAGTCAATCGTTTTATCAATTCGACTAGTATTCAGTTGATATCTATTCTAGTGAATCAAAAAGTTATCTCGTCGTAAAAGACACGTTTTCCTTATTTTTCTGAAGCAAACAAGACGTTACTGTATTTTGAAAAGATTTTCCGTTATTTTTTCCGACTGCGATTTGCGTACGCCCCATGATATTGATAGTATTGATTTATTGCACTCATGTTACATAATATGTAGTATAAGTTTAAACATGCACCTTTTTAAGGCACAGCAACATATTTGTACAAATATTATTCATAAGTCCGGATAAAGCCGGACATCGTCAGCTAGGCTTTTGAGATGCATGTCCGGTCAAATTAGTCTGTGTCCGCCATGTTTTTGCATTTATTACAAGTTGAGTTGATTTTATGATATAGAATCGAAAAACTTAAATATAATAATGTTATTTTTTTTTTAATTCAGGCATAAAATCCTCCTTTTTTCCCCCAATTTTACCCAAGAGTCCGGCTAACAGGCTGCTGGTTCGGCTTTTCGGATTTAGGATCCGGCAATCCTATATTTGTAATATTGCGCTGCAATGTTCTCTTGTAGATATTCAAAATTGCATTTGTACGGGATTAACAAAAGTATGACGTGACGCCTAGGGGAAAACCAGGATTTTATAGTTTCGACGAAAATACATAGGGGAATTCTAAAGTTGTTTTGGCAAAAGACATTGGATTTTCATAAGAATGTCCTATATGTATGTAGTTTAGTATAATTATGTAGTTTTAATTCGTCTAACACATGCTGTGATGATTTCATTCATTATGAGTGAATCATTCTATTAGTCCGTAGTTTCATAAAATAATAAGTCTATATTTTTTAATAGGTCAAGATTGATAAAATGACCAGGGGGACAGTTCTACTAACTCCAAGGAATATTCGAAATCTAATCTCAGTATCAATCTGTCAAAAACACCTCAAGTACTACATTTTGTTGTCATTGTTGCTGAGATGAGATTGCGACTAGATTTTGGACATTTTTAATTAGTAGAATTGGCCTTCAGTGGTCTCTAGGTAACTCAACAATACATTGTTAAGAACCTTCTTATGTCCCTGTTTGCAGTATGCTTAACATTGAGTTTCACCGGTCAATATATCCAGATTTTATATATGAGTCATCAGCTCGCTACAAAAAAAGGCACAAGCCCACATTTCACGTTAGCCTTTTTTCGCCCATTTTCGGAAGTTGCATTTAGGTCGAGATCCTTTTGTTGTATGTTTTTAAAGTAATTGTCATTTCATCTGTTCTGAGAATAGCAGCTGTGTCGATCTCCTGTCGTAGGCGCTCAGTATCTTGATATATATTGGTGATGTTCTTCAGAAAATCTACTTCAAACTTATGGTAGTCGCCGCAAGTATTCTCAAATACTTATGCCTAATTTAATGTGAATACGTTTTTATTGTTCCGTACCCATAGGGTGCTAACGGGATCCACTTAGTAAGGCTCCGCTGTCTGTCCGTCCGTCTGTCATTAACAAATGCAAGATACGAGTTTTTTTTTGGCGTTTTCTGCTGATTCGCATTTGGCCGGTTTTTGTTTGGATCGTAAGCTTACCATTTTCTTTTTTTTTTTTTTGAGGTGGTAAAAATCATCAAATGAGTCCTTCCGTCCTGGGTGGGGCGGAAGGGACTGTCAGACTTTTACTGACTAAAAAACCACCCTGTTCCTTCTGTTGCCCTTTACGTTCCGGGGCCACGGTATCCTGTTAAGACGTCCCGCAACCCCGGCAGGCGTTTGGCCCCGTTGGGGGCCCCGTCCCTGTGCTGACAGCTCTTTGAGGCGCGCGCGAACAGAACGCGCCGTCGACCCGGGCATGGTCCTTGATCGGACGGCGAGCTACCCATTACTCGCCGTCCGCAAGCCCGCGCCTACGGTGGCCGGATGTCGCCTCGCGACGTCCGACGCCCTGGGCGTCTCCCGCGGCGGCTGGGGCGTGAGGTGGAGGGTGTTGTTCTCTCCCTCACGCGGCCCGCCTCCTCCTTCGCTAGCATTACTGCTTCGCAGAAGGAGGTGACTGCATCCCATTCCCTCTCGCCCCGGAGCATGGCCTGAACCAGGTCCGGACGCGAGAGGTCGCCGCCGCCTATCGCCTCCGTGAGGACACGGCGGTGCTCTGCCCAAGCGGGGCAGACCTGCACCGTATGCTCCACCGTGTCCTCCGGGCGGTCCACACAGTGGTGACACCCGGGCGTTTCCTCCCGTGCAATCCGACACAGGAACCTCCCGAAACAACCGTGTCCGGTGAGGACCTGCGTCAGCCGGAAGGTGAGGACGCCGTGGCGCCTCTCTAGCCACTCCTCAAAGAGGGGTCTTACCGCCGCGATTGCAGCGTGCCCGTAAGCTTACCATCAAGTGGCATTTTATAATTAGTTCCTGCATGTTCAATGTAACTTTACCTAAGTATGTAAACTTATTTCTGAGTTCATTTTTAGTTTCCCCATCGTATGTTATCTAAAAATATCGAGCAGCAAAGGCAAGGCAACATGTGTTCAGTAGCACTCATCCCCCACTTCTTGTTTACACACAAACATCGGAATCGCTATCAACTTGTGAGTGTTTGTTTGTGTTGCTTTCTATAAATAACAAAATGACGATCGTATTTGGAAATAGTGAAGATTGCAGAACTTTAGTTTGTGTAGCAAATGTTTTGAGATTTGTTTAGAAAACAGATGAACATCGTTATGCTTCATGTTCAATGAGTGGAGTTAATCTGCTAGAATGTACAACCCTTGTAGTATTTTTCTGTAAAAATCTCTCAGTAAAAGAATTGGGGTGAAGTGAGCTGTCATCCCGCTTCCACCTAATCCTGGGAATCGACAGCTATTCTGCAAAAAATAGGCAGTCATGAAGACTGCCGACAGCAGTGAAAACACACAACTTAACGTCACATTAGCTTGTCGGTGACGCAGTCATGTTAGCATGTCGGTGACGCGAACCCAAAAGTTTAGCCCTAATCTAAAATCGCTCAACACGGCTAAAGAAGTTTTCACTTAAAACAAATACTTCGTTTAATTTTGGGGAAATGAGCTCAAGATGAGCATCCAAAATTCCAAATTAATCCTAGGGATTTATAGCACACGTCACCAAATTAACCGAGGAACAAATGAGGAGAACATAATGAGACTGACGTTCGTGGAGTTTCTTGCTCATTCTTCTCCATACCATACTACCTTTTGGAAAAATATTATTTTTCTTGTAAATGGAGTTAAAAAGTGACTTTTAATGTTCTAATTTGAATAAATGATTTGACTTTGATTCTGACTGGCCGTCTTCGTTATTCCAGAATTTTTCACTGATTTAGATAGGAGAGAAGAGTTATAGTAACATCACTAAGTACACCAGATTCCCATATAAAGACAAACTTAAAGTGAATGCAAAATACTACAAGTCACAACCCTTTATGAATTGACAATTGAGGAATGATCATTAACATTCTTTGTCCTTGATTTATGTCCTTTGAGATCGTAACAATCATTATTATGCAAAGCGGAACGCAAAGCGGCTATAAATAAAATAAATATAAGGATATGTCATACATGAGTAGTATCCATGTATGTAGTAAATAAGGAAACCAGCATTTGTAAGTACCTTTGCCACCAGATTCGATAGTCTCATTGACGTAAATAGGTACAGTCAGCGACAAAAGTCAAATAACACGATTACTCTTACATATCGTTCAAAAGAATCGAAATAATAAAATGCACTGCTTCTCAGAATTTAAGGCAATAGTTAAGTCTTTATTTTTTCTTAATTTTACATCCATTTTATATTTCTTTAAATATTGTGTTCAATAAGATCTAAAAAATCTAAAATATTAATCGACTTTTGTTGCTGATCGTACTACAATATAATCGTTATTTATATTATTTTGTTATAGTGTACACACGACGCCTTATCTAAATATCGATTATTTGGTGATAAAAACGTTTTTATGATTCATAAAAGATTAGGATGTCGAAAAAGGATATTCGTCTTGTCATGCATGACTCAATTTTGTTAGCACCTTGATAATCTGTTCTACATAAATGTAATGGCATTTGAAAATCATTAAAATCGAATTACACTAGCTTTTGCCCGCGACTTTGAAATGTCGGGTATCACGGACGCAAATGATGACGCGGGATAAAAGGTAGCCTTTGTCCTTCCTTGGGGCTTAAACTTACCCTGTGCCAAATATCATCAAAATCGGTTCAGTGGTTTAGAAGTGAAAGCGTAACAGACAGACAAAGGTACTTTCGCATTTTAAATACATGTCATATTATATTAGTATGGATGTAAAATTGTTTTTTAAGACGTAATTTTTATAAAAAGCTTAACTACAGTTCTTCATAAAATCATTTTGTATAGAGCTACTGAAATCAAATGCAATAGAGCAAGAGCTACTGAAATCAAATGCAATAGAGTAAGAGCTACTGAAATCAAATGCAATAGAGCAAGAGCTACTGAAATCAAATGCAATAGAGCAAGAGCTACTGAAATCAAATGCAATAAAGCAATTCTTCTCAATCCAAAGATGATTAAAAATTGGCTCTTTCATCGAACGGCCAAGCTTTTTACAAAATGTTTATTATCTTTTTAAAATGAATAGAAAAAGTCTATTCATAGCTTCAACTTAAATGAGTTGGTTGAATGATACGGTTTCAAACTTTGCAGATGGAAGCACAACTTAGACTAGGCTGAGAAATCTCATTTCCTTAGTCCTAGTAGAAGATAGCTAACTTTGCTTTGGTAGTTTCCATTACGAAAGTTACGAAACTAACTGGCGGACTGGAACTTTGAACAGTGTAAACTGTTCCAAATTAATTTGATCAAAATGTAAGCAAATAGTTCAGAAAATGTACGTATAGATGCCAATTTCTTTGTTTCAACACTGAAACCCTAATTGGAAATTGAACTTATTTTTATAACCTCAATTTTCGTCGACAATTTGTCAATTTCAATTTAATAATGTTAGACAAACAATTAAAAAAAAAGAAACAGAAAATAAAACATGCAATAAAACAGTCGTCAAATCGTCCTAAACGATTAATGCAACATTCAGACACGCTAAATGATTTGGAACGTAAAGTCAAAGTAATTAAATCTATTTTTGTGTGAGCTCTACAAATTCATTAATTAGTTACTATTATTGCAACGGTCATTGAGTATTGTGATTCTGGTAAACGCAATATTCTTAGAAGTCACGGTTGACGTTAGAATAGTATGCAGAGCGACATTAGCGATGCTATGACGTAAGCACTAATCGTCATTGCATACGAATTCCCTTAGAGGCACCGAATATTTTATGAACTCAATTTCCAGTCGTGGACAAAAGTTATGAACTTATGAAGGTATAAAAAAAATGATTTCGTCACTACTAAAATTCCCTTTGACGTTTAAAGGAAACAATACTTTTAATTATGAATCCTGTTAAGTGTTAACTGTTGTTTTGCGATGTAAATAGTTATTTAATTTTCTTAACTCATTTTTACTAAAAATTATTGTACTTAACTGGGGCACATTTTATCCATCTCCTTTAAACTAATTTTTTTTCTCTTTTGTCTTCAAATTGGTACAAAATTGGCGGCCCCTGCATTATTGATTAGCTCATTAGCTATTGAAACTAAACGGCCAGTTCTTTTGTTTTTTTCTTTATTGTATTTACTTGTACTTTCAACTGTAAGTAGGAATCGTGTACAAAAGGCTGTTAGACCATTTAGGTTAACTCTAAACACGTAATAAAACCAGGTCAGTGTACCTGTGGAACAATACAGTGCATTTTCTCCATTTGCTTTTAAAATGCATTGCATGTTAGGATTTTTTATGGTTAACTGCATAACGGTTGACGTTACGATTCTAGAGCAAAACTGTTTGACCCCTTTTACAACACCTGGCCACTATGATAAAATGGTGTTATCACCTCATAAGCATTTATTTGTCAATAGTTTAGGTTTAGAGTTTACTTCTTGTTCATTTATTCGGAAGAAAGACCTAAGGCATTGCAACAAAACGATCTCTTACCTATAAACTTGGCCATGGATTGCAGTAGACCGCCAAAAAACTGGCAAGACCTTGTTCTTGAACTCAAAATCCTTGTTTGTCCTGCAGTATTGTCCAAAGTACTCGTAATTTTTTTGGCTCTTATCGTAAAGTGAGTCGCTGCTCAGTAACAAACTCACGTGTTAGGGGGCGTGTAGGCGGAGGGGAGGGGTGTGCAGCAGTAACAAACACCTTTATAGTGGCTTCATAGCCACTATAATGTTTGGTGCTACACAAATACAACATTCTTTTA
This sequence comes from Hoplodrina blanda, assembly GCA_949316365.1. Taxonomy (NCBI): domain Eukaryota; kingdom Metazoa; phylum Arthropoda; class Insecta; order Lepidoptera; family Noctuidae; genus Hoplodrina; species Hoplodrina blanda. The sequence goes on from OX438592.1 coordinate 11,403,843, forward strand.
ATAAATGAATATTGCTTTGTTATAACAGCTTATTTTGTTTCCAGACTCTAGCTATCCAGAAAGCGATCAACGCCATCGAGACGCCTGTAAAAGAGAAACATGTCCGCAGCACACTCATCGGCACCTTCAAAGAACAGAGCGCCATCACATATTGGGTAAGTAATTTCTTACAATTTCCAATAGGAGTAGAGCGTTATCAACGAACTCGTCCGATAAAGTATTGTTATACACCTATGACTGCAGCTAAACTTGCTATGTTACGGTTTAAAGAGTTTGGGTGCCGGTATAATTAAAGGGACATAGGAAATAGCTGTATCTCTTACGACTCTGGTATGCATGTAATGGATGTCTATACAGAGGTAAGTATTCGATTCGACTATGGCAGTGAATGCTTGACCATCAATTGCAACATATCCTCCCATTATCGTAGAAAAAATTGTGAATAGTTATTGCCGAAGTAAGAGGGAAGGTTCTTGGTTTGACGTATGTCTATGTCCCCATAATTTCCCTAAGGCAATCAACGTACTATTCAATTACGCGCACCACCAAACAGATCAGTAGCTAACACAGAGTAACGATTATTATTAGTCGAAATTATCTTTCAAGAGTGTAATTACAAAAGATTAATGACTTACTCCCCTTGGTTTACAATGACTTAACGGTACGCAAATGCATGTCATCTTTGAATAATCTTTCTTAATACTGTACAGTCACGTCTCGGAACCTTAAAGCATGTTCGGGGACTTCGATGTCTTTTCTTATACAGCCTGTAACAAAAACACTGTCCGATCCTTAATGGTATTATTCGGCATCGTACTGCGTACACATATACGTAACCATTTAATGGATTTGAGATTATTATTTTTCCCCAGTGAAAAAAAAGAAGATAGAAGAAGTAATTAAATTAAAATAAAACATAAAAACTGATCAACGGCAACACTGATCTGACAGGGCTTTTGTTACATAGTGTATTAATAGTTACTAGCTATCCCTGGCTGTTTCATCCACGTTAAGTTACGTCTTTGGTTACTGCTTCGCTCCCGTAGGTCACAGCGTAATGTTGTTAGCCTATAAATTTCCTCAATAAACGGGTTATAGAACGGAAAAAGATTTTTTCAAATTGGGCCAGTAGTTCCTGTGTTTAGCGTGTTGAAAACAAACAAACTCTTCAGCTTTATAATATTAGTTTAGATTTCGAGCATTAAAACGAATGTTGACGAAGAAACCTCGACGTGCATTCTCCAATAAATCACTCCTAATGCGACGGGTCGTCTTGACATAATCTCATGACATTAACAGCTTCCTGACTGTTTGATCGCCATGCATGCTCCCCTTCAGTGATAGGTACACGAGTCGAATTAAACCCGTAATGTCGTGACCCGGTGTCGTGTGATGTCCAATGTGTTGCTACCTAATGGTTTTATTGAGCCAACCAGATGATAGCATCTACAAACATTTTCTTTATAGTAATGTACCTTTACAACTTTGACTGTAGTAGCGTACGTTGCCTGATTATTGTTTCGGCTTTTGTTGATCTGTTCGGAAGATTTTTTAACACGGATTTAAGGACAGAATGAAGTGACGGGAAAGTGTCAGGAGTACGAATATATGGGATTAATAGTCAAGAGTGTCCCAAATGGCATTAGGATCTATATTGCGTTAGCATTGGATGTCGGTGACTTTTGGGTAGCCTCCTCTAGAGTTTGGCGTATCCTGGACAAACAACTATCATCCAATCAACTGTCACCACGATAGCAACTATAGGGTAGGACTATTCCTAAACAGCCCTTTGCAGAAACTAAGAGTCCACTGACAAAACCAGCTTTTTGTGTAATTTCTACCAAAATCGTATTCTTTATCATATGTCGACATACTGGGAAAAGAAGTACCTAATCCCAATTTGTATTCTCCAGATGGTGGCCATACGTCTTCCACTTCAAGAGAACCGCATCGTGGCATGGAAGTTTTGCCACGTGACACACAAACTGTTGCGGGAGGGACACCCCGCCTGCCTTGATGACTCACAGCGCCATATTGGCATGATCGAGAACTTGGGAAAGCTATGGGTAAGTTTCATTGTGTTTCTCGTAAGAGGTGTATGATAATAATATGTGATGTTCACGTTCTGTTCTATTGTGAGGTAGGGTATTATGCCATCAGCTATGAATGAATGTTGTAGGAAGTCATAAAAGATCATAGATGCATCATAGCATAATTATTTAGATGATGCTTCGATTAGTATAAAGTCCTATCTAGTATATTAAGATAGTACCTACTATAGTATCCATGGCTTAAAGGCAGCGGTATTCGTATAGATAGACCTAAGATAAACGACATGATGTCAATCGCATAAAATAAAATTAATATAAGACCCTTTTACTAAGACTAGTAAATATTATTCAGTCTTTATTATTAACTAGCGGATCGCTCCGGCTTCGCCCGGCATCAATTATCCGACTTTTTTGGTGGATTTTCTAAAACAAAATCCTCAATAAACCAAAGCAATAATAAAAAATAAAGAATCGAATTTTGCACTTAGCAACATATTCAGCCGTTTATTTTTATAGATAAATAGAAGATAGATTAATTATTATTTCGTTGGGCTTATTTAATTTATTTTTAATTTAAAATTCTTTGTTGCAATCAACGTTTCGAAACCTCGACAACTAATCACTTGTAACAGTTTCTTGGAAAGCTACAAGAAAATGCACAATTCAAACTTTGTCACTTGATAAGTATTTGGTAATCCATTGTGTTATTGTAAACGATCAAGTATATCAGGTAAATGTTAAGTAGCCGTGTAATGTAACCCTGATGTTTACATTAAACAGTTAGAATAATGTTTAACGTAATGTGTAATGTTTGACTGACCCGTTGGTCACGCGTGGCCTCAAGCGGCTGCTAAGCGTGGGGTACTGGGTTTGCTTCCCAAAAAAATTGCCATCAAAATCCAAAAGTCCTAACAAAAAAAAAAAAAAAAAATCTGCAGATCCATAAAAAAATGCAACACCTATATGGTCTGAGTGTCGATGTGTGATGAAGGCTATCCCGTTTTTAACGGGGCACAGCTCGGCGAAGTTCCTAAAACACGTTTTGCCAATCTAGGGACTTTGGAATAGGGAATGCAAATCTCGCGAGATTGGGGCTCAAGAGATCTCGCGAGTTTATAAATAACAATACTGCGAGATCTCGCCAATTTCGAGATCTCGCGAGATTATTAGTTTTATGTGTTTTTTTTTGCAAATAATCACAATATTTAAATAAATTAGGAAAAAATTATAAGTATTATAAGATAAACATTTATTTTCACGAATTTTTTCAATAGACTTTTATGCATCAAGCATTGTTTGACGTATCTGTCTATAATTTTTTAATAAACTTCTAAGTAGTAAACTTCGACGTATTTTATTTCCATACTTCCGACACACTGTCATATTCTTTATAAACTATATTCGCCAACATCGTTCATTATTCCACTCGTAAAACATAAGAAACTATTTTTTGCATAATTAACCAAAAAAATACTCGAATGTAATTAAAACGTTAGCTAGCCACAACTATTAGTAACGTAACAAATGCGCGCTGATGACGCTGCACGCCGGCTCAATTTTCGACCAATCGCACGCACGAACGAATCTAAGAGACACCTCGCCCCGCGACCGAAACGCACCGAACGAAACCGACAGATCGCAACTCCGTCCGTGTCAGTCCGCGCTTCAAATAAGACGTTTTTATGCTCGAGTGCAATCTCGTTAAACTCGCGAGATCTCGTCTTTTTTTCGTCCGAGATCAATCTCGCTAAAAAAGGCCGAGATCTCGCGAGAACGAGATCTCGCGAGAACGAGATTGCATTCTCTACTTTGGAATCTATGTATAATTTTTTTGTTTATCACAGTATTTTCTCTAACCCTTGGTCTCTATAACCTATACAGGTACACCTACGCGAAGGCTACGGCAAGCTAGTCCACTTGTACTGCAACCTATTAGTATGCAAGCTAAAGTTCCATGCACGGAACCCTCGCTTCCCTGGCAATATGCAGTTGACTGCTGAGGAGTTGGACGCCATTGCTGAAAACGATGTCAATAATTAGTGAGTTTCATGTAAAAAAAGTTAAAATAATACTTGGTCCTTTTGGTCCTTTGGTCCTTGCCAAGGGATTAAAAGGACCAAGTATTAAACTTAGGGTGATTTTCACGTTTCTTTTAGGGCTTGTTCGCATTTATATACGGAAGTTTCAATTACCACGCACTTGAATTTCAAGTGCATCTGTAACTCGACTCTTAGAACGACTATTATTTAATTTTGGTGGTCGCCTATGATTTTTACGTCATTGGTCTTTTTATACTGATGACGAGTCAGACTTTAGAGTCTAGACCAATTCGGTTTCAAATCTCAGCCAGAAAACTGACCAAATGCAAAATTACTTTTTGAAAGAGTTCTTCATGCCATCCATCAGGTTCTTTGTTAGAGCATTTAAAGACGTGACATTTTTGTTACAGTTTCCAGCTATGTGTGGAATTGTTCGACTATATGGAAGAAATCCTGAACTTGCAAGCAGCAGGTTGGTATTATATTCTTTACTACCATTTGCCTAATAGAATTTTCTTCCCTAATATTTTATTTGTAATTCAATATAGCCAGCAGCACTCAGTATTAACATAGCAAATAACTATGAGTGAACGAATTTTCAGAAACAGACCAGTAGTTTCGGAGATTTTTATTGCATTCAATGTAATTATTTCTTACAATGTAATTTTGACATAATCGAAACTTTTTGTTAAGTACCATCATTTTACCAGCCTATTTCTCGAATCTATCAAAATTATATTTTCGTCGATTGCAGTGTTCGACAGTCTAGGTAACGCGCGCGCTAATTCAATGACGGCAAGCGGTCAGTGTCGACTGGCCGCACTCATACCGTGCGCGCAGGACGCCTCGCAGATATACGACTGTAACGTGCGCCTCCTGTTTCGACTGCACGCCTCGCTGCCTGCTGACACCCTCGCCGGACATCGCGAGAGGTACCTAAAGAAACAAAATCTATCAATAATGTTTTAAAACGACTCTTAACGAAGCTAAAGTTACATGCTCTTTCCATCATTGTGGTCATTTCTTTGTCCTGAAACTGGATTTAAAGAAGCGTAAGAAACGCACTATTTCACTTTTAATACTACAGTACTAGTAGTAATAGTAGTAGTACAAAATAGTAGTAGTAGTAGTAGTACTGTATGTAAATATCTAGAAATATAACAGCCCAGGGGGTCGTTGGCTGGTGGTATTTAAAGTTTAGTCTTATCATTCAGAAATTATTTTTGTAAAAAATCGTAAAAACAATTTCGAACTTTAACCTTCAATATCTCCGAAACAAAAAGCATCTTAGCTATAGTTCAGAACAAAACAAGAATCGCAATAATGAGAAGAAAAACTTTCGGCTTCGTTAGGTTTCTTGACTTTGACTTTTATACCCATTAGGTACAAGATTTATTTACACTATTAATTAATTTCAGATTCCGGCAACAGTTTAAAAAGCTAAGCTCGTTCTACAAGCACGCCAGTAGTCTACAATACTACAGGAACCTCCTCTCGCTGCCAGTTCTACCTTCTAATCCACCAAACTTCTTACAACAGGTACGAAAATATATCAATTTTATGGTTATTATGGAAACCATAAAGTTATCATTGCTTAGGATGCCTTTCTGATCATGTTAGATGACCAAAAAGAAATTTAAGCGCTGCGCAAACGTAGACACTTTAGTGTCTTGTGTATGACACAAGCAACCGGCCACCAGAACTGAATATTATTATTTTCATGTAATAAGTTTAGTATAATCAACTCACTCATACGCAGATGCAGCCACTGTGGTTTCCTGTGGCTTCCACTAGACTCACACAGAATCACTGATCGACGATCATGAAAGTGTTTGGTATTAGCAACTAGTCACTGGAAAGTTTCAACAGTAATAAGTTTCCAAACGAATTGTACAAATAATAAAAAGATTGTTGCACACATTAATTGCCAATGTCGCACACAGGATAGGATTGTTCGGAAAACAATCACCAAAAGTATCCACTAATTAGCAACCAGCAACTGTCAGGCTGTCGTCGACAGGCACAGCAACCACGTAGTCTCCCGTATCGGCCACAAAAAGTATCTACGTTTGCGCATCGCTTATCTAAGCCTTAGTTAAATCATGTCTCAGCATAAATATCAAACTAATCTTTTGTTTGTTTGCAGTCTGACTTCGGCACATACGTGACTCCAGTGGTGTCTATACCGGAGCCTCCACCGGACGAGGTAGACTCCGTGGCCTCTCTCATCGACACTTCCGATACCATGAGCCAGGTAACAACTTGATTTCTTATTAGTAAGTCTGATCGTAGACCATTGGATCCTAGACAAAGTTTTCGGATGACAAAATTCTAAAAATAAAAAAAATCTAATACTTTGAGCGTGTTTGCTTTTATATTATACATACTAAATTTTGCCCGCGCCAAAGTTGATATATTATCCCAAAGGAACTGAACATTTTTCGGAATAAAAAGAGACTATAATCTATCTCTGTGCAAAATTTTATCCAGATACGATCAGCCGTTCTGGCGTAATTGAGTAACAAACATCCATCCATCCGAACTTTCGCATTCAAAGTCAAAAGTCAAACTCAAAACATTTATTTCAATTAGACCATTTACAGGCACTTTTGAATTGGGAAGATGACAGCATTTACCAATAATTCCAAGACATAACTTCTCTAAAGAAACACTTTATTTTAGCCCTGGAAACTTGATTAATTTTCAATTAACTGTAAAATTTGATTTTGAATTGCTTTCAAATTAATAAATAGTTAGTCAATTGAGTCTACTCAAAAGTGACGTCATAGTTATTTTTTGCCGTACAATATCTATGGGACAATCGCGTTTTGACAGGTCATAAAAAGTACGTCAATTGACTGTGGTGTCATCTACCCTATTGTCAAGGAGTCGGTCAGTTAGTCCGGAAGTTGAAGCTAGTTGCTCGTTCCAAAACGGAGGAGAAGAACGAACAAGAAACTCCACGGCACTCTTTTAAATTAGGTTTTATAATGCATTTATGATGCATTTATAATAGCAGTATCCACATGTGTTTTAATCTCATAAAACTCAAATAATATAAACTGAACAGATGTCAGTGCAAGATAACTTAGAAGACTACGAGGCTCGTCCCAGTCAGTCGCCACAGCCCGACCCCATCGTAGAGCGAGACCGACTCATCGACCATCTGCAGAACGAACTACAGAGAATGAGGTAACAAAACGTAAACGTATGACTAAAACATTTATTTCAATTAGACTATTTACAGGCACTTTTGAATTGTCAAGGAGTCGGTCAGTTATAAAGTTGAAGCTAGTTGCTCGTTCCAAAACGGAGGTAGGCCTCTATGGAGAAGAACGAGCAAGAAACTCCATAGACACTCTTTTTAAAAAATCTTTATAAAAACTTACCATTTTTTCTAATAACAGGTCCGAAGTATCACAGCTTGTTCAAGAGAGAAACACAATGATAGGGTCCATGAGGGAACATTGTACTCGTATTGAAACGCAACTACATAATGCCAAGGTAATGCAAAAGTCCTACTTAAATGTATAAATATACAATACCCTTGGTCACACAGGTTTATAAGGCGGCGGACATCTTGAAAAATAATGGCTTCGACTGCGCAGGTTTACATTCTGATTTGAATGGAAAAGCGCCCGCGCACCCTATACCATTCTTAAATGATAGCGTTTTGTAATTTTTCACGTATTTTCAAGTTATTTGCCATGTTTTTGTTCAATTTTTTTTTTACATTGCTTTATGGTGATGTAAAAGAATGAAAGACATAACTGGCAAAATGTGGGTGTACTAATGGGTGCACCTCTGCCTAACCCTTCGGGGATTACAGGCGTGATGTATGTTATGTTAGAAGAAAGAAAGTAGTTGAAAAGGTTTTTCACGAAGTGTTTCTTTATCTGTTTTTTTTTTCTGTTTACAGGTAGAATTAGAAGAAGAAAAACATAAAGCTGATATATTAATGGTGCAGGCGCCTGAAATTAAACGTAAGTGGTTTTTTTGTTACTATAATTTGAGTATAAATGTGTTTGGATATGAGAGCGGCGGAAGTCTATAGAAACGATGAGTAGATAAAAAAGTATTAGTACAACCCCAAACAAAAAATAATTATAATTATGTTATTTTTTTTATAGAAAAACTCAACGAAACCGAAGAAAGAGCCAAAGTGACAGATGAGAAGTTCCAAAAATTAAAAGGAGCGTATACGCAGCTGAGAGAGGAACACATAACGTTGATTAGACAGGTTAGTAGCTGCTGTAGATGGGTGCTGCTGCTGCTGCTGCTGTGGCTGCTGCTATTGCTGTTGTTGTAGCGGGTATCGTATTACCCAGAGTCATTGTGGAGGTCAGATAGGCAGTCGCTCCATGTAAAATACTGATACTTAGCTGCATCCGGTTAGACTGACAGCCGACCCCAACATAGTTGGGAGAAGGCTAGCCAGATGATGATGAGTAACTGTTAAACCGAATATCTAACCTAATATACATGGCCATTTTTACTTGGTTTAGCATAAAAGCAGCCTGAGACACAAACATTCATAGCAATTTTTTTATGTTATAGAAAGCCGAAGTAGACAAGTTGTCAGCTAGCTTGAGAGCGGCCGCAGCTCAGCACGAGAGCGCGAAGGTTGCCTTACAACAGCAGCTGAACGACAGGATCAAGTGAGTACCGATATACTACCCGGCTTGTGTAGGCTATAGAGAATTATCTACGTAGTTAGCAGGCTGGTTACTATTTTTATCATTGTAGGAAAAAGAAACACTGATTTTTCGTATCTTGTTTAAAAATACTCTCTACACATAAGTAAATTATGTTCATTTTAAAACAACACGATTTTGCACAACATACATTGGCTGTCACACTCATTATTTACATTTCACTCCTTATAGAGATGTCGAATTGCTACAGCAAAGTGCTTCATCGAGCGAAGAAATTGAAGCTTACAAATCTGAGATATTGAGCCTTCGATCAGACCTCGAGCAGTCCAGACAAAAAGAACTCGAATTAGAAACTGTAAAAGCATCCATGGAAGCGTTAGAAATAGAACACAAGACAGCAACGAAAGAACAAGAAGAGAAACTAACAACTGTAACCAACGAGTTGAAAGAAACCACAGAAAGCTTAGAAAAGATTAAACAAGAGAAGGAAGATAGAGAATTAGAGTTGAGTAAAGTGAAAGAAGAGTTAGTAGGACTTCGGGAAAGCAGCGGAGAAGAATATAAAAAGGTAGTAGAAGAAAAAGAAGCTGCATTGAAACAGGTAGAGGAGTTACAACAACAACATTTACAGGAAAAAGAGGTCAGTATTGTATATTTTGTAAAATTTCATTTATTTCTTATAGAGGTGTAATTCTGTAGATGCTTGCTAGTGAGGTTTCTGCATGATCAAGCCATGTTTAAACAGAATATGTAGACCTGCTTATTAACAAAATTGCCGTTAATAGTGCTAGACCGCAGACTCTAATGCTTTGCTGTTTAGAATCCCCGTGTCTCAGTAACAATACATAAAGTTCGTATATTAATAATGTACCAATTTAATAAGCCCATTGTAATAACAATGAATTCATGTTAGTTTGATTTTATTAGGAAGTAACACAACTAAATAACTGCATTAATGATTTACGATCAGAGATAGATAGTTTACAAGAAAAGCTTTCTACTACTGAAACCAAGTATAGTGATGAATGCGAAAAATTGAATCAAGAACTGACGGCTAAAACACAAGAGTTTGATACTAATCTAAACGAAAAAGAAACGAAAATAAAAGAAGGTTTAGATAAACTCGAAGAATTTCGTCTTGAGTTGGAAAATACTAAAACTAACTACAAAAGTAAAATCACTGAAAATGTCACTGAGATTTCAAAACTTCAAGAAAGAATCGAGGAATTAGTTCAATACCAAATTACAGCAGAATCTTTAAAAACTGAACTAACGGAAGGTGGAAACGAACTAAGTAAACAGCTTAAGGAAGTATTAAACGAGAAAGAACAGTTACAGAGTACTGTTCAGGAAAAGATTACGGAAATATCCGAACTGGAGATTAAGCTAAAAGAATTGGCCGATAGTAAGGATCAAGAAGTAATGGAATTGAAAGAGGAGATACTGAAGACGACTGAAGAAAAGAATACCGAAATTGATAACTTAAAGTCTATGCTTGATGAGAAAGCTGAGTTTGGCAAGAGGCAACAATCAGAAACCGAACATTTATCTAAAAATATCCTTGCGCTTGAGACTACTTTAAACGATACAAATATTAAATTAGAGGAACAAAAAGCGTCGTACGAAGATCAGCTTAAAGAATGTATTAATGAAATTACGAATCTAAAAGAAACATTACAAAGTGTAACGGAAAGTAAGGACGAAATCATTGAAAATTTGAATAGTATAGTGGATGAGAAAGATGGACAAGTTATATGTCTTGATATAGAAATGACTCAACTGGCTAACGAAAACGCCAGACTTCAAGACGAGTTAAAAGAAACACAGGCAGAACTGGAGATAGGCAAGAATGAACTATATTCAATGAAAGAAGAACATGAAAAAATCGTAGAAAGAAATGAAACCAATTTAGTTATGAAAAATCGAGAGCTAAGAGAACTACATGATAAGATTAATGAACTTAGTGAACAGAAAACAGAATTGGAGCAAGAAAAAGAAAAAGTATCAAGCGAACTGAATTCAGAAAAAGAGGTTTGTGTTATGCGTGATATATTTGTTGTTTTATGTGACGTCCTAGAGATAAAAATGTTTGTTTTAATAATTATATCTTTAAATAGGTATTAGAAAGTAGGATTTTGGAACTCACAGTAGCCCACGACAGTTTAATAAAGGACCATGATGATGTAAAATCGGAAAAGGAAGCTTTAGCGGTTGAACTAAACAATGAAATAAGCAACTTGAAATCAGAATTTGAACAGTTGAAAGATGAAAAAGATACTGAAATTCAATCACTATGTGAAAAGCTCCAAAACCAAGAAACGGCTTTTAATGAACAAGTTGCACAGAAAGACGCAACTATCACAGAAGCCGAGGCGAATATAAAAAAACTGAAAGATGACTTGGAAGAATTACAAAAAGAAAAACAGAAAGAGAAGGAAGATATGGATATCTTAGTATCTGAGAGAGAACGCGAGAGACAGGTTAGGAAATCAGTGACGTTGAGTGAAATGTGTGTTCATACACTGCGTTGTTTCACTTACACCTTTAGTTAAATGGTGGTGGATCATTGTTTTGTGTCAGTTGTCATTATCACCAACTAGGATTATCAACACTATGTGTCAAGTCAAACTGGTTACGGTATCATCTTGTGGTTGCGGTTATCAACTTACAATATCTTTTTTAGTTGAGTTTTTTTGACGATAAAATCTTTAAAGTGTTTTACATAGTTAAGTTTGAAACACGTCATGTAAATTGCTCGTACACTGTTGTTTTTTGCTTTTTTCTTGCCTGTACTGTAAGCATGTAACGATATCTAAACTGCATGTTTTATTTCTTTCCTCTACATCTACGCAACCTGCCGCGCTGTGCATGGAATCTTTCGGACTGCGCTCTTGGACTTGCTTGGAACCTTCGGACTTGCGTATCTACGTATCTACTTCTTCTATGGTGGTATAGTTGTTGGAGACTAGGCTAGGCCACACGGAAAGTAAGAGATTGAATGCCGAGTGTGAATTACAGGACTTGTTGCAACACAATACTGTGCTTGAAGCCGACTTAACGGCTGTGAAGCGACAGCTGGAGGAGGCGCAGAAGGCGTTGCAGATGCGTTAGTATTACTTTACTTTTATTTTGTATATAACTTATATGCTTGTAAATGTGTAAATATTGAGATGTTGATATTGTAGAATCAACAAGAATAATGTAACCAGGATTTTGTAAAAACCTAATTTAAAAGAGTGCCGTGTAGTTTCTTGCTCGTTCTTCTCCATAGAGGCGTACCTCCGATTTGGAACGAGCAACTAGCTTCAATTTTCGGACTAACTGACCGACTCTTTGACAATTCAAAAGTGCCTGTAAATGGTCTAATTGAAATAAATGTTTTGACTTTGACTTTGATGCACTTTTAGGTACATCTTGTAATGTGTTACGCTCCGTTTTGTCAAACATTCACTCATCTCAGTGTATAATTGGCTAATCACTACATATTATAAAACAAAGTCGCTGTCGCTGTCTGTCTGTCCCTATATATGCTTAGATCTTTAAAACTACGCAACGGATTTTTAAGCGGTTTTTTTTAATAGATAGAGTGATTCAAGAGGAAGGTTTATATGTATAATACATGCACCCGTGCGAAGCCGGGGCGGGTCGCTAGTTGAGATATATTTTCTTACCGTATATTTATCGTAATCTAGCTTTTGCCCGCGACTTCGTCCGCGTAAGGGTCTGTTATCGCGGACGCAGATGAAGTCGCGGAATAAAAAGTAGGCCATATCCTTTCTTGGGGTTCAAACTTACCCCGTACCAAATTTCATCAAAATCGGTACAGTGAGTTAGTCGTGAAAGCGTAAGAGACAGACTTAGTTTAGCTTTTATAATATTACTATAGATTAAGTTTCTTTTTTAATTTAGGCGTCAAACAATTATGTACTTAAGTCATGTAATGATATGAACAACAATATGTCGGTTATACAGAAACAGCACGGCTAGTGACATGCGCTGGGGAGGCAGCAGTCGAGGTCGCCAGCGGAGCCCTAACCTCCTTCGAGAATGGTCAGGCGCGCGACACCGTGGGCGCGGCCGCTGAGCTTGCGGCCAAGGCGTTAGACGAACTGGCGCGGCATACTGAAGTGTCAGGGAACGAGGAGTCGGTAGCAAGGTCGGCCATCGTCGCGGCTCACAATACTGCGCAGCTGTCCGCGTACGTCGCTGATGTGTCCAACGTGTCTACTGATTTGGCGTTAGCTGAAAGTAAGTATCAGCATATTCGCTCAAATACTCCTGTTTTACTAATGATAGCTTTTATGAATGTCTCTTTCTTGTTTTATGAGAGTGAAGAGATAGCAACAGTCTAAACTCTTTATTTATTTAAAGACTTTGGTTATCGCCCCATTATAACTCATAACAAAAATTTTTTTACTAACTAAAAGACAAAGAGACACTGTATTACGTAAATAGTCTCATGCAAAATGAAAATAAATTCTTAGCTTTCGCACTGTAGTGCGAAAGCTAAGAATTTATTTTAATTGTTTATTATTTTTGTAAATGTAACTTAGACATTTTTAACTCTTGCTAATAAGTTTTCTCTTTCTCTGCGATTACGGACGCATAATCGTAATCATTTTATTTAGAACAGTCAACCGGTCAACCAGTCCTTGGTATTAATTTGATATTGACAGTCCAGTGAGTCCAGTCCTTTAATATTGCAGCAGCAACGGCGATTTGAGTTCAGTGTTACCATATCTGTGCGCTTGAGTACTCGTATTATTTAATAAATAACCTCATGTACCTTTCAGAACTAAACAGCGAATGTCGCTCAATGTTGACGGCAACAAAGGAATGCCTCGAGTCCATCAAGACTGGTTCTGTAGTGAGCTCGCATTGCTCCGACGCGAGGAGTCGAGTGCGAAGCTTGATGACTGCGACCTTGGCGGCTGATAGACTGAACAGTGGAGCCAGGAGTGTAGATGATGAGCTCGCTGACATGGACAGGGCTATTGAAGAAGCTGCGTCGCAGATTGAGGTCAGTGTTTCAAAGTCAAAACATTTATTTCAATTAGACCATTTACAGACATTTTTGAATTATCAAGGTTCATGTGAAGATAGGTTTATGTGCGAGATGTATGGATTACCTCAGTGTACGGTCTAGGAGGCAATAGGCAGTCCAGTCTCTGTTAAATATAAAACTGAATCTGCTATGGCTCAGAGGACGAAGACACGGATTTAAAGCTAGCCTATGTCCTTATTCAGATCCCAAGCTATCACGTGGTTAAATTTCAATTAGATTGTTGAAGTGGTTTTGCCATAATGAAGTCACAAACAGACAGAAAGAGTTGTTTTTGCATTGACAATATTTGTGTGGATTCAATTATTGTTTTTCTATGGCTTACTTATTTGACGAAACAAAAACTCAGTTACAACCAAACATGGTTTTAAATAATGTTCTGTTAATCTACTTTGATCATTAGTAAAATCAACTCTTTTTGCGTAAGACTTTCTCTCACTATTCCCACCAAGACAAAGAACAGTAATTCACCATAGCTACATACAAATTCCTTTTAATACCACTACAAAATCCACAGAACATGCTAGCAGCGACACGCGCCGGCGCCTCGGGGGTTAAACTCGAAGTGAACGGCAAGATCCTCGACGCCTGCACCACTCTGATGGGCGCCGTCAAGATACTGGTACAGGACGCACGCAAGCTGCAGAACGAACTGGGCGACCCCAAGACTCGACAGAAAATGTACAGGAAGAACCCGCAGTGGTCCGAGGGACTTATTTCAGCGGCTAAAGCTGTTGTTTTTGCTGCTAAACTGCTAGTGTATGTATTTATTGTTTGTAGCTTGTTTATAACTCACGACGCAAAAACGACGTGTCTGTGTGTGTCTGTTTGTGGCATCGTAGTTCCCGAACGGATGAACCGATTTTGAATCTGTTTTTTTTTTCGGTTTGAAAGATGAATTAGTCGGGAGTGTTGTTAGCTATGTTTGATGAAAATCAATTCAAGATGGCTGCTGCCGGGGGTTTTTTAAATTTTTTACTTATTTTTTGATTGTTTCAAATAATGATATTATGTATTTAATATAAAATGCACGAGTACATCGTATTTTTAACTTTACCAAGAGCTATTTATAGTTTTTCTTTAGTTAGTGGGAGTTTATAATTTAGTTTTTACTCATGTCCACATTTAGAAAATACCTCTTTTATTGCTCCGCTAGTAGCAGATTTCTTTTTTCGACTTGCTCACACGGCTAAGTTATAAGCAATTCTGTATTACAGACTAAAGTTAAAAAAATAAATGTAAATAGTAAAAAGAAGTCTTCACTACTGCCATTCAAAACCACTTACATCCATGATACAGGACATCAGCAGACGAGGCAGTAGGTGCCTCAGGACAAGTCGAAGGCGTGTCGGCCGCGGCGCACGAGGTAGCCGGCAGTACCGCGCAGCTGGTGGCCGCGTCGCGTGCGCGCGCGCCGCCCGAGTCCCCCGCGCTGGCGCGCCTGACGCAAGCCAGTCGCTCCGTCGCCGCGGCCACTGGCGCTCTGGTTGCTGCTGTTAAGGCGGGATCTGCGCTTGTGCTTGAACAAGGTATGATAGTCTAGGTCTGATCAAGTTATAAGATAATTATGGCTTAATATAATTGAATAAATAATAATAATAAATTATGTTTATAAACCGACCAATTTATACCTACTTCCAGAGATTACTTCTTACGAACAAAAAATAAACATACAAACTTTATGTACCACTTTATAATAGTACTAGCTTCTGCCCGCGACTTCGTCCGCGTGGCGTTTTTCACACGTGTTCAGTTACGTTTTTAGTTTCTGCTCTGCTCCGCTCCTTTGGGTCGTAGCGTGGTGAATTATAGCCTATAGATACTATTCTTCATTAATCTGGCTGTCACATACAAAGATTTTTTCCAATCTGACTGGTAATTCCAGAGATTAGCGCGTTTATAAACAAATAAAACATATCTTCAGCTTTATTTTTATATTTATATAGATAAAGATAACGTAAATGACTTTAACATGTTGATACACTACAATAAACCTATTTCTAACCAACAGAGGCGCTGGACACGTCCTCACTGTCGCTGACGGCCACACGGCGTCTGGAGATGGAGAGCAAAGTGCGCTCGCTCAAGTTGGAGACAGCACTCGATGCAGAGCGCGCTCGCCTCGCCGCGCTGCGCAAGAGACATTACCAGCTGGCGCAGTTAGAAGAGGTCAGTATTAAGTTTTTGGCGGCCTGTTAGTGGCCGGTCCGAATTTCGGTCACGGCGAATTATATGTGCTCAGATACAAGGGTCAGTTTGAGGTCTGAGAGATGGTGAGTTATTATTTTATTAGTCTTTAGGTGTGTTTATTATGGTCTGAGTATAATGATAATAAGAGTTAATAATGTCTTAGACACGGGTACGTATTGTTAGGAGATTCCTTTTTCAAGAGTCCTGACCACAGATATAGATAGACATAGATAACGCAAGTATCACGATCTGTATGAAAACCAAGCGTGCCATTTTTTGACTACCTATTATGACGTCACAAGCACTATTTAGTGATGGGAAAATCAAAACGATTCAAAGACGCCGCCGCGTACGGCGCCCCCCTCGTCCTACCCCCCGCCATGCGCCAGCGGCTCACCCGGTCAGCAGTACGCTGAAAGTCTTTGTAATGAGAGGTTGCGTGCTCGAGCGCTTGCGTTCCGACGACGTGCTAGTTTTTGGATAATTTGCCATAATTTTTTAATAACATATAATAATAACTACAATAACAATAATAATATAAATAATAAAAATATAATAATAATAATAACATAATTTAAATCGATTTATGAATCGATTTTATGACAGAGTAATGAGATATACAGAGGAATGAGATAAACAGAAAAATGAATGACAAAATAAAATTCCTGATCTGCTTATAAGGCAGTTAGGAATATATATATTTTTAACAAAATTGTTAGTATTTCCCTAATTATTTCTTGTAATTGTTGTAGACTATCAAAATGTCGGAAACAAAGACAAAATCCAGAGAAGAAATTTTAGAAGTAAAACGAAAAGCATGTAAAATACGTTATAATAAAATCAAAATAGATCCAAAATTACATGAGCTACGAAAACTTTTTCCCTTCAACAAAGCTTGCTTCCTCAAAATGTATTGAACAAATAGTGCTATGCTTTGTTGGGAACCAATCTTTGTTTCCCGTCGCCTCAATCCATTTTTGTTTTAAATTGGGTTCATGTGGAAAACTAAAAAAATCACGAAACGTTACGATTATTTATTAAAATTGTCTACAAAGTACTTATATAATACAAAATCATTCCTCTGTTTCCGAAATCGATTCTTGAGAATCGATTTGTGTTGCATATGATGAACAGCACTAATCGCTAAAATTGACAGAAAAATGATAAAAGTCCCTGTACTACAAAACCGAAACGATATACGATAGTATCGCTTGTTTCGATATTCATTACTTGTTAAAACAAAACGTCTCATCGACCGCTCCAAGTAAAAGCTGCAATGTAATAGGAACGTTTTGTTTTTCTCAAATTTGGTATTACCAGGTATTACTGAGGGTATTCGATTAAAAATAATTGTTTTTTTAATTAATTACGCATAATATTAATCATAAAATGACTTACCGATGGAAGGAAACGTTTACTTTATTATTTCTCCTCGCATTTGTACAGTTTTTACAATTTATAACAGCACAATTAACCATTTTAATATTTTTAACTGACGTCCGACTAGCGCTATGCTCCGATGCAGACTGAGCGCGAAATTGGCCACTTACGATTTTTGTACGTAAGCTAGGCACGCGAAGTAGTTACTCTCGCGTTATCTATGTCTATCTATATCTGTGGTCCTGACCACCGGTAGCTTGGACCCTGTTCCCGATGCCGGTGGGCTACAATTTTTTAAATTCTTTAATGTTTTTATATTGATATTTTAAAATGTAATAATGTGTAGAAAATAAATAATTGGAATAATAGATAAGAGTTCTGTAATAATGAGATTAGGTAATACGTAAGTCTACGTTTTTAGGTGCATATGGAGAACAAAGCCAAAAAGGTATTTTATTGTTTCTGATTTTTAAGAAGAATGTTGTCTAACATTTTCTTGGTTTGTTACAGAATGGAAACATGGAAAACGGCAAAGATTGAACGTCTATAACTTAACAAAAGTGAAAATAACCATCAGCTGACACGATTGCTACACTTTTTAGTAAGCTTCTGATCAGTTTGTCCGTACTCTTTTCTTTTTTAAGACATTTTCTGCATTTTTATACTTTATTATTATACACAACGAATTTTTTACTGTCACGCTTGCCAATTGCTCAGTTTACTAAAGTGACGGACGAGAGAACACGTCTTCCTTCGGGATGACCAACAAATTAAATTGTATGAATATAATACTAATGTAATTCAAATAATAATACAATAGGCGCTTATTAGCCAACGTAAAACTAATTGTTAGATATGACAATGTATTCTAAATGTTATACTGTCCACATAGAAATACCAATAAGAAATCGTACTAGATTTAATAATTAATATAATAAAAAAGGTGTAGGAATCCCTAAACAAAAGAGAATATAAGTAGCCCGTTTATTTTAAGTGTAACCAAGTCACAATGTCGATTAACCTCGGATTGTCTGCAACATAGTGTGACGAGCTAAGATTACAGTACGGTTTACACATTAGACTGATTTTAGTGACCCATTCTCTACGATAATGATCAATCTGTCTGGCCGACGTTTGTAGAAATTGTATGTAGTAGGTGCGTGTAACCCTTAGTGTCTTTTAGTAAACGACTGAGGCATGCGTCAGGCTCGACACGCCTTTAAACTGGTCCGATCCCCACGGAGTCCGCATGATCACGAGACTATAAGCTTTAAGCAGAGACTAAGGTAAGAAATTGTGAATTGTCTATGTACCTTTATGTATAGAATATTTTATAATTACTAATAATTGTGTTAGTTTATACACAATGTGTTATGACATGCGCATTGTTTGTACGAGTAGTCGAGCGTGTCATGCACATTCCGATACAATTTTTGTGTAGTTTAGCTAAGTAAGCGTGTGATCACAATAATTATGAAGCCCTTAGGATATCACTAATGTTAGCCCTTAATTTGTAAGTGTACCTAATTGATTTATATAAATTTACTACTTATTGAATAGATTCAACATATAATTGCCTGCACGGCTCATTTGTATTATTTATTCCTTATGATTTACACTAATAAAATATATACATGTGAAACAAACGAATCAGTTTTATTACTTTTATTTAAAACCAGTTTGATTCTATAGGATTGAGGTCGCCCCCTCCCTTATTAGGTGAACGCAATGTCTAATGTAATTGACCCCCTGCCGAGTACAAATAACCTGACGCGACGACCAATAAGAGGAAAGTAAAACCAATTACGGTATATCCAATAACAACGTTTATCTTAGATCCACTGCACCAGTGATAACTAACTAACGTGGAGGTTTCATTAACGAGAGTGATATGAAGTAGGTGTGGCGCCTCTTTGCGATAAAGAATTATTATTATTAGATATCGTTATTTAACAGAAATACGTACAAAAAAGAATTGGCAAACAATTGTTATCAGATTAGGATGAGCTTAGCGTGGCGCGCTATCACAATTCACAACCATCTGTCATGGTATCATTCAAAACCAGGTGCAAATTGAAAGAATGACGTAATAATGAAACAAACTAATAGCTTACACATATTCCATATATTCTCGCTGTATTACATAAAACTAAACACAAAAAAGCATGGTGATTGCGTTGATTACATAGTTTAATAAAATACTTCCTGTGAACAGGCTTGGGATAATACAAAATAGAATATTAAATTAAAAAACAACTAACAGACAGAATTCAGCATAACTACAGTGAATACTTGAGTTGTGGAATGCTAGTTCATAACTTGCAATTGTTTTTACACTTAATTACAATAAAATTAAAGAAAAAGGAATAATAAAAATGAGATTATTATGCATTTGCCAACAACATAACACTGTTTAAGAACAGATCTCACACATCACTAACCAGTGGCACTTATTTGTGCATTATCATAATGATATCATTAATTATATCGTAGTTACATGATGCTTAAGTACTGAAAAATACATGAAACATTAAAATTAGGCCAATAATGTCGATGATGCAATCAACATCACAATCATACAACTGTAAAGCTACTTTTGGTGCAAGAAGCCATTATTCCATTCACCGTGTGAAATACATCTGTTATCAAAATCTTAAGACGATGGTAAAACCTTCGAAAATTTAGCACCACAAATTGGCTTCTCACTATATTTAAATCCTGAATTCATTTTGCAATCAATATACAAACGCGAATGTAACAACCATTGTCTTTTCTTTGTCTTGATTTAAAAATAAATGAGCAGTAGAATTTGTTCTTACCATTGAGTCCAATACATTGAGATAGACATGCACAATTGACAAAATTGCATTCGATTCTTTCCGACAGTTACTTAATACGGCACAATACCTATAAATATGTATAAGTAGTAATACAATCCTAGAAAGTAAATACAACTGGCATAATACACATTAAAAAGATGAAAGATGGGTAAGATATGACACTAAAGAGAGATTTTGGGGAGCAAGTGGACCTTGCAAATGATTTTCAAAAGTGGAGGTCAGAGTGACGGAGGGATCAACACAGCGGAGGCTCGTCCCACTTGAGGTGCTTCTCAGGTGTCAGGTGCACAATGCGGACATGGACTGCTTGGTTCTTTTCAAACTTGGGAGGAATTGGACAGAGTCGGTATATAACTTCGTCGCCTGGTAGTGGTACATACTCGCCTTCGATGCTGTGAAAGATAAAAGAAAATGTTTCTATCAGGGATGTTATTGATATGAAATTTTCGAGCTGAATATGGATTTGGATGGATATTTGAATAATATTATACTGGTTACAGATATGGTTAGGGATATGAAATTATTTCAGTAATCTGATGGTTTTCAATAGTTTCAGTAACGGATATTTCATTTTTTTTACAACTGTAAAAGAAAAGTACAAATAGGTAATGATTTGATTTTTTTTATATGTTATTGTTTAGTACTACAATCACAGATTATAGTCTTAAGTGTTATGTACTTAAAAAGCATAAACAAAAACAACATTATTTGTTTCTACTCCTTCTCATTTAAACTCCACCCCTATCTGCCTCGTTGGTCTAGTGGTTAGTGACCCTGACTGCAAAGCCGGAGATAGTGGGTTCGATTCCCACCCAGGACAAACTTTGTGAGATGAGCATAATTGTTGGTTCTGTGTCTGGGTGTAATTAATCTATAATATGTATATATTTATAAATTATATAAGTATGTATATCAGTTGTCTGGTTACCATAACACAAGCTCTGCTTAGCTTGGGATCAGATGACCGTGTGTGAGTTGTCCCAAGATATTTATTATTATTTATTTATTTATTTATCTGAAATGATTTGAAAATTTAATATTAGATTTGCTTTCGGTTAGACTTTTATTTTGGATATTCAATAGTTTCAGTTCAATAACAAAGGCCAAGTTCTTTATACCATGTTATTGTTTTATAATGAATGCCCCCTCTGTTCATTCAATTCCTTATGGAAGAGTAATTTCTATGCAGATGTGTCAATTTAAACCACAGCCTCAAAGGAAAATGTTATGTTTATCAAGACAAACTTGAAATTATTTTAAAACGAGTTATGGATATGTACAGTCAACAAAAAAGATAGGTATACAGGGGCGTCAGATATAGTTGAAGTTTTATATAAACATAGATATTAACAGTTCATTAATTAAGATAAGTTTCAATCAAAGACATCCATCAGTTTCTAAGAAAACTTCAACTATATCTAACAACCTTGGATACCTAACTCTTTTGTTGACTGTACAAAAGAGATGGTAAAAAACAAACAATTTCCAGAAACAATGTTTTAACGATGTGGTTTCGTCAAAGAACACCTTGTCTTTTGTTGTGTAGTTGTACTTTAATTATTCACAATCCTGAAACACATGTCAACAACAAAGACAAACAAAGAACGCCCACATTGACCTCCAAAATGTGCTAACACAAACAGTCTTTATATGTATAAATATATCTGTTATCAGCTTCAAATTGGAACGAAGCTTGTATAATAAGCACACAATACATGGATGAGCTAATTTATTTATGTTCAAAATTCTGTATTGAAGTTGTTTGTGTTTCATGAGCCAATTTTCTTGGTATAATAAGTAGTACTTTTAGTGTTCTACATTCATGTATGTAAACAAAGTCTTGAGATCTCCTAATTGTTTCTGGTGTCATGTATGTTGAAATATTAAAATTAACGATGTTTACTTCGTGGAACTTTAGAATTTGTGAATACATACTTGTTATGTTTTTTATTCATCAAGGTTAACAGCTACTCAAAATTATAAAAAAAAAAACAATTGTACCATGTTATTCACACTATAAACTAATTTGCATAATTATGTCGGTATATATTATACAGTAAGTAAAATTATACTCACTCGGAGATGTGTACGAATATATCTTCGCCGCCTCTTTCTGGAGTAACAAAACCATGACCCTTTGCTCGGCAAAACGATTTAATTTTACCACTTTCTATCGGATTTCCTAGAGCCCTTTCTGACCTGAAATAAACAGAATTTACATTAAACTTGCACAGTTTCTTTGTTAATCAACTTTTAAAGTTAATTAATAATATAGAACAGTTAACGACACCAAAAACTTACGTCGATGCTGTTCGGTTCCGCCGCGTAATTATTGGGCTCGGCAACTGTAGATGGGAATTTGTTTTGTTGGGAGAATCATCACTGTTGAATCCGTAATCATTGGACATGATTACAGTACACAAATTGTTTTCCCCAAAATAAATTATAAACAAGAACTTCACAAGAAGGAAGAGAAACAAAATGTCAGTCAGTCTCCGTCGCTTGTAAGAAACGTCAACTAAAGACAAAACGTCAAAATGTTTATTTTTCGTTCGGAAACAGATGATCAACGTTTATAGGCTGTGCCTTTACTTTCCATTGTCAATAGCCCTGCAAAAATTAACTTATGCAAGCTTGCAATTTTCCTCTTTTCCTTTCGTACAGTGGTTAAAAAAATAATCCTTCATCACTCACGGGCTTCTATTCACAATGGGTTGCTGAAAATATGCTCAAGATTGTGCTTGACCCATAGGGCTTCAGTGGTTAAAGACTATAACTACGTATACCTTTTTAATGACATATTCCTCTAATATCTTCAAAATGCCAAAAATCTAAGATCTGACAAGTCAGACCTCAGTTCATTACGATGCATGTACCATTTTGCTACATTTGCATTAATAAAATAAAGCACATCAGACGAGTTATCAATATTTTATTCCAACATCTACTGTACATTTACATGTTTATTGCGTAATGTCACTCGTTAAGTATACATTAAAAATACATATCGATAGAGTACACATTCGTAGTCAAAATTGTGGTTGACAAATTAACGTTAATTTTATACCTTATGTACTACAAATAAAATTAAAACTTTTTATCACAACAAGTATGTACCTACATTACATCTATAACTTTATTATTAATTGTAATAATGATAAATGCCACGCTATAGGTATAACAGTTTAGAACATACAGCAGTATAATGCTCACGTAAGTCTATCTTATTTATGGTGGACAATATTGCACCTATTTTTCTATAATCGTATCGGGACAAACTCTTTGCTCTGCCGGCAGGGGTAACTTGATCTTTGGTATTGGTATTCCTTCCCAGTCTCCCTGAAAAAGGGGAAATATTTAAATTTAGAATACGACAACAAATCCTAAAAAAAGCACGCTTTTGTAGATTATTATTGAATTTTTTACATAGTTAAAGGTGAAGCTAATAAAGCCTCTTAAAAAGCACCTGGAATCGACTGCCATCGGATTTGTTGCACTGCATCGACATGGGAGACTCGGTGTACAACGCATGTAGCGAGTTGGCTCGCAGGTGCGTCCACGGCTTTATGGACAGGTAGTTCGCACGAGGTGGCTCCTTGTATGAGATGGACATGTTGTCCCAGCTGGAATGGAAGTGTGAATAATGAGACGCGACTTAATCCCGGTTAGTGGAAAGAAAAAAATATGCGTCAAATTTTGAAGGGCGCGTAAATTTCTGTGATTGGTTCACTGAAATATGAACAACCAATCGCAGCAAATTGCGCGCTTGACACATTCATTTTTCAAAAGTTATGCTTTAACCTTTTGACCGCCACTGTCATGTATAGATGACAAACCGAAATGTGCACAGCACGCCACGCTCACGACTACATGACGGTCTCTAAATATGTAAATAACGCTCAAAAAACAATACTTATAGTTTTTTTTTTCAATTTCTTCTATATTAACATAAGATGACGAAACTAATACCAATTATAATGTTTCGAATTCGTAGCTTGGCGTCGAGGGCACGTTTTGCTTTTTTAAACAGGAAATCGGTGAGATGTTCAAGTCAAGGTTTATTCATTGCCGAAATTTCCACGAGAAGCCAATTGCAGCTTACCGTTTCTCAAACTTGAAGTAACTTTCAAGCGCAGCATTGGACACTGCACTCTTACACACTTCTAGTTCCGTGGCGGGGTAGTAGTGCATGTAGTTGACGCACATCTCGTCTGTGATAGCGTGGCCGCCAATCGTAGCGTTGTCTTTCTCCTCCGTGTTGTAGATGCAGGTCGTCTCCAAATAGTCACCCTGTAGTGATAATGACTGTGAATCTTCAAGACTAGCTATATACCCCGTGATTTTATCCGCGTTAAGCTTCGTCTCCGGGGTTGCGGGACGTCTTAACAGGATACCGTGGCCCCGGAACGCAAAGGGCTACAGAAGGAAAAGGGAAAGGGTGGTTTTTAGTTAGTAAAAATCTGACAGTCCCTTCCGCCCCACCCAGGGCGGAAGGACCAATTTGATGATTTTTACCACCCCAAAAAAAAAGCTTCGTCTTTGGGCTAACTGCTCCACTCCCGTGGCTTGTAACGTGATGAAGATGAAATATCGCGTGCGATGTTGTCGCCTTGGTCGGTCCTTGCGCAGCGCCGTTCTTGGACGATAGTTGTAGTGTGTCGTGATTACGTACGTGTGTGTTAACAGTTTGAAACAGTGTCTCTAAACCAACTCAAGAATCTTGCCTTCAAAACGACTTATAGGTACCTCATCATCCTAGCCTTTTCCCAATTATGTTGGGGTCGGCTTCCAGTATAACTGGATGCAGCTGAATACCAGTACCAGTATTTTAAATGAAGCGACTGACGACTTATACCTCTCTTTTCATTAAAAAGAGCTTTTCACGCGAGACCTGTTAATTTTTCATGAAGTACCTACCTACCTGTTTAAAGGAAATACTCTTACCGGTAGAACCTTGACGGGTTGATGCAAGATCCTGATCTCCTGGAAATGCGTGGAGTAGTGCAAGTCTTTGTTGATGTACGGCAGCTCCACGCCTTGCCTCGCGTGCCTCGTCCAGACGGCCACGCCGGTCAAGTGGGTGTGGAGCTGACTACCGAAGACGACGATCCCGTCTGATGGTAGACCCTTGAAATCAAGTCGAAGTCAAATTATTTATTTCAATAAGACCAAAGGCACTTCCGAACGTCATATGAAAGATTTGAATTTAGCTGATTTATCCCTTCCAAAAGGCAGCTTCTTATGGAGAAGAATGGGAAAGAAACTACAGTTATTTATTTATTAGCCAGTTCTGTCCCGATAAGGGGCAAAGGCCTGGTTGATGGCAAATAATGGTAATAGGCTCGCCACCCTATTACATGAGACTTAAACATAACTGGCAAAATGTGGGTGACCTAATGGATACACTTCTGCCAACCCTTCGGGGATTACAGGCGTGATGTCTTTTCAAAACTGATTTTTTTGGGCAATTTTTTCAAACCTTAATTGAAGCTGAGTGTCAACACTGCAGGCTTTGATTCCCGACAAAACTTTTTGGATATACCTACATCTAGATTTCAATAAACGTATGTCCATACCACGCCTGTACACTGTGGGATGCAGTATGCCGTCAGCGGGAAAGCCTTCTGCCTGCCAGGGATCGCCATTTTGTCCGTGTATTCAAGACCGAGTTCCATGATGGCAGCATCGAACTTACGTCTTTGTCCCGTTACGTGAAGAATAATGCCGGAGCTGTCTACCCAATCTAGAAATAAAATAAGTCGCGAATTATAATGTAGTAGTTATCATTTCTTCAAGGGTAAGGGTCAGTTCACACAGAGACGCGACGCGACGCAACGTGACGATACTTGAAGAGGCCAGTGACTTCGCGCTGCGCCTCGCGCCGCCGCGAGACGCATCGCAACGTCGCCGCTCTTGCACGTCGCGCGTACCGGCGATTCACCGCTGCGTCGCGATGCGTCGCTCTACGCCTCGTGACGCCTTGCGACGTAGAGCGACGCATCGCGACGTAGTGCTGCGTGGTGTAACGTATTCCAAATTCTCACAATGAAATGTGTATCTTTTCGTGTAGAAAATAAAGTTATATTTTAAGTCGCTCTTTTAAAGTGTGCACGCAGCGTCGCGTCTCGGTGTGAGCTGACGCTAACTGTTAACACCATAGACCAAATATAATATGGTGTGTAAAAAAAAACATCACATAGTCCATAACTATGCATATTGACCTAACCCTCTAAGTTTGAACAAAAAATATTTTTGTGGAAATAAAAAATAGTTTAAATTTTGGTGTGAAAAAATACTTATGGGTGCATACTACAGGGGGTATACTTATAAGTTTAGTTATAACTTAAACAACTTGTTTTGGTAAGAAAACTAAAACCATTGAAATTTTTACCTTTAATAACTCCATAATCAGAAAGTAGGTATGTTGAAAGTGTTTAACAAAAAAATTACCGCAATGATGGAAATAAAGATCTTAGGACTAATAGAGCTATAGGTATCGGCACCAGTGGTGAGCACTGCGCATTTGTTAATTTTTCGGTCTCTTTGGCGGAATGAAGAAGGCGGGGGGCGCCGATCTTGCACGTGATTGGTTCGTCAATTGATACTCGTCGTCTATTGGTCTATCGCCTGTCATTCGGCTACTGTACACTTTTGTGCAAATTTAATGAATCACATTTTAAATTTTCAAATTGTTTTTTCTTGTTATTACGTATTAGTTGTTTTTTTTTAATGTAGTTTAATTTCGTTATTTCGTATTTGAAGTGTTTTTTTGTTTAATAAAGTTCATTTTTATTATTTCGTTTTATAAAATTGCTGTGTTTTAAACTTTTTTATTTTTTGCAAAGACATTGAAAATCTATATGTGTTAGTCTTTATTTGGCCAAAAGTGTACATGCGCGAAATCGTACAATCTGTGCTCACGACTTGTGCCTACAATTATACCTGTCTTCATTTCCGGATTATTGTAGTGCACTTCAAGCATAATGTATTTGTTTGCTTTTGGACCACCTAGTGGCAATCCAGCTTCCTTTGGGTATATGAATGGAGGAGCGCCCATTGCCCACGCTGCTTTTACCTTAAAAATATCAACATATTATAATGATTGTCTCTGCATCACTCTAAGGTTGACGGGTACCCTATGAAATGCCAATGCGATTACCTGCTCTATTTATTAGCATATATTAGAAAAAATCGCAAAACAACGGCAGTTTTTGAATACTGTTCAAGATGGATTTTGGTGATAAATTGTAATTTTTTGTTAAAACATACCTAGTATGAAACAAAGTCGCTTCCCACCGTCTAGCGTCTGTAAGCTTTGATCTTTTAAACTACGCCGGCTAGCCTGAATTGTTTTCTTTTTCAAGCTTTATTTCACTTCTTTTATTTTAACTTGCGGCTATTGGAAATGAAACCTTATCTTTAAAACAATAAGTGCTAAAATCTTACCTTTGAACATGTTTTAATGATTTCAGGTCGGTTCGGAGCGAAACAGTTTCCTTCATACAACGGTATCTCCTTGTTGGGATCAGTATCGCAATGGAACACTTCCATGTGGTGGACCAGACCTTCGTTGCCTTTTGAGATGGTGGATTCAAACTAGAAAGTTTAGAAAAAGTCAAAACTTCCCATTTGAAACATAATCGGAAAACAGATCGGCTCAGCTTAATTGATGTTGTTGCCTCTGATACCTATTGACTGTATCTAAGTAGTTATTTTCTTATTGGAAGAGTTACACAGAATTGTCTTGACTAAACCTAATAGACGTACGATATGATTAAAAAAAGAACCGGCCAAGGGTTCCGTATCACCATATAATATTTAACTATATTAATTTATTTATATTGTATTATTATTTATTTATCTGTAACTTTATTTTATTTTTATTATTTGTTATTATAGCGGCCATAGTAAAATACACATTTTAAAATTCTATATATCTCTCTACCTATTACGGTTCATGAAATAGGTACCTACAGTCCGCTGATAAACCGACGGACGGACAGCGGAGGCTTGGTTCGATGGCACCCTAAAAAGTAACTTGTATTTGTATCACCTACAATCTTACCTCAACAACATAATGAACTTTCTTCGTAATAAAATCAGGAAGTTTGACGACTTGGCACCAATATGTGGTGTCACCACCTGGTACTTTCAAGTTCTTATTAGTTACACGTAACTGGTAGGCATCCCTAACCCTCTGTTGTCCAATAGGAGTGAAGAGACGAACTCTGATGAAGCCGTGGTCTTGGGATGGGGTGCAGGTCAAACATAGACCTTTTGAGGAGAATAGCTTGTCGTTGCCGTGAGCCCATACTACGTGAACTGTGCCTTCCTGCAGAAGAAATCGTGTTAGTGGTCCTACAACATCCTACAATGAAATATGACAAAAAAAAACGGCATTCGGAAATATTTGTTTTTAATTGGATCATCACTG
The DNA here is from genome assembly GCA_949316365.1 of Hoplodrina blanda. Classification (NCBI taxonomy): domain Eukaryota; kingdom Metazoa; phylum Arthropoda; class Insecta; order Lepidoptera; family Noctuidae; genus Hoplodrina; species Hoplodrina blanda. The sequence goes on from OX438592.1 coordinate 11,432,494, forward strand.
ATTTTTAAGAGGTAATATTACCTCTTAAAAACCAGCAAAGAAACAAATATGTTATCTGTTTTAATATTAGTTTAGGTTTATAAACAAAAGTAAAGGAAAAAATTAAGCTCTGTTTCAAAATCATTTGGGAAGCACATTTGTGTTGAAAGAAGTAAAAAAATCTTACTAGAACCTACTCAGTCCGTAGCACTAATTGATCACTAAACCCAAGTGCCTTTCGATTGGTCGTCAATTTACCTCAATAATATAGTCGTCACCATCACAGGTGTCGAAAAACCGCTCAAACACCAAGCTCTGCGTCTCTGTATCTACGTAGAAGGAGTCGCAGTCCTGTTTAGCGTCCCGCAACAATTTCCCTCCGCCATCCGCATACATGTCCTACAAAAAAGGAATGATCATCATATAAGTCGAACAAAGTCCATTGCTGGACATTAGGCCTCCCCTAAAGATAGCCACAATGACCGGTTCTACGTTACCCGTATCCAGCGGTTTCTCGCTACCTCTGTCAGGTTGTCCTAAGAATAACAATTACGGCAAACCACCCCAAACATGACAGATACAACAATAAAAATAAATAAAAAGAACTTGAAATGAAATTATGATCTCAATACAGGGTAAAGGCCTCTCTCGTACAGAGAAGGCACGACTATTAATCACCACGCTTGCTCAAGGCGGATTGACTATTTCAGACTTATATTAATTATAAATCCAGGTTTGTCACAATGTTTTCCTTTAACTTTTCTTGAATACTTGAAAAAGTCACATTGGTACTTGCTCGGTATCGAACCCACAACCTCGCATGAGAGACGTGCCCCTTAACCACTGCGCCATCATTTCACATTTATAATAAATTAATTCTACTACCTTGATCACGGTCGAGAGATCACAGTACTTACTTCAAAGTGATGTTTTTTTCTATAATCAGTCCAGAATAGGCAGACATCAGAGTTATTCAAGTTTCCTCTATCAGAGAAACCCAGAGCAAACCAGTAGAATGTTGGAGCTTTTTCTGATATCACTATTTGAAACTGAATTTTCCGGATTGAGTAATCAATTCGCCATTTCAGTAAGAATGCTCCGTTTGGGTCCAGTACTGCCTCAGATTCTGCTATCCGTTGGTCTGGTGAAAAAAATATAATCAAATTAAAATTTTATTAAATAAATTTATTTTTATTTCAATAAAATCTACAATGTCGCATCGCAGGTGCCGATAATAGGGTAGACCCACTTCTTATCTTGGTGCCTCTTCAATAATAAAGGTTGTTCATCAACTCGAATGAATTACGTAGAAATAAAATCTAAAAATCTCGAATCTGGAAACGAACCCAGGACCTCAAGCTAGATACACGCGTTGGACCCACAACAAAAGAAATTAAAATACACATTACTTACCACCATTCTTATTAATAGTATAAGAAAAATGTGAACACACAAACAACGACAATATCGTAACTATACACTTTAGAGTCATTTTGAAACACTGGTACAATTCTTAGTACATCATTCTTGGCCTGGTCTGCCTAGGACCGCAGCGAGAGAGACAATGAGCCGGCTCTTGAGATTCCCAGCTATGTCTGTGAGATATATAGCTATGCAGACTTATTTGAGGGAAGTGTCGGTATGTCGGCTGTGGTACAATCGAGTATAATAAGCGAAAGGCTTTGTACAGTCATGACGATAAAGTTTTTTATAAATATTAAATTAATTATTGTTGGTAAGTATCTAGGAGCGTTTATTTTGTAAAATTTATGGGCTGTGATTGTGGAATCGTCCTCAGTAGGTACGTAATAACTCTCTTCAACCTGCAGTCAAAGAAGTTTAACTACAGAATAGATAACACCTTCTAAGTTCAAGTGAATAATGAGCGTTCTTTTGTTTTATCAGATTTAGATTAGGCAAAAGTTTTTGAAGAGAATTAGAAGTAAGCAACGATGGATATCATTTTTTTGTAGATAAGTACATACTTATAAAAATAAAATGTAAAAAATGTAATAAATTCAAATGTAAACATTTGAATTTTTTAGTTATTTTTTTTTAGTTTACTTAAAATATTTTGGTTAAAAAAATCAGCTGTTCCATACATTTTAACCGTGTAGGTGTTGAACTTTTATATAAAACAACAACTCGTTAATATTATTTGAGTACACCGAAAAAAGAAAACAAAATCGGGCGAATTCAGGTGTTTCAACTAGTCACTAGCCTAAAACCTACGTGACGATACTACCATTATCTATATATTTAATATACCTATAGTTAACTTATTGAAATGTTCTCGACGCTTCAGCTGTGGAATGCAGCGGGCGATGTCGGCACTATATTAAATTCCTGTAGGAACGGCGCGTCCCCCAGATGAGGTCGCCCAGATTAACATTTTATTTCATTACGGATAGCTAGGCTGTGGTATAAACTACGTTTAGACCTAAGTTTGTAAACGTACCTGGTTTCATGTTATACAAATTACGTACCACTTTAATTGTCTTGTACCTACAGATTGACTTTTAAATCTATACTATCTATACTATAATATTATAAAGAGGTAACATTTGTTTGTAAGTTTGTATGTAGGGGGTAATCTCTGGATCTACTGAACCGATTTTGAAAATTCTTCCGCAAATTGGAAGCTACGTTATCACTGAGTGCTATAGGCTATATTTTATTATCAAAAAATTAGGGATCCGTAAGAAAAATCACGCGAACGAAGTCGCGGGGAGAGTGCTAGTTTACTGTAGGTACCGACACACTTTATAAATCAGATTTAAAAAATCAGCCTGAATTGGGTATAAGCCACAACCAATCAAGTGGCTTATACCCAATTCAGGTTGATTTAAACGCGATTCTCTCATAGATTTTGTATGGTAAAGTAAACTGTGACGTCACATGTTTGCCAACACAATTGGCTGACTATTTATTGATTTCGTTTTTTTTTCAGTTTTTTTTTGTCTTTTTTTTTCGTTTCGCGCGGTAGTGGCGCAAATTTCCGTTCAGGACATTTAATTTTTTATTTTGTATTTAGTTTTTTAGATTAAGTACCAACTTGTCTTGTTTAGGGCTGTTGAAAAAATTATTTTGTATTGTGCGTCACTTTCGCGTGATTAAAAAGTTTTTCTTTCTTTTTATTTCAAAATATCTAAAAATCAAATTTTACAGTTTATATTTGAGAATTAATCGTGTTTTTAGGGCTTTTATAAACTGTTTTTTTTTTGTAGTTGTCTTGTTATGATTGGTTAATGGTATTAAATACCCAATTTAGTACCCTAGTTTAATTATTAACTAGGTAGGTAAAAAAGGGACAAAATACACAAAATTAATGAATTTTTAACATTTAATTATAATAATTAACAAATGCTATGCTACATTAGTATCATTATTCTCTTTCATATCTACATTATCCACTTTGCTGATCTCTTCGGTTTGTACTTTCGTTTCGTTGACAGTGTCTTCGGATTTTGAAGACTTCCCTTCAACTGGATTCGCCGGACTCTGCGAAAAATAATTACTTGTCATACTTGTCACATTATTATAATTTATTGTGCAATTGGTACAGTCAGTACAGTACCAGAGAAAAAATATTTACATTCGGGTGAATACAACAGTACAGAGATCGTGGGGGTGTTTTAAAGGTTGTTTTTTTTCCTTTTTTTTTAGTATTATTAAGTGTTTTCCTATACATACATCCCATACATTTAAGTATATTATTGAAATATTATCTCACCTCTCTCTCAAACAATATAGCCAGCTCCACGTGTTTCGTCTGCGGGAACATATCCACGGGCACCGCTCGTACGGGCAAGAACGGTGCTCCTCTTAACGTCTTAGAAGATGGACGGGTCAGATCGACGAAGTTCTTCACCGCAGACGACGGACTGCACGATATGTAGACCAGACGCTTGACCTTCTGAGTGTTACGGAGTTGCGTTACTGCACGCATGTCTGGGAGGGCAGATAAACCAAAAATTATAGACATTTTTTTAATATACAGTATGGAACTCACTTCTAGGCAATAAATGAAACCTCAAGTAATACTAGTCCACAGAAGTATAGCTTAATTAAATTATAAATCGAAAACCGAAAATTAAAAAAGTAAAATTTTCAAACAAAATAAATATCAAAATAAATTCAGTTAAAGTAAACACTCTGTTGACAACGTCCCTTGACCCCATTAGCGAAGAACGGCAACGACGCATGTCGGCGCGGCTTTTTGATTCGTTTGACAATTGATCCAATTCTACAGAGTGTTTAAATTTGTTCAAAATTAAAACTCTACTTTTTGACCTAATTACTGGACCGATTTCGTTAATTTTTTGTATATCGTCAGAAAAGGCGATAACAAGTATGTCGTATAATTTATTGCATATATGTGATCCCCATACCGTATAATATGGATTTGCTCTCGACTCTAGTCTAGGTAGGAAATAACATAGACAAAGTAATGAAGTGAGCTTACCTAGAAGAAGCCTGTTCACTCTAACTTTAAAGAGATTAGAGTCGAATGCGTTCGGATACATTAAAGATCTGTTTTTTGACAGCGGTCAAACGTTATCTTTTGTAATTTAAACACGGTTTCCAAAATTTTATGAAATTTGATCAGTTGCCCTGCTGTGTAATAATTGCGTATACGCAAAGGAACGTATCACATCATAATAATGGTGGTTATGAGAGTAATAACTCTAAACAAGCCAAGAAACGTTTGTCGCTTCACGCGCGCATTCTTCTTAGCGTGTCGATGACAGTTTAAATTGAGTCAGCCCAAAATTTGGCAACGAGTTTGGCACTCTCAGTAGCGTCCATCAGCTCCCATGATGTGCAGACAACGGGACAGGCAGGACACAATGTCAAGTGTCCCATCGTCTATGGGACAGCACCACGCGGGCAGTTATGCAATTATATTATACAATATTTTTATTGAATAAGTGTATATTGCATTTATTTATTTTTAACCGTTTACTTCACAGCATACAATTACTAATAACACAATTTAACTAATTAAAAATTATGTCAATTATTATATTTTTATTCACTATAATCATATTTAAAAGTGCAGAATTATTAACATAAATAACTTACGGAGTCCGGCTCTAGGCGGGTCCACGATGGCAATGATATCTTCTCCAGTAGCCCTCGCGAGGACTGAGGGCAGTATGTCCTCCGCTTTGCCAGTGAAGAACTCACAGTTTTCTATGTTGTTCAGCTCGGCATTCGATTTAGCATCCTTCACAGCTTCTGCTATCATTTCTAAACCTAATACTTTGCTGCAGTGCTAAAAAAATATTATTATAAAGTGATTTTTATGGTGATTTTGATAATAATAATAACTAAGAAGAGACGTATATTTTAGACTGCCTCGTTAGTCTACTGGCGTAAAGCGCGACTACTGAGCATGAGGTTTTGGGTTCGATTCCCAGGTCGGGCAAAGTGATATTGGGATTTTCCATCAGGAATTTCTCAGTATCAGCCACGGAGACTGGATTTATGCCCGGTTAATGGCAATAGGCTCGCCCCCTGTTACATGGGACTTAAACATAACTGGCGAAATGTAGGTGTACTAATGGGTACGTACACCTCTGCCTAACCCTTCGGGGATTACAGGCGTGATGTTATGTAACTATGTTATGTTCACATCATACTTCTTTTTCTTTTCGAGTCGATGATTTAATTATTTATTTCCTTTTTAAATATATTTTTTTATTTATAGTTTTTGTGCCTAGTAGGTGGCTACGTTTATCGCAGCATCAGTAGCATTGTTAACGTCCTCTAGAGTGCAGGTTGGGGACACTTTGGGCACTGCAGTAAGTGGGCCATCGTTTGATCAGGAGCACCACACTCGCACTGGGCATTGGTGGGATCTACAACGTGTAACGTTAAATGCGCAAAACCTGAAAATAGTTTGATCAGAATAACGAGCAGAATCAATTGAACCACTTTTTAATATAGGTCACATTTTTCAAAAAATATTCATTAAAAACGTTGCCGTGTCTATTTATTAGTAGTTCAAGCCATCCGGCGCGCAGCGGCCCGGTGACGACTTCTCCCTCGATAGAGCGTTGTCGCAGACGCAAGAAACGATCAGAATTGCCAGTAAAACTAAATCAGCACATAAAACCTTTACTTTTGTTTTAATGATGTTTTTTTTCTCTGAAATAGGTCAATTTAATTAAAAATCAGTTGGGGTGTCTGAGGTTTTGCGCATTTAACGTTACACGTTGTATAATCCCCCATTTTGCTAGGTTATATCACACACACACACATCATACTAATTACCTGAGCAAAGCACAGTCCAATAGTGCCAGTCCCACAGCATATATCGACCACAGTAGAGTCTTGTTGCACCTGACTCATCTCAATAGCGCTGCGGTACAACACGTCGGCGCCCGCGGTGTTCACCTACAATCAAACTTGAAACATAAGACGTACACTTGTTAGTTCTTGTTTCACCTTGTCTGGCTAATCTACAACAACAACATCCAACAACAATAACAACTCATGGTTTCAATTGGTTTCTGTTGTTCATATAAGAAGCTTGATCGGTGAGGAAGATCAAAGTGACTTACGTAGAAATAAGAAAGTAAGAAAAACTGTTTATTCACTTTTGCTAGTGCAAAGTTAAGGTCGTTGCTAACTACAGCAGCACCACTCCGGCACTTCGCTGCCAACGCACCGCCCGCGAGTCGACTTTTTTATCTTGTCATTATAAAATTTACCATAATGCACACAAGTTAAAGCCTTTACTTGAATGGCAAATTATTTGCTGTGCCAAAACGGTGTTGTTATAGTCAGCGGTGACTTTTACAACATAAATAAGTCATGTTCGACAACCCATGCGGCCATGCACACATCATATTGGTACTACATCTTCTTGAACGTTCTATAAAGATATCTAGTTAAAGTATTCAAAATAATTCAGTACTGAGTACAACTTACCTGAAAGAACGCCTCAGGCGATATCCTGAACTGCTTCCCGAGAATAGTGTCAATAATATGTGTGGAGCCTGACAAATGAATTGGTTTTGATGCGTCTTCGCCGACCCGTCTGAAAGGACACATTACAAAATTACTGACTGTTATTCATACTAATATTATAAATCCGAAAGTAACTCTGTCTATCTGTTACGCTTTCACGACTATACCACTGAACCGATTTTGATGAAATTTAGTACAGGGTTAGTTTGAACCCTAAGAAAGGGCATATACTACTTTATTTCGCGAATTCGTCTGCGGCCGCGATAACCGACATTTACGCGGACAAAGTCGCGATTAAAACCTAGTAGAGAATAAAATTAAATATTTAATAAGATGGTATACCTTTTGACGATAAGTTCGAAGTACAAAGATTTGACTCCACACGCGACAGCTTCTTCTGAATTGAAATGGTCGATCAAATCCTTTTTGATTTCTTCGAGTTCAGATTCTGACAGAGCCTTGAAATATAAAAAAAAATATGTGATCAAAATAAATTAAATCAACAAATTGATAAAAACAATAACTGGCGTACTGTTAACTGTACTACAACAATTCATGTACTTTCTAAGTTGTTTTTTGACCCTATGGCCATCATGACGTTATCATCTATCAACTATCTATATATTTTATATAAAAATGAATAACTATTTCCCTTCCCTTATCGTATCACCGAGTTACTGGGTTGTGGAGGTCAGATAGGCAGTCCCTCCATGTAAAGAACTGGTATTCAGCTGCATCCTGTTAGACTGGAAGCCGACCCCAACATGATTGGGAAAAGGCTAGGCAAATGATGATGATGAACTATTTCCCTTGGTCACGGCGTCACGAGTAGAGGGCTGAACCAATTTTACTAATTCTTTTTTGTTGTGTTTGTTATTGTAAGGAGAAGGCGCTTATGAAAGAAAACAAAAAATATATATATGGCGTTACGAAGTTCAATGGGTCAGCTCTAGTACTAAATACTAATAACCAACCTGAGGATGCATAACCACAATCAGCATGATTTCTCCAGTGGAAGTCGAGTCCCGCACAGTGAGATACCTCCAATGTCCAGAGTAGTCTGCTGGAGAGAACGGCGCCAGCTTTGACTTGCGCACAAACTCTTGGAATAGCTGAAATGCAGCTAAATTAATTCAATATTATAATGTTGAAAATGTGTGAAAGCTAAATGATATTTGCAGATTGGTGAATATCGTGGGCCTTATAAGACCGGAGCGACGGGTGTTCGTATGGATGATCACGCAGGGGACTCGTTAACAGTGCGCAACGTATACGTCGCGGACACGCAACGTGCTCGTTGTAAATGCGTAACGAGAGAGTGAGAGAAGCGACTGAAGCGAATGTGCAATATTGTGGAAATGGGGCGAATAACCTTGGTAAGCGTGACACATACATACATAAACTCACGCCTTTTTCCCATGGAAAAAACTTACAAAACTTTTTTTTTCGTGATATTCAAATGAAGACAAAACCATATTGTATAAGCAGGGGTTGGCACAGAATAAACAGTTGCAGTAGAAGTATCTACATGGATGAAAAATAAGCCACTGGCGTGATTTTAGTATCTACATGCATGAAAAATAAGCCACTGGCGTGATTTTCAGATAGCGTGATTTTAGAATAGGCCAAATAGAACCACCTCAAAATTGCTCCCATTTTTCAAAGTAATTGTAATAATTTTGGATACTTACTTATTGGCCATTTTAAAATCTATTCTAAGGATAAGAAATTATTGAATTGTAATATAACCCATAACACAAATAGATTTAGTTTGATGTAACTCGTTTAATTATAGAGAGATTGTGAGTTGGCTTGTTTTAGCAAAACTAAGCTGAATAATCTCCAACAACAAATTGATCAATGAAAACGAAACAAATATTAAATACTTACCAAGACAGCTTTCTTGGTCTGCTCAGAGATGTGTATCATTCCTTTTATAGGACCAACACCAACTGTGCCTGTGACATAGCTGCCCAGCCTGAACCCCACAGTGGGCAACTTTGACTCCTCGTCAATCCCAACAGTGAACTCACACTTATTCCTGTAACCTTCAGTTACAGGGGACTTCTCAATGGGCCTCAGCTCAAAACTAAGGCCTGCATGCTGTTTCCTTTTTGTTTCAATCTCATGACGTCTACTTTTGTCTATTTTCCATATTTCATTGTCAAACTTCATTAGAATGTTTTTTATTTCTTTTTCTTTCTGTTTAAGCTGTAACAATGAAACAAAAGTAATTTGTAAGCAAAATATTTTCTTTGTTAGTTATTATTTTATAGATTGATTACAGTCCTACCAAACTTTCAGTTTCAGCCAAGTATCAGTAAAAAAACAGGTTAAAAAATGAGGTCTCGGCTTCAATCCCAGGTCGGGCAAAATGTTAAGCAGCCTTGGAGTCTGGATTTGCTGGCAATATGCTGGTCCCCTATTACGTGGGACTTAAACATATCTGGCGAATTGTGCACGTGCTAATGGGTATGTTTAAGCCTAACCCTTTGAGGATTACAGGCGTGATATTTATGTTATATGGGTACAACACTGAATATACCTGATCTTCATAATTCATAGTCCAGAAAGGAGTGGTAGCATCTTTTAACTTTTCCTCCTGGCTCCTATTAGGATCTTCTTTCTTCTTCTTAGAATCCGTAACATCCTCATCTTGTTTCCTCTTTCTTACTAGTGGATCAGGGGCTGGCTTTGCTTCTTCTGCTATCAAAGTTTTTCCTAAAAGAATAGTGCTTTGGGCTTTAGTGTTTAACCCGTTGAGTATGAGAAAACACACCTGTTGTGTAACTACTAAAAAACGCAAGTGCAGCGCACACACAATCATATCTGTTTTTCTATGGAGAACACACTGTGCACTTCAGGCTTGGTGTAGCATAGCAATTGTTTGCCCGCAGTCGCAGTCCGCAGTTAATGTATTATGGTAATGAAAATTACATTTGTATGTAAATCAGTGAAAAGGGTGCATGGCCATATTCAATACTCAATTTTTTATTGCATTCCATATAAAACTATTACATACATTATACAATAAAGTAAAAGAGATCAATATGGACCCTGTCGGGCACAGCAAAAATTTATATATTTGAACTTATTTGCTATAATTAACTTATTGTATCATAAAATATGCTCTCAGTTGTGGAGTTGAATCATAGCCTGCTATGCTGGGGTTAGAAATATGTATGTATGTATGTGTAAGTAAGAAAACACATTTTTTCTTTAAAATTATACCTTTCCATAAATAACCATTGAGTGCCTCAATAGCTTTGGTGCGTTCCTCGTCATTTTGGAAGCATGCATACAACCAGTGGCTGCCATTCTTCGGTCTCTTTATCTTGCTTGTGTTCAGGCCTAATTTCTGATTCATCAGTTTTTTTAATTCCTAAAAATATTAAATGTTTATCTTTAACATGTTGCCCGTAATGCAGAATATTATAACCGGCGTAAATACCGGTACTTTTGTCAATCAAAGGAAAGTAAAAAAAAATATTTACGTATTTATGCACACAAATGTTTGATTGTTTTTTATGAATTTATAAAAACTTAGAAGTGCAGTGTACGTTATTGACGTCTTTGTAATCAAAGTTTTAATCGGATTATTGACAAACAAAAAAACAAGTAGTAAACATACAGCTATTCCATAAAACTTGGGTAATCCACGCAGTTCAATTTTAAACTTTTCCGAAGAGAACCCTCCTCGGTCTAAATAAGCATATTCTTCTTCAACTTTCACTTCTTCAGATGTTTCCTTAGCTAGATCAACAGTTTCATGCTCCTCAGCCATTGATAAAACTTAAATAAAACCAAAATTAAATTCGAAACTTTTACTTTTGTAAAGTTTTGAGGTTATGTTTTGAATTGAAGACAGGTGTCAGTGTTGCCACCTTGATTTTTGAAAGGGGGCTAGCGAGCAGTGAACACCCTAAAAGGGCTAGATTTTAAAAATTCAGTCTTAAAAAGTGGGGCTAGAAAGGGCTAAAAAACTATTTGTTTGAAATAAAATTTTAATCATTTGTTAATACACTATGTAACAAAAACCCTGTCAGATCAGTGTTGCCGTTGATCAGTTTTTATGTTTTATTTTTAATTTAATTACTTCTTCTTTCTTCTTTTTTTTTTCACTGGGGAAAAAAAAATCTCAAATCCATTAAATGGTTACGTATATGTGTACGCAGTACGATGCCGAATAATACCCATAAGGATCGGACAGGGTTTTTGTTACATGCTGTTTATCAATATCTGGTACCTAATTGAACCGCACCGATTTCTGCTTGCATAGACAAACCTAAATTAACTGACAATTAAATACTGCTTCCCATTCTTTTTTATAATGTTGTTTGTATGTCATATTTAATAGCGGTAGGTATTTTTGCACAAGAAATAATGCATAGAATAAACGACATACTTAAATCGGTTCCGGCGGTTAACGCACTAAACAAAATTAGAGCAGTGAAAACGTTATTTTATTTTATTTATTGGGACAAAAAACAGTTACATGCTAAAACATAGTACAATGATGAAATAAAAATGAGATTTAACCCTTTAACCGTGCCAGTCGCATATATACGGCAGACTAAATACGTACGTTTATATTTTCATACGTAAATAAAGCTTATAAAACAACATTGTTATTTTTATTTCTTTTGCTAATAAAATGTTCCTTGACTCATCCTGATTTATATTAGTTGAACTTGTTTTTTTATATTTCATCTATATAAACCTAAGATGACAAAAATTAATATCAATTTTAAATTTATGCTTTTTGACAAGGCGGTTAAAAGGTTAATAAACATACAACCCTAAATGAATGTTACGAATGAGACTGCAAAAAATCTCTCAATTTGAACTGTTGTGAACAATCATTACACTATTTTGAATTACTCAATAAATACTGACGTATACACGTTTGCAGTAGGGTTACCACAGTTAAACTAAAACCTACTGAAAATTAAAAAAATATACTAAAAAAGTACGTTGACAGATTTGAGCAAGCATTTGCAAAAAGGGCTAGATTGCCCTTTTAGGGCTAAACAGTGAAAGTACAATGTCAGGTGTCCATAGTAACTAAGGCTCAATAAAAAATTTTCATGGACAGTAAAAATTCTCACGTTATTTTGTGTAGTTTCATGTCAGAAGCTTATCTGTGTTTTCCACTTTTACATTGAACTTCACAAAAAGAAATTATTTAGACATTGTAAATTGGAGGTTATTTATTTCTACGGAGTAAATGAAACATAAAATATACTGTAATTAAACTTTTATTCGTTTTCATTCATTAAATCATTATCAACACACCTATAAATGATTTTTTTTTTGCATAGTCTTCACAGGACATGTCCCACAACGCCCTCCTTGTCTCAATCTCGGTTATCAATCTTTCCGTGTCGGAAGACATTGCGATGATCACAAATCACGCTTTAGTTCCAATACGTGCGGCCGCCGCGGCTAGTGCGCGCACACTGGTGATTTAACTACAATGCAATTGCATTGTATCAGTCTCATCTCAGTGGCCGCAGCGACCAGCGACTGGACACGGGCCGCAAATGCGTCGCTTTGATCTCGCTGGCCGCTGCGGCCAGGTGCGCGCGCTCTGTGGCGATTTCATAAGTTAAGGTATGTATCTCGATGGTCGCCGCGACCTGGCCGCTGCGGCCTAGCCGCTAGTGCGCTATTGCTCTTATAAGAATCGTACTTTACCTCAGAAACTAAAGTCCATTGCTGTAACAATGAACGGATATCATCAGATTCAACTAAATGCCGTTTCATCCGAAACACATGTATACCACAATTAATACAACGTAGTTGATGGGACATTGTCACAAAATGTGTGATATTTGAGAAAAAAACAACCGTACTCATAGAAAAACACAAACAAGATGTTTGACATTGACTAACAGTTAAACAGTCAGACAGACAGACAGAACCTAACAGGGTTGCCATTACATTACGATTAAGTTATCGAGCACAGGTCATGAAAATCGATTTCTTGAGTTTTTATATTCTATAAAAATACTAAATGTATTTAAAATAAACACGATGAACGTATTATTTAGGTAAAAAATAATATTAAGAGACAATTGTGAGGTGGTAAATAAAAAATAAAGAGTAAATCGGTTTAATTATTTAGAATAATCGATTAGTGGCAGAACAAGTTACTACCTGAGGGCTTACCATCACCTTTTAAGAAAACGTTCAAATGCCTGTCAGTCAACTTCCATTCAAAAGCAGGCCTGCTTAGGAATCGCTAAAAATCGTACCATGACCGTATTAAAGGTGAACGATTATTGAACGGCAATGCTTGTCTCTGCCTGCTTTGATGATGAAGTTTAGTCTTAGTGTTGTGAATAAACAACGTTCAAAAACTACGATATAATTCTCTAACACATTACCGGTTTTTTTTTTAATGATCATAACTTGAATTTCTTAGATAAATACACGTTATAACTAGGATTATGTATTACAACTTACCATGATTTATTATCTAAAAGCTCTAAAAGCACAAGTTTCACGTTAAAAAAACCTTTTTAACTCTTAAAGATACAATGTGATATTCAGAACGTACCTACGTTCATCAACTGTCAGCGCGTAAATATAAATATAAACAACATTTCACTTGATTAATTTAATGATTTTCACAGCCTTTTACAAAAGTAATATATAATGTTCAAAGCTCTACTAGACATTAAAGGACAGTCGATAAGAAGTAATTTATTTATTGCGGCATAGAGTGCTTTTGGTAAATTTTGTTTCAGTCACAATTATTGTAAAAAAGTATTTGTATTTCTCATGATGTGTTTTTATATACATATACCTGCATATTAGAAACCAACAAAGTACACCATATGAATTTATGGCTCCTGCAGGCAGTCATCTCTGTTACCAGTTTTTGTTCTTGTAAACTTTCATTGCATTTATATGGATAATATGGGTTCCTACTTATATGTATATATGTTTCAGTCAGTCATAAGAAAGTATCATGTGATAAATGATAATAACTTAATTTGTAAACAGGTAAAAATTAAACACATTTTTTTAAACTAGATGCGGTCATTGTTTTATTTTCATAAATTTACTGTGTTACATTATGTTGTGTAGAAACACATGCATTTGCAAAACATTTGTGATTGGAAATGTAGCACTTGATGGGCTAATCAACATCTCAATCGAGCCTTTAGTACATCAATGGTCCTCTCAATAATGTTTTGGGTCTTGTTATGCTTCTCAGTGTAAAAGGCTTCTGGAGACTGGTTCTGCATTCCAAATAAAATTGATGTCATTATTGTTTTTCTGAGTCAATACCGAGAATCTCCTGAAATAAATGGATTAAAAGATTACTTGCTGATGTTTTTCATTGTCACTTTAATACACAGCAAATTATGTTTAATAGCAAGGAACATACACAAGAAACACACTAGTGTAGTTATGCTCCACAATAGAAAACCTGATGAATTGATAACACTCACCTTAGTCTCTGCTTAGATCACTAAGCCTTTGGAGGATTTATTATTTTCATTATGGGTTCAAAACCCTCGCACAAACGGGGGACTACATCTTTTGATAGGCCTGTAAAATACAAATATTAATTGAGTATTGTAGATTTGTAGAGTAGGTTTTTATTTATACTTACATTACGTATTTTCATAGGTTTTGGTTACCATTGATGATTTTAAGTTATATCTTCTTACCTATATTAATTGATTCTTATTCCCTGTCATTAACTTCATTATTGTTATCTATTTTCCAAATGCAACGCCGTTGGTATGTTTTTCCATACGATTTTCACACTTCAATTTTATTAAGTATTTACATATTTCGTACTCGTTACACAGCTACAAAAATAAAAAAGTCTGGTTTAATTCGCTTACAATTCTCACCATCCACTGGTCATTGTTTTATTTTCATAAATTTACTGTGTTACATTATGTTGTGTAGAAACACATGCATTTGCAAAACATTTGTGATTGGAAATGTAGCACTCGATGGGCTAATCAACATCTCAATCGAGCCTTTAGTACATCAATGGTCCTCTCAATAATGTTTTGGGTCTTGTTATGCTTCTCAGTGTAAAAGGCTTCTGGAGACTGGTTCTGCATTCCAAATAAAATTGATGTCATTATTGTTTTTCTGAGTCAATACCGAGAATCTCCTGAAATAAATGGATTAAAAGATTACTTGCTGATGTTTTTCATTGTCACTTTAATACACAGCAAATTATGTTTAATAGCAAGGAACATACACAAGAAACACACTAGTGTAGTTATGCTCCACAATAGAAAATCTAATGAATTGATAACACTCACCTTAGTCTCTGCTTAGATCACT
Source organism: Hoplodrina blanda (assembly GCA_949316365.1). Taxonomy (NCBI): domain Eukaryota; kingdom Metazoa; phylum Arthropoda; class Insecta; order Lepidoptera; family Noctuidae; genus Hoplodrina; species Hoplodrina blanda. The sequence continues at coordinate 11,447,773 of OX438592.1, forward strand.
AAGCCTTTGGAGGATTTATTATTTTCATTATAGGTTCAAAACCCTCGCACAAACGGGGGACTAAATCTTTTGATAGGCCTGTAAAATACAAATATTAATTGAGTATTGTAGATTTGTAGAGTAGGTTTTTATTTATACTTACATTACGTCTTTTCATAGGTTTTGGTTACCATTGATGATTTTAAGGTATATCTTCTTACCTATATTAATTGATTCTTATTCCCTGTCATTAACTTCATTATTGTTATTTATTTCCCAAATGCAACGCCGTTGGTATGTTTTTCCATACGATTTTCACACTTCAATTTTATTATTTACATATTTCGTACTCGTTACACAGCTACAAAAATGAAAAAGTCTGGTATAGTTCGCTTACAATTCTCACCATCCACTTTAAAAACTCTTATTATATATAAACCTAACATGTTGCCACGAATATCATTTTAGATTACAAAACGATGTTGAAAAAGCTAGTCCCATAGTAACTTTTTAGCAATCGCTAATTTTGACATTACAGCCGTTCCATTATCATTTTGCTGCTGTCAAATAGCACGTCATAGTACGAAAGTCTATACAAAAAAAAAGGTGAACGGTTTTGTAAACGTTAACTTAGCAGGCCTGTTACAGGCCTGCTATAACGATGTCATAGTACAAAATAGCGAGGCAGTTCAATATCCGGGCAACTTCTGCCCTGCTATAGAGGTCATAGTAAGGGCCCTGAACCTTTTTATTTATAAAAAAAAAACCTGGAACAGGATGGATCAAATGATTTACGATTATTTTTATGATTTATTTTTGGAAAAGTTCTGGAAAATAAACAAATGTTTTTTAAGAAGTTAGAATTTTATATTTAAATTGTTGTAGGTAAAAACTTTGTGTCCGTGTGAACTTAGTTTTAAAAGTTGTGTAGGCCGAAACCTGACATTGTTCTTTGGAGAAACTCAGTCTTAAAAAGGGCTAGATCTAGCCCCAAAAGGGCTAAGGTGGCAACACTGACAGGTGTACAACCACAGAATATTTAAATATTTCTTTAAACCACAGAGGGTATAAGATTTCAACACTGACATTGATTCACGACTTGTATCTATGGACGGGCCCTAACTACGAGAAAAGCTGCATATGGCTGGGCGCAAACGTCCGGTTTCCGAATCAGGAGGCGTATACGTACATACACACACATGCATAAATTACACATACATTCGTTTGCGCCCAGCCTAAAGGCCAACCATAAGGCCAACCCACGGCCAACTGCGGCCAACCAGCCGAAAGGAGAATACGCTTCGACGTGTATCATCTATATACTAATATTATAAAGCTGCAGTGTTTGTTTGTTTGAAAGCGCTAATCTCTGGAATTACTGGTCCGATTTGAAAAATTCTTTCAGTGTTAGATAGATTAGTTATCGAGGAAGGCTATAGGTTATATACCATCACGCTACGACCTACGGGAGCGGAGCAGTAACCAAAGACGCGGGTGTAACCGCGGCGGACAGCTAGTACGAATATAATATGATTCATGAACCTTATTTCAATCATTGATTGATACCCAAAGTGAAAGATATTATGTATATTATATTCAAGGCAAAAACTATGTTGCGGGACGTCTTATGTTGCGGGACGTCTTAACAGGATACCGTGGCCCCGGAACGTAAAGGGCAACAGAAGGAACAGGGTGGTTTTTTAGTCAGTAAAAGTCTGACAGTCCCTTCCGCCCCACCCAGGACGGAAGGAGTCATTTGATGATTTTTACCACCTAAAAAAAAAAAAAAAAAAGGCAAAAACTATAGTATACGTTTAGAAGTTATAAAAAAATATACCACCATGGCCGATTCCCATTCTATCAATTTATTATACTTTTCTTTGGACAAATTCAGTTTATATACACTCACCTATGATACTTAATACTCAAAATTATGGAGTGAAATATATTTATTGCTTATGACCCGTCTTTAATTCGTGTGGATTTGATGGCCCATCAGTGCAGGCCCCGGTATCTAGTAGGTAATTTTGCTCGTGGGGAAGATAAACGAAAAAATAAATATTTAAAAGTTAAACAAGTCATATATTTTTTAGATAAAACAATAAATAAAGTTAAAATAAATAAGTAATATCCACAATAGGTACATTTTGAAAATTCTTGGTACAAAAGGTTAATCTAGATATATATGGAAGTACGATAGACTAGTCACGACATTTTTGTATAGCACATTATGAGGTATATAATTATTATAGTCTATATTTATAACTAGGTAAACTTAAAAGAAATTTTCTTTGTAATTAGAGTCCACAACGAAAATAAGAACCTATGAAACAGCTTTTGCAGCAGAATTGAGGGAAAAGAGAGAGAAGTATTAAGTACATTTTCTGCTATACCTGGAAAGTAATCCTTTTTCTATTTATTGCTTTGAAGAGTCGTACTGCATTGTTTAAAACTTCATACAGTACTCCAAGAGCTAGCTACTTGATATGTCTGTCTAGGTATTCGGATACAGGGACATAGGTCGATTAGATTTATGGCAAAACTTCTATCCCTAAGGTATGAGAGATTTTATCATTGTGGGCTCTCTGTTTTGTCACTAGTTTTGACTAGTGTTCTTTTTTCTAAATAAAGTATTTAATAGGTAGCGTAGCATTAAATACATCTGTATTCAAGGCGCCATCGCCCTGGGCAAGAGAACCGCGGCAATAGTGTCTCCGTGCCTTTAAATTCTCGAGGCGATGATATCGCCGTGTAGAGATATATTCAGAAAGTTTCTATTGCATGATGGCGCGGCGTGATTATCGCCACGGTTCTCTCCCCCGTAAGGCACCTAAATAACAACATGTAAGCAGACTTAGAAGAATAAAGCTACCTGTCCATTGAACCGGAAAGAGGCGAAGAAATTGAAAAATATTAACCAATAGGATTGTCTGTTGGAGCGGAGCGGAGATTTTATATAATCCTATTGGTTAATATTTTTTCCGTTCAATGGACAGGCAGTCTTAGATTAGTTCAGATATTGGCTTTACTCTTTAAATGCGGTTAGTGGCATCAAGCGAATATTTGAACTTAGCCTAAAATTAAAGTATGACTCTCGGACTTCCTTATCATTTCATACAATTATTTTTAATTAGATAGATAAATCACTACATAATTTATTACATGAATACTATTCATATTCATTGAATAGACAAATATCAAAAATAGTTATACATTGGACTGCCTTGCTGTCATTAAGGGCTATTATCGACAAGGTCAAGACTATTTTTCCAAGAAAATAAACAAAAGCTGAAACAAAAACATCATTATTCACGAATTATTGATGTAACCTTTTTACGGGCTTTCAAAAAAGGATTTTTTTTAAATCACATTTACTAAACATTTATCTCAAGGCTTTATTTATGGTTTAGATCATTGGAAAAATGGGGTACATATATATGTATAAGAAAATTTTAAGTTCTAATACTACACTACAGCATAACCCATAGACCCAGTTGGGCTGTGCGAGGAAACACACAACAAGTCCTTTGATATATTTCATCACATGCTTAGAAAAAAGAAATAATAATCCGTATGAAAGCGAACCTGGGCATATCATATGCCCAAAACTTTAGGCTAAAAGCCGATTTAGACGGTGCGAGAAATATCGTGCAAGTTGTGGTACATTTCCGTCGATTATCGGTCACACACGACAGCTGCGCGGTCCCGCAATATACGGCAAATCGTACGACATTTCTAAACCTTTAAGAGCGCGATTTTGAAAGAATTTAGAGCCAGATTCGCTTTTATACTAACACAAAGTATTATAGCTAAACCGTTTAATTGAGGCGTTGCATGCTGACACTGTGCTCACCGTTAACCATTGTGACGTCACGTATCTTAAGAACAATGTCCAGTGCAAATTTCGCCTCTTGTGTATAACGCTACGAGCGCCCGCCGCTTGCACCTCTCCCGGTCCCCGTTCTCGCCCTACCCCCGCAGGCCAGGACTCAATGTAACGGTTTAGCATAATCATAGTATTTTTTCCAAGCCCAGTATTATGTGCTATGTAAAGCTTGATTCACACTATCAGTGAAGTCACAGTTCCGGCACTATACCGTATCAGTGATAAATTATATTATTATTATATTATAAATATTGTAGTCTGTGTTTCATACATTCTTTATGAACGCGTCCGCAATTGTCAGTGTTAGTGACGACACAGTGCTTTCAGTGTAAATTCTGACGCGTTCATAGAGAATGTATGAAAGAATAATCACTGATACGGGACGGTGCCGGAACTGTGGCTTCACTGATATGTGTGAATCAGCCTTAAAGCATCGCACTGCCTAGGACTAAGCCTAGTCTAACTGCTAAGTGGTCCCATTCTTCACGAACATGTTCTTCAGCGCATCTTTGTCCTGATATTCTTTTTCTTTCCGTAATTTCTTTATATTTTCCAGTTCTTTATCGACTGTGGCAGCCATGGACGGATTGAGCGACTTCAATCTTTTGAAGTCGTCTTCAGCATCGTCAGGGTTCCATGCACCGATGTGCGCTTTACCTCTTCTGTATAATGCTTTTTCATTATCTAGAAAATAAAACAAAAAAAATTACAAATTCAAAGCATTTGTTTTGCTTAAACCATTTCTATCACTGACGTTGGTAAAGGAAAACATCGTCAGGAAACCTGGACTTATAGCTGGTCATAAACCCTTTTGTATTCATTGCCAATAAAAAAAGGTCAGTTAGTCAGACAGTTGAAACTAGTTGGGGGGGGGGGGGGGGGGCGGTTTGTAATAGGGGGTGACCCGGTGAGCCTATTGCCATCAACCCAGCACAAAATTGTTCGGTCTAAATGTCTGAATAACTGTAGGGCACAATGTCTGTTTTACTAATATAGGACAATTTTATTTTTTACTAGCGACCCGCCCCGGCTTCGCACGGGTGCATGTATTATACATATAAACCTTCCTCTTGAATCACTCTATCTATTAAAAAAAACCGCATCAAAATCTGTTGCGTAGTTTTAAAGATCTAAGCATATATAGGGACAGACAGACAGAAAAAGCGACTTTGTTTTATACTATGTAGTGAAGATGTAATACTAATTAAATTTTACCTTTTTCAAATTCCAGAACAGTGCTACAATGTTCTATGACAGCATAATATTCTCCGTTCAACAGTTTGCACTGCGCATAGTTGAGTAGTATGGGCAATTTTATTTTATTCAAGTCTCCCCATTCATCATCTCCTTTTCTTTCTCTACAATGAATTAGATACATTATTTTATACCGATTTCTAAATATTCAACTGTTTTTGAACACATTGCAAGAATAATAAAAGAATCACAGAATTAAGCCTGCCTAAACAAATACATATTCAAGAATTATTTTGTTCGGAAATTACCTTGGTCAAAACCGTAAGCTCTAAAAATTACCCTTGTTAAAAAAATGTACATTCCAGAAATTCCCCATGTTCAGAAGTGTATACTGGAGATTTTACCCATGTTCAGAAATGTATACTCGAGAAATTACCCATGTTCTGAAATGTATACTGGAGAAATTAATTACCCATGTTCAGAAATGTATACTGGAAAATTACCCACGTTCAGAAATGTATTAATACTTCAGAAACCTTTGTTCTAAATATAAATTCCCCGAAGGACGAGTTACTAAGGAGTCAAAGGGTAAAATTTCAATAGCAAACATATTTGACTCTAATATCTAATTTACCTGATCATAAGCTGTTCACATATAGCCAAAGCTTCATTGTATGCCTCCTCAGCTTCTTTGTACTTCTTCTGCACATATAACTTGTTGCCTTTCTCTCTTAGAGTGGGTATAAGGTCTATCCGTTGCTGAGCATTCAGCTGCCATAACTCTTTCTCATACTCATCTGATCTTTCTACTTTTAGGACCTCTGAAAAAAGTATTTTAAACAAAAACGTTTATAGCTTATTTCTGCGTTATACGGTTCCAAGATCAAAGTAGTTAAAATAAACTTTAAAACCTTAACGGTAAGAGCAACAATTTTTGCTCAAACTGACTTCATTTGATGAGCAGTATGCATAGCTAAAGGCTATGTGATGTCTTTTTACACCTTATATTATAGTATATCTGGAAATTCCTGAAAATACTGGCCGTAAATTCTAATAATTTCAGAAATAACTTTGAAATTCTCTTTTTGACAGTTGGGTAATAAAGTAGATAAAGAAAGGCCGAATGTTATTGTAATAGAAAGGCATTGGGCACTTAATAAAACCATATTGAAATCAATAACAACGTCAAGCTTGGTGCCTAAATTCTAATCAATATCAATCAATTTATGATTAGATATCAGTGGAGTGGGCCGTATTTTATTGCATTATATTCAAATGTGCCTAAGCAACGGTATTTCATATCATGCTGATCTAAACTGGTCTTATTCTCATGCCTGGCTTATTTAATAAGCATAATTATGTTTTTCTATCACATTTAAAATAGGTCACGTTTTCTAGCTTATTGTTCAAAGTAATAAGTTCTAATCAGATTTTTTTGTACAGTTCAAACTAACTATGAGATAAATCAGCTCAGTATAATATTTAGAGGAATACCTTCTTACCTATAATAAATTCCAGATCACATGGGTTCTTCATCAAATCATCTAAGTCTGGGTGACCCAGACCTTCGGTATGAAGAGTCATAGTACAAGAGTGCTTTATCCTTTTGGGGTCCTGTCCCAGCTCCCTCAGGGTTTTTGATATGAATGGGTAACTGAATACTAGCTGTGGATACAGACAAGCATTAAAGTATGAACCATTAAAACAATCCATAAGGAATTTTTCAGTAGCAGCCTTGGAGTGTGGATTTGTGCCCGGTTGATGGCACGAGGCTCGCCACCTATTACATGGAACTTAAACATAACTGGTGATATGTTGGTGTACTAATGGGTACATCTCATCAGCCTAACTCTTCAAGGATTACAGGCATGATGTTATATTAAAACAATGTCCAAAACCATATACCTACCTTAAGGTTTCCATAAAGAAAATTACAATAATTTAAACCAAAATAAACACAAAAGGGATTTTTTGTTTTTCAGTACTTGTGTTTATATTATTTCAATTTGGGTCAGTCTGAAGAGTTTGTAACTGTTTCTTCCTTGTTTGTGATAAATACAAAACTAGTTAATGTATTATGGGATAAGTCTGCAATTTAATTCCTCTCTGCTCATTCAACAGGTGGAAAGGTGAGGTGGTTTTTGATTTTAAAAGCAAAGAAGAACTGACTACTCCTTCGAATGAGCACACTCACACACACTGTTTCCTGCAGTCAACGGGTTAAACATAGTGATGTTTAACCCATTGACTGCAGATAAATACACCTGTTGTCTCTACTGAAAAATGCGAGTGTGGCGCACACGCAACCGTATATGTGTTTTTCTATGGTAAAGACTCCAACTGTGCAGTCAGCTGAGCTTCGTCAGTTGCTAGCAGAACATACACTATATGCATTTACAAGTTTAGTACAGTTTATTACCTCTTTCTGGACCTTAAAGCTGGACACTTCCCCAACGGCCATCATCTTGACTATAGTTTCCCATACCTCCAGCTTGAACTTATGTCCCATCACAAGAACCATGGGCTCTTTCTTCCCTATCTTTCTGCTATCGTCCAGCAGGATTCTCTCCTTCCCAAGTTTCCATGTTTGGAAATGGAAATGTACCTGAAATGATAACGTTTAGTAAAATTGTTAAATGTTTATTAGTATTTAGTTTTGGTCTACAATGTAAATAATGATTTCACCTTACTGCCATTTGCGATAGGGATATATTTTTGTCCAGCGTAGATTAAACTTTTGACTATGGGAGCGACTTGAGTCATTTTATTACATTAAAATGGCACAAATTATGTAGATATGGTTTTTATTGGTAGTCACAATCACAACACACTACGCGATTATGGTGCATTCATTGATGGTTGCTGAACATTTGCTGAATGGTTGCTGAATGAATGAAGAATGATGGTGGATGGATGGCATTGGATGGATGACATTGACAATAGATTGATTGAGTTTGACAATAATTTGACAGTAAAAACCCATTCAATGTTGCTGTGCTTTGTAAAAAATTTTACTAAGAAATAGGTAAGTAATCTTTGGTTCAATCGTAAATGGTTTGCAAAAAAGTGATAATTTTACGACGAGAAAAAAAACATTTGTTTCCGTAATCATGGTCGAGAAAAAACCGTAAATCGGCGGTTGTAGTAGAATATCTATCTTTCGGTTTGTGTAGTTCCGGTTAATAAATAGTTCGTTCGTTCTGTCTCACTCTTTTCATTCGTGTCATATTTTCAAGCGAAAATTATAGTTTTAGTAAATTGTAGAATTTACAATTTTATTAGCATTTAATTAGTTAATCATTTATTTAAGTCTAAAGTATTATTGGTTGTAGTTAACTCTAAGTTATAATGGCTGATTTCCTGGAGTCTGAGGCAGAGGAAAGCGAGGTTAGTGAAAAACTCATCGGGCTTGTGCTCATGAAATGAGATGACGATTGCGTAGTTTCTTACTATAATTATTGGTTGATTGTAGGTTGATTCTGAAGACGAACAGCCAGCGGAGCGCAAGAAGCCAAAGCGCAAAGCTGCCGTGCAAAGCGACGATGAGGATGAGGACGAAGAAGGTATTGTTGACATGCGTTGACATCGTGCACTTTCTCCTGCATTACAGTCATTTTTATCATTTGGTAAACATAATTGCGTGACTCCGCACCGTTATGTGGATAGATGCCGTTCAACGTTCAACTCGATCTACAGATCAATTTCATTAAGACTTATTATGTACTGAATTGGCAGACACCCATTTGACACACTTTTCTATCCAAAATGAACAGTTATTTGAATAATTTAGACATTTTTTGGTATTACTTAAAGAAATACATCTCCTTGATAGATGTCTTTGGTGATGATATTACTGGTTACAGGGTTTACGTTTTGACCCTAAACTAGTTTAACTAGCACTTAAACTTTAAAGTCTTTAGTTTTCTGCAATTCTTCCAACTTATTATAACATCCTGTAGTGTATTCCTTAATCTTTTAGATGATGAAGAGCGTCTCCGGGAAGAACTTAAAGATTTGATAGATGATGCTCCTATAGAGGAGTCAGGGAGTGATGGAGAGGATTCCGATGCTAGTGCAGGACCAAAAAAAAGAAAGAAAAGTGATGATGAACTGGATGACAGATTAGAAGATGAAGATTATGATCTTATTGAAGAAAATCTTGGTGTCAAAGTTGCAAGAGTAAGAATGGGTTATGACTTTATGAGACATTGTTTAAGAATTTACCCTATGACTTGAATAATAAACAAACATTTACATACACTTTAATTACAATTTATCCGACACATGGGCACCATCCGCAGGGTGCTAAGGGGTACGGCAAAAGTGTTGGAAAAGAAATACATGGAAAAGATTAAAATCTTTTTTATTAAGTTTCTAATTTAATTAAAGCTTAAGCTTGCTGCCCAATAAAACTTAATTGACATAACAAACATGTACAATAATCTAAAATAAATTGTTTGGTTGAGGATCTATTCATCAACCAGAAAATAATCTTAGCGGTGCCCATGATCATACACTTTTCATATAATAATTTTTGAAATTAAGTTCCACTATAATAAGTATATTTTAGTATTGTTTCAATCCTGCCTTCGGTCTGTCCATGTGACATTGCATGATTGCATAACTTGTGCAATTTTCCTAAACAGAAAACAATGAGATAATACAATGTATTGTTTTCTAACAGAACAAATTCAAGCGTCTGCGTAGATTAGAGGATGATGACAGTGACAATGATGGGAATGATGACCCAGAGCTTGAGAGAGAAGTCATCGCTGAGAAATTGTTTGTTGGAGGATCAGATGAGGTAAGACATAATCAGAAATTACTATATTTATCTATGGTTTCGAAAGACTACATAACTATGAACTGTGATTGATAGTCAAATAGATAAAGTTCTATAGAGTTGTTCGTATGGAGTTTTTTGCCCATTCTTCTGAATACAAAACTACCTTTTGGAAGGGGCAACTAGATTCAATTCTATGTTTTTTCTTGTAATGACGTTCAAAAGTGCCTTATAATGGCCTAATTGAAATAAATGATTTGACTTTGACTTTAATTGTTCTATTTAGGGTAAAACTTTGTTTAACTAGCACAACACCATGACTTCGCATGGGTGCATATTTCCGACCTTTCCAGTGGGTTTTCCAAAAACACATTTAACCATTATAGATAGATATAGCAACTTACCTTATAAAAATCAAATGTTTGATGAATTTGTTGAAAATCTGGTTCCTTCAGTTCTTAATCAGTATTCTACTTTAGGAGGATGAAAACCGTTCCGAATCGGCCGCGCCGCGTGGAGAGGCCGAATATGATGATGACAATGAGGACCTGGAGTCAGACGCGGATGACTTCATTGTGGATGACGACGGCAGACCTATAGCTGAGCGCAAGAAGAAGAGGAAACCTATATTTACTGATGCGTAAGTATCGGAACATTGTTAACAGTACCAATATCTGGTGATCTGAACCATCAATAAATTGCAATCATGTACATCTCAGTGACAATAAATGTCAAAAAGTATTAGTTCTGAGATTAGATCTAGTTGTTCCTAAAAGCTAGTAGAATTGCTCTTCAGTTCTAAAGATAAACCTTGTTTTGTAGTAAGACTAGTTTATTTGCTTTGAGAAGTGCTTATACACCAGGGTTGTGGAATTTGTTCGAAAGAGCCACTGCGGCCCTGGAACGCAAAGGAACATGGATTTGTATTATAACAGCTCATTCTATTGTTTTCTTTCATAAAGGTCCCTTCAAGAAGGTCAAGACATATTCGGCGTGGACTTTGACTACGACGAGTTTGAGAAGTACGGCGAGGAGGATTATGAGGACGAAGAGGAGGAGGACCTAGATGAGTACTTAGAAGATGAGGAGGAAGAGGGTAAATCTCTATAATTTATCCTATTTTTTGACTAAAAAAACAAGCAACTTTGTAGAAAAGCAGCGTATTTTGCTGTGATTTGTCTGTTTCCGCAAAAGCCATCAAATCTGATTAGGAAGTATCCATTTGAATGTCGTGTGAGCTATTTAATTTTAGTTTTGAGGCATGTGCATTTGGTTATTGCTTTAATCTGCGATATCCGGATTCATTTACAGCTAACTAAACTGTGTTTGTAAAAACCTAATTTAAAAGAGTGCCGTGGAGTTTCTTGCTCGATCTTCTCCATAGAGGTCTACCTCCGTTTTGGAACGAGCAACTAGCTTCAACTTTCGGACTAACTGACAGACTCCTTGACAATTCAAAAGTGCCTGTAAATGGTCTAATTGAAATAAATGTTTTGACTTTGACTTTGTATTTTTTCCCAAAGGCGAGAAGCGTAGAACAAAGAAAGGCAAAGCCAAACGGCCGAGCAAGAAGTCTATATTCGAGATTTACGAGCCCAGCGAGTTGAAGAGGAGCCACTTTACTGATTTGGATAATGAGGTTGGTTAATGAAATAATTCTTTTATTAATTAGTAACAATCGCTCGCGACTCTTGTCTGCGTGAAAGTGAAATATACACTTGGCTTGGATAGTATAGTTTATATTTTTTGTAATTGGACTAATACTTCCCGAGATTAAGTACTTCTTACAAACAAAACAATAAAAAACAATACCTCATTATAATATAAGCATAAATTATATTTTTTCAACTCTTTCTAGTTTATCACCCTTCACTATAGTTAAAATATAAAAAAAAAATTAAAATATAAATTCGTTTTGATATAATATTGTTCATTAGTTCATTACAAGGCACATCTTATTCATGTGTATACAAATTTTATAAACATTTATTTTAAAAAAGGAGTATGGAGTTTCTTTCCCATTCTTCTCCATACATAAGTACTTTTTTTATTGTATGACGTTCAAAGGAGCCTTTTAATGGTCTAATTGAAATAAATGATGTGATTTTGAATTTACTATCTAAAACTATGACTGCTTTTAACAGATTCGTAAAACAGACGTGCCGGAGCGCATGCAAACTCGTGAGGTACCCATCACACCCGTGGAGGAAGGGAGCACAGAATTAGAAGACGAAGCTGAATGGATATACAAGCAAGCGTTTTTGAAGCCACCCGTGTCTAAACCAGATGCCCAGGAGGCTAGGGAGAGGACGCGCAGGTTTGTATAAAAGACTAGCTTATATTGTTGCCGGCACGTAAGTTGGCAAGAGATTTTCGTAGTGGGGGAAGTTCGCGCATATAAAAATGTATGAAATTGTGCGTGCGCAAACTTCCCCCACTACAAAAACTCTTGCCAACTTACGTGCCGGTAACTGTACCCCGCGACTTCACCCGCTTGGAAGTCCAAGACTTTCTTAAATCGGCGCTGTCGCAAAATAAGTTTTTAGATTAACCTACCTATTCGCCAAATTAGGGCAAAATTAGATTAGTAGTGAAACTACCACTGACAGAGTGATTTTTTGTTTTTATGTAATGTTAATCGTCATTCTTACAAGTCGTTAGTACGACTTCTCAGTATAATTAAAACTTTTGCATAGATTTGTACAACAGTTAACATGGCTTTCTTGCAACTTGTCAAAGTAACCAAATAGACATACTGGACATGACTAGATTCTATAGCAAACTTCGCCATATACTCTCATATCGGATGTCAAGATTGTTTTTAATAAAAATAAGTTTATTCCAGATTATAGTCCATAGTTTTGTTAGTATTCTTTTAATGTGGTTTCCTTACGAGCCGATTTTCGTTGATGCCCTCCATCCCTCCACTTATAAAAAATCATATTGATATTCCCAGGGGTAACAGCACAATAACAAAGATCCGTCAAGCGCTAGACTTCATGCGGAACCAGACGCTAGAAGTGCCGTTCATAGCGTTTTACCGCAAGGAGTACGTACAGCCGGAGCTCAGTATCAACGACCTGTGGAAGGTGTACAAGTATGATGCCAAGGTATGTTGAATGTAGTTAAATATTTCTTAGAAAACTTCAACTATATCTGACGACCCTGCATACCTATCTGTTTTGCTGACTGTACCTGTATACTTCCCCGCCGCTATACACACATACATACATCCGTTCTCGTAAGTTCCCAGCAAAACAGTGGCATCATCCATTATCCTCACGCCCATCACTTCTTTCAGTATTGAATGACTGACAAATAAAAACTGATTTAACTGTTCCACCCCTTCAAATTCCGTTCATTAATATTTATTCTTGAAAATACACGACCTATTCATTCCTAAATCTGCCCAACCCTGACCACCCTTGCGACAACAACCACGTTCTTGGCAACTTAAAATGCGAACTTTATTTCCAGTGGTGCCAACTGAAGCAACGCAAGGAGAACCTCCTGAAGTTATTCGAGAACATGCGCGACTTCCAACTGGACAAGTTGATGGTGAACCCGGACGCGCCCATCCCGGACAACATGAGGCTCATCAGGGATGAGGATATTGAGAGGTATGAGAGAACTTTGTGAGAAAAAAAACATACTACTCGACCAGCGTTTGTCTGTACGTCCTGTCGTATAACTCAACTAAATAACACAACCACCCACTTAACACGTCATCAATTCCCGCTAGTTTTAAAGATCAAAGAGCTCATTACAATCGCATTCTAATCCCAGTCTCAATTTGTCAACCTGCAATTTTCAGACGTTTTTGTCAAGTTTTTTAACATTAATTATCGCTGAGATGAGATTGTGAATAGATTTTCGACAATTTATGAGAATTGAACATAAATAAAAACATGTACTCCTCAGGTTGAAGAATGTGCAGACTCCGGAAGAACTCCGTGATGTGCACACTCACTTCTTACTGTACTATTCCACGGATCTGCCGGAGATGCAAAAGGTGCAGCGCTCTAAGGAGAAGAAGAGAAACTTAGAGGAGAAAAAGTGAGTCCATATTCTAACACTCCACTTTTGTGAAGATAAACTACTATAAAATGGCGCGCCCCTCCATATTACTATTTCTTTCTATGTGAGTTCTATCTAGAGAGTTTCTATGTAGTTGTAAGTATTCGTCTTCAGTAGCAGATCGGCAGATTTGTTGGTGAACTAATCATAACAAACAAGACCGCGCAAGAAAACGCACGTGTCATTTTTATAGAGTATGTCAGTGCAACACCATACTATAATAATGAGTAATCAATGACGCCGCTAGTCGAGCAACAAATGATTTGTTTTTGTTTCGAGAGCCGTCTCAGTACGCACACATGCGTTGTGAGTCTTGTATATACTTTCACAAATACTTTTAAACGTATTGAATATTTGGAGGGGCGTGTCATGTTATAGTAGTTTATCTCTATAAGTTGATGCATTTCATGAACGCCCAATTTAAACCTTATGACAATGCTATAAAGTCACAAGCGCTTTCAACAATTATAGCAATATTCTTTTTATTCACTAGGCGGCAAGCGCGTGAGGAAGCTGATAGAAACGGCGAGGACCCTGAAGAAGCAGCCGCAGCAGTGGAAGCCGCCGAGCCTGATGAGGAGGAGGTCTCGGAGGTCAAGTACGCCGTGCGCTCTGGACCTTATGAGCTGTGTAGGAAGGCGGGCATTGGTGAGATTATACTATACTAGCTTATGCACGCGACTACGTCCGCGTAAAAGTCAAACGTACCATAAAACACAGCTTATGAAATACTGCAATAGTGTAACTTTCTATTAGTTAATCAGGCTAGTACTTACAGAGTTAACCTCTTCAAACAAAAAGACATAAAAAGAAACCAACTTTACTACTTTATAATATTATTATTAACATATAGCGTTAAACATTTTTCGTCTAATTAAAAGTAAAAAATCATGTACTAAATCTGAAGGTAAAGTTCGTTACAATGTACCTTTCCCCCTTAACCTCCTGCATTCCTTCTCTTTTTTTTCCTTCATTGATAATCCGGTTTGAAAAAGTCCAATGTTAGCTCTGTCACCCCATCATTCATTTCTCTATTCACACAGAGCCTCTGGTAAAGAAGTTCGGTCTGACTCCGGAGCAGTTCGCAGAGAATGTCCGCGACAACTACCAGCGGCACGAGGTGGAACAGCAGCCTGTGCCGCCATTAGAAGCTGCCGCCGAATATGTGAGTGTCATATCCATCATCTGCCAAGCCTTATCCAACTATTTTGGGGTCGGCTTCCAATCTAACCAGATGAATACCAGAGTTTTGCATGGATCGACTGCTTATCTGACCTCCCCAACCTAGTTACTGGGTAATACGGTACTCCGTGGTAAGACTGGTTGTCAGACTTTTGGGCTTCTGATTACCCCCAATGACTGTCAAAGAGTTAAGGTGGAGCAAAGTTAAAAAAAATCTATAAAAGAAACACATGAGCATAATGTTTTTCTCTACCTAGACTGGTTCAATCGACTCTGCAGCGGAAGTGGTTCGTCGCGCCGTATACATGTGTGGTGTGCAACTAGCTCGCGAACCGTTGTTGCGAGCCACGTTGCGAGACGCGTTGCGTGACCGTGCTACACTCACTGTCAAGCCGACGCTCCGAGGACTGAAGGAGATCGACGAAAATCACGCGTGTTTCGGGTAAGTTGCTGTAACGTTGGTTGCAAGTTCATGAAACTACCTTAATCACAGTGACGAAATTAACTTTTAAATCTTCGTAACTTTTGTTCACGACTGCTAAGCAGTATGCACCTTTTTAAATTATATAATACATGCCCTGTACTATTAAACGACACCCATTTTATAGCTGTACAATCTGGGGTGCAGTCCCATATAATTCTTGGCCATCTCTTATGAACCATAAAATCTAAGGACCCGGTTTTACAAATTCTTCTTCCATGTTCTTTAAATACACTTTATTTAGTCTCAACTTTTTTCAATATTTTGTATACAGTTTGAAATACCTGAAAAAGAAGCCGGTACGTGATCTAACAGGCGACCAGTTCCTAAAGCTGTCTATGGCTTCGGAAGACAAACTGCTGGAACTCAACATCAGCGAGCAAATCGAAGGGAACACCACTATTAGCTATCTGGAGGAGCTCAAACAACTGTATCAGAAGGTATAATCTTATGGATTAATTATTTATTACTAGCTTCTACGGTATAATGTTGTTTTTCCATATAAATTTTGAACCCCCTTTTCATCCCCTTGGGGGTGAAATATATTTTATGACATTTCTCATACATAATTTTATAAAAATCAGTTGTGTCGTTTCGGAGGAGTGAGTATATTATATAGATTTTATTTAAATATTGTTTAATACTGTTTTAAAATATATAATTGGCTAATAGTGAATATTGACACGACATTAATTCAATCGAATACCAGCATAATTATAATTATCCTTTCTTTCAAATAGGACGAGTTCGCAGCCACAGTAGAGGCGTGGAACGAGTTGCGAGCCGAAGCGGTGACCATAGCTCTCACCAAGATCGTGATGCCGGAGCTTAGGAGAGAACTGCAGGCTGTGTTGCTGCAGGAGTCCAAAGAATATGTATTGAAGTGAGTACATAAACATAAATTACAATTGTGTTTTACTTTTGCAAAAACGACCCAACCAGTGTCAAAATTTCTCCCACTTTTTCATTTTGTTACGTAGATGTTGCCGGCGTCGGTTATACGACTGGCTGAAGGTGGCGCCGTATGAGTCTAGAGTCTCAGACGACGACGACGAAGAGTGGTCGGATTCTAACGGTAAGTTCATATTGCAACGTTAAGCTTTCCGGAATGTTAATTACACTTCATTGTTTTAGTATTTTTATGCCATATACTACACATAATCTGCAGCAGCAGGAATTCGAATGTGGAGTTATACCACAAAAATGATGTCTGGTTCTTTGTACATTAACATTTGCGCCATAAAATACCTCTGTGAGGTCACTGCTAACGCTGGACGTGGTTGAGTTCTGGTCGAAGTATATACAGGTTACGCACTCCAAGGGTCCAATCGGAGTCCTTTTACTTTCGCTCATCCGTCTGTCTGCCTGCCTCTGTTACAGGGCTGTATCTTTTAAACCTTAAGGCGGTTATCACACTGCACTGCGCTCCGTCGCGTAGCGCGGATCCGCAGATTTTAAAATTGTAAGCGAGTATATCAATTTGAATAGAAAACACGCCTAGGGTGTCCTAGGCGTGTTTTCCTCCCCGCCGACGCGTTGTCAGTGTGTACTGACAACGCGTCGGCGATAAAGTAAAAAAATCTGCAGTCCCGCACTACGCGACGGAGTGCGGTACAGTGATAACATGTCTTTATATGTGTTGAGCTATGTGCCCTAGGCCTGCGCGTGATGTCGATCGCGTACGTGCCGGACCGGCAGCACAGCGCGTTCGCGTGCGTGGTGGGCGGCGGCGGCGAGCTGGCGGACCACCTGCGCCTGCCGCACCTGCTGTACCGCCGCAACGCCTGGGACGCGCTCGAGCGACAGAACAAGGAGGCAGACATGACCGCGCTGCGCAGGTACCATACACGATGCGTCTGCGACTTTCTACAGATGATATGGCCAGCCTATTGGTTCATTAGCTTGATTTGTTTTGAATTCTGCTTTAGTACAGTGATTGGTTTTGTGATTGTGACAATACAACCTGAATTTTAATCCGTTGCAAATCTTTCAGGGGGTGAATGTACTCATGAATATGAACAACTTTTATTAAGGGACATAGTACGAAATGTGAAAAAAAAAATACAGCTGATCCATACAATAATGTACTACATTACGATCAAATTGTATGGATCAGCTGTTTTTTTTTTCACATTTCGTACTATGTCCCTTAATAAAAGTTGTTCATATTCATGAGTACATTCACCCCCTGAAAGATTTGCAACGGATTAAAATTCACGGTGTATACAACAATATAATGATATCATTTAATGATGTACATTAAATGATATCTTAAGCTTAGGTATTGTAATTTTAAATTACTGTGGTCTAGCAGGGACCATGTATGGAGCTTGTATACTTGTAAAATCTGGTAAACAACATGAAAATGCAAGAAATTATAATTATTCTGTAGGTTATGCCAACTACTCCAGTTATTTATCGGATCATCGTTATCCTTCACAAACATAAACTTATGCTTTCCCCCCATGAGGACAGAAACAATAGAACATTCATTAATAATATCGGAATTAATCAATATTAATATGTTTATTTCCACAGATTCATATTACGTAAAAAGCCGCACGTGATAGTAATCGGTGGCGAGTCGCGTGAGGCTCTCAACGTGAAGGCAGACGTATCGGACTGCGTGCAGCAGCTCGTGGAGGACGAGCAGTTCCCTAGAATACCTATAGAGATCGCTGACAACCACATCAGCAAGATCTACAGTAACAGTATACGCGGAAGAGTAAGTAGCTTTGTATTCTATTTGATTATATACTAGCTGCTTCCTGCGACTTCGCGTGGTTTTTTCCACCCTTGTTAAAAATTGTGGGATAAGATGGCAAAATAAACCAACGGATTTCTCAACAACTATTTAAATTCCAATTTTACCAAATCACATCCGTCGTCTCACGTCTGTCGCCATCACTCCTCTTTCTCTTTTGCACACACACTTCCCTTTCTTTCATCCGTTGCGTTCCATTTTAACAATAATAACTGCGTTCATGCTTCAACATTCTTATCCTACAGTCATGTTAGTTCTTCCAATCCGACCTGCAGTCCCAGAGATAAGCTCGTTTAAATAAACAAACAAAAAACTGTTCAGCTTTATTAAGTTAGTATGAATATAAATTCTTGTTATTGTTGTTGGTTTTAGAAAATCAAACCTCCGTTTTTTTAACCCTGTTCATTTTATTTTAAGTTGTTGTTATATTCTATGTTAATGTTGATGATTTGTTGTTGTTATAAGGTACTAAAACTTAATTATTTAAAAAAAAAATAGATTATTACAGAGATGTTACTTCTCATATTGATCAGCTTATATATCCCAAAGTTAAAAAAATATGTCTAGCTAACCTGTATATAACAGTCTTTTTCATTGTCCACAGCACGATTTCAGAGAATACCCCGACATACTTAGACAAGCTATATGCCAAGCGCGCTTACTACAAGACCCTTTAATGGAAATATCACAACTGTGCGGCCCAGACGAGGAAATACTATGCCTTAGATACCATTCCCTTCAAGACCAAATAACTAAAGAAGATTTACTTGAGGGTATAGAACTAGAATTTGTCAATCGAGTTAATGAAGTAGGAGTAGACGTCAACGAAGCGGTCTTAACGGGTCGAGGGACAGAGCTCCTACAGTTCGTCTGCGGCCTCGGACCAAGAAAAGCACAAGCACTCATCAAACTATTCAAACAAACCAATCAGAAACTAGAAAACAGAACACAACTCGTCACAGTATGTCACATGGGCCCAAAAGTCTTCATCAACTGTTCCGGTTTTATCAAAATTGATACCAGCAGTCTCGGTGATAGTACGGAAGCGTATATAGAAGTTTTAGACGGCTCCCGAGTGCATCCGGAAACGTACGAGTGGGCACGAAAGATGGCCGTCGACGCACTTGAGTACGAAGACGAAGATGCTAATCCAGCCGGAGCTTTAGAAGAGATCCTAGAAGCACCCGAAAGACTGAAAGACTTAGATTTGGACGCCTTTGCCGAAGAGTTAGAGCGGCAAGGCTTCGGCAATAAGAGCATAACGTTGTACGATATTCGAGAAGAATTGAACTCTAGGTATAAGGACCTTAGGGTTGCATATCGCTCGCTGACTGCTGAGGAGTTATTCGACGTTTTAACTAAGGAAACACCGGAGACTTTCTATGTGGGCAAGATGGTGTTGGCGTCTGTAGTTGGTATTACTCATAGGAAGCCTCAGAGAGAGATGCTGGACCAAGCCAATCCCGTAAGGAACGACGAGACTACACTATGGGAATGCCCATTCTGCCACAAAAATGACTTCCCTGAGCTTTCTGAGGTTAGTTACAACTTTTTTGGTAACTATGAAAAACTCTATGATCAAATAATATATTATGTTATTGTATTTACCTTTCACGAGCGCGCTTGAGTTATTGTAATTTCAACCTTATGCCAATGTCTTAAGACAAATGACGCGCGCTTGTTATTAGCCTCAACGCTAATTCCTCTTCCATCACTCATCAGGTATGGAACCATTTCGACGCAGGCTCATGTCCGGGGCAAGCGACAGGTGTCCGTATCCGGCTCGACAACGGTTTATCCGGTTATATTCACATCAAGAACTTATCGGACCGGCACGTGGCGGACCCTACCGAGCGCGTGCGCATCGGGCAGACCGTACATTGTAGAATATTGAAAATAGATGTTGAAAGGTTCTCAGTAGATTGTTCTTCGAAATCGTCGGATTTATTAGATAAAAATAGCGATTGGAGGTGAGTTCTAATTTTGTTATTTTTCTACTTCTCCAGAAATTTTGTTTGAATAAAATACTATTGTATTCCCACACAAAGTATTAAGAATTTTGGTTAATGGTTTTAATTAAAGATGCATATAATTGTGAATCGTCTTTGGAAATAGAAATCATTAACTTGCAATATAATTAAAACAGCACAGCATCATAAGCAGTCAGTACATAACAGTTAGTAATTTAATGTGTATTTATTTACATACTAAACTTATTTATGTAAAAAAGAACCATTGGTACTTTACCTTCAATTAACCGTAACCAGAATATTCCCATGTATGGTCGAAAACAAAAAAAATGATCGCAATTATGGGAAGAATATGTATCTTTCGGCTTTGTTAAGTGTGTGTTTTTACAACACTCTCTTAACCCATTGACTGCGGGCGAACATTCGGTACGCCAAACCGCGTAGTGCGGCTGGCTACACATTTGGTGTGTTCGCCGTAGAAAAACACATACGGCTGTGTGTGCGCCGCACTTGTGTTTGGTTTTGTAGAAACACAACGGGTGTAGTTTTCCGCAGTCAAAATCGTACCAGTTATGTAGAGATAAACTACAATAACATGGCGCGCCCCTCTACAAATCAAAACGTTTGAAAGTGTTTGTAATAGTATTTAAAAGACTCACAACGCATGTGTGCGTACTGAGACGGCTTTCGAAACAAAAACACATCACCGATTTGTTGCTCGACTAGCGGCGTCAATAATCACACATTATTACTAGTAAACTGACATACTCTATGAAAATGACAGGTGCGTTGTTTTCTGCGGTCGGCTATTTAAGATTAGTTGACAAACAAATCTGCCGGCCTGCTACTGAAGACGATTACTTACAACTACATACAAACTCTTTCATACGGATGTGACTACACACATTGAAATAGTAATATGGAGGGGCGCGCCATGGTATAGTAGTTTATCTATATTATACATCTACTTACATTCCCCCTTAAATTATTCTAGACCACCAAGAGACCCCTACTACGACCAAGAAACGGAAGACAAAGACCTTAGAAAAGAGAAAGAGGCCAAACAGACTAAAGAACGAATGCAGTACGTAAAGAGAGTTATTGTGCACCCGGCCTTCCATAACATATCCTTTGCGGAGGCCGAGAAACTTATGGATAAGATGGCGCAAGGAGAGGTCATTGTTAGGCCGAGCAGTAAGGTAAATATGACCCCTTTACTAGATAGATATACAACATTATTTTTAGTATATGCGAAACCTGAATATAGTTTGTTCAGAATCAGTAACTGTTTCGATTCCAAAATTTTTTACACCATATAATTTTTTTTTTTTCAAAAATTTTTAAATTAAATTTTATTACCAGTTAATTACAATACAATCACCGTACGGTTAGGTACCTATTGCCAAACTATTATCACGAGTGAATAACACAGGAGACGCGGTTTACGCGGGTGTACCGCGAAATGAGCATGTTTTTGAACGGACAACCAGGTAATATAGTTTATAACTTTGTGATTTTTTATGATACGGTTTAAAAATTTTGTACATAGATTCTTTACACAAAAATACTAGACAGGTGTATCGGGTTTCGTATAAACAAAAAATAATGTTGTATATGGAAGTAAAAAATATTTTATTTATTTATTATTTGGTTCAAGAACAATTGTATACACTGACGCAAGCAATAAACAGATAACAAACCAGAATAAAGTTTAATATAATAATCTTCTAATATACGTACAGTATGGGGATCACATATATGCAATAAATTATACGACATACTTGTTATCGCCTTTTCTGACGATATACAAAAAATTAACGAAATCGGTCCAGTAATTAGGTCAAAAAGTAGAGTTTTAATTTTGAACAAATTTAAACACTCTGTAGAATTGGATCATTTTTTTTTCGTAAATCTCAAATTTTCAAACGAATCAAAAAGCCGCGCCAACAGAACAGTCAACAGAGAACTGTCAACAGAGTGTTTACTTTAACTGAATTTATTTTGATATTTATTTTGTTTGAAAATTTTACTTTTTTAATTTTCGGTTTTCGATTTAAAATTTAATTAAGCTATACTTCTGTGGACTAGTATTACTTGAGGTTTCATTTATTGCCTAGAAGTGAGTTCCATACCGTATATAAATTACGCGTCCCGTTGTTTGTCCGGGGTGGACTCCTGTCCCTGTGTAATTTGGTCAAACTTAAAAGATAGGATAGTTTTTATCTCGATTATTGACCTCAATATCTTTACTTACTTCAAGCCACAGCAACGTGTGGTCGAGTCAGCTAGTATAAATGAAAAAATCTACAAAATATAGCATGGTTTAAAACTACTGCATTTAATTTCTTTTTTCTGATTCTGAACAAAATATTTTAAGTTATAAAGCGCTGTAATGATCTAGACTTCTAGACTTGGCGATGTTTAGAATAAAATTTTTGTTCCAGGGTTCGGATCACCTCACAGTGACGTGGAAAGTAGCTGAAGGCATTTATCAGCATATAGATGTGCGGGAAGAAGGGAAAGAGAATGCGTTCTCATTAGGTTTGTACACATTTTTGCGGTTGCATAAAAAAAACATTTAGAAGCTTTTTAGAAAAAAAAAAATATATTAATTATTTATTCCTTTTGCCTAGGTCGAAGTTTATGGATCCAAGGTTCAGAATTTGAGGATCTTGACGAAATTATAGCGCGACATGTGACGCCCATGGCCGGCCACGCGCGCGATCTCATCAGCTATAAGTACTACAAGCCGCTGCTCGGCATGCGCGACAAGGCCGAGGAGATCCTCAAGGAGGAGAAATCACGCAACCCCAACAAGATCCACTATGTCATCTCCGCCTCCAAGAACTACCCCGGCCGCTTCCTGCTGTCGTACCTGCCGCGCGCGCGCGTCACGCACGAGTACGTGTCCGTGACGCCGGACGGCTACAAGTACCGCCAGCGCACGTTCGACTCGCTGCCGGGCCTGCTGCGCTGGTTCAAGGAGCACTTCCGGGAGCCGCCGCCCGTGGCCACGCCCGCCGCCCGCACGCCCGCGCGCACGCCGCACATGACGTCCGCCTACCACACGCCGGCCGGACACACGCCCGCCTTCCACACGCCCGCGCACACGCCCGGCCCGGCCTACGTCAACACGCCCTACACGCCGTCCGCGCAGACGCCCTACATGACGCCGTTCGCCGCCACGCCGCGCCAGCCCGAGTTCATGCCGCCGCCGAGCCGGACGCGCCCGCAGCCCTCCGCCTACTCGGAGCCGCCAGACTGGCAGAAGGCCGCCGAGGACTGGGTTCGGCTCAACAAACGCGACTCGTCGGGCACGCCGCGCGCGCCCTCCACGCCTCGCGCACCTCGCACGCCGCGCGATCACCACTCGCACGTGCGCGACGCACGAACCCCGCACGCACACACGCCACACGCGCACACGCCGCACGCACACACACCGCACGCGCACACACCGCACGCGCATACGCCGCACGCTCACACGCCGCACTCGTCGGGGCGGTCGTCGCGCGCGCAGTCGCTGCGCTCCACGCCGCACACCAACACGTCGCCGCGCTCCATGTCTCTCGGCGACGCCACGCCGCTCTACGACGAGAACTAACGCGTCAACCGTCACCTCTGCGACAGTAACATTGGCGACACCCCGCGTGTCGGCCGCGCGTCCTCTTGGCTCGGGGATGTATACAGTATATTGCTAACGTTATTCCCCCTGTTACGTTTTCACACCTGTATAAACTCCCTCGTATATTTTGTTCCGAACTAGGCCTCGTTCACTAGGTAGGTGGTAGTAAATAGTCCGGGCGGCGGGAGGCGCGCGACCGGGTGTCTCCCCGGCCGGCTAGTAGATAGCTAGAATCCGTTGATGATGTATATTGAGAGTTTTGACTGTGTACTCCTGTTATCGTGCCGACCTTCGTCGTAGTACCGAGCCCGAACTCTGGCGTCTCGACAGATAATGTAAATGATAATTAAATGATATTTTATATCCTACGCGTATGGTGACCCCGTTTTGAAATTATGTCAACTTTATTTACATTTAAGTAAATAATTACAGGAATACGAAGCCAATTGATTAATTTTTAATTGTGTACCAAGGACGTTGGTAGTTAGGCTCATGACAATGAAGAATATTAACTGTTAATATTAAGACTGCTTTCATATAATAGTCAAATACATAAATGATCTATAACCGTGCGATGAATTATAATTACATAGTTCGTTATACAGTATAAGCCAACTTTTTTGTACATCGTATAACGCTTTTGATTTTTTGCTGTATAACTTTTATTTGACGCTTATTTGAAAGCAAATAATGTAATTTATGGTCATTATTAAAAACAATATAATTTCTATAATGATGAAACGTAGGAGTAATAAATGTGTGACTACGTGAATGATAATTTTGTCAAAAACGCAAACTCCACAGGAAATGCCTTAGCTATGGTTAGTGAGCAATGGGAATCTTTTATAATTTATTCACGCCATTACTCTTGGAAAATAATAAAAATTATGACAATTATAAAGCAATTTTATTTGTACACCCCAGACGCTGGCACTTCATTTGGCTTTTTTTTTATAAAATTCGCGTTATTTCGCTATTATAAAATTAACTTTATTCCACAATAGAATAGGGTATAAATTCGTGCAGAGTAACGCGAAAACTCGAGTCTATATGAAGTGCCGGCTAAAACCTTCCCTTGTTATCAAAATTGGAACATACATCAAAAAGGATGATGATGAAAAATAATTGAACCATAAAATTGGCGAATTGATAGTTTTTTGTGAAACGAGCATTTTTGGTTGTAGACAGTCTTCAACCCGGAGTTCGGAAGTTGTGGTGCCTTGGTAAGCAAGTAAAGCTGTTGGTCCTTATCTCTCCCCGGTTGTGTCGTACTGCAGTAGGGAAGAGGGATAGTGCATCCGTGTTTGCATGCACACTTGTGCCTCCAGGGTTGTATCTCTTGTGTGCTTGGCTAGACCGAAGTCGATCTGGAAAATATTAGTATAACTTATGAATCGAACTGGAGGCCAATCACTTCGAATTCGATGTGTGAAACTGGTATTTCCACCACTGCCTTTTCCCAATTATGTTGGGGTCGGCTTCCAGTCTAACCGGATACAGCTGAATACCAGTATTTTACATGGAGCGACTGCCTATCTGACCTCCACATTCCAGTAACTGGGTAATTACAATACCCCTTGGAGACTGGTTGTCAGATTTTCGGGCTTTTGACGACCCGTTACGACTGTCAAAGATCTACGTATGTCAGCCGGGACCAACGGCTTAACGTGCTTTCCGAGGCACAGAATGATGCCAGTGATGTCTAAGATAAACATAGAAAGTACATATGAATTGTAAAAGTCACATTGGTACTTGCCCGGATTCGAACCCACAACCTCCTGCATAGGAGGCGGGCGCCTCAACCACTGGGCCACCACGACATAAAACTGGTATTTTCAATAACGAATTTTAAAATCGAATTTTTGTTATGTTTGTTTCGCGCGCTCGTGTCTCAAACGATAATCGACGAGTGTCATCAAGATCATTGCTTGCGAGTCGCGGGTGTCTGAGTCCAGTCATTGAAAGTTCCGCGATCGCACATCCCGCGTGCGCTCCTTGTTTTTTTTTATTATTACATTTTCCGCGCAAAGGATTTTTTTTCTGAAAGTGACATAAATTAATTTGATAAATAGTTAATATTATAATTTGGTTGTTCCATGTCAAATACTGGTATGTAAATAAAAACGATACTCGTGCGGATTCCCTTGTTAATAAACTACACTAAAATTAGAAAATTGGCGATATGCCAATTCTATTTCAGAAATAAGTTACAATGTCAAATTAGTATTTTCCGTGTTTTTAAACAATGCGTTCTGACATGTCAACTAAAATACATGGAAGTTTCAGATTAACTAAAATTGACAAGCCTAATTTATTTCCACCCCTTTCTTGTCTTATTGGACAGAAAAAGATAGAAATAGTCAAATTATAGTTTAGTTTGTAAACAAGGGAATCGGCACCATAATTAAATTTAGATATATCTGACACCGATAGTTGTGTAATTTAATTCTTTAAATTAGTTGTGTTTTTTTAAACAAACCGTTTAACTTTACAACGTTTGTGGTGCGGTGAACTGCGGGTTAGATCTAGGACCTTGCTACGTGGCTAGATCTTGTCTGTGCAACATAGTAGTACAGACAAATGTTGGTGTATTGGAAAAGGGAGTCTATTAATGGCGCTAACTATCGTCAAAAAAAAAAAGTCGGATAGGTTCATTTAAATCGGATTTATATGATTTAAATCGGATTTTTTTTTCACACTTGATCTTTTTTAATTTGGAATTCAGTTATTAATTAAAAAAAAAAAAACATATTTTTTTACAATTATTAATAAAATTACTTAACAAAAAACATTTTATTTTAAAAAGTCGTTATTTTTTTTTTAACTGAACAGTTCATATAATGTAAAAAAAAAATTATAAAATTATCAAAAATTATAAAGTTCTTCAAAAACAAATCGGTTTTTAAAAAACACATTGTCATTTTTAATGAACAAGGAAAATATGTAATTTTGTTTATTTCAAAAGGAATAAACTTACAACTAATTCGGTTGCCTTCTCGGTGCCTAATCTATTTCTTATTTTGCTGTGCACCAAATTGAATATCTACCGAAAATATTCTTTCGACCCCAGCGGAAGAAGCCTAGCAGTTGCTTGATTATATCCAATTCTTCTTCGGTTATACATTTTGTTATTTCAGTTTATGTCGGAGGAATTCCCTTGATACATTTTGGCTGATTTGGTCACAATAAAAATGTGTTAATTTAAAACATTGATTTTTATAAATAAATCACTTCATTTTAATTGCGATTTAAATCATATCAACCCTGGTTGATTCACAAAATGGTGGCCTTAACGTACCTACGTTAAAAATTACTATTACTATAACCGGTGCTTCATTTCTTTTCAAACAGCTGCGTCAAACATCAAAACATATTATGAACTCTCTTTTGTATTCGTCTTTTATCTGATGATGATACAATCAGTGTAGAAAGCTTGTAGAAAGAAAGAAAAACGTGAAAGTTAAAAATTGAAAGCACAGTTTCTCAAGTTTGCGCGTTCTAAGTAAAATAAAATACTACGCGAAGCACAAAATATTAGTAGTAAAGTTTATCAAATATTAAATATTTTTGTGTCTATTATAATTATAATAAACCCACAAGACAGCTTGTGGCGAGCTGTTGGGCAGTAGCGACCCTGCGGACCCGATTTCCAGGGAGAAGTCTTGTTCCTCATCTCTGGCATGCCTTTATTACCGGCCTGAGTGAACAATGACGAGGAACAAGCTCCCAGCTCTCTCTTGCCTTCATTGGCCGGATTAATATGTGATGATTTGATGAAACAACGCGTTGTATTTAACCAACGTTAGACATCTCACGTAATAGTAACTAAACCGTACGTATGTAACGTTAACCAACCGTTTGAAACAACCCGCCCTTAGGGCTCATTTACGGAAACATGGGGCGTCGCGCGTCGCGCGTCGCGTGCTGCGTGGCGTCTCGCGGCGCGAAAATTAGTAGGTACCTACGTCTAAAATCGCTTGTCCGTAAACGCACTCATACAACGCTATATGTTTGAAATCAGTGCGGGCCGCGCCGCACAACGCGACGCGCGACTATCATATTATATATTGTACTCTTTGCGCGCGACAACCCGTCTACGTAAATATGAGGCCTTATGTGATGAATCAACGCGTTGTATTTAACTAACGCAAAAGCTAACCTAATATTATGTGGGTAGGTACTGTATATTAACTCACCGGTCAAAAAATATTTGACTATCAAGTAGTTTTAAACAGTTTTTTTTGAGCGGGCTTGCTAATTGAAGATTCTACGACTGTCCAAGTGTCCATCTGACGTCAAATAACTGTTGGTTGTCGTTAAGGTCAAGGTGGCAAATAAATTACATTTATCTTTAAGGTCTCGGTCAAGTGCCAACAACCGCCGCAGTTAGGTGCTAATACAACAAGTTGTTGTAGCAAGTATTAGCACCTAACTGAAGCGTAGCGTTGTTGTCAACAACGCTACGCTTTGCTACGTTCGCGTAGCTTTAGCAAAGCTACGCAAACGTAGCGGTGTTACAGAAAAACTTAATACAATACGTGCCACGACAGATGAATAATTTACCTTGTACTTGACACACTACACAAAATTTATTTTTTCGTAATGAATATTATAATATTGTTAAGAATTTTAATCTAAATGTCATCGAAATATCCATAAATAGACACACAAATTATGGATATCTATTTCGTACCTACATACATACCTGCGCAAGCTCCTCTTTATTGACGCTTGTTAAGTTTCATCTTTCGTGGCGCGTATTATATTATACTGTTACATGCATCCGAAAGTTCAATAATTAGTGTGCGTTACATTGCACACAAACATAAAGGTTAATTTTACACATAAAAAAACAAAAGTTAGTTTGATGTTCAGTAGGTACCTATGCGTAGTTAATGGTTAAGTATGTGACGCGTATTTTTACACCCCGCGTATGATATCATCTCACAGTGGAACAGTTTGTTTATCATGCAAAAAATTATTAAAAATATTTTTGTCTAAGAAAACAGAAGATTAGTACCTAGAGTATTAGTAGACCTTGAAATCGGCACGAATCGTCTAATCTCATTATGCTTAGAATTATCATTTGGGTTTGGCGACTTTTTATTGATTTTTAATGATAAAACCCATCTCCTCAAACTAGTTCTGTTACGAATACTAAAGAGTTTGGGAATTTTTCTCTCTATTTTATGAAGACGAGTGAATGAGGAAAAAAATACGTCGCAAATTAAAATGCCATAAAATTAATGTAATTTTTAAACATAAAACTAGTTGTAAGGTGCTTGTAACATCATTATTTCCTAGTGACGCACGCGGACCAAACATGATATGATTAGTAAGTACACGTGAATCTGGTAGATTTAATACAAAACGTGTATTTAGTTTTTGCATAAGTAGATGGAATATGAAATTGTAAATGGACGTTTTTACTTATGGTGACTTGTACATTTGGTCATCCAACGTGGTGGTGGACAAATAGACAAAACTTGATTTTGAAACACTACCTTCTCAAAATAATGAACCTCAATATAATACCTACCTATTTTTATTTTTATATCTTCTAAGTATATAATAAAAATGTTTCGCTAAATGTGAACGGCTGTTCACCGATTTGGCTGATTCTATTTTTATTGTGTTTGTTATTCCTCGGCCAAAGTTTATATGGAAAATTTAGAAAATCCACCGGAAAATTCGTACCTAATTTTGCGCCCGTGCCAAACCGCGGCAATTCGCTAGTTGCTAATAGATGTGAGCTAATGATAGTTGTGCATTAGAATTATAAAGCCGACTACGACTAAAACGTTCACCAAAAAACTTCTAGGTATTATCTTTAGGTACTAATATAATAAAGCTAAAGAGTTTTTTGTTGGTTTATTTAAACGCGTTTTGGCGCGTATTATACTTCGAAGGCCAGTACCTAGATCATACAAATGACATGTGACTACGATTAAAATCTCAACCCCACGTAGTCGGGTAAAAAAAAAACAAAATTAAATTACCTAACATTTTAAACGATTATCACAACTACCATATCCATACTAAAATGCGAAAGTGTGTCTGTCTGTCTGTTACCTCTTCACGCTTAAACCGCTGAATCGATTTTGATGAAATTTGGCATGGAGATAGTTTAAGATCCGAGGAAGGACATAGGATAGTTTTTATCCCGGAAATCACCCCATAAGGCGGTGAAAAGGGGGGTGGAAGTTTGTATGCAAGTACGATATAAACAAGTTCCACGCGGAAGTAGTCGCGGGCAAAACTTAGTATGTTATATTATACTACATATATGATGTAGATTTGTGACAATGACTACCAATTACCTTTAATTGAATGGCACGCCATTCGATTAAAGGAAATTGGTAGTTGTCACAAGTGTACAGACTAGGCTGCACTTTAGAGTACATTAACACCGCTACTGATGCCGCTAAGAATGTGGCCACCTACTGGGTCCAAAAATTATAGAAAGAAAATGAATTGTCTAAAATCAGCGACTCGAAAAGAAGAAGAAGAAGAACCCTGTCCCTGAAGTCAGAAACGTTTTGTGCGATTGTGCGGTTAGTTGGACAGGCCGCACAGGCGGGCCTGCACCAGTCGAACTCGTGAATCAAGCGTCAAGTGTAAATCGGGCTCCCGACTCATGGGGTTTTAGTCGTTTAGCCCTTTGCAGATACTAGAATGGCTATGCCACACTCGCACCGCCGCGACAGCAGCGCAGTTATCAGCTGCGCAGCAGTTCGCGACGCATTAGAAATGGACTAGACTGGAGAGTGATTTCGGTCGGGATATAAGTTTTATTGTCGAACTAGCTTCTGCCCGCGACTTTGTCCACGTCAACGTTGATTTCCCCATACAAACTTTGGATCCCTGTTTCACCCCCTTAGAGGGTGAATTTTGGAAAATCCTTTCTTTTCGGATGCCTACGTCATACAAAGAACATATTGTCCAAGTTTCAGGTCTCTACGATCAGCGGTTTAGGCTGTGCTTTGACTGTCTGTCAGTCATTCAGGACAAAGCATTTTTTACCCGACTACGGCAAAGCCAAAAGGAGGGTTATGATTTTGACCGGTATGTATGTATGTATGTTTGTTTGTTCCCTCGTAACTTCTAAACTACTTATCATTACATGACAAATGAGGTGTCGTTAGAGGCGTCTCAGTTGTCCGCTGGTTATAGGGTAGGTGACGTGTCACCAAATCCAATATGGCGCCCTCCAGGGGATGTGAAGTCGTTATCGAAAAAAAAAATTTTTTCGCACAGTATCGACATGGGTATCAAATTAAAGGGCTTGATGAGCACATTTGAAATATATATACATTATATAGCTTTTACTAGCTACTTTGCCTGTTTTTAACAGTGTCAACATGGGCATCAAATGAAAAGGCTTAAATGAGTACATTTGAAATTCACTCGCTACTTTGCTTTTATTATTATATCAAATAAATAAATAGAGTTATTCCTTCAAATAATATAACCCCCAAAGTAGTGTAAATAAAAAATAAGTTAAAAATAACTAAAACCCGACTACGACAAAATCGCGCACTGAAAAGTATAAAACAAGAACAATATTCATTTGACCGATATTTTCGAATTTTTTAAGTAACAGCCGTGGTCGTATGCCACCTATTCAATAAAGATTGTGTGAAACAACCGCAGGTGGCATACGACCACGGCTGTTACTTAAAAATTTCGAAAATATCGGTCAAATGAATATTGTTCTTGTTTTATACTTTTCAGTGCGCGATTTTGTCGTAGTCGGGTTTTAGTTATTTTTAACTTATTTTTTATTATTGTATAGATAATGAATTAGTCGCGGATTCAATCCCTAAAGATGGCTAATCGATTGAGTGACTTCTGGGTGTCCAACATTTGCGTGTGGCAACAATTTGGTTGGATAACGGTAACTAAACCGGTCGAGTGGTCACAGGCAAATACTAATGTGACTTTTTCTATTTTATATTCTAAATCTATCTTGCCCATCACTGCCATCGGTGAATGAAAACATCGTGAGGAAACCTGGACTTATGCTAGCCTAGCAGGTCCAGCAGTTCCGGATATTACCACTTTTAAACAAACAGACTCTTCAGCTTCAGCAAAAACTACTACATAAAATAATAATTGATTGTTACTCAATAGTTCGAACTTTCATATTTTCTCTCTCGAAAATTTCGAACCATTTGATATTTCAAACTCTCGACAATTCTTAACATTTTAATAGTGCGAATTAATAAGAGTACTTAGACTGTTTCTAGTATTTCTACAGTAAAGACCAGTAAATTATTAAAATGTAAAGTAATTCTGTTAAGTCGCTTGCTAATTTTATTAAGTCGAAAATCTGGTTTATCTATTTACTTTTTATCTCTGTGTACCCATTACGTAAATGTCACTATTTAAATACAATCAAACTGCATATCACCTTTGCAAGTTAATTAATCGTTACTAGTTTTTATAAGTTTCCCTTACCTTTAAAATAGATGAAACAACAACCTCATCATAAATAAAAACAAAAAGCGACCATTCTCAAGGTTGCATCTTATTAGAAGTTTTAAAGTCTAGCTAAATTATAATGACTAATGTGTAATTTAAAAAAACCCCATACCTTAGAAAAAGGCAATAAAGTAGGTATAAGAAAAACTAAAGCTGTACTGCGAAAATAATCGTGAACATAATATAGGTACTACCTACTATAATAATGCGAAGGTTTTGATGGTTGTTTGTTGCTCATTTACTCAATCATACCTGAACAGCTAAAAACGGCACAGAGAAAGATTATAGCCTCGTTCTAGTGTCTTCACTCGCGATTTAAATAATGTAATTCTATTTTTAATATGAGGTCTACGTATACCTAAGTATGTTCTCGAACTTTAAACAAGTTATGCAAAGCTATCTGCGGGTATTGTGCTGAGAATATACTTGTTGTTTTATCATTATACATGTTTTTTGTGAGAGTAGGTATCCATAATAAGCGGAAACAGGTTATGTTTTATTTTTTAAACTCGTGGATCTCAGCCATTTTTTTTTTGTGTTGTACTTTTAAAAGTAGTTGTTTTACGAACGTGGTAAATATAAATAAATATTCCCTGCCACTGAATTGTTACAGTAATCTGTAGTTACTGACTGGTTGCCCAAACCAACCCGCAATCTCTCGAAGATTAAATTCATGAAATCAAAGTTAGTATCGTCGTACTAATTCGTGACGTAGGTATAAAATATTTAAAATCGTTAAAATTATTTCGAAAAATAGGAGGCATTTTGTTTTGGGTTGGTCTGTTTTGACAGAACTAAACCTTGTTAACCTACATTCGTCAGATGCACAGGAATAAAATCGTGTGCATGCGTAGCGGCTACATCTTTACAAGTTACGGTCGAATGACGTCAAACTCAGCTTCATCGCCTTATGCGCCGTTACTTTAATTTAAACAACAATCTCGGTTTAAAGTTTCAACCAGGGGGTAATCCCACGTTACATTATTATGAGTTTTTGATATATATTCTTAGCCAGATTTAAATATAAAAATTAAAAAAAAAAATAGCGCTTCTTTATTAAATAAAGTCGAGGGTGTTGTAGATATAATTATGATGCGCTTACGCTGATTTTTCCGCTAGCTTTAGCGGAAGAAGATAAGTAATTAAATCAAAATACAATGAGGTATAACAATCGCTTTATGAAAGGCTAGCGTTTGCCCGCGACTTCGTCCGCGTAGAAGTTGAAATTGGACAATTAAAAAACTGAAATAACTTTCTACCCCCTTTTATCTCCGACGGGGGATGAATTTCGATATAATACGAAGCACGTCTTCCATCAATTCTGTTAATGAATGTTTATACAAAATTTGAAGTAGATTGGACCAAGGAATCACGCTGTCCCATATAAACTTTGCCCCCCTTTTTCACTCCCTAGGGGGTAGAATTTCGGAAAATCCTTTCTCATCGGATATCTACGTCATACAAAGAATACACCCTCCAAGTTTCAGGTCTCTACAATCAGCGGTTTAGGCTGTACTTTGATCCGTCAGTCAGTCAGTCATTCAGGACAAAGCATTTTATATGTGTATCGGGGGGCACGGCAGTGCCCCCGCCAAGTCGAGCAAATAAAAGCGGCACGGCCGTACCATTCTTTTCTCGAAGCAGTTCAGGCCATTTTCGACCCCTTATAACTTCGTTGTGGATTAAATTAGAAGCCTGTATTTTAGATTTTAATGCTATTTTCATGTTGTTACAGACGCGGCCAATTGATAAGGTGAAAAATGTTTTAAATAAAAAAACATTCGTTTAAAAAATTACATAAAAATAAAATTCATGATCACTTTAATAATTACTATAGTGGCTTTGGTAAAATAATAGTGATAAGTAAAGTGTACAAATATGGCGACTGAAGAAATGTCCGCGGAGAATCTGAAGGCGCAGGAGACATGGAGGATCATGAAGAATGTGGTGGTCATTAGTTTGTCATTCATGGTGCAGTTCACAGCGTACAGTGTGAGTTTACATATACCACCTTTTGCCCGCAACTACGGCCACGTGAATGTCAGAAATCATGAATGTAGATTGAAGCTGCAGATTTTAAATGTCCTTATCCTGATCCCAAGCTACCTCTTTTTCAAATTTCATCAAGGTTAGTTCAGTGGTTTTGCTGTGATGGTGTAACAAACAAATAGACAGAGTTACTTTTTCATTTATAATTTTATAATTTATGAAGTGTAGATATTTAGTTTTACATGAAAGCAAACTAAGAATGCACTCACAATGTTCGGTTGGAGTGTAGCCTTAGGGGCGCTAGGACTTAGAAAATTTTTGTTTTTTTTACGAAAAGTTTTTTCGGAAAAGTTCCAATTTTATTGCAGCATCTTATTAAGCTAGTCCATAGAAACAAATTAAGCTCTGAGAAGTATGGCCCTACGACGCACCGTTTCCGAGTTATGGGTCTTCGAAATTTTTAGTTTTTTATAAAACACTCTATATTTCCAAAATGGTAGGTCGGGTGAAAATCTTTTCTGGAAAGAAATTGTTGCTCTAGTCGAGAACCATGAGATAGTGTAAAGAAACCCGCGAAAATAAGTAAAAAAAAAAATCTTAGAAAATTTGACTAAGTCCCGTGCCCCTAAAGATACGCAAGCTGACGATCCGACACTTAGAAAATTTTTCATATTTTTTTTTTTTACTAATTTCCGCGGGTTTCTTTACACCATCTTATGGTTCTCGACTAGAGCAACAATTTCTTTCCAGAAAAGATTTTCATCCGACCTACCATTTTGGAAATATAGAGTGTTTTATAAAAAACTAAAAATTTCGAAGACCCATAACTCGGAAACGGTGCGTCGTAGGGTCATACTTCTCAGAGCTTAATTTGTTTCTATGGACTAGCTTAATAAGATGCTGCAATAAAATTGGAACTTTTCCGAAAAAACTTTTCGTAAAAAAAAACAAAAATTTTTTAAGTCCCAAATTTTTTTTTTTTTTCAACCAAAAAAAAATTTTTTTTTGTTTCTTTGCTGTTCATAGTGCCCCTAAGCGTATACTCCAACTCCAACAAATCCGCCCCTAAGACGACCCACTGACCCAATGTTCTACTACCAGGTTTTCCTTGCCCGGATTAAAAAAAAATTGTAATTATAAAAACACAAATACAAAATGGTTCTAAATAATCTTTGGTTGTTGTATAATTTTGAGTTGTAAATTTTAATTGGCCGTTTAATTACAATGTTAAGGTAACAGTAAAACTTCGTTACCCTATCTGACGTTTATTTTCGCATTGTTTTATTTAAGCTTAGTCTTAAATAACTACAAGGCCAAGTCGGAATAACATAAAACTTAAATGAGTGTTTACCTAAGAACGTCGCTGATCATTTTTAGGCTCCAAAGCCGATTACGCTCATTAGACGAAAAAACAACCACCATTTTTTTTGTGACTCATTTTGATACACTCTACGTTTGCTTTGACGATACAATCGTAGGTAAAAAGTATACAGTTGCATTCACACATCGCCATCTGGGGGGCAATTCTACTAACTTTTAGTAACAATCGCAATCTGATCTCAGTCTTAATCTCAAAAGTGTCTCTAATTTACCTACATTGATTGTCGCTGAGATGAGATTGCGACTAGATATTGAATATTTTAAATTAAGTATTACAATAGCTGTTCTCTTCGAGATAGCTACAACCTGAATTCGGGTTGGGGCTTTCACATCGAGATCCGGTAATGTAGTTGTATCATAACACGATTTCACCACTTTTTGATGCAGCCCCAATCTGACGGACACGTTTTATGTAACTGTCGATGCACATACGGCATTGTATGTAACGTGTTATCTGTTTCAGTCGAAGGAAAATGGGGACAAAATAAAAAATCCGAGATGGGGACTATCCAAGGGGTACTTTTCTTCAGTCGTCACTTTTAAAAAATATTGATTTTTAAATTACTAAAATTGTAATCAAGCAATTTGTTATGAAGAGTCATTAGCAATCTCTGTACTTGCGCTTTCAATGATATTTTCTTAATAAACATTTCAGTAAAGTGTATTTAAAAATACATTGTTTTAATTACGACATAAATGAGAATTAAAGAGTATTTTCATCTCATTTTTAGTGTCTTTAATAAAATCACAGTGAAAAGTTAAGTGTACAAATATGGCGACTGAAGAAAAGTCCGCAGTGGATGGTCTGAAGCCCAATGAGACATGCTCCATGGAGGATCATAAAGAATGTGGTGGTCATCAGTTTCGCATTCATGGTGCAGTTCACAGGGTACCATGTATATTTATTTGATACTAGCACTCTCCCCGTGACTTCGTTCGCGTGATTTTTCATACATAGATACATACATAAACTCACGCCTTTTTCCCATGGGGGTAGGCAGAAACCACAGAACGCCACCTGTTACGATCCTTACATACTCCTTTCGCCTCATCTACGTTCATACATCTCGTCATACAAGCACGCCGGTTACGAGTAGTCCGCACCTGACCTTTCTGAAGAACCTCACCAATAAGGTCAGTTTAGGTCTTCCTAGGGCGACCCCTCCCTGCGTTGCCACTCACCTCTGCCATATAAATACCTTTTGTTAATTGTCTTTCACTCATCCTCTCAACATGACCGAATTCATAAGTAGTATTGATTTTTCATAAGTATATTAATTTTATTATTGAATTAATTTATTATATATATTATTTTAATTATATTAAAAAAAAAAATAACTTCGACGATGACGAAGTCGCGGGCAGATGCTAGTAGAAAATAAAAAGTTTAATGATTCAATTTTTCATTCCGAAAAAATCATTGGTTTCTAAGAAAACTTCAACAGAATCTGACGACTGTAGTCAACCGATCACTTAACGTCTTTTGTTGACTGTACTTTTAATTAAAGCTTAAATGACGTCACAGAATGACCTTCATCATGATAATTTGTTCAGAACAGGGTTTGGGAGGATGATCATATTTAGTTTGTGTTACGAAACAAATTCGATGTAGGTAAACGTTGTGATTGCAGGGTGCTGCAAATCTTCAAAGCTCTATTAACGCGGAGGCAGGCCTGGGCACCGCATCGCTGGCGGCAGTGTACGGTGGTCTCATCTTCTCGAGCATATTCCTGCCTGTAGTTGTTATAAAGTAAGTTGCGCAATTGATCAGAAAATTTCTTTTTCTAGGGACGGCTATAGGTCTCTCCTAAGGGTCAAAGCAGACTAGTTATTTCTACCTCCATTGACGGTTTAGTCTCTTTTTTAGAAGCTTGATTAGTCGCGCCCAGAGAAAATCGCCGATTAAATGATTAAATGACCATGTTCCAACCTTCGCAACACATAGTAATTAATAATTTACTCTAATAATTTACTCTAATAATTTACTCTAATAATTTACTCTAATAATTTACTCTAATAATTTACTCTAATAATTTACTCTAATAATTTACTCTAATAATTTAGTCTAATAATTTACTCTAATAATTTACTCTAATAATTTACTCTAATAATTTACTCTAATAATTTACTCTAATAATTTACTCTAATAATTTACTCTAATAATTTGTTCAAATTATTTACCTAAATGTTTTGACATTTATTGTTACTGAGCTGAGATTGCGACTAGATTTCAAACCTTTTTTAATTAGTAGAAATGGCCTTGAGATCCGACGAGTAATGCTGGTTATCTGTGAATTGGATCCGTCATACAGTAATCGTCACTAAGTTTTAAAGAATAGAACTTTAAGACCCCATAAAAAAGATTATTATGCAAACTTTTAATCATCCATGGTGAAAGAGGTTGTAGTAAGTGCTAAGACATAACCAATATTTTTATCTCTTTCAGATGGCTGGGCACAAAATGGGCGATATCTCTCTCCTTCATCACGTCCATGCCGTACATAGCAGCACAGCTGTATCCCACATTCTACACCATGATCCCAACAGGGATCATCATGGGGCTCGGCGGCGGACCAATGTGGTGTGCCAAGTGCATGTATCTGTCTGTGGTGAGTTCTGTTGTAATTCTCTTTAAAAGACAGTACAGCTGCCCTACCATGAACTCTTATTGCGATCCAAAAAACTGAATTGTTCTTCAAATAAGTCAATATAACGCATCAATTTATGTAATTTATTGACGTATTTTCTCTTATCGCGATCCAAAAACTGAACTGTTCTTCAAATACGTCAATATAACGCATAAATTGATGCGTTATATTGACTTATTTGAAGAACAATTCAGTTTTTTGGATCGCAATAAGAGTTCATGGTAGGGCAGCTGAATATGATTACCGGATACTGCTTGGTGCCGAAGAATGGCTACCAACCACACATGTGCCTACCTCCAGATTTTTGAGATATTTTGTTGCTCTACTTACGAAGGCAGAAGTAATTACTACTAGAAGCAAATATTTAAAACTAATAAATTCGTCAGTTTCTGTTGACCTGTCCAATATTGTAAACTTAGACTCCGTTCTCCTGTCTTCATCACCTAGCCTACTTTAACTTGTATTTTTATCTCTACCTGTCTACATCATATAAAAATATATCGAAAATTACTTAAGTACCGGAACCGCTGTACCGCTGTTTCGCAGCGAGCTGGGGGCCGAGGAAAAAAGAGAGTTCATCGTTGGCGGTAGTTTAAGGACGCATTTGCAAATCTGTCAAAATAAGCTTGTTTTTCGGGAGATATTTTGGATAAAACTAAACCAAAGCAAACGCAACTAATGCTTGCAACACGTAGATTATCTCCATACTGTTCTGTATTATACGTACCTACTGGTCTTCTTTATCTCCATACCGTGGATATTTAACATTGAAATGTTTGTTTTTTAATAATGTAAAAGCGATTTTCGAAAGCCTCTTGACACAAAATTGACGATTCGAGGCTTAATTTAGGTACATTTTTTATACTATGTACATCATTTTGTTTCCCAAAAATTCCCAATGGGAGCAGATATAGTCATCTCAAAATGTACGATAAAATATTTATGAAAATATTATAAATAGTTTTAGAAAGAAAGAAAACGTTCCGTCAAATTTTTCACAAATTTTGCTGTAACACATGAATCTCAATGGGTGGCATTAAGGGTTATTTTATTCGGTCAAGATTGATTCTTGCGTTTGGGTATGTGTGTATACTATACACTGTGTCAATGTAGTGTTGCGATGTTGTGTTGTCTATTTTGTAAACGTAACGGAACGGAGCGACCGATACTCTCCCCGTCTCGCCGGTGCGGTACAACGGTTTCGGTCAAACTATACCTAAGGCAACGGTACAGCGGTTTCGGTCAAACTATAATAAAACTGTTCTTATTTTTTTACAGGCATCAGAAGCACACAGCGCCATATCCAAGATATCACCTGAGGTGCTTCTGACGCGTTTCCTGGGCCTGTTCTTTATGATCTACCAGATGAACCAAGTTTGGGGTAACCTCATTTCTTCACTGGGTAAGTAAATTAAAAATGGATTCTTATTGTAAGGATTAGATTTAGGTTAATTCTGGTCATTGAAAATATTCTAAATTTATTCGCAATCTCACCCCAGCGATGCAGTTTAGATAGATTGGGACTGAGATTAGTTTTCAAGAGTTAATGGAACTGCGCCCCTGAGCTTGATCCAGTTCGAAATACACAATGATCAGTGTTGGAGGTATGTTGTATAGTCTGCGATCAGCCAGGATGGGAAAGACCACATGACACAAAAGTTCTTCCAATTCATTGTTTTCTTAAGAATTTTAACTGTATATATATTGTTCATATTACTGATATCATCTGGATCGTCTCGTTGGTCTAGTGGTCGCAAAGCATGACTGCTGAGCATGGGATCTTGGGTTCCATTCCTAGGTCGGGCAAAGTGGTATTGGGTTTTTACATCAGGAATTTCTCAGTAGCAGCATTGGACTCTGGATTTGTGCCCGGTTGATGGCAATAGGCTCGCCTCCTATTACATTGGACTTAAAATAACTAGCAAAATGTAGGTGCACTAATCGGTACACCTCTGCCTAACCCTTCGGGGATATGAGTAACATAAGTTACTCATATCATTTTCTGTTGTGTTTCCAGTGTTGTCTTCAGGCAACAACTCTGCAGCTGTGACGTCAGTGAATGAGACAATGATTCCTATCTTGTGTGGCGCCAACTTCTTGCCCAGTGCCGATGCTGGTGAAGCTTTGCCGAAGCAACCACCGGAGAAGATACAGTTGATTACAGGTAAGATTGCACTAGCTTTTGTCCGCGTAACTGTCACTTATCGTAGACGAATTCGTGGCATATAAAGTAGCCTTAGTCCGTTCTTAGGGTTCAAACTAAACCCGTACCAAATTTCATCAAAATCGGTTCAGTGGTTTGGTAGTGAAAGCGTAGATAGACGGACAGACCGCGTTACTTTCGCATTTAAAATATTTAATTAATAATATTGGATTTTTCTGCAGTAAGCGATTTAATGCTCTAATTTCAATGACAAGTAAACTGGTTTAGAGCGGTGCCGGTGCGGAGCTGGGATAATGTGCCATGACCTTTAGTCGGGAGTGTTCTTATCATCAAAAAACAATACCAACAACATGACGATTAGGTCAACGACATCTTTTCTTCCAATGCTAATAACGTTATCTTGTTGACTTGTTGTTAATCAGAAAACGTTAAGATCAATTTATTGTGTTTCAGGTATTTACCTCGCGTGTGCGTTTGGTGCAGCTGTCATTGTGGCCATAGGAGTAGACTCTACGAAAAGGTAAAAGTAGTCCCAACCATATTTTACACAATCCAAAATAAACTAAGCTTAAACATCACAACATCACGCCTGTACTCCCCGAAGAGTTAGGCAGAGGTGCACTCATTAGTACACCCACATTTCGCCAGTTTTGTTTAAGCCCCATGAAATAGGGGGTGAGCCTATTGCCATCAACTGGGAAAAAGTCCAGACTCCGAGGCTGCTACTGAGAAATTCCTGATGGAAAAATCCAATAACACTTTGCCCGACCTGGGAATCGAACCCAAGACCTCATGCTCAGCAGTCGCGCTTTGCGACCACTACACCAACGAGGCAGCGTTACAAACTAAGCGTTATTTTAAATGATGTTCAAAGAAACATACTGTTTACGTGTTTCCAAATATTGGCACTGTATACGACCACTCTTAACATTTGAATAAACGATTAAATTGTGATTTTATCACTATAAATAATTTTCTGACTTTTAAGCCTAAATCTGAATTTTGTCATCAACTCTTGTCACAGATACGACTCAGGCCGCACTGAGTCAGGCGGAGGAATGTCAGGCATGGTTCTCCTGGTTCAGACCCTGAAGCTGATGGTAAACCCCACGCAGGCGCTACTCATCATCATCAACGTCTTTATTGGACTGCAGCAGGCTTTCTTTGGAGCTGATTTTACTGCGGTAAGCTTCTTTGGCTTCATAACAAGTAAATAAGCGTAGTGCGCATATTATGGTCCAGAGTCTTATACATGTATTCAAAAAAGGACTTCTTTTATTTTTAGTTTTCTTCTCTAAACTGCTAACGTTCTAAGAGGCCGGATTTGACGTTTCTCCTACGTAATAATTTGAAAAATCCAATTCACAATCCTGAATAATTACTATGTTACCCATACACTATAACAACGAGTATCACTTGTAAACATTAAGTTTAACTTAATTTTGAAAAAATACACTCACAAACACGAATTAATTGCCGATTTATATTTTGACAAGACGTTTTGACAACACTACACAAAGGATTTTGATAGCTGTCAAATCCGGCTTGTTACAATGTTAGCTGTATAGGTACTATTTTTAGGTAATGAGAAAACATCATTATGAGATGTACGGTCGGGGTCATAAGTGGAGAAGCAATCTACAAAGCAAATCGATTGACGCTTTGGTTAAACTTACGACCTTTCGACGTCGTGTGCGAATTTTGAGGTGTACGTAGTGTGTTATTACGTTCAAAAGTGCCTTACAATGGCCTAATAGAATATATGATTTGACTTTGACTTTAACTTTGAATTCATCACTTATGCACACAGATGTAGGTACGGCCTGTACCGCGAGTTCACAGCATATTCAAACCGCCGCACCGACGCCGACTGCACTTATGACCCCGACCGTACAATGCAACTCTTGCGGATCGGGCTCTTGTTTAGGGCTCCCATGACCCTAATCGACGTCTGCAAAAACTTTAAAAAACCCTGAACATTTGGGTAAAATTAAGTATTTTTTCGAACGACCATTCGGTCGAGAGCCGTTAGTTATCGGCTATTTTACAGCGCCGGAGTTAGTTTCGTTGCGGTTACCATTACGAATGAATTTTTAAATATTTTTATTTATATCTTTCAATTAGTCGGGATGCCCCTGATTAAAAAACTGTTTTTGAAAACCCCTTCCGGATCCCTGACGCCGTTTAAACTAGGACAAATCAATCATGTGCGCAGAAGTAAACTTGAACACACTAATACGATTTGCTATGTAATGTTTGCAGGCGTTCGTGTCGTGCGCGGTCGGAACTGGGTCGGTCGGCTTCGTCATGATGGTGTATGGAATATCTGATGCTTTTGGATGCGTCCTCAATGGGTACTTGGCGAAGGTAAGGAGAAGTGGATATAGGACATGTCCTCGTTTCGAGTATCGAAAGGCACGTACGTTTTTGGGATCCCCGGCGTAAGAGTGGAAAGGAAACATCAGGTTGGATTTTAGTCAGCAAGTGTCTGACTGACCCCTCTGGGGTGGTACATCAATGAGGATTCCCCTACCTGTAACAAGAAAAAAATGCACATGTCCTCGATGACGTATACCCGTGCAAATGTTAACATCATATTGTAATTACGTAAAATATCAGCCATAACAATAATGGGATTATTGTTGGACTTTTGTTAACCCTTCTATTCTGATTTCTTTTCTTGAAAATACGTTACCCAACACTAAGAATTTCTCCTGTGTCGTGGATTATTTTTTTAGGTGGTAAAAATCATCAAATGACTCCTTCCGCCCTGGGTGGGGTGGAAGGGACTGTCAGACTTTTACTGACTAAAAAACCACCCTGTTCCTTCTGTTGCCCTTTACGTTCCGGGGCCACGGTATCCTGTTAAGACGTCCCGCAACCCCGGCAGTGTCGTGGATGCGTTTACAATCATATAAACTTACATACAATAAACGACGGTCTGTAGCCATACAAATATTTGTTCCATGCGGTATAATCGCATCCGAGACACGGCACAAACCGTGCCGTCAATAGTTCGTATGCCAATAATAATAATAGAAACCTAACCAATTACGACAGAATCCCTTTTCCTAATACACTTGTTTGGTAATCCTCAGTTGACAGGGCGTCTCCCCATTGTCTGTGGCGCTACCATCATCCAAATGGCGTTGTTCACCGCAATTCTGGTGTGGCGGCCTCATGCTGGAGAAAGCTATGCGCTGTATCTCATAGCTGTGCTTTGGGGCCTTTGTGACGGCTTATGGGTTGTGCAGATAAATTGTAAGTGGTTAAGTTCTGAAAT
The DNA here is from genome assembly GCA_949316365.1 of Hoplodrina blanda. Classification (NCBI taxonomy): domain Eukaryota; kingdom Metazoa; phylum Arthropoda; class Insecta; order Lepidoptera; family Noctuidae; genus Hoplodrina; species Hoplodrina blanda. The sequence goes on from OX438592.1 coordinate 11,491,659, forward strand.
ATATTATTACTTTGTATTTAATCTTTTCGCTAAGGCTGATAATGTTCTCATTTAAAACAGCTGGGTTTAAACTTTTCCTAAAATTTGAAATTGAGTTTTGATTTACAGGCTGAATCTGGTCTTTTTCTACCAATAAAAGAGCATTCTAGCAACGTTTCCAGTATTCCTGTAAAACATTGTGCAGATAGGTTACTTGTCTGTTATGCCATTTACATCGTCCACTCAATTTAATTGTGACTATGTGATATTGGTTTTACCCAGGTTACAAAGCAAAACCTAATCATCTAACGGCTGATTTTTCCATCGTTTTATTTAAATAATAAAAATAATAATAGTCGTATCTAGGTAGTAGTTTTATGTTAAGAATAATTATGAATTATTTATTTCTCAATTAAGATTTACATGACGATTGAAAAATCGACCCTAAGATATTAATCTCTTCTTACAGCATACTACGGTGTCCTCTTTCCTGGCAAAGAAGAGGCAGCCTTCTCCAACTTCAGACTCTGGGAGGCAGTAGGGTACATTATTGCTTACATCATGTCTCCGCACCTTAGGACCAGTACGAAGACCTACCTGATCCTCAGTATGATGATCGTAGGAGTGTCATGCTACCTCGTAGTAGAGTACCAACAGTACAAGATAAAGAGGAAACTCGAGAACAAGAATAAGGACTTGTGTATTAATGATACTAACGGTTGTGATAACATTGCTTTTCAAACTGTGGGGTGAACTTTTGTTCTTTGAAAAAATAGACCAATCTAATATGTAGGTAGTGATAATGAAGAGTGGTCAGTAAACAGTTCTAATTAGGTAGTTGACACCATTAATTAAAACTTCTAAGACACAACTTCTTTAAGAAAACATATTATTTTAAAATTAGATTTGTAATAAAAAAATGTTAAAAATAGAGTTGGTAAATAATAGTTGGGGAGGCCAGGAAGGGATTTTTGGATATACTCGAGCGCGGCAGATTAATATAAGGGGCTCATATATGGTGGAGGTCCACCATATAATTATGAGCCCTGTATATAAGGCCGCGCGTCTAGGGCAGCGGATTTTATTTTTCAAACCATCAGATTGAAGAAGTCCCTGCACATAATTGTCAGATTAAGGGTCAGCACGACAAGGACATCAAGCTGAACTGTCTGTATATTAATCTGACGCGCTCGAGTATTTCAATGTCATAATTTTTTTTTCCATTTTCAACCATTTTCAACCCCTTCGTACGGCCACCCCCACCATGCAAACCGGCAGATTAATTTTCTTCGGTTTTTAAAAACACGTGGGGCGCATACACTATTAATATCTGACACGCTCGAGTAGTAGTTCGTGATTTTTTTTTCTTTTTTTTAAATATGTACCTGCTTATGCGTTCCCTCCACCAGTGAAAGGGCCTATCTGTAACTATTTTTACTTTTTAGCATCTAATCTTTACAATCCAAAAGGTTCCCACGACGCTGGGGTAAATCCACATTTAGCATCTTGGGCTATAATTAATGTCCCAGATTACAAGCGCCATACAAAATTTACATAAACATTATGTCAATTTATAATCAAAACACATCTTTAAATAAAACACTTTATTTTAGCCCCGAAAACCTGATTAATTTTCATTTAAATGTAAAATTAGATTTTAGTTGCTTCGAAGTAAAAAAATGTTAGTCAATGACGTTTTCTATACTTAGTAATTAGTTATTCAATTGAGTTGGTAATTGAGTGACGTCAAAGGTTGCTATTGATAGATCATAAACAGTATCTCAATCGATTGGTGGTGTTAACTACCAGTGAGGTAAATTACATTCTTATTAAACATTCATCCATTTTCATTTCATTATTATTAAACTTTGGAGGTACAGAGTGACTATTAGAGTGACCTCATCTAGAATATCATTAGGATTTGTACCCAATAATATGATAATCATGTGATTATAGCTCAATACTCAATACTCAATATTTTTATTGCTTTTGTATATGTATTTTTAGGTTATAATTATATATTTGAGATCATTATGGAGAGGAAGCCCCGTTTAAAGAAATCATTATGTTTTATTATAAAAATTAAAATAATTTATAAATTAAGAATAATTAAAATTTGGAAATGTGATTAAATGTCTTCACATTTTGTGTAGAATTCTTGATGATTGCGTACAAAACATGTTTGTAATATGTAAGCTATGCATTGGCATACGCATAATAGGTGGTGATGGCAGTTTGTAGATTTATGATCTTTTTATATATATTTCACGGAGAGCGTATGACAATTTTAAAATTTTCGTACGGGTTTTTTGTATAAATTGTGTTTTCCAATTACCTAATTTGTTTATCTATTGTAAGTCCAAGTAATTTAAATTCATCAACTGATTCTAATTTTGAGCCGTTAAAATTTAAATTTAGGTGTACAGGAGCTTTTTGGAAGAAGCAAAAAGTCATTAATTTAGTTTTAATAATAATAATAATTCTTTATTTAAAAGACAACATATTTTGATCCATTTATATAAAAAAAAACACAACTACAAAAAAACTTACAATTCTAGATGTTAGTTTAAAGACATTTAAACTTATAGACTATTTTAGTACTTTTATAGTAGCAGTACTACTTATGTACGTGTGTTGTATTTATGTGTAGTAGTGCTTATGTAGTAGTAGGTAGTATAGTTAATTTCTAGATTATGTGAAGTCATCCAGTTGCATGTTTTAGTGAGTATGTTAAGGAATTTTTCTTCTATATCAAAATTTGTATTGTTTGGACATGAGACTAATTTATGTAGATATGTCATCTGCGAATAGAACACATGGCCCCTCTATGGTTTTCAGTAAGTCGTTGATGTAAACCAAGGATTATTAGGCAACCTATGACATTTCCTTGGGGAATGGCGTTAATTATTTTAGTTTTAGACCGATTTTTTTTTATTTCTCTACTATTTTGGTTAAAGAATTTAATTTCAACTACTTACTTGTTCTCTTTTTTTTAAATATGACGTAAGCCATTAATGGGCTTTCCCGCGGATTCCTACTGCGTACAGTTTCTAAGGTGGAAGCTCCACAGTAGCCCGCGAAATTCAAATTTTCTTAAGTTTTTTGCAATTTGCAAATAGGTTTAATAATGCAGTATTAGGTTTAATGTTGATTAAAGTATAATTCGCGGGCGTAAGAAGTATGTATTTTCAGAATTATAACCATTAAAATCAGTATAATAACTCCATTCGCCATTCCCCATTGTGTTCTTATGAGAAAATAAAGTTCTTTATACCTAAAGTATATCAGATTTTATTAAAATCTGGTATATAGGTACACTTAATAATTTTTAAAGACGTTTCGTGTAATTTGGGTTGTGTGCATGCCCACACCTACCACGGTGGATCCGCGCTTACTGTAGACTTGTCTCCATCGTTGATGACTGCCAAGCGCCTAGTAAATATTTTGAAGCAAATGTTTGATTTGAAGACTTGTATAGACCAAGCTTGTTCGTGTATTAAATGGAGTAAGAACAGATTTATACAGAATAATGTTTGATTTTCCTTCAGTTGCAAATACATTTGTAAGTAGATACCGTAAAACGGGGCGAATATGGATGCAGGCGTGATTCACCCCATTGGTATCTTTTTATTCCTTCTCGCAGTAGAACAGTTCCTATATTAAGCAAAAAACAATAAAAAATGTTGGTTAATGTTTTAATTTGTCTAAGCAAACAAACATAAGTTACCTTGAATACGGCACGCATCGTCGAATCTTATAATTATGCATTATCATTTGGGATTGGCGACTTATTGATATCTAATAAAAAAACATCTACTCAAACTAGTCTTGTTACGAAAACTAAAGACATAACATAACCTCTAATTTAACCTAATTTCGCCAGTTATGTTAAAGTCCCATGTAATAGGGGGCCAGCCTATTGCCATCAACCGGGCACAAATCTCGACTCCGAGGCTGCTACTGAGAAATTCCTGATGGAAAAACCAATAACACTTAGCCTGACCTGAGAATCGAACCCAAGACCTCATGCTCAGCAGTCGCGCTTTGCGACTACTAGACCAACGAGACAGTCAGACTAAACCGAAAACTAAAGAGTTTGGGATTTTTTTTCTCTTTTTTTGAGGACGAGTGAATGAAGAAAAAAATACGTCAATCATCATTATCTACTGCATTATCAAATGCATCATTAAAAGGCCATAAAATTAATGTTTTTTCTTTATCATGAAACTAGTTGTAAGGTGCCTGACACATAATTATTACCTAGTTAGGCACGCGGACCAAACATATGATTGTAGGTACACGTGAATCTAGTAGATTTTTACAAGACGTGTGTTTATAGTTTGTGCATAGATGGAATATGGAAATATAAAATTTTATAAATGTTTTTCTTTATAGGTTAAAATTGACTGCAAAGTATACGAGACTACTATAACATGACGCGCCCCTCCATATTACTATTTCAATGTGTCTAGTCACATTTATATGAAAGAGTTTGTATGTAGTTGTGAGTAATCGTCTTCAGTGGCAGGCCGGCAGATTTGTATGTCAACTAATCATAAATAGCCGACCGCGCAAGACAACGCATCTGTCATTTTCATAGAGTATGTCAGTGCAGCGCCATACTAGTAATAATGAGTGATTAATGACGTCGCTAGTCTAGCAACAAATCGCTGATTTGTTTTTGCTTCGAGAGCCGTCTCAGTAGGTACGCACACATGCGTTATGAATCTTTTCAATACTTTTACAAACACTTTCAAACGTTTTGAATTGTGGAAGGGCACCTCATGTTATTGTAGTTTATCTCTCTCTAGGCAGGTATACGTATTACAAACGACTAAACAAACGACTATCGTACCATTTGATTAAAGGAAATTGGTAGTTGCCACGAGTGTACAGACTAGCAATTTTTCTATTGTGTGGGTTCATACGTATAGTCAACAAAAGAGATAGCTAAGCAGGATCGTCAGATATAGTTGAAGTTTTCTTAGTAACCGATGAATGTTTTTAAATGTAATTTAATAAAAAAAGTAGAAAATAAACGAAGAAGTTCTTTAATTAAGTTAAGTTTCAATCGAAGACATCCATCGGTTTCTAAGAAAACTTCAACTATATCCGACGTCTCTGGATATCCATCTCTTTTGTTGACTGTACCTATATAACTACAAGTGTTGTGTTTTAACGGCTGCGTGGTTATCGGGGGCAAATTCGCTGCAAGTTGCAGGTTATACACAGAAAGTTTTGCGCTTTGCGACCACTAGGCACACGAGTGGCGACACGAGGCAGGCAAAGATTACCTACACAATACAGCATAAGTTTCTCTTATGCTTTATTGCCTTTACAACCGACTTCAAACAGAAGGAGTTTCTTAATTCGGCGGTATGTATTTTTTTTTGTATGTATGTTACGCGATTACTCCGCCAATTATGAATTGATTTGGATGATTCTTTTTTGTTTGAAAGAATATACTTCAGAATTGGTCCTATAGAAATATTGTCATGATCTGATGATGAACTTCGGAGATATGGAACGTAACTGCTCATAGGACCACAGTAGAACTGTCGTAACAAGTAAAATTGCTTTGTTTATACGTGTAGTCGATGACTGACTGAAGGAAGGGGGGAGGGGGTCGTCAACCCCCCTCCTACCACTTTCCAAAATTAAATATATGGTGTGAGGTATTGCTAGAAAGGGCTTTTTCTAAGGTACGAAGTTTTTTTTTAAATAACTTATAAGTAGGTAATTATAATTTGGCCAAAGTTTTAAATCCTCTAATAAGATGCAACCTTGAGAATGATGTCACTTTTTAGTTATGTATGAGGTAGTTGTTTCATCTATTTTAAAGGTTACATTAAACTTACAAAAACTAGTTACGATTAATTATCTTGCTGGTGTTTCTATTAGTTACTTATCATACCCACGCAGTTTGATTGTACTTAAGTACATAGTGACATTTACGTAATGGGTAGGAAAAACCTGCACCACATAGAAAAAAACTGAATAGGTAAACCAGATTCATTAGTAAAATTATATACGACAATTTAGTTCTTGCTAAAAGTATTACAATATTATTTTAAAAATCTGCTTAGGTACTGGTATTTTTTCGGTAGGAATACTAGTTTGCTTGTTTGTTTGTTTTTCTAATACAATCAACAGAAATTACAAAATAATACGAATGCACGCTTGTGCGACTCATTTGTCGCACATGGCGTCGTATCGTAAGCGTATCGTAAAACGCGCGTAGTACGAGAGCAATACGAGCAGGAATATATTCGAACAAGTCCGCACACGAGGAGGTGTTGCAGCGTATCGTATGAGGTGTTCATTATCATTACGATAGTCGTAGCGTACTGGCGTAAAAAAGGAAGCGTAATAAATTCCCCAAACACATCTGGTACGCTTGACGCCATGATTTCAACTGAGATATTACAAAACGATACGTCTACGCGACGATTCGTTTGTAGAACACTCCGCGTCTCGTGTGCGTAGCGTAATTACGATACGCGCACGAGACAACCACGCCTACGAGGCTACGACCCATGTGCGAAAAGCCTTACTGACTTAGGTGCAACAGTGTGTATAAATAGTTGTGCTCCTAAATTGTCTTCACTCGTGATTAAAATAATCTAATTCATTTTGAATATGAGGTACTCGGTGAGGGCCTTGTCAGTCTAGTGGTCGCAAAGCGCGACTGTTGAGCATGAGTTCTTGGGTTCGATTCCCAGGTCGGGCAAAGTGTTATTGGATTTTTCCATCAGGAATTTCTCAGTAGCAGCCTCGGAGTCTGGATTTGTGCCTGGTTGATGGCAATAGGCTCACCCCCTATTACATGGGACTTAACTCATGTTAATATGAGATCTATTATGTCCTCGATCTTCAAACAAGTTATGCAAAGTAGTTAATCTGCGGGTATTGTGCTGAGAATATACTTATTGTTTTATCATTATTCATATTTTTTGTAGTAGTATCCATAATACCTAAGTGGAAATAGGTTTCCTTTTATTTTTTAAAATTTTAGGATCTCTGCATTTTTTTTTCTGTGAATACTTTTAAAAGTACTCTTTTACAAAGGTGATGAATATTCACCGCGTACTGAATTGTTACAGTAATCTGTAGTTATTCATATAATATAAATCATTTGCAAAAGACAACCCACAATCTTTCAATTCATTAAACCAAAGCGAGTATCGTGTTACGATTTTGGATATTTTAAACGTACGATTTATGTATGTATAAAATATCCATAATCGTTAAAAATATGTCAAAAATAGGAGACATTTCTATGTGGGTTGGTTCGCTTTGACAGAAGTAAACCCTGTTATAACCTACATTCGTCAGATGCCCAGGAAAAAAAAAATCGTATTTAAGGGCCTTCCGCCACCTGAAATTTAGTCATTCTGACACATACATACAATTACAGTTGACATCTTAAAACGTATAGATTAAAAATACGGAGAAGTTAAAGGCGAAACTAATTTGACATCTCTAACTTAGTTTGCAAGTGTTACCGTCCTTTTCTTTAGCTATATGTCGGTAAGAGATGCCAATTCTCTAAATTTAGTCTAGTTTGTGAACAAGGAAATCGGTACCATTGTATAATATAATACTAATCCTCATGAGATTATAGCTATCATATACCTACAAGGATTTTTTCGATCAGACTGGAAGTTCCAGTTTACCAAACAAACAAAAACTCTTCAGCTTAATTATTTGTAGATGTAGAATAAAAACAGCTGGGCGAGGCAAAGAATCCAAGGTGAAATAGAAAATAACTAAGTACATGATATTTATACTTTTTCCTCCAGTGTTTTATAAGTTGTTTCAATTCTTCACAGTTTTTATATCATGACATTATTATGCTGATCTAGGGCTGTCATCGTCTAAATGGCCGACTCTGGACAAAAACTGAATTGAATTGGTGAATTTGGTCGTCGGTCTCCATCGGCTATTCTCCTGTGCTGGAGTTACTAACATTTGTTACAATTTAATACTTATTTTTGAATTAATCCCCCCGATATAACAAGCTTCCTTATACAAAATGGACACTTTTTGAAAATCCCTTTCGAACAACAAGTTTGTCCACCAGTATTGAAATATTTCTAAAAGAAGTAAGTACTAGATTAAACACTCGTTCTTTTTTTTTTAAATACCCGTTTCACGCATGTTATTTATTTAATTTAAAGGTTTTATTCACATCAATATTCATTATGCTAGCACAATCTAGGACAGTTGTATGTTTAGTGCAAAAATCGACCCAAGTCGAATCATATTACACTATCTATTACTTTAGCGCACTCGCAGTAAGCATACTGTAGATGTGTTTTCAATAAAAAAAAACCGGTAAAGTTTAAACCTCCGACCTCCTCTAGGATACCTCACAGACACATTAGGCATAGCTTTACCCGTTTATTAGAATATACTGACGCCTTTTGATAATTAATAAGGTCAAGGTGCGGTTTATCTTCCGCATTTACAACTAAATGTCAGTTTAACCGATTAGGGAGATAAAACCAATGTGCTTTTTACAGCTTCTAATATAAATTACTTATGCTGAAATGTGTTCACGCTAGCTCAACGATTGTTTAATAATTTAAGTTAGATTATTAATTGGGACAAAAAATTAATGAATGCATTATGATTTTGTATAGGTACTGTGTTTTTGATTTAGGTATTCCCAAGTAATTGTGTTGGTCATTACTTATTTGTTTTATGTAAATTACGAGCGGTATAACTGGGTAGGTAATTGTATATTTTAATCGTAGGTATTTGCAATTATCCGCAACAATATATTGTGTAGTTAGTAATTGGAAAGTTGGCTGTGATTTAAGAAAATAAACAAACAGAAACAAACACAAACATTTTGACCATTGACTTGGCACGGAAACCTAAAAAGGTTACATTATTGTTATTGTGTTCTCCCATTAGGCCTCGTTTCCACTAATTAAAGTGGGGAGAAGAGAAGAAGACTCACTAAGTATATTATTTTTATATCTCGTAGCGTAAACGTAATGTCCTTTTGTTTGCTTTAAAAAATAAATACATAATTATTTATAGTTTACTAGCCTCTGCCCGTGACTTCGTTCGCGTTAAAGTTGATTTTTACATAAATGTAAAATTTGTTCCCCTGTTTCATCCCTTTAGGGGTGAATTTTGGAAAATCCATTCTTATGCTCATCTTGCACATCTTTGTATGTCAAGCAGTTTTCCATATTTCGTGATGAGTGAGTGAGTTAGTGACCTCTCGCTTTAATATATTTAGATTTAGATTAAAATGGTGCAACACCAATTATAATAATCCTCCTCCTTCCCAATCCTTCCTCCTCCTTCTTAATTCTTCTCCATTCTTGATGATATCTCTTCTTCTCTCTGCTTTTGTGGAACCCTGGCTTTACGTAAAGATGTAACTACTAGCCGATAGGCACGACAGTAACCTTGTTGACACATCATAATTAACACACGTGTAGATGCTATAATAGCTCTTATTACCTTAATGTTAATGTGATCGATTTTATAATTATGTCAGTCAATTAGATAATTGCCTTCGTGAGACGTGTTTTTTTACCTAACTACGTATAAATGTATGGATGTCCGTGAGCTGTTTATTTAAATTCCGGGTTGAATAATTTGGAAGTTACGGCTTGGTCAGTTACAGTATTTAAATTCTGTTGGAATCTCCCTCGGTGAAATTGGCTGGTTCCAGCATAGGGTGATAGGAACACATTTCTATTAGGTACTAGCTTTTGATCGCGACTTCGTCCGCGTAAATGTCGGTTATCGCGGATGAAGACGACACCGCAGAATAAAAAGTAGCCTATATCCTTTCTTGGGGTTCAAACTTACCCGGTACCAAATTTCATAAAAATCGGTTCAGTGGTTTAGTAGTGAAAGAGTAACAGACAGAAAGATAGAGTTACTTTCGCATTTATAATATTAAGTATTTATTAAGTACTAGCTTTTGCCCGCGACTTCGTCCGCGCAAATGTCGGTTATCGCGGACGCAGACGAAGTCGAAGTCTAATAAAAAGCCTATGTCTTTCCCCGGGTCTTAAACTATCTCCATGCCAAATTTCATCAAAATTGGTTTAGTGGTTTAGGCGTGAAAGCGAGACAGACAGACAGACAGAGTTACTTTCGCATTTATAATATTAGTAAGGATTTCGGACTAACTGACCGACTTCTTGGCAATTCAAAAGTTCCTGTAAATGGTTCAATTGAAAAAAATGTTTTGACTTTGACTTTTGGCTTATGGATTGGTCATCAGAATTATTTCTTGAATCCATGTTAATAGGTAGCATGACGATGACCCACCCACCATAGGCTGCTTAGAATTTTCTTCTGCCTAAAAATATTTCAATATTGTTGTTCCTAGGTACCACAGAGTATAGTAAAGCAACTATAATAAAATGTTAGTTTAAATAACAGAAAATACTTATCTTAGGATTAGAGTGTTTATCCCTGTAAAACAAACAAGAATAGTCGACTTACTAAGACTGGTTTGTTAGGTTATCTGTTCATGTATGCAGAGGTCTTTTGATAGTTCAAATAAGAAACAGAACAATGAACATTTTATAGTTATGTTATTGTTAACTGTGTCCATCGTATGAAATTACGCTATGTTCTTCACCAAGTGCTAAGCTACGTTCTCTGCGTTTCATCGGAAATCGGTTCAGTAGTGTTGCAGAACAGACAGAGGAGAGAGAGAAAGCTAGAGGGAGATAGAGAGAGTGAAAGGGTGTGTGAGAGAGAGATATATAGAGAGAGAGGGAGAGACAGGGAGAGAGGAAAAGGTCGATATACTGACTAATTTGTAACTCTAATTGTTCAGAAGAAACATTTTTTGTTTTGCGTGACAAGAGGCTAAACGATTAAGTCCATGTAAACTACGATATCTAAATAATGAACATGATTGTTACCAGCAATCTGTATAATACAGGTATTATATACAATACCTAGGCAATGTATAAAATACCTGGGGCGTACAGGTAATGTATGAAACGTTATGAATATTGTTCTCTATTACATACTTTACCTAGGTAATGTATACAATTTCTAGGGATTTTATAGAGTACCTGCTGGTCCATCGGCAATGTGTAAATAAATAGGTTTTGGTCTATATGTTACTGTAAATCATAGGTTTTACAAGTAAATTTTAGACTTGGTCTAGCTAAGGAACTGTAACCAACTTGGCTGTGGAATGGTTAGTCACAATCCTACCCCTTTTTTTGGTTCGGGTCTAAAATTCTTACATATTGTCTTAGGGCTAATTTTTCAATCGTCAGAAAATTCCTAACTGAGGGATAAATATGGCGGCTTGACAATTTTTGTATAGAAAATATGTCATCAATATGTGGTAAGTAAGTAAGTAAGTAAGTCGTTTATTTTGCAAACATGGGTACAGTAAATGGTGATAATTGTTACAGATAGGATCGGCCATATTTTACCATTTAGGCATGCAAATATTATCTAAGTAATTAGAGCTTGACGCTAAAACAACAAAGGCAGAATAAGGCATACATAAGAGTTTTAATCTTAACCTATATGCATAGCTACTACTATTTGTACAGACTTATAATTCAAGTGAAGAGTACATGATTTGCCATTGTGTCATAAAATTATATAAAATTAGTCGCAATCGAGAAACAAGTACTTAGTAAAAAAAAAAAAAAAAATATCAATGTCAAAATTTTTATAAATTGTTAATTATCATTGTCGTTTATTTCAAAATTGCAATGTCGGAAAAAAATTACTGTCAAAATAAATGTCAAATTAATATTTTCAACCTTATAATGTCAAACTTATAATGTCAAACTTAAAATGTCGATCATAAATTCTAAATACAGGAAATTGCAAATCAATTCGTACAACAAACAAAATCTTTCTCAGTAAGGAATTCGCTGACATTATAGTAGGCTTTATGCGTCAAAAAGCTTCGGAGCCTGTTTTTAAACATTACTAGCGGTAATTCCTTCCATTGCTTAGGTAGTTTATTATAAATGACTGGAGCCATGCAATAGACACTCTTGCGCAGTAGTGCCGTTTTGGCGGGATGGGTGCATACTAGATTATTGTCGCGTCTATTACGTGGGACTACGTTAGCTAGACGTTTAAAACGATTTGGGTTCGACTTCACAAACACAGCTACCTCCATTATGTACAAGCTAGGAAGTGTTAATATTTTGTGTTGTTTAAAGTATGGCATGCAACTATCAGTGGATTTAAGCTTAAACATTGCCCGTAAACATCTTTTCTGGGCTTTAAAAGCTGTTTCTCTTTCGGTTGAATTTCCCCAGAATATAATTCCGTAACGTAAGTGCGATTCTACTATGCCATAATAAGCAATTAGTAATGCATCCATGTTAATTATTGGAGATAGTGAATGCAGAGCATATGCGGAGCTACTAATTCTCTTACATAAAGTATCAGTGTGTGCTTTCCAATTTAGATTTTTATCTATTACAAGTCCCAAAAATTTCGTATTTTCTACTTCTTCTACAAGTTCATTGTTGTTGTGTATATTAGGGCTAATGATGGTAATCCGCTGATTGAAATTTACAACTTTTGTTTTTTTTAAGTTAATTTTTAAATTATGTTCTTCTAACCAATTTACAACATTTTTTAAACAATTATTAATGTCCCATTCATATGTCTCCACACTTTTACAAGGTATTGTAACGGTACTGTCGTCCGCAAACAGTGTCATTGGTTGTTCAATGCATTTAGGTAGATCGTTTATATATAGTGTGAATATGAAAGGGCCCAATACGCTCCCTTGTGGTACGCCAAAGATAACTTCACGGTCTGAGGATCTATATATCTCTTCACGTTTGGTAACTGGATTAATTTGACAAATTTCAGTTATTTGTTTTCGGCCTTTTAAGTAAGACTCAAGAAGACTAAGTAAATTGCCTCTAATACCATATGCTTCAAGTTTTCTCAAGAGAATACCATAATCCACGTAGTCAAAGGCCTGAGTCATGTCACAAAAAATGCTACATACTGGTATTCGTTTATCGACATTCTGTATCACATTATATATAAAGTCAAATATAGCCATATTAATAGTCCTATGTTGTCTAAACCCTTTTTGTTCGTCGCAAAGAATGTTATTTTTGTCAATAAATTTGTATAGTTCGTTATAAATGTATTTCTCAAATATTTTGGAAATCACAGGTATGAGTGCGATAGGCCGGTAACATTCCATTAATTCTCTATTCTCTTTTTTAAACATTGGCTTTATTATTGAAGTTTTTAAGGCATCTGGGAAGATGCCTGCGCTGATAGAGAGATTAATTATATGACTAAGGTGACCACTTATTTCCATAGATACGTGTTTCAATATTTTTGTACTTATACCATCATACCCTACGCTACTTGTATTAGTCAATGTCATTATTATTTTATGTATTTCTATAGGTACACTAGGTGACATGAACATAGATTGAGTGCTCGTGTTTATTTTAAAGCGTTTAGGTTCCCCGGTGTCATTCTGTTTCGGCTGTATTTTATCGATAAAGTAGTTATTAAACGCTTCAGCAATACAATAGTATTGGAAAGCACAAATCGTACAAAAGCTTAAAAGAATCTATAAAACTACTGTATGCTACATTCGGATCATCCGTGTCGTAAATCTCAGAAAAGGAAATATTCTTGATGTAGCCTTGGAACTTTGTTATGTTTTCTACACTATAATCCCTTTTAGTCGCATACCAATTATTTATGACACATTGTGTTTGAACAGGACAATGTAGAAGCTGGGCTGTGTGATCGGACAACGCAAATTCTATCACATCAGTTTTGCAAGATTTACCAAAGTTATGCGCAAAATTATCTATGCATGTCATGCTTGCCATGCGAGTAGGCTGTCTTAATGCCAATTTCAAATTAAACCTCATCAACAAATATTCAAATGCCCTGGTGTGATTATTTTGTTTAAGCATGTCTATGTTAAAATCTCCAGCAATAACAATGTTTTTATAACGAGCTTGTGATATTTCTTGCAATATAATTTCAAGTTTGTCTAGGCAGCAGTTTAAATTATTGACATTTGGTACTCTATAAATACAGATTACAGCTATCCTAAAATGCGTAAGCTCAATAGCACAGCATTCAAATATGCCTGAACATGAAAGATTCGAAATTTTCGGTAATTCTTTCCATTGTATATTATTTTTAGCTAGGATGCAAGCCCCTCCTCTTTTTCTTTCCTCTCTACAGAAATTAGCAGCTAAACAATAATTTGGGACATATAACTGGTTTTGATAACCATCCATAATAAAGTGCTCTGTAATGCACAGAACATCCACATTTATGTTTTTTCCTGCAAGTTCATCTAAACATACAGTGAGAGAGTTAGATTTTGTTATTAAGCCTGCGATGTTTTGATGCAAGATCTTGAGATGTTTACTGGAGAAAAAACAGTTCAGTTACTTGATCACTATTGGATTTATGTTGGTGACGGAATGTTCCACTGTGGTCTTCTTCAAGGAGGTGAATATGTTGGTGAAAATGTATGTAGTCCACATTAATATTATCGAGTATATTTTTGTAAATATTTTGTATACCCTTTTTATTTATTTTTCCAGTTCTAGACGAGAACATGTCAAATGTAGGTATACGATTGGAATCGTAAAAATATGCATAATTATTATTTTTTAACTCTAAGTTTAATAAGTTATTAAATAATTCTATCTTATAATTGTATATGAGAGATCCACATATGTATGTAGGCGTACATATAACTATGTTTGTATGTGATATATGCTTTAATGCTCCCCTTATGGTGTTTATTAACTCGATAGAATCGCATGCGGTTCTAAAATCTTTATCGCCTAACATTATAATACAATAATCACGCATATCATATCCCTTTAGTTTGTTATCAATATTCTCAAGTAAACATTTAATTGTACTATTTGGTGAGATATAGCGAATGTAGTCAAACTGGTAGCTAAACGTATCATCAACAACTTGTAGTTTACCACAGGATGAGCTGTTGGTCAGAATAATCAATTTCGGTCTTTCGGCATATGTTGTTCGAATAGTTTGATCTGCATCTTGTAAGAGACAGCTAGCGCCATCTGTGGTCATGGGTGATTCATTGAGAGATGGTTTGTGAATTCCCGTGTGTTTGTTATTTGCTGTTGTTTCATTAGACATCGCTTTTTGAGTAGGTTGTGGTTGAAGATCTTGAGTTGTGTCTGAGTCGCTTACTAGTAATGCAGAAGTCGCAGGACTGTTAGAAATCAATTGTTTTGTACTTATAATGCCGGAGTCATTTTCGGTTATCATAGTTGTCTGCGTTTGTTTGGTTTTTGTGAGCTTTTTTGTAATATTTTTAGGTGTCGTCACTTTTACTTTTGCTGGACTATTAGTTATTTTTTTGTATAATATGTTCTTCCTAGTAAATTCTTCGTTTTGTTTCATCAGATTATGATTTTCTAATGATAATGATTCAATCTCCTCGTGCGCGCTATTTAGTTGAGAAGTTAAAATGTCTATCTTTTCCTGTAAAATTTTTATTACATTGTTATCTTCGTCTTCCGATACTTCTGGTAAACTAATTGTAGACTGTTCTAAAACTGTGGTTCATCTTAAGCGAGCGGAGCGAGCTCAAGACTTGAGACACCCCGACTCGGACAGGTTAGATTAGAAGAAGACCCCGCCATCTCTTTCGTGGTTATTTTTTTTTAAACCTCCCAGAAATAGGAGCCCCGCGCTGCGGGGCTCCATTGACTGGGACTTTCCTGCTTCTTTCCTGCTCTTTTATACACATTGCCGGCTGCGCTTTCGGTATTGTACAGAATACCTAGGCAAAGTATAAAATAAATAATATTTCATACATTACCTGTCCGTTTTAGGTATTCTATACATTGCCTAGGCATTGTATAGAATACCGGATTATACAGATTGCCGGTAACAAACATACTATAGCGACCCATTCCTGTTTAAAAGATCTAAGCATACAGACGGCGGGAAGCGACTTTATTTTATTTATACTATGTAGAGATTTATATGCTTGTTCCCACACCTCAAATATATCTTCTGAGGTCCATCTTTACGTTATCAAATGGTGTTATATTGTGGGAATCGAACACGCAACAAAGACCAACTCGTTATTACCTTATCATTAGGGCCCTTGTATTCTTATCTTATCACTGTTAGTTTTAATTAATTACAAATACTATTAACGATCTACAATAAACCTTCATAAGTACCTATACCTTCTTATGTAGTTCAAAGGTATTTTTTTATTATTTCACTAGCTGTTTCTTGCGACTTTGTATGTTTGGTTATTTCACTCGTTTTAAGTTACGTTTCTGGTTACTGCTTCGCTCCGTAGCGTGATGTTATTATAGCCTATACCAGGGGTCACAGTACCGGGTGATAAATATTGCACATCGACCTTTGGAAAGAGACAATCGGCTAATTTCGGCTTCGTAGAACGTTATCTCTGTCGCACGAAATAGAAACAGTCCAGTATCTATTAGGAGCTGTTAAAACAATTACGATTTACTTCTTTTGATAATTCTTTGTATAAAATACGAAATACGATAAAGGTTGATGTGCAATATTCATCGCCGGGTACTGTAGTTTTATTGGAGGTCCGTATTTGAAAGTTATGACACTGTCGCGTTCCACTTGGTGCTATGGAATAAAATACATATTTTCATTATGGAAGATTGGGCTAAATTAAAATGCCACAAGTTTTAATTTTGACATTATACGTCGGCGCGCGGCGGTCCGGGTACGGACAACGGTCCGCCATTTGGTTACCCCTGGCCTATACTATTACCATGAATCTGGGTATCGTTTTCAAGAAAGATTTTTTTCCTGGGAGTTCCAGAGATGACTGATGATGAGAGTGACTGCCTCGTTGGTCTAGTGGTCGCAAAGCGCGACTACTGAGCATGAGGTCTTGGGTTCGATTTCCACGTCGGGCAAAGTGTTATTGGGTTTTTCCATCAGAAATTTCTCAGTAGCAGCTTTGGAGTCTGGATTTGTGCCCGGTTGATGGCGATAGGCTCGCCCCCTATTACATAGGACTTAAAAACATACCTAACTGGCGAAATGTGGGTGTACTCATGGGTACACCTCTGTCTAACCGTCTAACCCTTCGAGGATTACAGGCGTGATGTTATGAGTTCCAGAGATTAGCGCGTTTAAATTGACAAACAAATAAAGAATCTCTTCAGTTTTAAATGAGGGAAAAGAAATTGTTGAACACAATTAGTAATATAAAACAATTGTAACAGAAAAACTAAGTAAGTAAGTCGTTCATGGTCTTCGTGATGATAATTGTATAGATTACTGGTGACATTGAAGTACCAGTTATTAATTTTCTACACTTTACTTAAAATGCAATGTTGCTACATATTTAGATAATACAAACTAGTTCACAACAATTAACAAAAAGGAAAATTACTTTGAAAAAAACACGAAGTGAAAAACAACTTTAGTTTCGGTGATAAATTATTCTTTCATACATTTTCGCCGAAACTGACACTGAGAGCATTGTGTCGTCACTGATCACTGACACTGACAAGTGTGAACGCGTTCATAGAGAATGTATGAAAGAATATTGTATCAGTCATCCAGGACAAAGCATTTTATACGTATACTGAGTCAGCTAGTAGGCTAGATGCCCGAGCGAATCCCGTACCCCCGCCGAAAGGTGTGTCGAGGAACACCGTGGTGGTTTTAGCCGGTAAGAGTCCGGCACACCCCCCCGTCCTCCCCTAGACGGGGGATAGTCCATGAGGATTTCCCCACGATAAAAAAAAAAAGTCTAGCTAGTAGCTAGGCCACGCGTTGCTGTGGCTTGAAGTAAGTAAAGATATTGAGGTCAATAATCGAGATAAAACTATCCCATCTATCAATCATCAATCAATTTTGACTAAATTACACACAGTAAGCCATATTTAATAAAAAAATGGTTTTGTAAATGGTTGAGTAGTTTAGGAGTCCATCCCGGACAAACAACGTGACGCCTAATTTATATATATTAAGATAATAGATATAGAAGAAGATTAATAATATGAAGAGCCTTAACAGGATTGACGATGCTATGTCACTTTCCTTGTATCGAGTAAGGAAAGACGACAGTTATAATAACCCAGTCTAAGGTTGATACCGAGGAAGTATGTCCGTCTAATTAACGAGCATATAGATATACGCTTCCTGAATTGTACTCCAAACTAAGGTTGACCATATTTAGGAAGCGATCGTGAAAAATCACCGATTTTTTATAAAGCGACTGCTGGATGAGATTATAGTTCAAGATCTCATAGTTGCTAGACATACGTCATTTTCGTCTAGCTGAAATTTTGAGGATTAAAGGTGGGTCGGAACTTTAGAGTGTCTGGCTGAAGTTATGGTCCTCGGAAAGCGATTTCTCACTAATCTAAGTTGGGTTATAGTAATATCTTGAAATCCATATATACAGGGTCATTGAAAATTAACCCGAAACCTAATGCCAAAACCAAATGGGAACAACTCTGAAATCAAGAAAAAAAAAATCAGCTGTTCCCTACAAAAATGTTACACACACGATCGTATAATGTATGAAACAGCTGATTTTTTTTCATGATTTCAAGGTTGGTCCCATAGTAAAAGTTGTTCATAATGATGAGTACAATGACCCCTTTTCAGGTTTCGGGTAAATTTTCTATTACCCTGTATAAATCAGTCGTAAATCGACGTGAAATATCAGGTTCAAAAGGTACAGTCGAACAAGCTATTCGGTATACAGGCTAGGTGCCTGTTGCAACTACATTTACTTTTAAACAATGTTTCGAGTGTGTCAATTTTTTTAAATCACTCTAAATAAGAAAGATAATTATTGTTGTCTGTAAACCACAACAACATCGACCTTTATCGTATTTCGTATTTTATACAAAGAATAAAAATAATTATCAAAAGAAGCAAATCATAATTGTTTTAACAGCTCCTAATAGATACCGGACTGTTTGTATTTCGTGCGACAGAGATAACGCTTTACGAAGCCAAAATTAGCCGATTGTTTCTTTCCAAAGGTCGATGTGCAATATTTATCGCCGGGTACTGTAGCTTGTTCGACCGTATCTCACTTACATTGGCATGGATGGCTGGCTGGTATGGTTTATATGATATGTTTAAAAAAAGCACAATATTTGAGGTAGCAAGTATCCATTCACCACCATTCATACATCATCTCACCTATATATTTATTATAATGTATTTAGCGATTTTATCTATGTTAAAATGACGTAAGTCTAGTGACTTTGGTATCTCAGTCTGTAAATCTAATGATGTGTCAGAAGATAAATTCCGGTATTTGCTTCCGTAAATATTAATAAAAATCGTTAAATATTAAAAAAAAACTGGTAATGACGTCATAAATAATTAGTGGATAACGTTTGCGTATTAACTTGATGTAGTGTACCTATTTATTTTTTTATAAGATACTTGCTAATTTCAAAACATGATTATAGATTTAAAATTAGTTTCAGATACTTACATTATTCAAAATATAAAAATGCAATTTGTGGAAATAAAATAAAAATTATAATTCATATATTCAATACCAAGGCATACAGATTATACTTTCAAATACGAGTATTATTACATAGGTACATAATAATATTAAAAAATAGTATCCCACAGGTATTGGAAGCTTGGACCCGGGTATTGGTGGTTGAAGTTCCTACGCGTTCATACGCGCCGTGTCTAGCAGTACCGCAACCCCGGCTTCGCACGGGTGTAATGTAAATATACGTATAAACCGTCCTATTGAATCATTCTATCTATTGATGAAAATCGCAATAAAATCCGTTGCGAAGTTTAAAAGATCTAAGGGCCTCAGCACACGGCGTATTTTAAACGCGCAGACGACTCGCGTTTTAATCGGTATCTACGGCGCAGACAACGCGTGTTCTTGAAATTGTCTTGAAACGCAAGTCGTCTGCGCGTTTAAAATACGCCGTGTGCTGAGGCCCTAAGCGTGCAGACGGCGGGTACCGGCTTGCTTTTTGTGAACCAAGGTATCTTAAAACAGTGGTTTCTATGAACAAAGTTTACGGCAAAAAGTGCTATCTATGAACAGAGATCTCTGTCAACAGTGGTTTCTATGAACCGAGATATCTACGGACAATTTTTTCTATCAACAAAGTTTTCGGCGATACGTGCTGTCTAGGAAAAGAGATTTCTGTTAGCAGTGCCTTCTGTATGTAGTCGTATCGTACAAGCGTGTTTCTATCTTACGTTCCACACTCCTTTGTTTTATACTTTTTAGTGATTATTATTTATTATAGGTACCTAATTATGTGTCCAAAACGCGATACGTCTATTGCAACTTAGCTCAGTAAACCTTGGAAAAGGAATTACCCAGTAATGGTTACCTTTACCCTATTGTGTACGTCAATTATTATTGTTTTTGTGCCGTGCCGGACACTTGTCTAATCTTGGCTACCTTTTAGCATCATTCTACAAATTACTAACGTACCAGCAATTTCCTACGGCAGGAGATGAGTAATTAGGTAATTACATAATTGTGTTTGGGCATTGTTTTCCTGTATCTATAATTACGCTTGGAAACACGGTGTGAAAATAAAGATAAATGGACAAAATAATAAGTCTTTAGATGTAAACAAGCAAACAATCTCTGTTGTGATTGGCTTATCTATGTATAGTACTGATAAGCTGCAGCGGTAAAATGCAATTGATAAAAATATGCTCATACCGGTTGGTTCATAAAAGATAACAGTTTCTGGAAAACCCTTCACTTATTTTTATTTTATTAAAACGTTATCCCACACTAGACATTTCTCTTGTATCGTGGGTGCGTGAACAAACATATTATGTCACCGTATATACAAAAAGCCAGCCTCGGAACAACTATCAGAAATCGAACCTACTACACGCAGGACGGCAATCGCTTAGCCACTGCATGCACTGCGTCAAATGTCATCTAACTATAACTATTAGGTATTAAAAATCTTTATTTTTCAGAGGTAGACATTATCATCTTAGGAAGGTCTCAGAATAATATGTGAAATTATATTTTTTCTTTCTACTCCGCTATTATTTTCAGATTAATTTCGTTACGGGATCCAAGACAGTTGAATCGATTCTCTGGGACTCGTCGAGCTTTCTTGTCGGCGCTTTTCTGGCGGTCACCGTTGATTCTGGCTTTCAGGAGTTGCGGTGGTCGGAAATAATGTGGCTAGTCCCAAGTCTCAGAATATCCGACTGCTTTTCATCATCTGCCTAGCCTTTTCCCAACTATGATGGGGTCGGCTTCCAGTCTAACCGGATGCAGCTGAATATCAGTATTTTACATGGAGCGACTGCCTATCTGACCTCCACAACCCTGCAGTAACTGGGTAATACGATACCCCTAGGTTAGACTGGTTGTCAGACTTTCGGGCTTCTGACCACCCGTAACGACTGTTTAAGATCTACGTATGGCAGCCAGGAGTCCGGGACCAACGGCTTAACGTGTTTTCCGAGGCACGGAATGATGATATTAATGTCTAAAATAAACTTTAGAAAGTACATACGAATTGAAAACGTCACATTTGTACTTGCCCGGATACAAACTCACAATCTCCGCTGGCCATCACGACATCCGACTGCCTTTAACATAGTTAATAAAAGAAGAACAAAGTACTTAGTAGTATCGATTCTGCAGAATTCTTAAGCAATTTTTTGCTTCATTCTAAAATTCCCAGTTAATTGTAATCATAACAAAAAACCGTTGTTATTAAATAGTTCGCATCGTGCACACGGTAAAGGAAAAAAATGTTTTGATTGACTTTGTGTTACAATAGTTGCTGGTGTATGTTTGATGTTATCGGAACGTAAACTTTAAACTTATTGTTTGTAGGGCCATAGTTGCAGCGGGAAAGTGAGCGGAGAGATGTGGATGCAGATCAGCATTGCCAGACATCCAAATTTCGGCGTGACGTCCCGAATTTTAACTTTCGGCAGTGCAGCACAAATTAAGAGTTTTGTGTGTGTTTTACAACTTAAAAAAAAAGAAGAAATCTTTAAAAACCCATAAAATCTTTTCCTTTTAATTTTTTCTTGAAAAATATATCTACTTATACTATACAATTTTATTATACTTAATATACTTTTTTTTTTACTATAAAAGAAAGTCGGTTACCCGGTTTTTGAATTGGATTTGCGGTTAATGCGGTTTTCATCAATAGATAGAGTAGGTAATTCCAGAGGAGGGTTTATGTATCTACATTGCACACGTGTGAAGCCGGGGCGGGTCGCTAGTAACGACATAATGGCAAGTATTTGGTACCAAATAGCACAAATGCATAAATACCATTTCCATTATCAATTCCAAATAATGACGACAAACACAGCTGACTTTATGGCCTTAAACTAAACGCGGTTACTTTAAACAATTATCTCGGTTGAATCTTATAGCCAGCGGGTAATCCCACGTTATAATATTATGAGTTTCTGATACATATTCTTATCTTAGCCGGATTTAAATTTAAAAATAAAAAATTAAATAAAAAAATAGCGCTTCTTTATTAAGTAAAGTCGAGGATGCTGTAGATATAATTATGATGCGCTTACGTCGATTCAGTTAGTAGCTAGCGGATCTTATAAGCGGTCGCTTTTTGTGGTAGCAAGTAAGAAATCGTAGCGGTTCGTGGACGTTTTTTAAATTAGGTAATTAAATAATATTCAATCAAAATACAATGAGGTAGTAATAAAAATCGCTTTTTGTAAGATTTTAATGCTATTTTCATGTTGTTACAGGCGCGGCGAATCGATAAAGTGAAGTGGTTTTATTAAAAAAAATGTTTTAAAAATGACATAAAAATAAAATTCAAGATTATTTTAATCTTAACTTTAGTACATTCAATCAAATAATAGTGAAAAGTTAAGTGTACAAATATGACAACTGAAGAAAAGTCCGCGGTGGATGGTCTGAAGCCGAATGAGACATGGAGGATCATGAAGAATGTGGTGGTCATCAGTTTGGCGTTCATGGTGCACTTTACAGCGTACAGTGTGAGTTTACTTATTACCATCTTTTGTGCGTGATTTTGGCCTTGTGAATGTCAGAAATAGCGGATAAAATTAAAGCTGCTGAAGTTAAAGTAGGCCATGTCTTTATCCAGATCCCAACCTACCCTTTTCTCAAATTTCGTTACGATCACTTCATTGGTTTTGCTATGTTGTTGTCACAAACAGACATAGAGTTACTTTTAACGTTTTCATTTATATTTAACAAAAACACAAATAAAACAGAATAGTTTTACCGGCTTCGCTGATATAAAAACCTGAATGAGTGTGAATGACTTTACCTGACTTAGTACCCAATGCTTTAAGCAAATAAAAAACGACCGCATCGCGATCTGGGGGGAAAATCTGCTAACCATCGCAATATATAACGCCTTATGAGACAGTAACTAGCAATCGCATGGCGTGCTATTTTAATGCAATTTTCTCATTGTTTCAAGCGTGGCCAAGCGATAAAGTTTTTAGTAAAGTGTATTTATAAAACAAACATTGTTATAATTATTACATAAATGAAAATTCATGATAAGTTATTCTAATCTTAATATTAATGCATTTAGGGCTGATTTTTCAATAGTCCGATAACTTTTGTCCAAATAATAAATTTGACAGTTTGACATGTTTTCTATACAAAAGCTGTCAAACCGCAATGTTTATTCGTCTGGGAGTTATCAGACGATTCAAAAATTAGCCCTTATTAAAATAAACGTGAAAAGTTAAGCGTCAAAATATGGCGACTGAAGAAAGGTTCGCAGTGGATGGTCTGAAGCCGGATGAGACATGGAGAATCATGAAGAATGTGGTGGTCATCAGTTTAGCATTCATGGTGGAGTTCACAGCGTACCATGTATGTTTCTTACTAGCTATATATCCCGGCTTCACTCGCGTTTAGTAACGTCTTTTGATAGTGCTTTGCTTCTGTAGGTGATAGCGTCATGTTACATAGCCTATAACCTTAACGGGCTATGCAACGCAATTTTATTTCCAAATCGTATCAGTAGTTTCGGAGATTATCGCGCATAAAACAAACAAATTCTTCAGCTTTATAATTTTTGCAGAATGTTACTTAGGTCTCATTGGGCTACTAGATTCAACATACATACATAAACTCACGCCTTTTTCCCATGGGGGTAGGCAGAAACCACAGAACGCCACCTGCTACCGATTCTTATGTTCATACATTTCATCATACAAGCACTCCGGTTACGAGTTCTGCGCACTTGACCTTTCTGAATAACCTCACCAATAAGGTCAGTGTAGGTCTTCCTAGGGCGTTTGGTCCAATTCAATATTATTATTATTTTTTTCTCTTTTAAATGACGCCTTTGAAGTCTTTTAATGGTATCATTTAAATAAATGATTTGACTTTGACTTTACGTTGTTAATGGCTGGGTGATGTGTCTTTTTTACACTTTTTATATTTTATAGAAAAAAATATTAAACAGTTTAATAGTTGTTTAGTATTTTTAACTACTTATCAAACTATGGTACGACTTGATATGTAGTTGTACATGGTTCAGTTTGACAAACTGTTCCCTTTTGGGTTTTTCGTATGAAATATTATAACTATGTTTGTTGACGCAAACATATACGGAATTTGGGACTCGTATTATTCATAAAGTGGTTTACTTCCGTAAAAACGTATAACAACAAAAGTATATGATGATAAGGGTTAGGCAGAGGTGATCCCATTAGTAGAGACACATTTCGCTAGTTATGTTTTAAGTCCCATGTAATAGGGGGCGAGTCTATTGCCATCAACTGGGCCCAAATCCAGGTTCCGAGGCTGCTACTGAAAAAACCTGATGGAAAAATCCAATAAC
Source organism: Hoplodrina blanda (assembly GCA_949316365.1). Classification (NCBI taxonomy): domain Eukaryota; kingdom Metazoa; phylum Arthropoda; class Insecta; order Lepidoptera; family Noctuidae; genus Hoplodrina; species Hoplodrina blanda. Next base: position 11,516,483 of record OX438592.1, read on the forward strand.
ACTTTGTTCGACCTGGGAATCGAACCCATGACCTCATGCTCAGCAGTCGCGCTTGGTGTCCAACGCGGCAGTCAAATTGAGGAGTAAATTGAGGAGTATGTACAAGACCCGGGGTTGCGGGACGTCTTAACAGGATACCGTGGCCCCGGAACGTAAAGGGCAACAGAAGGAACAGGGTGGTTTTTTAGTCAGTAAAAGTCTGACAGTCCCTTCCGCCCTACCCAGGGCGGAAGGAGTCATTTGATGATTTTTACCAGCTCAAAAAAAAAAAATGTACAAGACCTACTAATGTCTTTTTACGCAATAAATTGAGTTTTGGGTTTTAAAGGCCGATTTCCTCAAGTGTCATAATAGCAATAGAAACAAGGTAAGGAAAAGAAGAAGTTTTCCTTCCCTTGGGGATTTCGGCAAAAAATAAGGTCACTTAAATCTAAGTTTTTATAAAGGTTTACCTCAAGACATCGTGTACACTCAACTAAGAAGATTGGTCACTAGAGTAATCTTACTAATGCGAAAGTTTTGATGGATGGCTGTTTATTACTCAAACACACCAGAACGGCCAAACGAATCTGACTGTTTGGCACAGAGATAGATTATAGTCTGGAATAGCACATAGGCTAGTTTTTAACCCGAAAAAAAATTACGATTCTATTGGTATAATAGTGGTGTGGTGGTCTAATGGTAGTGGTATAATATACCAACTTTGACGCGGATGTAGTCGCGGGCAGAAGGTAGTAAAAATAAACAGCTCATTAATTCCATTTTTAATTCTGAAAAAATCATCGTTATCTAAGAAGCGTTTAACAAAATCTGACGACCGTAGTCACTTACCTCTTTTGTTGATTGTACTTTTATGTAAAGCTTATATGACCTCACAGAATACATTTGTTATGATAATTTGTCTGACTAGCCGGAGGAGCTCTAGAGAGGTTAAGTAATATCAGCCGCACAGGTCGATCCATAAGGTTAAGCTACGCTTGCCGGGGTTGGTCCGTGGATGGGTGACCATCTTTACACACTGAGACTCCTCCTCGCCTCGGAAAGCCCTTTAAGCCGTTTGTCCCGGCTGACATACTTTGATCTTTGACAGTTGTTACGGGTCGTCGGAAGCCCGAAAGTCTGACAACCAGTCTTACAAAGGGGTATCGTATTACCCAGTAACTGGGTTGTGGAAGCCACAACCCAGTTACGGAGGCAGTCGTTTCATGTAAAATACTGGTATTCAGTTACATCCAGTTAGACTGGAAGCCGACCCCAACATAATTAGGAAAAGCCTAGGCAGATTGATTGATTGATTGTCTGGCTAACCGAACAAATCTGTGTTACGAAACAAAAGCGATGTAGATGTTATGATTGCAGGGCGCTGCTAATCTTCAAAGCTCTATCAACGCGGAGGCAGGCCTGGGCACCGCATCGCTGGCGGCAGTGTACGCTGGCCTCATCTTCTCGAACATATTCCTGCCTGTTGTTGTTATAAAGTAAGTTGTGCAGTTGATCAGAAAACTACTTTTCAAGCAGACGGACCTGGTATTTGACCAATTGCTTTTTCATAGGCTCCATCTAAGACGACACGATTGACACGGCTGTGTCGCGGGTTCAATTATCACACAGAATAAATATTTGTATAGCTTGCAGGTAAAAGTTTCGGAACTAGTTGTTTGTGTTTGTTGATTTAGTTTTTGTTTGGAAGCTTGATAGGCACAACCAGAAAAAACCGCCGGTCACCGCAGCTAGTTTGCTTTGACCTTTAGTAGTTTCATATTGGACCTCAACACAAAAGGTCGTAGTGGCAGTGCTTGGAAGAAACCTTTGTCTGGCAGTGTATGTCTTATGGCTGAAATGATGATGATGACCAGACTGTTAAGTGGAACCGTCTCATACCAGAATTTTATACTAAGAAAAACTTTAAGACCCCAAAATATAGTTTAATTACAAAGGTTTAGTCAGACATGCATTTAACCAATATTTTTATCTCAGACTAACCTAATCGTCCTTTTTTCAGATGGCTGGGCACGAAATGGGCGATATCTCTCTCCTTCCTCACGTACATGCCATACATAGCAGCACAGCTGTATCCCACATTCTACACGATGATCCCGGCAGGGCTCATCGTGGGTCTTGGCGGAGGACCACTGTGGTGCGCCAAGTGTACATACCTGTCTGTGGTGGGTTTTTTTACTAATTTATAAAGGGTATTAAAGTCGAAAGTTGCATGTTCTTTCCATAATTGTGATCTTTTTCTTGATCTGGACCATATAAGTTTTTTCCCAGCAATATATTTTGTTCAATGTTGCTTAGTTTTATAGGTGAAGCAAAAGTTTCAAGCGTCAGCATCATACTTAGGTGTTCCCTAGAGGGCTAATACCTAAGCGCTGGTTTTCAGCTTAACCCCTTAACTCCTGTTTATAATAAAAAAAAGAAAATATTTTGACATTGTTTTCATTGAATTCGGGGTGAGAGCCTGGTGATCCGTCACACAGGGTATCCCAGTATGGACTCCAGTCTCTCACAAAGGATCATGCTTAGCGCACTTTCGTTAATTTTATTCTATTCTATCTTGTGTACCTATTTACGTGAACCTTTGTGAAGAGTGAAATAAATAAAGATTATTATTATTATTCCATTTATTTATTGTACATATATATAAATTACATTTTTAAATATTAATATAAAAATACAAACATTTAAAAATATAAAAAATAAGTATTATTGTAAAATATCAAAAGACTTGTATTGTAGAGCGTTTAATTTTATCTTCAACTGTATCAAATGTATCAAACTGTACTGTATACTAACTGTATACTGTACTGTACTGTATCAAATGAAAATATATCGAATATTACTTACCGGACTGTCGAGCTCTAATAAAACTGTTCTCATTATTCTTACAGGTATCAGAAGCACACAGCGCGATATCCAAGATATCAGCTGAGGCGCTTCTGACGCGTTTCCTGGGCCTGTTCTTCATGATCTTCCAGATGAACCAAGTTTGGGGTAACCTCATCTCTTCATTGGGTAAGTGAACTCTAGATGGATTCTTATTGTAAGGACTAGATTTAGCACAATCATAGGCCTGCTGCCATTGTTATCTGAATGAATGAATGAATGAATGAATGATATATTTATGTGCAAGAATATAGGTAGCTAATATAAGTTCTTAAGATCTATGGGTTTCACTATATTCGGCGTTTCAGCCGTGCAAATACACACATCAAAAGTGTCTAGGGATCAACATGCCTAATCAATGTTAGGGATGTTGATCCCTAGACACTTTTGATGTGTATATTTGGATTGAAGGCCAACTCTAGTTATTTAAAAGCGTTCTAAGTTTATTCGCAATATCATCTTAGCGCTACATCTTTTTATACACATTATGGTATGCAATAAATGAATATGAATATGACAATCAATGTAGGCATTTGTGATCGACTTAGACTGAGATAAGGATGTGAACGTTCCTAATAGTACATGAACAGAATTGGGTAGATGACACTATTAACCAATAATTCCAAGACATAACTTCTATAAAGAAACACTTTATTTTGGCCCTGAAAACCTGATTAATTTTCAAATCACTGTAAAATTGGATTTTTAACTGCTTTCAAATTAATAAATAGTTAGTCAATTGAGTCTGCACAAAAGTGACGTCACAGTTGTGTTTTGTTATACAAAATCTATGGGAGAATCGCGTTTTGACAGATCATAAAAAGTACGTCAATTGATTGATGGTGTCATCTACCCTATTCCCCCCCTTAGCTTGATCCAGTTCGAAATACACAATTATCAGTGTATGAGGATATGATTGTAGTCTACGATCAGCCAGGAAGGGAAAGACGACATGCTACAAAAGTTCTTCCCATTCATTGTTTTCTTAAGAATTTTAACTACTTGTTCATATTATTGATGGAGTGAAGGCGTGAGTAGGTACTGATATAATTTTCTATTTTGTTTTCAGTTCTGTCTTCAGGCAACAATACTGCAGCTGTGACGTCAGTGAATGAGACAATGATTCCTATCTTATGTGGTGCCAGCTTCTTGCCCAGTGCCGATGCTGGCGAAGCCCTGCCGACGCAACCGCCGGAGAAGATACAGATGATATCAGGTAAGAATGGGACTGTACCTACAGGACAATTTTGTTATACTGTTATATTGTATTTTGCAGTAAGTAAACCATTTCTATGAGATCATTAAGTTAGCTATTTACGATGTTTAACAAAGTAACACAAATAAATTCAGTAATAGGTAAAAAATAAAATAAATGTTAAAAAATAAAACTCAAACTTCAATGTAACTAAAACGAATAACATGAAAACATTGTTATGAATTATATTTACCATAACAAATACGTGGTGTATTGGACATGCAAATTCATTATGTACAGTATTCGAGGTCATACATTTTTTGTCCAAAAACAAGAAACTAAGTACGACATGAGGATGAGGTCAACAACCTCTTTTTTAATGAGGGTATCCAATTTGTACTTGACAAATCTTTGAGATTTGGTTTATGTGTTTCAGGAATTTATCTCGCATGTATGGCTGGTGCAGCCCTCATTGTTGCCATTGGAGTGGATTCTATGAAAAGGTACATGTAGACCCCATCTCATTACAATCGCACCTTTTGAATTTAGATAACCTGTAATGCAAACTACGATAGTTAGTATTTTTGGGGTATTTTTTGGTAATTAACACCGCCAATCAATTGACGTACTTTTACGACCTGTCAAAACGCGATTCTCCCATAGATTTTGTAGGGCAATATTGAACTATGACGTCACTTATTTGCCAACTCAATTGACTAACTTTTTATTGATTTCAAAGCCACAAAAAAATCTAATGATTATAGTAAATTGAAAATTAATCGGGTTTTCGGGCTGAATTAATTAGGGTCTTGGAATTATTGATTAATGGTGTCAACTACCCAATTCAAAAGTGATTCCTTTAAAGGTTGTTTTAAGTCGTAAGTTAAATTTTAAGCATAATTTATCACTTCAACAATATTTACAAGAAAATAGAATTATTGAATCTTAATGGCCTTTACAGAAGGTAGTTTTAGCAAGAACCTACGACTAAACTTGAAAAAAAAAATTACAATATTGTTAACGGTTTCTACGCTGCATATGATCTTAATTTAAAATCTTGTCATAGATACGACTCAGGCCGCGCAGGGTCAGGCGGGGGGATGTCAGGCATGGCTCTTCTGGCTGTGACCCTGAAGCTGTTGATAGAGCCCACGCAACTGCTACTCGTCATCATCAACATCTTCATTGGACTGCAGCAGGCTTTCTTTGGAGCTGATTTTACCGCGGTAAGAGTCAAGCCATCATGAGGAGTACAATTAACAAGGATTGGTGACCACAAGGGAACTTGAATGCAACTCTTGTGGACCTAACAATTCAAAATAGCCTGTAAAATATGGTCTAATTGAAATAAATGTTTTGACTTTGACCAACAAATCGCTTTACTTATAGGTCAATTCTCAAATAATACAATTTGCTATGCTATGTTTGCAGGCGTTCGTGTCGTGCGCGGTCGGTACTGGGTCGGTAGGCTTCGTTATGATGACCTATGGACTATCTGACGCTATTGGATGCGTCATCACTGGGTATTTAGCGAAGGTAAGGAAAAGTGGACATAAGACGTGTCCTCAATTCGGGGATCGGGGAAGGCACGTACGCTTCCTGGATCCCCGGCGTAAGTGTGGGAAGGAAATACCAGGTTGGATTTTAGTCAGCAAGCGTCTGACAGACCGCTGCGTGGTGGGAGACATGTAAGAGGATTTTCCTACCCGGAGCAAGAAAAAAAAGCACATATGACGTATACCTGAGCTTTATTTAACAGCAATATTGTAATTACGTAACATATCAGCCACAACAATAATGACATTATTGTTGGACTTTTGCTAACCCTCCTTTTCTGATTTATTTGCTTAAAAATACTTTAACACTAAGAATTTATCCTGTATCGTCGGTGCGTTTACAAATATATAAACTACTGCTAGTAGGTCATGCTAATATTTGTTCCGTTCGGGAATCACACCAAAGACACGCAGTGCATCAGCTAATCGCTCAGCCTTTGCGCCAACAGTGCCGTCAACTACTTTTATACCAGCAATAGGAATTGGACTCTAACTCATTACCACAGAATCCCTTTTCCTAATACTGTTGTTTGGTAATCCTCAGTTGACAGGGCGTCTCCCCCTGATCTGCAGCGCAACAATAGTCCAAGCGGCGTTGTTCACCGCAGTCCTGACGTGGCGGCCTCACGCTGGAGAAGGCTATGTGCTGTACATCATAGCAGTGCTGTGGGGCCTCTGTGACTCCATATGGATCGTGCAGATAAATGGTAAGTGGTCTGCCTCTGAAATATATTATTACTCTGTATTTTCGCTAAGGCCGATAATGACCTCATATCAATAGTACCATCATTTGAAACCATTAATTTAGTTTATTTAAGTTTTCTCTAATATGAGGATTGAGCATGGCTTTACTGGTCGATTTTGGTCCTTTGTCACCAATAAACATGCACACTAGCACAAATTCAATATTTGGATTTCGTATAATTGCATTTATTGGTAATCCTTAAACATATTAATGCAAATGTTTAGGTTCATTTGTTCAGCCATTTTTATCGCCCACATCTCATTTGCGACGTGGTTTTACTCAAGTTATAAAACATAATTAACAATAGTCAGTTAACTTTTATCTAAAGATTGAATATGATAGTTTGACATACGAGTACTTTCTATACCAATATATCACAGATAAGTTATTTCATAATTGAAGAATCCTAACAAATGTATCTCTTCTTACAGCATACTACGGTATCCTGTTCCCTGGCAGAGAAGAAGCAGCATTCTCCAACTTCAGACTCTGGGAGTCAGTTGGCTACATCATTGCTTACATCATGTCTCCGTACCTTAGGACCAGTGCGAAGACCTACTTGATCTTCGGCATGATGATCGTAGGAGTGTCATGCTACTTCATAGTGGAGTACCAACAGTACAAAATAAAAAGGAGACTCCAGAACAAAAAGAAGGACCTGTGTTATATTAGTGAAACTAAAGGTTGTGACAATATTGCCTTTCAAACTGTGGAGTGATTTCTTAACAATTTTTATTCTTTGGAAAATAGACTAATCCGATATGCTGTGATAATGAAGAGTGATCAGTAAACAGTTATCATATAACCAATAATTCCAAGACACGACTTCTTTAAAAAAACACAATATTTTAGACCTGAAAATCAGATATATTTTTTTATTTACCATAAAATTTAGTTTTTTTTAATATGACATAAAAAAAAAATTGAGTTGGTAAATAAGTGCTGTCACAGGTTCCTATCGCCATACAAAATTGACAGATACAGTATGTCAATTGATAACTAAGACACAATTTAAAATAAGGGCTGATTTTTCAAGAGTCACATAACTTTTATCCAAAGAATAAATATGACAGTTCGACATAATATATTTTCTATACAAAAGCTGTCAAATCGCCATATTTATATCTCCGTTAAGAGATCTGACGATTGAAAAGTTAGCCCTAAAATGCTTTATTTTATAAGATTTTTTCGCGAATTTGGGTTGTGTGCATGCCCACCGTGCCTGCAACGGTAAATCCGCGCATGCGTAGACATGTACTGTCAAGCGATGATGACTGTCAAGCGCCTACAAAATATTTTGAAGCAAATGTTTGTTTTGAAGACTTGTATAGACCATGTTTGTTCCTTAGATTATATTTATATAATCTAAGGTTTGTTCGTTATATTAATTGGAGTTAGAACAGTTTTAAGTATACTTTTCTTTGCTATTCATTCTAAAATAATGTAAAGCATTAAATATAAATTGTACATATTTTTTTAGCATACTTGTATCAATTTTTTTATCTAGGACCATTAATGTATTATATAGTCTCTAGAAGTATAACCTGTATAACAAATAGGTACGTAAATAATGGATGACCTAATGTTTGTTAAGTTTAAAATAAATAATTGTGATAATAATTTATAATATAATAGAAAAAATGATTTGTATTTATTGTTTTTTAATGATAACCCCATATTTTTTTAATGCCTACATTTAAAATGCACCGTGCCTTTGTAGTAGAGATCACAATGTGTATAGATATTCGATATACACCTCCAGTCAAAATCCCTTGAGTATATATAATATTCTTCGCTATCAAAAAAATCGCTATTCGAAGAACATAATGTGAAGAATTTATTTCTTAGTTATGACCACGTTTGCATACTAGGAAATACTATAACCCGTGGTGCTTTAAACCAGTTATTATTTATATTACTATGTGCACTGTGCTTATGTAATAAACGTGGGTAGGTTTTGTCACTGTCGTGGTTGTCGATACAAGTACAGGTATACTTATGTTAGTTACTTTAGCTAGGCATAGATACTTGGTTATATTAAAGTCTTTATTACAGTTATGGAAAACATGTGTGTTTTCAATGTCGTTGGTTGTACGAGTTACGATACGATACAATTCTAATCGATATTCAAAGATCGGATATAGCTCATTCTACATTAAAAAAGAAAATAATATTTTTGAAAGTAATAAGAATAGAATAGACAGTGTGTATAAAAAATCTAAAACCGACGGCGACAAGGAATTGAAATAAAACTGTTTTTTCGTACCACTTGCTCAAAAAAGTGACATTCTATCTTTATTCCATAGTCTAAGCATTCTATGCCACAAAAAGCGAACATAACAATAGTCATTTTTAATCTGTTAAAAACAGGGAAAGAAAATTGTACTGAATTTCTTTCATCCTCTAGGGAGAGAATGTGATTTAAATTTGGAATACTTACCGAAATTTATACTGCACTACATCTGTGTTTACACCATTGAGTTTGTATATAAAGCATTATACATCTTTTTAAAAAAGGAATACGCATTTATTATGCAGTTATGATTATTAAATAAAATTACGAAAACCGACGAGGCCGTATGAGCTTGATGCGTTTGCTTTTCCGACAAAAAAATATTAGTCTAGGATTTTGCCGCGTTTTTGTTTTCTTCAAATACATAAACGTTAAGTTTATTTTAATTTATTTTTATAAATAACTTAATATTCTAAAATGCATATCTCATATTATTATTGTGTTAATTTTTTCGCAAATGGTACAAAAAGTAGAGTATTTTCCTCGGTGATAAAGCTGTCTTAGTCTTGGGTGAACTTAAATCCCTCGCTACACTCAGGACTCGCCTTAAATCCCTCGCTTCGCTCGTGATTTAAGTTTTTAACACCCTCGCTACGCTCGGGAGTAAACCTCGAGTCCTTCGTTACGCTCGCGATTTAAATCGTCACCCGCGACAGAAGACACTGCTTTATCCCCTTGGTTAATAATCTACTATTACAACTTAAGATAGAATAGAATTTTTTACTAATTTTTTTTTGTAGGTACTGTAAGTGTAATTTAAAAAAAAATATTTAACATGAAATGCTTTTTAATTTCCCCGTGAACACACAACATTATTCTGGCGTACCCACTGCACCAATGAACCCAATACAGAGTAGGAACCCATTATAACCTAACAATGGAAACACGCCAAATCCTTCGTACAGCTGCACAGGCTCTCAAACTCCATTTACTTAGTTAGGCACCTATTATCTTGTGGTTCGGACACACTGTTCAGTCACCTATGCGGTTACGGCCACACAAAACAATAGCTGGCTGATCATAAAATAAAAATAAAATGTTGTGAAAAAAGAAACAACACTGGCTGAATACAAAAAATATTTTTAATCTGTGACATTTTTGTGCAAAATTGGCGGGCATCACGAAAAAATAAACAAATGAAAGTCTATAATAATAGATGTTGATTTTTAGTTTAATTTATAAAAATAGTGTGTTTTGATTATTGTAAAGTGAATAGCTTATCGTTTTAACGGTATTGCAGAATATATTTAGTTACGAAGTTCAAAATTAAATCTCAAAATATTTTGTGCGGAGGGTTAAAATCAAGTTTCGAAACTTAACGAAGGAAGTTTTTATTCATAGTTGAAAGGTGAGTTTTAATTTTTATTTCATTACAAAAATCATAAATAAAAATAATCATTTATTCAATAATAAATTATCCTGGATATTTTTAGTTGGAACGTTCGTTTAAAATATCCATTAACAATAAAGATATTGCCAATTACGTGTAAAATATTAGTAGAACAAAAACTAGGAAATACAATATCTGGCGTTAAATGTCGAAGGTTGTATCTAGTCCTAGTTTATAGCTAGAGTTAAACACATAGGTAATATTGAAAGATTTATTCAGATAAATTAAAATCAAGGTAGGTACTCACTCAATACACTTAGTAAAGCGATATTTTTTTTACAATATGAAGATGTCTATTTTAATAAGTTAGTTTCGATTCCAAGATACAGGTATCTACCTATTTTAGGGATCAGCTTCTATCTTAAATGTTGCATTACAAATTCTATTGTATTAGCCTTATAAAGTAGGTACTAATTCTTATTCTTATCAATTAATCAGATATTTGCTATCAGTTTTTCCGATTCTCAGTCTAATAATTCATAGTGCATTCACGATCTGATTTTTTTTTCGTTTGGAGATAAATAGCGTAGCAAAAGCTCGAGTCACCTGACTTTTGAAAACTTTTCTAACTAGCGAAAGGTGGGTGTAGGTATCAGGTGTACCATGTATTAATAGTAATCTATAGTAAATACTTAGGCTGGACCCTTTGCGGACCTGTAATCAATCATATCAAGGTCTTTTATTTTCATTGCGTTTACATTAAAACTACCTTATTCGGGTAGGTGCAGTTCTAGATATGAAAGGTAGAGAGGTAATGATAAGAGCTAATTCGAATTTTTTGGACATACATCGGGAATTTTTAGTTATTGACTGCATCGTTGGTCTCATTGTCGCAAGCACGATAATTTGGGGGTTTCGATTCCCAGGTCTGGCAGTGTTTTTATACTAGGAATTTCTTTAAATTTTAATAACAGCTCATCACGTGTCGGCGTTCGTCATGTGCCTAATCTGGTCATGTAGTATTGCCATCCCATCAGACTATGAGAATAAAGGCAGAAACAGACTTATAACACGCTACACCATCCCACGCGTGCTTATTGGCCAAAAGACAAAGAGTAATTTCACGAGATGAAATGTGGCCAATAAGTACGCTTCACTGACGTGGCGTGGAGTAGGGTATTATAAGTCTGTTTCCGTCTTTAGGGAATAGCAAAATGTGATGTTTGATTGATTGTGTTGTGATACCCTTTATGGAAATACAATAGCGTGTAGCTAAATTAATTATTACCGCATAGATGCAAGAATACTAACGTCACCAGTTTATGATTTCTGTGTGGTTTATGTTTATTATCTATTCTACTTATAATAATTATATTCAGTCGTGTGAACCTAGCTGGTTGGGTAAATAGTCTAGCTAAAATGTATTTTAAAAAAATAAGCGTTTTAAACATACGAACATATACACTAACATACACAAATAGCCAGACCCGGAAAGACTATCTGGGGGCTTAGACAAAGTAACAATTTCAAAACGATAACGAAGTTAAAAAAGACTAAAATGTATGGGATTGACATAAGCCGCGTTAAGTCACGTGGACATGAAGCAAGACATGACAACTACTTACAAGCAAGTCAGAGACGATGACGAATTTAGATATCGCTACAAAGCGATGTTACTTTGTCTAAGGACCCTGTAGACTATGCAATATGTTCCGTGTGGAAATCGAACTCGCTACATGCAGCGCAGCAGCCACTCGCTCAGTCTGACTAACATTCCCGTCGAAAGATTTACTCCGATATTTACATAAACTAAAATACCTGCATATATCTTCCATTTCCCAAGTATAGGTGTGTAGTTTTTTGTATAATGGAGCCTAATTTTGATAGAGGCCGCGAGTGAAATAATTGCACCTACATAAATAAATTACTTTTGTCACAATGTAGTGAATGAAGTGTTTTGTAATGTCATTGTGATTGAGACCGTAACCTGTGCCTATCACTCTGACAGTCAAGGACATAATTGTTCCGTAAAGCAGGGGTTCGCAATCGTTTTTATACCAAGACACCCGTTTCTGGTTGTACCTAATTTCTTGCTATAAGAAGATATTTGTGTGTAGGGCTAACAGACATTAAGGGCCTCAGCACACGGCGTATTTTAAACGCTCAGACGACTCGCGTTTAAATCGGTATCTACGGCGCAGACAACGCGTGTTCTTGAAATTGTTTTGAAACGCGAGTCGTCTGCGCGTTTAAAATACGCCGTGTGCTGAGGCCCTAAGATTTACATTTATTTAAAGAAAACTACAAAGATAATAAACCTAGTTATTAGAAAATATAACAGAATAAAGATTGTACAATCAACGCGACTGTGCCTTACCGTCGCTTCGTCGCCCCGCGCCCTCAGGATAGCTCTACGAGACGCCTTAGAGCGTTGCGAGCACAGTTTGGGAGCCACTGCCGTAGAGTGACACTATTATAGCAGCCTACTATGTGGAGCATATTATGTCATGAACTAGAAACAATATAACTTTTCAGTTCTTTAGTAAATAAGGTACATTATTCAATGTTTACCGAAATCGACAGACTTTTGTAACTGTTTGAGTCGATGTTTATTCATTTGTGTACCTATCATGAGTCAATTACCTACATATATGAACCTGTTATTCTATTAAGAAATGTATAGGTCATAGAAATAATTTTACTTCTTTGTTTCGTTTCAAAAAGTAATGTGTCTATATTACTTTATCTACAAGATTTTTGTCTTGGATTTTAGGCTTTAATTGTTCTCTTTCGCAGTTGTATTGTAAGAAAAATAAACATTCTTTGGCTACGCATAAAAAATAATCTAAAAATATGCACCCATAACTAATCAAATTAGTTTTCGTTTCATTAAGAATTACGTGAAAAACGGCGTACCGTTTTGTTTTTGTGACAATCCCTTTATTTTTTTTACTAACGTGCTAAAACTAAAAAACCTCGTTATTTGCTTAAATGAATAGGTACTTACGCCAAACATTAAAAAAACATAATACCTCGTAAGTTTTTTTCATTCTTGTTTATACGCATACTAGTTTTTGCCCGAACCTTTGTTCGCGTTTTGTGTGTGGCATGTTGTGTTCGAATTTTTATTGCGGATCCCTACATTTTTGATAATGAATGATGGCGTTTAACACTCAGGGATAACACAGCTTCGAATTAGTGAAAGAATTTTTAGAAACGGATCTCTATTTCCGGAGAGTAGCGCAAATAAACTGTACCTCATGACTTGTAACATTTATGCATATTATAGGTATGTATTACCTGTATTCAGCAAATAAATAAATAAACTCTTCAACTTTATAATATTATAATTAATACACTATAGAGTAATTTGTACCTAATTGCTTTAATTATACGGTGTATAATTTTTAATAATATTGTATTGTTATATTGTTTACTTCTTTAATCAGTATATTTATTACCTTCGTTCATTACTATGATGAAGTTATCTACTTGATCAATGTTGTATGGCAAAATAACTAACGAGTGTTGGTAAACCGTTAATTGGTAGGTCAAAGCCATACACAATGGGTACGTATCTTAACAATTAGCGAAAACGTAACAATTAGGTGCATTTGGGAAAAACTCTTTACTTCTGCGTCTGTATTTATGAACGCATTCGACCCTAATCTTTACAAAGTTAGAGTGAACAGGCTTCTTCTGGGTAAGCTCTGCTGCCCTACCATGAACTCTTATTGCGATCCAAAAAACTGAATTGTTCTTCAAATAAGTCAATATAACGCATCAATTTATGTCATTTATTGACGTATTTTCTCTTATCGCGATCCAAAAACTGAACTGTTCTTCAAATACGTCAATATAACGCATAAATTGATGCGTTATATTGACTTATTTGAAGAACAATTCAGTTTTTTGGATCGCAATAAGAGTTCATGGTAGGGCAGCAGTCCATCGTAGACTTTGTTTCTGTCACCCCTGTCTAGACGTAGAGTCAGGAACATGATAGACAATATTCAAACAAACTAAATAAAGGCTAGAACTATAATGATGATGCAAGCAAACGTGTACTTAAATAGTCTAATTTACTTTTTTTTAAGAAGGATAGGTAATGCATTATCTGGATGGGATAAATGGCATTTGTGTGTATTTTAGCATGTTCTGAAGGCCAATTCTCGTTATTAAAAACGATCAAAATCTAATCGCAATCTGATCTCAGCGACAATCAATTTCGAAATTGTGTCAAAAATGTAGTTGTTCCTGATAAAAAAAGATCATATATACACATACTTGTTTGTCATCAACCTGCTTCACCAAAACCCAATCAAAAAGTTGAGTTATTAACCAAGTGAAACAGAAGAGCAATTCTACTAATTAAAATCATTTAAATCTAGTCGCAATCTGATCTAAGTGACAATCAATGCCGAAAAAAAATATTTAAAGAAGATTTACTTTTGACAGATTAAGATTAGGCTGCAATGTTTGCTAACAGGTAGTAGAATTACCCACCAGTCATGGGTGCAAAACTTAATTAACTTAATGAATAAGATCTAATAAGCATGATATTATCCTTAAGTACGATCCTGTTGCCAACAACAATACAAGAAATAACTACCTATTCAAATTGATTAATCATAATCGATACTGTGTTCATAATTGATAGTATTCTGTGCAAAGTATTAAAATCAATACACGATCGCAAGGTCTATAAAAACTACGGTGATAAATAGTTAATATCGTAGGCAGTTGACGTTTACAGCGCATTTAATTATAGGCAACTAGTTTTTGCCTGCGACTTCCTCTGCGTCAATGTGAGTTATCACGGATTGTGGCCAAGTAGCGAATTAAAAAGTAACCTATGTCTTTTCTTGGGGTTCAAGCTTAGTCTGTACCAAATTTCATCAAAATCGGTCCAGTAGTTCTGGCGTAAGTGTTTTATAAACAAACTTACTTCGCATTTATAATAGTAATATGGATTTTATCAGCAAAAAGTGGTGGCAATATTAACAATCAGTCATTTTAACAGGTCCATATTGTAGCTCCGTTTTAATGTTATTTAATATCAATTAAATTGAGATACGGCTGTTTAAGTTACTCATATAAATCTAATAAATAACTAAAGGTTTATTTATTTGTCTGATCACATTTAAAGGCAGTTGATAAGCCAATAGGAAATAGGCAGTACCTAAATACGATTTTTTATGAATATTATAGTTTTGAAATTTTGTTGTCATTCCTGATGTAACCCATAGTTTCAAAGCTTTTAAAACTTTTGCTACTCGGCAAATTAAAGCCAGCCAATTGCTTATTATTATGTATTCTGATTGTATCGAACTATTAGCCATAACTGATATACCTATTATAATCAAGAACCCTAAGTAGGAGCGGGGTTTCGTGCTGTTAATTTTATACGAGTATTGTTAAATTGTACCCCATAACAAAATGGTTTATGGATTCAGTTAACGATTTTCCGCTATATACTTTATGTTCTGCATAACAATTTAAGAAATCGACATGGTTGTCGTATTGTTGCGTAATCAAATCTACACACATAGAATTATGATGCCTAGTCAAAGGTATTTTTTATTGATGGTGTCAATTGAATCTGTTAAAAATCCACAGGATGTTTGAAGAAGCTCTAAAATAAACAAACTCTATTAAGTTCCATTTACATCATGAGTTTTGTTATCAAATATAATTAAATTATGTAAATACTCTTTGATTTGTGTACCGAGTAATACCTAGTAGTTGCATAGGTACCTACGTAATTACAACAGCTTTGAGTATTTTAGTAAATCCCACCGTCGGCTATCATACGAGGATCTTTTACAGTCGTTACGGGTCGTCAGAAGCCCAAAAGTCTGGCAACAAGCCTTACCAAGGGATATTACCCAGTTGCTGAGTTGTGAAGGTCAGATTGGCAGTTGCTCCATGTAAAATTCTGATATTCAGCTGCATCCCGTAAGACTGGAAGCCGACCTCAACATAGTCGGGAATATGCAGATTGATTGACTAAGTAATTTACTTAATTAATTAAGTATTATTTAATCGTTTACTGTTTCGTTTTTTGGCATGGATGTATCATGCCTAAGTGTAAGTATAAATATCAAGTATCTATTTAAGATACAATTAAAGCTTTGATTTATTTAGTTCGTGCCAACAATTGACCTTAAATGTGTACAGGCAGGCCAAGGTTACGAAGCTTATATTGTATCCGTGCGAATATATGTATTTATAACGAGAATTTGTTTTATTTAACCTAGTCTTTTAATTGTGACACAGATTTTATAAAAAAATTAATCGTTTGTTGCAAATATTTAGTAATCTTGTAGGTAGGTAGTCAATTCTATGATTCAAGTATGATTTACAATACGGCCGACGTATCTTGGCGGCTCTGAAGTTAGCCGATTGCTGCGCAGTAAAAAAATTCGTTTCTATAAGATCCATTGCGCAGCCAAACAGCTAACTTCATACCGCCAAGATACGTCGGCCGTACTATACAAACGACTAATAGGCATAAATCGTTTAGCAACTTGATGTTGTACATAAGTTACTAATTTCGATCTATCGGGTAGATCCGGCAATTATAACTAATTATAAGAAAAATAGTAGCTACATTAGTACCTAGTAGTCTTAGGTAGCAATCAGTATACCTGGCTTCCGACTTATGGTAGCAGGAGAAACCGTCGGTAAGAGTCCGTTATAACCCGCCGTTTTCATCAGACGGAGGGTATCCATAAGGATTTCCACACGAAAAAGAAAGTTAGACTCAGTAAAAATGTGGATGGTTCTCCATATTAAAGGTGGTTTTACAAATTGGTGTAGAACTGAATGATTTGATAGAAAAGGATTCAATATATTATGTGTTACTTACATCTTCAACACCTACGGGTGAAACGGTACTTCTTTCTAGCCAGTAAGTTACGCATTACGTTTTAATGACATTCATTGACATCATTAAAGTTCATACTACTATAAAAAAGCGGAAAGACCTCATAGGGCACTAAAAATTCTACTCATGTTTCTATTTCCCAAACTCAAAATGAATACCTACATCCGGCCTAAGTATTGCGCTTGCGCATAAATTAAACTATTTCGTTTCTTTTTGACTTGTATAAAGACAAGAGTTTTTGGCAGGTCAGAAACCAGTCTGAACAAAATTAAATATCTAGAATAAAAAATGTCAAAAATACACTAAAGAGTATTTTCTTTACTATTATCGACTAGTTAGGCTATTAATTTATAACATCGATTGATAGGCAATAAGCTATATTTTGTTTCAGTCGTTTGTGCACGTAAACCGGTTTGCTCCAGTAGTATCGAGTTACAATCAGTTAATTCCGATATCCTTGAATGTAAATTAGGAGAAGGGAGTGTTCCGCACGTATTGTGAATTGTGTTACTGTTTTAAATGGGATAAATAAATTGAGTTAACTTATTGATATGACATGGCGGCCTATGTCGCTGTGCCGACACATCTAACACGGTTTTGTTAGATGTCTCATTTAATCTCGAGAAAGTAAATATAAAGTACGGAACTTAGGTAAACAGCATATGCTTGGCATTAACTGTTGCTAAAAAGATAATAAAAAGATTGATACCTACGGATTGAAACGCAACGTACTTAGTTACTTTCCACAAAATGGAGAGTAGAATATAAATTATTTTTTTGCATTTCATTATGTGTGTATTAAAGATGTTTAAATTGTAATTAAATTCATGTTTAAAGTGTAGTCAAATTGGTAGCACGACTTAATTCGCAATCGATAGGAACTACTCTAGTAATATTGGAAAAAATCTACTAGTAATATTGAAAAAACTAACAGATCGTGTTCGAAACACCACCCTGCGCTCCAAAACACAGATCATTGACGTGGTTCAAAAGGCTGCCCAGCAAAATGGGACTGGGCTGGACACGTCTGCCGCATGTCGAACAATCTATGGGCCCGTAGAGCCCAAGATTGGTGTCCCGAAACGGCCAGACGGGGACGCGGCAGACCAAGAAGGAGATGGCGGGACGACTTGGTGGGCTTCCTTGAGAATTGGCAAGACGTAGCGCAAAATCGCGAGAAATGGAAGGAATGGAGGGAGGCCTTTGCCCAGCAGTGGGACAGTACAGGCTAGTTATAATAATAATATAGTCAGATTCACGAGGGATTGTATTGTAATTGTAGTAACTTAACGAGAGTGAAAAAGCCACGCGGGCAAAGTCGCGGGCAGAAGCTAGTAATCTTTATAAAACTCGTAACAACGAATAAATAAGTCGATATAACTATACGTTTCAGATCAATCCACTACAATGCCAGAAACAACAGTTGTCTTCGGCACCAACGAAAAATGGCGAATCAACCGGAACATCCTAGTGCTAGGGTTTGCTTTCATGGTGCACTTCACAGCTTTCCACGGGACTGCCAACCTTCAGAGTTCCGTGAACAGTGATGCCGGTGCAGGCGCCTTTACCCTCGCAGCCATATACTTCTCACTTATAGTGTCGAATATACTACTGCCAGCTGTGGTTATCAAGTAAGTTGTGCTTTACACCATTTCAAAAAACACAAGGATAAGCAAGATATTTAGGGCAGTTCTTAATCAAAACTGCTCAAGCATAATTATTATTGCTGTTCGGTCTCTGACTCTTATGCAGATTTCAATGCTCATTCAATGTTATAAGATTCCATGGTTACTTTTTAGATTTACGACATTATTACTTGTGTTTGCATAAAATCAAAAAATGGCCGAGTTTTATGGAACAAATAGCCATAAAAACGCCAGCCATGAAAACGATTTTGTGGGGCATCGTCCTTACGTTAAGATTTTTATAAACTTTGATTTAAATAAATAAATAAAATAATAATAATAACAAACTGGGGCCGCAGTCTGAAAAAGGTGGCGGTTTTCAAGTTCTCTCACTCGTTCGCTATATTGTGCAAGTGAAACGGCAAGATAAGCTCATTTGTTTGGCCGCCATTTATTTAATGTGACTGACAACCGTGATGATCGATTGTCTATCGAGTCCTAGAGCGTCTTATTAACATAAATCTAAGGGTTTATTTTTCCGATTAAATTATTTGTTAGAATACAAATTCTGTTCCATTTTTTAATACATCTAGTGAATAGTGTCTTTTCTTTAAAACAGACCATTACACTATCATACACACACACACTTACTTCTTAAATGTGATATAATAAAGAATCGGTTTTTCAATAAATTCATTTCTTAACAGATGGCTGGGCTGCAAATGGGCTGTGGCAATATCTTTCATAGCGTACATGCCGTTCATCGCGGCACAGTTCTACCCCAAGCTGTACACCCTGGTGCCAGCTGGCATGATGGTGGGGTTCGGTGGGGGACCGCTCTGGTGTGCCAAGTGCACATACTTGTCTGTGGTAAGATATTTTGTGGAGCTGTTCTCTTTGCAGACAGGTCATGTTGTGTGCTCCTATTGTAGAATAACCGGTCTACTCTTGTAAGAATCACTTTCGGTGAATTTAGGTGAAGTGGCCTGCCAACTGAAGGAGCCCGCCAATTAATGGCATTCCAATCAGAATGCCATTAATTGGCAAAGGAACGCAAAGGGCAGTACGAGGAACACGGAACCACAATCCACGGAATCTGACAATCCCTTTCGCTGCGCCCAGAGCGGATGAAGTCATTTGATGATTTCTCATCCTTAAAAAAAAGGGTTAGTTGATGTCGGTTTCACGCTACGTAGGCACACGAAGTTATTTAGCTAGTATTCAGCATTTAGACACACGGCAGTGTTTTAGCCAAGTTTGGTTTCTAGAATACGGTTTATAATAAACTGTTTCTATTTAAAGCCGTATAATTCTATCGAATATACTGGTTAACTGCCTCCATGTATGAAGATACTGAATATGTATGAATATACTTCCTAATTTTTTTAATACACACATAATACTTATTTGATATATTACAAAAACACTATGCGTAATGTTTTTGTGTCTTATTCTACGTTACGACTGCCATTCAAAATTAAGCTAGAAATTAACATAATATACCTATTTATATACCTACGGAAGTACATATTTTTTTACAATATGACTTCACGCATGCTTCAAGAATATTAATAGCTTCATAGAAACCCTTTGATACTGCTTAATTAGATTATTTGGTACCACCCGTATTTTGTAATATGCCAGTCTGATATAGACTTTCGGAGATAGACAATAGAACTCCTCAATGACAAATAGTACACGTAGGTACTGGTAACCAATATAACTCAGTAACATCGCCATAGTAATAAAAATATGGGCTTGCGGACGGCGAGTAATGGGTAGCTCACCGTCCGATTAAGGACCATGCCCGGGTCGACGGCGCGTTCTGTTCGCGCGCGCCTCAAAGAGCTGTCAGCACAGGGACGGGGCCCCAACGGGGCCAAACGCCTGCCGGGGTAATTAACAGGATACCGTGGCCCCGGAACGTAAAGGGCAACAGAAGGAATAGGGTGGTTTTTTAGTCAGTAAAAGCCTGACAGTCCCTTTCGCCCCACCCAGGGCGGAAAGACTCATTCGAAGATTTTTACCACCTTAAAAAAATAGTAATAAAATAACATTATTCCAAGACCTTTTCATTGATATATTATGTCCCAAATATGTTTGCTGATTTTTGATTTTATGATCCCTAGCGCTTATCGCCCTTTCAACTGTCAACTGTACCTATGCGGTACAAAAGTAAACGCTCCAAATGTCAACTGTACCGCATAGGTACAAAACTTGATTCAACGCGAACGGCCGCCATTGGACGATGATATTTTACGTTTATTTTACTTGTTAAAGTCAAAGTCAAAGTCAAGACTTAATTTCTATTCAGTAGCTTGACAGACGACGGGCTTATTCAGAACCAGAACATACTTTTGTTGCATAAAGTTTAACTAAACAAATAATAACTATAACGACTTCACAAATCAATAGAAGAAGTTTTTAAGAAGTTTCTTTCGTTAATAAGATGAATCTAATTTTAAACTTCATCTGATGAAGGAGTATTATATTACAGGTAGCCGAGCCGTACGCCAAGCTGTCAGGGGTGTCAGCTGAAGTGCTGGTTGTGAGGTTCTTTGGACTATTCTTCATGTTCTACCAGATGGCGCAGATCTGGGGAAACCTAATTTCGTCAGCCAGTAAGTTACTTACTTCAGCTGAGGGGTGGCAAACTAGTATTTTTTCAGTAGAACAAAAATGAGTCTGTCATGATGGTGGGTATTAGCTTAGACGGTGTTTTGTTTTCAATCACTATTGACTATAGAAAACTATTGAAGCTACGGTTTTCATCCCCTATGGCTCAATTGCGAAAATCTTAACTCAGAGTTACTTGCTAACTCGAGGTTAAGTTACAAATTATAGACATGACATTTTGTAAAACTTCGTGTTATTAACTAATTTAGATTTTCTGAGTAAATCTTTTGGCGCAAGTGGGCCTAAGTATCGTAAGTTTGTAGATGTAGCAAGAACTTCCCTTTCTACTTCTTCTTATAGTCAAATTAGTCTTCTTTTAGTTAAATTTGGGTCAATCATCGGTCCCCTTACAAATAGCGCTTATTTCTGGAACTACTGTTGAATATAAGCTACGTTATCCCTGCGGGCTGTAGGCAATATTTTATTATTATTTATTTAATTTACAACTGTTAAACTAATTATAGTAAATCAATCTGAAAAACGTAGTTACATAAATGCAATGCAAAACATGTGCTTCAACGAAACATGAAAAACATGGTAAAAAAAGGTTTAAAAAGAAATAAAATGAAAGAAAACATGGTACGAAGAATTATACACTTATACCTTATACCTATTAAATATGCATTCATCTCGCAGTAAAAAAAGTTAGGGACGCATAAGATTAAATAGGGATTCCTATGAAAATTCGCGCGGACGAAGTCGCGGCCAAAAAGCTAATAAATAATAAACAAATAAACAATGAACATAATCATACCACAAAACAAGGTCACAGCAATTCCGGACCCACTTCCTTCAAAGACAACTGTCAAGTGAAAGTTAAGCTAAAATTCACGACTGGAGCGACCTTGTAACTTTAATAGTGCAATGCTGATCAAATTGTGATAAGAGTAGGAAGTAAGCCAGTGAATATTGTAAGGACTTAGGAAGTAGATTTCAGACTTGTGTTGATTTTTAATTGGTTAATTAACATAACATCACGCCTGTACTCCTCGAATGGTTAGGCAGAGGTGTACCCATTAGTACAGCCACATTTCGCCAGTTAAGTTTAGGTCCCTTGTAATAGGGGGGGGGGGAGTCAATTGCTATCAACCGGGCATAAATCCAGACTCCGAGGCTGTTACTGAGAAATTCCTAATGGAAAAACACAATAACACTTTGCCCGACCTGGGAATAGAACCCAAGAGTTCAAGCTCAGCAGTCGCAGTAACTTTAGTGTAATATCATTGATATCACAAGTAAATGTAAACAAATACTGTACTAACAAACCGTACTACTAACATCTGTTTTTGGAAAAACTTTCCAGTTCTATCATCCACCCTGGGCGATGCACCAAAACTTTTGAACGAGACAACTGCCAGCCTTCCTGCTCTACTCAGCAACATCACCAGTTCTCCTACTGTGGACTTTGGAGCTACCTGTGGAGTCAACTTCTGCAGTGCCAGTGCTTCCCATGTATGTGTCTTTAGTCATCATCATCATCATATCAGCCGTAGAACGTCCACTGCTGAATATGTCACGGGACGTCTTAACAGGATACCGTGGCCCCGGAACGCAAAGGGCTACAGAAGGAACAGGGTGGTTTTTTAGTCAGTAAAAGTCTGACAGTCCCTTCCGCCCCACCCAGGGCCGAAGGAGTCATTTGATGATTTTTACAACTCCAACAAAAAAGGCCTCCCCTATAGATTTCTAATAGGACTAGTTGGAAGCAGTGTCTTTAGTGTACTTCTATAATTTACAGCGGTAAAGGTCCCCTTAACGAGTAAGTCTAAACATGTCTTAACATCACGCCTGTAATCCCCGAAGGTTTAGGCAGAGGTGTACCCATTAGTACACCCACATTTCGCCAGTTATGTTTTTAAGTTCCGTGTAATAGGGGGCGAGCCTATTGTTATTAATCGGGCACAAATTCAGACTTCGAGGCTGCTACTGAGAAATTCCTGGTGGAAAAACCCAATAACACTTTGGCCGACGCATGCTCAGTCCAAAAGGCAGTCCAAAAGAAATTAGTTTTTTGTTGTTCTTGATTCAACCATGTTGTTTCCAGGGTAACTCGAACCTGGAGCCGCCGTCAGCGCTAAAGATCCAGGTGATAGCGGGCGTGTTCCTCGCGTGTATGGCCGCCGCTGTACTGCTGGTCTCTGTGGGCGTCGACTCGCTTACCAGGTTACCAAACTACCTGACCGTAGTTAAAAACAGAGGTTAACTGTTGACCACGAAGTTGTTATCACATAAACGAAAGAAAATTTTTGCTACGAACATTTCTTCAGAACACATTTAGGGGCCGTCTCCACGAGCGAGAGAATTGCGGCGATATTATCGTCGTGCCACGTATTTGCACTCATCGCATCGCCGCGATGAACATCGCCTTTCTAAGAGAGTGTATAGAAATAGAAATACGTGGCACCTTCCGTGAATCCTTACAGGATCACTCGTGTCTGTCAGTCTGAAACAGCCAATTTTATTTCTGTGGTGCAAAAACGAACGGGTAACGTAAATAATTGAATTTTGAATACTACTGAAATATTTTTATTCATATATTTCCAGGTACACAGCAGGTCGTAAGACAGCGTGTCAAGGCAAGTCCGGGATCCGACTGCTGGCGGTAACTCTTCGTCAGCTGCGACACAAGTACCAGCTGCTTCTGCTGCCTGTCATCGGGTACATTGGCGCTGAACAAGCCTTCATGGCTGCGGACTTTACTCAGGTGAGATTCATTCTAAGTTTTATGATAAGATTTTGAGAGGAAAGACTCATTGAAATTACTTTATTTACAAACTTTAAATTATCCAGAATACGAGTAGATACGAGTGTGTTTGTTAATATTTATGTCTAATTAGCTTATACACACATCAAAAGTGTCTAGGGATCAACATCCCTAACATTTGTTAGGGATGTTGATCCCTAGACACTTTTGATGTGTATACTTGCGACTACGTCCGCGTAAATGTCGGTTATCGCGAACGCAGACGAAGTTCCGGAATCATAAGTATCCCGTGTCCCTTCCTGAGATTCAAACTTACATACATAACTCACGCCTTTTTCCCATGGGGGTAGGCAGAAACCATAGAACGCCACTTGCTACGATCCTTACATACTCCTTTCGCCTCATCTACGTTCATACATCTCGTCATACAAGCACGCCGGTTACAAGTACTGAGCACCTGATTTTTCTGAAGAACCTCACCAATAAGGTCAGTGTAGGTCTTCCTAGGGCGACCCCCGGTCCCGGATCCCGGTTATACGGGACCGTTGCGGATTAAAAGAGGATGTAGTGACAAAGATAGAAAAGGGTATGCTTAGATGGTTCGGTCATGTTGAGAGGATGAGTGAAAGACGATTAACAAAAGGTGAGTGGTAACGCAGGGAGGGGTTCAAACTTACCCCGTACCAAATTTCATAAATATCAGTTCTGTGGTTTAGTCCTGAAAGCATAACAAAGAGACAGACAGACAGAATTACTTGCGCATTTATTATATTAGTATGGAAGTATGGATTTTAGCTCGGTATTTAGATAGGACTTTATTGGACATTCGGGATAAATTAATTTGGGTTAACAACACGAGAATTAGTGAGCTTGGATTCTTGCTTTTTCGAAATATTATGGGTTGTCTTTACTGCTCTCGTGTGAATTTTATGTGCCTGTCGTATAACTTTGAGCAAGGCTTCGTCAAATTGCCTTTGAAAAAAATTATAGCACTCGTTTTAGTTTCAAAATGCTATTGTTTCTTTCCCAGGCTTGTATATAACACAAAGAAAATATACTGGGTGGGAATAAATTTTATAATAATGTTGTTTATAAAGTCAGTTCTTTTAATAATAGCAATGCACATTATAGTAGGATTTTTAACGGCTCCGGCATCGCACGGGTGTTTTCGACATATCCGGTGAATTTTCAAAAAAATAAATCTACGAAATTACGAATACAACAAAAAAGAATTAGCAGAATCGTTTATAAGACTTGCACGTAGCCACAGATGAAGCCATTCATTTTTATTGATAATTATATGAATTAAGTCTATCTACAAAACAAAGTCGCTTCACTGCATGTCCACTTAATTCTCCAAAATTACAGATTTTAATGCGGTTTTTTATATTTACCATCATTTATTTTATTTTATAAATACAAAATTATGGTATTCCTCGAGATATTTCATCAATGAATATTTTCAATATTCCATCTATCAGTGACTTAAAGCTAAGTTACTTCCCGCAGGCGTTCATCGGCTGCGCGTACGGCATCAGCAACATCGGCTACGTGATGATCTGCTTCGGCGTGTTCAACGCGCTGGCCGCCCCCGTCGCGGGCGCACTCGTTAAGCTCACTGGCAGATACCCCGTCATGGTCACAGCACTGGTAAGGAACATTATTTTAATAAAACCATTAATAAAACACAACCAAAGGAGGAAGGTTGTAATCAAAGGTAACACAATTAAAGGTCCATCAAAGATGCTGAAATTTTGAGGATTTACAGCGTGCCACGAAAATGTATATCCATAAAATTAAGAAAAAGGGGGTAGACGGGGGGGGGGGGGTGTAATCCAAATACGGGTAATTCCAAATTTCAGCTCAAAACCAATAACTAATTGTGAACAAAAATGTTGCCTTTTAGTTTGCTATCACATCATTCTGTATTAAAGAATATGTATCGTTAAAAAAGGTCTCTTTTCAGGTATCATTAGTATAAAAGGTATAATTGATGTAGGTTTATTTGCATCGCGAATCAGTAAATGCATGTTTTGTTAAACATTCTTTTTCTGTCAATCGTTTGAATTTGACAGAGACAGCATGTTGTTTTAAATAGGTACGATTAACGCGAAATAATTATGTTAGCGGTGCACTTAGGTCTTAATCTCAGCTAAACACGAATTTCTTTCAACATCTGAAAAAAGCTTTTTTATTTCCAGTTACTGAACCTATGTCTTCTATCAGCACTGCTGTCCTGGCAGCCAGACCCCGAGCAGTGGTTTGTGTTCTACGTGCTGGCTGCCATCTGGGGCACTGCTGATGCTGTGTGGCTCGTACAAGTCAACGGTCGGTAAATTTTTATCATCATCATCATTATCATATAAGCGGAATGACGTTCACTGCTGCATATAGGCCTCCCCTAAAGAGAGCCACAATGGCCGGTCCTGCGCTGCCCGCATCCTATGGTATAGCTTGATTGTTAACACAACATCACGCCTGTATTCCCCGAAGGGTTAGGCAGTGGTGTACCCATTAGTACACCCACATTTCGCCAGTTATGTTTAAGTCCCATGTAATAGAGGGCGAGCCTATTGCCATCAACCGGGCACAAATCCAGACTCCGGGGCTGCTACTGAAAAATTCCTAATGGAAAAACCCAATAACACTTTGCCCGACCCGGGAATCGAACCCAAGACCTCATGCTCAGCAGTTGCGCTTTGCGACCACTAGACCAACGAATTACCAATTTATCCAATTAATCAAAAACCTGAAAAGGGTCATTGCACTCATCATTATGAACAATTTTTACTACGTGGCCAACCCTGAAATCATGAAAAAGATTCAGCTGATCCGTACATTATGATCGTGTTGTAAAGAGTTTTTGTTGGGAACAGCTGCTGTTTAGTTTTTCACATAACATAACATAACATCACGCCTGTAATCCCCGAAGGGTTAGGCAGAGGTGTACCCATTAGTACACCCACATTTTGCCAGTTATGTTTAAGTCCCATGTAATAGAGGGCGAGCCTATTGCTATTTAGTTTTTCATAATTTTATAATAATTTCAAATGTGATATGTCGATCTTTATTTGAATGCTGTTGGTTTTATGTTTCAGCACTATCAGGCATTCTGTTCCCCGGTAACGAGGAGGCAGCGTACTCCAACTTCCGTCTGTGGGAGGCGACCGGCAGTGTGCTGTCCTATGCTACTGCACCTTACTTATGCGTCAGGACTAGGTAAGGCTGATATAATGATAATATAATTGTACAAAATTGACTGCCTCGCTGGTTTTGGGTTCGATTCCCAGGTCGGGCAAAGTATTATTGGGTTTTTTCATCAGGAATTTCTCAGTAGCAGCCTCAGAGTCTACATTTGTGCCCGGTTGATGGCAATAGGCTCGCCTCCTATTACATGGGACTGAAACCTAACTGGCGAAATGTGGGTGTACTTATGGGTATTCTCCTGCCTATATCCTTCGGGGATTACAGGCGTGATGGCATATTATGCTTATTTTTTGCCAAAGCTTTGAAAAACGCATTTTCTTGATAAGACTATTATTTTAATCCGCATGGAGGACGAAAATCCTTCCCATCTTGAAATTCGATTTTAAAGTTAATAACACAATTTATTCTATGTTCAGGTTATACTGCCTCTTCGGTTTCCTCGTAGTAGGCTTCGCAGGATACAGCATCATCGAGCTGATGGAGTACAAAGTGAAGAAGGCGCATCATGCTGAAAGGAACTTCGAACTTGTCAACAAGAAATCAGAAAATGAGTCTTTAAGGGACCCTAAGGAGACTGATAGCGATTACTAGTACAAAATGTATATCTTAATATATATAAATTAATTACGCGTCATGTTGTTTGTCCGGGATGGACTCCTAAACTACTCAACCATTTTTTATGAAATATGGCAGTAAACCATAGTTGGTGTGTAATTTGGTTAAACTAAAAGATAAAATAGTTTTTATCTCGATTATTGAACTCAATATCTTTACTTAGTTCAAGTTACAGCAACGCATGTGCCGGTCAGCTAGTATGATTAAAAAAAAATACTTTGTTAAGTATAGAAAATATAAGAATATCAAAGAATAAAAATATATTTTTAGGAATCCTTTTTTTTTAGCTAAATGATGTGTTAAGAATTTCTCCTGTATCGTGAGTGCGTTTACAAACATATAAACTCACATACACAAATGACCAGATCCGGGACATCAACCAGTAGGCCTTACAAATAATTGGGTAGTTCACACTATTAATAAATAATTCCGAGACATAACTTCTTTAAAATAACCTCTATTATAACGCTTTATTTTAGCCCTGAAAACCCGATTAATTTTCAATGTACTGCAAAATTAGATTTTTTGTGGCTTTTAAATCAATAAATAGTTAGACAATTGAGTTGTCAAATAAGTGACGTCAAAGCTTGCTATTTCCATACAAAATCTATGAAAGAATCGCGTTTTGACAGGTCTTTCAGGTAAGTACGTCAATTGATGGTGGTGTCAACTAGCCAATTGTTTCGTGCGGTAACGAAAGCAGTGACACGCAGCGCAGCAGCCAATCTCCTCAGCTGCTGTGCCAACCATGTCGTCAAAATGTGTTTTCATTCCAAAAATTCTTATCAATTAGTATATTTATATTCGCTATTATTTATATAAACACGTAAACTGTTTGTCTGTTTGTCCTGCGACTGATCTCTCCCCGGTAGTGTCGGATAGCCGTCCCATCGGATTTTGAGAGTGAGGAAAGAGGGAGTGCATCTGAGTCTACGCACATACTTATGGACAGCGACTATATATACCTAGACTCCTAATAACAGACGACTGATGTCTGTCAACACATTAGGCATAAAAGTCTTATAACCGTCGTCACTCACCAATAGTCACCAAGTTCGTATTAGTTTCGACCACTCCTGTGAGCCGTAAACATGCACTGACCTTGAGTTAGCCAATCAGAACGCAGTACCCTGTCCCCCTCGTACCTCAGCAAGTTGGCAGAATAGTTTTCGTGCGTTAGATAGTGTATTAGGCGTCTATAGGCTGTATGGTCGTTGCTTATGGACCATAATATCTCTTGCGCAACTTGGCTAGTCTTTATCGAGATTGGCCGCCGCAACCGAAATTGGTCTGGAGAATTATTATTTTTTTTTTAAGTATATAATTAGTTGTAAGAGAATGACAATGTAAAATAAAAGAACGATATTTTTTACTGTAGAAATTAAATAACTGTTTTTCTAGAAAATTGGTTTAATTTTATTGACTATCCTTGCGCAATCCTCAATCAATTCAGGTTGCACTTCTTTCTTCTTTATCGTGTGGGCAGTAAGGTCTTACGACCCTACACACCCTAGTGTCAGTTTCTAAACCGCCTCAAGGGCCTGCCACGCTACTATGATTGTAAAAATTACTTAATTTATTATTATTTACAAAATAATAATGAATGAAGAATACAAACAGAATAGTAAACGTATTATATGCCTAACATGAATGAAGTGATTTTTGTTTGAATACCCTTGATTTTCTGACAAACTAGTAGGTGCTATTCTTAGAATAAAATTGCTCTCTTCATTCTAACAGATCAAAAACATTTTTGTTGGAATACCTGCTCGATTTTCGACACTTTCTCTCAACTAAAAAAGCCATCACGTACTATTGGTATAAAAAAAAAATCTATTTGAAGGGACACAGGTGTTATCAAGTGATATACAAATAAAACAA
The DNA here is from genome assembly GCA_949316365.1 of Hoplodrina blanda. Taxonomy (NCBI): domain Eukaryota; kingdom Metazoa; phylum Arthropoda; class Insecta; order Lepidoptera; family Noctuidae; genus Hoplodrina; species Hoplodrina blanda. Next base: position 11,546,085 of record OX438592.1, read on the forward strand.
TTAAAAATAGTTTCATTAAATTGTCGCTTTTATTTCTTTTCACATAAATACTTATAGGGTTGGATCAAACTCGACCTGCTAAACAAGCTACATCATTAACTAAGTACAAATGTTCGCAAGGAAACTAACAAAGTGACTAAAACCTTGTTATACACAATAATTATACATTAAAAATAACAATAACCAAAGTCTTGTTGATAACAAGTCTTAAAGTACAAAAATTGTTATCGAATCATAAAAAAATCACGATGATTTCCTTTAGCATACATTTTTCAAGTCCGGACTTTTGTATCCCATATTGTTATTTTTTCATAAAGTACTTAACACATAATAACTATAGGTACAAATTTACACACTCTAACGAGTGAAAAGATGTCGTAACGAAGACTTTTTCTATGAATTCATAGTAAAATATAATTATATCGTTGGTTATTCAAAAAAAATTAGCTGTTCCATTCCATTACGACCATGTAGGTAGACTTATATATAAACAGCTGTTTTTACTAACGAAAAATTTCATCGCTTGGGGGTCTAAAATCACACACTGAATCCATTGCTAAAAGGTTTCGTTACGAGGTCCTATCCACCCGTTTATACTCAGTAAGTCACTAGTCCATTACAACGTTAGTTACGTAATAAAAGCTGTGATCAAATCTATAAAGTTCTATTAAAATAATCACTTAACAACAATAATTCTTCAAGTAATCTATAGAAAACTATTAATTATTATCATTGTATTATTATCGTCCAATTTAAAGCGTACAACCGTAATACTTTTCTGAAAGTGTTATGTATGATTATAATTATAATTATTATTGTAATAATTACTAATTTTAAGGAAGACCGTATAAGGCACAGTTTTTACATCTACGTACCGAAATAGCACCTTTAGTTTTTGATATGTTGGTCATAATACGATTAAAAGGTCACTGGTGATTTCCGATCTATAATAACATTTCGAAGTATGAACACTTTTATGTTTGTTATTGGAAACTTTGTAACTTTGCCTTCCAAAAACACTGGGATCTATACGACAATTTTATTTCTTTTCTCCAAAATTAATTTTGGTTTTAGAAACAAAATTATCTGTTAAGATATCACTGGGCGGTCCTAAGAAATTTTTTTGCGAAGGCAAAGTATCAAGTTCCTAGTCAAAAGTCTTTTAAATCGTTTTTGCCCGCTTTCAGGCAAGTTGTAACAAGTACAAGTTGTATCTTAACCACTTTGAGCAACATAAATCTGCATCCAACATCCCCAGTAACCCGTTTTACCTACTAAATAAGTATATTGTTTATTTAACCATTCTATTTTGGCAATTAAGGAGATTACCACAGGAAAACCACATGTTTTTTTTACAATATCTGTAGGAATTATCATCTAGATCTATTTTAAACGACGTTTGTGATCGTAACTGGTTAAGATGAGAGTGTAAAGATGTCAAAATTGAAATGAAGTAGCAATAATATGCTATTTAAGAGAAAACGCGTTCCTATTATTTGAAAATGAGACTCTAGCCTGTTCTCAAACAGAGAAGAAATAATATAGTAGAATTTGGCAACACAAAAATTTTCAATCAATGATTTCTTTTTGATTAAAATTAAAAATATACCAAGAAATTGATTAATATGTCTGATACCAGTTACGTCACAATATCTAACTGCAGCCGTTACAACATTTATTTACATAACTCTCCACATTACAGAAAAAAAAAATAATTACAAAGAAAATATTATGCTCACATTGAAGTAAAGTTCTACAACTAACTAAACATTTTAAACTACAATACATATTGTAGAACGGTATTACTGAGCTTTCTTCAGGTGTGGTGTAAATAAATGCTATCATAAATCCACGTATATATAACTATACAACTATTGTATTTATATACACACCGTTTATAACTTTGTGACCCTGTAGACATGTAGCCTCGATTATTTAAGCAATATTTTTTACAAAACGGCCATTATATACAATATATTTAAGTTAAACAGGGTCTTAGCACCGCAATAATTTCGTTGTTTACAAAATATTTTTGTATGCAAGTTCAATTCGGGGCGGATATAAAATTTTGAAAGTGACCCCACGTTTTATACTTCAATTATTAATTAACATACAAAAATATTCCTTACGCAAGTATTACATTTAAAACATTTGGACGGCAACTCGTTTATTATATACAAAACAAAAACCTTAAGAAACTATCAAGTAATTCTAAAGCGTCTTATAATAACTAAATGCAAAAATCTATGAACAGGAAGACTGTACGAATGCAGGCAGATGACTATAATTAAACTAGTATTATTATGATTGTTAAAAATTGTTTCGAAATGTGTCAAATGAAAATCAGGGGCCAGTAAATCTTATACAGATTGAGACCCCATCATGGTTCCAGATGTCAATTTATACGTCTTAGATTTATGTATCATAATACAGCTCTTCATTTCCACAGAAAATATGAACCACAAAAAGATGTGAATTAATTCTCAGTTGAACTATGATGGACATAATTCAAGATTGAATTTTAAAACAAAAGTCTTTCACACACATCTTCTATGTAAATAAAAAGCGGTTGTGCAGGAACGATACGCATTAAAAATACTACTTTATGTCCGAAGTGTCCTAACTGGGACTGGTCGTGTTGCTCCGGGGCTCCGACTTGAGCGTAGCGCCGTTCATCCTGGGCGCTAGAGCTAGGTTGCTCGAATTTGCCTGACATTGAGCACAGGGCTCGAGCCGCCTGGCTAGGACGGCTCTAAGTTTGAGAGCCGGCCCCAGTTTCATCTGCAGCATCCCTGTTAGGTGGTCCTCTGTGAGAAGGGGAAGGCCGGAGCCGTCGATTCTTTGCTCGCGGAAATTCTGAAATAGAAAGCTTTATGTTATTCAACTGTATAATAGAAAAATTGAGCAAAATCGTAATTGGTTGACAGATAATAAAGTTACACACAATTTTCATTTAACGTTCAGTAAAATTACTTTTCATTTATTGGTCTTCCATTAACTAATCTTACACTTATTACAAGGCGACGTAAGCTTGAAATATTTAGATCTAAAAATTATGAAGTTTTCGATCCAAATAATTTGAAGATTACAAGCTCTTAACAGTGTATTAGACATAAACGCGTTGCCGACCGAAGGTGCACCTGTCTCGAGGAATCTCTGCGGCGACTACGAAAGGTCTTGATATTTTATTACTTTTCTTAAACCTTCATTAAAATAATTACTATGATTTATACTATATGACATGTACGTACTCTTATACATGTATAATTATAAATATTAAGCACGTTAACATTAATTATCTATCTCAGAACTGTGTCAAGTTATATTACTCTTGTTCTACAAATGTGAAGTGTGCTACTCCATTACTCTAATTATAGTACTGTACCGACGTTTTCATACTCATATCTCATCATAAGTTTCTAAGTTAATGCCTCATAGCCGGATATACGCAATTTATATCCGATACCATGCCACAAACTGCCACAAAAGATATTTTTCATAAAAAAATGCATCTTCTACTAATAATCGTTTTGCCACAATTTGTGTTGTGGTAAGTCATATTAAAATGTCGTTCATCGTGGTACATGAAAAGTATCAAGACGGCTTGCAGACAGGTCGCGGCCGGTGCGTCCAGCGACCTGTCATCTCCGCGGGAACGTTGACAAAAACCGCGCCGCCTACGTGACGTCCTGTGCCCCCGCGCCTCCCGCACGCCCGCACCTCACACCCGCGCGCCCCGCACACCGCGCGCTCGACCACTTTTTACTGCGCGACATTTGCCCGGAGTTCGATCCGTGTCATCCGACTTATTTCTTTTTTAAATTGCGCCGACGTTCGATTATTTTATTTTTTAATTTTATAAGGCTTCGACCGGCCGTCGAGCGGTAAAAAGCGATAGCGTATAAAAAAGTCTATGAATAATTAAAGTGAGATAGCTACTGGCTAGATGATGGGAACGTAGCGGCGACAGGTCGGCGGCTCGGCTGAGGGACAGGTCAATTTGCGGCGCTCGTTTTGTTCCTTTTGAGATTGCCATTAGCGTTATCCCGGGCTTGGGAGCAAATTTACTTTTATGCAAATGTGAAGCCATTCCGCCGGCGAGCGAGATTAGAAAACTTCACGTTCTAATGTATTGAAATTAAATAAAGTGGAACGAAAGAGAGCATTGGGACGTTCGGTGCGAGTGGTTTGGGGGCATGTTTATGTTTAATGGGGTTTATGGAGCCACGGAATCGGAGCGGGACCCTAATGTGTGCCCCGGGGTCACTAGTGACCCCAACCGTTCAAATGAAGCGGAATGATATTCGAGAAAATTGTTTAATTGTGGCTCAAATTACTGGTTCGGGGAAGCGAGCCAGACCTGTTTCGGCTTTGACCTTTTTATCTGGACGGTTCAAAGTCAAAGGGAGAGCCTATGGTGGTTTTTTGTTGAGATATAATATTACCATAGGAGACGTTAGTCTGAAATTATATAGGTAAGACGGTAAAATATGGATGATAGTGCATTTTTAAAGAAAGAACGTGGGACTTAAAATAAAAGTAACTATTTTTCATGTAATTCAAGGTCAAGTGAACAAAAGTAATTAGCAATTAGAACGATACTGGAAGATATTCTATTTTAAGTATTTTGACTGCTTCAAGTGTAAGGTCATTAGATTGTAATAGGTTAGATTAATTAGATTTAAATTGAAGCATTAATTAGCGCATGTAACTCCTTGGTAAACGATCGAATAAAATAATATTAATTAATTACTGACTTTAAATGCTTGCAGTAATGAATGTAAGATCTATCTACTACTTATTTATATACTTTCTTACTATAACTACAATTTAAAGAAATGTACGGGAATAGATAACATTTTTGGGAATTCGGAGCCTTAATTGTGAAATCGTTCCAAAATCGAAACACACAAATCATTAAATAGCCCTTTGTATAAAAACATCATAAGTTAATATCACATTTTGACGAGGACAGCTGGCGTCGGTATAAATTGGTTATTATCACGTAAGGCTGCGCCTGCGCTTGTTTTGTGCGCATTGTGGGAGCCTGTGGGTAACTAACGTCGAGCCTACGTTATTACGCGCCCTGTGCACTTAACAGGTTGCGCAGGGTTGCTGGATACAGGGTACAGGATACTACAGACTTGATGATGAGATATTTCTTTTGTCCACAAAATTAGTGGAATGGACTGAACTTTGAATTGTTCTACTAACTTTTATATGTCTTATGAAAATGTTGTCGTGTATTAATAGTTGTAGTTGAAACTTGATTTATGACCTAACTGAGGCAAGATTATCTAAAAAAAAATGTTTTTCGACGGTATAATATTAAATAGATTTAAAAGATAAACATATACATGCAGTAAACAAAAAAAGGATATTTTAACTTTATTTAAAGTGCACTTTTATAGCAACATTCCCTTCCATCTCCATATAATTACAACCAGTTACGGACAAAAACAAACGCGTATACTTAGCAGCCCTATTTTGCAGATACTGCGTATCGCCCGCGGCCATGAACCGCAGCGCGCGCGCAGCAGCCGCGTCCCGAACAGGTTGCAGGGGAGCAAAAAAGGTTAAAGTATGTTCCCCTGAGGTCGAGAGGGGGGCGGCGGCCAGGGGGGCGGGGGGGCTAATGACAGGGGCGGCGCGGCGCCCGCGGCCGCTACCGCGCGCAAATTGATGCCTGCGCCCTCTGCCAAACCTTTGCTCCCGGCTAGTGATGCGCCGCCACGATAAATTGTGACAAGCACGTTCTCGCCAGAATTATACCGACGTTTATCGACCAGGCGATCCGAGTGCGAGTTATTGAAGTGCTGTTTGTTGCTCAGTTAATTTTACAAGTGAATATTTTATGGTAAATAGCAATCAGTAGTTTGAATTTGAAATTGCTGATGTCTAGTTTACAGCGGCGTAATTTTATGAGGTAGGTACTCATAAAACTGTGAAATAAACCGAATATGATTCGTAGAGCGCAACATTTTGCTAAAGCACAAACTCCTAGACGTATAATTAAAACCTTTAGAGCTTCTATAAAATCAAACCGCAAATTACAAGTAGCACACAGTAATTTAATCAACACGATAATTAAGTTCAAAAACAGGTTGCAACAATTAAACAAACGTTAAAAAGAACAATACGTAACACGCAATTGTACAATGTAATAACACATTATCGACAACTGGTATCGAACGATAACATCACTATTCGGAGGCCGGGCTATAAAGATTGCTATTAAGTTTAAAGCATGGAACGCACAGGGCTTGAGTTAGGGCTGGCACACATAGTTAGAAAGTAAATATAGCACGTAGTAAAGTATGTTGGGAAAACAATGGGGGGGTGGAATTAGACTGGAAGGAGCTGGTTTTGGAGTTATGTGAAAGAGATTAAGTTTCGACTTCATTAGCAATACATTTTAAGTGTACTTTAAGGCGTTTGTGGTGCGCATACCAACATGCTACCTGCATCTGGTGATGGTTGAAAGCTTTTGGCCACAGGGTGTGGTATTCCGTCGCTTTCGCGGACAAGTGCCACCGGAACGCACAAAGACTTAGTGCAACCAAGTGTTACTAACATAGTTTTAAGTTTTATTTACTAACACAATTGTTATTATACAGCATGTAACAAAAACCCTGTCCGATCCTTAAGGCATCGTACTGCGTACACATATACGTAACCATTTAATGGATTTGAGATTATTATTTTTCCCCAGTGAAAAAAAAAGAAGAAAGAAGAAGTAATTAAATTAAAATAAAACATAAAAACTGATCAACGGCAACACTGATCTGACAGGGTTTTTGTTACATAGTGTATAGTATACTTAGGTTAAGGTATTTATCTATGGGTCTTTGTTACCTGAAAATAAATGATTTATTATTTATTTATTTTTAATGTTTCTCTTCATACCTACTTCTTTCTTATCACATAGCGCAAGAATAATTATATCTAAGATCGAAAGAAGTAGAAGATTTTGTTAAACATTGGAGTAAGTATATCTGTAGGTCAGACATGACGGAATGAAGATAGATGAGAATGAAGCAAGGAAGGATGAAAACCCCGCTTAAATAACGAATTTAGGAAACGGAACAAGAAAATCTCTAATAGTAAACATTCTGCTTCGTATGCTTGGTGCATATGGTACAGAAGACTTGGAAATTGTAGTTATAAAACCTCCGTAGGGTATATAAAGGCTTCTACGAGCTTAGTTCTATCAAAACAAGTCAACCCACAAACTCTAAAAAATTAAATCAATTACGCCGGAGTAAAGACTAAATTATGTCTAATGTTTGACATTAATATCCATCAATAGCAGTTCAGCAAACATAATTATGTTTATAATAGACATAAAATTAATCAGCGTAAAATATCTAACTAAAATCATTACAAATAGATCCTAAAAATTTAATAAACGGCGTAATTTGGACGTGGTTTGGACATAAAATGAACCTAATGTTTTAAAACCAGTAGAGGTACTGGTAACCCTATGTATCTTATATTTAGTGGTGAGTGACGGTGCGCGGGTGAGCTCTACCGACTCTACCGTAATTATAATCTGAGACCATCGCCATTTCTCAAGCAAGCCTTTTATTTTTAAAGTTCCGCACTTAAATGCTCGAGATTACTGTGTGACTCAATATTTGTTGAGCTATTCTGTTTTGGGATTGGAAAATATCGATCTTATTACTAAGATAGTTTAAGATGAAGATAGAGATGCTGAATTGGATGAGATAGAGTGTGATAATGGAAAAGATTTAGCTGTAGATATTGTTGGAAAAGAGTAGCAAATGTTAAGTTAAGGGAATCGGAGAATGAGTTGTCAAAGTAAGAATGATAATGGTGCCGATTCCCTTGTTCACAAACTAAACTAAAATTAGACTATTTCTATCTTTTTCTCTCCAATAAAACAAGAAAGAGACTAATGTAAATAAGAGCTGTCAAATTTAGTCAATCTGACACATCCATACAATTATAGTTGACATCTTAAAACGTATAGATTAAAAATACGGAAAAGTTCAAGGCAAAACTAATTTGACATCTCTAACTTAGTTCTTAAATGTCACCGTCCTTTTCTTTCGCTGTATGTTAGTAAGAGATGTCAATTCTCTAAATTTAGTCTAGTTCGTGAACAAGGGAATCGGCACCATTGTTCTCTTTTCAAAAATTAACGGTAGTACAAATACGCGCCAAGAATGATGACACTTGACACACCACACAGACTTTATTATTTAGTAATAAATATTATTATATTGTTAAGAATTTTAATCTTAAATGTCATCGAAATATTCTTGAATAGATACACAAATTATGGATAACTATTTCGTAAGTACATCCATACCTGCGCCAGCTCCCCATTACTGATGCTTGTCAAGTCTCATCTTCCGTGGCGCGTTATACTGTATTTTTAATCTGTTGGTTTGATTGTAGGCAGGATTGGTTGCAGGCAGGTATTGATCTACAGATCGCATTTTAAAAAGCGGCCATATGGATAAGACAATTTATTAAGTCGAAGATGTTTTATAATTTCTTAATTTTAATGCTTTTTAACTTTTACTTTTGAAATGAGCTATTTCTTATAAAGGTGGGCAGGATAACAAGGTACCTACTGTTGTCTATACCTTTTTTATCTGAGCTATTTCGTTCAATGTTACATCAAGATTGTTGGAGTTATCAAGATCTGTGTTGCAAAGTAAAAATATTTAGGTTGCGATTGATATAGATGTCTAGACAAAATAATTGTTATCTCTTATTTCGTAATTATTTTTTTTTGTCGCTATCATTAGTGAAGTTTTGTTTCATTATCACAATTTATAAATTATTGAAAATTTCGTAAATAACGCCATTACAGCTAAATTATGAGAATGTAATGCTATAGCTACTGAGGTAACAAAATTGATGACATGTTTGGCGTAGTGGCTGAGAGATTGGCTGCTGTGCTGCGTAACGCTGGATCGATTACCGCACGGAACGAATATTTGTATGGCCTACAGAAAGACGTACCAGCTTGGTATTTGTGTATGTAAGTTTATATGTGTGTACGATATAGGAGAAATTGGTGATTGGTGACTGCTTGGTGATTAGTGTCGTGTCGTGTGTTTATAAAAACAAAACGAAAAGAAAAGCTTAGAAAAAGCACTTCAGTGCCGTTAAAGGTAATAATTTAAAAGATATCATATTGAGTAGTCGTATGAAACGTGGCAGGGGGCAAACTTGCGATTTGTCCTAGACGTTGATGTCTAGTACCTAGTAGATATTATTATGACTAGGTTTTGTGCTAAACTTAGTTGACATGAATCATACACGATCCAATTAATCATAACAAAACATCACGCCTGTAATCCCCAAAGGGTTAGGCAGAGGTGTACCCATTATGCACCCACATTCCGCCAGTTATGTTTAAGTCTCATGTAATAGGGGGCGAGCCTATTGCCATCAACCGGGCACTAATCCAGAATCCAAGGCTGCTACTGAGAAATTCCTGTTGGAAAAACCAAATAACACTTTGCCCGACCTGGGAATCGAACCCAAGACCCCATGCTCAGCAGTCGCGCTTTGCGACCACTAGACCAACGAGGCAGTCGTGGCATTCAATCCTTTGTATGAATGAAACATATCTAATGGAAAGTTTTTTTAATACCTTAACCAACTCATCTAGATAATAAAACCACAATATACACATGAAATCAATCACGTTACACAACAATAGCTCCAAAGTAAGAGGTAAGAGGTCAGGGTTTTAGGCGAGCGCCATTTTTTTTTTATATCAATTGTCTTTTTGTACATTTGTAACTTTCTCTCTCGGTAATGGTGTCCATTAGTACTTTGCCACTTATGTTATTAATTTTTTACGTCTTTAGTACAAAAAGTCGTTTAATTGCGTGAAGGTATGCCACCGCGTGAACTATCACTTTGTTGATAATTGCCTTCTGTCGTTGCTGTTTTTTTGTGGTGGTATTTTAATGGTATCAATTGTGGTTTTTTCGGGTACCTATCTATCTATAATGGAATGTGCTGTCGTGTACATATTTACACGAAAGTGTATCGCAATTTGTGCTTTCCAACTAATTATACATAGGTAGGTGTATACTTATACTTAGTATACAATTTACTTAATAATGGATAGTAGTAGACTGCCTCGTTGGTCTGACTGCCTCGTTGGTCTAGTGGTTAGTGACCCTGACTGCAAAGCCGGAGGTAGTGGGTTCGATTCCCACCCAGGACAAACTTTGTGTGATGAGCATAATTGTTGGTTCTGTGTCTGGGTGTAATTTATCTATAATATGTATGTATTTATAAATTATATACGTATGTATATCAGTTGTCTGGTTACCATAACACAAGCTCTGCTTAGCTTGGGATCAGATGGCCGTGTGTGAGTTGTCCCAAGATATTTATTATTTATTATTATTTAGTTTATAGGTAAGTGAAGTAAAAGTTGTGTCCTGTTGTATCATAAAAATATCGATCTTATGTTCTTTATAATTCAGTTCGAATTCTTAAAAAAGTGGTTCCTAAAGAAAAAGCAAACTAACAAAATACCTACAAACAAGTTTTATAAATAGCATCAGTCCAAATTGTTGTCTTACAACAACAACATTACCTCACTCATTCTGTTACTAGAAAGCTTATCATTGTTGGCATCGGCGCGCGCGCAAAAAGCTCCTACATAATAATTGGAAAACAGCCTAACGCTGATCTGTGGGTGTGGCGACCAGCCGCGCTAGCGGCGCGAGATAGACTGACGCAGGGCCACAAGAGGGACAGAGATAGGGACGGGCGCGCGCGCAGGTGGGCGGGGCTAACACATCCGAGTGTTGCCGACCATTCCCGATCACAGCCGAATAGAGAACGCCCAGTCGCTAATGTTAGCGTACTACCGTCCGTATAAGTTGAGCTGTTGTTTTCTAGTATTCACAGTGTGCTAAGAGCTCTTGTTATGTTGGTGTTTTGAACAATGCCAACTATGTTTGAGCAATGTAGTGCCATTATATAGGTATTATCGGGCTAATACAAGTCTGGATAATAGATTGTTAGGAACAAGCATGTGTTGTGATATTCCTTATTAAATAAATTACTCGTGCGCATTTATATTGTTAATTTGTTATCTTGGCTACTAGATAATTTGATTGGTTGTTAGAGAAATTGTTTTGTTATTTGTCTTTTAACTGATTTTACACTTTGTCCAAGGACTGGATGTTTCAAGAGGGTATAAATTAGGTGTTTTTTTTAGGTTCGACAGAAAAAGGTTAAGATCGCAGAGAATCGAATTTATATTTACCTAAACTTCAAGGGCTGGCTTAGTATGGAATGGACTCTTGTATCGAAAAAATCCTGCAGTTCCAAGATTGTCGGGGATTACAAAAAAACTGTGTTACATACCTACTGACTATGTTGGAAAGGTCGAGAAATTACGTCAATTTTGTCAAATATGATTTGATTTTACCGTAAAAGTCCCTATTCCCGTTAGTGTCCCAGTACCCGTTAACATGGCAGATTTTTTATCATTACACTTTTCTACTAATAATAAGTTAAAGTTTGCGAATGGCAACACATTCTTGGTAATATGTTGCACAATTTAAATGACAACATTGACCAAAAAGTTTAATATAGTCATAGCTACTCGATCACAAAAGTTTCTTATAAGAAAAATTATGTAAAGTACTAAGTTCTGACAGTGAACTAGCAAACCACCACGTCGCGTTGATCACCTTGCCACACTGCGACGGGAAAAGTAAAGGTAAGAGTGTTAATTTTCTAAAATATTTGAGTTTATTCTTTAGCGATAGAACCTATAAATTGGGGTGAATTTTATTGTAAAGTAATTATTTTTGCACATCACATCTACTGGTACTCAAAAACCCCTAGTTGACCCAATACCCGTTAAAATCGTATTTTTTTCTACCGGATACTGGTACACGATCAACCCGATTATACAATCGTACCGAAACCCGTTATTGTACACTTATTGCCTTGAAATAGGTCACATTTTCCTTTAAATCTGTAGAATACATTTCTGCCGGATATTAGGATATTATGAATTAACTGTTGCATTTAAACCCGGCATCGTTCTTATTACCTTGAGTTAAGTCTTATTTTCTTTCACTCAACTTTTTTCGTGTTTTCTATATGATTTTCATACTTTGCATTTTTCGCTTTACTAATCTGCTGTTCTGAAACCAGGCTTTTCTATGCACATCGTATGGCGCGCTTCTGATTTCGGCAACCGTCAGAGCGACAAACTTTCATGATGCGATCTGGGGGCACTCTTGTTCTTGTCATAAAGCTGACCTATCTGTTTCTTTTATTGAGTTAGCACATACATTTATAATTTACACACATACATAAACTCACACTTTTTTCCCATGGGGGTAGGCAGAAACCACGGAACGCCACCTGCTACGATCCTTACATACTCCTTTCGCCTCATCTACGTTCATACATCTCGTCATACAAGCACGCTGGTTACGAGTACTCCGCACCTGACCTTTCTGAAGAACATCACCAATAAGGTCAGTGTAGGTCTTCCAAGGGTGACCCCTCCCTGCGTTGCCACTCTCCTCTGCCATATAAATACCTTTTGTTAATCATCTTTTACTCATCCTCTCAACATGACCGTACCATCGAAGCATACCCTTTTCTATCTTTGTCACTACATCCTCTTTTAATCCGCATCGGTCCCTATAACCTCATTTCTCACTCTATCGTTCAAAATTACACTACACATACTCCGCAAAGAACGCATTTCCACAGCATTAATCCTACTCTCATGCCTCGTTTGCCATACCCAACATTCACTTCCATACATAAGCGTAGGCACCAGCACGCCGTTGTGAACAGCCAGTCGAGCCTTTTTGGGCATGGACTGGTTGGTCACAACCGCATGTATAACACCATTGACGTAGCATTGTTTCCCGCAGTTACTCTCCTTTCCACATCAGCATCAATCTTTCCATCTCTAGTAAACATACTGCCCAAGTATACAAACTCATTCATTTGCTCCACACTCTCAACATTTATTTTCACATCACACGCCGATACACCCTCTTCTCTTTCAAAAACCATCACTTTCGTCTTGTTCACATTTATATTCATCCCTTTCCTCTTAAACGCGTCATTCATTACCGTTACCATGTCTTGCAACTGCTCTGCCGACGATGCAAGAAGAACTTGACCATCTGCGTATAACAGGCATTTCACAAGCAATCAGCATCCATCCTTAATCCATTTTTGTGGAATCTTTGTATAAAGATTTCAGTGCTCGTATCAAGCGTCCGTCCACACCATACAGACACACGGATAGAGTCGACCATAATTCTTCCCTCCACACACTGTCATAGGCCTCCATACACGACATGGCACGTGAAAGCAATGTACCCTATATAAAAACTACTAAATCATAATAATTAAAAGGAATTACAAATAATTTAATCCACCATGTTTTTATAGTTCGTTTCATAAGATATTTTAGTAGTATTTATATATATTATTTAATACGAATTCAGAAACTTGCAAAAGCCGTGTTTTTTTCAGCTAGCCCTGACTGGTAGGCAGAAGGCCATATAGGCTATATTAAAGGCCATGGGGGCAGTCAGAAAAGGGGCCTCAGTTTCAGCTGCTGCCAGGCAGTTTTCCCACGGACGACGTTGAAAGACGGGATCGCTATTCTGTTGAATGCTCCAAGGGACCGTCTACAATACTTACAAGTTGTTCTTACTGATTTAGTTCAATCATATTTCAACGAGTACTTAAAAAAAAATTATTTATAGTATGGTGATATTATGATAGGTAAACTATCTGAAAACTTTAAACAAATGTCTAAAATAAGTAGTGTTAAGTATTACCTATCATTTGCATAAAATTTATTAAAAAAATGTCATAACTAATAACGTCTTTTCTTTGAATAATATCTATCTATCTTATTCAACTTACACAGAAATCTAAAAATTGTATTTCTGTGAACTCTAACGTAAAGCAATAGAGTTCAAATTCGCTGTGAAAATTACCGGATTCTGGGACAATTTAACGTTTACTAGTACAAATCTACCGGGTACTGGTACAATTGGCCCTTTATGTATTTTTTTTGTGTTATTGTTAAATAATATTTGCATTAATTTAAAAAAAGAATATAACATCAAAACTAGATTAAATTATCTACCTATTCATGTCAAAATTGTATTTGTAAGTCTAGCCGTTATAGCATAGTAGACTTGCAAACTCTGTGAAGTTCGAAACTTCACGGTTATTGGGCCGTTTACCTTATTATTACTAGGGTTAGATACACATTCGTATTTTTCTTGCTACCTATCATTTGATTTGGTATACAATCCCGAAACTCATTCAAATCACTTATTTCTGGATATCACCGCGCCATATCCATACTTTCCTAGCGTAATATAAACTTTGCATTCACAATCCATTTAAAGCACAAAATATTTCAATTAAAAGCAATCACACACAAAGATCTTATAATAAAATAGTCATAACCATCATAATATTTATCTTTCCATTACTCTAACCCTCTAACTAACTATGCACTGTCCACTGCTAATGAAATAAGCTATTCGAAGCAAGCGTTCGTAAAATATAATTGACTTACCCGTTGCAGCGTAAACGAAACAAGCTGAAGGTTAAGATAGGTTATTTAATAGTTAAACTTAATTATTGATTCTAAGGGGCTTAAGATGAACTTCAGCGAGTTAATTGACTGTTAGAAATGCTTGTTATCTCATAAGTTTAAACAGTTTTAACGATCCTAATATTTATGAACTTTTCAGGGAAGTAAGTAGGTACTTGGTACGCGAAATGTAAAATACTGTAACAGTTGCACTTATATTAACAAGGACCACATCTATAGTTCTATATACTTATTTTTTTATATTATAAAGATGAAAGTTTGTATGTTTGTTTGAACGCGCTAATCTCAGAAACTAATAGTCCGATTTGAAAAAATCTTTTGGCGTTATATAACCCGTTTATCAAGGAAGCTTATAAGCTATATAACATCTCGCTACGACACACAGGAGCGAAGCAGTATTCAAAGACGTAACTTAACGCGGGTATTGCTAGTTTTAAATATGTATTACTATTTTTTGACGGTTTACTTAAATAAAGTTATTTATTTAAAACATAAAAAAAACTTGCTGACATCTTCCTACATTTGTTCAAGTCCTCAAGTAAAGTAAGTCAGTCAATAAAAACGTTGACGAACCTACCTAAGCAAGAACAAATATTTTAGAACGTTTTAAGAATCTAGAATTAGTTATTGACTCTCACATATTGACTTTTAAAATCTATATTTATTTTTATTACAATAATAACACAGATTTCTGAAAGTCATAATGCCAAAAAAAAATACAATATTTTTCCATGTCACACCCATAGTATAGCTCCTTCAATGGAGGAGGCGCGACTCCCGTTAAGTAAACAGACATGCGCCTGCGCAGCCCGTTATTCAACCGCACCGAGTTATTATAAGTTATTGCATTGTTACACCTGCTTTATTATGCACAAGTGCACAACTAAGTGATTTTATGTTGTTATTGATCATCGTAAAATGTGGAGAAAGTTGGTAAGGGTTTATGTTGTGGAATATTTTGATGGAAAATAATGCTTAAAGTTAGCATATTAAGTTATATTATTGCTTGTTTTTTTCGTGATTGTGAAATGATACGACGTACAATCACATGTGTAGAAGACAAGTTTTTTTTTGGTATAGATAAAGATGGAAATATAACCTAATTAGTAAAGGTTTTAGAACCATTTTAGAATAAGTGTGATGTATATTTATTTATACCTATGTCTGGTCATAATTCTAAATATTCTTCATTAAAACCAATTGTCGTGATGGCCTAGCGGTTAAGGCGCCCGCCTCTCATGCATGAGGTTGTGGGTTCAAATCCGGGCAAGTACCAATGTGACTTTTTCAATTCATATGTACTTTCTAAAGTTTATCTTAGACATTACTGACATCATTCCGTGCCTCGGAAAGCACGTTAAGCTGTTGGTCCCGGCTGTCATACGTGGATCTTTGACAGTCGTTGCGGGTCGTCAGAAGCTTGAAAGTCTGACAACCAGTCTTACCTAGGGGTACCGTATTACCCAGTTCCTGGGTTGTGGAGGTCAGATAGGCAGTCGCTCCATGTAAAATACTGGTATTCAGCTGCATCCGGTTAGACTGGGAGCCGACCCCAACATAGTTGGGAAAAGGCTAAGCAGAAAAAAAAGGGATCCGTACTTGAATAGTAGAAACGGAACTTTTATAAGATCACTTTTTGTCCATCTGTCACAAAGCCATTATTTTTACAAACTCTACTAAATGATTACCATCAGATCTGTACCAATTACCTACCTATCTACAAAACCATATAACAGTAATAATTAACCACAAACCTTATTTTATTCCTCTATTTAAATCAAAAGCAGCACTTTCGAAACGTGAATCGATACTCACGATTAAATCGTATTATTAACAATCGAGTAAATAGTTCTCGGTATCTGTAGAACGGTGTTCCGGTGAAACAATCTACTTGTATCATCGGTTGCTAGATTCTATCGGCTCGTGCCACTTGTGTAAGATAGTGATGTCAATGATTTATTGCTGGTTGTTTAGTCGATGTTTGGGGCATGTATCGACTCAATTATCGATAGATTTTAACTTTATGCAAACTAAGGGGTCAGATGTTGAATAATAGGGTTGTGTGGTAATGTGATATGGAATTAACATTATTAAAATTGTTTTTCAATAATATTTGACTTGGTGTTAAATAAATCCACTTTGAGTGAGCGCGGTGATTAATGCTCGTACCTTCTTTGTATTCTTATACAAAAAAGGTCAAGGAAGGGTTGCGTCTTCTTAGACGCATTTGCACTGTGGGACTATAATAGGCTGGCTTTATTATTATTTAAATAAATTATTAATATTCCTTTAAAACTGTGAAATATCTTGCAAACCCGTTGTAATGAAATAAGATGAATGAGAAATGAAAATAAATGGTCACAGTCTCATAAATTCATTGCTTTGTTTACATTTGTTTTTTGTTAATATTTTATTGATACAGTGGAATAACTTAACGTAGGTCTATTAATGATTTCAAAGTGGCAAATTTTTAATACTTATTTGTTCAGCTACTACTTGACCATCATTATAACTCGTAATCAAAATAAACAGAAATCAACATTACAAAACAATAAATAAATAAACTACTTTATCGACATACACAAGCACATCCCTCTGTTGGCACGAGTAGCGGTCGCGTGCCGGCGCGCCCTCTCGCGGTCGATTGAAGAAAGTGCGCCGACACTCGACGCGGGACGTACCGCGGATTGCTATCTATGCGTTTTACTTTAATCGCGAGCTCTTTAGACTTTAAGTAGTCGTTACTCAGTGGAAAACTACTGAATTAAGTCCATTAGAATTAGAGGAAAAACGACTAACTTAAGTGAATCTAGTCAGGTTTTAAAGAAAAACGATTGAAAGTAGTGTTTGTAAAATGACTTTGAAGAATGATTTACCAAGCGTGTTTAGGTTGGAAGAAAAACGATAAATAGACATGTCAGAATAAGTATTGAAATGATTGAATTGGAAAGTGACATTTTAGGATTTTTCCGAGGAATCAAACTAAACCGTCAGTAGGAGAAAAACGAGTATTAAAGTAGGCACTATGTTGTTTTATAAATAAGTTCTGACCATTTTTAAGACACAGATGTCTAGTCGATATACTTCATAGACTCACGGCACCTCTGAACATAGACAACTATGAATTCGCGGTCTTATATGACGGTTATTTTTTCATAATTTTAGAATTGTCCAGGAGTTACTCAGAAAGTTGAAGCTCAATCCAAAATGTAGGTAGGTCTTTTGGAAACGAATGCGTAACAAAGTCCACGGACACTCTTTTCATTCAATTTTTTTACGAAATCCTGGTGACATTATCCTTGTCCCTTCTGTAATATAGAATGTAGGTGAAGAGCAATATAAAACAATCGAATAAAACGTCACTTGAAACACTAAAACCAGTAAATTGAAAATGGAACACTGCAACTGTTTTTAATTTTTTCAAGTAGTTCCAAGTTACTCAATCTAGAAATTCCCAAAAAGGAGTTCCAGTTTCTACTACTTCTCAAAGCTGCCAGCATGTACTGGTAAGTGGGTTTAATGTAGGATTAGTTAACACGCTCCGCTTCGTAAGGGAACCCTTGTTGTGAGCCTGGTATCCGATAGTTGCATTAGCGGCCTTGTTTGTTACTAGCTAATGATATGTATGGCTTGGCGGCGGTACCGTTAGAGGTGAAGATGGTGGCGGGTTGGGGTTTGATCTAGAATTAAGAAAGTGTTCGTTTAAATTAACGAATCGTTTTGTTTACCAATCGAAGGTTAGTCGTATTTTAGTTGGAAAAGCTTAGGTGGAGACTTATTGTCGATTCCGGCTTGGAGTGAATATGCGGTGCTGTTCTTCAAACGATGGGAAATCTAATATCGTGTACTGCGTGCCCTGATGCCTGCACGCTATAGGAATTGATGGACGCTGCTGATGGTGCCAAATTTGTGGCTAAATTTTGGGCCGACTCAATGTAGATTCGTAGATAGCTATCGTCGTTTAGGATCATATTCTAATCTAACTTTAAATTGCTCAAAAATAGACCAAATTTTTTTGACATTTATTGTCACAGAGATGAGATTATGACTAGATTTTGAACGTTTCGAATTAGTCTTCAGGTATTTGACAAGAAAATTCCATTTTGTCACTTCAGTAATTGAAATAATATCTCTTATACCTTAAACCTACTTTTTTTTTTTTCTGTAGATTCTGCAATTATCGTCTCTTGTATATCTGTAACCTTTTTACAAACTGCCTCACTTTTAAGAGTACCATTTAATTACAAGCCTCAGTTCGCTCGTAGCACATAGCTGATCGGTGTAGGTACTAGCTAGATATCGTATTATAACTGGTATAGTTATTAGCCGCACGGCTTTCATCCACAACTAGTCCGGTGGCAGAATTCATGGGCCTTATACGGAGCACGCGGATATGCTGGCCGCAGGTGACCATGGTATAACGAAGTAAATGGTATTAGTAGCTGGATGATTTTTAGTTGTGTTTTATGTAATTTTTATAAAGCTCCACGATTTTAAAAGTGGTTAAGGGTTGGCTTTTTTGATGATGAACCCAACTTGTACAAGGATTTTTGAATCATGTTGAAATCAAAATTGTTTTCGCTAGTTCGATTTGGAACAGGTATTATGTTCTTTCAGATGAAGTAGAAGTTGATGAAACCATAAATAATATTTTAAACCAAACCTGGCAGTAGGATTTTTTATTTCACTTTTTGCAGACAGTTTTACAGTGGGAAAAGATACCTATTATATGAATACAGAACCATTGTATCATAATCTTATCGTATTCAGATTCGATCGTGACAAAGTCACCTATCTAACTGCAAGACAAACGTCCTTGCGATCAATTCCCCACCGTCTGGTCCCCCTACAAAATTACAAGTCCATATCTCGGGGCGGTGTGCGACAACGACAAGATAGCTCATGCGTTTGTTTGTACCATTGAATATACATGAGGCTTGCTTTATTTGCGGAGCTACGCTGTCCTACTACGCATTAGTGTCGGTTCGCGCATTGTATATTGTAAGCGAATTGTTTCGGGAGCGAATTTGTAAGAGATTGCAGCGAGATTCAGGTAATGAGATGGCGATTTGCTGTTTTTTTCTTTCATTAGTTTCTTTTATTAGATTCGAAAACGCATATGCTGCAGCTAAGTTGAAGAAAAGTGCTCAATAACTAGTTTAACTATTTATGAAGTAATTTTCTAAATCTATCTAATTTTAATATGTATAAAGCGAAAGGTCACTCACTCATCACGAAATATCGAAAACCGCTAGACGTATAAAGATAAAATTTGGCAGGGAGGTAGTTTATAGTTAGCAAACGTCCTCTAAGAATTTTCCAAAATTCACCAAAGTTTGCATGGAGAAATCAACTTTGACGCGGACGAAGTCGCGGGCAGAAGCTAGTACATAATATGCTTTGGACAAAACTATAAAAATATTCACAAAAAAAGAATACATTAATAAAGTCACACCTCCAACCATAGCCGCGTAGCTTTTCACCTCAGACTAGTGGGGGATATTACAAATCACCTTTTACGGGTTAAACAGTCGATAAATCTGCTCAATACACCCACAGAGCGATACTATCGCACCTCTAGTGGCTTTGTGGTGTCTCAGACTCTAAACGAACTTGCCTTTGGCCACTTAGATTTAAGAACGATAATTATAACATTTTCAAAAGTGCGTTCTGAATTCTGGTTTAGTAGTAACGTCATGCTTTTTATGATTCATTCTTTATTTAAATGGTAGTCTGTGTGGCCAGTTTTAGATAAAGGAAATTGGTTGAATGAGTTCTTTTTTTGACATTGTAGTATTTGTTGCCAGTATGGAATAAGATAATTTATGTTTCTTTTTTTTTAAATACCTCTTTAAAGAAATGATCTTATATGTAACTAGCTTTTGCCCGCGACTTCGTCCGCGTATATGTCGGTTATCGCGGACGCAGACGAAGTTGAAGTCGAAGTCGAATAAAAAGTAGCCTATGTCCTTTGTTGGGGTTCACACTTACCCTGTACCAAATTTCACACAAATCGGTTCAGTAGTTTAGGCGTGAAGAAAAGACAGACAGACAGACAGACAGAAAGACAGACAGACAGACAGAGTTACTTTCGCATTTATAATATTAGTTAGGATAACTCGTGTAAAAGAAATGAATTGAAAATAGTGGCACAGATCATGTCCTCTCTTTCGCTCGCTGTAGCGTTAGAGTGAAATAGCATGACAAATTCCTTTGTTTGGCCGCCATTTTTATTTCGTTTCTTTAACGCCGCCTTGTATATTACAACTCAAAAAAAGCAAATAAAAAAAACATCTACTACTGGTATATTTTGAAAAGCAGTTACTATAATAACTGTTTTTAGAAGCTTAATTTTCAGTACAGGATTCTCGCACTAAATAACGAGAAGCTGCATCGATAAATGGCGGTATTAACTCGGATGCTAGTGTTGAAATTATAGCGAGTTAACGAACTACTAACTGTGCCTCGTAAAAATAACCAACAAGCTCGTAACTGATATAATGACACGTCTACACTACAGCTCATTATTACCTACTAATAATAAATACTTACAATTTATTGTAAAGTTCAACGGTTACCCTTCTGTCGCACCCTTTGGGGAATAGGACTGATGCTATTTACTAAGTTGTTTATTCGTTTGAAAGGTTTGGTTATAAAATCGTATGAGAATTTCTAAGATCTGCCTGCAGACAGATATGTTAAGCATTACAAATGAATTTAATTTTATACTGTTTTGTGTTTGAGAGTAGGTTAATTTACACCATAAAAAAAACATACATAAGAGAAGATTCGGACTTCGCAAATTCCGACTACGGCTTACTAAAAGAAGGGGTTATAGGTACCTATTTTATTTACATTCATAACTTTCCACAGACGTCGACCAGACCACACTAAAACAACCGTCGCGTCGTGCGCGCACCCAGTAATTTGTATAACATGTAAAAAGCCGCGCTACGCGGGCGCAAGTAAATAATGACATCTATAACGCGTTGGGAGCAACAATCATGTAGGTTTCCTTTTACAGAGCCATCGACATCCGGCCGGTAAACGGACCGGTCAGGGTTGCCACGTCAAAACAGCTATTAGACCAGTGTTGCCATAAGAAAAGTGTTTTGAAGTGAATAGAGGTTTAGTAGGAAATATTTCTGAAGCTTTTATTTAAAGATGTTTTGTCTTGAACGGCTATTTTAGCTTGTTCTTTGGCATCGAAATAGTATTTTATTTTTACGCCTAAGACTTAATCCATTTATCTCAGCCTTATACCGTCAATATTTTCCAATATCAACACAATACATAACCGTTGCTTCTTCATCAAATCATAAATCTGATAGTCCAGGAGCCCAACCCTGCGACCGATCGGATCGCAACGATCTCTCTTTAATTATATTGTTACGGCGGCCGACCGGGAGGTCGTGAGGTTATACCAAATAGATTATCTTTAGATGAGGCCGGCTGCCGCTTGTGAATAGTCCCCTTTCATATCTCTTCTATCGAATTCTTTTTCTACCCGCGGGTCATTATCGTTACTGAGTGGATCACAAGACACTCTGATTGCTTTTTGTAATTTGGACCATTGAAAGTTTGAATTATTTTTGAGAATTCTTATTGTGGTGTTGGCACGGTACTCTCTGGTCAGTGATCGATATTTTTTACGTCGTGAATGTTGTTTGATTGTCTGTGCTCCAGTTTTGAAGTTTGTGTTATTTGTTCTGCTTGATATTTTTGTTACGCGGTGATTTTTTTGGACATATCTTTGCTATGATCTTTGGAATGAAAAACTGAAATGAAGTTTGATCAACTTTTGGTTTGAACTAGACTGAATGTATATTGATAACAGTTTATAATATACCTACTAGCTGCTGCCCGCGACTTTGTCCGCGTCAAAGTTGATTTCTTAATACAAACTTTGGACCAGTCAGGTCAGTAACGGTTGCCTATACTAATATTAGGTATAAATGCGAAAGTGTGTCTGTCTGTCTGTCTGTTACCTCTTTACGCTTAAACCGCTGAATCGATTTTAATGAAATCTGGCATGGAGCTATCTCCATGCCTTTAATCAAAATCGATTCAGCGTCCTATCTAGTCCGGTCCTATCCTATGTTGTTCTTCGGATCTTAAACTATTTTAAGATCCGAAGAACGACATAGGATAGTTTTTATCCCGGAAATCACCCCCTAAGGCGGTGAAAAGGAGGGTGGAAGTTTGTATGCAAGTACGATATAAACAAGTTCCACGCAAGACGTAGTCGCGGGCAAAAGCTAGTCAGTTATCTAAATAGATTAAAAAAAAATACCAACCATACGTAATGTTTAGTATACAATCTTATTATTTCGAAGATTTCTGGGTTTTTCAGGGGTAAGTATTTCATAACGATGAGTAGAATGACCCCTTTAACGATTTTATAAACAAAGAATGTTGTTGTAAAAATAAATGGACTATAAACATATTGAGACAACATATCGCGGTAAATAATAGGATATAATAAAAATCTGCTACCAACAGATGTTCTTAATGATTACGCAAATGTCAAACGACAGCAGTATTTTATAACGAAACATGTTATTCTTGCGGTTGACAAGACAAAAAGAATATAAACACAAAGGTTGATAAATTAATACCTCTGATGAATATCAACGCAAAATAATAGGTACATGCTAGAAGGAAGTGGACCCGTTTGTTGGTTCACATCTCTGTTTTGCGTAAGAACGGATGTTGGATCAAATATTTGGACCAATGTTTTTGATGGCTTCGATTTTTATAACATGTGTTGGTTCTTTGATGATCTAGTTCAACATTTGCCAAATTGCTAAGATTTTCTAAAGAAATTATTTATAGGCGGCGCCATTAGTGAAATCTAACGGCTTGACGTCATAGGCGCAGTACTTATCACATACGTACAAACACGTGAGAACCATTACCCTCCTTTTGACCAACCGAAAATGTTTTTTTTTTGTCACAAATAAATAACTCGGCAGCTGGGCTAATGACATCGCGCATATTTTATATCGCGGTTATAAAAAGTGTATGACCGCACATTCCATGGTTTGCATAGCTGTTACAAAATCGCTGCGCAAACGCACCTGCCGTACAATTACGAGTGGCGACAGGCACGCGACGACGATGTAAAAACGTACTAATTTCGGGCTTTCTTTGGTCGTTTGAATGATTTAGTTTTTAGTTGTGTGGGTTTGAACTACTTTAAAATGTCGGTTAAAGAGATGATGTGATTATTGTAATCAAGTACCTACACAAACGTTTTAAGATAAAGTTTTAAAAGCTACCTATTGAAATGATTCTCAAGTATTATGTAGGACATAATTATAAAGATTTTTTAAATCATGATTTTTTTTTCAATGTTTTATCAATCGCCCACTTACTAAATATGAACTCACTAAAAACACTTGACTTATGACTTGACCATTTAAAGACTACCTAAAATAAGGCAGGTTGATACGTCAGTTAAGAATGGATTTTGCGACAGGGCCGGATTAAGGGGTCTATGATTTTCGAGGACAAAGTCGTGGGCAAAATCTATAATATAAAAGTATGTCCTCATTCTTAATAATTAACCTCATTCACTTACATCATAAATGTACCGTGATCAGATGTTTTTAAGGCGTGGCTTTAACAAAAGATGAGGTCTCTCCGCTAGCCTTTTGAAGTGCTTAAAGAGTAATCCATTATTCAAATACATCATATTGCCACGAGCCAAAATAACTCATATTTAAACGTATTGATTTACAATTAATAGCCGCAAGGCTTAGACAATGCGACCTCGCGTGTTTCATTTGACATTTAGCCCGAACGACCTTTCGGGTTCTTTCGGCCAACGTCGGGTACACCTACGGCCAAAATTACTATTCAAAGTAGGTGGTATGTTGAACTATTTGTAAGGTTTTTATTAGATTAGCGGTACAGTCATGCGGACAAGCTTTAGCCAGCTTGAATATTTCGCTTTGTATGTAAAATATTTAAAAAGATCACTGAGTAAACTGGTATATCGGGTTTTCATATGAATTCAATCAATCAACGCTCCCTATTAATTAAATATAAATGATTTACTTATTTGTAATTATCTTCAAGTCAAATCACAAACGCGGAAGTCTGCAGATTTTAGAGTGCGTTTCTGCTTGATCTAAAATGTCTTAGGGGATACTTAAAAATTAGGGATTGATGGTGAAAACGGGCATAAGGGCACCAACCTTGGGTACTTAATGCATAGGTGCTCAAAAAATAGGTGCTCAAACGGGAATACTTCACTTTTTAATCCGCAACTTTGTCTCCGTCCGCGTTAACCAACAACGGCAAAAGCTGGTTATTAATAAATAACAAGTTTCATATCGGTCTAAAACATATCTTTTCACAGGTACTACAATGTACCGGTCGTCCCACACCACTCCCACGTGTCCAAACTAGATCTTCAATTGTTGCTTGCACCACTTTTTGCTCGGAGAAATCCTGGTATTTATTGGCCAGAGGGCTTACGATAAAGTTTTTGTGCCAGTCAGTATTAGGGGCTAATGAAGTGCTAAGTAACCGACAGTCTACATATGTACAGTCAACAAAAGAGATGGGTATCCAGGGCCGTCAGATATAGTTGAAGTTTTTCTAGAAGCCGATAGATGTCTTCGATTGAAACTTAACCTAATTATTGAACTGTTTATTATGTACTTTATAAATTAAATTATATTTGAAAGCAGACAACGGTTTCTAAGAAAACTTCAACTATATCTGAGACCCTGCATACCTATCTCTTTTGTTGATTGTACATAAAGATTGATGAGCAAGAACATAAATATGGTGCGTTAGGTTTTTTTTAAAGGGGTTAGGTTAGAATAAGTAGGAATTATTTTTGTGGCTTACTAGCTATTGCCTACGACTTCGTTTGCGTTAATATTCTTCCGGACACCTAATTCATTTGATAATAAAATATAGCCTGTAGCAGTCAGAAATAACGTAGCTTCCTATTGGTGAAAGTTTTCAGAATCGGAGTAGTAGTTCTGGAGATGAGCACGTTCAAACTCTTTAGCTTTATAATGTTCTAAGTACGGTTAACCGTACTTAGAACCGGGCTTTTAGCTTAAGCTAAAAGCCCTGACATACGGGAACAGACAAATGCGGGCGTGGTGAAATACTGCAGTAGTATTTGTATGGACGGGTCCAACCCAACACTGATAGCCACCGTCTTAAATACTACTGCAGTATCCGAGCGGGCTTGCGCCCGTACATTGTTCGCTCCGGTGTTAGCGGTCTTCAAGACCTTACTTACTTACCATGTTAAACCTCCCGAATGTTGTCTAATGTATAACAGTTATTCATAATAGTTGGGGAGGCCAGGAAGGGATTTCTGGATTTACTCGAGCGCGGCAGATTAATATAAGGGGGGATACCTAGCACCCTGTTAAGTACCTCCACCATATATGAGCCCTGTATATAGGGCCGCGCGTTTCAAACCATCAGATTAAAGAAGTCCCTGCACATAATTGTCAGATTAAGGGTCAGCACGACAAGGACATCAAGCTGAACTGTCTGTATATTAATTTGACGTGCTCTAGTATTTCAATGTCATATTTTTTTCTTCCATTTGTAACCATTTTCAGCCCCTTCGTACGGCCACCCCTACCATGCAAACCGGCAGATTAATATTCCTCGGTTATTAAAAACACGTGGGGCGCATACACTATTAATATCGGACACGCTCGATTAGTGGTTCGTGATTTTTTTTTTTTCATTTTTTTAAATATTTACTTATGCGCTTCCTCCACCAGTGAAAGGGTCCTATCTGTAACTATTTTTACTTTTTAGCATCTAATATTCACAATCCAAAAGGTTCCCACGACGCTGGAGTAAATCCAAATTTAGCATCTTGGGCTCCCCTACTATAAAGGAAGTTTGCTATCCAACAGTTTAATTTACACGTCATAGTTCTCAATATTTTTGAGACTAAATTAATGTAGATTAATCAAGTTTTCCTCAATTATGTAAAAGAAACCGGCTGATAGCTTCTAATTCAAACAGCTGGCAGTAATTCAAGGATCAATGACTTTTAATATTTTCTTCTAAAAATTAATCGATTTTATTCGCGTTCTAGAATACTTATTTTTTAAAAATACATTTATTTACGTTTCGCAACTAGTCTCGCCGCTACTTTATTTGCTAAAAATAATTATGTCGTGAAGGTAATTAAACAAGACTACTTAATTTAATGATTTGTGATTAATAAATTAAAATAATCTCGCGAAATGTCTTGCTCCGTTTAAATGGCTTCCTACTATGCCAGATAATTTCTCTTATAAATAAAAAATCAATGTATAGCAATATAATATTATTATGTATTTATAAAGACAACGATTTGCGTTTGGTAATTAAAAAATCTTGTTATTAGGTAAAAGTTGCTCTTCTTTTATTTTACATATTTGCGTTCCAATAAATTATAACTTTATTAGTCACTAGCACTCTCCCCGCGACTTCTCGCGTGGTTTTTCTTACGGATCCCTAATTTTTTGATAATAAAATATAGCCTATAGCACTCAGTGATAACGTAACTTCCAATTTGTAAAACAATTTTCAACATCGGTTCATTACTTCCGGAGATTACCCCCTACATACAAACTTACAAACAAATGTTACCTCTTTATAATATTATAAGTATATAAGTATAAGTATAGATAAGGCATATCTGTTTAAGAAGTAGGTACTTTTCGTTTGTTTGTTTGTATATAATCGGTTAGTTCTAAATTAATTTCACGTATTCTGTTCATAATTCAGAAAATAACGAAGTCGAAAGTAACGTGTTTTTCCACCTGGGAACCTTGCGGTTACAGATTTTTTTTTTTAAATGAGGTGGATTTGCCCTTGACTCTAGTTTAGGTCAGAGTTGACAGAGACAAATTCCACTATGGAGTGAGCTAACCCAGTAGAAGCTTGTTCACTTTAACTTAGAAGAAATATAGCGTTCCTTATAGCGAATTCAACCCACATAAAAGTAAATTCCAAGATAAACACTTTTGAGAATTCAGTCACACGATCATAATCAATCGATCATTATCATAAAATTAGCACATTAATAGGTAAGATAGGCACAGAAAATTGCGCGTGAGTGATCTCCGGATCTCTGGTAGGAAGCGGCATCCGCCATATATCATGTGGCCGGTATGTCGGCGGAAGGAAAGCTAATCTATTAACATACTGTCATTAAGGCTGTTGTGTTAAATTTTAGCTTTTTCTTTAGAGATTAATAGCTTTGTTCTTTGTACGTTTTATAGGATATGCATGCTATGGCATAGATAGACAGCATTAATTGCGCTGCCTGACAGTTTCCGCAAGTTTTGTGTTGAGGACGCCAAGCTTGACTGTGATGTAGTCTCGGATAAATGCAAGATGTTTGGAGTATTGTGAGATGAGCGTGTGAATGTCGTGTAATTGAATATAAAATGTCATTTTCTGATGTACCTAATTGGTCAATGGCCGATTCATGTTAAAGTAAAAGAAACAAATCGTATGGTTTCAATCGGTAGCCGTTCATTGGCGGTTGCTCATGAGAAAATGGGCAATATCAATCTGAAACTCTGAATCTGAATTTCAAAGATAGTAATTCTATATTCAAAATCTATATTCAAGACGTTTAACCATCATTTAACTATTAAAATAAATGCTTGGTAACGTACAATGATGATTCATATTAAACAGAAGTGGCGTCATGCAAACTTTTTGCTACCGCCATTTTCAATCATCACCTAATCGATCATCAGTCAAAGCTTGACGACCTGTCCAAATATTATGAATTAAAAAGAAAAACTTCAGTTAATAAAAAAGTGTATAACCGATAGTTGGGCACCGTTATAGTTAGTAATGGCGGCATGTCCGATCTGCGCAGGCGCGGGCCGCGGGCAAGCGGCGCGTGCGCTGGCCGCGGTTTACAACAAATATGGTATAATGGGAATAAGTTAGAAGTATCCGTTTGTTTGTTTCTTTGATGGGATTGAAGGAGAAAGGTGTTTGTAGGGTGTTTGTGATTCTGTACGTGAATTGAATTAAGATGATTTTAAAGTCATAGCATTGAAACTCAATATGCTTAAGTTTATGAATGAAAGGGGAGTCAGTGACTGCATGACGGCTGACAGGACAGAGTGGAAGAAGAAAACGTGTTGCGTCGACCCCAAGTAACATGGGACAAGGGCAGGAGGATGATGATGATGCTTAAGTTCTTTATGCGAAATTTAGAAAAAATGATTGAACGTTATTTTGACCGTTGCCATAGCATTTAATTATAACTTTTTAGTATACGAAATTAAATAAATAAATAAAAATAAATAAATATCTTGGGACAACTCACACACGGCCATCTGATCCCAAGCTAAGCAGAGCTTGTGTTATGGTAACCAGACCAACTGATATACATACTTATATAATTTATAAATACATACATACATTATTATAGATAAATAACAAAAAACAAAAACAACAAAAACAAAACAAAACAAAAAAATGAAAAAAACATGATGAAATGACATGATGAAATTAACATGATAATTCCTTTATAGCTCTTGCTCGCGAATTCGTCCACGCAGAATTGAAGTAAGGACCTAACATAAACATAGTAGGTATCTTTAAAAAAGAAAACTTCCAGTGTATTTAGTACTTCTTTATAATATTAGTTTGCAACATAAATCTCACAAAATATTGAATCTTATTTTATAAGTCTTAAGTTGCAAAGGAGTCGTAATAAAATTGAATCATCATAAGACATTTTATATTTCTTGTTCTATAACTAGCCTACCACGACCGAACGCACAAATATTGTAGTATTGAAACGTCTCATTCTTACCTACTATATCAGGGATGACAAACCTTTATTGGTAAAAGTGCTATTTTATAAGAAAAAAAAATTGTGACTTTGACGTGCCATCAAAGAATATACGCTTAGAGATACAAAATATTAATAATAATAGCCTATTATTGTCCTACTGCAGGACAACGGCTTCTTCTCATACAGAGAAGGCACGAGCATTGATCACCAGGCTTGCTTTTAATGCGGATTGACGATTTCAGACTTTTAATATAAGTAAGTCCAGATTTCCTCACGATATTTTCCTTTACCGATGTCAGTGATAAACTTAGAAAGAAAATACATATGGAATTGAAGAAGCTACATTAGCGTCCGCCTTGTGGCTTAGAGATACCTATACCTAATGGAGAAAAATAAAACTAAATGCTATTAACTTTAAAATCTTTTCTCAATCAATCGTAATGTTATGGTTTGTTATTTTATGTTTATTTAAATAAAAGAAAAGGTTAGTATTATTACTGCAGTTGCAGATTAGATTAATTATTTTCATGCCCGAATTATTTTGGCGCGTGCCACCGCTGCAGCTGGAACGCGTGCCAATGGTTCACCATCTCTGAACTACACCATCGTCGATATATAGAGTTATACAGGGTGTCCCAGCTAAGGACGTCCAAACGAAAATTTTGGACTCCTCCCTTCCTGGGCTATCCAAACCAACCCCATGTATGTTCTACGATTTTTTGCGGTTTAGGAGCTAAACGACATTTTAATATTTTTTTGGGATATTCTTCTTTACATCAGATTTTGTAGATTTTCTCTTTTTGTGTCGCATTTTTTGGAAATATTTTAATTGATAATTAATCCTGAAAGTATGGTCTTCGATCGATAAAAACAACTGTCTGTCTTATTGTCACCCGAAATTACTTAAACTTAGTTCAAAGGCAAAAATGTTGTTTTGTAAATTTCGTTGCAGATTTTCGGCTCTTAAAGAAAAATCACAATAAGGGCCCAAATCACCTTAAAGTTATTTCAAAATCTTCCACGGACCCTCAGCTCTTTAAAACAGTACAAATAACTAGTATTTTACGGGTCATTATTCGGAGCAATTGAAGCTCGAACATGGTAAGGCGAAAAATACAATATTTTAGAACATGAGTGAAACCTAACGAAAATGAATTAAAATGAACTTTTATCAAGTTTTCAATGCAATATGAGCTCAATGTCATGTTTATTATTTGCACAATAGTGATTTGGAGTGGTTAGTAAAGTTAGGTTAGGGTTAGGTTAGGTTAGGTAGTTAGGTTAGGTTAGGTAAACCTAACCCAAGCTTAGTAATTTTTTAAAATTAGTGATGTTATTTAATAAAGTCAATGACATAGAGCTCAAATTATATTGAAAACTTAATAAAAGTTCGTTTTAATTCATTATCATCGGCTTTCATTAAAAAACGAAAAAGTGAAACCTAATTAAAATGAACTTTTATCAAGTTTTCAATGCAATATGAGCTCAATGTCATTTTTATTATTTGCACAATGGTGATTTGGAGTGGTTAGTAAAGTTAGGTTAGGTTAGGTAGTTAGGTTAGGTTAGGTTAAACGAACTTTTATTAAGTTTTCAATATAATTTGAGCTCTATGTCATTGACTTTATTAAATAACATCACTAATTTAAAAAAATTACTAAACTTGGGTTAGGTTTACCTAACCTAACCTAACTACCTAACCTAACCTAACCCTAACCTAACTTTACTAACCACTCCAAATCACCATTGTGCAAATAATAAACATGACATAGAGCTCATATTGCATTGAAAACTTGATAAAAGTTCATTTTAATTCATTTTCGTTAGGTTTCACTTATGTTCTAAAATATTGTATTTTATGCCTTACCATGTTCGAGCTTCAATTGCTCCGAATAATGACCCGTAAAATACTAGTTATTTGTACTGTTTTAAAGAGCTGAGGGTCCGTGGAAGATTTTGAAATAACTTTAAGGTGATTTGGGCCCTTATTGTGATTTTTCTTTAAGAGCCGAAAATCTGCAACGAAATTTACAAAACAACATTTTTGCCTTTGAACTAAGTTTAAGTAATTTCGGGTGACAATAAGACAGACAGTTGTTTTTATCGATCGAAGACCATACTTTCAGGATTAATTATCAATTAAAATATTTCCAAAAAATGCGACACAAAAAGAGAAA
Source organism: Hoplodrina blanda (assembly GCA_949316365.1). Classification (NCBI taxonomy): domain Eukaryota; kingdom Metazoa; phylum Arthropoda; class Insecta; order Lepidoptera; family Noctuidae; genus Hoplodrina; species Hoplodrina blanda. The sequence continues at coordinate 11,577,703 of OX438592.1, forward strand.
ATCTACAAAATCTGATGTAAAGAAGAATATCCCAAAAAAATATTAAAATGTCGTTTAGCTCCTAAACCGCAAAAAATCGTAGAACATACATGGGGGTGGTTTGGATAGCCCAGGAAGGGAGGAGTCCAAAATTTTCGTTTGGACGTCCTTAGCTGGGACACCCTGTAGGTATATAGGTAGGTGCATAGCAAACTGTTACTGCCAATTTATTTACTTTCTACGCGGACCGTCGGCCGACCGGACCTTTGATTTCACTAGCGATACAGTTCGGTTATTCTCGGGTACATTGTTATTATAGATATAGGTCGTAATAAACAGATTAGTTCTGAAATATCCAGGTAAAATAATAATTCAAATATCTGTCTTACCTCTTTGAAAATTAAGTGCAATTTCCTTATTGTTTAAAAAATCAAGTTTATATATTTTAGCCCGTAAAATGAATAGTACCTATGTTGGGATATAGACTGAGTTTGTGTGGTAAGAGCTAGCAGTTTTGAACTAGAACCAATTTAAAATTTCTATGAGATCGTTAACTGCGGTTTCAAAGTCAAAGCATTTAAATATTTCAATTAAATCATTTATAGGCACTTGAATTATCAAGAAGTCGGTCAGTGAGTCAGAAAGTTGAAGCTCGTTACTCGTTCCAAAACGTAGGTAGATCTATATGAAGAAAAATGAGCAAGAAACTCCACAGACACTCTTTTCTACACATTTTTTACAAGACAACATACACAGACATTTCGTCTCCGATTCCGAAAACAAAAGAAAGCGCAATGCTATAATTTACAATCCAAGCAAAACCTTTCACTTTGCGACGAAAATAAGAGCTATAATCTATATAGCAAGGCGGCCAGAGCCATGAATCTGTGAAACGCGGCAAATCACCATTATCTGAGGGTGTACAGCCATCTTAGCCGCGCCGCTTAGCTTAGCTATGTCATTTTGTTCACTGCTTTTCATTTTGCCTGTCATTTCCCTTTGTGGGTGGCGCGAAGTATATAAGCTTATGTAAAGATTGTAGAGTAGGTATATATGAATTCGTGAGCTGTTTATTTTGTTTGTAGTTATTGGTGATTTTGTTATGGAACGCGAGGCAAGTTGCCAATACTTGATGACTTCAGTTTCAAAAAGATCCGAGGACAAGAATCGAACCCGCGACACGCAGTGCAGCAGCCAATCGCTTAGCCACTGCGCCAACCGTTATTGACTAACAAATAAGTTTCTTGCGTAGTTTGCTTTATAATTTTCTTAGGGCTAATTTTTCAATCGTCGAATAACTCTTAACGGAGGGATAAATATGGCGGTTTAACAGCTTTTGTATAGAAGATATGTCAAACTGTCATATTTATTCTTTGAATAAAAGATATCTGGCTATTGACAAATTAGCCCTTAATTAAATAAAAAGCAACCGTTATTGACTGACTGATCTATCAACACACAGCTCAAACCACAGAACGGACTGCGCTGTAATTTGGCAAGTTGATAGTTATTATGACGTAAGCATGCTCCAAGAAAGGATTTTCTATAATTCATTCCCATTGGGGATGAAATGGGAGTCCAAAGTTTGTATAGAGAAATCAACTTTGACGCGAACAAAGTCGCGTGCAGAAGCTAGTCATTCAATAAAACATAAACAAATACCTGCATGCAATTAGAACAGCTACTACCCATATATTTCAGTTCAATTTCTAATAAATATAATAAGTACACGGTACGTAAACGCAGTAGCGAAGAAAATCCAGTCAACTATAATTTATGATTTTCCAGCTCATACAAGACCCGACCATAGCTAGGAGGTATCTTAGTAATCAGGCAAATACATGTAAAAGTATGTAAATTGTACCCGAGATTATTGTATCAAATTGCTGGTTCATGTATATAATGTGGTGTAGTATATAATTAAGCTACATCTTAGAACATGACTCGTGGAGTTTGTTAGTTTTTATGAGTGATCTATAGTGTTGAAGCTAATTAGGAATGATCAAGAATCGAGTCCAGAGTCGATATTTTTGTGGGGAAATCTTTACGACTAAAACCACACGGTTGCTCCTAAAACTATGAGTCGGGAACCCGGCATACATTTGACGCATAATCCTCGCCCCCGTGAGTGGCAGTCCTAATAAATGGACATGTAAAAAGTAGTAACTTTTTAAAGAAACCAATTTCTTACAGTTATACATTGAAGTAACTTACAGTTAACTAACAATGAAGTAACTGTAACATGGATGGTGTTGGTCACCATCGATTTAACGTAATCCGTCAAAAGAGTATTATTATACGAGTAGATGGATTAAGTTAAATCCTATTTAGTTCCTTATCTATTTATATTCTTAAACCTATATTTAAAGCAACAGTACTTACGATATAAATAATAAATTAAATCAAATTAAACATAACATTACAATTCCTAATTAAGAACAATATATTGTTGATTAAATAAAAATTCTTCATTTTTAACCTAACTAATCATGACTCCAACATACGAATATGGGATTTGAAATTTCCACGAATGTCGATCCCTAACATATCGTCAGTCGGTCGAATGAATATTGGATTTCAACTTGGAATGTCGCATTTTCCGAGGTAACTATCTCTCAATCTAATTTAAACTGTGCTTGTAAGAAAATGCAAATGTGCTGTGATCAATGATCGGGGAACTAGAGGAGCAAGCTATGGGTTGCGTCAGGCTGCAGACGCGTAAATGTAGAAGCAAGTAACTATCTTATTCTAAAACGCACAAACAATACCAAAAATTAAACATTTTGAAAACCCCCAAACGGCAGCCATGTCGCACTGATTTTCATCAAACATAACTAAGAACACTTCCGACTATTATTCACCTTTCAAACAAAAAAAAATCAAAATCGATTCATCCGTTCGGGAGCTACGATGCCATAGACAGACACACACACAGACACATCAAACTTATATCATGCCCTCGTTTTTGCGTCGGGGGTTAAGTACTCATAGAGTAGCTGTATCTTCACAGATAAAACCGACGGCAGTGGATGTCAGTTAAGTATTAAACAGCCTACCAGAAGGCCAATTCTACTAATTAAAAACGATCAAAATCCAGTCGCAATGACATCTCAGCGACAATCAATGTAAATAATGTATGTAAATTAGTGACATTTTTGTCAGACTGAGACTAAGATTAGATTATGACCGTTCCTAAATGTGAGTAGAAACTTAAATGAAAGCAGCATCTTGTCTTATTAAAACGATGCGTCCCCAACGGTTGCATGCTTCCCTTTTTGGGTTCCGTATTATAATTTTATCTGTATCTAATCAAAATCACAATTAACTCAAATGGTACTTACAGCCAATGCGAGAACGGTATGCAAATAGATAAGTATCTCAATATTATAGGAGTAATCGTAACGGTGGTCGAGTGGCCAGATGGATGGCATCTGTTGATAGTCTGCGATAGAGGTCTGATGATGATCGCATGAAGATTGAGTCTAATGTGAGATATCTCACACGTTACTCCTTAATCTTTATGAGAGTAATAAAGTGAGTAATTAAAATATTCAATTTGGTAGGAAGAATTTCGTGAAGAGATATTATCTTGAATATCTTTGGCAGATAGGTAGAAATCTACTTACCTATCTTTTGAATATATTCAAGATCATAGAGCATTTGTTCCAAAACTATATAGCTAAATGTTACTTCTTAAAAATTTTATGCTTTCCGTTACAGTGAAATTACTCTTTTAGACGATAACTTTCTGAAATGGCATTTTTTTCTTAAGTCTCTTTGGTCTTATGTGAATATTCAAGTTTAGTTAATTAAAATACGATCAATAATTTCCAAGATTTTGAACTTATAATATACCTCGTGGTATAATGTGGGCCGCCTAATATTATACCTTATTTAATTTCAGTGATGATTTTTTCTTGGACCAAGCCGACTTAGGGCTCCAATCTTCAAAGCTTGAGCTTTCGAAGTAAATCTAGCTACCAAACCACTAATTCATTAAGATGACCATGAGGATACGGAAGACAGTCACCATTCTAACTAAACACTATACCTACACTATACATACCTACATAAATTTAGTGAAAGGCGGACAATATATTTATCTGGCATCGTTATCATTGACGCAGGTTCGAGTCCCAGTAGTGGAGGTTTGAATAATGAGTGTGGTCTAGAGATAAACTCGTTTTGTCGACGACAGATGTCACTGCGCGACTTCGACAAATGATAGCGCCTAAAGCTTCGCTGTTTTACATAACGTACTTGCTACTGGTAGTTTGTTGTTACTTCACGTGGTAAGAACAAGCTTTGATTTGCGGTTTTGCTTCACCGATTGTTTTTTGTTTCTCCAGGTTAGCTTTGGTAATGTCTACTGTCTTTTGTTTCGAGCTGATCTACATATTCCAGAAGGCTAATTCCCTTTATTAAAAACGTTCGAAATTATGTCGCAATCAACGATATAATCAATGTAAAAAATGTAGATAAATTAGAGATTAAATTAGAGATAGAGTAATTATTAATTTATAACAATCTTTATAACAATAGTTTTGATGTCGTAAATCGTAAAAGCGGAAATTATTATGGCAAGTCTATGTACCATGATATGAATATGAATTGTAGTTGTTACCAGTAAGGACGAGGAAGAGATTAATTTTAGGAAATACTTCCTATGACAATGTTCTGCTTTTCGCAAGGATATAGAATATTACTAAGAGTCATCGCTGATTTAAGTTCAAAACTCAAAAATGTTAAGTCATAAATATTGAAAACGCAAATAAAACCACCGGAGCTTAAAGAATAAAACAATAATAAAAGAACATAAGTTTAAAAAAAATGATATCTTACAAAACAAATAGTTCTTAAAAAGTATATAACACATAATAAAGATCAAGACGTAATCAGATAGATTTTAATTAATTTCACTCTGACAAGACTACGTATACATAATAAATTAAAAAGTGAAAATGTTGTTTAATTTAAAACATTAACTTAAACATGTTAAAATTATAATTCTGATACGCAAAAGATAAAACTGGAACTACCAGTAACTTACTTCTGAGGTAACTTGCATATTATTTGAATAAACCAAGTTTATGTAACAATATCCATGTCAACTTTAGTTATGACATAATTGGCGATTTTGATACAAATAATATTTTCATTAGGGAAGAAAGAGAAGAAAATACAAATGGTTATAAGATAGAGTAGGATGCAAAATCTAGTGAAGGAGTTTAAGTCAGAAAGGGTTATGTAGCAACTGGTTAGGACAAGGCTTGTATGAAAAAAGAAGATAAGCAATATAGAAAAAAGTAATAACTCGTTATTAAAAGTATAGTAAAAATGTGCATCTTCAAAGAGTTTTAAAGTGAATAATTAAACATGACAAGAATCTGTTAATTACTGTTTTAAAAATAGTGTAAAAATACTTAAGAAATCCATTTTTCAAAGGATATTTCCTTTTTACATTACTTTAGTTATTAACAAAAAATAAAGCGTTAGTAATGACAGTTATTGTGCGTACAAAATGAGGAGTAAATTGTATACGTCGACAATATTTATCCATATTAACTAAAACTAAGTATAGTTTCTCTTCGTTCATGGTTGTAAAGTTTTAATAAAACTCATAGTGAAGTTTCGCCATGTACCTAACTATTAGAAATCGTATTAAGACTGGTAGGTATATAGATAGTTTCGACTCGAGCCTTCCAAGAAATCCATTCCATCTTCAAAGATCTCCGAAACAATATGATCTTTATCCGAAAAAGGGAAGTTGATAGAAACTAAAGAGAAACAGTACAAATTGCTGAACCTGCCAATCACTTTAATGTCAATAAGGTATCTTCCGTTAAAGCAAACTAAGCGGTTAAAAGTAACACGGTTTACCCGGTAATCGAACCCCACAATGAGATAAAACTGTATCATGAAATAGCACCGGACAATCGCGGTCGTTACTGCATTATGACTTGACATGCCAACAATACTTAGATGAATGTAAAAGAGACTTTATTATAGTGTCATAAGGCGCTTGTTGACCGCACGTAAAGTATAGCAGTACTTTCGAAAGACCACGGGCGACGTCATGATAGGGTTGGTGGTTATTGGAAAATAGAAAATTTATGAACTAGTCATAATTCTATGTTTAGATGTATCTCTAAACGTCTAAGCAGTATCTAATACGTTCACTGTTTGAGAACATCGATTTTATATGATTTCATTTCTTCAGAAGGCAATTCTAGATTAAAATGAATTGTCGATTTGCATATGAAACCATCCTCAATGATAATGTCAATGAAAAGAAAATTAGCATGATAAATCTCCATCACTTGTATAATTTATTAGTCATCTGAGGATCATAAATAACCCATACACGGCAGCCCTGCTCCAAGTTGACATTCCTAGATTGAAAGGTCGCAAACTGGTCCGGCTATTACCACAACCATTACTGGCGGACGCCGGCAGTGGTCGCGTAGATTGCCGACCATTCCTGCCATCTGCGACCATCTGCCGGGATTACCACGGTATTACCGCCGCCAGATTACGGCGTATTATGCCCGCACGCGTCCTCTACGTTTCCGTTTGAAAGTCGCGGTAATTCTGATTGGTCAGCGTGAAATGATCGTCTGTCGGTATGCGATCGGTGCCATTAATGAGTTTTGTACGTCATTTTTCACTGTCAATACTTAGGTTTTTGTTAAGATCTATGAAGTTTATATGGTTCCTAATCAGTTTCTGAGCAAGAAATTACGGAAAAAAATTCAATGATTTTTCTTCATGAGCATCATTCGCTATTGGAGTACGGCGAGTCTTGGTCGTGGAATAATAAAATATAAAAGTTGTAGATAAACATAAACATACGAGATGACTGACGACGTGTGGTCGTAGATATAACGATGCTTGTTTATTCTCTGTCACACTTCCACGTGGGTGGTTCGCTATCTACATAGCACTAAATAACTTGTTCCACTGACAATACTCTGATTGATCTGTTACATCTCATCTTACTATGAATCGTCAAGAATAACCTGAAGAGCAGACCTGGGACTGGCCATCTCTTAGCTCTCGGCTATTTTAAATTGGTTTTTATCATTGTTACCTATGTTTTATAGACCTTTAGTTATAGTTCTCACATTTAACCCGTAGATTCAACATGAATGACGTAACCGAAAGTAATATTTAATTGATTTTAAAAGGGTGTTCATGGAGTTTTTCTTGTTTTTCACCTACTGTAGTAGCAAGCAACTAACTTTAACTTTCTGATTAAAAAATAAATGACTTGGTTTTGTTATTTTTGTTTTGCAGCAAGAAATATTGATTAAAAAGGAATGTGCGGATCAATCAAGTTAAAAAAGAATAGAGATATTCAATTTTCAAATGACATTTCACCCTCCTGAGGTGAGTACATCCAACGTGGTCAATATCAGAGCTGCATCCATCAGGAACGTTCTGTTCAAGATTATTCCACATTTAGTACGTGATACAATTACCTAGTGCTCTGTCGGCCACATGTCCATCGGTGTCGCTTGAATCCGAAAGGAATTGCCCCGAGATGAAGGATGGCCGCCCTACGTGATGTCCGACCACCGGACGATTTAGAAAATTATTTTATAGCTTAGCAATTTTATAGGAATTTGATTTATAACGTCATATACGATGTATTACATCATAAGAAGCATTAAAGGATATAATTCTATGAAAAAAGTTACCGTTTTTTAAAAAAGAATGTGTAAATAAAATTGTGCTATTAGTTTAAAGATTAGCTAAAAAAGCTTAAGAAAAATAAAAGGAATTGCACGCCTTTAAGAAGAGCAGGCGGTAATAACGTTATAAATACCGTAGCATTAAGAAGTAGTTCTCAGTTAGCTTTTATGATTAGTGCCGTAAGAAATATAACGCTCTAGTGCATTCTACCTCTCTCTAGACCAGACCAGTATTTTGTGATACTTCAAAAAACAAAATAGTAAAATCACAATAGCAAACAAGTATCTATAATAATGCTTTCTTCTATAAATCTCTGTAAGCAAAACCTTTAAACATACACAAGCAAGACTTAGAAAAACGATGGTTGCCTCTCGTCTTGGAGAAACTTACAAACGAGGGCTCCAACTCCCGAGATAGCATCTCCGTAGCCCGCTCCCAGCTCCTATCTCGGCATCTAGACGTCTCAATTTAAATACACGCCTTCCGAGACTCGATTGAGCTAAATTAAATGTTCTTACGTATATAGAAGCTTATTCTATACGCTATTAGCTTGGGAAGTCATTAGATGGGCTGCTCAATTTATGGCTGAATAACGCTTATGTGGTTAGCATCTGGGTGGTGGCATTTTACTCAGCAGTTTAGTTTTATTTTTCAAAGGGCATTAGATTTTCTCAAATGATGTTGTTTATTCACGCAATAATGAGATCATCTACATATGCTTCGCATTTATGGTCGGTGGAATGTAATTTGTACTAAGATTGTGTCGTAAAACTGTAGCTACTTGTTGGTTATAACTATATTTTTAATTATCAATGTTTTCTAGTACATTTCGAATGACTTCTACTACTTTTTAATGCACCATAAGATTCCATCGCTACTTGATAATAACCGAGGTCGGGATCGTATATCTTAAGATGCACAGAGGGGGGCAGCAGTTCCGTGGCTTCTCAAAGATTATTATTAGAGCCGATTATACTAGTCAAGTGTAGCACTGTAACACCGGGGTACTTTAATTACACTCCCTTTCATGGGCTTGCTGCGAGAGGAGCAATTCTATAAGGGATTTACGATCCAATATATTCGCAACATCAGCGTGAAAGTGGTAGGCGAATAACTATTACAGCAACGATAGAGCTCGTGGAGGTATAAAGTACTGAATTATTGTGAAATTAACGATCAAATAACAGATTTATGTAATAGCGTTACTGGTTGTAATTAATTGTTACATTTAATGCAATGTGCATTGTGCTTTAGATGAATTTAGTGATACTTAGTGGAAAACTTATTCTTGTTTTTGAAATATTTGTATTTAGTATACAACCTTAATTTTAATTTGATACAAATCTTTCAGGGGGTGAATGTACTCATGAATATGAACAACTTTTATTAAGGGACATAGTACGAAATGTGAAAAAAAAAAACAGCTGATCCATACAATAATGTACTACATTACGATCAAAATGTATGGATCAGCTGTTTTTTTTTTTCACATTTCGTACTATGTCCCTTAATAAAAGTTGTTCATATTCATGAGTACATTCACCCCCTGAAAGATTTGTATCAAATTAAAATTAAGGTTGTATATAACTTATCTTTGCTTCTTCATAACTTATAGAACTTAGGTATTAGATAATTCCAATTAATAAAACAGTAAATATCCAATGATCATTGAACATGCTAATAATTATAAAGATATTAAAGCCGATATCATGTCGCCGTTAAGTTAAAGCTAAGTTCAACTTAGTTCACGGCTTGCATGTTAATTAGAATTCACGTTCAATTAAAATAATCTATAAGTTACCGTACTATAACTTCTGGGTTTAAATTAATATATTCTTGTTCTGATAATAGCTATTAAAGTTCTATCTCGTAACTTTGTATGAAGCATAATAGCAATTTAGTTTTAACTTTACACGCGTGTGATAAATATCTTTTGGTTAACGTTATTATTGAGATTATACTTTAAGACGTTATAATAACGTCTTCTTTATGTTTATTCTGTTCGTTATTAGTTTATTAACATTTCAAGTATGAGTATTTCTTATATGCATTTTCAACACTAGTTTTTTTTGTTGGAAAAATGTACCTTTTCGAAGGCCAAAATTTACAAGGCTTACTAGCCAACTAGCTCTCAAATAGGCACAGAGTGGTCCGCGACGTCATAAGTATTTCAATTTAATAATACCAGCCTATTATTGTCCCACTGTCCGGCAAAGGCCTCTTCTCATACAGAGGAAGCATGAGCATTGAACAGCACGCTCGCTCAAGGCAGGTTGGCGATTTCATACTTATTAATTACAAGTTCAGGTTTCCTCACAATGTTTTTTCCTTCACCGATGTCAGTGATGTCCAAGATAAACTTAGAAAGACGTCATTCAAATACAATTTAAGCAGAGGCGGCCTTAACCATTGCGAGGCTCCGGGCGGCAGGTCTTTGCGAGGCCCTTTGCCCTTCGTGAAAAGTCTGGTTGTCTGGTTGTCTGGTCTTTCAGCAGACGCAATTGTAATAGGTGTGGTAGCAATAAAATTCTCAGGACTGTTTCGATAGTGGGGTAAGGATAAAAATCTAGGTAGTTTTAATTTTAGGTTTAAACACACACATAAAACAAATCATAAATTTTAATGCAGAACAGAACGACTCACAGTCGGGGCCCATTCAAATTTTACCAATCAAATCTTCCCAAGGGGCCCCGAATGTGAGTCGTTGTTTATGTGTGTATCGATTATAAAACTATTTTTCAATTGTGTAGTTATTTAGTATTACTTAACAGAATTCTAAACTACTGGGCTTGTTTCTTTCTTTTTAGTTTTTATTTAAGTTAATTAGTTTTCACGCAGTCCCGACTGCGTGAAAACTAATTAACTTTTTTGTTTTTCTTTTTTTTTTTTTTTTGAAGTTTTTTTCGCAAGAGCGAGGCCCCGGGCGATTGCCCCGTTCGCCACCCCCTAAGGCCGCCACTGAATTTAAGTACAAGTACAATAACAATTTTTTTTTTCACTGAACCAAGCATGTAGTTGTTGGTAACCAGTATGCAGCCACATAAAAATTACACCTATTCAATGTACCTAACTTTTATTTTATATTAATGGTCTCTCAACACTAAAAGGATCACTGTTCAGAATTAAACCGGAAGAAAAACACTAACAGCACTTAAACACAAAACGTAATCCCGACGACCATAAAATACAACTACCATTTATAAATTGCGATTCTAATACACATCTGAGTTGCGATACTGTGTCGCAGCGGTCGACGAGTCAACTTTATTGGTGGTCCCCTATTAGCCGGCTCTTATCCGGCATCGGACGGACACACATGTTTCATGGACATTCGCTTTTGCAACTTTTATTACGATAGAAGACATTGAGAGAGTTTTGGGATCGACAGTTCGAAGTTTTTTATTAGGGTTCGTGAAGTTTGTCAAGTAAGGCAATATAGGATTTTACGTCATCATCTATTTCAGTGGTTCTTACGTATAGTTTCTTCTCAGCAAGCTTTAGATTAGTTAGAAATGTTTCAGTCTTTACTGGGTCGGTTTTTGGTCAATTCAATAATGGTCATATCAAATGTTATTTTACATATTTTACTATAGCATTAGGATACAATTGTGTGTAAGACACCATTAACCAATGGTTGTAAAACATAACTTCTCTAAAGACACTATAAAATTTGATTTTTAATTTATTGCTTTGAAATTAATAAATGGTCAATTGAGTCACAGTTCTCTTTTGTCATACAAAATCTATGGGAGAATCGCGTTTTGACAGGTCATAAAAAGTACGGTAATTGGGTGGTATCTAATATCCAATTAGGTAGCGTACTGTTTCTTGAATTACTTGTCTTCTTGTTTATATAAAAATAACTTTATCTACTCTATCTTTATCTTTAATTTGGACCTATACGACCACGGAATTCTTATCTATGTTCGTTCCAAGTATGCCGAAGGGACACAGGTGTTACCAAGGGATATAGAAAGCTGTCATTAATCACGCATGCGTTATTGCATTCTTTAGAGACTTGTCACATCACACGTCATTTGTGAACGAGGTTCTGTATAGTGTCAATTCTTGTTGATATTGGTTGGGAATATTGTACTGTAATGTGTTGAAAAAAGCTAAGATTGATGTGAATTATTGTACCATTAGTGAAGAATGGGCCCAATATTGCGCCTAGCGGAACTCTTTGATGAATCGTTTTTTAAGATGATATTTGTAGACTTGAAAATGATTTTAATAACATTCTAAATATAGCCAACTTGGTACTTGATAGACACATGACCATTTAATCCTGATTTAAAACCAATTACGCCAATTATTATACAGTAATTATGACATCAGATAAAATGAACCAATATCAATACATTCAGTCTAAAATACATACAATTAATTGGACCCAATTTAACAAATTACGTTCCATAAATATGGATCGAACGATAAAATCGATTGTAAGTAAAATAGTTAATTAATCGATTATTTTAATTGACGTTGAATATCGGTAATAGCTCAGAAGTTACTCGATGCAGGCATGTCGATTAAATGAGCGAATAAATAGTTTCTGTAAAATCGTAGCTGAGTTAGGTCGTATCGGGGCATTTAATTGAGGTCAGGGGTCGGGCGATACGCTCGGGGCGATATAGATGTCTGGACGAACTACCAAGTGGATTGTCAACGGTAGTTTAATTTCGTGCAGAACATTTTACTGAAGCACTTCAGTTTTGAAATTATTGAGTCACCGTTATAAGACTTGTTGGAAATATTGCGATCGATACAGATGAAGTTGAAGATGAAGTGTGCACTACTAAGACAAATATGGAAAATAAATGAAATGAATTCCAGTTTTACATTGATAAATATGTCATGTATCATTTTTTATAAAGAAAAGTGTAACAAAACACATCATATAGCTGTTAACTATACATACTCATATTGCCCGTGAGAGTAAGAAAAAATAGGCAAAAACTACGACTAGGAAACTTTTTTTATTTTAGTGTGAAAAAACAGTGTCTCTGTGTAACGCGCAATGTTAGTGTTACGTACGCAAAACTTTACAAGGGTCGTGGGGGTATTTTAATATTAGTTGTAACATTGAATACTTGTTCTGGTTGAAAAACCTTGGAACTTTTTAACCTTTAATATCTCAATAACTAGAAGGTTCTCACTTCCCAGGGTTAGTCCCAAACAAAACAAATGATCGCAATTATGGGTAAAACAATCTTCGATAAGTGTTTTTTTACACCCGTTATAATTGTAAGACTGTAACATTAGCTCCCATAAAAACGTTTCACATAGTAATTCTGAACTTCTGTTCTACCCACACAGTCAATTCCATCCAGTAATCCAACTGTCTAAACTTGTTAACGACGAAGACAGTGACCAGACGACACACTCCTAATGGATATAGTGCTCTTGTTACGTATAATGCATACAATAAACACTGATTGATTCCTGAACTGTTTACGATTTGCCCGTGTTTGGTCTACTGAACTATGCGGTACTGTTGAACCAAATGATTGGTAATTTAATTCTCTCTGTTTACTTATAGCAAAGGTATTCTATCAGTGGAGACTTATGTATGGAGAAATTGGAAGTAGATACGGTAGTAATGTTCTTGTTTAATGTCTTATTTGCTTTGGTGTTTTGCGACAGGTCGGGGAAAAAATGTAATTGGGTTTTTACATTAGGAATTTCTCTGTAGCAGCCTCGAGTTTGAAAAGCTTCTCTTTAAACGAGGCTTCCTCTCTCCTACCGTTTTACTGTGCCTTACTGGGTCCATCATCATCTTTCTGCCCTTGTCCCACGTTACTTGGGGTCGGCACAATACGTTTTCCTCTTTCACTCTGTCCTGTCAGCCGTCATACAATCACTGACTCCCCTTTCATTCATATCATTCTTCACACAATCCATCCACCTTTTCTTTTGTCTTCCTCTTGCTCTCTATCCATCCACATTCATATTCATAACTCTCCTGGTCACATGCGTTTCATACCTCCTCTTGACATGACCATATCAAGACAAACGATTCCCTTTCAACTTTTCTGTCACTGGCGCCACTTTCAGACTTCCTCTTAGGGTCCATAATGATCTTAATGACCTATATAAGGTACCACCTAAGAATACATATGGAAAAGCAATAAAGATATTGAGTATTGGATTTGGTTAACCAACAACAACAACAACATCACCAACAACATCATCAACAACAAACAACAACAACAACAACAACAACAACAACATCAACAACATCAACAACAACATCAACATTATTTTACAAACTGACATTGTCACACTGTCAGTTGGCTTCGTCTAATTAAAAATACGACCTTCGCAACGCATCCTCGCAACACATTTTCACATTTCCACATTTCACATTTTTCGCTACACATCCTTGTAGGCACATTTTCATCGCACAGCTTTGGTGGAAACACCCACACATTTTCACATTTCCATTTCCACATTTCCATCGCACATCTTTGGTGGAAACGCAGCCAAAGCCACTGGTCCTGCTCCTGATCTTTCCTCGGTCGGTCGTATCGAATAACCGTCCCATCAGACTATGAGAGTGAGGGAAGAGGGAATGCATTTGTATATGCGCACACACTTGTGCACTATAATTTCTCCTGCGTAGGTACTTGGCTAGTCACCATTAAGATTCGCCGCCGTGACCATAATTTGGTCGTGAAGATATGAATACTTTAGTTTTGACGTTAACGTTAACGATTCCGTTTATTTCATGTTTTGCGTTTACGTTTTGATCTTTGTCCTTTTGACCTATGTCGTGTTTAAAGGGCGAGTTGTCTTCGCTGCGTCAAGTGTCATTTGATTCTATGAGCTGTTAATGTATTTACATACGTAAAGCCAAAGGGCACTGGGAACCTGTGAATTAACATATAATGTTGATGCTTTTATTTGTTTTCGAGTAGGTTGTTTGTCTTTGTATTATTTCATTGTGTTTTGATCTTTTGTTGTTTGTGGGCACACCTCTGCCTAACCCTTCGGGGATTACAGGCGTGATGTTGTTGTGTTTATAATATTTACAGTTTATACATTATTATGTCATAAATAATAATTATTGTCTCTCTGCAGGGTAAAGGCCTCTTCTCATACAGAAGGTACGAGCATTGATCACCACGCTTGCTCAAGGTGGATTGGCGATTTCAGACTTATATTCATTGTAAGTCTAGGGTTTCCTCATGATGTTTTCCTTCGCTAATATTAATGATGTCCAAGATAAACTTGAAAAGTACACATAAATTGAAAGAGTCACATTGGTACTTTCCCAGTGTCGAACCCACGACCTCATGCATGATAGGCACCCGTCTCAACCACTGGGCCATCACAACACACATATTATGTCACAGCAATTACATTTTATCTAACACAGTTATAAATACCACACAAAATTAATTGTCAAACATTAATCTACTTAACTGAAACGCGATATGCAAATAAGGTAAGTGCGCAACAAAAGTAGTCTCACTACAGATCGATTTCACAATGTCAGGTGCTTCAGATAATCGCGGGTGTGTCACAAGCCTTAATGTCATCATCTCTTCATCTGTCACTAACTGGTAGAGAAAGCTGTCATGATTCAATTTTGTTTAGTCTCTGATAACGTTGAAACTAATACATTGAAGGTAGATTTGTTTGAGTGGCTGTTGGGTTCTGTAGGTTTTGCTTAAAACTTGGGTGAACCTACACTACTATGATTCACGATTAAAAACCCCTAATAAAAAGAGATTAAAAAAAAATCATTCACGAGTCAGGATCGTGTCAAAAGTTTTACAAAGTAAATTCATAATTTTACCTGGGCCAGAGGCTAACCATTGCCATCCAACGTAAGAGTGAGTTTTTTATTCTGATTAATTTTATTATAATTGAGTCTGTAAATATCGTACAAATTACTTAAATAGACTTAATAAATATTTAGGATATATTTATTTAGCCAAATGTTGAATTTAAGTACTTGCAATTACATTAATTTAAGCATTGGTGTAGGTAAATCATAGTTTTTTTTAAATAAAACAATAATCAGTTGGCCACGGAACCCAAATACTTATAAAAAGCAACGGCCTCGCTTCTCGCACCTAATTTACTAGATTGCAATAAATCTAAAACATCATTAGAGCAAAAAAACGAGATGAGCGAAGCTGCGGTCCATGAGCGTCAATTTATTAGTGTCGCGGAGAAATTCTGGCTCACTGAGCGACGCCATTTTATAAAACTGTACGATTGATATGTTACGGTTATGATTTAATTGACATTGAACTTAATGTCTATGAACTTTAAAAATGGAATTAAAAAATCAGTTCATCTGGTTTTCTTTTGTCTTACTTTCTTTTACCACAACAACGAAATTAATTTAGTAGTCGTACATCGTGTGCGCGAGCGCATCGAATTATAGTCGCTTCTTTTGACACGTGTTATAAATTGAGCCCATTTACACCTCACGATCCGAGAGCGGCACGGATGCGATAAGTAGCAATAACGTCGTGTTATATAAACGGCAACTAATGAAGTGTTTATTGTATAGCAATTAATAATTATTGCAAGTAAAGGTAGAAAGTGTGGCGCTGTCTATTTGTTTATGTAGAAGAATCGATTAAACTAGACGGATAGATCGTGCAGGCATCGTTATAGAAAAATAGAAATGTTAATTATTTAAATAATAGATCAAATGTTAATTTTTTTGATTAATTTACTTTTGTGTAGCAGAAATTATGTAATTAATTAATTAAATGGTACATAAAAGTGGCGTAATTGACACGAAATTATAAATTCAATTAATTTTTTGACATTGTAGAACTAGTTTTCCTTTACACATCAGAAGAAACCTTGTCGCTTGCCGAGTCAAAGGTAATAAAGAAGAAAATATATGTAAAATGCGTGCTTTATTAAATTTTTGACAATAATAATAAGGAAACGAGAAATAAAACAAAATAAAGTGATCATAAAACTTGTGGTAATTTTTTAAGCAGTAATTGGACGTAAGGTTGAATTTATTTTCGTTTTAAACAAGACGAAATCTCAATTTCGCCACATTTCACATAATGTCGTGACAAACTTTGATAAACTAGTAATAAAATCGTTGGACGAGATACATAGTGTTGGGACAGACAGCCACTCATCATGTCATTCGAATAATGTTTATTGAATCCGATTAGTCGCTTCGCAATTAATGCAAAATTTTGTGACGTGTCTAGATTGAGACGTAATTTGTAAATAGGTGACAAACTTATCTTGATTGATGATGATATCTCTAAGCATAACATGTCATTCATGTTACAACTCCATTCATAATAAAAACCAATTCACAAAAACGATCAAGCACATTCAATCCGCCAGTTTAATTTCGGCAATCGATTAATCGACTAAGTATAATCGAAATGAATCATTCGTTCGCCCACCTCTAAGTGAAATCGTGTTAGCCCCAATCATTTTGCGCAACGAATACTCACATGGAGATGACCCGTGACCATTTTCGATTTCATGTCTAAAATCATAACAATATACGTCGACTGATCACGATACAACGCCCATTATAGTAATTACATCTCGTACAAAACCAAGCTTCAATTGCAGTTGTGTTGACGAGGAGAATGAAATTGTGGAGTAATTTTCTTCTACTTGAACATTTGGCATGTGAATGTTTAAGTTTGTAATCTGTTTAACAATAGTTGAGGCTTTTGCCGTATGAGTCGTGTATGGCTTCGGGTGATGAACATTGTTTGTTTTGGGTGATATAAATGCTAGTAACGGATGTAATAACGTGATTATGAATAGCACTGATGGATTGTTTGTGTGTGGCATTTTGTGGACGTGATCCGCGACTTAGAAGGGCTTGCAGACAAATATGTTACTGGGGGTCCTTTCTCTTTGTTGTTAACATTCTGAAACACTACATACATTGAAATGGTTTTAAGTAATTGTCAGTACCATACATTTCCTTATCCGAGATTGTGAAACAGCGTCGAGTCTACACAAGATATGTGTTATAGTTTCTCAAGTGAAATTTAAAGCTTGTTTTTTTTTTTAAACTACCTCGTTTGTGTCTACCTCGTTTATCTTGTGGTTGCAAAGCGCGACTGCTGAGCGTGAGCTCTTGGGTTTGTTTACCAGCTCGGGCAAAGTGTTATTGTGTTTTTCCATCAGAAATTTCTCAGTAGCAACCTCGGAGTCTGGATTTGTGCCCGGTTGATGGCAATAGGCTCGCCCCCTATTACATGGGACTTAAACATAACTGGCGAAATGTAGGTGTACTGATGAGCACACTTCTGCCTAACCCTTCAGGGATTACAGGCGTGATGTTATGTATGTGTATTTTATTGAAGAAAACTCACACAGAAAAAGAAGCAGGTATTATAATTCAGTGATTGAACTGGATCCCAGTCTTTAACAATTCCCTTCGAACTTGCGAAACTGTAACTACCAAGAGCACTTCTATCGACATCATATTAATGGGCTCCTTTCATCTCAATCAACCATACAATATTTATCATAGTGTTACAAATGCGTCATTTATCAGCGCCCTCTGTCGCACGCTCGCGTCGTGCGCAAACACTTAGCTGCGCCGCTAATTGCGCGGGCGCAGGCTTCGGGCCTCATTTATTTTCATACGGAATTCCAAGTCACCGATATGTATTGCTAAGAGGTAAAGTGCGTAATTTACAAGTATTTTCGACATCTTCTACACGGTGGTAAATCTGTTAGACTGGTCGTAACTTTTGGGTCTGCTTCTTGTTTGTTCTGTGAGAAAATTATGAGATATTTTTCCAGAAGAGTTATTTAAAAATCCATTGGAAAATTAACTGTATGAAGGTGGAGAATGTTTCATACAAATTGATTGTCAGCGTTTGGGTTTTTCTATATAATTAACTGATCTGGTTAGGTCGGTTAGGACTAAAGATTAATCTCCAGTCGGACTATGGAGTGAAGGAAGAGGGCACTGTTTTTGTGCACACATTTGTACACTAGGTATATTCTCTTGCATACTCTTGTATCTGCTGTGCTTTTCCTTCGTGATGGGAGGATATTAATCGTAGGATATTTTTAAAAGTAGAAGTATAATGAATTTAGGGTGAAAAATAATTCAATCTAATATTATTAAGTGTTGACAATTTCTTCCGTCTGTATTCTGAATGTCATCCATCATTAAATATTTTGATTATGTTTTTGTTTTTTTCACTTTAACTGCAAATTAAATATTCAGTACTGCTCAGTCATAATAGTGTGTTAAAAACTTTAAACAGTTAGTTGATAGACAGTTTGGTCTAAGCTAATATGCAGTGTTAGTCAAATATATTGAAGAGTCCCGAGATATTCAACTAACAGACTGCCAGTGCGCAACACAGGCTGCGCACGCACAACACTTGCAAGTAAAAGGTGCAACAAAGAAGAACATCATTTACCATCATTATGAAAACAATATTACACATGGCCTCATTACACCACAATCTGTCCTAGTGCAAGCGATCCCGATCGAATATTGCTATAATTTAAACGTTATATATTTCGCATACACAGTGGTAATTTGTATAAATCACGGATCGTTGCGACACAACGTCACGATCGCACGAGCATCCGACGGTGCGCCCGCGCAGGTGACAATGCGCAATTAGGATTATGCGCATCTAGATCGAAGTATTTCAAGTCATATTAGAGGATGGCGTGATTTGTGATCGGGATTATTTTTGCGTGTGCGTGCAGTGAGTGGGCTAATGGATTGAGCAAGGACTGAGATGGTAGCCGTTAGTGGAAGTCATTTGTAACTAGTTATAAATATCACGCCTGTAATCCCTAAGGGTTGGGCAGAGTTGCCCATTAGTAAACCCACATTTCACTAGTTATGTTAAAAAATTTAGAGTAGTGTTATGTACTATTTGTAACTAGTTATGAATAAAATAGAGAAAAAGACTACTACTATTTTTAAGCCAACCAATTGCAATGTTGTGACTATAATACGAATTGAGATAAAGCATTTCCAAATCTATGCAAATAAATAAAATTGAAATTTCTGTTTGTAATGTCAAAATAACAGCTTTGTACATAGTGCATTTAATGTTTAAAAGTAAATTATACCAAACAACCAATTTAAAATTTTGTCTGTCAGCATGTCTGTTTGTTTCAGCTAATCTCCGAATTGGCTGGGCCGATTTTGACGGGAGTCGGTGAATTGGCATTTGACAATGGTAATTAGTACTGGACAGACGGCTGATGTTAAAAAGAATAATTTTATACTGCTACTTTTATTTCATAAAAAAGTATTAAGTTAAAGTAGTAAGGTACCTATATGTTAAAAAAAAATTAAAACCCCCGCGTAAAGCTGCCATTCCGGTCATAAGTTAGTACCTACATAATAAAGAATTTTAAAGCCATGCTAAGTACCTACATACGTCCGCATAATAGGATTTTCTACATATTCAACAAACAATAGTCAGTATTTAACCCTAAATTCAATTATTTCGGCACTATTAAGATGCACGTGATAGGTTCGGTGTCAACTGCATTAGTTACTGATGGTGTGAGCGCTGCGTCCCGCACGATGTCTTGCGCAAACACACGGATTGACGTACGTTGCGCGGGCGCAGAACCCGATGCCATCTACAAATTCGTGGGGGCAGGTTAGTTTGCGTGTCTGTTTGTTTATTGCTCACGACATTCGTAAGACGAAAAGCTTCAATTTCAATTGAATTTATTAGCAGTATTATATTTTGGTGGTAGTTTTATGGCCCTTCTTGCTGTTTGTATTGCCAGTTAAGTACCTTGTTTTCTGAATCATTGGTGTTTAGAGATTTATTGGATATCGTAAAAAAACATGTGCCTGTTTTTAGTTATTTTAATTGAGATATCATGCAGTTACATTGAATTATTCATCTCTAATAATAACCAACTAATTATTTTATTCAGTTTTATTCATGAGTTTTCTATATTTTTTCAAGTTTCACGCCCTGGGATACAGAATATGAGGTTTTAGCGCGAAACTGCGGGAGATTCTTAATTAAAGTTTTATAAGTTATAAAAGTCGTTTATGGATTAATTTATTGGCATTTTATATTACATATTCAAATTAGTCGAAATTGGCCGAAGCGCATTTTCACACGGTTGTTATTTTTTAATATGTAAATATTGCATCATTTCTTAGTAAATAATAATGTTAGGCCTACTTAGTAAATTGTTTTAAATTATATTATTATGTACTCCACAACTCTTCACGAATGTGACACTTTAGATATCAAAAGGTCAATTATTATTATACTAATTAAAAACGTTCAAAATCTAGTCGCAATCTCATCTCAGTGACAATTAATGTCAAAAAATTTAAGCTTAGAAGGAGTTTTAACAGATTTAGATTGCGATCGTTACTAAATATTTGTAGAATTGCTCCCTGACTGTATGTATAAGCTTAGTAACTTAACTATGTATACAGTTACAAAGTTTATACCTTAGTGCGTAAGTGGGTAAGATTTAACAAACATAAACATAGGATATTCCAAATTTAAATACCAATCATAATTTACTTTTTAAAGCCTCTTACTCGAACAATACTGGCCGGCAAGGCCTACAACTTCCCGAACAAGAATTCAAATATCTATTGTTTTAAAATGGTCTCTGACGTTTATTGCAAGCTATAAATAAATCACCAGTTACCAGGATAGTCTACAAAAACATTAATCATTTGTGGTTAAACGATATTATTATCTAAGGAACAATTAATTCAGTTGCCACAATTCGCCACGACACTTCTGTGTATAAATCATTTGGTAATCCGATATTGCTACTGTAGTTTTCTGTGATACAGCGCCGGATTGGATATGGAACATGATTGTGAATTTGAAAAAGATTTGAATTTAGAAATGTATTCTGTCACATATCGTAAAAGCTCGTTTACACGGTACGACTAAAGCATTTGTTAATTTATTGGTAAAAATGTTTTAATGAAATGATGAAAGCACTAAAAACTTAAAACGTAACGTGTAAACAGGATTTACTTAACTTTTAGTACCTTAATGTATTTTAACGAAAGCTGAAATAAAAAGTAGGATACAGGTAGTAGATATGAGAAGTAAGTAATAGCCAAAAAAACTTTTTACCCGATTTCCAGAAAGTTAGCTAATGACGTATCGAACTGTCTTACGCCACTTTAAGAAAATTTATACTAGGAATAACAATAATGTTTATTAACCTTACCTAAGTTATTTTCTATTGCATTTCTACTGAAAGGCAGGTTATTCTCTATGGAGAATGTGTTACGTTATACGTTCAATGTGTCATTTCTTCTATTTAATGTCACGACTCTGCGCGTGGGGAGTCTTGTTTTAAAATTACAATTACATTGTATACGTCCTTAGCACATGTTATCATGTATGTGAATTTATTGAGCCGACATCTCATTACCATATTTCGATGTATTCGTGTTTGCCATTTTGTTATTTGCATGAAAGATTTATGTTGGAGACATTTATGTTAAAAAGTATTTTCTTAAAAAAAAACAACAAAACTGGCTGCGTTTTTATTACCCGAATAATTTCAACTTACTAATAATTTTAGACTACTTCCGAATAATATTACCCTGCTTACGAATAATTTTACCCAACTTCCGAAAAATATTACCCTACTTCCGAAAAATATTACCCAACTTCCGAATAATTTCGGTTACAAAGTAAAATATTGTTGGTTCTTCACACCCGTATGTAACAAGGGCAGGTGTCGCTCCGCGTCCCGCTCACCAACATTGCACAATTTCGCGATACAAATATTATGGAAATTTAAAATCTCCAGCCAGTTTCCCACGTCTGTGTTGCCTCACATTGACATAATGCATGCGATGCCATGCTCGACGCTTTGTGCATTATACTTTGTTGTGTAATGTAATGCATGTTGTTAGGGCTGTCGAGTGGTAAGCAAATTATGCGGTTTTGTTTAAAGTGTTTAAACACTGAGTTTAAAATTTTTTTCGTAGTGAGAGCCCTTTGGTTAAGGCACCCGAATCTCATTTAAAAGGTTTTGGGCTTGCAACCGGGCACGGCCAAGTACTAATGTGACTTACTTTCAACTCATTTTGTAATTTTAAATTATTTGTTCCTCCCTAGGGATTTTTCTTTTATCATGACTGCGTTTACAAATATTAAACACTGGGCCTGGCTGTTTGTGTATGTACAAACAGCCAGGCCCAGAGAAAACTAACTGTAGGCCATATAAATATTGTTCTGTGCAGGAATCAAACCCGCAGTACGCAGCTACTGCGCCAACCGTGTTGTTATTTTATCAAACAGTTTCAAATTATTAACTCGTTTTTAAAAACAGGTAAAACTCGTATTTTACATCGTACAGCCCTAAATAGGGCAATATTATGAGTATGATTCGCGTCACGGCTCTCATTGTGCGCAAGCGGCTCCAGAAAGCGATGTTTATTTTATTACTTAATCAGCTAATAGAAATGTTTTACTACAATATGATTGTTAACTTACATGTGTTTTAATGGCGGTTGTCAGGTTTATATTTATTGTTTTGACTTCTTGCTTACATAATGAGGAGTAACAGATCAAAGTGTTTTAACTCCATCAATGTAACTTTTAAGATACAGGCATAATCCATAATACTTTAAAGAGGCACACAAAGAAACAACTTTTTTCTATAATAGGGTTTATTAGCAGTCAATTCAGCAAATAAAACTGTAATCCACATACATTCTTATGATTATATTAAGATTTGAAATAGATAAAAAATCCGTTTGTACTATTTTTATTATGGTGGGTGGAGTTAATACACTTTGATCTGTTACTCCTCATATTATGTTGAAGGTACATGAGTGGTATTGAGATTGCGTGTTTTTCAATATTTCAGGAAATATTTTCTTCAAATACGAATAAGCTAATCTATACACATCAAAAGTGTCTAGGGATCAACATCCCTAACATTGATTAGGGATGTTGATCCCTAGACACTTTTGATGTGTGTATGATTTCACTTCCTGAATGACGTAACAAAGCCCAGTCCCATGATAGGAATTAACCTGTATTATGGGCACTGGGGATTGCTTCATCGTATCACTAGAAATATGCCTACATCAAACGTCTGTAGCAAAAAGTTTCTTGAATTACTGGAATGAAAACAAATCATCTGTTCCGTACATTACGATCGTGTTGTGTAGCACTTTTGAAGGGAACAGCAGACTTTTTTTCATAATTTTAGGGTTGGTCCCATAGTAAAAGTTGTTCATAATGATGAGTATAATCACTCCTTTTCGGATTTCTGGTAAAATTTCAATGACCCTGTATATAAAGGAAATCCGCATAAAATTATATTATATTATTACACAGTTCATTGTAGATTATCTAGATTTCATTATTGTAGTAACTATTTATATTTATTTTATATGTAAGCACTTCCGAGACATTGCTGGCCGGCAATAAGCTGTAGCTACTGCAAACCATAAACTTTGCTAATACTCAATAGAAATCCGAGTTTATTACCAATGACCGTACCATAAAGGTGTCCCCACACACGAGCGCTATTATCACCAAAGCGATACTGTCGCAGATGGAGTAGAAATAGAAGTTGTTTTATAGATAGATTTGTATCGCTCTAGCGATGACTTCAGTCGTGTGTGTAGATGCCTTAATGAATTTGAAAGAGCTTACTGAATTCAAATAAATATTGCAGAAGACATTGCATTATGTCGCGAAAATATCATATTTCAATGATTATGATGCTTCGAAGTCGTTTATTTGAAAGTTAATTATAATTATACTTTCTTATTGAAATTGTTTATAGTTTGTTTGAGTAAGCTATCTTATTAAACAAACAGAGGCTATTTTATTTATTATTGACGCGATTTTGTTATTGCCAATTAACTAAATGATAAGTAGTTTGTTCAACACTTAAATCTTTACATAGTATGAAACAAAGTCGCTTTCCGCCGTCTGTACGTTTATATCTTTTAAACTACGCAACGGATTTTAATGTGATTTTCATCAATAGATGGAGTGATACAAATTAAAAATTTATGTATCATTGCACCCATGTGAAACCAGGCGGGTTGCTGGGAATATTATAAAGATATAATATCGTTTGTTTGTAAGAGGTAATCTCTGGAAGTTGTGATCTAATTACAAAAAAAATCTTATACTGAGAGAAAGGTACATTATTTCCAAGTGTCATAGAATATGTTTTCGTGGGCAGAAAGAACCAAGTTCTAAGTATTTTTTTTATCGTTATACTTAAAAGGCCATCACAAAAAAAATCTTCCTCCCTTCACCTTACTTTTTCTGGCACTGCCTTTGAATTTAAGAAACGTAGCTACTTTTTACAGTTACTTTGGGCCAAAAACTTTCTAACACGATGCACAGTGTTATAAATAAAACAGGGGCAACAAGAAACTTTTTTTTAAAAATGAGAATTAAAAACCTTTTTATTTCTGACGAAACGCGGTAGCTATGGAGAGGTAAGTTAACAAAGATGAACTTACATAACTTCAGCCTTCGGATAATTAAAGCAAGTTATGATTCTTTTTCAATACTCTTGTTTTATTTGTTCCCTTTCACCGCGGTACGCAATTAAAATTTTATAAAAAAAAGTATCCAAATATGAAAACATGTAACCGAACTTGGCTCGGCACTTTGAGACTTGTGTTTGTATGAAAAAGTATGGAGGTTATATTAACTTGGTGGGTCTTGATAAAATGGTGGTTTGGTGCGGAACGGTGAATGATTATATTAGTAATCATGGCTTATGGGTCGACGCGATGGAGTGACGTTTTATTGTAGTGACGTATGTACACGTAGATACGTCTCTATTGTTAGGCCGGAACTTGTAAGGGGAGCGTAAGTTATCGAATTGTTTCCATAGAACGACCTAACGTCAACAAGTGACAAGCGTATACTGATGAAAATATGTCTATCAAATATTTTAGGAAAAATATATCATAAAGACATACAAAAAAAGTATTATTTTACCTTCTCTTGAGTGTGAAAAAAAAAAGGTTTATACATTTTTTTCAAAGTCAAAGTCGAATCATTTATTTTAATTAGTCAATTAAAAGGAATTTTTGATCGTCACTTATAAGAAAAAATAAAATTGAATCTAGTTGCCTCTCATTTTAAGTGACAAAATAATCTTAAAGATTTTTGTTCTGTCAATATATTTTATACTCTAACATTACTCAGGCTGCACGTTTGATTTTATCTGCGCACGCTTCTTCAAAGATCCGTTGGCGTGTAAATCGACCCTATCTGCCTCCGAGAACGAATTTGTATCGACTTGCACTTTATACCATGATTGGATCCGATGAAAGTACTTAATGGTCATTGGTCAATGAAAAGTACCTTATTATTGTAATGAAACTATATTTTAGTAACCCATTAATTATTGTAGCGCCTGATCAACGCCCTCAGCTGAACTCTCTCGCGATATTTACGACTCATCAACCTGTTATAGATTATCGTGATATAAAATTTATAGATGCAATTTCCTGCTTATAAAATAATCTACTAGATTGTATCGATCGATATATTTTACGTTTTACTACTAATGTGCTCCTCTCTATAATATCTGTCAACCAATCAAAATTTGTTCTACATTCAAATTAGGAAATAGTGATGTCCACTTACCGTTGCATATTCGGCGCAGATATCGATGGAATTGATGAAGTCGCAGACTTCATCGACAGACCAGGCGGAGAGGCGCGCGCGCGCTTCGGCGCAAAGGCACTCGCCGCGCGCATCACTACGATCTAAGGGAAAAATTAACGTCATATAAATTTAATTTATTGCTAGTTTAAATCACATTTGAAAACGATTTAAACAGAAATTAAGTCTATCAAGATAAGTAATCGAACATTAAACTTGGTTTATACTTTAGTGAGCGATCGTAAAATTAATATATCTACATGATCGTGTGTCTCATTTCATAAATGAATACATGTGTGATAATATGACAATACAACGTTATAATTAGTTGATATTTAGCACTTTGGCGTTTTAATAACCTTATGATTTATTCCAGATATAGAGACGTTGTTATTATTAAAATTCAATATTATCTATTCAAGACGAATATCGTAGATTATTATATTATAATGAGTCATGACTTATGATATTATATTGGTGACACATTTATGAATAAACTAAAAGCTTTTGTGATAGCTATATTTCGTTAACTAATCAATTTAGGACCCACAAGGCTGAATATAGATACCTATTTGACTTTACATTTGAATAAAAATCAGAGTGTGGGCAAATACATCTTGACATTTTCACTTGATAACATAACATCACGCCTGTAATCCCCGAAGGATTAGGCAGAAATGTACACATTAGCACACCCATATTTTGCCAGTAATGTTTAAGTCCCATGTAATAGGGGGCCGAGCCGATTACCATCAACCGGGCACAAATCCAGACTCCGAGTCTGCTACTGAGAAATTCCGTGTGGGTAAACCCAAAAACACTTTGCCCGACCGGTTCGATTCCAAAACCTCATGCTCAGCAGTCGCGCTTTGCAACCACTAGCTAGATCAACGAGGCAGTCATTTTGACTTGATGTTAGGGTGAAATTGATAATAAAGGCTGCGCTGTAATTGTACGACAAGGAAAGTTAAAATTCGATAAACTTACCATCATTAGACACCCTGTCCCTCTCATCGCTGTCACTCCTAGTGCTGGGGCTGGCGGAGAGGCGCGCGCGCTTGGCCGCACTCTCGCCCGCCGCCGATAGGTCGAGCGGCGAGTGTTCCGGTGCGCCTGCACCGTTGCGCTTGCGACGCGACCTCCCACCTCGACCGACCCGCGATATTGCTAGCAACGTCTGCGGAGAAATGTAAGCTTTTAATGTGGTAAACATGGAGTTAGAAGGTGTAATGAAAAATAGTTTGAAGCTTCCATCGGCTTGATAAATATCGTTGGCGAGTACTATAATTTTTTATTTAACATTCAAAGTTCAAGCTATCGATATTAGATAGACTTCGAACTTGATTAGAAAACCAGTTTCGTATTAAAAAAAAAACCCAATTACTCAGAAGTCCATCAAGCGGCGCATACAGTACAATGTTAAGCAAACATGAAAGGCGAGCCAGTGGGCTATTATCTGATCGAGAGCACTCTCGTATCGTAAGTGGCGAGCATTCATCATAATAACGTTCTGAGCGTCACGCTCCGTGCCCGCGGGTCAAATTGCAATCTATCTTTTTTAATTGCCACGCGTACTAAAAAAGGCGAATGCAGGGTAATTCCGAATAAAATTCAGACGGAGGCGCGCGCGCGTGAAATGAACACGGCTGTTATAGTGGGCGCGCGTGCGCACTCCGCCGCGCGCCTGCGCCTACCGGCTACGTGCTGAAGCAGAGCACCCGCCATAAATCTTACCGATTTATTTCCGCATCGCCCCTGTTTCTCTTTATAGGTGAAAATAAATTTAAACTACTATTTATATAGATCGCTTTAACCGTAAAGAGAAACGTAACAAATCATGCCCCGACGGCAATTTGATCTCGATTGCGTATCATATGGAATTACGAAAAAACACGTGATGATCACTTTATGTCGCTGCAATTTTGCTAGAAAGTCGAAATCGAATAACTGTTATGATTCCACGCTGCAATTTTATCGTGTCTCTTATTGCACTCGTGTGCAAAAAGTCAACTAATTTTAAAGTCGAGTTATGTTTCGATTTCACATCCCATCACTAGCGTGTCGCGGGGCGAGCCGGCGCGCATGCGCGGCGCGTGCCGCGGCCAATTAGTGCAGCTCCAGTTCCTTTTACAGTGGAGAGTCGAGTCGAGTCGGTTCGCTGGCGAGCAGGGGGCGGGGCAGCACTATTACCCTGCCGATTGTGCGCGCACCGCACGCTCTGCAGACGAACGGCAATTAACACTCTCTCTACTATGTCTATGCAACACCGAAGGAAGTGTAAAGGTCGTGAGCCTTATCAGATTTAATTGCGACCATTATTACTGGAAAGGAAGCGGGGTGCTCACCGCGCATTATGATTTTAAAGAGGTTCAAATTAACATAAACGAGGCTCGCTCGATGGAGATGCTTCGCGCGATAACGCCTTATGAATTTTACGAGACATTTTAATCACAGCCGTGAACTATGAAACGGTGCATGATGTGTAATTAAAACAGGAAGGTCAGTGAGCACTTGTATATATAATTAATATGAATTACAAATGTAGTCTTTTGAAATTAAAATTCATCTGAGCGTAAATTATTTCATAGGGGCAGTGGCCTTGCCTTAACTTATGAACATTATGAAGTAATAAATACGAAACTGTATTTTTTTCTTAAAATATAATTATCCTAAGAAATAGCTTGGAAATAATTATAGGGATTTTATGTAACGTATCTTTTACAATTGTTTATGATTTGGGACTTCCTGTTTGGTTGTAGGTACTTGAAACTCAGAAATATTAAACAAAAAAATTGAATATTAGGAAAGTAGTCAAATTGCTTCTTATTATCCTAAATTAGAAAAAGTTATGTTATGTTTATATGAGGGTCATAGAATAGAAACCACAAAGTTTATTCCAAATTAAAAATAATACGACAATCCATTACAAAATTGCTTAAAAAGTCCAACCAAACTATTTTACTTCCATTTAATTTTATTTATGGTCCAAAAATCTAAACTACTACAAATTAGTTTCCTGTTTACAAAATAAATAAATAAATGTATTTGATATTTTGAAAGACTCTGTAACTCTTCTTAAAATTACTGTATCGTGGATAAGTTTACTAACAAATAAACTCACATACACAAACCGCACGAACCGAAACAACATCTGTAGGTTATACAAATATTTATTCCGTACAGCACAGCACAGCAGCCAATCGCTTAGCCACTGCGCCAACTATTCAACTGTCCAATTTCAAAGAAAAATAATTTTAGGAAGAATGAATTGAATCCAACTATTATTAGACACAAGTACAGAGTGCACAATACCGCCCAAGTATAGAGATTATTTGAACATTTTGTAAAAGCTTGTTTACCTTAGTGGAACTCATATCCAGCATGACAGGGAAGGCAGGCAGTCGTGGCGGGCCACCCTGCTTGCTCGCCAGCTTCGTGAACAGGCCGCCGAGGGGCGCGTCTGTCGCGTCCTGCGCAGGCGCCGCCGTGCGCACCTCGCCGAAACCATTCATGCGGTGGAAGTAGCTGAGTAGGGAAGAAAAGTTGGTTAGAAAACATAATTCAGTGCTAGACCGTTGTTTTCTAAGTAGGGATGTCAGAAGATCAGAACATCACGCTCGTATACCTAAAAGAGATATACAGACTTCGGGCTGCCTCTATGAAATTGTTAATGAAAAAAAAAACAACAAAACTTTGATCTACACATTATAATACGCCTTGCCTGGGACATTGGTTTTCTCATTGCTTAGACGAATGTTGATAGTTGCGACAAAGTTTTCCTTTATGTAACTATTGTCAACTGTTTTTTTGTCCCAAAAATAAACATTGTTGTTACTTCAATCGATTTTCGAACGCCCAGTACCCCATGCACAGCAGCAGTCTCATTTGGAAGTACTTACTAGACCAATGAGGTGGTCCTTTTTAAACAGTGCTTTGAAAAGATACCCATATGTATATAATTTTTTTCATAACAAGTTATAAATCTGCCGTACATGAGGTCTTGGGTTCGATTCCCAGGTCGGACAATATGTTATTGGGTTTTTCCATCAGGAATTTCTCAGTAGCAGCTTCGGAGTCTGGATTTGTGCCCGGTTGATGTCAAGTCTCGCCCTCTTTTACATGGGACTTAAACATAACTGGTGAAATATGGGTGTGCTAATGGATACATCTCTGCCTAACCCTAAGGGGATTACAGGCGTGATGTTAAGTTATAAATAAAGTGATAACTGTAGATATATTGGAAAATCAGAACATATTTTAAATCCATAAATTAATGATATACATACATCTATGACAACATTTTTATGTTAATATCTGAGTCAATAAATTCAACAGGCCAGTGATAATTATCTCGCTATCAAAACAATCCCAATGTTATTTAATGAAAATTAATGTGTATCACTAGAAGTTAATGTCTCCTGGCCCCAATAAAATACCGAATTTATTACCTAATTTTACACCCCGTTTTATTATAGTTTTACTTAAGTTTCTTGGCGTTAAAGAGAAAAGAGACAAATGTTTGCGATATTTATATAGAGTTGACAAAACCATAAATAAGACAACGTAGTACACAACTCAATTTAATTTATTATAGCGAAGTGAAATTAAACATGTAATCTCTGAGATTTTCTTGAAGTTTCATTCCATTTTAAATGCGACCCGAGCGGTTCACATGTTAGAAATTCCGTTTTACGAATGCAAATAGACACGACAACCGGCGCTCACGT
This sequence comes from Hoplodrina blanda, assembly GCA_949316365.1. Classification (NCBI taxonomy): domain Eukaryota; kingdom Metazoa; phylum Arthropoda; class Insecta; order Lepidoptera; family Noctuidae; genus Hoplodrina; species Hoplodrina blanda. The sequence goes on from OX438592.1 coordinate 11,608,727, forward strand.
TGTCGTATTTGATAATTAAAATAGACAAAGTTCAGCGACCGCAGATGACCAATTCATTAATATAACATAAGTTCACACGAACAGCTTCGGTTCTCACGAATCATGTAAATTTGTCGACTAAACGTAAGTTTTCAAATCGATTAATATGCTAATCGATGTTGGGCATCACTAGCATCGGTCGGTGAACCGCGGGTCGCATACTATTGTGACACCGACCGTGTGAAAAATGATTGATGAATGCGAGTATCGAATCGAGAATCGATAATCGGAAATGGATTATTTGATAGTGACAGCGTATTAAGTAAGGAATTTTATACATGTTTTTTAAAAATGAATAAAGGCAATAATTTAAAATGGAAGCAAGGTTATGTCGTTATTTCGGAATACAAACGAAGAATATAATTTTGTTTTTAATTTCGGACTTTATTCGACATAAAATTAAATGCATTAGTGGTTTATGCCTCTAATTAATTGTGTATCCGTCTGCAATTACGTTTATAATTAGGGGGTTTTAATTGTATTTTCAGCCTCTTACGTCAATTAGATTATTTAATTGGCGTTTTATGATTCTGTTTTCCTAACTGTACCATTGGATCTTAGTATTTTTTCTAACATTTTAAGAAGCTATTTTTACATTTTTTTAAATTGTATATAGGTAAAATTACTTGTTTGACACCCTCTTCACACCATCTCTTAATAATTACATCAATTACGTCTAATGAAATATGCTAAATGTGTTCTATTTCTATTCAGCAATACTTAATAGTTCAATGTAAGTATATTCTAAACTTATAATATAGAATTTATATTAATCAGCGTTAAATATCCAAAATCAATCACAATTAAGTACTTCGAAAAATAGGAAGAATTTTTATGTGAGTTGGTTCGTTTTGATAAAACTAAGCCTAATTATTATGTTTTATCAAGCGTCAAGCAATGATGCAGTCAATGGTGTTCAGAAGTAAGTAGGAAACGTGATTTGAAGACTTTCAGATCCTTTCATTACCAAAACATCTTAATTAGTATCCATGATGCTATACTTACTCGTTATTATTGTGCGTGTTGTACCGCGCGGCTAGCGAGCGCATGATGTCGGAGTAGTTGCGCGGGGGATGCGCAGACGTAGGCGGCGCGGGCGCGTGAGGGCTGCCGCGCTCGGGCGGAGTACCGGGGTACGATGAGGTGGATGGAGTCACGCTACGAGACCTAGGGTGAGAGGAAAATGGTGGTTTATTTAAAAAAAGAAATCTTTGTACTTAAAGAGGGCTGGGTTAAGAGCTTGCAGTCATACATCATAGAACGGCGTCCTCCTAAAAAGCTAAAACAAGCCCTAAAAAAAAGCTCTTAACTAATTAACCCACTTCTTCCCATCATTGACGGCAGGCGCCCTTCACCGCATCTTAAAGGTATGAATGGAATGATAATCAGAGTGGATGTGGAAACTTGGTAAGATATTAGGTATTGGCTGTCACTGGTAAGTCGAGTGTGAACATCACCAATGTCTTCTGTGTGTGACTGTCTATATGCACCGACGTGGCGTTCAGCTCTGAAGGGGTTAAGTTTTGGTGCCTTTTCCATTGTTTATAATGAGTGCATGCTCAGTGCATGGGGCAACTTATCTGAGAAACTGTAGGATACTGCATTTTACATTCCTTTAGGCTGCCATAATACACACTGAACGTAAGGTAAGCATTCAGTGTTCGATTCTCAATTCAAATATGCAAAAAACACCCTAGTGAAAATGTAGATCTATGTTCTTATCTTTACCTGGAAGCGTTGGAGTCATGCGGGCTAAGCCGCTCGCTCTTGACGGGCGCGTGCGGCGCTGGGGTCGGCGTCGGCGGCGGTGCGTGCGCGGGCGACGCCGCATCGCGCGCGCACCGCCGCGCGCCCCCGCCCCCGCCGCCGCCGCCTTCACCTGGAGACAAGAAAAAATACACATTAGTAAAGCAAAAATATGGTTGGACAATATATTTTATATGACAGAGACCACATGTTCACATAAAAAGGACCAAAAAAGGCGTGGGACATCCCAACACGCCTTTTAATGATCTTCAGAAATCTCTTAGATTTATTAAGTGTTGGCATGGCAGGATGTTAAAAAGTTTACTACGAGGCTTTGTCTTGCTTTTATGATGGGATGGTTCAATAAAAGATCTATTAAAACAATCACCATCTCTAGAATGAACTGCAATAACCAAGGCGACAGTACCTCGATTATCATAACAATTCGTATTAGTAGTGGGTCACTGTCAACGCCAAAAAAAAAGACAATACGATTACCAATATTTTATTTTATCAATGTTTTCATCATCAAACAAAACAGAAGTAATACCTCTCTTCTCTCTTTTTTTTTTTTTTACGATCAAAACAAAGTTTGCAAGCTTTAAAAAAATCTAACCTCACGAACAATTAGTCCCGCACTAGCGTCGTGTGTTCATACAGAATCCGGTTGGCGGCACTTACAGACAATAGAATAAATAAAAAACGGGTCAAGCGTGAACCTAGGTTTTAATAGTAGCCGGTAGATACGAATCAGATGCCTGCAATCTCCTGCTGGACGGGCTTTTTGACCTTTCGGCTTCTTTATCGGAATCCGCAAAGGAAATCGTATAATTTCAACTTGATATAAAAAGTAAAGACTATTTATTATTTTTGATCTATCTCGACCACAAAAATGCAGATAAGTTTCAATTCTCGTTGCCATTCACATTGTATCTGCTTTGGCTGAAAACTATATACTCTGGATGTCATAATAGGCCAGTGGTTAATACGCTCGCCTCTCCTGCATGAGGTTGCAAGTTGGATACCGGGTAAGTTTCTTTTTAAGTTTATCATGGATATCAATGATATTGGTGGAGGGAAACATCGTGAGGAAACCTGAACATACAATACATGTAAGTCTGGAATCGCCAATTCACTTTGAGCATGCGTGGTGATCGTTGTATGTGTTTTCTCTGTATCAGAAGAAGCCTTTGCCCTGCAGTGAAACAATGATAGGATATTCATTTAAGTTCTAAAGACAATTTGACTTACTGGCGGTACTTCAAGGGTGGAACTAAAGTTTATCTCTTACTCATATTTATTCGGGCACTGGCACGGATCTCCGGGAGGTGTCAAAAGCTCAGTGGCCGAGGCATCTCGACTTTCCGATACAATCTCGCGGCACGTTTGAACGTGAACCGGAGTGCGCAAACTCGGATACTTTTGTCCCGATCTCGAAGATCTACGGAATTAATGAGCACCGAGGTGTGAAGTGTCGCAGTACTCGCAGTCTTGCGGTTGATAGCAAGAAATACGTTGAACAGGTTTACCAAATTCTTTAGTGATTTTGATAAAGAATGTTGATTTTTTGCGTGATTCTGGCGGTGTTGTAATGTTAAATGTTGAGCTGTGTGATTAATGGAGTCTTTTTTTTTGGCAAATAAGTATATGTTTTATTTTTATCGTTATTTTTTCCTGACTCCACCTGTAAAGAATAGTTAATTTTATTTTTATTACAAACTAGGGAACCACCTCGCCTTCGCATGGGTGTTATTTACTAAGCATTACATTTTTTTTATTAAGATTTTCATACAAAAATAAACATTTTCCAACTGTTCTGATTGTTCCAATTGTTCATAATGATGACTACAATAACTCTTTTTCAGGTTTCTGGTAAATTAACAATTACCTTGAGAAGAAAATGATTTGCAATCTTTGTAAGTAATCCGTTTATTATTCCACTAGATACGATAAGAATTTTCCACAACTATTAGAGTAAATTGCCTCATAATTTCTCAGTAACAAAATCTAAGTGAAAAGCGTAGATTAAAATAACCCTACTAACAAAACTTTTCCTCTTTAATTACATGTGCGGACATAATTCCAAATGTCGCAGTAATTATGCAAGCTTGCCACTTCCAGTTGTTGTCTATAAATCACAAATGATTCATTGTGAGAACAACCTGCTACTTGTCACGGCGAAATAAGCGTTATTAATAACACCTTTTACGTCAGCAACCGTTTCACTTTTGTTACTCGAAAACTTGGTAACAAAATATTCATTATAGGTACGGGCTGCCACCTTTAGATTTTAAGAAAAATTGTATTTCTCTACATAGTATAAAACAAAGTCGCTTCCAGCCGTCTGTATACGTACTTCGTATCGGATTTTAATGCGGTTTTCATCAATAGATAGAGTGATTCAAGAGGAAGATTTATACGTATATATAGTGAGTATCAACATTACACACGGGGCTGGTACTGCAGTAAATATAGTACTTGGGAAAATTCTGAAGAAAAAACAGTACACGTTTATTTTTAATCGTTATTGATTTTTACATGTCTGTAATTGTTTTTACTCTCTTGCATTGACTAAAAAAGATTATTATTCTAAAAATAATTATAAAAATCTCAGCAATTTTTAGATAGTATACATTTTAAAATAAATTAACAATTAATTTTTAATAAATGGACTATAATTATTTTCTTTCTTCTCGCTATTTCATAGTTTGACGGAAAAACGTAGTACGAGTGCCAACCCTAATCACAGGTGTTACTCTTGATTGCAATTATGATAATTTTAATTTCATTATTAATGTTAGTAAACACGGAGATTTGCATGTAATTTGTAAGGTTTTGACCTAAAAGATGCTTTTTGGAGGTCAAAAAGAAAGTGACGAGAGTGGTTTATGTGTGAAAAGGTGAGGTTTAATGTGTTTTTGACTGTTTATTTATGTTTGTTGGTTTAGGGGCTATAAATGTGTCAGATTTGCAAATAGAAATGTTTGAGTTGAAAAAAGTTTGGTACGGTCAGCAACTAAAGTTGATTAACTTTTCGGATTTATAAATATTAAATACAATAATAAGGGAAATACGGAATTGATGAAAATTAAACAATATAAACTTATCGTATCGTATTACTTTGTGTATATTTAGATAAAATGTAAAAGTAAGTGTTAATTGACTTTGTTGCTGACCGTACTTGGCTTGTTTTTGGATCGTTATAAGATATGTTACAAAACACGATCGTTCACTACAATTTTGTAAGTTAAACGGAAACATAAATTGTTGATATAATCATAAGATATCTTCCACTCTCACATTACTTAATAGATGTTACTGACTTCTTATTAAGTAATAGTAATATAACATTTAAAAATAGTCTATTGTCGACCATTTAAATAATAATATTAACCTCCATTGAACACGCACAAGCCATCTACAACGTTACAAGAAAATTATAATAAATTGACGTTTCTGTAAGAAAAGAAGCGGCCAGCGTGGGCGGCGGGCATTTTGTTAAAGAATGATATACACTACTGTAATGATAACATAATATTTATAAAGAGATTAGAGACCACATGCGTAGAATAACGAACGTAACAATATATGTACAGATCCGGGTGATATTTTTCTATATTTCGGGCTTAGGATGTCAAAGTGGGAGTTTCGTGGGCTAGACACATGGGTTCACATCGTTGACTTGATCCGTATATAGGGTTACCCACTCTATGAATGTCAAAAATAGTAGTTCTAAAATGATTACCCATAAAAATATCGTAGATGGCGCAAATATGAAAAAAAAAATAGTAGGTAGGTAAAAAGTGAACGTACTGTCAACTTGACATACCAGAATAATGTTCAGAAATAGTTATTGACGTTTCGTTTTACGCTTAAATGTTATTGCTTTGAGTTTGATGCCTTTAAAATATAGTAGTTTAGCCTAGATACTATACAGGGTCATTGAAAATTTACCCGAAACCTGAAAAGGGGTCATTGTACTCATCATTATGAACAACTTTTAGTACGGGACCAACCTTGAAATCATGAAAAAGAATTAGCTGTTCCATACATTTCATGTGTAGCATTTTTGTAGGGAACAGCTGTTTTTTTTTTCATGATTTCGGAGTTGGTCCCGTACTAAAAGTTACATAGTAAAAATTGTTCATAATGATGAGTACAATGACCCATTTTCAGGTTTAGTGTAACTTTTTAAATAACTTGTATAGTAGTTTAGCCTAAATATAGTAGCATACTATATTATACAGTAGTGTTGGGAACCCTATCCGTATAATATGTTGTATCTGTCTTTATAACAATAAAAACTAGTTGTAATTTATCAGGTTTTAATATCAGATAAAAGGTGACAAAGATTTCCGTATTTGTCTAAATGAGGAATGTAGTTTTTTGTAAAATATAATCTGTGGTTGCTCCGATTTCTGACAGATTTATACTAAATGATGCATTAAGATACTTACGTGGGTGTGAATATGAATTAATTTCGTTTGGAGCATCAGAATAAAATTTTGTTTAGTTTTGTGACGAATCTTAATAACATTCTACGTTACTGTAGGGATTTCCAATACTAAGTATAACATTTGAGGTAATTTGTGATATTTATACCTCTCGTTATAACCCCGGATTATGAAAGTACCCAATCAATCAATCTGCCTAGCCTTTTCCCTACTATGTTGGGGTCGGCTTTCAGTCTAACCGGATGCAGCTGAATGAATATTAGCATACCAGTATTTTACACGGAGCGACTGCTTATCTGACTTCCGCAACCCAGTAACTGATGGGTAATACGATACCCTTTAGTAAGACTGGTTGTCAGACTTTCGGGCTTCTGACGACCCGTAACGACTGTCAAATATCTACGAATGACAGCCGGCATCAACGTGTACATGACACCAAAAAAGAAAATAGAATAATAATAAAAAAAGAATTAAGAGCACATTAGCATTCAAGCAAGACCATTGACGATCTCACAAAATAACATCTAAACTCGATTCTCATAATCATTCAACAAACATAACATTTCTACAAAAATCAAAAAAATATAAAAATTTGCAGGAAGTGATCAGTATTTACGATGGCAACCAATGAACGGTGGTTTCCGGCGCCAAAGAGAGTCTATAATGAGAGGAAATGTTCCGTTAGAGTAGCCTTGTGTGGCCGTGTGGCCACTGGCCAGCTGGCCATGTCAACTGATTATCCAAATACTTAACATGTGAATATGATATTGGAAATATGAATATAAAATATGGTTGCTTCAGAATGACTGTTTAATTTAATGGCGCGGAAGGGTCAAAATATAATATGACCTTATGTTTTGGAAACTGATGGGATTATTAAAGACGGACAGACTTCTCAGACGTGTGATGTTATCGAAAGGGAGATAAGGGTCGCGCGAGATATCATAGAATTGTGCTATGGATAGAAATCTCAATATTCCCTCTTAAATCGCACCTATGTAGAGAGGCCTTTAGTTTTTATTTTTAAACTGAATAATGTGAATAACAAAAAGTGGTCGAAAAATTGTTTTTTAACCGAAATGAGTTGTTCTTGACTCTAATCTAGGTCAGAGGTTACAGAGACAAAGTCTACGTTGGAGTGAGCCTACCCAGAAGAAACCTGTCCACTCTAACTTTAAAAAGATTAAGGGGAAAATGACGTTGTTATCTTTCAATTAATTTGTAGTCTTTAAAAAACCCAAGGAAATTATGTAATGGAAATATTTACAATACATAGCGCTATTATAAGAGGTATCCCCATTAAAATTAAATATATTGCGATACTTAATCTGAAATACCAAAACCCAGTAACTACTATACTAAAGAAGTAAAAACCCAGTAACACCATGAATTCTATCAACAAAACAGAAATCCAGTAACAATTACTAACAAGCCAGTTAACCAATAGCAGTAGAACAAGGTTCAATTAACCTTTGGTTAGAATAACTGATGGTAATGCAGCGTGTAACACCACATTGTTACCGGTCGAAGCGTTTGACTTGACACCTTAGTAGCGCGTGTGGTCCAAGTGAGGAACGATGGCGGTGGTCTGAAGTCCAATCTCGAAAGGAAAAACGTTGAAAATTTTGTGGCAATCTCATCTTAGCGACCATGAATGTCAAAGACTTGTCAAATGAGTAGTTAAATAAGTTGTATTTTTTTTACAGAATGAAACTAAGAATGTAATGCGATAGTTTTTTATAATGCGAGAATTACCTCTCTGACTCAAGTTGCGAAGTAATTTGAGATGTAAAAACAAAAGAAAAAAAAAATAAGATGCTTAAAGATTTTCTTTTGTTTTTTTTTTTAATTACATGGTTGGTCCAAAATATATGTAATATAGAAATCGTCGCTACTCTTATCTTAATCTTATATATTTTTAATGAGGTACTCCTTATCCACTACTAACATAAGTAGGTATAATGAGACAAGAATTCATTAGGCTTATGATGAATTTGTCACTTACAGAAGTACACAGCACTTGCATACAAAAGTGTTGTTTTAAATTATAAACGATATCTAACAGGTCCGTATGTACAAGTAGTGGCACAACTACAATTTATTAAGACGATCGGTTTAACACACAAAGGTTTAACCTACAAACAGTTATAGGCTTCTGAATTTTATTACTAAATAATAGTTTACACCTCGCCGTCACTGGTGTATTACGGCACCCGCGTCGGTAGGGTCAGCACCGTCGTCAAACAAGGTACCGTTGGCAGCGCACCTGACACGAATGACGGCACGTCCACCAAACAGACTGCCTAAGTGATCGGTACCGTTCACAAATATGTGCTTGGTACCGCGCGATTATCGTGTGCGGGACTTTTTTACTGCTGGATGCGGTATTTAGCGTATTGGAGCTTTGTACTGCAGGCCGCCGCCATGTTCCCTTTACTACTTACAAGCTTTTTCCCGAGACTTCGTGCCCGTAAATTTCGGTTACCACAAACGCAGACGATGTCGCGTAGCCTATGTCCTTTTCAAAAGACATGTGGCGCCATCTATTATCAAGAACGTTATTGTTGTTTTTCTTCGGAACAATACTTTTTTTCGGGATGAAAGGTGCCGTATGTCCGTTTCTGTACACCTGACGACGTATATGCAAAATTTCAGGACGTTCGGTTCAGTGGTTTAGGCGTAAAAAGGTAACAAACAAACTTAATATTAGTTAGGATTAGGGTTCCGTGCAAATGTACTAATTTCATTACCCGCGAGCGAAATTTTGACAATGTGTGACAAGGAGACGATGGAAAGGGATTTTGGCTTGCCACAAAAATCCGTAAAGATAATGAAAAGTAATTACTAAGGTCGACGACGAGGTCGCAGACCGATAAATCAATCGGGCAAGCATACCCTGGAGTACGAAGAAAAAAATATTTTATGGGCTATATTTAAGTACCCGGATTTTTTTTTATTACTTTGTCGTGTTCTTAGCACAAGGACGAGTGTCCTTGAGGAGGAGGGACGAACGTCGCATGGTAGTAGGTAGATGCAGAATGAGGATTGTAAGGGGTCTAATCCGACAGGAGACTGCTATAGTGTTAACCTGGTCTGGTGTACATACGTTTGTAAACGCACCCATGATAGAAGAGAATTACTAGAGGGACAAAATAAAAATAAAAACTTTAGTTTACCGCGTAAATGTCGGTTATCGCGAACCCAGACAAAGTCGCGGAATATAAGTAGCCTACATCCTTTCTTAGGGTTATAGGAATATAGTACGGATTATTGGAAACAAGAAACAGGGACTGCGATAATCTAATGGTCATCTCTGTAACATTTATAAACACTAAGCCTTGGTCCACTAAAATGTTAATATCCTTGTTTGTGTTTATATTGGAAGATATGTCATTTTGAAAAGTGAAATAAATAGTTCTATGTACTATTTATGTCATTTTGAAAAGTGAAATAAATAGTGCGAGTGTGTATTCACATCATGACTTCCAGTCCCTATGAATTAATTTCAAAAGTATACATAGACATATAAGCGAAGCCGCGTGTATAGCGAGTTACTTCTATAAGCCTATGGACTAGATAAGAAAGAGATTTTGACAAGGCTGTTAGAGGTCCTAAACAGTTATGAAAATATTGTTACCAAGATAAACCTATTCAAAAATATCTATCTAAATCAATATGCACAACTTATTCCTAATCGCCCACTCAACACTCAACTAATTGATTGCCTCAATAATCATGTTTTGTTAATACCTCCTCCACTCCTGCGCAGGTTGAAGATGTTCAACGTTGATCAAACAAAGATGCCGTCTCAGATTGTTGACTGAGTATCGGTCGAGAGGCTGTATGCAGTGAACCGAGGTTGGTTCGGGGAAATGAAGAGGCTTAAGAGAATGACAAACTAACTGTGAACCTTTAGTTGTTGGTAGATGTGATGATGTTGACTTTGTACGTAATAGATAGTTGGAGAGGGGGTGCGGGGGAGGAGTGGAAAATGGATGATAACGGTCGCTAAAGTAACAATAACTATTTCTTGTTGGCCGTGGCCGGCCCCACCTGTACTAGAATAGCCCAAGACAGAGAGGAATGGCATAAGATGGAGGAGGCCTTCGCCCTTAAATGGGCACCCAATAGATAATAATTGAACAAATGATTATGTAGCAAATTTATTTTAATTTAATTTTAATCTATGATTTATTTATAATTTTATTTTGTTTATTTTTGTTAATTAATTATGGTTAAAATGCATGTTCAATTATTACGAATATTATTAGTTTTAAGAACCGAATGAATATTATAATTAAGATTTTATATTACCTATGTAACGATTTTAAAAATGTATTTTGGGAAATAAAATAATAATAATAATAATAATTTCTTGGGTTATTAGACGAATATATGATATATCTGAAGGCTATTTCTCTACTCATCTGAGCGACGATGTCAAAAAGATAAATTTACATACATACATAACATCACGCTTGTAATCTCCGTAGGGTTAGGCAGAGGTGTACCTATTAGTACACCCACCGCCAGTTATGCTTAAGTCCCTTTGATGTATTTTTATTTTATTTCACAGTTAGACACTGAGATTTGAATGCGATCGTATTTTAAAATTTGGGAATCACCCTTTTTGTTGTGAATGTATACATCTTACTATGCACGATGGAAGAGTCATTGTGACACAAAGTTTTAGTATAAAAACAAAATATGTTCCTTTTTAACCGTGTAGAACCGTAGACGTTAAACTTTTGTTTAAATAAAAATATAATATAATATAAAATATAATACCAGACTATTATTGTCCCACAGCAATCTTCTCATTCAGAGAAGGTACGAGCATCGATTACCACGCTTGCTCTAGTAGGCAGATCCATACTCATCATTCATACTTATTTGCGATTTGGGACTTATAACTACCTATTATTTGATTATAATTTCGGGTTTCCTACACCAATGTCAGGGACGTAATAAAATAATAATTATCGTATAACATTTACATAGTATATTTAGATCTATCTAAGGGTCCAGGTACCTAATATTGATCGACGATAAATAGTTGTTTGAGTGGAAAAATCTGTAATTAAACAGCTTCAAGTTCCTCAATTAAGATCATGACTCATATTTAATTAATTTTACGTGTTAGATCAATATTATGATTAGTTGTTTATTGATAATATCGTTATTACGACAAAAGATTGGCAATAGCGTGCTTCCGTCCTCCTTCCTTATGTACAAGTAGCAATAAATGGCGATCGAAAGGCCAAGTACCTTAATCTAGTTTCAAAGTTTAATGTGAAACAAGATTTTGATCTTTTTAGCACTTTGATCTTAGTGTGATCTTAAACATTAAAATAGCACAACCTCACTAATCTTATACATACAGGGTGGAATTCTTTTACCTCATCAGGAGGCTAAGTACTCTTAATACAAAAGATTGAAAATTTAACTTAAAGGAAATATACCTTTATATTTAAAAAGAAATAAATCTGCATTCAAAGATAAAGCATTAGGTAAATCCGCCTTTGTACTTTTGTTGCATAAAGTTTAAATAAATAAATAAAGATTTTCGAAGATTCGCTTGCCACTCTAGAGAATCGAACCGGCTAAATCCGAAAAAATATGATATTTAAGTACGCGGACGAAGTCGCCGGCAACCTAGTATGGTTATATTTTTAACAAGGTTCAGCCCTATGGTCCCTACAAACTGCTGCGTGTGGTGACCTCCCGAGAGGTAGGGTTGTCACGTTTTAAGGATATAATAAGATGTGACTTGTTTAGTCGTGTGCTTAATTAAAACGGAATCATCAGCGGATATAGTACAACTAAAAAAACAAGACTAATATTTATTAGAATTAATAATGTTGTGTTTTTCAAGTTATAAAGATTTATGATTTAAGTTGACATTAAGTTCAAGATCACGCTAATTTTGGAAAGTAGACACATAACGTAACTGTCTAGATAATAGGTATGTATAGGATTAATTTAATGTGTTTTAAGAAGCGTCTTAATTAAGTAAAGAAACGTTTCAATAAGTAATAAAGACTCTGATTTGAGAAGCGTCTTAATTAAGTAAAGAAAATATTAATAAATAATAAAGACAGGTCTTTCCGCCGATTTAGTTCTTAATGTTAAAATATAATTTATGTCAAATATTAATAATTGAAATTCTAGCTTAATGTTATAAATGCGAAAGTGAGTTTGTTTATTTTTCTGTATGTTTGTTACGCTTTCATGCATAAACTACTAAACAGATTTTTACGAGATTTGGTGCAGACGAAGATTGAAAGGGCATAGACTACTTTTTATTCTGCTACTTCGTCTTTATCTTAAATCAAATAATAGTACTGCCTCGTTGGTCTAGTGGTCGCAAAGCGCGACTGCTGAGCATGAGGTCTTGGGTTCGATTCCCGGGTCGGGCAAAGTGTTACTGGGTTTTTCCATCAGGAATTTCTCAGTAGCAGCCTCGGAGTCTGGATTTGTGCCATTTGTGCCTGGCAATAGGCTCGCCCTCTATTACATGGGACTTAAACATAACTGGCGAAATGTGGGTGTACTAATGGGTACACCTCTGCCTAACCCTTCGAGATAACAGGCGTGTGTTATGTTATGTCAAATAATAGTAACTGTCCGCCGATTTAGTTCATAATGATGAGGTATCAATTTGAGTCAAATATTAATACTTGAAATCCATACTTATTTAATTATTAATGCGAAATTACCTCTGTCTGTCTGTTACGTTTTCATGACTAAACCACTAAACCGATTTTGATGAAATTTGCTATAGGGTAAGTTTGAACCCAAAGGATATAGGCTTCTTTTTATTCGACTTCGACTTCATTTGCGTTCGCGATAACCGATATTTACGCGGACAAAGTCACAGGTGTTATATACTATCAACTGTCAGCTGACTTAGTTCATAATGATAAGGTAGCCATTCCATTCCAGGTCGTCAAATATTAATAATTGAAATCTTTTATAAAATATGTTTCAAAGAAGATCCTAAATGTAAAATATGGTACATCTGTTTAATTTATTGCGTGTGATGGAATTGCTCAATAATTTGATCAGTTTGATTTTAATCAATATTATCAATCAATCAATCGATCAATCAATTCAGCCTATAAAACATACAATTAATAAAGTTACTTCGTATTTGAGTAGATCAAAAAATTTGTTTAGATTGATGTGTCTTTTAAAATTTCCAATTAATAAAGTCATTTATTAAGTGAAAGTATTTTTGTTGAACTAGCTTTTGGTCTCGACTACGTCCGCGTAATTGTCGGTTATTGAGGACGAAGATGTAGTCGCGGAATAAAAAGGACCCTATGTCCTTTCTTGAGGTTCAAATTTAACCCGTACCAATTTTCATCAAAATCGGTTCAGTGGTTTAGTCGTAAAAGCATAACAGACAGACAGTACATTTCGCGTTTCTTATTAAATTAGTATGCGTATAAATTAACAAAATTAAAAATACAAATTTAAAAAAAATTATAAATGAACTATGTCAGCGGACAGATACTCCGACTTCGTTCGCGTGCTTTCTTGGGGTTCAAATTTAATCTGTACCAAATTTCATCAAAATCGGTTCAGTGGTTTAGTCCTGATAGCTTAACAGACAGACAGACAGAGTTACTTTCGCATTATAATATTAGTATGGAATGTTAAACTCCTAAGTCACTCCTTGCAACATCAAGCATCTGCCAGTGAAAGTTTCGTTAAAACCGATCCAGCCGTTTAGGATAGACGGAACAAACAGACAGATAGACGAAAAATAATAATAATAATATTCCACAACTATCACACAACGCCATCTAGTCCCAAGCTAAGCAGAGCTTGTGTTATGGGTACTAGACAACTGATAAACATACTTAAATATTTCTAAAAACATACATATTATAGATAAATTACACCCAGACACAGAGAACAAATGATCGTGCTCATCACACAAACATTTGTCCTGGGTGGGAATCGAACCCACGACCCCCGGCATAGCATTCAGGGTCACTAACCACTAGATCAACAGGCCAGTCCAAAAAATATACAATACATAAATGCTTTTTTAATATAAGTATCGCGTGAATATTTATTTACATTTAGTAAAAATATGTTATTTGGACTTTACAAAAAGACACTTCAATATTATTTATTTCTTTGTATAGACAAAATTTCTTTAAAAACCTAAACCAAGACCTAAAATAAGATTTTATTTCCTCCATGTACTATTTAGTACTTACCATGTTACTTGTAGGTACTTAGATATAAAACAATTTCATATTTATTCAGACGTTTTAAAGCGCCTGGCTGATGACCACGAAAATTGTCTGAAAACAACTTTTCTAAACTTTTCGAAATCAATATACAACAACCACAAAACTCATTTACACACCACCTGAGCAGTATTGCCCAATCAATAACCGTCTATGAATACATATTTCTATCAGCACTCCACGCTATCCCAGGCACGTCTCGGCACCTGTTGTTTGCCCAGCCGAGGGCGGTCCAGTGTTCAAACATCGTTGTTTGTGTTTGCCAACCAACCACCTGCGTGTTGCCGGTAGTGGCTGGTTGCGACCTTGTGGCCGAAGCAACCATATGCTTCAATGATTTTGGTGGTTATTTTTTGGAGCAATGAGTTTTACTGTATTTATTTATGAAATTATTATTTTAATAACAATAAACAAGTGTTATGCGAATTTTAACTATAGTTAAATAACATTACGGTATATTTTGCTTCATCACAGTGATTTCATTTTAGATTATTTTTTTCTACGAGTCCTGTATTGTGAATACATAATTATGTAGAATACAAGAATTTCACCACGTGGTATTTTACGGTCATTCATCGATTCACTCAAGGCATTGATCTTATAGTCTGAGATTTCAGAGTCTCTAGACCTATATCATTTTAGCACGGCTAAAATGTTGAAGATAGATAGTAACATAATTATGTTATTATTATTAACATAGTTTTGTAATTACAAAAAAGAACCATAACTTCAAATATTTATTTTGTTAATTTTTTTCTTTTATCTTTTAAAACTATTCCGATTTATTTGGAAGCTATGCGTACTTACTAGCTTCAATGCTGTGCCCTTTTTCAGGTAACATGTTTAAAAGGTACCTTACTCACGTTCAAGAGACACGGAACATTTTTATAAATGCTTAACAGGATATTGTCTCTTCTTCTTCTTCTTTTCGACTCGAACGAAGAATTTAGATAATATTTTTTTTTAATATCTTTTTCTTATAACTTTTGGGCCCAGTGTAGGTGGCCACGTTTATCGTAGCAGCGTTGTTAATGTTCTCTAAAGTGCAGGTGTAGGGACACTTTGGGCACTGTAGTAAGTGGGGGGCACCGCGCACCGGTGGGATCTGTAATCCCCCATTTTGCTAAGTACGCACAGCAAAACAGATAGGTATGCAGGGTGGTCAGATATAGTTGAAGTTTTCTTAGGAACCGATGGATGTCTTTGATTGAAACTTAACTTAAGTAATGAACTGTTTATTATTTACTTTTTAAATTAAATTACATTTGAAAACATCCATCGGTTTCTAAGAAAACTTCAACTATATCTGACGACCCTGCATACCGATCTGTTTTGTTGACTGTACATTTGCAATGGCCTACTTGAGTGCACAGAAACAGTAATTGATCAGGATATTGCTAAAAACCACTATTCGTTATTCCCAGACACCTTCCGTGGTCCATAACTTCAGCCAGGCGCTTTAAAACATCAGAATCAATTTGCAATAGTTTTATATCTAAGTACCTACATAGTACGCGGTAAATACTGAGTATTTAAGATAGCCAATCAGCCACCTGCGTTGCCAGTAGCGCAGGTTGCGTTGAGGCCTTGTAAGGCAAGCAACCAAACGTTGTATGAATGCTTTGTTTGTGTACAACAAGCTTAACTTGATTTAGATTGCAATGATTAAGGTACTACCTACGTACAATGGACGTGGTATTAGGCAAACTAAATATTGGTTAAATAATGTTTTACTATAATTATGTAGGTTCTTTTTTGGAACATAACTTGGTGGGGTAAATGCAGAGTAAATCAATGCAAGAGGTTGCAGGTTCGATACCGGGTACGTCTTTTTTAATTCATATCTACTTTTATAAGCTTATCTTGGATATCACTGACAGCGGTGAAGAAAAACATCGTGAGGAAACCCAGACTTATTATTAATACTCGTACATATAGGTCTGAAATCAAACTTGGTCATCAATGGTCGTGCCTTCTCCGGATGAGAAGAGACCAGGTGTGGGCCGTTATAGGTTGGTATTATTAATTTTTAATTTTGACCTTAATTAAGTACATTTTAGTCGATATGACGTAGTATTTATTTACATTTGAAAAGTCCACTACCATTGTTTTAAAACATCTCAAACGAATACTCTTGTCACCGCTCTGAAAACAAAACAAGCACTTACTAAGTACCTACGCAGGTACCAACAGGCTCGCTGGCATCCCAAGCGTGGGGTACACAAACTAATGTAACATACTAACACAAACATTGACTCACTACGTCACCTGCTTAGCACTAAACTGTTAGCGTCGTTAAGATTCCGAGGAACGGCTCTTCGTCGATAGTGATGCGGTTAGTCGATTATCTGAACGGTTATCGATGTAGTCGATAGTGATTAGAGGTTATGTTTTTTGCTGGATGGTGCAGTAGCAAGGCAGGTTTTTTTTATGAAGAACGAGGATGGATTCCTTTCTTTAAAAGCTTTTTCCTTTTTTTAAATTACAGTATGTATCATTGCAATTTCAGTTGAAAGTATCTTACTGCTATTTTAAATGCGAAAGTTTAGATGAATGGATGTATGTTTCTCCATCACGCCAGAACGGCTGAACGTATCTGAATGAAATTTGACACAGAGATAAAAGAAAAACCTATGTGCTAAGAAAAGAGTTTATATGAAACATTGAAACTTTATTAGTAGGCAACCATCGTTGCACGTATAAAGTATCTTGTTTTAAATTAAGATTTTATAAAATGAAAATGAAAGTTTTGTGTTCACGTATTTCTTTATCGTAAATATATCTATCTATGTATTTAGTTTTCTCAAAAACAAAAGAGATACAATCAAACTCATTAAAAAATAAAATTCCAAACACACATTACAATTTCCATCAAAAGAACATTTTCGACAAACCAAACGACAATTATTTGAGTCACGTCCCCTCACTAGGCCCTTTAATAAGGAGTGCCCTTGACGTGTGGTCAAACGTTTGTGTCCAAAGGAAAACATTTGCTCCAACGAGGGCCAACCTCTCGACCGGACGAGAGAGCACCTGTGTGGTAGCATGTGTAGGGTTACGCGATGTTTTTGTATGCAAGGTGGGCATTCATAAACGGGATTTTTTTGAGGACGGAATATTAAGCTGCCGAAAGAAGAAATAATTTTGAAATTTAAGATAAAAAGATGGTTATTCAGATAGTTGATGGCACGGTCGGCGAAGTGGCTAAGCGATTGGCTGCTGCACTGCGTGTCGCGGGTTCGATTCCCGCACGGGACAAATATTTGTTTGACCTATAGGTAGTAGTTCCGGGTCTGGCTGTTTCTGTATGTGAGTTTATCTGTTTATTAATGCACCCACGATACAGGAGTGTGGAGCAACGATTTTTTTTAAAGAAAAAGAAAAATAAAGTATATAAAATTCTTTCTAAGTTTATCTTGAAAGAAAACATCGTGAAAAAACCTAGACTTGTAATAAATATGAGTCTAAAATCGCCAATCTGCTTCAGCAAGTGTAGTGATCAATGCTCGTGTCTTCTCAGTATGAGAAGAGGCTTTTGCACTGCAGTGTGACAAAAATAGGCTAGTAAACTTAAGGCTGCAATACACTATAACTACGAAGAAAATAAACATACAATATAACAAATTTTTATTCTTCAAAAACTATTGATTTTTATGTATCATTTTATAACGTACTAGCTGTCCGCCGCGGTTACACCCGCGTCTTTGGTTACTGCTCCGTTCCCGTAGGTCGTAGCGTGATGGTATATAGCCTATAGCCTTCCTCGATAACTAATCTATCTAACACTGAAAGAATTTTTCAAATCGGACCAGTAGTTCCAGAGATTAGCGCGTTCAAACAAACAAACAAACAAACAAACAAACAAACAAACTCTGCAGCTTTATAATATTATTAATAATAGATAGATTATTGGTGCTGTTTTAATATGCAATAGTACCATAATACTGCATATTACCGGCATCAGACGGTTATAAAAAAAAGCAAAGTAATGAATAAAAACGATAAACATCTATCTACAACACACTTCTATATAAAAAACCTTTTAACACAGCTTTTGAATGGCGAGTTAAAATTCCACTCAGGCCTCTGTTTTCTAAAGGCAGGGTCGTTCTGAATCTGCAATTAACCCGTATTTGCATTCGAACTGGCGACCTGCGCGATGCCGGTGATTCCAACAACTGCTGGACATACCGTTGGGTGTTTATACTGTAGCAGTGAGTTTTACCGCCACGAAACGTGGTATATTTTTGGGTTCCGTACCCAATGGGTAAAACGGAACCCTAAGGCCTCATTTACGGAGACGCGGGGAGTCGCGCGTCGCGTTGTGCGGCGCGGCCCGCACTGAATTCAAACATAATATGGTGTTGTATGGGCGATTGTGCACTACAAGGAATTTTACTGTCCGGCAGTCCGATTTTTTACGGTCCGAAGTGGCATGAAAAAAACGGATGATTGGCTTGTGCACTTGTCCGTCTTTACTCGGATGAAACGCCTCAGTTTAGGATAGCTCTGTCTTTGTCTAACTACACGCCACGCACGCAAAATTACTCTGAACGATGAGTTTCTTGGTCCCGTTCCGGAATGAGGAAAAGTAAAATGTCGGACGGTAAAATTACGTATAGTGCACAAACTAGTATATACATTATATGGCGTGCCATATCGGACCGTAAAAAATCGGACTGCCGGACAGTAAAATTCCTTGTAGTGCACAATCGCCCTATGAGTGCGTTTACGGAGAAGCGATTTTTGACGTACTTTGACGCCGCACGCGACGCGCGACGCATCGCGTCTCCGTAAATGAGCCCTAATACTAAGACTCCACTGTCCATCCGTCCGTCACCAGGCTGTATCTCATGAACCGTGATAGACAGTTGACAGTAGTTATTTTTTGTTGCCGCTATAACAACAAATACTAAAAAAGAGAATAAAATAAATATTTAAGGGGGCTCCCATACTCAAACGTGATTTTTGTTGCTCGTTTTTGCTTGATATTTATTTGTTATATGTATAAGTATTCTCTTTAATTTACCGTTTTTACAGATAATGGTACGGAACCCTTCGCGCGCGAGTCCGACTCGCACTTGGCCGGTTTGTTCTGCTATCGCTTTATACCCGAAGCTTCCACGATACTGCGCCAAAAGCGATATTCTCAGGTTAATGCAGTGTGTTCATGGCCTTAGCAATGTTTGAAATTCGAATGTTTTCGAGATCCGTCGGTACTTCTTTTGTTTTTTTTTTCTTGAGGATTAAGAATGTTTTGGATGCGCATTGAATCCAAATATGGTTATTCCGTATACCAGAGAGAATGGTTTTTTCTTGCCACCGACAATACCAAAGTCTAGTGGACGTAAAAAATGTAATGTGGTTTGTCTGCGGACGTCGGGCTTCTGAGCAGTCAGTGATGGTTGGTGGAAAATGTCAATCTTACTTTCTTAGTGGCGAGTTTTGCGCTTACTTTGTAGCGTAATTACGTCCGTTAGTAAGCGGTAGTCCTATGTTAGTTAAGTCCAGTTTGTTGAATAAAAATAGAATACAAATAGGTAGCTATTTCGTAATATTAAAATCTATAGTAGGTATATAATAAAGTTGAAGATATTTTTGTTTGGATGCACTAATTACTAGAATTATCAGTCGAATTGGAAACAATATTATTGTGTATGACAGCCAGATTTTGAATATGATAGCCAGATCTCTGTACAAGAATTAGAGGCACTAAAAGGTTGGTATTATTATTTTAATTCTTACGAAAAAAGAATATTAAATCTAAAAACTAAAAGCAGTTTTTTATTTCAAATTAACTTTTGAACTTCGAACGAACCGTCAACCCGTGTGAAACGCTGTGAGAACCTGAGAAGGTCAAACAAATAATAATAAATTATTACCATCAAAACGGTCATACGCTACGGGTATTTAACCTTTAGCCATTCAGCGTGCCGCTCATTTACTTAGATGAGCATTCAAAAAACCATCTCTACGTAGATTAGAGACTGCTTAAACAAATAAAATGTAAATATTTACATAGAAACGCTCGAAACGATAAGACATTAAACTAAATGATCATATTGATTTACATTAAAATACAGTTATGTCATGGGGGTCATGTATGAGATACGAAAAGTCACTAAAGTCATGACATATTTTTAGTTTGAGTGAAAACTTGGAAAGTCGGCCATTTTATTTTAATTTTTTGTTAAGTAGTTATAAGTACGAATTAAACAGAATATCATGACGTATATATTTCCCTTATTTAAAGAATCTAATGTAGAAAACGCATTTCATTAGTTCGAGTATTTTAATTGCGACAATTTGTCATGATAGCCTAGTGGTTAGGGAGCCCGCTTCTCATACATGAGGTTGTGGGCTCGATACCGGAAAAATAGCAATGTGATTTTTCCAATTTATATGTACCTACTTTCTATCTTGGACAATACTGACATCGGTGAAGGAAAACATCGTGAGGAAATCTGGACTATAATTTTATTAATGTCTGAAATCGCCAATCCATCTAGAGCAAGCGTGGTGATCAATGCTCGTGCCTTCTCTGTATGAGAAGAGGCCGTTGCCGTGCAGTGAGACAATAACATAACATAACAACACACTTTAAATCCCCGAAGGGTTAGGCAGAGGTGTACCCATTAGTACACCCACATTTCGCCATTAATGTTTTTAAGTCCCAAGTAATAGGGGGCGAGCCTATTGCCATCAACCGGGCACAAATCCAGACTCCGAGGCTGCTACTGAGAAATTCCTAATAAAAACCCAATAACACTTTACCCGACCTGGGAATCGAACCCAAGAACTCACGCTCAGCAGTCGCGCTTTGCGACCACTAGACCAACAAGGCAGGCAGTGGGACAATAATATGGCTGCTATTATATTGTTTTTCATTTACTTAGCCCTATAAGATTGTTCCTAAGGAAATGATATACATTATTCATACCTATTAAGATTTACAAATACCAACAAATTACATTTCAAATAAACTTTGACTTCTTTCATTAATTTTGTATTTACTGCAGTCAACTCGTTTGCAGAACAGCTTGACGTTTCGCGCTAAAATGTCAGAGGTTGCCAACCTTCGACCGGCTGTGAATCAACAAGCGTCGAACCCGCGTCTCACGACCTCTATGCCCTTGAACCTGACCTTGGTACTGATGACGATTTTGTGTAAATATTAAGAGTTTTGTACCGCGTATGATTGAGGAAATTTTAGTTTTTTAAGGTGCTTTAGGAGTGGATGGGTCATTTCAAGTTTATGTTGTTTGCTATTGCCATTAGAATGATTTTTAATAGTGAGAAACTTATATAATTAGATGATTTAAGAAATATTTAGTTTCCAGTATTGATATTGAGGCGTAAAAACTGTTGAAACGAAAAAAAACTTTAAATAATTTCCTCTTATTAAATATACACACATACATATAACATCACGCCTGTAATCCCCGAAGGGTTAAGCAGCGGTGTACCCAATAGTACACCCACCTTTCGCCAGTTATGTTTAAGTAATAGGAGGCGAGCCTATTGCCATCACAACCGGGCACAAATCCAGACTCCAAGGCTGCTACTGAGAAATTCCTGATGAAAAAACCCAATAACACTTTGCCCAACCTGAGAATCGAACCCAGGACCTCAAGCTCAGCAGTCGCGCTTTGCGACCACTACACCAACAAGGCAGTCAGAGTTAAATATAACTTACATGAACTTAACATTTACGTTTCATATGTATGTACCCAATACACATTGACAATAACATTTCTGTACAACATTGTATATGGATGTTCCGTTAAGCGATTACGTAGAAATGTCAGAGGTGCTGAACCTTTGACCCGAATGAATCAGCGCTCATCTCACGACCCCTGCCCCTGATCCTCACCTTGAACCTGACGACCAACATTTTTACGTTTTCAAAGATTTACATACGTACTGAGTTGGTTTTACTGGTTTTGTTGGATATTATATGAGAGTGTGGAACCTAAGATAGAAGATAAGTTATAACCTAAGATAAGATTCTTTTAAGAATATTTTGCAGTTGTAGGTACATGATGTTTTTAACACGCTTTTATTTGGTCGACCTGTATGTAACTAACTATGTAATGGAATCTAAGGTAACTAATTTTTTGTTGATTTCAACGAATTTTTACAGAAGATCATTGTGTACAAATTCTCGAAAATGTTCAAACTTCGAGATCTCGGTTCGACGACCAATAATCGAAATTTACGCGGTCGAAGTCGCGGACAGAAGCTAGACATCATTAATTTCAAATGTAAAGTGTGTATAAAGACATTTAATAAAGACGAAACCTACATGATCTTCTCAACATTGCATTATTTTTTTTGTTCTGCGCCGTACCTAGGAACTTTCTGGTTACAGAGATGTTAAAGGTTAAACTTCCAACTTATTTTAACGTTTTTTTAAGAAAACAGGTTTGAAATGGTTCTTACTAAACTTTAAGTACCTACCCCATGACCCCTCTACTGTTGGATGCATCCGCAAGCATAATGTCTTGCGTATGTTACACTGCACGCTAATATAAACATTGACATGTGCTAAATGTTAGTTAGTTTGCATAACATACATAACATAACATCACGCCTGTAATCCCCGAAGGGTTAGGCAGAGGTGTAATACACCCACATTTCGCCGGTTATGTTTTAAGTCCCATGTAATAGGGGGCGAACCTATTGCCATCAACCGGGAACAAAGACTCCGAGGCTTCTGAGAAATTCCTGATGGAAAAACCCAATGACACTTTGCTCGACCTGGGAATCAAACCCAAGACCTTATGCTCAGCAGTCGCGCTTTGCGACCACTAGACCAACGTTAGTTTGATGGGCTGCATAAGACTAGTTAGCAGGTATGTCTTTCTTGTAATTTCTTGCCCATTCTTCTTCATACAAAACTAGCTTTTGGAACCCAACTAGATTCAATTCAATTGTTTTTTTCTTGTATATGTCGCTCAAAAGTGCCTCTTATAATGGCCTAATTGAAATAAATGATTTGACTTTGTGATAATTGTGTGTTTTGACACCCCGTATATAGGTACGAGAATAATGCGTCATAGAGGAGAATCTACAGTTCTTGCAACGACCT
Source organism: Hoplodrina blanda (assembly GCA_949316365.1). Taxonomy (NCBI): domain Eukaryota; kingdom Metazoa; phylum Arthropoda; class Insecta; order Lepidoptera; family Noctuidae; genus Hoplodrina; species Hoplodrina blanda. The sequence continues at coordinate 11,632,324 of OX438592.1, forward strand.
TTTGCCCTTACAATAACCTTTACCTTAACAAACGAGTATATTTATGTTTGCAATGATAATGCAGATAGCGTGGTTTTTATTTGAAATTACTATCATTTTGTTGACAGTACTAATAACTCTTTGGGACGTAATGATTTTGCATAAAAAATGCCATCATTTTGTGGAATATCGCTCGCTCGTATATTGTTGTATAATAATTGGTGTACAGTAGTATATATAGTATAAGTAAGTGTTAGGTAGATATTAAAACGTTTTATTTTTATTAACAAAAAAAAGTTGCTTTAGACATTATTCCTGTATCGTTTGACAAATATCAACTCACATACACAAAAATATTGTCATTTGTACCAGGAAAAACAACTTGTAGGCCGTGTAAATCTTTGCTTCATGTGAGAATTGAACCCGCTACACGCAGCGCAACACCAATTGCTTAGCCATTGTGTCAACAGTATCGTCAAATTATTACAAATCACGAATCAAGTAATCATTTTCTAAAATTAAATTTCGTGTAAGGTTCTGCCATGTATTGGTTGCCTCAGCTGTAGCAAATGATATACTTAATAAGAAAAATATTTTATACAGGGTATATTTACTATTTTTTGTACATTAAAATAAAATATTAAACTTTAAACAAACCTCCTAAGGTTCAAAATAATTGGTTCAACTTACACCTATACGATCTAAAATGGCGGCAAACGCGGTGACATTTCTTTTTAATTAACGTCATGTTTAATTTTATCGTCTGTTAATACTCGTAAAACTTGTCGTGTATAACGTTATAAATCTTTTTATTACTAGAGGCTTGCAACACTGTACAGTTAGAGGTGACAAAACAAGGTGTTGGTAAATTAATACTGGTAATTCATTAAAAACATATCGTTTTTATTCAATATTGCTTTATTTCTTGTGTGAAGAAAGAAGCCTAATCATTTTCTTTTTCGTGTGTTATCTTGCCAATTAAAATAATAATACATAATACAGAAATTATTAATAATGAGATACTTTCAATTGTGTTATCGCGCGGTAGATGTTATTTGCAAGTTTTTTTTGTTTTTTTTTTGTTGTTGTATTTGTGTCCGGTTGATGGCAATAGGCTCGCCCCCTATTACATCTACAATCTGTAAGTACATGGGACTTAAACATAACTGGCGAAACGTGGGTGACTAATGAGTACACCTCTGTCTAACCCTTCGGGGATTACAGGCGTGATGTTATGTTTTGTGTTATTTTATTTATTTAATTTTAGAAGATTATAAATATTGATTAGGTTTTTGAACTTGTCGGGGGCACTGCCATGCGTCTGCGCAATTTTCCATCACAATAATAAGCAATTAACTTGATGCTAAAGTATAAAGGAGACGTCCTTTACTTGATTGATACATCAACTTGCTGAATGCAATAAAATAAGTGATTATCATTAAAGTTTAAACTTATTTAACACTTACTTTTTGCCTAACAACTTGTATTATGTTTTAATTTATGTTATTGAAGTCTTGATACAGACATCTTGGGACTTTATTACTTAAGTTACATATAAGTTGTACATTCATAGTTATAAATCCGTACTATCCATATCCATACTAATAATACTCGTATTATAACTGCAAAAGTAATTCTGTCTGTCTGTCTTTTTGTCTGTTAGCCTGTTACGCTTTGACGACTAAACGACTGAACCAATTTTGATGATATTTGGTACGGGGTACATTTGAATGCCAAAAAAGGACAACCGACATTTACGCGGACAAATTCGCGGGCAGAAGCTGGCCTATCAACATTTTAAAAGAAATTTATTTTGATTAAGTAGAGCAAATGTATATTATTTTATATGAAATTATAAAAAATTTCGAAATGCTTAATTTATAAAATGGAACCGAAGAAAAAGAGCTATAGGTATTGATCTGTAAATGTGTAAATAATATTAATCGTTGAGTACCTCGTAAAAGTCTATAAACTCTATAACACGTTCACAGATTCTAAATACTATTATATTATAATATACATACATACCTACAATGTATGTACCTATGTATACTCCTACGAACAGCGTGACTCATTTCCAAAAAGGCGTTTTACGACTCAATCGCACTTTACAATAGATCTGCGCGCCATTGTTAAACTCATGCGCACTTATCCCAAACTATGACCGTTTCGCCCGTATTGTAGTGATTTCCTGCCTATTTTGAAAAAAGAACTCCTATGCAGGTAAGGTCAGGTACTAAAACTACCCAGTTTTTTTTTTTAAATCAGGTACATGGTTCTTAGAAATTTGCAAAAAGTTGGTAATTTCAGTGTCATTTATGTCGATAGTGTAAGGTTTAAAATTGTGAATTGTTTTTTGGGCAGGTTCTTTTGTTAAGAGGTCGAATGTTCGAGGGTGCAATGTGGGAACGTAAGGTAAATTACGCGTGTTATAAATAAGGTGAGCATACGGTATTTATAAGAGTATTTTTCATGTTATTCCGTTTTGACATTTTGATAAAGCTCACTGCCGTGTTGGTCTACTGGTCGTAAAGCGCGACTGCAGAGCATCAGGTCTTGGGTTCGATTTCCATGTCAGGCAAAGTGTTATTGGGTTTTTTCATCAGGAATTTCTCAGTAGCAGCCTCGGAGTCTGGATGTATGCCCGGTTGATGGCAATAGGCTTGCCGCCTATTACATGGGACTTAATAAACGAAATGTGGGTGTACTAATAGGTACACCTCTGCTTAACTCTTCGAGGATTACAGGCGTGATGTTATGTTATGTCAAGTAAAGACTACGTGGAGTTTGCCGTTCTTCTCCATAGAAGCCTCCCTTTTGGAACGAGCAACTAGCTTCAACTTTCTGACTAACTGACCACGACAATTCAAAAGTGCCTGTAAATGGTCTTTGACTTTGTCATTATTAATAATACAACTTTTTCTGGAATTATGTTGTATGAATGATTATACTTATTATTATTATTTACCTGGACTTACTGTTCCACTCGAAACTATGTGAGAGGCCCTTGAGGAGGTTTAGAAACTCTGACACTAGGGTATGTGGGGTCGTAAGACCTTACTGCCCACACGATAAAGAGAGAAGAAGAGGAGGAAGAAGATTACAATACTTTTGTGGAATAATATTGCTATGGACATTGTTTATGATGCAGCTATTTTGGTGAGATGGTAGTTATGGAAGATTATCATAATTGTGTTAATTTACAGTGTAACCATATTTTCCAAAACCATAGAAATATCATACATTCTTAGAAACAAATTATCAAAGCTAGCAGTGTCAGATCGCTTATCCGTCGGGTACAACAATAAACTTATGATAAATCCATCACTAAATTTTGACTTTGACAGCTTGTGTAAAATGTCAACCTAACGTCAGCATACGAAGACGAAGTTGCGTATCAATAGGACGCCTGATCCGTACTAAAAAAATAATTAATCTGTTGCATATGAATGGAAAAATTAATACAAGTGTGGAATCGCCAATCCGCCTTGAGCAAGCATGGTGATCAATGCTCATGCCTCTCTGTATCAAAAGAGGCCTTTGTTCTACAGTAGGACAGTAATAGGCGTGTAGCGATATTTATCGCATAGCATGTGAACTACAACTGACAATTCCTACATCGCGCAATTAACATTCGGCGCGACGTTAGCATAAATACAAAATCTCGACAACAAACGTCGGACAGTAGCCCACCAGATACACCACCCATCTGGTTGGAGGATCCTCCCTTTTCAACTTTATACTCTGTTTCTCATACCCCTAAAAGCGAATTTAGGGTGGGTCTGAGCAGTCCTTCATTTATATAGTTATGCCCATTTTTCTTGCATGAAAACCAAGAGATATTATAGAGATATATTAGTGTTTGTAATTTATTAATTTTATTGTAATTTGTAATTTACTAGCTTTTGCCCGCGACTTCGTCCGCGTAAATGTCGGACCCCCGTTATCCTCTTAGAGGGTTAATTTAAAAAAATCCTTTCTTAGCGGATGCCTACGTCATAACATCTACCTGCATGCCAAATTTCAGCCTGATCTGTCCAGTGGTTTGGGCCGTGCGTTGATAGATCACTATGTCAGTCAGTCAGTCACCTTTGAGTTATATCACAGGTTATATATATAGATTTAGTGATTGTAGTTTGTAATGTATTTTAAATGGTATTTAAAAAAGTACTATGGACTTTGAGAATAAATGATTATTATTATTATTAAAACCTTTTTTAGTTGAGTCGCGGTCCTGTCTACTTTAGAAACCAATGATCTAGACTATGCTTTACCGCAAAATCTAAAATCCGTTACGCTTTTTAAATTGAACAGTGCGGTGGGTCTTAAAGTCTGAACAGGAAATCGAAATCTCGCAAACAATTGACCCTATTGTTTAGCAAACCCTTGAACTAATCTCTCGGTCCTTTGTACCTGTACCTTTTTCTTGGACCTTTCTTTGTCCCTAATAGGTCTGGTCAAAAGGACCCTTTGTACCTTCGCTGGGTAAGGGTTGACCGGACCGTAAGAGATTTCGTTTCGTTTCTACCTGTTCGCGAAAAGAAAGTATGGGATTATTTTGGCTTTGTGTACTTTTTATGGGGGTTTTGTTTAAAAGGGGAATATTAGTGCACGTGGCGTATAAAGTATAATGTTTGGAGAATGAAAAGATTTGATAAAGTCGGCTTGTTATAGTTATTTTAGTTTTTATTTTATAGCTTCCGTTGTTCGTCTTTGTTTACTAAATTACTTTATTATTTGTAGTGTTATTGGTTTTGCAGAAAAAATAACGATCACTTATTTTCTTAAAATTTACACATCAAAAGTGTCTAGGGATCAACATCCCTAACATTGATTAGGGATGTTGATCCCTAGACACTTTTGATGTGTGTATGTTGAATTTTGAAAAAGATAACTGTACTGTGAAATAAAATGTATTGCCACAGAAATAATCACAATACTTTTATTTTTATTCCTAAGTTATTAGAACATTTGTTTTAATTATTAACTTCCGATATTAATTTTATTATAGTAATTAATGGATTACTGTTTATTATTCAAACATGTTAAAATTATTATATTAGACTAACTATTTAAGTTTAATAAGACAGTTTGTTACCTTCCGTCGGCAACAAGATATTGCGTACAAAAGACATCAACGCGTCGCGTGTATTATTATAATGAGTATTTTAATAATAATGAATAGTTTAGTTATTTATTTTAATAATAAACTAATTCATAGGTAGCATGTGAATGGAAATTATAATAGGAAGCACTATTACATATCTAGTCATATACTGTAATTTACTATGAATGAATAATTTAATAATAATGAATAGTTTTGTTTCTTATTTCATTAACAAACTAAGAACCTACCCAACTTAATAATAAGTAGTAAAATCATGTCTAGATCTGGTAAGAGGAGAGTGTAATTTACATTTGTGTAAAGAGAAACATCAAAATGTAGTAAAAGCTCAATATATGGAAACAATAGAAACACAGAACGACTGGAAACAATTTGAACTAAAATCCAATTATTTTGTAAATAATTATTTAGAAATTTTATAAGTGAAGTTAGTTGAAAACTTTTGTTCATTAGGTACTGAAAGTTTACGGTCTAAGTACTTAGTGTTATAGTTTTAAGAACTAAAAATATCGCATGTTCTTATATTAGTTTTCGACTGTGGGTACTGTAATTTATTAATTTTCACACTAACCTCGTTTTCGCCTCAAATTCTTTTAATATTTTTTTAAAGATCATCGTATTTTGTATCTAAGTGTAATATACTTTAAGTTTAAAGTACATAAGTCAAATATTGAGTACATAAGTCGTACTTACGGTCGTCTAATTCCTCCTCATAGTCTGAGAAACACCTGTCTTCCTTGAGTGCTTGATTGTCAGGCTGCTGGTAGAACCTCTCCGATTTTATGTACATTTTCAGGTACATTCCTAATCACAGCATACACACATATAGATAATGTTATAAAAAAACTATTAAATTGTTGTTATTGTCACTAAGAATCAAAAGCACTTTATTTTATTAAAGTTGAATGTAGGTATACAAACAGTAACACTTATCAAAACCACGGTTCTTCAAAATCAGTTTGAATAAAAAAATAAAACAACACGTTCTCACTTCAAATATTTAAAAACGGAATGTCAAAATTATAATCACCGACCAATGACATCACAGGTCACAACCTTACGTCCTTTAGTCCAAACAAAACTGTTTATAACCAAAAAGTTTTTAACACACAAAAAGACTTAATAAAAAAAATATTCACACTTTAAAAATACTTTAAAATACTAGGGTAGTATAAAAATCCTCTGTATTACAGGGTAGTCGGGAATAATACCGCTGTGTTTGTAGTTGAACGGTACGCGCGGCCCAGCCGAGGTGCGCGCAAACACTGGCGACCCGCATCACCCGACGAATCGGACCTTTGACAAAAAAAAGCACACAGGTAGTGGACGAGGCTTCGGCCGGCTATAAAGGCTATACGGCTATGTAGCCGTAGTGTTTATAGCCACGTTCACGTGGTGTTTTGTTTGCGAGTTAAGGTGACGTTTTTTAATTGATGTGGGAGTACTTTTATAGGTTTTGTGTTATTAAATAGGTATGTATAGTCTTTTTTTTTCGTGGGATTCATTATGAATGGACCATAGTGGATCATATCTTATTTTTAAAATGTTTTTATTCAAAACATCACTGGTTTGTTACTGATTTGAAAATAAAAGAGGAGGTGTTTTTATTACTTTTTGGTACATTTTTAGTCCCAATCATACTAAATATTACTTCGCAGATTTTTAAAAGATGAATCAATTTTAACAAGCCCTGTTACGATTTCTCAGTAGCAGTCTCGAAGTCCGGATTTGTTCCCGGTTGATGGCAGTAGTCTCGCCCCCTATTACATGGGACTTAAACATAACTGGCGAAATGTGGGTGTACTAATGGTTACACCTCCGCCTAACCCTTTGGGGATTACAGGCGTGATCTGTTACGATTTAAGTTTAGTAGTTAAAATAACTAATTAATCCACAATACGACGGCATCCTTTTGCAGTTCCTTATCGTATTTTGCATCACTTTTACTATACACGTTAAACATTAAAATATTATCTATAAATCATTGGAATGCGACATTTAGACCGAACTTAAACTGTCCAGTTTTTGTATGAGAAACACATTTGATGATATATGACAACCATTTGGCTAAACACAATATTAAGCTGTTATTAAACATAATATAAAGTCGATTTTACTGTGGTTTCCGCCTAATGTTTGTAAAACCAGATCATTTTGTTAAAGCTTTGGTTTGTATAAGCGGTTTCTGTGAGAAAACGCAACGTAAGACTTACGTAACGTCTCGGAATTTACTGTCAAATAATCTACTTCTGATTATGGGACCACCAATGACCGCAAGACGAAAGCCTACAAAGCCCTTACTAAAATCACCAAGCTTGGCTGATGCATGGTGATGATAATATGCTACCATCATTAACAATTCGAAAATACTAATGTAAATGTACTTTCGACGTAATAATACTTTGAGGTTTTAAGCTTTCGATGAATCGACAATTCGAGGTAACGACCTATCGATAAAGATAATTCATTTGTCGTAACTCGCATTTACACACAATTTAAAGCATGCAAGATCTTAGAAAAAGGTGTATGCGATACGTACATGTGTAAACGCCAGGTTTACACATGTACGTATCGCATACACCTTTTTCTAGCATACAGTTTTTTTTACGCAACTTTTAAAATATAATCTAAGAGAATCATAGTTTATTCACGTATATTCATCATTACATTTTTAGTCGAATTAATTATATAGCATTTACACATAACATTGGTTAAAATTTCACAAAAAAATATAATTTACGACTCAAATCTTCAATGAAGTAAAAATTCGGGGTAAATAATTTGAGGCAACAATCTTCGATAAAATGAAATCTATACTAATATAGATAACACAGCTAAAGATTTTTTTGTTTGTTTGTTGGTTTGTGTAAACGCGCTAATATCTGAAACTCCACATCGGATTAGAAAAATCCTTTAGAATATATAGCCAGGTGCATGAATAATAGTTTAGGTATAGGCTTTATAACATCACGCTACGACCAACGAGAGCGGAGCAGTAATTAAAGATGTAACTTAACTTTCGTCTAGAGTGCTGAGGATATTTTTTTTATTGTAAAACCGAAGGACTTGTGATGTTTAAAAGCGTAAACCATTAAGTATATGTTTTCAAACGTATGTACTCACGTACCTACATCATTCACCCTACCTTTACCTTGTACCCTGGAATTTGAGTAATAGAAAAACCCACTAACACTTTACTCGACTTAGAAATGGAATGAAAAAAAACACGGGTACGATTTAGCACATGTTTGTGAATGACGGGTACCTTCTTGATTTCTCGTAACGTCTTAGACGCTTTTATTAAAAAAATTGAGACTGTTTCTTTGCAGACTATTTCTTATCTAAATTAAATTATTTTGATATTTTTTTGTGCTTTTTAATAACAAGTAATAAAAGCTTGTTTTTTTCGCCATAAGAACGGCAATAACACCAATATAAACTCTACGGGGTATTTTTCATTTATCACATTTTTATGTTCACACTAAGCTTTACGTTAATCAAAGACTAAATTAATAATGCTATATATTATTAATAATTTGTATTATTAGTAACCTATTATATTTCGAACAACACTAAACGATCATCGATTCTTATTTATATCGTATATCGATGTTATATTATTCTTAAAGTGTAATAATGTATAACATAATAAGGTCGATATTCTATTAAATTATTCGTTTATAAATTATGCATCGATTCGTAGTTCTAGCTACCGTGTTACCGCCATTATAGATTTATATTGATAACATACTGAGCTTACGTTATAAGAATCGATTAGGAAACGATAGCCGAATAATATAACGATTTTCGATCTAGTGATGGTTTAGTTATCGGTCTATGGGATGAACGAAACCAGTTGATTTACATAAATTATGTACAGTGTGTGGTGTGCAGTGGTGATTGACTATTATGGAAAATAAAAACGCTTCTAAAGAATGCAAAGCCTTCTCTTTTGGAGTCGATCAAAAAACACGACTGCTGTAAACGTACATACCTGTATTATCAAGTTTTATAATTTTGTGTGATAGAAAGATATAATAAAAGTACTACAGAAATAAAAAAAAACACAGTTTTTCTCCTGTCAAAAATAAATAAAAAATGCATTCATATCGCAATCATATTTGTTGTGGCGTATGCTAAGCATGTCAAAGGCTCTATATCGCCGGTTTATGGTAAAATCACAATAGGTTGTCGCGTGGGCGCCGTGACACATTCTACAACTTATCAAGGAAACTTAAAATTATATCGATTTTTACCTAATTCGGACAGTAATCTTCGGCACAATAACATTTGCTTTTATTAAATCATAATAACTTTGACTTATAGAAATGTATTAAAAAAAGGCAACCGTTACTAAATGATTAGTCCATCAACACACTGCTTAAACCAGTGAACGGATTTATTTATTTAAACTTTATATATCAAAAGTACAAGGCGGACTTCGCTGTGGCATGCAGCTATTATTATGACGTATTCATATGCTAAAAAAGGATTTTCGAAAAATTCATCCCCCCTTTTTTACTTAGGATTGGACACATTTTTAGGGTTCCGTACCTCAAAAGGTAAAAACGGAACCCTTATAGGATCACTTTGTTGTCCGTCTGTCTGTCTGTCTGTCAAGACCTTTTTTCTCAGGAACGCGTGGAGGTATCAAGCTGAAATTCATATCAAATACTCAAGTCTATGGTCTCTTGGAGCTGTGAAAAAATCAAACTTCTAAGTCAACGCGATCAAAAGATACTCCCGTTTATGCCGCAAATTTTCGACACTCGCAAGGGAATCAAAACCTACAGGGTACTTCCCGTGAACTCAGAATCTTGAAATTTGGTATGAAGCAACGTCTTATAGCAGAGATATAGGAAAAATTGCGAAAAGTATAAATTTTTAGTTACATCATATAATAAAAATATTTTTAATAATTTTAAACTTACTACCCCTTTCCTCATGAACGCGTAGTGGTATTATATTGAAATTCATATCAAATACTCAAATCTATAATACCTTTAAGCTGTAACAAAATCAAACTTCTATGTCAACGCAATCAAAAGAAACAGGAATTAAAACCGCATATTTTGAAACTCGCCACTACTCGCAAGGGAATCAAAACCTACAGGGTACTTCCCGTGAACTCAGAATCTTGAAATTTGGTACGAAGCAACGTCTTATAACACAGATAAAGGAAAAATTGCGAAAAGCATAAATTTTTAGTTACATCATATAATAAAAATATTTTTAATAATTTTAAACTTATTACCCCTTTACTCATGAACGCGTAGTGGTATTATATTGAAATTCTTAACAAATACTCAAGTCTATAATATCTTTAAGCTGTAACAAAATCAAACTTCTACGTCAACGCAATCAAAAGATACAGCAATTAAAGCCGCATATTTTGAAACTCGCAACTACTCGCAAGGGAATCAAAACCTAAAGGATACTTCCAGACGACCTGGAATCTTGAAATTTGGCATGAAGCAACGTTATAAAGTAGGGTCACCTGTCCAACATTGAAACAATCGTACACAGTGAAACTTTGCGATATTTCTAAAATGCGACATTGCTAGATAGAGCAGGATAGCATGAAAGGACCTTCTCAGGCCCCCCCCGCACACGCCCAGTTTGCGAGCGCGCCGCGTGGAAGAGGTCGTTTCTAGTGACGCATAACGAATATTGCTGCGAAAAAGTAAGAATTTTTGGTCATATTTGGTGATTTTTTATTAAATTATAGAAGATAATTTCGTATTGTTCAATATTACGTTGCATTCTGTACGTTTCAAAGTGTCTTTTAACTTAAATCTGTATGAAAATAGTTCACTCTTTGTTGCAATTTTTATTTATGTTATAAAAAAATACCTTGTTGGTTTACAATGAAACAAAAGTATGTTGTATACAATGAAACAGTGTGTCATTGTGTACTATCTGGTTTTATTGTAGGCCATGCGGAAAATAACAATACCTAACGATAATTTTTCTAAACACAAGCAACTTTCTTAAAGCTTTTTATTGGCTATCTACAGTAACTACCTACTTTGTAGTTATTTTATTTATTATTTTTCAGATAACACGTAGTAAAGCTATTATAAGAAAAGCAGCAGCTAACATGTTAAGCGAAAAAAAAAATGGCAATGATTGTGATATTTTAAATAATGAGATCACTGCAACTCGTACAACATAGATTAGTTAGAAGAAGAGGATAAATATTAGATTGTTTTAAGCGAAAAAATACTTAGGTACCTACCTACATATTTGTTTTGAAATTTTTTAAGACCTGTAAGACAGAGACAGGGTGATTGTTTTATTGTTAAACCTGAACCAGCAGGTATTACCTCTGTGATTGTTAATGTTTAAGTCTGATTAATATCGTAGATAATAATTAATATGAATAAAACATTATTTTCATTTAAATTTCTTTAATTTAATGCAATAGATGATTAAAAGCAAACAAAACACTACCTACTAATAATACTGTTTCATTGTTGCTTAGCCTTGTTTCATTGTAAAAATTCAGGTGTTTCATTGAATACACATATATGGACACAATGAAACAAAGTTCATTTTTTAAAAAAAGCTTTTTTATGCAGAAATTATAAAAGTACAGTAAAAAATTATAATACAATGAGATAACTAATTAAATTGTCTATCTTGATGCAAAAAATTAGACTCCTAACTTGAGAAACGGCAGACAGGATGGTTTGAAATTTTGGTGTTTCATTTGTGAATAGGTGACCCTACACATATAGGAAAAATTCCGAAAATCTTAAATTTTTAGTTACATCACATAGTATGTTTTTTTTAATAATCATAAACTTACTAGCTGACCCAGCAAACGTTGTTCAGCGATTAAAAAAAAAAAACAGATGTTGACCGATTCTCAGACCTACCCGATATGCACACAAAATTTCATGCAAATCGGTTCAGCCGTTTCGGAGGAGTTTGGAAACAAACAACGCAACACGAGAATTTTATATATTAGACTTGCTGACCCAGCAAACGTTGTTATGCGATTAACAAAAAAAAATAAAAAAATAGATTTTGGCCGATTCTCAGACCTACCCGATATGCACACAAATTTCATGCAAATTGGTTCAGCCATTTCGGAGGAGTTTGGAAACAAACACCGCGATATACCTACAGGTTTGTACGGAACCCTCGGTGCGCGAGTCTGACTCGCACTTGGCCGGTTTTTTTTAGAACATTTCGACGACAATTGGGTAGTGACATCAATAACCAATAATTCCAAGACATAACTTCTCTAAAGAAACACTTTCTTTTAGCCCTGAAAACCCGATTAAATTTTAATTAATTTAAAATTTGATTTTTAATTGCTTAGAAAATAAAAAATCATTTAGTCAAATGTATCGGCTCAAAAGTAACGTCACAGTTGTATGTTGTCTTACAAAATCTTTGGGAGAATTCACAATATTGAGGGAAATGGATCGTTGAGTAATAAAAAAAATACAGTACTTAATACTTGATGGAATAGGTGAGCCGCACTGAACATATAGCATTTATTAGAGTATTTTAGCAACACTAACATAAGTGTGGCTAAGCTATATATAAAACATTGCAAGCAAAATATTGCAGCCACATGTTGCCTAGAAAATATGGCCCGTTTAAAGCGTCATTAAGAACTGAAGTTAGGATTGTTTTGTCATGAAGGTCAAAGGTTGAATGTTAAAACAAAGAACTGCTGGCATTTGTGTTGCTAACTGTACTTTTACATTTGTTTAGCTGTATGCACTTTGGTTTTGTTTGGATGGAGCATTTATGAATATTAAATATGTTTTAGTATACATTGTGTTAATAATAGGAGGTGCGTTTAAGATGCTTAATAGCTCATCTGCAGCAAAAACAAAATAAATCAAGTAACTGCCTCGGTGTTCTAGTGGTCGCAAAGCGCAACTGCTGAGCTTGAGGTCTTGGGTTCGATTACCAGGTCGGGCAAAGTGTTATTTATTTATTTATTTATTTAAACTTTATGCACAAGTAACAAAAATACATTGTACAAAGGCGGACTTAATGCCTTGGGCATTTTCTACCAGTCTACCTTAGGGTGATGCAGAGACTAAACATAGTAGGTGCATAGGTACATAATATTTTCAAGAATATAATATAATAATAAATACATATATACATACATACAAACAAAATATACAAGGTAGAGAGAGGTAAAAATACATAAAAGGAGAAGTACAACAAGTTAATTGTGGGACGAGTCTGCCAACTTCTTAAGTAAGTGTTCGCGAGCTTTTACCTTAAATGTGAACCGACTGGTGGCCGTCCTGATATTCTGAGGAAGCGCATTCCAAAGGAAAACCGCCTGGACAGGAAAGGAAGATTTAAGAAAACCGTAGCGGTGAGAAGGACATCGCAGAAGACGATTATTAGAAGATCGAAGACTCTTGCTGTGCGCAGAGCATAAATATTGAAAATGAGAAGTAAGGTAAGAAGGAGAACTTGGTTTGTCTAGGAGGGAAAATAAGGTTGTTAAAGCCCTTAACGCTCTGCGCTGTCTGACGGGTAGCCATTTTAAGAGTGATCGATGCGCGGACACATGGTCATACTTACGGAGATTAAATACGAATCGAATGCAGTTATTAAGAAGCCGGTCTAATTTATTGAGGAGATCTGCATTCAGGTCATAGTAGCACACATCACCATAATCGAGTAGGGGAAAGATAAGGGACTGAACCAGCATGGCCTTTATGTGTGATGGGAGAACATTTTTCAATCTATAAAGCGACCGCAACGTCCCGGTGACTCTATTGCTCACAGTCGCAACCTGCTTACGCCAGCTCAGGCAAGTGTCAACGTATAAACCCAGATCTTTGACGTCAGAGCTAAACGGAATGATTGTGCCATCAAAGGTAACTGGTGGCACAACTAAACCATTAAGCCTTCGCAAGCTATGGTTACTCCCTATAATGATAGCCTGACACTTGGTAGGGTTAACCGCTACCCCGAAACGAGCAGACCAGTCCTTTACCGTTGCTAAATTCCGGTTTAGTTCCCCAATAGCATCGGACAAGTTGTCAACACTTGCCTGACTGTAGAGCTGCAAATCATCCGCGTAAAGATGATACGCACATTGAAGCTCGGTAGTGATAAGATCTATAAAAATAGAGAACAGAAGTGGAGATAAAATACCGCCTTGAGGGACGCCAACATCAAGATCACACCAGCTGGAATAAGAGTTTCCCATCAGAACTGACTGCTGACGCCCCCGAAGATAGGAAGAAAACCAATCCGAAACCACAGGAGAGACCATTAGATAGGAGAGGATGGATAAAAGGACTTCGTGACTGACGGTGTTGAAAGCATTGGAGAAATCAATCAACACTAAAACGGAAACTTTGCTGTCTTCCATTCCCCGCCTTATATCGTCAGTCACTTTGAGGAGAGCTGTGACGGTACTGTGGCCAGGCCTGAAACCGGATTGGAATGGACTAATGAGGGAGTTACGGTGAATGAAGTGAGAGAATTGTTTATGGACACAGGCCTCGAGGACTTTGGACAAAAAGGGAAGGATGGTAATTGGTCGAAAGTGACTGGGAAGGGTGGGATTAGGAATTTTAGGTAGTGGACGAACATGGGCTTTCCGCCACAGCGAAGGGAAATCACCGGAGAAGAGGGAGAAGTTAACGATGTGGGAGATTGCAGGAAGGAGCTGGTCAAGAGCCGTCACGATCATGTGGCGACTAATGTTATCACAGCCCACGGCTTTCGATTTAATGGAAAGGATAATCTTTTTGATCTCACCCGGATCGACTGGAATGAAGACAAATGGGGTAATATTGGGTCGCGTCAGACCATCAAGGTAATCAATGGTTTGGCATTTGGTTTGACTATCAAGAGTGGGAACTGTGGCGAAATGGCGATTTAGATCGTCCAAACCAAATGTAATAGAAAGGTCTGAATGCCGCGGTCTACCGATACCTAGAGTTCGAAGGAACTTCCAAATATCGGCAGGAGAAGAGGAAGTGATATTATCAAGAATGTGACGGCGTTTAGCGTTGCGTATCATCTGGTTGCAGCGATTGCGAGCAGTTTTGAAGAGGGTCCAGTTATCCTCCGAACGATCCTTCTTAAATTTCCGGAACGCGCGGTCCCTTCGGCGCATTGCCATCCGAACTCCCCGATTCATCCATGGCGCCGGCGGGCGCTTTAGCTTGATTTTTCTGATGGGAGCATGCGTGTCGTACAGTTTGACTACAGCTGAATTAAAAAGACGAACTTTGTCATCAACTGCAGTAGCTTCCTCTAACGGTGTCCAGTCGATATTAGAAGCATCATTCACAAGGTTTTCAATGTTCATCCGCGCAAAGGCACGCCTGTACTGGAAAATAGGCTTATTGGGTTTTTCCATTAGGAATTTTTCAGTAGCAGCCTCGGAGTCTGGATTTGTGCCCGGTTGATGGCAATAGGCTCGCCCCCTATTAGACTCAGTCGACCTTGGACACAGTATGTGCAATTACGGGTATGTAATGTGTCTTTTATACCCCGTCAGTATGAGAAGAAAACATTATTAATTTAAACCACAAATTGATTTCACAGAATGAAACATAACAATTTAAATTATGAGGCCTACGTTTTCTACCAACGCGGTAAAAGTTTTGCTTGACCATTTATATGAAAATCAATTATAATATATTCGAACAGAGAAGGTAAGACCACATTTTCTAACACTTTACACGACAATAGGCTAACGACTGCGAAGCTGGCTGGCGGTCGAGAGGTCGCGGGATCAAATCTTAACCCCTCGGACTTGTATAGCGATTATGGCGAAACTACATACTTTGGGAATAGGCTTGTTCTTAAGACTTGCATATTTAACATCGGTAGGTACTGTAGAATTACTGTGTTGTACATATTATTCAATGTTTACGTTTGCGTAATACTCGAAAAGTGGTAATTTTAATTATCAATATGAACCACTTTTACTATGGATCGACGTTGAAATCGCAAAAAAAAAATAAGCTGCTCCATGGATTTTTTTATTTATGTGAATAAAAAAGTATGGAGAAGCTGTTTTTTTTACCGCAGTAATAGCTTTTCATAATTATTATTATGATATTGTGGGAACGATGCTGTATCGCGGTAAAAAATCAGCTGGTGTACAGATATTTTCGATTCGTGTTAACAAAAATGGAATGGAGCAGCTGTTTTATTTGCCACTGAAAAAGTTAGTCATAATTATTTAATGAGTACAATTACAATATGATTAAAACGAAATATATGTCCGTTAATTTAATTCAATCATGAACTAAAATTATAGCCCATAACTCATTCATTAATATCAAATTCAACACTATTTCACATTTTTTAATATCTTTTACTTAAAATAACTTTTTACGGAAAGAAAGTCTCAAGACTATGAATTAAGATACTTTCAAATAATCTTAAAGTGCTTAACGCAGTCGATATTCGTATTATTCGAATTCGTCTAAATTCTGGCGCTCTTTATATAAATAAGTCGCATTATTTCGTGAATTCCATCTTAATTGACCCGTCCACCTTAAGAGAGCTCGTCACCTTATTTATGAGCTGTCAGAGTTCTATGCTGTGGTACTGAAATCGGCGATCAATAAAATTGTTTTTTGTTTTTCTTTAAACCCAACTGAACTGAGATTTTGTGCATATGTATTTAGTAGGAACCTAATATTTTGATATTATAAACAGGCACTTCAATTCTAGGTTTTTATTAATATACAGGGTGGAATTTTGTAATGCCACCTGGAGGGAAAGTACTCTTAATACTGCAGATAGAAAATTTTACTCAAAGGAAACATTCCTTTATTTTTGAATAGAAAGCAAACTGCATTCAAAGATTTTCGAAAATTCTCTTCTCCCACACCCGGGAATCGAACCGGCTAAAATCTGAAAAAATTATACCCTATTCAAAAATAAAGGAATGTTTCCTTTGAGTAAAATTTTCTATATTTATATTTATAGATATTATAGGTGTATAGATAATTTATTAAACTAAATTACAAACAGAATCCATACTAATATTATAAATGCGAGAGTAACCCTGTTTGTCTGTGCGCTCCCACGACTAAACCACCGAACTGATTTTGATGAAATTTTGTACGGGGTAAGTTTGAACCCCAAGAAAGGACATAGGCTACTTCTTATTCCGCGACTTCGTCTGCGTTCGCGATGACTTACATTTTCGCGGGCGTAGTCGCGGGAAAAAGTTAGTATCTTATAAATCATCATCATCATCATATCAGCCTATAGCCGTCCACTACTGAACGTTGGCCTCCCCCAAAGAGCGCCAATCATCCCAGTCTTGGGCAGCCCGCGTCCATCCGCCGGCGATTTAAAGAAGGTGCGGCGGGCAGCGGATCTTATAAATAACTAGCTGTCCGCCGCGGTTACACCCGCGTCTTTGGTTACTGCTCCGCTCCCGTAGGTCGTAGCGTGATAGTATATAGCCTATAGCCTTCCTCGATAACTAATCTATCTAACACTGAAAGAATTTTTCAAATCGGACCAGTAGTTCCAGAGATTAGCGCGTTCAAACAAACAAACAAATAAACAAACAAACACTGCAGCTTTATAATATTAAGTATAGATGATACATAATAAATCAGTTTAGAATACCGCTCCGCTTGTTCAATGGCCCGCCTGTTAAGAGCAAGTGGACCGTATTTGGACATTAATGTCAAATTTGGCGGAGGCGTCGTGTTATAGAAAGTATCTTAGATAGCGATATCCAATACTGACAGTGTTTATGAAGACGCAAGGAATTTGAATAGCATGTGTAGGTATTGAGCACATGTTACTCGAATAATGCGGAATTCTGTCTGTCTGTGACGCTTTCACGACTGAACCGATTTTCATGAAATTTATTACGGGGTAAGGTTGAACCCCGAGGAGGGACGTAGGCTACTTTTTAATTCGCGACTTCGTCTGCATCCGCGATAATCGACATTTACGCGGACGAAGTCGTGCGCAAAAACTAGTAAATAAATAAAATGAATTAACCACGTCAAAGTTTTCTTCTAGTTTTTAAAGTTATTTTTTGCAATGATTTTGCATATTTAATGCTGATTTATAATAAATCTATTCTAAGAATAAGTTTTGGATGTACTACATTGAACTGTCATTGCCGAATATTAATGCAACACATTTGTCATATTTAATTATTTTGTCATAAATTGATTTAATTATTGAGAGATTGTGGGTCAGTTTGGCATTTCGGCAGAAGTGGGGGCCTACCCCATCTCGTAAAACAGTATTTCAATATTACTATGGTTTCTGCAGTGTTGGATTTTCAACGCTCGGCTTAGCTCCGGGAGTTAAAAATCCAACAACAAAAATTACTTAGTAATATTAAAAAGGTTACTGTTTTAAGAGATGGCGGTAGGCTCCCTAAACTCAACTGTTTAACCTAGTGTAGTAGATCATTAATGAATCACAATGTTTTTAATATTCTCAATGCGGACATATTGGTTGTCAACGGAAAAGATTTCGATAAGAATAAAATAAAAAAATCCCGGAAGAAAAAGAAAATATCGGAGTATTTTTATTTAGGGTTCGCCTATTCGAATTATTCGAATTTGAATTTATATCTTTAATGTTTTTATTTAAATAAGTAATATAATGAAATATTAATAATCCATAGTTAATTTTCCGAGCTCGTAAACAAAAGTTAATGCTAAAATGACATATAAATGCATACCTACATAAGTATAACATGAATCCGTAAACATTTTAGTTTTAAATCCTAATATTATTTAGATATCCGACGAAATACGACATAATTACGGTCTAATATCCCAATATACGACGTTGAATCCATTTCGTTAAATTAGTCGTTAAATCATTTCGGCGGTAAATCCGGATTTGTGTGCCAAAAAAGGATAGGTCGAAAGATTTTTACATTATTTGATAGTTTGAAGTGTGAAAAGTAATATTAAAAAGTATTGTTTATTTTTATTGTTATTGTCTATTGATCATAAATAAAAGAAAATACTTTTATAAGGAGGCGGATTATGGGATTATATTGCAAATTAAATGCACAAATGATTTTTGATTTTACAGTTATCTACTCGGTTCGAACTGACTCGTTGATCTAGTGTTCGCAAAGCGCGAATGCTGAACACGAGCATGATTAGTAGCAGCCTCGGAGTCTGGATTTGTGCCCGGTTGATGGCAATAGGCGCGCCCCCTATTACACGGGACTTAAACATAACGAAATATGGATGTACTAATGGGTACACCTCTGCTTAATCCTTCAGGGATTACAGGCGTGATCTTATGTTATTAAAAACTAGCGAACCGCCCCGACTTCGCACAGGTGTAATGTAGATACATACTAACTATACCTATAAACCTTCTTGAATCTCTCTATCTATTGTTAAAAACCGCATTAAAATCCGTTGCGTAATTTTAAAGATCTAAGCGTAAAGACGGCGGGAAGCGTCTTTGTTTTAAATACTACTAGCTGTCCGCCGCGGTTACACCCGCGTCTTTGGTTACTGCTCCGCTCCCGTAGGCCGTAGCGTGATGGTATATAACCTATAGCCTTCCTCTATAACTAATCTATCTAACACTGAAAGAATTTTTCAAATCGGACCAGTAGTTCCAGAGATTAGCGCGTTCAAACAAACAAACAAACAAACACTGCAGCTTTATAATAAATATTAGTATAGATTTAGAGATATAGGAAATGTACGAAATCTTTCTCGCCTTTAAATATTTTATCTCTCTCTACTTTGTATATTTTGTTTGTATGTATGTATTTATGTATTTATTATAATATTATTCTTTGAAATCCGTACCTGTGCACCTACTATGTTTTGTCTCTGCATCACCCTAAGGTAGACTGGTAGAAAATGCTCAAGGCATTAAGTCCGCCTTTAGCCAATGTATTTTTTACATGTACATAAAGTTTAATGAACTGTAGTTTAATAACTGTCGTGATGGCCTAGCGGTTAAGGCGCCCGCCTCTCATGCATGAGGGTTCGAATCCGGGCAAGTACCAATGTGACTTTTTCAATTCATATGTACTTTCTAAGTTTATCTTAGACATTACTGACATTTCCGTGCCTCGGAAAGCACGTTAAGCTGTTGGTCCCGGCTGTCATACGTGGATCTTTGACAGTCGTTACGAGTCTTCAGAAGCTTGAAAGTCTGACAACCAGTCTTACCTAGGGGTATCGTATTACCCAGTTACTGGGTTGTGGAGGTCAGATAGGCAGTCGCTCCATGTAAAATACTGGTACTCAGCTGCATCCGGTTAGACTGGAAGCCGACCCCAAAATAGTTGGGAAAAGGCTAGGCAGATGATGATAAAGTTTAATAAATAAGTAAATAAATATTGGATCGGACTCGTTATCATTCTTCAATATTGAGAACCAACCAACTTTAAGTTTCAAACCAACTTGCTCCAATGCAAGTGTTTAGCTTAAAGTGTTACCGATTAAATTCATCTCAGTTTATAAATCAGTTCTCCTATAAGCCTTACCAACAGCTTCTAATACATAAACGATAACCGCAATTGTCCTAAGTGTAAAATAATTCAAGATTATCATCTCTTCGGCAATCATTTATTTACTTTACGCTATGTCTGTCAAATAAACTATTTATTTCCTCTAACGCCCTATACATTTGCCATTATCAATTTTAAAGACAATATTATAAAGTGTAAAATAACCATTATGTTCAAAAGATTATCATTTGACAATTTTACGGTCGTAGTGTGGTTATAAACAATGTGAAACTGACAACGAAAGTTGTGTTTGTTACTTGAGATTTACGTAAAAAGTGTCTCTATGACAAATAGATGTAGAGGCAGAATGTACTATGTGCGTTCTGTGTTGTCGACCGTCACTGCGACGATTATCGCAGATTTAGATGGAGTTATTATTCTGCCGTGTGTCTTGTTGCTTGCGTGTGTGTGTTTGCAATTTATTTGATTTAAAACGTTATGTACTGAGAGCTAAAGTCGTCAGACCTATGTCACTTTACCATGGTCTGAAATTTTAAGAATTGATGAATGTATTAGTTAGGAAGTTATGCGTATTAACTAGTGTCAATGCTAGGTTAGATCAACCAGAAGCTTTAAAGGTTGAAACTTTAACACATCAGGCTGAAGTTTCGGCGCACAGAAAGTGTCTAGCAATAACCAATAATGCTTTATTATCATAATATACCTACTGTAAAACGTATATAAAATTAGTCGTCACATTTCACCCGGAATTTGGTACCTTTTACATCTGAAAAATGGCCCATCATTAAACCCCTTCTTCTATCTATTTTTAAAATTTCATCCATGCAAACATGACTTAAGTATGGTGACTCTGGGATCTTGGACTATTATGTTTATCCATCATTATCATCATCCGCTGCCTGAGCTTACATACTTACTGTTGGATTAAAGCTTTTTTGCATATTGTACTCTCTTTACTTAAGTTAATCACATTTAATTCAATACGCCGCGAGACTAGCGCTATTAGTGTCTATAAAATTGGGTACTTGACACTATCTAGGTTAGGTATACAGAAAAAAAATCAGCTCTTCCATATATTACATCATTATCAGCATTTTTGCAGGGAACAGGTATTTTTTTTTCATGATTTCAGGGTTGGTCCCATAGTAAAAGTTGTTCATAATGATGAGTACAATGACCTCTTTTTAGGTTTCGGGAAAATTTTCAATGTATATAAAAATGAATCCCTCTTTCCCTTGGTCACGGCATCACGTGTGAACGGCTGGACCAATTACCCTAATTCTTTTTTTGTTGTGTTTGTTATTGTAAGGAGAAGGATTTTTTATGAAAGAAAAAAAAAATGGCGGCACGAAGTTCGCTGGGTCAGCTAAAACTGCTTTATTTATACATATGTACTTTTCCCTAATAATAATTCAAGCAGTTATGAAAACCAATCAACGCTTATCGATTCATACGTCACTATACATTATGTGGTACCAAATACAGAGTTCGGTAAGGTCTCTATTCCTCGTAAGGGAACTGGCAGCACGCTCATTGTTCCAGCGTCTTGCGCCCACATTGCATTTCTATATCCTAAACTCAATAGAATTGTTCGTTTGCACAATTCTAGTTTAGTTTATTTTAGTTTACTACCGATATGGCAGAGCTTGGTGATTTTAGTTGTATATTATTGGAATAATACTGGACTGCTGCTGCTGTTTGTGAGAATAGTGTGGAGTGTTATGGAGCTGGAGTCGTATTATGAAGTTTCAGTGTGAAAGAGAGACAGAGCTACCGATTACGCCTTCCCTTTTCCGCAATGGAACAGTAGGTAACGTTCTTTTTTTCAAATTTGATTTTGCGCAGTAACTTTGAGATATATCTTTCATATCTCAAATATTATCCATTTTTTATTTATTCTTGGTTACCTATCCAGTTACTACCAAGATCAGAAGAAAATGTGTGTAAAAAAAAAAACAGTTAAGTGTAATAATAACAAAATAAATTCAAGAACACTTTAGATTCATTCAGTTACGAGTGCTTTTGAATAAGTAGGTATACTCATAAATACATAGGTATGTAAGAATAGCCGTTAGTGAAGCATACTTGAATCTACACTTTAGTCAGATAATCAATTATTTCTGGTATTCATTTTGAACGACATTAATACACTACAAAGTATTTTAAACCATTCAAACTATTAAAACATAAGGTCGCCATAATTTCCGGGTGCAGTGGTGCCCGTTCATACGGTCTTATTGTACGCCTGCGCGGGCGCCGATTAGCATTGAGAAGGTCGTAGGGTGCGTAGGCAAGGCGCGCCGAGGAATGCCGAGCGCGCTTCGTGGCATTTCGGCTGAACCGACTGGTTATTTGTGATTTAAAACGCCTGCTTACACCCTAGAGGGCTGGGTTGATAGTCATTTGTTTTATCGAGGAATAAAGAACAGCTGATAAATAAACGTATATTATAAAGAGACAAAATTGTTCGTAAAACGTAGAAGTACATGGTCTGAAAGTACCTACTGATCCGTTTTGTAAATATTTTTTTTTACTGATTGAAAGCTATATTTCTGCTGAGTGCGATAAGATATCAAATGTTTTATAGTATACTTGGGTTCAACATAATAATATAGATGCTATATATCCTTGGTGTACGACTGATAATCAACCAGAAGATTACGGGATTAAGGTACGAAATATTTCATGAACTGACACTTGATAACTTAAATATAAAGTCCTTTAATCCTGAACAAGTTTCCCGAACAAATCAGCCAATTCGTAGACTCCCAAAATTACCTGAAACAAAATAATTTCAATTTAGTAACAATGACTAAAGAATGATTTTAAAAAGAAAAAAATGGTTTAAAAACAAAGATAGTGGATATTAAATTCTAAATTCAAAATATAGTTTTTTTTTAAGTTCACTAAGTAAAGAAAGTGCGATTAAAAGGCCGCATAAAACCTATTTACTTTCGCAACAGAGGTCAACGATTCATCAATTTTTTTTATAACAAAACTACTTGACAAATATCGGAGTGAAAGTCTCATAGACAGGTCGGCTATAAGGATTATGTTAATGTGGCCGTTGATAATCTGATGATGGCAGTCCATTAAGCTTTTTGATAAGTAAAGGTCAGATTTGAAACGGCGGTGGCCGCCAATGGATTACTGTTGTTTTTTTGTATCGCTGTTGATTTTTTCCTTGAGATTAGCTGGTTACCTACCTATTTTCAAAGGATTTTAAAGTATGGTAAGTAGGTTGAACCCCTATGAACAGCTTGTTGGCTATTGGAACATGGTTCTATTAAGTCGAAAGTATTCTGTCTCTAATAAGGATAAGTATTTTGATTATTTTTCTAATTGGTTATAGAATAAAAGATAAATCAGTTAATCGTTACCTGCGTATATAGGTACTGCCCATCAAACTAAGAAACATTGAGAAAAAAATATTGGCCGAAAAATAAGTCGTTTATTTTACAACAAACATAACATTACGCCTGTAATCCCCAAAGGGTTAAACAGAGGTGTATCCATTAGTACACCCACATTTCGCCAGTTATGTTCAAGTCCCATGTAATAGGGGGCGAGCCTACCATAAACCGGGCACAAATCCAGACTCCGTGGCTACTACTGAGAAATTCGTGATGGAAACATCCAATAACACTTTACTCGACCTGGGAATCGAACCAAAGACCTCATGCTCAGCAGTCACGCTTTGCGGCCACTAGACCAACGAGACAGCAATAGTATTTTTTTTTAAATTACCAGCCTATAACTGTCCAGTCGAAGAAACGATCATATTGAAAAAATTTACCATCACACTAGCCTACCCACGTGACCGCATACATCGTGAGGAAACCTGGACTTACTGTTCCATCCAAACCATGTCAGAGGTTCTTGAGGCGGTTTAGAAACTCTGACACTAGGGTGTGTGGGGTCGTAAGACCTTACTGCCCACATGTTAAAGAAGAAAGACCCACTTGACCGCCACTGGGTATTCAAATTTAACTTTGCTACAGACACCAGCATTCATTGCTTACCCCTTTCCGAACGAGTTTCCGACCTAGTGCATAAGAAGTGGCTTCATAAACCTCCGGGTCACAGCTACCAGTGGATAACGAACAAAATTTATTACGTAGTTTACCTTCCATTTCGATTTCTATTCGTTCAATTTCAACCTCATTTATTTCAAGAGCTGGACACTTGGACACATGCTAATCTGTCTCAGTTTCAAAGGTTAATGCAATTCAGTACGCGTCGGTTGTCTTCTTAGAAAAATGGGAGCCGTCGGATGACTGCCAATTGATTTTCTATTGTGGTTTTATTTATTAGGGATTAACTACAGGTTGTTACTGATGTTGAATATAGAATTAAGCTTGAAATATTTTGAAATAACAAACAATAAGTATCATATTTTTAGGATTAAGTAGGATATTTTATTATATTAAAGTTTATTTCAGATAAAATTAATTAAAAACAATTTTTCCTAACATGATGCTTCTTTTAGGGAGGGTCTTCAACCGTTATGTACTCGTACCAAGTGGGCTTCGGCGACTAATAAAGTTAAAACAGATTTTTCTTCATTTTTTGTTGCTTTTACAGCTGTAGTGATAAACATTTTGTGCAGGTACATAAGGAGTCACTCATGCGGTTGTATCCACTACCTACTAAGCAAAAACCAATCGGAGACAACTCGTAACTCGGGGCCATAGGCCATACCACTCAGCCACCCACACACTCCATATTTCAATAACTCCCATTCACCATCCGAATTGCCCATTAAAGCATTTAACCGACTCCAAACACTTCCAATCAATTAACTGCCGTTACACTGCCTTTATCGAGCAAAATATTCCATTAGTTCTCTAGTGCCTTCTGTAATCTATAAGATATTTCATTAACCGGAAAATTACGTTCACAAACCTAATAATTATCTAAAATCCTGACTCCAGTAACCGTTGCAGGACTTTAAACCGTTAGTTTAAACTACAAAAGGATGGAGCGTAGTGAATTGGTTTTGATTACTGACCGGGGTCATTGCGGCTTCTTTGTATCGTGGCCCATGGCTATCCTGGCTTAGTGGTCTAATGCTCTGCATCTGATCAGGGTAGAAAATGGGGGCTACTCTGCCAAGTTTTAGGAACGGTTAGAGTCATTTCTCACTCACTGTTGAAGATTGAGACTGTGATTAAAATGTACTAAAAGTAAAAGTAACTAGAATCTAAAAGTTACTAGAATTGCCCCCCGATTTTATCCTCGACAAAACTGCAATCATTACTGTTAGCAAATCATCTTAATATACACAAAATAATCAACACGTAACAGCTGAGAGTTCGTTTATAATGAATTTTACATCTATTCCGTACTTTAAGAGTTCAATATCTGAAGTATCAAACGACTTTTGATCAGTGGATCATACATCTGTGTTGCTAGTGACTGTTTGTCCCTACTGTACTTTATTTACGCCGAAAGAAGGGTGATAAGTCTTGAGGAGATTGACAGCTAAGAATGGCAATATTTTTTTAAATATGATTTTTCAAGGGAATCCCCACACTATCCACAAAAACTTCTAAGTAATTCTTATTGCTATGTAGACGCAGAGCTGATCACTACTAACATATACCATTGATGACAAACACGTCGTTTAAACATGTTTTAATTTGCTTTACACGCTAAAGAGAACCTTGCATTGTGCCCCATGTTTAGTGCTAATAGGCACAAGTAGTGACGGATGTACAACTTACGTTAAATGGGAAATCATTTTGATTCATTTTATTTCTGTTTTAATGTGTCTTTAATGCTGGTAGTCTTGTCATGCTTTCAAGATTTATGACAACTTGTGATTTGAAAGGGAATGTTATGAAAGCCTCATTTGTAATTAAAAGTAATTAGGTATGATATATACGGTTTATTAAATTAAAATAATAGTCATGTTCTTGTTATGATTAATTGCGACAATTACCTATGTACTGTGAAGGTTGTATGGAACCTGACTGAAAAGTCAACTCTTTGCTTATTTTCGAATTAAGAAACTCGATTTTGAAAAAAATAGGCGATTGGTTTTTCTTTTATATTGGACAGTTGTTTGCCCTGGCTCAGAATGGGAACACGCTATTTTATTTAAAACTACATTCATCTCTCTCTCTTCTTCTTTTTTACATTATTCATATTCATTAAAAATGTTTCTTTCCATTTATACTTCTATAGTAATTTTTAATTTTTCCTTTTTATGTTATGTGCGTCATTTTCGCGTGAACAGTTTTTCTTTCTTTCTTCATCTTTCTTATAAAGCTGATGAGCTTTTTTTGTTTGTTTGTTGAACTACCAGTGCGATTGGAAAAACTATTTTTGTGTTCATGAGGAATATTTATATAAGCATATTCTTCATGAATGTGGTTATTATATACAAAAATAGTTTTTATCATCACGCTACAATCCACGGGAGCGAAGCAGTAACCAAATGTAACTTAACACGGGTGACAAAATAACCCGTACGAAATGGCAGGGAGCAACCAGTTCAAGTAAAAAAGTTGGAGCCCTGCCTACACACATAAAGATAAACCTGGTGCCTCGGCCACAAGTAAAAGTGACCACAGTTTGGTACTGTGGTCACTTTTACTTCCACCTAATCAGAATAAAATAAGCTTCAAGCTTATTGTCATTTAAAATTAAATTCCTTCAGATTCTATTTAACAAAAGTACAAAACCATTCCTATAATAGAATCAGTAAACATAATAATTCCACATTTCCATTTCAATAAGTCTTGTAAATCAGTTTATCGGTTACGTGGCGTATGCTAAGCATGTCGTTAATGTATATGGTGTGAAATGTAACGATATTGGTAACCTTTTGACGACGGCCATCTTTAAATGAAGACGGACTTCGTAAAGTACATTTAAATGTAAATTGAATTTAATAAAATTGATAGATGTGGCGCGTTTGGAATCGAAGAAAGTTATTGTTATTTAAATTTTAATACTTAAATCATTTGAGATAGTTTATGTGAGTTCAGGTTTAATCAATTACTGTGTTATTTAAATTGAATTTATATTCTTTTTTGCAAATAGTCAATTATCTATCTAAGTTCATATATTATATAAAAACGAAAGGTCACTCATTTAATCATTGATTTAACACGAAATCTCGGAAACTACTGGACTTTTTAATCTGAAATTTGTCAAGTAGGTAGACACCAGCCAAGTATATTGCGACAGGGCTTAATAAAGGGAGTCTTTAGCTTTGATGCAGACGAAGTCGCAGGCCAATGCTAGTACCTAATAAACAATTAAAGATTTGTTTCACTACCTTCCAAGAATTGGATGGTTTTTCATGCAAATTCTGTTTTATTTTTGAATATTTTTAGTGGATTGTGTATAGAGACAAACATAGAATTAGTTACGTATAAAAGGAAACAAAAACAATTTACATTAAATTTTAACTTTTTATTCTTTCCTGAATCATTTACAAAATCAATCTGTACTAAGAAATATAACAAACAAGCGAAAACTGCTGCAAAATAATGATATTTACAAAACTGAGCGTTTTGCACGTAGGCGCAGCGGTCAAAAGTCGCGAACGCGTGGGCTCTAACGGTCGATCCCGGGTTTGACACCGGGCAGTTGCGTCATCGTCACCCACTGGTGGGCCTCTTTCCCACGCTGGCCCTAAACTGTTCCAAATTAGTTCTGCTATGGAAGAGATTGTCAAGGAATCGTTTTTGGTAATCGAAAGTATAATTAAAAATCTGATTAACGGTGGAGGTTTGAATTTGAATGATGCCTTTTATTTTACAAAGTAAATCTATATTATAAAACATACATACATACATAAACTCACGCATTTTCCCATGGGGGTGGGCAGAAACTACAGAACGCCACCTGCTAGGATCCCTACATACTCCTTTCGCCTCATCCACGTTCGTATATTATAAAAATGAATCCCTATTTCCCTTGGTCACAGCATCACGAGTAAATGACTGGACTAATTTCACTAATTCTTTATTTTGTTGTGTTTGTTATATATTCTAAGGAGAAGGTTGTTATGAAAGAAAAAATATATAAAAAAATGGCGGTCCGAAGTTCGTTGGGTCAGTTAGTATTTGACATTATTTTGGCATGTCAATGAGATAGCGATAAATGTAACATCGGTTTGTTTTGAATATTTTCTTTAAAAAATCCCCAATTTAATTACTTACTTAGCTGTACTACTCATTGTTTTAATGTTTATTGAAACTAGAGAGTTAAAATAAACTGATCCAAGTATTTTACAATCAGATATCTCACAATACCTAGAAAGTATTTTGTAATATCCACTGAGCACTTTAAGCACTGTACGCACTTTTTATTACATCTTAGTTTGTCATTCCTCAACCTCTTCTTGAGCCTAAGTTTAGTATTTAGTGTTAGATTTTAGTGTAGATTACACTGTCATCGTTGAATTACGACAAAAGTCTCATAATTTTGTTTTTAAAAAAAAACCCGTCTCACAATTGATAGTGACATCGGGTCGAAAAGAATAAAAAAAACCATTACAATAAAAAAATTATTTGTCCACATTGTTGTTAACAATAAAAAAGGTATTATAATATAGTGGCGCATAATTCTGCATAGTTTATTCGCGACAGACATAATAAGCCGCTAACGCGGTGACCTGCGCCCACGCAGCCGCGGACGTGTTTAGACACGGTCGTGTTGCATGGCTAGGGTTAGGCCGATTGCACGATGACGATTTTTATGACATGACAAAGAGATGTCTCTCAAGATTCTTTAATACCTAATAAAACAGCTTGCTAAGGCTCTTTTTTCTTAGTAAGTCGCCCCTAATAACATGGGACTTAAACATAACTGGCGAAATTTGGGTGAACTAATGGGTACATTTCTGCCTAACCTTTCGGGGATTACAGGCGTGATGTTATGTTCTTAGTAAGCGACATTGCGTTTGGAATATTTTTGCTGTTATATTGTTAATATTTGCCATTCGAAAAGTCACTCACTGTTCGACGGGAAAAGTAAAAACAGTAGTCAACAATTTTAAATTAAGCTTGGTAGGTAACATAGAACTAAATCATTTTATAAACTTTATTATAATTAAAAATTAATATTAACTGTCATGGTCATACTTAAACCAATAGGATTTTCTTACTTTCAGACCAACATTCTTTCCAAGTAAGTTTCGGCCTACGAAACTATTGAGTCTCCATTGGGAGACAACCCAATTAGGAGTAATTATAGTGCAGCAGTCTACGCGCAAACATAGGTGCATTCCTATACGACAGAGGAAATATCAGACGCAGGATGGGTTGTTTCACGTCCTTTTCGAAGCACAGGGATGTTACACCACCAACTTCCAAGCCCCCGCTAGTAGTATGAAATTCCTAATTGATAACCTCCATAACAGTTTGCCCGACCAAAGAATGGAACCTACGACCCCTAGCTCAGCTGTCGCGCTCACAACCACGAGTCCAAATAAAATATCATACCAACAAAATTACTCTCGCAATTTGCAAATTAATCTTGAAATATACATTTCGCTTACAATTGAACCGAATAACAACACATAGTCGCAGGCGCGGTTTTGCGACAAATCGCCGACAATTATAATTTACTAGTCGCCAGTCGCGTAGGCGGACGCATGCGGACGGCTCGCCTATTCAGATCTTAATGTCGCCTAAACTGTCTGTGTGGCTTTCAACCTTTATGTTCAACTTAAACATAGTTAGATATTTGAGCCAAGATTTGCGATCTGTGTCAAATGTTTGTCATAAATTTTTTATGTGTTTTTCATAGGATATGTTGGTCATAAATAGTAAAAATGTCGTGTTAGGTTATGAGATACCTTTTAGAGATTTCCTTTCTTGGTAGATAAATTATTTGATTGAAAGTTTAAAAACAATAAATAATATAGAAAGTTATCTCCGTGTCGTTCTGTTACTTTGCAGAAAACATTGACGATAGCTTTTTGGCATACTCCTTTATAATAATATCAGCTTATTATTAGCCCACTGCTGGGCAATCGCCTCTTCTCATACAGAGAAGGCGATTTCAGACTTATATTAACTATAGATCCAAGTTTCCTCACAATATTTTCCTTTACCGACGTCAGTGATGTCTAAAATAAACTTAGAAAGTACATATGAATTGAAAAAGTCACATTGGTAACCTACAACCTCATGTATGAGAGGCGAAGGCCTTATTCACTGAACCATCACGACATTTAGACATTTCCTTTATATTGACATAAATATTTGTCAGCTGCGATAACCTGGTAATTTGATACTCTTCACAGATCCATTAATTCCACATCAATGAATATAAACCTATCAGCCGTAAAGTTCATCAGATAGCACAGTATTAGTAGATCCTCAACAACTATACACAATGCTTACTTAATCCACGCGACATTACAAGAGATCAAACACGTTTGCCTATAAATGGCTTCTAATAAACTCCTAACATTATCGCCTACGACTACAATATATAACAAGCGATATACTCTAGTATTATATTCGTATAAGGCGTATGCGCGGCGATGACGTCACATGCTGCACTCACGGGGCAAATGTCACGCCCGCGGCCCACGTGCGCGCCCTGACGTGTGCTGGCACACCCAGGGTTGGCATGCTTAAGTTTATTTGTTCCGTATTCATGAATGTTCTGAGTAGGTTGTATGTGGTTTTTTTTATTTGTTGGAGTTGAACATGTAGGTTAAATTTTTTTTCTTAGTTTTGAGGTTAAGTATCGAAGATATTCAGATAATAAGCAGTCTAAAGGCCGGTTTTTTCATTACGGTGAGGGCGAGCTGGTATCGAAATCAAGAGGGCAATTATTATACAAACTTTTGGGAGCGATCTGAATCTATAATCTTAGTCTCAATCTGACAGAAATGCCTCTAATTTTAATTTTTTTTTGAGTGATCTACTATTCGTATATTTTTATAATTTTAATCGTGAAGCACAAACTAAACCTCTAATAGAAACTAACTAGCATTTCCCGCGATTTCGCCTGAGTCCTTATTTCGGCCCTGTCGTATAATTAATTATTCGTCAGCTTCATAATACAAGCAGTTTTGTGAACGAATGAGTGATTTTTTAATTGTTACATAACATCATAACATCACGCCTGTTATCCCCGAAGGGTTAGGCAGAGGTGTACCCATTAGTACACCCACATTTCGCCAGTTATGTTTAAGTCCCATGTAATAGGGGGCGAGCCTATTGCCATCAACCGGGCACAAATCCAGACTCCGAGGCTGCTGCTGAGAAATTCCTGATGGAAAAACCCAATAACACTTTGCCCGACCCGGGAATCGAACCCAAGACCTCTTGCTCAGCAGTCGCGCTTTGCGACCACTAGACCAACGAGGCAGTTTTAATTGTTACGTATATATTATTTGGATTATTCTCATCAATATTTGATAAGCGTCAACCCTATCAATTCACCTCAAGTCCGTAAACGATCATCGTGTAGGATTCAAGAATGGAAATTGAGATGTTTCTTTTAAGATATTTGGTTGTTTTGGCTGTTCTGACTCATGTGTTGTTTCCTACTTATTGATTTCCTCATGTTTTGAGTCATTTTCACAGTTAACATAATGGAGGATGACGTGGGATTATTGTTAGATTGTCATCCTTTAAAGGTTATGTCGATTTGGGGTTTATTGACCTTTCAATGACAAAGAAGGTCATAAAGAGGATTATAGACAAAGATACACACACAGAGCACACAGATCTGTAGATCTACGAACTCCTTGCCATCACACTGTAATTAATATTCTATTTTTAAATCATAAACTTTTCTATCGATTCCGAGCAAGCACCAATGTGACATTTTCAACTCATAAACACTTTCTTAATTTATATTGGATATCACTCACATCACTAACATCTATGAAAGAACACATCGTAAGAGATCCTGCTATGCTATTCTCTAAAAGACTCGACGACGAACTCGTCGACGAAACTAGTATGGTCCCCAGTGGATTTTGAACTTTATGCTCTAGACCATTTAGTTGAAAATCCATTAACGACAAACTGTCTCTACGACGAGTTCCGAAACAGTTTGTCTTTAATAGATTTACAACGTTGTGATCTACAGCATAAAGTTGAAAATTCACTGGGGACCATACTAGTTTCGTCGACGAGTTCGTCGTCGAGTCTTTTAGAGAATAGCACCCCTGAACTTATATACTAATATTATAATCAGGTAAAGTTTGTTTGTGTATATTTTTTTGTTTGTTGTACTAATTCGATTACAAAAATTCTTTCACTGCAGATAGAAAGCTATATTATACTATTGCCGAGTATCATAGGCTATGCTTTATGGCATACTTGCTTTCACGTCGACGAGGTCGTGTGCAGAAGCTAGTAATAATTGTATGTCTGTAATCGCCAGTCTACCTTGAGCAAGCAGTATAACCAATGCTCGGCCCTTCTCTGTACCAGAAGAGACCTTTGCCCTACAGATCATAATAGGCTGGTACTTATATTAAACTTTACATTGTAAGTATCCGCATTACAGTTGGCTTAATGTTCCATAGTAGACAGCTGATTTGATGATGGCAAATCGTTCATCAAGGGGTATATAAAACAGTCTGAATCATTTTAATTTATCGAAGCAATCAAAACATTTGTTACTCAGACAATAATTTGCGATTATTTAGATAGCACAGTCGAAGGTCAAAATAGAGTGATTCAGGTAAGTATACGTACCTAATCAAATTCCAGTGCGATTTGTGACTGAACTATGCTTATGCGCATTGACCAAATGACCTGCAAACTAAGATACAATCTCTTCGTTTGTGATATACCGTGATAGCATGACTGACAAATTGCAGCGGAATTTTGTGAGTTCCACAAAATCTAGGCGTGTGTAGCACTTACGCTTTCTAGATTAAAAAGTTAGCGCTATTTTTACGCTTTCTCGTAATTGTGCGCGCTTAAGATTTAATTTCGCACTGTATCTTTGATTGAAAATCGAAATACATTTAAAAAAAAAATCATTTCGTACCTGACTAATTTTCCTTAATGAGCAATTTACTCGCAGAGTGTGGCGTTTGATGTCATTAATACAGTGACATTACCAAGTAAGTGTGGGCAATTAAAAACATAGCTACAGGTAAAGTTGCAATCTTTACTGCAGGGTTGGTAGAACAGTGTTTAAGAGTAATACGAAAATTCTGGAACAATGTAGTGTAGAATATTTCGACCAGAGTTTATGTACAGTCGAACAAGTTCACTTTTTAAGGTTGTGGTGTTTAATAATTTTGAAACCTTTGAAATTTTGAAAATAATGATTTTAAAAAATGTACACACTTGAAACATTGTTTAAAAGTAGTAAGCTGCCTGTATACCAAATGGCTTGCTCGAGTGTACCATTGTGCCAAAACACAGAGCATTTTGTGCGCAGAACAAGAACAACAAATAAAGAAACATAAACAAGAAATATGACACTTTAATCGATCATAAGCAACACCAACAACACCAACACAAAGACACATTGACATTTCTGTTGAAAAATGACACGACGCATTATACACATTATAATCTCAATCTCCTGACGCATGCGCCCTACCGTTCTCGGAACTGTGCGAGCGCACCTTGACATTCGCATGTCAAATGTCAACCGGCCATTGACCCCGTGCGTGATAGTTCACCACAGATTATTGAGACTTTATTTTGATTTTTTTTTACTTTCGATACGTCTGCGTTAAGAGTTAAGACGTCGTGTGAAGCTTTTCGACTTTTGACATTTTAAGACATGGGAATTATGTAGATTTTCGATGGATTAAGTAGATGTTTATACTTACATTTATTGATTGGCTGTATAAAAACTTTTTAACGCCATTGGAGATATAACGCCTCTTCAATCACTTCCAATACAGCGTTTTTGTTTGTTTACCAGAAACATAAAAGCGGTCATTGTACTCATCATTACAAAAGACTTTTACTATGGAAACATTTTTTTTTTATCGAGGGAAATCCTCATGGATGCCCTTCGTCTGGGGATAACGGAGGGTTATGTCGGACTCTTACCGACTAAAACCGGTTCCTCCTGCTATCATAAGTCGGGAGCTCGGTATTCGCATTACTCATAATCCGCGCCTCTAACTGATGGAAATAACCCGGAAATCGCGAAAAAAAATACAGCTGATCTATATATTTATGTTCGCTTAACTTGGTAAAATGTATAAAATCAGCTAATTTTGTTTAAGAATAAGGTTTGTATACACTTTCTAAATAATTGGTTGGTTTTCTAGTCTTCTCAACCTTTATATTCTAAGTCTAATCCAGTTTATGTTGAACTAGTTGTGAGCCAATCAGCGTGCCTAAATTATAATTTCTTCCTGAGCCAAATGTAGCCAATGATTCGTAACTGTATCAGAAATTTTTAAGGTCAGCAAGCGTGACGAATTGGGAATCTTTTAGCGATTAATACCAATTTAGGATAATACTATACAATTACGCAAATGACTCAATTATTGACTTGTTTTTAAGTATGTAAGTGAACTTTGTGAACTCAAAGCTTTGGAAACATGTTCACAACAATAACGACATTGTTGCTAGCAACATTTTACACGGAAAGATGTTCTTTTACATAACATCACGCCTGTTATCCTCGATAGGTTAGGCAGAAGCGTACCCATTAGTACACCCACATTTCACCAGTTATATTTAAGTCCCATGTTATAGGGGGCGAGCCTATTGCCAACCACCGGGCACAAATCCAGATTCCGATGTTGCTACTGAGAAATTTCGTGATGGAGAAATCCAACAACACTTTGCCCGACCTATTGACCTTTTGTTTATTTGTTTCACAAATAAACTTTTTGACTTTGACTTTGACTTTGACCTGGGAATCGAACCAAAGACCTCATGCTCAGCAGCTGCGCTTTGTGTCCAGTAGAACATCGAAGCAGTTAGAGAAAGATGTAATTGTTTACTATAAAATAATACGGAACAATTAGCATGTTGCCGTTAAGGCTGCCACATTCCATGATTCCATAAACATGGTTTCCTGCACACAAACACATGTTGCAAACAATGTTGTGCAACAACTTTTTCCAATAAAGACGTTGCAATGAGACATCAGTACTATACGTTTTCTGTCATCTAAAATGCGTCACAACATCCAAAAACAAGAACCAACAATCTTTAAATAAATGTGAACTTAAAAAAGGTCAGCTTTCAAAAATATTGACTGACAAATTGTCACTTATATAAATACCAGGCTATTTATGACAAAAAGCGACGTTACATATCACATTCAGATTGTAAATTATTATAAATTATTTAGGAAGCTGTTTACCGTAGTTCAGTTAAAAGGTGAACCAGTTTTTACAGTATATTGCTCGGTTTATGAATATAAAATGCCTTTTACTGGGCTATTTATTGTGACGGGAAGCATTTCTGGTGTAATGTCGAATGGTTGGTATTAGACTAATAGCTTTAATCTGCATCCTGGTCAATTTAAATTGCACATTTTATAAGTGTAAGTATTGCCCTTTTAGCATTATGTGATGCGATATAAGGCTTGAATACTTTTGCTTTGCGATGAGAAATTTTAGTGTAATTGAAAACAACTCCGAAAGCAGTAAATACTAAGATGAGTATCCAGTTTTGGAATTAGGGATACTAATGGGTTTCTTTAAGAAACCCTAAGAAGTAAATTTAACAATCATTCCTGTAATGTAGCTTTAAAATATTGTGACAAGACGTTTTAAATTGTTTTAAAGTCCACTTGCACCAAAAGCTCAGAGTTAGTTGCTAACTCTAGGTTAAATTAGATAATGGCATACATAATTGGCACGTGTTACCCAAAAACTCGTCATTAAAAGATAACTCTGCCTGGCGCAAGTGGGAATTAAACCAATAAATTATGTCGTAGAAATCTTTATTAAGTTTGTGTTAAACACGTAACCAGACAAAACCATAACTGAGTTTGGTCCAGAAATTACCCACCAAACATGAAGAAATACAATAGAAGACACAGTGCATCCCAGTTAAACCAATACAGCAATATTTACGATCTGTTGGCAGCAACATAACAGTGGTATTCAATGAGCTATTGTAAATTAGTTTAGCAGAGGTTACGCGGCGCTGAGAAGCTCGCAATATATGGCCGGAGTCCATGTAGGGACACCATGCCGTTTGTAAGTTACGGATAAAATAATATTTTATGTTAGAAAGGATCAATATAATGCCCTCGTCTCCGAAGAGTACCGTGATTGGGACGGTTTCCGAGAAAAGCTAGGTGTATTCGTTTGGCAGTTCATCGGTTTATATATGAATCTATTTTATATTGGAATCCATAACTTTAGTGTGACAAAATAGACCCTAAGAAATTCATGTTGAATTTCTTAGGGCCACTTGCACCAAAAACTTAATTTACGAGTTAGTTGCTAACACGAAATTAAAAAATAAAACTTCATAACTACATACTATTATAATTTAAACACACATGTTAACAACTAACTCTAAATAAAGTTCTTGGTGTAAGTGGGCCCTAGTAAAAATAAAGCTAGTCCTTCAATCCCGTAACGTCATACTCCCCCTACTCATAAAGCCAACAGTTCTGTAGCGCAGTGTTAGTGCGATTGTTTCATTACGTACAATGTGTGGTTACCGTAGTCCCGGGGAGCGCTCCTATTCTATGCTATTGAGTTATCAAATATGGCGATATGGTTGCGGTAAGAGATAAATATTTATTGAGAACGATTTTGTACATTTTATCAACCTTCTGCACCTTATTTATGCAAATAAATGATTTTGATTTTTAAAAACTGGAGTTTATAGTAGTTCCGAAGCTCAGGCATACTTATGGACTTATGCGTAAGATTAATAGTTATAGAAATTGACTTGTCTTGTTTTTGCTACCTAACTACTTGTTTAAAATCTTTAGAAGATATTTCAAAATCAAATCAAAATCAAAATCATTTATTTCGGATAACTAGGATCCATAACGGTAGGTGACAAACACATAAAATTACGATTACAAAATTAAAATAAAAACAACATACAATACAAACATCCATCATAAATTAAAAATTATAAATTAAATTATATACATTAAAATCATAAATTCAAATTATTCAAATAATTAAAATTACATTTCAACATTTACATCTTCGGAATAAACAACACAATGACATTCATCTACATTATAGCAGCTTTTGTTCGAATAAAAACATTAGTTTAGTTTAAAAATGTTTTCCGCGACTGAAAAGAAAACTGAAAGCAAATTCTACTAAATAAAAACGTTCTAAATTTAGAATCGCAGTCCACTAACGACAATCCATATCAAACGTCAAAATGTAAGCAAATTAGAAACATTTTGACAATTTGAGACATGTCTAAAAGTTAGTAGAGTGGTCCTCCTGGTGTTTTTTTACAAACAAAAGCTGAATTGATCTGAACAACTGTACTAAATACCTTCTCCTCAAATACTCCAGGACTAAATACACAGATACAAAAATTACCACAGTTATGTATCCATGATTCAAGACAGTGTTTGTGTGTAAACAAATTTCGCGCATGTTTGGCTCTGACTAAACTTATTGACATAATTCCTACCGTGTCGACTGCGACGAGCCGAGATGCCAAAACACGTTACCGAATAAGATAACAAACATGGTGAGGTAATAATAGATGCTGCATATAACAATGATCACATGTTATGGCCAAACTTTGTTTGTAAACAATGAGGACGTCACAGTAATTGATGTAATTTTGTTGAGGTCAATGCTGATGGTATTGAAGAATTAATTTACAAGTAATTCCAAGGCAAACCTTCCTAAAAAAACATGGTTTATTTTCGTCCTAAAAGCTAGATTTCGTATCGTTTTAAAGCAAGAAACAGCAAAAAATTATTTACCATATTAATCAACCAATTAAAATAAAATAAATTTAATTTTTAATTAAAAAAAATAAGTTTCTTGTAAAAAAAATACTAAAGGTGCTCTGAAATCAATAAATTATTAATCAATTGAGTTGGTAAAAATAAGCGACATCACTGATTACTATTGCCATACAAAATTTAGGGGGGAGTCGCGTTGTGATAACTCAAAAAGTATGTCAATCGAGGTGTCAAGTATCCAGTAGAACTTGATCAAGGAAGTAACAAAATTCTACCCTTAGTCATCTTCATTGGTCCAAAACTTATGTTCAAAAATGGATCATAATGATATCTACGAATAGGTATGTAAATTCTTAATTTGGCCTATGATGACGCTTTGAAGGCGAGTGTAGTCCTTTTTAACTCTTCTTTTGGATAGGCAGGTGTACTCTGAGATGTACCTAAGTGAAAATAAAAACTAACAGATTACTATAAACTTTTGAATCGAGAACTCGCGATTCATTTGTTTAAGATGACACATCGATTCACCCCCTTTAAATCTTCAACCGCGATGACTATCAGACAGACTACAAGTCAAACACTGCATCTTACACAAGCAATGAATCAAAGGAGAACGACCTCGAGCCAGAGTGACAAGCCTTCGATCATTGCACCGCCATTGTTCAGCAAATACGTTATAGGTGTAACCTTTGGGAGTGCGCGTGGGCAGCTCCCGCCCTGGGCGTGACCTGGCCATAGATCAAGTGGGTGCGGGAACCTGTTTGTGCCTATGGAAATTAGGGAGAGGCTGGCTGGAGTGTAATGTTATTGTTGTGGGATATATTTCAAAGGTTATATGCAGAAGTATTTTAGGACAATGGCACTGCCGCAGATGACAAATATATTTCTTTATAAATTGCGACTACTTGCAGAATTTGGACGGTTGTGGCAGTTTTCTTCTAATAAAACCTACATGCTATGGTTTCTTTCAGCATATTTCTGAAAGAGTCCCGAAACCCTGATAGTCGTAAAACATATCAATGTTTCCCTGTGATAAGACATGAGTAATTCTCAGAAAACTGACTATACTTAAAACATAAATAAATGGCAATTGATGAGTTCTCCAATACAGCATACAAATTTTTAAATAGCATCGCCATTAAATTATCTACGCATAGCTACCACAAGCTTTAACGCGACACTAATACGCCTCATAAACAAAAAACTAACACAATCAAATCAACATGAACGCCCAACACCTACAAAACTCGCCGTCATAATAAATTCCATTGTCGTATCTGCTATAATAAAGTCAGCTCTTTGGTAATAAGCCATGCTTAGCGCGTGGGCCGAATAATGAAGACATTTGTCGCGAGCCCATACATATGTTATCCCCTTATAGCTCTTGTATCGGGATAAGTTCTGTTATCCTCGTTTGCTTTCAAAATTTAAGATTGTATTCAAATTCTATAGGTGTCGCGTTACGGCCACACACGTGTTTTTGATGCCAAATATTTGATTTAGTAACGTTTCGTGTGACTATGTGGAGTTTAAAAGCGTTTACGGCGTACGGCATTTCATACAAACATTCAAGTAGTTATTTATCGAAATGAATGAATCGATTTTAATGATACTTCCTACGCATATGCAGGATATTATTAATAGAATGGTTTCGAATGAATTGATTTATACAGTTTTATAGAAACTACGCCATGTTGTACGCTATTTGGTTTAAAATGCTATTCATCATGTTATACATGTATATGTATGTATGACGGAAGCTAAATATGCAATGAACTTATGTTTTCTAGAAAATTATACCTTTAAAACAGGAACATTGGCTGTCAAGCGTTTTGTCTCGATTCGCTTTATAGGTACCTAAGTTGTATACAAGACACGCAACGCCCCGGAAGCCGTGGTTCAGGGATATTGAACCTTTTTGTAAGCGGTATACGAGTATTATAAGGTTACGCTTTACCTTATATTAAATAAGAAAATCTTAAATCCTTGGGACCCGTTTGTGTCAAAAGTACAATCAGTGAACAAAGGTTCTGTTTTTCCTTTTGAGGTACGGAACCCAAAAAGTGGTTTTTCTCTATCATGTGTCACTGATAGGCATCCGAGATTTAGACAAGTAAAATAAAAAAATATAATTAAAAAATAAAGATGGCTTTTACCACACATTAGATAGACTAAATCACCTATTCTTGAACATGTCATTACCTATTTAGATTACCGACTTGTATTATTTTCATCACTATTACATCTCACATCACGAGTGCCTAAAGTTCACCACCCCTACCGCCCACCATTGATTTTTACCAGGATTACATAAAATGCAGAAGTATTTACGTCATATAGAGCAGGTATCAATTTTAATGCGACATAATGGCGAGGTTTCACTTATTTGGAGCAAAACCGATCGCTCGGTGAAAGGTGGCGATGGTATCTGCGGTACTTTCGACCGTCTTTGTCTTGGTGTATATTATATTAACTGTAGACTACTGTGGCTGGACGCCTTGTAAGTGGACGCTGCGGTTTTGGTTGGTTGACTGGGTTTTTTTGGACGTAAGTGTAGCTAGAGGTTGTATGTGCTACATCTGGCCGTATGTCTTTTTTTGTTAAAATAAATTATCTTCTGATTAAAACGTTTTACGTACTTATAATTATTTTATGACAAAGCCAGATGAATCATTTAAAAAAACGAATCTTTGAAATCGTCTTTCTTTTGTTTTGTTATGTCTTTTAGCGTTGGGACTCAGACTTCTGTCTGAACTAACAAAGAGACTGCCATTATTTCTATAATGGCAGTCTCTTGTTAGTTTGACATAGTTGTTCTATCTGATATAAATGTCAGATTAGTACCTATAATTATGTCAAACTGACAAGTGACCGTCACCGCTTCTGCCAGAAGGGGATTCCTGCACAGTCCAGTTATTATTCCAGGTGATCACAGCAAGTGACATGGTAAATTTCTTCCTACCTATATTCCATCGCTCATTAATCTTTCTCATTTTAAGAAAATGCAGTTTCTTCACCTCTTCCTAAATCTTTGGCAAAATCAGGCGTATTGTTATTCTTACTTGTTAATATGTTTATTAGTGGCGTAAGGAATACTTTTTTTTTAACAGCGCATGGCAATCAGACATTTTGTTCACATGATTTGGTGCTTGAACATTGCGCCAAGTCCACCAAAGTAGGGGAGCGTGGGGCTAGTTGTAGCAGGGGTAAGTAGTAACAGCTTAATTACTCAGCAGGTTTCGAATATTTTGTTTTAAATTGACACTTAATCTACTCCTTATAACGAGGCCTACGACATAAGCACAGCCAGGGTGACTCAGACGAGCGCAGAGAGTAGTTACGAGCAGACCCATGATTTTTGCCAAGTAACGTAAAAAAATTAAATTCTTAAAGTTTGATTCTAAATAACTGCAATGTCTTAATAAAATCTGTATCGTTTGATTTGTATAGTCAATATATTAGGCTATCTTATATAATTACTTTTATTTGACAATAATATAAACTTTTTTTTTAATAATTAAAAATGTTCAATAATTTGGCATGGGGCTAGTTGTAACGAAATTTCGGGGCACGTTGTAACTAGTTACAACTTGCCCCTTCGTGATTTTATATGAGCATTTTCTCGTTATATACACAATCGGTTGAATAGAGAATGAACCAAAAAAGAAAACATTGATAAAGTGCACAAAAAGGTTTTCAACGACGGATCAGATTCAGAAACGGAGAGAGTGAGTGGTTTTGTTTAATTAGTGGAAAAGAAAACAGCAGATGACGGAGAAGCCTGGGGTTTGCAAATTGTGGTCACCAGTTAAATGTGTAAAAGATGCTCCTGTATCTGCTGTGTATGCTCGTTTGTGAGAACTGTGATTCTGATGAAGACTGAATTTGCATTTAATATCAAGCTAGACTAGTTTGTCACGTTGATTGTGATAATTAAGTTTCAAAACTGATTGGATGCATTTTTAACTAGCAAAAGTTTAGGGTTAATAATGATTTAGGTAAAATAAAAAAAAAGCAAGATTAATGACCAAAAATTAATATAATAAGCTTCAGAAATGATTTTGACTGTTGATAGAAATGTTATAACTTTGTTTATAAGACTAAATCGATACTGTACGACAAGAAAGATCTCTAAATGTAAATAAAGAAACAATGTTAACCTTATTAGTTTGTAATAAATACGTTATAAGTAATATTTCTCATATTCATTCACAAAAAAGCCTGAAAACCATATAAATATGTTGTTTTATTATTTTGTTACTACTTGCCCCACGCCTGTTACAACTAGCCCCAACTACGGGGTAAGTTGTAACATGCTACTTCTTTCACAAAAAGTCATTGTAAACAGATTTCTTATTTTAATTTAAGCCCAGTTATCATTCTAATCGATACCTGAATAGATGCCCTTTCATTTAAAACTGCTTTATCATGAAAACACTCAATTTTTTGACATCCCCATCGAAAAAACTAAAAATTGTTACAACAAGCCCCCCGCTCCCCTACGTAGATACCTCCCTAATTATGTAATGCACAATTATCAACTTCTGTTTTGTTGTTATTTTTTAGAGTCACTTCTGTATTATTTTTGTCTCTTCTAGTAAAACATTATACTTCCTTTCTATGTTTACCTACCGTATAATTTTATACATTTAGTTTAAATCTTTGGAACTTGTATTTTTTTAAATGTCAGTATCAGTATAACAATCGTAGGTAAACCAATAAATAAATCAAAATTAATTTCCAGAATAACATAACAATATCACGCCTATAATCCCCGAAGGGTTAGGCAGAGGTGTAGGTACCCATTAGTACACCCACATTTCCCCAGTTATGTTTGAAAGTCACATGTAATAGGGGGCGAGCCTATTGCAAAGAAATTCCTGTTGGAAAAACCCAATAACATTTTGCCAGACCTGGGAATCGAACCCAAGATCTCATGCTCAGCAGTGACGCTTCCAGATTATTTCCAGAATATTTATATTTTTTTCCTTACTACATCAATATGTTGAGTGGTAACTTTCAGTACAGCTACATACTTTGATCCGTTACCCATATAATC
Source organism: Hoplodrina blanda (assembly GCA_949316365.1). NCBI lineage: Eukaryota > Metazoa > Arthropoda > Insecta > Lepidoptera > Noctuidae > Hoplodrina > Hoplodrina blanda. The sequence continues at coordinate 11,675,779 of OX438592.1, forward strand.
GCCCTGAAAATTAACTGTGAAATTAAGATGAGAGAGAACATTGGCCGTTAAACTCAAAACGGACAGAAATGGTTTCATGGTTGGTTAGTCAAAGGTCGTCTGGCAGCGAAGACGGTCTTTGAACTTTGATGGGTGTCATAAATCAATGCGTACTGGGGATGTGCTAGAAATATTAGTACGTTGACCAGTAGTGAAGACTCAGCCACACTGAAGCGGACAACAAGCAGGCGCGGTCAGGTAATGCAGTAGTATTTGTTTGGACGGGTTCATGCCAACGTGGGCAAAATTCCGCTTTAGTGAGGAGATTAGGCTGTAAAAGGACTTCATAAGTCAAGCATTTTGGTCGTTTACAGTGCCGTAGAATGTGGATGCCACTAAGTATAGTGAGGTTGTTACAGTAAACTGTTCGATTGGTCACGTGGTCGACTGCTTGGTGCAATCCTGGATTAGATTTACAAGTCGAGCAAAGTGTTGTTGGAGATTTTCCATTATGAATTAAGTAGTAGTAGAAGAAACGGTTCATTGTCACTAGTAGGTACCATTAACAGTTCCATGATGGAACTACTGTTGATTTTTTTTCACTAGTTCCATTTTATAAGAATCTTAAAATAATGGAACTAATGTTGAATTTTTTATCACTAGTTCTATTATGCACCAGCCTTTTTTTTTTTTTTTTAGGTGGTAAAAATCATCAAATGACTCCTTCCGCCCTGGGTGGGGCGGAAGGGACTGTCAGACTTTTACTGACTAAAAAACCACCCTGTTCCTTCTGTTGCCCTTTACGTTCCGGGGCCACGGTATCCTGTTAAGACGTCCCGCAACCCCGGCAGGCGTTTGGCCCCTGTTGGGGCCCCGTCCCTGTGCTGACAGCTCTTTGAGGCGCGCGCGAACAGAACGCGCCGTCGACCCGGGCATGGTCCTTGATCGGACGGCGAGCTACCCATTACTCGCCGTCCGCAAGCCCGCGCCTACGGTGGCCGGATGTCGTCTCTCGACGTCCGACGCCCTGGGCGTCTCCCGCGGCGGCTGGGGCGTGAGGTGGAGGATGTTCTCTCCCTCACGCGGCCCGCCTCCTCCTTCGCTAGCATTACTGCTTCGCAGAAGGAGGTGACTGCATCCCATTCCCTCTCACCCCGGAGCATGGCCTGAACCAGGCCCGGGCGCGAGAGGTCGCCGCCGCCTATCGCCTCCGTGAGGACACGGCGGTGCTCCGCCCAAGCGGGGCAAACCTGCACCGTATGCTCCACCGTGTCCTCCGGGCGGTCCACACAGTGGTGACACCCGGGCGTTTCCTCCCGTGCAATCCGACACAGGAACCTCCCAAAACAACCGTGTCCGGTGAGGACCTGCGTCAGCCGGAAGGTGAGGACGCCGTGGCGCCTCTCCAGCCACTCCTCAAAGAGGGGTCTTACCGCCGCGATTGCAGCGTGCCCGATTATGCACCAGCCTAGAGTTTGAAAGTTGGTGCTGTGACACTCCCGCGTGCCTCGGAAAGCACGTAATGTCGTGGGTGATCATATTGCCGTCCCATTGGACTGTGTTGGTGCACACACTCATGCACACTAGTATCACCTGCGTATATAGGGCTAGTCTCCATTAAAATTGGCCTCCCAAATTCAGTCAAGAGAATATCACCTATATTACAGTAAACTGTGATACCGGGAAATATCTTTCCACATTTATCTTATTCAGTTAACTTTACTTCAGCATTAGCTTATCACTGCAAACAACACCCACAGTATATCGCCATTCTAACTAAACATTACCAGTCTATTAACTATCGACACGTGTACGTTTGTACACCATAAACTGATGGTGTTTAAAACCTGAACTAGTTTATATCCTATCTGAGGGACAAATGGAATGTACAGTTAGCGCCAGAAATATCGGGACGAAAATATTGTTTCAAAATTAGCAGAATAACAGACTAAAAAAAAATGACAGAATGACAGTTGTGTACTGTTAAAATGGACATTCTGTATCACTTCATTCGCTGTAAATGAATACTATATTTCGACTTTTAATTCTATTCAGTAACTTGACAGTTCAAAGAAAAATAATGTTACCATACCACAACTAATAGTGTTGGGGTGGTGAACTATTTTGCGTAAGGAACGAATGATAAGAATGGTTTAATACCAAGTCAAGTACATTATTTAAGTTCATTCAATTTCGTTCATTCTTATACCACCTCACTATCTTTCTTTTGTCAATACTTGGTAACCCTTTAAATGACAAGTTATTGAATAGAAGAATATAAGTTTAATTTTCTTATCTATTCCGACATTTTTTATTCATTTATTTTCTTTCAGGGCCTTTGCAGATACGCGACTGACGATTGGCAGTCGTATCATCCGAGAGATCAGATTCTTGTTTATAAAAAACCATTTGATTAATCTGGAAACACAGTTTATTGATTAAGAGAACTTGAAACAAAGAAATACCTAGTAATATAATATCAAAAAGTCCCGTAATGTCAATGAAGTTTATTTGAATGATGGTCAGCCAAACCACGAACATTGTAAGGGTATAAAAGTACGCAAGAGTCACCAATAAAATTGACCTAGTCGCCAAATCGTCGAGAGCCAATGATAAATGTATGTTGTCTGTTAAAGTCCTTATACTTATTTTTGACGCTGACCGTACATGCGACTTACAGACAAAACAATGGGACTGTAGGCGAACTGGATAGTTTGGAATACTTTGTTGGTCGACTCTTGGGGGTGATAAAATGGAGGAGTAAGTTTAAGTGGATTTCTATCTTGAGTGGGAATTTGAAGTCTGAGGTGAGAGAATGAGGCTGTACAATCGATAACATATATTTACGCGACTAGCTGTGCCTACGGTTCTGCTCACGTGGATCTAAGTGTAATGGAATACTATGTACTATGTGGTCCTTAGACCAACTAGGTTCACTTGACATAGTATTCCAGGATTGCTTCAAGACTTATCTTGAAGCAATCCCGTGGTTAACTTTAGAAGAAAACCCATATACTTAATATGTGATAGAGAGCCATAGACTGACCAAACCAGTAGAGAAAATAATTATCTGGAAGTAATTTCATGAGGCTGAATATACACACATCAAAAGTGTCTAGGGATCAATATATTATTATTACCAAATACATCTTGATCCCTAGACACTTTTGATGTGTATACATTACATACATTAATTTGTTACGAATCTATCTATATATATCTATATATATAAAACTCAAAGGTGACTGACTGACTGACAAAGTGATCTATCAACGCACAGCCCAAACCACTGGACGGATCGGGCTGAAATTTGGCATGCTGGTAGATGTTATGACGTAGGCATCCGCTAAGAAAGGATTTTTTAAAATTTACCCTCTAAGGGGATGTACGGGGGTCCGACATTTACGCGGACGAAGTCGCGGGCAAAAGCTAAGTTATAAAGATAAAGAGAATAAGAGGGAACGTTGCCTGGGCATAACGCTTTTTCTTTACTTAATGATTTCAGGTAGTGAACTCCTACCGTAACCACAGTTAAAGAACTCCCCAAAAATAAATTAACACACCATTTTGGACATACGATCAGAAAAGAACCCAACAACATTGACACATCACAGCGCCTAATCCCACGATGCTAACCCAAATAAATTAATATTTAATTGGCGTGATCTTATCTGCCTTCAAAATGTCGAGCCGATATAAAAATGTCACAGCTACTGACATTTTGGAAGGTAATCCGAGACAAGAAAGTGATCGCAAGACCTTTAACTAGCCGTGGATGCTAGAGCGAGCGACAAAATCTTGCTGCAACCTCATCTCGCACAAGCTTGAGGCAAGACTATCCGTAAACATACAGGAAGATTTTTTATCACGTTCCAAATTTTAATATTATGATCTTTATTGAAAATAATAAAATACTTGTTTTTTCTGCCTCGTTGGTCTATTGGTCGGAAAGCGCGACTGCTGAGCATGAGGAAGATGGTTTCGATTCCCAGGTCGGGCAAAGTGTTATTGGGTTTTTCCATCGGGAATCTCTCAGTGTCAGCCTCGGAGTCTGGATTTGTGCCCGGTTGATGGCAATAGACTCGCCCTTATTACATGGGAATTAAACATAACTGGTGAAATGTGGGTGTATTAATGGGTAGACCTCTGCCTAACCCTTCGGGGATTACAGGCGTGATGTTATGATGTTACGTGTTTTTCTATTAGTTTCACTCAGTACTAAAATAGATATAGCATCACATAGTTGTCCTAAAACAGTAAATGTTTGTGGACATTATACGCCGCGTCGAACTCGGACTCGACTCGCGCACCGGGCCCCGCCCCCAAACATTCATAACAATCAAAACATAAGTTGCAAAATTGAAATTCCGGATAGAACAATATTTTATTTTAAAAATTTTATGTATCTATTTTTTTTTCAATAATAGTGTCCTTGAAGGATACCTAATCAAAAAAAAAATCAAAATCATTTATTTCGGATAACTAGGATCCATAACGGTAGGTGACAAACACATAAAATTATGATTACAAAATTAAAATAAAAACAACATCCAATACAAACATCCATCATAAATTAAAAAATTATAAATTAAATTATATACATTAAAATCATAAATTCAAATTATTCAAATAATTAAAATTACATTTCAACAAGAATCAATAATATTAGAATCATAAATAAAATGAAATAAAATTAAAAAATTTGAAACTTAAATTTTAAATAACACGTTTAATAAAGGACCTCCATAATGGGGATGAGACCTAATGCCTAGAAAAAATATGGAACGTGATAAAAAAGTCTTCCTATATCATCTCTCGTCTCTGAGAGAGATACAGCAACGACAAAACTTTGTCGCACTAGCAGCATTGCCGGTATTAATTGACAGACGAGTCTGCCTAGCCTTGGTGGCGATGGATTGAAGATAGGGATCGCTCTCATTGTTGTCAAATGTCGGTTCATGAGTGATTGGGTAGCTGATGTCGTAAAAGTTTCTTGTGATGAAAAGGTGTTGCGAAATTGCTTCTGTGGGTTATTATGTGGATTAGAATATAGAGGGTGTTTGAAAAAGTAAAATGAACAAATACTGTAATAATATCTGGTTTTTTTTTCATGATTTCAGGGTTGGTCCCGCAGTGAAAGTTGTTCATAATGCTGTGTACCTGTACAATGACCCTGTTTATTAGATCTAATAGGTAGGTTGCAACTTCGTCTAGTTCTAAGAGGTTTTTGTGGGAGACTTAAATAATCAAATAAAATAACGACACTTCAAATTCAATATAATAGGTCAAGGTTAATAATTGATACAAACATTGTTTTGTTTTTTTATCTTTGGCTGTTTTGCAGAATACACTTCTTTCAAAGAATAGAATCGCGACTATACACGGTTACTTTTAGGTCGTTCAGGAACCGAAAGCCATAAACTCGATCATCAAACTCGATACGATTGGGACCATTTTTTTCAAAAAGTAACAATAAAAAAAACAGCTATTCAGTACATTTATTTTCGTCTAACTCGTCAAAGTGTACTGAACAGCTGATTCTTTTTTATTGTTACTTTTTGAAAAAATGGTCCCAATCGTTTCGAGTTTGATGATCGAGTTTATGGCTTTAGCCGTTTGTCCACCGCCGCCGTCACCGGACCGTCACCGAGAACGAGATTATTTCGGGCCGAGTTTAAGATGACGTGACGGCGATCGTTTGTCCACCGCGCCGATATATCGGTGGCTCAGTCGTATTTTGTATTGCCGTTGCCGGCACTGGTCACGCCGATCTACTTGAAACTCGGCGGCCGGGATGACGGTGCTCGGGTGACGGACTTGCGGTGGACACGCGGCTATAGTAGTCTATGTATCAGTACTTCGGCGCCGTCATCTCGTTCTCGTTGACGTTCCGGTGACGGCGGCGGTGGACAAACGGCCTTTCGGTTCCAGAACGACCTAAAAGTAACCGTGTATATCGCTAAATGCGTGCGTGTTCATCGCCCCGCCTACCTAAACTCAACGGCAAGATGGCTAGTTTAGCTCGCCGTCCGATCAAGGACCATGCCCGGGTCGACGGCGCGTTCTGTTCGCGCGCGCCTCAAAGAGCTGTCAGTACAGGGACGGGGCCCCATTAGGGGCCAAACGCCTGCCGGGGTTGCGGGACGTCTTAACAGGATACCGTGGCCCCGGAACGTAAAGGGCAACAGAAGGAACAGGGTGGTTTTTTAGTCAGTAAAAGTCTGACAGTCCCTTCCGCCCCACCCAGGGCGGAAGGAGTCATTCGATGATTTTTACCACCTAAAAAAAAGATGGCTAGTTCGAATTCGAAAATCATGTACAAAAAAAACTTTTTATTTTATTATTGATTCGTGTTGAGAATCACTACCATATTTCCATTAATTTGACCAGGATGCGAAACTGCACTTTGTATATCAGCCACAATACAACATTTGACAAGACTTTTGCATTAATTTAAGTGCACGCGCATAGATTAGTAATACTTCTGCCCTTTTATGTCACTTCAGAGGTTATTTTTTGCTAACAATCAGGCGATATTACCGAGGAACATTATGCATAAAATATGAGTTCCTATTATTCACAAAACCAATCATATTTCGTTACAATAAAGCCATTCATAGCTACGAATAAGTAGGTACCATATAATTGTCATTGTTATTTTTTCTGACAGCCAAACAAAAGTATTCTAAACGGCCAGTTGTCACGTCCTTTATAGAAACGAATAGTCGATTATTAAGTCAATTCTGGTGAGGTCTCGAATCGATAAAGTTATTCGATTATGTCCATTGTTCCGAATCGATGAATATCTAAATCAATAATTCAATTATACTGTATAGATATTCAAAACTGATATTTTGAATTGTTTAAATGCGTCAATACTTCGAACTACGTTAATGTTAAAAGACGTTAAAAGTTGTAGCTTTTGACTTCAAGGATTTTAGATTTTAATTAGAACAATTTAAAAATAGGCATCTGTAATTATTGTTTGTGTATTATTTGGCAATGAAAACTCGGTAACATTGGCAAAACGGCATCAACATTCACGTGTAATCCTGTATAATCTTTAAACAAAATATTGTAAAACATTTATTTTAAAGTTTCTCGCCGATTCTTCTGCTTAACGAAATTTTGGGTGGGGAAAATAGATTAAATCCTTTTTCTTGTTATGTGTACGTTTAAAAGTGCCTTACAATGGTCTAATTGAAATACCTAAATAATTTAACTTAGACTAAAAAAAAAACATTTTTACAATCCAAAAAAAAAATGCTCGTTATGACTTCATCGTGACGTAAAACGTCATTGACGATGACGTTCCATTTCACTTAACTAACTGCATACGCAACGAAACCACAGGTTCGTATAAACCATTCATTCAATTACAGCTCGTTTCACACTACATAAACTGTAAAACAACAACATTCTATTATTTCCCATTTATCCCTAACAAGTATAATTTGCGAATATACTATGGCTTGTAAGGTAACTAGCAGCAAGTGTGTTAGTACACTATATTGCTTTAGTAGGTACTAACAACGTTTGAACTTACGATAAAATTGTTTAAAGTGAAAGGGTTGGACGTGGGAAAAAAGAAAGGGTTCTGTAGTGCGATTCTGTTAAAAATAACTCTCTTGGTGAATGTAAAGTGAGCTTGATGTGAACTGTTTCATGCTTACTTCTTCTCAATTTCACAGAGAGTGATTTTTACAGAAAAGTACTGCAGTATTTCTGTCTATATTTAAGACTCAACAAATTCACTTTCAATCACTGAACATTTGAATAAAGAACCCAGGAACAATATTAATATCTCAAAAGCCAATTTTTATTGCAATCCATAATGTGAAACATACTGTTGATAAGTTGATAAATAAAAACGATTACTTATGGACCCTGTCGGTAAGCAAAATTTAATAAATAGTTTGCATTTCAAAATAATTCAAAATAAATTAGAAATTATATTTTAACAATCCAGGCACAACACTACCGTCCAAGCAAATGAAAGAAAATTAATTTTCCCGATCATTTGTACAATGTTATTTACTACGACCGAAGTCCCGTACACTGTTGGCCACAGGATAGTGTGCCCCGCCTACGCGCAGTTCGCACAAGGTGCAGAGCCTCCGGTCAGCACATTACTTACGTAACATGTGATCTTCGATCCTGACCTAGAACTCTGCACACCCGACCCGAGGGTAATATGTTTTACAATAAAATTGGATGTGAAAATAGCTTGCGACACGAAAGGAGCCTTTTTACTTGATTATATTGTGAGTAGATATTATTTACACTTTATTTTGTCCTCAAGTGTATCTATAGTAATTAAAGTTCAAATATTTTAAAGCATAAAATGCGAGTTTTTTAAATTCAGATACGGTACACTAATTTCTTGCCTCGGGCGTCAAAAATCACCTCGTTTATCGCTAAATGTTAATTGCTCTATTAAGGAATAATTAATCTTTGATACATTTCTATATTTTTTGTACGGACAGCTGCATTGATTGGGTACCACTAACGCAATAAAAGACCTAAGAAAAGGGGGTAAACAGTTGAAGATGCTGTCCGTACATTATTACCATTACAATTTACTTATCTAGTTTAGTATTTAACTCATTTTATAACGTTTCGTTTTTCGTTCAACTTAATAATGTAGCAGATTTCAGTGTACCTTTTTCGTATTAACTATGCCTATCAGCCGAAAGTACATTTAGTTATTTATTTATCGTCTGCGTAAATGTCGAGAATTAAATTAATATGCGCGGAACATTAACTTTTTCCGCAATAAAAGTAGCTAAAGTTACTCTTTATAACATCTCATCATCTGCCTAGCCTTTTCCCAACTATGTTGGGGTCGGCTTCCAGTCTTACCGGATGCAGCTGAGTACCAGTATTTTACATGGAGCGACTGCCTATCTGACCTCCACAACCCAGAGACTGGGTAATACGATACCCCTAGGTAAGACTGGTTGTCAGACTTTCAAGCTTCTGACTCTTTATAACATCTATCTACCAATAAAAGTCCCTTCAAAATCGATCCAACCGTTTCGAAGATTAGCAGGAACAAACAAAAAACAATTTTAAACATTGATTTTTAAACATTCTTATGCATTTAGCTACAAAACTGATATTTTGACATTAAAAACAGACATATTATAAATTGTATTGATTTGTATAGGTAGATACACTTAGTAACCTTAGTAGACCCTTTTAAATATTAAAGTATCATAGCACGAATCGCCTTTGGCCCAACAATATCACCTGCTGGACATAAATCCACGTCTATTGCCAACTGGCACATACAATCCAGAGTACTGCACAATGTCGAACAGTAGCAGTGATTTGTATCACTAACTATCGATGTGATAACAAGAACAGATAGTGGGAACACATCGATAACACCATAGATTTATGGGTGCAGCTCTAGGGCTGGCCAGTGGGGCTGAGTTTAGGAGAGCAGGTTAGTTGAACGGTGAAGAAGGGGGAAATGTAGGAGAGTCGGTCATGGGAATTTATACCAGTCTATCTATATACAGTATGGGGATCACATATATGCAATAAATTATACGACATACTTGTTATCGCCTTTTCTGACGATATACAAAAAATTAACGAAATCGGTCCAGTAATTAGGTCAAAAAGTAGAGTTTTAATTTTGAACAAATTTAAACACTCTGTAGAATTGGATCAATTTTTTTTCGTAAATCTCAAATTTTCAAACGAATCAAAAAGCCGCGCCAACAGAACAGTCAACAGAGAACTATCAACAGAGTGTTTACTTTAACTGAATTTATTTTGATATTTATTTTGTTTGAAAATTTTACTTTTTAATTTTCGGTTTTCGATTTAAAATTTAATTAAGCTATACTTCTGTGGACTAGTATTACTTGAGGTTTCATTTATTGCCTAGAAGTGAGTTCCATACCGTATAATATAGGTATATAAAAGCGGAAGGTCAGATTCACTCATAACGAAATATCGAAAACCTTTTGACGTAATAATATGAAATTTGGCAGGGAGGTATAGATTATAGTTAGTAGACGTCCACTAAGAACGTATTTTCCAAAATTCACTCCTAAGGGGATGAAACGGGGGTCCGACATTAACGCGGACGAAGTAGCGGGCAGAAGCTAGTATTCAATAAAGTTAAAGAGTTTTTTTATTAGCTTTGAAGCGCTAATCTCTGGCAACTTCAGTTGATTTGAAATTGTAAGAATAGCAAGATTCATGAGGTATATGCCTACCTAGGCAATATAACATCATGCTACCACCTACGGTAGCGGAGCAGTTACTAAAGACGTAGCTTAACGTGGGTGAAACTGTAGGGTACGATACTGGAATATGAAATAACGTAAGGGACATTTGGTCGATAATCTCATTTTTGACCTTATGCAAGAGACTTTGGTCGAAAATGAGATTTGAGACCAAATGTCCCTTACGTTATTTCATATTTCCAGTACCGCTAGTCTATATCAATTCAATAACTGACAAAATAATATTAACGCTGGTCGGTCTAATACCACTGAATCAATGGCAAAAGCTTACGTCATTACGTCCCTTCCATCACGTATAAAAGAAAACTCCTCAAGAATCAAAGGTAGCGCAATAGAACGAAGTGACGATTACAATTTCTGCGAACATTTCCCTCACTTACATAACTCACAGCATTGTAGCAGGTCCCTCCAGTTTCTAACGAGAAGCACAATAATTTGCACCCGACTAAAACCGCAGACATTTTGAATTTCAAATCGAAGTATTTATAATCATTTTGATCGTTATCCGAGCGAAGGGAAAGTAACAGAAAATGATCTCTCCCGCGAAATCTAAGTTGGTCCTATCATAATTTAGTACTTGATTCTACAATAGCAAGTCCTGTCTGCTAGATAAAGGTCTTAGGAACGGTGCACAGATTAATGCACGCACAGAGAACGCAATGCGGACTTATTTCATCAATTCCACGGTTGTCGCGTCGATGATTTCTGGTCTGTAACTTATCTATGCATTTTAACGTACAATGGACGTTGCAATTAGAATTTAATGGCTTGTATTGTGTATGTAGGTTATTTAGAGGAGATTTTTTGTGTTAGTTTTTCGTTGGATATGCATATTTTATTACTAGCGAGCCTGCGACTTCGTCTGCGGATATTTTAGGATTACGTCCAAAGTTCCAGTCCCATGGGAATAAAAAAAATAAGATATTATATTATTCTTCGTGTTAGCTAGATTAATGTCGGATGTATTCATTGTGTGTGTGTTACCTAGATCAATGTCTAGGTATATGTGTGCCCAGCTAATTCCAAACATCAATCGATTCATTCATCTTCACCAACTTTCGCATTGTAATGGGATAGATGGTAGTTACTCTGTGTTATTGTATTGTTAAGTGCAAGTTGTTGCTGTATCTATATTTCGGATGATAAAAGATACTGTATTTGATTTGACGCCGTATTATTCTTCATTATGGCGTCGAATTACCTACACAAAGTAACTTTTGAAAATGAAAATTAAACATCACGCCTGTAATCCCCGAAGGGTTAAGCATAGGTGTATCCATTAGTAGCACCCACATTTCGCCAGTTATGTATAAGTCCCATTTAATAGGGTGTTATTTATTACTTTACATAAAGTTTCCTTGATATAATTATAGTATTTATGATATAATTTTCAGATCATTTTAATATTTATTTCAATCAAATATTGTAATCAAATCAATTGATTTTCAATTATCTACTAATACTTATCAGATTTATTGATTCAACTCAGAAGGTCGTATGCAAACGATATCTTAGTGCAACTGTTTTGCTTACTCTGCAGTGTTACCGCCCACGCCTGTCGCGGCCCGCCGCGTAAATATAGCGCAGAATTAGAACTACCCGCGGTTATTTATCGCTTGCGCGCGCGCAGGAGAAATCGACGCACGGACCGCTCAGTGTCACTTCCTGCTCGGACGCCGCCGTGAACGCACGCTCATGCCGTAACGCTCATGTAATAGTCCTTTATTTGATGCCATAAAACATATCAGCCTGCCCGGTAATACCGATCGTAATCGTTTATCTGATTGTTGTTTGATGTTCGTTATTTATATTTTCGTGTTTCTTACGAGTTCTCAAGTGAATGCACCCGGTTGTGTAATCCGTGGAGAATTGAACAGGCAACTTTGTTGTGCCTTAATAAAATCGTTAAGTGTTTCTTATGCCTTAATTATTTTATTACAATTTGCATGTTTTGTTATTGCAGTCACGATATTGATGGGTCGTGTTCCACGCGTTTATTGTGATGACTAACACCATCAACTATCACAAACAATGCCTAACGATTAACCTCAGAAATTAGACAGAAATATAACAATTACTATGTAACATAATATTCCACGTTACGTAGATTACTACCGCTACCTATTAAGGAATTAATCACAACAGTAATTAGTTTAAAAAGAATGACTCTAAACCACGGTTAGGACATATCGTGTCATACACATCTAATTTATTACACCACACATTTATATTCTACAGTTTCGCGTTATTCATACTGACTTAAACGCCCATAAAAAGTTGGACGGTAATAAATCTAAGTAGAGAATTGTCACAGTGTAGTTACGGTGTCAGAGACTGCAGCTGTAGAGTAGTTACGGAAGTAGGTCCTTGTGTACGTATGACCGATGACTTTTTATGTGTTGGCATTTACTCGACATTTGACATTACCGCCCGCCATACGTCTAATTATTATTTGTGGGTGTGGGCTGTCGGTGTGCTGTCCTAACTGGGTTATTGGGGTCCCACAAGTATTTGGTTCAAGTATTTTTAGTACTTCTTTGCTCTGGTTTGAAGAAGCTCTCTGTTTATGTACCTACTTTATGCTTTCAACTGTTTCTGATGTTATTCTGATAATTATTACACCAAAATACTTTGTTGTTTTTCATCTGCATCCAATAATAGTTAGTAGTATATCACATTCAGTTATGTATTTTTTGATGTTGTTTTGTTTTTGTAGGCTACTGCAATGTCCATAGAATATATAGTATTGTTCTGTATTTTGCAAGTGACGACCTGTAATATTGGCTGTCAGTCTTATTTGCTGTTTCTAGTGTGATATTTTAGCTGTAATCCTTCTATATGAATTATTGATCGATGATATGGCGTTCACTTTTATTTTATATGCGAAATGACGGTATCTACTTTGCACATAATAAGGCTCAGTACTCCATTTTAATATCATTATTAAGACAAACACAGTACGCATAATTTCGATAAACATTAAGCCGACACGCGACAGAGGAAATCAAATAATCGTACTGCGTTGTACCCCTGAAGGAATACTAAATCGAGTTTAAGGACATCAATAAAACAGTCTGTGGCAGGTTATTAGTTTAAGCCCGCAAACACTTTGGCGACCTACTTTTATTAATTGTTCAGATGCTCAGCCTGTGGCCAGAGAGCAGGCAGCGACAGGTTAGTGGCCAACCAACGGATTTTATGGACTTTACATTATTTAATACCGAACAACCTCGGGCGGTTTAACCGAGTTAATGTTCTGTGCCTCTAGAATTTTGATAAGGTATTCTAACATGCATGGGTTTTGAATAAGTGAGGTGACACGTGTTCTTGAGTAGTTTTAACTACCTAGGTACAACGTTATTGCTGCTAAATAAGAATAATAATAGCCTATTATTATCCCACTGCAAGGCAAATACTTCTTCTTATACAGAGAAGGCACGAGCATTGATTAACACACCTTAAATTCGGGTAACTTAGTTTACTCCTAAGTTTTTCCATACAAACTTTGAACCCCCGTTTCATCCCCTTAGGGGTTGAATTTTAATAAATCCTTTCTTAGCGGACGCCTACTAACTATACACTACCTCCCTGTCAAATTTCATCTTTATACGTCATGCGGTTTTCGATATTTCGTGATAAGTGAGTGACGTTTCGCTTTCACATAATTATTTAGATAATAATTTTCAATTTTGGTTTTTCTTTATGCTTAATTATTTCTACCACGACTTCCAATAGACCAACTGAACATTTTTTAATATACGGAACCTTCGCTTAGCTCCAAAACTCGTGTCTGATAAACTTTTATGATGGATACAATCGTCGCTTTAAAACCTGTTCGTGTGATTAATGCATTACTTGGTGAATGTCATGCGTGTGTTTTGCTCTAATTAAATCTCTTCCTTTGTTAAAGCGTTGCTTATTATTTATTTTGGCCGTTGAATATTTATTAGACCTTCGATTCCAAGTGTCCAGTGTTGAACGGGTTATAAATCTCGAGTCGTGCTGCTACTGGTCTATTTTATGAGCTTAAAGTTCAAATATTATTATTGTTTGCTGTAGTTTCTTATTTCGTCATACATAAATGCACTTTGATGACGCAGAATCAAATATGTGCAATGATCTGTAGGATTCGTCACACTGTGTACGTCGTTATTTTATATTTTTCCTATTATAATGGAACTTTGAGTTGATTTTTCAAAAGTTACATAACTTTTATGTCAAGAATAAATATGGCAGTTTGACATATTTTCTGTACAAATCTGATAAATCATCATTACCAAAAATAAATTTACCATAAATCATCATTATAAGAATTATCTGACGATTGAAAAATTAGCCCTTAGTTCTGCTAAAACGTCTCATTAAAAGTATTAAATTATACGAAGAGATTTTTATAGTAGCACAATATTATTTTATCTATGACTAGGGTTACCATCAGCTAAATTGCCGATGCCGGACAAAAACTCTAAAAACATTTGGGTTAAATTAAGATTTTTTCCCAAACGCAAAAATAAAAGCATCGTTAAAATTTAATTATTATTTTAGTTTATTGCTAACCTTTCAATTAATAGAGATTTTCCTGACACAAAAACTATCATGACACTTTTCGGAAAACCTGTTCCGAACGACCCTCGAACACCCTCAAAATTAGGATAAATCCGTGAAATTCCAAACGGCTGGCAGCCCCATTTATGACCACACTTCTAAGACATCACGAACTATATCCAACAACTGTCAAGTAAAGAATATAAACTCAAATTCGCCATCAAGTGTGGTTTATGTTATGATGCCGAGAGCAATCTCCGGTTTAATGGGCAATGCAGTAGGCCTTATGTTACAGTAAAATGGCCCGGGATGTATATGTAATGGCCTACGACCACAGGTGGCTAGAGTTAGCACTGACCTGGAAGAATTGACATTGCTTGTAGCCACTGGGCATAGCTGTTCGACAGTAAAATATTTGCAGGCTTTGGCGATTCCCCAACTAGCAAAGAGATCGTATATGCAATTACTCTCACGACTATGAATCGAAAAACACTCGTATGAAAGATCCTATTATTTCAAAAAGCCGTTTAAAAGCAACTATCTAGATATTTTAGCCTTCAACGCTTTTTGGCTCTATAAACATGTCTAGTAAACGTGTACTCGATGAATTTATATTGCGTTTACTCGATAATTATATAAAGATATCTCTCGATCACTTTCATGCAACCGTAAGTCCTATGACAGCTCTTTGAAAGCAACTGAATTGCTAATTTGTCGTAAAACTAGCTTTTATAGCACTATCTTTCGACATGTATTTATTACAGCATAATTATAGAGTAAACGCTGTTTATTCGACTAAATAGCATCTCAGTTACTATACTGGCACTTAATGTCATATAATAGCTTTTTACAAGGCTTTCATTCCGCTTAATTTTTGAAGTTGAGAAAACGCTTAAAAATTATCTATTACAGCCCCAAAGGTGCTCTAAATATCATTTGAAAGCAATCTTACAGCATAATAGTGGTATGAAAGTTAAATAAAATCTTTTACAGCACTGTAAACGCCATTTAAATTGGTTAAAACAACAACCGTTGCTTTAATTTTGCAAAATATGGATTACAATCAATGGAAAAAAATTAAAAGAAGCGGAGGGTTCCGACGAAAAGTCAAAAAGATTTATACACGGTTGAAACAATCAACATCCACATTAGCAGTAACCACAGATGAAAATCTTGAGCGAGCAGATAATGCAAGAGCGGGTTCTGTAGGAAATATTTACACTGATTATGCTTGTGAGCCGTCAGCTAGTGAAGTGTGTTCTATCTCTGATTCTGATAGTAGTGATGACAATTATAGTTCAGAGTCCGGGGACAGTGACAATTTAAATGATGAGTTTCGTTTCAATTTTAAAGAGTGGGCGCTCGAATTCAATATTCCTCATAATGCCTTAAGAAAATTGACAACAATTTGTAATAAAAGAATTCCTAATTTACTGCCAAAAGATCCTCGGTCTATTTTGAATACGAATACATCAAAGATTAATGTATTAACTGTTGGCTCTGGATTTTACTGGCATAACGGATTAACAGAACCTTTGCAAAAATGTTTAGAAATTATTGATTGCAATTCTGATGTTTTGACTCTGCTTGTAAACATTGACGGCCTGCCAGTATATAATAGCTCAAAACTTCAATTTTGGCCAATATTGTGTAAAATACTAGAAATACCGACACTGTCGCCACTAGTTGTCGGAATATATGCAGGTCAAGAAAAACCATCGGACTTAGATAAATATTTAGAACAGTTTGTGAGGGAAATGAAAGATCTTGAAAATGGTCTTAGAATTAAAACAAAAATTAGGACTGAAATGGTTATCAAAATAAAAATTAAAGCCTTCGTCTGCGATTCACCAGCCAGAGCTATGATCAAAGGTAAGAAAAATTATATGTATTAACATTAAATAGTCATTTCATACATAAGTACATACATAAACTCATACGCCACCTGCTACGATCCTTACATACTCCTTCCGCCTCGTCCAGTTTCATACATTTGGTCATACAAGCTCGCCGGTTCCGTGTACTTCGCACCCGACCTTTCTGAAGAACCTCACCAATAAGGTCTGTGTAGGTCTTTCTAGGGCGTCCCCTCGCTGCGTTGCCACTCACATCTGCCATATAAACTCCATTTGTTGGTCTTCTTTCACTCATCCTCGCAACATGATCGAACCATCTAAGCATACTCTTTTCAATCTTTGTCACTACATCCTCTTTTAATCCGCAACGTTCTCGTTTAAGTAACCTCATTCCTCACTCTTTTGTTCAAAGTTACACCACACATGCTTCGCAAGGAACGCATTTCTACAGCATTAATCCTACTTTCATGCCTCGTTTGCCATATTTATCATTCACTTCCATGGACGCCATGAAGTCTTCCATACATAAGTGTAGGCACTTATGTATGGAAGACTTCATGGCGTCCGTATCCTAGTTGCGCTTTGGTGACCTCTTTGGGGAAATCACGTTGTATTGGAATCGATCTATCATCACTGACAGGACTAATTATCGCCAATAAGCCTAATATAGTGGTGATAGATCAATAGATAGAGCGTCGCGCAATGATTGTGGATATAACAGTCTCACATGGCGAGGACCTCGTGAAAGATAAAAATTAAGTATCTTGACTTGGCTCGCGAGGTTGTCGCCATGGGGGATGTTAGTACAGCAATCATTGTGCCGATAGTCGTGACGGCCAATGGCATAATAGCCAAGAGCCTCAACCAACACATAAAGAGGCTCCCGTTGGGCAGTTGGATCAAATGCCTGATTTAGAAAGCGGTACTCATGGAGACGATTCGTATTATTAGGAGATTCTTTTCTCAGGAGCCGTGACCACCGGCAGTTTGGACTCTGTTCCCGATGCTGGTAATCATAAATTATTACTTTATGAAAAACCATTTCTTAATTTATAATTTTGTATTTTTTCAGGTGTATCTAATTTTAACAGTAAACACGGATGCTTAAAGTGTACTACAGTTGGAGAATATTCTCATAATTCTCATACAGTAGTTTTCCCAACAACAAGATATCCAGCAAGAAACAACGAAGATTTTCGTGCCAAAAAATATGGAGAACACCATAAACGTGACTCACCTTTATTACAACTTAATATAGATATGGTGGAAGATTTTCCCGTTTCCGATTCTCTTCATCTTATCGACTTAGGCGTCATGAAAAGATTATTGGTTGGATGGAGAGATGGTAAATTTGGCAAATATATAACCAAGTGGCGAGTGCAAGATATTGAAAAGGTTGGACAATTTTTGTTGACTTGTAAAACACCCAAAGAGATACATCGTTCTATGAGATCTATAGAAGTATTGGCCTATTGGAAAGCATCTGAATTTCGAACATTTCTGTACTACTTGAGCTTTGTAATTCTAAAAAACGTATTGTGTTCTGAGGCGTATCAACACTTTCTATGTTTTTTTTGTGCTATCACAATCTGTTCTAGTGAAAAATATTTTCATTTTCTTGATCTTGCGGAAAAATTACTAGATGGTTTTCTCGAAAATTTTGAAAAGTTTTATAGCAAAGATTATATAACCAGCAATATTCATAATTTGTCCCATGTAGTTTCAGAAGTTAGACGATTTGGAAAATTGCAAGATTACAATGCGTACCCCTTTGAAAATAAATTGTTTTCTATCAAAAAATTAATAAGGCAAGGAAACAGAGCGCTTGCTCAAGTAGCAAGAAGACTGAGTGAAAAACATGGTTTTGAAATAGAGTTATTGAACGAAAACCTCGCTAGCTCGTACCCACAAGTAAAGAAATGTAAATCTGATAAGTTAAGTCTCCAATTCCGGGATTTTGTTATTTCATCTTATGGTCCAGATAAATGGTTCCTTAGTTCCGAAAATCATATTACGGAAATTGAAGTTATTTCGAGTGATAATGATTGCATACAGATTCATGGAAATCGAATACTGGGTTTGACTGATGTGTTTGACACACCAATAAAGTCCTCGTTTTTAAACATATTTAAATGTAACCAGAATAATATCAACAAAACACCCGTTTTGTGTCAAGTAAGTGATATTAAAAGTAAAATATTTGCAGTGACTCATGATTCATACATATATTTTTGTCCTTTGTTACATACTCTGTAATTAATTTATTAGAACAAAAATAAAACACTTAAAATAACACTGAGTATTTTAATTTTTTTCTACAGCGTTTCCAACATCGAAATCAAAAATAAAACAAATAAAAATCAAGTACCTTTGAGTTTTAAACATTTACAAGATGCTGGTAAAAAACGAAAGAATGTGGTACTAATCTTAATATCACAATATTTTTATGACTAACGGCCGTTTTTAATAAGGCTTTATCTCTATCCCTATCCCCCGCCCGCAACCAATCAGGTGACGAAGTTTGGTATCTGATTATCAAACTCGTCACCTGATTGGTTGCGGGCGGGGGATAGGGATAGAGATAGCCTTATTGAAAACGGCCCTTAACCAACAATATTCTAAATCTCTTTTAATAACAGTGTATAATATCTTGTCTTTGACCAGTTGCACAGTCTATAAAATCTAGGTCTTCTTAGCCAGCAGCACTGTTTACAAAAATTAAATATTTTTAAACAATTTTACAGTCTAGAAAATTACTCTTTGGTACAGTGTAGCGGTCATAAGTGCAGTAGCATGCTAGTTAGAATTGCTGTGAACACGCGGTACAGGCCGTACAGCTACATCTGTGTGTATAAGTGATGTATTCAAAGTTAAAGTCAAAGTCAAATCATTTATTTAATTAGGCCATTATAAAGCACTTTTGTACGTAATAACACAGTACCTACGTACACCTCAAAATTCGCACACAACGTCGAAAGGTCGTAAGTTTAACCAAAGTGTTTATCGATTTGCTTTGTAGATTGCTACTCCACTTATGACCGCTACTGTACATAATAGAATTTAAATTAACAAAACATGATTACATACAAATCAGACAGGAATGATTAAGTGTTTACTGTAACTTAAAAGTTATCTAAATCGCCTGCACTGCACTGATCTAGTAATCAAATTTAGGGGTAGGGTAGGGTACGGTAGGGTAGGGGTAGGGTATTGGTAGGGTAGGGTAGGGTAGGGATAGTGTAGGGTTTGCGTAGGGTAGGGGTAGAGTAAGGTATAGGTATACAGGGTATCGGTAGTGTAGAGGTAGAGGAATCGGTAGGATAGGGGTAAGGGTATCGGTTGGGTAGGGGTAGGATACCACGCGAACGAAGTCGTGGCGGGTCAGCTAGTTTATAATAAACATTATCAGTCTTGCAACAATCAACTTATTAAAATCGCCATAAAATCAATAACCTTAACATTATAAGTCTTGCAACAATCAACTTATTAAATTCGCCATAAAATCTATAACCTTAACATTATCAGTCTTGCAACAGTCAACTTATTAAAATTGCCATAAAATCTATAATAACCTTTAAATTTTTGTAATAACTATAAAGAAAACTAAATATAAAATAACGACTGACTGTGAAAACTAGTGACTGACTTATCAATTATTAAACTTGTGTTTCTTGAGAAAAAAAATTTTCATCGTTGACGATCTTATCTCTCATTATTTGTTCATTTGCGGTTACTGGTAATTCACATTCTTTCTTTTGTCTTTTTTTTTGGGCTGACCTTTTCAATTGCTTTGATTCAGACCTTTTCTTCGCATTACGAAGTATATTTTTAAAAAATGTTTCACATTCTAACATTGTAAACAGGTTGTCAGAAGCGTGAATGATCTTAAAAAAGAAATTAATTGTATGCTTATAAGTTTTGAAGCAAATTTTTGACGTCTCCCCACGAGATCCGCCAGCCCAAGAACATTGCTTCAAAAAATTTCGGTCAAACATTGCATCACTTAATGCGTATGCATTATTAATTGCTCTCCCCTTACCTTCGCCGCATACAACAGAATAAAATTTCTTCAACTCATCCAAGTTTTGCTTATTCTTTAACAACTCTTCAAATTCAATTAAGCTTTCCTCGTTACAAATACTTTTAATTCCTCTCTCGTTATAAATTTCTTCTGTCGGTTTTAAGTGATGTGATGAACGTTTGATGAATTCATCAAATTGGGCTGATATTTCAGATAATTTTTGCATCATCTGTTCTTGGTTTAGGGTAATAATTATTTGATTTTTTGATAAGTTGTCAACTTTAGTTTCTAAAGTTGTCAATTTTGTACTTAAATCTTTAGTGGTTTCCGTCAAAGTGTCTGTATTTATCATAGATACTTGTTGCTCTCCAAAATCTCTACAGATTTCTTCGTGTGCGTGTGTAATCAAGATATCAGAATTAAGATTTTCTATCTCCGGTGCATTTTCTCTGTATTCATATGCCTTAAACAAAATATGGACTTAGTAGACAATAATGTGAAAAAAAAAATAGGGTAGGCTTCGGTAGGATAGGGTACGGTAGGGTAGGGGTAGGGGTAGGGTATTTCACGGAGGCGATAGGCGGCGGCAACCTCTCGTGTCCGGCCCTGGTTCAGACCATGCTCCGGAGCGAGAGGGAATGGGATGCAGTCACCTCCTTCCTTCTCGGTCCAGTCCTTATCGGTTGGGTAGGGGTAGGATACCACGCTAACGAAGTCGTGGTGGGTCAGCTAGTCTATACTTCTATACCAATATTATAAAGAGGTAAAATTTGTTTGTAAGTTTGTATGTAGGGGGTAATCTCCGGATCTACTGAACCGATTTTGAAAATTCTTTTGGAAATTAGAAGCTACGTTATCACTGAGTGCTGTAGGCTATATTTTATTTAAAAATAGGGGTCCGTAAGATATTTGGGTTTTTCGGACCCAAGGTGTAAAAAATCATCCAAAAAAGTTCCTTATTTGGCGTACGCCGAATAAACTATAAAAGATAGAACCATAAAATGTTCTAATTAATTAAAAACCTTAAAAATATCTACAAAAAAGTCTGCGACACACTAAGTATACCTATCTATTTCGAGTTAAACACAACAACCATTTTTTTATTTAAAAATCTTGAAATTTTTTAGAACTTCATTTAAACGCATTTATTATACACACATTTTGTCACAAAGTACTGTTTATGTAGATAATATTTAGTCTTTTATTCATTGAAATTGGACGTTTGGTTTGAAAGTTATAGCGAAATCAGTCTCTATCTCTTGCTCTATCTCTATCTCTATATAATAAAAATCAATTGCTGTTTGTTAGTATCGCTAAAACTCGAGAACGGCTGGGCCGATTTAGCTGATTTTGGTTTTGAAATGTTCGTGGAGGTCTAGGGAAGATTTAAACGGTGAGAAAATATGGGGTAAGGGTAGGGTTGGGGTAGGGTAGGGGCAGGATACCACGCGAACGAAGTCCCTAAAAACAGCCCTTTTAATATGAAGTCGGGAAGTCGGTCTCAAGGGTAGGGGTAGGGGACGGTAGGGGTAGGGTAGGGTAGGGTAGGGGTAGGTTAGGGGTAGGGTAGGGGTAGTGTAGGGGTAGGGTAGGGTAGGGGGTAGGGTAAGGCAGGGTTAGGGTAGGGGTATTGGTAGTGTAGGATATCACGCGAACGAAGTCGCGGCGGGTCAGCTAGTAATTAATAAAATAATGGTTTTTCATGTAGAAATCATTACCTGAACTTGTACTGGTTGCACTGCTTCTGGTTTACTATTTCTGTTCGCTGGCGAAAAAACGAGGTAATCGCATATTTCAGAACCCATTGTTGGAATATTATTGGACAGGACGGTTTCATTGCTATCTACAGCAGCTGATTGTAAAGATTGGGAGGGCTCTAATCTAATTTCTGAAGCAGGTGGAGGCTCATGTTTCTAAAACAATTACGGTAAAAATATATAAACAGAGATATAATTTTATTTTAAAAACTTTGACTTTGAATCCTTCGGGGTATACATATACAGGCGTGATGGTATGTTATAAAAACATCATGCCTATACATGAAAGTTTTTGTCACTATCCAATTTTTAAAAAGCAGTTGTATGTATAGGCACCCAATAAGGTAAACTTAATTGATTAACACATGCAAGTATTTTTATAATAAAAAGAGAAAAGAGCTTATCCCCTTTAATAAAGCGTGTAAAAAGGCCGGCAACACAGCAGTGGCGTGCCTAGGGGTCATAGCTAGGGCAAGCCCGACAGATTTTCAGGAAAAAAAAACCAATACAATTTTTCACGATCACACAGTTACACATAATTAATATAAGAGCCATCTATTATTGGCGCCACTGAGCTAGTCCAGTTCGACCGCAGATAGTAAAATCACAGACCAATAGATGGCGTAGAAATAGTTAATTGGAAGCATTGTATGATGTTGATAGAAAATAATATTTCTTTTATTTAAAATTTTAACTTCGAGTTTAATGCGAGATATTAAAACATCAGCTATAGAATGAATAATATAATTTTGATGTTTTTACAAATACTTGGGTGGTTTACCGCCTTATTGTGGTTGTGTATTCGTCTAAGATAAAATCGTATTAGAATCGTATCGTATTTAGACAGCAAAGATACAGTTTTAAGAAATTGCAACTTTAAAGTAGATACAAGCTTTTTGATGTTACGCTAAATGACTCGCACACAATATCAACTAACCTCTAAAAAACGGCTTGATTGTTGTCAATAAGTTAATTGTGATTAGAAATACCAACACATATCTAAACAATAACAATCAGGAGTAGGTATAAGTGAAGTAACGAGACGATAATTATCTCTAAAACTCAAAAGTATTTACCTTCCTGAGTAATGATTGCACACACTTTAATCCTTCACAAGGAACAATTGCATGCGTTTCTGAATGCATGATACAAGAAACGTTAATCACAAAATAATCTAATCACAAACGTTAAAACAAATTTGAAAATGGATGAATAAACATCACAACAAAAATGCTCCGTGTCCATAAACGACTCAAAACAAAATTTGAACCAAAACAAACCATTCAATTCAAATCAGTCAGCATCTCACTCTCAGCAACTTCATGCTAGCTAAAGCCAAAAGCCAGGCTTGCTTCTTCCTACAAATCGGCGAAGGAATGAATGAACGATTTTAATTCATTTTTCGCAATTTGTAGGTAGGTACTGGATGAGCAGTAATTCCGACAAGCCACATAAGAAGCCGACGCGTGCGGGCGGGATAGCAATATACACAGCGAGATTATCGATTTGCGAGCGTTATCAGCGTAAGTTTGGCAACGATGCGCGCGCCGGATTACGCGCGAAATTGATAATGTTTATTATTCATTTGAGACAATAATTTACCTACTATAATATGTACTTCAAAGGTGTTTTTTTTAAATATATTAATCTCGAGTTATTGATAGCAAGCCGGGCTTTTCGGCTTCTATGGAAGGCACGCCACTGCCGAAGCTGCCGAAGCTGTGTTGAACACAGCTGTATGTCTACAGCTGTATGATATTGCAGGTGTTTATGGGCGGCGGTGGGTACCTACTTACTTACCATCAGATGAGCCGTGTGCCCGATTGCCCCCTCACCTATATATTAAAAAAAATATTTACCTGAAATTGTGTCTCCAAACATTGGCGCGCTAATTTGTTTAAATCAGTTTTAAAATTTTTGTATTTGCTTGGCACATGCTGTCGTGTCGTGTCTTGGTCAGTGTCACTCACATCACTCATAGCTCTTAATTCAGTTTCTGCTTCCTCAAAGCTCATAATATTCTTCCTTTTAACGATACAACTCATACTACGCCAGTTATTTTCAGGGATTGAGTATGGATCGCGTCTTAATTTTTCACATTTATGTTTAGGCCATCGTAGATCACCTTGATTTTCCCAAGATTCAGGAACAGTGGTCAGTACATACTTCCCTTTTTCAATCGTCTCTACTATTTTAAATGACATGCTAAAAAAAACTGCTAATTAAAATTGACATTTATTTCTTATCGTAAGAAAAGTTTTTACTTACTTACTAATATTCGTTAAGCTACAAAAAAACAAACAAACAACAAACATACAAACAAATATTATATAATTTACAGTATGTTAAGAAAACTATATTATGGTATACCTTATGCCTGTTTTGGATCGGTTATGGTTACGTTGTTTTATTTTATTTATAAAAGACTCGAAACAATTTTATTAAAATAGGCACTAGCAATAACAACATACAACTACTTTCACACTGCGTAACTAACACTAGAGAACGACAGGCCACCGCTACTGCATGCGCTCAAAACAAAATTTCGGTAGGTACGAGCGACGCGGCGCGCGAGCGTGCGTTGCGAACCGAGAGTGACAGCCTACTGACATTCGCCGCGAGCGACGCCGCCGCTCGGTGAAGAGCGGCGGCCGAACGTACCTAAACTGCGGTGAGAGACGGGGGGTCTCACTCCGCAGTCTAGGTAAGTTCGGTGGGTAGGTGCAGGTTTGACTGCTACGATGACACAGACATACACTCAGATACGCATACAACATACACATGTCAAACTTACTTTGTACCTATTATATAACACGCATCTTTTGCGCTGGGGGTTAAAAAAGATCAAAAACTATCATTCATTAAATACGATCATTATTCACATTACAGCTCGTTGTAATCTAATTTACGGCGTAATCATCACTACATACAATAAATCCTTGCCATACGTAGTTCTTATAAAATTAACTAGGTAGGGATATTCAGTGTGTTCGCAACCTCACACCGCGTTCATTTAAAGTGCTCCCCCCACTTCACCCCTTCGCACACGGGAATTCCCCTCTAACGAGGTCAATTAAGCTGATATTTTGTTAGTATTATCATAATAAATACGTGTAGGTATAAAGATACTTACATTTTTGTTAATCTTGGTTACAATAAGAACATTCGTCGCTTGGATAGTGATAATAAACTGAATATTTTGAGCAATTCGGGCACCAGAAAAAAGAGGTGCGTAGTAATAGTTTAATTCTTTTATCAGACAATACAAAGTGAAGTGGTTTTGATCCAGTGTAATTATTAATATCAGTGCGACATGCGTAACATTTTTGCATTATTAAAAAATGTGTTTCATTCCAAGGCCATTGCGATTTCTTAAGCTTCTTTAAGTCTACTTTGGTAATAAATTTATCTACATTTAAGTAGACTACCATTTTATTATCACCTATAACAAAAAACATTGTATAACATAACATAACAGAAAGGTAAAGGGACCTATGTACTTACACTATCACCGACCAATCACTAAACCAAATTCAAATTACTTAAGTAGGTATTAATTTACGGTAAACTTTAATTATGTAGGCAGTTTATCATTTGATTTTCTGCATGTTTCATCGAATCATCGTCTAGGTACTGTACATATAGTTTAACTAATGGTGGTCAACCATTTAAATTGCCACTTAAATAATTTGAAAACGTTACTCATAATAATAAAAATATTTTGTTTATGTTTAATTTTCTTTTAAATTCCTGAGGAGTATCTAATATTAAGGATTTAACATTTTGCGCTAAGGAACCCCAAACTAACTGCAATGGCGGTCCTAGAAGTCGTAAAGTTGAAACCTCATTTCTATTTCTCAGCTAAAAACCGAGTGAATGCTTTGTGATGATAAGTGAATTGCTATTAATGGCGAATTAGATAAACTATTAAATTAATATTATTTGTAATTCATTATTTACTAAGAAATCTTAAGGCCCATGAAAATATTAACTAAAATGTAAGGAATGTAGACGAAAAATTTAACACCGCATATGAAAGTAACACCTTTGAGCTAACTTTAGGTCAAGAATTGTCAATATGACTGTAAAATTGTATGGCACATTTAATATGGCAAAATTTAATACTTACATTAAATTTTATAATTTATTTCTTTTCACAAACAGCTCCGGCAATTGACGAAATAAAATGGTCTATGAATGCGTCTTGGTTGCATTCACACGATCAAAGAGTCGAGTAATTGCAACCGCACTGCTATATTACAATAAAATTGTCGAATGAAAGAGCTTCTACCGACTTGGGAAAAGCTAATGTGTTGAAAAATGGCATACTGGATGATTAATATAATACTAGTAACTTTCGAGTTGCGATTATTCTATATTCTTTCGACTATTTGGCTATTCAGACGATAATCTTACGATATTTACATCACTTAAAGCAGAGAGAAGTGCGCCCAAATCGCGTTGAGAGAACGTGCACAGATCATTTACTCGACATTTTTTCACCACCAATAGCTGAAATAGAAACGTGCTGCTGGCATTTTTACGATATCTTTTGCTAGTTGGGTCATTATGGCTACGAGTCAAAGGTGCTGTTAAAGCAATCATCTTTCTTATATAAATAGAAAGGAATGTTTGCTTGTTCGTTCTATATTATTAAACTATTAATCTGATTGGGATGAAAATTTTGTGAGTTGGTTTACGTACGCCTGTGATCCCGGGAGCCTGGGTATATGTTGAGAACTTGAAACACAGAAATATGTGTCTTACGGTTCATCTAGCTAGAGCCTAGTACCTACTTGTATGTCGCTACTTGAACCCTGCACAAACGACACCCGTTGAGAAGAAACCTTTGCTCAGCAATGGGAAAATAATAGGCAAGTATTATTTATTTATCTATACTAATATTTATAATAAAAATTTAGAGTGTTTCTGTTTGTATAAACGCGAAAATCTCTAGAACTACAAGTAGTAATGGCAAAATTATTTTTTGTATAATGATAGCCAGATCTATGAAGATTAGTATAGGCTATATAACATCACGCCACGATCCACGGGATCGGAGCAGTGACCAAAGATGTAACGCGGGTGAAAAAAGGCACGCGGGCAGTAAAGAAATAAAAATGATTTCATAGTTACATGATAAATTGTTCATGTACGACGTAATTATGTAAATGATTGTTCTTCATTAAAATTGGATCAAATCCGTTGACAGGCACGGAAGTGTAGCGATCGTTTTTATCGCGTTATTGAGTTATGTCTGTCGACCTCGCCCGTGTCGCGGGGCTCACAAAAAGTGGAGATTAGTTTTAAGAGTAGGTGTCATATGTTTGTGGATTATTAGGGGACAAGTTTCGGAGTTTTGGTTTAGGTTCGGAGTTTCGGAGTTTTGTGTTCGTTTCAGGATCCTTAGGGAGATTTTCTATCAGGAATTTCTCAGTAGCAGCTTCGGAGTCTGGATTTGTGCCCGATTTATGGCAATAGAGTCGCCGCCTATTACATGGGGCTTAAACATAACTGACGAAAGGTGAGTGTACAGATGGGTACACCTATGCCTAACTCTTCGGGGATTACAGGCGTCATGTTATGTTATGTTAAGTTATTATCATTGTTATTGGTTAAATGTAGAAAATAAAATAACTTAATCTTTCAATGTCAATTAGTCTTTATGGCATTGACTAGTGTCAGTTTGACATAAACCAATTAAGAAATATGAATAAGTAAAAAGGTTTACTTTACAATTAAGTTTAAATTAAAAACAAAAACCTAGGAATGTGGTTTCAGTTCTGGTTTAAGAGACGTTACATTTTATGAAAACAAGTTTGTTGGTTGACACTTCCCGTGACCCAAGGGCCAGAGGCTAAGCCGCTTGTCACTTGGGAACGTTTCCAGTCAGCGATGCGGAAGAATTTTTAGATGACATTTAGTTTTAGTTTTTTTTTATTGTTGTTGGTTTTTATGGGTTATCTTTTTTATTAAGTCTGTAAATATTGTACATTTTATTAAATAAACAAATTCGAAAACTGATCTACGATTTTAGTGCAGAAGAAGCATAATTGAATCTACATCATAATTTCTGTCGCACCCTACGATAACTATTTATTTTTAGAAAACACTTTGCCTTAATAATTTACTGAAATTTTTATCAAATTAATTAGGTAACTGTTGACCAATCAAGAAGTCTTGTTTTAGCGACCCGCCCCGGCTTCGCACGGGTGCATGTATTATACATATAAACCTTCCTCTTGAATCACTCTATCTATTAAAAAAAACCGCATCAAAATCCGTTGCGTAGTTTTAAAGATCTAAGCATATATAGGGACAGACAGAAGAAGCGACTTTGTTTTATACTATGTAGTGATATGGTCACATTACAGCGTTAGTCATAATATAGTTTTTGCAAGTTATGCCTACGAGCAATGGCCAGTGGCCAATGGTCAATCGGTTTTTTGTTACAACATACTATCAGTTACAATATGTACAGGACATCTATCGAGATAAGAGTATTAAAGAATGTATTCAAAATAAATCAGCTTGCATAGGTACAGTCGCGGTCATAAGTGCAGTAGCATACTAAAGTTTAAATTGCTGTGAACATGCGGTACAGGCCATACCTACATCTGTGTGTATAAGTGATGTATTCAAAGTTAAAGTCAAAGTCAAATCATTTATTTAATTAGGTCATTATATGGCACTTTTGATCGTAATAACACAGTGCCTACGTACACCTCAAAATTCGCACGCGACGTCGAAAGGTCGTAAGTTTAACCAAAGTGTCAATCGATTTGCTTTGTAGATTGCTACTCCACTTATGACCGCTACTGTACCTACTTTATTATTAACACCAGGATCTTCTTAATAGCTATGACTCAGTGCGAATAAAAAACAACTCCTATATAGGTAGGTATTTAAAATCTTACTTCTATTATAAATGCGAAAGGTTGTATGGACGGATGTTTGCGACTCAATCACGCCAGAACGGCTGAACGGATTTAGATTGAATTTAGCATAGAGATAAATAAAGTTTGGAATATGACATAAGGCTTAATTTCGGAAAAATATACGGTTCCCATGGGTTAATGTTTTTTTTTTTTTTTTTAAGTTGGTAAAAATCAGGACTGTCAGACTTTTACTGACTAAAAAACCACCCTGTTCCTTCTGTTGTCCTTTACGTTCCGGGGCCACGGTATCCTGTTAAGTCGTCCCGCAACCCCGGCCGCCCGCAACCCCGGCGGGTTAATATGTTGACGTGGAGAAAGTCGAGAGCAGAAGTTGGATTTCTATATTATTAATAGGGAAGCCTAATATGGTGATAAAAAAAATCTTTACATTTAGGTACATAAATCTTTGAACGACATGTTTTATTTTTAATTTATTTTACTTTATCGTG
Source organism: Hoplodrina blanda (assembly GCA_949316365.1). NCBI lineage: Eukaryota > Metazoa > Arthropoda > Insecta > Lepidoptera > Noctuidae > Hoplodrina > Hoplodrina blanda. The sequence continues at coordinate 11,705,589 of OX438592.1, forward strand.
GGCAGAGCAACCAGTTTTACACTAGGTAGTTAATGAACGCGAGGTACATACATGAACATTGATATAAAGTAGCAAAATATAATACTATAATACCTATATTGATTGCATAACTGAGGACTGAGAGATACCACTGCATTTAATTCATTCCGACTTCCAATTGCACTATATTAAAACATGTTTATAACCCTTAAACAACCTATTCCACATTTCCATAATATCTTAATATGTAAGAACAGCCAGATAATAATTACACATGCTAATATCTTTATCAACGAACCGACAGACAACTTTACGGTTCCAATGTTTATTGCCGAGGTAATTGGTATTCGGTATCGGTACCGGTATCGAGGTTGTGGCGCGTCACTAGCCGATAAAGTGAAGTGTCAAACAACGCTGGCTTAATTAAGGCGTTCACTCAATTTGATTAAATATACGTATTATATATGAAGTTTTAATATGTGGGTGGAGTGTGAGATTTTGGTAAAAACACGGTTTGGTTATGGTAAATATGGTAATTACCATATTCATTACGCTCGCTGCACGGAGAGGTTTTATTAGCAGGTACAAGAATAATCATTCTGAGGTAGACTGGAGAGAATGCTTGTAGGCATTTACCAAAATATCCAAAACACAACTTCTTAAAAAAAAACACGTAATTTTAGCGCTGAAAACCGATTCATTTTTAATTTAATTGTTTTTAAATTAATAAATAGTTAGTCAATTGAGTCAATTTATATGAGAATTGCGTTTTGACAGTTCATAAAAAGTACGTTAAATTTACTGGTAGTGTCATCTACCCTAATATTATGATATCAATAAAACTACATGCAAACCAGCCAGGTTTAATTTTCAAAAAAAGAACTTATCTACCATAAATGTTTTTAGCCCCACAAATGAAGATCCAATACATTTACAGTGTTTCAAATATGGAACTAGAGCACTCAACACGTAACAACTGCGTCACAGTTGTTTGTTCAGTACAAACACAACAACACGTGTGTGTATGAAACAAATAGGTATGACACAATTTTTCCGTTTGCTAGTACCGAAAGTGTTTTTTGAAAAATTGTTTTGAATGTTCCAATGTTTGTTTTTTAGGAAAATTCATGTGCGTCTAATTCCTGGTAAGAAAAAATTGTGTAAACAGGTTGGTTTATAATTTTTGTTTCAGTACTAAGAATTCCTCATGACTTTATACTAGTATTATAAAGCTGAGGAGTTTTTTGAGCTACTAAACTCACGACGTAACTTAACGCGAGTAAAACCGCGTGTTATAGCTAGTATATTACAAGAGGGATTTTTCATTTATTATGCTTTACTATAAACTTCCATGATTGGTGAATTCTATTAAATAAATAAACCATGTAATCAACTGTTACCTTATTTATAGACTAAACACGTCATCTCAGTGCAGTGTACAAATCATAGCGACTACTTATCATTAATTAATAATTGATGAATTCTCTATTAGTTCTATATTGAATCTAAAACGATTATTATTCCAGTAATAAAAAACAAAAAAATCCAAGCATTTGAATAAAACATTCCAAATTCAAACACATCAAAACACTAACCAAAGAGTTTCATTTTGGACTCCTCATAAAATTCCAATCATTCCGTCATTTATCGAACTCGGAATACAGACCTCACATGAATCTACATGCCACACCTCACGAATGAGGTAGGTATCCATTTCCACCGGCAACTATCTGTTCAATGAAGTGTAATTACGAATGTTACAAAACACAACCGCTCCAGTTTCCAGAGGCTGTGTGACAGGGTGTGTCTGTGTGAGTGAGCTGGGGTTGTGTGAGTGAGGGGACAGTGACCCGAGCTATCTCGAGATCGCAGCCTCCGACCGGCCAGATGCCGAAAGATGTCAGCCAGGCACGGACTAGAACGGCTACTTGATCTTCTTCTTGATTAATAAAACTTTTTTATAGTTACTGTCGATATTATTTGGCTCCTGTTACATTACTCTCGAAAGATAGTACTTATAAATTATTGCAATTTCGCCATTGTTTAAAAATAAAACTCAGACATTTTAACAAAGATAAGTTTTGTATTCATGTAAATGGAGACATTTAAACCAGAACGTCTTAGCACCTTCGCATTAAATATTAGTAAGATTTGTCATCATTACCAACATTAATTATTTAAAACAAAAATTGACATGTTTGATTTACATACTTTAAGCAATATAATCTACAAAAATCATTTGTGTTATTGGAAAAATCATCACGTGTAATATTTTAATATTTAAGTATTTATTTTTAATTTAAGATGTTAACAGGTGCAGCCGATCATTTCTTAATTCTAAATATTTTAAATATAATTAGTCTTATCATCAAAATCAGTCCAATATAAAATTATGTTATGAATTAATAGAAATTTATTGATTTCTATTTGGAGTAGGTATATGAATATATAAAACAGAGGTCATTGAATAAGTTTAGGTTAGTTGCACAGTTCATTAGCTTTATTATCAAAATGGATAAACTGGATTTCGTAAAAATTAGAAAAACATCCATAGGTCATCGGAGATCAAATTAATTGCATATGGTAAAAAATCGAACAAGGTAAAATGGAATGAATTAGGAAAACAAAAAATAATTTGGCTATGTGATAATGACATACCTACCTTAGTTTGACGCAAAAAAGTTATTCATGCAGTATTTCCAAACATTGTTTTATTTTAATACCTATTGGTTGAGGACTTCACTGAAAATTGCTTAAAAACTAACAAAAGCAGCTTATGTATTTAATCTGTGGTAAGTATGGAAAAATGCCGTACAAATATCAAGTGGAACCACGGAAATATCATTAAAAAGTAATTTCAAATATGGAACAAAAATTCCAGACTCAAAAATTCCAAATTGGAATTCGTCTTCAGTCCGTCTCTGGGTTAACCTTTAGCTCGCGGCTATCGCATATAAAAATAAAAGTAGTTGTGTTAATAACGTATTTTTAGTGCGCGTTTGGTAGGGAGCTACCGCAGGTGCGTTGCCCTGCCCCCGCGCAGCCCAGCGACGCCCCCTGCGCTTGCGCCGCGCAGTTTTTGTTTGTAATTAATTATGTTTTGGCGATGCTGCACGATTGTCTAGGTGATTGGTCGGTTTGGAGGTTGTTCAAGAATTAGTTTTTGATTGATAGTGAGATTAAAAAGAAATGCTTTATTACATTTGTTGCCGTAGAACTTAATTAGATTTGTTAAATGGTTATTTAATTAAATGTTGGCATAAAATAAATCATTTTTGTTATGCTCAATATTCATTAGGTACCGGAATACAAGTATTTATATACACGTCTTTTGTAAATTATATCCATCGTGTTTTTATAATTAAAATACTACGATATTGACAATTAATTTTAGTTTTTAAACATCTGAGGTACCTATTTTTAAATTACATAGGCAAAGGAAAGCTTTGTATACTTTCCAAAGCAATTCCAGGAAATCCAAATTACACGAACATAAATATTGATGCGTCATAAATAATAATATTTTTTAATTAAAATCTTTTATTAGTGTCATTATCGGTTGTCGTTAAGACATGGGTAGTAAATTAGTTCAGTGTTAAGGCACAAGATGTCGCTACCGGAGGCACGTCTCAAGCGCGCAGGATGGCAGATATTCATCAGACGAGGACGGACGCCTTCCGGCCTGCGCGTGAGTGTCTTATTAGCTTGGCTTAGAAGTTGCCGTCTACGGAATATGTTGACGCCATGATCTGCGCGGATATCTGCTGTGTTTGCATGCGGTGGAGACAGGGTTGAATAATGATTCTCTTTTTGATTTTTACTTATGTTTTGGAATTATGTATGAAGTAGAAAAAGACGAGTCAGGCGACTTCCAAAGGATTGAGAAGATAGATAAATATTTTTTTCTCATCTTAACGGATTTTATTTATTTCATTTAGGGTACTACTCAGCAGGCGTAGTATAAACTTTAAGGATATATTTTTAATAAATTTAGCCCTAAAAAGTCGAGAGCATTGAACCCAGTGTTATTTTAGAGACTAGAAATAAACAGAAAAAATAATAGGTCAATAAATTATGCTCTAAAGGAGGAGTTGAGTCTTACCAATCTTTAATAATTCTACGAACATCCATCCATGCGAATAATTTAGATAAGTAGGCCATTTTCCCGTGAATTAGAAACAATCAAGTAAAGTATTCGGTATGCAAGCTAAAATATTAATCTTTTTTTTTACATTGTTAATATTAATTTTTATTGTATGCATGTTTTTTTTCGATAAAGAGCGTGTTTGATTAGAATTGACCACTAAACACACTCGCAACAAGGTTTTAAAGTTACAAACTATGTCTGTATACCAAATAGATAAGTCGATTGTACCAATTCCTTACAAATATCTTCGGTAATAAGTCCCCACATAAGTTCTACACTTTTCAACGGGTATTTAATTAAAAACAGGAATTCAGTTCGAGATGTTGATGCCACTGAATTCGAGTCGTAAAAGCCTTCTGTAATCAAAGTTATGATAAAATTATGATAAGACATCCACTTAGTACCTCGGGAATCGTAGATTTTTTCTCGTTATCAACATCCGATAGGCTGATAGTAGCCGATGATTTTTCACTTTGAAATCAGTATGGAGATTACGTTAATTGAATTTCTAATTTTAATTGATAATGAATGCATTAAGTTTGTTTATATTCAGTACATGCGTGTCTTTAGAGGAACTACTGGTTTTTTTTATTTTGTTTTACTGTTTTGGATTTCTCAGCAGCCGGAATTTGGTTGTATGACACCTCCGCGCCTCGAAAAGAACGTAAAACTGTTCGTCCCAGCTTTCATTCGTAGATCTTTGATACGCGGACACGGACAGTCAGAAGCCCGAAAGTCTGACCACCAGTCTTGCCAAAGGGCATCGTGTTGCCCAGTAACTGGGTAGTGGAGGACAGATAGGCGGTTGCTCCATGTAAAATACTGGTATTCACCGACCCCGTGATGGTTAAGAGGCTAGGCAGATGATGAATCCGGCTAAACGGATGGAAGCCGACTCCATGATAGTTAAGAAAAGGCTAGGCAGATGATGAATTTGTGATTTGACTGCAGATTACCCTACAAAAGACTATGAAGCGTCTTGGAACCAAGAACCAACGTCAAATTTCCGTCACGGCGGCGAATCTCAATGGAGACAAGTACGCAGAGATATTATTGTGTACAAGTGTGTGGGAACTCTAAGTTCTTCTAAGTTTATCTTAGACATTACTGACATCAATCCGTGCCTCGGAAAGCACGTTAAGCCGTTGGTCCCGGCTGTCATACGTGGATCTTTGATAGTCGTTATGAGTCGTCAGAAGCCCGAAAGTCTGACAAGCAGTCTGACCAAGGGGTATCGTATTACCTAGTTACTGGGTTGTGGAGGTCAGATAGGCAGTCGCTCCATGTAAAATACTGGTACTCAGCTGCATCCGGTTAGACTGGTAGCCAACCCCAACATAGTTGGGAAAAGGCTAGGCAGATGATGAAGTGTGTGGGCACTCCCTGTTCCCTCACTCTCATAGTCCGATGGGATTTCAATCCAACACTCCCGGGGAGAAATCATGCATATCTTTACCAAGAAACTCTAAAAAAACTCTATTGCTCTAAATACGCAACGTTCAAAAGCGATCTGCAACTTCCTCTTATGAAGTACCTACAAGTATAAATATATACAGTATGTTAACTAACAGAGGGCGTTCCCGTTAAACCGCAATAGTATAGCATCCATACATGCTAAAAAAAATAGTACCATTTGAAAACAAAATGTTTTTATTTTTTTTCAATATTAAAATATTGACTAAAAATGTTAAACTAACACGTAAAAGAAACACTTTATGTAGATTAACAAGTTTAATGGAACGCCCTCTGTTATTTAACATACTGTAGAGTGTTTCTTTTACGTGTTAGTTTAACATTTTTAGTCAATATTTTAATATTGAAAAAAAATAAAAACATTTTGTTTTCAAATGGTACTATTTTTTTTAGCATGTATGGATGCTATGCTATTGCGGTTTAACGGGAACGCCCTCTGTTAGTTAACATACTGTATATGTATGTGTATAAATATAATTGCTACGTTCCAATATATAATTGTAGCAGCGATACCAGTAGCAGGTGCTGAGGAAATGCCTAATTTTATGGCCATCGTAGTAACTTAACTACTTTCAATGATTGCTACTGATGGTAGGGCTACCAGAATACGACTTTTCCTAATAAAAAATTATATATTTTTTTAAATAGGACCTAAGTGTAAGGAAGAGCGCGCTGACTGAAAGTTTTCGATTTTAGAATAAGATTATACAGGTTTGTTTTTAAAACACCAGCAACCTGAAAAGGGGTCATTGTAGTCATCATTATGAACAACTTTTTCTATGGGACCAACCCTGAAATCATTATAAAAAAAATCTGCTGTTCCCTACAAAAATGCTATACAACACAATCATAATGTATGAAACATTTTTTTTTTTCATTATTTCAAGGTTGGTCCCATAGAAAAAGTAATTTAACACGACATGTATTAATATATTTTTTTTGTGTCTCTCGAAAATCGATTGAATTTTCCTTGTATTTATCATACATTGCAGACCTATTGTTTTAAAAATTAAATCAGACCGTACATTACAGTATCAAAAAATACTTTTCAAACGAACGGGTACACCTATCTACTAAAAAATAGCTTGAAGTTTCAACCCTAAACAGCCGGGACCTTCAGTATAATAAACATTATATAAATTAGCTCAGCGGATGCGTTAGTTTGCTATAACACCTATAGGGCTATAATTTATATTAATGCTGCGCCGTTGTATACGTAGCCGCTAAGTGTTAATAACTATTTGATACAATCTTTTAAATTATTGTTTTGATACTGATATGAGTTTGTATAACAAATCTTAAAACTATCAATAAATTTAATGGGGTAAAATAAAAAATAAAAGTTCTGTTTAAATATGCACTCTAAAATACACACATCAAAAGTGTCTAGGGATCAACATCCCTAATCAATGTTAGGGATGTTGATCCCTAGACACTTGATGTGTATATTTTTATTTATTAAAAGCAATTGAAAAAAAAAAAAGAAAAAATAACATGTATTAATTAATGAACATAAAAAAAAGTCAAAGAGTAAATAACCTAGTTTTCCAGGAATTTATCAGAAACAATTAATTCTTAACTAGTTTTTTTTCCAATCACTGGTCAAGTTATCCAAGACCACTTAACAGCTATCAATATACCAACAAATTACGGAAAGCCACAATAATTATTCATGCAAGCCGTCACGCAATATTTATCATACCTCTAATTATATCTGGAATTAAGATAAATAATGCAAATCTATTGCAATGCTCATAAATCTGCGCTTTCTTCAAGTAAAGTGGAGTTATAAGGTTGTTAGTTGCATAAAACAGTTCCGTCTTAGTGCAACATAGAAGTTGTGTTGCATTTTATATAATGCAGGTCAGTTTATTCATGAGTTGTATTTTTTTTTATTACAAGTTGCACCACAAAATTGTTGTTTAATTTTAATTAATTGTACGACAGTCTAAAATATTAGGTACATTATTTTGGTGCAATCGACCCCGTGATCCCTATTTTTAATGGCACACATACGTTATAATTGAGTGCTATATCAGCGAAAGAGTTTTAAGAATCAGATCAGCTGCCCTACCATGAACTCTTATCAAAATCCATGAACTCTTATCCAAAAACTGAACTGTTCTTCAAATACGTCAATATAACGCATAAATTGATGCGTTATATTGACTTATTTGAAGAACAATTCAGTTTTTTGGATCGCAATAAGAGTTCATGGTAGGGCAGCAGTAGTTCCATAGATTAGCGTATTCAAACAAAATAACATACAAACTCTTTAGCGTTATATAAAACAGTTAGGCTAAGGCAGAGTGAGGTGGGTTATTTTTGTTTAAGTAATTATGGAATTACCTAAACAGACCAAACTCGGTGACTTTGAAAAATCTGGGGAAATCCATAGATTTGACCACATAATCCAGTACCTACTTACTTACCTATTTCTTTTTCATATTTTTTTATTTTGATAAAAAAAGAGGGGGTAGGGGTTTAAAGTAAAAAACCATTGCCTGCGGCTTTATGAAACAACTTGCCTCACGTTATAACTTTACTTTATTTTATTTTCCCTGGAAACGTCCCCCAAGATTTTATTTCGCGCCATTCATAACATTTTTGCTTATCATTACTTCCAGCTATTCAGAGTTACGCCAACAAGATAAACGTTCCTCATACCACTCTTGCGCACGCCAGACATCCAGATTGTACTGTAACCTACACATTAATAGTTCCATTCATTGCCAGGTGAAAGTCCTATTATTTACTGGCAACACTAATGTATTTAGCGACAAAGAAACTATTGCAATTTTATTGAGAACCCAAGTATTCCCGTGCTGTCCGTTTTGTTAGACCTGAATTATGTAGATAGTTTCTGAGCTAGAGGCTGTGTTTGTGGACCTTATGTGGTTGTGATAAGGTTGGTTTTAGTAAGAGGTGTAATAGTGAGAAGGATGTTGTGAGGCGAGGTTTCAATGCAAGCGAGTGGCGGTGGTAGGAGACTAGACGTGATTGTTTGTTAATAAAATGCATAAATGAGTTGAGACTTATGGAAAGAAGAATTTATGCTTCAAGTAGCTCCATAGTTTATTAAGGCCGCGATTATACCAAACAAAAAATTCGAAATGTTTGTCAAATCAAAATAAGACCGACTACTCATTGTGGGACTGACCTTTAGCAAACGTTACGCATGATGTGAACGCAGCCTAAACCTGGGCGCACACGGGCCACCAACCACAACTATAAATCGCCGCCATCGACGTATTTCCTATAGTTTTCATACATTTTATATGAACTCGCCGCACTAGGCTGGCGTTGACGCTTCTAGCTTCAGATGACAGCGTTTTTGGCTGCCGCGTGTTGCCCATTTGCCACCAGCGTTACGGTTAAAAAGTCAGATTTTGTTACTTCCTTAACGCGGCCTGCGGTAGATATCAACTGGCAGATATCGTCACGTAAGCAAAAAGCGCTATGCCCCCTCCAGATAACCTTCCCTTTCCTTCTTTCTGTCTTTTACCCATATTTTCGCTCACACCCGGACCTCGTATCAAATGTACGATAGCCAATAAACCTACTCGTTTAATTGTGTACAGCGGGTATGTGTGAACTGCTAGCAACACTATACTACGTACTCTCTACACGGCAATGTTACCAACATGACGTTAATACCGCCGGCAAAACGACAGTCTGCTGGTAAAGTTAAGCACACGCCGCTTTTGACAAATAGTTTTTAAGGCAAAGTTATGGCAATGCTAATTGATATTAATACTGTCGTCAAAATTATAGTATGAGGCTGTGCGTTTTAGGATAAGATTTATGTATTTTTACTTTTAAGAGAAGAGAAAATTATTTGTTTTATTATCTTTGTACTTTATACATAGGTAAGGTATATCTACATATTGTTGAATACATATAAAAAGTAGATTTGACTAATGGTTTATCAATAAGTAACTATTTATCACACTTCTAAAAATAACTTAAAACAACTAAAAGTTTAGTTACATAAAGATTTATACGTGCTTTATAATTTACGAAGGAAATGTTGCCACCTACTAAATAATACAGACCTTAGTCAGGCTTAACACAAAGTTCTTAGTAATTAATATTAAGTTTCAGGTAACCAAGTCACTTTAGCAACCCATATCCTATAGTCCAGTATTTCTGGTTTTCATACCTATCCTGTAATATTCTTGCACCAGCAGGGGTTAGTCCTTGGATGCACTTGCATAGTACATACAGGGATAATTGTCGGTTAGTGTCATTTAAAGTTACCTAAGGGGCCTCTGCGAGGTGGCTTCGGCCCCTCGTACGCCTTCTAAATTATAGATATATTAAGCCACAATTAATTATGCCAAATGTGTTCTTAGCAATACCAGTTCAAAGTACATTCAAAAGTTATGCTTAGAATACATAAAATTAATCAGCTTTAAATATCCAAAATCGCTAGAATTATTTTGAAAAATGATAGAATTTTTGACGTGGATACGATTAGGCAGAGCTAAATCCAATTTAAATGTTTCTAACTAAACTCTAGCCTGGAGATTCTAAACACAATCTCAGCAGAAGCCTTACTTAAAATTCAAAAGCGGTTTTGCATAAATCTGTTACAATAATTAATACCAATATATTGTAAAATTAATTGGCTGCTGATAATATGTAAATGGACGCGGTACTTTGTTCTCTAATCTACATAAACATATGATAATAGAGCCTCCGTATTGGAACTATGTATTTTATATTATTATTATTTAAATACATTTGGTTGTGGGAAGAAGTTTTTGGGTGTGATAAATAATAGAAAAATATAATTTTGCAAAGTAGGTATTCAACATTTGTTGAAGAATAATGTAAACGAATTATGAAATCACAATACGTGTACAGTTCGATATCAAGGACTAGATTAAAAGTACGCCTTTACAAATAAAAAAATCCCATCCAATTCGGTTGAGAAATCAAAGATAACAAAGAAGAAAAAATTACATAAGTACAGGTCAAATTTAGATCTTCATCTTATTTTTTTGGAAGTGGGTTAAAAAGTGGACAGGCAAACTTCCGTCCCTTAATTTCTGAATTGTTTTTATAATTAATTATATCTAAGTAACTTACAGACAAAAACTTCTTGTTAACTGCTATTAATTACCTGTAATAAAAATTTAAAAAATGTTAGTCACAAATATACAACAAAAAAATTAATAAGTACACAACCGAACGTAATAAAACGATCAAAACTGAATTTATCAAGAGAGAGTAACAATTAAAGTTTTATATGCGAAAAATTCAAATAAAACAGCATTGATATAATTTCATACGTCTTTTTAAATCAAACATTAAATGTTTAAATTCGTTTATCTGGATCGTGCACTTTCGAAAACATTTTGAGTGCACTTTCTAGAACATTTATAATATGTCATACGTTTCTTTTTCCGTCACGATGCGCGTGTTAACTGTGTAATTGTATAAATTAGTAATTAGTTCAAACGCCTTCTTTGGAACACGACAATGTATGCGCCCTGAAAGTTTTTGAAAAATCATTAGATCTCACAGAGCCAGTAGATCTTGGCTCTAATCAAGTTGGCCAACCCTGGTCTATCTCACACATGCGCAGTCAATTCAGAATATCACTATCAATTCCAAAAAAAAAACAAGTGACACAATGTATGATACGGAAGAGTTGTATTTACATTGCATAATAAATATAAGCTTTAATTACTTAATGCAATTTAAATCTATATTTTTTAACATATTATTTGCATCATGTGTAAAAAATTACCTAAGTATTAGCAATTCAGACACAATAAACTTGCAGCCAGTAATTACTTATTCAAAACAAATAAAAAGAAATTACCCACACTCATTTTTTTTCAACATGTCAAGTCCGTGAGTCCATTCAGTTGTTTTTGGCCTGAGGCTACAACTACGAACAACAGTTGCAGTCGCTCATTGTTAAAAACAATTCATTGTGTCGAAAGTCGCGACACGGCAGTGAGTGGCGGCAATTAGGTGATTACAGTATTATTGTTAAGGCGAGGACACATTGAAGAGAAATTATTAAGTTGTAGGAGTAGGGTTGGTAGGCGTCCGGATATAGCCGGTCATAGTCGGGTTTTTGGAATGCGTGTCCGGCTTGTCCGCGCGGCTGTTCTTAGGCTTATATAATTAATTAATTAGAACTTGAGTTAATTTTATGATGAAGTATCGAAAAAATTTAATAACACAAATTGTTGATGGCAATAATGATTTCATTTCAAATATCAGTCATAATTCCGGCTTTTTGTATTCAATTCTGCCGAAAAGTCGGCTGGAGGTTCGGCTTTCCAGATATAGGATATAGCAACCCTATGTAGGAGTACCTGTCGTGTGAGGTCCAATTAAAAATTGATAAGTTTTCAATGCTTCCGTCATGAAACCTATGATAGTAATCGTAAGATTCATTTTCCGGCACGAAGTAAAGCTATTTATACATATTTATATATGCGATAAAGTCTCCAATCCCCATATCCGAAGGGATAACTGGGCAAAATAACGGCGCTTATTTGGTATTGAAGGTCTTCATCTACAGGACCAAATATACTAGTTGTTTTTTAAACTGCATTACGAAACTAGCAAGCTATCTAAATGCATTGCTGATGCGGATTTTAATCAGTGGTCAAGTCGTTAAAAGCATCAAAATTAAGACTATTTCCTAATTAAATAAAACATGCCTAATACCATTTAAAATTAATTAAAATAAATGCCTGGCGTTCAATGTTCCATAAAAGAACATGCAACATTCAGATTTATCATTGTTTATCTTAAATCTTAATGCAAATCTCGATGGAACATAATTAATAAATATTAAGTTAATTAATTTTCTCGAATGTTAATTGTATTTACTTTGAATTAGTTGGACATTCTTTAGTAAACATTTAACAAGATTAATTATCTTTTTATGGCGTCATAATTTTAATAACAAATTATAAATTTTATAAAACAGGCCTACCTGTTTCATAAAATTAATACTTAATAATATAAACAGATCACACAAATATGACATAAAATTTCCTTAAAACTAAAACGCCTAACAAAATAACCTAGGCGTTCAACTAATTCTCCTAGCGAGACAATGGTGTGCACACAGCTTTAGTTCAGCAAAAACACTAGATAATAATATAAGAGGCACACGTACGGACAGTAGGAATGATTATCACTAATGATAGTGATTTAAGAGAGAGGACTACTGGAACAGGGTTAACTAAAATAACACCTGCTGCACAATGTGGGTTAATTACATTAGATATTTTGACATTCAACTGTGACTATATTTTTATTGTTGAATTTACATAAAAATCATTTGCCGTGTATTAGTGTCGTAATAATTCGAAAATGGCTCGACCGATTTGAATTTTTTTTTGTGTTGTTTGTCTCAAACTATGTTGGTTGGTGGAAAACAAATAAATAAGAAAAAAAAAATTTAGGTCGTATAAAGTTCACCGGGTCATCTACTAAGCGATAAAAATTGAACTAAGGTCAATCAGAACACATTACTAAATCTATCTCGAAAATAATCATTGAACTTTGAGTTTAAATGGTCAAAATAAAAATAAGCGAGATACAACACTATTTACGAAGTAATGCAATAAAGGCGCGACCACACTGGCGCGTTGGCGGGGCGGCTCGTTACCGCGGATTAGTCGCGCCTCATCGCGACATTTGAGCGCGCGTGAATCACATTTATTGTGACAACAGAATGTTACTTCACGTTTGACTTTAATATCCGCTTGCTTCAGATAAGTTTCTGATGTCTACTAAAATTACGCGATAAAGATCTTTATGTTTATTGTTTTCATATTACTTACAGGTATAATTTTCAAATTTTCAGATCATAAATTGTTATGTGAGGTAGCACTCCGTTGTAAATAATATACGTTCTTTATTCAATTATTTCGTAAAGTTCCAGTTTGGTTATTCATATTGTAATCAGATACCTACCTGAAGTCAGAATAGTCAATGACACAGAGTAACTAATTCCCCTTCTTCTTTAAAACAAAAGTTTCTTAAAGCAAAAGCACATAATAGGGTTCCCTATTGCGATTTCTAACGTTATAATGAGCTACGATTTGATAAACATGTGTACCCTCAAATCCATCAGCTACGGCTCTTCGAACAAATCGCCTATAAGGGCTTTAGTGGACACGGGCGGTTGTCACGCGTGCGCTGAACGTAATCACGCGGAACCAACGAGATGTGACCGCGGAAAACGAAAATTAAGCTTTATTGTTAGTATTAATAGCACCTATTTTCTTTCATTTGTAGATTTTTATCTCATAGTCTTTAGACGACCTATTCTCTCGAATTATGTAAAAAAAGTTGAACTAAAATAAAATAAAAAATACATTTTACAATAGTACGTAGTCTACGCGCTTTTGTGAAAAGTTTTATCGAGTTATAATGCATTTATGGACAAACAAGAAGAAAGGCGTTGCGTTTTCATGTACAGAAGAAGAATGTGGCATCCTATCATACTATTAGACACACATTTTTACTTCAATCGTTAATCTTATTACTGCAACTTTAGAATATTATATTTGCAGCACTAACCCTCGTAAGGGGTAAATCATGCATGATATATCGATTCAACTACATCAGAATTGATGTGCCACGGACCGCGGTAAAAGAGCAATTTCGAACAAATCGTTGAAGACCGTCCGTCGACGATCGCGATCGTTCGTCGCGCGTGCGGGACCTGTCATAATCATGCGTGTCTGATGCGCTTTGATCGCGTTTAACAAAAATCACCTTTATGTGCCGTGAACTTAGCGTCGTGTCGTAAATCATTTTTAATATACGGAAGTTGGAATCTATGTTATGCATTTTTGTTTCCAATGATAAATAAAATTGTAGTTAGTTGGAGTGACAAACAATTAAGGGTCAGCGCTAATATACTCGATCTGTTTTAGTTTAATTTAATTAAAAACTCTGTCTTTTTGTCTATCTGTGTGTCTCTTCCGCTTTTACGACTAAACGTCCGAACCGATTTCGGTACGGAGTACCTAAGTTTGAATCCCAAAAAAGGATATAGGCTACTTTTTATTTAGCGACTTCGTCTGCGTCCGCAATAACTGACATTTAGGCAGACGAAGTCGCGGGCAAAAGCTAGTAGTAGTTTATAAGTTTAACACCCTGCCTAGGAGCAGAAATTTCTCAGGAAAGTCCGGTAAAGCAGCAGACAACATTCTTGGTCGACCTGCGAGACACCAATTCGGGTAAGATGCATCATTTCGGGTATCCAATTAAATGAAAAACCTAGTACCTCCTTACGACTCTAAGGCCGTTTGTCCACCGCCGCCGTCACCGGACCGTCACCGAGAACGAGATGATTTCGGGCCGAGTTTAAGATGACGTGACGGCGATCGTTTGTCCACCGCGCCGATATATCGGGGGCTCAGTCGTATTTTGTATTGCCGTTGCCGGCACAGGTCATGCCGATCTACTCGAAACTCGGCGGCCGGGATGACGGTGCTCGGGTGACGGACTTGCGGTGGACACGCGGCTATAGTAGTCTATGTATCAGTACTTCGGCGCCGTCATCTCGTTCTCGTTGACGTTCCGGTGACGGCGGCGGTGGACAAACGGCCTTATTCGACACTTACTCGACTCATCCCTCGACAAGTCAAAAGAAAGATGCGTAAAACTGTATAATAATCTTCTTCGGAGAAAAAGATAAAAACGTACTTAATAAAACGTGTTTTTAATTTTTTTATGTTTTAATTTCAAAAGTGAATCTTTATGGCGCTTCTGCATTGAGTTTAACTGTTAGCCTTTTTACGAAATCATGCAAACCGTTACTCGATAATGTATAAAAATAAAAAATATTTATCGTAGCTGTAAATGCGATGTCGTCAAGTATAAGAATGTTTATTTTTAACTTTTTGCTTGCAGTGTAAAAATAAATGGCCAAATTTCTCGTCAAATTTTATTTTACTTACATACAATCATAGTGGTCGCAAAGCACCACTGCTAAGCATGAGGTCTTGAGTTCGATTCCCAGGACGGACAAAGTTTTATTGGATTTTTTAATCAGGAATTTCTCAGTAGCACCCTTGGAGTTTGGATTTGTGCACGGTTGATGGCAATAGACTCGCCTCCTATTACACGGGACTAAACATAACTGGCGAAATATAGGTGTAGGTACTAATGGGTACATCGCTGCCTAATGCTTCGGGTATTACAGGCGTGATGTTATGTGTGTATGAACATAATATATATAATAATTTGTTTAGTAGGTATACAATAAGAAGCATTCTATTTTATTTGTCGGCACTTGTGACAAAACTCTAATGAGCTGAAATAAGAAAAATTACTACTTTATCTGTTGTTTATGAAACGTTAATTAATATGTTTGTGTAATCGACTGATTCAAACACTTAGCTCGTTAAGTAATATTTGAATATAGACTTTGATATTATAGTTTTTTTTTTTAAGTCCAGGCTATATTTAGGACAGGCTGAAATTATTACGTTTTGTGGGTAGGGGTATGGGAAATACTAAGATGTATTTATTTTTTAAAACAATTACTCGCTACCCTGCGACTTCGTCTGTTCCAGCCGTTATAAGTTCTGCAACTCGTGCGCAGTGTTATATTCAACTTAATTGGCGCGATACTCACAAGTATCACTCATTTACAAGAAGTGTTATATTTTATTTTCATATTTAAATTTTATTTTTGTTATATTTTTATTTTCTAATTTTTAATTTTAGTTATACCCAATGTTGCTGTGCCCTAACAGGGTCCATACTGTACCTTAGCTTTAAGCCTTATATAACATCTATTACACACATTATGGTATGCAAATAAATGAATATGAATATGAAGTATTAATAAACCCCCACTTACCATTAACACTTTACACACATCAAAGGTTCGTTATTGATTAACAGCAGGTAGCGAGGTGTTAAGAGATTTCTAGATATCGATGTAATTTATTGAGTGAAGAACGGGAAATTTATGACAACATTTTATGAGCTACAACTCGCCTAGGTCGCCTAGGACTGCCTCGTTGGTCTTGGGCTCGATTCCCAGTAGTTATTGGGTTTTCCATCAGGAATTTCTCAGTAGCAGCCTCGGAGTCTGGATATGCGCCCGGCTGATGGCAATAGGTTCGCACCCTATTACATGGGACTTAAACATAACTGGCAAAATGTTGGTGTACCTACTAATGAGTAAACCTCTGCCTAACCCTTCGGGGATTACAGGCGTGATATTATGTTAACTCGCCTAGGTTTCTACGTGAATGGAACAAGAAAATAAGGAACAAAGTTTGATAAATAAATGTAGGAAAAAAAACTAAAAAGTAAAGATGCGCCCATGTCCACACTCTTATCTTCTGAGAACATTTAAAGAAGACAGCAATAAAAGAAACGAAAGACACAGAAAGGTTGCGCGGGCGCTGAGCTCAGTTCACAGTTTATTTGTATCGTAAAAGCTTAAAGAGACATCCCTACTGGTGTCCCCACGAACTTACTCACGAATAAAAAAAAAAGAATATTTTTTTACAACCTTGGTAGTGCTGGCGTAAGAATTCGCAAATCGAGTCACAAATAGTGCAGCTACAGCAACGAACATCGATTTCTCTCGTATCGATTACTATCGATACACATATCCGACTTTATTACTAGAAATCGATTAAAGGGGTCAATATTACTTGAAACAGTTTAGTACATCGTAAAATAATTTTGCGCACACCATAGTTAATTGCTTGTAAACTCTGCTACGTTAGTGTCCACTCTCCAATTTAATACGTCCGCAATTGTAAACTTCATTTGTGTTAACATTCTATAAAACTTTATGGTAACACTGTAGCCATTAAAACAAACATGTACTGTCGTATAAAACTTAACGGTTCGCGTGTCAAGAGAATACGGAACAATCTCTATAGTTAAATTAGATTTACGTCAACGACACATCGCATGGTGTTACGATTACACGAGTTACATAATACGACACTAGAAATAATCGTAAGTGAGTAAACAAAGCACTTCTCTATGCATTAATAAAGCTATACTCAAGTGACGGCCGCAATAACATGTCGAATTTACGACAACCGTTAGGGCTTGACATAAAAGTCGATATAAAGGCGTTTTTATCGATACCCGCAATCCGCGGCTCGTTACCGACTCGATAATTTCTTCATTTTCATAAAATAAGTATCGGGTTATATCGAGCGAGTCCAAGTTCGAACCAGTTTGTTTTTATTATTGCGTAATACTTGTCAGACGTTTTTTGGGTAATTAACTAAAATTAGCGTCAATTTTTTAAGAGTCACTTTCGTATTAACAAATCGATTAGTGATGTAACGTTAATGTATTCGATGTCAAAGCTATACTTCATTTAGTAACGATTGAAGAGGCATAAGAATGCCTTAATTTATTTTGAACGATTGCCATTAATGTCGCAAATATTACACGTTACATTTGAACTAATTTGATGGAATATGTTGCGGCAAATATTTATTTTACTTATAACTTTTCTATGATTTTGATGATAATAATATCAGGCTTTTCTTATATAATACTAGCGACCCGCCCCGGCTTCGCACAGGTGCATGTATTATACATATAAACCTTCCTCTTGAATCACTTTATCTATTAAAAAAACCGCATCAAAATCCGTTGCGTAGTTTTAAAGATCTAAGCATATATAGGGACAGACAGAAGATGCGACTTTGTTTTATACTATGTAGTGATGAGTTTGATCTTGACTCTAGTCTAGGTCAGAAATGAAATAGACAAAGCTCACTCCATTAGTGAGCTTATCCAGAAGAAGCCTGTTCACTCTAATTTTAACCTCGTAAGGCCCAAACTAAATTTAAGTCGATATAAATTAGGACCCAATGTACTAAAAATAGGTGCAAGTAGTTGCGGCCCAGAACTTTGATTTGGTTAAAAAGTGTTTAAATAGAATGCATTTGTTGACTTGATTAATCTTAGGTGGTATTTCTACCTAATACCCAATACTTAATACCTTCCTATACCCCTTACCACTTCATGAAAAAAAAATGTTAAAATCATTTTTTTTCTATATTGGGTCACCGGGCTAAAAAAAGGGTTTAAATAATTATCATGTCATAACTTTAGGTCGCTGGGCCGTAATTTAATTATTTTGAAAACTATCTTGGGCCGGAGTTTCTAGTTTTTTGTTGTCCTTATGTTAGGCCGTTGGGCCTTACGAGGTTAAAGAGATTAGAGACAAATGCTTCGAAAATACAGACGCAGGCAGAGAGTTTCACTCTTTTGCTGTGCGCACTATAAAAGACATTTAAAATTAGCCTTTTATTGTCTCAATGCAGGGCATAGGCATGAGTATTCATTACCACGCTTGCTCAAGGCGAATTGGTCGATTGTCAAATTTTATTATAAATTCAGGTTTCCTAAAGATGGTTTGCTTTACCGACGTATGTGTCCAAGATAAACTTATAAGTACTGTATACATACATACATAACATCACGCCTGTTATCCCCGAAGGGTTAGGCAGAGGTGTACCTAGTACACCCACATTTCGCCAGTTATGTTTAAGTCCCATGTAATAGGGGGCGAGCCTAAGTACCTACTGTATATTATTGTGAAATTGAAAAATTCGCATTGGTACGAGTACTTGCTCGTGCCTGGTTGGGAATAAAGTTATTTATGAAAAAAAAAAATTATAATCACTACATAGTACAAAACAAAAGTCGCTTCCCGCTGTCTGTCCCTATGTATGCTTAGATCTTTAAAACTAGGCAATGGATTTTGATGCAGTTTTTTTAATAGATAGAGTGATTCAAGAGGAAGGTTTATGTACCTACATTGCACCCGTGCGAAGCCGGGACGGGTGGCTAGTTAATACTAATAAAAGAACAGAATGTATTATTTTCGCAGCGAATGTTTTTTTAAGTAGGTAACTTATTTCAAGATTAATCTTTTTCATTTTCGCACTTTCACCGGATGTAAGTAAAATATAATTGCTTTAGTTTTGATTAACAAATTACATAAACCTATTTTGGAATAATGGTCCATTACACAAAAGTGCTATTACATTTACTAATTAAGGCTAGTAATTCGATCGAATGATACTGTAATTTTGCTATTTAATCGATTGTTATATTGGTACCGGTAGCCACTCTAACATCAGGTGAAAGTCTCGATTGCAGAGCACTATTATTTTGATGTAATTGTGAAATGTGATACTTATTATTTTTAAAGTTAGAAAAAAAGGTACCAATTTAATATTGACAGTAAAAGGCGACACGTTGAAATACTGACTCAAAAGAAATCAGTTTAAAATAAATAAAATAAAATAAAATCATCTTTACTTCGAATAAGCAACATACATTTCTGTTAGTAAACAAAAAGATAACTTATACCTATGTTGGTAAACTAAAATGAGTTGATTAAATTAGACTAAAATTAGTTTAAAATAAAATGAGTTGAAATTTGGCAACGAATACCATTTTTTTTATTAAATCTTTTATACAACGTAACATTTAAGATTAAGGTTTTAAAATTTTTAAAATTCATGAGCACATTCACCCCCTGAAAGATTTACAACGAACTAAAATTCACGGTGTATACCTTTGCGACTGTCTATTTGCGGTAATTTGTTCTCGTTGCTCTTAAAGTTATATGGCTAGCCTGTCTATGTATTTATGCGATTTCAGTTTCAAGAAGAACTTACAAGAGAAACAAAAGAAAATCTTAATAGTTAATGAAGGTACAACATCGGGGAGAATGACTTATTAAACTAGTTATTACTTACAATTATAAGGTCATACAAGCTTTACAAAACTGTTTCTGCTAAATATTTTTTTTAGTTAAACTTTAAAGGCATTTATAGATTTTAACATTTTTGTATCATTCGGTAAACTATTATGTAATTTGGCTCCCTCAAATCTTATACCTATTATATTTACCATAATTCGATTTTAAACTTGTAACCTTCATGTTACGCAATGAATTGCTTTGAATTCTCACAGATTTAGTTTAATTAAACGACCAAAAATGTCATAGGTATTTCATAAAATTCACAGAAACGGATTCAAGCCATTATAAATTTCCAAATAAATACATAAAAACTCGTCATTTCCTAATGACTCGATACACGACCTTTACATAAACAAATATAACGATACATCACAAAATATTCTCTCCTAATATAATGCAAGTTTGTAAAGACTGTTTGTTTGTTGCAAAATTACTCATAAACGGTCAAACGAATTTGGATGAAACTTTGCATAGGGATAGACCGTTTCCTTATTTTTTCGTGGCGGAAATCCCCTTAGGTGCCCCCCATCTGGGGATAACGGAGGGTTATTTCGTACTCATACTGACTAAAGCCCGGTATTCGCATTACGCATGATCCGCGCCCCCTACTGGTATTGAACCGCCATTGGCGAGCCCGGATTAACATATAGGATCCTTTTTATACGTCCACGGGATCATCATCATCTGCCTAGCCTTTTCCCAACTATGTTGGGGTCGGCTTCCAGTCTAACTGGATGCAGCTACCAGTATTTTACATAGAGCGACTGCCTATCTGACCTCCACAACCCAGTAACTGGGTAATACGATACCCCTAGGTAAGACTGGTCGTCAGACTTTCGGGCGTCCACGGGATTATTTAAGTTATACACACGGGTGAAGCCAGGGTAAAAATTAGTATGACATAAATGATGCTAACAAGAACTAGAGATTACCGAAGATAGTTACTATGTTGTTATGTAGCGGGACTGGTATGCAGGTGAGGCAAACTTGTGAGTTAGGAACGGAATAAACATAATAATAAATTATTATGAAACCGCTTTTCCTTTCTACAGTGATTGGCTTTGGCGCCATTTGTATAACTAAGTTCCTGCAGTGCAGGGTTTCTCAATCTATGGTCCAAAGACTCCTAAGGGGTTCGTGTAATGAACGCCAGGGTTCTTTGATGTGCCTACCTAACATAACACCGCGCCTGCAATCTCCGAAGGGATAGGTAAGTAGTACACCGACATTTCGCCAGTTATGTTTTAAGTCCCATGTAATAAGTTTTTATTTCGTAAATTGTCGGTTGGCTCTCTGAAATTCTGAGACTCCAGACTCTGAGGGTCCATGACTACAAGAAGGTTGAGAACCTCTTCTAGGGTTATAACTATGAGATGGCAGATGAGACTCAAATAAAACAACTTCGTTGTGTTGGAAACCATGCAAAATAGGACTGCTTACGGAAATGTATCGAGACCAGATACTTTATAGGTATTCAAATATGTACTTCAAGTTTTCTATAAACGTCAATACAAAAACAATATCTTATCATTGTTGCAACTGCCTCTACGCTAGTCTACTTCCACTAAAAATTATTAATTAGAAATGTCATTTTAACATAACATAATATCACGCCTGTAATCCCCGAAGGGTTAGGCAGAGGTGTGCCGATTAGTAGAACACCCACATTTCGCCAGTTATGTTCAGGTCCCATGTAATAGGGGGCGAGCCTTATGCCATCAAGCGGGTCCAAATCCAGAATCCGAGGCTGCTACTGAGAAACTCTGATGGAAAAACCCAATAACACTTTGCCCGACCTGGGAATCGAACACAAGACCTCATACTCAGCAGTGGCGCCATGACATTTTAAGTCTAAAAATTACAACATAGGTAAGGCCAATTCTACTAATTAAAAACGTTCAAAGTCAGTCGCTATCTCATCTCAACGACAATCAATGTCAAAAAATGTAATGTAAATTAAAGATATTTTTGACAGATTGAGACTAAGATTAGATTGCGATCGTTACTAAAAGTTAGTAGAATTGCCCCCAGTGTTACTGTTTACGGTTTTATATGTCTACTAGCTTTTGCCGCGACTTCGTCCGCGTTAATTTTCTTACGAATCCCTATTTAAAATATATTCTCTGATTATGTAGCTTTCCAAAGGTAAAAGAATTTTTAAAATCGTTTAAGTGGTTTTAATATTAGTGGTTATAATATTAGTTAATATGAAAACATTAGTACACCCACATTTTGCCAGTTATGTTTAAGTCCCATGTAATAGGGGGCGAGCCTATTGCCATCAACCGGGTACAAATCCAGACTCAGAGGCTGCTAGAATGTAAAATTGTTAACTCACCTGTGGTGATTTATTTCGTGGGAAGGTCATCCCACGAAATAAATCACCTTTCATCTCCCAGAAAAATAAATGATAACTAAAAAACAAATGAACGCTACTTATCAATATTAAATGCTACACAAAAAACAAAAGCAAGTCCGTGAGAAACGGTAGGTTTTTGCAAAGTAAAAGGAATGCCCCCGACCGTCCATATACGTGAACGGGTTCCGTCGAGGTCATTAAGGTTATATTCGGGTTTCCACCAATGTACATGAGTGTTTATGTCGCTTTAGTGTGGGGGTTCGGTAGTTCTTGTACTAGTTAGGGTTGGCAGTTTTGAATTAAGGAAAAAATATTTAATTAATTACATAATGAAATAGATTCAATTCTTTTTTATTTTACATGATGGACGTTCAAAAGTGTATTTTAATGGCCTAATTGAAATAAATGATTTGACTTTGATTTTAATAACGGAAGAAATAAGAAAACATCCGTTGATGTAAGGGGTCGAAATAAGTACCTATCTATAGGTACTAAAATTATACAGAGGTAGTTTTTTATTCTTATGTTTTTTTGTTTGTAAGAGGTAATCTCTAGAAGTCCTGTTTCAATTACGAAAATTCTTGAACAGTAAAAGCTACAATATAATAATAACAAAATAATATATCTTATTATTGCAGATTTTAATGGTCCCATACTACAACCTAGATAAATCTGCGATATTATGTTAAGAATCCTTCTCATGTAATCTCAGAAGGATTTTATTATTCTACATATCATAGTGTGTTTAGGGTCAAAGGTCGTAAAGGATACAACAAACAATATGCTTTACGACCTTTGACCCTAAAAATAATAGAAAGTGATTTTTATTCGTATTATGATAGAGTATCTAGACCTACGTAATAGGCTACCTTACACATAACACAACATAACATCACGCCTATTATTCCCGAAGGGTTAGGCAGAGGTGTACCCATTAGTACACCCACATTTCGCCAGTTATGTTTAAGTCCCATGTAATAGGGGGCGAGCCTATTGCCATCAACCGGGCCAACAGGCTACCTTGGCCAACACAAACAAGTAAATCTTTTGTCGCTTCAAGAAGCAAAAATATCAAAAAGAAAGGGCGTACCTAACCTACATAATTATGGCCGAGGATCGAGTAATGACGATAAATTTAAAATTATTTGCACTAAAAACACACCGCAGAAACTTTTACTACACCCTGAAACATAACGTTTTCTCGTAACCGCGTATCTTATAATCAAAATACTCCAATTTACGTACAACTCCCTAAGTTCAGTCGTAAACAGAGGCTATCACCTCAAATGGAGACGTAGGAATACCGGCGCAGATACCTTAAATTATTTATATTAAAAAAAAAACATTAAAACGAAACGGCAAAAAAAAACGCAAAAAATTTTAATTGTGTCGTAATTTTTAGGGCCAATTTCGTTTTAAAATAACTTTTAAAGTAAAGCCTTTCGTTAAATTACCGAACGATAAATATTTGAGTTTTCAATTTTTCTCTCGTGTGTTGTATTATCGTAATATCAGAGTGACCTCGATTAACCTTATCGGGGTTTGAACGAACCTTCATTTTTTTTATTGTTCTGACTTTGTTATTGATTTTGGTTATAGGTACTTTTTCATCGCGATAGTGTAGCACCTTCGGCTTCGTGGACTTGAGTACTCAAACCAAGTAAAGTATGTACCGTATATGGACTGGCGTTTATTCAAGATATACCTACATGTCTGGCAGCGCTGAATATGTTTTTATTTGTAGTATCCGTTGAATCGATAAAAGATCATTGTCGATTATTAATACTACTCAACAAATAAACATGGCTGACATGGCTATGTGCATCGATATCTTTGATGGTTCTTAATTTGGAAAAATTTCGTACCTACTGGTAAATATAACGGTGTAGTTTAAAAATGAAAAAACGTTCAAACGTGATATAACTTGAAATCTAAATGTGAAGATTTAAAAAAGAAAGATTTAGGTTCTATGTTCAACTGTATAAGTATATTACCAATTTTTCCGCCAATTGTTGACAGATTTCCAAAATTCTTTTTTAATTTGAAAGGGTATTTTTCTTTCTAATTAAAACCAAGGCATTTTCAAAGATATCAAAGAACTATCCACCCTGACAGTTGCATTTTTTTACATTTTAGTTTGTAGAGTAGTACAAATTATTAAAGTCGCTGTCAGTTATTAAACACGAGCCTATATTTACAAGATCTTCTTGCAAAGGACAACAGCAGTTAAATTTATCTGTTGTACTATAATTTTAACAACTAAAGGAATGTCGTTAACTAAACACTAAACCTATTGACTGTATATTTGAACGGCTGGCACGCAAAAAGAGAATTTAATTAACCTTAAAGTCATGAACTTGACCCTCAGTAGTCAAGCACCGCATGTTTATCAAGTAGGTTCTGTATGACTCGACGGAATATAGTCTGGAGGCATAAAGTGACCCCATGCGTCTGCGCGCGCATCTGTTATGAAATAACAGTCCACTCATTCATGTTTTGAGTGTCAATGACAGCGTGATATATTGGTGGATAAAGTTGGTGTTGGGTTCTGTATAATTAGTTTTCTTTTTTGATTTTGCAGAAATTGTTGTTTCAATATTTTTAATTTTTTTCATTAGTATTTAGATTATTCTGGAAACAGAGTGATAGTCTATGACATAAACTGTAAAATGTTTCATTATAGGGTCAAAATACATCCTGAAAATATTCTGATTAAAAGCATAAATAATTTAAAGTACAATAAACAAAACAAAATAATGATTTACCAAACCACCTTGATCAAAACTACGGAACTCCAAAAAACCTGACCGCAATACTTAGAACTATTTGGCTTTTCCATTGACACTGTCACTCAATAAATAATAGAGGTAAGGTGCGGCGCGTGCGCAACCCACGCACACATTACCAATGTAAATATCATAGCAATTCATAAAGCGGCACTAGGAAAAAATTATGACGTGTTTTTGTAGAGCGTTTTTTGAGTTTATTGAAGAGGTAGATTTTTGGATGGTGTAAAAAAGTGGTGACTTGCTAGGTGGTTCCATTTTGAGTATGTCCTTTTTAGTAAGAAGGACACACGGGAATTATGATGAAGTAACATAACATCACGCCTGTAATCCCCAAAAGGTTAGGCAGAGGTGTATCCATTAGTACAACAACATTTCGCCAGTCATATTTAAGTCCCATGTTAAATGTGGCGAGCTTATTGCCATCAACCGGACACAAATCCAGACTCCGATGCTGCTACCGAGATATTCCTGATGAAAAAACCCAATAACACTGCCCGTACATATTTTTTTAATTTAATTAAAAATTACTCACTTTAAAAAGGCTTCTTTCAGGTTTGTATTTCAATATAAGATAAGGCTTGTAGGTTTGTTATATCATAAGTAGAACTAGCTGTCAATTTCAGACTTTAGTCTACCACATGACCGCCTCAATATGTTGACGTGGCAAAGAAGGTACATGAATGAATTAAACCAAATATATTATTACCACAATTCTGTCGTTACAGTATCCTGCAGATGGTTGTATCTCGTGCGGATTGTCCTATCCAGAACAAATGGATGCGATGAGATTTTTCTAACACTCATACCGTAATTAATTGTTATAATTGTAACAATTTTATTCTATTTGTGTATATTTCTCGACATTTTAAGATATTTGTATGGATTAATTTTATTTCTGAAATAAACTGATAAATAATAATAATTAAGACCAACCGGCAGTAGCCACTTAGCCACAAGCACACGCAATCTAACTTTTCATCATTACAGGGGCTCGTAAATCATGGCTGAACATAGGCCTGAGGGTCTCAATGATCGATCCTGTAGAAATATGGCTGTAATTACCACGCTCGGCAGGATTGGTGATTATTGCACGATGTTATTAGTTCGATTGGTTACTCGTCTTCACGATAATTATGATTACAGAGAAATATTGTGTGGCTTAATTACTTACTGGGGTAAAAGCAGAATGAGATTAGGATGGTGTTAATTTCATCCAAGGACGAGGATGGCTGACTGAGCGTACAGGCGAATAAGTACCAATGTGATTATTTTATTTCACAATGCATTTCACCTACAATACGCGCCACGAAAGCTGAGACACACCACACAACCTTTATTATTTTGTAATAAATATTATATTATTGTTGAGAATTTTAATCTAAATGTCATCGAAATATCCCTAAATAGATACACAAATTATGGATAGCTATTTCGTACATCCATACCTGCGCAAGCCCTCATTACGTCGCAGGTCTCATCTTTCGTGACGCGTATTGTACTTTTTAGGTTTATCTTATACATCACTGACATCGGTGAAGGAAAATATTGTGAGGGAACCTGGACTTTTAATTTATATAAGTGTGAAATCGCCAATCAGCCTTGAGAAAGTATGGTGATCAATGCTCGTTATTCTCTGTATTAGTAATTTCATCGAATAATTTTAATTTGGAAAGTTTCTGTTTCGATGTAGTGTGGACTTGCCATTTTATACCTGGACATAAGTTTCATATAATTATTTTGCGGATAATTCAATATTATGCATTTAATATTAACAGCAGTTAATACAAATGTAGACCAACCAAATTGACGATGTCTGTTTGTTATCTGTATCAAAACATTAACAAGTCTTTTATGTATATCGTACTTGAATTAGTTATGTTAAATTATTGTTATATTATGCTAATGTTAGTACTGTCATACTGTGCATTTAATTTGCTAAATTAAGCGTTATCTAAATTACACCACTATAGTATTAAGTACTTAGGTAAAGCAAGGTTTTTAGCTGTTAACAATATAGGTATATCCCCCCTTAAATTCAGATTCGGTCGCAGGCGCGGATTTTGCAGTAGTAATATATTTGTCTAAAAACTACTGCAGTATCTGACGCGTCAGAAAATTTAGTATGACGGCCGTTACTTAATAACTGTTGCTTAGAGTACCGTCTGTATATTCATACCTACAATTTATTAACTTAAAATGAGTTAAGGCATAGATTAATTTAATTAATAACAGATTATTATAGCTACTAAAAATTATAACACTTGGGGGTCTTTAATCATCTATTAATCGTGTACTGCATCCATGGTAAGAGGTTGAGAGCCAACGTCCTTTCAACCCTGTATTTTCTAAGAAATTCTTAGAAATGGTCGACTTTAGTTATGAAGATACTACACACATACGTATACACCTAGATGTGATTGAAGTAGAACTGTAGATGATGAACCTAAGAAATTTGTAAAACAATAAATCTGGAAGTACAAATTCAAAAGCTTTGATACTGTCTACATTCTATTTTAATGCAGTCATAAGATATGCCCTAACACAACCACTTAATAAGCTTATATTAAAACAGGAGTCACTATTCAATGACGAAATGAATATATCCAGTCCTCGATGAAAAGAGGAAGAGTCAAAGACAGCTTGAAATACCGTTCAGCAAGCAAGTTTAGAAAACATTAAGTGTTAATACACTAGTAGGAACTGAAAATAAATCTATAATACATGAACGTTTAAACTCGTTTACAGATTAAGAAGCTTCACACACAAGCGCGGTCCCGTGCGGCGCGGCTGTTAAAAGCATTTCATACAAAATGAGACGCACGTTCATGAAAAATCTAAAGAAAAGTACATAAACTACGCAGCACCGTGACTCAACGTGTTTGGTGTGTAGTGCTCTTTATAGCGACAGTCAAGCTTCCTCTTCGTAAGATTTCTACTCATTGTTTTCAATGGCTTTTCATGAGGTTTTATCTTACTTTAAAATGGCCGAAGAGTTAATATTAATGATGTTTGAATGAACAACGTTTTTCAAGATGCTGTTGCAATTAGTTGGTTTAAAGATAAAGAAAAGGAAGGAGAGAATTATAAGATAGAGAGTGGACGCAAAGACATGTTAGAATATATGAGATAACTAAATATAAAAAAGAAACAAGGAAAATTGCTGACATAAAGAAACGTTGTGGAGTATAGACAGCAGTCTTTACCTTAAAAAACTCTCCGATTCTTACCAAACGGATGAGATTTATGAGGACTTATCCATGACATAAAAGGCTCATTAAATAAATAGGTAATGCTCTATACTAAAATATCGTTCAACAAGTTCTAGAATTTGGTTATGTGAACAATATTATTTCCTCTGTTTAATATTTTGTTATAATCCTAATCGCTAATATAAATAATAAACATGACACAGGAAATCGTTCAGACAGACATTTTGTTCCGAATAATATAATCCACATTTTTATTATGGAATGACGTCATGTGTTACCTATTTGACATTTGTACCCACATTGTTCACCAGCCATTAAAGTGGTTTTAACAGAAATAATAAATCAAACCCATAGAAGTCTTACCATATAAGATCGTGAATGGACGTGTAAGATTCCGAAATCTATGACAAATAAAATGCTTGGTTAATCATGTTAATAAAACAAATCTTATTTTTAAAGAAACTAAAAATCATGATGATGTTGAAGACCACTTAAATGTTGAATGCGAAGATGTAACAGTAGAAATGTTAGACAATGATATATACAGCATGCTACTTATCAATTTAAATGAAAAGGATGAGTACTGAGGTGACAAGTACGAGATGAAGGGGCGAATACTAAAATCATGAATAAAGTAGACAAAAATGGAAGAAGAAAATATGCTGCGACGACCCAAAATAAATCAGAACAAGCACAGATGAAGACAATGGTGGATAGAAGCAATAAAAAAAGACAGTAAACATCGCTCTAGTCGCTAAACAAAATCACGAAGCGAATTTATTTGCGTTACAATCCCTAGTAGCATTTGAAGCTACAAAAACCTGCATTAACTCTAAACGTCGACCACAATATTTAAACAAGACAGCACATAAACTCGCAAACTCTCAATCACCTATCAATGTCTTAGCTATTGGGCTACTAAACTCTTTACAGTGTTTCTGTATCCTAAATATTAAATCGTGTGATGCCAGATGTTCATAAATCGCTCTATGAATAAGACTCGACATTGGAATAAGTTATAAGTAGAACATGGTGAAGACCTCATAAATAAATAATCAGCTGATGCTCTGGCCTCGGTAGAATCATCGCATGATGTAGAACTGCGGTTTTGTGATGAGATGTCGAATAATTCAGAGAGAAACGTGGACAAAATATCTTTTGTTTTTGATTGTTCTTTTTGAGAATCGTATTTATTTCACTAAGGGCCTATTTTTCAATGGTTAGATAACTTTTTTCAGAAAAATAAATATGGCTGTCTGACATATTTTCAATAAAAAAGCAGTCAACCTACCATATTTATACCTCAGACAAAAGTTATCTGACGACAGAATTTTTTCTTCATTATTTTTGCACGACTCAGAAATTGGTACTTAAATGGTTCTCTTTTGCTATTATTTTGTCTATGTTTAAGTTAGTTGTAAACAGTAACAATGATATTTTCGAATCGCAAATTCGACTTTTAAGATTGAATGAGTAATAAATAGAATTTATTATTTTAACGATCAACATTTTAAATGCAGAACTTGTTGAAAAAGTAATAAATAACAATACAGGTGTGGCAACACTGCCAACTAATATAATAGGCTGCCAGTTTTGACTGTACCAAATTAGTAGGTTAGAACTAAAATATCGTGAAACGGAGAAACGTATAAAGTAAACCTACCTATTTAATCCTTGGGCAATTTTTTTTTAAATGCTCCAAATGAATAAATTATCTACTTATTTTTTTCCCCAATAGGGAAAAAAATAAGTTTATTATTTGGCAACAACACACGAAGCAGAACTTATTGCCCTAATTAAACAAACAGGGTAATTAAATTCTCTTCTTTTTATTCACTTACGTCATCAATTTTTTTTGTAGATTGTAGTCATTTTTCCGTCTATACTTTTGTACTCGAACTTAAGTCACGATTATCATGATGACTGGCGAGAACTGTGTGAGAAGTGATCAGTTCAAAGTGTTCAATTAGCCACCTAAAGTGACTAGAAGGTGGCACTTTTTGGTACCCACTTAGCAAGTAATTGGTGATTGTCGGTAATTTAACGGCAATAGCGTGTAAGTACAAACAACAAGAAGCTTAGTAGTTTGTAGAAATTCTTGCCATAGTTTAATGGTAACTCTCACGATTATTAACTAAAAAGTGTTTATTGGAGAAAGTTTGTACCTATGGGAACACTGAGGAACCATTTTGCACGTTTTTTTATTACATTCCAAAAAAGGAAATAGGCCTGGCGATAGACTCGCCCCCTATTACATGGGACTTAAATATAACTGGCGAAATGTGGGTGTAATAATGGATACACCTCTGCCTAACCCTTTGGGGATTACAGGCGTGAAGTTATGCATACTCAGTGATTAGTTTAAAAAATATCTCAAAGTTTTCACAAGACACAAAATGTTATCTAACAGATACATTTTCTAACAAAATCAATCATAAATTCCTGCAACAAGCAAGGCTTTCTAGGCGTGCCTTAAAAACCCGCTCGTCACATCACTTGCGTCGTTCAGGCGTGCTCTTGCGCACGGAAGACGTATGGAAATGCGCGCGCACCTGCCACTCCGCCACCCACTGCGCAGATAAATCAGACTCAGTTACATCACTAGGTAGGGTGGTTCAGAAGTCTAATTCAAGACTTAAAACGAGAACGCTCTTTAATTATTCGAATAAGAATATCAACTAAGGAAAACTAAAAAGGTTTCGATGAGAGAGTTACACGTTTCCAGTAGGTAATCTACTAACCATAAGTTTTGACACCCAATTCTGAATTTTGATTATTTCGATAAAGATAGATCAGATCAGAAGGCCGTCATAAAGTGACAAGAGCTGAAATCACAATCGCTGATTGCATGCACCTTAGGAGTTCATTTGCACGTTATGTTTGGCGTAACACTTACATTACTGTGCACATATCCCATAAATTACACACACATGTAAAAAAGAAATGAATGTATGTGTAATTTATGCATGTGTGTGTATGTACAGTCAGCAACAAAAGTCGATTAACATTTATGATTTTTAAACCTTAATTATTAAGTAAAATATTAAAAGTAAAACGCAATGAATATAAAATTAAGATATAATAAACCCTTAGCTATTGCCTGAAATTCTGAAAGCCAGTACATTATGTGTTTAGTGTCTGTTTAAATGATATATAAAAAGTAACATTGTTAATCGACTTTTGTTGCTGACTGTACATACACGCCTCCTGACTCGGAAACCTGATCCGGAAACCGGACGTTTGCGCCCAGCCTAAATGTATGAAAAAAAACACCTGTCAGAATGTGAAAAAAAATTATTGCCCGCCATTTTAAATTAGAGTTACCGGTTATACACACTACCTACTCAGCGGCCATTTTGTGTCAACTGACATTTCAAACCACAGCATTATTTTTGTAATAGGGGGTTGTCTATGTCAATTCTTCATTGGAACTTCTTACCCTAATCTGTCCTGTGACACATCTCCTTGCTGCTAACTACCTGTTACAGTAGATTGCCTACAATTTTTTCACTTACGTCCGCTACCGTTTTCAAGAAACATTTAGATGACTTATGGTGTCTTGATGGTTAGCAGTAGTTTCCTGGGCGTAATAATTGAGGTTCATTGCCTATTCGTTACCGACATTACGCTGGAAAAGGAGGAGAACGAGGGAAACGATGTAAAATGGGTTTTAGAAAATTGTTTTTCTAAGCACGCCTCCAAGCTAGATGAATACAAGTTGGGAATGGAAGCTGAGGTAAGCTGAATATGGATATTTAATTCTGCAGTAATTTGCGACAATTCACAGACATGGTTTGATTGGTATTGTAAAAATGTTTGCTTTGAAGTATAACAAAGTGGAATGATAATACGAGTATCAAAGCATAACTTGTTACCATGGATTCAACACGTAATTCTAAATTTTTCACCGTTTATAATCAGCTGTTCTATACATTTTGACCTTGATAAGTCTTTTGCATTTTTTATTATGAAACAGCAGCTTTATTTAAATAAGAGAGCAAAAATAGCAGCCCTTTGAAAACTTCCCCTTTAAATTTTTTTCTCTATATTTTCTCTCTAATTTACTGAATCTATGGCAATACTTTGCACGTCGATGACGATGTCCCTTCAAACCTGTGTATAGATTTTTCTTGTTTGTTAAAAATACACTGAAGGTGCTTCTAAAAAAAAACGTATTCAAGTGTATTTTCCGGTAAGTAGTAGACCCTACTTGGACTCGGCCAAGACCCTAACAATACCTAATGTGACTCATGTTTCGGATTCCTAGGTCTTGCTGAGCTTAGTCTGTACGTTTCCCTGAAGATCCTGGTTTAATGGAGTCACACTATTCAGAATACGATAAGGAGCTAAACTTTGAACCCTTTTACAGGTCTTCAACGGGTGTTATTCTACGTCTTCCTGTCTGTTTGTTATTCACCATGTATATACCTGAGTAGCACCATGCGGGCCAGACGACCGGCGTTTCTGCGTCCACGTCGCGGCGCGCCGAGAGCGAGGCGATCATCAGTGCTGCATGTCACCCGCCGTCGCTGCCCGACATCGTAACACCCTACAAATTGATATCATACACTGGTCTTGAATGGCCCATGGGCTATGAAGATCCCCGTTAGATTTACTCTACGACACAGGTCAACATTCGCTGGTTAGCACATTTAGTTACGTACAATGTGCATCTAGTACCTACGACATGACGTGGCGTGCTGTGATTGATCCCGTGTCTTTGTAGTCGTCATTGGAGCTTTTGAATTTAGAACGTTAAATTGCAGATTTTAAAAAAAGAGTATAAAAACGTATGGGCAGAAGAAGTTGCCAGTTTTTTTGCTAAAGTTATTATTAATAGTCACAGTTGTAAGTTACGGTTTATTATTAAATATTAGTTAAACATTTTAGGAAAAATTAAATGCAGAAAATAAATGCCTGGTATAAACTTAATTATTATTACTACATCTATAAAAGAATACAACAAAAAGTATTAAACGGCATAAATCAACCGATTACTGCTTTAAAAATCGACGATGACAAGGCTCATTGCATCTACAAATTAAAAGGGAGGTAAAAACACAAATACAAATAAAAAAAAAACATATTTGTTACACGATGACAAGGCTTATTGAATCGCCAATCATAAATTAGTGTCTATTTATTGTCCTATAAAAAAAACATACATGTAATCGACACCACTAACACGCTAGTTCCACATTAAAAACTACTTATGTACATCGAATTCGGTCCAAGTTCAATTAGATTCCAACATGCGCGTGCGCAAGCTACCGCTGCATGATGGATGGCGACCCCGAAACGGTTAATATAGCTAAAGTAAGTTCAATTAACTATTTGGGGTTAACTATTAAAACGGCGATGTAATATAAACTGTATGTTGACATGATTATTAATTATTTGAGTAATTGAAATTCCCACAAAAAATTGAAATGGTAAACTGTCTAAAAAAAAAAGAGTTTTTGTACGGATCATTCTATTATGTTACCTATTCATTTAAAAACCTGTTTGTTAAAAAAAAATAGCTTAGGATTATTTTTCGGTTTTTCATCTGTGGAAAAACAGTGCTGGGCCCAACAGGAATGCGTGAAAAATCGATCATTTACGGTTACGATAAATTCTTTGACGGTGATACTTAGCCGAGAAATACTCCATTATTTTCGATTATGATTGGTCAACTGCAAAAAGCTAGCTCCTAGACTAGTTTGGCAGCTTTGAAGTTTACGTTTATTGTTTTTTTTTTGTTGTATCTTTACGGTTCTTGCTTTCTAAAGGGTTAGTTAGATGAACTTTCAGGTTGTTGACCTCTGATTTAAAATGGAGTAAAACGAATGAAGCTACAGATTTGATGTACTGACAAAGTCAAATAAACTGATATATTGGCTGTCTGAAGCTAAAAACAGAAAATGGAAAAAACCTTTCTTCGTGTTGTTCTAAGGTACTAACTACCTATTTTTCTTAGTGTTGCTGACACGACAGTTTTTTAAATATGGGTAGCTTCAAACATTGCCACTTCTACGGCAACACATAGGTCAATTTGGCTGCACGTTTTGGGGCACAAAGGGCAAGATAAAAGATGGAGCATGGCTTGTGACTCGGCTCCACATACAGACCTTTCAGTTGATCCGTCACGTATGTAGTAAAACTTCAAAAATCAACTACTTTCAAAGTACCTACATCATTATTACGTTAATAATGATGTAGGTATAATAATTTTATAGTTAGAATAAATATTTTTTAACTAGCTTTTGCCCGCGACTACTTCCGCTTGGAATTTGTTTATATCGTACTTGCATACAAACTTCCACCCCCCTTTTCACCGCCTTATGGGGTGATTTCCGGGATAAAAACTATCCTATATCCTTCCTCGGATCTTAAACTATCTCCATGCTAAATTTCATCAAAATCGATTCAGCGGTTTAAGCGTGAAGAGATATCAGACAGACAGACACACTTTCGCATTTATAATATTAGTATGGATAGCAGATTGGCCATTTTCAAATGCCTACGTTCCTTTGCACAATCAACGTGCCTTTAACCCAGAAATTCTTTCTAGCTCATAATCAAAATGAATTCCAAAACGACTTTCATTTGGTATCGTGGCCTCTGTTTCCGTGACAATGGTCAAATTTAAATGGCGTCGGTCTAGTTTCTGCGGGGCGTGTTTAACGCACGCGCCGCGCCCGCTCTGCGCCTGCGCCGTTTGTGTGCCCGCGAGCTGTTTCTAGGGTTGCCAGTTGTGCAGTTTTCTTGGTACTTAAGTAATAACGAACAGTAGTGGGTCATGGACTCACGGTTGTTTGTGATTAAGTTGTTTGTGTTATTTTAGACTAAGTACGGATAATAATTGGAAGACTACTTGATACCTTTTACCTTTGGTTGACTGTTAGAGAATGCCTAAGGTCCGCCTTTGTACTTTTTGTTGCATAAAGTTTAAATAAATAAATTTTTCTTTGTAGCAGTTAAATTACCGACATTGAAGGCACTTGAAGACCAACTCCACTAATTAAAAACATTTAAAATCTTGTCGCATTGGTGCGAGAATCCGAGCCAAAAAATTGTTTGAAAATTAGAGGCATTTTTGACAGATTAAGACTGAGATTAGTTTGCGATCGTTCCTAAAAGTTAGAAGAATTGCGCCTCTGAATACAAATAAGTTTTTAATTTAAGCACATAAATGCAATAGACGTAGATATGTGATTTGAAGAACCAATTTTGAGATCTTTGGGGTCACCCTGGTTCTACCAAATAGCATTCAAGAATTGAAAAATAAATTATCCTATTTTACTTAAGCATCGATGTATCAGCAAAAAATTAAAAAAAAAACTGAAACATAAACTGAACTGTAAAATTCTGGTATTCTGGCTGCATCCGCTAGACTCGAAGCCGAAAGGTTAGGCAGACGATGATCGATGTATCAACATACCTATTTATCATTTTTTTTATTTGATTTAAAAAGATACCTTTGGGACATGGTCAAATAACGCCCATTGCCCATTCCATTAAAAACACAAGTAGCAACAAAAAAATCGAACAGTTCTATTCCACTTTTCCTAGCATTCGTGAACCCTGCGCTTGCGCCAGGTGTTTGCGTCGTGCGCAGATCGCTGGTAACTCTCTGCCCGTCAATTGCGCGCAATTGAGGCTTTTTTCCGAGCCGCCATTAGAGACGACACGCGAGCTAGGTGACAGTCTGTGTACAGGAGGTTTCATTTTATTGATGTTGTGATTTTTTCGTGTCAAAATGATTATGACTATAATTAATGATGAATACTTCCATTATGTTAATTTATGACCTAGTTTTCCGTGGTTCATTAATCATAAAGAATTAGTAAATAAGTATATTAACTTAACAATTTAATACGATCAACGTTTGCCTTTGAAAAAAATATTGTACATAATTTGTAAAGATTAAATAAAATCAAGTCTATAATCCTTTAAAAACGTTACTTTCCTACATTAATTCTGAATAATCTCACAATTCACATAATTTACAACCAAAATATCGTATGAGATGATTTGCTTTCACTAGAAATACAACCTTAATTTTAATTTGATACAAATCTTTCAGGGGGTGAATGTACTCATGAATATGAACAACTTTTATTAAGGGACATAGTACGAAATGTGAAAAAAAAAACAGCTGATCCATACATTTTGATCGTAATGTAGTACATTATTGTATGGATCAGCTGTTTTTTTTTTCACATTTCGTACTATGTCCCTTAATAAAAGTTGTTCATATTCATGAGTACATTCACCCCCTGAAAGATTTGTATCAAATTAAAATTAAGGTTGTATCTTATAAAGGAGTTTTTTTGGAATTGCATCTAAAATGCGTGGAAGGCACGCCAAACCAAAATTGAAAGTTTTCGGCGTTGCTAAAACTGATTAAGAACTTAAACACTGTTTAAGATCAGATCTCTTGCCTTTCAACAAACGGTAGGTACATGAAACAAAAAAAAGGCACCATGCTGTATACGAGCCGCATATAAGTGTATAAGTAGAAAGCGGTGCCAATTACGTGGCACTCTGCTGACAGACCACCGCTGGCAACTGTAGCATCCTGTCTTTATCGTGATGCATCTCTATATTCACATGTGTCGTATTTGCTGATTCATCTATTTTGTTGATAGTTTGATTTACATAGTTGTTGAAGATAGACAAATAAAACTTTGGTATTTTTCTTTTTAGATAAGTTTTAAAATATTTTGATAGTTATCTAAAAAGGTTTCACTTTAACTGTAGGTACTATTAATATTAATATAATATTATAAAGAGGAAAGATTTGGTTGATTGTTTGTTTGTTTGCATTGAATAGGCTCCGAAACTACTAAACCGATTTGAAAAAATCTTTCACTGTTGGGAAGCTATACTACCCCGGGTGATATAGGCTGTATTATAGGCTATATTTTATTATTATAAAAAAATAGGGATCCGTAAGAAACAACACGCGAACGAAGTTGAGGGGAGAGCGCTAGTTTATTATTAAAAAAAAAAATAGAATTTTAAATCTAGTACTGTATAATAGTAGCAGCCTGTATACTTTCTGACTACATACCATAAATTATATTATTTGACTTTGGAACAGCCACTGCAAATAAACTAAAAATACTCCAAAAAATTCAACATTAATCCGTTAATTGCTATGATAAAATTAATATAGTGGTTTAATTTAAATAAAATAACACTTAAGAATATAACAGCAATAATAATTTCGTTATATATCTGAGAATAACGTAACTCACGCGCCGGATAGAAAGCCACCTGTCGGATTATCGATTTGAGGTACAGACATTTATTTATGATCTGATATTTCTAAACATAATATCATCTTTCCGACTAGGTAAGCAACATTGTAAAGATAGGTACTAAGTACTCTTCTTCAGCCTAGCCTTTTCTTGACTATGTTGAGGTCGGCTTCCAGTCTAACCTGATGCAGCTGAATACCAGTATTTTACATGGAGCGACTGCCTATCTGTCTTCCACAACCCAGTAACTGAGTAATACGATACCCCTAAGTAAAACTGATTGTCAGACTTTCAGGCTTCTTACGACCCGTAACGACTGTCAAATATCCACGTATGACAGCCGGGACCAAAGGCTTAACGTGCTTTCCCGAGGCACGGAACGACGTCACTGATGCCCAAGATAAACTTTAGAAAGTACATATGAATTTCAATTGGTATTTGCCCGGATTCAAACCCACAACCTCATGGATAAGAGGTGAGCGCATCAACTACTGGGCCATCACAACATTCGAAAGACGAAAGATACGCAAATATATAATATATTTCCGTAGCCATTTAAATAATGTAACAAGTATAAATGCAAGTAGAGCTCACGTCTAAATCAGTCGGTCGACAGTCGATATCTGCTAGGGATGTAACGGTGTTGTTCCTGGCCGACTAGATTTATGAATGAGACCTCCAGCGCGGTAGGTTCGACTAACATTAAGATCAGTACTCGGTAGTTATGGGGTTAGATGAAATAAATTATTATCGATATTTGTTTTTATTAGTATTTTTCGTTAACATCGTTGATATTTTTTTTACATATTTAAAAATACACAGATATAAGTATATAGGGATATAAGTATTTCCAATTGAAAGGACAATTCGCTTAAAACATATCAGATTTTTAATTCCAAGTAGGTATTTAACTTAGTTGTTTCTACACCCAAGGAAAGTCAGAAAAATGTAAAACGATTATGTAAGAATGTGGATTAAAATATTCTTGCAAAAAACATCAGAATTAGTAATAACTAGTGTTTTTTTTGCAGAATGATTAATTTGGTTGTTCGACTCAAAAACACTAAACTATTTAAAATACAAACTTCTCAATTTAATCTTGAATAATTATAGAAATAAATCTCCTCATTTACGTGATTTATTTGTGTGTACAGTAATAAAAATCTATCACCACAAACACGGATTATTCCTTATTTATACATCGAATTATAAGATAACATCGTCATTGGAATTTATTTTCTCTAAAACTCGTAAATACAAAAAAAAAGGAAAAGAATTCGATAGAATCAGAACCATCGACTAATTTATTCGTATATTTGCATACGTCGCAACACTACGGGCCCTCACAAGTGGTCGCTACTATAAGTATCGCAGGTTGTTAGAATCCTTGTCTTTGTATTTCATTACCCCCCTATATCAAGAGGGGAAGTGAGGGGAGGGCGGTTTCTCAGCCGGTCAAGATTTAATGTTATAGTGAATTTAGGGCGCGAAGTTTTAAACTTCACGTTTTAAAAAAGTTTTGGCTGCGATTCGCTAGCTTAAGTTCAAGTTATGAAAATGAAGTGCTGTAATTGGTTAGTTACACAAATATCTCTTGCTACGCATCCTTCCATTTCAAACCCCCATATTTATTAATTTGCTATTGTTTTAAAAATAAGTATTTATTTTTAAACAAAGCCGTCAATGTCATATTTATTTTTCGACTAAAAGTTATCTGACGATTGATAAATCAACCCTCAATCAATGTAAATTTTGTTGTCACAATTTGTCTGCGCATTTTATCACCGAAGCCGGTACAAGGGTCATTACCCAATACCTCTTGTTAACAACCAAATAGTCCTCTCCAAACATAATCCAACATAACTTCAGTGTGGTCTTCGAACACGCTAATCGTACTCGTAACATAGTCTGCGAGCAATTCATTAAGGTTGTACCGAGATTAATGGACGGGTCGAAGGTAATACCGGCAGAAATCAAAGCGGGTCAGACCGCAGGTGGTCGCGATCTGCTCCGCACGTGTGTTGATGGAGTAGCGAGATGATAGGAAGGGATGGCCAACAGTTTTGTGATAAGATGATGACGATAACAATATAATAATATAACGGCTTCATAATATAGTAAGTATGGAGTTTCTTGCCCATTCTTTTCCATACGAAACTATCTTTTAGCCCAGGAAAATTAGGGTTTCACCTCATATTGAGAGATAGTCAGCTATAAATTTGTATAAACCTTTATTTTGTCACCCTAAAACTTGTCTCAAAACCTACTTACCGTAGGGTGACCGCGTCCATAAATATTCCAAGGTCAAAGGTCAAAAAAACACATTTATTGCAAATATCTCGTTTCCTATGGGTTTTATGCTATTTGTATCTTAATAAATATTGTAGAGGATTAAATTCTCTACAACTTTTGGCTAAACTTTGTTTTTATAGCTCGAACCATTTTTGAGATAGACGTTACCTACTCAAGTAATTATAAAGTTGTAAAGCCTTACGGCATTTCATACAAACTTTCAAGTCGTTATTTTTCTAAATGAATGAGCCGATTTTAATGAAACTTCCTACACATAAGCAGGATACACAGGTCTAAAAAGTTAGTTGAAAACATTTTGATCATTTTTGTTTTCCATAGAAACGGCCATTTTCTATTTTTTTTTTCAAATAAGGCATTTTGTGTTATTAAATGAATAGATATACCGAATTATTGAAAAAAATAATAATTATAACGTAATAATTAATAAAAACTGCAAACTATTTAGAATTATATAATATCAATAATACCCTCTTTTAGAATTAATAATTATCAATAATACCCCCTATCTCGAAAATGGTTCAAGATATTAAAAAAAAGTTTGGGCAAAAGTTGTAGAGAATTTAATCCTCTACAATTCTTGTTATCATACAAATAGCATAAAACCCATAGGAAACGAGATATTTGCAATAAATGTGTAAAAAAACGTTTTTTTTACCTTTGACCTTGAAATATCTGACGTCGCGTACACCCTACGGTAAGTAGGTTTTGAGACAAGTTTTAGGGTGACAAAAAAAAGGTATATACCAATTTATAGCTGACTATCTCTCAATATGAGATTCTTGCTAAAATTTGACTAATTTTCCTGGACTATTTTGGAACTAGATTTAACTCTTTTTTTCTCTCTTGTAAATGACGTTTAAGTGCCTTGATCTAATGAATTGATTTCGACTTTGTGAAGTGTGGTTGAGATCAGCTGGTATCCATCCTAATGCTGGACACTAGGGATTTCAGTTCATCTCACACTCACTTCACATGTTTACAGAATAGGACTTTTGAATTTGTGTTCCATTTTTGAATATGCAGATTTACTGCATAATTATTCAAAAATGGAACACAATTTGAATGTCATTTTGTACAATTTTTTTTTTCTTCCATGTTATTTATTTGTTACTTAAAGTTATTTTCGACGAAAAAACCTCACAAAGAGATGAAGGATTTTGTGTTAATTTGGAAATGGTGAAAATTAATGCACAGCCAATTGAACCACCCCAAAATATTTACAGACAGATTATTATACTTTCCTCTGATTTACTTATAAAATGTAATTGAAGCTAATTGGTGATGAATATTAAATAAGTACTTAATAATGAGTTATTACCATCTCTACGGAAGAACATAAGTAACAAGTTAATGAATAATTAATGTACAATTTTCCTCAATATATTCAGCGTTGAAAGTTGCGTGGATCTGTTGAGTGGTGTAGATACCATCTAAAGGGTTATTTATTCAATATTCAGGGAGGTTACAGACTTCGCTCAAAATAACTCAAAATGAGCCTAAATATAATAGGATTATGTGCCCTATGTTAACAGATCAAAACATCTTTTCTACTGAAAAAAAAAATAAAATAAATAAATTAGGACAAAGATCCCCAGATTCTTATACAGAGAAGGCACGAGCATTGATCACCACGCTTGCTCAAGGCGGATTGGCGATTTTAGACTTATATTAATTTTATAAATTCTGGTTTCCACACAATGTTTTCCATCGCCATTACTACTGTTATAAATGCGAAAGTTTGGATGGATGTTTGTTTCTCAATCACGTCAGAACGGCTGAACAGATCTGGATTAAATTTAGCACAGAGATAGATTATAGTGTGGAATAGCAAACACAACTGGCAAAATGAGGGCGTACACCTCTGCTCACAGGCGTAATGTTATGTTAATAGCAAATATGTTATTTTTTATCCTGAAATATCAACGGATCCCGTGATATCAACTTTGACGCAGACGAAGTCGTGGTAGAAGCTAGTAAAAAAAAACTAGTTAACCGTCTCTCCTCAAAATAGTTTTCTCTTTTTGAATAATGATAACTCTATACCACCACCACCAGAACAGACAAAAAATCTTACATCAATCAGGCATTATTAACGTAGCTTCAAGGCATCATGAATCAAAATAACCATTTCATTAAAACCCATTACACCTAATTAAGTATTCTGTGTAATACCCGCATACGTTACGCACATTGACCGGACAAAACAGCTGTCATTACAGTGATTGATGCCGGTTATAGTACGAAATGACCGCACCGACTTTAATCATGTTTCTTAACCCAATTAATAATGATATCTCAGCTCTATCATTAATTCGAAGAAAGTACTCATTGTTCATTTTTGTTAAGGCGAAGTTGTATCTTATGTAATGTAAAAAACTAAAAACATGTGCTGTAATTTCGTTTCGCAATTTTCATTTTTGCTATCGATCAATCAAGTAAGTTGGTTATAGTCTAATTTATCAAGCTAAGTAATTCAACCGCCCCGAGCATACCTATGCTCTGGGCATACAAAGT
This sequence comes from Hoplodrina blanda, assembly GCA_949316365.1. NCBI lineage: Eukaryota > Metazoa > Arthropoda > Insecta > Lepidoptera > Noctuidae > Hoplodrina > Hoplodrina blanda. The sequence continues at coordinate 11,748,384 of OX438592.1, forward strand.
GACTAGTTTTATTATCTAGAATATTGTAACCAGAATGTTGTAAAAACCTAATTGAAAAGAGTGTCCGTGGAGTTTCTTGCTCGTTCTTCTCCATAGGTAGGCCTCATAGCTAAGTTTTGCAACGAGAAACTAGCTTCAACTTTCTGACTAACTAACCGACTCCTTGACAATTCAAAATCGCCTGTAAATGGTCTAATTGAAATAAATGCTTTGACTTTGAGTGTATTGATATTATTATGTGTAGGTATGCTTAGTCATTATTTAGAGGGTAATAGGAAAGATACGTAAAAGAAATAATTTCGTCTTTCATATAGTTAATCCTACACATCCCTTACCTTTACATCGTAATCCAAGTAGCATATTTCTTTGGTCGAACTTCCCCTTAAAAAATCTTTAAAATTATTATGATGGGCGCAAAATCTATAATGGTTTCTATTGTGCACGTAATAGAAGTTTTATTAGACAACTTATGCTGCCAACAATGGTACGTTTTGGAATTTTTACAGTGGTAATTAAGACATGGTTTAACAAGTTAATTTGAGGTTTAAGGTCAGACATTAATGTTGGCAATTGTTGTTTTTATGTGTTGTAAATGTTTTGATTTATGAAGATCGCTGATGATTTTGGAAAAGCATCACAATTTTTAAATTATGTTTGGTTGTTGTTTGGTTATATGGCGGTTGGGTCAGCTAAATATCTCTTTCATTGGACACACCTGCCATTTTCTTATATCAATAGAACAAGGTTCCAGGTCAAACAGGTACACGGACAGACGCATCCCACTAATAGCTTGTTTACAGTCATAATATAATATATTCTTAGTTTATTCAAATTAGCAGACAAGGAGGAGAGAACAAACGGAATGCTAATGCGACAAACGTGTGCGCTAGACATATGCACAAACACTGCGTTTGTCATGATAGCCGACAACGGAAGCTCGAGACACGCCGCTTGTCGTGGTGGTCTTTTAATGGGAAACTTTTCTTTTCAATGTGAACATTAAAACAAACAAAATGGATTACTCAAAATGGAGAGCTAGCTTGCTTTTTATAGGCGTGTATACATTTAACCTAATTTGTAATAATATTTTATTAATTTTGATCGAGTTTTTATGGAGTTTTTTGCCTGTTCTTCTCCATCGGATTTTACTGTTTGAAACGAGTAACTAGCTCCAACTTTCTCATTGACTCCTTGACAATTTAAAAGTGTCTGTTTATTAACAGTTTATTTGAAATTAAGGGTTTTGAGTAAGAGCTCTACTCTCTAAATCTAATAAAATGAATATATACATCTATTTGACCACAAAATTAAACCGATGAGGTTGCGACTGACAGACATTTACTTCGGCATCTAGTCAGCTCGTCCTCCATTTGCTATGTACTCCATGTCGCAGCAATGCGGGTGCCGATCTAAGACACGGTCGTACACAATTATCGGGCTAAAGGTGTGTATGTCATAGTTATAATATTATGCATTGACCTCGAGATTTCGCATAGATATTCATTATGTAGAAGAAGTTATTATGTTTCACTAGAAAAGGACCGTTAGTCAGCTATAGAAAGATATTGTTTAGTGAGCGCTTGTTTAACAGGGAGGGACAAGGGACAGAAGTTATTGACAGAAGTTATTAATAAGAGTGCATAAAACATGCATAAAACTCATACTCATACAAACGGGATTTTTAAATCATAAGTAACGATGATATAATCTTCTAACTTATGATATGCTTGAATGTAGTCAAGCATATCATAAGTTAGAAGATTATTTTTGCAAAGAAATTGCTATCATCAACCTCATGAATCTGGCTATCAGTTTCACAGATTAGTGCTTTTAAACCAACGAACAAAAAACTATTCATCTTTATAATATTAGTAGGTAAGTATAATAAAATTATGTTTGTAAATTATTTTGATATTATTTTTAAAATCTCTTTCAGCATGATTTCAGCAATTTCGTGTAAATTACCTACATGTTATTATATCTAAACAGGTTAAAATCTCATTATTAACCATATCAAAGAAAAACCTAATTTAAGTTAAAGTGAGGATGCTATTAATTATGAATTATTAATTAAGTATTAAACAGCTTCACCCACACAACCGGAACGAACAATGGTGATGTGGAGCGAGGATGCGCGGAGGTCGTGCCAAGGTTCGATGCCGGCCGATGTCTTTTGTTCATCACAGCGCTATGTAGGTTAGACATGAAAACGCTTTGGCTTATTGTTTTCTAGTTTCATGGTAAATAAAGTGTCGATGAGGTTATATAAGAAACAGTGGGTACAGTCAGCGTCATTAACTGGTTACCCCTCCCACTACCCCCCTTTTTGAATATATTTTATAGCGAGAGGGGTAACCAGTTGATGACGCTGTACCTAATTATTAAAACACGCCCCGTCGGTCTAGTCAGCATGATTGCTGAACGTGGGGTCTTGGGTTCGATTCGCAGGTTGGGTAAAGTATTATTGGGATTTTCTCAGAGTCAGTAGCAGCCAGGGGTGTGACACCGCCTTTATCCCACCTGTCATTTGTAGATCTTTGACAGTCGTTATCAACGGGTAGTCAGAAGACCGACAGTCTGTTATCCAGTCAAAATAGTGGTATTCAGGTGTATCCGGTTAGACTGAAAGCTGACTCCAATATAGTTGGGTAAAGGCTAAGCAGATGATGATGACCTAAGTATAAAACAAAGCCTACTTGTGCTAACTTAATTCAGAGCTAGCAAGAAGTTAATGGTGAGGCCAAATGAATGTAATTTTGAGAGTCGCGTAATTTACTTTCAACTGAAACTGACAACTTATTTTATTTTGGCGTGTGTCACAAATAGGACTATTTTATGAAAAGGAACGCAGCGTAACGTAACCGATTCAAAAAACGCGGCTTCTCTCGAAATTAGGTTCGTTTGGCCGCATCCTTAATTACAAAAAGTCACACATGATTTGTAATTTAACCTAGTGTTAACAACTGTGAGTTAAGATTTGATGTAAATGGGCTTAAAACAAATTATTTACTTAGGTGCCCTTGGGATAAGGGCAGAGGGATAATAGCCGTCTCGTCGGCGCGCGACAGACGAAGGATGACCTTGAGATAGAAAATTTTAATGTTATCATCTACTCAATTTTAAAACAGTCACATAAAAAAAAAAAAAAAATGTCACAAAGTAATTTCAACTTTATAATAATCTGCTTTTGAATCGTCAATCTAATAGACAAATCCTTTTGTAAAACATCTAAGCAGTTATTACTTTACCTATCTTTTGAAATGGATCCGTTATTCATTCAGCTACATAATAATTACACAACTCTATTACTTACCCAACTAAAACCCCAAGTTAATAAAGCACAAACTCCCATGCACATTGCATCACGTTCGAACGACAATCCTTCGCGAATCGTCGGCGCGTTCCGTCCTACATTCGACCTTCGATCCTGACAGGTCGCGGCGGTGACCGGCCATCCACTATTAGCATACAGACAAAGCCTCCGCAATGAATAAGAACACTTGACGCACGGCAGTCTGTAAGCGATAAAATGCTGCTTTTTTACTTAAGACTGGCGTAGTAACAACGTTGCCTTTAGTAAACAACATAAAGGTGCCAGATTTGACAGAAAACTGAAATAAAACAGGGTTTTTTTAATGAAGATGCTATTCATTCAAATTGTTAAACGATGGTGCTTTTATCAATTAATTGGGGGGAGCTTATGACACAGCATAATCTATGTGATTATATACCTATAGCAGTTAGATAAGTAAGCTAATAGATCGTAAGCTGTCAGGATTTTTCTATGTAGAACAGTTATTGGCTACTACTGCAACAATTCCAAACTCAAACTCAAAACCGTTTACAGGCACTTTTGAATTGTCAAGGAGTCAGTCAGTCAGAAATCTGAAGCCTACCAAAGTTACCAAGCAATTAAGCTATCCAGCCAGTTTTTAAGTTTAGAAAAATAACATAAAGTATTATTTTGGACATATCTTTAAACTCTTGGAAGTGTATGACTGTGTCGGAGTCATCAGTATTCGGTAACAACAATTCTTTTTTTAATAAAAATATAATATCACACTTGATATTCCCAGTGCATCATTTTAGCGGCGCCATTGTGAATCGGCTGCCTTTATCATGCAAACGCGACACTTTTGGCTCAGTTCAGATTTCTCGGTCGAGACAATGTTATGGTTACGACAACCTCACGGAAAAACCAACCATTGCGTTTCTAGAAAATAAATAAAACGTTTGGAAACCGTTTTTGGATTCGAAATTTGAATTTCGTTGTAGCACAGAATAACTAATAGGTAGTTCCTACGGATGTAGTCTAGTTTTGTTGAATAAAATCTTATTTCTAGCATATTATACAGTATTTACAAACTTATTACTTATATCCCTAATACAAAAAAGAAGTAAGTAATGTCCTATAGGACAATAACTTAAACGAAAACAAAGTTAAAAAGGCATACGTACCTACGCTTTTAAATTGTTTTATATGTTTTGTTGTTTGTTGTTATGTTTTGTTTGTTGTTCATATGTTATGTATTTTAATTTGCGACAACAACCAATTTTTCTTTCATACTTCTAATTCAGATATTAGATTCGGGAATCGGATATAATACGCAAACGTTCCAACAACACTGGCACACAAGTCTTCGAATAACAATAATTACCAGTTAAATTAATACATGCGATCAATTATCACTTGTTCATTGCATCACGTTGACTTCACCGACCTCCAGGTCAAGCTACAGGTTCACAGCATAAGCTAATAGCCAAGGAAGCACTTCATCACTAAGTTTTGAATGAATTTTGTTTAGTTTTCATATACATAATATATTTTACTGTTATGTTCCTAAACGAGGTGTATGGAAAAAGGGCAAGGTTCAAAATAGGATTAGTCGAGTCGTGTCAGTCGCATGCAAAGCCACCGCTGTGAAAAACGCCTCCATGTAATGAGAGCCTGAAGATGGACGGTGTCGTCGAGGTCGCCCAGAAAAAGGTATATATGAGACAGAAGCGCACCGTTGAAGCTGGTTCGAAGTGGCACAAGAAAGTATACTTGGAAAAATTTGGAGAAGCGTTTACACTTCAGTGGAAAATTACAGGCTAATAAAAAAAAAGGAATTCTTAGAATTCAGACTAACACTGACAATATTCAGAATCACACAACACGTTATTTCCTAAAATTTATATAATTTACCATCAAAATTGCATGATATTGGGATATTGTTTATTCAAGACTTCAAGGTACATTTGAACGGACTCATTTTTCCTTTGTTCCACCATTAATTGGCAATGAATTGAGCAATATAAAATGCCCTTTCAATTAAAATCTAAGTTGTGTATTACATATTCCTTTAATGAAATCGACACAACGTTATTGCGTCATATCACCTTCTCAGACCCCCAGGTCAGCACCGGGGTGCGCCGTGCGTGAGGGCATAGCGACGGAAACACTCCATCAGACTAAACATATTGTGCTGTTCCTCGGGTCCTGGGGCCACCAGCTCTTCGAAAGTGGGTTGTTTATAGTCATTGTTGCATTGCGTTTGTTGCCGTTATTTGATATGCTTCGGGACTGTTGGAAAGTGATGGGTTTTGATGACTACTCGTAGAATTGTGACCTGATCCATTAAAAATCTCTCTCCGAGAATTTAGGTAAAGTGAAATTTTAGGTGGGCTGTTAAAATATTCCTAGCATGGTTGGATAACAGTTCACTGATGGTCATTGATATGTTCGTGCAAGTTTAAGGTTACGTAAAAAAAAATGTTTGAAAACTCTGAAAAATAAGATGAAGTGCTTCTAAAATCGTATTGTAAATAATTGAAACCATAATTAAATAATACTTATGGCGAATTTCCCCCAACCCTTTCAAACTAAGACCTTTTGAATTTTTTACACTTTTCTTTTTCCATACAAAAACTTACAGGCATCATTTTTTTTTCCACGGATATAAGACTTATATTTGGAATAAAAGTTTGGTGAAAATCGCCCAGGTGCCGCACGGATCCGCTTGTTGCTGGATTACTTAGCATCTAATTTAATAGTCATTAATAAACATACTAAACTTATAACCTCAAAGAACCTATGCGTCAAGGGTCACAAGTATAATGGCATGAACATAACAACAAAAAAATAAATACTGAAATCAAAGCAACCGATGGCAGCTGTTACAAGAATAGTTTACAACAATAATTTCATGTCCTTACATTAAAAACATAAGTGTGTTATTATAAAAACATTTTCACACACATTTGTTCATAATATAACAAATATAGACTAAGATCAAGGGTCGCCAGATCTTTTTGTCCTCATCGATACCCGGTCCATCTGGGAAGAACGGAGGGTTATGTCGGACTCTTACTGACTAAAGCCCTGGTTCCTCCTGGAACCATAAGTCGGCTGCCCGGTACATGCTTGACGTATTCACCCCCCCCAGACGACGTCATTTAGTATTGCTGAAATTTTTAAATTTAACAAAAAATAGTTTTTTACATTATTCTGTAAAACATAATATTAAAATCAGTCGTCTTACTTGAATGTAGGGAGTAAGGTACCTTTGAAACCTGATAACTAAAAAAAGGCCCAGCGTTGAAGCTAGTAAGTATGCATACTTTCTTAACGACGTATTTCTCTACTTCATTTCAGCCATTCTAAAATGATATAGTTCTGGTGACTCCGGGATCTTGGACCAATACTTAAATACAAACAATGCTCAGAAACTAGATGCATTACGTGTCAAACATGAGTGTTGCGACCTTGCAACGGGCGGCGACCGGTAACGCGTTACTGCACAATCGATTCAGAAGTTCAGTTACGTTCAAGACACCAAACGTTTGACGATCTAAAGTATTTACACAACTTTAAATAAAGAAATTAGATAATTATGCTTCTAAAACCATACGAAATACCAAAAAGGATAGAATTTGTGAAGTCTAAGGATCGGTGCCAACAGATGATCAATATATGTATAAGCTGGAGCAGTTTGATAATAAATTAAAACACATCAAAATGAGAGAAGAGAGTTGAGAATTGTATGCAAGATATAAATCCGTGCGGCATTTATTATTTTGCACGCAATTACGCAATTTGAACTTTATTCGTGTTGTTTCAATATCAATTTTATATTGAAGGAAATTTCTCCAACAGAAGAACTCGTATTAGAATTCGGCTAGACTGATAAAAATATGTCAAAACTCTCTAAATGTTTTGCAATTTTGATCACATAATCCTTCTAAGCTTTCCTCCATAACGTGCGTTGATCTTATCGATAACACAAGTAGTAAGTAGGTACATAAACAAGTACATTTATCATAAACAATGAACTGAAACTATGTAGCAGCATTACGTGTCGAACATGAGTGGTGCAACCTTGCACTATGGTGGCGTGCGGGAACTTACCAATGGCAAAGTTAGTCAGAAGTTCAGTGGTGCATTTGAAAATGCAGAGTATTCTTTTAGGTTCCGTACAACTCAGATACAACTAGGCTCCGTTTTCTCAACTAGAACAAATCCAGGTAATCCCGGACCGATTTCAAAATTAGTCAAAATTACATTTATTGATTAATTTTTATTTATTTAATTTGTTTTCTAGTTGACGGCGGCGGCGATGTGGATGAATTGTTGATGCCATTTAGTTTTAGTTTAATTTTTTTTATTTACAATATGTTTTACCTTAGTTGGTTTACTGTATATCCTGTACAATGTCTAATCCAACATGAAACCACTAACAAACGTCCATGATGAGCTATTTGTTACCAGGTGATAAGCTGTATCGTATTTATAGGAGCCACTACAAAGGACAATGCCCTATATTTTCCTGTGACCTCTCGTGAAATGATTTTTGCAAGGACTGTTACACTGAAACCGTTGATACTCTTGTTTACTGATAAAAATAATAACTACAGTGGCTTCAAATTGTCTTATTTGCACAGTGCAGTCTTTTCAATTAGTTATTTTTATTAAATAGTGTTTTTTTCAGACGTTATAGTGCGTTTCTGGGTGCCATTTGACTACGAAAGAACAAAGACAAGTTTTATTATTTTAAACGTCAATGTCAATCAATGTCAAAAAATGTATGTAATTTATAGGCATTTTTGTCAGATTGAGACTAATTAGATTGGGGTCGTTCTTAAAAGTCAGTAGATTTGCCTCCTGCAGACAAAAGAATAATTTCAAGAGGAGATGTGACACTATATACGATAAAGAAAAAATAATATTGTAAAATTGAGTCATCAATATCTATTTCAGCATTTTCACCTCTCTTTTCTTTTATAATAACCGCGTTCCTTTACAGTTTCATCTTTAAACTTTACAATATAAACTACCAAAAACTAAAACCACATTAGCTAGTGTAACGATCCGTTATTTATTGGAACTGGGTAACCGTAACTTGTCAAACACTGACAGCTGTATAAAGGTATCACCACATACATCAGACACAAAGCGTTAATTATATTGATTATACCTACTAACTACACAATAAAATCGTGACGTTACTAGACCCGCACGCCATCATGAGTGTCCGTGAACCATAACAGGTATAGGTTTTATTGATACGCGAAGGAGGAAAATGCGCGACCCACCGACCCGAAGTGCGGGCGAAGGTCGGACGAGCGTGTGTGGTGTGAGGCATAAGCGGTCGCGGTTGACTAATAGCCTAGTGCTCATGAATAGCGTGACGAAAAAGCGTATAATTTGGGTGTTTCATTGAAACAATGGTACCTACTTACTCCGAATGCTGCAGTTGTTTATGTTTATCGCTTTCGTAGATTGTTATCAGTTTATATTATAATTTGTAAAACTTTGACTGAAAAGAATGTCTGTGGAGTTGTTTCACTCGTTCTTCTCCATAAAGACTTATCCAGGTTTTGGAACAGGCAACTAGGTTCAACTTTTCTGAATATGCCATTAAATGGTTTAATTGAAATAAATGCTTTGACTTTGATTTTATGCCCACGACGTCGACTTTGCAAAGCTTTATAAGATTCTACTTCTAAATATGTTTAAAATCTTCAAATGTTCTCAAAGTCAATTTATTGATTTCAATTAGACCATTAAAACACACTTTTGATCGTCATATCTATACAAAAATTTTGTGCTGTACAATCTTTTGTATTTATGAAGTCAGAAACTTCAAGTTCTAAAAACAAGTTTTTGTACCTTATGAGAAAAAACGTTGTAACTCCATACCAAGTATAGCCCTCGGACCAGTAACTACAATTAAAGCAACGCGGAAGACCAGCGAAGTTCATTTTTAATTACATTTTTTATTCTATCGCTTCTACCATTATACCCATGTTATCATTTATCGCGAGGTATGTCGACAAACGTCATAGATTTGTATATAAACTATATCAGGTATTAACATAGTACCAGGGGCGTAGCCACCGCTGTATGAAGTATGCGGGCCTCTGAGCTACTGGGGCCCCGAAGCAGCGCAAGCAAAATTTTGTAAATTATTATCCTCTGTCTCACTCTAACTCTTAGGCTGTACGCGAAACCTCCCGGGGAAATAAGAAACATATTATTTCTCTTAACCCGTTGGTCCCGGCTGTCATACGTGGATCTTTGACAGCCGTTACGGGTCGTCAGAAGCCGGAAAATCTGACAAACAGTCTTACCAAGGGGTATCGTATTACTCAGTTACTGGGTTGTAGAGGTCAGATAGGCAGTCGCTCCATGTAAAATACTAATAATACTATAATTCAGCTGCATCAGGTTAGACTGGAAGCCGACCCCAACATAGTTGGGAAAAGGCTAGGCAGATAATGATTATTTCTCTTGTGAAAAATCTTTACCCTCCATTTAGGTTTCGCTGCAGTTAGGTTAAAGGGCCCCAACAATTTTTAATGCAGGGCCCGTCTAGAGTAAGCTACGCCACTGCATAGTACCTACTTGTAATGAAACTAGGCTAGTGTTGATTGAACGAAAAGGTCACGGGTTCAAAGCTTGCGGAGTTGAACTGTTGAACCACACCCAGGCTGGCATGGTGTTAATAACGTGCTAGGTATGACTTGCAGTCTGATTTTTGCAATCTAGATCTTATTTATTGGAAACTGAGTTCAAGTTAGTAAAACTTTAAGGATTTGCTGATTGGTATTTTATAAATAAATAAACTCGTTTAGTATTAAGTCTCTCTCTCTCTCTCGCTTTAAGTCAGCTACAAAATATATCGTATTACTAAATAAAGAAGAAATCGGAAGCAATTTGTCTTATCTGAAGACAAAACTGCAGATGTACATATTCTTTGACTTTTTAGGAATTCCACATTGACGATTACTCTAGTTAGTTACTATACATGTTGTAGGTATGTTGCATGCCCATCCTCTTGATTCAATACTTTAAGGAAAAATGGACTTATTCTTTCACGGGGAGCCTTCGGGTCAGTGCAGCGAATAGAGTTGAAAATTGCGTACAAGATAAATAAACGTCAAGCGAAATTACAATAATTTTGGCATGCAATTTTAAATTCTATTTCTGTTTTTATTTAGTTCATATTTAAGTAATAAATGATGAGTGCTCGAGCATGCTGCGGCCTCCGCTGACTGGATAAGCCAATCGCTTATAACTCACTAATCACTTACAACTGCGGATGCGCTTGCGATGCACCTCGCTATTATATAACGCAGTAAAATATGTCAATGGTGATGCTAGTCGCGGCGTGTGTACGCGGCCTTAACCCGGTCGGGTCGTCTGTACCGGCCATTAAGACTTGCCCGACCCGTTTGATTATATGCTTATATTTAATGCTGTAGTAAAGATTATATTTGTAATGGTTATAAGTGCTAAGGGTTGTCTGTCTAAGTAGTTGTTGCGATAAGGTTTTAAGAGCAACTTAATTAGTAATTTGTATATGTTTATCTAGTGTAAACATAAGGTTGACATTCATGTATGGAAAATTAAGAGAGAGAGGGGGTGTGAAGAGGGGCTCTCCACACCCCCGGATGCCTTAGGTTTTATATAAAAAAATTTAATACGTACAAATTTAGCTTCCGTAATTTTATGTAAAATTCGTCGGAAAATTATTGATAAACAAACTCGATTTTTTTTAACAGGAAGGGTTTTTACATACTTTTGATTTAAACAGGTTGAGGCATAGCGAAGCGTGGCTGATACATTGGATAATAATCAGTAAGATATTAATAATTACTTTTGTGGCCTTATCTTGTAAAAAAATTGGATAAGAGTGGAGCAATTTGGTAAGACAGCTTAACCCATGGGGCACGCAGAAGCAGCACAGCATTTGGGGATTGCAAAAGGCATATACGCTCCCGGAATCCGGGGCATACGTTTAGGAAGGAAAACCGGGATGGTATTTAGTCAGTAATATTCTGACAGATCCCTCGCCCTCCCCAGGGCGGTGGACATTCATTAAGATTTTACACCCCGGTAAAAATATAAAAAGGCAGGGCGAAACGTCTCAGTCGGAGATTGCGGACGGCGTGTACTCTCCTAGGATCCAGGCATAAGTGTGCGAAGAGACCACCAGGGTCACTAAGCCTCTGACAGACCCCTCGCGAGGAACATCAGTGAAAATTATCCATCTCGAACAAAAAAGAAGATTACCCCAATGCTCATTACCTAATCCAGATCAATACTAAACATAATCAGAAATGATTACAAAATTGACCTCATTTTTTTACGAAAAATCTCTGAATGCGGCCTTATCAAACGTTTAAATACCTCATTTATCAGTCACTATGAAGGTCGGTCGTGGTCAACCGGCTTGAGGATAATATTTACACCTACCTACCTACATTATTAGTGTTTATTTAATGAGGATTAGCGCTAAATGACTAGTTTTTATTGAGTTTGTTCTGTGTGTTGACACGGATTATGATCGCTGTTGGTTGTGTGTAATTATCTTTATAGCAGCTTGGCCGAAATCGTAAGGAAAAAGCTTTATGCCCCCTTCATACAACCTTCCCTTTTTTTTCTCTCTGTCTTTTGTGTGTGCGTGCGAGTATCGAGATTCAAGCAGCAAGCATTGTGCGCGACCAGCTGTATAACTTGAATTCTAAAGAAGTGTACATTTTATTCAGTCTTATTTTTTGTTTGACTTTCCAGTGCACATTTCGCCTCTTGTATATTGCTACGAGCGCCCGCCGCCCGCACCTCTCCGTAGGTGAGGACTCAATTAACTTCGATCGATTTGTCTCTGCCTGTACCTACTTAATGATCGTTAGTCATCACTTGCTAGAATTCGTCGAGAAGACAGTTTTCCTGGGGATTACGCTCGATTCAAAGCTGCAGTGGGGTCCCCACTTAACATCTCTTGCAGGGCGGTTAAGTTCAGCCGCTTACGCTGTCAGAAAAATTCGACAATTAACTGACGTGGATACCGCTAGACTAGTCTATTTTAGTTATTTTCATAGCATCATGTCTTATGGTATTTTGCTTTGGGGACGGGCTGCAGATATTAATTCTATCTTTGTTCTGCAAAAGATGGCTGTCAGAGCCATCTATAATCTTGGCAGATGCGAGTCTCTAAGAGAATTGTTTAAAAAAATTAACATCATGACGGTACCTTGTCAATATATATATGAAAACATTATGCATGTTCGGAAAAACCTTCATCTTTTTAATAAAATTAGTGATAGACATAATTTTAATACTAGAAATAGGAACAAATTAGATCAACCAAGTTTCAGATTGTCAAAAGTAAAAACTTCTTTTATGGGGTACTGTGTAAAATGCTATAATAAAATACCACAGGATATTCTCCAACTAAATGAGAGAAAATTTAAAACATGCATTAAATGCACGCTATGTAGTCAAGCATATTATAAGTTAGATGATTATATCACGGACAAAAATGCTTGGCTAAATGCTAGTCCTGCTCCACAGCCACTCGGGCTCACTAAATAGGATTGTTTTTAAGAGAATGATGTTTCTAACCCTCTTTTTTGTCGATCTGAATAACTTGTACCGTTATCAGTACGATTACTTTTTCTTTTTTACTTACCTCAGACATCTAACCAATAAGTACACCGAAAGTGTTAGTATTGTATAATTTTAATATCATTTATTTCAATTTTGTAAATGTGAGTACCATGGAGCGTTTTATTTTTGAGTTACTATGTGTTTTGACTTAATGAGCATGGCAGTTGAGAGCTTGTCATGCTCACTCAAATGTCTCGCTGATGGTGGCGCATGTGTTGGATCATTTGGCTCCCTCCATAATGGTTGAGCTAGGTGGTGCTGATCCATGCGTCATGCTCGTGAACGGGTGCTGTCAGTTGGGATTGGTCATCTCTTAACTGCTATGGCTTACATCTTTATTTTTATTATTTTTAACTACTGTTTTATATTCATCTTCATTGTGATCACATGTAGAATCAACAAGAATAATGTAACCAGGATTTTGTAAAAACCTAATTTAAAAGAGTGCCGTGGAGTTTCTTGCTCGTTCTTCTCCATAGAGGCCTACCTCCGTTTTGGAACGAGCAACTAGCTTCATTTTTCGGACTAACTGACTGACTTCTTGACAATTCAAAAGTGCCTGTAAATGGTCTAATTTAAATAAATGTTTTGACTTTTTGACTTTTGAAAACTTTTGTGTCTCAAATGGAAGGGAGTCAACAAGTCTTCATATCAGTACAGTCCTAACCCTACAAACGTCGCGCCTACACAAATGAAAACGTCTTCAATTGCGGAATGTTCCCATAAGGTGATGATCGATAGGAAATGGCAGCCACACCTCGACCTACTCAATGGGTCGAAGTTAAGCTGGTGTTAAGGCTTGGAAGTGAGATACGATTAATAATCGTGGTGTGAATGGTGCGATTAGTCGGCCATGACAGTTTAGTTAATAGTTAAAAGTTAATATAGTCAGTGAAACTGTATCACTGACATTCAAACGTATCGAATTTTTGTCGAAGCATTTATTACAATGTTAAACCATTTATAGGCACTTTTGTATAGTATGTAACGTGTAATGTATTACACAAAACCGGGTGTGTAAAAAAGCTTACTATCAGCGAAAGAATTTTCAAAATCGGACCAGACGTTCCGGAGATAAGCGATTATGCTAAAATCTTTTTATCAGTTCTCGTGGCAGACTGTCAAATCTTTCGAATTTAGAACTAAGTTTGAATAGGTATCTTAGGAACGTTAATGTAAAATAAGGTTAGTTATAGCCAAACCAGCCAGAGTCTCTACACTATTAACATTATTTTTCTGCAACAAATCCTACTAATTAACCTACGTCAAACGTGTATTACTCATCAAACAAGTATGTAAAATACAGCAATTATACACAAGCACGCGTCAGCGGGTGACGGTCGGTACGAAAAGTCGTGCGACAAATCTGTGCGACTGTCGCGACAAAGGGTTCAAACTAAAGGTGGGTTCGGGCGATAGGTTGGCGCTGTTTACGAGCAACTCGTTACACGGACATGTTTATTTGGACGCCCACGATTTACCCCACGCGTGGCTCGTGCCGGCTTGCGGTGCGAGTTAGAAGCGGTGCGAGTGTGACTTTAGGGTTGGTAAGTTGGAAACTTGTAGCGGGTTTATATTTGGTAAGTTTTGTAATTTTTACATTTTTAGAAAGGAAAGTAAGAAAACCTATTTATTCCCGCGAAAGTGAAGCAAAAACATAAAAAATTTTGTTTACAAAAGCTCAAGCCAAAACCAAGTATTAAATCTAGGAGAAAAAAAAATATAAATATTGACTTATATCTTTTTTTTAATATTTTAAATTTTCCGTGGTTTAAATTCGTTAAATTAACATGTCAGTTTTTTATATGTGAGCATGAAAAAAAAAAACTAAACGGTTAAATTGAGAAATCTCAAAGAAGACTCTTTGATTACTGAACGCATTCAGCTAAATCATATATTACTGCCGAGCCAAAACAAAAATATGAATATAAAAAATACAGGTTGATTGTTGACCAAAAAAAAACAGTTATTCCAACATTATGATCATGTTGTATAGCATTTTCGAAGGAAACGGCTTATTTTATTTTCATGATTTCTGAGTTAGTTCTATAGTAAAAGTTGTTAATAATGATGACTACCAATACCCCTTTTTAGGTTTTTGGCCAATTAACAATAACCCTTTATAAAAAAGGTAACTGCCCACTGCATCAAAAACACACAGGAAAATTCTTATCTACTTCACTATTTTACCATTCAAAGCCCAAACAATGAGCAAACCTACAGTCTATTGAGCCGTCATCACCCACGCAACCAAAAATCATCCAAGTGTCAAATTGCATAGACAATCTTATCTCAAACACTTGGACCACCATAGACTCCGGTACATAAATACCATAAACAATGCTAATATAGTAATCTAAATTCAACCTAACACTACGGAGGTTTTCTTATTTATAAAGTTGACATAAAACCGTCTAAATACAACTTAATACTGGAAGGCTTTTGTGGAAGCTACGTGTGGGCCCTCCTTAAAAATGTGTGTGTATGTATATCCCATTTGTGCAGGAACGGCTGGATCGATTTGAATAGTGTTAAGCGTTTCGAATCGAGGGATTACGTTGTAAGCTGGAGAAAATGTATGAATGTTATTGTTAAATTATGCTTGATGCTTGTGGATTTGTCAATATATTGTATTGAAGTTTCTCAATGTGTCAAAATATTGTTTGGTTGAACTACTGTAGTAGTGGTAGACTAATGTTTTCATAGTACAGAATACAAGTAGAATCACAATAACATGGAATTTCTTACTTTATTTTATTAGAGGTAAGGCAGTTGTTGAATAATGTTTTAACTAATAAATATCCCAGTTTCAACGTTTTTTTAACATTGTTAAAAAAATTCGCCCTATCACATTTTTCCAACATCATCATCTGTCTAGCCTCTTCCAGTCTGACCGGATGACCAGTATTTTACATGAAGCGACTAACGGCTTAACGTGCTTTCCGAGGCACGGAGGAGTCTCGGTGTGTAAAGATGGTCACGGACTAACCCCGGCAAGCGTAGCTTAACCTGATAGATCGACCTCTGCGGCTGTTATTACTTAGCCACCAGCTCCTGACCATATTATCCCTACAAGGTCAATTTATCCAAAGAATCAAGTATAACCAGTCTTGTAGGTTATTAACAACTCTATGTAGTTTTCCACTACAACAAAAAAGAAACATTACGGAGTCATCTCCAAGCAGTAAACGTAGTTTGTTTCCTTTTACAGAGATAAGCACACAAAATAACTGAAATGCCTTCATTAAAAAATAAAACTACACAAACGATTGAAATTGCTTACAAACACTTTGGCTGAAACGCCTAAAAAGAAACATGACGATAAGAATGGAAAACAATACGTTTTCAGATGAGGAATTTCCAACTTTACCACATAAACTTTAAAGTGTATTTTTAGGTGAAGGTGTGTAATAGTTAGGTCATTATACTTTGGGAGGCAAAGGTTGGTAAAGAGGTCATGTGATAAGCGTGTTACAAAGGTTATTATTGTGGAAATTAGAAAAACCTGGCGATGTTAAATGCTCTAATTAAATTATTTTGTTCGTTATGTTATCGTGGTCGAGTGTTTATAGTGTGGCGGTCATTTCGATTATGACATCATATAATGTGTTTTACTTTAAAATTATGTATGTATGGGTAATATTGAATGTGGTGTAAAATATTTAGTTTATTTTTCTTTACATGATCGTCGTTCGCGGTTGGTTATATATCTAACCATATTTTTTGGGTAATTTTTATTCGGAACTAGGTTTTGCCCGTGACTTGGCAAATGTCGGTTATCATAGACGTACACAGAATAAAAATTAGCCTATATCCTTCCTTGACGCTCAAACTTACCCCGTACCAAATTTCATCAAAATCAGCTCAGTAGTTTAGTCGTGAAAGCGTAACAAACAGACAGCCAGAGTTACTTTCGCGTTTATAATATTTCAAGTATGGATTTTGTTCGAAATAGAAGATATGATATAAGTTTAAATTACGTCTTTACCTACACTTGATAGTCCCACCACAGGTCAAATGCCACTTTAACAGAAAAATATATGTAAGTAGGTACATTATACTGATAAAAAACATTAAGTAATAACAAATATTGCCAGACAGTAATCAGACTTTATACAAGATAATATTTAAGCGTCTAAATTTTTTAAGTAAATACTAATATCAAGCACGTTTTGACAGCTACAATATTTACCTTCCTCTCTTTCGCTTTAAGCCAATTGATCGATCACATTCACATCGACTATGTCCACGTAGAAGTCAAGTATACCATACGAACATCGTATGGTATACCTACTTGACTTCTACGTGCTCCTATCCTATGAGCCTCAGCAATCGTGTTGATTTCTATCAGTGTATCGGACTTAGATTCTTGACATTACTTCTTAGAAGTAAACAAGTAAATGTACAAAATCATTTATTTTAATTAGACCATTAAGAGACACTTTTGAACATTATTCAGAACAAAAAAATAAGTCTTGTTGCCCCTTCCAAAAGGTATTTTCATATGGAGAAGAATGGATATAACATAACATTATATCACGCCAGCAATCTCTGAAAGGTTAAGCAGAGGTGTACCCATTGGTACACCGACATTTCGCCAGTTATGTTTAAGTTCCATGTAATAGGGAGCGAACCTGTTGCCATCAACCAGGCACAAATCCAGACTCCAAGTCCTGCTACTGAGAAATTCCTGATGCATAAACCCAACAATACTTGGTCCGACCTGGGACTGAAGAATGGATATTTCTTTACAAAATAAGTTTAGACGAATAGTAATTTAGTAGAATTTTCCAAAAAAGCGAAAATATTCCCCAGTTTGGCTTCCACAGTTCCTCAGCAACATTTCTTGGCAGTTTCCCACGAGCTTATCATTGATGACACGCGGTGACACGCCATCCATCACGCTCGTTTGACACTAAAATATTATTTGCACGTTTTCATGTCATGTCTCCAATTCTAATAAATATAGCTAATGCAATATTTATAACAAAGCAAAGGTGCATTGAAATGTTCCATTTTCGAAACTATTTAAAAAAAAAAGTTTTTTGTTTATTCCTGATTAGTTCTGTAAGTAGTAAAATTTAAATAGATTGGGTAGGATAATGGCATTAATTAAAAAAAAAATGTGACATATCAGTCTATATAAATAATTTTATCAATTGTTTTTTTTTAAGTTAAAATTATTTTGCTCGTCGATCATAAACAGAACATCCCGTACAAACTTCGTCATCAAACGTAAGTATGAATATATTTAAAATAATAAAAAACAAAAATTATTTTCAATAAGAAACAATATAAATTATCTGTGCATTAGTTTCAGAAAGGTCGCGCGGACAGGCGTTGGCCTCCGCCAATGTCAATTATCACAATAGCCAAGCGCTTGACAAAAGAACACAACCTGTATGTTGGTAGAAATATATGTAGGGTACGCATATTAACGCAATCGTAAGGATTTTATTATAATGTAAAAATAAAAATAAAAAACATATTTAAGTTGCCACTTGCAAATCATATTAGAACAATACTATCCTGTTTGCAATTGTTTTATGGCATTTATTTTGATTAATTAGTTTTGCTTTATATTATGAATACAATTGAATTGTCAAATCGTCGACAAGGCGAAAGGAGTATATATTATAAGGATCGTAGCCGATAGTGTTCTGAGGTTTCTGCCTATCCCCATGGGAAAAAGGTGCGAGTTTATGTATGTAGGTATATTATGTCAATTATAGGTACAGTGACTAAGATCTGTAAATTTTATTGGGTGAACTTAACTATGAAAAAAAAAATGCAACCGAATTGATAACCTCCTCCTTTTTTGAAATCGGTTAACAACGAGATACATTTTGTTTATTTAGCGATTAGTTGATACTTTTCTAGAGCCAAAATATATGTGGTTTTTCCTTGTTTTAAATTGAGAATCGTAACACCTGGCTACCGCAATTAAGACAAATATTAGCTTAGATGAGGTTCGTAGCCTTCGACGCGAGAGCAAGGTCGGAGCATGACGCTTGTATGTCACAACCTATTGTGTACCGGTAAATAACTTTGTTACCTATTTACGTCTCATGGTGAAATGAGTGGGCGAAGACCTTTATATTTTTTTTTTCTTGATCTCTAAATTATTATATTTGTGGCTGTGTTATGTACAGTCAGCTACAAGAGTCGATTAACAATGTTACTTTTTTATATCATTTAAACAGACACTAAACACATAATGTACCGGCTTTCAGATTTTCAGGTAATAGCTAAGGGTCTATTATATCTTAATTTTGTATTCATTGCGTTTTACTGTTAATATTGTACTTAATAATTAGGATTTAAAAATCATAAATGTTAATCGACTTTTGTAGCTGACTGTACCTACATAGAGTAAATTATATGTAAATAATACTGTATATAAAATGCCTGATTTCACAAACAATCTACAAAAAAAAAAAAATAGCTGTTCCCTGCGGTTTCAGTTACGTCTTTGGTTACTGCTCCACTCCCGTAGGTCATAGTGTGATGTTATATCCTAACTAATATTATAAATGCGAAAGTAATTCTGTCTGTCTGTCTGTCTGTCTTTCTGTCTGTCTGTCTTTTCTTCACGCCTAAACTACTGAACCGATTTGTGTGAAATTTGGTACAGGGTAAGTGTGAACCCCAACAAAGGACATAGGCTACTTTTTATTCGACTTCGACTTCGACTTCGTCTGCGTCCGCGATAACCGACATATATGCGGACGAAGGCGCGGGCAAAAGCTAGTAGTCTATACATATAGGAAATATAGGAATAAATTAGTGAATTGAAAACGAAATTGTAAATTGCTAAAATTAATAAAGCTGCTCGCCAGCACACAGATAAACCCTGGAAGGTTTTCGTTGTGTGGCAAAAATCATTGAAATGTATATTTTGGTATTTTGAAAATAAATAAAAAATAAAAATATAATATAATTCCTCATGAATCTGTCCATCATAATATACAAAAATATTTTTTTCCAGTTTTATAGATTTTTAGTTCTAGAGTTTACCTCGTTTAAACAAACAAACAAAATAACTCTTCCGCTTTATTTAGGACACCTTTACATTAAATCATGTCTTATCATAACTACTATAAACAATAATAACAATACCATTGTCCGAACTAGCTGTATGTCAACGGTCAGAACAAATAAACTTCAAGGTTTTAAAGTTTCCGGCTTATATTTTGATACATATCAAAAGATTATAAATAATATTTTAAACAAGACCGGCCTTCACTCATTTCCGAACCTTATTTGGAGTAAATTCGTGCTACCGTGTTGGCAATTTGGCATAGTATTGATATTGACCATGTTATGCAGAAATTCCATTAAAAAAACTAAACTTTTGAAAAATATAAGATGTAACAGATCAGGGACAGATTAATAAACATGCATCCCACTAGCGATTACCACTAGCGCGGCAGGTGATGAAGCGATTCTGACGTCGCATTGGCTTGTATATTAAACACGGTATAAAACCCGCTACGTCGCGTCCGCCCTCCGCGGCGGTAAGCGGCGTCGTGTGAGGATCGCCGACTCTTAAAAGATTTTCGCAATGCAGCCCAAAGGGTGACTATTTTCCGGGGTCGCGAGACGTCTTAACAGGATACCGCTGGCCCCGGAACGCAAAGGGTAACAAAAGAAACAGGGTGGTTTTTTAGTCAGTAAAAGTCTGACAGTCCCTTCTGGTCCACCCAGGGCGGAAGGACACATTTGATGATTTTTAACATCCCAAAAAAAAAAATAAAGGGGTTACTATTGGACTATGAGAGTAAGAAAAGTGTGCACCTGTGTCTGCGCACACACCTGTGCACTACAATATCTTCGTCAAGTCTCGATTGAGATTGGAAGCCGTGATTGAAATTCGGTCGGGAGCATAAAATCAAATATTCAAATGATACAAATCTCGGTCAGAGAGATATTATCTATACATATTTATTGTATAAGTATACCAAAACTATCTTTAGTGTCTGTTTTTGATTGGCAATGAACTTATTAGACTGATGACCCTCATTAAACCCCCCAATATTTATAACATTGCCACATTTAAACAAATTTCTCAATGATTTAATAGATAAAATTAAAACCAATTTTGACATTTATGTCCTAATTAACTTTTTAATTAAAAAATGTTAGTTAATAAAAAGTGGCTCGGTCAGCGGATGTTACGACAGATTAACAGAGACACACGGTCAGACATCGTTAGGCAGAAGTTCGGACAAATGTCAGTGTCAACCACATTGACAGGACAGCTCAAATTGACTGCGCACGAGTCACCTTAGTCATATGACATGTAAATGAGACTTAGGTTTAAAGGTTGGTCGTCACAGTTTAGTGTTGTTCCGCTGTTTTTGTTGAGTAGAAGTTGTGTTGTGTATGTTTTTAACCGACTTCAAAGAAAGGAGGAGGTTCTGTTTATGTATTTTTACCGATTTCTCTGCTAGTCAACCGATTTTAAATTTATTTTTTGTATACTGTGTATAGTTGTGATTGATAATAAATGTAAAAAATGTGGTGAATTTATTAATTATTCTTATTATCATATTATTAATTATTATTGAATAACTAAATTACTAATTATTTCATTGCATGAATCATTGGATTTTGTTTTGTAATAACAAACAGGACGTAATTAGGTGCAACTGCGGTTGACCTTTGACCTCATTCGGAATTACCTCATGTTTGTTATGTATAAAACTAGCGACCCGCCCCGGT
The DNA here is from genome assembly GCA_949316365.1 of Hoplodrina blanda. Lineage (NCBI taxonomy): Eukaryota > Metazoa > Arthropoda > Insecta > Lepidoptera > Noctuidae > Hoplodrina > Hoplodrina blanda. Next base: position 11,770,042 of record OX438592.1, read on the forward strand.
TTCGCACGGATGCAATATATATACATACGTAAACCTTCCTCTTGACTCACTCTACCGCATCAAAATCTGTTACGTAGTTTGAAAGATGTAAGCGTACAGACGCAGACGGCGGGATGCGACATTTTTTTTTATAGGTAGAAATTACCGCACTATCAAGTTCCATATCTATTTTAACATGCATAACATCACGCCTAGCTGTAATCCCCGAAGGGTTATGCAGAGGTGTACCCATTAGTACAACCACATTTCGCCAGATATGTTAAAGTCCCATGTAATGGGGAGCGAGCCTATTACCATCTATTTTAAACATGCCTGAAATAGCACATGTAAACATATAATTCAATTATTATACCTATACTATTACCACAACATGTTAAATCACTCCAAATGACGTCACTGTCATTGCTTGTCATTGCTGTGTACACACACACACAGAGCAAAATAAAGTGTCAGTGTGTGTGAGTTACGTAATTAATAAACTATCAAAAACTCAAATTATTATGTACAGTTGCGCTAAAAACCTAACTCAGAGTTAAGGCTTTAATAAGCTAAAGTTTTAATTACAATTTCTCCTGCGATATTATTACCTCGATGATAATATAGGTTTAGGCGCAGAATGCCCAATTCTCTGGATAGTAATTCTATTCTAATGCATTATAAAATCTGACAATTTCAACTTACTGACAAATACATTTATTATACTAAGAAATCTTTTATTTATAAGAATACTTCCAACTGTAGAAAATGTGCTATTTTGATAATTAGTCATTTAGAGAATTGGTCATTCAGAGAATTAGGCTTTTTGAGAATTGGCCATTCTGAGAATTAGGCTTTTTGAGAATTAGCCATTTTGAGAACTAAGTAGTCCTTTTGCGGCTCTGTTGTCTTTTTGAGAATTGGGCATTCTGCGCCTAAACCATAATATAGCTCGTCTGTGGGGAGACGTCTTTAGTTGCTAATACGAATACGAGGCTATAATTACAAATCGAGAGTTAATAGACAACCCTGTCTGGTACAAGCGGGCATTATCGTTGGCTATTTTTATGACGATCTTATAATGACACCAGTAAATATACCACGACTGGCCTTCGTGAACTTATCAATGTTAATGAAAGTGTTGATATGTTTTGACAAGGTCAGTATTGATCTTTGACAGTCAATAGAATTATTACATTACATTTTATTGGCGATTGTAGAAGATTAGTACAGAAAATTGTAGAAGACTTGTTGTTTATCTGGATGGGAGGGATGAAACGCATGTGATTAAAAGAGTTATGAATATAAATGTGGATGGATGGAGAGAAAGAGGAATGCCAAAGAAGATATAGGTAGTTATGGGTTGTATGAAGAATGACATAAAAGGAAAGGGAGTCATGATAGCATGACTGTTAACAGGATAGAATCGAAGAAAGATTTTGTGACACCGATCCCAATTAACATGAGTGAAGATGACTTCTAGGTCAAGTGTGATATATATATAAAAACCAACCAAGTGCGAGTCAGAATCGAACTCGACCCTATCGTGTGCGATCCATATCACTACAATATTTATACCCCGTTAATTTTCATCTTTATTATTTGTTGTTATAGCGGCCATAGACCACACCTTGTAAAAAAATCAGTTTCTGCCGATTGCGGTTCAAAAGATACAGTCCTGTGACAGACGGACAGACAACGCAGTCTTAGTAATAGGGTTCCATGTGGCACCTTTTGGGTACAGAAACCATTTTTTTTTGAGGTGGTAAAAATCATCAAATGAGTCCTTCCGCCCTGGATGGGGCGGAAGGGACTGTCAGACTTTTACTGACTAAAAAAACACCCTGTTCCTTCTGTTGCCCTTCTGGGGCCACGGTATCCTGTTAAGACGTCCCGCAACGGGTACAGAACCCTAGGAAACGATACGCGATAAACGGCATTTTGATGCCTTCTATACGTATTCACTATGGAATATTAACCTAAGAATGGAGGACATTAGAAACTTGCAAATTAAAACACAAGTAGGTAAGTGAGTGAGTGAGTTAACTAATAAATTAACTCCCTAAAATACCTCAAGATCAAACAACCACAATACATCACTATAATCATTTAGCCCACACCGATATTTTTCAATGTAATGCCTTTTTAAACAACCATAAATTAACTAAACGTGCTGTCAAAAGGACACAAGGAATTATTAGTTCGGTGGCTAAGGTCAAAGGAGTCACAGAGGTCGTATGCGCGTACGCATTGCAAAAACGTTGGAAATCAGTGTTACGTAGGTGCTCAACTGTGTCATAGTTGATCCTTTTTTTAATGTCTAAATTATTACTGGAAAAAAGACAAAACTAGCAATTTATAATTAGCTAGCTTTTGCCCCCGACTTCGTCCGCGTAAATGTCGGTTATCGCGGACGCAGACAAAGTCGCGAAATAAAAAGTAGCCTATGTCCTTTTTTAGAGTTGAAACTAAACCCGTACCAAATTTCTTCAACATCGGTTCAGCGGTTTAATCGTGAAAGCATAACAGAGAGACAAAGTTACTTTTGCATTTATAATATTAGTATGGATAGTATCGATTTTGTATGACACCGATTTTTTCTATATATTCCTTTTTTAAGTAGTTAACTACAGTTTTCGCTTTCAAACGTGTTCACTCGAATCATTTTCTCATAAAAAATGACACTTACCTAAAAACTCACCACGAATTAGTAACCACAGAACTATGATAGATAGATATACCAGTAACCACGCTCACTTCAATAAAAACTTGTATTGGACTTTATATCAGAAATAAATCAATTATAATTTTCATTTTCAATCAATTGGCGAACATTAGTGCCAGTATCAATTTAGCCTCTACTCAGTTCACACGTGGCCTATCATTATTTATCGTTGCTAGGTACCTCATAATTGTATATTTTATGTCAGTATGTATTTTTACGCGTAACTCGAGAATTGCTAGCCGATCTTGCATGCGGTTTATGTTAATTATACGTAGGTTATTTGTTTATATTTTTAATTATCGTGTAGTTTTTAAGTTGTATTGCTTAATCACGATGTGGAATTATTACGGACTTTGAGGTAGCATGTTAAGTATAATTAGAGGTTGATAAAGCAATAAAATTTCTTTTTACAGTACTTTTACGAAAATATTTGCATTAAAATATCTAACATTTTTACTATGCAAATACTAATATAATTACATCAAAATGGCCACATATTTACAACTAAATAGAAAAATCGTGCAACAATTTCACTTTCGAATCCTATAGTAGATACAAAGATCGTGAAAACATTACCAATACACTTGCGGCTACAATTACTGGCACATTTTTTATTAGTTCCATTTATTAGCACATTTGACCTGTAGTGAGAGAGCAGGGTTACGTTGACAAGGTCAATACACAAAGGTGTTGTTGTCATTTGTCAAGCTGTGCTCGCCGATAATTACCTGTCAGTGTACACATGATGGCGAATTAATGGCTATTATTAAACGAGGAGACATAAAATTAATGAGGTTAGGGTACTACCGGCTTTCTCTTTAGTTTTATCTGATTTTTTAAAGAATAACTTTGGTAATAGAACGCTTGCTTGCCTGGAGGTTTATTTGCTAAAAATAAGAATATTCGTACTAAAAAAAATTTTAAGTCTTTTTTTATAGAAATAAACATACGAAGTGTCTAAAAGATACATCACAAAATCGTTAACTATGCATATATTACCCATTTAACTAAGCAACATTGAGCTAAAAATATTTCTAGAAAACGACTTTTATTTATTAGTGCGAAAAATCACTGTTTATGGTACCTATGCAAGCAAAACATTGTGCGTAGGGTGTATGCAACAGTACAGGGTTTATAGGGATATTTAAAGTTTAGTTAGAACATTTTAGTTTTCGTAAAAAAGAGTTGGATATTTGACCTTCAATATTTTTGTAACAAAAATATTATCGCAATGATGAAAAAGTACGTAACATTCGGCTTCGTTAGGAGTCTTTTTGTACTCGTTATATTGAGTGATTTTTTTAAGTTAAGAAAATATATTTAGTACATTATAGGTAGTTTAAGGGCCTATTTTATTTTTCATTAGATAACTTCGCAGATTGTTTCGTGCAAATGCTGTTCCAATTTTTGTTCAGAGGTGGTAAAATACGCCCTAAATCCGTATTTAATCCTAATCCGTAATGAAACGTTAATTTAACTGATATAATTTTCGCTACCTAGACACCATTTTAATCTATATTTATACTTAAACTAATCGCGTTAAAATATATTTATTATACGTTGACCTTTCAGAAATAAATAACCCTGCTACAACCTACGCCGCGATTTGAAACAAAAATAAAATTAATTATATTTTATTTCCGTAGTTACACTTCACCTCGGCCGCAAGTGTGTTATATGTGAATGACATAATTACCTATATATTTTCTTTCAAATCATTATGTTTTTGCTCCTATAATCCTCGAAGGGTTAGGCAAAGGTGTACCCATTAGTACACTCACATTTCGCCATTTCTATTTTATTTTTATTATATTTCTTAGAAGTCCAGTTTTCTTCACGATCTTTTCCTTCATCGATGTCAGTGATATCCAAAACAAACTTAGAAAGTACATATGAATTGTAAACGTCACATTGGTCCTTGCCTGTATCGAACCCACAACCGCATGCATCAGAGGTGGATGTCTTAACTATTAGGGTCGGCTCACATCTGACGGAAGATACGCCGCGTATCGTCAGTCGCGTAACGCAGAAACATTCAATAATAGATAATAAAATATCCAACCATACACACATAACCTATGATGCGTTAGTGCGTCCTGTGCGTCGACCATACTAAAGACGATACGTTCGACGTATCTTCCGTCAGATGTGAACCGACCCATAGGCCATCAGAACATAGAAAGATCAGTAATAAATTAAAAGTCACCTTGTATAACTTTCCTCTTTTATTACAGCAAGTTATTAGCTGTGAACAACCCATAGAATAAGTACCTATTACCAATGTATCTATTCCACATATCCAACTAACGATCAATTTGATTCTAATTCGTAACTCACAAATTTATCACTTGCACTAAAACCTAGGTAAGGTTTTACCTAATTAAGATTTACAGAATTACCTATGTGATAAGTGAACGGTTAGTTTAAGTGCCACTTTAGATTTTATGTTTGTACACTACGTTCTGACTGGGCACCAAATCTTTCAGGGATGAATAATTTGAAAGTCTACTGCGTTATTCAATGTTTACCTACTTATCAGCTTTTGAAGATAGAATTCAGTTCTAGTCATCTTTATTACCCATATGTAGGTATAATCGCGGACAATTGCGATTAAGAACTTTTCGCATTTACGCCCTAAGCAACAAAGTTGAAAATTGGTCAACCGCCTTTTAGCGTTTCAGTTGAATTAGGAATTTAAATTCATACTAGAAAATCGACATATTAAAGCGATAGGTCACTGATTAACTCACTGACTTATAAACACGAAATCTCTAAAAATACTAGACTTATCAAGCTGAAACCCAGTTTTATAGGTAGGAGATGTCAGCAATTTTGCGTCTGAAACATAAATTAGATCCCCTTTTTTTGACTTCCACGGCGACGAAGACGCGGCCAAAAATACTATAAGTATTATAATGTTGTTGTTTCTGTAACTCACGCAGGCAAAGCGAAGTTGCGAACAGAAGCTAGTAGCAAAGCTAGTTTGATAAATGTATCGGTAAACCAACCCTGTTTTTTATTTAAAGAACGTACTCCTTAAAATTTTTGTATATTTTTGCTACAGCGGACAACCCTACAAAAATAGCATTTCTGCATCAGCAGCAGCTCACTTTCTCCGATATAAACGGTATTTCACTAATGCGATCGGCCCTGGCGGTAGTTCCATTATCAGCACTTTGTAGGCGGACCCATGATTATAGTGTAGTGGCTACACTGACAGGGAGAATGCTACTACTTGTCCTATAGACCCTCCCCCCTAGTACCCCCTCTAAGCCTACTTATAGAAAGGTCTATATTATGAACTAGCGACCGTCCCCGCTTATCATCATACCGGTAGCTTATTTTCGCCAAGTATTTATTAATTATAGCCTAAAACCTTCCTAGGTACCTACTTCTTTTTCCTATTGGTGAAAACTATATGAAAATCCGTTCAGTAGTTTCTGAGATTCTGATTCCATCCGCGTAAATGTCAGGTACACCTAGTGCATTCGGTCATAGTGTAGCTTCCTATCAGTAAAGGATTTTGTAATTAAACCAGTACTTTCTGAGATTTTGCCTTACAAACAAAACTAAAAACAAACATCTATACTAATATTATAAAGAGGTACAGTTTGTGAGTTTGTGAGGTTTTAGGGGGTAATCTCTGGATCTACTGAACCGAGTTTGAAAATTCTTTCGCAAATTGGAAGCTACATTATCACTGACTGCTATAGGCTAAAAATTTAGGGATCCGTAAGAAAAATCACGCGAACGAAGTCGCGGTGAGAGTGCTAGTATAATTACATAAAATAAATATTCCTTGATGGCGCTTCCGATTGTTTAGCATCATTAAAGTATAAGGTACTTTCTACAGTCTATTTCGGAACATTTTTCTTTTTCATACTTCCTGCTTGTACCACTCCACACCATACTAAGAACTCGCTACCACTGCTAAAATAATATTCTAATTAGTAATTAACTAAGCAGCATAGCTGACAAGTCAATCAATATCAGGTGACTGCCCTTTCACCGGTCACATGCAGCCCAAGCCTAATATCCGTTAAGGTCACACCCCGCGTTATTCGTTCTGTTTGTTAAACAGCGCACGCGCACACCGCTTGTGGAATGTTACGTTTTCTCTGCGTAAGTGCGCGTTATGTGCAAAGATAAATTGTTCTGATGTCGAATTGTTGTGGATTTAGCGAATGGGAGGCAGTGATAGCTGTATTTTTTTTGTGTTACTTTGAACTCTCTTTCTTCGGTGTAGTGAGTTAACACTCACTAATTGACATACACAAACATCCAACCTCTAAACAACTGTAAGCCATACGATTTTCTTTACATAGGTAAGAAATATGGGAATACAGGCTGAAATTAAGGAAACAATATTTTATTATTAGTTTACTTTATTTTTTTATTTTCGGTTTTAAATATAGATTTATGTATAAAAAGATCGTCTTTCCGTCCCTCGTCGTCCTTTTTCCTGTCCTTCCTCTGTCTCTTTTCAAATCGGGTTCGATTTTCGAACGAGTCAAGAATTGCATAAATGCTTGACCCGTTCAAAATTCAAACCTGTCACGTGGGTTCGATTTAAAAAGTGTCATACAGTACCTAAGTACAATATTGCATAAATAATTGACCCATTCAAAAATCGAACCTGCCACATAACTGTCACCCGTAAGCGCAGATGCAAACATTTTTAAGGATTGAGGACGAAAAAACCTTTCTAGAAAGACCTACACCTAGGTACTTATAATGATAATAAAGCATAAATCAACACAAATAACTTTAAGTACAAATAAACTAAGAAGCAGAAAATTGATACTTATATTTACTCGAAGTATCACATACCTAAGATTAAGTATCAAACATGCTAATAGGCTATAATTATAAAATCTATTGAACATAGGTCAAACGCCATAGGTCCTATACACGTTGTCACAAACTTATTACGAGAATCATTATGTGCGTGTATTCAATTAATAATCGCCATAAAAGTTAATGAAGGTGATTAATTTAAAAACAACGTGAAGTGTGATCAGAAGCCTCTCATGTTTATTTGCAGATAATAAATTTATGTACAGACTTTTGCTTGTGAACACAAAGATTACCTTAGTTCGGCTCTGTCGTATAATCCATTTAAAAAAAAATCCCCTTTAGTGCGCGGTCGCTGTATTTTTGATGTCTCATGATGCATTTTATCTGCTACAGATCTCTCACGTGAAAATAGTGCCTATAGTGTCATAAAAACATCGTGAGGAAACCTGGGCTTATACAAGCCTATTACTGTCCCACTCAAACCATGTCAGAGGCCCTTAAGGCGCTTTAGAAACTCTGTCACTAGGGTGTGTGGGGTCGTAAGACCTTACTGCCCACACGATAAAGAAGAAGTGGCTATAGTACCTACTCTATACAATTTTTTTGGTCCGCGGTAGTAAATCATAACAACACGCCTGTAATCCCCGAAGGGTTAGGCAGAGGTGTACCCATTAGTACACCCCATTTCGCCAGTTATGTTTTTAAGTCCCATGTAATAGGGGGCGAGCCTATTGCCATCAACCGAGCACAAATCCAGACTCCGAGGCTGCTACTGAGAAATTCCTAATGGAAAACCCCAATAACACTTTGCCCGACCTGGGAATCGAACCCAAGACCTCACGCCCAAATCCTCATGGATGTCCCCCGCTCGATATTTAGCAAGGGTTCTATCAGACTCTTACTGACTAAAAAGTACAGCGTTGTTCGCTTCTTACATTTATGCCAAGATTTCCGGTAGAGTATGCTCACTCCACGAACTCCAGCTGGTCCGCCTCTGCGGACTATATCCACTACAATATCTCTACTACAATGACATCCGTTGCTCTAGAAAATCATCAAGATAAAATCGATGACCATCGTTTTGTTAGCTTCATGCATACTTACAAGAATTATCTTAGAAACTCGTTTTGTTTTGATACGGTGTACATGTCAAATATGCAATAAAACATATTTTATGTGTCCTGTACAAAATGGTTTCCGCTAAGCAAATTACGTTTTATACAAATTCATTAGTAGTATGAAATAATAATACATAGTTGCCAAACATATTATTAGCATCGATGATAATAATCGATTTGAATTAATCGATCATAAAAACTTACTATCGATTAAAAATCTGTACGATAATGACCTAATTTGACACAAGATGGGCTGTTCAATTAAGGTCAAATTTGTTGGGTGAAGTTTACATGTGCAATTAAAATATTTAATAGGTATTCGTATTGCAAATTACTTAATTAAAGAACAAGCTAAAGTGGCGCTTCATAGTTAAATAATTTTCAAGGAAATGTAAGGAGTTAAATATAAAGTTGTTGAAGGAAAAAGCATAATATTTTGTTAATGGTTTTCATTAAATACTTAAAACCCCCATCTGCCAACTGCCATGGTATCTCATCACCACTTTTAGTTGACTTGTAAAGAATGCCTAAGGTATTAAGTCCGCCATTGTACCTTTTGTTGCATTGAGTTCAAATAATTATATAAAAATCTAAATATATATAACTCAAAGGTGACTGACATATATATAGTGATCTATCAACGCACAGCCCAAACCACTGGACGGATCGGGCTGAAATTTGGCATGCAGATAGATGTTATGACGTAGGCATCCGCCAAGAAATGATTTTTTTTAATTTACCCTCTAAGGGGATGAACGGGGTTCCGACATTTACGCGGACGAAGTCGCGGGCAAAAGCTAGTGAAATATAAGACGTCAAAACACATACTAAAACCATGTAAGACTTCGCAAATCCTCATTGAATTGCCTTCTCAAATCATCAATTGCTATCACGCTGTAATCAAGAACCAGAACTGGTGCAACGCACTCCATGCCACACGTCCGCATCCAGGTGACACGACTAGTCGCTTCGTTACCGAGCAATCGCGATTAAACGTCAATTAGACCCATTGTCGCACGATCCCCTCATAAATAACCTAACAGTCAATCCGCTGCAATCCGGTTCAATCTAGTTCGATCTAGTTGAGTTTGCTCGCGTTAACGACTTTGTATCCGACACCGCTGACACCCGGCGTCCTTAAGCGACGAACTGCTGTCTCATTTACTTCGAACTCGAAAAATAAATTGAGCTGTGACTAAATTAAGTGTATTGTTATTGGGTGGAATGTGGCAACCTTTAAGGGAGTGCCCCAGTTGATGGATTCTTTAAACAATTTGGAATAGATTTATTGCTGTGCTTGGGTTTTGCGTCTATGGTAATCATTGTTTAATAAGTACAATCTTGTTGAATAATAAGGTAAATTATTTAAAGGTCATCGTATTTTTCCTGTAAACAAGGGTTTTTTAACTAAAGATAGAAAATCCATATTAAACGGTTACTGCGCTATCGGATGCAGCTAGGAATTAGGAGGATAAATAATATTGTATAATATCGTGTCGTGACACGTTTGGATAAACAAAGAGCATTTTTTTCTATTTTATGACTTTATTATTATTTTAATTCTAACTGTACTATGAAATGTTATCCATAAAATCATTATATTTTTCCAATAAAACTTTATACCAACATTGTACGTTTTGTAGAATACTAAAAATTGTGACAAAATAAGATCGTCGTAAATCTTATGGGCCATAAAATCTAAGCGAAATGAACGAGTTAAAATATTTCATGGAGAAAAACCCCAAAAAATAGAAAGGTTTAAAGGTTGTTTTGACTATAGAATTTAGTTTAAAACCTATAAATTCGCTATAAAAGTTTAATAGTTAGAAAGAGAATTTGGTTTTAAACCATTTATGTCGTAAACTTAATTATAACTCCTTAATACAGTCTTTATTAAAGGATGTCTAAAATCTTGATCCCATAACTACGTTTTCTTAAAAATAACAATCAAATCAGGAAGAAAAGTCAATAATCATAACAATGTCATAAGATGCCTACCTGCTAATTCATTCTCCATTCATTCTCCAGTAGTAAGAATTCACTTAGAATTTTGGCTATACCAACACAATGATTATTAATAGTAATACTAATAGTTCATTAGCAGAAAAACATTTGATACAGGTTGGAGTACACATTTGTCGAAGTACAGTCAATAGGTACAAAATATGAGCCTTGTCTCCTAAACTAAGTGAAGACATAGCAGATGACCTCTCCTATCAGCCAATTGAATTTGGCAAAAGATGCACGAAACATCCTGTATAAATTATAGTTACAAATAAATAAATAAATAATTAAGTGGTAAAAACAAAAAAACAAAAATTAAATGAAGGATAAGAAAACTAAAATTACAATTTTGTTTACCGAAGGTACTGCCGTTTGTGTATATTAAAAATACACGGAAAATAAAACAGCTCACTACCAACCTAATCTCAATCAAACATGTATTACCAAAGACAATCAAAATATCTACATAAACGAAGACAGTATAAGAGAAACTACGTTCAGTTCAACGACCGTACGCAGTTTTGTGCAATGCGAGCAAAAGTTGCTTAGGTATTCTGGTCAGTTGCGCTTGCGTCGGTGACATGGCGACCTCGATCTGACCTGAGCTAGGTAAACGACCGGCTATATAGAGCATTATCGCAATAAGGACATTCTTGACGGAGCTGATTTGGACCTCTGTCACGCTTTTTAATTTTGTTGATGAGCCAAATTGACAACGGTGTCGTGTCGTGTGTGGCAAATGGTTTAATTGTAATAAATGCTTTGACTTTGACTTGTCGGGTGTTGTATTTTTACTCATTTTCATGTATTTAAGAACCTTTATTATAGCAGTTTTAGGTCTTGGGTAATTATGATACCGCTTAATCCGCCAAATACGTACTTTCTAAAGTTTATCTTGGACATCACTGACATCGGTGAAGGAAAACATTATGCAGAAACCTGGACTTACTGTTCCACTCAAACTATGTCAGAGGCCTTTGAGGAGGTTTAGAAACTCTGACACTAGACTGTGTGGGGTCATATGACCTTACTGCCCACACGATAAAGAAGAAGAAGAAAGAAAGATCCGCCAAATCAATTTGAATAAGTATAAGATATTATATAAGCTTTTGATTAAATAAATAAGATTTTGCACTTCAATCTGTTATGAAAATCTTTCTGTCATTCTGTTTTGCGGGTTAAACCAAGTCATAAAAGTCATGATAAGCCATTATGACTTTTATTCTCAAAAGCAATATCCGTATCAGAGTAAATCCAGGTTTAATTAAAGATAATATTTATCATTGGTTATGATGATGAAATGCGCTATCAATTCGTCTCGAATAAGTCACTTGATTGCAAGTTAATAATATTAATGGGTAAAATCACAGTCTTATAGATTGCTTTAACAGTGTGATTTTACCTATTAATACTAACCCATCTGCTTAGCCTTTTCCCAACTATGTTGGGATCGGCTTCCAGTCTAATCGTATGCAGCTGAACACCAGTATTTTACATGAAGCGACTGCCTATCTGACCTCCACAACCCAGTAACTGGGTAATACGATACCCCTTGGTAAGACTGGTTGTCAGACTTTCGGGCTTCTGACGACCCGTAACGACTATCAAAGATCCACGTATTACAGCCGGGACCAACATCATTAATACTGACTATTATATTTACAAAAAATAGGTACAGTAGCGGTAATAAGTGCAGTAGCATGCTAAGGTTTGCATTGCTGTAAACACGGGGTACAGGCCATACCTACATCTGTGTGCATAAGTGATGTATTCAAAATCAAAGTCAAATCATTTATTTAATTAGGCCATTATAAGGCACTTTTGAACGTTATAACACAGTACCTACGTACACATCAAAATTCGCACACGACGTCGAAAGGTCGTAAGTTTAACTAAAGTGTCAATCGATTTGCTTTGTAGATTGCTATCCACTTATGACCGCTACTGTACATAGTAGGTATAAGTTTCATGGAGAAAGTTGATCAATATGCTTCAATATGATTGGTGAAACTAACCCTTTAAAGATCAAAGTGGCTCAACCGCCTATGACTAATATATAGTATTATATACTTATTACCATTACCCTTTAGGTTTATACCTGCTGTTAAACAGAGTAGCTTATACCTACAAATTATGTGAAGATATAAACCTCTGGTAAACGGATTTTCTACTAAAATTGTTCAAATGTTTAGACGGAATAAGTTTTATGATTAAGACATAAAATGAGAAGATTCTCAGTTAACGACTTTATTATTTTGTATCATAAAATACACAACAGCTGTGATGAAGGGAGATTATTAATAAAATAGATCTTTTGATAATATGTTTTGACTGCTACAACAGTACTTACATTTTATTGGCTAAGGCTGAGCGCAAACGTCCGCTTTCCGGATCAGGTTTCCGAATCAGGAGGCGTGTCATACACATATATACATAATACACACACACATGTAAAAAAAATGTGTGTATGTGTAATTTATGTATGTGTGTGTATGTACATAATACGCTTTCTGATTCGGAAACCTGATCCGGAAACCGGACGTTTGCGCCCAGCCTAAAAGACGGTATAACAATAGAAAAGAAACTTGATTTATTTAACCTTATTGTTAATTAATTTCTTAGAATCTTAACTGAACATGAATGAAAAGGGAGCGAATGATAACACTATGGCTGACAGAGAATTGAACGAAGAAAAACACGTCATGTTATACCAAAAAGTTTACTCTAATAATTACATTACCCAAGAAACCATAAATTGTTACCGCTAAATTCTACCGATTTTAAGTTTTTCGTATTAACAGAGATTTTCATTTATCTTTTCTACACTAATATCATAAAGAGGAAAGATTAGATTGTCTGTTTGTTTGCATTATAAGGCTCTGGAACTACTGAACCGATTTGAAAAAAATTTTCAGTGTTGGGAAGCTACACTGTCCCCTGGTGACACAGGCTATGTTATAGGCTATATTTAGTTATAAAAAAATAGGAATGCGTAAGAAACATTTCGAAAATGTTCTCTGATAACTTTTAAGACTTATCTATTCTGCTTGTGTAAGAAGTTTAATTAAAATCGGCTCATTCATTTCGACAAAAAAGGACTTGAAAGTTTCTATGAAATGCCGTACGTAAACGATCTTGAAGCCAACAATGAAACAAACGAACCACGGTTTCTAGTTTTACAAAATCGCAACGATCCAAACGATTACCTTCGTAAAACGATGCAGCCAATTCTCTTAGTCCATCTAACATAACTGTCGCGGTCTGAAGCCGGTGACATGAGCCATGTGTGGATAATTGTGAGCTATTACTGCCTGACAATAGAATTGGGCGGTCTACAAGCAACTCCCCATGAAATTGCGTTTTTTTAAATACTTTCTACGGAGCACGCGACGTTTGTCGAGTTGGCGGAGGTCTTGTTTTGAGGTTGAATACAATGTTGCTGGTGATGGAATGAGTGGAGAAAATTTAAAATATCCTTGAACCATATTTCATCATCAGAGTTCGAATAATGATTAAGTACTAAATGCCTGCGACTTTAACTGCGTGGAAGTCAAGTGTCAAGTTATTAAAACATATTATTATACTATGACACTCGGTCATAGTGTAGCTTCCTATCAATGCAGTATCTTTTGTAATCAGACCACGATATTCAGAGATCAGATTTTTAAGGGAAGACTTTCCTACCACACCCGAAAATAAACAAGAAAATAGATTAGATTGATATAGATGTTAATCCAAGATAGGATATAATAGTCCTTAGTAGCGACATGTATAAAACTTCACTTACGGTAAGTTCGTTTAGTCTAATATTTTGGTAACAATTTTATTAAAACTATTCCAAACTTTGTGGGCCTTAATAAATCACTTGAATTAATCTAAAATGATAATGAAGATAATCACTTATCAGAATAGAAACAATATTATTCGCCACGTATATTCTGTAATTTATTATGTATTAAGTCGATAATTACGTCACAACCATTATCGACAACCACTCGTGAACCTTTAAGGAAAACGGTAACCTTTAATTAATATCTCAAATCACGTGACACTCTAATAAATCTAATCAACCAACATGACAAACTGGCCAATTTAAAACTGGACTAGTTAAACAATCGCTCTATATTGAGGCGGCCGTACCTACGTATAAGGCTTATCATTGAATCTCAAACGTGTCCTAAACTCAGCAAATTAAAATCGACGACAAATAACCAGAGATAATTGGAGCACGGTTATAAAATAACGTAGGTAATTATTTTGTTATTAAATGAGATGACGTAATTTTAAGCAACAAAACGTAATGTTTACTGGTTCTTTTCTCATCCATTTTTGGAGTGATCTCGATGAGGCCTTCGATCGCTTGGGTCGAGTTCCGCCAATCACTCCAGTCCACACTACTTTCGCTCAGTATTTTCACGACCTCTATACCTACGCCTTGTAATCTCTTAAAGGAGGCTACCCATTACACTGTACCATGACCATGCTACGAAAGTATAGAAAGAAACATGACACGGACTATGCCCACCAGAACGTAAATCAAATCAAATAAAATTATTTATTTTCTTAGCATACATGGTTAAATAGTATAGTTAAGTATAGTTACGCAGATTTTTTTATTAAAATAAATTCAGATTTCTATATGTCGTCTCATGGACATGCAAGTCATAACTTCTCAATAGCGTTGCAACCATTATTTTTGATGCTCCGTGCATCAAAGACCAACACTGTGGCGTGTCAGCGACGGTGTTGGTCGGTGATGGAACGGTCTAGTCAACATGTCTTCCAGTCGTGATCTGCAGTGGTCTATCTAGAAGGCACTGAATCGACTGCGCCCCAAGTAGGCCTTTGTAAGGATAATTTTGCCAGATGGGGCATCACAGACCCGTTGGACTATGTTTCATATGCTGAAGTGTCCCAATTGCCCGTACACCTGCGCCCTTGAGGTCGTGTGCAACGCCTCTGATGCGGCAGTAAACGTGACGACCTACTTACTGAGCCCAAATAGTTTAAATTATTAGAGATATATCATCGATACGAAAAGAAGAAGTCTCATAATTTTCAATACAAAAAATTGTATTTACCCTCCCATGTTCCTAGCACGTCCATGATACGATACGGTGTAATGGGCATCCTCCTTAATGCTCTTGTTTTGACTGCGGTAACTTTCAAAAACAAACTGTATCGTGTCAGCTACCAGTTTGCGTCGATATTTTAATTTATGTAACGACCTCATATCGTGTGCGGGTGAACCCATAAGTAAATGTTATCTTGCTCCCTTAGCTTAAGGATTGGACATGTCTTCAACCTGCTACGGATCATGGTCTTGCTTGCGTACTTATCTACAAGTTGATCTAATAATAGCTTAGCTTTAACCCGCGACTTCGCCCAGCCGAATTGGTATGGAACACTAATTAAAAAATATAGCCTACAACACTCAAGGATGACATACATACATAAACTCATGCCTTTTTCCCATAGGGGTAGGCAGAAACCGCAGAACGCCACCTGCTACGATCCTTACATACTCCTTTCGCCTCATCTACGTTTATACATCTCGTCATACAAGCACGCCAGTTACAAGTACTCCGCACCTGAACTTTCTGAAGGATGACGTACGTAGCTTCTTATTGGTAAAATATTTTTTTAATTTTTTTTACATCCGTTATATTCTTAATAATTGATCAATAAGTGACAAAGCAGATTACAGTTGTGAAAAAGGAAGATATAGCCCAGATCCGCCCAACAAACAAAAATCTAATAAGTTTACAGAAATCACCAATAAAATAAGTTACAAATGACTTTTATCATCAAATTAATGATTATTGAAACGCTAAAGTGCTATGAAACAGTTCGTGAGATGCAATTTTGTACAGGTCTTGGAGCAATCATGAATAAGCGTTTGTAAAATGTAATAAATGATCAGTGATCTGCACATCGCATGAGTGAAAGCATCGTACATACATAGTAACTAACTACTAGTAACTACTTTGTTTACGAATTGAATATACTGAAGTGTTTTTTTTTGTTTGTTTCTTTAATCGCGCTAATCTCTGGAACTACCCGTCGGATTGGAAAATATCGTTTTGTTTAAGATAGCCAGAATCATGAAGAATAGTATAGAATATATAACATCACGCCACGAACCAGGGAACCGAAGCAGTAACCAAAAACGTAACTGAATGCGGGTGAAAACGCTGAATATTTAGCTAGTAATTACGAGTAATATAAGTCTGAAATCGGCAATCCGCCTTTAGCAAGCGCGGTGATCAATGCTGGTGCCTTCTCTTTATGAGAAGAGGCCTTTGCCCAGCAGTGGGACAATAAAAGGCTGATATTATTTATTTATTTAAGTAATTGTTCTTAGAGTAGTTTATGTTCGAATGGTTTACAACTTTACACTCTTTAACAGTATTCGTTTTTTACTATCATGTGATAAGTCTTCTTCATCTGTCTCTCCCATATGAAGGGCACAGGGAAAAAAGGGGCTCATCGACAATTTATACGAAATCAAACAAATGATCGCACTTGATAGATTTTGAACAGGCCTTTGATATGACATATTCAAAACAAACTAATAAGGGCCCATTGCTTTGTAATCCTCAATATTAAAAAACACGTCAAGGAATAAAAAGAGCTCTCATTTCGTATCGAACTAGCTTAAAAGGTGCTCATTGCATCCCAATCAGAGTTAAAGGAGCACATTTTACGTTTACAAAACAAGAACGCGCCCATACCCCCGCCATCTTGAAATAAATGACATAACACCATGTAGATTTTTAGTATAAATTAGCGTTTAATTCAATTTGTGTTAATTGTTGATGAGCCCCGTCTTTCCCTGTGCCCTTCATATCGCATAGTTCATTCAAAATTCATTCAACCTCATCAAATAAACCTAATCTTACTGCATCATCGTTTAAATTTTCCAGCCAGTGTTCCAAATATCTCAAAACTAGAGGTGCAATAATTAAAATAGAGCACGGCTCATTGATCCGAGTCATGCGATCGATTCGTAGGTATGTCTCGATCATTTTTTACTCAGTTTCCATCGAAACCAGTTCAAAGAGCACACGAAACTTGAGACCGTAAAAAGAATGTAACGAACGTTTGTCTTTTGTTTGGTTCTGTATAAAAAGTGAAGTGAATTAATTCGGGGAGTTGTATAAAAAGTGGTTGATATTTTTTTTATCGAATTAAGGTGAAACTTTGTGAACTTGGTATCTATTATTGCAAATGGTATATACAGGAGGTTTCAGAATTGCTGAATGTGACTACAAGTATATAGATATGTGCAGGATGCACAGATGTTTACCATAGTAACTCAGGATCAGGAGTTGAGGGTCAGGAGGACTGCCTCGTTGGTTTAGTGGTCGCGACTGCGCCACTGCTGAGCATGAGGTCTCGATTGAAAGGTTGGGCAAATAAGTGTTATTGGGTTTTTCATCAAGGATTTCACAGTAGCAACCTCGAAGTCTGAATTTGTGTCCGGTTGATGGCAATAAACTCGCTCTCTATTACATGGGACTTAATGCACATAACTGGCGAAATGTGGGTGTACTAATGGGTTCACCTCTGCCTAAACCTTCATGTTAACTCAGGATCCGAAAGTGTCCCTCATTTGAACCTGTTCGAAATCTAAATAGATCACGTATCCACATAAAAAACAAAACATTTAAAAATGGAATCCTCGATCACACTCGAATTGTGAATCGATTACATCCCAAATAACCCTAACGCGGCGTTACAGCGCATATCAACGATTCGTCGCTCGTGACTTCGTGCACTTGTCGCGACCTCCACCTGTAGCCGCGACTAATCGCACAAAAATGTCTTTTCACTTGACAAAAACGCAATCCGATGGCACTTGTCGATGGTGACGAAGCTCTTCGTGACGCCAGAACGTGACCTGCACCTGCTATGGGACACTCAAATATGTCGCGTACGAGAAAAACAGGGCATGGGACAAAAACGTCCCAATTGTGATCGTGTCACGTTTTGGATCAAATGCTTTAACAAAATGTAGTAAAACATGAACAAGTGTTGACCTTCGATGTGGTTTATTTTTTGGACCTAAAGTTATTTAGTCCAAGAGGTTGTTTAATGCAATATAAGAACCTACTACATAGAGTCATGCACTGGGAATAAAATCCATAAGTATTAATAGCACTGAACGTCTTGCAAAACAGTGTTTTTAAACCTGGATGCTTTAATTTGAAAACATAATTAAATATAAATAACAAAACATCACGTATGTAATCCCCGAAAGGTTAGGCAGAGGTGTACCTATTAGTACACCCACATTTCGCCTGTTATGTTTAAGTCATGTAATAGAGGGCCAGCCATCAACCGGGCTCAATCCAGATTTTAAATATAAAGTGTGTATGTGTATGCTCGCTCCCTATTACACGGGACTTAAACATAACTGGCGAAATGTGGGTCTACTAATGCGTACACCTCTGCCTTACCCTTTAGGAAATACAGGCGTGATGTTATGTAAATGTGTACAAATTAATGAAAAAAAAACTACCATTTATTACTTAGCAGCTCCTGGTTAACCAGTCAATTTCAGAGAATAACTTCAAGCTATTATCGATCAAAAGCAAAACGATTTTTTCTTAACAAAAAGCCTAAAACCTCAGGTCCTGATTTGGTTGCGCAACCAGGAAGCGATCATCAGGTGCACCGTAGCAAGAGTTCCCATAGTTCGGTCACGTCGTGCGGTCGCCGTGCGGTCGCCGGGCCGCCGGACCGCGGTCGTGACCTCCTGACAACCGGCGGGCCGGAACGACTCGTAAAAAACCTATCATGTTACCACTCAGCAGCCAGTTTTGCTCTTATTTCGAGATAGTTCATCAAGCCGGAGTCTAAAGTTTTTTTTTCTTTTTTTCCAATCGAGCTCCGTGATTGGACAAAAAAATATTTAAATTCTAAAAATGTTGTTTGATGTTGTTTAGTGAGTAATCGCGGGCAGAAAAACTAGAAAGCTGACAATTTATGGTATTATTACCTTGTTGGCCTAGTGTCCGCAAAGCGTGACTGCTGAGCATGAGGTCTTTGGTTTGAGTCCCAGGTCGGGTAAAGTGTAATTGGGTTTTTTCATTAGGAATGTCGCAGTAGCAGCCTCGGAGTATGGATTTGTGTCCGGTTGTTGGCAATAGGCTCGCCCCCTATTATATGGGACTAAAAAAAACGTTGATAATGTGGGTTTACTAATGTGTACACCTCTGCCTAACCCATCGGGGATTATAGGCGTGATTTTGTAGTCTATATTAATTTGTAATCTAGCTACAGCGGATATATATATTTTTTTAAACATTCATAAACACTAGAAAAATATGAGAAGATAGAAAAGCATAGTGATTTATTTGCGATCACTTTTCTGTTCCACCAGAATGGTTGGGTTTCCATAAATAAAACCTCCTCAGTCTCCAATAGGTGGCCCTATTGGTAGCCCTGGCCGTTCTTCACATGACTTATTAATTAATTTCTTAATTACGGAACTAGAACAACATGTCACCATATTTTTCATCACCTAACATTCCAGTAAGGTCATTCAGTCACATACACTAGGCACAGTGCAGTCGTCTAAGGTTATGCGGATGCCGCGGCGGCGCGTGCGTCGACTGCGCAAGCGTCGCCCGAGGTCGCGTCCAGGAATGTTTTACTTTACATTAGTTATCGAACACGAATCGATGTGGATCTTCGAAGGAGGCTCTGCTTTTTTGATTCGCTCGAGTTGTGTTGAATGAAGATCGAAGAAAATTCAGGGTTTATTTTGGACTTTTAAAATGACTGGCATAATAAGATATACAATTAATCTATATATCTAATAATGAATCCCTATTTCCTTTGGTCACGGCATCACGCGTGAACGGCTGAACCAATTTCAATAACTCTTTTTTTTTGTTGTGTTTGTTATTGTAAGCAGAAGGTTCTTAATAAAGAAAATTATAAAACAAAATATGGCTGTACGATGTTCACTGGGGCAGCTAGTAATAGATACTTAATTTAATAGTCTTTCAGATATACACATCAAAAGTGTCTAGGGATCAACATCCCTAACATTGATTAGGGATGTTGATCCCTAGACACTTTTGATGTGTGTAGTAGTGTTTTTATCCTATCTACATTTGATTGAGTTGTATTACTTTTTAACAAAAATATGACTAGCAAGCTTTTAGTAAAGTCTTATATGTTATCTATATTCCCTAAAAGATTCATAAAAGAAATGCATAACTTTTTCTTTCCAAAACAAGAATAACTTTTTAAATCACCGCCACCGTCTTCAAAAAGAGACCATTCACTTTATAACTTTTTTTTAATTTTATTGTTTTATTTAATATCGTGTGACACCGCAGCAAGGTGCATTTCGCAGTGCAGTAGCGAAAACGCGATATTAAATAAAGTCGTGTCTTTACTGGAGCCTTTACGGTGCGGTGGAACTCGACACTTTGCCACTTCGCGGTTTGAACCTGGGACACGACGATACGACCACTGTCATACTTATGTAATAATATACTTGTAATATGTTGAATATTGTGGTGAAACATATTGTTGTGTATTGAGGAATAAATATATACAAGCCAGTTCAATAAATTTCCGTCTTCCTCAGTTTGCGTTTAATCACGATTTTTTTACGGTTCCGTAGTCACCAAGGAACCCTTATAGTTTCGTTATGTCCGTCTGTCTGACTATCTGTCCGCAGTTTAGCTCAAAGACTTTTAGTACTAGGAAGCTGAATTATACCGACAAAGAGGTAAAATAAAAAAAGCATATGTGCGCCTCATATTTTTGTGGCCTATTTGGGCCCAGTAAGTCTCTGGAACGAAATAGTTTAAATTATAATTATATAAAAAATGTTAGAAAAAATAATTTAAAAAATAGTTTAAATTATAATTAATACGAAAAGAAGAATGTTTTGATACTGACCGAAAAATTACATAAAAACCTTACTAACATTACTGTTGTATGGTACTAATCCTGCAGACATGTTCTTTGGCTTTTCTGTCATACAGTAAACAGTAACAATAACATCACTTCACTGCAGACACTTGAAGCACAGCACACAGCTGTAACCTGACACTTCGCGGTTTGAACTCGGGACATACGAGTAGGTACTGCCGTATGCACGATTATTATTATTATATTATTTTATATGTGATCGAGTTTATTGCAGAATAATATTAAAATTAGTTATATAAATATTGTTTGACGATTTAGTTGGGGATGAGTTAAGATTTGGAGTTGAAAGCTAATTCTCGTAATTAAAAAAGTTTAAAATCTCATCTTAGCAACAATCAATGTCATGCAACAAAAATGTAGGAAAAAGTAGAGGCAATTTTGACAGATTGAGAGTAAGATTAAAATGCGAAAATTCCTAAAAGCCTAAAAGTAACTAGGATTGTCCCCTAGGTCTTAGTGTTACGAGGATATCACGAAAATAACTCATATAATTTTATACATAAAGCACACAGCGCAGTAGCACTAAAGGATAACAAAGCTTACTACTGGCGAAAAGATTTCAGTAACGGATCAATAATTCTAAAGATTAGCACGTTCAAACAAACAGACTTATAATATTAACTAGCGACCCGCCCCGGCTTCGCACGGGTGCATGTATTATACATATAAACCTTCCTCTTGAATCACTCTATCTATTAAAAAAAACCGCATCAAAATCCGTTGCGTAGTTTTAAAGATCTAAGCAAAAAAAAGTAAAGTCGCTTTCCCTGTCTGTCTGTCCCTATAGGGACAGACAGACAGGGAAAGCGACTTTATTTTATAATATGTAGTGATATAGATGTTATTGTTGCTTAACTATGGCGAATCATCATCTTATTCCGTTTATACCTGCAAGGTAATAAACAAGATAAACCCGACCACATACTAAGCCCCTGTTTTCCATAAGACTAAACGTTTAGAAATAATACAAGAGGATGAAACATTATGCGGACGCGGCCCACATCCGAACCGAACCATCATTGTTTGTCCCTGTCGTTTAAGGGTGCGTTCTGATAGATTACGAAAATTAAAATCGCTGCAGTTATATTGTAAACTGCCGGCCAATTTGAGAGTTACTAAAACAAGTCGATCAAAAAATTTAATTTTTAAATGTGTAGGTAAATATGTATGTACATGTGTATATGTATGTATGCTCTATCCATATCACCAAAGGCGAAAGTAAGCTTGTTTATTTAATTGTTTGTTGCGCTGTTCGCAAAAACTACTGAACTGATTTTGATGGGTACAGACTAAGCTTGAACTCCATGAAATAGGCTAGTTTTTAACCTGCGTCTTCGTCTGTATTTACGTGGACGAAATCGCGGGACAAAGCTAATTTGCTTATAAATATACTTTTATCTCTGCTGTACAGAAGAAACACAGTCCTTTTTTGGCTTATCTTATATGTTTTGTATTCAGTAGTCACTTGCAAATTGCAGTACAGTCACAAATGCCAAATGGCAGTACGAAATTCGTACTCTTAATCATATCTTTGTCATACTAAAATAAATTGTATGAAAACTAGTCACAGCAATATAGTCATAAGTTTAAATAAACATTGTACGAAACATAATATTGTTTATTTTGACCTAAGAACATAAATACGTGAAGATAAACACGAAAACTAAAGAAAACAATAAATTTAAAATACAAATGGACACCGGTATTGAAGTAAAATGTAATTTTGTACAACAGGATTGTTTACATTGCAGTCACGGAAAAACTATTAATTTTAAAATGTTAATTTAAATGAGGTGTCCACTTAATGTGCATATTAGTAACTTGGCAATAAATATTACGTACTCTAGGGAAGGTATCTACTTGTACTATTAGTTATAACTTACCAGTCTGAATGTGAGAAATTCAAGTATTTTTCTAAATATGTAGCTATGAATTTCCTTAAGTTCATGGACAGTTTTGTAAGTTCTTCCAAAAACTGTTCTTAACCTACAGATTTACTTTTTCTTGTTACCTTTTAAATAAAACCATCGGTTTCTAAGAAAACTTCAACTAGATCTAGCGACCCTGCAAACCTATCTGTTTTGTTGACTGTATCTGGAAAAAAGTATTGAGAAATAATAAAATTGTATTTACTTGAAACATAAATCTTTTATAAAAGCGACACCACTACGTTAAATCACGATCTAAAATCGTTCAACAAGTTTTTTTTAATTTTTTATTTGTGTTATTTTCTATTCTACGTCAGAACGAGCCCTTAACATTGAATATTGAAGACGTGCTAGGGAGGTGACACGCGTGTCAGTCCCGCGCTCGGCGTGTCAATGAGCAGCTAGTGTTGTCACTTCCGGGACGGAGCGTGACCGGCCCTGATGGTAATAAGCAACGATCATCGTTGTACGGCCTATTAATGTCTTGTAAGTATTTATGGAGACGACTGTACTTTGAATAAGCTATGTATACGCTTATACGAAGATAAAACATGTACCTAAGTACCAATGCTTCTAAATGATTGTAACAAAAGTGGAAGTTCATGTATTTATTTTAATTTTTACCATACGTCACTTTGCAGACGTAAGTCGCTGCGCGAAGAATCAACTTTAATCTTTGAGTTGCAGCAATAGGCATCTCGCTGCTAGTATTTACAGCATTATCTTTTTTGATAAACTAACAATCATCCTGTATAATAACTAACTCACAAATATAATTTTAAAAAATTACGCAGGCGTAGCAGTTGCTGCAACTGGCAACTAATAACGAAAATTTTTAAACTAGCTAGGTAGGTACTTATTATTTTGCTTACGTATTTAATAAACTAATTAATTTAAAATAAACGTCAATATGATGTAAAAGTAATACGAATCAGCAACACTTTTTCCTTATTCAATTAGAAATTAAATGTAATTAGAAAATACAAATATAGAGACGCAGAATATCGTATAAACATTACGTCAATAGAACAAGATGCTTTACGAGTTACAACAATATACTTTACTATTTATTTAAACTTTAAAGTCGTGATAGCCTAGCGGTTAAGGCGCCCGCCTCTCATGCATGAGGTTGTGGGTTCAAATCCGGGCAAGTACCAATGTGACTTTTTCAATTCATATTTACTTTCTAAGTTTATCTTAGACATTACTGACATCATTCCGTGCCTCGGAAAACACGTTAAGCTGTTGGTCCCGGCTGTCATACGAGGATCTTTGACAGTCGTTACGAGTCGTCAGAAGCTTGAAAGTCTGACAACCAGTCTTACCTAGGGGTACCGTATTACCCAGGTACTGGGTTGTGGAGGTCAGATAGACAGTCGCTCCATGTAAAATACTGGTATACAGCTGCATCCGGTTAGACTGGAAGCCGACCCCAACATAGTTGGGAAAAGGCTAAGCAGATGATTTATTTAAACTTTATGCAACAAAAGGACAAAGGCGGACTTAATGCCTTAGGCATTCTCTAACAGTCGACCAAAGGTGGTGAAGAGATAACATGGTAGGTGCAAGTTATTGTACGAGAGTAAAACAACAAAATTAGAGATAAAAAAAATAAAAATGTACTCAAAAATTTTACATAACAAAATGAAGTGTACACAAGTACAAAATAATTAAATTCTACATACTTACTATAAAATGCCATATAATATACATAAACATATATAAAAATATAATAACACTATACACACTAAATACTTATTATTGAGATTTTCCAATAACTTGTATCGCTGACAGGAATAGTTCGTATACAAAGTGAAAGGAATATTGACTCAAACTTTTACCATAGATTTAGAACCTACATCACATCTACAGCCTCGTTGATCCAGTGGTCGCAAAGCGCGACTCTTTCTTTTTTTATTAGGGATCCGTAAGAAAATTCGCACGGACGAAGTCGCGGGCATAAGCTAGTAACTTTATAAAGATAATATTATTATAATATATTTTGAGTGTTGGTAAGATGTTTATCTATAAACGCACTTATGTAAATTAAGTCTGAATGTAGTGTAACAATTTTTTTAAAGCAGTCTACATATTTACGCCTTTTCTAAAAAAACTGCCATTACACGACCTAAGTTTCTGTTAACCTTAAAAAACGCAAGTTAAAACACATGTCTGAACTCTCACTATGTCATTAACAGAAGTTTTGACGCACTGGAAACAATTCATCACGCAGTTATCGTGTTAAAAGAAAAAAACTTGACATTTTTGACTTACATTTGACACCTGACGTCTCACTAATTAGCTGGTAATGACACCTTTACACAATGGCCGCGAGGCTGGTCGTACTTTAGTTTCCATTTATGGATGTTTTTTTTTACAATTTTGGGATTGGTTTGGGATAATGATGTAGGTTAGACTTTTGCTCCCATACATATGACCATTATTATGATACCAGCCTATATTATTGTCCTACTGCAGAGCAAGGGCTACTTCTCATACAGAGAAGGAACGAGCATTAAGTACTAATCTAATGCTACCCTAATTTTTGTATTTTTTTTTTATCTTGTGTACCTAATATTTGCACGCCCCACGTGGCAGAATGTGATGAGACTATTTATTAAATTTAAGACCATGTAATGTACATACCATATTCGGACAAATAAATGAATTTAAATTTGAATTTGAATTTGAATTGATCACCAATTTGCTCAAGGCGTTTGGCGATTTCAGACTTATATTGATTATGTAAAATAAATTTTTCTCATCAAGTTTTCCAACACCGATGTCATTGATGTCCAAGATAACTTTAGAAGGATTCGGATTACTGTATGATTCCAATTAGCTTTCGGACAGATTTTCTAGAATGAAGTGTAGGTCTTAGGCAATTTGTAGGCCTTATCAAGATACTCCTACTTAATAGCAAAAAATCTTCTTTATTTAGATAACTTAATTAACAAATGGAGACACACACGTGACTTAAAAAATAAACTGTGTGACTATAAGTAACTCGAATTGTTGCTAAAATAATGAAAAAAATATATTACCAGAACAAATGCTTCTAACATTCGCTTAGTCGCTTTTTTAAACTCATTCACATGTAAGAGAAATAAATTCATATAGAAATTAATCTGAAAGAAATTCGTCCTGAATTCTTGGCCCATAGTGTAAACAGCCAGGCCATCATCAGCCATCACATTTCAATAACGACTCTAATTGTAACTGTTCTCACGCTGACGTACTGCAGTGGCCCACCAATTACAGCCAATTACTTATTGTAATCGATAGATGACGTAAAAGAAATACCTACATAACATTACCTTCTTATAATGTTTTATGACTAAGGAAAATATATAAGAAATTAATTCTTCGTAATGACTGGTGTTTTTATTGTATATTATATACTATAAAATGGTTCTATATTGTTCTAAAGGGAGGGAGGGAAGAATATGTTTTAGATGGCACCTGTGGTTGGTAAGGGGTTAAAAAAGTGTTACATTGTTTAATGTGAATTCAGTTTTATAATAAAGAACTGAATGATACTGCCTCGTTGGTCTAGTGGTCGCAAAGCGCGACTGTTGAGCATGAGGTCTTGGTTTCGATTCCCAAGTCGGGCAAGGTGTTATTGGGTTTTTTCTTCAGGAATTTCTCAGTAGCAGCCTCGAAGTTTGGATTTGTGCCTGATTGATGGCATTAAGCTCGCCCCATGTTACATGGGACTTAACATAACTGGCGATATGTAGGTGTACTAATGGGTACACCTCTGCCTAACCTATGTTTTATAATGAAATGATTAGATCTTAAAATGGTCATGATTTTGAATAGACGTGTAGAATTTATAGACACTTTTAAATATTATACAACAATATTAATAAAATTCACGTATTGTGCTAATAAATACAAACTGTCCATTAATTTAACAATATTATTAGAATTTTACTTGAAGATTTAACTTCCAGTGAAGGATCTACATTGCTATGCTACGAACGAAGTCTATACGCTACGAAGGTTACGCTACAAAGATTTCGCTAAGTTTGCGCTACAAAAACTACGCGTTGTTATTGGCAAATACGCGCAGTTTATTGTGTAATGTATTTTTTTATGTATTATGGTTACGATAGAGTAACATGAAAAAAGTATTTCGTAACATGTATAAAAAAATTGTTTAACACACGCCTTTTTTTAGGTAAGAAGAAGAAGAAGAATATGGACTCAGATAGAGAAACTGTTATAAAAGATTTCATCTAGGTTCATAAAGATAAGTAGGTTAGATTTGTGACGCAAAACATTCTTACACCACCTCACTATCTTTTTTATGTCAAAACTTGGTAACCCTTTATCTGTCAAGTTACTGAATAATTAAAAGTTGAAATTTATAGATTTTCATTCGTTTGTTTTTTTTTTTGACTTAGATTTGAATAT
The DNA here is from genome assembly GCA_949316365.1 of Hoplodrina blanda. Lineage (NCBI taxonomy): Eukaryota > Metazoa > Arthropoda > Insecta > Lepidoptera > Noctuidae > Hoplodrina > Hoplodrina blanda. Next base: position 11,797,968 of record OX438592.1, read on the forward strand.
AATCTTCTTATTCTGTACTGTGTAAGTACGTTTAAGATAAGTAGAACCCTTCTGTAATTTATAACATGTAAGCAATATTTTAAAATATATACCAAAGCGTATAAGATAAACACTTTTTTGCTCACATATATCTATTATGGAAATGGCAGTAGGTAGGTACTTTGCTACTAAATTGTTTTCGAAAACAACCACCTTATTAGGACGTATACAAGGATGAATAGTTACCGACTAGTCGTAATACAAATATCACTCCAATTAGAAGGATTATAGAAACTACTGCAATAAACTCGGTAATTGATCGTCATTAATTTATTATACCATTAAAATCAATTGGAGCCCTATTAAAAGCCTACCCCTGTCACACTGTGCCGACTCTAACCAATTTATTGCTCATTAATTAATTCAATTGATGTCATATAAATATGACATTACTGATATTTCAATGAAATACGGCAGTCGACCATAATTATTGCCATGTCGTGCTATAAATTGTAAAGGATTACATGCTAATCATAAGCACTGAGGTTTTTATAGCTATGTTGTGATAAAACAACATTTTATTCGCAATAATATTTAAAACTTGGACCGAATTCACAAACAAATAACCCCCAAAAAACAAAAACATACCTTTTATGTATTTCCAAATGTATTCTTCGGTCGAAATATTCCTCAGTTTGGATAACGAAACGTCCAAAGTCACTGTAAACACTTTCTATCACTGTCCACTTAACGAAAATTCTGTCATTCAATAAGAGCAAAAAATAAAAAAAAATGGCTAAACAATGGTTTCACCAGGACATAGGCACAATGTTATCGCCAGTCAAATGTCAGCGCGCACTTATCAGTACAGTCAATTAGCATTCAGTGCGCACACGTGGGTACGAAACGCGGAATGTCCGAAGCAAGACGATACGACCAAAGCGCGCCAAACAGACCGACCAACTGAAACACTACGCGCACTCACCCACACACGCGCAATGCTCAACAGGTGAAAACGCAACAGTGTGCTACAAATGAACTCGCACGCGACCCTATGTGGAGGTTACTCAGGTGAACCGCGCCACATGTGTGCGTGCACCATTTTGTTCGTGTTGTACAGATTTATTACCTCGAACGTGCGTGTGTGCGAGGCGCTCTACAGGTGATACTCTTTTGTGTTTGTTAGTAATCACACTTGGTCACATGTCATGTGCGTATGTATGCTGCCTACCTGTTGTGCCCCCGCAACTTATCAGTTTTGCTCTTTTAGGGCTGTTCAGAAAATGTATTGCCTTTAAAAACGTCCATCTTCGCCATTGTTTTGACAGAACACAGGTATATTCATCAGTTTATTATTAACTAAATTTGACCTCTAAGGGTAAATTATGTTATTCAGTACACACACAGACGTAGCAGTCATTACATGTTTACATAGACGAGTGCAGATGATAAAGCGCGTAGCGAATTTTCCGACAATTTTCCGACGATTTGATTCGGTAGCGTTATAATAAACGTTTGTCGGTGTGAGTAAATCGTGCCTCCTGCACTTAGTGAACTTTGTACATCGTAAGGTCACGGATGTTTAGCACCAATACAATAGGTATTAACATCTCATGTCACCTTGACGTAAGCGCAAAGACACGATTGTTGAGCGAACAGAAGAAACGTAACACTTTGTAACAACGAAGCATTTTTGAACTCTACGACTCTAATTTTAGAAATCTAAATTATGTAAACATTACATGGTTGATAGAACGCTTAAAGGAAAAACTTCGATTTAGGGCAGAACGTTTGAATTGGATTCCTATTTCAAACGATAATAGCTCATGTTGCCTACGAATTTAAGTCTTTTTTGCGAAAATGTGAATCAAAAAGTTAAGTCATTTTTTTCATCAATCATTTAGATCGTGACTGGTCTATTTGTATTGTAATTTGCACCTAATCAGATGTAAAACTAGATTGATTATCGTAGTGCGGGCCACTTAAGAGTGGACTGTTGTTTCTTTTGTTATTTTGTGTGACAATTCAAGTATTGTAGACAGGTTCATTACCATTGTTTGGGCATCGATTCATTTTATTACGCCTACTTGTGACATTTTTTTGTTCAGAATACATTATTTTTCTGTTGTGTTCTGATTCAAAGGTTATGCGTGAGTAGTCTGGGTTTTGCCCTCGATCTCTTATTTGGTTAGATTTCACAATAGCTGGTCAATTCTATTATTAGGTAACACCATAATACTTTATTAGCCAATACAACTTAAATAGGTCATATGATGTCCCAAAGCCTACAAATCTAGTACTAACATATTAGGTAGCTATAACGTTTAAATAAAAGCTTTTTTACAAAAAAATAAAACCGCCTTCAAAAACTACAAAATAAGAAAAATAACTTTAGTTTTGGAAGTCGGTGGCTTTGGTTTTGTTTTTTGTTATGTAGATATTGCCACCAATTCCAAAACTAAAGTTATTTTTCTTATTTTGTAGTTTTTGAAGGCGGTTTTATTTTTTTGTAAAAAAGCTTTTTATTTTTCACTTTTTAGTGCTTGTGTGTTAATGTTTGAAATCCTCACAAAAAGCCCTTTCAAACAATACCTCACACGATATATTTAATTTTGAAAAGTAGTAGGAGGGGGGTTAACGTACCCCCTCCCTCTCTTCCTTCAGTCAGTCATCGACTACACGTATAAACAAAGCAATTTTACTTGTTACGACAGTAATGCTATGATTCTATACATACAAAAAAAAAAAAAAAACATACGCGCCGAATTGACAACCTCCTCCTTTTTGAAGTCGGTTGAAAATAGTATAAATTATCTTATAGTTTCTATTAAAGTTAGTTCTTGTTTAATTTAATCAGTATGTCCGCCTTAGGTTTGCGTTTGTAATTGGAGCAGCAATCTCGAAAACAATCGGATATCAGGCCATATTAAGCTCAGTAAGTTAGCTCGCTAACCACTCTTTTGATAGTGAACTGTATTGCAATAATATATGTATTGTATTAAATTGCACTAGCTGCCACCCGCGACTTCGTTCCCGTGTTCTTTCAAACAAAAAAAACAATATCAAAATCGGTTCATCCGGTCAGGAGCTACGATGCCACAGACAGACACACCCTGACACGTCAAATTTATACACCCCGTCGTTCTTGGGTTAAAAAGGTAAAATATTTACCAAGTAATGTAAACAACAAGTAAACATTAATTGGATAGATTACCCATTACCCATTTGCACTATTAACCAATAATTTCAAGACACAACTTCTGAAAAAAAAACTTTATTTTAGCAGATACCCAGAAGAATTTATAAATAAATAGTAGGTCAATTGAGTTGGCAAACAAGTGCAATAAACATTGCAATATTTGCCATACAAAATCTGCGGAGGAATCGCGTTTTGACAGGTCATAAAAAGTACGTCAATTGATTGGTGTTGTCAACTACCCTATTGCAGGGCTAATACGACCGCGCCAAATAAAAAGGTATTCGATTCGATTTTTAAACTTAACGACTCTCCTGTACAAACTGGTTTAATTTTAAACGCCAAGCACAATAATATGAATAAAGCCTATATACACATTTCCAATTTAAAAATCGAACGAATTTACTTACTTACGTACTTTATCGCGCGCTCGCATAAGCCCTTCGTTATGTATATTATTATAAAACAAACGCAGAATTGGCGTAGACAGCGACAGTGCCCTTAATAAGGCTGTTTCATAAGCGAACGAACGCAGCGAATATTTACACGCATTTCAATTAACTAGCTGACCAAACAACGAGAAACGACCACTAGAAAAGTGGTTGAGAAGGTCTAGTATTTACTCTACATAACATAACATCACGCCTGTTATCCCCGAGGGGTTAGGCAGAGGTGTACCCATTAGTACACCCACATTTCGCCAGTTATGTTTAAGTCCCATGTAATAGGGGGCGAGCCTATTGCCATCAACCGGGCACAAATCCAGACTCCGAGGCTGCTACTGAGAAATTCCTGATGGAAAAACCCAATAACACTTTGCCCGACCCGGGAATCGAACCCAAGACCTCATGCTCAGCAGTCGCGCTTTGCGACCACTAGACCAACGAGGCAGTATTTACTCTAATTATGATAAAATATGTAAAGGAAAAGCTATAGACATCTTTAGGGTGAAATTATGATGATTGTAGTTAAAAACAAGGTAAATATCTAGATACTGTTTAGATAAATTAATTAAAAATCATCACAAATAATTTGAGCATTAAAAAGTTTTCTAAATAAATTGCTCAGTTGAAGCGCTTCAAAAGTTTTATTAAATAACTTTGCAGACACGTTAGAATTTATGCACGCTAAAATGGTTTTTCTTAGCTATAGAATTTCTAGCACATTTTCTTGTGCGTAAACCAAGCCTAAAGGTACTGATACACATGCTTTAAACTAGCATGCTAAAGCACGAGAGCATGCTACTTTTAAGCAAATGCTACTTAGTAGCATGTGTATCGAAACCATTTGCTAATAATGAGCATGCTAATTTTGAGCATGCTCAAAAATCAAGGTCGTTCGATTCGAAGATTGTCCATGACTTTGTTAGAACTGAGAGCGAGAGAGCATGCTTATTCAGTAGCATGCTTATTGCTAGCAAACGCTAGCAAATGTAAACTATTCATAAGCATGCTCGAATGAAGCATGCTCATAAGCATACTCATAAGCATGCTCTTTTAGCATGCTAGTTTAAAGCATGTGTAAACGAACCTTAAAGCTGTAGATTGAGCTACTTGGGCTCATCATTAATTTCAATGAAGTATTCATACTTTACTGTAATGATATCGTTTTATCGTTAGATAGAATTTTGACTATTGAAGAAAGGCGCCATGATTTAATCAAACAATTTCGGACACTCTTAAAAGCTTTCATTATCCAAAATCACCCGACCAGATTTTAAGATGGCTGAAATGTTGAGAAAAAATTGCTTAAACTTACTCCTTCTGGTATTAGGTACCAAATACGCATGGTTTTTATTTATCTTTTACAGAATATTATTAAAAACTAACAAAAAACCCAGCATTAAAGCTTGCAAGCCTTCTTCACTATAAATTCCTCTATCTGTTTTGAAAATTCAGGATCTCAGTCAATTTATGCGTGAATTGTAGAGATTGGATCTTCTGCGTCTCTCTAATTTGTGTTATAATTACTGTTCTGTGCGCAGGATTTGTGGCAGAGCTACGAGCGTGTAGGAATATAGAGTGGGAAGTCAATAAGTTTCGTAGTTAGTGTTACGAGATTACACGCAAATTATGACTACCTACTGCGTCTTAGTTAGAAAGGAGGTTGCTATAGTTACTGCCGTCCTTTCACATACAACTTTCAGGAAAACTCGATGTGTTACCTTTTGTAAACAGGGGAGCAACTTTAGTGACTTTTAGGACCGAAAGAATCTGTCAAAAATGCCTCTATTTTACCTTTTATGACAAGTATTGACTAAGATGGTCGCTGAGATGACATTGCGACTGGATTTTGTTTTCTAAAAGTACATTTATAACGTAATTGTGGTTAGTTAATACACCAGCCTAGCTACATTAAAATTTCTCCCATTTTTGTAAGTAATTCTAATGATTTTAAACATTAAATTTAACACTGATTAATTTTAAATCTATTCCAAGCATAGGTTTTAACGTTCATTTTTACATTTGGCGCATGGAATTAGTTTGACATAAACAATTTAATTGTTAAGAGATTCTGGGTTGAATCATTTTGGTATAATGGTGGTATTTTACGTGTTTTTTAATGCATACTCTTCCCTTTCAACAACTCTAATTTGCTATCGTCTAGGCATTATTTATTTATTTAAACTTTATGCAACAAAAGTACAAAGGCGGACTTAATGCCTTTGGCATTCGCTAACAGTCAACCAAAGGTGGTGAAGAGATAACATGGTAGGTTAACAATACCGAGACAAAAAGTTATCAAATTAACTGTCGATACTTTTTAGATGACTATGAAGCTATCTAAACAGAGAAAGTTGAGATATCAAATAAAAGGTTTCACATCATAAACGAAAACAGAAATCAAATAAACAACAACCTGTCTATTCAATAACATACACTACACTATCTCAAACCGAACTACGTGTACAAATACATACTAACATTAGTACCCCTAAGCGGTACAAGCCGTATGCGATAGCATTCTTGTTTTAATTTATTCGGAGTGGCAATTAAGGTCGTGTTCCCATAGCACAATGGCTGGTCAGATGCGACAATTGTGCGCAAACCGGGCTATCGGCATCGGGTCGCCGCTGCGTTCTCGGCAAGATATCCAGCCTGTTTTGGGGAGATTAAAACGTGGGTACATTGGTAGATGCGTAAGTGTAGCCTTAGCTTAAGAATACATTGGAATAAAACTGGTTTACACTGTTTTCAGTCGACTGTTGGTTTATTGTTTACTAGCTTTTACCTGCGACTTCGTCTGTGTCGAAGTTGATTTGTTTTAGCACATAGGTTACTTCTTTTTCTTTTCGTGGGAAAGGAAAAAGGAGTAACCTATGAGCTATTCTAGATTATAATCTATCTCTGTGCCAAATTTCATCCAGATCTCTTTAGCCGTTCTAGCGTGATTGTGTAACAGACATCCATTGATTCAAATTTTTTATTTATTTATTTATTTACCTATACATAGAATATAGATAAGTTGCAAATATTTTTAAATCATGGACTAGATAAATACCTTAATTAATATAAAAAGTATAAAGCAACCATTAATCACCGTCATTATCGCCAAACGATTTTTTTATTTATTAGTCCAAGGGCAAACAATGCATGGACACAGAAAATTGTCGTTTAACAATAGCTTCTTAACTCGCTTGTACCTATACCTCGGCTCTTGTTTTGCCAAGCTTATCATTCGCAAGACCTGTTCTGTCATGATATGGCGAATTTCTGGTTACACAGAGAGGCTGACCTTCCCAACCTATGGGGAAATCAGGATATCTATACGAATAAAATACAGCTGAAGAGTTATTTGTTTGTTTGTTTAAACACGCTAATCTCTTGAACTGCCAGTCGGATTGTAATAAAAATATATATGATAGATAGCCAAATTTATAAGGACCTAGCTGACCCGCCACGACTTCGTTCGCGTGGTATCCTACCCCTACCCAACCGATACCCCTACCCCTATCCTACCGATACCCCCACCTCTACACTACCGATACCCTACTCTACCAATACCTACCCTACCGTACTCTACCCCTACCCTACCCCAACCCTACCCCATATTTTCTCACCGTTTAAACCTTCCCTGGACTACGACAAACATTTCAAAACCAAAATCAGCTAAATCGGCCCAGCCGTTCTCGAGTTTTAGCGAGACTAACGAACAGGAATTGATTTTTATATACATATAAGAAGAAGAAGACAGTATGAGCAATAAAACATTACGCTACGACACATGGGAGCGGAGCAGTAAGCAAAGAAGTAACTTAACGCGGGTGACAAACCAACGCGGGCGCAATCGCGGGCTGCAGCTAGTACTGTATAATGTTATCGGTATTACTGATGAATGTGCTGGCCAACGACCTGATCCTATCCCATGGGAAGAGATGAGATGGCATTGTCACGGCCAAGACGTGGTATTGCCACGGCTTTTCTCGAGACTTTGCGTGGAGATAATTTATTCAAGTATTTATTATTTAAACTGGATGCAACTAAAAAAGTGCAAAAGCGGACTTAATGCCATAGGCGTTATCTACAGTTAACCAAGGTGGTGAAGGAAGTAAAACATCAAATAAGAGATTAAAAAAATACGAGATAGTTAGGTACGTACCTAAGATGTTGGTAGTTCGACTTTATTAATATCGTTTTACCAAACTCTATGGCGTAATCACATATGCTAATCATAGGATTTCCTCAAGGAATAAATATTAAAATGACCTATATATAAATAACCTGGTGTCCCGGGTGTGGTGGGGTGTGTTATAATGAGTTTATGTGTATGTTCAGTGTCTATGGGCTAATTAAGAACTAGGCTTTCATGAGAACAGAAAACAAAAAAATTAATTTAATATAATAAATCAAATAAAACGACTACTTACAAAATAAAGTTTTTAGATTGTTTTAATTTGATTTTTTTTATTGCGTTTTTTGGTATTTTTTTTGATGATAATTTAATGTGACCCTGGTGACATTCGCACCATCAACACAAATCTAATGACGTATCATTTATCAAAATCGGTTGAGCCATTGAGTAGTTACGAGCGGACATACATACAGGTCAAACATACATATAACCCAACGTTTGGGCTTCGCCGCAGTCGGATGAAAAATGAAATAATAATGTAACCTACACTTTGTAGCATAACTTACACCGTACAACAACAGTACAAAGTAAGTAGCAAGCATTTTGCAAAAGATTGCTTTATCTCTCCGCTAGTAAATCAGCCGAGCAGGAAACGGGTGGACGATGAAAAATACCCTGGCAGCCCCTCGGAAGGCAAGCGTGATGATACGTGTGGATCGCGCCGTACGATTTATTGGTTGCCGGCCGATAACCGGTCGGAAGGGGTACTTAGCTAAATACTTTGTGAGATTTTCATAGTAGTTCAGTGTCATGAGTGGAAAGTCGTATACGTCTTGTAATAGATGTAGTTACGCCATTTTGGAATAGTTTGATGTGATCATCTTATAAGCAAAGTGAAAAAATTATGTCTGAGTGCTAATTTTTTAATCGTCAGATAACTCCTAACGGAGGGATAAACATGGCGAATTGACAGCTTTTGTATAGAAAATATTATATGTCAAACTGTCTTATTTATTCCTTGGATAAAAGTTATCAGACTATTGAAAAATCAGCCCTAAGAATGTGAAGATTCTTTTGTTTTTAATTACTGGATTCTAAAAGCGGTAACAACTCAACTTCCCATATTTACCACTTATGCAAATGTTGAACATCCCTGGATGGTTTTAGGTAACCTACATCCGATTTTCTATATCCTACTTTTTTAACTTCTATTAATAAAATTATAAAACGCGAAAGTTTGTGAGAATGAATTGATGTATGTTTCTATAACTCTTTTTATCCTGTTTAGCTTGAGATAATTTTGGACTTAATTCTGAAATCTACGCGTAGACGAAGTCGGGGATAGAAACTAGTTGCGTAAAAGTTTGAAAATTTACTAAAGTCATGAAAAAATATTTTTTTAAAAACGCCTTTAAACCCTCGTGGCCCTCGGGGGACCAGGCGCCTCCTGCCGGAGGTTGTACGCGGGGGTCGTGCGGTCCATGGCCCTCTACGGGGCCCCTGTGTGGGCCCCCATCATCAGGCGGCGGCCACCAGCCAAGTTGGTCGCCTGCCAGAGGGTCATGGCCATCCGGATGATCCGGGGATACCGCACGGTCTCCGGCGAAGCGGCAAACCTCCTTGCCGGATTACCGCCGTGGGATCTGGAGGCTACAGTCCTCCAGCGCGTCTATGAGTGGCGCATGGACGCGCAGCGCCGGGGCGAAAACCCGCTGCCGCAGCAAATCGCGGCACTGCGGCTCGAGCTCCGGGGCGATCTCATGGCGGAATGGGAGATGCGACTGTCGCAACCTAGGTTCGGGCACGCTGCAATCGCGGCGGTAAGACCCCTCTTTGAGGAGTGGCTAGAGAGGCGCCACGGCGTCCTCACCTTCCGGCTGACGCAGGTCCTCACCGGACACGGTTGTTTCGGGAGGTTCCTGTGTCGGATTGCACGGGAGGAAACGCCCGGGTGTCACCACTGTGTGGACCGCCCGGAGGACACGGTGGAGCATACGGTGCAGGTCTGCCCAGCTTGGGCAGAGCATCGCCGTGTCCTCACGGAGGCGATAGGCGGCGGCGACCTCTCGCGCCCGGGCCTGGTTCAGGCCATGCTCCGGGGCGAGAGGGAATGGGATGCAGTCACCTCCTTCTGCGAAGCAGTAATGCTAGCGAAGGAGGAGGCGGGCCGCGTGAGGGAGAGAACAACACCCTCCACCTCACGCCCCAGCCGCCGCGGGAGACGCCCAGGGCGTCGGACGTCGCGAGGCGACATCCGGCCACCGTAGGCGCGGGCTTGCGGACGGCGAGTAATGGGTAGCTCGCCGTCCGATCAAGGACCATGCCCGGGTCGACGGCGCGTTCTGTTCGCGCGCGCCTCAAAGAGCTGTCAGCACAGGGACGGGGCCCCCCAACGGGGCCAAACGCCTGCCGGGGTTGCGGGACGTCTTAACAGGATACCGTGGCCCCGGAACGTAAAGGGCAACAGAAGGAACAGGGTGGTTTTTTAGTCAGTAAAAGTCTGACAGTCCCTTCCGCCCCGCCCAGGACGGAAGGACTCATTTGATGATTTTTACCACCTCAAAAAAAAAAAAAAAAAAAAAAAAAAAAAAAAAAAAAAAAAAAAAAAAAAAAAAAAAAAAAAAAAAACCCTCGTGGCGAACTGAAAAGTCCGTTTTCTTTAATTTCATTTAAAAATTAAGTTTGACTATACTCATTCATTGAAGTAAATGTATTTAAACAAGGTTGGATTTGACTAATTGTTGTTATGTAATTAAGTAGAGTATTTTTTGGAATTGCATTATAAACTTTTTCTTGCGTATCTTTAGCGTCATTCATTGAGTTTAATGAATAATTTAGAATGGAATTTGAAATTCTAATTGATCAAGTATATGCCTACACTAGGTACTATAGTAAGCTAATTAGTAAACAAAACATAATTAGAGTGTGATTTATATCTTTGCTTCACAATTCTAATTTTAGTTTTTAAATTCTAAACAAGAGCAATTAAAACAAAACAATAAACGCTAACAAGAACAATCAGCGTTTAAATTACCATAATCGCGATCATAAAACAGTGTCACTGTAGAATTATTCCAATAAATGTGACAAAATATCACTTCAGAATAAATCTAGCTGCAATAAATTTATAGGCTCAGGCTAGAATTTAAATCCTGTGTTTGTAGAACACAAAACATGGGGCAGGGTCGTTTACATTACACACAAAACGTCATAACAACCACACTGAAATTCAAACCAAAACAATCTAAATTATACGATTTATTAAAGCTATAGGGCTGATTATAGCGTGTATAGTTCGTTAGAACGGTCGGAGAGCGAAGGTCGTTGAAGGTTGGCGCGCTTTTCCGCGATCAACGGCACTAGATTAAACAAGATGGCGGGGAGCGGCGCGTGCGCAGTGGCCGCAGTAACTTAGTTGGAGCGATAAAATGTTGCACGCACTAATTTATTTGTTTTAGTGCTAGTGTGGTCACCATGATTGATGTAAATTGTTTGGCTCTGTAATTTTGTAGAGGGATTAAACCCTAGTAACTGCAGATATAATTTTACTATTTAGGTATGTGTTAAATATTCACAATCATATTGATAGGTTCAGATTACTGTGGATAGTAGTACTATAGATTGATACTAACTGATTCGGGCGTGAAAACCATTTTTTTTGTTGTGTATTTGTACCTAGATATTGTTATTTCTTCAATGCCCTATCTAACTCTATAACCTCTATACTAAGTACTTTGTACCTGTCAAGCCCCGGCTGACCTACCAGTAAGTCAGAACAATAGAAAATCAATTGTGTCTCATTACGTGGGACTTGAGTAATTAAGAACTTCCTTATCTTCTTAAATTGTACCATTTTATAACAAGCCTTTGTCTAAGTTTTAATTTAGACGCCGGGAAAAATAACCAAACAAAATAATCATCCAACACTTCCTACATCCAAAATCAGCAGCAGCATCTTAGCGGCCCTGATTTAGCTCTAAGTCGCCATTATAAATGTGCTTTTAATGTAACGATACTACGGCACGAGCGAACCCCGATACCATTATGAATTTCGTCCAATCCGCATTCAGCTTACACTTAATTTTATTTAATATACTTTGTTTAGTTTAAGTTTAGTTTAACGAGAACTGAGGGTACGTGGGGCTGCGATTTCCTACGTGATTGTTTGTTTGTTGTTGTTGTTGTTGAAATAGAGAAAGATGAGGTGAAGAAGCTCCATACAACTTGGGTTTTTATTTTTACAGTCAACAAAAGAGACAGGTATGCAGGATCGTCAGATATACTTAGTTAAAGTTTTCTTAGAAACCGATGGAAGTTCATCAATTAAGTCAAGTTTCAATCGAAGACATCCATCGGTTTCTAAGAAAATTTCAACCATATCTGACGAGCCCGATACCTCTGTTTTGTGGACTGTAAGTACCTATAGACTAAGCGATTTATCGATGACCTTCATAATAATTCTGCTTGTGCAATTTGGTTTCCAGAAATTGTTTATTCTTGCCTGCCCATTCTGTGTATAATATCGTGTACCTACATGTTTATAGTGCCGGTCATAAAACAGGAAATCAAGATCAAAGGTGTAAAGGAAACTATTAGGTAGATAATTATGATGACCCGACGCAATATGGCGTGACCTTTAGGGTCAGGAGGAAAACGGATTGGAAAATTACCCAAGAAACATTATTTTATAAAACTAAACAAAGCCTTTGTTCCTTTTCAAAAATAACGAGGAGAATTAAAAGAGTGAGTTTTGTTGTACCTAGTAAAAGTTTATATGAAAGAAAAGTGCAAAAAGGTAAAATTATAATTTAAAAGAAATGACAGTCGAATTTCGAGCTCTGAACAATAACGTATAAAGGGGTGAAGTCATTCGCATCGCTGTCAATGGGACAACACAAGTGCCCACAAAGATGGAAGCATTGGCATGTTGTATGGCAATGCTGATTCTTTAACCCAAAAATTGGCCATCCTTCTAGTCACGCGAAACGATGCCAAACCGCTAGCCTATTTTAAAATAATGCCAATGACTGGTGTGGTTTTAAGTCGAAAATGAGCCAACCTCAGCACCCGTCAGTGTCACAATTTATCGAACTAACCTAATCCTAAGCTAATCTAGAAGGAAGAAAAAAGATAAATAAAGATATGCAATTTTCCTTGTCTACTAACAACAAAACACACTGAAATCGTCAATAATCCGTCAGTCAATCATGGTCACCCAATTATGACCATAATCCTCCATTTTTATATTCAAACTTCTTTGTACTCTATTAACTCAACAAAAGCAAACAATCTTTCTTTCGATATGCTCGTACGCATCAAAATATATAATTTCCAGCGAACGGATGATTTCTAAATATAATACTTAGTATAATATCGGATCGTAATTCTGAAGATAACAGTACTGTGGACGAGTAGGAAGTTTATTTGTTTAGCGAGACCATTAATCAAAGTTCAGACACAGTATATTGAAGAACAGAAGGTACAGTGTCACCAGCTCACGATACTATGTATGTAGGGATTGCAATCCCGCAAAACGGGATCCGGCATTCCCGCGGGATCCCGCTCCACTTATTAATCTGCTGGATCCCGCACCTTCAAAACGCGGATCCGCGGATCCCGCAAATTTAAATTTACCGCTAAGACATTCGTGAAGTTTTGCGTAAGAAAGCGAGTGGCTCGAGCATTATATGAATAAGACTATTAAGACTGAATTACAAACAACATAATAACTGAAATAGATGTAAGGGTAAAATTAAACAAAACTTTTGATGCTAAACATTTAAAAATTAAGGTCTAATAAGGCTGATTACTAATTACTCGTACTTAATTATAATTTTATTGTTATTTTGTTAGAAAACAAATAATTTTTGTTGCATAATGTAAGACATGTTTAATTAATAATACTTGATTTTTTAAAACAAAAACCTGTAGTTTCAATTCGATTTTATAAGATAAAGTATTAATTTTATTTTTCGATCTTACAGCCCTATAAGATCAAAAAATTAATACTTTATCTTACATACAAACGGGGCAAAAAGTTGAAACTACTGTGAATAATTTCAAATATGCGGGATCCCGCGGCAATCCCGCATATCAATCCCGCGGGATTGAGTGAGCTGCGGGATTGCAATCCCTATATGTATGTCGTATTCGATACTGTTAAAAATAAATATTTATTCGTCAAATAGAATAAAATAATTTTATTATAAGTAAAAAAAAATATTAAGATCTTAATGTACCTTAAACTCACAAATCAATGATTCTATCCTATTATGAGGAATTTATGCAACAAGACACAATAATGTATCTCGTGCTTAATTGGCACAACAACTGAAAAGCTTGAAGTAGGGAATCCAGACTAGAATTGTTTCATGCTTTGTGCTTTTAGTTATTTTTTACCTATTTTAGAATTTTTTATGCGTTTTTTTGAAAGAAAATCCATACAGAGGCACATATCTTCACCATGCCAGAAAGCTTAAGTAACTGCTTACTTTGTGGGTCTTCTGCATCTATCTGCCCTATGTCACAAGTTGAACTGTGCCCTAATAGAATTACCATTGATTAAAAATATCACGATCACGTTCAATTTCTAGTTTATTATTGTTTTAATTTAATTTATTACTGAAATTATTATAAGCTATTCAAGTTTTGTAGGTTAATAACAGTCTGTCTGACCTAGTGGTGCGCTCTATTCTAAAGTTTTGCATTTCTTATTATACTGTTCAATGATTTATTGTTTCTTTTACAGATGATCATGGCTTGAAAACCGATACTAGTGTTAGGGCTATCTTCAGAGCTATTTTCTAAATAGTACATACTTACCTGATTGTTAGCTCTTACCTATTATTGTTCACTTTTTTTTTAATTTTTTTTTAAGTACATTACTTTAGTCTTTACATGCTGCCTTTGCCGTTTTATTGTATTTTAGTTCTTCGATATTAAAAAAAACGCTTTGACTTCCATAGTATCCATACTGATTTCCAAACTTAGTTTTACTAAGTTTGGAAATCAGCAGTTTCACAATATGTAGGTAAAGTGGGCATTGAAAAGATCTTGTTAAGTTAGGAAGTAAATTAAAGCGTCAATTTATGGGTATCTATGGGGCTTATATGGGGACCCATACTAAAAGGTGTTTTTTAATAAACTATTAAAAAACACTACGATTTATTACTTAGTATTTATGCGGATGAATTTTTTGATGCCATTTAGTTTTAGTTTCTCTTTTTATTTATTTTTTATTTTCTTATTCTGGTTGTTTCGTTTTTTTCCTTCAATTATTTATTTATGTTGTTAATATGAAATCAAACATTTTCATATTATTTTCCCGAATGGCATAAACAAAAAATGCAGCGAATTGACATTGGCACAATTTAATAATCACATTTTGTTGACATCTGCTAATTTAAAAAAAAATAACAACTCGAATCCTTTTAAAAATAATATGTTGTGTTAAATATCATTACGGTGGTGCAGAACCGGAATCCGAACTATAGGAATCCGACTCTTTCTTGAGCGATTTTTCCTCTCACATTATACCTAATATATTTTCATAGAGGTCTTTAATTGAAAACGAACTAAGAGTCAATCATAATACAACATCTCATCAGTTAGTTTATTGCGTAATAGTCGTCATACAGTTATAAAACAATGACGTTACGTTATGCCAAATTATAAACACATCGCGCTGCTCGACATACCCAGTTACGTGGTACCTACCTACAATGAGTTAATACTAACATACTGACATTACACTGCGTCATGCAATGAAAGAAAAGATATTCTAAAAGATATGAAGTCTACATGAAGCTGAGTTACGTATATCACCAGTATTTTTTTGATTACTTTCAATGAGCTTTTTTTATGAAATGCTATTTTAGGGGGTGACAGAAAGGATTAATTTATCCTCAGGTAAAACGTAATGAGAAAACTTTTCGTAATAGAAGTTAATGTCCATAATTTTGCACTTTGAAAAAAGAACACAGCACATTCCGCAAGCTTAGGTACCTGTAGCAGCTACAACTAAGAACGTATTCCACAACGTAAGCTCAGGTTGTAATAAATTTTACAATATAAGTGTTGTGTCGCTCGTTGTAATTTCATAAAATTGACGTCTGATTTCTCTCACTCTTCCGTATTAGTTACACTCATTCGCTAGCGATTAACTGGAACCAGGTACAAACAGAGAAAGCAATGATTGTTGGTAATGTTGCACTAGTTTATGTGAATGGGGGGAAGTGTAATGTATTTATGTTTTGTAGGTGCATAGACAACATAACAAACTCTTTGGTTGGAAGGAGGATTTATAGAACGCCTTGTGTTGCTAGTATGCAGGAGTAACTGCTTTCTACTCAGGGTTGCAGTGTCTGTTAAAAAGAGTGAGATAGATATAGAACAGAAGCTACTTTTTTGCCCGTTTAGTTAATTTATAAACTTCGCGGACAAAATCGCAGGCAGAAGCTAGTATTTTTCTTTTCTCTTTTTCACATGACTTAATTGTGGTCTTACTGTTTCGTACTGATGAATCTCAGTCGGGGGCGCAGATCATGCGTAATGCGAATACCGGGCTCCCGACTTATGGTAGCAGGAGGAACCGTGGGGTTTTAGTCGGTAAGAGTCCGACATACCCCTCCGTTACCCATAAACGGAGAGCATCCAACGAAAAAAAAAAACGGTACTGGTGAATCTTAGTTACTCCTTATCCAAGTAAGTGTCCTTGATATGTTCATTGGAAGAGCACTGATTTCCAAGATACAGGTTTTTACCTAGTTTGGAAGTCAGGAGTTGATTTAGGTTTTAATAGCCTCTTATATGTAGGTACTTAATGCTTTTAGTGTTGAAACTGTAATAGGCTAAGTGCTGATTTTGTCCAATAAACGTTATTATTATTATATCAACAGACGTATTCTATTATCAATGGAAACGGTAGTTAGTAACAAAGTTAAACCACGTTATGTTTTAGCACGATTTCGCTGTCATCTTAAACCCAACGTCTGTCATTCTGCCAAGGTGCCAAGTTCTTAGTATAACTGACAGACGGTTCAGTTTATCTACTTATCTCTTTAGTTTACATCTAGCAATAATAAATCCATACTAATATTATAAATGCGAAAGTGTGTCTGTCTGTCTGTTACCTCTTCACGCTTAAACCGCTGAATCGATTTTGATGAAATTTGGCATGGAGATAGTTTAAGACCTGGGGAAGGACATAGGCTTTTTATTAGACTTCTACTTCGTCTGCGTCCGCGATAACAGACAGTTGCGCGGACGTAGTCGCGGGCAAAAGCTAGTAACCTATATGTTTGTAGCAACTCCATGTTCTTACGACGACTCTTTGACTGTTAACTGCCTCGTTGGTCTAGTGGTCGCATAGCGCGACTACTGAGCATGAGGTCTTCGGTTCGATTTCCCCCGAGGTCGGGCAAAGTGTTATTGGAATTTTCCATCAGGAATTTCTCAGTAGCAACCTCGGAGTCTGGATATGTGCCCGGTTGATGGCAATAGGCTCGCCCTCTATTACATGGAACTTAAACGTAACTGGCAAAATGTGCTCTGCCTAACCCTTTGGGATTGTGAGACTCTTACTGACTAAAACCCAGCCAAATTCCTCCTAATGCCTTTTGTGTTTCAGGGCCGCGGCAACTCTTTTGAACAAAATCCACAACCCTGACAGGATACCACAATTCCTACTTACTACAAAGCAGCATTTTTATCACAGTTTTAAGCGTTCGTAAGACCTACAATGCATCAAACACTATGATATTTATTTATTTAAAGAAAGCTTTAAGAGACTTATAACAAACATAAATATCATACATAAGTAGGGACATTTGCCAATTACAAGCTTCCACATGTTGCAAGTACAATTTAGATACGATTTCCATCAAGTGAGTCGCACCATTTGTTAACAAATATAACAGCTAACAAATTAATTAATTCCACCTCACATTTTGCACACAACGATAACCCAGATTCGAATGGTTATCGGTAATCAACAACAATCATTCAAGCCATCGACAATGCGGCCTTCAGGGCTACCTTCAGAGGCTGGTCTAGGCACATTCCGACTAAAACAAATGCTAATTATATGGTAATCAGTGGTTTGAATATTGCAGCATCGGTATTGTAATGCGCTTTGGTATGTCAATGATATTGTTTGTTTGGTTGTGGCTATCTCTGATATTGTGGACGGATTTGATTCAAGACTTTCAGGTTTTTTTCTGCAGGTATATATTTTAGGTGGTGGCTATAAAGGGCGCTTTCAATTTAGACGATTGGTGCCGGACTGCAGCCGCACGGTTGTTACGACCGTGAGCCGGACTGCTGACGGACTGCTAACGGACGACAGCAGTCCGACGTGAATCGCCTTATTTGAAGAGATATGCGGCTGCAGTCCGTTCGAATTTTAGTGTTGTCCATCGAAACCAGACTTCGGCAATGCTCGGTGTCGCTATCTCTGTCTTGAGGACAGCTGGTTACAAAAAATTTTCGTTGTGTTTTTTTGTGTTCTCTTTTTAAGTAGGTAATTGATTTTTTTTATTCATCATTAAATTATTTATCACTAAATTGAATCTTTTATTTTAAAGGTTCGCCTTCGTCCACGTAAACTTCGTCCGCGTGATTGTGTGAGTCGCGGGTTAAATACTATAGGTATATAATTATCCCTTTCAGTTTAAACCTATCAGCTTAACCGTAAAAGCGTAACAAACCAACTCTCATTACCATTTATAATATTACTAATTAAAGGAGGTGTTTTTTTTTCCCTACAATAATGGCCAAACCTTGAACCTCAAGGACAAAAATACGAAATTATAGGAAAAAAATCGTAGATTTTGAAAAAATATATGTTGAATTTATTCGCGCATTTGTAACAGTAGAAATTGTCAATAAACGTTTCTTTGAACGCAGTTACGTTACGAGGTAGTGTTTTTTCATATACTTTTATTTCTTTTTCTATCTAGTATTGAAGGATTTTAAATACTGCTAAAAATACAAATTATTGGAAGGAGTTTTAATAGTAATTTGTACCTCGGTACATGTCTGGGCCGAAAACAAACACCTCCTTTAATTATTTATCTATCAGTAACAGTTTTCTTCATGTACCTACGGTAAATGTGCTGAAGTTCGCAAAGCCTATGATCAGACTCGCCAAGATAAAATGTCCTTATTAACGTTGAAGAAACACGATGCGTTCACCGCACTAGCGAACAACGACCGAGGTAGGTAGTATAATACATTGTCGCCGTACGGCCAACGGACGTGCGCCGGACTGCTCTCGCACGACCTTGCGTCGAGACATTTTGTATGAAAAATCATAACCGTCCGTGCGCAGTACGTTAACCGGACTGCAGCAGTCCGGCAGCAACCGTCTAATTTGAAAGCGCCCTAACAAAATATACATGGCAAGAACATCGTGGTGGATAGTATTAAATAACGTACAACTTTTATTATGGGATTTAATATTTGAAAAAAATACTAGAAATAAGTTAGAAACATATTTTATAGTAGATCCCATTGCAAATGTTGTTCTTAAATAGGTATATTTTTTTAATATTCTTTTTCCCAAACCATCCTTGGTTTTTGTTTTTTAATTTTCACTTGTTGGCCTTTCAGTTTGTTGAGAAGACGCGCGGGTTGTGGGGTTGCGGGACGTCTTAACAGGATACCGTGGCCCCGGAACGTAAAGGGCAACAGAAGGAACAGGGTGGTTTTTTAGTCAGTAAAAGTCTGACAGTCCCTTCCGCCCCACCCAGGGCGGAAGGAGTCATTTGATGATTTTTACCACCTAAAAAAAAAAAAGTAATAGTTGTAGTAGTAGTGGATATGCAAGGGTTGCAGATTTTGTTCGAAAGAATCACCGCGGCCCTAGAACACAAAGGGCATTAGGAGGAACACGGATGGCTTTTAGTCAGTAAGAGCCTGGCACTCCCTTCCGCTCCGCCCAGAGCGAAAGAAGTCATTTGAAAATTACCCATCCTTAAAAAAAAGGTATCTATAATGTCTTACAACTCTACCTATTAAAAGCCAGCCCTTCTAAAAATCCCAGAACATTCAACGACATCTCTAAACCCCTACCACTAAGACCACATAATCTCCACATACACCCTACATTTACACCACCCTAACACAATGATTACGAATACGTGTACAAGCCAAGATAATGCCAAGCCTACCATATCTTCCACAGTAAATACCAATCTACACATCCAATTAATAGTTAGACAAGAGCAGAACGTTCTCGCCCTCGTAAACTAGTATCGATACTTCGATAGGTTCACTTGCCGATCGTAATTATCGATAGCGCAACACTAATTGTGGATGTCGATATCGAAGTATCGAGTGACGATGACGGGTGATGGGTTCTCGATATGGTTTCGATAGAATTGTGTTAGATGTACTGATGTATTTTACAACTAATTGAGAAGTTACCTCTAAGACAGTTTGAAGTTTTCAGTTGTCAATAGTGTGTAGTAAATTAATTAAAAATAATAAAAATACCAGTACATTCAGAGTGCTAAGTGTTAGTTTTTTCACTCACGTTCGATTGCGAGCGCGTTAGTATTTTGTATGGGAAATAAGGTTTTTCTAGTGACCACCAGATGGCGCTATTACTTAGCACTCTGATCCCACCGTAGGGCAAAGGCCTCTTTTCATACAGCGAAGCCATAAGCACTGACCACTACGCTAGCTCAAGGCGGATTGGTTTTTTTTTCGATTGGTGTAATATATTCAAGTCAAATCAGTTATTTCAAGTAAACGGTTTACAGGCATTTGAATTGTCAACGAGTAATTGGTGTAAAGATTTTGTTTTCTATGAGTTGCGCCTGTATCTTATAGCAAATGCCGAGGTGTCGCCAACGGATGTACTCTTAGTTTATTCCTTTAGAAATCCTTGAACTTTCTTCTCAAGTATTTTGGTTAGTTTGAACCTATATATCTAATAATTAAACAGCTAAACATCACTAAGTGCTAGCGACCGTTTTCAGGGGCCCATTTATTGAGTGTGCGAGTCACTCCCTGGCATTTTATCCGTTTCTTAATAGATCAGGCAGGGGCCATAGTTCTTCCATATTCCCATTCAATGTTTCCATATCCTGCTATACCTAGTCCTGTGACAACCGGGGGTTGTCCTTGGGTGCACTTGAGAGTGTATACGGGGATAACCGTCGATTTGCGTCTCATTCCATTTAGTTACCTAAAGGGCCTCTGCGAGTTGGCTTCGGCCCCTGGTACGCCTTCCAAAGGCCCGGGACCCCAGGGTCCCAAGATACATATATTGAGTAAAGAGCTAACATTTTTAAATCCAGTTTTAAAACTTCATCCCATACCATACATTATCTTAATGAGTATGTAATCATACATGTCAGTAAGAACATATCAACATTATAATATACGTTGTACCTACGCACAACACTTCGTCACATCCCTACATCATTGTTTTACTCTTATTGCGCGCTACCGCAGGAAATTGTGCGCGCGCGCAGCTTTTTGTGACGAAAGGCTATAATGTTCTATGAAATAGTTTTATTGTTCGCCTGTCATTACCGGCATAATAAAAATGAAAGCCATCATTAAGATGTAAAGAATTTATTTTATACTAGCTTCTGCCCGCGACTTCGTACGCGGATCCTATTGCTTATGCCAGCGACAACGGGGTCGTCAAAATCGAAGATCTGAAACGTCTGATGTAGAATTCTAAGGCCCGGGGACGAAAAAACAACGGGATGAGCGAGACCATTGGAGTCGTTTTAGATCTTTGATTTTTAAACGTCAACAGAGAGTGCTCATCAGGCTGAACAACTGTTGCTAAGACGTCATTTCTATATTATGTTATAGTGTAGCTGGGCGCTTGGAATTTCACAACGTGTGTGCCAGATCTTCAATTGTTAGACGTCAACAGAGAGTGCTCATCAGGGTGAACAACTTTTGCTAAGACGTCATTCCTGTATTTACTCGTATTATAGTGTAGCTGGGCTCTTGGAGTTCCACAACAGGTGTTCCAGATCTACAGTCTTTATACGTCAACAGAGAGTGATCATCAGGCTGAACAACTCTGGCTAAGACGTCATTCCTGTATTTACTCGTATTATAGTGTAGCTGGGCTCTTGGAGTTCCACATCAGCTGTTCCAGATCTTCAAATTTTATACGACAACAGAGAGTGCTCATCAGGCTGAACAACTCTGGCTAAGACGTCATTCCCATATGTTATAGTGTAGCTGGGCTCTTGGAGTTCCACATCAGCTGTTCCAGATCTTCAAATTTTATACGACAACAGAGAGTGCTCATCAGGCTGCACAACTCTTGCTAAGACGTTATTCCTATATTTGTTATAGTGTAGCTGGGCTCTTGGAGTTCCACATCAGCTGTTCCAGATCTTCAAATTTTATACGACAACAGAGAGTGCTCATCAGGCTGAACAACTTTTGCTAAGACGTCATTCCTATATATGTTATAGTGTAGCTGGGCTCTTGGAGTTCCACATCAGCTGTTCCAGATCATCAAATTTATTCTCTTAGCAGAAAATGCTCATCACGTGAAACAATTTTTGCTATGGTACCATTTTTGTATCTCTTATAGTTTAGCTGGTCTATTGCGGTTCTGCATCAGGTGTTCAAGTTTTCAAGATAAATTATAGCCTATATGTTGCCCAGACTTAATACCTATACAACAAAAAAAAAATCATTCAAATCCGTCAAGTAGTTGCGAAGATTAGCGTGTACAAACAAACAAGCAGACAGAATTTTTTTTTTGGTTTCGTGCTCTATTACTGTTTCTAAACCCACCTCAATTATTTTTTTTTTAATATATTCAATGTACAGACACAGTTTTTTTACTGTTTTATTATATGTATAGATAATTGTAGTAAACTACGTAAATAATAAAAAATATTATTAGTTTTTACTGTAAATTAAGGGTGTGTAAGTGGAATACCTACTACTAATTATATAGCCGAGTTACACAAGCCAGTAACAAAAATATTTAAAGGAAAGTCTTACGTCCAAATAAAGTCGAGTTTACACAAGCTTATTAACCAGTTGCAACATAGAACATTGATGGCTTAGTACTTCTCGACGGTTACGTTATTCAGCTTCAAGTTACACGATAGACTAAAGTAAACGGGTGTTTAAAAAATCATCGGAACCAACCAATCACACCGCTAGCTCTCCTCAGGTTACAAAAATTAAGCGCAAACACATCCCTCGCTAAGCATTTCCGAATATCTTTGGTGGAAACGCAGTCCAAAATCAGTAAAACCACCAAGTCGCGGGTAGTATACTGGATCCAGTCACTAAACCCGTGTGAACTCAACACAATATTGTAAATATTAAGTAGAATAATATTGTACAACCATAGTGATAGGTTCTGGTACAAGTCTTACAAATATTATGTCCCATTTCCTTCAGGTAGTGTAACGGATAGCGTGGGTAGGTAGCAACTGATGTTATTAATATTTATGCTATCTACTTCATTAATAAATCATAATTTATTACGACGAACAGAGAATTAAGCAAATATTATTGAAATATGCAAATCGTGTCACGAGCATAAATACTATTACGTTACAATCACGTAAAATTCAAAAGTGATTTTCTCCGAAGTTTTGATAGATATTGTATGGTATTACGAACATAGTTTTTTCGAAACAATGCTAGAAATTGATATTTTCTCAATGTTGCAATCGTTTTTTCATAATAACTTGCTCGTGGCCATATCTATGTAGTAGAAGGTAATCTCTGGTAATACTACACTATTGCCGAGAGTTACCATACCAATCTATTTCATGGTATATGTATTTGACTTTTACGTAGACGAAGTCACGGGTAGAAGCTAGTCGATAATAAGACACATCATGCATAACATTACGCCTGTAATCCCCGTAGGGTTAGGCAGAGGTGTACCCGTTAGTACACCCACATTTCGCCAGTTATGTTTTAAGTCCCATGTAATAGGAGGCGAGCCTATTGCCATCAACCGGGCACAAATCCAGACTCCGAGGCTGCTATTGAGAAATTCCTGATGGAAAAATCCAATAACACTTCGATAATAAGAATCTTACAAATATGCACAAATTATAAAGCAGAAATCGATTCACATTTTGATCTGATCATTGTAACTTTACAACAACTAGTATATTCTGCAGAAAACACCCTGGTGAATTTAGAGTATAATTTAGAGTTCGGAATTATTTTTATCAAATAGCGCTCCTAAAGTTAGGGATTGACAGTTAATCTAAACTTCACTCACATATACTCTTTTTGTATACTTATATGACGTTCAAAAGTGCCTTAGGCCGGGCGCAAACGTCCGGTTTCCGATCAGGTTTCCGAATCTGGAGGCGTTTATGTACATACATGCATAAATTACACATACATTGATTTGTTTTTTACACGTGTGTGTAATTTATGCATGTGTGTGTAAACCGGAAACCCGATCCGGAAACCGGACGTTTGCGCCCAGCCTTATAATGGCCTAACTAAAATAAATGATTTGACTTTGACTTTGATACTTTTTACACGTTTATATTTTTATAGCACTACTGAAGAGAAAGTTAACAAAAAAAAAAATAGGCAGTCATAGGGACTGACGACAGAAGTGAAAACTTAACGTCACAATAGTATGCCGGTGACGCGGTCACATTATCATGTCAGTGATACGAACACATATTTACGCCTACCCCATAATACATAAAACACGCTCAAAAAACACAAAATAAAAAGTTTTCAATTAAAAAAAAAAGTTTATAACTACAATGTAAGGATACAAACAAACGTCACTCATTATCAGCTTCCGATTAAGCGTTAAGCAATAAAGGCTCATCCTCTACAACGACTAGATCCAATCTTGTTTATTTAAGCAAATCGTAACCAGCAAAAAATAATTGCCTAGATCCGTTACTAAACGATATTAAACCACGGTACTTACAAAATCTACTATAACCAGTCAATCAAATATTACTTTGTAATATTGAAATAAGGCCGGAACCACATCAGCCTAACGTCCGGCGTCCGTCCGGTCCGTGTGGCAACGCCTTAATAAAGCTCAGTTCACATCCTTCCGACGATACGTCACTTCAAGGAAATGATTTCGAAAAGTTGTGGGAACGATTTGAATTTCGAATGTTAAATGTCAACCTATTGAGTTCAACACTTTTGTGTTTTGAAATTCGAACGACTGGGTAATATGGTGATTTATTGTGAGAAGTAAAAGTTTACGATATAAAAACTTAATTTAACAAAGGTGAAAGATATATGAAAGTATCGCACTGATTTACAATATAATCTTAACCGCCCACGTAATAGAAGTCTGTCTTAAAAATGGACTTTCCAGAGGTCTCGATAAGTCTTAAGAATACTCACAAACTGATGATAGAAATCACAATGTGACCCCATGATGGCCTTGACTGAAATTACTAGAGATGGGTCAAGCACAAGTTAATCATACCAAAAGCTGTTCAAACAGACGTTTCGCAGAATTATCGAAATAAAAAAAAAAATATAAATACCGGCCCATCATGCAGATAAGGCATGAGGATTGATCATCACGCTGCCTCAAGGCGGATTGGCGATTTTAGACTTTTATTATATTTTTAGGGTTCCGTACCTCAAAAGGTAAAAACGGAACCCTTATAGGATCACTTTGTTGTCCGTCTGTCTGTCTGTCTGTCTGTCTGTCTGTCAAGACCTTTTTTCTCAGGAACGCGTGGAGGTATCAAGCTGAAATTCATATCAAATACTCAAGTCTATGGTCTCTTGGAGCTGTGAAAAAATCAAACTTCTAAGTCAACGCGATCAAAAGATACTCCCGTTTATGCCGCAAATTTTCGACACTCGCAAGGGAATCAAAACCTACAGGGTACTTCCCGTGAACTCAGAATCTTGAAATTTGGTATGAAGCAACGTCTTATAGCAGAGATATAGGAAAAATTGCGAAAAGTATAAATTTTTAGTTACATCATATAATAAAAATATTTTTAATAATTTTAAACTTACTACCCCTTTCCTCATGAACGCGTAGTGGTATTATATTGAAATTCATATCAAATACTCAAATCTATAATACCTTTAAGCTGTAACAAAATCAAACTTCTATGTCAACGCAATCAAAAGAAACAGGAATTAAAACCGCATATTTTGAAACTCGCCACTACTCGCAAGGGAATCAAAACCTACAGGGTACTTCCCGTGAACTCAGAATCTTGAAATTTGGTACGAAGCAACGTCTTATAACACAGATAAAGGAAAAATTGCGAAAAGCATAAATTTTTAGTTACATCATATAATAAAAATATTTTTAATAATTTTAAACTTATTACCCCTTTACTCATGAACGCGTAGTGGTATTATATTGAAATTCTTAACAAATACTCAAGTCTATAATATCTTTAAGCTGTAACAAAATCAAACTTCTACGTCAACGCAATCAAAAGATACATAAATTAAAGCCGCATATTTTGAAACTCGCAACTACTCGCAAGGGAATCAAAAACTTAAGGATACTTCCAGACGACCTGGAATCTTGAAATTTGGCATGAAGCAACGTTATAAAGTACACATATAGGAAAAATTCCGAAAATCTTAAATTTTTAGTTACATCACATAGTATATTTTTTTTAATAATCATAAACTTACTAGCTGACCCAGCAAACGTTGTTCAGCGATTAAAAAAAAAAAACAGATGTTGGCCGATTCTCAGACCTACCCGATATGCACACAAAATTTCATGCAAATTGGTTCAGCCATTTCGGAGGAGTTTGTGTACGGAACCCTCGGTGCGCGAGTCTGACTCGCACTTGGCCGGTTTTTTTACTTGTTCCAGATTTCCTCACAATGTTTTTTTGCCCGCGACTTTGATCGTGTGAATTTTGGTTATTGCAGACGCAGACTAAGTTGCAAATTAAAAAGTAATGCCCAAATTTTATCAAAATCGGTTTAGTAGTTTAGCCGTGAAAGTGTAACTGACAGAGAAAGTTACTTTACCATTTAAAATATTAGTACGTATACATAATTATTATGGAGAATAGCCAAAGGTCAATAATATTCCAATGTTCAAGCTTCCCTCTTAACCAGTCTAGCACTCCCATATCAGTGCAACAGAGTACATAAATAGAGGTAATCTCAGTGCAACCCCATTACTTTTACCTTAAGATACCGCGTCCCGTTACAACATGATACATTATGGCTGTGACACGGTAGCCATTAGAATATCCTTGTCCACCAGGATACTGTGGTGGCCGTTATGTCTGCCAGACTTTACAGTTTTTGTGGTGCAGGTTGTTTAGGAAAATTGTACTTGTTATGAAGCGGGTTCCAGTTCAGCCTCTTCCCCGATGATTATGTAGTCAACTGGAACTTAGAGGCCACGATCTTTGACTGCTACAAACATATAAAAAAAAACGAAGAGTTGACACTGCCCAAAACTGGATTAAGAATTTCGGGATTTAATGCTTTCTAGGCACTATCATTGCACCAGAGAGACCATTAAGTTTTGCCCATTTACAGCCTTTTATTTCATTTACCTTTGTATATTTTTAATTTCAAAATAAAAGCTTTTTACAAAATAAATATGAATAAAATAAACATAGTATTTACACGAAAAAAAAACAAAAACAATAAAACATTTTTAGTTCTGGTCGATTTTGACGGGACTTTAATTAGCCGATAGCTGCAGTTATAAAGAGTAACTTAGGCTACTTTTATTTGAGAAAAAGAATTAGGGTTCCGCGACAAAAACCAACAAAACACGCGAACAAAATCCCGGGTATAACCTACCGGGTATTTTTTACATAACGGTTTTAATACATTTTAAATGCGATTTTAGAATAGCGCTGTAAAAAATCGCACTGCAGTCTATACTCGCTCTTAGGTCCTAGCAATAAGTATCAAAACAGGAACCCACATCACAATACAAAATCAACGAGAAAATAAACAAACCTTTCTAAACATTTCCCTTGACACCTGCAATGATAACATAAAGGTAAAGAAAGCAAACCACTTTAATTCGATCAGCTATTACGCGTAGAGGAAGCAAGGCAAGTGTTTATAACCCTACTAATTGAAGGAGGTTGGTGTTAGGTTGTATTAGAAATGGTCAAGGCGACAATTTAAATGTGCCGGGTGTTACGACCCGAGAGCGCTGAACTTGGCTGACCATTAGAAAATCTAATCTCACGCCGCTTCTGTGTGGGTCGTCGGGTACGGGTGAAAGAAAGTACTGGACTATATTATTTTGTTATCATTTAATTTGTTTACAGACACACACAACTTAGGCCACTCGAGAGACAGTGAGTTAAGATAGGATCAAAAACAATAATTCCGTGTAGGATTTTAAACTGCTGAGCCACCCAATTTCCGCCGCGTATTGGTCTACGTCAAATCAAAGACATAAGAAAACTGGGTACGGAGACCTGACATAACAAAAGTTGTTCATATTTACTTTCACCTCGTCAAAGATGGTAGCGAATCAAAAGATAACCTGTATTTTTGGGACAAGTCTATTCCAAATCACTACAACTCATGAAAGCCAGAATCAGTTATATGGTGAAGGTCGACGAGTCCCGGAGAAACAATTCAACTGCCCTTGATCCCGCAACGAAATAAATCAGAAAAGAACAGCGGAGGAGTAAGAAAAAACATACACAACACAGAACAGAACTAGGCCAATAGGCACGAAAGGACGTTTACAACTGGAAAAAACCCAGATTGCCAAGCACCACGGATTACAATTAACATTAATTTATCTAATTCGATTCCTGTAATAGTTATGGTAAAAGTCAATAGTGTAAAACGTTTGCATCAAAATACGTTAACGTTGGCAGTACTTTCTTGCTTCCGTACGGTTGTTGGTGGCACCTCGGCCCCGCCCCATCGCGGCTGCCCCGTCCAACACTTACCCTGATTGAAACTATTAAAATAGGCGAGGTGAAAACCAAACACTATAGTTAGCTTTCCACTCGCTACAGATGCGATAACTACACGTTTACTGTTATGATTATTATCTAGTATGTGCTACTTATTTTTATGGGTAATTTGTTTGGTAAACTACATATATAGTGTAAAATTAAATGGAACAGTTTAAAAAAATTGTTTACATGTGGAAAAAATCTATGGGTTATTTTTTTTTTCATCGTGGATGTATAAATAGAATTAAAGAAACTCATAGACTAGCATAGGACCTATTTTTTATTTTTATGTGAGAATGTCAAAGTCAAATCATTTATTTCTAATAGACCATTAAAAGGTACCTACTTTCAAATGTCATTTACAACGAAAAAAAATTGAATCTAGTTGTCCTTTCCAAAATGCAGTTTTGTGTGGAGAAAAATGGGCAAGAAACTTTGCACTTACACTTTTTAAATAAAAAATGTTTTACAATAATAGTCAAGGTAGGTATAAGGTGTTCAACAAAACCATAATTCTATCAAGTTCTTCGACTTCCACTTTAAACCATCTTCTGGAGGAAGACACTCATAAGCTATCCAACGATTTTCCTTTTCCACAATTTTTCCACCACATAACTGATCCTAAAACCCACCTGAACTGCACTATCAGCGAGTGTACCCGAGCAAGTGACAGGCAGGCCGACATGCAGATATTATAGCGCTGCGCCTGCGCCGGGTGGCGGGCGTGGGCAGACCTCCGAGTTATTGCTTGTCCCACTGCCTGTTACCGTTATCTTATAGCCCTTTATTATATAGGAGTTGGTTGGGTTGGGAATTGCGCGTTTTTTTTCTAAGCTGTGATACAGCAAGGGCGCTTTCAGAGTTTAACCGTCTTTCAAATGTCAGTTATTACACATAGAAGAGCTTCAAGTCGATTCTGTAAAATTCGAACATCAACTCGCATCTCACATCGCTATTCATTCTCACTTCGCTTAAGGTTCAAAATGACCTTGATTTTGCATTCTGTAAGCATCACCTAATCACATGCGAAGTGAAGTGAGCTCCGAAGCGACTAATATTGTACTAGTGACGACCACACTCAACAAAATGTTAATCTAGTTTTATCGATTCTAGTTTTTGACACAATTGTTGAGTTTTTTGGCACAGAATTTTAGCTAATATGATATTTAAATTAAAATATCTTATTTTACGGAATTTGAGGCAGCTATTAAGTAAAAAAAAACAGAAAACTCTAAATTCGTGCCATGAATTTTTATGCTTCCTTTACGAAAAAAATAAAAAGTCAGTGTCACAGTGTGTCAGACTGACATTCTGACAATGACAAATCTATACATATAATAAAATCGTAGCGAAGTCAAAACTGTACATTTAATATTTTTGAAAAATAGTAATTGCTATGAGGTCGGGGAGTAATTCTAATACCGAAAATATTGTTTTTTGAATTTTTGTCTGTTTGTCTTTTTGTCTGTATGTTTGTTAGAGCATCACGCGAAAACTGGCGGATAGATTCTGTTCAAATTTTGTATCAATATTCCACATTGGCCAAATTAGTCTATAGGCTATAAATTATCACGCTATGTGCTTTGGGGGGTGAGCACTGTATTCGTGTAGTTTGTATGGAGAAACAAACTTTGACGCGGACGAAGTCGCGGGCAGAAGCTAGTTGAAAATATTTCTTTTGATAGTGCTAGTGCGTTGCGTCGTTTTATTTGAATTGTTTGTTTGATCATTCAGTGCCGCAAATTATTGTGAAAAAATCATGAAGTAAATAAGTATTTGTGGTTGAGATGTTTAAAAATTATATTAATTAAAATAGTATTTATTTTGTTATCTAATCCAACAATAATGTTCCAGTCTAAATGAGACACGTTTCTGTTATCCATCGTCGGCTCAGGTTGAAACTCTGGTAGAGTTCATGGAAAGAAACCCTTGCATGGCGAAGGGTTTCTTGAGAACTCAAAGTGCCAGAGAGCGAAGCCGACGCCAGTGGGAGGCACTAACCGTGCGCCTAAATAGTATGGGTGGCACAATAAAAAATTACAAACAGTGAACCAAGGTTAGCATCGCTTTTTTTACTGCATGTTAGTTAGGACCACAGGCAATTATTGTACCTATTATAATTTCTTTCTTTAATTATGTCTGATTGATGAGTATTGGTCTGACAAAAAAAAGCTGTAAATTAGTAAATTAGCTGGGCAGAACCTGTATTTCGGCTATCAAAGCCAACCCCCTCGAGTTACGTACATTAGATCTGATTTCTTAAATGCTAGCACTTAACAATATCACTGAATGTTATTTATTTGTCGTGATGGTCCAACCATTTTTCAATTCATTTGCGAGATAGGCGTAGCAAAGCTGTAGGTACCGTGGAAAATAGAATACAGAAAGAAGAAATCAGACTACTAATAATTATACCTATTTGATTTAGGAAAAAAATTTAGATTATAGAACCTTCATGTAATTATGTATATATTTATCTTTTTAGCTTCGCGTCATGCGACTCCAATTGCTTTTACTTCTCGCCGCCCCATGACAAATATGGCTCGTGTTAGTCGAGGTGCTGGTTCCTTGTGTAAGTACAAAATAAAAATAACTATCAAAACTTTATTTTTTAAACGAATGATAATGAAAAGCTGCTATTTAAGATTTTTTATTTACGCATCATAGAAATCGGTGTTCTTTTTTCAGCATCAGGTCACACGTCTTCAGTTGCTGCTCCTCCACGATCTCGACGGCGAACGGAATTCTCCAGCACTACTGGGAGATTCCTAAGGGTGGAAGAACAGAAGCTGGAGATACAACGACTAAATGCACAAATCCTGCAGTCCTTTCTGGAGAGGAGTGCAGAAAGAGACAGGATTTTAGCTGAAGCTGTGGCTGCAGTGGGGAAAGGGCTGCAAGCATTGGCAGAGGCTATGAATAGAGATAGGCTGTAGTAAGTAATTTAAGTTAATATAATATATAATATATAATAAATAAAACACTTTTAAACGGATATTAGAGCGGTTTTATTGAATTTAATAGTTTGTCCATTGGTGATTAGTTTGGATTTAGTTTGATTTTATATTAGTGGAATTTGACATCGCATGGCAATAATTGGCCTTACAAGGAGCATAGCATGGCCTTCCTTAGTCTACCCACCTTAGTACTAAAACGACACCACCAAAAAATTAATAATTAATTATGACGTGAACTAGCCTATTTACTAAGTGTCGCCTACGTCATTGCCCAAGAGCTAAATCGGCGTTAGATGGCAAATCCCTAGTTTGCCTCCTTTGAACTTCAGCAATTGTTTGGAGCTCTTCTAGTCTCTCTTCTTCTGAAATAGTGAATGCGCCGGCATTCACTATCATTCCTGCGCCACAACATGCAACAACTATTTTTGCAACTATGTCTGGGTGATAATTGAGCACTCTGTGTAATATTATTACACGCTTTATAATAGCTTCACTTGTAAGTAACTATGTAAGAAAATCTTGGAATCTTAATTTGACCCACTTCCCGGTCTTCTATTAGGATGAAATTTTGCACACGCTCTGAGTTCTGATGACAATACATGACTAGCTAAGAAACGTCATTACAAATCCAATATGGCGGCCTCCCCAAGATGGCGGACTAGCTGTTTGAACTCCACCCCCATGATATATTTCCTTAAAACGCCCTTTCAAACAATACCTCACACGATATATTTAATTTGGAAACTGGTAGGGGGTTCACGTACCTCCCCCCCCTTTCCCTTCAGTCAGTCATCGACTACACGTATAAACAAAGCAATTTCACTTGTTACGATATTGCTGCTGTGATTCTGTGAGGAGTTCCATTCCATATCTCCGAAGTTCATCATCAGATATTGAAATGGTGACAATGGGACCACACGGGAAGCACCAGCTTTCAAATAAAAAAAGAATTATGAAAATCGGTTCACCCAGTCGCAAGTAAGGAGCTAACAAACATAAAAAAAAAATACAGTCGAATTGATAACCTCCTCCTTTTTTTTAAGTCGGTTAAAAAAACGAATTAACAAACGAACTTTTATTAGCTAAGAAACAGGTACAGTCGGTGATAGCTGATAGCACACTAAAAACAAACGAATTTGAACCCTTTGCTAATAACATTAAGAGTTAAAGACAATTTGCATATTTGCCACTTTTGCCCCAATATATTGTATTCGTTCATAGAGTGTGACAAAACAGTATTCAAAAGATTATCTACCCTAACTTAACGTATTAAAGATCAAATTGGCATAACATTATTCTATAATATTTGCGTCCTTGAACAAGTCGTTGTCAGTAATTATTTTACATTTAACCATATTTAATAAAATAGTAATCAAAATTATTACTGTTTTTCATTTCTGTTTTTTTTTGTATTTAAATATGTAGTTAATTTTAATTAACTATTTTAATTTAATATAAATACAATTTAGAATGCAAAAAATATTTAATGAATATTGTAAACAAAAAGTGACAAAAATGCAAACTTAGGTTTGATCGCACTACCATGTTGCTACCATTTGGTCAAATCGTCTTCATCATCATCACTACATAGTATAAAACAAAGTCGCTTTCCCTGTCTGTCTGTCCCTATATATGCTTAGATCTTTAAAACTACGCAACTGATTTTGATGCGGTTTTTTTTAATAGATAGAGTGATTCAAGAGGAAGGTTTATATGTATAATACATGCACCCGTGCGAAGCCGGGGCGGGTCGCTAGTAGCAAATAAAGTTGAAATTAACAACTCCATTATGTGAGAAAACAGTATTTAAAAGATTATCTACCCTAACGTAACGTATTAAAGATAAAATTGGCATAACATTATTCTATAATATTTGCGTCCTAACGATCGGTATCAAATAGAATAGCATTTGTTGCTGATCAAAACAAAAGCTAAGCCAGTTCAGTTTGCACTTTCACTCTAATGGTATAGAGTTTGTCCGTGTATTTTCTTTGAAAATATCAAGGCCAAAAGCTAATCCATTTGAGTCATTTTTTTTACTGAAATAGATTAGGTTTTGTAGCGTAATATGCATAAACAAAAGCTAGTCGATTAGAGTCCGACTCGTGACTCAAATGGTATAGGCTTTGTAAAGACGCTTCCCGGTCTTCGATTAGGATGAAATTTTGCACACGCTCTGAGTTCTGATGACAATACATGACTAGCTAAGAAACGTCATTACAAATCCAATATGGCGGCCTCCCCAAGATGGCGGACTGGCTGTTTGAAATCCACCCCCATGATATGGGTATCAAATGAAAGGGTTTGCTGTCAGAAATACGAAAAAAATAGTCACGTGACTTAATCCTATGCGAAATGGTTGTAAGTAGGTAAGTAATCATCTTTATTAAATATTTTTGGACACAACGCTCCACGCTTTCTTTCATAATAAATCGTAGTAGGTAAATATTTAATAAAGATGATTACTTACCTACTTACAACCATTTCGCATAGGTAATTATCTATCGTTCGTCACGAACTGAAATTGTTTATGTTTACCTGCGATCTAATGAAGTTTTATTTTGGCAAAGGGAAAACTCTTGAGTCATCAAACTAAATGTTCGAATTATTTTGTAATTTTAAGTGCGTGGTAAAAGCATGTTTTTTAGTTTTTTAAACTATTATTTTTTTTTAACACTATTTTTAAAGGATTTCTTCTATTTTCACTCGTAAAATAGATACTTTTTATTTGACATTTTAAATCGGGTTCGAGTGCAAAGTGAGCGTCGAAGTGACGGAGGAATTACCTTACAGAATGCTACTTCTTACGTCATCTCATACATTATCTGTCAAAATCTCTCCGTCAGTTTAGTTCCACTCGCTGACACGCTCGCAAGAGTAGCGCTAGTGTAAGTTCGAATTATCAACCGAGTTTTTAGAATGCCAATCAAGAAACTCACAGCGGATTCAGATTCGAAGTTTAGAACGAGGTCTTACAGAATCGCACTGAACGTCCACTGCGACGGACTGAGCTTCAGTGCGATTCTGTAAGACCTCGTTCTAAACTTCGAATCTGAATCCGCTGTGAGTTTCTTGATTGGCATTCTATCTTAGCGGGTGATAATTAGACAGGTGGTTACATCTATCGATCGTAGACCACACATTCAGGATTTAAAGCTTATTTAGACGGTGCGAGAAATATCGTGCAAGTTGTGATACATTTCCATCGATGATCGGTCACTTATGGCACGACAGCCGCACGGTCCCGCAATATACGATCGAACGATCGTCTAAATAAGGCGTCATTATCAAAAAATGGTTGCTGAAAACTACGACCCGTACTAATGACGTTACATCAGACGCATATTTAGTTAAATGCTGGATGCATTTAACTAAATATGCGCACTAAAAAAATATAATTTATCTAGCTTCTTATTATTTTGTTCTTGTTATTTTTAACCGACTTCAAAAAAAGGAGGAGGTTATCAATTCGTCTGTATTTTTTTTTAATATGTTTGTTAGCTCCTAACTTGCGACTGGGTGAATCGATTTTCATGATTCTTTTTTTATTTGAATGCTGGTGCTTCCCGTGTGGTCCCATTGTCACCATTTCAATATCTGATGATGAACTTCGGAGATATGGAATGGAACTCCTCACAGAATCACAGCAGCAATATCGTAACAAGTGAAATTGCTTTGTTTATACGTATAGTCGATGACTGACTGAAGGAAAAGGGGGGGGGGGGGGGGGGTACGTCAACCCCCCTCCTACCAGTTTCCAAAATTAAATATATCGTGTGAGGTATTGTTTGAAAGGGCTTTTTGTAAGGATTTCAAACATTAATACACAAGCACTAAAAAGTGAAAAATAAAAAGCTTTTTTACAAAAACGATAACCGCCTTCAAAACTTCAAAATAAAAATAACTTTAGTTTTGGAAGTCGGTGGCAATACTTACCTACATAACAAAAAACAAAACCAAAGTTATTTTTATTTTGTAGTTTTGAAGGCGGTTATCTTTTTTGTAAAAAAGCTTTTTTGATATAACAAATAGACACTTCAATTTTATTTATGTGTACAGATAAATCTAAATCTAATTGTAACAATAATCCAAGTATGTTACATTTTATTGTGAATGCTATGTATACCTCTAATTGATGTGTACATTAGAAATAATACTTTGTTACAAGTACTTTGTACGTCACTGTCATACTCTGTTGGTGTACTTTAATAAATAAATAAACAAGCAACATTCCTGAAAAAACTATGTGTAGGTCAGTAGGAACATAATTGCTTCACCGCACCTCCAAGTACTTACTTAAGTGGAAAATTAATTAAATATCGACATTTAGATAGGCCGGTAAGTATTAATAAAGTTTATGTGTTGTTATTTATTTACATCGTATATAAACAAATCGTTATTTACGTAGACCATAGGAAGAGTTGAAGCTGCGGTTATTAAACAACCTCGTTAGCGTTTTAAATACTAAATGATGCACATAAAGTATATACGTACATAATTATATCGTAAAAACATGAATAGTACGTGTTTTTCTGTAAATGAAAACTAGAAATTAGTACATGATTAATGGCATGAAAGTTCTTCAGTAGTTGTTTATCCTATATTTGTAATTTGTTTTTAACAAGAAGATACTACTAACCACAGTTGTATCTTCTTGTTAAAATCATTGGAGTCTTGTTGTAGTGGTGAGATGTTTTTTCTTTTTTAAATTAAAAAAATACGTTGCCTAGGAATTTTATCTTGTATCGTGAGCGCGTTTACAAACATATAAACTCACATACGCAAACAGTAGTTCTGAAAAGACTTCAGGGATTTTCTAGAAACGTTCAATCAATCAATCATTTATCTGCAATGAATGTAGGTTAAAATATAATACAGGTGGAGTAGATAGAAGTGAGCCATGTACATTCTGCCTGGAAATAGGCACGCAAAATTTATAAAACATTTTTAAGCCGTCTAAAAAATAAAATTTAAATTACAATTACATTATTAATGCATTGTTGTTTTCAAGTCCATTTTAAATAGACATAGTACAAACGAACTGTTTTCCCAAAGTTTCCACAATAGCGGCGGCAAGGGTCCTTATGGACGAGTGGCGGCTGACGCAGGTACTGACTGTGGCTGTTCCAGGAAGTAAGAAAGGGAGAGAAGATAAGAGTCTGACATCGCCCTCCGTTCTCCCCAGACGGAGGGGACTCCAAATCCTCATGTATACCCCATACATCAGGATTTCCAAACGGAAACAAAATAAAAACTTAAGAAACTTTTCTTTCTTCTTTAGGGTCCGGCACCCAAAGGGTACAAACGAAGCCCTATTACTCTCGCTCATCGACTCTGTCACAAGGATCTAACAACTACTTAAACAGTTAAAACTACATTTTTTATATTTCTACTATTTATATTAAATTCCTACTGAAGTTATTCCCTTTACACAGCCCTGCAAACAATATAAATTGATTCATCTCATTCCCATATCATAGGCTTCCTGAAATCGTGCCTCCAGAGGTCGAAATCTTAGAAACTATTGTAGGAGAACCGAATATCGTACATTGTTAATCAGTGGCGGTCAACCTGCAGACCTTGGCTAAATCATTTTAACTTTTGATAGGCTATTGTGGTGATTGGATTACAGATAATACAGGAGCATTAAACAATATGGATGGATGTTGTGTATAACAAAATAAAATGATTTTTGTTCTGTCTGAGTATGTTTTATGTGGCCGCCATATTGAATTTTGATAACTGTCATGTCTTTAGTGGCACTTTCAAGTTTTAAGACAAATCTCTAGTCTCTAGAACGCCACAAAGGAACAAACATACGTACACATATAGCTGATAAACACATTACCCTTTGCGTCTCGTAGTCAGGTAAAAATAAAGCACCGCCCAGGATGAGTACGAACGCTCGCAAACATTCAACGATTAATTTCTGAATCATGTCATATTATGGAGTACGTACCTAAATAAAAAGCAGTTAATTCCATTTGCAACTTCCAACATTTTCAAAAACACACTCATCGTCAGCTCATTATCACTATATAACTAATTTCAAAAAATGTTCAGCACCTCTGGTCCAGATATACCGTGTGTCCGGGCCACAAGGCAGCCGACAGGTAGGCTGACCCCGCGCACGGCCGCGTATAAATCCCATTGTTTCAGCCAGATAGATATTATTTAATATGTACGGGAAATATATAATACTGTGTATAAATATATAGACATTGTAGACCCTTACACACCTCTGTATTTATGTTTTGTTGAGTCTCGAACGGCTGATTTGTGTGATGTTCATCTGTAGCGCGGTGATTATGTCGAAATGTCGGCTTTGTTGACATTGATGCTGATAACGGCACTTTGAAATCGTGTAATAATCATTGTTTTATGTAAATAATTAATACACGATTCGGAAGATCTCGATTTGAAAAATAATTATTACTTAAATGTGTTGACTAATCATTTTTACATTGATATAATTTACTGAAAAAAATATCGATTTTTGTTGTTAATTATTATACCTACACGAGTCTAAACTAAATGTAAACGCTTTAATAATTTCATTCTAATTGGGTACTGTTACTACTTAGTTACCCGAGTAACTAAGAAACCTGTGGTTTGATACAATCTATACGATGTATCATCGTTTTAATCGATTACGATACAATCGATTGTCAACTCGGTTGGAAGGCGTAAAGCGATCGTACGCCCACGTGTTCCCTTCATCTCGCGCAGCATCGGAAGCTGCGGTAGCCTATTATGTCGCATCTCGAGGCTTTTAGGTAGCCAGAACTGTTAGAGCTATATCTTTATTTGTTCAATAACATATACCTATATAATTATCCTATTAAATATTGGTGAATAACGATCACAATCTACTTACTTAGATCTGTGAAAAAAGCCTCTAATATTTTTTTTTACTTTGTTTGTCACTGAGATGAGATTGTAACTAAGATTTTGAACGTTATTAATTAGTAGAATGGGCCTTCTTATCTACAAAATAAAACAAAACTTACAAGTACCTATTACATCTGCTATCAGTTTTAATAAAGTATGATTTTATAAAATCCTTTTAATCTTGGATAGAAAAGGATTTATCTCCATTAAAATAACAATATTAACGCAAAAGCTTTACATTAATATCGAAACTGCTACAGTTAAACGAACGCATTCGTAATTCTTCCGAAGCTACATTATACACATACATAAACACAGTTATTTTTTAAGTAACGTGGACATATCCAGAGCAGGATTCCATCGTTAATTAACCACATCGAATGTAATTGATAAGTCCATGTGATACCATTTTGGATAATTAATATGGTGTAGTTAAGTGTAGTTGATTCAACCTGTATTGTGAGAGAATACGGTAGCGGGTATCTGGGAGTGTTGCTTACGTAAATGGAAGTGACAGTGGTGGGGATAGTCTACTGGGTTTTGTGAAGCAGTAATAGTTATTTTTACAAAAGAGGTTTGTATTATTCTGTATCCCGTAGCAAATGGGGCTTTGCAGAATCATTTTGTGTTTTGAATTTAGAAAATGCTGTCGACGCTAAAGGAGTTATAGCTATTTGTGATTATAGTGACGATAAATAAGTTTAGTTTTATAAATAAAATATTAATCATCCAAAAAAAAGTTATTACAGAAATGCACACCATTTAACTATATAAAAGATCTTTGTAGTTTTAACGAATCATAATATGTATGAAGTATACACATCAAAAGTGTCTAGGGATCAAGATGTATTTGGTAATAATAATATATTGATCCCTAGACACTTTTGATGTGTGTATTTTCCAAGTATGAAGTTAAGATCAAAGTCTTCAATAATTTCTAAACAAAATGAATTGAACCTTCTACCTCTGCATATCTACCGTTGGAGACATACTATCACTTCCATCTCTCTCTATTCTAGTTTATAAAAGTATTCGCCTTTCTAACACATAATGCCCAGCTAAAACTTTGCTGACACCATAAACGATAGCTATCTTGAAGATAAAAGTTATAAATAACTTATCTGCATCACTCGCACCATTACATTGCAAACTTACATACGATCTGCTCTCAAATCTTAAAAGGCTATAGCCCAAACGTTAACGGTACACGCATAATTATTGTTATTGCACAAAAATGTAATTACTTGCAGCGATATTTATTGATAAAAACATATAAAATATGACAGCGCGACCGCTGCGGCCGGTGGAGATAAAAGAGGATCTGCACTTACGCGTCTCATATGTGTAGTCTTGACCTTACTTTGCAAGTCTTTGGAGCGCATCTCCGTAATTTACTTCCCAGTGTTATGAAAATATATAATGGCTTACTAAACCACAAATACAATAAATATAGATTGGCAATCTCATTATTTTAAATAATTATCTTTTCAAATGATAATTACCGTCCGACTTAGTTCTAAAATTTTAATCAACAATAAAGATTTTAGATGTTGTAAATACATTATTTCCTTCTTTCATTTACCAACAATCCCCTGTGTTTCCGCATCCAAAGATCTGTTTTCCACTTCAGTCTCATAATTTAATTAAACATAATTACAGCACTTATACTTTACGTACATTCTAGCCATTCACCTTTCATTTCCTCGCAGCGGTGCAGTCACCGGCTCCAACCTTACTACACTCTCATAACCTATAAACAATTAATTATAACAATTTATCGCGCCTGACTACAGATACGCGACAAGCGAAGGAATGTGCTACAGTTTAAATGAGGCTGTGCGGGAGTTGAACCGGTCGGGGGCGATCGGCCGCCTCCGCGCAACTTCGGGGAAAGGCCGACCATGATTTATAGCTAAAATTAAACTCCGAGTACAGGTCGCAGCAACCGTCGAATGCAGGGAAATGAGATCACGACCGAAGTACGGATCGATTATATCGATAATTTGACGGCTCAGGTTGTGAAATATCTTAATCGTGACAAGTGGGGTATGTCAAAATATGTAAAACGTGATGTAACCCGGTGCTACCTTTTTAAGGCTTTAAAAGTTCGATCCAATTAACGGTTTTCTCATTTCCTGTTTAATAAAAGTACGCAAGTAATGCCTTCCAAAATCGATTAAAAATTAGGTGTTAAAAGGTTCG
This sequence comes from Hoplodrina blanda, assembly GCA_949316365.1. NCBI lineage: Eukaryota > Metazoa > Arthropoda > Insecta > Lepidoptera > Noctuidae > Hoplodrina > Hoplodrina blanda. The sequence continues at coordinate 11,838,662 of OX438592.1, forward strand.
TACCGTTTTACTTAAAATAAGTTACCTTACGATCTCTGAATAGTTTGAACTGCGAACACCGCAGAAGTCCGGACGTCGTAAAATCTAGTTCCATAAAAGGGTGACAGAGCATTCGCAGATCATTCCCACCTAGCACGCAGATCAATATAAAACCAGAATATTATCTGATCTGTCATCGTGAAATAAGACCTCTAAACACTCATGCGCACTATCGTATAATTCCCTAATTCGCATTGTTCTTATTGGTCCATCAATCGCCGGCGCATGCGCTGTAGAGTCCAAACGCAGGGTATATATTGCTGGATGAGATAAAATCGCGCCAGTCGAGCTGCGGCAGCGGTCGCGTTATCTCGATCTGGGAGCTAGTAACTGCGGCCCGCAGGTCGTTCCATACAAATTGTATGGCATATCTACTACTACTTTTGGGCATAGTTAACCTTATAGTTTTCTTGTAGCATGTTCTCGGCCGCTAATGGGAGCGATTCATCGCGTCAATGGTGTGAGAAACGCGTAAATAGTCCTGCCCAGGAGATGGAACCTGCTGATACTATTCGAATTGTATCGGTGTGAATGTAGGAAATTGGATTTAGTTGCTTGCTGAAAAATAATAAATGGACATATAGGGAACTGACCAACGACCGTTTAATACGAGATGTTCACATGTGAACTTTTTAAAGGGCAGCTTGAATATTTATTTTCATTTTAGAATTACTTACTTTATAAATAAAACCTAACTTATTCCTTGATATGAGGCCACAGCCCGAAAAGATAGGCAGATCAGGTTCGCACCTAATTGCACGTCGCAGTACATGACGCCAAAGACCGACACAGATGGCGAGGCACCATAGTAATGAGAAATACGACGCAAGGAGAACGGAATCCTTGATAATAACATTACGCTAATTAAATATCATTACGCAACAAAGATACACCCTTACTAATTACACGACTGCCCCAAAAAAAGGAGTGTTATGTGTTCAGGGTTAATGTATGTATGTATGTATGTATGTATGTGAGTTTCTTTATTCCACCATAACTTTTAAACGCCTGAACCGATTTAGATGTATGGGGTATCGTTACAATCCTTGCATCGTTTCGAGTAACATAGGCTAGTAAAAAATAAAAAGAAACCGGTGTGGTCACTTTAAAACGTAAATTAATACCAGCCTCAATTTATTTTTTTAATGAATTTGACAAGTAGATTTAAAAAATATAGAACACTGTAAATATAAAACGTCGTAAAAAAACTGACGAGTCAACAAAGTACAAATATGCGCAATTTTTGCAGTCGTGTTTTTTATTTTTTTTTTAATTATAGTAGCTTGTTTTATATAAGCGATAGTTTAATAATGCTATTCAATTTCTAGTTTTAAGTCAAACGATAAAAGCGCTATCATAGTGCAAAATCTGTAAACATTTCAAAACCGTTGCCAGATTAGATCAACGTTTAGATAATATAGAGAACAAAGTTATGACTTATTCACTTTTTTGACAAGTTTTAAGGTCGAAATATACCAAGCGCCAAACTGTCAACTAGAAAGTAAAGTAAACATAGGTAAAATTAGGTCTTAGCTATCTAAATGCCATAACCTAGTCGCAATCTCATCTCACCGACAATTAACGTCAAAAACTTGTCAAAAATGGTGGTAAAATAAGAAGTATATTTTAAAGATTGACAGTTGACACAAATATTAGGAATTATTAAAAATTGCACAATTACGCCTTTGATGCATAGGTCGAAAGGGAGTAAAGAAAAGGAAAATAAAAAATAAACGACCACTGTCTATGTTTACTTCTGTATGTCTTGAAATACAAGAAAGTACTTATTTATATTTAAAAATATAAAAAATATAAATATAAACTAGCGTACCAACCCGGCTTCACAAGAATGAAAACTTCCGACTTATCCAGTGGATTTGCCAAAAGTTTTCTTTTCCAAAAACCCTGTCCAGAAAATTACTAACGTAACAAAAATATAATCAGCCAAATCAATCCAGCCATTCTCGAGTCATGCGCTTACCAACACATTTAGCCATTCATTTATATTTATACTAGCTTTTGCCCGCGACTTCGTCCGCGTATATGTCGGTTATCGCGGACGCAGACGAAGTCGAAGTCGAAGTCGAAGTCGAATAAAAAGTAGCCTATGTCCTTTGTTGGGGTTCACACTTACCCTGTACCAAATTTCACACAAATCGGTTCAGTAGTTTAGGCGTGAAGAAAAGACAGACAGACAGAAAGACAGACAGACAGAGTTACTTTCGCATTTATAATATTAGTAAGGATAGATTCCTTGAACCAAAACTGGACTTTGAAAAAACTAAGACAGTAGAGAATATTAAAATAATAGAAATACAAGTTCTAGTAAGCCACTGGATATCACTTCGCCTCTCATATAAGAATAAATTTACACAGCAATAAAAACCACATAAAGTGACATAATAGCACTGCATCTGCCGTCCCTCCTGCTTCTAAATAGCTTCATAATACTGTTGATAGTCATATCTAGTCCATCTTACATTACCATATAAAATACAAGCGCGCTTTATGCGTTTATAACTTGAGAATCGCTGAACGAATTTTGATAGGACTTTTAGTCTTATTTTTCTTGTTTAGTTTTGTTTTGATATGAATGAAGTAAGTTAGTAGTGCTTACGCCAAATAAATATGTTGTTATTATGCTGCTGTGGTGTGGAAAAATAAACATTATTTTAAAGGAAATTCCAAAGGTGTTTGCTCAAAGACTCTTTCATAAGTAGGTATCTACTTTTTATATCTTTTACATAAATAAAAATTAATGGTTAAATGTGTTGCTAAGAGTAAAACTCGAAAACGGCTGCGCCGATTTGGCTAATATTCGTGTATTGTTTTATTCCTAATTTCCAGTACAAAGGTTTTATGAAAGAAAATATTGGAAAATCCACCGGAAAAGTTGGAAATTTTTCCCACGCGAAGCCTGGGTTAAAAACGTTAAATATGTTTTAAAAACGTTCATGCATACCTTTGTCAACTAAAGCCTAATAACACTAAGTTTAATAAAACATGCGTTTTGCAAAAACGAGAAAATTCTATTTACCAGAAAATATAACAGCATGTCTTTACTATACCTAAATCTGGGATTCTGGGGTCACAACAATTATGTAACATCTGTCTTTTAAGAGCCTCTCCACATCAAAAATAGACCTAAACATTTACCTAAAACGTCTAGAACATCTTATCCAGCCGTAATCTCAAACATAAACAGATAAGCTAGTTAAAAATCTGAGAAAAATCCAACATTACAACAATGCTTTCTCACAAAAAACGGGTATTTTAACTTTTCACATCAAGATTACCAATGAAGATAGTACAGGCGAATTAATTCGCGACATTGAGAGTGTATGCGACCTCTACGCTCGTAAAAATTACGAGAAGAACCGAGTTCAGGATCGTAAGAGAACTGAGATTGGGTTCCTAGAAACTGCAATGTAAAGCTTGCATTATGTGTGAGTCTGTGCGGAATTATCTAGATTTCGAGTTCTTATCTCGCGCGCGATAGTGACTATTCAAAATTCATTGTGGAGTTAGTTGTTTTACATACATACATACATAAACTCATGCCTTTTTCCCATAGGGGTAGGCAGAAACCACAGATCGCCACCTGCTACGATCCTTACATACCCCTTTCGCTTTATTTACGTTCATACATCTCGTCATTCAAGTTAGTATAATCATTTAGTGAAGAAAATATCGAGTAGAGTTGTTTCTGAAGAATCTAAATTAAAGTAGCATCTAGGTAAAGATTATATTAGTAATACAATATCTAGGATCTGAAAGTAAAACCGAAACATATAAAGTTGGTTTTGATACCATTCATTTGATGATAAATCATTAACTAAAAAATTAATTAAATACATGTATTTTTTACGAATTCCTATTTTTTTTAAACATTATATAACCTATAGCATTTCAAAATAACTTAGCTTCATATTAGCAAAAAAAAACAGAATTGGAAAATACTTACAGAGATTATAACATTCAAATAAAAAAACAATAGCATATAGAATAGTTTATAAAAAATACAAACTAGGTACTCATGCCGATACTACCAATACAGTTTGGCAAGCTCATCAAACTGTACCATGTAAAACATATAACATAAAAAAGTTTCCAATAAATTGCCTTTGGGACCGGTTGAAAGGTAGCCGGTCTGAACAATGTCCCGAACGAGATGCGACCGCTGATTACCAGTAATTATACCAAACGGCATCTTGTTAACACGCGTTCAACGAATAAAATACACAAAAAAAAAACAATTTAGGCTACTGTGTCCTGTGTACTACCTGTACATTTTTATTTATAGTTTGCTAGCTTTAGCCCGTGACTTCGTCCGTGTAAATACCTTATCCTGGACTCAGGGGCGGATCTATTATAGACTTTTTGGACTGTAGCCCTGGGCCCCGTTATTATAAAGGGCCCCGGGACTGGAATTTATAAAAATATATGAGTGTATGTTAATTTGTTTCCTATGGCTACAGTAAATCATTACATCATACAGTTTTTTTACAAAATCAAAATAAGTTTGATTAATAAGGTAGGCCCCCAAGTAGTGTCAGCCAGCCCAGGGCCCCACAAATTCACGATCCGTCCCTGCCTGGACTTATGCCAGCCTATTACTGTCCCACTCAAACCATGTCAGAGGCCCTTTGAGGCGGTTTAGAAACTCAGACACCAGGGTGTCAGGGGGTCGTGAGACCTACAGCCTACACGATAAAGAAGAAGAATATCTTATGGCGGCCGCAGACGAATTCGCGGTATAAAAAGTAGCCTTTCTTGGGGTTCAAACTTACCCCGTACCACATCAAAATCAGTTTAGTTCAATCGATCAGTCTTCTGTATGAGAAGAGGTATTTGCCCTGCAGTGGGACACTTTGTCGCTATGTAGACTTTAACTTCCCCTTAAAATACAATACAGGTTGCTCACAAAATCATGATAATTATTTAATCATACCTAATGCAGACGGCCAGTGAGTTTATAGTTCTGATTAAAAGTATTTCTTTCATAAAGAATGTATCTACGACGTGTAATAAAATAAACAATCGTTACTTTTATTACAACATGCTTTAAGTATGTGTTATAAAACGAGTTTTAATTAAATTCGGGTCTAAATTTTCAAGCCAGTTGTATTTTAAACCTTATTCCAAATACAGACACGTTTGGTAATGAGAAGTAAAGAATCCAGTAACTCCAACAGTGGAATTCAATAGACATAAAGTCACCACCAAATACAAAGATATATCTAGACTAATAATAATCTAGAAACAGCTCCATATCTATGGAGAACAAGGAAACGTATGAAAAGATGTAGATTACAGCGTATAGCGCAGGTAGCGGCGGGTGAAAGGTTTCATTGTGGTGTCATGCGCCTGCGCAGCGACGAACAGACCGAACTGTGCGCGCCGCACAAGTGTAGCAACGTGTTACTGGTACAGTGAAGTGAGTTAAAATATTTTTGTTTGGTAAATTATTTTTGGATTACTTCGCAATATAGAAGCTCATGAAAGTAGCGATGCAAAATGGCCTCGTTTACAGAAATTGTCTACCACAACTTGTCAGAATTGTTATTCAATGTTGTCACATACATTCTTTCTGAAATACCTCAAATACCTACATGATAATATTATTTCATTTTTTTTTCAATACATATTCTATACATTTTTAAATACACACATCAAAAGTGTCTAGGGATCAACATCCCTAACATTTGTTAGGGATGTTGATCCCTAGACACTTTTGATGTGTATATTTATTAAAAAAAACAATAAATAATATAAAAATAGTAGTTTGTATCAGTTTTCACAATTGTACTGAAATATGTTATGTTACAGCTGAAAGGTCATCTTGCAGTACAGACGTAGTTACAATAAACATGCATGGGTATAGTAGAAACCAAAGTTTTCTTCAATACATCTTTCCTGAAAAACTATATACACATACTTATTATATGAATTTATATGAACTTATATGTATTTTTGGCTTGGAATTTGGAAACTGTAAAAAAATAGTGCTTATTTCACTATCACTTACCGTTACTCGAAGTGAAACCGAAGGTGTCCCGTTGTATATTTCCTGAAAACAATAAAATCATAATTATTGTTATTATATTATTTTTTCTAGGGATTTGTCGGATTTTTTTTTTATTTTTTTTTTGTTGCCATAATTCCACTAACTTTTAAAGTGAAATAATTGCCAATAATAATAAAAAAGCCCTTCGTAATATCTAATTAGGTTTAGTACACAATCTGCTAGCAATTTGAGTTTCATTTTTGAATAAATAAAACTTTATACAATTAAAAAGTAATAATTTTAGAGGCTACTTAAAAAAATTGTTTTATAAAACGTATCAAAATGTTTACGTCGTTTTAAAAGGTTAAAGAATTCGTGAAAAATGTCTTGAAGTAAGATAATTATATTAATGATGTCATCGTAAAAACACTGATAACCTACCTCTAGTAAGCAACTCGAGTAGTTTGCTTGAAAAATGGAACTCCGGTCTGAACATTTTTTTACACATAAAATCGAAGTTTAAACACCAGGTAAGTACCTAACTAAATAAAAACACTAGCACTTAACAAAACCCACAATCTACAATTTTTCAAAATTGGAACCTCTCTTTATCACCAAACAATTTCAAATTTCGAATAAAAAAAAACACTTTCAAAATTGCCCCGTTCTAAAACGTTACAAATTTCAAAGTTCGAAGTCAAGTTTAGTATCTGACGTCACTTGTGTTATGCCTACATCTACAGTGTTATGTCAAACAAAATATTAGCTTAACATCGACCGACCGATTGTCGCCAACTGTTTAATTATGCCGACTGTTCCGATTCATTAGTGCACTATGGCTTCAGGGACGGCTTCCGAATATCATTTTTCATTGTTTTTTTTGAGTGACGAAATTACCTACGTAATACATAATTTTGATGTCTTGGCAAATTGGGTGTTTCGGTGTTCTTATTAGGAGGTTAATATCATAAATAATACCAACGATTAATTTTGAAATTTATTCATTCATGACGAAATTTGGAGTAACATGCATTTAACTATTATTTGTAATTTAAAAAAGTTAGTATTAAAATAAAAAAAAGTAAAAGGCGATACCTAAGTTATATTATTTATACATAAACTGATTACTATTTTAACCAAAAAATTAACAAAATTTACCACAGATGGCGGAACATATTTATCAAACTAATAAAAAAGACACTGGAAATATTTGATTAAATAAATGCTTTTTTGTAAGTCCCAAGTACGGCCCACGAGGCGTCTGGAGAGGTCAGGGTTGCCGACGCTCGTCTTTTGACCCTCATACGTCCCTCCTTCACCAACTTACGATAAAATCATACATCCGTCTCTTTTCCACAGGCCGCGACACTTTGCTTGACTTTTAACCCTTCACGTCATTGTCAGTACTATCCTTTTCTCACATACCGACTTTTTAATATTGCTGTTTCATCCAAACAGGTTACGACATATCGGTCGACATATGACCCGAGCATCGGTGTTTCTCTGTCCTTTTTTATCGTTTTGTATAAGTGTATATGTGTCCTTGTCTACAGTGTCACGACCCTTACGACTAGCCACTTGAATAGATTAGGTGTTTTCGTACGAATGCGGGTTCAATATTCATTGATAATCGGTTCGTTGGCATTTTATATGCAAGAAACGTAGGATTGTTTTCATTCGTTGTAAGTAATGTCTTTATAAATCGCAGTATGTGCTGCACTTTATATTTCCTGAAGCATTTGTAAAAAGTTCTAAGTTTCTATCAAAGTTCAAAGTTCAAACTAACTGGTGACATCACTTTTAGGTCACAAAGCCCGCAGCATACGTTAGGGTTGAAATTACGGTCTCTGGCGAAAAATAAATCTCTATGGAATTCGTATTATATAATAGATTTCTGAATCCACCATCGCATAGAGCGGGAGAGAAACAGACATACCTAATTTTTCGTCGTTCTAACTTCACAAGATGAGACATTATTTAGACATCTGAAAGCAACTGAAGTGATCCGCGATGACTTTATACAATTTTCGACAACGCGTCTTGGGGGCACAAAACACATAATTACGAATCGTCAGGATGCGAATATTACCGCGAAACAGTTGGTGGTCCATAGCAAGGTAACATATAAAATGGTCTTTTAGCACTACAAGGTTAAGAACCACTGATTTATAGTACAACTATTTACCTCCAAGCTTAATAATAGATATACCTGCCTACGTTGATACTTTATATCTTCCAGAAGTGTCGAAGAATCCCGGCCTCAACATTTCACTCGCTCACACTACAGCGGTGGCTGATTCAACGTTTTTCTAACAGCTGACCTGAGACGAGCCGGAGCATTCCGACCAACAACCGTACTGTAGGAGCTGAGAATTTATGGACACGGCTTTATTTTTATTCTTACAAGGTAACTGTTTGTTTCGTTATAGGGGTACGATTTTAGGAGTCCGGAGACCGAAACGATGAATAAGAGTCAAGATATGAAAAACACTGAATTTGAAGACCCTAACCAGCTTAATTTGAACAAAAACTGGAATGCACCAGGCTTATACACCATTCCTTCATGTTATGTTATAAGGGAGCATTTTGGTTAGAAAAACGACCACCATGGCTCACCCGAAATTGTCCACTAACGGTTTTCATGCGGAAACCAAACCCCCATAAATAGAAAATAGAGATGGAACCGTCGCTCTGCTGTTTTTGGTCAGCCAAATTACCAGACCACTTAAATTGCCACAATTAGCACCCACGAATAGTGATTGAAATGTATTATAACCAAGAACACGCCAGAAATGTTCATACTGGGAATGATAATAAGCCATTTGTCTATATATTTTCACAGCTCTATTTCAAAATCTTCAAAATAACCTCAAAGCTAAATAAACCACATCATCTCTTTCCAACATCGTTGAGAAGAAAGCGCGCTGGCCATCGCCGCGCGTGCGCTGCTTTTTTGCCGCGATGAATATTTATCGGCCGCCGCGGCCATTAGCAAACACAAGCGATACACTTTCAGACTGATTGGAGCTGTCTTACTGGTTACTTTATAAGTACTAGTTTATATTACATTATCTAGAACTATTTCAACTGTTGGGTGTCTATAATAATTGATCCGATTGTAGGTCCCATGTCGTGATGGCCTGTGGATAAGGCGCCCTACTCGCAAATACTCCCTGACACCGGTGAAGGAAAACATCTTGAGCAAGCGTGGTGATCAATGTTTATGCCTTCTCCGTATGAGAAGAGAGCTTTGCATAGCCCATTGCTGGGCAAACGTATATAAGCGGCACTTAAATGTAATACCTAAATAAAAGTGTAAGTACTGTTAGAATTTCAATACTCGGCATAGAGCCTAGAGATGAAATTCGATCAGTGCAATATAATTATTAGATATATAGTATGAGTTGAACTGACTTATATTGAGAAACTCAATTAAGACGACTTACGTAAATGTACCTACAACTAAAAATTCAGGTATAATACTGAACTCTTTTGACCTCTACACATTTTTTAGTGTCCTTCTTGTTATTAATTATTTAACTTATTGAAAAACTCTAATACCGCTTCATCCACCCAAGCGAAGTCAGGTTCAACACCTAGTCAGAAACGTCCCTGCCCGCTATTTGAATTTGAAATCAGAACGCAGTTCATTACGCGCCGCGCACACGCATAACTTTTTCACAGTCCACCGAACAAATCGTATATAGGACCATTTTATTTGCATTTTACTTGTAAAACCTTTCATTAGATAGGTATCTCATTAATATTGACGGAATGACCATCACACCCGTAAAGTGAAAAGTTACTAAGTCGCAGTTTAGATATTTTGAGAGTTTTTATAAAATATTGTAAGTTGTTTGGTTTATTCTATTACATAGACAATCAAGGTTGTTTTAAACGTAAATCTAAATAATAAGTAGATATGTTTTACTAGAAATTGCGTTAATAAGCTAGTAGACGTTTTTTATAGACTATTAGCCATTTACCATTAATGTCACCGAAGTGCAGTCAATATCCAGAATATGACACAATATTACCGTTATTTTTATTTATTTTTTTAATTAGAGTATGTATAGTTTTTTCGATTTTATGACTTACGAGACTTTTCTCTCAACCGAGATAATTTACAAGATTACGTATATAATTTCGACTTCGTATTTTAAGATTGGAGGTTCGACCACGCCCACAGAACCAGGTCATAGACTAGATATTGTACCGGTTCCGCTTGCAAGGTTTTAAGATAAGCGCAGACTGCAATATCTATCGTGTTTGATAAAGTTACTTATTACGATTGGTCATTCAAGCTTAGTTAATTTATTTGCGCTATTTTAATTAAGTAGGTAGTAATACAAACTTGCAGGTACTTAACTGGTTCTATTTTGCGTTGATTGAACTTTAAAGTTGTCTGTAATTGTTATCATGAAAATGCAGAATGTTTCCGTAGAAATTTATCTTATCTTAGATCTTAGTACATAGATAATTAATTAATCGGGATAATAAATGTTGATATGTCTAACTGTGGTTTGATTTACTTCAAAAATTGCGAATAACTTGTGATTATCAATACTGCTTGATCATGAATCAGAAATGTAAAGTGTTATAATATATTATAACACTATACAATTCTATTGTAGTCTAAGCTGGGCCCCAAGTCTATGGTTGATCAATCATTTATATTGTATTTGGGTTGTTGACACAAACAATCAAATGACATACTCTTTATGGACTGTCAAACCGCGATTCCCCATAGATTTGTATGGCACTATCAAAGTCAAAGTCGAAGCCAAATCACTTATTTCAATTTGGCCAAAAAGGAATTGAATCTAGTTGCCCCTTTCAAAAGGTAGCTTTGTATGGAGAAGAATGGACATGAAACTCCATACGTACTCTTTAAAAATCAATGTTTACAATATTTGCATACAGAATCATACATGGCACGTGAATGCAATGTACCATATATAGAAACTATTAAATCATAACACTTAAAAAGTTTTGCAAAACAAGAACTTAAGGTTTTAATGTTCAAATTTATATAGTGTTGACATGTATCAAACTGTGAAGTCACTTATTTGCCAACTCAATTGACTAACTATTTATTGATTTCAAAGCCACGAAAAATCTAACTTTACAGTAAATTGAACATTTATCGGGTTTCTGCTGAAATATGTGTATAGTTTTTTTTAGAAGTTGTACATCATACATACATACATAAACCCATGGGGGTAGGCAGAAACCACAGAACGCCGCCTGCTACGATCCTTACATACTCCTTTCGCCTCATCTACGTTCATACATCTCGTCATACAAGCACGCCGGTTACGAGTACTCCGCACCTGACCTTTCTGAAGAACCTCAGCAATAAGGTCAGAAGAAGAAGAAGAGAAGTTGTGTGTTCTAATTAATGGTTAATGGTGTCTGTCTACTACCCAATTATCAGTTTGACAGTTTTGGGGACATTATCGTTTTCCGATGGCGTGTCACTGACGCTTCATCAAAACAACTGTTAGTATTTTGAACTATGGGTGAGAAAAATATTAACCGATAATTCCAAGACACAACTTCAGTAAAAAAAAGACAATTAATATTAGCCCTGAAAACGCAATTGATTTCCAATTCACTGTAAAATTAAATTGTATGTTGCTTTGAATCAATAAATATTTAGTTAATGGAGTTGGCTAATAAGTAACGTCACACGGGAATCAAGTTTGACACCTCATAAAAAGATCGTCAATTGATTGGTGGTATAAACGCCGGTACTGTCACTTATGGAATTTGTAGTAGTATGGTTGTCATAATGAGTTACAAAACCTATCCATCGTCTAACTAAACCAGTGATCAAATATAGTCAGTAATAGTGCTTCATCGTGCTAAAACCGCTGTATCCCTGCCGATCCCTTTTGGTCTAATAGCAGCCAGTCCGCTTAGTTAGTACATGCCCATATTAACACTTAACAGCTGTATCAACGACCAGCGTTTCTCGAGATGTTATGGTCCATATACAAGTACAAATTTATGTAGTTCCTCCTTTTAAAAATAAAGTAGGCGTCTCCAATAGGTGTAAGTTTTTGCGTCTTCTTCGAGGCAAATTGCTTGAACGAATCTATCTTTGGAAAGGACTGATTTAATGAAAGTATCTTTCAGTTTTCTAAGTTTATTTTTGAAAAGTCATTTAAAGTCAGTACAAAAACCACCTTAAAAGTTACGAAAAAAAGTACTAAGTATCATAGACAAACTTAAGGTTAATAAAACAATTTAACGCGTGGTTAACTTTTCATTTATTTCTATTGACCCACTTGACTTCACTGCTAACAATCGCTATTACAATTGTCCAACAAAACCTAATCATACGCACCCGTCCTTAAACCTTCTGCTAACAAACCACTATAAATTTCCACGTCTCCCGAAGCTTTCCACCACAAATCTCTGAGACCGGAAATTGGTTCCACAATGGCATCTAATAAACTTTTATATAAATGTCTTGTGACTAACCGGCTAGCTTCAGAAGGCCTGCTTTCATTCCAGCCTATTAACAGGTTAGGTGACGTCCAGTTTTTGTCGGTTATCCGGCGAGGTGTAATAATTACTGTTCGGAGTTACTGATGGACGTTTCCGCTGGTTTCTTACGGTGAACCTGTGTGGAAGTGGTGGCGACAGCGATTAAGTAGATGAATGAGTGAGTTAGGGAAGTTGTGAAGTGTGTTCTGCTTCAAATTAGTTATGAACTGATTGTTCACTGTCATCTCCGGGTACACAAAGTATTTAATATTTATGTTATAGGTACTAGCGGAAAGGAGTACTAAGTAATTACAGCCGCACGGGTCGATCCATCAGGTTAAGCTACGCTTGCCGGGGTTGGTCCATGGATGGGTTACCATCTTTACACACCGAGACTCCTCTGTGCCGTCGATTCCGGCTGTCGTACGAGGATCTTTGACAGTCGTTACGGGTCGTCAGAAGTCCGAAAGTCTGACAACCAGTCTCACCAAGAGGTATCGTTTTACCCAGTACTGGGTTGTGGAGGCCAGATAGGCAGTCGCTCCATATTAAATACTGGTATTCAGCTGTAACCGGTGAGACTGGAAGCCGACCCCAAAATAGTTGGGAAAAGGCTAGGCAGACCCGAAAGACGTTATCCTGCATAAACGTTGGCTTGCAGCGCTACCTACCGACTCCAAATGTGAATCACAAAAATTCGGTCCAGCCGTTTAGGTAGAATGGTACAAAAGAACTCCACGACGAAGTCGCGGGCAGAAGCTGGTTTCTATACTAATACTAATCTATCTACGAGTATTACTACTAATCTATCTATTATAAAGAGAAAGGATTTGATTGTTTGTTTGCTTTGAATAGGCTCCGAAACTACTAAACCGATTTTCAAAATTCTTTCACTGTTGGGAAGCTACACTATCCCCGGTCGACATAGGCTATATTATATTTTTTTTAAAGTTAGTAATCTGTAAGGAAAATAACGCGAACGAAGTTGCAAGGAAAGCGCTAGTTCATCAATAAAATTACGCATCAAGTCTGTCATCCTTACAAACTCCCTTTACAAAACAGTGCAGTGACGCTATGAGTATGACAGAGGGGCGTCATCGTCATGGGTCGCGTGCCATAACATTACGACGGCTGTATCATCCACTGTCTTACGCCTACCCATTGTATTGCGTAGTTTGAGTACAGTATTATCAGATTCGCAACACAAACTAACAATTATTGTATTATGCTGTAGTTGGATCACTTAGCTGAGGCGAATGATCGCTTGTCATGAAATGCGTGACGTTAATGAACTGTATTAGGATGACAGTTTTTTTTCTTCATGTTGTGAATAGCAGGTTATGTTTTTCGCTATTTAAGGGGTACTTGCCATGGCATGATTTGCCTTTAAAGTGTTCACTATGAAAGGGGCGTTGACTCGCTAACTTTTTTCATAGATTAAGTACAAATAATTCTAGGTCCCTTAGAGTTAAAATTTTCCGCCATTCATTAAAAATCAGTCTGCTGTTGCATATATTTTGACATTCCAGATACATATTTCTTTGCTTGTTTGATTATATTCACGTTTATTGGTTATTTCCCGATGTCTAACCCCAATTTACCTCGAATACTTTAACCATTTAGGTATGCTTGTATAAATAATAATAACAATACCATTATTGTCTTGATGCAGGGCAAAAGCCTCTTCTCATACGGAGAAGCCACAAGCATTGATCACCACGCTTGCTCAAGGCGGTTTGACGATTTCAGACTATACTAATTAGAAGTCCTGGTTTCCTTCACCGATGTTAGTGATGTTTAACACAAACTTGATAGTTTTAGATAGTTGCCGTGTTTTTTATTTATGAACAAAACAACCTTTTCCTACTTACCAAGTAAACAATAGACCACGTTCTAAGTAGCAGTTAGCCCGCTCAGCCGGCGTAAACAAGACGAAGGAAGCCGAGATACGAGGGGCGGGTCACCTCGGTACGCCACAAACATATTATTTGCCACGGTCACTGCCCAACTCAATTGAATTCTGAGGGTTCACTGTGTGACATATGGCAATTGTGCGTACGGCTGTAAGTAGGGGGTAGGATTTGTCGCTTGAGATTTTTTTTTGACGTAATTTTAATGAAATAGGTTACGCACTGGAGCGTTGTTGTGTTTCTGTTTGAAGGGCCAGTGTATACAGGCACATGAGATATTATAAATGTGGATGTACTAATGGGTACACTTCTGCTTAACCCTTTGGGGATGACAGGCGTGAGGTGCGGCTAGGTTAGTTTCCTCGCTCCACAACACCTGAATATCTACCTTCTGTAGATAGGTCTTTTGGTCGTCGCCGCCGGTATATTTGTCCGGACAAACATTTTATTTTGTTACTCACTTCTATTTTGAGCTAAGGCCAATAATAACAGAAATGACTCACGAATAGAAATGTAGCAGTCCGATCTATTAATCAAAGATCACCCGAATACCGGACAGTGCAATTTATTTAAATCGATTCATCTATCCGTGTATCGATTTCATTAGATAGCCGAACACGCTACGTGCGTCTAAAACAAACTTACTTGATGCTTGAGCAGTTTTTATACCTTAATTTCAGGAACGCGGGACGTGCATTTTTCTAATAGCTACGCAACTTTAGTCATTTGACCATTCTCTAGATATACATACCTATTTAAGGTCGTCTCGAGAAGTTGAACTTAAAATCCAGCAACATGAGCTTCGATTTCAGGCAAAGAAAATAAAACCGGTATTTCAGGGCAAAAATCAAAACTCTAAACTAAAATTTTCTTCTTCCTTTAAAAAAGCGCTCAAAATAGGATTTTCTTGTTTCATGTTTGTAAACGAAGGCTGCGTTTACAAACACGAAACAAGAAAATCCATATACACTCATATACACAAACAGCCAGACCCAGAACAACTACCTGTAGTTGATTTTGTAAGAATGGTTTCTTTAATTGGAATTGCTCCAATTACTTCTTGTGAGGAGTTCTTTCGTAATACTTCAGTCATCAGAATGGGCAGTGATTCAGTTGTAATGGTTGAAGAATTTTAAGAATACAGAATAAACAAGGTACTTTAATACTTTTCAGTTACTTCCTACTCAAGCTATAAATAAACGTGAAAGGATGGATGGATGTTTGATAATCTTTCATGCTTTAACGGCAGAACGAAAAGAATTAGCGGAAATTAAATAGGTACACATATGGATATTGATCTAATTAAACACAGCAAAATTTCTATACCGCTTTTGTATCCCCATGGGATAATATATTAAACACTAGCTTTTGCCCGCGACTTCGTCCGCGTATATGTCGGTTATCGCGGACGCAGACGAAGTCGAAGTCGAATAAAAAGTAGCCTATGTCCTTTGTTGGGGTTCACACTTACCCTGTACCAAATTTCACACAAATCGGTTCAGTAGTTTAGGCGTGAAGAAAAGACAGACAGACAGACAGACAGAAAGACAGACAGACAGAAAGACAGACAGACAGACAGACAGACAGAGTTACTTTCGCATTTATAATATTAGTAAGGATTGACTCTGATAGAGACCCGGGCGTAAGCTAGTAATACCTAAAATAATTTATTTTCAGTTTTGATAAATGCCTCTGTCTTCAAATTGTCGCACCTAATTTTGTACAACAGACCCCAAAGCGGTAGTAATGTTAATGGTATCGGCAGGGCACGCCATAGATCACAACTACACAAATATGGAGACAGGCTGTTAGCCTATAACCTGACCACAATACACGTTTCCTGCAAGCAATTTCCGTTGGATGACAAACGGTGTACTGTTATTAACTGATGGGGAAAAGTAAAGTTGGTTCTGATTAAAATTTATTTGACAGGATATTGACTTTCTACTATCCTTAATCAATCAATCTGCCTAACCTTTTCCTAACTTTGTTGGGGTCGGCTTCCAGTCTGACCCGGTGCAGCTGAATACCAGTATTTTACATAGAGACTGCCTATCTAACCTTCAAAATCCATTAACTGGGTAATACGATACCCCTTGGCTAGACTGGTTGTCAGAGTTTCGGGTTTCTGACGACCCGAAACGACTGTCATGGCGCATTTTCATGCGGGGACGCATGCGGTGCACCGCATGCGGTGTAACGACTTGTAACTTTCATTGGTTGTTATCTCCGCCGCATGCGGCGTATCGACTAATGAAAATGCGCCATTAATGATCCACGTAGGTATGACAGCGGGGACCAACGGGATAACGTGCTTTCTGAGGCACGGAGGAGACTCGGTGTGTAAAGATGGATGTAGTTACTATCCTTGATAATAGTGCAAATGTCATTGAGTTTTATTACGTATTGACCAAAATATGACTAGTCTTACTTTCGTATGAATCGCGCTGTGGGTAATTATTAAAATATTAACCGTTTATCAAGGTTGTGAAGTTGATGGCTACTAAGGTATTTTAATATTTGACAAACACAACACATTTTGAAACATATGTTTATCAATAGAAAAACAATTCCAGAACACTTAGCTACTAGTTTTCCAACCGTTTCAACTAAAGTGGTCATTACAATAGTAACGTTTTCCCGCCCAAAAGACCAAGATGGCGTCATGGGAGAGCGCGCATGCGCCGAGGCACAGGAGCATAAACCACAACTGACAGTAAAGCACAGAGACGCAGTAAATATTATATTAACGATGATGGCAATTGATGCTTTCAATAGTTATTAGTTTCTGTAGATTTTCAGTAGCCTGCATATGCTTCTGAAATGACGGAGTTTCAGCATCTCACGAATTCTGGGAAAAAATATTTTATTATACTATTTATTCTTCGTTGTGTTAGCCCAGTAGTCAAGGCGCCTCCCAAGTAGCATTTTGTTCTCTTTAATAGTTCACATTTAGGTCACAAGTGATCTCTAAGCATTAATATTGGCCACACGTGGTTCATTGGCTGTATTAAAGTGAACAAATTCACTTATGCCTGTTTAAGGCCTGTACAGGAGTGTAAAAGTGGCCTATTAAGTAACTATTGGAGTTATAATGGGCCACCATTAATCTTTTAGTCAGCTTTCACTTTAAAGCTGGACAAGAGCATTAGAAGAGGGGAAAAATACGACACGGGCTGTTTAAAGGTTCACATGTACACTGTTGTATTGCTTGCATTTCATAACAACACATGTGAACCTAAATGCAGCCGTAAGCTGTAGTATAGAACCTTAGTGAACCGTTATTCAGCTTGTAATTGTAAGAGCATATGTTGTACAGGTATTGACGGTATAATGGTACACATGTGAACCTTTAAAGAGGCTACAGCTATAGAGTTGTTGTGATTCATTTTGTGGTTAATGTTCAAATATAAAACCATAGACTCATTTTGATGTGAAAAAAACACAAGTATGAAAAATTACTTTGTTCGTCTCTGCTTATTTAGAACGATTTTTTTTATAATAAAGCATTATTCCGGAGGCGCGTGAAAATTTTAACTGTAAATATGTATATACTTTACAATAAATTTATATTACCCATTATAATGCAATAGAATAGAATAAACACAGAGTACTTATCATTAATAATAAAATCACATTAAAAATGGCGTCTTAAAAATCACGAGCAATAAAGTAGTGCGTGCATTCCAATCGATAAATATATTTATTATAAAATGTAGCACTCAATTGATAATTTGGAGAAAAAACGGCCTCTAAGAGTTTTTAAGGTTCACTCGTGAACCTTAATTACTACAGAGGCTGTATATCATATCACTCGTTACTTCTTATAACTCTCTAGCCTGTATGAAGAACCACACGGAATCTTAAATATATAGTGTCGTTAACCAGCTTTAAGACCACATGTGCTCTCTTAAACTGCCGATATACTGCTGATATACTGCTACTGTGAACCTTTTGTGAACCTAAGGCTGAATAATTTGTGCCCAAACTGGCGATATATGGGCTGTACAGCGTGCTGTACAGCTCTTGTACTGCTTACTAAGACAGCTTAAAGAGTTAATGTGTACCATTAGACATCCGATATAGAACCCCCAGTGCTACTTGGGCTGCGTTTTATACATGAAGTTTGATGTAGGACAAGTGCCAATGTCACTTTTTCATTTTAGATGTAGGTACTTTCTAAGTTTATTTCGAACATTACTGACATCGGTGAAGGAAAACATCTCGAGGAAACCTAACGTTACAATGAAATAAGTCTGAAATCGCTAAATCCTCTTGAGCAAGTGTGGTGATTTATGCTGGTGCCTTCTCTGTATGAGAAGAAGCTTTTGTCCTGCAGTAGGACAATAATAGGCTGGTATTATTATTATATTCTTTGGCGAAAAATTTTATTTCTGTTTTCTAAAAACTAGCTGATTTCGTTATTATTTTTAAGTGAAAATAAAGTATTCTATTTTAGAATATCTACTTAATCTATTTTTAAGAGCTCGGGGAACTTTAAAATATCTGCTTTGATCATTCACGATTTGAACACTCGGTATAACATTTAGACAGCAGATGCTGTAAACACGCTCCTTCATCAAACGCAGATCATAATACTCTCAGGGCTATTCTCACCTCACCCAATTGATGCAAGTAGATGCAAAATAAACACATATTTCAACCCATTCACAAACCGATCAACTTTGTTTGCAAAAATTACAACAGACGTTATATTTGCAAACAAACAGCAATCAGTGCGTTCTTGTGGCGCGCTTGAGAAAACCGGACGGGCGCGCGTTCTCACGGGGAGACGAGTTTTCCATAACTGTCGACACGTTTAGGAAAATGGTGGTAACTTTTCCTTAAATCGTAAAATATAATTGTTTCATTTTTCCATTAAACCCATCTAGCTTGACTAGGGAGTACAATAATAGCCCTTATTAAAAGCACTTAACAGATGGTAACAATAAAATATATTGTACTTGAAATAAGACTATGCTCAATACTTTTATTTCTCAACAGCCGGATGTGGACATAATTTTTTTATTTTTAATAATTTATAGGATATGAATATTGATGTTTGTATCGTAAATATGTTCTATTATTAATGATTATTTAATTAAATGTTTTTTTTAATATATTATTAATTACACTTTTTTGTAACTGTAAGTGTGGAGAATTTAAATAATAAATAAATTAATAACGGATATCGCCAGATTCATCTGCCTATTTAAAGTAACTGTACTATGGTAATTGGCGTAAGTTTTTTTTTGCGCAGTGAATTAAGAACTACTCGTTTAATCGGTGTTTAAAAACGCATAAGAGAACTGTATCTTCAATCTTGTATAATTATGAAGTTAGAAATTTACGACACACGG
This sequence comes from Hoplodrina blanda, assembly GCA_949316365.1. NCBI lineage: Eukaryota > Metazoa > Arthropoda > Insecta > Lepidoptera > Noctuidae > Hoplodrina > Hoplodrina blanda. The sequence continues at coordinate 11,858,473 of OX438592.1, forward strand.
TGTTATAATTGGATTACGAATATAAATGGTACGAATTAGCATAATCTCATATTAATGTGACCATTGCATTGGTGTTAGCAGTTTTATAAGACAGTTTATTACAAACAAGACACGATATTAAAACGTTAATGTATAATTAAGTAACTTACATATTGACAGGAACAATAAATGTTAAGTAAAAATTTCCGTCTTACTTAATAACATAAAATATTTTATGATCTGTTCCCACGGTACGATTTTGCAATTTAGCAATTGTCTAAATAGCGACAATTGTTTACAAATGGACACTTACCTAAATATTGCGTCCTTAATGTCAAAACTTTAATGAAGCATTAAAATAAAATGTTGACAACAGTCAATAATGACCTCTACTGCATTTTCCACGATAAAAATAGTTCAGCCACTTGCCGACAAGCAATGTTCAGTTATAAAATGCAAGCAGAACTGCACAGATCGGACATAATGGAACGCGCCCATTTTTCTGTCCCCCGTGATATATGCATTTACTGTGTAATTGCCCGCGAGGACTGTATTTGTAAAAATGAGGCTCTTCCCGGGGAACTATACGCGTTTACAATTCACATTACCCTGTACTTTTGTAAATTATACACCGTTCGCAAAAGTATAACATGCCTATGAGAAAATATTTCTTGGGTGTGCCAAATTCATAGGCCGCATGAGTTGGTAGACTTGTAAGCAGGAAAAAAAACGTTATAGGATATTTAATGTTTTAGAATTTAACCCTATTCTTGGCACGGTGGACAATTTAATACGTTTTATTTTTCGAAATTCTAGACACGTACACGTACATTTAAAGATAATATTTCTAAAATAAAAATTAAAAATTGCAAAGAAGAGGTTTAAAAAATATGATTAAATATCAAAGATTTTTTTCTATCCCGTTTTAAACCCAACCATCTTAAAGTTAGTGCCCTTTCAACACAAGCTTATATAACGACTACGACAGTTACAAATAACAACATTATCAAGTCAGAACCTTATTACCACTCCGAACCTTACCGTTTCTTTTGACATCAAAATAACGATTCAATTCTCAGTTCCATTCAGTTATTGTTCCGGCCACTGATTCCTTAATAAAGTGGGTACATCATCGCGCTTGTACTTCGCCGAGTCGCGTATTATGAAACCATTGGGGAACCTAGAATCGGGGTGATCTATAGCACAAAATGCTTTATATTTTCATTCATCCCGAAACCATTGCATTGTCCAGAGTAGGTATTGGCAGTTCTAGTAATGCACAATGGTTTTGGCCGAAAATCATCAAATATATGGTCACACAATTTTTACATACAAGACGTTATTTTTGAGCTCAGGAGGCAATTCTACCAACTTTTGAGAAACGATCCAATAAAATCTTAGTCTCAATCTGTCAAAAATGCGTCTAGTTTCCCTAAGTTTTCTGACATTAATTATCAATATTCTTCCAAAAGCAATTGTGGCCTACAAAACTGCTGGAGCTCTGTAATATGGTACAGAGATGCGACTCTATGTTTCGACATAAATGAAATTATAAAACATTGTATGCTACAGATTTTCTCTATTCTGGGTCCCACGATGGTTTCTCAATACGCAGCCGGGTTTAAGCACATCACTCACAGCATAACTATGTGATTGCCCAAATTACTGACAGCTAACTACCGTAGACAATAACTGTTGTATAGATTGAGATGGTTACTTTGACGACGGTACCAGTGACGGCTAGGTTAATTGAGTTATAGATTTATAATTTAATGGCTTCACACATAAACATACATAACATCACGCCCGTAATCCCCAAAGGGTTAGGCAGAGGTGTACTTAATGGCTTCGTTTTGTGTTTTTGTCCCACACAGACTACGCAGACCAAAGGCGTCTTCCCATACATAGAAAGCACCAACATTAATCACCACCATTCCTCAAGGCGAATTGGTCATTTCAGACTTATATTATTTGTAGTGCAAGTATCCTCACAATTTTTTCTTTTAGCGATGTTAGTTTTCCAAAACAGAAGGCAAAATATTTTATCCAAGCAAGAACTTATTTACACTTTTATCTGTCCATCAAATTATAAGCCACTGTATCTTCATTCATAAGCTGCACGTCCATACGTCATCTTGAACAATAAAGTAGTTCCACGTACGGAACCCGATACATCATCAGGTGTCAAAATAAATGGCACCCAGTTGTACCCATAATAAAGTCGTAGATCGTCAAACAACGGTGTTGTTTTAATGATATTATTCGCTCTGATTCTATCTAGATTTATTGTTCGCGTTTCTCTAGGCCTAGCATGAACGTGCTTGCGTTTTCGATTGAAGTCAACTTTTAAATCGGAAGCACGACTATCCAATAGCATTTTGGTTAAATTTTATATGACTAACACAATTAGTATTACCTACACATTGATACGAAGAAAGCCTTCAAAGTAATTTCTCAAAAAGTATGTGCTTAAAGATTTTTTTTTATTCAATAATTAATCGAATTTAATTTACGTTTATTCCGCGCGCTTGTACTAGGCCCTTAAAACGGAATTGAACTTGTGAGTTGGTCGTTGGTCTTAAAAGGTAAATTGTGTTTGCATAAAAAAATTGAAGCAATAAAATAAATGAAATGATGATTTGATAATCTGAGTGCTTGATGGTTTAAATCTGAATAATTAAGAGATTTATATGGGCTATAACCTACTATATGAAAAGAACACCATTAAAGTGAAAATTTTCTTACGTTTATTGCAATTTGCAGGTTAGTATAAGATCACATAACATTACGCCTGTAATCCCCGAAGGGTTAGGCTGAGGTGTACCCATAAGTACACTCACATTTCGCCAGATTTATTTAAGTCCCAAGTAATAGGGGGCGAGCCTATTGCCATCAACCGGGCACAAATCCAGACTCCGAGGCTGCTACTAGGAAATTCCTGATAAAAAACCCATTAACACTTTGCCTGACCTGGGAATCGAACCCAAGACATTCTCAGCAGTCGTGCTTTCCGTCCACTAGACAAACTAGGCAGTTCAAATTACCAAATTGAACTGAAATATTAACATGCATACAATCTAGTTAAAAATAATGTTGCTATTAGAAAGCCCTTCTGATTGGTTGACGGAAAAATATCTTAATAACTATGTTTATACTAAACAACGGCCGAGCCGCTTGTGTGCACTCACTAACTAATCGTTTTAACGCCTAACTGTTTGTTACCGGTAACCAAGTGAGTTTAATTTACTATATTATACCCATCTTTCATATGGTAATATAACAAGCAATCTTTGATGTAGCTGGGTATGTGAAATTTAATTTGGGAACGGTTTTTTATGTTAGAGCATGTACATAATATGTACTTGTATGTGTGATCAGGAGTAATAATACTTAAGAGATTAACACGCGGCACCGTGCACCGCCACGGAGGGCAGTGACGGTAAAGCGAATTGCACCGCTCGACCGCGCGGTCGGGTGGTGTAGGTGTGGGCATTAACGGATTTCTTAGAGGCCAATGCGACTTGATATCCGCTTCACCGCCAACCGCTGCGGTACGCGGTGCCGTTTGTTAATAGTGTAATAGGTAGGTACTTAAAAGCATGAGGCTGCGGGTTCGATAACAATCTTTTTCAATGTACATCTTAGGTACTTTCTACGTTTTTCTTGGTCATCACTGACATCGGTGAATTATATTATATTTTTTCTTATTCCTCCGCTATTCTTTTCTGATTAATTTCGTTGCGGGACCCAAGACAGTTTTTCGTTTCTCTGGGACTCGTCGAGCTTCATTGCCTCGGCGCTTTTCTGGTGGCCTCCACTGTTGATTCTGGCTTTCAGGAGTTGCAGTGGGTGGGAACAGTGTGGCGGGCTTGACATCGGTGAAGGCATCGCGAAGACGTCTGCACGTTATAGTTATAAGTCTGAAATTGCAATGTCCTTGTCCAGATCCTACGTAACCTATTTGCCTTTCATTACTTTCGGTTCAGTAGTATTGCTGTGGTGAAGTATTATAACAAAAGACACACAAATATAAATATTTTTTTTAATTATCCAGGGTTCGCTCTACTACTCATAGGTAAGACTTTTCCACTTGACTCGGCTTTATTAGAAATAGCATCAATTATAATAAATCACCCTCTTGTAAGTCGGTTACACCGGATGCGGTTCAACCACTGCCTCCGGGTCGCTGGGCAGCTAACTGCTCATTTTTGTCAACCGCCAATCACGGTAACCATACGACCCTATGAGTATATAATGATGGAAATCGGTTGACAACGAAACGTGGTCGAAAATACGAAAAACATCAAAAACAAAATTATAAGTATTGCGTTAGAAAATGATATATGTTTTTTTTAGTTGGTGTATAGTCTAAGATACCCCACAGACGTGGATAAGTGGACGTGTCGGAGGAGGTGGCGTGAAAAATACAAAAAAAACATTATCTCCAAAATTTAAATAATTTTGTAAGTACTATTTAGTATGAAAATCTAAACTCATACCTAAGCTAAGATAAAAGTTCTCAAATTAAACTCTTTTTTCAAAAATACCTACTACAAAGCTTAATAACTTTTTTCAACCCAGAAACGGAACCAAAGAATCTATCACTACGCATACGTTTTTTAATCGAAAATATAAAACTCATCAAAGCTACACAAGATACAATATCATAAAAACTGACAGCTGAAGACATATGGAGCTATTTGAAGAAGCAGTGGTTGCGGTCAACCGAGCGATCTGTAACCGTCAGTTAGGTGAAAAAATGCAAGCAGTGCCGCTAGGCGCGCCTAGTTCGCGAGTAAAAACTAACCGTGTTGACCTGGCAGGCGATACACTCGGGTGCGCATACTCAATCGTGACCTCGGATTGAAGAAGAAACGTGGAGGCGGCGGTTGGGGTTTATAAAGATTTTAGTTTAACTTGTTTAAAAAGCGAATTGAAAATGGCAGCGCCTATGATTCCGTCTCACTCGCACTTTATACCGTGTGAGTGAAAGAGCATGATAAACTTCTTTTGTTCCTTTCATTTGGCTGCCATTTACAATTCGTAAATCTTCCCATTTTTCTGCATTTAAATTGCACAATTCTGTGTCTTCAATAAAGTGGGCTCTAAGGCCAAAAAAACGTTGGGTAAAGTTAATTGATAACAGGTAACTTGTCTTGTTATTGATCCTTTAAAACAGTAAGTACTTATGCATTAAACGCTAGGAGAAATTATAGAGTAACTACTGCCTGTGTGATAAAGAAAAAATATTTCATCCATTTCATTTAAACCGCCGCATCCTCCATTTCACTACTCTACACCCAAGTCTAATGAGCGTTCTTGTAATAAAGGCGAAGATGTGTAATTGGTCGGTAGGCACGCGCCCGCCACGCGCTGCGCTCGCGCCGCCGCGCCTCACCTATCGCGATCCCACTTTTTATTCCACTACTTTTTACCTACCCGCCGTTTTTACCTTTTTACATCTCTCCCGGAAGAATTCTATATGCAGGCAAAAGTTCATAGCGGAGTTTTTGCAGCTATTGGTTATCTGGAATGTGGTTTATGGCAGCGGAAGACTTAAATGATAGGTTTGTAAAGGTCATATTCAATTAAATGGAAGAGAAAGAAAGAGCGGACGTAGAATTACTGTTTCTATGGGCTATATGGAGTGGATCATTGTAACGAAGACTTATACCATGGATCAGTTTTTCTTTATCGTGTGGGCAGTAAGGTCTTACGACCTCACACACCGTAGTGTCAGAGTTTCTAAACCGCCTCAAGGGCCTCTGACATGGTTTGAGTGGGACAGTAATACCAGTACAATAATTCTAGAAAGATCCAAAAGTGTTTTTAGTAAAAGATCTAGAATCACATACTGAATCAATAGTTTTCGTTACGATACCCCTTTCACCTGTTACAGTCCTGCTAGGGTTGCGGAATTTGTTCGAAAGAGTCACCGCGGCCCTGGAACGCGAAGAGCATGGAGGAACAAAATAGGTTTTAGTCAGTAAGAGCAGAAGAGGTAATTTGATGATTTACCATCCTTAAAAAAACTGTTTGTAGCAACAACCTTCTATGAATAGCCCTACACGGAACTCAACTCAGCAGTTGAATTTTCGGCCATAGCCTAGGGTCATTCGAAGCAAGCTTCTATTATTGGTAAACATTACTTATCAGGCTGCAAGCAGGAGGTATTTCTTATCATCATCCGTTTGCATCGCTGTTTAAAGAGCGTAACGATACAAGCATTCTTAACAATAATTGTAGGTACCTACACAAAAATCACAACGTTAAGAAAAACGAAATCACAGATACTCCCCGTTTTATCCAGATCTACATATAAAACTGATAGCCTGAGTGGTCAGACATGAGTTTCCATAGCTTCAAAAATATATTTAAAAAACTTTTCAGTGCATCTAGGTCCAGCAGTAGCATGTGTGCAGTGCCTATGTGGCGTCTCTCCGCAGACCATGGCCCACCTCCGCATGCCCAGTTACCTGCACACGTGAGGACCTAATGACTGCGTCAGCGGATGGTGTTATGGAAGCTGAATACTGAGCCAAAAAAAAAAATTAACAAAACTTATATGTATCTATATTTGCCATCGATACGCTAAGAAGAAGAAGAAGTAGGATGTGAGTAAGGTATAAAAACAATTTAGAAAGAAGCTCAGACTAGCACTATTATTATTATAAGCTAAAGAATGTATTTTTTGTTTGTTTTAACGCACTAATATCACGAATTACTGGTCTAATTTGGAAAAATCCTTTGCCTTTTATTGCCCGTTTATCGAAGAAGATTATAGTCTACTAGCTTTTGCCCGCGACTACGTCCGCGTGGAACTTGTTTATATTGTACTTGCATACAAACTTCCACCCCCCTTTTCACCACCTTAGGGGGTGATTTCCGGGATAAAAATCCTATGTCCTTCCTCGGATCTTAAACTATCTCCATGCCAAATTTCATCAAAATCGATTCAGCGGTTTAAGCGTGAAGAGGTAACAGACAGACAGACATACAGACAGACACACTTTCGCATTTATAATATTAGTATGGATATAAAATCACGCTACAACCCACGGGAGCGGAGCAGTAACCAAAGACGTAACTTAACGCAGGTGAAACCGCGTGGAATAGCTAGTGTAAATATATATGTTGGAATTATAAGCATTTCTATTTGTCATTCATCTACAAGATACCTAATCTAAATCATTGCTATAGTTTCGCTCAATCAATCATACACAAAATGAGCTTCTGTCAAAAACACAGTCATTAAGCTCGTTGTTAGTGTTACCAAGATGTTATCATTTCTTTACATGCGCAAGGCAAGCAGCGGATCATATCAACACGCTCTGTTTGTCAGACAGGGTGAGCAGAGGTCCGAGTGGTTGTAATATGAGATGAAAACTGATTAACAAGCTAAACGAAAATATTGTTTACTAACTTCTGCCCGTGGTTTTGTCCGCGTTGGAGTTAAGTATGTATAAAAAACATAAACTCTAGCACTGGGTAATAGTGTGGCTTCCTATCAGTGAAAGATTTTTAATAGCGGAACAGTGCTTACACATTTTACCTCTTACAAATAAAAACAAACAGACTTTACCTATTTCTAATATTAGTACTTATAGATGATTGTAGCTATAGATGATTTATTTAAAAAGCAGTATATTTAAAGCAGGAGAAGAACTGTAAAAAAAAAATAGCGTCGTAATGAAATCAACTAAACCAAATGGTAAATCACAGCATAATAATACAGCATTCCACCAAACAAACAAGGTAACAATAAAACTAATTATTGCGTCCAATAAAGGCTTTCTTCTCAGTGCAAAGGTTGTTAGTGCATGCAATTGTTGGCTGCGCACGCGCCGCGCCGCTTCGTCGCTTTCACGATAACCGTATTATTTTATTAGATCTCTTTATTGTTTCTAACTGGAATTGTTATGAATTGGATTTCTTGGTTAAATAAATTCTTCTATTGATACCGTTACTCGTCATTATATTTAAAAATCTTATTGTAATTAATTATAGGATAAGTGATCATTAATATTTATGTGTAGATATTTGGAACGCTATGGATTCGAGTTTGTAGCCCCAAGCATAGGAACCGGAGGCTAGGTCGTTATTTACACATTTTTAATGCTGATAATGAAAGAACCTCTATTTATAACTTTTATTATATGTAATAGGTACCTATTTGAGGTTTAGCTATGATCTCCTATTTCAAATAAGATCCGGAGGGTAATTTCCGTATTTTATAAAGACTAGTATTCTAATCTCAGTCTTAAGGCCTATCCGCACACAACAGTGCCGACACGTGCCGATCCGTAACGTAACGATCAGTGTCAGTGAAATTTCATATTGTAGCAAATCTGTCAAAACTATACACATCAAAAGTGTCATCCCTAACATTGATTAGGGATGTTGATCCCTAGACACTTTTGATGTGTGTATTTTATGAAAGTGTTTGGCATTGATTATCACTGAGATGAGATTAGGTACAACTACTTTTTTAACATTTTTAATAACAGGAATTGACATTTAGGAGTGTAGTGAATAAACTCTACTAATTGAATACTTAAATTCCTTCTACCTTGAACACACACGAAAAAATAAAGTCAACTTTTCACATCGAAAAATCACATTAACAAATCATTCGAGCATCCAACTCCACACGCAACTTAATAAACAACAATAATTCTCAATTCCAAGAATAGCAACAAAATAAATATTTATTAAATTGATCCACCAATCGATTTTACATATTCTATAAAGAGTGCAAATGGGTAGGCGTATTCATAGCCCAGGCGGTCAGGCGGCCGCGGTGTGCTGGCTGGCGGCTCCATAAAGCATATATTCAATTATCATCAGCAGAGCCTTCACACTTGGTAATTGGTGAACGCTTCAACACTTACTAGGGGTGTAGCCATGTCTTCATGTTTTTGGTATTCCTTGAAACGTTTGGTAGACTGAAACAATTTTGGGAAATTCCTGAAATAATCTGGTTTTATTCTGAGAGCTGCAGAAAACTAAACAAGTCGAGAACTTCTTTTTAGGGTAACTAATTTGATCAAAGTTATACATAATATATCCTAAAAAGAACAAGCTAAACATGGTTATCTTTTATCGCAACAGTAGTCTTTCATCGTACATATAACATAGATGCATGATATAAATCTACGTTCCCAATTATTTTTAATTCTGACAACCCTCTTGACAATCATAAAATTAATAACAACACGTTCAATATAGATAGATTTCTAATCTCTAACTCTGAAAAGTAACCACAAATTTGATTAATTTAGGTACAACTTATTTATTTATTTATAAGTAATACACTCCAATTAAAGGTCACAAATACATTCAAATATTAATTGTTACATAATAAAATTAATATTAACATGACATTATTTTTTTGTAAGTAATCCTGTTCAATTTCGTTCCGTGTCCTGAGATTACTGATTGGCCTTTCACATGGTCACCCTTTCCGGATAGCACTTGAATTATAATGACCATTGGTTAACGATTTCGCACTCTACCCGACTTTCAGAAAACGGTACACACAAAGTAAATCAACATTGTATTCATAGATTTAATGTTTAATAAAATCAACAGGAATGGTCCTATTGGAAGCTTTAAAATTGGAATGGATTTCGACTATCTAAGTTAATGGGCGGCGGATATAAATGAGATGAGATGACATTATAAAGCGAGTTTTGCAGAAAGCAGGAATATTGTTCAACAGTGAATCTGATCATGAAACCGCAATACCTTGTATTTTGAAAAAAATTACCAGATTTTCAAGAAAATTACCATTCAATCGCTCTACATTTTATAGGGGCATTCTACATTCCCACTACCGGGCAAAGGCCTCTTTTCATACAAAGAATGATTATTGATGTCGAAAATGAACTTAGAAATTATATTTGAAATAGAAAAGAGTCATATTGGTACTTACTCGTGCCTTGTTGCGAATTATACAGGAGAGGTAGGTGCCTTAACCACTAGGTCATCAGAAGGAAAAATGATATAGGCACACTATTATAAATCCAATGAGGATTTTATGTTTGTTCAAACACACTCAATAACAATAAGGTCGTAAGCTACGTTTCCACAACGAGCGTTAGCCCCAGGCTTTAGGGTTTACCTTGAGAATTTATCGAGCAGCTCCTACTAAGTTGTAATCATAGGAAATCAACACACTACCATTGTAACTTGTTCTATTTGAGTATCCGGGTCTAAAGTATCACATTCAATTCCGTCGAGTTTCGTAGAATTGCCAGAAAGGCACGACTTTGTCAATATTAATGTTAGGCAATGTTTCGGCATCATAACTCTTATTTTCAAATTTTCCATTAGTCAAAATTGCCAGATACTTTACGTGAGCCATAACTTTAGGAAGACGTTCAAAGGTTGGCACTTTTAACGTGTCTGGCTGAAGTTATGAGTCACAGGAAAAAAAAAACAAAATTATTCAAATTTTCCAAATATAAAATTATAAAATCTACACCTGGCGACTTCAAAATCTAAGTCCATTAACCTTCGCACAATTGCCGACAGTCAATCCCACTTCGAACTTGCTAACTGGCAAATATTTTTGGCACAGCATGAGCTGATATTCTCATACTTACCATAATGTGAAGAGATGAAGAAACTAAGTACCTATTACGAAATCAAGCAAAGAGATGACTTATTTTAGTGGACGGCCACACATTTGAATTTAATATAACAGTATAAAAACATCTGTCAACCTCAACCTGTCAGTACAGCTGGTATAATCCAGTCTTTAATGCCGCAATGGACGGACAGCCGAAATGAGAGGCCATGTACCTTTAACGTTATCTCTCAATACGATTACATATTGTGACAGCCATTAAAAACTCACCTTTTACGACCTCCAAAGTTTGGGTAGGGTTGGCACGTCAAAATTTGATCCGGTTCTGTGTTTTTTTATTCTATCTGCAGTAGTAGGTACGGTTAGCAAAATAGATAGGTAACCAGGGTTGTCCAATATAGTTGGAATTTTCTACGAAATAAAAACGTGTTTTAATTAATTGTCAAAAACAGTTCATTAATTAAATTATATTTCGTTCAAAGACATCTATGAATACTCGTATGAATTTCGAAAAACTTTTTACTTATCTGTTTTGTTGACTATACATAAGAGCCTTTTGTTTACGATAGAGCTGGTTAAATCGGACACAACATAGACTAGACTACTACGTTTTATAGCCTTTTGCCCTAGCTAAAGTAGCTTCTATAGTCTATAGAGAACTTTATACAAGTAGACGGCTCGCACAGCTTGTTTATGCCGAATCTTCCCTATTTCTCTGTAAGTAATTTGCTTTATTTATAGTCGGCTAGTTTATTAGTAGTTTTTCATTTACTTTCATTTTCAATCAGTTGCTCATCAGTCTTAAAGTAAAGTAATGAAATGGATCAGATCTCTACTACGCAATGGTCTAGATTTAATGACCAGTACATAAATCAAATATGCAATTATATCTAAAGGCTGAGTTCATTATTCTGTCTGTCATTGACTAAGTCTTTGACTCTAATGGATTTAATTAAATTACCAAAGTTGGTCCCAGTTTTCAAATGTACAATCTACCTGTTTTTAACCGTATCAAGTTATTGTAAATTATACAATTAGGATGTTAACCGGAAAAGTTTTGCGACAACCCTGGAGTCTTTGTTGGTAAATGCAATTGTTAATCTATTTTTTATAGTGTTTTCAAATTAAGATATTTTTCTAAGCAGCTTTAGGGGTTTGTTAAATATTGAATTAAATGGACCTAATAAATGCGATTGATTTATCGCGCAAATCTTCTCGTCAGTTTCCCATCACTCACTGAAAATAACAGCTGATAATATCTAAGATGACCTGAGAATCCTGTCAATTTACAAGATCAGAAATGTTTCCCTGGCAACCTTAGAGCTGCGTGGAGCAGCCGCAGACCGGACGCGGCAGGTGCTACTGCGGGTTCACTCGGGTTCACGCCCTGCCCCCCGCGCGCACCTACCTCACCCCACACCCCCGCGCCCCCGCAGCATCCGTGCAAACCCGTTCCTCTAATAATATAACGTAGAAATGAAAGATTAATGAGAGCAACCAGTGCACGCCTCTTTCACTCGACCGGTAGGGCTGGGGTGGACGCGTGTCGATATACTCGTATTAATAGAATTTGTTGTATGACAATTGGCAAATAAATAGTGAGAAACTCCGTGTCTTAATTTTATTTGTAAAATTACCCTGGCGAATATTAAGTCTTTGTAAGCGTTGTCAAACACTATCGGGGAAACCGAATGAAATTAATTAAACATTACGAGTGGAGTAAAAGAAAACATTACGGTACCATAAATATAAGCAAAAAATTATGATTTGACTTCGGCATGGAAAGTATTAAAAAGCGTTACGAAAATACAAACAAATAGTTCCAGAACTTATCTACTTATTTTGAAATAATAACTAGAAAATCCTAATTTTGCATACTTACCCACTACTGCATTGCCTATTTTTACAATACCTAGGTACTCCAAATGTCTGCAATACTTTAATTTGGATCAATCAGCAATCATATCATTTCATCATAATTAAAATACAATCAAGAAAATTCCACAAAATAAAAAACTATCGACAACAGCACATCCCTACATCAACAGGTCCCGATCGCAATGAAGACCGCCCATATAAAATATTAGCCGCGTGCCGAGCCGGTAGCGGGTGTAATATATCGATCGATGACAGTCGCATTGTCGCGGCACAACACTAGGAATGTAAGCTTTTACTCAGCAACTATCAGGACGGTTAGCGCGTCGTAAATTCAGTTCGGCATTCGTTATTATGTTGGGGGGATCTGGCTTTGTTTTGATTTTTCAATTGCATTTTTGACTAGCGATATAAATTAAAAGAAATATATTTTAAAAAATCGTCATTTTTTAGTCATCTGATTTATTTATTTTTACTTTAACATAAAACGGCCAAGGCCAATTACATTAGTTAAAGACACAAACACATATATATGAAATACAAATATTCAAGACTGTTATTGGGTAGTTGACACCATTAAATCCAAGACATAACTTCTTTACAGAAATACTTTATTTTAACCCTAAAAACCCGATTAATTTCCAATTTACTGTAAAATTAGATTTTTTGGGGATTTAAAATCAATAAATAGTTAGTCAATGGCAAATAAAACACGTCTCAGTTCGATTGTCATACAAAATCTATGGAGAATCGCGTTTTGACAGGTCATAAAAAGTACGTCCATTGATTGGTGATGTCAACTACCCAATTGCACAAGTAGTCGTCTTTCAGTAATATGAATCTGTCCAAAAAAGAAACAAAAACACTCCAGCTTCGCTTCCATATATTGTTGTTACCAATGCGATAACTCCTATCAATACCAATAAAGCTAATGACAACGCCAATGATAAGCAACACACCATAATAAAGATTAAGTTTAAATATTCATGTCTCAAGAATTTCCTGGCGGAAAACCCCATGTCTTGTGGTCGCCTGCAGATTGAACCAATTTCTAATCAGTTTACATTCCACGCTGTAACAATGTAGCTGCTTAGCATTCCCGAGATCGTTAGCTTGGAGGCGGAACAGATGCCTGGAGAAAGGCTAGGAGAAAAGATGTCATTGGAGTTTTGTCGCGTATTCTATTAACACCACAATTTTTTTTAAACGTCCGTTGCTGGTAAAAAGCATAAAGCTTATAATGTTAGCAATGAAGGACCAGAAATAGATTTGACGATAGCATACTTATGGTTTAAGTTGCAGATTGTAAAATTTCTGTTACATATTCCTCTTGCCTACCTACTTGATTGTTTTAGACTGGGTTTTCATCAGAGACGAGCGAAGATGCGTAGCGAGGAATGTGTGTGAAACTAACCAATTAGAGCACTATAGCTCAAATTATGAGAAGCGATGTCATTGGTCATTTTCACACACATTCCTCTCTACGCATCACCGCACATCTCTGGTGGATACGCAGCCTAAGGCTAATGTTTGTTAAGATGATTGTATAGATGTATTCTTAATATGGCTTAAACTAAGACCCAAGTCCAGCACCCAGAAGACTGCTTCCTCATTATCAACAATTCTCCCGATCACTCTGACCATTTCTAAGATAAATCGCCAGCTCAACAAAAAGCGAGCACGCTCTCATTCACCCACCGACCCGCCCATAACAGTAGAAGCTAAGATGTAGCGTACCATGCAATAATTAGCATTACTACAAAAACTGATGATGCACTCCATCGAGCAACTCGTGCCTGCCGACCGGAACTGCGTCAGAAGGTAATAACAGGATATCGTGATATGCTCCCTGAACTGGTATCTGTGCTTATGAATAGTTAATTAGCGCTGAAGATTTTTTGCGCAATTTTTTCCTAGTTTGTGAGATAGGAAGCGGTAAATATTGGATTTGTTAAGGGTTACAGTAATTCAAGAAACTTTTTGCTGTAGATGTTTGATGTAGGACTGAGTTAACTTGTACTCACTCAAAGTCTATTTCGCGAACAAATTCTCATCCATTACAGGAGAAAACTACCTTTGAAGTCATACTGTATAGTAAACTTAGACCCAGTCATCTTTTTGCCTTAACAAGTGAGGCCATAAACTTATAATAGACCGATAAAGTTGGTGACATAGGAGTGGCGATAGCGTTCGTCGTTTTGGCGCTCACAGCTCCGTTACGGCTAGCCTCTGTAAACAAAGTACGCAGATAAGGTAAACTCTAGCTGTAGCTCCGGTTAGCCGCTGTTCACATGTGACAAAGACGTTTGTGAATTTATTTAGACACTATCGATGCTTCATTGTTTTTGAAAATGTGGTGGTATCTTATTGAAATTCTCAGCAATAATGTCATGATGACTTGTCTCAAATTGATCGACTCTAATTATGAATGTTGTGTCAAGATTCCATTGTGATGTCAAAGCTTAATTAGATCTGTTTTCTTTATTTATATTGTAATGATACTTAATCCTTATGACTGGAAAAGCGCGACTGCTGAGCATGAAGTCTTGGATTCCCAGGTCGGAAAAGTGTTATTAGGTTTTTACATTAAAAATTTCACAGTAACAGCCACGAAGTCTGGATTTGTGCCCGGTTGATGGCAATAGGCTCGCCTTACATGGGACTTAAACATAACTAGCGAAACTTGGGTGTACTAATGGGTACACTTTTGCCTAACCCTTCGGGGATTACAGGCTTAATGTTATGTTATGTACTTATCCTTGTAGAATACTGAACCTGGAAGCGTCATTCCAATCTCTACCATCATCTTCTGGGCTTAACTTAGATTTTACGGTGTGAAAGTAACGTAAATTTCTAGATCAGGAACTACACATCCACCAAGAAACAGAAATATATTATATTATATAAATATATAAGGCTGCTACAATTACTTTTGATTTTTCATCAAAAAAACCTACCCAAATGAACATGCCCTAAGTCTATTGTGTGCAATACAAACGATAGCATTTCACCTCGCCTATCAAGATGGCAGCGGACACCTCGCCGGGAGATACGGCTAATTGTAACATGTGGTCACGCTTTCTGCAGCGTGTGTCACTGCATGACTCGACGCATCTCACTCGGCAGCCGGTGAGCTATTGGACATTCCACGCTTACTTGAGATTATAACCGTGTGGATGGTATTTCAATTGCTCGTAATTTCGCGTAAATCGAAAAACTGTATGCAGTATCAATTCTTCAGTATTTATCACCCGCGGTATGTTATGTATTTGGTATTACTGCTCCGCTCCCATGAGACGTATTACTATTACTCATGAATCTGGATATCATAGACAAAAATATTTTTTTCAATTCGACTGGTAGATCACCAGCGTCAGGCACAACTGCACAAGTGGTCTGGCATTTATGCTGAACTGGGCCTGTTTGGCACAGCCGTGGAGCACATAATAATGTTTTAACCTATTTTATTTTTTTATAATTATTTTTCTATGCACTTTCTAGTTCCAGTGATAAACGCGTCTACACAAACAAACAAAATATCTCATAAGCTTTGTTACATTACATCTATATATATAAAAATCAATTGCTGTTCGTTAGTCTCGCTAAAACTCGAGAACGGCTGGGCCGATTTAGCTGATTATGATTTTGAAATGTTTGTCGTAGTCCAGGGAAGGTTTAAACGGTGAGAAAATATGGGGTAGGGACCTATCCCTACCCCATATTTTCTCTCTCATATTTCTACCCCTAGGTAGGATACCACGCGAACGAAGTCGCGGCGGGTCAGCTAGTTAGTTATATTCTTAAGCTGAAGTATTTCAACCAGGATACTTTCCTAACTTCCACTGTTACAGAAGTAAAAAGGGAATAAGTTCGAAATGCGTGCGTAGAGACGTTAAGATCTCTCCCAAGGATCAAGCCCTTGACCAGACTGCTGCGACTAACAAGAGGTGTTGATCTAGCTTTTTAGCGATCAGGGCGTTGGCTGGCACGAGTGTCGAGTACGTGTTTGTCGAGTATACAACTGATATCGATTGTTTGTGCTTTTGTATCAGGATATGAAACCACAAACAACCCACATGGGCCACATACCTATACATAATAATTTTGGATTTAAAAATGGAATCAAGTCCTTTGTGGTTTGATTAGTATACAAACTACTAGACGACTAGACTCCTAGTCAGACGATGGTCTATTTACTACAGTGCCCAAAGTGACGCTACAGTCTTTTGTTTTTGACTAGAACTGTATGACAATAATCATAGCATATCTTATCAAGTAAAACCTAATTCTAAATCAACAACCATAACCTATATGTACACAAATGCATGACACTCATAATTTCCATACACAATCTTAACTAACGACGTTCACAAGTAATTGCGCTGAATATATTTTAGCTATATTAACTTGGTTGTTCATAATAATGTAATTACTATCGTCGGATCTCACTCATCGTATGAGGTGAGGTAAATTAATTTACTTAAGTAAAGATTGCTGAGATAGTACCGAATGTGCAGGGCTGCCGACTGTGCCTAGATTTTCTGATCTGAAAGTCTAGACAAGATGGCAATCTACGACGGCCAATGAATATAAATGTCAATGAAGTGTTTAAGGTATTTTTATGTAAATGGTTGCCGCTTATGGCCATTTCTTTGGAACAGGAAATTCTTTATGTTTGTTTCTTTTTTTTTTGTTCTTAAATGAAACGTTGCCCCATACTATGAACTCTCCTCTATCGCTTGAGTGCGTTTACAAAAATGCATAAACAATGTAGAAACAATAATCTTAATAGTTGCAAACTGAAGCCTTGCACAGTAAACCAATGATCTTTTACTTACAAATACGGTCAAATAACATGATGATGAAATAAATGATGAAATGTATTGGCTTTTGTTTTTTGACATGCGTCAATAATGGTTGTAACTCAATGTCACTCACTTTCCACTCGACCTCTTTGACACCTTAAAAGATTAATAATAAATGAGATTGCCGTTTCTAATCTAAATAGGTTTTAGACCTTTAACAGTCCTCTGTAAAGGCGTAAATAGTAGAGGGTGTTCAATATCCACAATTCGACGAACATCTTCAAACACAACGACCTTTCGAACAGAACTGGCAACCCTACAAACGAATAATTAGACCATCTCATAAGGATTGCCGCGCACTGATTAGCAGCAGTACACGGATGTCTTGCAGTTTCGATTCGTTACCGACTAAAAGCGTAATGAATTTTAGGTTTTTGACGTTTTACACCTTTATGCAACACACACTTTCACATGTCCATGAAATACACGAAAATGGCACGGAGAAACAAGCTACTATAATTAAACAAAATAAAAAACACGACTGCAAAAATTGCACATATTTGTACTTTGTTTACTCGTCAGTTTTTTTTACGACGTTTTTTATTAACAGTGTTATATATTTTTTAAATCTACTTGTCAAATTCTAGACGATAAACATAGCCACGACCAGATTCATTAACGTAACGATACCCTATACATCTAAATCGGTTCAGGCGTTTAAAAGTTATGGTGAAATAAAGAAACTCACATACATACATACCGACATTAACCCTGAACACATAACACTCCTTTTTTGGGGCAGTCGTGTAATAATAAAATAAAAATATTGTGAAATGCAAGACTAAGATTGTTAAATTCATACCTCCGTCTACGTCTTATGAGGAGTAAAATAAAATAAAATAAAAAACATATCACATATCCATTAACTACGCATAGATACTGCCCATTGAACTAATTAACATTGAGCAAAAATCATTACTGGGAAATGACTTTTATTTTAACTGCCTCGTTGGTCTAGGTGTCGCAAAGCGCTACTGCTGAGCATGAGGGTTAGGTTCAATTCTCAGGTCGGGTAAAATGTTATTGGGTTTTTCCATCAGTAATTTCTCAGTAGCAGCCTCGGAGTCTGAATTTGTACCCGGTTGATGACAATAGGCCCGCCTCCTATTACATCGGACTTAAACATAACTAGCGAAATGTGGGTGTACTAATGGGTACATCTCTGCCTAACCCTTTGAGGATTACAGGCGTGATGTTATTTTTGGCCTGAATAATCTCTGTTTATGGTAGCGCGCAAAACAACGCATTCAAAACATTGTAAATGATGCATCAGTGAAGGAGTCATGGGGGTTAGCTGCTGGATCAAAGTAGCCGAGCATCCAGTTAGATGACAAGGAGTGCGAATGGAGAGGCCAAGTCCGTCAGTGGACGCCTACTGGCTGGTAGAAAAGAATACATTTTAATTTGGATAGATTGTCGGTGCATGGCATTAAACAAATGTGATCGTTGTACAATCTACCTTAATTAGGCATGCAAAAATGATGTACCTATGATCGCTGGTACTAAAGTTATAGTAAGTTCAGTGTACAAATATCACCATATGAATAATAAAAAAAATGGTAAGATAACAATCAGTTGACATCCACAAACGGATATTTTCAAAAGACAAAGAAATTGGCTTCTGAGATTTTCGCCTTAGCTAGCTAGCATAATGCATAATGTTATACAAAATCACCTAGGAATTGCTTAACATAATAACAAAGAATCCTGAACGAAGTCAGCAACCCGCGACCCGCGTAACCAGAGCAAGGTCCATTCGTCCGAGGCGAATATCGATCATTATAAATTTGCAGGCGCGCGGTAACGGCGCAGGCGCACGCGACCTAGAACAAAGACTATACGCTAGTGCACAGATGTGTTAGTTTGGTTTGGTTAATTGTAATACATGGTTTGATTTAATAACTAATTTGTATAAACTGGAGGTAATGGTATTGTTTTCGAACACTTAG
Organism: Hoplodrina blanda; assembly: GCA_949316365.1. NCBI lineage: Eukaryota > Metazoa > Arthropoda > Insecta > Lepidoptera > Noctuidae > Hoplodrina > Hoplodrina blanda. The sequence continues at coordinate 11,877,732 of OX438592.1, forward strand.
GCCTCGTTTACGGAGACGCGGGGCGTCGCGCGTCGCGTGCGGCGTGGCGTCAAGCGGCGCGAAAATTAGTACGTCAAAAATCGCTTCTCTGTAAACGCACTCATACAACGCCATATGTTTGAATTTAGAACCTGCCGCGCCGCACAACGCGACGCGTGACGCCCCGCGTCTCCGTAAATGAGGCCTTAAAGCCTCTCCAAGCGCGTGTGGTATTATCACAATGGAGATTATATCCCATATTTTCCTCGTTGGTCTAGTGGTCGCAAAGCGCGACTGCTGAGCATGAGGTCTTGGTTCAATTCCCAGGTCGGACAAAGTGTTGTTGGACTCTTCCATCAGGAATTTCTCAGTAGCAGCCTCGGAGTCTGGATTTGTACCCGGTTGATGGCAATACGCCCCCTATTTAATGGGACTTAAACATAACTGGCGAAATGTTGTTATGGATACACCTTTGCCTTACCCTTCAGGGATTACAGGCGTTATGTTATGCTATGTAAAAAAAGAACATGAAATACCTACAATCGGACGTTGTCTCTTACACAAGGTATTGATAAGCGCACCGCCACGGAATAACCATTACTATAGCGTTATCATTCGTACTCGTATTGCGAATCATACTGATTTGTTCAACCTCAAGTGTCCTATGGTATAGGTGAAAGACTGGAGTCATTCAAGTACTTCATATATAGTGTTTATTGCCGTTATCTGTCAGATAAAATTATTGTACTGATCTAAAGCCGCGGGCTGAGATCATGAGCTGGAAATAGCTCACCCCATCTTGTTGGGGATTACATAAATAAATTAATTAGGGATTAAGAATTTTTGAAGATGGAAGAAGTCTTTGGAGACGGAAGTTTTTATGCTGACACAGCATGTAGCAAAAGAGAGAATATAATAGACTGCCTCGTTGGTCTAGTGGTCGCAAAGCGCGACTGCTGAGCATGAGGTCTTGGGTTCGATTCCCAGGCCGGGCAAAGTGTTATTGGGTTTTTCTATCAGGAAATTCTTAGTAGCAGTCTCGAAATTTGGTTTTCTTGCAATGTTTTTTGTCACCACGATGTCAGTCATGTCCAAAATGAACTTAGAAAGTACAGTGCATTGAGAAAGTCACGTTGGTAGGTACTTGCTCGGTATCGAACCCAAGTGGGGCGGGATTCATCTAAAAAGATACTTGAAAAACCTACGTATGTCTGTGTAAAACACAGTCTGTGTCCTATCTCATCTATGTCAGGTTTACGCTGCGGCGATAGCAGCGCGCGCGCCGTCTATACATCACTGCGCTTGCTCTCTATATTTGCTCACGACCGATAGAAATTATCGCCAGACCACCTCGCAAGGAAAAACTAACCTTACATATGGAAGACACAGTTTACTTTTGCATGGAATTTAGGTGAGGATAATTTTTTCAAGATGTGGTCGTAGTTGACTACCATTTGCCGTATTTCAGCGCAGAAGGTACATAAATCGAGAGCGCCGATTAACGTTATCTCGTCGGGGGGGAAGCGAGGTATGGCGGGAGGGGGATTGACGGCGATTTATTCATTCATTAACTAAACGACCCCTAACCGATGGATTAATTAGGGCGACTTGCAATACCGCTTCTGTTTTAAACCGTTTTATGTGAAAGCTGGCGAGAATTTTAAGGAGAATATTATTCTAAAAGCGTGAGCAGAATCTCATTACTTACAATTTAATTCTGATACTTATTAGGTACTTTATTTCTTTATTTACAACGGATAAACCAATTCCAGCAAATCAATTTGACAAAGTACTTGCGTATATAAAGAAAATAAAACACATGTGCTTGGACGAAACGATACCTTCGTTTCGTCCAAGCACATGTGTTTTATTTAAAAAATTATGTATATTATGTATTATGTATTATGTATTATGTATATTAAAAATTATGTAAAAAGTATCTATACATTTGACCCATTTTTGCATTCTTCTCACAGTACTTCAAGCATTCTGACAAGATCACCTTCTATTCATTCGCAAACACATCACAATTCGTTCTGTACACCATTATATAAACAATTGCGATTTTATTTCCCTTTCGCCGAAAACTGTTGAGATCGACAACAGATTCATATTCATATTCATTTATTGGCTTATAGCTAAAGTACAATTATGGACCCTGTTATGGGCCTCATGCTCCTAGAAAAAGATCGAATATAGTCGATTTTGTAGTTTATTTTTGTAAAAGATCGTAATTTGGCTCATTTTACATTTCTATTTATACTGCTCCATATAAATAACTGTTACCAGACACAAACTACTGTAACATTCAATTATTCGCTAAATTACATATATTCCACGACTGTAATGACAAAAAACAAGACAAATGATCATTAATAGAGGCAGCGAGATGATTGCGCTGATTAGTTCAGCGGCAATGCGCGCGCGCAGGTGGCAGCACCGTCGGTCAGGCAGTAGTGCATTGTATAGGGTTGATGCACAATGTTACCAAAATAAAATCTAAGAAATCGATTAAAGGTTAATGCTACTTATTAAAATTGTTCAAAAACTAGTCGCAGTCCCATCTCAGCGATAAACAATGTCAATGACAAAAAAATGTAAGTAAATTTTTTGGCAGTTTTGACAGATTAAGACTGAGATTAGTTTGTGATTGTTCCTAAAAGTTATTAGAATTGCCCCACTGCTCATCTTTGATTCTAGATTTTTAACATTAAATGCAATAATTGTAAGTGCAGTTTCATAGCATAGCCAGTCCAACAGTGACAAAACATAAACGTAGCTCATTGTTTGTTTACGATACTTTCCATTTATTTTTACTTTGCCCCACACTAAGAATGTCTCCTGTATCCTGTATCGTGAGTGCGTTTACAAAGAAATAAACTCACATACACAAACTGACAGACCGGGAACAACTATCCGTAGGTCTCCTCTAGTTTGAATAATTATATTCGCAACATAGAAACTGTAAGTGCACAGGAGAACTTCAAATATTTTTCAATTAATTCAATGTGCTACAATAGTGCCAACCCTGAGTTTGACACGCGCGGCGTGTTACACTTCTAGCGCTAGTTAAAGAGACGACGCGCGACGCCTATGTTACTTTACTACCATTTGAAAATAGGGTCGAGCGGGGCTATTTCGACTGTAGAATAATTCTAACGAATGAGAATAACTGTTATTCTACTTCTTCTAAGCGTGTCGATAGCTGTAATACCTATATTGACCTGATCCAGAGCCTAGCCACGAGTTTGGCGTCTTCAGCGCCATTATTCTACTGTTCCCATAGTTAGAATTACCTCACAGTCGAAATAGCCTCCGACTTACACCAATCAACCCTATAGGGGAGCGTGGGGCTAGTTGTAACAGGGGTAAGTAGTAACAGCTTAATTACTCAGCAGGTTTCGAATATTTTGTTTTAAATTGACACTTAATCTACTCCTTATAACGAGGCCTACGACATAAGTACAGCCAGGGTGGCTCAGACGAGCGCAGAGAGTAGTTACGAGCAGACCCATGATTTTTGCCAAGTAACGTAAAAAAATTAAATTCTTAAAGTTTGATTCTAAATAACTGCAATGTCTTAATAAAATCTGTATCGTTTGATTTGTATAGTCAATATATTAGGCTATCTTATATAATTACTTTTATTTGACAATAATATAACCTTTTTTTTTTAATAATTAAAAATGTTCAATAATTTGGCATGGGGCTAGTTGTAACGAAATTTCGGGGCACGTTGTAACTAGTTACAACTTGCCCCTTCGTGTTTTTATATGAGCATTTTGTCGTTATATACACAATCGATTGAATAGAGAATGAACCAAAAAAGAAAAACATTGACAAAGTGCACAAAAAGGTTTTCAACGACGGATCAGATTCAGAAACGGAGAAGCCTGGGGTTTGCAAATTGTGGTCACCAGTTAAATGTGTAAAAGATGCTCCTGTATCTGCTGTGCATGCTCGTTTGTGAGAACTGTGATTCTGATGAAGACTGAATTTGCATTTAGGTAATATCAAGCTAGACTAGTTTGTCACGTTGATTGTGATAATTAAGTTTCAAAACTGATTAAGGATGATTTTTAACTAGCAAAAGTTTAAAATTAATGATGATTTAGGTAAAATAAAAAAAAGCAAGATTAATGACCAAAAGTTAATATAATAAGCATCAGAAATGATTTTGACTGTTGATAGAAATGTTATAACTTTGTTTATAAGACTAAATCGATACTGTACGACAAGAAAGATCTCTAAATGTTAATAAAGAAACAATGTTAACCTTATTAGTTTGTAATAAATACGTTATAAGTAATATTTCTCATATTCATTCACAAAAAAGCCTGAAAACCATATAAATATGTTGTTTTATTATTTTGTTACTACTTGCCCCACGCCTGTTACAACTAGCCCCAACTACGGGGTAAGTTGTAACATGCTACTTCTTTCACAAAAAGTCATTTTATACAGATTTCTTATTTTAATTTAAGCCCAGTTATCATTCTAATCGATACCTAAATAGATGCCCTTTCATTTAAAACTGCTTTATCATGAAAACACTCAATTTTTTGATATCCCCATCGAAAAAACTAAAAATTGTTACAACAAGCCCCCCTCTCCCCTACCCTAACCATATTTGGTTGTTTTCCTACCTACCCTATAGCACAATACGAGTAATTCGCACCTGCAATGTTATCTCTTCACCACCTTTGGTTAAGAGAATGCATTAAGGCATTAAAACAAAAGCGTCAAAGGCACAAAAGCGTAGGAATTGTACTCATCTGACATAATTATGTCAGATAGTGTATAATTATGTAAAATCAAGTCAATTGACTACCACCGCCACCGCCTATGTCTGAAAGACACGGCGGCGCTATAATCAAGAGTTTCCATAATTCCCTTCATGTGATTATAATTATCAACGTTTGAGTTTTAAAGCTTGAATGTTTTAGCAATACTTTTTGTATTTAGTTAATGACTTCATTAGCATATTATGAGTTCTGCCAAATTATAACCATGTGCAAAATAAAAACAAGCGTCACGATAGCCATTTTCCAACGCCCCACATCATAATCAAAGCCTGCAACCGTGCCTTAACCAAACTAATTCAGAGCAGTTCCCGACACAGATGCGGCGATACCCTATCAGAGATCAGCGCCATTGTTGGCAAGATTTAAGGTGCACACCGCCGAAGCCACTAATTGTGGCGAGCGGTACCACGCGTGCCCTTTGTCTGTTGTAATTACTTTTATAAATCTACTAAGCGATTTACATGAACACGATAAAATCGTAAAGGTTAGTTTGTTTTCGTCACGGTTGAAGACCTGGCGTGCTTTATGGAAGTGATGTTTTAGCGGGTTGAACCGCGAACTGTACTTTGTTGTTTGAAATGTTTTGACAACCAGTGCTGAATGTGCGCATGGGCCTTAAGGCGAAGGCGCTGGAGCTGCCCGCGAAATTCAAATTCAGATTATACGGTTATAAAACACGGTACAGTCGCGGGTTCAATTCCCGCACTGAACAAATATTTGTATAGCCCACAGATAGATTTTCCGGGTCGGGTTGTTTGTATATCTAAGTTATATATTTGTTAGCGCATCCGCGATACCTACAGGAGAATTTTAAGTGTGGGGCAATGGGTGGCATCATTAAAGAAACTAAATGCATCTCTGTTACAAATAGACTACTTAGAAAAATCTTTAAAATCATGAATACTAAAGTGCAAAAACCGTAAGATAATTTTGCGTAGCACCATGGATTAAAGTTAACATTAATTAATGGGTCCTGGAATGTGAGCTGTTACATTTGATTCTAATAAGGGTATGGCAAACACACGCATATCAAGTTAATTAAAAGTAGTACTTTTCAAGACCTCACCTTTCATCTTGCTCTGACACCGTAGCTGGTCAATGATGCTGGTCAGCCGGTTCTCCCGCTGGCTGCCACGACTCGTGACCTCGTCCGCATCATCCTCGACCTTCACAGACACTTCACTTTTCACTTCATCCACTTCATCACTACACTGCACTTTTGAAGACTGACAATTTGACTCAATCGCCTCCATGTTTTTTCTTTGGCAAATGTAAGTTGGCACTTTCGTTAGAATAACTGTAACAAAACAAAAGGAACATGTTTATTAATCCGGTTATTATGCGTCAAGCCAATACCGGGCTCCGGATCCGGAGTAGTGGTAGCAGGAGGAACAGTGGTGTTATAGTTGGTAAGAGTCCAACGTCCATGAGGATTTCCCCACGAAAATAAAGAAGAAAAAATTTCACACGTAATGAAGGTGAAACCACCTACTAGCTTCAATGCTGGGACCTTTTTCAGGATAATTAAAACATGATAAATTAAATGAAAGGAAAACCAGGTTTACCATATTTTGTAAATAATTAAATTAATTTAAGATTTCCTGGTATTCCTTTCATTTAATTTATCATGTTTGTTAGAGAGATTTCATCCTTATAATTGACCCTAACGATCGATGCAATAAAAGAACAGGGTATTCAGATTTTAGCCGGTTCGATTCCCGGGTGTGGGAGAAGAGAATTTGCGAAAATCTTTGAATGCAGTTTGCTTTCTATTCAAAAATAAAGGAATGTTTCCTTTGAGTAAAATTTTCTATCTGCAGTATTAAGAGTACTTTCCCTCCAGGTGGCATTACAAAATTCCACCCTGTATATGTCGTAAAAAATATTATTTGGACACAAAAAAAAAATTAAATCAATAATTATTTCTATAATAACTACTAATTATAATTATTATATTTTTATAATAATTATAATTAATTCTTCTAGCAGGAAACCTGTAAGTATTGTGCGTTGCAATACATACCTATACCTGAATTCACACGATAAAACATACAGCAATGATAAGGCTATCACAGAATTTTGACGCGTTACGATCAATCACATTCTGATTGAGTCTAAGCAAACATAATTTGCGATTGTCATTCCATATTCCGGTTCAGAAAAAGACGTTTGTAGGTAGGTACCTATTGCACCTGTTATTAGAGAAACGATCTTAACACAACTAGAAAAAGCTCACATTTCAACTTTTTTTATTGCTATACGTAATTTTTCATCTGTTACTTTTTTATGTATTTTGACATTCTGTCAGTTTTCCTAGCAGATATTCCAGAAGTTCCATTTTCGAATACGAATATAAAATGTAGCCAGGATTTTGTAAAAACTTGATTAATAAGTGTGTCTGTGAAGTTTCTTGCTCGTTCTCCTCCGTTTTGGGACTTGCAACTAGCTTCAACTTTTTGACTTACTGATGCTCATTTACAATTCAAAAGGGTGTAAGTGGTTTTATTGAAATAAATGCTTTGTATTTGTATTTAATAGGTAGGTAATCGGTGTAATTATAATCATATGATTCGAAACCTATCATTCTAGATTCATGTAAGTTTTTTCAAAAGAATGTCTTGCTTCTCGCAGTTGCACTATTATGCCTTACGGTTTCATTATGTTTATCTATTCAAGTTGTGTGCATTATTGCTATGCGGAAAGTGACTGGAGTAGATACCTACTGCTTACCATATTTATTTATTGAACTTTAATTGTCAGGTTAATATCTCGTTGGACTATTGATGATTATGGTCTTTAATGTAAGCTTATTTTATTTTAAGTAGTTACCTACTCCTAGATATCCTGTGATCTTTTGTAGATGTCGTGAAAAATTAGGAGAACAGAAATACAAGATTGTGTAAAAAAAATGCTAAGTATAAATATTATATAGAAGAAGAATATGAAAAATTTTCGGGATTTATCCGGAAAAACGCTCTTATTTGAATGCTAAATTAAAAACTTGGTACAGCGACGTTACAATAGTGTTTTCGTATTTTTTGTATAGATTAGTTTAAGATTCCTACATCATGCATCACTGATCATGCCCTACCGTCACAAGATATCTCCCTACATTGCCAAAATATATGTCGCGAATTTAATCCAATAAAATGTGTCATCACACCTATTGTTATCGTGAAATATGGATTTCTCGATACTTTATTTTCTAAATTCAATAACAAAGTTAAGCATACAATAAACCTATATCTAAAGTAGATTCCTAATACTATTTCAACAGATTATATCTTATAATACGTCATAGAATATTGAGACATGTACCTTTGACCCTACAGGTTCAAGGGGGCAAGTCGCCTCGCTTACCAGACGCGGATGGGCTATCAACATAATTGCTAAATATTGTCAGACAGGAAGATGCTGCTTTCACTTAAGGTATTTAATCTTAGTCATGTTTTAGATTACTTAAGGGAACAGATTGAGCGCGACGAAATGTTCGTGCAACAGTTAAAAGTTACAACTTTAACCTTCAATATCTACATAACTACACGGTTTCCATGTGATCATACTCCATAGGTATACCCGAGAACCGTCTGGATAGTAGTACATAAATGTATCATAATGGAGTACAGAATATGTAGCTTTCGGCTCCGTTTAAATGGTGTTTAATTTACACAACAGGCACAAAGGAATAATTTGGCGATGTTATTAAAAGAAAACGGAAAAAGGACTTTTTCGTGCGACAGACGACAGGACTCGACCAGCTTTGTTATATCTAAATCAAATGTAGGTATACATACATACGATATCTAATATAGGTGTATATTATACCTATCTATACATACCTATATCACAACAGTTTATCGTTTCCCTACAATGCTGAAATTCCACTCCGAACAATCAACTTCACACGCGTCACACTTTAAGAGTTCACTACATAACCTTTTTAACAAACACACGTAAACCATACGATAACACCATCAAATATACCATAAGAACCGCTCAAACACTTCTCCAAGGAACCGAACACTTTCAGGGTGCAAAGGAACTTCAAAAGGAGATGACACGACGCGGTTTTTCCGCAAAATTTTATTCCTAAAAACAACCGTTGAAAAATAACAACAGGTAGACCGTGACGGTGGAGCGGTTATCGCCGTGGAACTGATAACTTGTGTCAGGTCAAACGAACAAATGGGGCGTCACCAAGGTACGTCTGATAACATTTGATAACGGGCTCTTAACCTTCCGACTGTACTCTAGTTGAAACGGTGTCATCAATGTGGCATGCTATAAACACTTATGTGACTGTACCAATAATTGTATTGTGTAAATTGTGCCTTTGTGATTGCTGAAGGATGAGCAGGATTCGTTTGTTATTCCTGTAAACTACCAACAGTGATGGTGACGCATAGATCCTGGGACTTTCCATAGTTGGCAGTGCGCAGCTTTATTAAGTACCATTGAGTGGTCTAACTTATGATAGATACTTGATTTTTCCTATTTTTACTAGCTGCATTTAAATACTACAATTTTAATTAGTTCGATTACTTGTGTCATGTTGAAAAAGCTGAATTCGTTTGAGATTTATTCTAGATACGTATTGTTTGATGCCATATCCATTTGTTAATGTAAAACATTTATTTACTAAAGTAGGTCTCAGAATAAATTGAAGCAAATGTTATAGTTCGAATAAATACAAACCTTTTGCACTACTAGGTCGACACCTTTCCTTCTAATTTGTATTAGTTTTGCATAGCTATCGCAGAAGGTGACGGGTCGTTAACGAACGATAACACCTGGTTAATTAGTTAAAAATTGTACCCTTATAGTAAATATTATGCCTTCAATACATCTATGAGAATATTTTGGTATTCAATATTTTTTTTCCGTTGCAGCCCTCGCTTCCGTCTCTTTCTTATTATATTCATTATCCAATTTTTATTTAGATCTGCTGCCCTACCATGAACTCTTATTGCGATCCAAAAACTGAATTGTTCTTCAAATAAGTCAATATAACGCATCAATTTATGTCATTTATTGACGTATTTTCTCTTATCGCGATCCAAAAACTGAACTGTTCTTCAAATACGTCAATATAACGCATAAATTGATGCGTTATATTGACTTATTTGAAGAACAATTCAGTTTTTGGATCGCAATAAGAGTTCATGGTAGGGCAGCTGTAAAACGTATTGTTGCGTCCGAAGATAAACATTGTTTTCTTTAGTGTTCGGAATTTGAACATCATTTGTAAATAATAGAAAAAGCATCAAAATTCGCGGCACTTTTTAACATTAAAATAATGTTCTACCGATCAAATATCGGGCACGGTGGCAAATTTCAATAGAGACTAACGTAGTACACCGGAGATATTAAAATGCAAAAGTGTGTGTGCAAATCCAGGTGCACTTCCTCTTCCGTCACTCTTATAGTCCGATGGAACTGCAATCCAACAAGACCAAGGAAAGATCAGCCGCAGCAACAATGGCTTTACGTGCTTTCCGAGGCCCAGGGATGTCCAACCACCAACTTCTAAACTCCAGGTTGTTACTGAAAAAATCCTAAAGAAAAAACCTATGAACATTTCAATTGATCTAGGAATCGAACCTGACCTCGAGACCAACCGGGCAGTTAAAACACATATTCCAATATGTCTGTCTCTGGTACATTAATGTCACTACAAACATACGAGATAATACCTTACACTATGTTATTTTACGTCGCAAATAATGTGCAGTTCTGCTATAAAACCGCCTGTCAAGACACGACCGGTCATGTAGACAAAAGATAAGAGCCGATATGATGACACACAGACACACGGACAAAGGAAACTCCTATCAGTTCTGAGGAAAATCAGTTGATAATGTTATTTGTAGCACTCCACGAGTGAGCCCTTTGAGTGCCGGCTTACTGGTCACGTTGAGGACTGGAACGTCATGGAATAACATGGGTGTGAAGTCCCGGAAGGTTAAGTAGAGCTATATTTAGTATTAAGCATTAGTAACCCGTACGTGCTTCACACGGGTGCAATCTATTAATGGACGATTTATCGTGATTTCACAACTATATCTTCGACACACCTATTTTAATGTATTATACGGGTAAATCTTTTGGAATAAATTCTCTAAATTATGAAAAAAACAGCATCAGAATTCATTGTGTAGTTTAAAAGAACCAAAAAGCGACTTTGTTGTTTTTCACTATTTTATAGACATTGCTAAAGAACCGAGGAACTCTTCTTGCTAGAGTATGTTTTTACAGCTATAACCTAAGAGTCTTTAGTATATCAATTGAATGACACACTGAAGACTTAATAAGCGTATAAGCCAACTCAAATTGACTGTTTTTTTTTTATGAATAAGTAACAAAAATACTGATTTTATAGTTAATCAAAAATTATTCGAGTTTTCAGGTCTAAAATAAACTTTTTTGGTGTCTACTACCCAATTGTCAAGTGATTGAGTTCCTTCTGCAATGCACTCCGTCAAAATGTATGGAACAGCAGTTTTTCAGTACATTAAAGTCAACCTGTATAAAAAAAATAACCTTATTGCGATTGCATTAAGCTGAAATTACAGTAGGCCGTTGACTAATGATCATTGGTCCAGATAAATCTTTAGCTGTTTGCAGTAAACATGCTGGGCCAGCCTGAAGAAATATGTGAAAGGCTGAGAATAGCCTTACAGGCGCAGCTTTATGAATTATTTGCTGTGATATTATGAAATACGATATTTTACGATATTTATTACAGTACACGTGCGTCAGAACTTAAGATCGACAAGTGTTAAAATCAATCTAAACCATCATCTGTCTAGCCTCTTCCCAACTATGTTGGGGTCGGCTTCCAGTCTAACCGGATGCAACTGAATACCAGTATTTTACATGGAGCGACTGCCTATCTGACCTCCACAACCCAGTACAAATCAATCTAAACCAAATTATGTAAAGTCGCTTTTCACTTTTCAGCAATATAGTTTCAAATTTCTTAAGAATTCAAATTAAGAATATTTTTACATCTCATCCTGAAGTATAAAATCTCCTTCCAATGCTACCTAATCAGTATTTAGCCGTAGCTATAGGCGCATCGTATATATTTGGAGTTGTCATCTACGTCGTGTGTGTACTGTTGGCAGTTGGCAGGCACCTGGCTGTGACGTCACAAGCTAATTCCGGCGAGACGAGGTCGTGACCCGACGCCCTGCGCGCACGCACACACGCTAACCGTGCACTGCTACCCGAAAATACTTGACGGCTTACAGTGTCGTGTTTATCTTGGTGTCTTATTAAACATAGTTTTGAGTGGGCTGCTTTATTATGACAAAAAATACAATATATTCTGTTCTATGCGTGATATGATCATGAATTTATCAATCATTCATCATTGATCATTAATTTATTTATTTTTGTGATCCTGAATACTGGTACTCAGTTGCATCCGGTTAGACTGGAAGTCGACCCCAACATAGTTGGGAAAAGGCTAGGCAGATGATGATGATCATGAATTTCAGGAAGCTAAAGTACATTTTCAATAAAGAGTAGGCAATGTTTTCTTTGTGTAGAATATGAATGTTTGTATAATTTCTTTTGTTTACCTTAACTAACCCATATTTTTAATTGTGATAAGGCGTCAGATCTCCAATTTTATTTCACATAGGGCAGGTATGTTTTTGTTGGGAATTTCTGGGTAAGATCCAGTGGAGGACCAACGTCTCTACGTGCTTTCCGAGGCACATGCTACACCACCCGCTTTCAAACTCCAGGCCGTTACTGAAAAAATCCTAATGGAAAAACCCAATAACTCTTTTTGGCCGACCTGGGACTCGGACACAGGAACAACTGGGCAGTCATACTTATCCTGCCCTGCCCTACAACGGTAGCGAAGCAAGTCATAGTAAATGCATTGATGCGTTATAAATGACAGTTTGGCATCATGCATCCGCGTCGCGTTGGTAACGTTCAACAAAGTAACAAGCGCGGTTATCTGTCAGCACATTTAGTACTTATATAAGCGCGTTTGTCAGTGTGTGTGTCTGTAGTGATGAGCTACTAATTATCGGAGTAAACAATATAAAGAAAAACCAAGTATTTTTTTAACATAACATGGGTCTAATTCTGACAAAACGAACGAGCCTACATTAAATTTCTCCTATTATTCAAGTAATTTTAGTAGTTTTCAATATTTAACGCTTATCATGAGTATGAATCATAAGTATAGGAAATACTGTTATGTACTGTTATTACTAGAAAGTAATGTTAAACATTTTTACATACTGAATTAGTTTGAAAAATCGATATACAATTTAGCTCTATACACTATAAGTAAAGATATTTCCATCGAAATATCAGGAGTTTTGCTAGTTAAGTCAAACTTTGAACTAAGTATATTCTATGCTACGACTGTACTTATATTTTACCTTTTGATCACGACGATCCAAAATGCTAAAATTGTGTAAAACCTAATTTGCTATCATCATATCAAGGAATCCTAAACTAACCATTAAACCCTACCTAATAGTACACACTCCAGAATATAGACCACTTGATATTAAACAACAACTAAAACATAATAACATTTTTATTAGTTATTGTTTATAATCGCTTCTCATAACGGAACGCTGGCAGTCTTCCACGGCAGTTGGCGATATGTGCCTACTCCACGAATAGACGCGGTAAGGATGTGACCTGTCCGCCTTCGTTCCCGTTGCCCTACCGTGACGTACGCGTGTACCTTACTCAATATTATAGTGGTAGACAATATTAGAGTAGTACTCCACTTTTTGTCTCGATGATACGTTAGGTATAATCAAAAAACGTTCATATGGCACTGTTCGCGCCCAGTAGGTGGCCACGTTTATTGTTGCGTCAGAAGCGTAATTCAGCAGAACTGTTGTTCAAAAATCTTCCTCGGTAAATACAGGGTGAACTGTCAATTCATCGTGGGATGACAGCTAGCGTCAAGCTCAATTCACAGATGGAGATTTTGCAGAATAGATCCGGCTGATCGTTAAGTGAACAGGTTTTGTTTACCTGTTACATTTTCTCTCTTCAGACTCTTCAGACTCTTCAGCAAATGGATCATAGTCTAGTGCGTTATTCCCGTAGGTCTTTTTCAGTAGCAGCCCGGAATTAAGATCTATACCCTTCTAATATATGAGAAATCACATAACTGACGAAATGTCGGTGTGGTCGAGAATACAGGCGCAGTGATATTGTCAAAATGTCATGATATCAGAAGGATTGGAGGCGAAATACAGCATACATTGATCAGGCATGCTATAATGACGTAATCTGGCGACAACGGTATCTTAGACCGATAAACCTACGATTACGGTTAAAAAGGTACTATGCAGACGAATTGAGCGATATTGTTACTGTCACGGACGTCATCGCTTAGATAAGAAATAGTATAAGGATTGATTAAAATAAAGATCATTTTGAAATTAGGGTTTAATGATACATTGTAAGTCGATTAAGGTTGTTTTTATTATCCCTTAGTGTTGGGAAGTACAGCAATCTAGAATCTAAGTACGTTAGGACATAAGAAAACCTTATAGGTGATTTTGTAGGTATACTGTGAATAATTTAGGGTAAACAAGTCAGTAACTATTTTAGCATGATATTAGACTACTCAATTAAGGTAGAATCACAGGGTTTAGTTAAGTTTTTGTTGAAATTGTTTAATTCCTTTGTTTACTCAAGGTCAATATATATAACTACACATACACCTAAGTATATGTAGAGCAAACGTAGGGATAGGATTGGTGGAAAGATTTTTGTTTGTGAACCGCTCGCCACTACGTCCACCTACGGTCTGAGAGAATAAATTAAGCGCGGCTGAGAGCCGCAGCGTAGTCTCGCAGAAGCCCTCTGACAAGGTGTTACTCTGCCCGTCCGCGTAGCGAAAAGTGTTTTTAGTGTTTCTTAGTATTGCTAGATTGTCATTACCTTTTGCTTTGTTTTTCAAGTTTATATTAGTCTTTGTTAGTAGTTCAGTTTAAAGTCACTATTGTTAGCTAAATTAAATCAGATTAAATCCAGTGAGAAAAACCTATGTTTCATTTAAATACAGTCCACCTTGATAGCTGGTCCTTCGAGCCGGATCGTGAACAGTGAACAATAGTGAACAGTGAACAATAGTGAACTGGACTAGTGAACCTAACTGTGATACTAGGATCTGGGCAACGTCTAGACGTTAATTAGTGCCGCCGCCCGATCCTAATAACTAGACAGTGCCGAATAGAACAGTGTTGATCTGAATTAGAAGACAAGATCGAATCAAGCATGGTGGTCACCCGTAGCCAGTCAGACTTGGCCGAGATGGAGGAACAGAAACGTGTCCAGGAGCGAGAAGCCGCACGCCGCAGAGATGAAGAGCGGATTGAGAGAGAGCGACTTCGAAGAGTCTCCTTGGACCCGCCAGCCTCGCCTTATTCAAGGCCAACAGAAGTAAGTGTGGCTGGACCTTCTGGAACCCAGACAATGGCTACCACGCAACCACGAGTGAGATCGCCCACACGATCATTGAGGTCACACCGATCGACCACTAGCGTGACAACACGGCTGCGGCTAGCAGAATTAAACGCCGCAGAGAAGTTGGCCGTCATACAAAAGAAACAATTAGAGATGGACGCGGACATGAAAAGGAAGCAACTAGAGATGGACGCGGACATAATAAAGAAGCGACTGGCTGCCGAAGTGTCTGCTATCCAAGACGAGGAAAGCGACATGGAAGAACACCACCAAAAGGTGGACGAGTGGTTAAGAAGGAACCCGCTCGATTCACGGGGGGAGGAAGAGGCAGCAAGAGGCAACAGAGACGAACCACGGCAAATCAGATTTGAGACGCCTCGAGCGCGGTCACCGACGCCGACCAGAACCCGAAATAGTATCGAGCTATTGACCGCTAGTCTCGAGAAGATGGCTAGACCTAGGCCACGTCATATCGACTTGCCAACCTTCACTGGAGCCGCCAACGAGTGGTTGCCTTTTAAAGCGGCCTTTAGAGACTCGACACTTATGTACCAGATCACAGCCGCAGAGAACATACATAGGCTGAGGAGCTGCCTTAAGGGAGAGGCAAGAGACGCAGTTGCTGCGTTGTTGCACACAGCCACCGATCCAGAGGATGTGATGAAAACTTTGGAACAATGTTTCGGGCGACCCGAGGTAATTATTGACCGAGCCTTGGAAGATCTTAAGAAACTCCCGAAACCCGGTGCATCGGCAGCCGACCTCAACAGCTTCGCTGTGAAATTGCAGAATATTATTTGTGTGTTGAAAACTATAGATCGAAGAGGTTATCTATTTAATCCGCTGCTAACAAGGGAAGTGCTGGACAAACTGAGTCCCCATCTACGATCCCGTTGGTGCGACTACGCCTACGATAATGAAGGTACGACCGACCCTGAAATTGTTGTGATATCCCGATTCTTAATGAGGGAGGCAGACAGGGCCTTAAAATACACTTACGCCCCGTCTACATGTGCTACCGCAAGTCAAAAGAGGGAGACGCGACCCGTCGTAACTCAGAAGAAGAAGGCAACGGTATACACCACTGTCGACGGGACGAATGAAGAAAAGAAAGAAAAGTGTTTGTGCTGTGATGGTGATCACGAAGTACCTAAATGTGCAAAGTTCCTGAAGATGACTGTCGATGAAAGATGGGAATGGGCGCGCACTGCAAAGGTATGTTTCAAGTGTGTGACAAAGCGCCATCGACGCGAGCATTGCCGAGCCAAACGATGTGGCGAAGGAACGTGCAGCCGTCCGCATCATGCGTTGCTGCACAAGGAACGTGAGACAAAAGAGACGTCGCAAACTGAAAAACCAGATAAAGCGACCGACGCCGAGAACTTACAACCAAAAGAATCGGTGATGACCGTCTCCGCGCCAAGCAAAGCATCGCAGCGAGTATTATTTAAGATGTGTCCTGTGATAATAAAAGGGCCCGGCGGGCAAGTGTCGACGTTCGCCTTAATGGATGAAGGCTCAACAATATCGCTCATCGACGAAGAATTGACGCGCCGTATACAAGTGACTGGGCCGGTCTCCACTTTACGCATACAAGGCGTGAACTCACAACAACGCGAGGAATATAGCCAGGAGGTCAAGCTACAGATACGCGGCCAGAGCGGTGAATTTCAGGAATTGCGAGCACGAACAATGAAAGACCTACGGCTTCATGGTCAAACGGTGGACAAGTCGATGTTAAGTAACTATCCACATCTCCAGGACATACAAAGAGACGCGTTCTTTGAAGAAGCCACACCAAAGGTGTTGATAGGTGCCGATAATTGGCACCTAATAGTCACGCGTGAATTACGTATGGGCAAAAGGAGCGAGCCCGCAGCTTCGTACACTCAGCTAGGATGGGTGATCCATGGGACTGCACCGCGCGCAACGCTGAAGAAACAAGAGGGACAAGTTGTGCTTCATCTATTCGATGTATCTGCATCAAGGCAGACAGACGATGTACGTCGTATAGAAGAATTGATTAAATCACACTTCAGGATTGATGCCCTCGGAGTCTCTTTGGCAAAGAAGATCAAACCAGAAGATCAGAAAGCGATTGACACGGTTCAGGGCACCTTGAGAAAAGTCGGTGATCACTTCGAAGTCGGGTTACCATGGCGTGATGAAGATGCTACGATGCCCAACAACTACAACTGTGCCTTCAGAAGATTGAAGACAATTGAAAGGAAGATGGATTTATCGCCAAGCTTCGCAGCACAGTACAGCGCTCTGGTTAAAAACCTATTAGACAAAAGGTACGCCCAGGAGTGCAATGGAACAGAAGACAAAAGTAAGAGAGTATGGTACCTGCCGCACTTCCCGGTCGTCAATCCAAATAAGCCAGGGAAGATGCGGCTGGTGTTCGACGCCGCACACCGATATAGTGGAGTGTGCCTGAATGATTACCTACTGGAGGGACCTGATCTCTTGAAGTCACTGCCAGGGATCCTGTTCAGGTTTAGAGAGCGCCCAGTAGCCGTCACTGCAGACATACAGGAAATGTTTCTTCAGGTGAAGATAAGAGAGCAAGACCAAGCTGCGCAGATGTTCCTATGGCGAGGTGAGGAACGCACTAAGCCACCGAAGAAATACAAAATGACTTCAATGATCTTCGGAGCTTCGTGTTCACCCTTCATCGCACACTCAGTACGAGATGCAAATGCGAGATTGTACGCTCGAGAATACCCTAACGCCGTGCAAGCTATAACGTCAAGTCATTACATGGATGATTATGTAGACAGCTTTGCGACCGAAGGCGAAGCGATCAAGACATCGAGTGAAGTGATCAAGATTCACCAGAATGCGCATTTTAATTTGAGGGGATGGTGCTCGAATAAACACAATGTGCTGAAGAGCATTACACTGGAAAAGCAGGCACACGACACAGAAGTGAAACTCGGACAAAGAGAAGAGAACACAGACAAAACTCTGGGTTTACTGTGGCAAACAGGCTCAGACGAGTTAGGCTTTAACACGGGAATGAGTCGGTTGGCACCCGAAGTGAAGACTAGAGACAGAGTACCGACGAAGCGAGAAGCCCTTGGAGCTGTAATGGCAGTCTATGATCCTATGGGCCTCATCAGTCACTTCACAGTTGCCGGAAAAGTCTTGCTCCAGAACCTGTGGAGGCAAGACATAGGATGGGACGAAGCAATCCCAGAGCAAGACGCGCAGAATTTCGAAGAGTGGATGCAAAGTTTGAATGAAGTAACGAAGCTACGCATACCCAGGTGGTACGGCAAGGGCTCGGACGACCTTATGGACCTGCACGTATTCTGCGACGCCAGTGAGCAAGCTTACGCAGCGACAGCCTATTGGAGGATCCAGAAGTCAGACGGAAGAGTAGACGTGAGGCTGGTCGCTGCAAAGGCACGCGTGGCCCCTTTGAAGCCTGTAACTGTCCCGCGACTGGAGTTGCAAGCGGCAGTGATCGGCGCACGACTCGCGGAAACAATATTAAGGGAGCACCGAGATAAGCCTAGAAATGTGACTTATTGGTCAGACTCTCAAACCGTTTTACGATGGATAGAAAAGGACGCGTTAAAGTACACACCGTTTGTGGCGCATCGCCTGGGAGAGATTGCGGAGCTAACTAACGCCAGCCAGTGGAGATGGGTACCTACCGAGCATAACGTGGCAGACGACGCCACACGCCCTAAATATACCACACACATGAAGCCAGACGACAGATGGTTCACCGGCCCCGCATTTTTGTACGACAACGAGGAGTCCTGGCCGAAGGAAAAAGTCAAAGATGACATCGCCAACGACGAAGTAACCTATGTGGCAGTTAAAGATGAAAGAGAATGTCCATCTCACCTGCCCGACATAAGAAGGTTCTCTTCATACGAAAAGCTACTACGAGCAACCGCTGTGCCCTTCCTGTTCAAGGAAAAATGCAAGGACAGGACCAGCCAGATGACCGTCGACCTTATAGAGAAGGCCGAGAAACTATGGCTAAAACAAGCACAGCTCGAAGACTACGCCGAAGAGATACAGCTACTCCAGAAGGGGAAGCCGGTACCCAAGTCCAGCAGTCTATATAAGCTGGACCCTTATCTAGAAGATCAAATCCTTAAAGTCAGAGGAAGGATCGGACATGCAGCTGTAACGGAGACGAAGAAGACGCCAGTGATCCTGCACGGCAAACATCCGTTCACGCGGCTACTGGTAGAGGAAGCACATCGCAGAGCCGGTCACGCTAACAATGAACGCGTGATTAATGAGTTGCGGCAACGATATTGGGTGGTCAACTTACGCCCCACGGTACGAGCGATCGCTCAACGATGCCAGCTCTGCCGCGTCAGGAAGGCCACACCGGTGAAACCGACTCCAGGGGATCTACCCCTAGAACGCTTAATAGAGACGCAGCGACCCTTTACACACTGCGGAACCGATTATTTCGGACCGATGACTGTAGTAATCGGAAGAAGACATGAAAAACGATGGGGAGCCTTGTTTACCTGTCTAACCACGAGGGCAGTTCATCTAGAATTGGTGTCGAGTTTATCTACCGACTCGGCTCTAATGGCGATACGACGGATGGCTGCGCGAAGGGGTTGGCCCAGTGTCATGTATTCAGACAATGGCACCAACTTCAGGGGAGCGGACGCCGAGCTACGCATGGCTTACAAGGAATGGGCCAAAGACTTCGCTCACTTTGGGCTAGAGCACCGAATGAGGTGGAAATTCATCCCACCAGGGGCGCCGCATATGGGGGGAGCGTGGGAACGCCTAGTACGCTCCGTAAAGACAGCACTGGGGGCGACCCTGCATCTCAGAGCACTGAAGGAAGAAGTGTTGCTGACGCTGTTGACAGAGGCCGAGCACTCAATTAACTCCCGGCCTCTGACCCATGTCTCTGTGGATCCCAAGGATCCGGAGGCAATCACACCTAATCATTTTCTTATTGGAACCTCCTCAGGTCTTCCCTGTACCGGGCCTTGTGAGGAGGCCAGCCGCAAACACTGGAGGGCTGCCCAAGCGCTCGCCGACCATTTCTGGCGGCGCTGGGTGGACGAGTACCTGCCGACGCTGGTGCCCAGGGGGGCATCCGACGATCAACGACGGCCCCTTCGAGTCGGCGACCTGGTCATCATCATCGACCCCACACTGCCACGAGGAACGTGGCCCCGAGGCGTCGTGGAAACCACATACGTCGGTCCAGACGGCAAGGTGCGGTCGGCGGACATCAGAACTCCGGCGGGCGTCCTACGGCGCCCAGTCACGAAGCTCGCCGTCCTCTGCGTGGAGGATAAGGCTACGGTAGCCCTGCGCCGGGGGGAGGATGTCACGGACGTCATCGCTTAGATAAGAAATAGTATAAGGATTGATTAAAATAAAGATCATTTTGAAATTAGGGTTTAATGATACATTGTAAGTCGATTAAGGTTGTTTTTATTATCCCTTAGTGTTGGGAAGTACAGCAATCTAGAATCTAAGTACGTTAGGACATAAGAAAACCTTATAGGTGATTTTGTAGGTATACTGTGAATAATTTAGGGTAAACAAGTCAGTAACTATTTTAGCATGATATTAGACTACTCAATTAAGGTAGAATCACAGGGTTTAGTTAAGTTTTTGTTGAAATTGTTTAATTCCTTTGTTTACTCAAGGTCAATATATATAACTACACATACACCTAAGTATATGTAGAGCAAACGTAGGGATAGGATTGGTGGAAAGATTTTTGTTTGTGAACCGCTCGCCACTACGTCCACCTACGGTCTGAGAGAATAAATTAAGCGCGGCTGAGAGCCGCAGCGTAGTCTCGCAGAAGCCCTCTGACAAGGTGTTACTCTGCCCGTCCGCGTAGCGAAAAGTGTTTTTAGTGTTTCTTAGTATTGCTAGATTGTCATTACCTTTTGCTTTGTTTTTCAAGTTTATATTAGTCTTTGTTAGTAGTTCAGTTTAAAGTCACTATTGTTAGCTAAATTAAATCAGATTAAATCCAGTGAGAAAAACCTATGTTTCATTTAAATACAGTCCACCTTGATAGTTACTATATAATCATCATACTAATAAAACCAACTGTTCTACGTGAAACAGAACAAACAAACACATTACAAACCACACAATAGCTATGTCATAATCAACTGACGAAATAAAACCAAAAATTGAACAGGTAACGTAACCAAGAACAATGTGGGCGCTTAAAGGAAACACAATAGGGCACCTGACCAAGTGACCAATATGTTTGTGTAACCCATTTGAAACCGGTGTTAATTCGTAATTAGCACCATTACTGCATCAAATCCCGGCAAGCGTCCACTTGAATTATGAAAATCCTCAAAGATATCATACTGGTAAGTTGTGTTCTTTTCTTGTTTTTAATTGTGGAATGGTAATCAATCAATTTGATAGTCTTTTGTTTCATTGATGTTTTTTTTTATTCTGGCTTTTTGTGTCATTCCAGTCTGATATCATAATTTATTACCAGTGAGCTTTATAATAAATAAAATTATAATAAAATCAGTTGTTTCACTGCACTTTAATATTGTAAAACATTTTTGTTATAACGAGTTACTTATTATTATTTATTATTTTAGTTTTTATTTTTTTATTTTTGTTATTTATGTACAAGTGTAGTTAGCTATACGCGCCGCGCGCCGGCGCATATCTCCCTTGCGAATACAACAATTTTAGATTTGACTGTCTTTGACTTTTAGTACACCCACATTTCGCCAGTTATGTTTTTAGTCCCATGTAATAAGGGGCGAGCCTATTGCCATCAACCGGGCACAAATCCAGACTCCGAGGCTGCTACTGAGAAATTCCTGATGGAAAAACCCAATAACACTTTGCCCAACTTGGGAATTAAACCCAAGACCTCATGCTCAGCAGTCGCGCTTTGCGACCACTAGACCAACGAAAACCTGAAACCTTTAATATTTCCTAAAAAAGAACGACAGCTCTATAACAAAACAAAAGATCGCAATGATAGTAAGAACATATAACTTTCTAAGTGTCTTTTCACATTTTAAAGTCGTTTCTAAGAATGAAAACCTGTATCAACAACCAATTGAAGTATCTATAGACATTATGTAAGTAAGTACCCATTAATTCCCATTATTTTATCATTTATATTACAGATTCTGCTGTTTCAACTTATCTACCAGCTCCAAAATGCTCACTCAAGTTTCGAAGATTCCATATCCGAGGCGAACGAATCGATGGAGATGAACGAATCCGCCCCTTCATCAGAGGAGCTGAAATACTCCCACAAACATCATCACGTGCACAAACCCGGACACCGGCACAAGGTGGGACGCAGCCACAGCCACGACTGCGACCATGAACATGATCACGACCACGATCATGAACACGACCATGATCACGGGCACGTCAGGCCCAAGAGCAACGAATACATTGACGACTGCGATTGCGCCTGTAATAAATGCGAGACACCTTCGGACTGCTGCAAAAGTGCGTGTCAAACCTGTCCAGGCAACAACCCTTACCAGCAGTCCAGCGTCGTGTTCGTCCCCTACCCGTACCCCATGATGCTGCCCAACCCAGTCGTGAAGGCTGTCCAGAACCATCACAGCGAGGTGATGCGTGCGCGCGACACGACGCAAGAACCCCCCTCTACGACCACGACCACGTCTTCCACTACGACCACGACCACCACGACCACGACCACAACAACCACAACCACTACAACCACAGAAAATCCAACCGATCTCATTAACTCACAAAATAATAACAAAATTTTAGAGTCAGTGCTCAAAAGCGTGGTGGATGACTACACTAATATAATAGCGAAGACGCCTAACAAAATGAATAACGAGGACAGTAACTACTTGCTGTCCTCAATGCGAAGGACCCAGCCGGCGTGGTTACCCAAGTACGGCATTGTCCCTATCGCTGACAAAATCGCTGAGAAACTACTGTCAAAGATATCGAGGTCCCGGATGCCAATGCGCAGTCAAAAGAGAGTTCCTATGTACGATAAGACGTATCTAAGAACTCTCTCTAAAAAGTTTTAAGTTAAATTCAAGAGTCTTCAGAGCGCTTGAGACGTCCGTTTTTTTCACCGGACAACGATTACAACGAACCGTTTCTTTCGCCGGATTCGCGGTGGTGTATGGCTTATAATGAAAATGTGTACATGCACCGGACATTTGTCCGGCGAAAAATTGTACGCCGGGCGAAAAAAACGGTCCGTTGTCCGGTGAAAAAAACGGACGTCTACAAGCGCTTAGTCCATATTTTTCAATAACTTTAATTTGTAATCTTTGATCAAATATTCCAACTAAACAAAAATGTTATAGGTATCCTACCAAGTACGTATATTTGATCGAAGTTTGAAATAAGTCGTTGTTATGTGAAAATATTTATTGAAAGTAGAGCAACATATACATACTAACGTTTGCTCGCGACTCCCGCTTTTAGGGATAACAAAGCTTTCTATTAGCAAATTTTCACCATCGCACCAGTAAGTAGTTTCGGAGATTAGCGAGTTCAAACAAACAAACATTGTCTTCAGCTTTATAATATAAGTATAGATTATAGTAAGTTTGTACAATTAATAGCCATATAGTCCAAGATCCCAGAGTCGCCAAATTTACGTCATAAGGTAGAAAATAATGTTGGCTTATAACAATATTCTGTATAATAAATATAAAAACCAACAATGAACGGAAATGAGAAAGGTAACTTTTGTGCCTGATACGTGAAAAATAGCCATGCATTGAAACTAGCATGACCACCGATGCCACAAGAAACGTGGCCATAATATTAGGAGCTATGACGTGAGTGTGACAACTCTGAATCTTAGTCCAGTAGGTAGGCACTCAGTTTTATACGTACAATATATTTTTGCAGTTCATAAAAATATAATAAAATTGAAAAAAGAATAACCGTAATTTTACTTTTTATTGAATCACCTGCACAAACTATTTTCTGTAGTTTTTTATAACAATCTTGGTAAATAAGCTACCTACATATAATGCAAAGAAAACAAATAATTTTACATGAAACAAAATAACCTAATTAATGTAAAACAGATCTTATTTATCTTGATTTCTTAATGTTACAGTAAATAAAGTAGTTAATTAACTATACATATACTATGCATTTGGTAAGTACCAACGTTAAACAATACTTAATTATGGGTTAAATACACCCTACATTTTAATAACACCCTATATTTTTCAGGTGTACAATATCCTACCAATATATTATCTTCTGCTAGAAGTTGGCACTTCCAAGAGAAACTTACACCTCCCGTCACACGGCGGCCACTTCCACCATTCCGACGTGGCAATGCACCACGACGACAACTATCAGCCTTCCGAGAGCAGCTACAGTAGCGAAGAAATAGTGATGCGCCCGCGCCGGAGCAAATACCACCGGAGCTATCGAAGCAAGGAATATTCCGATTCAGAATATAACTATAAATGCAAGTGCAGCTGCACCAAGTGTCAGAAACGGAAACCAAAGCCAAAGGCCTGCTGCAGAGAGTTCTGTGCATCATCATGTAACGTACAGAATAACATCCTAGTGGTACCCTATCCAGTACCGTTTATGGTCTATAACCAATCCGCGCCGGAGCTGACGCACGCGCCGTCGGCAACGGTGTACGCGCCGCGGGTTACGGAGACCATGCCGCCGGAAACACAGACCGAGCCGCCAGAAACGCAGACCGAGCCGCCACAAACGACACCTCCGCCTAGGAAAACACTCGCAATGACTTTTTCCACGTCTGTTTACTTTGATAAGAATACTTTCAAACGTTTCCGAATTTTAAACGAAAATAATCTAAGAAGGAATATGGGAAACAACGGATTACGCGCACCTAAGTTCGGTAGACTACCTGGACTACCAAGATACGGAATTGTCCCGATACCTGAGAACTTAGCCCTTAGTCTGATGCAACAATTAAAGAGAGATCAAATCAATGATCAATTCAGGAACAGGCTCTCTTTTGATAAGAATCCTGTGGATTACGGCGGACTAAATATTGTATAATTAATTTTACCTAAACAGTTTTGTACATTCGTTATTATTTTAATTGTGACTTTTTGTTTTTGTCGAAAAATTAAGCATTATATTTTTAATTATAGGAAAAATAATTTAATAAAGACAAAAGATTCTAAAAGGAACCGCTTATAATTATAACGTACCTATTTGTCTTCATGTATTTTTTATTGTTTTAATACTTAGTACCTTCCTACTCTTCGATTGTTTACTTACCTACCTACACCTGAAAATATGTTTTAAAGAAAATCGTGAAGCAAGAAAGTGCAAAACAACAAAAGTAACAGGCCGTTTTTATGATTAGAAATATGGATGAAAAATAAAATATTTTTTTACATTTTAATGGATTAAGTAGGAAACTACTTAGCTTATTTTTTAAAGATTTTGTAAGTTTACTGAAATGACCAAGTAAAGTTTTAACGGAGCGCCTACCTGTCTTGTTATGATATTAATACCAAAGAAGGTAGACAAATACTTACTTTCCGTTTACTGAGAAAATTGATAAAATTGTAATAGCTACGCACTTCAAATACACTTTTCAGTATCGATCCACAAACTAACAAACACACGAAACATTTTAAACTTTCATATCACAACACACATGATTCTGAAAAACAATCGCTTTTCACCGTAATCCTTTGTATTTTCACACCACTCCGATATCGATCAGTGATGTATTTAATTAATTATCAATTTTACTATTGTTTAGACAATAGGGCCCGACACGATCAGCGTGGTTTGACCTTTCAGAAGTCAGCGAGACTGCGCCAGAGTCGCGCGGGGTCACCAACGATTTATTTTTAGAGTTTAAAGTTCAAAATACGACTGTTTGAAGACGCGATGACCGACCGCGCGAGCTTCCGTAGATTGCTTTACTTATTGGAAATAGATTAAATATTAATGTCAATAGGGTTTCAGTATTTCTTAGCTTTTGTGATAGATTCTTAGAAAATGATAGGTGAAAAAAAAAAAGTGTTAAAGGAAATATTCAAAGCTTTTAAGAAAACTATTGGGAAGAATGTTCGTCAATGTTTTACTTTCAGCAGTTTACCAGAGTGAACTGAAAAAGGATAAGTAATTTTCAGTCTTCAGAGCTATGTAGATTTTAAAATTTACCTGGTTTTAAAATTAATAAACTTCAATTAAAATAATCCCGCATCCACGGTGCACCTTTAAACTCCATCCCACAAAAATCGAATTCGATCACTTATTATGATTCTGGAAAAATCTATCAAAATATAGATACATACAAAAGTCCCGCCAAAAATTTTTACGTCACGCCAAAGGGAATTTGCCATCATTGAATGCGCGTGCGCAAAAGTCGGTAACGGCGACAGGTCAACGGTGGGCTATTTTCGCGACAACCATCCGGGGCGCCACCGTATTTAAAAAGCAATATTGCTTGATCAAAACCAAACGAATTGGGTCACTTTCATAAAACTTGTAGTGAGTGGCGTATTTCGTAGAAAGTGATGTCAGATGAAATACGAGGCATGTTCTAATTTCAAAATGTCTTCATTTTAGGGAACTCATACAAAAGTAGCCAGTAATGCTTTCTTCAAAATCTCGTACGAAATTAAAAAATTCTAATTTTGAAATTACTTTATTTGATGGGAAACTGACTAACCATCACAAGCTTAGATATTAGTTTCCTTTTCACACAATTAGATACTTTCATGAAGACATTTTACTTATTTATATTAGCGTTTTTTTCCTTGAGGTAACAGGGGATATTCCAGACACCATGGTCTTTGCAAAACGTTGTTTAGTCATATTTTTGCCAGTAAGTACCTAAATAAACTCTATAAAGATTTGTAGATTGGATAAAAGCACTATTATCTAGTGTTATGAATCAGTTTTCCGTTAAGTAAACAAACGATATAAATAAACCAAAATCTCGTATTGGAAAATAAGAATTTTTGAGTTACCGTAGGATCATTTTGTTGTCGGTATGGAAAGTCAAAATCAGAGGATGCCTACAAACCGGTAATTTGCCACTTTTCTTGTCGACAACATAAAGGTCCTACATTCTATAAACTTTGGCAACATTGTCTGTAACAAAAACTTAACTACCCTCATTTAAATATTGACTGTCAATACTATTATTGCAATTAATTTAAACTTTTCTTTGTTCATTTGGTTTGACTAAAAATATACCTTCAGCGAAAACTAAGCTGCAGCTAAAGGACTAAAATACCGACTACGTAGAGAAACGATAACGCCTGTTAATAGTTTATAGCAATACCTTGAGTAGCCAATCGTAGCTCGCTATTATATTACAGAAAGACATCTATCAATGACTTTGTATCAAAACGCTCTACGTTTTACGCTTTATGCCATAGGCACATTAAGTAGATTTAATACTGTAAGTGAGGTAGATCTAGATGTTTATTTAAAGAACAAATAGTTTATTCTCACTCAATGCCTATCACGAGCGTACTAACGTATACGATTAAATAGAGAAGTGGTTTAACTTTATTCGAAAATAAAATTTATTTCACTCGTTGCTATGAAAAAAAATAAATAAATAAAAACAAAACGGGTATTTTCAATATTAAAACCGATCGATTTGATGTTACGTATACTCAGTACGCTCTTGCTAGGCTCTCTGGACTTCCACCAACTTTACAGTTTCATTCAATTCAATTGGTTCAATTCTGTGGAATAAAGTTTTTTCTTTATACAACGTGCTTCTAATTACTTCAAATAACTTTTCGTCTGCATTTATAACCTTCAAAGGAGAGCATCTACTCGCTGCTGTCGCGATGTTCGGCCCTAAAATGCAATATGGGGCAACCCAATAAGCAATATCGTTTCAGCTTTCTTCAATTTATGTAAAGCACCTAAGCATTAGGAGGTTTAGAAGGAAAAAATAAAAGAAAATATAATCTTAAAAACAATAATTGTATTACCTATTCATAAGAAGTACACAGCCGTTTTTAAATATATGAACTCTTCATATTAATATAATCACTTATCGCAAATAATTAAATAAATAACTGCCAACAATATTTATAACGATTAAATTTTACCAATCACAAGATCGAAACGTACAAAATAATATTGTCTAAAATAAGGGAAAGTGGTACCGTAGAGGGTTTTAAAAAACTTGCAAGTAGTCTTAACTGATAGGTCAAAAAAGTGGAAAAATATAATTGGGTGGGTAGTTGAAGCCATTAATCATTAATTTCAAGACATACCTAACTTAGCTAAAGAAACACTTAAAAACCCCATTAATTTTCAATTAGGTAATTGTAAAATTTGATTTTTAATTTCTTTCAAATTAATTAATACTTTGTAAATTGAGTCGGCATAAAAATGCCGTCAAAGTTGTCTTTTGCCATACAAAATATATAGCGTTTTGACAGGTCATAAAAAGTACGTCAATTGGTGGTACGTCAGTGGTGTCATCTACCCTATTGTAGTAATACAATTATCATGAGCCTCAGCGGTACCCCTCTAGCTTATTTAATTTACTATAAACTAATATTTTATCTAACCACTCTGTTGATATAACTTGGCACTTCGAGCCGTTGACGTCACTCAAATAATACAGGACTACAGGACGAACGATGAAACTAATGGGTCGCTTTACACAAAAGTGCGTCTGCGCATTCAGTTCGGCATTTTCATTCGTACAACGTTATCAAAGGCTGTACCGCTACCGCGAAGTGTTTAGCGGCCCTTAGACTTTTGAATCCTCTTACGCTGATGTCGGATTCAGTCGCGCCCTTTCTGTTACTGACCATCCACCACTTTGAATGCGACTGTACCATAGAACGGTCGCCATCCCGGTACTGTATTTTACTTCTCGCAGCCTACTACGTAAGAGAAATTCAAGCCTCAAGGACAAGTCATATCAAAAGAGTAGTACAATACATTTAACCTACTTTCAACTAAATTAAAACTAAGTTTTCACGTCATTATCACTAACTTAAACAACGGAACTAGGTCCCGTTTAAAATCAAAACTATTCATTCATTGTACTCAAAGTACCATCACAAAAACATACAACAATTTATAAAATTAAATGCACAATCAAAATACGCCTTAAATACTAATATGTGCGACGATTATTAAGGCACAAATTGGCAATCATTATCACAATTTAAAACAAAAGATTCAGTTGATAACCATCGTAAATCCGAACATTTCCGAATGATTCCGAAAGTGGATTAAATAAACTACTTAAAGAAAGTAGTGATGTTTACTTTCGTTCGATTCACTACAATTTCATTCGACTAGTTAACACTTACAATTTCTTAATACATTTAACATATTAGGCTATCGCTTACTATATCCATAGTACTGTTTTACAACATTTGTTAATAATTGAGAATGCCCATCTGAGCTCTATGTCAACGTACTACGGTACGTTTTTCAGCGCACGAGCAATTTTTTCTATAAGTCATGTAGATTCATTTCGTCTGGATAGTGAGGGAAGTGATGAGCTCCTGGAAGTCGGTGACGTACCATAAAGCTCGCTTTTTGACCTCTTCACGAATTACATTGCCTCCGAAACCTGCAAAGAAGAAAACACAACGTTAGGTATAATAAAATAAAGTTCTATTTTGCGAGACGAGCTCAACGATCGATCAAGAAAATGTCCTCTTAAAAAAGCGGCTTTAGCTCACAGTTTATTACATAACATCACGCCTGTAATCCCCGAAGGGTTAGGCAGAGGTGCGCCCATTAGTACACCCACATTTCGCCAGTTATGTTTAAGTCTCATGTAATAGGGGGCGAGCATTTTGCCATCAACGGGGCACAAATCCATACAACATCCGGGCATCAATTTTTAAAACGACAAAAAGTCAAGTATTTTACTTAATGTCTCAAAATTAAATATCGTTTGCAAATCCGGTGTTAATAGGATCATATTAAATTAAAAAGTCTAAAAGGCCTGCTCATTGGAGAGGCATGGAATGGAAGTATTCTCATCTCAAGATACTGACCAATAAAGCCATCAGCAGGCGGGCTCGCCTCAGCGTCAGTGGCACCATCGCCGATCATGAACAGCCTCTGGTAACCATGCTGTTCCTTCAGCCGTCTGACCACCAAACCCTTGCCGCCTGACCTTGAGGTGGGCTCGTTTTCATCGAAACCAGCGTATTCACCTGGAACAAAAGAGAAAATTGGTTAAGATATGTTTAACAGTATTCGACATCTATTCTAGTACATATTATAACAAGGTTAAGGTCGTTTGTTTTTCTGTATGTAAGAAGAGTGCCATATAGTATTGCCGAATGTCATACGCAATGTTTTATGGTATTTATTTGACGTCCGCGAGGACGAATTCGCAGCCAGAAGCTATAGTAACATATAAATAAGTTCGTAAAGATGTTTCTTACTTTACTTAATCACGTATCAAAGGATGAAAACACACAGTGAAACTGTAGGCAATAGTTATCTTAAAATTAAATTTGTCTATAACATTCTATCCTAACATAAAACAAACCTAGAAGAACTTACTGCAAAATAGTCGAATGATCCTACGACTCCCATTTCAAGCGTTGTTTTCATTGCAGTACATAAGTGTGACGTCAATAGTGACCCCTTTTATGATATTGTTATCATTGTAATGTAGTACCACCATTTCTTTTGATAAAGTGGACCACGGTCACTGACATGTATACTTAAGTAAGGAGAAAAATCTTCAGCATTGGCCCTCTTAAAGATTTCTGTTAACTTAAATTATTATTATTATTATTTTTAATCTGTCTTCGTAAACAAACAAGTAATTGTTGCATTTAATTATTAAATTCAACCTTATTTGAAACTAAATAAAGACTATTTTAATAGTAAGTTCTTTGAACCCCTCTCTGTCTGGCTATAAGAAAAAATATTGTGCAAATATCTCAAGGTAATTACACCTATTAGTCATTGCAAAAAATGATAAATAATTGTTATCCAACACTAGATAAACTGATAAATAGATATTATCGGTCATCTATAAAGTGTGTTCTTGAGTTGAAATTGAAACAAACAAAACGATTAAAGCTAATCCTATAAAAACACGTGTTTTTATTGTTTAAATTGCGCATTTTAATCTTGGAAAAACAAGCTAGTTGTATGAAGTACATCTGTGGTTATCTTTGTCTCAAGCCCAAAGCCCTTTAAACAAATAAAAAAATAATAATAATCTTTGTCTCAAGCCACAAAGCCCTTTAAACAAATAAAAAAAAAATAATAATCTTTGTCTCAAGCGACAAAGCCCTTTAAACAAATAAAAAAAAATCTTTGTCTACGATTTCACATTAGTAATTTTGTTAAAAAAATACTAATATTTTAGGCATATAAATTGTAATTTCTTGTATACTAGATTAAATTAAAATAACTGAACACCAAACCGCCATACAAAAATCTATATATTCGTATAATATAAAACTCAATTGCCGTGCTTTAAACTCTCAAAGCTCAAAAATCGTCCTACCGATTTATTTATTTTTATTGTTCTAATTGTTTGCCTCAATTTATACTTCGGAAATATTCGTGATAAGGGAATTATTTTTTTCGGAAAAACCCAAAGAAACAGCCGCAACACTAAGGTCCACGTGAACGAAGCCGAGGAAACAGCTATTAATTATTAACAACGACCGACGTAATTACATAAAAAACAGCGCACAACGAAAACAAACCATTTATTTTCGTATCAATCCACGCAGATACGTAAAGTGGACTATCTTTAATACAAAAACATAATGTCATCAGTGCCCTAGTTGCCATACCCACGGAACGCAAGACAGCGCGCGCGCCCGTCATAAACGCACGCAGTTGACGCGTGCGCAAGATATCAACACAGAGTAGGAAAGATCAGAAGGCTCACGTTTACGTCTTGGACTGATAAAAGTGATAAAACGCAATTAATTAATGCGTTTTTCTTGTTATTTACTGATAACCTTGTTACCCCGACTATTGTAAGAAATTGAACTTCTGTAACAATTTATGATCTGATAAAAACAATTGACGCATGACTCATATCGATACTGGAAATATGAAATAACGTAAGGGACATTTGGGCGAAAATCTAATTTCGACCAAATGTCAGGGACATTAGGTCGAAAATGAGATTTTCGCAAAATGTCCCTTACGTTTACCTTTTATTTTTATATCCATATTTTGTGTGTATTGCGTCTTCGCGAAATCTCATACCAAATATTTCGGTTAGGTATGTATATCAAGCTGATAAACAAATATGGTAAGAGACAAATTTTAAAAGAAATGCCTACAAGTCATTGGACCTGTTTTCTTGGACGATGCAGTTATTATCATATCACAAACAAAACTAAACTTTATGACAATACAAATACATGTCATTTTATAGTCAGCCAGTAAAACTGAATATACATTATCTATACTGGGGATGGCGCGGTGACATTATTGACTCCTGCCTCCGGACCGAGGCCGGGAAATATTACATCAGAAAATATTATTGTTTATCATTATAATAAATATCATCCTGTCACGAGAACGCCGCGAGGGGTCTGACCACAAACAACACAACTATCAAAACTATTTTGATAAGCCCTTTTCCTTTTACTCCATAGATTTTCCAAGAATTTTTTTATTAAGTTTTCCTTGTGCATGAAATATTCTGTCAAGGAAAAATCAAAGCATCAAGAAAATCTTATTGGAAAAACCTTTATGCATTTTCCTGCATTCCAAATTAGGTCAATTATCACAAGGAAAATGTGCTCATAAAACTTCCTCTATGAAGGTAGTTCGTTAGCCTGCCAACTATTTTATATATCTGAAGATAAGAAAGTAAAGTAGGTACCCCCTGTATCGGAAGGTTAATATCATCGGATTATCTTTAATTTGTTTATACTATTTTTGAGAATAGGAAAATTTCCATGACCTTATCAATATTTACCGCATTGTTCTTACGACAGTTATATGATTGTGATAACGAGTTGCTACACAAAGATAGGCGAATTTTTACACTTACGCAATAGAGTTTTTTAATTCATAAATTCAGTTCAATAGAACCACTATTCTGTTTAATAATAATAATTTAATACACAAGGGAAGTGTCTACTATAATTAAGGCCATTGAATTTTCGAAAACAAAAAATCTGCCAATTTTATCTAAGTAGAGCATTCGCCAGATAATACTAACTAACATAGTACTCACAACTGCTTTGAAAAATCAACAACAATTCTAAAGTTGTTGAATAAAAAAACCATCACAATAATAGTACTCACCTATTTATCTATCATAGTACTTATCTATTTAATGACTGATATTGCGCAATGAATGAGTAATCTTTTTTAAGAATGACTAAAATATTTAAGTTTATTCAGTTAGCTAGTCTTTTATTTACTTGTTCTCGCTTCCTTTACAACAAGACGTGCATCACAGTGCAGTACGAGAAATCAATACCATAAGAGGTAGGTAAGAGAGAGGTAAGTTGTGTTACCGGTTTGCACGTGACGACACTGCCATATTAGTGCATCAAAAATATGCCACAAGAATGTTTGTCCTTATGCCTCTGTTTTGTAAAAGCCACAGCTATGTGGTAAGTGAACTAAGTGGCTAACTATGTGGTAAGTGAAGTACATACACAGATAAAATACATAAATATCCCTTCTTGTATCGGTCATGTAGGTAAAGAAAATTAACTGTTGCTGATGTTTTTAGCAAGCAAAAGTCATACATTTTTAATTTAAGATGTGACCTCTAAGTCTAAGCAAACATTAAAATTACAGCCTCTAATATGATGTTGTAGGTAGTTAACAAGAAAATTTAAATGATCATGGCCCCAATGATTTTGAGTGTACTGATAGGCAAACTTTTATTGCGAATCATTGTGAGTGCACAGATGGTCAATTGAGTGATTGAGCCAATTCACCACTTGATAGCTGATTGGTCAATTTGAAATGCGAACGTTCTCGATAGTGTCAATTCGAAATAAACATTTGTAACAAGCTTCTATAATTAAAAAATTAAAAAACACGACTGCAAAAATTTGTACTTTGTTTACTCGTCAGTATTTTTTACGACGTTTTTTATGTACAGTGTTATATATTTTTTAAATCTACTTGTCAAATTCTAGACGATAAACATAGACACGACCACATTCATTAAAAAAAAATTGAGGCTGGTATTAATTTACTTTTTAAAGTGACCACACCGGTTTCTTTTTATTTTTAACTAGCCTATGTTACTCGGAACGATGCAAGGATTGTAACGATACCCCATACATCTAAATCGGTTCAGGCGTTTAAAAGTTATGGTGGAATAAAGAAACTCACATACATACATACATTAACCCTGAACACATAACACTCCTTTTTTTGGGGCAGTCGTGTAAAAACAAAATATAACAGTAATGAATTTTATAGGTTAGTAACATTTTTAATCACATTGATATCTATTAAAATCTTTGTGTGATAAAATTAATTGCTTCAAATCACTTAATGACAGTGTCGTTAATACTGTTACTAAGCTAATAAGTATTTATTGATATCAGTTGGCAAATAAAACCTTATCAGGCCCCCTGCTGGGTATAACAGTTGCATGTTTCGTAAACAACACACTTTATCACCAATTATTATTAGTCAAAAGGAATCAAATCGATTTTAAGACAAAATTGTATACTAAAAGAACCTTTTTATCGAAAATATAAAAAATAGCAAGCACAGCAACACAAGCCTGCAAACAAAAACGCAAAAATAAACCATATTTTGATACCAATAAGGTCTTTTTTGGCACTCTCATTCACATTTCTCAAGGATCCGCTGTCCTAAATACCTTAAACCGAAATCCTTACTTCGATGTCAACAAGTTTTAAAGTAAAAGCTGCCCATGTTTACTGC
This sequence comes from Hoplodrina blanda, assembly GCA_949316365.1. NCBI lineage: Eukaryota > Metazoa > Arthropoda > Insecta > Lepidoptera > Noctuidae > Hoplodrina > Hoplodrina blanda. The sequence goes on from OX438592.1 coordinate 11,912,822, forward strand.
TCATACTTGTGAACGTTCTTGAAACAATTGTTTAAAACAAATGGCGGTCTGATAGTGGTTGAATGACCCAGTTCCCTTCAGGGGCGAGCGTACTGACCATGTGTTTACTAGCGTGATTTTGCAGAAGAACTTTTATTCTTACATGGCATAAAACGCAAAGTGTGTTTTTAAAACAATTGGGTAGAAAAGTTATTATTAAGTACCCTAAGTTTGGTTACCCTAATGAGGGTAATATTAAAACATAACGGCTCTGTCTGTGGCACGAAAACAAATGAAAGCGTTTCGTGACGAACTCGCTACTTTCATATTAAAAACAAGTCTACATAAAACAGTTGCGCAATGTCATTCGTTCATCGTTCGGGTGGTCCAATTCATAATTTTCTTCAAAGTCAAATGATCGGATCTATAGGTACTAAAGATAATGAGCTTGATCGGTAACGGGTTAGCAACAAGTCAAAACACAATCACAACGTTCGAATGCTCAAAGTAATATGTGGTTAATCTTTACCCTTTGAACGGATCACTGTACAGCTGCGTGGGTCGCGGCTTTGCGTAGAATTCAGACTTCTGGATAACTGGACGCAGTTATGATGATGTTGTACTAAGTTTTTTTATAATACTCGACCCAAAACATATACCAAGAAATGAGTCGCCCGTCATTAGGGTAACATGACACTACTAAAAAAATATTAATATTTTATTAAAGTTTAAACGCATAATTAATTTTAAATAAAACTATTAAGTTATTAATAAATAGTTACAATCTATATTTACTTTCCTTACCTAATTTCCGTTCTATTCATTAGCAATTACATCAGAGTTCAACTCCTTACTAATAGACGAGAGAGTATGACCTTTGGCCGCGATTGGCGATATTATCTTTAACACAAACGCGCTAACAATCATATTATCTTGTTCCGCTATACGTTGTGTGATAATATGGTGAAATAGTAATTAGTAATAAAACTTAGCTTACGGTAAATTTAAGTGCTAATTCAACCTCCTTGACAAAACTGTTAGAGCAATAGAACTTGAAAGGTCTCTCACTCATCACGAAATGTCTAAAAACGTTTGAAGTATAAAGATGAAATTTCGCAGGGAAGTAGGTTTATAGTTAGTAGACGTTCGTTAAGAAAGGATTTTCCTAATTTCACCCCCTAAGGGTATGAAACGGGGGTCCAAAGTTTGTATAGAGAAATTAACTTTGACTCGGACGAAGTCGCGGGCAGAAGCTAGTATTTTTATAAATAAACGAAATACTATATAAAAAGTCACATATACACTTAAGATGGATTAGTATCACCTTTAATCAAATAACGGGATCCGTTTTAAAACTCGTATGAAGAAGAAAACAAGTTATTGACTACAGAACTGCAATCTGCTTCCTTTCAAGACCACATTCTCAGTTCTTTGCAATCTCGCAGTCTCTAGAAATTTCGTTTACTGAATTTATAATTGCGGTTATAATGATAAGCGCTAATCACCGGTAAGTAACGTAAAATTAAAGATACAAGACTAATACAAACACTATCTAATTGGCACCGTCCAATCAAATGTCTGTCAGTGTGAACTCACTTGCTCAAATCCAATGTAAAAGTACTCACCATTAAAATAGAATTTAAGCCTATTCGCGTAGATGTTAGTGAGTGGGATGCCCAGCATCTCAGCCACAGGCTCGATCAGACTCCGGAACCCGCCGGAGACCAGGTATACTTCAACTCCTCGCTCATGAAGCGCCTTTACTAGGTCCCTGGAAGGTTAATACTTTATTAGATTTGTGAATCGCAGCTGGAAGGATGCTATGTGTTAATCTGAATGTTCAAATCTATAATATAAAACTCAAAGGTGACTGACTGACATAGTGATCTATCAACGCACAGCCCAAACCACTGGACGGATCGGGCTGAAATTTGGCATGCAGGTAAATGTTATGACGTAGGCATCCGCTAAGAAAGGATTTTTTAATATTTACCCTGTAAGGGGATGAACGGGGGTCCGACATTTACGCGGACGAAGTCGCGGGCAAAAGCTAGTGTTACATAAGTATGATGAAGTAAGGAACTCCATGATAGAGAAAGGTATCTATGTCAAATTGATTTTATAATCTGCTACTTCATTCGCGTGGTTTTTTTTTATCCGCTTTAAGTTACTTACGTCTTTGGTAACTAGATACTCTACTCCCAAAGGTGATGCCTGAAGCGTGAAGCCTATACTACCCCTTATGAATCTGATTATCACATATGTACCTACTAAGGTTTTTTCCAATCCGACTTTTAGTTCCAACAATTAGCGCGTTTATTAAACAAACAAACGAAAAAAGTCTTAAGCTTTATTATTATACAGGGTAATTGAAAATATACCCGAAATCTTAAAAGAGGTCATTGTACTTATCATTATGAACAACTTTTACTATGGGACCAAACTTGAAATCATGAAAAAAAAATCAGCTGTTTCATACATTACGATCGTGTTGTGTAGCATTTTAGTAGGGAACAGCTGATTTTTTTTCATGATTTCAGTGTTGGTCCCATAGTAAAAGTTGTTCATAATGATGAGTACAATGACCCCTTTTAAGGTTTCGGGTATATTTTCAATTACCCTGTATAGTATAGATTATATCAATCGATATAAAATAAGACTTCTAAGGTTACCCTTGGTGTAAAATGAGACCATCTTGTTACCCTTGTACGTGTAAAATGAAACACTAAAAGTAACGACACAAACAAAGAGAATTATTGATGTCAATTTCTGTGTGTCATGCTAGTCATGCTTCATCGCCTGACCGCTACATATTTATCTGATTACTCGTTCTATCGTTATCAACAAAGGTTCGCTTCACCTCTTTATTAGCTGATAAAGGACCGCACAGGAAAAAGCGAGCTCTAACATTCTAACAGCTAAAACCTATATTTGAAAATAAACGATACAAAAATCCGTTTAAAAATCAAAATTCAGGCTAAACGCCGTTAAAGAATACTGGCCTAGGAACAAGATTGACAGAAAATAAACCAATATTATTAAGTATTATCATCAAATGTTTGAGTAATACTTAATGAGGTCAGGAAATTGAAGATATCGCGAGGTTTTGAAGCGGAGATATCTAGTTACGTTCTCTTATTATTTAACGGACCACGAGGAATACTAGTGTTACTTGCGGCGCAGCTTAAAAAGAGGATTATGTATTTGACCTGTATGTATGTCCGTTCCTATGTCCGCTCGTAACTACTCAACGGCTCAATCGATAACATAAAATTAAAAAAAAACAAAATGGCGGTTTTTTAACAAAAAGTGAACAAAAAAAATCCCGACTACGTAAAAACTAAACTTTAATTAAATTACGCAGTTGGGTTTTTTTTTATAGTAGTTAGCGTAATATTTACTAAGGGCTAACAATTATAAAATAATTTAAAATAAAATAAAACCTAGTCCTAGTCCTCTACGTTCAAATAATGTCTCATAAAGCCTTTTGGCTTCGCAGAAATCAGGTATACGAGAAGTGAAGATAGTTCGTACACTTCGGATACTATACTTAATTACGAAGCAGTAGTATCAATACAGTGATAAAATGCGCAAATAGCAACTAAAAGAGTACGTTTTAATAAACAAAGTCTCAAGAGATTACTTTTTACGTCACAAAGATTCTTAGGACTAAAAATAAATCGCACATAAACAGCCATCTTGGGTCACGAGACGTTTATTAACGAGACAACAGTAACTGTAATGAAAATGTTTATTGACTTTTTCATTAAACGTTTAATCATTAACTATCGGAATTGCATTAATGTAATTTGAAGTTATAGTGTTTTACACTTCAATTAATGCTTATCGGTTCATTGTAAGGGTAATTAATAGCACAGGGTAATCTATTATGCTAATATAATAAAGTTTTTTTTTGTAACTTTAAACGCGTTAATCTCTGAAACTGCCGGACGGACAGATAATTTTTTTTGCGTATATACGCAAAAAAATTTATCTATACTACTCTTTCATGAAGAGTAGTATAGGCTTTATAAAATCACGCTACGACTCACGGCAGCGGAGCAGTAACCAAAGATGAAAACACCCTTGTGATTCCGATTTTTGTCTTTACATAGGCAATGGCGAACGTGTAACTACCTAACTACCCCCAAGGATTTTAAAACTACGAATAAAAATAAATTAACAACTTACGCTACTCCAGGTGTGAGGTGAATAGGGAAGGTTTCTAAGAACTCTCTGATCTGCGAGACACTTGGTCGGATGATGTCCAGCCTCTTCTTCAGAGCTTCTTGGAAGGTCATGCTACCACCCATAGCCTCGGCCGTCCTGTTAAAAAAATAATTGCTTTAGTAAAATGTTAGGAGATTTTCTATATTTAATTTTAACATTTTGTTGATTCGATTTAATTTCGAGTTTTAGTTTTTATAGGTATAAACATGTTTTGCGTATAAATAATACTACGTACTACTACTACAACTACTAAAGTACCTACACAAAATATACTTATCAATCGGGGAAACTACAAGTAAACAAAAAATAAGAAAACAAGATTTAATAAAATAAACATATTGAGGAAAAACACAGCCAAGTTCGAGATCTTTCATAATACAAAATACAAATAAAAATTTACCATATCAGCCAATAAATATTTACTTTCGAGCATTGGCCTGTCTTAACTCGTAAAAATGATGAATCATTTAACATCTGAATTTATTCTGAAAAACATTACTGGTAAATACGGGAATACCTCTACCTAAATACTTTTATATTAATCTTTATTTATTCATTAAATAAAGTACACCAACAGCATTACATCCAACCTTGTAAGTACAGAAGTACTAATCGATATCAATATTTATCATCTCCATCTCCCAAGATGCGGAAATGACATTGCAATTTCTTTTTAAATACAGCTACTTTACACTCACACTAATCTAAGGCCACGGATCAGACAAATAATTCTATTATCGAATGAAATTACGCAGATTGTCCCACGATAACAAAGACATGACAAGGTAAACATGAGTTAGACACTATCAGCTGTTTATAATCGCATGATCAGCTGATTGCAGTACACGCACATGTGATAAAACGATTTATTTGCCCAAATGATGGCTTACTGCGTCTTTGTAAACGTGAGGCTTTCGTTAATAACCTAATGAAGACTATAGGGTAAAAAAAGCAAGAAACACCGCAGCGGTTTTTGTTCTCTCACAGAACGTGAACTAAGTGATACCTATATTTAACATGAATTTGTCCAATACAAAATTAATTGGGTTTTATAACTATTTGGTTTTTCCCGTCAGTCCCTTAATTCTCGACACGTAGGTAATCATCTAAATCGTAAACAACGTGTATATGATATACACAAGGTTAAATCTTTAAAACCGCTCAATGGCGAACTAATTCAATTCCAAGGTGTTGCAGTTGTATATAAAAAGATTTCAATCTTTGAAACTGCACTTAATCAATGATAAGGAAAAATAAGCAACCTTCAAGTTTTTATTACGCGATTATTTCATTTCTCCAACAAAATTTTATTGTATTTTATGCCACAGGTTCAGGTAGAAGAACTTGGCTCTGTATTTTTGGGGTGCTATAACAACAGAAAATAAATAAAAAGAACACTCACAATCTCTTAACTTCATCTCCTTTACCGCAGAACCTAGCAAGCTCGTCAATTCCCTCATCCTTTATTACTGTAGAGTCCACATCGAAGCAGACGCAGTCCGCTGTTCGGAATAGGTCCTTGATGGACTGCTGGGGCGACATGACGCTGATAGAGACTAGCGACAGAGTCTTCAGTGTCGCGTACTGGATGTTGGACTTCAAACTGTGGACAAAAGAGAGCGTTAGGCGCAATTTTGCCGCAACCAACGTTTCACTTCCAAAAGCTGACACGGTAATGAAGTAAACCAGTTGACAAAAACAAATTTATTCATGCAAATTAGATCGAACACATTTAGGTCGGCGCTGTTTTTACCTTAAACAGGCAGGTACAAAGACTTAATTAAAAAGAACAGTCAGTATCACTTCCACAATCCGCGATAGCAATTGACAGTCCCAACACAATTCAATATTGTGAGCCTATATACCTACGCGGAGCAATCATTATGTCAATAAAAGGCTATAAGTAGATAGATATCAATCACCGTAGAAGGAGATAGGCCATGGTGGGAGTACTCGACCTGAGTGGTAGCTTCCTAATATTCGGTGACTATTTTATACGAGACTTGCACGCGAATAACTAAACAGCTTATGTGTGCAAAATATACAGAGAGGACAAAAATGATTTATCGATTATTTGTTTAATAACATCACAATGATGCTGTCAAAAATGATAGAATTTAATATTTTAGCAAAAAGGTGAAGTTTAATATCAAAGTTGCGCACGGAGTGACCGAAAATGATGTGTGCAAAATGTATCGAGCGCAAAAGTGAGAATTGAAGTTTCTTTTATGTTATTTTAATAAAACGAGAATGTATGAGTGTTACTGTTAAACTCAACATAAAACGCGCGTACCGTACCAATATTTTTTATATATTTCCATAAATAGAAGAGATACATTTCATTACGCCCGCGTTAAAAATTTTCGTTGTGATTTTTTACTATTACAATTATACAAGTTAGATACAAATAATATTTATATTTTTTACTATACCTTAACCCGTTCACTAAAAAACACACAGTTAACAAAATGAACTTTACTCTGTATTTATTGTTATTGTAGTAATTCATATTTCCTAATTAACACTTGCTTTTATACACTGAAAACCGCAAAAATAGGGCAACACCCGATACCGTGCAATTAGTGGTACAGTAGAGTGCAAAATATCGGGCGACAAAGTTGAATCTATTTTTTTTAGTTTTGTATATTAAATTAATCAGAATATACAAAATTATACCGAAACAATGAATTATTCTGGGGTAAAAAATATATTTTAATATATTTTATTGGACACGATATACAGGGGATACGCCTCTTTCGTGTTTTCTTTTTGTTCCTTAATAAACAAAGAGGTAAACATAAAAGTCAGACTTTGAAGAGACTACAATAAGCACAAAATAATAATTTCTTATCACGTGGTATTTTTTGCTTTACTATTCTAGAAACTGCAATTAGCCTACGGATTGTCTCAGTGCCATTATTATAACTATAATATTAACGTTATAGACTTAGCGATTGTTGACTATACGTCGCCCGTCGCTAACTTGACTGACAATAAGTTAAATTAGACACTAGAAAAGGCATTTTATGTTCCACTACTAAAACCGGTATTGAAGTAAAACCCTCGGTTCGTGTAATTAAAAGTAATTTAGTAACGTATCCATTACTTTAAAAGTTTTACTTTCGGAACAAAATATTTGTTTCAATATTATAATTAAAAATAATTAATTTTAAGTAACTCTAAACCATGCGCATGCAAATAACCCGTTTTAAAAAATTCTACCTGTAAAGGGCCATCTTCGTTGAGTCTTCTTTTTTTACTAACCAAAATTTCAATGAGCTATTGCACTACAATCGATTTGTATCGATCCTTATTAACTTATCTTCCGTTAAAGGTTAATAGAGCAATAAGACCCACTTGTCGGGATACACCAAGAACACGCCTCCGTCGAGAGTGATATCACTAAATACGGCACATTGACGCGCTTATCGACTTATATCCACAAGACTCCCCGAGATAAAACTGTATTGCGAGCTACAGCACTACCATCTGAGAGCTACGTACTATGAACGACGTCACAACACTGTCTTTCGTTCAAAGACATACGGCCAGACGAGGAATTTACTGCGAATTGAAGCGACGAAACGATACCTATCTCGCTCACACGCAATAGAAGCGTATGGAATATTTTGTGGAACCACTTGTTTTGCAGATTGCGTCGGGTGCAAAAGCGATAAACTTGATGATAAAAATATTATTTTTGTTAATATAACGCAAAAATAAAGTACAAAAGGGAAATGCCTTGACGCAAACGATAATGGCGCAATAAATATTTGTGTTTTTGAAAATATAATTTCTTAGTACAAAAATTGTAAATACCCAACATACACCACGTCAATCACGTTGCAAAACACGTAATACCTGCAGTGAATTATATGATAATCATCGTAATCACTCAAATACCCACGTAATATGTAGTTGCAAAATTACATTGAAGAAATATTTTTTAGGTATTAAACTAAAAAAATATGTCATTTATTAAGGATTTACCCATCAATAAAAAAAGAACATGTAAACTTCAAAAAAACTACTGCGCAAAATGTTATGGTAGGTAGGTTTTAGGTTTTTGTCTGTAAGTGTACTGTGTATTTAAGAAATATTAAATGAATATTCAGTCAGAATCAAAACCTAGATAGACTAAAAAATATAAAAAAGGATTCCTAATTAGGTGCCTAATATTTTTCAATACACAAACAGTTACACAAAAAAAAAGAAACTGTCATTTTCTAAAAAAAAAATACACGCAAGAGTTCTGTGGTACTTCTAGATTCGATTTTATAAAGTGGTACTTTGTTATGACGCGCAGTCGGCGCAGTGGTACTTTTAGTGACGCGTAGTGGGTGTGTCTAGTGTTATCAAATACTACTGGTACTCGTTACGCCGGCTTATTGACATTATGATATACAATCCAAGGAATTCCCAGACATAAATTATTTTGGTTACTCACCTGGCACTAAATCTTTTAATGCACTATAATAATTTATGGAGCTATTTTCAAAATCATTTAACAACAACTCCTAGTGCGAGAACATAGCTTTAACAACGATTTAGAGAATAACAGCTATTTAGCATAAAACTCATAGCTATGCGAACCATTGGACAAAAAAGGAGTCAAACCTTTTTGGTACCAGTTTTTTAAAAAGATAAGTCAAAACAATAAATAATATTTTTTTTAAGAATTATATTTCCAAGGAAATTATAATTGTTTTTTTTAATGACTCATTAACTTTATTTTTTACCTGATTATTGTTATTATTTTCAAGATAATTGCTTACACACGAGGTTATCATATTATTATTATCTGCAGTCGGCTCTCGCACGCCTTCACCGCATGACTTTTATTTAACGTTTGTTCATTGATAATTAATTTGTTTGAACTATTGATAATGGCGACATGTAACAATAAATCTAGTTACATGTGCATCTCATGAAATAGATTACATTTATTACCGTGGAATATATACCATGGTGCTAGATTAGCAATATTGATTCCTATGCCCATAGTTATAGGGCATATTTTAATGGCAATTTTTTTAAGAGAAACAAAAGAAAGATTTAAATGTTTTTTTTTTTGTTTCTCTTTCTTTTTAGAGCAGTGGCGGATCTAGATGTGTCGTTAGGGGAGGGGGGGATCTTGTGCCCCTATTGTTGGATTCGCTACTGATCTAGAGCTCTTTTTTTTAGATGATTTTCCTGTATACTATGTATACCTGTATTGTATTGGATGCATTTTTAGTAAAAAATAAAAAATAAAACAATTTCTCAAAATAACAAAATTCTGTTTTTTTTTTCTATCAATCAAGAACTGGCTTAGCTGATAAAAATCCCCATTAAAAACTCCCACTCACCCTGTATACAAAATAGTCTAAACATTGTTATAATTAATAGAGTTTTGATAATTTTGTTTTATAAAAACTTCAACATGTCGTCACATTGCTTCATTTTTATAGAATGATAAAAAAAAATAAAGTCAACAGTTACTAACTGTCAGTCATGATAACTGGTATGATTTAATAATTCTGAGATTTTCAGCTTATTGTGAGTTTATTTGTATTCTGGTACCACTTTTAAGAATTTACAATTATTACTCATTGCTTCATTTTACAATCATTAATAAGAGAGGGTTTAGTAATTTTTATGATTTAACATTTATATTATTTTTTTTTTCCAATTAATAATATAAATGTTACTACTGTTACTGTACTGTACTGTGTTACTGTACTGTGTTGTTGTACTGTTGTTGTGTGGGTGTACTATTGGATACACTTCTACCTACCTTCAAGGATTACAGGCGTGATGTTATGTAATGTTATGATTATACATAACTACGTTCATGCGAGTACATGAGTAAACATTATAAAAAAGCAAGAGTTTTTTTTTTAAGAATTTGGGACATAGAGTTTGCTAAAACTGATATTTTAAAAATGTCTCGTCCTATAAGCACTTTAATAAGCATCAATAAAGCTTAGGACAAACAATCAAAATTATGTTAACATTTTGTAATTTTTTATCAGAAATTAATCCAGTAAAATTTTTTCCTTAAGCCGTTGGCAATCTCAAATGCCACATTATCAGTGTACAGACAAGATATTGCCGTAATCAGCCAGGGGCAGATAGATTGTGTAAGTAGGTGTGCAAAAATCCCACACATTTAATTAAAATATTTATATTTTATTGTAAATATTTGTTTTGTAAATATTGGTGTTGAATGTGCCACAAACGGGCAGATAAATTTTGCACACATCTTACTTAATTATCAGATTGGTACTTATATTATTGTTTATTTTGATAGGTACCTAGTAAAAAATATAGATAATTAATTTGAAACTTGAAAGTTTTATTCCAGATAGGTACTTACAATGACAGCTAAATTAGATTTAGGAAAATATTTTTTTGTTAATTATTTCTCAGGATGTGGATTTACATTGACATTGAACCTAAATTATACCTATTTCTACATAAAATAATATACTTTTTTATTGCCATTCATCAATTTCAATTTTAAAAATGGGTGTTGGTGAAATGTATTAATATATTTAGGTACAAATAATGTTCAATAACTCACCCCTAGAGTAATAAACCTGCCTCAGCCACCTCTATTGCGAATCTACGATAAAAGCAATTGATACTTACACTAATAGCCACAAGATTAACATCGTCGGTTTACTGTCACGGCAGGATAATAACATGTTGTGGGATGACCTTCCTATGTGAAGGTTAAAATATTCTAAACGCAAGTCATACTTACAAAAAGGCTCCGGATAGTTCCAGAAGGTTCTCTCATTAAATTTCTTGTTTTGTATAGCTTAGAGATCATTCAGATAAATGTATTTCCTTCAAAATGTATACTGGTAATGGTAAAATACCCGGTTCTAGGTTATCATCATGGGATTATTATATTACCTTCTCAATAAAATCTAAATTTAATTTTATAATGAGGTTTATATATTTTAGAGGCTTCAAAAATAAAATTATCATGGTTTAAATCTTAAAAATAAAAATTTAAATTACGCACCAAAACGTTAGTTAACGCAGGATTTGACGTTTACGTTTTTGCGCTTTGTTGACGTTGACAATGACAACTACACGCGAAAAAACGTGTTCAATTTATGCGATGTCATGCTAACAAAAAATTTGAAAATAAAATTAAATAAATAATATGAATGGAAAATTTATAGTCCTCATAAATGGTCAGTGGGTCGTTTAGCAATTAACTCTATGACCACAGTAAAAATATTTTCTTTTGTAATTTTATTTGTCTGACAAAAATAGCCACAAGGACTGTTGACACTGGTTGACACCATGGTTGACACAAACGCACTTTATATCCTGATTTCGGCGGGAAAATATGAAATATATGTTTTAACCTTCTTGGTCTTGTGGCTACTAGCTCCTCCTTATAAGCAATAAACTTTAGTTTTATTTGGTTTATGTAAAATGAATGTCGTACCACGAGAAAAGCGAGTTAATTCAAAAGCACAGCCAAAATTCAAAAATGAATTTATTAGGAAAGACTCGTCGCTTGGTAAGTCATGTTTTCAAAGTTTTGTATTTATATAAAACGAATACCTACGAAAATATACGTCTCATATAAGTGTAATAAGTAATCAATTTTAACATATTTATTTGGACGTTTGTATTAGGTATAAGAGGTGCAAGTTCATTGTTACCGTCCCATCCTTTTAGTGCACCCAAAATTATTCCTACGGGTAACAAAGCGCCAAAATATCAATTCGAAAAAGATGATGTTTCAACGGGGCCATCTAGAAGACCTACTATGGGCCCACCACCAGGACCACCAAGACCTTTTAAACGCAGGTACACACAGTACAGGATACTTAAATATCCCATTTACCTACAAAAAAATAATATTTTATTCACATGTTTATCGGGTAATTTAGAAATGGCCTACATGTTTTGGCTTAAGTAAATTGCTTCTACATAGACATAGGTAGGTATAGGTACTTAATAGAGTAGATCATCTAACCTAGATACTTACATAGGTATTAATATAATTTGCAGGCTATTACACTTGACATCATCCCGACCCGAGTCGTCATCTAGCGGCAGGCCCCACCCAAGAGTGCTGGCCAGCGATTCTGCCGCAGCTGACACATCACACGATTTGTGCACTCCAAAGAACAGACCCACTGCTCTCAGATACATCAGTAGTAGTAGCAGAGGTAAGATTTTTATTGAAACATTTGTTCTAACTTCTAGCTTTTTTAGTGGGTACTTACTATCCTAATGTGTCTTATGTATGAACGTAGATGAGGCGAAAGGAGTATGTAAGGATCGTAGCAGGTGGCGTTCTGTGGTTTCTGCCTACCCCCATGGGAAAAAGGCGTGAGTTTATGTATGTATCTATGTATGTGTCTTATGCTTTGAAATGACTCAGCTGGAAAATAGCATTGATAGAATTGATGATATAAACGAAAATCTTAAACTAAAAAAAGAAATAACATCGTATCTTTTTTCCGTGCGTGCCATTTAAATATTGGTTCCGTGCGGAAACCCAATTCGCGAAACCAAACCTTTGCGCCAAATTGCGTCACAGATAATACAACTAATACTTTCATTTAGAAATTAGTAGCAGGGTAAAATAATAAAACATATCTTTATTTATACTTTATAATTTAATTTATTTCTAGTTTTCTGATTTTAATATGTAGAGTACCTACACCCAGAGTACAAATTAACTACAATGACTATTATAAAATTATTATAAACTTATTTGTAGGACGTTCCCGGTTGCATTATATCTCGCTAGTTTCTGGATTTAAGCGGTAGGTAACTGCCGTCTGACCTCCGGTCCGCAACCCTTGCCCCAAACTAGTTGCGAGCAGTCTACATTATCGTTGGTTCCAATATAGGCCATGTCATGACTTGAATACATACCTATTATGTATAATTTATCAGTTCATCATAAAAATCAAAAGCGTTAAAGGAATCATAGGTACCTCGGTATTGAGGCATATTAACAGAAAATATTTTCTATATCAAGATCTACGATAAAAAAGTACCCTAGCTACAATTCCTCTTTATTTCTGAAAAACACAAGTTTTCAAGTAAAAAAATACAGCACTGTTTTTTCTCTATAAATAATTAGGTATGGTCAGAGTTCTTTGGTTTCCATTCTTATATTATAAATGCGAAAGTAACTCTGTCTGCTTGTTTATTACACGGCTAATGAACAACTGAACCGATTTTGATTAAATTTGGTACAATCATAAAGAAAGAAGTTAGATTTCCTAATCAAATAGATAGGGGTCACGTGATTGCCCACGTTTTTATGATAGCATCATGTTAAATTAATATCAGGCCAAAAGTGACAATCACAATAATAGGGTAGATGACACCACCAATCAACTGACGTACTTTTTCTAACCTGTCAAAACGCTCTTCTCCCATAGATTTTGTACGGTGTAAATAACTATGACGTCAGTTTTGAGTAGACTCAATTAACTATTATAAATTAGAAAGCAATAAAAAATCAAAACAGACAGTTAATTGAAAATGAATTGGGTTATCAGGGCTAAAATAAAGTGTTTCTTTAGAGAAGTTATGTCTTGGTATTATTGGTTAGTGATGTCATCTACCCTATTAACAAAAGTAGTGTGCGATATTTGAGCGTTTTCAGTACACGTGCTCCCGATAGGCAAATACCAAATAATATCATTTCATTCCGATTGCTAGGTCCTGTACTTTATTTATTGGGCCCCGATTAGTGTAGAAAAATGTTAAAATCTCGCTGTTTTAAAATTATTTTCAAACCATCGATATAATTTTAAAATTATTTTCTGTCGTAATTCCTTAATTAAAAACGTACATTTTTGTAAAATAATTGCATTATAATGTGTACTTAGGTACTAGAATAGGTACAAACTTACGTTGCAGGACATAAACATTGAAAAACTTTCCAAAAAAACGTTTATGTTTTTACTGGCCGTCCTTTACGTTGTTGTTTTGCATTAGAGGTCCTGAAAATACGTAAGTAGATATTATTAAGGACAACATAGATCATGCCTCAATATGATTAAAAAGCAATGGCATTAACAAAACACGTACCTACCTTATTGCATGGACCGTATAAACTTGGATCCTTAGAAAATCTTCAATGGGGTGTATCAGTTCACCAAGAATTAATCTACAAAGTTATTTATCTTAGTGCTCCTATTAATAGAGACCAAATGTGCTTTATGTAAAAGTTATAGAATACCAAAAATAATTAATCATTACTTTTGTGTCAAGATAAAAATTACGGATAAATGCTAATCTGGTTAGAAAATATAATATTAAAAATCTAAAACATTGTCTTGATACACGGTCAGATGGGTCCTTGTCATTTGCGGGAGAATCCCCGTGTTGATGCCTAAGTAATATCAATTTAATTAAGGTACATTACTATCTGTAAGCTATTTTGTATTTAATTGCCTACCTACTTTTTATGTTATTTCCCTTTTACGCTCCCATGAGAAATAACAAAATTTTAGCTGCGCGATTAAAGTGAATACCCGGTGGTTATTTAAATAACAACTGTTTAGGTACCTAGCAAATTGTAAGTACTACTTTAATGCCGTTTACAGGGCTGTAAAAAGTCGCATCACATAGCCGCTAGCTTCACATACTGACCACCAAAATAAGTAACTTTTAAAAAGCCTTTTATTTTTACTGTAAGAAATCAGTGTTTATGGTAGTGCACAATGTACCGCACACAAAATATTGTAGTTTCGGGTGCATACGTCATGCGTATGTACAGGCGTCGTGGCGTTAATTGAACTGTGCGAAAATGTTTACGCACAGTTCAATTATTACTAACCCCACGACAGAAAAAAAAAAGGTTAAAAAGTAAGTAAGTTAGTTAAGTTATAAAAGGTTCTTCAGTGAATCAGCTGTCCAAAAGCAGGCCAGGGCCGTACATAGCTGGTACCAGACTGGAAACTTCGGCAATTAATTCAATGAAACAAAAATTTTTAGGTGGATACAGTGGGACTCGCTCAGCACGATCTACCAGCGTGTCAGCTGTCGACGCAAGTGTGATATTAGGTAATCATATTTTGCACAAGATACTTAGTACATTTTGCACACGTTTAAATTAAGATGTAATATTAATCAGCTGACTATTACGTTTTATAAACAAAGGATGTCATTGACCAACAGATCAAGGATAGGTAGGTAATAATATTCGCCAGATCGTTTTCGGTCACGGGGGCAAATCTAGAGGGAGACTGCCCAAGTACGCAGAAGGTTTTATAGTGCACAATTGTGTGCGCAAACACAGAATGCACACCCTCGTCCCTAACTCTCATAGTCCAATGGGACGCCAAACTGACACAACTGGGGAGAGATCAGATGCACACTACCCATTTCCAAACTCCGGGGTGCTACTAAAAAAAATCCTAATGGGAAAACCCAATAACACTTTCTCCCGACCTGGGAACGACCACGAGACCAACGGAGCAGATTCTATAGATAATGGCCAAACATTTTCAGCTATATCAGAGGGCAGGGGCATGGCTCGTGGAGAAATCGGAATAGCAGCAATAGATCTAAGGCATCCACATCTAGTACTATGTCAATTCAGTGATACCCTGCTGTATACCCATACATTAACAAAAATAAACTTCTTCAATCCCGTCGAGGTAAGAAGTCAGTTATTATTTATGTACCTACCTACAGTACTTTTTATTGTTTGTCATATATTTATTATTATTTAAATTATTCTCTTTACTTACAGAACTTACAACCAACGCGTGTAGACAGTTAGCAATTTGTAAATTCAAATAAAGAATAATCACAAAATCATTAGATATAATAATTAGTACCTATAGCAACTTAAATTTTTTTTAATGTCGCACGTTTAAATGGAATATTTCCACATCTTTGATCATGTACCTACGTTGCGGTTGTTCTAGATAAAGATTTGCGCACGTCCTGTTAAAGATTGCCAAAGTAACGTTTTACTACACGTGATTTTACTAGTTGGTTCACGTCAGCCTCTACACACGGACCACCTCACAGTAGCTTCTTCTCCCTTGTAGGTACACTCTTGGCAAAACGGTCGTGGTCAACATTTTGCAATAAGATTTTTGGGACAATAGCATAGTTCAGAAGAACATATTTTTGGATGGACACACGGGTTAGGGACTGCAGTACTGCAGAACATTTCATTTTACTGCAGTGTACTAACGATATATCCAGTTTCTGAACTCAGTTTAAATATGGGACATCGTAACGAAAATTTTAACCACGGACAAAAAATCTGCTGCTATACACAAGTGCTACACCTACATGATCAATCGTATGGAACAGCAGATATTTTTTATAACCGATGAAAAATGTTAGCCCTGGGCATGTACTGAATCTACGGTAAAAGTTTTCGTTATGTTCCTGTAGGGCACGGCAAAAAGATAGGCAAATGGCATCAAGGTTACACAAAATCACAGTAAATCACATCCAATAGCCCGAATTATCACGCTTATGGATCATTATTCCTTAATTTACAGATTATAGTTCCACACACATTTTGTGAAGGTGTACAACCGAATCAGTTATACCAGTTAATAAGAGATCAATATCCGTTAGTTAACTTGGTAACAGTTCAAAGGAGACACTTCAATGACGCAGCAGGTCGTCAACATATACAAACTTTGTGCGCACCACAATACAACGGGGTGTATCTTCAAATAGTGCATAAGTACGTAAAATTGCAAATCCATCCTAAAGTGAAACTTAACAGTACGCAGTTTAAAGGTCAAAATGGTTTCAACAGATTTTATGCTGTTACCGCGGCGGCAGCTGTACTAAAGTATGTTGAGTATATCCAATGCATAGTATTTGCTAGAGAATCGCTGAAAATCGAATATCATTCGTCTGAAAACACAATGATCATAGGTACATTAATTATGAAATTATTAAGTTAGTTTTTTTAAACATTTTTCATCAACTATAATGTAGCTAGTATCAAAATCATCACACTACTACTTTTATTCCAATATTTTTAGGGTACACACATTATTTCTTCTTCTTCTAATATCCGTTGACTCAGTGTTCTGCTTCAAGTGTTGATCTTGTGCAAGTAGACATTCATAATGTGATAACAAAATCTACACTACGAGTAGATGTTAGAAGAATAGTTGGAGGCTTATAATATCCCTCCCCTTCCTTTCAAGACTTGTATCTCTAAATCAGTTTTCTCCTATAGAATTGATAGACACCGATGGATACTGTATTCATAACAGAGGAAAAGACACAAGTATATACGCGGGGGGTCATCCGCTACACTTCTGTGCGGAGATTTATCGCCTTATCGTTAGACTCAGCTCATAAAGTCATTCAGGTCAATAGTAGGAAATGTGTCGCTGAAAAAAAAGACGTAATGACATCATTCTATATGCTAAGAGATTATGAACAGTACAACTTTCTCATTCAGCATGTGTTTTACAGTAACCTACATTATTCACATATCGTTAGAGACTTGTTTAAATTGTTATCGGCATATTTCCATTATTAATGGACTGCACGTGTTGGAGATACGAATGGATACCTACGACTAGTATGTGCAGATTCACAGAACTGTTGAATTATCTATTATCCGTATCGTACATTAATCAACTCTTGCAACATAAAAAGGTGTCATTGCACTACATTTTTTTCTTTCTTCTTTAGATGTAGGAACAGCAACGCAACTGGAACTAGTTCAACCATTAGTACTATCTGCTGGACCTACCTGCTGTCTGCTAGGTGTACTGGGTCCTACTTATACAGTAGGTGGTATAAGAGCACTAAGAGCTTCTATACTTCAGCCTTCATGCAACAAAGAGTTTATTGAGTCTAGGCTGGATGCCATACAAGACCTGATTGAGAATGATACGGGACTTATGGTTGATTTACAGGTATATCTAGAACCATGTTCGAGACGATTAAAATCGTAACTGTAGTATTTTGAATTAGGACAATATGCTCTAAAATTTGGAAATAAGCTTGCTCGATAATCATTTGTATTTTTAAAATCGTTTTGTAGGATGTGATAAAGAAACTATCGGACATAGATAAAATCCTGCTCTTATGCATGGAATCGGCAAACCAGAATATTGACAAAATAGGAGAGGCTCAACTAAACCAGACGCTACTTCTCAAAGTGACGATGGATATGGTACCAAAGTTGGTAGAAGCACTTAACGGAGCTGATAGTGGAAAACTGAAGAAAATTAAACTGGTTAGTGATACTAAGAATTGGATACTACACTATCACTTGAAAGTGACAAGTGAAAATGAATCGAATTTTCAGA
This sequence comes from Hoplodrina blanda, assembly GCA_949316365.1. NCBI lineage: Eukaryota > Metazoa > Arthropoda > Insecta > Lepidoptera > Noctuidae > Hoplodrina > Hoplodrina blanda. The sequence continues at coordinate 11,931,322 of OX438592.1, forward strand.
ACTAAAATAAAGTGTTTCTGTAAAAAGTTATGTCTTGGAATTATGGGTTAATGGTGACTAATACCCAATTGGCATACCTAGATAGTCATGATATAGTTAAAAATAAATCTTCTTTGCTAGTTATTGCTAAACTAACTACAATGTGCAGTATTAAAATATGTTTCAAGAAAATCAGTAGGTATATTAGGTAATGAATAGATATAATAGTAATAATAATATCTATCACAAATATTATGTTATTACTAATTCTTATCTCTCAAAAGCTTTGACCCACATATAACCAAATCAGGACTGTGAAAACCCACACTACAATGAGATAACAGAACGCATTAAAAGAATAATTCAAGATGACGCGCACTTGGAAAAAGGGGCTATGGGCAGTCTTCAAAGATGTTTCGCTGTCAAACCGGATATCAACGGTCTTCTAGATGTAGCTAGAAGAACTTATTCGGAACTCATAGAAGATATACAAAAGATTGTGGAACAACTCAGTGAAACATACGACCTGCCTTTGAGGTTGAATCAGAATATGATGAAAGGCTTTCATATAGTCTTGCCGCTGGCCCCGAAGAACAGGAGGTCTTTCAATATGGAGGATTTGCCGCCTATATTTATACAGGTGAATCTATCTCGCATAATGGAAAACCATATCTGGTAGATACAGAAAATTATCTAGTTAATTCTGAGAGCCGTTTGATTATTGTAGTGAGTTTAGATTTCGTGTATTAGGTCCACCACAGTGGCGCCAGTGTATCTATGTCTACAGAAGAACTAGTGGTACTTAATCAACAAGCAAAGGAGTCGTTGAACGAAATACAAAAAATGAGTAACATGTAAGTGAAATTAAGTTCTGTTTTTTTTTTAAAGAGGGAGCGAGAGAATAGATTTATTTTAACTTTGCTGGTGAAAGCAGGGAAAGTCCCGTCCAAAAATAGTTCCGTACACTTTATCGATTAAAATCGCCTTAAAATCGCAATAAATTGTTTTATATTTTTTCTGTTTTTTACTTCCAGCGTAATTTCATCTTTACTAAAAGATCTACGTCCGTTCATGTCGAGTCTCTACACGCTATGTGAAAATGTTGCTGAGATAGATGTCCTGCTAGCTATGGCCCAAGTATACAAACTTTATCATATTTTTTCACACCATTGGGATTAATGAAATTAAAATATTGTATTTGTTTCTAGGCGAGTTCAATCGGCTCCTACATTAGGCCGAATTTCAATAGTTATATGGATGTTAGGAATAGTGTGCATCCTCTTTTGGATTACAACAGCCAAGTCTTGCCTATTCCGAATGATATCGTAAGACACTATTTACTTAATAATATCACTTTATATTTTTAATCTACTGAAGTTCAGTTCAATGGAACTTGCCCTAAATGTTGATTGCTGGAATTATGTTTTTGTTTCACTTTTATCCATATAGGACACTATGAAAAGGTAAGAGAGAGTGGGGTAACTATTAAGACTCACACTCTGGCTCATGCTAACATTGAAACATTATTATTTCAGTTTGCGACACCGGAGCATAATTTTACAATTATCACCGGACCAAATATGGGAGGCAAAAGTATCTACATAAAACAAGTTGCTATTATACAAGTTATGGCGCAGGTTTGAGACATGTTTAAAATAAGATCCAAATCGATAGATAGGTAAAAGGTAATTGCAGGTAGTCTATCTTTAAATGTTCTATTATTTCAGTTGGGTTGTTTCCTACCAGCAACAAACGCTATTTTGAGACTTTGCGACAGAATATTTTCCAGGATGGGGTTTAACGATAGTGTTGAATTGAATGCTTCCACATACGTTTTCGAGGTAATAGCAATATTAAATTAATATTGTGTATTTAATATATAATTGATAAAAAATAATAAACAGGATGAAAATATTTTTGAATTCCAGATTAAGGAAATGCAACATATTTTAAAAGGAATAACGCCTACAAGTTTAGTGATAATAGACGAATTGTGTAGGCAAGTATTACCTAATAGTTTTGTACAAATCTCCTAATATGTTTCTCTGCTACAATATTAAAAATATGATAAACATTTCAGAGGTACTTGTGTCGAGGAGGGTACAAGTGTAGCTTGGGCCATCTGTGAAGAACTTATCATGAGTGAAGCATTTACATTCTTTACTACCCATTTCATGTATCTGACGAGATTGCAGGAACTGTACTTCAATGTTGTCAAGTAAGATTGCCTTGCATAGTCTTTTGCAAGTTTATATTTTCAGGGCATCAACATTAATCCAATAATTTTGCATTCTAGTCGACATACAGCTGTGACTGAAGAAGAAGTAGGTACCCCAGAAAACCCACAAAAGAGATTAATATACCAGCATAAAATTGAACCAGGTATAACTAAAATAGAACATTACGGACTAGCTCTCGCTGCTAAAACGAATCTGCCAGAGGATACAGTTAAATTGGCTATGGAACTAGCTGAACTCATTTCGAAGAATACTGATGTAAGTAAGACTAATATTAAATGAAATGTAGCTTTGGAAGAGACTTTGAGGAGACTTATTTAATAATAATTATTAGATAAGAATGATAGAACTATCAGAAAGTGTTAAAAATGTCTTACTAAGCTACACTAACGATCGCTTTCTATCACGCGATCTATAGATCGATCCCCGCTCGCAACCAATCAATGGTTTAGTTTGCAATCTGAAAATGTGAACTACGTTACTTGATTGGTCGTGGGCATGGGCAGATCTACAGACTGTATTATTGAAAAAGGCCGTAAAAATGCATTATTTCGTTGCAGACACAAGAAATAAGAACTCCACAGAAAAATGACCAACAAATTCTATACAATCTTAATGCAAATATTCAACAAGAATGCAGGAAATATGGTAACGCAGAAGAGAGTACAAAGCAAATATTACAAAAGTTTAAAGAAGATCATCCTCTTATACTCGGAAGATTAAATATTCTAAGAAACACGAACGAAAATAGAACTGATATAACTGCCGATTGTACTTTTGTCCCAAATTCTAAAGAACGAACATCAAATGAAGTCAGTACCAAGAATTCATTCATGATTAACAATACTCCACCTACTAAATCCCCAATAAACGTACAAGAAATACACAACGTAGATAAAAACACAAATTATGCGTCAGTACAGTCATCAGAACAACTACTCAACAGTGTCATAAATAATGCAGATCAGAGAGATAATACATCTGATGTAGAAATGACTGAAGACGATAGTGATAATTTAGCTTGTGTTGAAATAAATGACAATAGTAAAGACAGGAATTGTACTGATGAAAAAGAAATAGTTGGAAGTACTAAAAACGTTGAAGCACATTCTGTGGAGAATAATGAAATAGATAGAAACTACGACAATACGAATGAAGAAGAAATTTATGAAATAGAAACGTCTTCCAATGATTCCGATATAGCAGAAGCTCTAACTCAAATAGTTGATGAATATTCTACGGAAAATGTAACAATTTCTCAACGGAGCGATGACTTGATGTCCGTTGACGAAGAACTGATGAGTGAAGCTATTAATGAAATTAATGAAGAGTTGAATAGTGTGGAAGACATTGTTCTTACTCCTCCTTTGAGTTTTCGTGACATGTAAAATAAACACTACCGTACCATTTCATTATAATTAGTATTATTTGCGGTAGATGACGTTATTTTCCTTTTTTTTATTACAACTAGCTTGGGTTACGATCTTTACACCTGCGAACTCGATAGTTGTCATCAAATTCGCAGTATAAGTGCGATTACCAAACCAAGGGTCACGGGGTAAACCCTTCTTTCCTAAGACGGCATCTGATCTCAATGCTCTGCCTGCAGATACTCAAAGAATTAGATAGCCCAGAATTAGAGGCATAATGAATAACCTTAGTCTCATAATACCTTTAGTTAGACCAACTGAGTCAATCGTAAACGATCACATAAATCTGTGAGTCCAAAAAGGTAAATAAGACCTCAAGTAAGTCTGTCAATTAAGACATTAAAGTTAAATGGCAAGACTCGTAAAAGAACATTTCGCATATAATTTGAGTATTTTTATAATATTTTGAGACGATTATGCTATTTAAATTATTTCTAAAACATCGGTAATATAAATCCCTTTTTGCTCAATGTTTTTACTGGTCTTACTATACATTTCACGACCACGCCAAAACCCTCAGGTTCTATTTAGAATTAAATAGGTACTGGCGAAATCATACAAAAAAGAATTGAAAAATGCCTTATTATCAGTAAAAAAAAAGTTTTTTCTTTTTAATTTTTTGTTTAAAATAATATTAATTTAGCTGCCGGTATTAATTAGTAGGTATCGCTTTTAGTCGATTAATTTCGATAATTATCAACTAATTTTTAGTCTATGCGTATGTTGCATCTCTAAAAAACAACGATAGAAAAATATGAAATTGCAAATGGCTTCCCCCGATTTCCAAAATCGGATGCCGCTTTTGCAGTTTATTTGCTAATGAATCTTAATAAATGAATACTGTTTAATTTAGTGAAAAGTGAATGAAGAACAAAATTTGGTGTTGAATTGAAGAAAGTAAGTACCAAAACTTCTATAATGCCGCTTCAACCGGCGTCTGTTTACCACGCTGCTTCGTAGTTTGTGCTTGTATCAATCGAAAAATTGTGGTACGTTTTTTTTGTGGAATCATAAATTCATTTCGCCTAGGTAATGTGTGTTTTCTTATGATAGAAGGCGGTCAGCCATGTCGCTGCCGCCCTACCTGTTGGGGCCCAATCCCTGGGCCACCATGATGGCGCAGCAGCAGTTGGCGGCGGCGCAGCAAGCGGCCCTGCAGGCCCACGCTGCCGCCGCTGCGGCTGCGCCACCGGTGCCGCCCTCGCAGCCCCCCAAGCCACATCATATACCAGAAGAGAAGATCAAGGAGAAAGGTATGTAGTTTACGTTGTTTCTAGGTTATTTGGTTTATGTGATTATTTTCTTTTTTTTCCTCCATATTTAGTGGCATCATGTACAAATTCAGTTAAACTGACGCCACCGCAAAATACTTTAGGTACTTAAATTATTGGTCAGTGGGTTGTCTTAGGGTTATTTTTAATTACTTAACTACTTTTTTTAGTGCTGTATCATAAAACACCCCCATAAATTAAAGTTTTGCTTATTAAGAAATAAGGTAAAATTATTTCCTGTGGGGTAGATTAATAACTGCAATTGGTATTCTTCTCCATCCGAGACACAATGGAGAATGCTGATATTGCAGACAAATGTACTACAACTACTACAATATTTTTTTCATATTGTCAATGTTAACATACTTCAACTATTTTGGAATAAAAGGTAACAATTAAAACAACTTGGTTATTCAAATTGATATTATGCATAATAATGTGCATTAAATACTTTTAAATTTACAAGAATATGTAACCTATCTGTTTCTATGGTAATAATGCTATCAATTATAACAAATATTATGGTCCTTGACTCCTTCAGTTTTTACACAATAGACTTGCTTCTCAGAAATGGGCACATGCTTATCATGGTGTGGTGCATGCAGCTTCCATGTGACATAGAAATATGAAAGGAGGTGTTTTTTTTTCCCTACAATAATGGCTAAACCGTGTACCTCAAGGACAAAAATACGAAATTATAGGAAAAAAATCGTAGATTTTGAAAAAATATATGTTGAATTTATTCGCGCATTTGTACCAGTAGAAATTGTCGATCAAAGATGTTAAAACTTGCAACCCAAGAATTTCAATCTGGCAATGTCATGATTGTTGTTGATATTCATTGTCAAATTGTCATTCCGTTTCGGTTCAAAATGTGTTCAAAAGGGTGGGTATAGCTTTCTCAGCTTTTCTCAGTCTATGGGTGGATATTTTTATTCATGTTACCCGTTTTATCATGTTTTTGGGTTTATATGAACACCGATGTAATAAATATTGACGTGATTTTGACAGATGAAACAGATTGACAGCCGTCAATGCTGTCATAAACGTTTCTTTGAACGCAGTTACGTTATGAGGTAGTGTTTTTTCATATACTTTTATTTCTTTTTCTATCTAGTATTAAAGGATTTTAAATACTGCTAAAAATACAAATTATTGGAAGGAGTTTTAATAGTAATTTGTACCTCGGTACATGTCTGGGCCGAAAAAAAAACACCTTTCACATATTTATTTCTTTTATAGACAGAAGACATTTTATTTTATAGACTATGTAAGGTTGTGACCATTTTGAAATTGTTTATATCCTAGAAGGGCATAATTATACATACACCGGATGCTTGGAGCAATTTGCTCCCTCAAAAGGCTGCATTTTATTTTAAAAAAGCTATTTAAAGCTCTGTAACCATTTTAGACTTATTTTCCTATATTTTCTTTCCTATTTAGCCCAAAAATGGATGCAACTCCAATCAAAACGCTTCGCCGAAAAGCGCAAGTTCGGTTTTGTGGACGCGCAGAAGGAGGACATGCCTCCCGAGCACATTCGCAAGATCATCAGGGACCATGGAGACATGACCAGTCGCAAATACAGGCACGACAAGAGAGTATACCTTGGGGCCTTGAAGTACATGCCACATGCAGTCATGAAGCTTCTAGAGAACATGCCCATGCCCTGGGAACAGATCCGTGACGTCAAAGTCCTCTACCACATCACTGGCGCCATAACCTTCGTCAATGAAATCCCATGGGTGATAGAACCTGTCTACATAGCCCAGTGGGGCACTATGTGGATCATGATGCGTCGAGAGAAACGTGATCGTAGACACTTCAAGCGCATGAGGTTCCCCCCGTTTGATGATGAGGAACCTCCTCTAGATTACGCTGATAACATCTTGGATGTAGAACCACTTGAACCTATTCAGATTGAACTAGACCCTGAAGAAGATGGAGCCGTTGCCTCATGGTTTTATGACCACAAACCTCTGTTAGGTACTAAACATGTGAATGGATCTACATACAGAAAATGGAACTTGACTTTACCACAAATGGCTACATTATACCGTCTTGGCAACCAGTTACTGACTGACTTAGTTGACGATAATTACTTCTATCTCTTCGATTCGAAGAGTTTCTTCACGGCTAAGGCTTTAAATATGGCGATACCTGGAGGGCCGAAGTTCGAACCACTTGTGAAGGATAATTCGGCGGGAGATGAAGACTGGAATGAGTTCAATGACATCAACAAGATCATTATAAGGCAACCAATCAGGACTGAATACAGGATTGCATTCCCGTACTTGTATAACAATTTGCCGCATTTTGTCCAATTATCTTGGTAAGTACCAAACAAAAAATAAATAAAATTGAAGTCTCTCATGTCATGTCAAAATAAACGTATTTTTTACTAAATACATAATTTTGTCTCTATGCCTGTTTTTCCTGCTGATCTTTGAGACTTCTGACTGATTTTGTGAAGGAACTTCCACTTAGATAACTGATATTATGCAGAATAACTCAGGTTACTTATACCTTTCTGAATATCTAATCTAATAAATAATTGTGTAGGAAGTCTCAAAGGCTTACATAGAAGTACTTCAGAATTCTTATGCTTCAACCAAAAATCTTGTCTCTCAGGTACCACACACCAAACGTCGTTTACATCAAGACTGAAGACCCTGACCTCCCTGCCTTCTATTTTGATCCCCTCATCAATCCCATCTCTCACCGTCACTCAGTCAAGTCTTTAGATCCTCTGCCCGACGAGGAGGAGTTCCTATTGCCTGAAGATGTTACACCATTCCTGCAAGAGACAGCTTTGTATACTGATAATACGGCTAACGGGATCGCGCTGTTGTGGGCGCCGAGGCCTTTTAATATGAGATCAGGTAAGATTGAACTCTAAACTCTTTATTGATGCTTACAACTATAATAAGTGCGAAAGTTTGGATGGATCACACCAGAACGACTGTACGGATCTGGATGAAATTAGACATAGAGATAGATTATAGTCTCTTAAAAAACAAATTAATCTTAAAGGGATATTTCAGCATCCTTTTTGCATTCAATGTAATAATTGAACAGTCGTTGCACCAAAACAATAGCAAATATGAGCACAAAGGACTGAATATTAACTGTCCCATTTATTGCAATTGAATGCAATTTGAGTGAAGGAAATTACATAAAGATACAACAAGTCATGAGATGCAAGAAGGACTGTGTATTCAATACTTCTTAAGCAACTGTAATGGAGCACATTCGCTGCCAGTTTACATTACCTATGTTCTTAAATAAGTGTTCTTCGTACAGGACGCACTCGACGCGCTATCGACGTGCCTCTAGTCAAGACATGGTACAAAGAACATTGCCCACCGGGCCAACCTGTCAAAGTGAGGGTTTCGTATCAGAAGCTTCTCAAATATTACGTGTTAAATGCTCTGAAGCACAGACCACCAAAGCCGCAGAAGAAGAGGTAAGCTATAATGTGATTTAATTGATTTACACTTATTGATAATTGTATGTAGTTCATCACATAGCCCTTAAGTGATGTGAGTTCATGTGAGTGATGAATTTAAATTTTGACTTTCAATATTTATATTCCTATCTAAAAGGTTCCCAGGTATGTAATAGAAATATCATTACAATGATGAGAACTACATGTAATTTCGGCTTCGTTTAGAGTCTTTTTACACTAATTATACTTTACTATAAAACTAAAAAGTATGTTGTATAACAAGCATATGTCAAGAAAGCGCGTAATGAAATAAAAGTGAATAATGAACCCTTTTACACAATTAATATTATCATTCTTTGTAGTAGAGAATAGAGATACAAAAGCAATCATAATTCAATAGAATTTTGTTCTCCAAAGGTACCTTTTCCGTTCATTCAAATCCACCAAATTCTTCCAAACCACAACCCTGGACTGGGTGGAAGCCGGCTTACAAGTATGTCGCCAAGGGTACAACATGTTGAACTTACTCATCCATCGTAAGAACTTAAACTACCTGCATTTGGACTACAACTTTAACTTGAAACCTGTTAAGACTTTGACTACGAAGGAGAGAAAGAAGTCGCGGTTTGGTAATGGTAAGTAACTTTATTGTATTGAATACTCCTTGTTAACATATCACTTGCGTCTAATCCAGTCTTGTGTCAGTTTCTTATACAAAAAATGTGTCAATTTGGGTAGTTGAATCCAATATTTCCAAGACACGGCTTTACTAAAAAACACTAGCCCTGATTACCCAATTAATTACCGATTAAATGTAAAATTAAATTTTGAGTTCCTTGGAATTAATAAATGGTCAATTGAGTAACTTAAAAAATGTATCAATATCTAATCACGTATTGACAAAATGACAACTCATAAAAGTAAAAGTATGAAAACTCTTTGTTGGTGTCAACTAACAAATTATCAGACGCGTGTAAGCTAAGATTCATTGATTGAAGTATCACACACCAATCACAGCACCTTATGTGCATTTGAAAATTGCGGAAATACTAAGACATTGATTCCCCTTTTCAGCATTCCATTTATGTCGCGAGATCCTCCGACTTACAAAACTGATCGTGGACTCCCACGTCCAGTACCGTCTGAACAACGTGGACTCGTTCCAACTGGCTGACGGCTTGCAGTACATCTTCGCCCACGTGGGACAGCTGACGGGCATGTACCGGTACAAGTACAAGCTCATGAGACAGATTAGAATGTGCAAGGATCTCAAGCATTTGATCTACTATAGGTTTAATACGGTGAGTTACGTTGAGTACTCGATGATGGATTAAATAAAGACTTTTCCCACATAGGTGCAATACGACTTTGCAATATTGATTCTTATTTTGTGGTGTGCTACAACTCAAAACATAAAGTATACCGGAGTCGGAACTTGATTATTGCAAGTTGAATCGTGCGCGATGTGTTGCGCTTTTTGTGACTGGTACAGCTATGCTACTATTGATTTATTACAAAAAGAAATTAGATATGGTACTGTTCTTAATAAGATATGTATTTGTTCCTAGGGTCCTGTATCCAAAGGTCCAGGATGCGGTTTCTGGGCGCCAGGGTGGCGTGTATGGCTGTTCTTCATGCGCGGTATCACGCCGCTTCTAGAACGTTGGCTGGGAAACTTACTCTCCAGACAGTTTGAAGGAAGACACTCCAAAGGTATGTGGTATAATTATATCATTGGAATTTTGCTTCATGTTATTTTTTAGGTGTGCGCCTATTGTGACTTGTAAGTCCCCCTGTATGTGTAAGTTATGTCTGCAACTCGGGAGGGGTGTACAGATGTTGGCTTTAAATATTTGAGCTGCTGACAAAAATGTTACACATTAACAATGTCACAACTGTCAGAACATTTCTATCAAACAAAAGAAGAGCTATTATGTTAAAAAAAATTAATTGCTTTTGTATCCCAAAAAAATTTTATTTTACTCATTTTTCTATCTCCCAGGTGTCGCAAAGACGGTAACGAAGCAGCGCGTGGAGTCTCACTTCGACCTCGAGCTGCGCGCATCTGTGATGCACGATATCGTGGACATGATGCCCGAAGGTATCAAGCAGAACAAGGCCAGGACTATACTACAGCATCTGTCGGAAGCCTGGAGGTGCTGGAAAGCTAATATTCCTTGGAAGGTAAGAAATAAACGTAGCACTTTACCCATTACATAATCAAAAATGTTCTGAAATCTGCGAATATTCCTAAAAGTTACTAGGGGTAGTTGACACCATAAACCAATAATTCCAAGACAAAACTTCTTTACAGTCGAATTCTGCTTCTTTATTTTAGCCAAACAGTAAAATTAATTAATTGAGTTGGCAACCAATTATTGTCTTCACAGTTTAGTAATGCCATACAAAATCTATGGGGGAATCGCGTTTTGGCAGCTCATAAAAAGTATGTCAAGTGATTAATGCTTTCCATCATACATTATTCCCTAGGTACCAGGCCTCCCAACACCAATAGAGAACATGATTCTCCGCTACGTCAAGATGAAGGCTGATTGGTGGACGAACACGGCTCACTACAATCGTGAACGTATCCGCCGCGGCGCCACTGTCGACAAGACCGTCTGTAAGAAGAACCTCGGACGACTGACTAGGTTGTATCTCAAGGCTGAGCAGGAGAGACAGCATAATTACTTGAAGGTAAGCAGATTGTTCAGTAATATAGATGATTTCTTAGAAAATTTTATTCAAGGGATAAGTTTTATAAAATTTTGACCTGCTTAAGAAATATAAGTCATAATTGTCACAGTTCGTTTTGTTCATATTACCCGGAAAGCAAGTTCCACATTAACACCATTATTTATTGATAGTTTTACCATGCAATCATATTGTTAATTAGATCATTTGCCCAAATTCATACTGATACTATAAATGCAAAAGTCACTGTCTGTTTGTCGCTTTCACGACTAAACCACAGAACTGATTTTGACGAAGTTTGGTACGGCGTAAGTTTGAACCCCAAGAAAAGACTGCTACTTTTTATTCTGTGACTTTGTCTGCATCCGGAATAACCGACATTTACGCGGACGCCGGACGTAATCGCGGGCAAAAGCTGGTATGCTATAATAGAGTACTTAATTCTAAAGTACCTCTATTCCACAGGATGGTCCATACATTTCTCCCGAGGAAGCCGTCGCCATCTACACGACAACAGTCCACTGGCTGGAGTCCCGACGCTTCGCTCCTATTCCCTTCCCTCCTCTGTCCTACAAACACGACACAAAACTCCTTATCCTTGCTTTGGAGCGGCTGAAGGAGGCCTACAGCGTCAAGTCTCGGCTGAATCAGAGTCAGAGAGAAGAGCTGGGGCTTATTGAACAGGCGTATGATAATCCCCACGAGGCGTTGTCCAGAATCAAGCGTCATTTACTGACCCAGAGGACTTTTAGAGAGGTTTGTGTTTTGATAATTTAACAGTATTTCTACTGGGAAGAAATTATAAAAGATTCTTTAGGTAATTCATAACAAGATGGTCTTATTTACTGCACTAGTAAATGTAATTCTACAGTAAATAGCCCCCACAAAATAATAGTACGCATGAAGCAGTAAAGGCAGCTCCAATGGCTGCAGTGGCTGAGCGATCAGCTCCTGCATGTCGCGGATTCGGTTGCCTCGCTTCGGCCTACAGATAGTTGTACCAAGTCTGTCTGTATAAGTGAGTTTATATTTTAAATGATACAAGCGAAATTCCTAGTTTCAGGGAACGTTTTTTTATTTAGTGGTCAATATAAACTAACATACAATGCGCTATTCAACCAGGTCGGTATAGAATTCATGGACCTCTACTCGCATCTGGTCCCGGTCTACGATGTGGAGCCTCTTGAGAAGATCACGGATGCATACTTAGACCAGTACTTATGGTATGAGGCTGACAAACGAAGGCTTCTGCCTCCATGGGTCAAACCAGCAGACACTGAGCCATCACCGCTGCTTGTCTACAAGTGGTGTCAAGGTATGTGAAGATAATTTGATATTGTGTATTCACTGTGTCATTTTTGTATTGTATTTGTGTCTATATTAATTAGGTGATAAGATTTGAATTTGACTGTCTTTTTGAAAATACCCTTAGTAATTGTATTATTGAGGCAACGTAACTGGGTATTTGACACAAAAAATTGATAATTCCAACACACAACTTAAAAGTAAAAACATATTATTACCCCAGTAAAATATTTAACCCGGTAAAATTACAGTTTTAGTTGCCTTGAAATTAATTAATAGTTTATAGATAGAGTTGGCAAGTAAGTTACATCACAGTTTACTATTGCCACACAAAACCTATGGGGAAATCGCGTTTTGACAGTTCGTAATACTAATGTCAATTGATTGGTGTTGTCAAGTACTAAATTGTAGCCTATTGAACCAAGGTTGAGCTGTTGTGGCGTCCAGTAAAGATTTATCTGCATGTTTGAAAAGATTGAAGAAAGATATTCTTCAATCTTCTCTAACTTGCAGTTAAATACCTCATTCGAAGAACAAAAATAGAAGTATGCGACTGCCCGAGGTGTGCGTTGTGGCAAAGGAGATCTGCCTCATCGATCATCCCCTTGTTACAAACCTCACTTCGGTTGGACGCGCTATCATCAGGCCAAGAAATGAAGATATACAGAAGAAAGAAGATGAGAAGACACAAGAAGAGAGTCTATTATTTTAGTCTATTTTAAAATGTCTATGTTGTATTGTATTTTCAGGAAATATAAGTGTCCATACCATATTTTTTAGACAATACATTTTCGTACAGGTATAAACAACCTACAAGACGTGTGGGAGGTCGGTGAGGGTGAATGTAACGTTCTCCTAGAGTCTCGCTTTGAGAAGCTGTACGAGAAGATAGATCTGACCCTCTTAAACAGACTGCTCCGACTTATTGTCGACCACAACATCGCTGACTACATGACTGCTAAAAACAACGTTATCATTAATTATAAGGTAACTTGAAAATTACATGTTTTTGATATGTTTCTGCAGTTTGCAGACATAACTTTATGCATCAAAGAAAGGGACTTGTATTACATCCAACAAGATCCGACGTAAGCTGTCCTCTCTTTTACATAGATAACTGCAAATCGAAATAAAAACCAAACAAACACAACAAACACTTTCAGAAGTCAAAAGTGAGTTATAAAATTTAAGGTACTTGTTCATTCCAAATAGAAATCTATGGGTACAAGAATAATGTTACAGGTCGGCAAGTAATTTAATTTATCAACATTATTTCTACTGCATCCTGCATTCGGTTAAACTGGAAGCCGACCCTAACATAGTTGGGAAAAGGCTAGGCAGATAATAATTTCTACTGCAGATCTTATTCACAATAATACTTTCCCCACAGGACATGAACCACACAAACTCATACGGCATCATTCGCGGTCTACAATTCGCCTCCTTCATAGTCCAGTACTACGGACTGGTACTGGACTTGCTAGTGCTTGGGTTGCAACGAGCCAGCGAGATGGCGGGACCACCACAGCTGCCAAACGACTTCTTGTCTTATCAGGATCGATCCACTGAGACTGCGCACCCGATAAGACTGTACTGCCGATATGTGGACAGGATTCATATATTCTTCAGGTTGGTACTGCAAGAATACAGTTAAAACATCTTGTTCCATGTAGAAATAAAAGGGTACTTTTTTTAAGCAGAAACTGATATTTTGCTTGTATTCATAAAATTATTGTTTGTAGTTATTTCTTATATAATAACACTAGCGACCCGCCCCGGCTTCGCACGGGTCCATGTATTATACATATATAAACCTTCCTCTTGAATCACTCTATGTATTAAAAAAAACTGCATCAAAATCCGTTGCGTAGTTTTAAAAATCTAAGCATATATAGGGACAGACAGAAGAAGCGACTGTGTTTTATACTATGTAGTGATAACAATCAAAAGTTTTGCAATGCACAATATTCAAATGATCTAAATGAGAGCTGATTCTTCAGTTGAGTTGTTCTACAGTTGAACCAAATTTGGAGTTCAGCCTTATTCTACCAAAACGAACCACGTCATTATTTCTAATATGTATCATAGTCATTGTAACGATTTTGGATATTTGTGACACTGATTTGATTTCAAACTAATTAGTTTTAATATTGAGAGATTTAAGGAATCGTGCCTTGCATAGTTAATTGTTTTAAAAGGTAAAATTACACCTTGTCTACCAGGTTTACAGCAGAGGAGGCTCGCGACTTAATCCAGCGTTACCTCACTGAGCATCCAGATCCCAACAACGAGAACATTGTAGGGTACAACAACAAGAAGTGTTGGCCGAGAGACGCGCGCATGCGACTTATGAAACATGACGTTAACCTGTGAGTTTTTGAAATTTTTATACGTTTTATTTAGATAACCAAACAAGAATCATGCAGAAAAGATCCGGGTGTTGTAATGATTAGGAGAAGCCAACATTAATATTTATATTTAGGAAAAACACCTTTTTTATTTGCCTTGGGGTTTGTCACATTATATAAGTAATTTATATTAATTACAAACAGATATTTACAAACTAAGATATACAACAAACTGGCAACAGCATCTTAGAATTAACGTTATCTACTTTGGTATTCGTTAATGGTCTCCTTTAGCAAACTTTTTATTTTTGTATATCGTCAGTGGCCGCGCCGTATTCTGGGACATCAAGAACCGGCTACCTCGGTCTGTGACCACCATCCAATGGGAGAACAGCTTCGTCTCCGTCTACTCCAAGGACAACCCTAACCTGCTGTTCAACATGGCTGGCTTCGAGTGTAGAATACTACCCAAGGTAGGATAACTTTTATATACTACTCGCTGCTGCCCACAACTTTGTACCAGGAGTTTTTTTTTGAGCTAGGAAACTTCGCAGTCATACGCAAAATAACCCACCAAAGTTGTATCATATTTAGATCAATAGTTTGGAATGCATAGAAGAATGTTTTATTATTAACATGGATAATAGTCATGCACAATGGCTGAAAACTGCAGTTGATTTTTTGGATTCCATGTTTTGATTGGCTTGTCTTGTAAAAACACTAGTATTTTAAATTCCGAACTAGGCCTAATTTAGATGCCATACAACATATTTATGTTTGAAGATTATTCTGACCTACACCATTCTGGTCTTTTATAAGTGTTTTTCCAATTGTTAGTGCCGCAGTCAACACGAGGAGCTGTGCCACCGCGACGGCGTGTGGAACTTACAGAACGAAGTGACGAAGGAACGTACCGCACAATGTTACCTGCGCGTCGATGATGAGTCTCTCGCGCGGTTCCACAACAGAGTCCGGCAGATCCTCATGGCGTCAGGATCTACCACCTTCACTAAGATTGTTAACAAGTGGAATACGGCGCTTATTGGTGAGTTATATTACTATTTTATGATAAATTGTATGTATCAGGATGCTGCTAAATTTTACCTATAAATGTGCAGTCTTGATCCTAACTACTAGGTGCACAAGCTTAATGCTTATGCACCTAGTGAGGCCCTACAATATAGTGGAGATCAGGTGGCACTTTGCAGACGTTTTGAGAAAATGATAACATTTACCCGCTTTTGCTTATGGTCGTCATTACTTGGATCTAACTATCTCTTTCACACCTTTCGATCAACAGTGAGATCAATTTAGTTATAATTCGACCTACTTTTTCGACGACTAAATCTTCGGCATTATTCCCTTACAGGTCTAATGACGTATTTCCGCGAGGCTGTAGTCAATACACAAGAACTCCTCGACTTACTCGTGAAGTGTGAGAACAAGATCCAGACCCGTATCAAGATCGGTCTCAACTCTAAAATGCCTTCGCGTTTCCCGCCCGTCGTGTTCTACACGCCTAAAGAGTTGGGTGGACTTGGTATGCTGTCTATGGGGCACGTGCTGATTCCTCAGGTATGATATTTTTACATGGACCTTAAAAAGGCCCTGTCATAGCCTGCTACAAACCTATAATCTGAAGGAAAAGGTTTTATAAAAACGTTTTGAGTATGTCACCAGATGATATAATAAAACTTCAACTTCAGTCCAATTAAGAGATACTTTATTATCTATCTATTTATATAATGCTTTTTTCCTGTATGTCGGGGGTTACACCTTAATTACTAATCCATCGTTTCCTCACAGTCCGACCTCCGCTGGTCAAAACAAACTGACGTCGGCATCACTCACTTCCGCTCCGGTATGTCGCACGACGAGGACCAACTCATCCCCAATTTGTACCGCTACATACAGCCGTGGGAGGCAGAGTTCGTTGACTCGCAGCGAGTGTGGGCCGAGTACGCGCTCAAGAGGCAGGAGGCGAACGCTCAGAACAGGTGAGATTTGGGGTAGTAGGGCAAAGTAGTACAGACGATTTCGTATTTGTCAACATGGTTACCGGGGTAGCAGAGTGTGGGCTATGCTTCGTGAGTACGATTTCCACCCGGATTTATGACAAGAATTAGGTTTTTGTTGGTCAAATATTGAAATGATGAATCGCGTAGGGGTCCTGAAACCAGAGAGTCTCTGTGCTCTGGAGTGTCGCGAGCGTGTCGCGCTTGCTGATCGCACTGACGCGCCATCTCGCGGCACTGATACAACGCTATCTGATCATAACAACACACAACTACTGACTTAATCATTACCACACAACACGTATTTAAACATATAAATCTTTCCAGGCGTCTGACGTTGGAAGATCTAGAAGATTCGTGGGACAGAGGTATCCCGCGTATCAATACGCTGTTCCAGAAAGATAGACATACGCTGGCGTATGATAAGGGTTGGCGTATTCGTACTGAGTTCAAGCAGTATCAGGTAATTATTGGACTAGTTTTATTGTCATTTTGTTTATAAGTAGAGATGTGCCGACTATGACTTTGGTTGGCTAGCCGATTAGTCGATTTTGAAGAATACGACTAGTTTGCCAAGCTGATTACGGTTGCGGGGTATTCGGAAATTTCCGTGACGCTTATTTTGCAGCTGATCACAACTACAACAAATTCTATTACTAAAAACGGCTGTATATTTCTCCCAGGTCCTGAAACAGAATCCATTCTGGTGGACGCACCAGCGGCACGACGGCAAGCTGTGGAACCTGAACAACTATCGCACGGACATGATACAAGCGCTCGGCGGAGTGGAGGGCATCCTCGAACACACGCTGTTCAAGGGAACGTACTTCCCGACCTGGGAGGGTCTGTTCTGGTGAGTCAACATTTATTAAACAGGTTACTATGAAAACGTCTTCTACCCTGAAGTGTCACAATGCTAAACACTCTCATTTGTGATTTACACCATTCGGAAGGATCTATATACCTTTATTAGTATCTTGCTTGGAAAGAAATGCCTCTAACTTCAAATAAATGGATATGTAATTGTAATTATACTCTGTGTGCAGGGAGAAAGCCTCAGGTTTCGAAGAGTCGATGAAGTACAAGAAGCTGACCAACGCTCAGCGATCCGGTTTGAACCAGATCCCGAATCGTCGCTTCACGCTATGGTGGTCGCCTACCATCAACAGAGCCAACGTGTATGTCGGTTTCCAGGTAAGATAAAACACAAAAACAAAATGTAATAGCCAGTGCCCTATAACAGGAGTCGAGCTACAAAAGAAGTAGTAGGGGTCTTTGTGAAGGACCTCATGTAGAGAAGTACTAACCTTTCACCATGCCTATTTCTTCGGACAATACTATACAATGACTACTGCCCAGTACTACGGCAATATGGTGTTTCAATCAGTGAAAGATTTTTTGTTATTGTACCAAGTATTAGAAATTGTCTCTGTCAAAAAAAGAAAACAAAAATCAAACTTAACCTCTTTATAATATTAAAATGGATAAGTCGCATAATTCAGGAAAGCTTCTTTAACGTCACGCTCGTATCCTACAGGTACAACTGGACTTAACGGGTATATTTATGCACGGCAAGATCCCGACGCTCAAGATCTCGCTCATCCAGATCTTCAGGGCTCACTTGTGGCAGAAAGTTCACGAGTCCATCGTCATGGACTTGTGTCAGGTAATAAATAACTCGTTAATTTTTTTCTTCTTTTAATGTTCGTTTGCTAAGGAATTTCTCCTGTATCTGTATAGCATAGCATCCCCCAAGGGTCCTAATATGGGTGTACTAATTGGGTACACCTCTGCCTTCAGAGGTGTACCCAATTAGTACACCCATATTTCGCCAAACAAACTTACCTCTTCATAAAATTAGTATAGGAACAATAATACCCATTCAATTATCATACGTTATGCCGTTTTTACATTACTATCCTACCATATCGTAGTTTTTATTTGTCAGTACTAAGCTCAACCTATCGCTCAGGTATTCGATCAAGAGCTGGACGCGCTTGAGATCGAGACGGTGCAGAAGGAGACCATTCACCCGCGTAAATCTTACAAGATGAACTCGTCGTGCGCCGATATTCTGCTGTTCTCGGCTTACAAGTGGAACGTGTCGCGGCCGTCGCTGCTTGCTGATACCAAGTAAGACAATGTGTTTGTTATATTTTAATAATACCGGCGTATTATTGTCATACTGCAGGGCAAAGGCTTCTTCTTATGTTGAGAAGGCATAAGCATTGATCACTACCCTTGCCCAAATGTTATTATTAACCCTTTGACTGCGGGAAAGACACCAATTGTGTTTCTACAAAAAAAAAAAACGGTAATTCGACGCTTACACAACTGTGTAAGTTTTTCTACGGCGAACACACTAACTGTGTAGCGAACCGCTCTTCGGTCTTCGCGTAGCCAATGTTAGATTAGATTCGACAAAGGATCGATTCATGTATTATTATTTATCACTAGCAATTAATGCCCTAGCTGTAGATTTCATTGCTCTCAGTAACAGTCTACATAAAATTTGTAAATAAGAAGCTTTTCTTTCACTTTCACTCAAAGCCTTCCCTACCCACAGAGATACAATGGACAACACAACAACACAGAAGTACTGGCTGGACATTCAGCTGCGTTGGGGCGACTACGACTCGCACGACGTGGAGCGATACGCTCGCGCCAAGTTCTTGGACTACACCACCGACAATATGTCCATCTACCCCTCGCCCACTGGACTACTCATCGCTATCGACCTGGCGTATAACTTGCACAGGTATGGATTTCATACTGTTATTGTTTTATTGATTGTACACCAAATAGTCAACGGACGTAAATTAGTTAATTTAAATAGTTGTAGTCTTATCACTCAAAACTTGTAAATAATATCAAGAGACATTGACTTGAAATTATTCATAATATGATTTGTAATCATAATTACAGACAAAAGACGTTTACTGCTGCACATTTCAATATCAACAATAACCACAATATATTTTTTAATTTCTTAATTAATAAGCCAGTCTGTTTTCGAAAAGTAATTAAGTAAAAAAAAACACTTTCTCCAGCTCATTCAGTCTAGATTGAAACTCCCAACCACTGCTTAAAAACAAGTTTCTTTTCAGTGCATACGGAAACTGGTTCCCTGGTTGCAAGCCCCTCATCCAGCAAGCCATGGCCAAGATAATGAAAGCTAACCCCGCGCTGTACGTACTGCGCGAGCGCATCCGTAAGGCACTGCAGCTGTACTCTTCCGAGCCCACTGAGCCCTACCTGTCCAGCCAGAACTATGGAGAACTTTTCTCCAACCAGATCATTTGGTGAGTAATTATAAATAAATGACAATAAGGCTAATTTTCATCCGTTTTATAATGTTTATAATATGAAAAAAGGCGTTACATCACTGATGGTATAAATGGAATACTCAAATGCTTCCAATTGATAAAACATTTGGAAAATTGAACTCGTCTTTGTACTATTTGTGTCGACAATTCGACATGAGTAAAATCAGGGGTGGCTAACCAGTAAATCGCGATCAGAGTCTATTCTGTAAAAAGTAGCTCTTCGGACTAATCAAGTAGGCCACCCCTGCATTATATAATCATATAATACCGTGTAGATTAATTAACCGCAATCGTATATTTACAGTTACCGGCACGTAAGTTGGCAAGAGTTTTTGTAGTGGGGGAAGTTTGCGCACGCACAATTTCATACATTTTCATATGCGCGAACTTCCCCCACTACGAAAATCTCTTGCCAACTTACGTGCCGGTAACTGTAGCTTTTTAAACTAATTTGTGTTTTTGCGAGCACTTCATAATTTCCATCTTATTCACGTACCCAGGTTCGTGGACGACACAAACGTGTACCGCGTGACGATCCACAAGACGTTCGAAGGTAACTTGACCACCAAGCCCATCAACGGCGCCATCTTCATCTTCAACCCGCGCACAGGACAGTTGTTCCTCAAGATCATTCACACTAGCGTGTGGGCCGGACAGAAGCGTCTTGGACAGGTAACGTTGCTCTTCTAATGTCTATATAAGTCTACTCAAGCAAACAGTGTAATCATCCTTTGTAATTTGCTGTACTCATACAGTTATATATTTTGTTCCACTCAGCTCGCCAAATGGAAGACGGCTGAAGAAGTAGCGGCGTTGATTCGTTCTCTACCGGTGGAGGAGCAGCCTAAACAAATCATTGTCACCAGAAAAGGAATGTTGGACCCTCTTGAGGTAAATGATAAAAGAATAATAATAAAATAACTTTATTATTCTTGTTTTTATTTGATACTTTAATGTGAAAGTAAAAAGCCACTAACTTTTGGGAACTATCGCAATCTAATCTCAGTCTTATTATGTCAAAAGTAGCTCTAATGTACATTGTTATATATTCTTATTTTTAATTAGTAGAATAGGTCTAATTCTGAGGAATAGGAATTCAAATCAGTATTTTTTAACATTTAAGTCAATTTCTAGGCATTATTCTTGAGACCCTCAATATTTATTAAATTAAAACATGTTATTTTTCTCCTACAGGTTCATTTGTTGGACTTCCCTAACATCGTGATCAAAGGCTCTGAGCTGCAACTGCCGTTCCAGGCGTGTCTCAAGGTGGAGAAGTTTGGAGACCTCATCCTGAAGGCCACTGAGCCACAGATGGTGCTATTCAACTTGTACGATGACTGGCTCAAGACCATCTCGTCTTATACTGTAAGTTTGTATTTGTGTCCGGGGCTGCGGGACGTCTTAACAGGATACCGTGGCCCCGGAACGTAAAGGGCAACAGAAGGAACAGGGTGGTTTTTTAGTCAGTAAAAGTCTGACAGTCCCTTCCGCCCCACCCAGGGCGACTCATTTGATGATTTATACCAAATCAAAAAAAAAAAGTTACAAACTTTTTTTTTTTGATTTGGTATATTTGTGTACATGTTGCATAGAGTTTTAGAAAAAGTTCGATTTTGTGGAGCATGGTCGCTGTCGCATCTGCGTGACAGTCTCTTTCTAAAGTTAGAACTTTAGAAAGAGACTGTGTGACTTATGTCATATTTGAGCTAAATTCAATGTGCCAAACGTATTACATTTATTATCTAGCAATAACAGCTCAATTTACATTAAAAAGCATGCTTAAATTTTAATAGTTTTAAAATAAATCAGCGTTAAATATCCAAAATCATAATGGCTTCTAAAAATAGTAGATATAGAAATGTTTGGCTAAAAATCGTAATTTAAACTACAAACAATGCTGTAAACTAAAAAAAGATGGTCGGCACCAATATGAAATGATGAATCGCGTAGGGGTCCTGAAACCAGAGAGTCTCTGTGCTCTGGAGCGTCGCGAGCGTGTCGCGCTTGCTGATCGCAATGACGCGCCACCTCGCGGCGCTGATACAACGCTATCTGATCATAGTTACCACAAAACTATCTATGCTAAAAGCACCAGTCTTTACAGCCCTTAGAACTATTAGTGCAAGTATTAAAAAGCATTTAAAATGTTACCTATTTTGTTTCTTAGGCATTCAGTCGTCTGATCTTGATCTTGCGCGCTCTCCACGTGAACACTGAACGTACTAAAGTCCTGCTAAAGCCTGACAAGACCACACTGACGGAACCGCATCACATCTGGCCGACGCTGTCCGATGACGACTGGATCAAGGTTGAGGTGCAGCTCAAGGACCTCATCCTCGCTGATTATGGCAAGAAGAACAAGTAAGTGCACTAGCAATCTAGATTATCAAACTCCTTTGTTATTACTTGCTAGGTGGTCAAAATCTTTAGTCAAATCCCATGCAACAGTCTAATGCTACAGCTAGGGATTGCAATCCCGCAGCTCACTCAATCCCGCGGGATTGATATGCGGGATTGATCACCGCGAGATCCCGCATATTTGAAATTATTCACAGTAGTTCAACTTTTTGCCCTGTTTGTATGTAAGATAAAGTATTAATTAAAGTATTAGCCTACTGTAACATCTTGAACACATATGGAATGCAAATAAAAACTTGAACTTGAACTTGAACTTAATTTTTTGATCTTATAGGGCTATAAGATCGAAAAATTAATACTTTATCTTATTTAAAATTATGTAATAAAATCGAATTAAAACTACAGGTTTTTGTTTTGAAAAATCAAGTATTATTAATTAAACATGTCTTACATTATGCAACAAAAATTATTTGTTTTCTAACAAAATAACAATGAAATTATAATTAAGTACGAGTAATTAGTAATCAGCCTTATTAGTTATTAGACCTTAATTTTTAAATGTTTAGCATCAAAAGTTTTGTTTACCCTTACATCTAACAACAGTTTTATGATGTTTGTAATTCATCATAAAGTAAGTTTATAAGTAAGTAAGTTTTTTGATCTTATAGCCCTATAAGATCAAAAATTAATACTTTATCTTACATACAAACGGGGCAAAAAGTTGAACTACTGTGAATAATTTCAAATATGCGGGATCCGCGGATCCGCGTTTTGAAGGTGCGGGATCCAGCAGATTAATAAGTGGAGCGGAATCCCGCGGGAATGCTGGATCCCGGTTTGCGGGATTGCAATCCCTAGCTACAGCTAACATTTATAAATACTAATTATAAAGTGGTGAAGCTTGTGTATTTGTTTTTTTTTTTTTTACTGTCTCTGATAGAAAGCTACACGTTTGTCGAGTGTCATAGGATATAATTATATGATAATTATTAGACCTTCATGCGATCGAAAGTCACGGGCAGAAGATGTTACATATAAAACCAGATTTACTGGTCTGCAACTTGATCAAGTTTTCAAAACCCATATTATTACAGTCCAGTCAGTATTCTTATTCCAGTACAAATAGCAATTACAATACCACTTTTTTCGCAGCGTTAACGTGGCCTCACTCACACAATCCGAAATCCGTGATATAATCCTGGGTATGGAGATCTCTGCACCATCAGCCCAGCGGCAACAGATCGCCGAGATTGAGAAGCAGAGCAAGGAACAGAGCCAGCTCACCGCCACCACTACGAGGACCGTTAACAAGCATGGCGACGAGATCATTACATCTACCACCAGCAACTATGAGTCGCAGACCTTCAGGTGAGCATTTGATTTTATGACGTTATTTTTCAGACAGGAAAACTACTTGAAAACTTGTAACTTCTTCTCTCTGAAGGCTCATGCCGCATGTTTACTATTGTATCCAATGAGTCAAAGAAATACTTTCACCATATTAAATTTTTGACCCATCTAGTGTTATATTATCATACTATGGAATTGCCATCTTGTTGTGATCTCTTGCTGTCAATATGAAATGATGAATCGCGTAGGGGTCCTGAAACCAGAGAGTCTCTGTGCTCTGGAGCGTCGCGAGCGTGTCGCGCTTGCTGATCGCACTGACGCGCCACCTCGCGGCGCTGATACAACGCTATCTGATCATATTTACAACATTCCAATCTAACCAGGCTAACATGTGCGCGCGACAAGTATTTGTCTTCACGTTTCTCGCACTTATGCGATACGTGACTGCGATAATAACAGGATTTTCTCGCACTGCACATGTTAGTCTGGCTGCTCCCCATTTATACTTGTGGCAGTAGGGACAACAAGTTCTCATACTATCGATATGTATTTTGTATATTCAAAAATATAAACACTAAATACCATTTCAGCTCAAAGACGGAATGGCGGGTGCGTGCGATATCCGCGACCAACCTACATCTGCGTACGAACCACATCTATGTGAGCTCGGACGACATCAAGGAGAGCGGCTACACCTACATCCTGCCAAAGAACTTGCTCAAGAAATTCGTTACCATCTCCGATTTGAGGGCGCAGGTTTGTCAACTATCATAATAAAATAATCTGCTGTGAAATTAGTGTTAGGTAATTAATTATAACCATGTAATCACAAAAGTCTAATTTAATCAAGAGTTTCCTGAACGACTAGGCATGTACCTGATTCCTTCGTTCCATAGATCGCGTGCTACCTGTACGGTACGTCTCCGGCAGACAATCCGATGGTGCGCGAGGTGCAGTGTGCCGTGGTCCCGCCGCAGTGGGGCACGCACCAGCAGGTGCACCTGCCGCGCCACCTGCCCAAGCATCCCGCGCTCGCGCACCTGCAACCGCTCGGCTGGATGCACACGCAGCCCAACGAACTGCCGCAACTGTCGCCACAGGTATCTAGACATTTATCGTAATAATAAACTTAGCAAACTGAAAAACTACTGAGGTTTTAGAGTAAAACTAATTATACAACCTAATATTTTTGAACTATTATAATATATATTTTTTTTTTGCAATAGCTTTATGAAAACTGAATAAAACGAAATACTTATTTACAGGACATAACAACTCACGCTAAAGTGATGGCTGAGAATCCTACTTGGGACGGCGAGAAGACGATCATAATCACTTGCTCGTTCACGCCTGGTTCCTGCTCGCTCACGGCGTACAAACTGACCCCGAGCGGATACGAGTGGGGTGCACGCAACACCGACCGGGGGAACAACCCTAAGGGCTACCTGCCCAGCCACTACGAGAGGGTTCAGATGCTGCTGTCAGATAGATTCTTAGGTTACTTCATGGTGCCGTCACAGGGAAGCTGGAATTATAATTTCATGGGTATGCATTACAATTATTGTTATGTATAATTTGTACATTAATCAGCCTAGTTTCTAATGTCCAATCCGAAATGAAAGTCAGACCCAAATCGAGCTGTAACTACAACATAATGATATAATCTTTTCCCGCAGGTGTCCGCCACGACCCGAACATGAAGTACGGCGTGCAACTAGGCAACCCGCGCGAGTTCTACCACGAGGTGCACCGACCGGCGCACTTCATGAACTTCGCGGCCATGGAGGACGCCGCCGCGCCCACGCTGGCCGCTGACCGCGAGGACCACTTCGCGTAGATGTGGCTTTCAGTGTTTAGTTGTAAGGAATTAGTGTAAATAACCGGAAATAAAAGTTTTATTAAATTTGGTATTGTTGTTATTATTTCCTACATCGGGCAAGCAATACAATCCTTGAAGTCCTTTCGAAAGGCCATAGAACTGTTTGGTACAATTCAGACCAACCAGCTCGCATCGGGCCGGGCCGGGCGGCATTTTACAATGCGGTAAAGAACATTGAAATGTATCAACAGTAATTATAGTTAATATTTGCATGCAACTTACGCGTCGCGACGGCCGACCGGCTCCGTACGGCGCCGTCCGCATCCAACCGGCTGCCGTCGGGTCCGTTCGGAGCCAGTCGGCCGTGCGTCGAATCATATAAGTAACTAGCTGTCCGCCGCGGTTACACCCGCGTCTTTGGTTACTGCTCCGTTCCCGTAGGTCGTAGCGTGATGGTATATAGCCTATAGCCTTCCTCGATAACTAATCTATCTAACACTGAAAGAATTTTTCAAATCGGACCAGTAGTTCCAGAGATTAGCGCGTTCAAACAAACAAACAAACAAACTCTGCAGCTTATAATATTAGTAAATAAAGATTAAGTTGGTTGTTTTTCAAGCGACAGTTTCAAAAATGGATACGGAAGAAAAACTTATTTCTTTAGTTAAGACATAATAATTATGATTGCCTATACGACGTTAATTCCCGTAAATACAGTGACAAGTTGGATTCCAGCGGACGCTGTCGGCTGCCGCGGCACGCGTACGGCTCCGTTCCGGCCCGATGCGAGCCGGTTGGTCTGAATCGTGCCTTTAGAGCCTCCACCCACGTCAGATTTTTTGTAGAACCGATTATCGGGTCGGACTATTATTTTAATTTCATATGACCGACTTTCTGTGGGACGTCCGCTTTGGTATTATTGGAATTTACATTATTATGTTCTTTAGACAAAAAATCGTCTGTCGTGGACGGAGACCCGAAAACCATTCAAAAAGCTATAGAAGTATAGAACTGTATCATAAAAATTCAATGGCAGTAGATAGTGACATAGTGAAACTGAAACTAAAGTAGAAAAAGGTATTTGGAAAATGATAGTGTCTGTTCAGCAGATATCCTGTGGGATACCTAACCGCCGCTACTACTTAACGTATCGGCAAAAATATGTACCTATCGGGCTGGCGGAGCTCGATAGCAGCTATTTTACCTTTTCCTGTTTTTTGCAGTATTCGACGCTAAAATTGCGTGGGGTTAAAGTTCTGCTAGAATACCGTATTACGCCTTACGCCAAAATGTTACATTGTTACTAAACAGCCAAATAACAGTTCGTTATTTTCGAACTGATCTTTGTACTGTCATTGTCAAATGTAAATAACTTGACATAGGGTTTCGATTTTGACAGTTGCTAAGAAACGAAACGATCGACGATCATTCAAAAGTCAAACGAGTTGTAACTTGAATTGCGATTGTATTGTGTGAATTTCTACATAACTTTCTACAAGTACTAGCAAATTCAACTTACCAGCATATTAAAAATGGGAGACCACGACGATTTCGAAGACAACCAGTATCCCGACAACGATGAGTTTGTTCCGTACGTGACTGCCGGTAACCTCGGCAAAGTTGGCGCGAAAGTCACACTCTGGGGAAAAGTCACCAAGGTTTCTGCCAGCGAAGGTTTCTATGTCAAAACTGTGGATGACCAGGAGATACTTATAAAACTGAAGAGGCCTTTGAATGAGCCTTTAGAGGGTTGGTACGAGATTTACGGCGTGTCTCAAGGGAAGACAGTGTTGTGTGACGAGTATATTCCATTCAACGAAGAACTAACAAAGAATATTGATCTGGATGGGCACAAAGCATTAGCAAGATTGCTGGTCGCTATTGATGAACCATGGAACTTGGGCGATGATTCTGTAAATTCCTTGGCTGGTGTAGTACCGATGGATCAAAACTACTGAGGTTATTGAAATAAGTTTAATTGTAAGATTTATTCGTATATGAAAACAGAATGAAATCATCCTATAACATACATAGAAAGGCATTCCAATTTATAATGAACACAGTCATGTCAACAACTCTTATGTATTTACCTATTTAATAGAAGTTCCGACATCATGTAAACAACCACTTATGCCATTTCCACATTATTTATATACAATTTGAAAACTGAACTAAACTACAATAGCAACTATTTTATTTAAGATTTGTAAAATTGTAACTTAGATCAATGTAAGATAAAAATGTAACAAATTTATCTGTGAATGGCATTTTAAAGTCTGTTTCTAGGTTGTATTTTCTGCTAAAATTAGTTCGTTTCTAGATCATAATTATTTTCTGATAAAATTCTCTATGTTAATGCATTTACTGCAGGTAAAGATTTGCTACGCCAAGCCCGAAGCAAGGCTAGCTACACACTTGGTATGTTGGCTGTGGGAAACATGGTTGTGTGTGCACTGCACTCACAATTTTAGTAAAAACACAACAGGTGTGTTTTCCCAATGTCAACAGGTTATAAATATGAAATGGCAGGATCATTATTTCATTACTTCTTATCTGTTACTAACATGTTAATCAATGTTACATTAAAAAGTGTTAGCAAGTATTTGTATTAAGAAACTTTTGAGCCAATTGAATTGGTATTTTGTACATTTTCTAATTTAACACAATAAGCTTTACATAATATAAGTATTTAACATAATTAATGTCTTATCATTTCACAATTCCCTTCAAAATTGTTTATTAATTGTAGGTAATAAGTACCACATTTGAACCTTACTAGGTAGACACTGGAAATGGTCACTATTATTGCAGTTACAAACAATAAAAAGATGTCAAATTTAAATATTCTATGGTTGTATGTGAGTGGTTTGTATGCAAGTCTGACTCTCACTTGCTGGTTCTTTGTACTTATGGGTGCTTCGATTTTAGGTCTGAATTTTTATTATAATTGACACAATCTTTGGCTTTTAATTCTAATTAAATACATTAAGTGACTAGACAAATACTTTGTCAAAGATTATAAAATTACATCCTTAAAAGTACAATGATTATCTAGTACAATGTTATTGATTATCTATCAAGATTTTATCATGAATGCAAAAAATATATATTATGATACGCAATAATTATACCTAATTTAATTATAATTAGGGTGGGCTTTTTCTTGGGTCAAAGAATCTTTTGCCAGGCTTTTGGGCCCTTGTTACATAGACCTCCTTCCCCTCTTTTATAAATAGAACATTATATTTATATTATTTATAAGTAAATATTCCATTTTGATTTTAAGTTGTAAAATTAATTTATCTAAGAAGTAAATGGTTTAAAAACGCTAAATCTTAGTACTAATAGAAAGAGCATACTTTGACACATCATTAGCAGCAGCAAAAGAAGTTACTACAACTAAACTCTTGCAAAAAGGATATCATTCAATTTGGGTTAATTATGAAAG
This sequence comes from Hoplodrina blanda, assembly GCA_949316365.1. Taxonomy (NCBI): domain Eukaryota; kingdom Metazoa; phylum Arthropoda; class Insecta; order Lepidoptera; family Noctuidae; genus Hoplodrina; species Hoplodrina blanda. Next base: position 11,960,353 of record OX438592.1, read on the forward strand.
TGCGAGCTAAACAAACAAAAAAGAGCTATACTTCATTAGAAATTTAGAATAATTACGTTTTTCTCTTATTTTTTGGATTGATTCTGTAGTCATTCTCTGTCATAATAGCCCAAAAAATGTATGGACCAATGATGTCCTTTGTAGCATGAACGTGAAGCAGTATTATGCCGACTGCATCCAACACTGCACGCGTGGATATGCCCTGATGTCGTTGTCCTTGTTGCGTTGCGCGATGAGGCGCATGCGCTTTTCGTGTTGCACTGCATTAGATAGTGCACCCTCTATGCACGTTACTGGACGATTCCTAAAAAGACAGATTTCAGGAATAATATTGGATTTTTTTATTCGACACAGTAGTAGTAGGTACCAGTAACTACGGATATTTTCAAGTTAAGTTAAGTTTTCCATAGAAAGAGAGATTTCCAATTATCTTTTTTTTAAATAAGACATTTCGAAAATGTTCTCAACAAATTTTTTAGACCTATGTATTCTGCTTATGTGTAAGAAGCTCATTAAATTCGGTTCATTCATTTCGAAAAATAGACCTGAATTTGTATGAAATGCCATACCATACGGCGTAAACGCTCTTAAAAGCATATGAAAATTATTTATTTATTTATGTTTAATCAATCGAGCCGTTTGGGGTGGAAACCCTCCTGTCATGTGCCCATGGCCTTTTTTTAAGAAGTTGCCCAAACGGTTGGTTGACACCGTGACCCAAGGGATTGGTATTACCTTGGCCAGAGGCTAAGCATTGCATCCAACCTGGCAATGCCAGTCTTTTGGGCACATTTTCAGTTGACGGCGATGTGGATTTTTTTTTAATGTTATTTGGTACCTATTAGTTTTTTTTTTATTATAAAATAAGCAAAAATACATACGAAGTCTTTCCATTGGCCTTTGGCACCTCACTTCGTATCTTCATGCTCAATGGCCTGTCCTTGCCCTTCAGAGCCAGGTCCGTCAGATACCTCTTGATGTAGTTCTTCAGCTGAATGTTCTCCTTCACCAGCTTGGCTTTCTCAGTCTTCAGACAAATCGTCTGGACTTTAGCTCTGTTCACTTTGAGCAGAAACTTGTCCATTTTGCTGTATTCCTTGCATTCATCCTATAAGAATATAATAATTACTAGGTATAAATAATAGGTAATAATAATATCAGAATATTATTGTCCTCTTAGGGTTGGACCTCATCTGGCAGCACGGAATCGCCTTTTTCCGTCGCCCTTTCTCTTTCTGTCTCTTAGAACTGCCATTTGCTAGGCGGAGACAGAAAGCATAATGCGATCGCCTCGAGGATTCCGCCGCGTGCTATCGCATTATGCTTTCTGTCTTCCGTGCTGCCAGGATGAGGTCCAACCCTTAACCTCTTCTCAGAGAAGGCACAAATTTTGATCACCACCCTTCACGATGTCAGTGATGTCAAAGATAAACTTAGAAAGAACAAATGAATTAAAAAAGTCACATTGGTATCGAACTTGCCACCTCATGCATGAGGGCGCCTTAAGCAATGGACCATCACGACATTACTGCTAGTAGGTATATTTGTAGTTAAAAAAACCCTGCACTTACGATCATAGCTTTGTCAAGATGTTCGAAGTCGACCGACTCGAGGTCGTATTCCTCCTCTTTGGTCAGCTCGTCGCCTGAATGCTCGTACTTACTGCAGATTTCAGCGAGTTGTAGCACTTTGTACAGCTTGTCATGCATATCTTCAAGATGCTGAAAAATAGGGTAACTTTTTAGTACACATGTACAATTACTTTAAACTTTAGTTTCAGGTTATCTCCGATTTTATGCAACTACTTAAGTATCCGAAAATTTGGTGTTCTTCTCCGCTACCTATTTAACTACTGCCTATCTGCAGTCCCACCCAGACCCAAGGGTGTTTGTTGTTTGATTTTATGTTAATGAATTATATTAATTTGAAAAAAGTTGTACTTAAGTGTATAATGGGGATGGTAAGTCCAACTTTAGAAAGTAGGTAACTTTAGAAAGGTCTAACCAGGGGCGCATCTATATAGGCTTTTTGGGCTGTAGCCCAGACCCCCTTAAATATAAAAGCCCCTCCAATACCCATTTAAACCGTATATATCTCATCATTATAACAAACAGTTTTTTCTCAAAATGGCAATTTAAGTTTATCAATAAGGCAGACCTCCAAGAAGTTCTAGCCCAATAAATTCACGGTCCGCCTCTGGATCTAACAATTACCTAGCTGCAATCAGATGCTAATACTATCCGATTCCACCCAAGGTCTGACATTGACCGTGGCTGGCAATTAGAGCTAAATGAAGTTACAGAAGGTCATCCCTATTCATACAAGTGAAGTACAAACGCAACCTTTATAGCATCCTGGCTAGCATTAACCATGACGTTCAGCTGCTGGCTGCCCTTGCTCCTCTCGATCTTGGAGTCCTTCTTCATCTGCAGGTACTTCCGAGCTAGTTGCTCCTTGCGGTGCGCCATGCGCGCCAGTTTATTTGTCATCATGCTGGTCGTCTTCTGCCACTCGTGTTGCAGGTTTGACAAGTTCTCCTGAAAAAATCTTAGCTTTTGTGGATGTTATACGCTGGCCGCACACGGGCCATACGCTACAGCCACAAACGCTGCCACTTTTTTAATTTTCCGTGAACCAGTTCTTCAGACGCCCAGCGTCGCCGTAAATGAGCCCGTACTTGGCTTGTTTAGTTTGGCCACCGAAACCGAAGATTCGGTTGGGAATGTTATTAAGCAATCTCTTACATTAGCAAGTTGTATTTGGAGGTCGTTCCTGGCAATCTCCTTCTGGTAGAAGTCGTCCTTCTCCCGCAGGCTGAGGTAGTGGCTCATGATGGGGTTGTGCTCCTCCTGGTAGGAGGTGTACACCTCTCGGAGCTTGTTCCAGTACATCTCGATCTCCAACTGCTTCGGGACACAGAGGCTTCGCAGTTCTTCTTCATGCTGTGAATAAAAGAGATTTATAAGAACTTGCTTGTTTCCAGATCAAAAAAGTACCTACCTAATTTCTGCTGACCAATTGCGATGAACCACTTTTCATCTTTACGCCCTTAAATTTAAGGTTGAAAACCGATCAACTGCCATAGTCCTCGGTAGTACCTATCTTATTGACGATGAAAAAAAAAATGATGTATCAATTTATTGGAGGTACCGACCTAAACACAGGAAATTAAAATTCACCATGGTTATTCAAAATAGACCATAAAATTCGCTGAATTAACGCGAGGAGTCCTATGATTGTGCATATTTGGGAACACGTGGCCATCATAGGTACAACGTAGCAAAACAAACTAACAAGTTAGTATAACAACATTAGATTAAAATCTGAAATGAGACAACTAAATAGGCATAATAATTCACACTGACATTTTAAATGCAAAAGAAACTGTCTGACTGTTACGCTTTCACGACTAAACCACTGAACCGATTTTGATGAAATTTGGTATAGGGTAATCTTGAACCCCAAGAAGAAAAAACATAGGCTTCTTTTGATGGGATTTTGTAAAAACCTAATTGAAGAGTCTGTAGAGTTTTTGGCTCGTTCTTTTCCATAGTGGCCTACTTACCTACCTTTTAAAAACTAGCAACTATAATATGTAGAGCAGCTTCAACTTCCTGACTAACTAACCAACTCCTTGATTATTCAAAAATGCCTGTAAGTGGTATAATTGGAATAATGCTTTGACTTTTAATCCGCAACTTTATTTGCGTTCACGATAATCGATCCTAACGCAGGTGAAATTGCAGGCAAAACATAGTACATACTTAATAGGTCCTTGAACACCACAACAAGTAGGTGCAAGTACTATTCTCCAATATACTTGTTATTGTGGTAGTATAATATTGCAATTTCCAATTGGCCACACAGGTTTTCCTGTAATTAGTGGCTGTGGTCCGAACATCTGACCATGTTGGCTGACAGCTTGACAGGCGTGACTGATGGCATGATGAGCATTGTTTGATATGATACCTACTGGATTAGGATCCATAGAAATTATAAACTGATGGAAGTATATGGGGAAGCTAAAATGTATCTACATGATGTTTGGTGAAGAATGTAGCAAATATTTAATAGGTTTTTAAAAAAATCTTTGGGCGGATGCCAATCTATAGTCTAGGTAGGTTCTTGGTATTAGGGGGGCCCTAATTCAAAGGTTACCTTTGCAAAAATATTTTAGTAGGTCAAAGAATGCTCTTGGATATTATATTCCAGTTAACGGCAATATATAAAAGCGAAAGGTCATCACGAAATTTCGAAAACCGCTTGATGTATAAAAAATAAATTTGGCAGGGAGGTAGTTTATAGTTAGTAGACGTCCGCTAAGAACGGATTTTCCAAAAATTCACCCCAAAGGCGTTGAAACGGGGTTCGAAATTAACGCGGACGAAGTGGCGGCCAAAAGCTAGTGGAGAAATATAGTAAGTAAAATCGAAGAATCGTGGACTTATAATTAATGTAAGTTTGAAATTACCAATCCGCTTTGAGCAAGCTTTGTGATCAATGCTCATGCCTTCTCTGTATGAGAAGAGACCTTTGCTCTGCAGTAAGACAATAGTAAGACAATGGTTATATTATTATTATTAAGTAAAATCGATGAAAAAACATTGAGCCCACCTATTTCAAAAGCACACTAAGTACAGTAAAGCATGACATCCAGCAATTAGTCATATTCGGATGGAGCTTGTCACCTTTTGTGTCAGCGGGAAGTGATGCGTGGACGCCGTTATCATATATATGGTGTGGCATGACCATTGCGCACATTGTCATTGTTGGAGCTGCTGTGACCATGTGCCTCGTCAAGTACCACGTGCTGATATTCTGTTTAATACTTGCTGAAAGTTATGTGAGTACCTATATTTTCATTCGATATCGTTATTGTCCCCGTCTGTGGGTATAGTAATGGGCTCAGGACTGCCTACCGTTGGTCTCGTGGCCGCAAGCTGAGCGTGGGGTCCTGGGTTCAATCCCTAGGTCGGGCAAAAAAATTAAATTTTACCTAACATGAATCGTGTTGTTTTGTGGGTAGTGTTAAATATTGTTTCGTGGTACGGAGTCCAACTCAACTCAATTTGGCGGGGTTTTCTCAGAAAACGACAACTTAGTTTAGTTACAATATAGTTTACTACGATAAATTGCGATAAACTGATCTACTTAATTGACGATTCATTTTGGTGACTTAGTTGTAATAGAGACAAAACAGAAATTGTTATTGTTACACAGGCCCTGAACTGTCGTTCAAGCGGAGGTCCAAAAGAAGCTGACCTGAAGAACATCTATAAGAAATGTCTGAAGATGCAAGAAGGAAAGAATTCAAGCAGAGGAAACTCAGACCAAGACTGGAAAGAACCCCGAAGTCAAATACAAAGGAGCGACTGGGAACGAGGTCGTGCAGGAAGCAAAGAAAACAAGAACAGCAGAGATGATAAATTTAGTGGTAAAGATAGAAAGGGAGGAAGCAGTATGAGAGATAGAGATGACATGATGGGTAGAGGTGATGATAGAATGGATAGGAATGATGATAGAAAGAACAGGAATGATGATAGATCAGGTGGGAGAAGTCGTACTGGAGGTAAGAATAACAGGAATGATTACTTCAATGGAAGAGAAGACTTTCCGCAAAGCGACGAATATGGAAGCGTGAGTGGTTTTTAAATTAATGAATAAAATAAAGAGTTATAGAAAGACACCTGACGAAGCCGAAAGTTATAATACATGTTCTTGTCATCATTACGATCATTTTGGTTACAGACATTAAAGAGGGTTAAAATTCTATTTTTTTTGTACATATTTTTTAAAAGTAAATGTAATAGGTTCCGTGCATAAGCACAATATTTGAGTGAGTTACATTGCTTGATATCATTTGTCAGTGATTTTTCAAACTTTTTCCAGGAATAATTTTACTTTGATGGCCAGTCTGCTTTGATAACGGCTATGTATGGTGTCTATTTTACATTCCGTATAATAAAATTATATAAATTATGGCATTATTGTCATTTAAACTTCATAAAAGATTTTTACAAAATAAATAATGCTTTATCTAAAAAATCGGGATATCTTCTGCAATACGGGTAAAAAAATCCAACTGACCTTTTCTATTTCTCTAGGACATGGGCCAGGGCCAATACAACAACTATTACTCCACGACGCCGTCTCCAAGAAGATACAAAAGAGAAAGGCGTCCAGAAAACTCCGGTCAAAGAAGTCAGTACAATCCGAATACTCATAAAATCATTGGCTATGAAGATAATTTTCGATCAGACGAGAAGAACTCCACTGAAAATAATTCAAGCAAGGAAACTGATAATAAAGCTTGTGCTTTGCACTGCTTTTTGGAGAATTTAGAGATGGTGGGTATCGTAGTGGATAATATTATTGATTAATGTAGCTTTTTACGTATAATTAGCTAAGTCAGCCAATACGTTTATAATGCGCACAGCAAAGGGGCAGAACTCAAGCCTGCGTCTGTATTTCCGAAAGCATTCGACCATAATCTCTTTAAAGGTAGGGTGAACAGGCTTCTACTGGGTGAGCTTATTCCATCGTTGACTTTGTCTATATGACTTCTGACCTAGACAAGAGTCAAAAGCAAACCCATAATACACAAAAAAAAACATTTGCCAAATTATACTGTTCAAGGTACTTAGTATGTACAAACGAAAACAATGGCGGTTGACCATTTTCAACCTTATTACTAAGCCCGTAAAGGTAAAAAGTGGTTCTCCACAGTTTTCCGTGGTGGTGATGGAATCTTTTATTTGGTTGTTTTACTCTTGTACAATAATTTGCACCTACCATGTTATCTCTTCACCACTTTTGGTTGACTGGTAGAGAATGCCCATAGGCATTAAGCCTTTCTATTTTTATTTGTTGCAAAGTTAATGAATAAGTAAAAAAATACATGAGCTGTAACATCTTCCTTCCAAAGTTTTGCTTTTATATGTGCCATCTTAATGGTCAATATAGAAAAATAAATGGACCCAACAAGATCGTTAATTAAATTCCTCGCCTGTTAATTGCTTTTGATTGGTTCAATGAGCAACGAAGCAGCTGTAGAGATTAACTTCTTAATTCACACTTAGACAGGGGAAGATGGAATGCCAGATAGATACCTAGTGACGCATTCTTTCACCAAAGATGTGAAGAACGAAGATCTGAGGGACTTTCTACAGGAGTCCATTGAAGAGTGTTTCCAGATTTTGGATAATGGTAACTATGAGTTTACGTCAGTATTGTAACTTTAAAGGAGATTGGAATTGTGTTTCTTCATAATTGTTGTTAAACATAACTAAGTATAGCCACTTACCCCGGTTTCGCACGGGCGCAATTTAGGTACTAAACATCACAATTTTTTAAATTGAGATTTTCATAAAGAACTACAGACTATACAAACCGACTTTTGGACCGGTGGAATTTTCAAAAAGTATCCCCCGTTCTAACTTTACACTGACAATTATTACGAACACAACGAAAAAAAAACAGCCCGATCGATTGAGCCGTTCGATCTTCATACATGCAGCAATTAAAATATATTCCAATTGGTCTCTCACTTTGCTTACTATAGAAGCGGTTTGTTTTTCGCTTGTTTTGTAATTCCCTCATTTGTGCCACTTTATTATATATTTGTAGAAAACACTGAAGATAAATGTGAATTCTCCAAAAACCTGCTGATATGTTTGTCAGAGAAAGGCAGAGCCAACTGTGATGACTGGAGAGACGACTTGAAGTTCTAGCAGTAAGCAGTCTTATTTACATATTATGTCCATCATATGATCTGCAGTATTTTATAAAATTATAACAATAAATGTTAATTGAGTAGGTTGTTCTTTATTTCTATCATACAATACAAATAAGGTTGAACAAACAACTACAAAAATTCAAGGGGGGAAAAAAAATATTTTTCACACTCAAAGCGTAAAGTTACATGCTCTTCTGATCATTGCGATCACTTTTTGGTTATGGACCAATACCTGAGAAGCTTTTGATTATAGAGTTATTATAGGTATTACAAATGCTAAACTAAACTTTAAATACCTCCGGCCACGACGCCAATTATGACTATGTTATTTTTTACTATACAGAATCTTTAGATCTGTACTGTGGTTGAAAGCCACATGCAAAATACATTCTTAAGTAGATAAAGATATTCTGGTATCCCTTACTTCAAGTCTTGCATCATTCTTCTCCGTAGCCCTCCGCGTTTCTATGTTCTTCTTCAGTATCTGGAAGTCCCTATCCTGGATGTATGCGATCAGCTTCAATTTGAACTCAGCTCGGTCCTGATTGTCTACCAGATCCATTTCTTCTTTGTCCCAGTTCTCTAGGAGGTTGTTCTTCTGGTGGTCGTATTCTGCTTGAAGCTTGTCTAGGCGTTGGGAGCCTACGTCTGGAATTATTGAAATAATGATGTAGTAGATCAACTAGTATCCTCTGTCACATCGTGAGTGTCACTATACTCCAGGTCTTCGTCATAGCTCATCTTCCTACTTTGCTCATGGTCAACATAGTAGGCCAACTTATGAACTAACTAGGTAGACTTCAGAATTAGGCCAGAGTTTTAAATTATCTCGGGGGAACACGACAATGAGATAAAAATTCTAAAGCTTAAATTTTAAAGCTAGATCAACATCTGTATATTATATGTGTGCCAAATTTCAGAAAAGCCCGTTGACTCATTTAAACATGAAAGAGCGACCAACATCCACCCATTCATCAATCCATCCATTTTCACATTCTATCGTGTTTATAAAGTAGTAAAGAATAGAGTAGTAAAAAGTAGGATAAGATAACGGCACCCTTCAAACCAGAGTCCGGCATCACTGCTTGGTCCCCACAATTTAGGTTTAGTAGGAGTACTTACTTCCGGATAAACTTACCCACAAAGATCTATAATCTACTTACTGCTAAAATTACAAAGTTCTTACTGAGGAAATAGCTGACGTTCTCAGTATGCGCCTGGAATGCTCTGCGATGCTGCTCATCAGCGTCTTCGGAAGCCTTCATCAGTGTCGTTATGAGCCGGTTCTTGCGCTCCATCAGGAAGTTGAAACTGGTCAACATATTCTGTATAGATAATTAAATTTATTTAAATACAAATAACACCGTCTTATATGGTATTTATATGGCAGTTGTGAGTAGCAACGCAGGGAGGGGATGCCCTAAGAAGACCTACACTGACTTTATTGTTAGGTTCTTCGGAAAGGTCAGGTGCGCAGTACTCGTAACCGGCGTGCTTGTATGACGCGATGTATGAACGTTGACGAGGCGAAAGGAGTATGTAAGGATCGTAGCAGGTGGCGTTCTATGGTTTCTGCCTACCCCCATGGGAAAAAGGCGTGAGTTTATAACACCTTTTTGAGGTAGGTATTTCTTACCTAAGTATTTACTTTAACATAAAACGGTCATTGGCCTATTACTTAGGAGGGCGATGGCGGTAAAGCGGATTGCACCCCTTGACCGCGTGTTAGGCATAAACGGATTTCTTAGAGGCCAAAGCGACATGAGATTGAATCAGCTTCACCGCCAACCGCAGGCTGTGCTCAATGCTGTGTGTTAATCGCCATAGTTAAAGACAGACAACCACAAAAAAAATCCTTTAAAAGGACGTCCGTCAGATTTTAGTTGAGCGTCGACCTGTCTTGGTTTCATGTCTAATCATAATATTTTTCTAAATACCATTACTTACCTACAGTAAATAATACAGGAACGTTATTAACTCAAAACACCATAAATAAGCCTTCATAAAAACAATAACAGAAAATGAATAATATTTATATTATGTTTACCTGAATATCCGACGCCATTTGTTTGCATTTTATCTTGCGCAGTATAAATCTCCATTGTTGATTTATTTTAGCGGTGTTCAGACGACTGTAGGCTTCCTCTTTGTCGAGTTTGTTCTGTAAATAATTAGCTGCTTAGTTAGTTTGAATTTTTTAATATTTTAAAAGTTATAAAACATTGTTACTATCGTTGTGGGAGATGCACAAACATGACATTTGGGTGAAAAATTAACATAAAATTATAACGTCGTTTACATTTTCATTTTTTTTTTATTTTAATTATTTTATTGCTTGTTTTTCAATTAATCGGGATTCTCCTGACACAAATAGTCATGTCCAGTTTTTGAAAACCCCTTTCAGACGACCTCCGGGCTCTAAATTAGCACCAATCCTTAGGGGAATCTCAGACGAATTGCAAAAATAGATCTGTTAATTACCTTGATGAACCTGTGAATGAGCTCCTGCTTCCTCCGACGAGCCTCCTCCTCTAAATCAGCTCGATGTTGCAGGTACCTCGCCCGTTCCTCATCCGACATCTTAGCCAACTTGTTGACTTTGGCCTTTTTGCCCATTTTGAAGATCTATTAGTGCTCCTCTGTAAAAGAGTAAAATTTTAACTAGTTATAGGTCTTCTTGCTGATAGGATAATAGGTATTCATGAGAGTCCTAAAATACCAATACCTATTCTATTGTAGATATAACTAGATGGTGTCCGCAGGTTTACTCTCTACCTTGACGCGAATTTTGTGTACGGAACGGAACACCTACTCTATACCAAGACCTAGGTATAGGTATTAAGTTATCTATATAATATATAAATAAAACAAAGTCGGGTTATTTACACCATTTGTAACTCAAGAACGGGTGGACTAATTTTTATGATCTTTAAAACTTAAGTAAAACTATTAAAACATCACAAACAAAATGATTCTGTGCCAAGTCAGCTATGAATAAAATCAATTCCCTTACCTTAAATATACAAATGTATAATGTAGGAAGCCGTAGCTTTTAATCCTAGGTTACCTACTGATATGCAGTTATCGAACTAACTAGAGGTAGGTAACACGGCAACAAGGTGTGTGTGTTATCGTGTTGTTTCTATTGATTATCACTAATTAACGAGAGTAGCTACCGTGGTAGTTATGGTGTTACCGAAATTTGGAAAAAAATAATCAGCTGATCTCTTTGATTAGAATAATCTAAGGCTGATCTATACAATTATGTTGAGTAAATGCTTGAAAATTTGTTATAACTTAGTTACTGTTAAATTTTTTTATTTTTTTATCATAATTTTGCCAAATTTAATCCTGATTAATTTTTCAAACAGATTAAATTATTTTAAGTGTACTACTCGTACTATGTTAGCTAATCTAATTGTTAACTTTCTTGTGCATGTTGTGAAGTAGTGCCTTTTGTAAATAATTATATTTTGTTGGAAATCCTAAATAAATTAAATTAAAATAATTTTCGCTCTCATTTTATCAATCAAATATAAAGATCCTACTTTATAATATAACATCATTCAGATATTTTATTAAGATTCAATAAAGCATTCTTAAACAAAACAAAAATGTTTTATAATTCATTTTAATTTGGTCCATAAATTATTGTTCCACATAGTAGACTGCCTTTTTATAGGAAACATAACTAACCGCCATAATAAAATTTACAATACAGGCAACCTATAAATTAACAAAAAAACAACATAAACAGTATATGGTTTCCATAGCATAAAAAAACAAAGTTATATCCATAGCAACTGTTGCCATAGTCAATCTGAACACTGAATCAACAGCAGCGAGTAAACTGTTAGAAAGTGAAAATATTATTTGATATTGGAGTAAAGGAATAAAATTATAACAATGCCGGTGGATGCCACATCGGTTACGGACACTCTTCATTCTAGTACCCCCTCCACTATACTATCATCCACCTCGAGGAGCACGAGGTCAGGGGGGAGTGGAGACAAAGAGGTCGACCTATCGAAAGACAATGGTAAGTAGAAGAATCCTGAAGAACCATTATCAATACTAATACTTTAATTTTTATAAGTAAAGATGCAGAATTTTTTGTTTGCTTGTTTGTTGACACGCTCTAATTTCTGGAGCTACCATGCAAAAAAAATGTATAAGTATGACAGCCAGATTCGCGAGGAATAGCTGTTAACACTACGTCTATACATATAATAAAATCGTAGCGAAGTCAAAACTGTACATTTAATATTTTTGAAAAAGAGTAATTGCTATGAGTTCGGGGAGTGATACTAATGCCGAAAAAATTTTTTTTAGAATTTTTGTCTGTTTGTCTTTTAGTCTGTATGTTTGTTAGAGCATCACGCGAATACTGCCGGATAGATTCTGTTTAAATTTTGTATGAATATTCCACATTGGCCAAATTAGTCTTAGACTATAAATTATCACGCTATTTGCTTTGGGGGGTGAGCAATGTTTCATTATGACTATGCAGAAACAAACTTTGACGCGGACGAAGTCGCGGGCAGAAGCTAGTAGTATATAAAACAAAGTCGCTTCCCGCTGTCTGTCCCTAGTCCCTATGTATGCTTGGATCTTTAAAACTACACAACGGATTTTGATGCGGTTTTTAAATAGATGAGTGATTCAAGAGGAAGGTTTATGTATCTACATTGCACCCGTGCGAAGCCGGGACGGGTCGCTAGGCTATATAACATCACGCTGCGATCCACGGTAGCGGGGCAGTAACTAAAGACGGCTAGTAAATCGTAATTCTTGTTCTAGTGGCTTCACCAATCGACTTAGAGTGCCACATCCAATGCGAGCGCATCACTAAGATCCTCAACGACGCCATCTACAAATGCAAGCTGGCCATCTGTTTGCCAGACCTCGTGCAGGAGTACAACGTTCTTAACAGTATCCTATCACCCTCACACATAGATGACGTAGTCTTTATCTTCGATCAGTACGACAACCCTCTGTTTTCCACTAGCTTAGTAAACATGACGGTAATGGAAGAATTAAAAGCTGTGAGTTTTAATTTTAAGTTGTTACATTCATTCAGAATTCAGGAGGAGCCACTAGGTTAAGCTACGCTTGCCGGGGTTAGTTCGTAGATGGGTGACCATCTTTACACACCGAAACTCCTCCGTGCCTTGAAAAGCACGTCAAGCCGTTGGTGCCGGGTATCATAATTATGTAGATCTTTGACAGTCGTTACGGGTCCTCAGAATCCCGAAGTTTGACAATCAGTCTTACCAAGGGGTTTCGTATTACCCGGTTACTGGGTTTTGGCGGTCAGATAGGCAGTCGCTCCGTGTAAAATACTGGTATTCAGCTCCATCCGGTTAGACTGGAAGCCAACACCAATATTGGAAAAAGGCTAGGTAAATTGACACTTATTCAGATTCAGCGAAGCCTTTGTACGTTGCATCGCTATAATAATATAATACACATAAAGGGTGTCCGGGGTCGCGACGTTTTAACAGGATACCGTGGCTCCGGAACGCAAAGGGCTACAGAAGGAACAGGGTGGTTTTTAGTCAGTAAAAGTCTGCCAGTCCCTTCCGCGCCACCCTGGGCGGAAGGACTCATTTGATGATTTCTACCACCCCAAAAAAAAGCGTGTAAAAAGACATTGAATGAAGCTGAAAGTTACATAATATTCCCATCATTGCGATATTTGTGTTCTTGTGAATCATACCTTCTGGTACCGAAGTAGGTATTGAAAGTTAAAGCTCCAACTTTATTTGCGCTTTTTACAGTAACTAGTTCGACATGATCTAAATAAACTGGGTAATCGTCTTGATAAAAACAGGATACTGGCATGTTTTCTTTGATGTATAGCAATCTGAATCTAATATAAATGTTACATGCTCTGCTCGCGTACATCATGTAGGTACCAAATAAGGTTATGTTCTTATCTAAATTAAAATTTTTAGGGTGACTTATCGATGAAAAATCGTCTGAACCCTGAGCTGGGGCACCTTCTCTACATCATGAACAGCTATCCAGACCTCAAGCCAATAATTGAGGAAATGATCGCCAAGGTAAATAGTTCTGAATAAAAGGATAAGTAGCTAGTGTTCTGTTTTAACTGACTTCAAAAAAGGAGGTTCTCAATTCGTCTAAATCTTTTTTTTATATAATTTTTGATCATCACTCTCAAGTATCATTTTAATGTATTAGAAACACACCTGTGACGATTTCTAAATTCACAGCATTAAAATTGTATGGTTCCATACAAAATTTGCCATGTGCATGTTTATAATGTTGAACTAAGATGCCTAAATTTGAGAACGTCAAAAGTGTAATAGCGTCCTTAATACAGATACAGTTTACTAACAACAACAAATTAATTATATAACTCTTCGGTTTCAGATGAGAGACTCAATAATAAAAAAAGAGAGCTACGTAAGTGTTTCAGAAAATTACTTATCTTATTCATATTTAGTTAAATTTGCATGCTTTATTAGATGTTACATAAGGCTTAAAGCCAAAGTAGGTACAGTTATGAACCCTGTTAGGACATAGCAATATAATATTAATTTAAAAACATAAGAGTATCATAACAAACATAATATCATTACGCCTGCAATCCTCAACGCGTTAATTAGGCAGCTGTGTACCCATTAGTACCGACACCCAGATTTCGCCAATAGGGTAGATGACACCACCAATCAACTGACGTACTTTTTCTAACCTGTCAAAACGCTATTCTCCCATAGATTTTGTATGGTGTAAATAACTATGACGTCACTTTTGAGTAGACTCAATTGACTAACTATTTATAAATTAGAAAGCAATAAAAAATCAAAACAGACAGTTAATTGAAAATGAATTTAGTTATCAGGGCTAAAATAAAGTGTTTCTTTAGAGAAGTTATGTCTTGGTATTATTGGTTAGTGATGTCAACTACCCTATTATGTTTGAGTCCCATGTAATAGGGGGCCTATTACCATCAACCGGGCAGTCAAGAGTATCTGCAGGGAAAATAATCTACGAAGTCTTCAAAAAAACTGGTGCTGCCCAGCTGCTAGTGGACTCGTGATGTTAGATAGAACAAAAAGGCAAGATATAATAAGACCGTAATTTTTTTAGATTAGTGTGCCCCCTGGTTTCGATTTTCTCCTGGAATTAGAGCATTTCCGAGACCTAATGGTGATCCAGATGGAGACTACGGCAGCAGAGGAACTGTCTGCCAAGATCAAAACCAGAAAGTTGGAAGCTTCTAATGAGAATCTTAAAATGCGTATATCAGGTATGGAGAAGCAAGATCAGGTGGAATCGTCCTTATATTTTGCAGTAAACCAGTGGTTAAAATACAGCCATGTGAGAAATCTCAGAAAAAGCCTCCCAACGTATTTGGAAAAGGCTCCCAAGGCTGCATATCTGACCTCTACAACCCAGTAACTGGCTACCCACTTGGTAAGACTGGTTATCAGACTTTTGGGCTTCTGACGACCCATAACGACTGTCAAAAAACCACGTATGACAGCCGGGACCAACGACTTAACGTGCTTTCCGAGCCACGGAGCCCGGAGGAGTCTCGGTGTGTAAAGATGATCACCCATCCACGAACCAACCCTGGCAAGCGTAGCTTAACTTGATAGATCGACCCGTGCATTTACAATACCGTGGCTAAATTACTAGATAGGCTGATTGTCAGGCTTGGTAACCTCTATGAAAATTTCCAGACAATAAAACTATTCAAATGTGTCGTTTTATTTCTTCAGAATGTTCGAAGACTTTGAAAGAAGAGACCGAACGGTTCGAACAGACAATGGCTATTAAGACAGAGATCATCGCCAAGTTGGAGAAGGAACTAGCCTTTCTCAGGCGTGCTGCTGGCATCGGCCTCAAGAAGAAAATGTTAGATATTTTACTAGGAGATTTAGCACATGATTTAAAAATATTATAAAATACTAACTTAACAACAAACAGACAGACAAACTTTTAAAAATTGTGTTTTTCGTTTATACTAAAAAACATTTTTTTTATATGTATAGATTTATTTTATGTTGTATCATAATTATTATTCTATAGCTTGGACTCTGAGCGTCAAATGGTGCTGGCGACTCGAAGACACGTAGTTAAGAATGAGATGCTGAAAGAAGAGGAGATAGAGACTCGAGAAGCGTACCAGCGCCTGTTGAGAAATCATCAGATTGAGGAGAAAAACCAGAGGGCACGTCGGTAATATTCACAGCCCAATCTTCATTTTAATATATTTGGTAAAGTAACTAATGATAATAGTCAAATATAAATATAACTAGCGACTACCCCGGCTTCGCACAGGTTCGATGTAGATATTTAGATACTAACTATACATACATATAAACCTTCCTCTTGAATCACTATATCTATTGATGAAAACCATATTAAAATCCGTTGCGTCGTTTAAAATTTAATTAAAGCCGGCTGAGTTTCGTCAATGGAGACTAGCCAATGACGTAGGACTGAGATATTATATTGCACAAGTGACTGCGTTAACACAGGTGTACTCCTACTTCCCTTACTCTCATCCGATAGGACTGCAATCATTATCGAAAAACCCAATAACAATTTTTACCCGATCTTGGAACTAAACCCAGGGCCACAAGCTCGTTAGGGTCAGTTCACACCAAGACGCGACGCGATGCTGCGTGCACACTTTAAAAGAGCGACTCAAAATATAACTTTATTTTTTACACGAAAAGATTCACATTTCATTGTGAGAATTTAGAATACGTTACACCACGTCGCTCTACGCCGCGAGGCATCACGAGGCGTAGAGCGACGCATCGCGACGCAGCGGTAAATCGCCGGTACATGCGACGTGCAAGAGCGGCGACGTTGCGATGCGTCTAGCGGCGCCGCGCGGCGCAGCGCGAAGTCACTGGCCTCTTCCAGTATCGTCACGTTGCGTCGCGTCGCGTCGCGTCTCGGTGTGAACTGACCCTTAGACGTACATGTGACGACGAGATGGGGGTCAGTCAATAATTAATTAGTAGGTGTGTAAACAGATAAATATCTTTTTTGTTTTTACAACAGTTTCAAATAATATTAATAATCATTTATTGGTTCAATAAGAGTTACAGTTATGTGATCACTGCCACTTAAACTAGGTAGAAACCTGTGCTATAAGTAACAGTAGGCCCTGGCGTTAGATCTAGGGAACCCACTTAGTTAAACAAAAAAGATAAAAAACTTAATACTAATTTATACAAAAATCTAAAAAGTTTTTTTTTTCTTTTTTTGTGAAGACGCAAAGTGGAGACGCAGTTGCTGTCGTGGTTGCAGAAGTACGACGCGGAGATGAGCGACAAGCAGAATGAACTGGACGAGTTTACGAAGAAATATGAGGAAGAAATTGAGAAATGTGAGAAAATGGAGGTGAAGTATCAAAACTCATAAGTTTTAAAGCCGTAACTTGAATAACAAATGATTTGCCGTGCTGGAGCGTTGCGGTTACAGTAAGCGATGACATATAAGCGACAGAAATTGTTACACATGTGTTAGTGTGAGAGGCAGGAACGATGTTTTTCTAAGCGGCTTAACAGCTGTGTACTGTATATTGTTTTCTTTTTATTCCACAAGTTAACAACAGCAAAAAGTTTTATATAGACTAAATTGTTATGTAAAGATGACAAAAAATCTATTAACTTTATCAACAGAAAAAAATAGCGTTACAAGACATCGAGTACATTCCACTAATGGAGGAACGCGAAGCAGAATACCACCAAGAGATGACGGAGAAGATGAACAACTTCCTACTGGAACACGCGGCAAGGGTTATACAGACCGCGTGGAGACAAGTGCTGGCTAACCGCGCAGAGAAGAAGAGGGTATGACAGTCAATAATTATTTAAAAAACTGAACTAAGTTTCTTTTAGAATCAAGAGCTGGAGAGATTTGAGAAGTGCTGCTGAACCAAGGCGAGTACAAGGTACATAATAAATTCTCTCTTAAATATTGCAAATGATGAGATTTCTTAGAAATAAGGGAGGGGAGAGGTCAAGAGAAGGCATTGAGAACAAAGATTATAATGGACTTAGGTAGGTTGAAGCGAATATAAAAAAAACCCTTCTCATATGAAGCAAAGAGACGGTTAAAGCAATTATGGTGAAGAATATTTATTTTTGTCGCTCATTTATTTTTAACAAACTTGAAGATTAGTTTACGAATATAACCATTCGTTTCATCACAAAAACAGCTGATGTCACTCGCAAAGCTGCTATGCTAAAATGGAATTCTTGTCTAATGGCTCAGACGTACGACTTAAGGTCCGTTCACACACCGGCTCGGAGAGCATCGGCGCGCATTTTTCTTTTCACACAGACCGGTCACCGGACGGAGCCGATCGGCTGCGCGAACGAGTAAATGTACGCGATCGGAGCCGGTCGGCTCCTCTTATTATTTCACACCAAGCGCGTTCAAGCATTCTTAATGACAAAAGCAGTGCACATGCAAAAATAAACCTTACTACAAATACTAAAAACTCTGTTTTCAACGTGATAAGAATCTGCTCTCCTCTCCGAGCCGGTCTGTGTGAAAGGACCCTTAATGGTTCATTTCTATGGTAAGCAACATCGTGGCAGATCAAGGTGGAGATGGCGGGATGAGGTAGATTCCTTGGATAGAGACTGGTCTCAAATAGTCCTAACTAGGAAAAAATGGAATGAACGTAGGGAGGCCTTACACTGCAGTGGGAAACTTCGGGGTAATAATATATTTTACATAAAAATACCAGTGACTGATGTTTTTAATTTTTTTTGTCTGTTTTGTTAATGCAGCTAAAAGGAAAAGCGAAAAAAGGAAGGAAGAAAGGGTAATAAAAGAGATTATCGAGGATATTTTTGTAACACTATTTCCCATTATTGACGATTCTCTCATGTTCCCATAGATTCCAAAAATCCCTGTTAAAAATTTCCTACCCCTACTTCTTTCTCTACTACATTATTTTAATATTCTATAGCAAGATCTACTTTTGCAACGATTATTAAAAAAAAATGTACCGAAAGAAGCGTTGAGCTTCAGTCTCTACCTTTAAAATTCTTCGTCCCATATCTTGATTCCTATTCTTTTCTTACAGTTAAAGAAACTTCTCAAGAAAAAGCAGGCTGAAGAAGCTCAACAAGATAAAAAATAGTAACTCATATAATTGGTAGATCCGTATCAATAATCAGATTTATTATCGTTTTTAAATTGTTTCTTTACTTATTTTCTTTATTTATATACTTTAAATTGTTTATTATTTAATTACTTATATACTTTAGATTGTTTAATTTTTAATTACTTATATACTTTAGATTGTTTAATTTTTAATTACTTATATACTTTAAATTGTTAATTATTTCTTTACTTATATACTTTAAATTGTTAATTATTTCTTTACTTATATTATATAATTTTATTCATATTTTCTTGAGAATAAAACGATCTCTCAGTTAGCAAGAAATTCATTTTATTTACGGTTTTGCTTCAAATTAAGAATCTAATTCATAAAACTGCTATTATTTTACAAAACTGAAGAGTCTATAGGTAATTATATTAATAATAATAACTTTATTTCGGGTGGCATAGACCCATATAATGCTTAACCTAGTACATTATTTTCTTTTATCTCCTATGACTAGACACACTCACACAAGACCTGACCGCGTTCAGGCGTTCAGAATGCCCACATACGGGCCAGCAGGGAAGCTGCTTTTATGCGCATTATGGCCTGGAAACAGACGCGCTGCACCGCCACGGCATCGGCAGACCCAACAACATTCTGAACGCATTATTGTACTGAGTGTGCAGGGATCTGTAGGCTCACTCAGCTCACTGCGTAAGTGCGTATATCTCACCCACAGGCCACAGGCCGCTTGAGTAGAAGGACTGGCAATAAGCTTTAAATAAAGTAACCTTCACTAATTCTCTCGTGCATCGCGCGAACCTGCGGGCGATCATATTCGCTCTCACCGCCAGAGCTATGCGCTCCCGCTCAATATCCTGATCGTCCCTGAGGTCACAATGTGACCCAGATATTTAAAAGTCTGAAACTGCTTTAGGGCCATTCCATTAAAAAATACCGAAGGTACATGGAGCTGTCATATTTAGTTATTCTGAAACATCCATACAATTTTATTTATAGTTGTCATGTCAGAAAGTATTCATTAAAAACAGAGAAGTTCAAAACTAATTTGACATCTCTTACTTAGTTTTTAAGCGACACCATCCTTTTCTTTAGTTATACATATATATATAATGGTGCCGATTCCCTTGTTCACAAACTAGACTAAATTTAGAGAATTGACATCTCTTACTGACATACAGCGAAAGAAAAGGACGGTGACATTTAAGAACTAAGTTAGAGATGTCAAATTAGTTTTGCCTTGAACTTTTCCGTAATTTGACAGCTCTTATTTACATTAGTTTCTTTCTTGTTCTATTGGATAGAAAAAGATAGATTTATAGTCTAATTTTAGTTTAGTTTGTGAACAAGGGAATCGGCACCATTATTGATCTTTGTATGTTGTCTTTGTATGTTGTATGTCAGTAAGAGATGCCAATTCTCTTACTTTTGTCTAGTTTGTGAACAAGGGTCGGCACCTTAATTAGGTTGAGTTAATGCTTTAAAACTTATTTTAACTTACCCTTGACCAACAAAGTTACTGTAATAATTAATTTTCAAACAGAATAAATGATTTTATTATTATTTTGTTAGTTGTATAAACTTTCTTGTACATGTTGTGGAGTACTCTGGAGTAGTACCTACCTTTTGTAAATAATTACATTTCATCGGAGATCCTAAATAAATTTAAATCATTTTTGCTATCTTAATAACAATGTTATGTTGTTATTCAATAAACTCTAAAGGTTAACAAGTTAACAAGTTACCAAGGCAGGTTCTAAGTACTTAGGATCTAAGAACCCACTTTCCACTATATATCATTAATTCATCATTCAGCTAGTTTTAGGTACTTATGCTCCTTTTTTTATTTGGTCAATTAATTACTGTTCTACGTATTAAATTACCTTTTTATTGGAAACATAGCTAACTGCAATAATATTTTACAAAACAGGCAACATTAATTAAAAAAAGTAACATAAACAATATGGTATGGTGCTTAGAAACTACGTTATATTTAAAGCGACTGTTGCCATGGTTACCAAATCAGAAACCTGAATCAATACGAGTGAGTAAACTGTTAGGACTGAAAATTTTTATTTTATATTGGAGTAAAAGATTAAAATTATTACAATGCCGGTGGATGCCACATCGGTTACGGACACTCTTCATTCTAGTACCCCCTCTACTATATTATCATCCACCTCGAGGAGCACGAAGTCAGGGGGGAGTGGAGACAGAGAGATCGACCTCACGAAAGACAATGGTAAGTAAAAGAATTCTGAAGAACTATTATCAGTTAGATTTTAGCTCTCGGGTTTACGCCCGGTGTAATTTTGCATCCTAGTACATCATCCTTTCAGGAGGTTGTCATCCTCCTCCTCGCGACGTTTTCTTCATTATTGAGGGTCCTGAAGTTCCCGTTGGATCAGCTTCTTACTGAAGGTGTCTCGTCATCTGTGTCGGCCTTTAGAGTCATGTTATGTGACGAGCAATTGTGTGTCCAGTGTAGAGCGGACCTGATCTGCCCATCTTTTTGGGTTGCAGCCATCAACCATGCCAGTTACGATTAGCTTGCAAGCTTTGTTCAAGCTTGTGACCATTTTTCCTGACAGTCTGACAGTCTAGTCTTGAGGAGGATCAAATAAAATTGTCGACACCTGATCAATAATTAATAATAGGTACTTGTTTTTTTTTAGTTGTACCTATATGTTTCACAGTATTTCAGAAATCACCTCTTTCAAAGAATAGAATCGCTTCGTTGCGTATGCGGTTTGCAATAACTATATAATTGATCGCAACAAACGCTTCATAAATCTTATTCCAGTGGCTTCACCAATCGACTTGGAGTGCCACATCCAAGGCGAGCGCATCACTAAGATCCTCAACGACGCCATCTACAAATGCAAGCTGGCCATCTGTTTGCCAGACCTCGTGCAGGAGTACAACGTTCTTAACAGTATCCTATCATCCATACACATGGATGACCTAGTGTTTATCTTCGAACAGTACGACAACCCTCTGTTTTCTACTAGCTTAGTAAACATGGCGGTAATGGATGAATTGAAAGCTGTGAGTTTATTTTAAAATTGTTAACTTATGGGGCTACGGACGGTTCAGTACATTCATTTGGAAATCCTTTCTTATGTTGCATCGCTATAATATTATTATATGTACTCATAAAGGGTATAAAAAGACGCTGAACGAAGCCGAAAGCATTGCAATATTTATATTTCTTGTAAACCATACCCTTTTTTTTTATTCCCGCGGTGGAAATCCTCTTGGACTTCCTCCGTCCTTACCGTCTAAAACAACCGCAGTTTTCCACCTCTGCCTATAGCCGGGATTCGCCTAAGCATGTTGCAGCAGTTGTCGTCGCAACGTTTCTCGTAATCGTCTTGATGAGAACCGGTTACTGGCATGTTTTCTTCGATGTATAGCAATCTGACACTAATCTATGTTACATGCTCTGCTCGCGTACATTATATGTATAGGTACCAAATAAGGTTATATTTTTATCCGAACAAAAATTTTTAGGGTGACTTATCGATGAAAAATCGTCTGAACCCTGAGCTGGGGCACCTTCTCTACATCATGAACAGCTATCCAGACCTCAAGCCCATAATTGAGGAAATGATCGCCAAGGTAAATATTTTTGATTCGAAGGATAGCCAGTGTTCTATTTTTATCTGACTTCAAAAAAGGAGGAGGTTCTCAATTCGTCAAAATCTTTTTTTTTATTGATAATTTTTGATAATCACTCTCTTTCAAGTTTCATTTTAATGTAGGTATCTGGAAACACAACTGTGAAGATATTATATTTATCACCAAATTCAAAGCATAAAAATTGTTTTGTCCCATACAAAATTTACCTGGTGCATGTAAATAATGTTTTAGTGTGGCGACAAAACATACTTAAAAAGCGAGTCAAAAATGTTACAGTGTCCTTAATACAGATACAGTTTACTTACAACAACAATTTAATAATATATCTCTTCGGTTTCAGATGAGAGACTCAATTATACAAAAAGAGAGCTACGTAAGTTTTACAGAAAATTACTTACCTTGAAAAAAAAAGCGTTGATCAATTTAAAATTAAAGAACAGTCAGCCAGCACATCAGACTATACTTTTTTGTTGTTAAATCGCTCGTATTACGACCGCATAAAATGCCGCAGTGTTTAGCTTAACATGCAGTCGTCTGTACCTGCAGGAAAAATAATCTATGAAGTCTTCAATAGACTGTTGCTGCCCAGATAGTGAACTTTTGATGTTAGATAGAACAAAATGGAATCATTAATAATACCTTAACTTTTGTTTAGATCAGCCTGCCCCCTGGTTTCGATTTTCTCCTGGAATTTGAGCATTTCCGAGACCTAATGGTGACCCAGATGGAGACGACGGCAGCAGACGAACTGTCTGCTAAGTTCTACACCAGAAAATTGGAAGCTTCTAATGAGAATCTTAAAATGCGTATCGCAGGTACGGAGAATCAAGCTGGCGTGGAGTCGTCCTTAGAGCTGGTTCACATTAGGTGGGGTGGGACCGACAGTTTTACCGTTGACCGACTGTCGGGTGTTGCTGTTCAAAATTGAAGCTGCCGATCCGACTTAATATGAACCAGGCCTTCGACGTCCCTAGTGTCTCCACACGCCATCAACGTCGGCGTCCATCCGTAGTTCTCCGCAGAAATTCGCCTTCGAAACATGTCATCCATGGAAGATGATGACGCACTTGCGTCGACAACCATTTATCTTATATGAACAAGTGCCGCCAATTAACGATAATCTATTACTGTCCCACTCAAACCATGTCAGAGGCCCTTGAGGCGGTTTATAAACTCTGACACTAGGGTATGTAGGGTCGTAAGACCTTACTGTCCACACGATAAAGAAGTAGACTTCTATTTTCATCACGATCATTGTATTCAAATGTGTCGTTTTATTTCGTTAGAATGTTCGACGACTTTGAAAGAAGAGAACGAACGGTTCGAACAGACCATGGCTATTAAGACGGAGATCATCGCCAAGTTGGAGAAGGAACTAGAATTTCTCAGGCATGAAGCTAGCGTCGCCCTCAAGAAGAAAATGTAAGATATTTTACTAGAGAACGGAGCACGAGCACATGACTAAAAAATATTATAAAAGACTAACTTCAGCCCGCGACTGCGTCCACGTGAACATCAGTTACCTGCGGGTGTTTTAATTTTTGCGCAGAGCCCTAATTCTTTTTCTAAAATAAAAGTAAGTTTCTCGTTATAACATCAGCTATACCTATATGCCAGTGAAAGTCCCGTCAATATCAGTTCAGCCGTTTAGGAGATTAGCCAAAACAAACAGACAGACAGACAAACTTCTAATACGTGTTTTTGGTTTATACGAATAACACAATTATAATATTTCACAAACAGACATTTCAATTTTATTTGTTAATCGTATTATTTTATAGCTTGGACTCTGAGCGTCAAATGGTGTTAGCGACTCGAAGTCACGTAATTAAGAACGAGATGCTGAAAGAAGAGGAGATAGAGACTCGAGAAGCGTACCAGCGCCTATTGAAAAGTCATCAGATTGAGGAGAAAAACCACAGGGCGCGTCGGTAATATTCACAGCCCATTAAAGTATTTGGTAACTTATAATAACTCAAAATAAATGGTATAAATATAATAGTTAGGTAAGGGTATTAACTAAACCGTCAAATAAACCTTCCTCTTGATTCACTCTATCTATTGATGAAAACCACGTTAAAATCCGTTGCGTAGTTTAAAATTTAATTATAGCTTCCCGACTAAGTTTCTTCTATGAAGACTAACCAATGACGTAGGAGATATTATAGTGCACAAGTGAGTGCGCAAACACAGATGCACTCCCACGGACGGCAATCCGACCCCAAGCCCATCAGTCGCGCATGTGACCACGAGACCAACTAGGCAAACAGAACCTATTAATTAGAAGGTGTGTAAATAGGTATAGATACCGGCACCAGTGGTGAGCACTGCGCATTTGTTAATTTTTCGGTCTCTTTGGCGGAATGAAGAAGGCGGGGGGCGCCGATCTTGCACGCGATTGGTTCGTCAATTGATACTCGTCGTCTATTGGTCTATCGCCTGTCATTCGGCTACTGTACACTTTTGTGCAAATTTAATGAATCACGTTTTAAATTTTTAAATTGTTTTTTCTTGTTATTACGTATTAGTTGATATTTTTTTAATATAGTTTAATTTCGTTATTTCGTATTTTAAGTATTTTTTTGTTTAATAAAGTTCATTTTTATTATTTC
Source organism: Hoplodrina blanda (assembly GCA_949316365.1). NCBI lineage: Eukaryota > Metazoa > Arthropoda > Insecta > Lepidoptera > Noctuidae > Hoplodrina > Hoplodrina blanda. Next base: position 11,985,479 of record OX438592.1, read on the forward strand.
GTTTTATAAAATTGCTGTGTTTTAAACTTTTTTATTTTTTGAAAAGACATTGAAAATCTATATGTGTTAGTCTTTATTTGGCCAAAAGTGTACATGCGCGAAATCCTACAATCTGTGCTCAAGACTTGTGCCGGCAATTATAAATTTCAATCTTTATTATTTTTACAACAGTTTCAAAGTGGAGACGCAGTTGCTGTCGTGGTTGCAGAAGTACGACGCGGAGATGACCGACAAGCAGAATGAACTGGACGAGTTCACGAAGAGCTACGAAGAAGAAGTGGATAAATGTGAGGAACTGGAGGTGACGTATCCAAAAACAAAAAAAATATGTTGGACTTACATATATTAATAGAAATAAATGGAAATACAGTACAACCTTAATTTATCGAACCTCAATATAATATCCTCGCTTTAACAAATCCCCTAGGAACCCCTGATGGTAACAAATAAACCTTACAAATTGTTTGGTATAACAAATATTTTCTAATCCCCTTCAGCTTTGTTATAGCGAGGTTGCTATAGTAAAAAGTTTTATGTAGATTATAAATTATTATGTAAAGATGACGAATATCTATAATTTTACCAACAGAAAAAACTAGCGATACAAGACCTCGAGTACATTCCACTAATGGAGGAACGCGAAGCAGAATACCACCAAGAGATGACGGAGAAGATGAACAAATTCCTGCTGGAACACGCCGCAAGGGTTATACAGAACGCGTGGAGAGAAGTGCTGGCTAATCGCGCAGAGAAGAAGAAGGTATGACAGTCAATAATGATATAAAAACTAAACTAAGTAAGTTTCTTTTAGAACCAAGAGCTGGATAGATTTGAGAAGTGCTGCTGAACCAAGGCGAGTACAAGGTACATAATAATAAGTTTCTCTTAATATTGCAAAAGATGAGATCTCTTAGAAATAAGGGAGGGGAGAAGTTAGGAGAAGGCATGGACGTAGGTAGGTTGAAGCGAATATAAAAAAATGAAAGTATTGATAATTTAATAGTTGGGAGAGAGAAAATGTAAAATAGTTTGGGAATTTTTTTTAAGAAGTTTTGTTAACGCTGGTCGACGTATGAAGCAAAGATACGGTTGAAGTAATTAAGATGAATATTTTTTTGAGTAGCTCATTAATTTTATCAAACTTAAAATATACAAACGAATTGGAAATACTACCATCCGTTGCATCACAAAAACAGCGTATGTCACTCGAATTCCTGTTATGCTGAAATGGAATTGGGCTGGACAGATTGACGCATGTCAGACCACCAATGGGTCAAATTTACGATGGAAAAGGAGTCATTACTCCTTTTCTATGATTGGCGACATGCCCAGGTGAAAATGGTAGGATGAGCTACGTTCCTTGGATAAAGACTGGTCTCCAACAGTCCTAATTAGGAAAAATTGGAATTTGGGTAGGGAGGCCTTTACCCTGCAGTGGGAACATTCTAGGTTAATACTAACATTTTTTTTAACAAAGAAGTTTACTGCCTACATATGTAGCAGTGACTCATGTTTTTGTTTTTGATTGTTTTTATCTGTTTTGTTTATGCAGCTAAAAGGAAAAGCCAAAAAAGGAAAGAAAAAAGGGTAATAAAAGATATTACAGAGAACGTTATTTTTATCACCATTTCCCATTATTGTCCATCCTCTCATGTTCCCATTGATTCCAAAGTTCCCGTTTTTCTATTTTACCTATTTCCTTTAATTTAATATTCTTTAGCGAGATATTTATCTTTCTTTGTAACGATTTATAACAAAATATTATTGTAAAGAATGAAGCGTTGATCTACAGTCTCTACCTTCGCTAAAGTATTTAGAACTCCTCGTCCCATTTCCTGATTCCTATTCCTTACTTACAGTTGAAGAAACTCCTCAAGAAAAAGCAAGCTGAACTAAAGGCTCAAGAAGATCCTAAGGCGAAGAAAAAGAAGTAATTTATATAATGGGTTTGTAACATTAATCAACTTTATTATCGTTCTTAAATTGTTTATTTATTTCATTACTTACCTATCTACATTTAATTCATATTTTCTTGAGAATAAAACGATCTCTTAGTTAGCAAGAAATTCATTTTATTTACGACTTTGCTTCAAATTAAGAACCTAATTCATATAACTAAGTACTATTTTCTTTTACAAAACTGAAGAGTCTTTGTTAGGTAATTATAATTATTGTATTTGTAAAGAATTTAAAACATAATAATTATGACAGTCAAGAGAGGACGTCCCTGATCGTCGAGTGTTTCGAGGTAATAAAATCATCCACATAAGCAGGCAATTTTTTAACATCAATTTATAACTATCAAGTATCCACATGCATAATATAAGTGAAATGTTTTAACTACCTCACTAGCTCATCTTAATGAAATAAGAGTATAACCATCGAATATAAATTCAAGAACCATACAGCAATAATCATAAGGAGTGTCAACATCTATTTGATTAAACACATTTTGTAGATCTTTCTATTTATTAACATTTCAGTGTAGAAATGTTTTGACTATTAAGGCAACGAATGGATTAGATTGGCGGGAATTAAGATTTGCTTAAGAAGTAAATATTCTTGTGTTTGAAAATACTCTCTACTTCTTCAAATAATGCAGCAATATAGTTCAATTTTGTACGAACAAATATTTCAATTCACTTCTCGCCGATATTTGGTATCCCCGGGGATGTGCGAGGCGAGAATTAATATTATTTGTTCGTGTAACAATCAATTGTCTATTTAAATAGAATTTTTATTACTTTACAAAATAAATACCAGAAATTTTGCGCTAGCCAGCACCTGCCAGCACTGGTCGGCACCGGGAGGATAGATGTTATGGTAGTAAAGGGTGATTTTAATTCTCGCCTCTCCAATCCACTCCAAGCATTGTAAAACTACCTTTATTGCAACCGTTTTCAAAGTTCTTTTACATGGGTAGATTACAATAATGCTGCATATTTTAAATTGGTGTTTTTTCTAATCTTCAAATCATAATTTCTCTTCATCATCAAGTATCCTTAGGTGTCGTATGGCTCTAACATCTATGAGTGTGTCAGATGAACTCTTGGTTGTTGGGATGAAGGATAAAGCACGACGTGCCCTCTGACCGTTACGGAGTGCTGGGCTCAGGTCCTGAGAAAAATATTACCAGTTATTTTCTGTATTAGTTACAGAAAAAATTAGCTGATGTGACTCGAAAGGCTGTGTAACCTTAATGGGACTGATACGTCTGCTGCTCGCAAAATATATTGTGGGATTATAACCACAAAACTGACAAGAATTCTACTAATTAAAAGTGTTCAAAGTATAGTTCCAATCTCATATCAGTGACTATCAATGTCAATAAATGAAGGTAAGTTAGGGGCATTTTGCCAGATTGAGACTGAGATTAGATTGCGATCGTTTCTAGTACTTAGTAGAATTGTCCCCCTGTTGTCTTGAGACTCATAAATTAAAGGGAGGTCATTATCTTAGCGTAACTACTGTTTCAGTAGTCATCATAAATTTTAATGTCTTATTTATCGCCCTAAAGTGATGGAGTAACTTACCCTCAGCTGTACCTGCAACGCACTAGCCGTGAGTTCAGTCTTAGAGATTTTGTTTTGAGCTGCTTTTAGTTCAGCGTCTAGCCGTTGCTTCTCTTCTTCTAACTCTTTTAAGCGTTTTTCTGCTTCTGTAAGAAGAAGAATACATGAATGAGAATTATGTACCTTTATGCCTATTTGGGTACCATTTGTAAATAAACTGGAATGACTCTCGTTGATAATTAATTATGAATACTTAAATACCCTTAAATTGCGTTTCTTTCTCAGCCTGCAACATTTCAAACTGTTGACGTTTTAATCTTTCTTCCTCGAGCATTTTGTTCTGTTCTTCTTGAAGCCTTTCTAATTCTTCTCGTCGCTCCCATTCTTCTGCTAATACTCTGTCGGAATAAAAGGTACCGTTAGTTTCCTTTACATATTATTTTTTTGTAATGATATTTATAATTTTATTGTGCAGCTTACCTAGCTTGTAATGCTCTAACAATTTCTTCGTCTCGTTTAGCTTGCGTTTCTTCTTGTAATAGTTTTTCAAGTTCAACTTGTGCGTGTTTCAATTCTTCTAGCTTTTTGTTGTCTTGTTGTGCTAATTCAACTAATTCCTGTAATAAAACGACACAATTATAATTACGGGTTTGAGACTTGGTCTCTGTTATCTTTTCACCAAGTTAGAAACAAGGTAAAATGAAAAAGTTGGTAGATAAAAATATTATAAAGGATATATTTTCCATTGACTGAAGACAATGGACACTTCTGTAAAGGAATAATCAGTAGTGTTTTGTACCTGAGCTTGGGCCTCGGCAGCAAGACGAGCCTTGACCTCGTGCTGCAGGCGCGCGCGGGTATCTCGCACCTCCCGCTCGCGCCGCGCCCCTGCACCACGCCGCAGCGCACGCGCCCTGCGCTGGTAGCTCTCCACTCCACCTGACACAGCCGCCGCTTGACGCAGCGCTGATATCCATTGTAAACGACTCCTAACGCAACATAAAAAAAATTAAAGGACTTGTAACTTTCATATAGTAAACTTCTAAAGATATTTTAGCAAGTTTTAAGTCCACTTTGTAAGTACGACAGCCACTCTTACTTATGGTCCTGAGTGCCGAACTCAAATGTCCTATCCGGAGTGATGAGCTGGAATCTTTGTATTTTGCCCTCTCCGATAGCTGCTTCCACGGAGCAGTACTCGTCGATGACGACCCGGCCACACTGTTCCTTTTGAGAGGAACTCTTGTAGTAGGTTAGGGCACAAGGCTGCAAGACGCACCAGTACTCCCGCATCGTCGGAAGAAGGTAGCCGCGCTTGAACAGGTAGCCCTGGGAAGAGAGGTTACAGATGTTTGAAAAACCGCGCGACCGAATTTATAGTAATAAAATTGTAGGAATATTTTCTGATTTTCAGCGTAAATTCATCTTCATGTGTACGATGCCAAAGCCTTTTAAGTTACTGTAATTGGTACCTATACACGATACTTTTTAAGGATTTGTTTTCCATGTTGTAGCTTATCGAGTCTGTTTACCTTCTTAATAATATCTTCAATGAAGACATCGTATATCTCGTCTACAGCTTCCACTAAAGCTTCTGAATGTAGTTGCTGGTCTCCACAATATTTAGCTTCAAGCACAGCGAGGAATGCGGCCCACTTGAAGTGGCCTATGGAGGAGCCTAGGGCCTCCCAGTCGGCCGTGTCCCAGCGAAGACCGAGGCAGAGGACTAGCTGTTCTGCTACTATACCTGCTTCTGAGGGTTGGAGTACCACCTGATGGAGAGAAGAAGATTTCAATTGTTATATTCTTAGCAGATAAATGTGACCTAATTATCGATTGGCTGTCTAGCACAAATTAATGGTAACATCCGTAAAATTGTTTTATAGATTTCCCTATTTTATATTTTATAATATCTACGAAATACAACGATCATCTATTAGTATTAATTTTTAAAAAGGAATTGCTATAGAGGTTCAAAAAATTCAAAACTCGACCAACTATCTGAAAGCAAGGCGAAAGTGTTAAGTGTTAAGTTATGCAAGTTGTTCGTAAAAGACAAGCATTATGAAACTTTACTATTGCTAAATTGAAATCTATACCCAACTTTTATTGATATTACAATTTACATAATGGCGAGAAATAATTTCTTCTTGAGATTGTCTGACATATAAAGATGAAATTAGGCAGCGAGGTAGTTTATAAGAATAAGAATTGTTTATTTGCATAACATTCATTACAGTTTAAGTGAAACCCTGATAGATAGTAGACGTCCGCTAAGAAAAGAGATTTTTTTAAATTCAGTCCCTATAATAAGAGTAACTATGAAACGGGGGTCCAAAGTTTGCATGGAAAAACTTAGGAGACACCTAGGAGTAACCTAAGTTACTCGAATTTAACGCGAGCGCAGCAGCGGGCAATAGCTAGTCCATGTGTTCGTAATCAAAAGCTTATAAGGTATGCATAACATAACATCAAGCCTGCAATCCCCGAAGGGTTAGGCAGAGGTGTACCCATTAGTACACCCACATTTCGCCACTTATCATAAAAGACATGGTATGGTCCGAACTAAAAAAAATATCGCAATGATAGGAAGAAACTTTCGCTTTTCTTAAGTGTTTCTTTACGCCCCTTATCGTAATACCATTAATAAAATGTCAATACAGGTTAGATTAGTTAAGTGATTCTAATTAACGCTTAAGTGCTTGCTTTTTGGGATGATAAATACGCCTGTTTTCACTAATACTTATGTAATGCCAAAATATTAAGGCCGCTATCACACGGACCGCACCAAAACAACCGCACGCAGTCTCTATATTCAACTGCATGCAGTTGTACGTTCGACTTCGTGCAGTCATGATACCAACTGCACGCGGTCGGCTGCAGTCGTGCCTTCAACTTCACGCGGTCAGCTACAACTTCATGCGGTCGGCTACAACTGCAGCCGACCGCGTGAAGTTGAAGGCACGACTGCATGCAGTTGATATTGACTTCTCTCGACTGCAAGCCGACCGCGTGAAGTTGAAGGCTCGACTGCATACAGTCGATATTGACTTCTCTCGACTGCAGTCGACCGCGTGCAGTTGGTATCATGACTGCGCGAAGTCGAACGTACAACTGCATGCAGTTGAATATAGAGACTGCGTGCGGTTGTAGTGGTGCAGTCCGTGTGATAGCGGCCTAATGCACTTGTTGGATTTTCAACTCTTGGCACTGAGCCCTGAGTTAAAAATCCAGCAAAGCTTTTTTACTTAGGCATTACAGTTCGGTAGCGCAAAGTCTTAGAAATAACAGGCTATAGTGTCGCACTTATGTTATTGTGTGTAGGAGGCGATGCCGAGTCGTTATTCTAATGTTAGCCTCTCTGTTAAAAAAGAAGTGAAAGTTTACGGAACGTCATAAGGACGAATCACTTGGCATTTTAACATGAAATGAAAAAATCTTAGTATCTTACTAGGTACTACTATAAATGCGAGTTAGGATAAATGAATGTTTGGTACTCATTGTGCCAGAACGGCTGATTGAATCTTCATGAGATTTAGCACAGAGATGGATTATAATCTGGACTAGTACATGGCTACTTTTTATCCCGATAAAAATTACGGTTCCCGTAGGATAGAATATCAACTTTAATGCGGACGAAGTCGCGAGCAGAAGCTAGTGTATACTTTACTAGTAACTGTATTTTACAGTAACAGTAATATAAGTTCAGTTGTTGAAGCCAAGATTTTAAAAGGATTAATGATGCTAATTAGAATTCTGTTAACATCTGAACGTAAGACGAGAAATAAGGATAATTAATAAGTACAATACAAGAAGTGTGAATGACCTATTTGTAACACAGTATACAATGGCTATAAAGCAGCGGCCACATTGTTCAAGCGACAGCGAAATTTTTATATCTTTGACTACAAATTCCAGTAAACCCATATCCAAAATACTATGTTCTTATATTTTAACTAAGTAACTAACAACAAATGGATAAAAGAGCACTAAGTATTTTAGAGGGATGAGAAACAGGATGTAAAGTTTCTCATCTTCCATTGAAAAAGGAGGATCCTTCGACCAGACGGGTGTTATGTCTGGTGGGCTAACTGCCCGACGGTTGATGTTGGGATTTTGTATACGTATCGGTATAGGTAGGTATGCTATGTCGCGGCAAACTCTGAGTGCGCGGTATAGGAATTGTCAGCTGTAGTTCACATGCTGTGCGATAGATGTCGCTACCTTATTGTTTGGTATCGTCTAAAACACCTTTCATTTAGGAAATAGCATCCAGATCCAGAGCTCCAAGATACAGACTAACTATCCTCCCCCGTTCGGGGCTCGCTAGCACAAAAATTAGATCTAGGTTAGGTATAATTTTATTTTAGGTAAGTACTAATGAAGTCTTAATTTTTGTTAACCTGTGTATCGCCTACTTGTGCAGTTGCAGTGCTGTTCTGTAAAAGTCTTCCTCGGTGAATTAAAGTGAAGTGAGTTTGCCGAGTTCGGAGTGAGCTATCAATCCCTAGTATGGATGGTGAGATGACAGCTCACTCCGAACTCGGCAAACTCACTGTCAAACATAAATAACTAAAAAACAAGAATTTATTAATTATTGACTAGGTGTCGTTTTATTTCGGTGGCTTATATGATAAGTGGCAAAATGTAGGTGTACAAATGGGTACACCTCTGCCTAACCCTTCGGGGAATTACAGGCGTGAAGTTGTGTCTTTTATGGTAACCTCTTAGACGGATGGAAAACTGCACCTTGTAGAATAGACTGGCTGGATAACAAATAATTGAGAAAGATATTTTATCACCCGCTTATCGTACACTGAATACCTAGGTCTTTTTTAATTATTCATGCCGCTGCCCGCTATTCCTTATCGCGGACAGCATCCTTAGTATCGAAGATAAAATTTTATAGGTACGGTAGAGGAACATGTGGTCAGCACATGAAGCAAATGTTGGGTGAAATTAAAATGTGTTGATAAGAACTCCTTGTACCCATATTACTGTTGTTTAAAAAAGAATTACGAGTTCAACGTTCGATTTAATTGAATTAAGTGCCCTTATATCTTAATTAATTATTAATAAAATAATATTTTATGACAGTGCATGGTCAACTTGTGTGTATTTAAGTGTTACTTGACTTTGCTTTCTCTACGTAATAAAATTGGTGCAAAATTTTATTGCACGTATTAAATTTTATTACAGTTCTGGTGTCGATTGGTGATAGGTAATTTTCGTATTCAGTACCTTTACGTAAGGTTCTTGAACTTTTAATAAGTTTTACGCTTATATTTTCGCAAGGAACAAACAGTACGACTTCCGGATTCCACAAAATTTTGCAGCTCTTTTAACCCGACTACGACAAATCCAAAAGAAAAGTTATGATAACTTTTCTTTTTTCATACAAATGTATGTTCATCTGAGTGCGTATATCTTCTACACTATTCGTCGTATATCAACGCTGGTTAGGGATAAAATATATGACGGCATATAAAATTAAAAATGGCGGCTCATAGCAGACTTAAAACACGTAATTAAAAAATAATTGTATCAAACATTTGAATGCTGAATTTCACCCCACGTTGCCATAGCAATATGACCAGATAGCATTACCTTAAAAAAATGACTCCCAAGTCACGCTGACTTTACGTTCAAAACCAAGCTCTCCTACTCAGTCAGTATGGCCAATACCTCTTATTTGAGAAAGTCCAAGACAGTAGGGTTATGCCTAAGAGAAATATTCCAACAGCAGAAACATTGGTGACCCATCTTAACCTATTTAATAGCCACTTACCACATAATGTTTGGTGTCATCAGCATCCTGCACTAGGTCTCCGAGCAAGCAGAAGATTCTGAAGAGTTTGAACACGGAGTCATCGCCGAAAACTCCTGTGTCACGTCCCAGCAGACCTTTGCGACAGACCAGCCAGCACACCTTAGCAAAAGATTAGAAATAAGGATGAATAATGGGATGTCTGATAATCCTTTATGCTAACCACCAACCAAAGGAGGATATGATATCATAAGCTTGCTTATTTACTATCAAAAAAAAATCCTTACTAATATTAAGTATAAATGCGAAAGTAACTCTGTCTGTCTGTAGTAACGCGTTCACGCCTGAACTGTTGAACCAATTTTGATGAAAGTTGGTACGGGGTATGTTTGAGCCAAGAAAAAGGTTATAAGTAGGTTACTTTTTATTCCACGATTTTATCCGGATAACCGACATTTACGCGGACGAAGTCGTGAATATAAGCTAGTAATGATATATGTATTTGGATTTTTTTAACGAACGCTATCGTTATATTAATGTTAGCTTTATTCTATTTATCGTGAAATAACGAATAGCTTTGTTATTTCACGATAAATAGAATTTAAAGTAATTGCCATTTAAATTAAAAAATATTGCTAAAATGCAACTGTTTCAGCAATAATAGCTATCGTTATCGGGATTACAGGCGTGATGTTATGTTACTATCCCAGATTTTGAACCGAACTGGGAACCGAATCGAATTTGCAACTGGTTTTGAAAACTCTCGCTCGCCTCGATATCAATTTTGTTAATAATGTTGAGAAATTATAATGAGTAGGTTTATTGCAGCGACGTGACCTTTTCACGCATGTAAAGTAAGCAAGGAAAACGGTTGCTGTTGTGTACATAATGCAAAAGCAGTACCTACTTAACTTATGTGTCATAGACTACACATCTACAAATCTATACTAATATAATAAACCTAAAGAGATTTATTGCTTGTTATTAATGTCATTCAAATAATTATTATAAAATCCAAACAACTTTTGTTATGGGACCAATTCCGAAAATTGTAAAAAAAATACCAGTTGTTCTATACATTTTGATCGTGTTGTAGTGCATTTTGGTAGGGGGATCACCAGATTTTTTTTCACATGGGTGTCCAAGGTAGATGGTTCATTACAAAAGTGGTTTGATTTCACGAGTACTGTCATCCCTTGGGAGATGTGCACTGTATTCAATGTCAGCCAATAACATTCCCGGTTTTTTTTTCAGAAATTTATATTATAACCGTTAATTTTACTCAAATCATTTCTATCCAATCGGTGCTACCTACCCAATTTCTCAATAGTTTTTAAACAGTGTCATAGAGTAACAGTGTGTACATAGATACAGCACGTTCGATAATGTACTCATGTGGTAGTAGGTTGCATGTAATTACAAACGTGCATGCGATAGGCATTGCCTCGTCTCGACCTACTTGCACAGCTGTACAAAGAACTATTGTGCCAAGTTGATTCAGTAAGTTGTTTCGAATAAAGTAAAGAATGGGTGGTTTTTGGCGAGATGCCTTTACCTATAAAGATAAGTAGGTATTGTTCGTACGACGCCATATTATGACCCCATTTGGTGCACGCTTGGCAGGATTTAGTATGCTCGAGAGCACTGCCAACTCGGCAAGGATTTATTAAAAGGATATTTTTTTTTCCTCTTTGGTTTAGTGGTTGCAAAGCGCGACTGCTGAGCATGAGGTCGATTCCCAGGTCGGGCAAAGTGTTATTGAGTTTTTCCATCAGGAATTTCTCGGTAGCAGCCTCGTAGTCTGGATTTGTGCCCGGTTGATGGCAATAGGCTCGCCCCTTATTACATGGGACTTAAACATAACTGGCGAAATGTGGGTGTACTAATGGGTACACCTCTGCCTAAGCCTTCGGGGATTACAGGCGTGATGTTATGACTATCCTATTGACTAAAGTGTGGCTAGTCTACTTGTAGAAGCGTGCTTGGAAAGACCTTGTATAAGGTAGGTGGGTACTACGAAAAGCTCTGGAAAGTTACCCGGTTACCCCGTAAATAATCGTCATCAGTATTCACGAGTGACGCGTTTGCTCTACTTCAAATAAACAGATTCATATTAGTTTTTGTGGCTAGGCAGGGGAGCGACCACATTAGGGACGCAGAGGGAAGGGCATTGTTTTCTATGTAAACAGACGGACACAGTACTTGTATATATCACGCTCCAGACGACTTTAGTGGAAATCAATACTGTGGTCGCGATTCCGTGAACCTAGGTACTTGAGAAATAGGGATGTAGTTGGAGAAGTTTTGTTGATTGTTGCTTGTTTTGTACTGAGAAATGGAGATACGGTTTCTTCTTGTATTAAACTAGATGGAGGGAATTTTCCATAATATACTTTACCGCCTTTCACAAAGTTCTAACAAATTAGGTAGGTATGTAGTATTTTTTTGTCATTTGAGATCTAACTGTCATGATGGCCCAGTGGTTAAGGCGCCCAGCTCTCATGCATGAGGTTGTGGGTTCAAATCCGGGCAAGTACCAATGTGACGTTTTCAATTCATATGTACTTTCTAAAGTTTTCTTAAACATCACTGACATCGGTGAAGGAAAACATCGTGAGGAAACCTGAACTTATACCAGCCTATTGCTGTCCCACTCAAACCATGTCAGAGGCCCTGGGGGCGGTTTAGAAATTCTGAGACTAGGGTGTGTGGGGTCGTAAGTCCTTACTGCCCACACGATAAAGAAAGAAGAAAGATTTGAGATCTCAACTCTATCCACATATTATCTCAAAATTTCTAAGTTTAGTGTTTTTATCATGTCTTACTTTCATAGAATGAATCCCGATTTTGCTAAAAGGATTACAAAATTCCGAACTGTCCAAATAAACATCTGGTAACCTTGGCAAGGACTTAAGGAAAGATGTCTTGTAAACAATGAAGGACAGACCATTAACTAATACATAGTTTCGTAACTATGTTTGTGTAATGTGTATTATACAACCTTAATTTTAATTTGATACAAATCTTTCAGGGGGTGAATGTACTCATGAATATGAACAACTTTTATTAAGAGACATAGTACGAAATGTGAAAAAAAAAAACAGCTGATCCATACATTTTGATCGTAATGTAGTACATTATTGTATGGATCAGCTGTTTTTTTTTTTCACATTTCGTACTATGTCCCTTAATAAAAGTTGTTCATATTCATGAGTACATTCACCCCCTGAAAGATTTGTATCAAATTAAAATTAAGGTTGTATTGACTGACCAAAGTGCCCGTTGACCTTTGATCATCATTCAAAGATACGATTGCTTTATTATACTGATATAATTTGAAGATCGACTCGAATCGAATATAGGCACAATGATTTTGTTTTATTATCATAACTCAATACTCTCTATTTTTAATTCATCATCATCATAATAAAATAAACAGTCGCAGGTTTTTGTAAAGATTTTATCTGTATTGGTGTAGTCTATTTGTAATCGTTTTGGCTCAGTGTTTAGGGCGCTCGCTTCTCTTGCACGAGTTTGCGAGTTCGATACCGTACTAATGTGCCTTTTTAATTTTAGCTACAAGATTATTCATAATTGCGCATATGAATAACAAAATACAACTCGAATACATAACCACCCTATATTTTAGATCGGTTAAAAGTGCAGTCAATAGTCGTCGAATACTGACCATAGTAGCTTCCGTAGCTTACCTATCTTGTAGTTCCGTACTTGCACTAACCTGTCCTATCTAGCCACGTTTTAATTCTTTATCAACAAAATACAAGTTATAAATATCTACTGACGTGAGTATCCGGCAAGCATTGCCTTAAAGTTTAGACTAATGTCGTGTACAGTCAACAAAAGAGATAGGTATCCAGGGTCTTCAGATATAGTTGAAGTTTCCTTAGAAACCAATGGATGTCTTCGATTGAAACATAACTTAATTAATGAACTATTTATTATCTACATTTAATTTGGATTACATTTGAAAACATTTACCAGTTTTTAAAAAAACTTCAACTACTTCTGACTACTCTGCAAACCTATCTCTTTTGTTGAATGTACCTACTTCAAACAAAATAGAGGAATTCTTGTGTTCAAGCTCTTAATGATTCATGTTACTTATCTTATTGTTAGTTTGTGTGCTAGTCTTAGATTTACACGGAACACATAATTAATCACTTTTGCAAAGAATTTTATTATCATTTTGTCAAGCATTTATAAACATCTTAAAGTTTATCTTGTGTAGGTATGATTAATCTTTCTTGACTGCGACCTTCAAACCGGTTCACATTATTATTATAAGGATTACTCATTTAATAACGATTGTTTTTGTTCATTTTTATAAGTATTTATTTTCGTTTTTGGGGCTCCGTAGGTACCTCAAAAGGAAACAATAAAATCCTTATAAGACAACGTACTGTCCATCTGTCCCAAAGGTGATTTATCAAGAACAACGTAGGAATTTGAATTTTGGCAGTATGTATTTTTTTTGGCACTAGGCTCGCCCCTGTTACATGGGACTTAAACTAACTGGCGAAATGTGGGTGTACTAATGGGTACATCTCTGCCTAACCCTTCGGGGATTACAGGCATGATGTTATGTATGTGTGAGTGTGTATGTAATTTATTTTCTCCTGTTCTGCGATATGGTTTCATGGTTTCAAATTTAAGTGCTTTTTATTTCTAAGACTTTCTCCCGCAACTTTGCTTGCTTGATTTCTTTTACGGATTTCTTTTTTTCAGTAATACATAATATATGTATGTTATAATATGTGTATTAAGCAGATAGCTCTAAGGAATAATGCAGCTTCCTATCAGCGAAAGGATTTTCAGAATCACACCAATAGTTCTGGAGATAAACGCGATAAATATCTATATACTTAAATGTTTTCTAAGTAAATCAATAATAACTAAAGTTTGTAACACTCACATTTATAAAAAACCTATGTTTATAAACAGTTCATGTGACAAAGTTCTACAATTTATTTTGCTATTATGTAGACTTTTATGTAGGTTCAGAGTAGCCATCATTGTTTGAAACTGATTGTGTATTTTAGTGCTAATGGTTCCATCGCATTAATTGACCCCCGGCTGAAGAAAGCCATGGCGAACAGTCACGCAATCTGAAGTAGCTGAGTGAGGTACATTAGTGTCGGCCAAACGTATCTATTCATTGGGGAACCATTTATCAAGATGCATATAAAATTGTAGAATATAACTTCTTAATTGCATTTGATTAATTAAGTACGAAGTCAATGAACTTGAATTCATGGTTTTGATTTTGGTTTTGCATTCTGATAATGAAAATATAGTTTAACAAAAAAAAAGTCAAAGCCCTGTTGAATTTATTGTCAAGGAGTCGGCTAGTTATTCAGAAAGTTGAAGTTAGTTGCCCATCGAGTAAATAGTGAGTCGACATGCGATGCTCGAGAGATTAAAACGTAGGTAGGTCTCTATGAAGACCATAGAGCAACACGGGCCACCTGACGGATGAAGACGAACTAGGAAGAAAGTCTACAGACACTCTTTTTATCATCATCATCGAATGTTGAAGTCGATCAGTATTGATGGAACTGTGGAACTAGTGGAACTGGCTATCTGACTGTTATTACCCAGTTACTAGGTAACAGAGTGTTACTGGGTAATAATAACTGGGTAGGTAATAAAGCCAACATATATAAGGTGTAAAAAAATTAACTTTAAGAATTTCGAGGGGACATTGTACTCCTCATTATGAGCAACTTTTACTATGGGACCAAACCTGAAATCGCGAAAAAAAAAAATCAGCTGTTCCCTACGTTTATGTTCGCATAACTCGTCAAAATGTATGGAGAAGCTGATTTTTTTTTCGCTGTTTCAGGTTTGGTCTCATAGTAAAAGTTGTTCATAATGAGGAGTACAATGTCCCCTCGAAATTCTTAAAGTTAATTTTTTTTACACCTTATATGTATAGGATTAAATATTTAGAACTTAATTTCGTCCGCATAAAAGTCGGTTATCGCGGACGCAGACGAAGTCGCGGAAAAAAGTAACCTATGCCCTTCGTTGGGGTTAAAACTTATTTCATCAAAATCGGTTTAGTGGTTTAGTTGTGAAAGCGTAACAGACAGACAGAGTAATTTTTGCATTTATAAAAATATAAGTAAGGATTTAGACTCAAACTTGGATTAAAACTTTCAAGAGATCGATAAAGAAAATAATCAACTGTATCGAATACAATAGAATTGAATTTGACGTGTGGCAAGCGCAGGGCTGTAGCTAGAGTCGAATTTGAGGTAGGGCAGCATTGGTTACAGGTAGGGCGAAAGTAAAAAAAATGTCATAATTGATCTGCCCTCGAAACACGGGCTCCTATAATCAATCACCATGAATATCTGACATCTTATGATGACTCTGAAACTATGAACAAACCATTTAATTATAATAATTTATCTTATTTTTGGTATTTTTAAGGTAGGGCATTGTGATTTCAAGGTAGGGCATTGCCCCACAATGCCCCCCCCTAGCTACGGCCCTGGGCAAGCGTAGCAGCCTATATCTATGCACACAACTTCCACTCGCCTGACTTCATCGTGCGTCGGAATCGAATCAAATATATTAAAATTAAGTGAACGTCTTATCTTCGTTTATTTTATTACGGAGAGTTGATCGTTGTTCCCTCTTCCACGTTTTCTATAGGGAAATAGATAAATTCTGGCATGGAATACTTAGGCCCCCTCATCTTATATGGTAGATAACTTGAGAATTATATTAACAAGATTGCTAGCAATAGATATTAAAACTTAGTACTTAGTACAATAATAGTATTAATATTATGGTCATGGTATTCGTCTGTTTGGAACGTACTTATTTAAAAGTACCTGTAAATGGTTTTGAACATATATTTTTTATTATTATTATTATAATAGATGAGGCGAAAGGAGTATGTAAGGATCGTAGCAGGTGGCGTTCTGTGGTTTCTGCCTACACCTATGGGAAAAAGGCGTGAGTTTATGTATGTATGAATTATAAAAAAATCAATCCCTATTTTACGGCATTACGCGTTATCGGCTGAACCAATTTCACTAGTTCTTTTTTGTTGTGTTTGTTATTGTAAAGTACTAGGTATTACTGAGTGTGATCATAGGATGTTATTTAGGACTTGACTTCCATGCAAACGAAGTCGTCGCCAAAAGCTAGTTTATAATATTAGTGTGGATATAGTACCTCACTGATCTTCTTCTCATATTCTCTAACGATGGGCAAAGTGGTGGTTTTTGGCAAGGAGCTAAAGACCTCATGCTGGAGGTAGTAGCGGAACTCGTCGAAGGACAGCTCCTGTGAGGACCTGAAGTGGTCCAGTCCCTTCTCCACGCCGTACAGGTCGAGTAGAGTCCCGATGTTCGCTGTTAACACCTGGAAAGATAAAATGACATTGAAAGTTAATGTTTTTGGTAGTATTTTTGAAGAGAAGGGTTTTGAAACGGCAAAAAAAAAAACAAAAAAAAAGGAAATTTGATTAAGTTTCGTAATCTTATCTCAGCCTCAACCTGTCAAAAATGCCTCAAATCTAAATTTTTGGATATTGTTGGTCCATTATCTATTATCTTGTTTTTGTGTACCTGTGGTGTCGTGGACTGAAGCTATAGTAAGTACATATTTGATAACTTTAAGTTCAGTAAGCATCCAGCAAGTAATTCCATTTAAAACTATATTTATCTTCAGTTGACGTGCCTTTCTTTGTAAGTGCAACACTGTTTACTTGCCCCAGAAGCGAAAACAAATACTACTATACCTTTCTGAAAACAAACAAAATTGAAGTGTCTGTTTGTAAAGTATAAATACTTAACAACTTTTTCAAAATAAAAATGAATGGTTAGGGTTACACGGTCCTACCTACTTACATGAAAAAAACATTTTTTTTTTAATTTTAGTCTGACTGTTCGTTCCGGATAATCTTTAAAACGACGGGACATTCACTGGCAGATAGCTGATGATATGAGGAGTAACTTAGGCTACTTTTATAATACTTTTACTTTTAACTTTTAACCGAAATTCAAGTGAACGAAGTCGCGAGAATTAGCTAGTCTATACTAAATGTATACTACACTTGGAAACATTACCCACAAGTAGCACTATAGGTACATGCCGCTAAGGCTCTACTCAAATAGATGAAATCACCAAGTCGCAAGTTACTACCGGTTAGGGTTTCTCATTTCTCGACCTTTTTTATTTCCCGGAGCACGAGAATTCTCGACTACTATTTCCCGGGAATTCCCGGGTTGTCGAGAAATATGTTTTTTTTTAAATATGTGTGATTTAACAATAAAACTACGCTTTTTATGCAATATTCAACAACATTTATCAATCAACAACGTTTATTTTTAGTTTCATGTGACTTTAATTATAGAAAACTTTAATTAAGCGAAATAAACTCTAGCGAGATTTTTTATCATTATTTCTACAAACAATTAGGACTAAATAGTCTTTTTCTTTGGAAAAACAAATAAAATATCTTCTAAAAACAATGTTATCATGTCATTGTCACCACAATAAAACTTAGTACCTACCTTACATACTAAATAATTTACTTTAGTCTCTGTCTGTACTACAAACTTTTCAATTATCCTAACTAATATTATAAATGCGAAAGTAACTCTGTCTGTCTGTCTGTCTTTCTGTCTGTCTGTCTGTCTGTCTTTTCTTCACGCCTAAACTACTGAACCGATTTGTGTGAAATTTGGTACAGGGTAAGTGTGAACCCCAACAAAGGACATAGGCTACTTTTTATTCGACTTCGACTTCGACTTTGTCTACGTCCGCGATAACCGACATATTATACGCGGCAAAAGCTATTATAACATAAAACGACAATTTTTCAATTAGGTATAAAAAATAACAATCAGACTAGCTTAATAATTACGAGTAAGGAACAGGTAGGTACCTTAGTTTAGTCTTTGTATCAACTTTTCAATATTTGTTATAAATGGACAGTCTTTTCGTTACGTAAGTAAACATTAGAACCTAATAAACAATTATTATTTTAGACTAAATTGCAATCGCGGAAACTGCTTCAAAAGCTAGCCCACTATATGTCTTGTTATTATTAAGGAAATAAGCCTTTAAAAATACGAGGGCATTTATAGCATCATCTGACAATCGGTTTCGTATTTTCGTCACAAAGTTTCCAGACAAGGAGAAAACCCGTTAATTTTCCGCGCGCGAGCGCAAGCGCGTTATTAAGTTTTTAAAATTTTTGGCTGAATTTCTCGATTTCTCGATTTCTCGACCACTTTTTTCTCGTCTCGAGTAAGGCAAAATTTCCCGGGAATTCTCGCTTCGAGAACTCTCGAAGAGAAACCCTACTACCGGTCTACCGCTGACTCATTGTTTTGGACCGCTATCAACTAACTCAAACGCAAACTGACACGTTTTAGGTTTCCACATCAATCAATATAAACATTGTTCAGAAAGTTTGCTCTATTATTGCTTACACAATGCTAACCGCGCCAAACTTGGCGATGATTGTAGTATTTATCTGACAGGTTGACAGTATAATGTAATTTACAGTCCGGTGGGGCTGTTTCGACTGTGGGGTAATTGTAACTATAACTATGGGTATTCCCATAGTTATAGTTACAATTAAGAACAATAAAATTATAGAATAACTATAATTCTATTGAATTATAGTTATTCTAAATTCTATTGAATTATAGTTATTCTATAATTGTTCTTATTTGTTAGAATTACAGCTGAAAGTCGAAATAACCCCGCCTGACTTTAGCGGTTCTTCTTGAGGTTTCGTGTTCGCTCTTTATGAGTCTCTACACGTTGAATATTGTTGTATTTGAAAGGTTGTTTTCCGGCGAGAACTATTTGCCCTAAGAATAATTTCTTGCGATTATACCTTATTTTTTTTAATGTTGTTGTTTTTTATTTTGTCTTGTCTGTTTGTTCCAGCTAATCTCCAATAAAGCAGGACCAATTTTGTTTGAACATTTACTGGGAGATAACCGATCTTTTAGCAGTAACTCATTTAACTTTTATTTAAGAATAAATAAATAAGGTACCGCGCAAAAAAAAAAGAAAAAAACTTTAAAATCTCTCAGATCTATAGGGTTATTCCACTGCGCTCCAGGAATGCGTAGCACTGCGCTCCAAATTTTTATTACCTTTATTATTTAAAAAATTATAAGTACCAAAATCGTGCCCCAGCGCTCCAAAATGAAATAAGTAGAGTCAGCATACAAGTCAAACCATAAATTGTTAAATTAAAATAAAGTGATTCTCTAGAGAAGTTATGTCTTGAAATTGTTGGGTAATGGTGTCTACTACCCAGTTGAAGAATTAGCAGGGATGGCTGCAGTTATGTGCTTGTATTCTAGTTTTAAGAAAACTTTTCTAATCTGAAACTGTGATTTTTTCGTTGTTTTTTTTTTTTAGAAAAAAGTATTGTTAGACGTGACGTTGTGATTGTGACAAAATAAACATATTAGATAATGTAATTATTCATACTAAATTTATTTTTTTGCTCACTGTACTCAACATTTCTTGGAGCGCGGTGGAACTAAAATATCCCAATATTTTAATCGCTAAAAATTCTTGGAGCGCAGTGGAATCAATGTATGAACATTTAAATTATGAGAACAATGGATTTTGGAGCGCAGTGGAATAACCCGATCTATATTTACGTGGACAAAGTCGCGGACATTAGCTAGTAGCAAATAAGTTGCACACGTTTAACGGTGCGCAACATTCAAAAATTTCTGTGTTTTCTACGAGAGATGTTGAAATGATACTGGTGCAAGACAACCGTACTCCGACTATACCAATACTGTGAACGAAACCATAGCGCGATTCAGGAATCCGCTCGGGAAGGGACAACGCCATCTATCGAGCTATGGAGAAAACTTCTTCGCTCTTTTCAGTTATTTTTTAAATATTTAGTTTGTCTTTTTTATTTCTAGTCTGTCTGTTTGTTCCAATTTAAAAAACGGCTGGACCGATGTTGATGGGACATTCATTGGCAGAGAGCTGTTAAAAAAGTACGTAAGTTACTACAATTTTAGAAAAATAATTAGGGTTCCGCGCAAAAAAATTAATACCTTGCAGATACCTAACTGACATTAGAGATAACTGACTAACTGACTGACTGAGATAACTAAATAGACCTCCACCACATTATGCCTCCACTTTTGTTTTGTAACTCCAAGTTATTCTAATGAGCACAGTCATAAGCTATTGGATACGTAACGCGAACCGTTGCGTTTTGGGTTACTTTTACTTATCTAATGAGCGGTAGTCAGCTTAATAGTAGTCAAATTAGTCATTAGGTTGTGTATTTTATGTAGTCGAGATGAGGATGAGACTGTGTGGTTTGATGACGTAATTATTATTCTGTTGTAGATTATTAAGAGCAAGGAAAATAATGTTTTAAAGTGTTAAGTTTTTTGATGTCCTGTGTTGTTTTTTGCCCGGTTGATGGCAATAGGCTCGCCACTGGAACTTAAACATAACGGGCAAAATGTGGGTGTACTAATGGGTACACCTCTGCCTAACCCTTCGGGGATTACAGGCGTGACGTTTTGTAAATGTCTACTTAACATCATCATCTGTCTGGGTTAAAATGATGAATATTAGTAGAGCCTTGAAATTATCGACATAGACAATGTGATATTATGTCACCATGGGCGTATCTGCTATTAATACTTCGTTTGTCAAACTCATTACAATGATTGACACTTCAGGAACCCGATATGTCTGCTAACCTCGCAAGAAATGTGTTTTTGCGTCATGTTTTGTGGTTGGTCAAACATATTTTAGAGTTCCGTATCAGAAAGGTTCCAACAGGAGGTGTACGGGACCCTATTAGTATAAAGCCTTCTGTCTGTCCGTCTGTCTGTCTGTCAGCGGGCTGTATCTCATGAACCAAGAGAACCATGTGTAGAGAGTTGAAATGTTCATAGAGTGTGTATTTTTATAGCTGCTTTATCAACAAAAAATAAAAAAGAAAGGTAAAAATTTAAAGGTCATGTGGTCATGTGGTGATAAATATGTAGTATACTGTGTACGGAACGCTTCATGTGAGTCTGACTCGCACTTAGCTGGTTTTTAAAGCGCTTGACAACAGGAAATTACTGTAATACCAATGTATACATAGTATATACTTAACTTGAATGACAGGATTCAATTGGCATTTCAATGAGATACCAAGAACCAACCGTTTGTGTATTTAAAACGGTTGTTTATGTCAATTTCCTAAGGAAAATTTAAATATAGAACTGTTTAAATTATGTGATCATTTGATTTAATGTTGGTGAACACAAAGCCTTACTTATAGAGTTACAACGTCATGATTTCTGTTGAAATGATCGCATAGAAATAAATTTATACCACTATACCAGCCTATTATTGTCCCACTGCAAGGCAAAGGCCCCTTCTCATACAGAGAAGGTATGAGTATTGATCACCAGCTTGCTCAAGGCGGATTGGTGATTTCAAACTTCTAATAATTTTAAGTCCAGGTTTCCTCACAATGTTTTCCTTTTTCGATGTCAGTGATTACCAAGATAAACTTGAAAAGTAAGTACATACTTGCCCTGTGTCAAACCTACAACCTTATTTAAGAGAATCGTGCGCCTTAAAAACTAGACCATCACGGCACTATCGCAATGTTAATGTCTAGCTTGAGACCGGCTTGGTGAGAAATTACAACAAATTAATATACTTAAACCAAATCTTCATAATAGCACAAAGTTGCATATATAGTGATATAGTCATACAATAAACATAGATTTTGTTACTAAACTAAGTAGTACCTACCACTATTGGTGTAGGTACCACAATAAATTATAAAAGCTTTTGAATGATATTGTTTCAGCATAGACGTTTTGGGCAACGAAGGTCTAGGTCCATGTAGGTACTTACGTAAGAAGCCAGCCATTGTAAAAATGGGTTATTCCACTGCGCTCCAAAATCCATTGTTCTCATAATTTTGATGTTCATACATTGATTCCACTGCGCTCCAAGAAATTTTAGCGATTAAAATATTGGGATATTTTAGTTCCACCGCGCTCCAAGAAATGTTGAGTAGAGTTAGCAACAAAATAAATTTAGCATGAAACCTAAGGCAAGTATATTAAATATCATAAAAATAGAATATAATAATATATATCTAATATGTTTATTTTGTCACAATCACAACGTCACGTCTAACAATACTATTTTCTAAAAAAAAATAACTAAAAAATCACAGTTTCAGATTAGAAAAGTTTTCTTAAAACTAGAATACAAGCACATAACTGCAGCTATCCCTGCTAATTCTTCAACTGGGTAGTAGACACCATTACCCAACAATTTCAAGACATAACTTCTCTAGAGAACAATTATTTTAATTTAACAATTTATGGTTTGACTTGTATGCTGACTCTACTTATTTCATTTTGGAGCGCTGAGGAACGATTTTGGTACTTATAATTTTTTAAATAATATAGGTAATAAAAATTTGGAGCGCAGTGCTACGCACTCCTGGAGCGCAGTGGAATAACCCGTAAAAATGACCAATTTAAATTCGACAAAAGAACGCATTTGTCTGCAAAAGTAATGCACCTAACAGACCATACACAATACTTATTTAGGTACTTACAAACAAGTAGTTAACTAACACAGACAGACGATGAATAACCGACTGGATTCTATGTCTGGGAATAACAGACGATGACGTCAAATAAAAAATAAAGACAAAATGCCGACAGTGAAGAACTGTGTTTCAGCTACAAGTCAGCGCTTCAAGCGATGCATCCGTTATTATTCAGAAGCTTATTAGTTACTCAAACAGTATGTAGTGGCGGTCCTTTAGTGTAGGGTTACCAAGTATTATCATTATCATATTTTAATCAACCTGCATAGATATTTTTACCTAATTATTTATTTTTACTGAGTATGTAGTAGTATATAAATCAGGACCCTTATTAGATAAAAGAAGAGTTCGATAAGTCAAGATTTTTTTTACATGGTTTGCACGATTTAAGAGGGTTAGCAGGGTACCCGACGACGGCAAATCCAAAATAAAGGTTATGACTTTCTTTTTTTACAACTCACCAACTACATGATAATCCTCAACAAATTCTGTGACAAAAGTATCTATTTATTAGTAGTAACAATGTCAGGATGATTCGTTTAGTAATTTTCAAGACAATTGACATATCCCTTTACTTACAAGAAGCAAATATCATTAAAATAAGAAAAAATACTAAAGTCAAAGTCAAAGTCAAAGTCAAAACATTTATTTCAATTAGACCATTTACAGGCACTTTTGAATTGTCAAGAAGTCAGTCAGTTAGTCCGTAAAATGAAGCTAGTTGCTCGTTCCAAAACGGAGGTAGGCCTCTATGGAGAAGAACGAGCAAGAAACTCCACGGCACTCTTTTAAATTAGGTTTTTACAAAATCCTGGTTACATTATTCTTGTTGATTCTGCATGTGATCACAATGAAGATGAATATAAAACAGTAGTTAAAAATAATAAAAATAAAGATGTAAGCCATAGCAGTTAAGAGATGACCAATCCCAACTGACAGCACCCGTTCACGAGCATGACGCATGGATCAGCACCACCTAGCTCAACCATTATGGAGGGAGCCAAATGATCCAACACATGCGCCACCATCAGCGAGACATTTGAGTGAGCATGACAAGCTCTCAACTGCCATGCTCATTAAGTCAAAACACATAGTAACTCAAAAATAAAACGCTCCATGGTACTCACATTTACAAAATTGAAATAAATGATATTAAAATTATACAATACTAACACTTTCGGTGTACTTATTGGTTAGATGTCTGAGGTAAGTAAAAAAGAAAAAGTAATCGTACTGATAACGGTACAAGTTATTCAGGTCGACAAAAAAGAGGGTTAGAAACATCATTCTCTTAAAAACAATCCTATTTAGTGAGCCCGGGTGGCTGTGGAGCAGGACTAGCATTTAGCCAAGCATTTTTGTCCGTGATATAATCATCTAACTTATAATATGCTTGACTACATAGCGTGCGTTTAATGCATGTTTTAAATTTTCTCTCATTTAGTTGGAGAATATCCTGTGGTATTTTATTATAGCATTTTACACAGTACCCCATAAAAGAAGTTTTTACTTTTGACAATCTGAAACTTGGTTGATCTAATTTGTTCCTATTTCTAGTATTAAAATTATGTCTATCACTAATTTTATTAAAAAGATGAAGGTTTTTCCGAACATGCATAATGTTTTCATATATATATTGACAAGGTACCGTCATGATGTTAATTTTTTTAAACAATTCTCTTAGAGACTCGCATCTGCCAAGATTATAGATGGCTCTGACAGCCCTCTTTTGCAGAACAAAGATAGAATTAATATCTGCAGCCCGTCCCCAAAGCAAAATACCATAAGACATGATGCTATGAAAATAACTAAAATAGACTAGTCTAGCGGTATCCACGTCAGTTAATTGTCGAATTTTTCTGACAGCGTAAGCGGCTGAACTTAACCGCCCTGCAAGTGATGTTAAGTGGGGACCCCACTGCAGCTTTGAATCGAGCGTAATCCCCAGGAAAACTGTCTTCTCGACGAATTCTAGCAAGTCCTTGTTCAATATAACGTTACATTTACTACTTCTTACATTTGGTAAAGCGAATCTTATACATTTTGTTTTTTTCTCATTTAACACTAAATTATTAACAGTAAACCAATTGTGAACCTTAAGCATGGCGTTATTTACGTCGTCAAGGTGCTGTGCTTGTCTATTTACTCTAAAAATGAGTGAAGTATCATCAGCAAATAACACCATTTGTGGTTGGTTTTCTAGTAAATGAGGTAAATCATTGATATATACTAAAAAGAGGAACGGACCCAGTATTGAACCCTGCGGAACCCCCATCTTTACTTTTAAGCCTGATGAATTTACACCGTTTATTTGAACTTGCTGTAGTCTATCATTCAAATACGATTTTACTAAGCTAAGTGCTAGATCACCGAGACCGTAATGCTCAAGCTTTAGGAGCAGTGTTTCGTGATTCACGCAATCGAACGCTTTAGAGAGGTCGCAAAAAATGCCAACAGCATCCTGTGAGTCCTCCCATGCATTAAAGATATGCTTAATTAAAGTAACACCGGCGTCAGTAGTACAACGTCCTCTAGTGAAACCATACTGTTGATCGTGTAGGATGTTGTTACAGTTAAAATGATTGAGCATTTGATTGAGCATCACTTTTTCAAACACCTTGCTGAAAACCGGCAAAACCGAAACAGGTCTGTAATTATTGGTGTCCTTGCTATCTCCGGATTTGAAGAGCGGTATAACTTTGCTATAACTAAGCTTTGTAATACATATTATTATAACATACCGGCGGGGCATTTCTGCATGTGAGCTGGGCGTAAAACCAATAGAAATAAAATCTGTTGTAATGTATAGTACTCCATGTTTAAATAACGTTTTCATGTATTACACCCTCTATTGTGGATGGGGTTTTCATAACCTAAAGCACAATGTTTAGATAAAATAAACCCCATTTTTCAATATACCATCTTCGTCGAAAAGTGGCTCACCAATTTGGTAGAAATCATGGTAACCCTGATCGGGTTCAATATCCGACGATAACTTAGTGATTCATGCAATGTTCATCGGTGTCTGTCGGTGAAGGATAATTCACCATTTCAATACTAAATATGGCCATTATGTCTTTGATTTCTGTCGTTGTCGTCAGCAAGAACTTTATTTTTTCTCTGTTTACATAAATTTTATGATTCATAGATGCAAATCTGTACTTAGTATAAAACAACCGGGGTTGCGGGACGTCCGGGGTTGCGGGACGTCTTCAGGATACCGTGGCCCCGGAACGTAAAGGGCGACAGAAGGAACAGGGTGGTTTTTTAGTCAGTAAAAGTCTGACAGTCCTTTCCGCCCTACCCAGGGCGGAAGGACTCATTAGTCATTAGTCATTTATTCATAACCTTCAGAACAACTTTTTAAACCGCTGTCTCACAATAAAGATCTTTGATCAATAAGGCTCTCGTTGGGCGGTTGGATCAAGGGCTTGATTCAGAAAGCGGTACTCCTGGACACGGCGCGTATTGATAAGAGATTCCTTTCTCAGGAGCCCTGACCACCGGTAGCTTGGACCCTGTTCCCGATGCCGGTGGGATACTATTTTTTATGTTTTTAAATGTTTTTATTGTTTTTTATTAATATTTAAAAATGTATGTGTTAAATATTTGTATATAAAATAAATAAATGTGAATAATCATAATTAACATTTTGGCATTAATAATATTTATAATTAAAAAAAAAAAATTGATTTTGAATTAGATTATTTTTACCACCTAAAAAAAAGTGTAAAACAAAGTCGCTTCCCCCGTCTGTATGCTTAGATCTTTTAAACTATGCAATGGATTTCATCAATAAATAGTGATTCAAGTATAAGGTTTATGTATCTACATTGTACCCGTGCAAATCCGGGATTGGTCGCTAATTTTATACTAATATTGTAAATCTAAATAGTTTTAAAATCAACGAACTTAGTGTGTTTTTAAAACCGGACAGATTACGATATTCAAGAACTTCTAATTCAGTACTTGACACCACCGAGCAATTGATTCAATATGCAATCAAAATGCAAATCCCCCATAGACTTTATATGTCAATATGGTACTGTGACGTCACTTATTAGACAACTCAATTGATTAACTATTTATTGATTTCGAAGCAATAAAAATCTAATATTACTGTTAATTGAAAAATAATCGTGATTTCAGGGCTAAAATAAAGTGTTTTTTGTATTGAAGCTGTGTCTTGTGTTTTGAAACTATTCGTTAATGGTGTCAAGTAAGGATTTCAAAGTCCTTTGCCTGTCGGCCTGTCGCGATATTTTAACGAGATCTCCAGTCTGTGTCTGCAATTGCACGCTATAAAGGCTTGTGGGAGTAATCATAGTTGTGCGTCTTAGGTGCAATCATATTTATGAATCATAGCTATTACTACACGAATACTATGCTCACTGGTAATGGGAAGTAGAATGACCTTACACCCACACCTCTAACAGCTAACTGTTTAGCGTAACTATCGAATGAATTCATTTACACCTCGTTGTCTATGTAGGTATTATAATTTAAAATTAATCAGCGTTTAATTTTAAGAAAATATTACTAAAATTGGTTTTACTAATACCTCGATTTTAGAAGTTCGAAAAGTAAAGTACGTTACTTTATTACTGAAACTCCGTTGTCTATTTGTCCGTTTGTTTGTTACAGGTTAATACAGATCTAAAGTGTAGCTACTTTATTAGAAGACACTCAGTGTGTATTACCTACTAGGTATATGACTGCTCTGGAGTTATAACAACAAATAATACAAAAATATAAATTAAGGCAGTCATCTTGGACCGATTTTGATCAAACATAGCTAAGAACACTCCCCTAATTCACCTTTCAAACAGCTCCGTATATTATCTTCAGCGCGCGCTTTGACTACGATTCAGTCTGTCATGCAAATAAAAATTATGTTGCTACTTATTATAAAGCAAG
This sequence comes from Hoplodrina blanda, assembly GCA_949316365.1. NCBI lineage: Eukaryota > Metazoa > Arthropoda > Insecta > Lepidoptera > Noctuidae > Hoplodrina > Hoplodrina blanda. Next base: position 12,013,296 of record OX438592.1, read on the forward strand.
TAACATTCGGTAGGTAAGCCAAGCCAGTGGCCATTGGTCATAGGTGTGGAGGGTCACGCCAGGGTCAAACTGACTAATAAGGACAGCTGTTCTCTTTAGGGTCTAATATGGTCACCCGGATGTGACCTTTACGTTTATTAAGTCAAATATATTTAAATCACTATATGGTGTGTTCTTATAGTTAAATAAATCTTTAGTTCTTTTTAGTAAATACATAAGAGTTACGATATTACTGCTATGATCTATACTAGAATATTTTAATCTAAATTATGTAAAAGCGCAAGGTCGCTCACTCACCATGAAATACGAAATATCGAAAATCGCTTGCCGTATAAAGATGAAATTTGGCAGGGAGGTAGTTTATAAGTAGTTAGTAGATTGCGAAGTAAGAAAAAAATATATAAAGCAGATACTTGAATTACATTTTTTTTTGTCCTGAGTACTTTCTCCTGTTCTCATACATACATAACATCACGCCGGTAATCCCAGAAGGGCTAGCCAGAAGTGTACCCATAAATACACTCACATTTTGCCAGTTATGTTTAAGTCCCATGTAATAGGGGGCGAGCCTATGGCGAACAATCGGGCACAAATCCAGACTCCGAGACTGGTCATGTTCATGTTCAAGCTGCTTGATCTATTCATGTTTATGCATCATAGACAGAAAAAAAAAGCTTAACAAAATATAATTATTAATTAATGGTGTAAAATACACATCATTAATGAATAATTCTTCTAAATAATTCTAATAAATATATAAAAATAAATAAAATTCCAAGACATAACTTCGCTAAAGAAACACTTTATTTTAGCCTTAAATAGTGTTAATTAAGACTTCTGTTGGGTTTAGGTAACTCCTTGATGAATCGGAATAGTTTTTAAATATTGTGATGTAATTCTCTTATTATATTACTTACTTAACTATAGTAGACGTCCACTAAGAAAGGATTTTTGCCAAATTGACCCCCTAAGGATGCCAGGATTGCGGATTTTGTTCGAAACAGTTACCGCAGCCTTGGAACACAAAGTGCATTAGGAGAAACACGGATGGTTATGGGGATGAATCGGGGGTTCAAAGTTTGTATAGAGAAATCAACTATGACACGGACGAAGTCGCGGGCAGAACCTAGTATTATATATTCTTTCAGTTTAAATGTCTACCTAAGTACTTTATTCTGTCTTATAATTATTATCTTAGCCAATAGGTACTTACTCAAGAGACACAAAAAAGTCGTATTCGACACGAACATTCGCTTCCACAAATTGAGCGATGACATCATACGACAGAACAATACGACTGATGCTATTTAATAACGATAAGCGTTATAATTAATTAGCCATTATGTTGTCTAGACTCTAGGTAAACTATCCTTACTAATATTTTAATGCGAAAGTAATTCTGTCTGTCTGTTTGTTACGTTTTTATGACTAAACCACAGAACCGATTTTGATGTAATTTGGTATGGGGTAAGTTTGAACCCAAGGAAGGACATAGGCAACTTTTTATTTCGCAACTTGATACTATATTATATATATGTATATACAGGGTAATTGAGAATTTACCCGAAACCTAAAAAGGGGTCATTGTACTCATCATTATGAAGAACTCTATGGGACAAACCCTGAAATCATGGAAAAAAAATCAACTGTTCCCTACTAAAATGTTACACAACACGATCGTAATGTATGAAACAGCTGATTTTTTCAATTACCCTGTATAATCAGTATAAATAGACATAAAAACATTTACTATATTATTCTTTTATTTTCTTTTATTTATGTTTACCGCGGTTAGACCAGTTCCGGTAAACAATAATAATAATAAAATAATCATGGGAAGTGGAACAGTAAACAAAACACCATGCATTCTTCTCACAATACCTACTCCAAACATTCTGAAAAGATCAACCGCCATACTACCATTCATTTGCAATCACATCACATTCCGGTCTAAGTGCATAATGCGAGTTTTTCTACCCATTTGAACTACCCGCTAGTGTGGAATGGAAAGAGCGCTGTCCATTGACAATAATGGTGTTGCCGTAACTGAATATTCGGCCAAACAAAGTCCATGAGGATTACCCCACGAAAAAAAAAGAAAAGCTCACTTCAAACCCACAATACCAACATTCACCAAAGGATGATTCTCTATACATACATATAAATACTTTGTTCTAAATGAATGACTGACGGATCAACGCACAGCCTAAACCGCTGATCGTAGAGACCTGAAACTTGGAGGGTGTGTTTATGTATGATGTAGGCATCCGATAAAAAAGGATTTTCCTAAATTCCACTAAAAGATTTGTAAAGTTTTTATGGGGCAACGTGATTCCTTGGTCCAATTTACTTCAAGAACCATTTTAGTCTTCTACGCGGACGAAGTAGCAAAAGCTATAAAAGTTACTTTACAGAATATAATTATCGAATATACGAATCTACCGCCCACGAATATAGTATGTGTATTCTAACTTCCTATAATAATATTAGTTGTGAGTCTAGACTGAGCGACCTTCGTAGAATGGAAATGTGAATGAAACAGGTATTCAACATTTTACTGATAAATTATACTTACTTACTTATAATTTCGATAAAATAACTACAATCTATACTATACTAGCTCACTCGGCCACGCGTTGCTGTGGCTTGAAGTAAGTAAAGATATAGTCAAAATCGAGATAAAAACTATTCTATCTTTTAAGTTAACCATAAAGCCATATTTCATAAAAAAATGGTTGAGTAGTTTAGGAGTTCATCCCGGACAAACAACGTGTAAAATACATAATAAAGTGAAGAAATTTTATGTTTGTTTATTTATTTAAACCTTTATGCAACAAAACAAGTACAAAGGCGGACTTAATGCCTTAAGCATTCTCTACCAGTCAACCAAAGGTGGTGAAGAGATACCATAGCAGGTGCAAAAAATTGTACATGAGAAATAATTAAATATGAGATTTAAAAAAACATTAAAACATAAATCTAAATAAATTTAAATGTGTACACAAGTACAATTATTATTTAAAATTATTATTTTTGTTTAAAATCATAATTATTGTTTGTTTGTTTAAACGCGCTCTGTGGAACCAGTCCGATTGGAAAAAATTGTACCTATATGATAGCCAGATCCATGAAGAATAGTATAGGCTATATACAATCACGCTACGACCCATGGGAGCGGAGCAGTAACCAAAGAAAGACGTAACTTAGGTAACACAGGCTCACGCGATCGAAGTCACATAGAGCAGCCTCATAGTCATAGTTCGAATAAAAGTGAGTATTACCATCATAGTTTGATGTGAATGGACATTAAACATTATTCTTAAGGAAAGGTCGGGGCGTAAACAAAGCTAGAGCATATTAATGAATTGCCGTTTGCATACCTATTATCCTTATAGTGAGTATGCATATAATGCCTAGTTAGTTTAGTAACTTGACATAGTGTCAGTGATATGGCAATAATGAACAAGTTTTTAAGGTCTATATTGCTAGGATATTTCTTCGCATTCTGAGCAATTTGTTGCTATGGTCAACCAAACAGATACGGCTCATCTTGTTGAAGTTTCTAAAAAATCTTTTATACTTAATTAAGTATATGATATGAGTAAATGAGGTGAGTGATGAGTGATTCTTTAATTAGTCTTTTTTTGCCTTTAGAATTACTTTTTACTTTTTTTATTGATTGCCTAGTTTATTGGTCTAGTTATCGCAAAGCGCGAATGCTGAGCATGGAGTCTTGGGTTCGATTCCCAGGTCGGGAAAAGATTGGGTGTTTCCATCGGGAATTCCTCAGTAGCAGCCTCAGAGCCTAGACTTGTGCCCTATTACAAGGGACTTAAAAACAGGTGAAATGTGGATTTACATGGGTACACCTCTGCGGCAGAGGCAGAGGCTCTGTGTAAATCTTCGGGGATTACAAGCATACAATTACTTTTTAGTAGCTATTTTTACGCAAGTATGAATAGATTTCGTAGCATTTAAGCAGGTACATTTTAAATGTCATTTTTTGCGTGAAAGTAGGCGTCCACGCTTGACATTTTCAGCAGTGTCAGGGCTGTCTCATAATTACAATTTACAATATTTTAATACGTATTTAATTTCCAATTTAGTTCTTCGATTGCTTGTAATTATTTTTGATATCTCGATCTTGGTATGTAATTTATTTTTCATTTTGATAACGGTCTTTTATTATTGTGTAAACATTGTAGACCACACAAAATGTTGTTTAAGAATTTCATTATTATTATGGTTAATTTGCTTTATGGTAACTAACTTTTGCCCGCGACTTCGTCCACGTAAATGTCGGTTACCTCGGAAGCAGACGAAGTCAAAGCCGAAGTCGAATAAAAAGTAGCCTACGTCCTTTATTGGAGTTCAAACTAACCCTGTAAAAATTTCATCAAAATCGGTTCAGTGGTTTTGTCGTGAAAGCTTAACAGACAGACAGAAAGACAGACAGACAGAGTTACTTTCGCATTTACAATATTAGTATATATGGATACCTATTAACTTTACCTATAGAATTTAAAAAAATATTAAATGAAACACATCTTGTAATAATAGTTTTAATGTAAGTAGGTCTTTACTTAATGATGGTTTTCCTTGCCCTTTCTCATATTTACTTACTAACCTAAATAACATTATAATTACTAAATGCTCGTAATCTCCACGCAAAACCCAGTGACTCGTGCTAAATACCTAACTGTACTGGTCAAAAACCCCAGCGTATCAACTTAGGACATTACGGCGTGGAATTTAATAAAATAATTAATAGTAATACCTTCTTATTATTATCCCATTGTAGGGCAAACGCCTCTTCTCACACAGAGAAGGCAAGAGTATTGATCACCACGCTTGCTCAAGGCGGTTTGGCGATTTTAGACTTAGGACTTAGGACAAAGCATTTTATATATACGTACTTAAGTAGATAAGTCTAGGTTTGACCATTATAAATTAAGTACATATTAATTATTAAAAATAATCAGTAATAATTACTTGAGTAAAACTTTATATTAGAAGTAACTATTTCTACAGCTGTTTTGATTTAATATGACTCGTAAGAATTGTCTTGTTTTCGTTTGCAATGGATATCTTGATATCGGATATCATCGTCATAGGAAATGACTGAATGAGTCACGAGTGGGTATGAGACGTAGGGCTGGCCTTGACTTGGAAATCAATAAGCCAATCAAATACGTTTATTTGTGCAAAGGTACAGGCCAGGTGTTACAACATAGTGTGAGTATCTGCGTATTCTGTCAGATTATAAATTAAGAAACTATTTAAAACTTAAGAGGTGTCAAGGGACACCCGGATGGAACGAAGTTATATGAGAGAGAGAGACTTACAACTATAGCAAAAAGTGTCGTTACAACTTTTGGTCTTAATTTTTTCCGTCTAGCCCCCTTTCGCAACGCGCGATAAGAAACTTCGTTCCAATAAATTTTAGTACTATTATAAATGCGAAAGTTTGGATGGATGGATGTTTGTTACGCAATCACGCCAGAACGGCTGAACGGATCTGGATGAAATTTGGCACAGAGGTAGATTATAGTCTGGACACTAGAATAACACATAGGCACTTTTTATCCCGGAAAAAATTACAGTTCCCGTAGGATAATATGCTTACTTATGCTATTAAGTCCGCCTTTCTATCTTTATGTTCCATAAAGTTTAAATAAATAAAGAACTTTGACGCAGATAAAGTTGCAGGTGGAAACTAGTATAAAATATTAGGTCCTGAAACATTGTTACATGATACCTATTTAGCAGTTACAGAACAATAAGCAAGATTAAAGCGAATTAAGTAGCATGAGATACATTCTAATGGAAATCTTTCACTGAATCTGGTCAGGACTACTTCAGTTTTAATTAAAAGAACATCTTAAACATACCTTACGTATAAAATTTCATTTGACAACCCTATTTTTGATGTCGCTAAAAAGGGAATGCCGTCCTTACCTTATAAAACGACGCGTGAACACGAATGTGAGACTTGCCACATCGACATTTAGTAGGAGAATAGTAAGTAATTGTCTAAGTGTTTTAATAAGAAATTGCCATGTAGGAGTTGAATTAAGTTACTGTTGTCCATGAACTGGATTATATTGAAAACGAATGTTTTTTTAGAGATCGTAATCCTACTAAAATGATAGACATGCAAGTATGTAACGACGGACGACGACGAACAAAAACGACGACGATTAACAAAAGTATTTATATGGCAGAGGTGAGTGGTAACGCAGGGAGGGGTCGCCCTAGGAAGACCTACACTGACCTTATTGGTGAGGTTCTACAGAAAGGTCAGGTGCGGAGTACTCGTAACCGGCGTGCTTGTATGACGAGATGTATGAACGACAACGTAGATGAGGCAAAAGGAGTATGTAAGGATCGTAGCAGGTGGCGTTCTGTGGTTTCTGCCTACCCCCATGGGAAAAAGGCGTGAGTTTATGTATGTGTATTCAAGTGTGTAAGGATGGATGAATGTTTGTTTCTGTCAATTGAAAAGACATCAGAGCAAAAAAAAGTAATAAAGTTTTGTCTTGGATTTTTTTGTGAATGGTGTCGATTACTCAATTCGCTGAGACACACATACCTATAGAAATTGATCTAGCTTAACCCATACTTACGATCATTTTTATGCATTTTTTGTGTCCTCGTGGGATAATTTAGGACTTTGGATAAGTTCTGAAATCTGTGCAGACGTAGTCGTGGGGAAAAGTTAGTCTAGTCTAAAAGAAGGCTTTAGCTACATATTTTGAAATGATACCTTATGGTGTTTTTAAATAAACGAAACTGATAAATAATAAAATTATGCAATATGTTGAGTGTTATGTAGATGACATCTCTACTATCAAATAATTGTATTTTGCAGCGTCGGAGTCTGGAATTGTGCCCGGTTGTTGAAAATAGCCTCGCCCCCTATTACATGGGACTTTAAAGCATAACTGGCGAAATGTGGATGTACTAATGGGTACCTACACCTCTGCCTAATCCTTCGGGGATTATATGATGATGATGTATTTCAAGCCAATCTCATTTTATTACAAATAACAAACACACGAGATTAGCGATACTAAACAGATATGGATATCACTACAATAGAAAATAACGAGATAAATTGATTTCCAACAGACGAAGCGAGCACTCAGCTAATTTGATTTTATTGTCGAGAAGGCTTTATGAGCATCCAGGGAGCTTTGATACAATTACGAAGACCGTTCTCTGTGATGCATAGATCCTCCTTGGCACTGGTACAGACATAATATGTTTTTTGTGGCTATATTCACCCATTCTACACCATAAACCTAGTTTCCAGTTAATGGCACACTATGCATGGAGTTTTTATTACATATCCTTATACTTCTAGGTACCTACTATAGGAAATTCTTCTTTCGTGTCGATTTTGCGATATTGTTTTTATTGGGCTAATGGGCTTAAACTTTGCTACTACTAGATTGCTGGGTGGTAGCATAGAGACCGTTTAAATTGTAGGTGTTACGGCACGAGGGGCAAGACAGTAGGTGCCACATAGTTTGTGGTTCACCACCAAAACCACACCATGTTTAAAAGTGCCATAATTGAAATAAATGATTTGACTTTGACTGACACAACCACTCAAGTTATTCCCGAGATGGTAATCAGACTGCATTGAATTTCAGATGGGTAATTTCGATTAAATATGGGGTATTTTTGTCGAAATAGAACAACTATACAATAACTATAAAATGAGCAATTGATAATATTAAAAGAGCGAAAGTAACGCTGTCCGTCTGTCTGTTACGTTTTCATGAATAAACCACAGAACCGATTTTGATGAAATTTGGTACAGGGTAAGTTTTAACCCAAACAAGGCAAATAGGCTATTTTGTATTCGATTTTGACTTCGTCTGCGTCCGCTAGTTCCATAATATTTGCGAAATGTTCCATACCGATGTAGACACAATAAGACACTGCCCCATTTCCCTACTCCCAAGAGACATACCGCAATAAAGTAGGTATGACACAACTGTTCTACTTTAAAGGACATAATTATCAACTTAATTACTTTTAAATAATTCTGAGCATTTTTCGTGCGTGGAATTGAAAGTGACAGAAATATTTGTGGAGAAAGCAACCCCATGTATGTAATGATTGTAATTTAATGTCAATTATTATTTTTTGTGCCTTTGAGCCGAACGCGTAATGACAAGAAGATTATATTATAGTTATGTTAAATATTTTAACTGGAGCCTTTTTAAGTAGGTGTTGAGATAACTGTGTGAACTTTAAATGAACAAGGTTTTTCGGAAAATTGTTGCGTGAGTGTTGTAAAATTCACGTACGGTAACAATTTACAAAGCAAAACTTTTTATGAAATGTAGGCCAGTTTCAGTTTGATGAAATTGACATATAGATAGATAGGTAGGTATTGATAACCTCGACGATGTTTAATCAAGGTTCATTCCCTAATACATATCGATATGTTAGTAAAAATATGTTAGTAAAAGAGGTTCCTAATTTTTTTATTTTTTCATTTTTTTTTTGTTTTTTACTAATGTGATAACAGTTAATTTGCTCGTTTAAATAAAACACTGGCCAACATTATGTAGAACGAATAAAAAATTATATCAGCTATACTGTCCCAATATCGGATATAGGTCTCTTCTCATACTGAGAAGGCACACGCATTGATCACCATCGGCGATATAATTATAAGTCATTTCTCACAATGTTTTTCCTTCACCGATGTCCCAGATAAACTTAAAATACGAATAAAAAAAAACTTAAATCAAAACGGTTGCGTGTTATTTAATTTTTATTTGCCTCTCGTGGCCACTTGCAAATTGCAATACCGACTCGATTTAGACAAATAAAGCGTAGGTGCAGATCAGTACCTTATTTAGTTTGATTTCGTATGAAGAAATCGATTTATTATAATATTTTTGGATTATTTAATTGGCAATGTAGCCTTTACCTATAAGTATTTCGTAATACAGACACGATTTTGTCCTAGAATTTAATAATTCACTATCTTAAAAGGAAATGATTCATAGACATTAAAATATGTCTCATTTGTATTCATTTCTTGCTTTTGTGTCTTTGTGATATCCATGAAATGAATTACTAACTATAGGAACAAAAGTTGGCCTTCGAAACAGTGGCGTAGCTCGTCCTAGTCGGTCCCTGTATTAAAATTTGTTGGGGGGCCTAAGTGTGGCGAAGCTCAAATGAAGAGTAAAAAGATTTGTCGCAAAAGAAACAATACGTTCATTTTTTCCTGGAAAATTTAACTTACAGCCTAAGAGTTTGAGTGAGATAGTCGATTCGATAATGGGTATTTTACGAATTTTCGGGGCCCCTGTAATTCGCGGGCCCCTATTTAATACCCTTGATACGGCGGTAGATACGTCCCTGCTTCGGAAACTAGCGCAATTGTGCTTCATAAAAATATTATGGTAACAAAAGTTGATGTTTACTGTTATCGTAGATATTTTTGATGCTGAAATTATTCAAAAGATCACTGGCGAACTTCTCGATGACATCATAGTTAAGTCTTGTGCGACTTTCGAGGTCAAAGACTTCATTATTGTAATATTATCTACATAGCTCCAAGTACTAAAGTCTAGACCAGCGATTTCTAAAGTGAGTTTCGCAGAACCTTCGAGTTCCGTGGAAATGTCGAGAAGTTTCAGCGAAATTACATTTATGATTGAAATGTTCGATTATGAAATAATTAAGTAAAGAAAGAGTGAAACCATCCCGTTTTTTTTTTATTAAAAATGAATGTAAAGAATGGAACTGACTGTATCACTTGGAAAATATTTTTGACTAGCTTCTTGCCTGCGATTTCATCCGCGTCAAAGTTGTTATACTTACCTATATTATCCCAAGGGAGCCAATACCGTTTTTTTAACCTATGTGCAATTCCAGACTACAGTCTATCTCTGTGTCAGATTTTATCCAGATCCGTTCAGCTGTTCTTGTGTGATTGAGTAACAAACATCTATCCAAACTTTCACATTTCCAATAATAGTACTTAGAAGATCTAATTAAAAATTGCAGTGTATTTCATTTTAAATCATTTGATTTAGGGTTCCATGAGATAAAAAGGCTCTATTGAATTTTCCGCTGCCTTAAAGGTTTAGGAGCCGCTGGTCTTGTCTTCGACAGCCTCGTGTTCAACCTAGATGACGACGGGGTGTCGCCTTAGCACGACACCCTTGACCGGGTCAGAGCAAATAGCTTGAGCGATCGCATGCTTTGCCATATAAATGCAAATGACACAGCCAATGTGGGTTATGTGGGCTTGTTTATTTCATTCAACTATCCGCCCCGCTTCGCTTGTGTGCAATTTACTAAAGAGAATGGGAAGCGCGCTTTTTCATACAAAAATATCATTTTCCGGTGGATTTTTCAAGAAAAAACCTACTTACAAACAAATCTTGTAACAATTACGAACGCAACAAAAAATAAAATAACATAACATCACGCCTGTAAACCCCGAAGGGTTAGGTAGAGGTGTACCCATTAGTACACCCACATTTCGCCAGTTATGTTTAAGTCCCACGTAATAGGGGGCGAGCCTATTGCCATCAACGGGGCAAAAAATAAAATAATCAGGCAAACGGTATAGCCGTTATCAAGTGATGATCTTTCAATATTATGCGGTAATTTATTTTTACTTCTTAAGATAGTTTTCCATGTTATTATGGGCATTGGGAAAATACTTACCATTGAAGGTTTGTGATCTTCGTTTGTGACTTGAATTTGTACATCATTTAGTTAGAAGAATTGACCTTTAGAATTGTCTAAGTTATCACCAAACGTCCAGCAAACCATAAGAGTTAGTTTCTCTCGAAAAATTGATAAGATAAACAAAAAATAATAATGTTTGTGTGTTCCTTACAAATCATATCAGTCGGCATGTCCATATTATTGATATCAACAATACATTGTGTACATTATTCACAGATATAATAAAAAATAAGTAGGTATTTGTTGTTTATCAAAGAACGCCTCAAGATAAAACTGTTCAAGAATTTCTCTGACATTGGCTTGTCTAGTTACTGAATTATACGAATACACTTTGAAATAAATAGATTAGACGAAAAAATTAAAAGTTGTTATTAGAAACTTGCAATAGATGCCTCGTTGGTCTAGTGGTTAGTGACCCTGACTGCAAAGCCGGAGGTAGTGGGTTCGATTCCCACCCAGGACAAACTTTGTGTGATGAGCATAATTGTTGGTTCTGTGTCTGGGTGTAATTTATCTACCTATAATATGTATGTATTTATAAATTATATAAGTATGTCTATCAGTTGTCTGGTTACCATAACACAAGCTCTGCTTAGCTTGGAATCAGATGGCCGTGTGTGAGTTGTCCCAAGATATTTATTTATTTATTTATTTATTTAGATTAAGTTTGTTGTTTTGTTAAAGACAGAGGTAAGCTTTTCTTTAAATAAGTATTTACAAATCTAATTAGGTATTTAAGTGCCATGTATTAGGTATGTCTTGTTCTACGTACTTACATATTAAAAAAAAAACAATTTGGAAATGACAAATTTATTGATGCCATTTAGTTTAAGTTTCTTTTCGTTTGTGTGTGTCTCATTGTTTTTATTTTTATCAATATTATTATTACTTAAATAAATGTTTATGTCATTTTTTTTAGAGTTAGGATTAGGTACCAAAACTAATACATAACAATAATATAAGTACCTACCTACTTATGGAGCAATCATGGTGATGCCTTCTCTGTATACCTAAGAAGGGGGCTTTGTCCTGCAGTTGAACAACAACAAATAATGATCTAGCTGATGTAATAATAATAAATAATACCTTATATTTATCAATTGCGATCGGAGAAGTTATGGTTTATTAACCTATTTATATTCCAATGCCGATTTGTTTACACTACTTCATGCAAGCGAACTGTGTCGTAAGTAAATCTATTAATAATAATTTAGAGTTAAAATAATGATTCATAGCGTCTATTTTAATAACAATAAATTTTGTTATTTTTAACTAAACGTTTTGAAACTATTTAGGTGCAATACATAACATTGCAACATCGTACGAGTAATTTCTATTTTAATGCGTGAGTTTGCATGGTTTTTTTGTTATTTTTTCACTTAGGTGTTAAGTTAGTTAGTTTTATCATATCTACTTAAATGATAAAACTAACTAAATAGGTCCCGTCTTAAAGTCGTATAAAGACGTCAAAGTCGATAATTATTCATATTTTCTTAATGAATAGATAATCTTAAGAAAGTGTTTCAGTTACGTATTACCTACGTAGATTGATTATCTCGGTTTCGTAACCCACGTCCATTGGTTACAGTGCCTATCTGCTATTGACTTGTCGTTTTACTGATCTACATAGAGCCGTTTTCTATAAACGTATCTGTGGATCGATCTTTGACTGTAGACAATCGGTGATCGAGTTATGCGAAATCGGTCCATCGTTGGTTGTGTGCGGGCAGGGATCTATCCACAGATACGTGTAACTCTATCCTGCGTCATGTCAACCCCTTAATTTTGCGCTTTTTCGTCTCTGGGCATGAGTTTTGTTAGAAAAATCTCATGTTAAAGTAAAATATAAGCCAGTCAGTTAGGTGGTGATGCTGTGAACAATTTTTTTGCACTTCCAGGCAAATTACAGGAATGGCTATCACAATACCAATGAAAAAAAGAGTAGGGTCAGTCGTCTTAGGGGCGGATTTTAGATACCTATCTAGCCGCTCAATCGCAAAGTATACTTAATTATCACCCTTACTTAATAAACAGTCGCTGTTCTTGGTCATTGTAACTTAAAAGGTAGTACTATTATATTATTTATTCTTAAGGTCACAGAAATGACTATCTAATGCCAATAGGTAGGGTATAGGTACCTAATTAGATACTAAATAGATAACAATACACCGTGAATTTTAATCCGTTGTAAATCTTGCAGGGGGTGAATGTACTCATGAATATGAACAACTTTTATTAAGGGACATAGTACGAAATGTGAAAAAAAAACAGCTGATCCATACAATTTGATCGTAATGTAGTACATTATTGTATGGATCAGCTGTTTTTTATAAGTTGATAATACTTATTATTTTTTTATAAGTTGATAATTAGATTTTTTTCGCTTTCCCACATCCGTTTGATGTTTTTTTTAGGAAACTGTCAAACATTTCTATTTTTTCCATAGCAAAAAAAAATTAGGAAGGCATTTTGATAGAAAAAGAAGTTTGAAAAGTGCACGCTTACCTTTAATTTCGATTTGTGCACGACGTTTTTATTTTGCAAGGAGTCAAAAGCATGCCAGATGCAATTAGTTACGTTCTTCAATAACGTAGACATTTTCTCATTTCACAATTTATTTACAGCACCACAAAATTTTTACTTATAATATTTATAATAAAAACATAAGTTTTAACACAATAACACAATCCATAAAAAGATTCGTAAAATTCCAAAAACAAAATTAAACAGAACAGCGCGCCTTATTTAAATAAATTATTTATCACAATTCCAAATTTAAAATAAAGTAAAGCGCGCGAAACATTACTTTTTTTAGTCACTGAGCGCAAATGGCAAAGGAAGGACACGCGTTCTGCCTCCGCTCACTTATAAACCAGACTGGACTGGACGAACGTATTGCGATAACAAGCCAGAGGAAATGGCTCACGCGGAACGGAACTAGCACGCGCTTGACAATCTTGACTCGCTTTGTACATTATGTGTTTGGTAATTAATTATCGATGAATGCAATGAAATTGAAAACTTTTAATAAGAGAAGGGTAGTAAAACCTTTAATTAATTTAATAAACTCACATACACTTATAGATTCCCCACTACACTGGAGGCTAAATATTTTTTAATATTGTTTTGTTTTTCTCTTTTTTTTTTCTATAAACTTAATTTTGTTTTCGTAAGTACTCCAACCAACCATAACTTCCAACAAGATGTAACTCTTATCTTGTTTGTATATTTTGGAAAATTTAATAATTAAATAAAGCCCTGGCACTTGGCAGTCTATATTTTAATCTTAGCTTGGGTGTCAGTCGTTTACCAGTGATTTATGCATATTGATAATTATGTATTTAACCTAGTGCCCTCGCGTAAAATTATGAAATTATTGGAAATAAAGTAATATATATTTTTATTATGATTTATTTTACCTATTTTTATTATGTATATATTTATTATTATGTTTAGGAATTACTCTATCCATTAGTCATTTATTCATGAACAACAAATTGCATATTTTGAAATTACACGATATAAAAAAAAAGAAATAATAAAATACGTCAAGTCAATTATTACTCCCGGATATTAAAAAAAAGAAACAGTTGTGTTACTGAGTAGGTAATGTACCATAATGAAACAACTCTATATATTTTTTTTTTTCTCTAATCTGTAGCGCGTTTGCCAATGACAATAATTTGTTAAAGTTAAATGTGGACTTGCTGTTTTTATTACCACCTAAAGAACCGACCCCCTCCGGGGTTGCGGGACGTCTTAACAGGATACTGTGGCCCCGGAACGTAAAGGGCAACAGAAGGAACAGGGACCACCCTGTTCCTTCTGTTGCCCTTTTAAGTTTTAGTCAGTAAAAGTCTGACAGTCCCTTCCGCCCCACCCAGGACGGAAGGACTCATTTGATGATTTTTACCACCTCAAAAAAAAAAAAGTACCGACCCCTATCCTTGGGCCTATAAACTCTAATGGTAGGCAGGAACCCACCCACACAATTTTATATACAAAATTACAAAATGACGATAAAAATGGCAGAATGCCAATGCCGGTTGTCAAATAAAGCGTCATACACTAATGAATATGAATAAGTAACACAATAATACTCGCTAAGTGCTGCATATTGACATTAAACATGTGTTATAATAAAACATGGCGTTAATCGACAGCATGACGGTAATGACGTCACAAATTAATATTAGATAGCACTCTTCCCGCGACTTCGTTCGCGTTCGCGTGATTTTTCTTACGGATCTCTATTTTATTTTTTAATATAATGTAGCCTATGTTACCCGGGGTTAGTGTAGCTTCCCAACAGTGTAAGAATTTTTCAAATCGGTTCTGCAGTACTTTCGGAGCCTATTCAATGCAAACAAACAAACAAACAATCAAATATTTCCTCTTTATAATATTATTATATTATTAGTAAGTATAGATAGTTAATAACATAACATAACTCCTCAGACTAATAAAAATACTTACTTATTTTATTGGTCTGAATATAACTCCTATAAAGAGACACTAAAAAGACACTATAGCCATAAAAACTCGATTAATTTTAAATAAACTGTAATATTTGATTTTTAATTGCTTTCAAATTAATAAACAGTTAGTCACAATATCTTTTTCCATACAAAATCTTTGCGAGAATCGAGTTGACAGGTTATAAAAAGTACAATAAGTTAATTGATTTGTGGTGTCATCTACCCTGACACGTCTGTGTTGCATGCAGGTATGCATGCATAGACAAAGTGTTCCTTTGTTTAAAAAAAAATAGGTAAATACTTATATTTATTTCTAGCAATCAAAACAAAAATAGGCCTTTACCGTTTTCAGGTACTTATACAAGGTTGACTTATCAATGCGTGTAGGCCAGACCTTATTTTTAGAAGATGTCTATTCTTGTTATAGGGTCCTTCACAAATATAGCCTAAACACAGGGTTTATACTATACTTGCTTACCAAGAATGTACCTAATGGCTGCCTCATTGGTCGCAAACTGCGACTGCTGAGCATGAGATCCTGGGTTCGATTCCAAGGTTAGGCAAAGTGTTATTGGGTTTTTCCATCAGGAATTTCTCAGTAGCAGCCTCGTAGCCTAGATTTGCCTAATAGGAATCGGAATCAATAGGATCGCCTCCTATTACATGGGACTTAAACATAACTGGCGAAATGTGGGTATACTAATGGGCACACCTCTGCCCAACCCTTCGGGGATTATAGGCGTGATGTTATGTTGTATAAAACTCCATAATTATAACATCAGCTATCTGCCAGTGAAAGTACCGTCAAAATCGGTCCAGCCGTTTCGGAGATTAGCCGAAAAAAGCAGGTAGACAGATAATAATTTATAAAGGGCTCATTTCTATCTGAATTAGTAGGTACCCACACCCAATATAGAACACTTAAGTATTTTAAATCAAACTATAAAATAATGATCTCAATGAATCAAAACAGATGGCCATTAAAATTCCCTACAACACCAAAATTATCAACTAATATTACCAATGGTAGGTACTTATACCTACTCGATGTATCTTTGGTAAAGACCTACTACATTTAAATGAGCCTTATGTCCTCATAGCAATGGTGACTCAGTGTCGGCGCGTGCGCAGTTATGGTGAAAACATCTGAAGGCGAGCGGTTTCTCGAATGATGAGTAATGTAATTATAATGTGAGGAGGGAGGCTGTGCAAGTTCAGTGAGATCAAACTGACGATATGCAAAAAATTATAACAAGTTCACCGTTTTATTGCGGAAAACAAGTGAAGGCTTAGGATGTTGTTTATTTATGGGCTCTAGGTATTAAACTTACACATACATACATACATACATAAACTCACGCCTTTTTCCCATGGGGGTAGACACAGGCAGAAACAACAGAACGCCACCTGCTACGAACCACACATACTCCTCTCTCCTCATCCACGTTCATACATCTCGTCATCAAGCACGCAGGTTACGAGTAGGTACTCCGCACCTGACCTTTCTGAAGAACCTCACCAATAAGGTCTTTAACTTAGTACGAGACTCGTACTTTAAAATACTTTAGTTACAAGTAGGGTTGCCAACCCTACTAATATAGTATCCTACTATATTAGAGCCCCCGCCTACTATATTTTTGAAAAAAAGATATAGTAGGCGAAACTACTATATTTTCAAAGCATCAAACTCATAAGAAATAATTTTTGTTTCAAAATGTCTTAGCGTAAAACGAAACGTCAATATCTATTTCATGACAATTCTGGAATGTCAAGACTGTCAAGCTGACAGTTACGTTCATTAGATAGTTTGACAGATTGTCAATTTCGATTTTCGCGCTTTCGACTTTGTGTTTTTGTAACTAGCTACATAGTCAATATTTTGTATGGTTTCTCCTAAAAGTAGCAAAAAATATTGTTTTAAGAAATTTATTTCCCTACTTTAGTAGGTACCTATTTTGGAACCTACTATATTTTTTTTCATATTCTCCATAACTACTATATTTTTATGGGTAATATTTTAGAACTACTATATTTGACCGACAAAGAGTTGGCAACCCTAGTTACAAGTGACAGATAAGCTAACAATGTGATGCCTAGGTAACTACTACTACGTGCTAATCTATCCGTTTAGACAGTGCAAGTCGCAAGTAACACAGACTTTAGTCTAACGAGTTATCGTAAGTCACCAGCCACCACTATTTCTGCATTCAATATGTAATTTAGCCCTCGCAGAAAAATATATTCAGATAAATCAATATTATAGTGCATATTAACAGCGATGCGGGCTAAATACTTGGTCTTTACAAGTATTCATATATAACCTTATTTTAGAAAGAACACGAGATTAATTTAAAGAAAAATATTTAAAGCGTGTTAAACTGACAGCTGTATAACATGTCATGTTCGAAATTTAAATATTGGCGCGCGAAAACATTCGCTTACCCAATGCTTACCATAAACACAATTACCCTCGTTCTCGAGGTCGCCAGTTACCAAACGAGTTGCAGGAATCATCTCTGTCGTGAATGCTCATGCGCCTGTAGGTCAGACATGCAAATAACTACTTCTATCGGAAGTAAATCAAGGCTTTGTCCTTATTTGGAGCGGGACAGTTCATGTTTTCAAATAAGATCTTGTTTCTTAAATTAAATGCAGTGGGCAAGCAGGTACGGCTTTTTTAAAATAACGGACACATGATTAATCTTAGTTCACTTAGTAGATACCTACTTATTGGAAAGTGAAAAGTTTTTTTGCTATTTAGGTATAAAATACAGGTTTTACCGAGGTCGGAAAACTATGCCTAACCTACTTTATCCTTACTGTTATGTACCCTTGTCTTTGTGTTTTGTATAAAAATAAAGATTATTATAAAACGACAAAAAGAACGTTTAAATTATCTCCTTAGTACCTAATACCAGGACAAAAGCGAAGATTAGATAATAAGAAGCGCTTTTAATACGAATGCTTGAGAGTTGCATTCTTTCCCTGGATTGTGACCGCTAAAGTGATAGAAAGAGACAGAGCTCCTGAAAAATGTTGATTCAATCCGTGCCTAGTACCTACTTCCTAGTGAAATCTTTTACTTTAAAGATCATAAAATATCTCTCGGGAACTGGAAATTCGGGTAAAATAAAACACCAATCTCTTTGGTAATTGTTTATTAGTTAATTACTACTACACATAAATTACATATAGTTAAAAAGACGATTACAAAAATGTACCGGATCTTGACGATCGCCATCAACCTCCCTCGATAAGGGCCAACTGCCACTCTCTCAGGGTTGTCAGTCTTGTTAAAAAGCCAGACATTTAAGTTGTAAAATCGCGAAAAGCCTGATGTAAAAGCGCCAACCAGTTAACTATGTTAGCCATTCCCTTTTAGGGCTAATCCGGGCATGTTTAATTTTATGCCCGGATTAGGTCATCTTTCAAAAAACATTTTAGCCTTTGCAAATCTAATATATCTGACAACCCTGATAATCCCTATTCCTTAAATCTATTGGCTAGTAAGCGCCATAAAAAGCCAAAATTATGCTATGCATGCACTACACTATTCCAATATGTATATGCGTATAGAACAAATTACCAATATTGTAACGTTTTTCTCTAAATATTCAGAACAAAATATAAAGTTGTGCAGAATAAGTACGTTTCCCATCCCAATTCCCAAATCTTTCGCTCCGAAACACATGAAAATAGGCATGTCTAAATTCAGCTATGTTATACTGGGCGTTAGTGACAGGTTGGCAAAAACTGAAACTGTAGTTCCAGACCACGATTTGTGATTGAAAATCGTTGGAATTTTTCTCCGGAAAATTGTCAAAATTAAAAGAAAACCGAACGAAACTTTAAAAACTATTTAAAGTTTCGTTCGGTACAGCTCTAGCAGAGGACATCCCACCGATGCGGCGACGCCGGGCGGCGCGTGTTATTTGTGCCTAAACCTACATAGCTTAAATGTAGGTACCTAGAATTATTTTTGTTCTGTTTACATTGCCGAGTTAAGTTTTTATTGTTTTTTTCATTAAATTTATGTTTAGAGGCCTGGACTTGGTACTTACATATCAATATATCACGAATCAAGTGAAAAACCGGTCGAAAATTTTGAGAATTTTCCGGAGAAAAATTCCAACGATTTTCAATCACAAATCGTGGTCTGAAACTACAGTTTCAGTTTTTGCCAACCTGTCACTAACGCCCAGTATACAAAAACATTATAGGAATGTAAAATATGTAAAAAATTAACAAACCATTAGAAATTAATTAGATTTTTTAAATTAATCTAAGTGTGACAATGGCAAGGAATTATTAAATTACTAGATACTAAAGTAATTGTCTAAAAAGTTTTGTCCACAACGGTTAATGTGAGGTAGATTGCCACTTCCAGCTATTTTTTCTAATCTATAGCAATAATAGGTAATGTTTTTCGAGTGGCAACACTAGTTAACATTTACTACGAGTTGGAAGTACAACCACATTAACCTTTATTAAAAGAATATATTAATTTATAATGTATAAAAAGCAACTATAAAGTTAAGTAGCAGCCAATTAATGAATTTTCTTTAAAAAAAATCGGTTGGTGTTTCTATAATTTCAAGGAGATTTAAAATTGTTGCTTTATTTCATTATGTGCAAAAAAAAAACTAACTTTGAGTTAGGTTTTGTACACAAATATTGCAGTACTTAAGACTGGTAGAGATCAAGTAAGATTTAAAAAGCTTAAGAGATTACAACACAACCTTCGTAAGGATTTTTTTAAATAATAAATTATCTGTAATTATCTAACTCAGGGGTCACCAAATAGTTTTACTGGAGGTCCTCTTTTGGAAATTATGAGACTGACGCGGTCCACTTGGTGATAACAAATAAAATACAAATTTTTACTAAGGAAGACTATAGGCTAAACTAAAATGCCACAAGTTTTTATTTTGTTATTCACTTAATGTGGCATATTTAGTAACAGTTTTAGGCATGAAGTTTACTGTTTTCTTAAGGGCCGCACAATTTTAGGTCGGCGGTCCGGACACGGACCGCGGTCCGCCACTTGGTGACCCCTGATCTGGCTTAATCTATAAAACATACGACACATGTGCTTTCTCATTTCTCTCATCCGCTCTCTACAATAAACATGTCCAAACAAATATAATTTAAATTAATATAACATTTCATTTCATACAAAAATATCGTAATCATATCTAAAAACTTATTTGTACATATACAATAAATTTAACATATTATTATAGTCGAATATCAAAAACAATCGGGAATGCTCCCATTTTATTACAAACAAAGAAAAACTAAGTAAAATTTGTCGTGTAACATGAAAATCTTATTCAATCTAAGACAGATTAGTTATATGTAATTCTTATTTATAATGACTTATTATTCGGTCAATTTAATGCAAATAAATGGGCCATAGAATACTGCGAATAATATTCGTTCGTCTTTTGTTCAGATAAACAAAAGAAGAATCAAACGCTAGCCAATCAGATCTCGCTGCAGTTAGAATGTACAAGTTTCCTGCATAGCAACGCACGCTTCATACTCTATGCCATCATTAGTTCGCGTCATGTTCGTGAACGAGCGCTGTCAGTTGGGATAGGTCACCTCTTAACTGCCAGGTCTTATAACTTTATTCTCATTATATTTAATTTTTGTTTTATATTCATCTTCATTGTTTTCACATGTAGCAAAAAAAAGCGTATTCTGTCGAAAGAGTTATCATGGCCCTGGAACACAGAGGGCATAAGGGTTTTAGTCAGTAAGAGTCTGACACTCCCTTCCGCTCCGCCCAGAGCGGAAGAAGTCATTTGAGAACTTCCCATCCTTAAAAAAAAGGGAAGGTAGGGATTTTTTTGGTATTTTCTCTCAATTTTTTTATTGCAATCTAATAAAGAATTCCTTTCCATTAAATTGACCGAACAAGGCAAACATTTGACACGTAGGTAATTACATTTATGATTTTAATTTAATTATGTGGAATACTAGTTTATGATGACTAGACTCGTCACAGAAACGTGCCTTAAGCTAAGATTACATTCAACGACTATTACATTTTATTATTATTATTTTGTGCCATAGCTTTGGCATTAGCTCAATGAGGGAATTGCAGTATTGAACCAGCGTTTGGAATACAACTTTTAACTAACATAACATCACACCTGTATTCTTTGAAGGGTTAGGCAGAGGTGTACCCACATTTCACCAGTTATAGAGGAAATTCCAAGACAACGGCTTTCTTAAAAGAAAAAACGATTAATACCTAGTCTTAATTATTTGATTAAGTATGCCTAGGATGCTAGGCAATATTGTTAAATTGACTTTAATCAAATCAATTTACCAGTACAAAGTATAATTATATTTCATAAGAGACATAAGTAAAGTATAAAAAGTTGCAAGTTGTATACCGAACGCTGGTGTGGGTAATATGAATGACGTCACAATCGACATCAACTGCATCAATATTGTAAAGTGTTCTGAAATCTGTTGCATTGTAAGAAATTTTTTCACTTTGGCTGTGGTACATACATCTGTGAAGATCCATACGTTGCGTGTACGTTTAGTTCGTGCAAATAAATCTGGCCTACTTTGAATTTTTTTTTATATGTCAGGCGTATTGAATTGACTCCTTTAAAGTGTAAACACTCCGGGCACTGTACAAGTGTACAAGCACATTGTTTAATTGGGTAGTTGACACCATGTTACTACTATTGTAAATGAGAAAGTTTGGATGGATGAATGTTTGTTACAGGTCACGCCGGAACGGCTGAACGGATCTGGATGAAATTTGGCACAGATATAGATCATAATCTGGAATAGCACATAAGCTACTTTTTATCCCGGAAAAATGTACGGTTCCCATCTGATAATATACATATCTGACGAATGAAGTCGCGGGCATTTGTTTTGCTAGTTAACCAATAATTCCACGACTTCTCTAAGAAAACACTTCATTAAAGCTCTGAAAACCTGATTATTTTTTTTTAAACTGTAAAATTATATTTTAATTTATTGAGTTTAGCAAATAAGTGACGTCACAGATTGCTATTGCCATACAAAATCTATGGGTGAATCGTTTTAAAGCTTATAAAGTATGTCTATTAATTGATGGTGTCAACTTCCCAATTGTCGAATTTATGATTATCATGAAGACCGGGATCTACTTTGACGTTTAGCGTTAAAAATGGTCGATTACTGACGATTTCCGTGCACAACAAAATTAGAACAAATTTAAAGTATTTAGGAAAGATTGGAAGGTACTTAGTGAGAATATTATAGGTTATACATATAGGTAAAAGAGAATCCTTTCAGATTTTCTATTTCGTTAAGGGGCAGTCTCCACCAGCGAGAGAATCGTGGCGATATTATCGCTGTGCTACGTATTTCTATACACTCTCTTAGAACGTATCTACACACGGCGATGCGATGAGTGGAAATACGTGGCACGACGATAATATCGCCGCGATTCTCTCGCTGGTGGAGACGGCCCCTTACCAACTAATGAAGGATATAAAAACCACTTGTATAGCACCTTAATTAGTGAATACTCACAATGGCAGTGTTTAATTTCATAATTTTAGCATTCGTTTTTATCAATTAATATTGGAGGGAATTTTTAATTACGTTTAATCCGACAAAGTTGAACAGAAGGGTTATCCATATATGTAAAAGGCAACTGTTACTGACTGACTGATCTATCAGCACACAGCTCAAACCACTGAACGGATTGCGCTGAAATTGGCACGCCGATAGATGACCCCCTAAGGTGATGAAACGGGGTATTGGAATGGAACATAAACCCAAACGTTCCTAAACGATCGCGTTTCTAAACGAAACGACAATTGTCAGTGGTTTAAAAATTTATTCTTTCGTTGTTCTTTTTCGAAAACTTTTACATCTATTGTAAAACTGTTATTAAAACAAGCCTGTTTTTTTATACATTGTTTCATTTCATTAGGTTATGGGCATAAATGACCTGTTAAAAGTCATAGTAGTGAAACACCGCTAGTATAAAAGTTATCTATTTTTAGATAGCCACCGTTGTAAGTATTTTTTTTTGAATGCGTTAGTGCTGAGGTCACTAACGATTTCTAAATGAATACTTTTAGTAGAAAAACACACACTCACGCACCAACGTCATGAAGAAACGTTATTATTTTCTATCTTAAATATGTAAAAATAATAAATTAAAGGAATAGTCCAACCAAAGAAACACCTATTTTCATTGAAGAAAACCTGCGCCCCAACATGAATTTGTTCCGATTTTAAAATGGCTGAACGTTGTTCATACGTTAAAATAGAAACATTAAAGGGAAGAGAGAATTACTGTACATGGCAGTACAGACATTTTTACAACACGAAGATTTGTGGGACTGTGTTGAACTTGCCGATGGCGCAACCGTAAATCCGAAGCTAGACCTGGGTGCTAAGTGTGAGTTTTTTCACTCACGTTCGATTGCGAGCGCGTTTGAATTTTATATGGGAAAAAGTTATGGCGCCATCTGGTGGTCGCTAGGAGAAACCTAATTTCCCATACAAAATTCTAACGCGCTCGCAATAGTACGCGAGTCGAAACAACTCACACTTTCCACACTGAAAGCCAAGTCTAAAATCATTCAGCTCGTGGACCCGGTGAATTATATTCACGTCCAAGATGCACAGACTTCTCAGGAGGTATGGCAAAAATTACAAAACGCCTTTGAAGATTCAGGTTTAACAAGAAAAGTTTGGTTACTCCGAGATTTGATCAATACCACATTAGACGGATGTTTGAACATAGAGAAATCCTAACTAATATTATAAATGCGAAAGTAACTCTGTCTGTCTGTCTTTCTGTCTGTCTTTTCTTCACGCCTAAACTACTGAACCGATTTGTGTGAAATTTGGTACAGGGTAAGTGTGAACCCCAACAAAGGACATAGGCTACTTTTTATTCGACTTCGACTTCGTCTGCGTCCGCGATAACCGACATATACGCGGACGAAGTCGCGGGCAAAAGCTAGTATGTCAATAAAATAGTCTAACCACCGCCCACAAACTGAGAAATGTTGGTTTAGATACGTGAGGTACGTTGATGTCAGCAGGTTTACCGGAACAATACAAACCAATGATAATGGGTCTAGAAAGCTCTGGTGTGAAGTACTTATGTACAAATTCAATTAAAAGATTCAATTAAAACTAAACTTTTACATCTTTTGTAAAACCGTTATTAAAACTAGACTGTTTTTTTATACATTATTTAATTCCATTACGGGGGTCCAACGTTTGTATAGAGAAACAAGATAAGATTGCCAATAACCGACATTTACGTGAACAAAGTCGCGAGCCGAAGCTAGTATTTGTATAGTTAAGAACGACTTTATTTTATTTGGTCTTCGGTCTCATTTTGTCAAAATTATCTCTAATTGCATACATTTTTGATACTGATTGTCGCTGAGATGAGATTGCAACCACATTTTGGTGGTTTTTAGATAAGAGAATTGGCCTTCAGAAGGACAGTACTGCTAATTAAAAACGTTCAAAATCTAGTCGTTACCTCATTTCAGTGACAATCAATATCAAAAAAATTTGGTAAATTAAGGGGCATTTTTGACAGAACGAGACAGATTAGATTGCGGTTGTTCATAAAAGTTATTAAGCAGCAAGCTTAACACATACCTTCCTAGCTTAGGTTGGTAATCTGTGTTAATGTTCAAGTGTTCAATTGATCAACTAAGTCGGATAGTTCAAGACCTTAATCGAAATAGACAGTCTGAAAGGAGCCCATAATCACAGGTTACATATTTTGAAAAATGTGCAACTTATTACGCAAAAAATTGGCAGGGATATATAATAGAGTTCAGTGGTCCAACAGATATGGTCTAAATTTACAGAAGGCGCTCCTAGCGCCTCCAAAAATATAAATAGGATTGGGTAACTAGGGTAAATCGTCAGTCTCGATAGGTACGGTTCAGTCCGTTTTAGCAAATTAGACCCTGTATCATAAAATATTCGTTCAGTCCCCTGCGCAGTCTCGATCACTCCGCTTATTGTCATATACGTGAACACAGACAATAAAAGAGTAATATAAATAACAGTTCTTGCCGTATGGCGTAATTTAAAGTATGTTTTGCGCAAAATATATCCAAATGGAAACTGGCAGGAGACGCGTACAAATTTAAATAACGCGGACGGGTAAAACGCGTGTGTAAATAACATACCTCGCCAATGTTTAGGCAGTATCTTCACAGATGTATTACCGAGGCACGATACGTGTTCGTCGGTGGCAACAGAGTTCAGTAACGTTAGACTGGCGGGGTGGCGGCGTGCGGGGGGGCGGTGGGGGCGGGGCGCGGGGAGCTATGGGCAGTACGGCGAGTAGGCGCGCCGGCCGGGTCACCGCGCAGCGCCGCGCCCGCGCCGCCCCGGCTTGCCGCGCCGGTTGAAGCCCCTGCACACAATAACACCATAAGTATTGGTAGAGAAAATATAAGTCTATGATCGCCAATCCACCTTGAGTAAGCGTGGCGATGAATGTCCTTGCCTTCTCGGTATGAAAAGAGGCCTTTGTCCTGTAGTGGGACAATAGGCTGCTAATATTACCTGTAAGGGCCGCGATACGCAGCGCGAGCAGCCGGGGACCCAGGAGCAGAATTATCGTTGGACGAGTTGCCATTCTGTCGTCCGTTGACGATGCCGTCGTTAGCTTTTGCTCCTTCATTCGAGCCCCCAGGAGATTCGGTAGTATGCTCCTGCACATCAATATCACAACTGTGTTAACGGACCAAAAATGGGATAAACTTTTTCATGAGTATTTCATAATTTGTTGATATTAAATTCCTGGCAATGCTGCATTCATAATTTTAGATTTTATTGATGAATTATATTTAGCAGGAACGATACAGTAAGTAATGATTATATTAATGAGTGAGGAACAGTTATGGTCCCAGTTGCGAGCCTTGTGGCACTCCAAATATTAGATTACTTTATTTAATTGTGATCTTATCCTACGTCACGATATTTACAAAAGATATAGCAGTTTCAGCTGCAAGCTATGTATTTAATTATGATTGTAAATTGTGACTCTGTAATTGACATCGTAACATCATTACAGTAGGTGTTCTACATTGTCAAACGCTTCATTAACATCCGTACATACATACCTTTTGATCTTTATTTTATAAATGTGTTATCAATTAATTTATGAATAATAAATACTACCACTTTAAGCAAGTTTTTGCAACTATAAGGAATTTTAAGGGTTAAAGTAACTGCAAAATGGAAATGTGACAAAAAAAAAACAAGTAAGTACGTACATTAGTCTCGTTGTCCTCCGGAGTGGTGATGGTAAGCGGAGGCGGGCCAGAGTCGCCACAACCAATGACGCCACCCTTGGACATCTGGTAAGCTAGCAGCTTAGACATCTTGTGCTGCAGCTCCTATAACATTTAATATTCCTCTTAAAATACTACAGAATTATTAGAACCAAAAAACGCGAATTTAAGGTCAAGAAAAGGTTCATTTATGAAATTTAAATAATATTACGAGTGTACTACAGGTTTAAGAAATCGAACATTAAACTTATTTTAAATTATTTGTTATCTTAATGTATTACGATGACCGCTAATCTGTATGCGAAACCACCAAAAAATGGTACACTTACTTTCATTTCGTCCGTCAAGAAGAACGGAGGTGCGTTGAAGGAAGCAACAGGCGGCGGAGCTTCAGCCAGCGTATCCACTTCGATGTTGACCAGCACTATGCGGCACACCGGGCACATTTCCTTAACACATGGAAATAACATTAAAGAATAAGAATATTTAACATTCACACGCTCATCTCCCAATACCCCAAACATCACAGTCAGGCTTTGCGTCAAAGATAGTGTTAAACACGCATAGAATAAGCGGGATGAGAGACTGGTCACGGGCGCCGGTGCGCCTCACAGGGACAGCGAACAATGCCTCCTATTAACCGGTTTAACTGGGGCAAACAATTGGAGTTCACCATTCAGTTCGGGAGCATCAATTTTGATATCGTTCTAGAGTCGATTTGTAATTAAGGAGGTTTGAAAAGGAACGCGCCCTAAAGACTGACTCCACTATTACAATTTTTTTTTTCTGTTTAACAGAGCCTGTTTAGGAGTGATTGTCCTCTGCCTAACCCTTCGGGGATTACAGGCGTGATGTTTGATTGTCTATGATCACAATATTGTAACCATGTGAGCACTGTGTATCTATAAATATAATTATTTTCAACTTTAATGATGTTTCAATTGTCATAGGTGTTTTTATCAAAGTAGTAGTAGTAGTGGAAGTTGTATAGTGGTAACATTGCGTATTCATGAGATCATTATATGGTACCATTTATCACGAATTTCCGAATAGTCACTGTTCCTAATATGTTTTTTGAGTGTGGCATTTAGTGTTTCATACTATTTCAACCGCTAATTTGAGTCAAACGCAAGCTCGCCATGAAATCGCCAACCTGCCTTGAGCAAGCATGTAATGCTCGTGATTTCTCTGTATGGGAAGAAGCCTTTGCCCTGCAGTGGGACAATACTAGGCTGGTGTTATTAATTTAGTCAAAGTGTAAAAGGATTTTTTGTTAATAGCATAGCTATTAAAAATATATGAAAGCCCAGCTCAGCAATTTAATTTTACATTTGCAATTGCCTTATGACATGACAGGAGAAAATTTTAACTGCAAGGGTTCTCTATTCATTATGAACTTTATTCTAATTACAATAAAGATTTTATTTTTAAGATTTTATTTTTCAATCCATATTGTTTTTGTTTCTACAACACCTTGTTGTAGTAACAGAGTAACACCTCTTAGTAACAGAGTTTAGAAACCAGTAATACTGAAGATTAGCGTACGAGTGTATTTTGATCTATGTAGAAAGGGGGCACATCATAAATAAGTTTAAGAAACCCCTGGCAGTAGCAAATCCAGGGTGGAGGGGTACAAGCCCCCTCCGAAAGCATCTGAGTTCCTCTGTGACAAATCTCAAAGTGAGCTTGCTATTATTCCAATTAAAGTTTTTTTGCAAATATTACCCTATCTAAAGTATAATGTTTATTTTGAAGTCCCCCAACAACTATCGCGGATCCCCCACTGACCTCTGATAAATAGTGATAGATAGTATAGATAAACATGACTCACCATAAATGGAGAAGTGGTTGCTTGCTGCCAGGCCGGCAGTAGAGCTAGCTCTTCTTGAAAATACCGCCTGCTCGAAATAAGGTGAGCGGCAAGGCAATGGCTATGGAAGTAGTGATAGCAATGAGTTTTGATGAACTCATCCCCTTTTGCGAAGCCAAAAAGACAGATCATGCATTGGCCGCTTGGTAGGTTGCTCTCAGTAAGACAGTCGCGGATAAGCTGAAAAAATATAAATATAATAAATAATACACCTTATATTATAGAGGATTATATGCACAGGTAGGTTAAGTTACTTTGTAAGTCTTTATTTTTTTACTAGTTTAGGTCTACAACTAATTATTTTTCTCAAAAACAAGTAGCAAAATCTAGTCCTTATAACATCAGCTAGCTGTCAGTGTGAAAGTCTCGTAAACTGGTCCAGCTGTTTCAGAAATAAGCCAGAACAAATATTCACAAAAAGAAAATTTTTTAAATAGTTTTTTCGTGTTGGATCTGTGTAAATATTTATTTTGTAAATAAATGTTTGCTGTTATTGTGATTTTATAATCAGATACTTCAATTTAGGTAATTTGTGTTGATAACAATGATTTTAAAGCTGTCAGTGGTAGGTTTGAAAAATATGTATACAAGTAATTTTCTTTTTTTAATGAATATAATATATATTTCATATTAATTATATTATACTTTATTTATAGGTATATTATTATAATATTATTTATATTATACTTATTTTTATCACAAGCAAAGGCTGTTGAGTTGTTGCTGGCTGTACTTAGTTAATTTATGAGTAGGTAGTAATAACTGAAATTGATAAAAATACTCAAAGTAGTCTTTGATCAATATAAACTGAAACTGCATCATTCAATGTAAAAAAAAAAACCAGCCAGGAATCACACCCACTGATTTTGAAAAAAGGAAACCATACTTCTATGTTACTGACAAAATTTCTTGTGACTGATCCTCTATTTACAATTTGTAATAAAACTAGCTTTTTCCCACAACTTCATTTACAGAAATGTTGGTAATCGTGGCACAAATATTAAATAAAAAGTAGGGCCTATAATCTTTCTTCAAGTTCAAACGTACCCTATGCATTTCATCAAAATCGGTTGTGTGGTTTTATCATAAAAGCGTAACAGACAGACGAGAGTTACTTTCGAATTTATGGATTTGATTATGGATTATGATTTTGATTTAATGACATTTAATTTATTAGAATTTGTATTAAATTTATATTATTTAATCTATACTAATATTATAAAGAGGAAAACTTTGTATTTTTGTTTTTTTGTTTGTTTGTTTGTAATGGATAAACTCAAAAACTACTGGACCGATTTTGAAAATTCTTTCACCATTAGAAAGCTACATTATCTGCGAGTGACATAGGCTATATTTTATTTTAGAAAAAATAGGGGTCCGTAAGATATTTGGGTTTTTCGGACCCATGGTGTAAACTCGCTAAAACTCGAGAACGGCTGGGCCGAATTAGCTGATTTTGATTTTGAAATGTTCGTGGAGGTCTAGGGAAGGTTTGAAGGTGAGAAAATATGGGGTAGGGGTAGGGTTGGGGTAGGGTAGGGGCATGATACCACGTGAACGAAGTCCCTAAAACAGCTCTTTTAATATGAAGTCGGGAAGTCGGTCTCAAGGGTAGGGGTAGGGGTAGTGTAGGGGTAGGGTAGGGTTAGGGTAGGGGTAGGGTAGGGGTAGGGTAGGGTAGGGTAGGGTAGGGTAGGGTAGGGGTAGGGGTAGTGTAGGGGTAGGGTAGGGGTAGGGGTAGGGTAGGGGGTAGGGTAATGCAGGGTTAGGGTAGGAGTATTGGTAGTGTAGGATACCACGCGAACGAAGTCGCGGCGGGTCAGCTAGTCAATACTAATATTATAAAGCTGCAGTGTTTGTTTGTTTGTTTGAACGCGCTAATCTCTGGAACTACTGGTCTGATTTGAAAAATTCTTTCAGTTTTAGATAGATTAGTTATCGAGGAAAGCTATAGGCTATATACCATCACGCTACGACCTACGGGAGCGGAGCAGTAACCAAAGACGCGGGTGTAACCGCGGCGGGCAGCTAGTTTCTAATATTGTTAAATTAATATTATATGTGAAGGGTAGATTTTTGAGTTTCTATAAAACATCTTTAAGACCTGTTATATCACTGAAAACCCACCATATTATTATAACAATGTATTGTATTGTGTTGTATTATGTATCGGACTGCTTCATTGGTTTAGTGGTTGCCTTTTTGCAAGCAAAGCATGTTATACCTAAGATTTATTTTAAAAAGAAAGCTTTTATATTGCTTCATGCATATGAATTCAAAGTTCCAGCTCAATTTGACATTGGGAAGTGGCTCAAATTGGCTCAACATGTCAGATTTGATTAGCCACAGACACTCGTGACAGGTGAAAGTAAATAAAAGCTTGCAAAAAAATATAAAAACAAACAAACTTTACCTATTTACAATATTAATATAGATATCAATGACCTACCTCAATGAGTTCAAACACTACAGGTTCACCACGGCAATCAGCCAGTTTCTCTTGGATTTGTATATGAATGTTGCTTAAGACCTCATCGTCTAACCCTCGTGGGTTCCTCAGCGTCACTTCAGGACTATTATCAGGGTATCCCTGTGTCAGTTTCACAACCAGGGTCACACAGACGTACTGCCGGTCGACGTCATCTCCCGTCGACGGATGAAGGACGGTTTCGATAGTATGCGGCATATCCCCAACACGTTCGATCACAACATCATCCATTAAAATTGCTTCCAAAGCTTCGATCTCATCCGACACTCTAAAAAAATGCAAATTATCGATCATTTTGCTTAGAATATGACGAGTTTATTATTTAAAACACGAGTTACGCACCTTTCATCCATGACGGACGACATATTGACTGGTTATTATTAAAGCTAGACCCGGGAATCAGGGGTGCATTCAGTTCAGACAGGCGCAGTGCAGCTATTGCAACGAAACAGCTGGGATTTCACTGGAATTCGCGATGAAAATCAATCATGCCCTCCCTCTACTGTCATTACCTCCCTCCTCCCTCCCGGCTCCATCCATAGATTAAATACTACTCTAGGGTTGTGCGTCAACTCGCGTCTGACATTTAAGATATTCGACTAAAAGTTTATCAAGTAACCAAGTATCGTGTGGTAACTGGTAAGTTATTACAATAAAGACAATAGGGAAATTAGAGCAAAATTAAATCCTTGATAGGTAGATAATTATTAGTGCTAATCAATAATAAAAGCTCATCATTTTAAAAGAAATTTTAAACGCTGGACTGGCTAAGTTTTCAGTAACAGGTAAATACTATTTGGTTACACTTGATTAGAATAATAATCCCATAGTTTAGCCAGTAGGTATCGAAATCCTAATCGAAATTGTTCGTTTTTGCAAAAACAGAACACTCAGCTTGCCAGGCGATTTTTCGCAATAGAAAGTCTCACCTCTCACCTATAAAACACACAATAATATTATTAAGATAGTGTATTAATAATTTTTGATAAGTAGTTTGTGGTTTATAAAATAAAAACACAAATGTTTCAACTTTAGTCTTGTTTCTTTCTAGCTTTTTGGTGCAGTTTGTTGTCACAGGCGGATTTTGTTGCAATATTTCTGTTATTAAAAATTATGTATCTAATTAAAAAACATACGACATATTTAAAAAAATATATTTATTTCTGTATGGAGGTACTTTAGTTATTAGATATTATATTGAAAACAATCATAATGTATTGCATAATACTAGATTTAATAAGTAATTACACTAATAATATGGCAGGTACCTACCCTATTTAGAGATCTGCATAAGAATGAAATTTTACACTAGATTTTATTTATCTTACTTTTTACAATGGTTATGGCAAAATCTGGCCAAGTATAGTATACAAGGATATTTATACTTGAATAATGTTGACGGGGCCGCTATGATCATTTTCCCAACGTGCAGGATTTATAAAGCAAAAAACGTAGTTTTTATACTTAAAGTATCCTAGGTAAATTTACTCTTTGGCCAAAAGCGGACGAATTTACTTAGTTTTAAAAAACCCTTGTAGCTCTTTATTACCTAGGCACTGGATACTAACTAATACCTCTGCCTAACCCTTCAGGATAAACAGCCCTATTAGTTTTGATTTGCCAATATAAAAAACAAACGTATCCTGTACTTTTATTAGATAAACTATCGACAGGTATAACAAAATAAAATTAGGTCACAGAAAAAAGCGTTTCCAGCAAAATTACCAGAAAATAACCCTTGTTAATACTACTTATAACAAATCTTTCAAATATATGTATTTCTTTTATTTTATAATAATAAGACTATGGGCCACTCGGTAGAAAGTTGCGTGAGCAGATGAATATGCGTGTGTAATAAAATCATTATATTATTTGCTTGGGAGGGTTTGTTTGCGTTTTGCAAAGTAATTAATACTCTACCATCGCAGCAATATAGTTCAATGTTGTTCGAACAAATATTTCAATTCAGGTCTCGCCAATCTTGGATGCGCGTTGATATGAGAGGCGATTATTGCCCATTTATGGCCTCGATGGTGTGAAGCCACCTAAAGGCAGCTCTCCATTTGCGCGTGTGTCTAGAAATCCGTCTGCCCTCTTCACTTCCGTCTGTGTCAGTGTGACGAACGCAACCCAAGAGGATGGACGTGGACCTGGTTGAGTGCGGCTGCCGCTATTTATTTAATGGCGACATCAACCATTAGGTATGTCAATGTGTACCAAAGAAGAGTCGTGAAAAAAAAATGGAAAAGGAGAAGATGGTGGTCTTTGAGTATTCACAAGAATAGAACAAAGTAAGTAAGTAGTTGCTATTAAAATAAGAAAGCAACTGGACAGGCGGCGATAGTGAAGAGGCGAGACGCATTTCTCGGCACTACTCGGCAGATCCCTTTGATGCGTGCCCAAAAAACCGACAAATCACGGATTGCGGCAGGGACGCAGGCAGACGCGGACACGCAGGCAGATCTCGACAGATTTCGCCCTCTCCACTATGCGCGGATGCATCCGAGGACGCGTCGCACGACGTGTCCGCGCAAATGGAGAGCTGCCAGTGTGGCTCTCTTTTCGGTTATGTTAATAATATAATATAAACTTTTTTTTGTCAGAAAACACACTTTACTTTCTTAAACCAAACAAATCTCCTTTAATTAATTCTAATTAGTTACAATAAAATCAAATTAATATACCTACCTAAACTTATTTACTAGTTGGTACCAACATAGGTACTTAATAATATTATTACAGTGCAAAAATACATTTCGTCATCTGGTAGGTATTGGCATGCAAATATTAACAAATAAAAATTATGTCTAATAAACGATTCTTACCTATTTTGTATTTAATATAAATTCTAGTCTCTTTGATATACCTACGGGTTGTAAAAACTGTAAAAAGACACATAAAATTAAGGAACTTTGGTAAGTACCCGAAACCTTTAAAGGGGTCATTGTACTCATCATTATGAACAACTTTTACTATGGGACCAACCCTGAAATCAAGAAAAAAAATCTGCTGTTTCATACATTACTATCGTGTTGTGTAGCATTTTTGTAGGGAACAGCTGATTTTTAGCTGAGCCTTAGGCTTCGTTCACACGGCATTGTCCTTCACGTTTTTTTAACGTATACCTAGTCAACCGGCTGTTCATAATTCATATGGTAAATTTTCATTCGTTTAAAAACGAATAGCCGCAGTTTCCACAAGGAGACAAAGCTATACCATATGCCACTGCAAACCGAATACGTCAAAGTTCATTCGATTTGCTTGACAAGTCCGTTGAGTATGCGTTTTAAACGTATAAGCGGTACACGTTTTTTTTTGCAGTACAATCGACGTGTGAATGGATCTATGTACGTTGTATGGTCAATATTTATACGTTAAGACGTATACTGCAAAAAAACGTGCAGGACAATGCCGTGTGAACGAAGCCTTAGTAGCGATGCTGTTGCTTTACGAAGCGCGCGACAAAAAGTCGCCGTGGGCGAGGGGTCTAACATCGCCCTTCGCTAACCTAACCAACAGTGCTAAGTGTGAGTTTTTACAAGCTTTTATTTTTTCACTCACGTTCGATTGCAAGCGCGTTTGAATGTTATATGGGAAAAAGTTATAGCGCCATCTGGTGGTCACTAGGAAAACCTTTTTCACGTTAGTGAAAAAAAACTCTCACTTAGCACTCTGAAGTTAGTAATACACACTAAACTTGTTGTTCTTCAGCGATTTACATACTGAATCACACTTCAGTAGTGTCTCCCTTAGGGCACTTTTGCAAAGTGTCTAATTCAGGAATTTGATTTTTAAAGCTGTTTTTAACGGTGGAGCTCCTGGAGGCTCTAGTGCTTCTGCTAATTCCACTTCTGGAATGCTGGGTTGATTCCAATCTTCTGCTGAAATCCTGTAGTATGTTGAACCTGTAAATAACACAATAAAATTGTTGTAGGTAGGAAAAACTCAAAAAGAAGAGCTACATTAGTGTGCTACATTAGTTCCAATATGAAACCTGTTTAGGGTATATGTAAAAAACCCTTATTCAGTATTTTTATTATTATCATTTATTAAATTGTATATACATATAAATTACATTTTTAAATATTAATATAAAAATACAAACATTTAAAAATATAAAAAATAGTAGCCCACCGGAGGCGGAAACAGGGTCCAAGCCACCGGCGGTCAGGGCTCCAAAGAGAGGAACCTCCTAACTATGCGGGCCGTGTCCAGAAGTACTGCTTTCTGGATCAAGCCCTTGATCCAGCCACCTAACGAGAGCCTCCTTAGATGTTGGTCGAGGCTCTTGGCTATTAAGCCATTGGCTGTGACGACTATCGGCACAATGATCGCTGAGTCCACCTCCCACATGTCGACAACCTCGCGGGCCAAGTCAAGATACTTGATCTGCTTGTCTTTCTCGACCTTCACGAGGTTCACGTCATGCGGGACTGCTATGTCAACAATCATTGCGCGCCTCTCTAAGCGATCCACCAGCACTATATCAGGCTTATTAGCCACAATAGTCCTGTCAGTGATGATGGATCGATCCCAGTACAGTGTGACACTGCCATTTTCGAGAACTGGGTCGGGCACATACCTGTAATACTGTACTTCCGATTCCACGAGGCCGTATTTTAGAGCAAGTTGCTGATGTATAATCCTGGCTACTAGATTGTGTCTATGCAAGTACTCTTCGTTAGCTAGACGAGAACACCCAGAGATAATATGACGGATTGATTCACCCGGCCGGTGGCATGCCCGACAGATGTCAACCGTGCCATCCTTCACAATAAATCTCCGGTAGTTATTCGTCATAATAACTTCGTCCATAATTGCACAGACAAAACCTTCGGTTTCTCCAAATAGGTCACCGAATCGAAGCCAGGAGACGGACGCTAAGAAATCTACATCGGGCCCATGCTGGGCCCGAAAAAAGCGTCCGTGGAGCTCCTTACTCTGCCATACCTCCTCGCGATCTTTAGTCTCAAGCACTACAGGTTTGCGCCAGTCCTCTTTAGCCAAGGAGAGCGGGGTGAGGCCCTTATCCACTGAAACCACATCCCGGTGCATCCCCACGTCGGCTTCTAGGAAATATTCCCTGAGACTGCATATCTCACGGTTGTGGAGAGTCTTAGCATTTAAAAAGCCACGACCTCCACACTTCCGCGGGATATACAGTCTCATCACCGATGACCGTGGGTGATGCATCCGATGTGCCGTCAGTAGTTTACGGACCCTCCCATCCAGGGCGTCAAGTTCCGTTTGAGTCCATTTGAGTATGCCGAAAGAGTACATCAAAACCGGCATGACCCACCCGTTGAAGGCGCGCACCTTATTTCCTCCTGACAAAAGACTGTTAAGCACTTTTTTCAGGCGGCCAAAGAAGCGCTCCTTCAACGATTGTTTCATGTCAACAGTATTGATGCCCAACGCTTCCGACATACCCAAATACTTATAGGTCTCGGTTGAAGAAAGGGATCTAAGGTTTATGGAATCCGAGAGTTGAACTCCCTCGGATTCCATAATCCCCCCTCGCTTGACATGCATGACCGCACATTTGTCCACACCAAATTCCATCCTGATGGCGCTACTAAAGTTTTCTGTTATCTTTAATAGCTCCATCAGTTGCAATCTGTTGGGGGCAAAGAGTTTAAGGTCATCCATGTAAAGAAGGTGAGATATTACCTGACCACCTCTCTTCAATCGATAGCCTAGACCTGAATCCTCCAGCAATGTGCTTAGGGGATTCAAGGCTAAGCAGAACCAAAGCGGACTCAAACTATCGCCCTGAAATATACCTCGCTCAATCCTTATCGGTTCGCTATTCCGCTGGACATGTCGACACCCTGGATATCGAAGAACCGTCCTCCACTGCCCCATACACGATGTCAGGAAGGTGCGTAGAGTTGCATCAATTTTATACAACTCCAGCACCCTCATGAGCCACGTATGTGGCACGGAGTCATAGGCCTTCTTGTAGTCTATCCAGCATGTCGACAAATCCTTACGGGATCGACGAACCTGTTGGCTGATGGCCATGTCAATCAGGAGCAGCTCCTTGGTACCGCGGGACCCATTCCTACATCCATTTTGAGAGGGAGACATGATATTATTAGTGTCTATATGATTGTTAATTTTAGTTCTCAAAATGGATGTAAGAATCTTATAAACCGTCGGCAAACATGTGATTGGTCTATAATTTTTGGGTTCCGCAGTATTACCAGATTTATGGAGCAGGTGGGTTATTCCTGTCGTTAAGAAATGGGGTAGCGATCCAGATTCTAAAGCTAACTGGAACCGGGACGCCAAGCAATCGTGCGAGCTTTTGAACCATTTGATCCAAAAGTTATGCAGCCCGTCCGGCCCTGGAGATTTCCAATTAGGCAATGAACGGACCGCACGAGCTACATCTTGGGGGCTGATGGTAATTGCCCCCATTTCCGGTATTGGATCGCACGTTCGCTCGACTTCCCGGGTCCAATCATCTTCGGTGTGACTGACAGGCTCCGACCAGATGCTGCGCCAAAACGAACACATGGCATCATCATCCGGAAGGCGCGTATCAGACACACTTTGAATCGGTCGCTCCCAAGCCCTGTAAACCCACCTTTCATCACTTTGGAATGTGCGATTCTGGGTGTATCGTTCCACTCTCCGCTTATACCTACGGATACGGTTTGCCCATGCATACACCTTCTGCTTCAGAAAGTCGATGCGCTCTGTGACCCGGGACATATAGTCTTATTATTATTATTATTTCATAATTATGTTCTGATACTTTGATCACTCGAAAGAGACTGGATCCTGAAACACGGTATCCTAGTGCGGGATTCAGTGCCACGTTTAACCTGTATTTTCTTTATGAAATAAAACTTTTTACTATTTATTAAGAAGAAGAAGAAACTCAAGTGGCAATGGGCAGGGTACATAGCTCGTAGATCAGATGGCCGTGGGGTCGTCAGGCTCTCGAGTGGCGACCACGTACCGGAAGGCGCAGCGTGGGAAGGCTCTCCACGAGGAGGACCGACGGCCTGGTAAAGGTCACGAGAAACCGCTGGGTGCGGGCCGCGCAGCACCGGTCATTGTGGCTTTCTTTATGGGAGGCCTAAGTCCAGCATTGGACGTCGTTTGGCTGATAATTATGATGATGGTGAAGAGAAAATATCAGTCATCCACTTTTAGGGTCGATTTCAAATAAAGGACCAAAAGGATATTTTTTTTACAGTCATATTCTCGTAGAGTAAATGTTAACGCATTATTACAATCAGTAAATCACAAAATGATGTTGTTTATTTTGTGTCACTTAAAAACTTGCTTTTATTTCAGTAATTAAGTGGTTTCTTTGATTGTCACGTGGTTTTTTAATTAGGGAATGCAACAAACTACAAAAAGTACGAAAATATTATGAGTTTTAAATTCATCTTTCTACTTTTCTGGCCCTTTAAAAAAACGAGCCTTTATTGTTATCTTAAAGGACACTGGTAGGTATATTCCACTAACCTATGGGGGGTGGAGGGGCTGTAGGTACATATGTCTGATATTACACTCTTTAGGCTTGTTCGGCACCAAGGATCAGTAAGGAACCGGTCAAGAATGCCAATCAAATGCAAGAAAGCACAAGCATTGATCATCGCGGATTCTTAGTGATTGAAACGGTGTTCCTCCAACTACCTTTGTTCGGGGCATGGCGGTCATTCTGAGCGTTTTTTCGTACCCCAGCTGGGATGCCAGCCCTCTGTGGGTGGTTACAGGTAGTATATACAACAACAAGTTACTTACTTTTTGCATAGCATTGCCAAAATTTTTTTCTTGAACACAAATAAAACAAATATGGTGACCCCGGAGAGTAGGTTATACAAATTGGTCAAAACGTACACCCACAATGTTGGGTTCGTAGGGTTCGTAGGAAGGAGTTCCAAGCACCAAGTCACTCCCATGATTACAGATAATTTGGTGTATGTTAGGAATCTGAAATTAAACGAAATGTATCAACTTCATCATCTATTCCTAAATCTATTACTTAACTATACACATAACATAACATCACGCTTGTAATCCCCGAAGGGTTAGGCAGAGATGTACCCATAGTACACCCACATTTCGCCAGTTACGTTTTTAATTTGATGTGATAGGGGGCGAGCCTATTGTCATCAACCGGTCACAAATCCTGAGTCCGAAGCTGCTACTGAGAAATTCCTGATGGAAAAATCCAATAACACTGCCCGAGCTGGGAATCCAGCGCAAGATCTCATGCTTAGCAGTCGCGCCTTGCGACTGTTAGACCAACGTGGCAGTCCAGCACAGTACACCAGTACCTAACTACACGTATTTCATTAAAGTACCTGTTTGTTTGCGACTTGTTAATTGTGGAATCATTACAGTTGTCAACAGCACGTCTGATCATCCATATATTGTAGACAGTCAGGCAAAACAGTATAATATTATTGCAAATTAATAATCCTATTGGCATTTTATAGTACACATTCAGACTTTTTGTTTCACCTGAAAAAAGATATTGTCATCAGTGCCATTACTTGGAGAGATTCAGGATCAGGGGTTATGGGTAGGGTCAGTACGTCCACCGCGAGACATGGTTAAGGGTGGATTTACATCTGACGGAAGATACGATGGACGTAGGTATCGTCTTTAGTATATTCGAAGCACTAACGCATCATCTGTTATGTGTGTATGGTTGGATGTTTTCTCTCTATACTAATATTATAAAGAGGTAACATTTGTTTGTAAGTTTGTATGTAGGGGTAATCTCCGGAAGTAATGAACCGATTTTGAAAATTGTTTCACAAATTGGAAGCTACGTTGTCACTGAGTGCTATAGGCTATATTTTATTATCAAAAAATTAGGGATCCTAAGTCGCGGGGAGAGTGCTAGTATTATATATTTGCCTGTTCTGGCGTTGCGTTACGCGACCGATAATACGCGACGCATTTTTCGTCGGATATGTACCCGACCCTTTAGGCCAGGCGGAAACAGACCGCGGCGTACGGAGATGTTACGCAAACGCACGTTCGTCAAGCTTCGCTTTACATACAAAAATATAATGTAATTGGGTAGTTGCCTCCATTAACCAATAATTACAAGACATAACTTTTTAGAAAGAAACACTTTATTTTAGCTCTGAAAACCCGATTATTTTTTTGTGGTTTTCAATCAATGAAGACCAAATAAGTATAAGTGACGTCACAGTTCGATATTGCCATACAAAATCTATGGAAGAATCGCGTTTTGACAGGTCATAAAAGCCCAACTACCAATCAATTGATATACTTTTAATGGACTGTCATAACGGGATTCCCCATAAATTTTGTAATGGCAATATCGAACTATGACGTCACTTATTTACCAACTCAATTGACTACTATACTCCGTGAATTTTAATTCGTTGTAAATCTTTCAGGGGGTGAATGTAGGTACTCATGAATATGAACAACTTTTATTAAGGGACATAGTACGAAATGTGAAAAAAAATAACAGCTGATCCATACAATTTGATCGTAATGTAGTACATTATTGTATGGATCAGCTGTTTTTTTTTTCACATTTCGTACTATGTCCCTTAATAAAAGTTGTTCATATTCATGAGTACTCTACATTCACCTCCTTAAAGATTTACAACGAATTAAAATTCACGGTGTACATATTGATTTCAAAGCCACAAAAAATCTAATTTTACAGTTAATTAAAAAATATCGAGTTTGTGCTGAAATAAAGTGGATATTTTTTGAAAGGTGTCTTGAAATTAATTCTTAAGGTGTCAACTAACCAATTGATTGGTGGTCAACTAGCCTAGTGTGTCCATTGCAACCCACGGACATGCTAGAGATAAACTACTATAACATGGCGCGCCTCTCCATAATACTATTTCAATAATAATGAGTAATTAATGACGTCGCTAGTCGAGCAACAAGTCAACACGCTGATTTGTTTTTGATTCGAGAGCCGTCTCAGTTCGCACACATGCGTTGTGAGTCTTGGAAATACTTTCAAACAATTGTGGAGGGAATTGACGCCTTTTAAATTGTTCTAATGACACCACGGGCCTGAGCTTCTGGCTAGACTAAGAAATCCACTATCGGAGTAACAAAAAAGAAAAAAATACCACTTACTAATATCAAAGCATTTCTCGAAGGATGGTGTGTAAATATTCGTATTAGTAAGGTCTATGTTATCCAATATGGTGACTACTGCTGTCATCAGGAGGGGAGCCCCCCAGGCATACAGACAGTACCACATGAACTTCACCCGCTCACCACGTCGGTTAATTTCATACCTTTTACGATGACCTCTGCAAGACAGAAAAAGCCAACTGTTAGTAGTTATATCTTTCGAATTTCATGAGCAAATGGGCTGCAAAAGAAAGAAAGAAAGAAAAACTGTTTATACACGCGAAAAATACGCACACAACATAAAAATGAAAAATTGTACATTAAGGTAGAAACAAGTTTGAATTAAATCAAAAAAAATAAAATCAGATAAAAGTAAAGCTATTGGATTTTCAAAGCTTGGAGAGTTTAAAATGTAACAGATTGTACAGTTTACGTACAATGATTTGGTTGCTGACGATGCGACCTCGATTTAGTTTATTCACACAACATGAACGTTAGTTGACAAATAGCAATCAGCGCGATTGGCACGGATTGGCATCCAACGAATACCTCTTTTGTAACTTTAAGAAATAAACTATTTCTAGTGCTAAACCGTGGTTTACCGTCAACTCACCAAAACGCTAACTAACTCTGAGCCGTACATAAAAAATGGTCCTTCGAGCCGGATTTTAAGTGTGTGAAGTGTCTCTATTAGCGATAGCGAATCGGTCTTGCTGG
This sequence comes from Hoplodrina blanda, assembly GCA_949316365.1. NCBI lineage: Eukaryota > Metazoa > Arthropoda > Insecta > Lepidoptera > Noctuidae > Hoplodrina > Hoplodrina blanda. The sequence goes on from OX438592.1 coordinate 12,055,005, forward strand.
TCTCCCAGAAGCGGGTCGCCCCAGTAGGATTGAGAAGGCGCACATATCTCTAGTGGAGAAAGAACACGCTTAATATTTCCAGAAAATAACTGCGAAAACTTCGCAATTTGACTGAACTAGTGCCTGCGGTAACACAACCCTGCGGTACTACCGAACAACCAACCTTGAACTGTACATAATTACTGTGCAACTAAACTTCTACAACGGTTAACGATGGCTCAGAACATCCAAGAGATTATCAGTCGCCAAGAAGAAATCTTCAACAATTTGAAACAAATCAGCATCAACTACAAGAAAGACAGTCCTAGCAGAAAAACCTTGGAGTACCTGGAGGAGCGACTTTCTCGGCTGAGTACGAACTGGGAGAAGTTTGTATTCAATCATCAACAACTGGAGAAATCTGGCATAACTGACATTCAATACTTCGTCGACGACGTTTTCAATCATACTAAGAAGATTTACGAGAACGTTCTACAAGACATGCTGAACCGTAAATCTGAGTTACCATCTGCTTCTACGAGTAAAGCGGAATTGCCACCTTCGACGCCTAAACAAGGTAAAACAAAATCAACCTTTAGCTTCGATGATATTAACTTTCATGTACCTCCTCGCCAAACTGACAAGACTAACGAGAAACAACAGGAACTTTTACGGCAGCAATACTGCAACTTTAGAGCTTTTGAACGTACAGTGGAGAAGACAAACTTCGACTCGTCAATGGAAAAGTGGGAGCTAGAGGACAACCTTAATATCTTGAAAGGCAAATGGGAACACATTGAGAAAACTAACTGGGAACTTGACTATATTACACAAGACGGAGATTCAACTTACAAACAAAAATATGATGCTATAGAAAACGTGTATGACAACTTGCGGAAGAAGCTACAACACTATTTTTGGAACAACGCCCACTACGAGAAGTCGACACCAAGGATTGTGATACCGGACTTCAATGAAAACTACAACCAATGGCTAACTTTTAAAGATCTATACATAGAGAGTGTGCACAACAACCCATTACTGTCGAAAGCGCAAAAGATGCAACACCTTAAAACCAAACTCAAGGGCGAAGCCGAAAAAATCGTACAACATCTCGGTATTAGCGCGGAAAACTATACTTCCTGCTGGGAGATAATCACGCACCGATATGATAACAAACGTTTGCTGTTCACGTCTTACATGAATACGCTGCTAAATCAACCTCTCATACCGGAAGCGAGCGCTGCGAGTATAAGAACATTGCATGACGTCACACTAGAGTGCCTGAACGGACTCAGTAACATCGGACTCGAAAGAACTAACTGGGATCCGATAATTGTTCATCTTTTGGTTCAGAAACTGGACAAAGTGACTTACAAAGAGTATATCAAAGATCTTAAAGAACCGAGAGAATTTCCTGACTTAGATGAATTCACCAAATTTTTGGAGAATAAATTCATGGCGTTAGAAGCCTTACAAGGAAATACTCATCAAAAATCAATCTCGCCCAATAAAAATCTGACGTCAGATAAACAGCCTAACAACATATCATTCGCTCGAAACAATAATTACAAATATAATAGCCAGAGGTCATCAAACTTTAACAGACTGCATAAATCGTCCAAAGCCAACCAACATTGGGACCAGTTAGGTTATTCACGACAACAAGGAATTGCCCGATGTGCAAAACTGAGCATGTTTTAATGAAATGTTGCAAATTCTTGGCTATGAATGCGAAGGAACGTAATGACACAGTTCGCAATCTGCGTATTTGTTCGAATTGTTTGTACAGTCATGGAGAACAAAAATGCGTTTCGAGAAAAACTTGTAAACTATGCAACAGGTCACACCATACGCTTCTGCATGAGGATGGAAATGAGCGTAACAACCGTCCCGCGGCTATAAGTAGCAGTACGCCATCAACATCACATGCCGTGAATAACCTAACTAACGAGGCAAAGGAAATTCTGTTAACGACTGTCCTTCTAAAGATAAAGACCATTAATGGAGATTATATCAACTTGAGAGGTTTGCTTGATCAAGGTTCGCAAGTGAGTCTCATAACAGAAGACGCCGCGCAGCGACTCAGATTACCGCGACGTAAAGTCAGCGCTATTGTGTCAGGTGTCGGTTCACTGTCCGGCAATTGTAAAGGGTCAATTACCTTGGAATGCAAATCTATACATTCGGACTATGAATTCAAATTGGAAACATTAGTGATGAAGAAGCTCGTAAATAACTTGCCAACAGCATCCTTCTCCCTACAAAACTGGGATTACATAGATAACTTGAAACTTGCAGACCCGCATTTTAATAAGTCAGGCCCGATCGACTTACTTCTGGGCGCCGAAATTTATTCAGAACTAATACTGACTGGAGTCATAAAATGTGACAATTTCCCCGTAGCCCAACAAACAAGAGTGGGCTGGATACTATGCGGGAATGTCAAGACATTTAATTGCTTTGTAGTACTCAATGACCTACAAAACATGTCACGATTCTGGGAAACTGAAGAAGTCTCAGACACCACGACATTAACTAACGAAGATCAGCATTGTGAGAACTTTTTTGACTCTACTACTAAGAGATTACCTGACGGAAAATATGTGGTGCAGATGCCCATGAAATCAAACTACAACTCTCACTTAGGAGCCACAAAGTCTCAAGCACAAGCTCAGTTCCTACAACTTGAGAGAAAAATGCTGCGGAACAACGAACTAGACAGGGAATACAAACGCTTTATGGAGGAGTACAAGTCCCTAGGACACATGAAGCCCGTAACTGCTGAAACTCGGAGAAAAAACCAAGTATATGTACCACATCACGGGGTATTGAGAGCTGAGTCAACAACCACGAAACTGAGAGTAGTCTTTAATGCATCTTGCAAGGCAAACAATAACAACAGCCTCAATGACCTCATGTACTGTGGCCCCAACTTACAAAAGGACATGTTTACACTGCTTATTAACTGGCGAACGTACCGATACGTTTTTACGGCAGACATCGAGAAGATGTATCGGCACATATGGCTAAACGAACAACAACAGCACTTACAAACCATTGTGTGGAGATCTTCTAGTAACGAGCCTTTAATGGAATGGCAACTATGCACCGTGACGTACGGTATGAAAAGCGCGCCCTATCTCGCAATGCGCACATTACATCAACTTGCACAAGATGAAAAGGATAACTATCCTGAGAGCGTCACTGCTCTACTAAATTATTTTTACATGGATGATTTAGTATATGGACAAAACAGCATTGAAGCTTCGAAGAAGACAGTCTCAGAACTCATTCAACTATTGAGTAAAGGAGGTTTTAACTTAAGAAAGTGGACAAGTAACGAAGCGACTATATTAGAGGACTTGCGAAATGACCAAAAGAGCACAAAAGCGAACATAGAATTTAGCCCTGAAACATCAAACACAAAAATGTTGGGGATGAGCTGGAATCAAAAACAGGATACATTTACTTATCAATGGAGACTGCCTGAAAAGAAAACTCTGACGAAACGAGTATTACTGAGCGAGATAAGTAAATTATACGATCCTCTTGGTTTTCTATCGCCTGCAACAATAAAAGCGAAACTGCTTTTTCAAAAGGTCTGGATCAGCAAAACTAACTGGGACGATTGCCTGCCCGTTGACGTAGCTGCGGAGTGGGAAAAATTGAGAAAGGATTTCCCCTCAATCAACAAAATCTCGATTCCACGATGGCTACAAAGTACAGATGAGAATATTGAGATTCACGGGTTTTGCGACGCAAGCGAAAAGGCTTATGCGTGCGTCGTTTATAGTCGAGTAAAAAGCAATAACGAAAATTACACAACGACACTAATAACTGCTAAAACAAAGGTTGCGCCGCTAAGTAAGAAGATTTCTCTGCCCAGGATGGAACTCTGTGGAGCATTGTTACTCGCTAAACTTATAGAGAAAATTAAGAGTACACTTTCTTCTAAACATCTCCAAATACAATGTTGGAGTGACTCTAAAGTCGTCTTGGCATGGCTACAAGGGGACACAAACCGTTGGGAGAAGTATGTCGCCAACAGAGTCTCACAAATAAACTGCATAATTCCGGCAAAACAATGGAACTACGTGAAGTCTGAAGAAAACTCTGCTGACTGTGCTACTCGAGGACTCTCTCCCACTCAACTTCTAACTTTTAAACTCTGGTGGGAGGGTCCATCTTGGTTGAAAACTTATGACGTTAAAAACAGCCAACAAAATGATATACCCTACTTACAAGCCAATGAACTGTGTGACACTCGAACAACAAACAATAAATGCTGCGTTGCAACTTACAAAAACAGCGAAATAATTACCAACCTATTGAACAAACGTAGCAGTTTCAAACGTGTAATCAGAGTACTTGCGTGGATTATACGACTAATAAACAATCGCGTCCGAAAAAATAACATAACCGGCGATAAAAATAAGAGGGTTATGTCGTTATCTTCTGAAGAAATTACTGAAGCAACGGAAATGGTGCTCAAAAGCGTGCAGAAAATGTACTTTGGGGACGAAATTGAATGTTTGAAGAAGAACAACCCGATACCAACTAAAAGCAACCTTCTGGCGTTAACCCCATTTCTTGATAAGACCGGGTTATTGCGAGTCAAGGGGCGACTTGTCAACTCAGTGCTACCTCCAGAATCAAAACATCCAATTATACTTCCTGCTACTGGAAGATTAACCGAGATGATCATCCAAGAAGCTCATCGTGAAACTCTCCATGGTGGGGCACGACTTACGCTAGCATACTTGCGTCTCAAGTATTGGATCATTGGAGGAAACAGAACAGTGAAAAGGGAACTCAGGCAGTGCATACGATGTCACCGTTTTAAGACTCAACGAAACATGCAACTAATGGCTGACTTGCCAAAAGAACGAGTTACTCCATCGAGGCCGTTTACAAACACCGGGGTGGACTTTACCGGACATGTGGATATTAAGATCAACAAGGGGAGAGGTGTTAAAACGTGTAAGGCTTACATAGCCATCTTCATTTGTATGGTTACAAAAGCCGTGCATCTCGAGTTGGTGTCGGACCTGACAACTCAAACTTTTCTTGCCGCGTTTAAAAGAATGTGTGCACGCCGAGGTACTCCCAAGCATATGTTCTCGGACAACGGGACAAATTTTGTCGGTGCCGCAAGAATACTCCACGAAGACTTTGAACAAAACAGAACTTTCCAAACTTCTGAGTTTTACGACGAAATAAATAACTTGAAAATAGAGTGGCATTTTAACGCCCCTCTCTGGCCATCAGCTGGTGGACTTTGGGAGGCTGCCGTTAAATCCATGAAGTATCACTTGAAGCGAGTTCTGGGGGAACAAAAGCTGACCTTCGAACAGTTCACCACACTATTAACTCAGATAGAAGCATGCTTGAATTCACGCCCGCTTTGCCCACTATCTGAAGATGTTGAAGACCTAGAATACTTGACACCTGGTCACTTCCTTGTTGGCGGTCCCTTACTGTCTCTGTCAAAAGAGGAAGAAGACTTCAACCAGAGTGACTTGAGAAACAGATGGAGGCTGGTGGAACAAATGAACCTACACATCTGGAAGCGCTGGTCAAACGAATATTTGCAGCAATTACAAGTACGCAGTAAATGGCAACAACCAAAAGAGAATCTAGCAGTAGGAGACTTAGTGTTAGTGAGAGACGAAAATTTACCTCCGGGAAGGTGGGCTCTCGGACGGGTAGTGGAACTTCATCCGGGGACTGACGGAAAGGTACGAGTCGTCACCCTACAAACTAAAAAAGGACAAATAAAACGGCCAATCGTGAAACTGTCGCCGTTACCGCTACGCCATAACTTGCAAACTACGGAAGAAACAAAAGACGGAATAAACAAACAACAAGAGCAGTCCGAACCTGAAAAACAAAAAAGGCAGAGAAGTTCCAGCATAAATAAACGTAATCTACTCTCCCTGGTGCTAATGTGTATGATGGCGATGATGGGGACCACACAAGCAACGCCTATTACTACAAAAAACTACAAGGTGTCGTCGATACTTAACAATCAACCAATATACTTTGATGAGGCCGGAACACTGCAACTTATACATGACGAATGGACGCTGTTAATATATTATAACTTAACTTCATATTGGCAAGCCACGACTAAGATAAAGGTCTACATCGATCAAGTGGATATACTTTGCCAAAGAATAGCCCACGAACACCCACCCTGCGAAGCCGTTGTCGACCACCTACGTTATGAATTGAACCACCTGATGGAATACAATTCTATGTTATTATCTCAACATTCAAGGCAAAAACGAGGTTACTTCGACGGGGTCGGAAAATTAGCAAGAACACTATTCGGCGTTCTTGATGTGGACTTTTCCGAAAAATATGAACAGGATATACAATACTTACAAGAAAGTGACAACTATTTACTACAATTAATGAAGAATCAAACATTGATTGTGGAAGCCGAAAATAACATGATTAAACAAAGTGCTGAATTTATGAACAAACAATTCAAAACAATACAGACCTACATGAATCAGACTTGCAGAGAAATCGCTAAAATAGAAAACAGAGCGCAAATATTATATACTATAAATGATATTAACTCTGCCGCTGTAACATCAACGTTAATTCTAAGTGATTTACATAGAATACAGTCAATGCTGATGAATGCCCTAGCCAACATCTACAGAGGCCATTTAGACACCCACCTTTTTTCAGCATCTCAACTAACTGAGCAGCTAAATATCATATCAGGAAAACTGCCGCAAGGACTTTCATTGCCGATTAAGGATATACAAAGGGAGCTTCAAGTCATCTATGAACTGATTCACGTGAAAGCAAGGATTACACGTAACTTTTTATTATTTGAATTGCACATTCCGCTACTGAGCGACGAAGACTACAAAATATATCGGGTAATTCCGATTCCATTCCGGAGACAAGGAAACTTAAAACTCATGAAACCATTTTCGGACTTCATCGCTATTAACTTGATTAAAAATTCGTACATAACTTTGGAAGAACAGGACATGCACCACTGCACCTCGTACGGAGAAGATGAATACACGTGCATCTCGCGCCAACCCGTGTACAGTCTACATGATAAAAATGCGCCGTGTGAGATCAAGGTATTCAGTCAACAAACATCCCTATCGTGCGTCATTAATGACATAACTTGCAAGGAGAGATGGATAAAATTACACAAACCCAACGTTTGGTTGTATACGCTGTGCGACAAACAGCTGTTGCGCGTAATATGTAGCGATCAGGTTACACCAGCGGTCTTTGACGGGACAGGAGTCATTGCCTTGCAACCAAAGTGCTTACTACAGAAAAAAGATGCCACGATATTTACTTACAATCACCTAGGAAGTAGGATAAACACGGGGTCGGATATCGAAGTACCGACTATAAATTCGACGATAAACAAGATATTTGATCTTGGTTGGAGGAACGCACAGCTGAACATCACTGAACTGAACAGTGCAGCAGATCTGTCAAAAATTGAGCGTCAACTGACCTACCAGAAAGAACATGAAGTACTACCTGCATCTTCAAATATTTCACCGCACGACGTGTACTTTTACTCCGCGACCTCTTTGTTGCTGGGAGGATTTGCCATGGTTGGCGTCTACATTATTATTAAGAAACGAAAGATAAGGAAGAATCAGAATTCTACAACAAGCTCTAAACTGGAGCACCAGAAAGGAGCAGACAAAGAGGAAGCAAACATCGAGATGCGAGAGATCCGTAGCTCGACGGCACAGGACCCTGGAAACGGATTTTGCTTTGACGAGATATCATCAAATTAATATTTACACTGTCTTATTTACTATTTTACTTTACTTACTATCTTTTTACTTTCTTTGTTTGACATTTTTATACTTTTTTATGTACTGGTTGCCCATCTCGTCTGTCGTGTATTGCCCATCTTACTTTTTCCCTTGGGAGCATGTACAGTTTACGTACAATGATTTGGTTGCTGACGATGCGACCTCGATTTAGTTTATTCACACAACATGAACGTTAGTTGACAAATAGCAATCAGCGCGATTGGCACGGATTGGCATCCAACGAATACCTCTTTTGTAACTTTAAGAAATAAACTATTTCTAGTGCTAAACCGTGGTTTACCGTCAACTCACCAAAACGCTAACTAACTCTGAGCCGTACACAGATTAATAAATTACTTTTATGTGTCGCCAAGTTAAAATTGGCAGTGTTATGGAATACATTTTTTTTTATGGATTGGAAATCATCAAATGACTTCTTTCGCTCTGGGCAGAGTGGAAGGGAGTGTCAGACTCTTACTTACTAAAACCCATACGTATTACTCCTAATGCCCTTTGCGTTCAAGGGCCTCGGTGACTTGCCTGGTATCAAACCTATAAACTCAAACATTAAATAGTGCAGGCTGCTGTAATTGGCTTTATGTAACCTATTCAATTCTTTATTCACGTTACGTCACGTCACGTTATATATAGCTGTTGGTTCTCCATCTGATAGAAAAAATAAATAAAGTAATTTTTTAAAATTATTATTTACCTTAATGCCCAGAAAACGTCATACGACATGACATTCAACCAAAAGAAACTGGATACAGCCGTGAAATACAAAAATGGAGCTGAAAGAATAATAAAAAGATATATTATGTCGGAGAAACAGTATCCTTCTTATCCTTCTCGACATCATCATTAGTGGTCAGGGGTTATGTGGGCGTCTTTGGGTAAAATGCGAGCACAAATCAAGATAACTATTCACTTTTAGTACAATTTAATAACAATTTTACAATGTCGAGTCACTGAACGAATAATTACTTCACAACTAGTTTGTAAACGTTAATTAAACAATACTATTCGAGCAGCGGGTTCGCGACACCAATTCAACTACACCGGCCAACAAACCCTAAGCCTTCTAACAATTTATAATGCCACCATGAGCCTTCCATGATCCAACTCGATCGACTCCTGCTCCAAAAGTGCGCTCTCCGCATACACGCGGCCTTTAGTTAAAATATGGCGCCTCGACCCCGTTCGAGACGCATCTCAGCTGCCCTACCATGAACTCTTATTGCGATCCAAAAAACTGAATTGTTCTTCAAATAAGTCAATATAACGCATCAATTTATGTCATTTATTGACGTATTTTCTCTTATCGCGATCCAAAAACTGAACTGTTCTTCAAATACGTCAATATAACGCATAAATTGATGCGTTATATTGACTTATTTGAAGAACAATTCAGTTTTTTGGATCGCAATAAGAGTTCATGGTAGGGCAGCTGCTCTGATTGGTCGTAAACCAAAATACAAAACAGTAACTTTTAATAAATTTAGAAGATATTAAACAATAGCAAAAATGTTACAAATCAAATTAAATCATATTACGATTTTATAAAGCATTTTTTGTAAACAATCGTCATCCCGCGTTTATACGAACAATCGACTTAATTTATTCCGTCACGTCCTCCGACATATAAGTGAGGGAGGTCGTGGCTAAGTAATAACACCCGCAAGGGTCGATCCATAAGGTTAAGCAGCTATTCCTGCAGGGGTTGGTCCGTGAATGGGTGACCATCTTTACACACCGAGACTCCTCTGTGCCGCGGAAAGCACGTCAAGCCGTTGGTCCCGGCTGTCATACGTGGATCATTGACAGTCGTTACGGGTCGTCAGTAGCCCGAAAGTCTGACAACTAGTTTTACAAAGGGGTATCGTATTACCCAGTTACTGGGTTGTGGAGGTCAAATAGGCAGTTGCTCCATGTAAAATACTGGTATTCAACTGCAACCGGTTAGACTGGAAGCTGACCCCAACATAGTTGGGAAAAGGCTAGGCAGATTGATTGAAGTAGAGCATTTCAGATTTTCTTTAAAAAAATCTTAGTAGGAAACTGATGTTTTCAAAATAAAATTTTGAAAACATCAGTGTTAACGTAAAAATAACAACTTTTTTATTACAAGTTTTTATTTAGCTTGCACTGTTTGTTTGTAAGTACGTAATAAGTTGTCCTTTCAAAATTTGCAAACATTTTCGACCATTTTGTTGTCGATTGAGCTGAAATTTTGCATACACCTTTAGTTCTGATGACAATACAAGGTCCAATACTCAATATTGTAATAATTTCAAATTAAAGCTTGTTTTCAAAATACTTTTTTATATAAGTATTTTACTTATATAAAAAAAATAAAGGGTACCGCGCAAAAACCCCGCGATAACCAAGCATAAGCTAAACTAAATAATTTCTTACTTATTATTTTGCAAAATCCGGGTGTTTGGTTTACGATTGTAAAATCTATAACCAATTCAATTATGAATGAGGCGAGTAAGGTTGTTATGTAAGCCATCAACACTCGTCCTATGAGGTTTTGGAGATCAGGTAGCAGGCAGTACACCACGAGCACCAGCAGCATGAAGAACGAAGATATCATGATTGCTGGAAATTAACAACATTACATTAAGAGGCTGATAATAGGTAAATAAGGCATTTTACATGCGGTTTTTCTTCTCTTTTTCTTTGGTTTGTAGCAGTGGGATGTATATGACATTTTCGACCATATGTCCCTTACATTCGGTCGAAAATCTCATTGTATGTCTCAATATATTTTAAACCACTATGGCATTACGAAAAATAAACGTAAATAAACTTGTTTTATTACATACATACAAAACATCACACCTGTAATCTCCTAAGGGATAGGCAGAGGTGAACCCTTGAATACACCCACATTTCGCCAATTATGTTAATCCCATGTGCTAGGGAGCGAGCCTATTGCCATCAACCGGGCTCGAATCCAGAGTCCGAAGCTGCTAATGAGAAATTCCTGATGGAAAAACTCAATAACAGTTTGCCCGCCTGGGAATCGAACCCAAGACCTCATGCTCAACAGTCGCGCTTTACGGCCACTAGACCAACGAGGCAGTACGTACGTAACGTTAAAGGTCTACTAAACCTTAAATGTTATTTTAGGTTTAGTAGTTACTCCACACAGAGATAAATCTACTTCTTTCTTTCTTTATCGTGTGGGCAGTAAGGTCTTACGACTCCACACACCCTAGTGTCAGAGTTTCTAAACCGCCTCAAGGGCCTCTGACATGGTTTGAGTGGAACAGTAAGTCTAGGTTTCCTCACGATGTTTTCCTTCACCGATGCCAGTGATGTCCAAGATAAACTTTAGAAAGTACATATGAATTGAAAAAGTCACATTAGTACTTGCTCGGATTTGATAGCACAATCTCATGCATGAGACGCGAGCGCCTTAATTACTGGGTCATCACAACTTTTTAAATAAATCTACTGGATGTTATTAGAACGGAAGAAGTATTACTGACCTATTACTTTTAGTAATCGTATCGCCTGGACATCTTTTGGATCAGCAGCAAATTGTCTAATGATGATTTTTACTTTTAACTTTTTATTCTTTTCATCTCTATTTTCTTCGAAATGTAACTGGTAGTCTATACAATACTTTAGTTTTTCAATAATAAACATCTTTTTTGATGTGCTGTCTTGCCTTTGTAACGACCCATTCTGTAAACAGAAAGGAAGCGTTAATAAAAGCTGATTTAGACGATGCGAGAAATATTGTGCGATTTGCCGTATATTGGGGGACCGCGCGGCTGTCGTGTCTTATGCCGGCCATCCACGATCCTTCCTATCGTCGCACCGTATATCGCCGATTGGACCGTGGATGGGAGTGGATTGGCATGACAGTTATAATTGACGGCATAATTGAATTTCGATTCTTTTGGCATGATCATTCCGATTGGATCATGCCGATTGGACCGTGGATGGCGGTCTGCGCGATCGTAGATAATCTTGAGGCGCAGCCCTCAATTCTTTTAATTTTGTATGTAGTAATATTTAATATATTTTTTTTCTACTAGCGCAATAATTGTGACATTTCATATTGAATTAAATTTGACATTTATAACTTTTATGATTTTACCTTTTGATTTTTTATTATTGTACCTATTCTTGGAATTTATTTCGAGTTTTGAGTATTATTTGCATGCCCATGTGACGGTAGAATATGGGGGACTTTATAATGTAAAAACATCTATGTACCAAATACCCATGTTTGCAAAGAAATAAATGATTTGATTTGATTTGATATGATATGAGAAAACTGTTTTTTTTTTAATAGCCACTGTTTGCAACACTCTGCTGGAACTTTTCAACTGAACGTCGCTGCCGATTGGACAATTAAACTGATCGTGGGTGGTGTATATAGACGAACTGCAGATTGGATCATGCCTGCAGCGTCATGCCGATTGGACGATAGGAAGGATTGTGGATGGCCTGCATTAGGTGACCGATCATTGACGGAAGGGTATTTAGTCTGAACGGCCCAAATCGAATGGCCCACGGGCCATTCGACCGTACCTAAGAGAAAATCGTCTGCGTAAAAAACTACTATAACATAGCGCGCCCCTCCTTATTACTATTTCAATGTGTGTAGTCATATCCATATGAAAGAGTTTCTATGTAGTTGTAAGTATTCGTCTTCAGGCTGGCAGATTTGGTGGTCAACTAATCATAACTAGCAAGACCGCGCAAGACAACGCACGTGTCATTTTCATAGAGTATGTCAGTGCAGCGCCATACTAATCATATAAATAATGTGTAATCAATGACGCCGCTAGTCGAGCAACAAATCGCTGATTTATTTTTGTTTCGAGAGCCGTCTCAGTAAGCACACATGCGTTGTGAGTCTTTGGAGGGGCGCGCCATGTTATAGTAGTTTATCTATAGGTACTCAAGTTTATCTATGTCAAGCAACAGTTATCTGCTTGAAGGACCTCACCTAGAAACACTGTTCTTTAGACTTTATTTTTGTTAATAACTTTAAGAAGGTTATAACTTTAGATCAGTAAGAAGTCAACAAATAAAACCTCAAACTGCCAAAGTATGACCTTACTGGGAACTATATTTTCGAGCCGTTTGGGGTGGCATCCCTCGGGTCCTGAGATCGCGCGCCCATGGCCTTGTAGTTGCCTTGGAGTTGTCCAAACGGTTGGTAGACACTTCCCGTGACCCAAGGGCCAGAGGCTAAGCATTGCCATCCAACGTGGCAATGCGGTCAGACTTTTGGGTACATTTTCAGTTGACGGCAATGTGGATGAATTTTATGATGCCATTGAGCTTTAGTTTCTTTTTTTTTTCTGATTGTTTTTTTTTTATTAAGTTTGTAAATATTGTACATATTACCAAAAGTCAAAGTGATACAAAATATTAAACATTAATTTAAATATGGTAGCTTTGGTGGTCTACTTATTCATCGATTTAGTTTCGACCAACTGTTTTCTCTGCGATATTTTTCCTTCAAATTAATGGCTACCGGGAAAACCATTAAGTACCTACTTAACTATAGTAATTTTGGTTCGTATAGGGAAAAAAACATACATGTTCATATTATCAAATGTTAATTAATACTGATATTCCGAAAAACATTTTTTTTAGATTGGTTATACCGATATAACGATATAACGATACTGAAGGGACTGTGCATTTTATGGCGTTATAGAGAGTTGTCGTTAAATAGAGGGAAGAAAAATAAGAATTAGGAAAATAAAAGAGTTTTCTCGTCCTCTGCTTGGAGAATTCTTTCTTTAAATATTTCCATATTGTAGACACGGCAGAGTGACTAAATCCAAAACGTCTGCCAACATCACTTATCTTCTCACCCGTTTCACGTTTCTTTCCCGTGAATACACAGTGTTTAGGTTCGGAACATATCTGACGGAAGATACGCCGCGTATCGACAGTCGCGTAACGCAGAAACAGTCAAATAGGTAATAAAATATCCAACCATACACACATAGCCGATGATGCGTTAGTGCGTCGATCATTCTAAAGACGATACGTTCGACGTATCTTCTGTCAGATGTGAATCGACCCTTAGAGATAAACTACTAAAACATGGTGCGCCCCTCCACAAATTCAAAACGTTTGAAAGTATATGTGAAAGTATTTTACAAGACTCACAACGCATGTGTGCGTACTGAGACGGCTCTCGAAACAAAAACAAATCTTTGATTTGTTGCATGACTAGCGGCGTCATTGATTATTCATTAATAGTATGACGCTGCACTGACATACTCTATGAAAATGACACGTGCGTTCAGACAACGCAGTGCGTTGTCTTGCGCGGTCTTGCTAGTTATGTTTAGTTGACCAACAAATCTGCCGGCCTACTACTGAAGACGAATACTTACAACTACATAGAAACTCTTTCATATGGATATAGCTACACACATTGAAATAGTAATATGGAGGGACGCGCCACGTTATAGTAGTTTGTCACAGTTTGAAAGTTTGTGAGCAATCAAGAATATGATAACGTATAGATAATCCATGACTCATAAATCTACATAGTCATGGGCAACAACAGTCTACACGTGCAAGCAATCCCAAAAAACAAAAGAACGAATTTTTTAGAAAGTTCGGTATGCATGATGCCGAACAGTTGAGTTGATAATTACAGGCTAGGATAATAAAGTGACAATAGAACGTACCTACACAGCTGCACAGTTTTTACTAAGTAATTTTGGCAACTTAAAAGGTACTTTTTATTACTTAATTGTTGTCGTTATTGAGAGTGGGTATAATGCTACACTTTATACGACTACACCTGATGCGTATAAAATGTAATGTATTAAACGTTTAAAAACTACTTAATAGATATTGATGTGACGGAGAAAAATTAACCATGAAATCAATGCGTTAGAACTAGTGAATAGTCCCGGGAAATCCCGGAACCGAAAGTACCGGGAAATCCCGGAAATTTGCGTTGTTTTAGGAACCGGAATTTCCAAAACCAAATCCCGGTTCTTTCGGTACTTTCGGCAAAAGATACTTCGCGTTTAGAATTTTTCTAGTTTTATTTCTTTTTTCTGAAATGTACTTCTCCAACGCACATGATTAAGATTTATCAGTGTTTACTCGGCCAAGTAGTGACGAAATATACAGGAAGATAGTGAAACTGCTAAATTGTACTTTAGGAGATTCTTTTTTGGAAACAGCTCAATTGCCGTCAGATACAGATGAAGACATAGAAAGTGAACCTCAATCAAAAAAAGAGGAGCTTAATGCAGAGCTTAAAAAAGCTACTCCTTGTAAAAGAACAAGAATGACTCACAGTGAAGATCTTAATACGAATGTGAGGATCGCAATGGCTCTTTTTGAGAACGGAGGGGATCGTGGACGTTATTTGTCGCAGGCTTTCGACTTTCTTTTATCAATTCCACCGACAAGTGTAGAACCGAAAAGAGTTTTTTCTTTCGCTGGGTACCTTTGTAATAAAATAAGATCACGTTTAAGTGATAAGACTTTGGACGCTCTTATATTTTTAAGATCATTATATAGGCAGGAGAGAAATACTCTAAAAAATAAATAAACAGGTACCTAACCTAGGTCATTGAGTGCCCCCATCACTACATAGTATAAAACAAAGTCGCTTTCCCTGTCTGTCTGTCTGTCTGTCCCTATATATGCTTAGATCTTTAAAACTACGCAACGGATTTTGATGCGGTTTTTTTTAATAGATAGAGTGATTCAAGAGGAAGGTTTATATGTATAATACATGCACCCGTGCGAAGCCGGGGCGGGTCGCTAGTTGTAACTGTAAGAATCAGACCATTGTAATATTGGTCTGAGTCTGAGCAAGTATTCCAAAATTTTATAATTTTATAAGTTGGGTATTTTTATTTATAGTATTGTAAGGATTAATAATATCTATGTTTAAGTTTTGCAAAAATATTTAAGTTTAAAGTTATATTTTTAAAATTTTATTTTTACATTTTATTCAGCTTGCACTGTTCGTATGTATGTAAGTTGTCTTTTCAAAATTTGCAAACCATTTTTCGACCATTTGTTGGTATCCGATTGAGCTGAATTTTTGCATACACCTTTAGTTTTGATGATAATACAATGACCAATACTCAGTATTGTAATAATTTCAATATGGCCGCCGTTCTAAGATGGCGGATTACATATTTTTTCTCAATCCCCTTGATATGGGTATCAAATGAAAGGGCTTGAAGAGTAGGAAACGATAAAGTTAGTGAGACTGATTGATGCAACGCTAGAACTCCATAGTTCCTTTTTTTGTAGATGTTACGTAAGTTTTAAATTATAATTTGGTTGGCCCTGTCATTTCGTCTTTTTTTTACTTTCTCCGTTTCAACACTTTCAACTCTCTTACAGAGACTTATTAAAGTATCAAAAGTATCGATAGTACCGGGAATCCCGGTTCTTAAGCCAGAAGGTCCCAAAAATCCCGGTTCTTTAAAACAGCACCGGTTCTGCATTCCCTAGTTAGAACAGCCTTTCCCAAAGTGGGCGATAACGCCCCCTTGTGGGCGCTGCAGACCTAAAAGGGGGGCGGTAAGAGACCCAGAAAAAAAATCGGGGCGTTGTGTAGAGGCTTGGGAAGCGATTTGTAATTTCATCTACTAGGTGGTTTTTAAGTAGGTAAAAAAATGGGGGCGCTAGAAAATAATTTATTCTCCAAGTGGGCAGTAGACAAATTCAGTTTTGGAACCCCTGCGTTAGAAGAAGACGCAAAGTAGCACCTGCGTACGAGATGCTGCTGGGGCTACAATAGCCGGCGAATGAGTGTGGCCGGGTAGATCGTTGCAACGTGTAGTATTCGGATAAAGACGATGTAGGTAGTATAGGGGCATTGTTGGTAATCTGGCGCGCAACAAAGGGATTTGTCGCGATAATACTAAGACGACCCACTGACCCAATATTCGCTTGGGTGGTACACGTACGATACGCCACACAACAGAGAACAACACAATCCGACGCCGCCGACGCGATGTATCTTTGCCCGCCTAATGCCGGCCATCCACGATCCTTCCTATCGTCCAATCGGCAGGACGCTACCGATTGGATCATGCCGATTGGACCGTGGATGGGAGCGGATTGGCATGACAGTTATAATTGACGGCATAATCGAATTTCGATTCTTTTGGCATGATCCTTCCGATTGGATCATGCCGATTGGACCGTGGATGGCGGTCTGCGCGATCGTAGATAATCTTGAGGCGCAGCCCTCAATTCTTTTAATAAATTAGTATGAGAAAACTGTTTTTTTTTCATTAGCCACTGTTTGCACCACTCTGCTGGAACTTTTTAACTAAACGTCGCTGCCGATTGGACAATTAAACTGATCGTGGGTGGTGTATATAGACGAACTGCAGATTGGATCATGCCTGCAGCGTCCTGCCGATTGGACGATAGGAAGGATCGTGGATGGCCTGCATAATGTAAACAAAAACATCGCGTAGGTATACACGATATTTTAGGGTCGGTTCACATCTGACGGAAGATACGTCGAACGTATCGTCTTTGGTATAGTCGACACACTAAGGCTTCGTTCACACGGCATTGTCCTGCACGTTTTTTTGCAGTATACGTCTTAACGCATAAATAGTGACCATACAACTTACATAGATCCATTCACACGACGATTGTACTGCAAAAATACGTGTACCGCTTATACGTTTAAACGCATACTCAACGGACTTGTCAAGCAAATCGAATGAACTTTGACGTATTCGGTTCGCAGTGGCATATGGTATAGCTTTGTCTCCTTGTGGAAACTGCGGCTATTCGTTTTTACACGAATGAAAATTTACCATGTGAACACCCGGTTGAATATACGTTAAAACAACGATTACAAAAAAACGTGCAGGACAATGCCGTGTGAACGAAGCCTAACGAACCGACCTTTAGTACGCCAATGCGACAAGAATCTTCGCTCGCTAATGTAGCCCTAGCATTAAGGAAGAATAGTAAAAAAAATCTTACCTGAAGAATGTCGTAGTCATCGTTTATATTAAGAGCAGAGGTGCATTCCTTAATATTCCTATGATTGCTAAGCAAAACAAAATTCTTCCCTATCTGATCTCTGCCCGGAGAAGATAAAATGTTACTGGAATAATTGACTTGTGATTCAAGTTGAGAATAATATGAATTATTTATTTGTTTTACTTTTAATTGTTGAAATAATTTTGTTTTATTTGTACATTTGGAATTAACATGAAATATTTCATCTTCGCCGCAACATTTTTCAATGCAAAGCTTGTTTGAGCAATATTTCGACACATCGATTTGATTATTTTTTAGATCTGTATAATTATTTTTACACATAGTTTCGAAGCTCACTTCACTTTTTACAACACATGTCATTGTAACAAACAGAAATACTTTAAATGCAAACATTTTATTGAAATTATGAATACAATATTAAATTTAATGAAAATATAACTGTATTAACTGTTAACATCACTAACTATCGTCGAATAATGTCGTTTTGCTGCCACTTTCCTGGAGTTCTACTATTTAAAATTACCCTGTTAGTACACTGTTGGATATTCAACGCTCGGGTCGGCACCCAGAGTTGATATTTCAATAGTAACAAAAAAAAAAGAAACTAAACTTATTTAAAAAAAATTTTGGTACCTATATTTAACCGCAACCTAAATAATTGTGATTTAATTGTGAATAAATAATATATTAATCATGCCGTCAGAGACAATAACGTTTGTAGGTTATTTTAAAAATCTGCTGTTCCATACACTTTATTTTTCACTAGCACTCTCCCCGCGACTTCGTTCGCGTGATATTTCTTACGGATCCCTAATTTTTTTTTAATAATAAAATATAGCCTATAATATAGCCTATATGTCACTATGGGATAGTGGTAGCTTCCCAACTGTGAAAGTATTTTTCAAATCAGTTTAGTTGTTTCGGAGCCTATTCAATGTAAACAAACAAACAATCAAATCTTTCCTCTTTATAATGTGTATTAGTATACTTAAGTAGATAAGTAGTGTAAATAAAGACAATTCGTCATTTAAATGAGAACAAGAAATCTTTTTACTAATTATGTCACTCCAGTGTACACTGCATTCCTAAGATAACGCAGAGGTTTGTTTTAAACGAAAGTAAATACAACACAATTAGTATAATGAATGTTTCGCCTTAATGATACTTACAGATTATTACCGAAACACGTTTCCTTTGAAAAGGTAATGGCAGAACGTATTTACATTAGAAAAAAATTACTCCGATCCAAATTAACAATATATGTAGATATTTTTAAAATATTTAGCACTAAAAATTATAAACGTTTACGTAAAAAAAACACTCTTTACATGCGCACTTTGTCTATATACATAGGTATTTAAGATAGCGTATTAGGTACTTTGGTTTTAAACGGGATTTTTCAAAAATTTTAACATTAATTTAATTTTTTGATTTTGGTTTTTTATGACACTTATGCCCGGTTTCACCACCTCTGATTAAGCGCTAATCTTCCGATATATTCAAAAATGGAACAGAATTTATATGACATTATCTACCAAGTAATTTAATCGAAACTTTACGAAAGGTGGTGAAGGCCCTTATTTTTCTATGGTGACAGGTTTTTTTAAGTCTGTTAGTTAAGTCCCTCTGTTATTTAACATCTTCTTCTAAATATATAAAAGCGAAAGGTCACTAACTCACTCATCACGAAATATTAAAAACCGTTTGACGTATAAAGATGCAATTAGTAGACGTCTAGACAAAGGATTTTCCAACCGCGTTCACCGATCACGTCGTTAAAAACACCCGAATTACAAGACGTCTGGTAACAATAATAAGTACCTTCACATCGAAATATTGCGCCTCATCCTTCGAACAACAACTATTGTCTTCTTGGTCCTTACTAACACAATCGTATCTAGGGTTGCCAACTCTTTGTCTGACAAAAATAGTAGTTTTAAGATGAAAAAAAAATTCATCGTCATCATCTGCCTAGCCTTTTCCCAACTATGTTGGGGTCGGCTTCCAGTCTAACCGGATGCAGCTGAGTACCAGTATTTACATGGAGCGACTGCCTATTTGACCTCCACAACCCAGTAACTGGGTAATAGGGTACCTAATACGATACCTCTAGGTAAGACTGGTTGACTGACTTTCAAGCTTCTGACGACTCGTAACGACTGTCGAAGATCCACGTATGACGGCCAGGACCAACAGCTTATTTAACGTGCTTTCCGAAGCACGGAATGATGTCAGTAATGTCTAAGATAAACTTTAGAAAGTACATATGAATTGAAAAAACAAAATTGCAGGTAGGTAAAAAGTAAACAAAGTGAATTTATTATCAATCATGATAATTATGAAATAATTATCAGACTATTGTTCAGAAATAGTTATGTCTTTAAAATGTAGTAGGTAGTAGTTTAGCCTACTATATACTTTTTAGAAATATAGTAGTCGGCCCTCTAATACAGTAGGATACTTACCTACTTTAATCGATACTGGAAATATGAAATAATGTAAGGGACATTTGGTATAGGTATGTCCCTTACCTTTGGTCAAAAATGAGATTTTCGACCAAATGTCCCTTAAGTTATTTCATATTTCCAGTATCGTAATATAGTATCGTAGGGTTGGTAACCCTAATCTTATCGCTTAAGTAGCCGAAAATACGTAAACATTTGTGCTTCTTCGGGAAAGAAGTTATAAAGTATTAACTTCAGTTAATTATAAACCTTAACTCTCAAACATAAACTCTAATATCACTTGCATTAAATTTGTATTCAAGACCTTCTGTTATCGGATAACATGTAAAACAATTAGTGTAAAATGTCTTTCGAAATTCAAGTCATTTTTAAAGATGTGCAAGAATATGAATTCTAAAATAAAACAAAATTCCTAAGCAATAAGGTTCAAAGTAAAATGTTAACAATTGGTTCTTATTCTATTTTTTAAATTAGAGAGTTCTTGGTGAATCACTATGTCAATACTAGAACAGAGTCGAAATGGAATGACATGTCGCAGAATACTCCTTTTTACAAGCTCTTTTTTAGCTAGCACTGTTCGTATGTAGGTATGTATGTAAATAAGTTGTCCTTTCAAAACTTGTAAACCATTTTTCGACCATTTGTTGGTATCCGATTGAGCTGTTTGCATACACCTTTAGTTCTGATGACAATACAATGTCCAATATTCAATTTTAAAATAATTTTAAATTTTCAGGGGGTGAATGTACTCATGCATATGAACAACTTTTACTATGGGACCAAACTTAAAATCATAAAAAAAAATCAGCTGTTTCATAGGTACATTACGATCGTGTTGTGTAGCATTGTAGTAGGGAACAGCTGATTTTTTTTTCATGATTTCAAGTTTGGTCCCATAGTAAAAGTTGTTCATATTCATGAGTACATTCACTCCCTGAAAGATTTACAACGAATTAAAATTCACGTTGTATACATACGTACATAATGTAGGCTGATAAACACATACACATTACCTACACTCTTTCTGTCGATCTCCTCTTTCTTTCTGTTTAAATAATAATACCCTATACAGAGTTGATATGACAGAGAGGGACATTAAATTAAACTACGTATACTATACGTGTTTAGTATTAATTTGACACGGTTTAAAATAAAATATAAATATATATTTTTTATTTTTCAAACAAACTAAATAGCTTACAAATCAGAGTATTATTAACGCAAACACCCTTTGTAAATAAATTTAACTGACCTTAGATACCTAGGTATTAAAGCGGCAAAGTCGCACGCGCGCGGCGCGCGTGTATTCTCTAGAATCAAAGCGGTCGGCCAAAAATTTAAAAAATCATTTGCGACTAAACCACTGCTCCTATTTAATTGATTTTTTGTACAGAGCTTGAAAATGGTACCTAGTATAGGCAGTTTAAAGGAAAGCCCATCTGTCGTATCAACTTTGAATAATAAATAATAATATGTACGATGTAAAATAATATTTTTTTCCTTGTTACATAATTATCGTTATAAGGATAATTAATTAATAAGTAGGTAAGTACTTGTAACCGTGTAAGTGAAAGGCTTCATATTCCATAAAGTTTCTACGTTATTTCAAAATATTGTCAACATATATTTTCAATTCGGTAAAATTTTGCTATTATAAAATCAATTTTGTGGCACGACATTAAAGCTCATATTAGTTTTTTTTGTTTTTTTTTTTAATATAAGATGGGTTTGTATTGTAACACATGGTTATAGGCATAATATTTTCCTCTTGTAATTAATTTTTGAGGAAAAATAAGGCCTTTGTTTTGGTAGTTAATATCACAGTGGTACTACGTTGTTGGTTCGAAAATAACCATTGTATAGTGCGTCATGGGGTTTCATTTACGTAAATTCTATTCGCTTTACACATTTCCTTCTGTTAACTAACCTAAAAAAAAGGAATGATGGTTAAATCAAACACTACGAGTCTAATTGATGCGGTTATTAGAGAATATTTGAGAGAGAGAGAGAAAGAGAATTCGAGAAACTAAACCAGCAAGCAAAATTGGATAGTTGACACTATTAACCTTGCCGTATCGCGCGGCTAAAAAACGACAAAATAATACCTACATTAAAATAAGGAGGAGCAATCGTGGTATCGATAAAAAAATTGACAATTTTTTTTTAATGTTTTTATTTTAAATCAGCCTTAAATTAACCATCCTTATCACTATCTTCACAGTACCTTTTAATGGTAAGAACAACATACAAAACGGCCCAAATTAGAACAATCGATAGGATACCTACAGGGTGTCCCAGCTAAGGACGTCCAAACGAAAATTTTGGACTCCTCTCTTCTTGGGCTATCCAAACCACCCCCATGTATGTTCAACGATTTTTTGCGGTTTAGGAGCTAAACGACATTTTAAATTTTTTTTGGGATATTCTTCTTTACATCAGATTTGTAGATTTTCTCTATTTGTGTCGCATTTTTTGAAAATGTTTTAATTGATGATTAATCCTGAAAGTATGGTCTTTGATCGATAAAAACAACTGTCATGTTATTGTCACCCGAAATTACTTAAACTTAGTTCAAAGACAAAAATGATGTTTTGTAAATTTCGTTGTACCTAGATTGAAAAATCACAATAAGGGCCCAAATCACCTTAAAGTAATTTCAAAAATTTCCACGGACCCTCAGCTCTTTAAAACAGTACAAATAACTAGTATTTTACGGGTCATTATTCGGAGCAATTCAAGCTCGAACATGGTAAGGCGAAAAATACAATATTTTAGAACATAAGTGAAACCTAATGAAAATGAATTAAAATGAACTTTTATCAAGTTTTCAATGCAATATGAGCTCTATGTCATGTTTATTATTTGCACAATGGTGATATTTGGAGTGGTTAGTAAAGTTAGGTTAGGTTAGGTTTAGGGATTACCGGCGTGATGTCATGTATGTATGAGAACAGGAGAAAGTACTCAGAACAAAAAAAAATGTAATTCAAGTATCTGCTTTATTTATGTTTTCTTACTTCGCAATTAAATACAACCTTAATTTTAATTCGTTACAAATCTTTCAGGGGGTGAATGTACCCATGAATATGAACAATTTTTATTAAGGGACATAGTACGAAATGTGAAAAAAAAAACAGCTGATCCATACATTTTGATCGTAATGTAGCATTATTGTATGGATCAGCTGTTTTTTTTTTTCACATTTCGTACTATGTCCCTTAATAAAAGTTGTTCATATTCATGAGTACATTCACCCCCTGAAAGATTTGCAACGAATTAAAATTAAGGTTGTATACACATCTGCAAAGTTTGAAATGCCAATCTAATTTTATTATAATATATACAAATCAATCAAGCGATCCTTAAAAATATAATTACTAGCTATTTTTACATAAAAATATAGATTATAACAGACAAGGATAACGAAGCGAAAGAATTTTCGGAATCGGATCAGTAGTTCTGAAGATTAGCGAGTTCAAACAAATATACAAACTCTTTAGCTTTATATTACATTAGTACCGGGTAAATGCGGGTTACTTTAACCTTGTAGGCGAACTTTGGCCCAAAACAGAAATAAACTTTTGAGAAGAACTTCCTGATTTTTTTTGAATAAGAATAATCCATCGTAGGTATTCAATGAATTATTTTCTTATTCTAATTTTACTACTATATATCAGTAATTATTCAGAAGATGACACGTTCAAACGTTTTTCCGTTTTGGGCCAAAGTTTTCCTACAGGGGTAAAGTAACCCGCAATTACGGTACATGTATTTAATCTATAGAATAAGAATGACAATAAAAAAATCTATTGTTACAAACACTTCCTTAAAATACTTTACATTAACAATGAGTAAAAAGTGACTATAATATAACTAAGTACCTAAGTGACTAAATAATTGATATGTGAGAATATAAGTATTAACATATGGAAATTTTAGGTATCGGTAAAACGGCGACGAAACGACACGAAACGAGACAAAACTTTAATAAAAATATGGATACGTTACGTTACGAACGTTAAACTAATAAAGTTTGTCGCCAGCAAAGTCAAGGTCAAATCAAATCATTTATTAGGACATTACAAGGCACTTTTGAAGGTCATATAAAAAAAAACAATTGATTCTAGTTGCCCCTTCCAAAAGGTAGTTTTGTATGGAAAAGACAACAAGGACACTAAATTGTAAATTATCAATTCAGGAATTATACGTGCCTACGTTTTTGATTAGAGCAAAGATGCGTAGTGGCAACAAAAGTAGAGTCCCCGTCACGAGAAGCCATGAATTTTGTAAACACACATTCAGGGAATCGCAACACTTAAATCAAATACTGCGTCAGTGTAAACTTACTTCAAAATGACGGCCCAAATGTTTACGTTCTATGTGTCAGACAATTTATTTATTATTAATGTTAATACGACTTCCAAAAGCCAATTACATTAACAACAATAAAAAAAAGACAATTATACAAAGATATCATAAAAAAATCAAATAATAGCACCAAACAAAACATAAACGAAGAAATAGAATAAAATAAACGACATAATTAAATTTGCTTTCACAAAACCCTAGGCAAGCGCGCATTAAAATTTTAAATTTATCTGCGAATATTTATCGCAGTTCTTTATCGCGTTTTTTATGTACTGCGGTTCTTTCCAGTACCACAGAACTATTTTTTTTTTCGGATTGGCATCTCGCAGGTCAACCTATGAGGTTGTCGGCTGCTTAACCGGGCTATCCTGTGGTGCCTTAAAGAAAATTAAGGCCTCCAGCCAGGGCTTAAAAACTTACAAACTAAGCGACTACACGCTAAGGGCACCCCCTGTGGGGTACGAGCCTCGGCTTAGGGCGTCGCTGGGGGAGGGCAGCAAAGGGACAGGCTGGATCGGATTATTATTATTTAGGGATACCACAGAACAATAAACGACAGCGCTTTATACCGCTATACGGCTATAGTATAACCCGACCAAGTGAAATTGCTCGTTAGTTTCGTATTAGGTACACGTATGTTACTGTAGCGACATCTATCGCACACCATGTGAACTACGACGTCTACAACTGACAATGTCTACAACGCGCTGTAGCGCCATCTATCGCACAGCATGTGAACTACAACTCAATGTCTGAATCGCGCTATCAGAGTTTGCCGCGACATTACCATATAAACAAAATGAAAAAAAAAAGGTTTAGATTTGCTAAATAAAGAGGTGGCAACCTAAGGCACCTCGCGCACTAGACGTCCACGACCACGACCAGTGGCCGCAACGACCAGAGCCCTATTTAACAAAATGTTACAATCTAACAATTTTGTAAATAAGTGACATATTTGTAAAGTTGTATGACAAGTGCTGTTTAATAAACCTTATTAAATATGTAATTTGTCACTTGTAAAGAGAAAATTTTTATTAAACAGGAATATGTAAAATTGTAGTTACAATTTAACAATTTTGTAAGTTTTCCACCATTGTAAAGTAAGTCGTATTCTTTACGACAGAAACTTGTCGAGTTGTAACTTGTAAAATACAATTACAATTTACAATTTGTAACGTTTGTTAAATAGGGCCCAGATTAATTAGCGAGGTGCTTAAAAAATACCATTAGGCCCCTAGCACACGGCGTATTTTAAACGCGCAGACGAATCGCGTTTCAAGAACGTGCGTTTTCGGCGCCGTAAATACTGATTGTTGCGTTTGTTTTGATGATGGTTTGCGTTTGTATTGATGATGGCTGTAACTGCGCTCATACGCGCAGTATAGACGGATTTCACGATCGCCCCGTGTATTACAAGGTAGGTTACAAGGTTGCGTTCAAATCTCGTTTGAAGCACGTATACGCGCGTCACCTGCGCGTCGTCTGCGCGTTTAAAATACGCCGTGTGCTAGGGGCCTTATATCATTCAATACTCGCACAAAAGGCCTGCAAGTACTATTCAGGTTTAGTGAATTCCTGCCTAATAGCTCTAAGTGTGAATGTAACTATCTCCTTTCGGGCAATGTTTTAAAAGGTCCATTTCATGGCTTTGATCCCTAACGCTGGAGGCCCCTGTTGTTCTCGTAGTTCCACTTCTGGTACCCTGGGATACTTCCAGTTTTTGGGTAAACTTATTCTTGATGTTAAACCTAAAAATAAGACAAAGTTAACATAACATCACGCCTGTAATCCCCAAAGGGTTAGGCAGAGGTGTACCCATTAGTACACCCACATTTCGCCAGTTATGTTTAAGTCCCATGTAATAGGGGCGAGCCTATTGCCATCAACCGGGCACAAATCCGAGGCTGCTACTGAGAAATCCTTGGTGGAAAAACCCAATAACATTCTGGCCGACCTGGAAATCGAATCCAAGACCTCATGCTTAGCAGTCGCGCTTTGCAACCACTAGACCGACGAGGCACTTAGAATGCAGGGTAGTGCAGTACGAGGGACTTAAAGTTAGTATCATGAATTCATGATAGCTATTCTTCCATGAATAATGATTCCTGATTCCTATTTTATGTCCAACTCACCTCTTACAAAGCTTGATCAATATTGGTTTATTGAACACAAATAAAAAGAATATGGCGACCCCGATGAGTAGGTTGTACATAGTTGTCAAGATGAACAGCCATAACGTCGTGTCTGGAGGAATAAGCTCCAAACTCCAACTCACTCCCATAACCACAGATAGCTTAATGTATGTGGCGAATCTGAAATAAGATAGGAGAAAAATGTAGAGACAAACTACTATATCATGGCGCGCCCTTCCATATTACTTTTTCAATGTGTGTAGTCACATCCGTATGAAAGAGTTTGTATGTTATGTAGTTGTGGGTAATCGTCTTCAGTAGCAGACCGTCAGATTTATTTGTCAATTAATCATAAATAGCCGACCGCGCAAGACAACGCACCTGTCATTTTCATAGAGTAGGTAGGTATGTCAGTGCAGCGCCATACTAGTAATAATGAGTGATTAATGACGGCGCTAGTCTATCCACAAATCGCTGATCTGTTTTTGTTTCGAGAGCCGTCTCAGTACGCACACATGCGTTGAGAATCTTTTTGACAACATTAATTACAAACACTTTCAAACGTTTTGAATTGTGGAAGGGCGCACCGTGTTATTGTAGTTACTGTTTATCTCTAGTTGACTGATATACTTTTATTAGCTGTCAAAACGTGATGCCCCATAGATTTTGTATGGCAATATGGAACTGTGACGTCACTTGTTTGCCAACTCAATTGACTTACCATTTATTGATTTCAAAGCCACGAAAAAACGAATTTTACAGTACAGTGAAATTAAAATTATTCGAGTTTCTGCTGAAATAAAGTGTTTATTGAAGTGAAAACTTCTTTAGCGGCGTTGAGCACTTTTTCTGTAATGGGTATAAAATCTTAAACTCGCGTCAGGACACGTGCGCGTCAGGACACGTGACCTGATCGAAAAAGCGTAGGACAGCGCAGGGCGCTTGCGCGAATGATAATTAAAAATAAATGGTAAATGTGGTAAACACAAATATTTTAAACTAGAAAGTAAGACAACAGAAGATACTAATAACAATATAGTTTTTATTAACAACAAGGTATCTTCTAGCAATCACTTATTAAATTGTAAAAAGGGGGTTAAGCATCATTCCTTAAAACTTTTTCATCAGAATATTCAAGGCTTTTCTTCCAAGCAACTAGAAATTGAACTTTTTTTAGAAAAGACAATGTTCGACATTATTTGTTTAACTGAACATTGGTTAAAAGATTATGAAATGTTAATTAACTTTGAGAACTATAGTGTGGGCAGTTGTTTTAACCGCAAATCTATGCTGCGTGGTGGTTCACTAATCTTAGTTAAAAATAGTATAAAATCTAAGCCCCGTAAAGACATAGTTGAACTATCAATTGAACATATTATTGAATTGTCCAGTGTTGAGCTTGATAAGCATGTTATAGTGTGCGTTTACAGACCCCCCAATTATCAGAATTATTCTATATTTGAGACTATAATGGAAGATGTTTTAACTAAACTAGCAACCGTTAATAAATCAGTAATAGTTTGTGGTGATTTTAATATTAATATTTTAGAAAATAATTCAAATAGCAGTAGATTATTAAGTCTCTTTAAATCGTTCAATCTGTCAAATGTGTTTCTAGAACCAACACGAATAACTTTGACTACTGCTACATGTATTGATAATGTTTTTTGTTGCTGTGACTACTTAGATAAAGGTATAGTAAATTATCTTCCTTCGGATCACAGCGGACTAACCGTCACTTTTGAGTGCATCACACCATTACAAAAAGTGCAGATACAATCGAGACCAATAACATCTGGTAATTTAAATAAATTTAATAGCAATTTAATTAGTAAGTTATGTGTCCAGGATCTTAATATGAATAATGGTAATATTTTGTATGAAGAATTCTTTTCAATGGTGCATACAGAATTTAATACTATTTTTAAGAAAAAATCTAAAACTATTTGTCCTAAGTTTTTATTTAGTGACTGGGCGACTAAAGGTATTAGAAGAAGTAGGGAAAGACTTTTTGAGCTGTATGGCCTTAAGCCTTACATAAATACTGAAACTTTTAATAAGCATGTTGCTACTTACTCAAAAATTTTTAAAAATGCGTGTAAAGCTGCTAAAGCCTTGTACATTAGCAACAAAGTTAAATCAGCAGAAAAAAAAATAAAAACTGTTTGGAAAATCATCAATAACGAAACAAATAGAAACAAAAAACATAATTCTGATTACACTCTGGAGACTTCTCAAGGTATCATAAGCAGTAATATCGATGTTGCTCAGGAATTTGCAGAATTCTTTACAAATATTCCAATTAAAACTACTCAAATCTTAGATTCCTCACCCTCACTTGCTATTGACTTACTAAGGGTGAATGTTTCAACCAGCCCTAAGGAATTTAAATTTAAACATATTAACCCTGTGGTCGTTATGAAGGCTTTTAAACAACTTAAGATCAAGGCTACCGAAGATCTGTGGGGCATGTCTACTAATGTTTGTAAATCTATTATTGAGACAATAGCACCATATTTAGCTTTAATATTTAATTTGTGCGTAGACCAAGGGATATTCCCGGATTTAATGAAGTACAGCAAAGTTATTCCGCTCTTCAAATCCGGAGATAGCAAGGATACCAATAATTATAGACCTGTTTCGGTTTTGCCGGTTTTCAGCAAAGTGTTTGAAAAAGTCATGCTCAATCAAATGCTCAATCATTTTAACTGTAACAACATCCTGCACGATCAACAGTATGGTTTCACCAGAGGACGTTGCACTACTGACGCCGGTGTTACTTTAATTAAGCATATATTTAATGCATGGGAGGACTCACAGGATGCTGTTGGCATCTTTTGCGACCTCTCTAAAGCGTTTGATTGCGTGAATCACGAAACACTGCTCCTAAAACTAGAGCATTACGGTCTCGGTGATCTAGC
Organism: Hoplodrina blanda; assembly: GCA_949316365.1. Taxonomy (NCBI): domain Eukaryota; kingdom Metazoa; phylum Arthropoda; class Insecta; order Lepidoptera; family Noctuidae; genus Hoplodrina; species Hoplodrina blanda. The sequence goes on from OX438592.1 coordinate 12,084,695, forward strand.
ACTTAGCTTAGTAAAATCGTATTTGAATGATAGACTGCAGCAAGTTCAAATAAACGGTGTTAATTCATCAGGCTTAAAAGTAAAGATGGGGGTTCCGCAGGGTTCAATACTAGGTCCGTTCCTCTTTTTAGTATATATAAATGATTTACCTCATTTACTAGAAAACCAACCACAAATGGTGTTATTTGCTGATGATACTTCACTCATTTTTAGAGTAAATAGACAAGCACAGCACCTTGACGACGTAAATAACGCCATGCTAAAGGTTCACAATTGGTTTACTGTTAATAATTTAGTGTTAAATGAGAAAAAAACTAAATGCATAAGATTCGCTTTACCCAATGTTAGAAGTAGTAATTGTAATGTTATATTGAATAGGGACATGCTAGAATTTGTCGAGAAGACAGTTTTCCTAGGGATTACGCTCGATTCAAAGCTGCAGTGGGGTCCCCACTTAACATCTCTGGCAGGGCGGTTAAGTTCAGCCGCTTACGCTGTCAGAAAAATTCGACAATTAACAGACGTGGATACCGCGAGACTAGTCTATTTTAGTTATTTTCATAGCATCATGTCTTACGGTATTTTGCTTTGGGGACGGGCTGCAGATATAAATTCTATCTTTATCCTGCAAAAGAGGGCTGTCAGAGCCATCTATAATCTTGGCAGACGCGAATCTCTAAGGGAATTGTTTAAAAAAATAAACATCATGACGGTATCTTGTCAATATACAACGTGTAACGTTAAATGCGCAAAACCTGAAAATAGTTTGATCAGAATAACGAGCAGAATCAATTGAACCACTTTAATATAGGTCACATTTTTCCAAAAATCTTCATTAAAAACGTTGCCGTGTCTATTTATTAGTAGGTCAAGCCATCCGACGCGCAGCGGCCCGGTGACGACTTTTCCCTCGATAGAGCGTCGTCGCAGACGCAAGAAACGATCAGAATTGCCAGTAAAACTAAATTAGCACATAAAACCTATTACTTTTGTTTTAATGATTTTTTTTTCTCTGAAATAGGTCAATTTAATTAAAATTCAGTTGGGGTGTCTGAGGTTTTGCGCATTTAACGTTACACGTTGTATATATGAGAACATTATGCATGTTCGAAAAAATCTTCATCTTTTTAAGAAAATTAGTGATAGACATAATTTTAATACTAGAAATAGGAACAAATTAGATCAACCAAGTTTCAGATTGGCAAAAGTAAAAACTTCTTTTATGGGGTACTGTGTAAAATGCTATAATAAAATACCAGTTGATATTCTCCAAATAAATGAGAGAAAATTTAAAACATGCGTAAAACGCACACTATGTAGTCAAGCATATTATAAGTTAGATGATTATATCACGGACAAAAATGCTTGGCTAAATGCTAGTCCTGCTCCACAGCCACTCGGGCTCACTAATTAGTATTAATTTCAAGGGAATGATGTTTCTTACCCCCTTTTTATTGACCTGAATAACTAGTTTCGTTATCAGTACCTACTAGTACTTTTTTCTTTTTTACATACCACAGTTCATATTACGAATCACTGAAGTGTTAGTATTGTATAATTTAATATTATTTATTTCAATTTTGTAAATGTGAGTACCATGGAGCTTTTTATTTATTTATTGAGTTACTGTGTTTTGACTTAATGAGCATGGCGGTTGAGAGCTTGTCATGCTCACTCAAATATCTCGCTGATGGTGGCGCGTGTGTTGGATCATTTGGCTCCCTCCATAATGGTTGAGCTAGGTGGTGCTGATCCATGCGTCATGCTCGTGAACGGGTGCTGTCAGTTGGGATTGGTCATCTCTTAACTGCTATGGCTTACATCTTTATTTTTATTATTTTTAACTACTGTTTTATATTCATCTTCATTGTGATCACATGTAGAATCAACAAGAATAACAATGTAACCAAGATTTTGTAAAAACCTAATTTAAAAGAGTGCCGTGGAGTTTCTTGCTCGTTCTTCTCCATAGAGGCCTACCTCCGTTTTGGAACGAGCAACTAGCTTCATTTTTCTGACTAACTGACCGACTCTTTGACAATTCAAAAGTGCCTGTAAATGGTCTAATTGAAATAAATGTTTTGACTTTTGACTTTGAATTGTAATAGTTTTAAAGTTAAATTTTTAATGTAATATAAATCGTCATGTTTGTGTACGATAGCGCAATAAATGAATATTGTATTCTACCACATAAATGATAGTACTTTTATACTGATAAAGCAATTGGTGCAAAATTATTCCCTAACCATTCCAAAATATCAAACATGCTCAACGTTAATAATCAAGTTTTTACTTCTGCCGGCACTCCCGGAGTGCAACCCGTTTTTTTTTCAAAAGTTGTGTCTTGAAAATGGTTGATGATATCAACTACCCAAATGAGGAACATTTGTTTATTCTTCAGTAATATGTACAATAATCTATACTTTTGTTATAGAGATTTTTTGTTTGTTTGTTTAAAAGCGTTAATCTCTGAAAGTACAAGTTAAATATTGGCATAAGTAAATGACTGTGATACTGCCTGATGATGAACCTTTGCTCTATTCTTTAAGCAGTCTGGCGATTATGCTATTGCATACAGTTACCGGCACGTAAGTTGGCAAGAGTTTTTGTAGTGGGGGAAGTTTGCGCACGCACAATTTTATACATTTTTATATGCGCGAACTTCCCCCACTGCGAAAATCTCTTGCCAAGTTACGTGCTGGTAAGTGTACCTGTTTGTGTCTTGCTTGCTACTTCTGGAATCTTGACACCTCCGAACAGCGCGCTTGATCATCCATATATTGTAGACAGTCAATAAGAATAATATGATATTGACGAAAATTATTACTCCTATTGGTATAATGAAGTAATATTTAACACTTGCTTCTGAAAAGGAAAAAAAAAAAAATTATGTCATGTATTTGTATGTCATGTATAAAAAATCCCATTGTAGGTCAATGGCCTCTTCAGAGAAGGCACGCGCTTTGATCACCACGCTTGCTCATTTTATAAACTTAGAAAAATACGATTATAAAATTTTAACATATTACTTTTACAAATGGTCATCATCATCATCTGCCTAGCCTTTTCGCCTAGATCGGCTTCCGGTCTAACCGGATGCAGCTGAATACCAGTATTTTACATGGAGCGACTGCCGACTGCCTATCTGACCTTCACAACCCAGCAGCTAGGTAATACGATGCCCCTTGGTAAGACTGGTTGTCAGACTTTCGGCTTCTGACAAATCGTAAGATCTCAATTTTTTTATAATATGTCAATTATAAATTGAGTATAAATACAAACCAAAAACGAAGCAGTCGTCGAAGGGTGGTTTTATAATATTTAAATGAGAAAGGTCTATGTTATCCATTATGGTGACTACTGCTGTCATCAGGAAGGGAGCCCCCCAGGCATACAGACAGTACCACATGAACTTCACCCGCTCACCACGTCGGTTAATTTCACACCTTTTACGATGACCTCTGCAAGACAGAAAAAGTAAACTGTTAGTACAAACACTTTCCCCGCGACTTCGATCGCGTGATTTTTCAAACGGATCCCTAATTTTTTTGATAATAAAATACAGCCTATAGCACTCAGTGATAACGTAGCTTAATAATTTGCTGAAGAATTTTCAAAATCGGTTCTGTAGACCCAAAGATTACCTCCTACAACTTCACAACCTCACACAGTTTACCTATTTTTAATATATACTCGTAGTATACTTAGTGTATGTAGTATAGGTAGGTAGACAGATTTTCAAACGAATTTTTAATAATAATAATTTAGTATAGTATAGAGTGCATTGGGGAAATTACGACAATGGATATATTCCCATTTAAATATTAATTGCTGGAATATACAGACATAATCGTAATTTCCCTATTGCAGCTTATTTACCTCAATGACCACCAGACATCAAAAGACATGACATTCAACCAAAAGAAACTTGATACCGCAGCGAAATACAGCATTGGAGCTTAAAAAAAAAAATATATCTTTTAGTTGTAGGTACTTAGGTACAGTTGCTATGTAAAATTTTGACTAATTTTGCTTTGTATATCTATCGTGAAATATAAAAGCTTATAATACGTTTAGGTACAATTGCGGTGAACCACTTTTTACCCTTATACCATAAGTTATAAGGTTAAAAATTAGTCAACCATTATTTTAAAAATGGTATACTGCAGTGCTATTCATGTGATGTGAGTTTAAGATGAGCTGTCATCCTTGATTGACCGATCATTTCAAACTCACTTTACCGAAATCTATCGAGGAAGATTTTCACAGAATAGTACTGTTGATGATTAATTTTCTATTCTATATTAAAAATTTGACTGCCTCGTTGATCTAGTGATCGCAAAGCTCGACTGCTGAGCATGAGGTCTAGGGTTCGATTCCCAGGTCGGGCAAAGTGTTATCGGGTTTCCACTAGGAATGTTCCGGTAGCAGCCTTGGAGTCTGGATTTGTGCCCGGTTGATGGCATCAGGCTTGCCCCTTGTTACATGGGACTAAAACATAATTGGCGAAATGTGGATGTACTAAAAGGTACACCTCTGCCTAACCCTTCGAGGATTACAGGCGTAATGTTATATAAAATAAAAATATTAGTATTTTCTTACATATAATTTTGCAGTGCTTCGTTGTCAATTTATCATTGGTTAGATGTATAACTATTTTGAATATGAATGTGACGAGGATGGACGCGGTGTAGGCCATGAGTACAAGGCCTATCAGGTTCTGCAGCTTGGGTAGAAGACAGTACACCAGAAACACCAACAGCAAGAAGAACGATGACACTAGCAATCCTGGAAATTATCAACATGAAATATAGAAAGACTAGCTTTTGCTCGCGACTTCGTCGTCAAAGTTGATTTCTTCATACAAATTTTGGACCCCATTTAATCCCTTCAAGGGGCGAATTCTGGAAAATCTTTTCTTAGGCTCTAGACAGACGGACTGCATTTCAACTGCACTCTGACTGCAAAATTGCAGTTACCATGACTGCAATAAAACTGCCAACCGACCGTGCAGTCGGTGTGCAGTTGGCGTGCAATTCCAACGACAGTCGGTGCAGTCGGCATGCAGATGGTTGACAGTTCTAATTGTAGTCGTACTTACTAACTGCGTTCAAACTGCAATTTGGCAGTCGGAGTGCAGTTGAAATGCAGTCCGTCTGTCTAGAGCCTTAGCGGACGGCCTGCAGCGCACAAGGGGGCGTTATCGCCCACTTTGGGAAAGGCTGATTTAGTCAATGAGTTTTGAGTGATGTACAGTCGACAAAAGAGACAGGTATCCAGGGGCGTCAGATACAGTTACAGTCAGAAACCGATGAATGTCTTAGATTGAAACTTAATTATGAACTATTTATTATCTACTTTTTAAATTAAATAACATTTGAAAACATCCATGGGCTCTAAGAAAACTGCAACTATATTTGACGACCCTGCATACCTATCTCTTTTGTTGACAGAATAGACACACAGAACAGAACAGGGGGCCTACCACAAGCTCTTAAAACAATATTACTTTAATATTACTTTGCGTTCCGCTCTGTTGGATTTTCAACACTCGGATCAGCGCCAAGAGTTGAAGATGCAACAACAGAAATTACAAAGTAATATTAAAATAATACTGTTTTAAGAGGTTGTGGTAGGCCCCTTGAACAGAATAGATTAACAGGGCGAAGTTTCACTCACCTACCAATACAAATGTCGCTTTCTTGTCTTCATCAGAACGATCAGCATTGTATTCTCTGACGAGAATTTTTACTACAGGTGTTCTCTTTATTACTGTTAATTTGAAATCTATGCAATATTCCAGTCTATTAATATCAGACCATGATTTTGATCGACTCGTCTCTTGCATCCTTATCGATCCATCCTGTAAACATAGGTTATTACGAAAATTTTAATTCGATAGCCAGTCGAAAGTTCTTCACTAACTCAGCAATATTAATTTAATTAACATATAACATCACGCCTGTAATCCCCGAAGGGATAAGCAGAGGTGTGCCCATTAGTACACCCACATTTCGCCAGTTATGTTTAAGTCCCATGTAATAGGGGGCGAGCCTATTCCCATCAACCTGGCACAAATCCAGACTCCGAGGCTACTACTGAGTAATTCCTGAAGGAAAAACCCAATAACACTGCCCGACCTAGGAATCGAACCCAAGACCTCATGCTCAGCAGTCGCGCTTTGCGACCACTAGATCAACGAGACAGTTAAGGATTAATTTAATTAAATAATATGAATAATTGTTAATTGTTAAAAGTTGATTTCTTTACACAAACTTTGGGCCCCCGTTTCATCCCCTTAGGAGTTGAATTTTAGAAAATTTTAGAAAAAGTGGGTGTATGATCTTTCGCTTTTATATATTTAAATACCTAGATTATGAAAATATGGAAAATAATAAACGTGTAGCTACATAAACTCAGGAAGCAATAAAAGCAAAATTAAAAAAAAAAAAACAGTAACCTACCTCCAAAATAAAGAAATCGTTTGTTATATCATGCTCAGAGGTGCATTGTCTCACATCTCTATGATTTTGAACAAAAACAAAATTCTTTTTCGATTTCGTTTTTTTATTACCGACCCAATTATATAAAACAATATTGGTATAATTTACATTCGAAGCCAGTTTTTTAACCTTTTTAAATATACCAAACATTTTTATAGTATTCATGCAAGTCCCGTTCGGAGTAAACATTTCACCGTCACCGCAACATTTTTCAAGGCACACCCCATTAACACTCGAACAATACTTCGACACATCGATTTGAATACCGCTCATATTTCTATAATCATTTTTACATGTAGTTTCGAAATCCACGTCACATTTTGCAACACAAATTATTATAAGAAACGAAAAAACTTTATAGAGAAACATTTTTTTTTTATTAATTTAAATGTGAATTACATTGCAAAACGATTTACCTTTGTTCTTGACACTACTCCTTGTTTATGAATAATGTCGATGTGGATATTTTCCTGTCGTTTAAAATTCATGTTCTATATTAATTCTAGTCGCATGAGGGTATTTTCACACGAACCGTAACGCAGCGACAAAACGTGAGCGAATATTCACACAGTGCAGTGTCGCTGAAGGTTCTTGTAGTTGCGTTGTGGGGTTGATTAACTATGTATAAATTTTGATACAAATTGACGATGATTTTTGGTAAGGGGCCAGACGTTATTGACGTTCTTATTGTCGATTTTTTTTTAAAATTAATTTCTGCGATAATTATTTAATTAGTACAATACCTACCTATATTTACTGTTAGAAGATCATTAGGTATAAATCCTCAAATAAGATTTTTAGGGTAAGGATGTAAGCTAGCTTAAAATGTTTTTGCAAAGGATGTAAAGCTTAAGATGCATAAAAAAGTGAGGAAAGAGAGCCTGACGGACAAAAATTAAAAAAAATCGCAGAATTATTTTGTTGCAAGACCTGCACGTGTTAGGTAACGTCGCAATTTTTGTGTTAGATATATTGTTTTTTTAATAAATAATTAATTTTTATTATAAGGTAGACCAAGTCCACCTGCCTTCCGACGCTACGCACTCAACACCCGCCGACGACGACGTAGTTTTGCTGTGGCGTGGTTGTAGCACGTGTGAAGAGGCCGATTATGTTACGTGACATTCTTATAGCCACTTGACTGGCGTGACACATCGCACTTACGCGGAAAACTTGCCCCTTAAGAGCAATAGCCATAGCCATGGCCGCTAGTGCGCTATTGCTTTTACCGATGAGTAAGCAATCGATAGAAAAACCACAAGACCATAAAATAGGGTAAATATACCTACATAATATACATAAACAAATATGTCCTATACATATTTGTTTATAGCACTTTTATCTATCGAAACAATGTCAGTCCATAGCAGGCAGTAAACCACAAAAATAGAATTGAACCTAATAGTTAAATACGTAGTTATTACAGTAAACCACATGCAATGAACGGGCTAATAATACTTTCAAAACCCTCATAGGGACCTACTTGAAATAGTTAAATGGGTCAAAGTCAAAACATTTATTTCAATTAGACCATTTACAGGCATTTTTGAATTGTCAGGGAGTCGGTCAGTTAGTCCGAAAGCTGAAGCTAGTTGCTCGTTCCAAAACGGAGGTTGGCCTCTATGGAGAAGAACAAGAAAGAAACTCCAAGGCACTCTTTTCAATTAGGTTTTTACAAAATACTGGTTACATTATTCTTGTTGCTCCTACATGTGAAAACAATGAAGATTAGTATGAAACAATATTATAATGTAATAAGAATCAAGATTAAAGCCGGCAGTTAAGAGAAAGCCAATCCCATCTGACAGCGGGTAGTAAAACCTTTTGAAAAATCACTTATGATTTCAGTAAAAAACGTTCACCAGTTGATTATACAAGCACGCCGGTTACGAGCACCTGACCTTTCTGAAGAACCTCACCAATAAGGTCAGTGTAGGTCTTCCTAGGGCGACCCCTCCCTGCGTTACCAATCACCTCTGCCATATAAATACCTTTTGTTAATCGTCTTTCACTCATCCTCTCTACATGACCGAACCGAACAAAGATAGAAAAGAGTATGCTTAGATAGCATACTCTTTTCTATCTTTGTCACTACATCCTCTTTTAACCCGCAACGGTCCCGTATAACCTCATTCCTCACTCTATCGTTCAAAGTTACACCACACAAACTCCGCAAGGAACGCATTTCCACAGCATTAATCCTACTCTCATGCCTCGTTTTCCATACCCAACATTCACTTCCATACATAAGCGTAGGCACCAGCACGCCGTTATGAACAGCCAGTCGAGCCTTTTTGGGCATGGACTGGCTGGTCACAACCGCATGTATAGCATAGCACCATTCCCTTAATTTCCCGCAGTTACTCTCCTTGCTCCTACTTGCTTCTGCCCGCGGCTTCGATTGTCAAAGTTGACAATCGTGCCACAGCGCAATTTGTACAGAGGTTTGAGCTGTGTCAAAACAAATCAAATCAAATCATTTATTTGCCAATAATGTAGGTGTACAGATATGATGGTAATAACATTTTACTAGCAGTCCCGATACATTTTGCCTTACGACATGCAAAATTATTTTTATAGAAATGATACACACAAAACAATCCTTTTCAACTAAGGCACAGTGTTAATAGATTAATTAAATTACAAATGTCAACAATATAATAAATTAAACAAGGAAATAACAAACAAACCACGAATTTCAACAAATTAAGTCAATTAATTCCAATACATATTATGTCAACTAATTATTTATCTTTAGAATGACTCTATCAATTCAATTACATAATTATGTCAATTAAATTCTATTACTGAAATCATCGATCACTAATGATCGATGACTGAAATGAATAGTATAAAATTAAACAAAAAACGATAAAGCATAAGAGAGAAATATTATCAGTAAATTAAATCCCACCAAAAACATAGTAAAAAACTAGCCAAGTCTCGATGGAGCTGCTTGTTTATCTCTAAAAAGTAATGAAATCTAAACAAAGTCGTGCCAAGTCTGAGGTTCCTTACTGCGATTTCTTTATTATTATATGTATAGTTAATGTTGTGTGACTTGGCCGTTGAAGGGTACTTAGAGCAACGGTGTGACCGCTGCACGCTGGCCGCGTGCGGCCAGGTGCGCGCGCTCTGTGGCGATGTCATACTAAGGTATGTATCTCGATGGCCGCCGCGGCCTGGCCGCTGCGGCCATGGCCGCTGCGGCCATGGCCGCTAGTGCGCTATTGCTCTTATAGTTTTAAGTGTTGTTTATATCTTTTCTGTATTCCATTTTATTTAAGCATTCAATTACAACTGTGCTATCGTCCGCAAATAATGCCATTGGGTGATGAATTTGCCGCGGTAAGTCGTTAATTATAGCGGGATTAGTAATGGCCCGATTACACTACCCTGTGGGACCCCAAATTTAGGTATTCTGCTGGAAGATAAATATTTAGATAAATAGAAGATAAATATTTGTGTTCACGCTTAGTTTTAGTACAAATTCTTGAAATTTCTGTATACTGTTTTCGATCAGTGAGGTAACACTTAATAAGGTTTAGAACGTTGCCTCTTATGCCTTGTGTGTTGATAGATCAGTCAATTAGAAAGGTTTCCCTTTTATATACGAGTACTAGTTTTTGCCCGTGACTTCGTTCGCGTAGAAGTCAAAAATGGTTGTAATATAGGATTTTAATTTTGTTTTCTTTTTATGTTATTAATTTTTGTTATTGGGCCAAGGAATCGTGGTCCCATACAAACTACGTCCCCCTTTTTCACCCCAAAAGGGGTAGAATTTCGGAAAACCCTTTCTTACCGAATGCCTACGTCATACATAGAACACACCCTCCAAGTTCCAGGTCTCTACGATCAGCGGTTTAGTCTATGCGTTGATCCATCAGTCAGTCATTCAGGACAAAGAATTTTATATGTATAAATTATCACGCCTTTTGTCGTAATCTATTTACGACAAAAGGCGTGATAAGCATATAAGCTTGTCATAACCATTACAATCATTACATCGACTTGATTGTTTGTCTGTCATTGTTCGCGACGTAATTAGTAGTTAAAAAAGGATTGTAAGAGGTGAGGGAGGTGCGGGGGGCGAGCGGGGGCCGTGTCTTCAACGCGGCCGCCCGGTTGGTGCCGATCGAGCTTTAGCGTCCGCCGCACGTCTCTTGCGCTTCGTGTTTTATACATGTACCCACCCTTGAAAGCGATAATATACTGTCGATTGTAATTCGGAGTTTCACTTCACGACCCAGCACACAGTAATAGTAGCACATAGGCTACAAAGCTGTCGGCACCAACCGGGCGGCCGCGTTGAAGACACGGCCCCCGCTCGCCCCCCGCACCTCCCTCACCTCTTACAATCCTTTTTTAACTACTAATTACGTCGCGAACAGTCATTTTAAATTGCATACATATAGCTAACAAAAATCCTGTATAATCGATTTGCATGGTACTTAAGTACATGGATAATTTCCTCTGTATATTAATGTTTTGAGGAAAATTGTGGGTATAATGTGGTGTGGTTTGTGGTCATGGTAATAACGTGGATCATGAAGTCATTAGTGCTGTACACAGTATTCCTGTTGGCAGGGAATGGTATGCTTTGTATACTCCAGGGGATTCCCAATATTTTTTAAACCGGATGACCGGATTTTTTTTGACCGCTTTTTTTTAACCGTTTAAGCCCCGGCTGGCTTACCGGTAAGTTAGAACAATAGAATATCAATTGTGTCTCTTTACGTGGGACTTGAGTAATTAAAAGAGCATGATTGTAGTGACAATGACACAAAAGGGTATGCTTAGATGGTTCGGTCATGTTGAGATGATGAGCGAAAGACGATTAACAAAAGGTATTTATATGGCAGAGGTGAGTGGTAAGGCAGGGAGGGGTCGCCCTAGGAAGACCTATACTGACCTTATTGGTGAGATTCTTCAGGAAGGTCAGCGTGCGCAGTATTATTTTATGTTCTCTGTGAAATAGTATAATAACCTTCTTTGTTTGGCTGCCATTTTTAAGTTGCTCAAGTTCCTTAACGGCGCAAGTTATAACAAAACAACGCAACCTCTTTATCAATTTTTTATTTATATTGCTATAAATTCTATTATATTGGATCGACGAAATGATTAATTTGTCGGACTGCTCCATAACACTGTATAGTATGTCATAATTATAGAAAAACAAGGAAAATATATTCTTATTATAAATAGGGAAAAAAGGGATTCTAATATATTTATTATGTAGCTAGTTCAAATTCAAATTCAAATTCAAATTAATTTATTGTAGAACATAGGTAAAGTAAGATGATACAATATAGTTAAGTATAGGTCTGCTATGTCTCGCCATTGAGGCATACAAAATTCATAATACGTTACAGTTAAAAACAAGTAAACACTAAGTAATTTAAAGTACAGCAATAATAATTATTAACAACAATAAAATTATTTGAGAAATTGTGATTTGTTATTATTATTTACTTAATATTCATTATTATAATAGTAGGAGAGCTACTGGACCGCCCGAGCAACGCCAATAGTTCGCCAATCGATTTAATATTTATTTATTTATTTATAGTTAATTAACACGGCATAATACCAATTACATTAATTAACATAAAAACAAAACAAAAACTATACAATGCAGACAATTCAGTCATAAACAACTATTCTTACATACTAACATGGATCAGTGGACACCCTTGCATACTGTCTTTCACAGAACATCAGACATACGCGCTTAATTTTACTCCATTCGTCCGCAAACACATCACATTCCGGGTTGGCCGTCAGGAGAGTATTGAGCATCCTCAAGGTACGACACACTGGCGATTCAGCTCTGGCGACCGTTCTGCAAGGCAGTTGCGCGAACAGATTGTGTCGGCGGCTTTGGCGGTGACAGATGTATTTGTCCGGTACGAATAGTCGACAGAAAAGGTCATGGAGCTCAGGGCAGTCGATGCGACCGTTAAGGGTCTTACAAGCTACCGTGAGCTGGTCAAGACCTCTTCTTACCTCCAACGAGTTAAAACCCAAAGTCCCTAGGATATAGTTGGTGGGGTACATGTAAGGGTAGAAATTGTAGGTTCTTTTAAAAAGATACCGAAGAAAAGTTTTCTGCACTTTCTCGAGCATTAGTGTTTGAGCCGTAGTATAGGGATGCCAGACACAACTACTAGTCTCCAGCTTACTGCGAACTAGGGTGGTGTACAATAGCTTAATAACATGCGAGTTGTGAAAATCACGAGCATTTCGCAAAACAAATCCTAGGCGTCGGAAAGATTCTTTGGCAAGGGTGAAAATGTGATCTCTGAAAGTCAGAGAGTGGTCGAAGGTCACTCCCAGGTCTTTTATGTTGGTGACTCGGGTTATTTTTTTACCACCCAAGCTGTAGACAAAGTGGATTGGTCGTAATCCTCGACCGAATGTCATGACGAAGCATTTATTTGTGTTAAAGTACAGCTTCTTTAGAATGCTCCACTCGTAGATAGCGTCAATGTCCCTTTGCAGGAGTCTGCAATCTTCATTCGTTTTGATGTGAGCAACTAGTTTTAGGTCGTCTGCATATAGCAAGCATTTTGCAAACTTAACCTTATTAACAAGGTCATTGATCATAATAAGGAATAGAAGTGGCCCCAGCACGGATCCCTGACTCACACCAGAGCGAGTATTATAAGGCTTGGACTCGAAATAGCCATGTCTGACGAATTGTTTGCGATTACGTAGGTAGTCTGAGAAAAAGTTAAGAAAGCTAAAGGAGAATATACTTAAATAGAATCAGGTCGGGCAAAGTTTTATTGGGTTTTTTTATAAGGATATTCTCAATAGCAGCCTCGGAGTCTGGATTTGTGCCCGATTGATGGCTAAAATTAAATCCCTTGCCATGCCGTCCCGGTCTGCGTAGGCCATAAATGGTGTCTAATACATAATTGGCCAGTACAGTACAGTTGGAGGTTCCTCCTATATAGGATAAGGAACTTACCATCTCCACAAACGTCTAAATTTGATTGGTTTGTTCACAGCTAACGGCAAGTACTGCAGATTAAAACGGCAATGCGAAGGAATTCAGGCGGGTCGTTCCTGCGACTGTACATTCTTATACGATGACAGGATCATTGGGTATTGCAAATGCACACGGCCTAAAGCGAAAACACTCGCTTTACACAACATACCAAGCAATACCACGGATCTGGAACTACTTTACTCATAACCCATTACAGCAGAACCAGTATCAGTTGAAGCCAAGAACATTTTCATTAAAAAAAGGTAGACTTAAAGACCATTTCGGGAAATATTATTGAATACGTTATTATTATTTTTTCTTGCACCGCATGCTCTGTCACCTGCACACGCGAGGACCTAATGATTGCATCAGCGGATGTTGTTGTTGTAGCTGAATATTCGGACAAAAGAAAAAAAAACTGTGTGGTCGGGGGACCCAAGTCACAGACAAAGCCCCAGTCCCGAAGAAGTATGAATTAAAACAAAAGTACTTAACAAAAAATAAGTTTAAATAAAATGACTAAAACATTGTTACAAAAAGAGACAACCGCCTTCAAAAATACAAAGTAAAAAATATCATAAGGCCGTTTACACATTAGGACGTTAGCAGCGCGACAGTAGTGCAAATGTCTCTGGCACAAAGGGATTCGCGCAAATGTGTTGTCGAAAATAGCTTCTGCCGCGCTGCTGACGTCCTAATATGAAAGCAGCCTTAGTTTTGGAAGTCAGTGGCAATACAAAACAACAAACAGAACCAAAGCCGTCGACTTCCAAAACTAAACTTATATTTCTCACATTGAAGTTTTTGAAGGCGGTTGTTTTTTTTTTGTAAAAAAGACTTTTGCATTTCATTCTTCTTCATAACTTCGGTAAACATGTTATAATAAACATTATACAGTGTCTAAAATCAATAAATACGGAGAGGGGAGTAACTTGAATTTCACTAATAAAATAACCTTTGATGCCCCGGGCGGCTGGCATGCGTCGAACTCGACGGTTGCCATGGAGACTGGAGGGGGCGCTAGTGCCTATGCACTCTCGCGCCCCCGCCCACTGACCACAGATCGATATTTGCACACTCTTGCACGTAGCGCAGGTGAGCTCCGTGTTTTCCTAGTATGTTACTTTGTGTGCAACAAATGTTATACCTGTAGCGCCATCTATCGCGCAACATTCGAACTACCACTGACGTTTCCTACTCTTTGATTCAGTGAATAAAATAATTTAGTGTCTAGTAAAAAACAGAGTGATAAGTGTGAGTTTTTTCACTCACGTTCAATTGCGAGCGCGTTAGTATTTTATATGGGAAAAAGGTAAAGCCCCACAAAATACTAACGCGCTCGTAATCGAACGTGAGTGAAAAAACTCACACATAGCACTCAGTTTACCATTGTTGCTAACGGTACAAATATTTGAGGTTGACAAATAAAATAAAATTACAGTTACTAGTTAGATATTCTTTATTTAATTTGAGAAGAATCTGAGCAGTTGCGGTGCTGGGATAATGTGCCATGACCTTTACTCACCTACTAATACGAAAGTCGCTTTCTTGTCTTCATCAGAACGATCAGCATTGTATTCTCTGACGAGAATTTTTACTACAGGTGTTCTCTTTATTACTGTTAATTTGAAATCTATGCAATATTCCAGTCTATTAATATCAGACCATGATTTTGATCGACTCGTCTCTTGCATCCTTATCGATCCATCCTGTAAAAAAGTAGAAAGTATTTACTCAGCAATATTAATTTAATTAACACATAACATCATGCTTGTAATCCCCGAAGGGTTAGGCAGAGGTGTACTCATTAGTATCTACAACCACATTTCGCCTGTTATGTTTAAGTCCCATGTAATAGGGGGCGAGCCTATTCCCATCAACCTGGCACAAATCCAGACTCCGAGGCTACTACTGAGTAATTCCTGATGGAAAAACCCAATAACATTGCCCGACCTAGGAATCGAACCCAAGACCTCATGCTCAGCAGTCGCGCCTTGCGACCACTAGACCAACGAGACAGTTGAGGATTAATTTAATTAAATAATATGAATAACTAGCTTCTGCCCGTGACTTCGTCCGCGTCAAAATTGATTTCTCCACACAAACTTTGGACCCCCGTTTCATCCCCTTAGCGGGTGAATTTTAGAAAATTCTTTCTTAACGGACGTCCACTAACTATAACCTACCTCCTTGCCGAATGTCTTCTTTATACGTCTAGCGGTTTTAGATATTTCGTGATAAGTGAGTGTATGATCTTTCGCTTTTATATATTTAAATAGATAAATAGTTTATGGAAATATGGATAATAATAAACTTGTAGCTACATAAATCAGGAAGCAACAAAAAAAAAATCAGTGACCTAAAGCAAAAAAAAAAAAACAGTGACCTACCTCCAAAATAAAGAATTCGTTTGTTATATCATGCTCAGAGGTGCATTGTCTCACATCTCTATGATTTTGAACAAAAACAAAATTCTTTTTCGATTTCGTTTTTGTGTTACCGTCCCAATTATATAAAACAATATTGGTATAATTTACATTCGAAGCCAGTTTTTGAACCTTTTTAAATATACCAAACATTTTTATAGTATTCATGCATGTCCCGTTCGGAGTAAACATTTCACCGTCACCGCAACATTTTTCAAGGCACACCCCATTAACACTCGAACAATACTTCGACACATCGATTTGAATACCGCTCATATTTCTATAATCATTTTTACATGTAGTTTCAAAATCCACGTCACATTTTGCAACACAAATTAATATAAGAAACGAAAAAACTTTATAGAGAAACATTTTTTTTTAATTAATTTAAATGTGAATTACAGTTACCGACACGTATAAGTTGGCAAGAGTTTTTGTAGTGGTCCCAAGTTTGCGCACGCACAATTTTATACATTTTTATATGCGCGAACTTCCCCCACTACGAAAATCTCTTGCCAAGTTACGTGCCGGTAACTGTACTTATATTCCAAAAATGATTTACCTATGTTCTTGGCACTACTCATTGTTTATGAACAATGACGATGTGGATATTTTCCTGTCTTTTGAAATGTATGTTCTATATTTCTAGTCGCATGAGGGCATTTTCACACGAACCGTAACGCAGCGACAAAAAGTGGGCGAATATTCACACAGTGCGGTGTCGCTAAAGCTTCTTGTAGTTGCGTTGTGGGGTTGATTAACTATGTATACATTTTTATACAAATTGACGATGATTTTTAGTAAGGGGCCAGATGTTATTGACGTTCCTATTGTAGATTTTTTTTATTAATTTATGCGATAATTATTTAATTAGTACAATACCTACCTATATTTACTGTTAGAAGATCATTAGGTATAAATAGCTAGCTAGCTCAAAAAGTTTTTGCAAAGGATGTAAGCTTAAGACGCATAAAAAGGGAAGGAAAGAGCCTGACGGACAAAAATAAAAAAAACCAGAATTGTTTTGTTGCTAGACCTGCATGTGTTGGGTAACGTCGCAATTTTTGTGTTAGATATATTGTTTTTTGTTTTTTTAATAAATAATTAATTTTTATTATAAGGTAGACCAAGTCCACCTGCCTTCCGACGCTACGCACTCAACACCCGCCGACGACGACGTAGTTTTGTTGTGGCGTGGTTGTAGCACGTGTGAAGAGGCCGATTATGTTACGTGACATTCCTATAGCCACTTGACTGGCGTGACACATCGCACTTAGGGTCAGTTCACACCGAGACGCGACGCGACGCGACGCAACGTGACGATACTTGAAGAGGCCAGTGACTTCGCGCTGCGCCGCGCGCCGCCGCGCCGTGAGACGCATCGCAACGTCGCCGCTCTTGCACGTCGCGCGTACACCTTTTCGTACACGATTCACCGCTGCGTCGCGATGCGTCGCTCTACGCCTCGTGATGCCTCGCGGCACATGAGTAGATAAACGGACCAGAGGTAAAGCTTCTTAAGAACGAGCAAAATTGATACCTATTTTGGTAGGGTTGTCACAATTGGGTAAGACAAATTAAACAAAACATTTGTTAAATAGTTTTATTATACCCTACATCCCGAATGGTCCCATGAAAATTTTATCGAAATCGGATTAGCACTTTTTGAAAAATCAACAAAAACCTAAAAAGTTATCAACATTGTCTACACCGATTACTCAGAGGTTTCTGGTCCGATTTCGATGATTCTTTTTTTGTTCCATACAGTATACCTGCCATTTGGTCCCATAAAATTTTCATTTAGTTTGGTTCAATAGTTTTTATTTTCAGCTCATTGTGTACATGGGCGATGTTATTATCGGTGCTACGGATTACAAAATTCTAGTGCACATGTAAGAAAATTACGTATTTGACAATAATTTGGGTTGAATATTTAAACTAAAAAGGATAAAAAAACTAACTTTAAAAAAAATTATTGTAACTATAACTGTAAATGTAACCATTATTAACAAATACCACGTTTACCATAAAAATATTCAAAATTGCAACTAACGAAATAAACAACGTGCGTTGTACTAACCCTGAGATTGTCAACTGGCTGTGCAAGCGTAAACCGGTTTTTTCCAGTTTCGCCGCGTACGTGACAAGCGGCCAGTGGTCACGCACACATGCCCCGCGTGCTTGTAGTAGTGCAATCGAATCGCGCGGTTGTTCGAAACTGGGACTCTGTATACTCTGTGCTCGCGGCGTAGAGCGACGCATCGCGACGTAGTGCTGCGTGGTGTAACGTATTCTAAATTCTCACAATGAAATGTGTATCTTTTCGTGTAGAAAATAAAGTTATATTTTGAGTCGCTCTTTTAAAGTGTGCACGCAGCGTCGCGTCGCGTCTCGGTGTGAGCTGACGCTTTCGCGGAAAACTTCTGCAAAACACCGCCCCTTTATAATTCCACATTTAATTACTATTCTTTACTGAAAGGAAGAACACGAATGCAAAAGTAATAACAAAAAAAGCCAAAGAATAAAAAATAAGCAATAAAATCTTCGGGTAAAAAATTACAAATTGTTAAGTTTACATTTAAGTTAATTACTGTTTAAAAATAACGAGTCTACATTTTAAAATTCGAGTATTTTTTCAAGAGTACCTATCTCTTTTAATTGTATGTATACATATAAGTATTTACACTATACTACTCGTATTATGGTCTTGATTGTTGTTACCGATGAGTTACTCTTACGCAATCGATAGAAAAACCACAAGACCATAAAATAGGGTAAATATAAATACATAAACAAATATGGTATGTAGGTAGGTATAGTACTTTTATCTCTCGAAACGATGTCAGCCCATAGCAGGCAGTAAACAACAAAAATAGAATTGAACCTAATAGTTAAATACGTAGTTATTACAGTAAACCACATGCAATGACATGTCAAAGTTAATATATTTTTCTACGGGAATCGTATATTTTTCCGGGATAAAAAGCCTATGTGGTATTCTAGATTATAATCTATCTCTGTGCCTAATTTCATCCAGATTTGTTTAGCCGTTCTGGCGTGATAGAGTAACTTAACATCTATCCAAACTTTCGCATTTATAATAGTAGTAGTTGAAGTTTTTTTTTACAAACTCTCAACAAATAAGTAATACTGGTTTAGAAAGAAAAGAATATTGGTGCCAATTCCCTTGTTCACAAACTAAACTAAAATTAGACTATTTCTATCTTTTTCTATCCAATAAAACAAGAAAGAGACTAATGTAAATAAGAGCTGTCAAATTTAGTCAATCTGACACATTCATATAATTATAGTTGACATCCTATAATAATAATAATAATTGTTTCCGCCACCGGTGGGCTACTATTTTTACACGACTGCCCCAAAAAAAGGAGTGTTATGTGTTCAGGGTTAATGTATGTATGTATGTATGTATGTGAGTTTCTTTATTCCACCATAACTTTTAAACGCCTGAACCGATTTAAATGTATGGGGTATCGTTACAATCCTTGCATCGTTCCGAGTAACATAGGCTAGTTAAAAATAAAAAGAAACCGTGTGGTCACTTTAAAATGAAAATTAATACCAGCCTCAATTTATTTTTTTAATGAATCTGTTCGTGTCTATGTTTATCGTCTAGAATTTGACAAGTAGATTTAAAAAATATATAACACTGTAAATAAAAAATGTCGTAAAAAAAACTGACGAGTAAACAAAGTACAAATATGTGCATTTTTTGCAGTCGTGTTTTTTAATTTTTTCATTATATTGCTTGTTTATATTTTTAAATGTTTTTATTTTTTTTATAAGTATTAATATTTAAAAATGTAATTTATACAACGTGTAACGTTAAATGCGCAAAACCTCATACACCCCAACTGATTTTTAATTAAGTTGACCTATTTCAGAGAAAAAAAAAATCATTTAAGCAAAAGTAAAGGTTTTATGTGCTGTTTTAGTTTTACTGGCAATTCTGACCGTTTCTTGCGTCTGCGACGACGCTCTATCGAGGGAGAAGTCGTCACCGGGCCGCTGCGCGCCGGATGGCTTGCCTTACTAATAAATAGACGCGGCAACGTTTTTAAAGAAGACTTTTTGAAAAATGTGACCTATATTAAAAAGTGGTTCAATTGATTCTGCTCGTTATTCTGATCAAACTATTTTCAGGTTTTGCGCATTTAACGTTACACGTTGTATGTATAAAAAATAAATAAATGATAATAATAATAACACATTGACATCTCTAATGTTTTCTTAATGTAGTAGTCGTTCTATCTATACATATAATAAAATCGTAGCGAAGTCAAAACTGTACATAGAGGTCAGATAGACAGTCGCTCCATGTAAAATACTGGTATTCAGCTGAGTCCAGCTAAGTGGGTGCATTGATAAGACTACATGACGAGTATATTCATAGGCCGGTAGATAATGCAAGTAACGTATGTATGACTGATTAAGATCTTTCAAGACGCCAAACATGGTTTATATATTTTATTTTTTATTACGCGATGTTACGCCATTTTGTAAGCCGCCATTTCGAATTTTCTGCGACGCCATATTGCGGAACATTACGCCTACCTACGATACCTTCTTTTGTTAATATACATACATATGTTAATACATATTATGTACAGTCAACAAAATAGATAGGTACTCAGATATCCAGAGTCGTCAGATATAGTTGAAGTTTTCTTAGAAACCCATGGCTGTCTTCGATTGAAGCTTAACTTAATTAATGAACTGTTTATTATCTACTTTTTATATTAAATTACATTTGAAAACATCCATCGGTTTTTCAGAAACCTTCAACTATATCTGACGGCCCTGCATACATATCTCTTTTGTTAACTGTACATAGACTGCTATAATCATAACCTTCCTTCGGTTTTGTCGTAATTGAGTAATTACTCTTTTTGCCTCGTTTACTTTCGACTCAAAGCGATCCGACTTATCTGAAATCGGAACATGCACTCATCTTGATTTCTTATCACTTGTTAATTATCCTTCTGTTATAAAGCTCGCAACGAGTCACTCCAGAACTATGCGTTACTAATTATTCAAACCAGTTTTTGTAAATGTCGGACCCCCGTTTCATCCCCTCAGGGGGTGAATTTTGGAAAATCCGTTCTTATCGCATGCCTACGTCTTAATACCTATCTGCGTGCCAAACAGCGCAATTTGTACAGTGGTTTGAGCTGTGTGCCTTTTATATACGAGTATATTTAGATGATGACAAACCCAAAAGGCGTGATAAGCATAATAATTATAAGCTTGTTATAACCACTACGATTTGATTGTTTGTCTGTCATTTTAAATTGCATACATATAGCTAACAAAATCCTGTATAATCGATTTGCACGGTACATGGATAATTTCCTCTGTATATTAATGTTTTGAGGAAAATTGTGGGTATAATGTGGTGTGGTTTGTGGTCATAGTAATAACGTGGATCATGAAGTTATTAGTGCTGTACACAGTATTCCTGTTGGCAGGGAATGGTATGCTTTGTATATTCCAGGGGTTTCTCAATATTTTTTAAACCGCAATTTTTTTGACCGCTTTTTTTTTACCGTTTAAGCCCCGGCTGACTTACCGGTAAGTCAGAACAATATAAAATCAATTGTGTCTCTTTACGTGGGACTTGAGAGCATGATAGTGACAATGACACAAAAGGGTACCTATGCTTTTATGAAAGACGATTAACAAAAGGTATTTATATGGCAGAGGTGAGTGGCAACGCAGGGAAGGGTCGCCCTAGGAAGACCTATACTGACCTTATTGGTAAGATTCTTCAGAAAGGTCAGGTGCGCAGTACTAATTTATGTTCTCTGTGAAATAGCATCCTTCTTTGTTTGGCTGCCTTTTTTAAGTTGCTCAAGTTCCTTAACGGCGCAAGTTATAACAAAACAACGCAACCTCTTTATCGATTTTTTATTTATATTGCTATAAATTCTATTATATTGGATCGACGAAATGATTAATTTGTCCGACTGCTCCATAACACTGTATAAGTATGTCATAATTATAGAAAAACAAGGAAAATATATTCTTATTATAAACAGGGAAAAAAGGGATACTAATAATTATTATGTAGCTAGTTCACCAATCGATTTAATATACTTTTATAGAATCAGGTCGGGGCAAAGTTTTATTGGGTTTTTCCTTAAGGATATTCTTAATAGCAGCCTCGGAGTCTGGATTTGTGCCCGGTTGATGGCAATAGGCTCGCCCCCTTTATCATGGGACTTAAACATAACTGGCGAAATGTGGGTACAGTACACCTCTGCCTAACTCTTCGGAGATTACAGGCGTGACGTTATGTTTTGTAATAATAATATTGTGGGACTTTAAGGTTGAAAACTGAAATGGGAAACTCATTGGAGTCTTCAATTAATTGATGAAGTTTTTATCACTGATGAGCACAAAAGTGACGTCACAGTTTAATAAAATATAGATTTTTTATGGCAAAAGATAACTTGTGCTGACTCAATTGACTAACTATTTATTAGATAACTGTAATTTTTTTTCAGTTAATTGTAAATTAATCGGGTTTTCAGGGCTTAAATAAAGTGTAAATTATTTTTTTACAGTTAATTGAAAGTTAATCTGGTTTTTAGAGCTAAAAAAAAGTGTATCTTTAGAGAAGTTATGTCTTGAAATTATTGGTAATGTGTAATACACAACTGGCCAACGAGTAGCCATCAAACAACCATACGGTTGGAGGATCCTCTTATTTTAATAGAGGGGCACCGCGAACCGCCGCGGTGGGCAGTGGCGGTAAAGACGAGAGCACCGCAAGACCACGCGGTCGGGCGGTGTACGTGTGTTAGGCATCAACGGATTTCTTAGAGGCCAATGCTACATCAGGGGTGCTATTCTCTAAAAGACTCGACGACGAACTCGTCGACGAAACTAGTATGGTCCCCAGTGGATTTTCAACTTTATGCTGTAGATCACAACGTTGTAAATCTATTAAAGACAAACTGTTTCGGAACTCGTCGTAGAGACAGTTTGTCGTTAATGGATTTTCAACTAAATGGTCTAGAGCATAAACCGCACCGCCAACCGCGGCGGTGCGCGGTGCCGTGTGTTAATCGCCTTAATGGTGCCTTATACACAATTGGCCAACGAGTAGCCGTCAAATAACCATCTGGTTGGAGGATCCTCCTATTTTAATAAGGATAAGGTAATTACCACTGTGCTCCACAAACGTCTAAAAATTATTCGTTTGTTCACAGCTAACGGCAAGTACTGCAGATTAAAACGACAATGCGAAGGAATTCAGGCGGGTCGTTCCTGCGACTGTAAATTCTTATACGATGACAGGATCATTGGGTATTGCAAATGCACACGGCCGAAAGCGAAAACACTCGCTTTACACAACATACCAAGCAATACCACGGATCTGAAACTACTTTACACATAACTAACGTGACCATTATAAAAAGTAAGGCTACCGTTGAGTCGCTAGAATAAAATAAATATTTATTTATTATTAAAAATCTCCCTCACAGCTATCATTACAGGTATATACCTAATGCGATTTGTATTTTTAACCGACTTCTAAAAAAGGAGGAGGTTCTCAATTCAGTTGGTTTTTTTTTTTGTTAGGTTTGTTCGCGCTTAACTCCGTCGCTTGCCAACCGATTTCAAAAATTCTTTTTTTGTTGGAAAGGTTATACTTCCCAAATGGTCCAAATTTTATCGAAATCGGACAAAAATATGTCACTAAAAATTAACATCGGGTTTATTAATATAGGTAGGTTATAGTATTATTTTTAACTTTTTAGTGTTTTTTTTTGAAGTCGTCTTTTTTTTTGCAAAATTTTTTTTTTCTATTTTTTATTGTAAATAGGTTAATTTTTAAAGACCCCCTTAAAAATTAACCTATTTACAATAAAAAATATAAAAATACACAACAACATAATATAGTCTATAAGTACTTTAATCTATCCCATAACATAAAATAAACAATAGCATTTTTGCGAATATCATAACATACAGCTTAGTATAATTAAATATATTTTAAAAAATTACGCGTCACGTGCTCGCTAGTGCCCATGCACTCTCGCGCCCCCGCCCGCCGGCCACAGATCGATATTTGCACACTCTTGCACGAGGCGCAGGTGAGCTCCGTGTTTTCCTATTATTTTGTGTGCCACAAATGTTATACCTGTAGCGCCATCTATCGCGTAACATTCGAACTACAACTGACGTTTCCTACTCTTTGACTTACAGAATAAAATAATTTAGTGTCTAGTAAAAAACAGAGTGATAAGTGTGAGTTTTTTCACTCACACTTATCACCGGCCACAGATCGATATTTGCACACTCTTGCACGAAGCGCAGGTGAGCTCCGTGTTTTCCTATTATGTTACTTTGTGTGCATAACTGTGATACCTGTAGCGACATCTGTCGCGCAACATTGGAACTACAACTGACGTTTCCTATATCTGAGTGCAGTGAATAAAATAATTTTGTGTCTAGTCTTCTTTAGATATTGTGTGGGCAGCAAGGTCTTACGACTCCACACACCCTAGTGTCAGAGTTTCTAAACCGCCTCAAAGGCCTCTGACATGGTTTGAGTAGGCCAGTAGTACTAGGCTGGTATAAGTCCAGGGTTCCTCACGATGTTTTCCTTGTAAAAAAGCAGTTTACTATCGTTGCTAACGCTACAAATATTTGAGGATTACAAATAAAATAAAATTACAGTTTCTGGTTAGATATTCTTTATTTAATTTGAGTATTTTATCGACCAGTGAATTCTACTAATACTAAAGTAGACTAATAAATTCGTTTAGGAAATACCTATACAACCAAATATTATCGGAAGACTGATAATTTAAATTAGTAAACGATACTAGATATTTTATGATTGTACTCATGATATTTTTAAACAACTTTCCTTTTGAAACGATATTTTTCATTTACTAAGTGCATTAGGTACTATTTCACCATTTCTGAATAGACACTGTTCATCAGATATATTTAAAAATAGAACAAAATTTGTATAAAATAATTTGATAACATAAAATGCAAATAAATTTTTGTCAGGTTTTCCGTACAATACTGTCAAACGAATTCAATTTTACTTGACAAAAGTCGTATTATTTTTCTCTTTCATTCTTATTTTTTATATTTTATTACTACTAGCTTCTGCCTGCGGTTTCGTCCTCGTGAAAAGTAAAGTAAGTTGAACCCAAGGGAACATATTACCGGGATAAAAAGTACTTATTCTATGTGTTAATCCAGGAAATGGTCTATGTGATTGAGTGACAAACATCCAAACATCTTCACTTACTGTCACATTTATAATATTACTAGCACTCTCCCCGCGACTTCGTTCGCGTGATTTTTCTTACGGATCCCTAATTTTTTGATAATAAAATATAGCCTATAGCACTCAGTGATAACGTAGCTTCCAATTTGTGAAAGAATTTTCAAAATCGGTTCAGTAGATCCAGAGATTAATTACCCCCTACATACAAACTTACAAACAAATGTTACCTCTTATTATTACTAGTAGAATAAAATGAGCAAAATTTGAGAATCACACATATTTTTAACAGGTATTGATTTGATTTCGTTGGCATTTTGGCTATCAAACACCAAACGCAAAATTCTTAATAAAACTAGTGTCCTACCACTATTAGAATTAAATTTTAAGAATGCTATTTATACTTAACTAGCGACCCGCCCCGGCTTCGCACGGGTGCATGTATTATACATATAAACCTTCCTCTTGAATCACTCTATCTATTAAAAAAAACCGCATCAAAATCCGTTGCGTAGTTTTAAAGATTTAAGCATATATAGGGACAGACAGACAGGGAAAGCGACTTTAGTTTTATAATATGTAGTGATTCTAAACCCTGTCATTTAAATATTATATTCCAACTTACTAATATTTAAACGTTTTATATTTCTGACTTATATTTAGGTACTACTATAAGTCAAGGTTTCCATACAATGTCTTTCCTTCAGATGATAGTGATTTCTAAGATAAATTTAGAAAGTACATACGAATTGAAGTCACATTAGTATAATACTTGCCCGGTATTGAACTCGCTACCTCATGCATTAGAGGCGGGCTCTTTAACAACTAGGCTAACACGACACATATACAAACATTGACTTAGTATTCATATTATAATTGGCATAGCTATTGTCGATTGATGCTAATCAATTTTGGATTATATTTCCATACATTTGAGCATTTTTTTGACAGATTTTGCTGATTAAAATTATAGTAGGTATATTAAAATAAATGGCAGTAAAACTATCATAACAATGAAAACTTATAATGAGGTTTACACCCGTTGACTGCGGGCGAACATTCGCTAACGCGCCAAACGCGGCTGGCAACACAGTTGGTGTGTTCGCCGTAGAAAAACACATACCTACGGTTGTGTGTGCGCCGCACTCGCGTTTTTTTATGAAAACACAACGTGTGTGTTTCCCCTCAGTCAACGTGTATTTATAAATCTAGTGCCTAATTCAAATCCTGCGGTAGCTAGAGTACAGTATCAATTTTTTTCCGCTCATTGGATTTTTGCCAAGCGTAAAAAAACCACTGTTTTACCCAGAACGGATATATCCACTAGTATTTTTTTATTTGTTCTTGCTATCGATGCATTATATACTATCTATTATAGTAAATATTTAAGGTAAATAGAACATTATAAGTAAATATAATATAGTAAACTAACAGAAATGTCACGGCTGTTTTATATAAAAAAGTAGCGACATCTATTGCACAGCACGTGAACTACAACTGACAATTTCTACATCTCGCAATCAAACATTCGGCGCGACGCCGACGTTAGCATATTATCTGGCAATAGCCTACCAGACACAACACCCGTCTAAGGTCGGAGGTTCCTCCCTTTTCAACGGAGGATGAGAAAATACACCTTGTTTCCCATATCTCTTAGGCGCTTTGCACATAGAGCAACTATTGCAGCAACTGGCAACTGGAACCAGCTGTTTACATATTTATTTCAATTGGACTGCGCACACATTGCAACTCTTTCGAGTTCCGGTAATCGTCAACAGTTTTCAGTTGCTGTAATCGATGACTAAGTTAGTTCCTAATTTTCGCAACTAGCAACTGTTAAATATTATACCGTAATGCTGATCGCTGCGTAGATTGAGCAACTCGGCTATGGAAGTTGCTCACAGATTGCCATAAAGTTGCGGCAACCGTAGACCTTGTAACAACTATTAACTTTTTACAGGAAACTTTTAAAGTGTTGATAGTTGAATCAACTTAAGTTGCTCCATGTGCAAAGCGCCTTAAATAAAAAGTCGCAAAATCTCCGATTCCTAGAATATAGGCCTGCGTACCTAGTTTAGTAGCCCGAAAAGTCGACATTAATTTGAGACTTGATTGTACAACCCTCTGCTTCCATATGCTATGTACTGTGGCGTTGTTTTTATGTATAAATAAAATTACTTTCATAACTAACCTATGTTGTTCTCCATTGTAAAATAAAGCTTATTCTAATATATAAATCTATCAGGTGGTAAGTACATACTAGTATTAGAACTAGGTTTAATACCGAATGGTTTAATTATTACGACAATTTGGTAGTTGACACCACAAAACCAATTACTACAAGATATAACTTCTCTAAAGAAACTTTTTAATAAACAGATTAATTAGATTTTTAATTGCTTTCATGATACATAGTTAGTCAATTGAGTCAGCAGAAAAGTGAAGTCACAGTTATCATTTGCCATACAAAATCTATAGTCCAAAAATAATTGACAAATTAAGGCAAGTATCTCGGAATCAGAGATAGTCAGCTATAAAGTTGTTTAAAACTTTATTTTGACACCCTAAAACTTGTGTCAAAACCTACTTATCGTAGAGTGTCAGAAGCTACAGATATTCCAAGGACAAAGGTCAAAAAAAATTAATCTCTACAATATTTATTCTTATACGTATAAATAGGATAAAACCCGTAGGCAACGAGATATTTGCAATAAATGTGTAAAAATATTTTTTTTGACTTTTGACCTTGATAAATCTGTAGTCGCGGACACTGATACGATAAGTATTTAGGTTTTGAGACAAGTTTTAGGGTGTCAAAATAAAGGTTTATACAACTTTATAGCTGATTATCTCTCCCTATGGGTCGGTAACTCGGTACATATCTGACGGAAGATACGCCGCGTATCGTCAGTCACGTAACACAGAAACAGTCAAATAGATAATAAAATATCCAACAATACACAACCGATGATGTTACTAACGCCACTAACGTGCGTCGACCGTACTAAACTAAAGACAATACTTTCGACGTATCTTCCGTCAGATGTGAACCGACCTTAATTTTCCTGGACTACTATTGGAGGATATATTTTGACAGGTCATAAAAATTACGTCAATTAATTGGTGGAGTCATCTACCATATTGGGTAATGTTAATGGTTTATTTCACCACATTTGAATAAAAATTGTTCCTTTTTTTAATTCAATATTCATGGATCATTGAATTGTGTTTTAACTTATTGTTAATCAGTTATGTTTTTGGAGACCATTGCGTATCCGTTCAGTCCGTTTGGTTGAGAAGACACCTTCGATTGAAGAGTCGCTGATTCTTGAGAATCTGTCGTGCTGCTTGTGTAACTCTTAGATGATGGATACCAGCGCATTGTCTTCTTTCGGAGGTATCTGTAAAATTAAAATGTATTAATTTAAATACTGATTATTAACATAACTTAGCATGACGCCTGTAATTCCCGAGGGGTTAAATTAGGCAGAGGTGTACCAATTAGTACACCTACATTTCGCCAGTTATGTTTAAGTCCCATGTACCTAATAGGGGGCGAGCCTATTGCCATCAACCGGGTACAAATCCAGACTCCGAGGCTGCTATTGAGAAATTCCTGATGGAAAAATCCAGTACCACTTTGCCCGACCTGGGAATGGAACCCATGATCTCATTCATGCCTGTCATCATCCCATGTCTTACAGTAGGATAATAATGGTGTTATGATTGAACAGATTACCCCATAAAAAGGGGTAAAATGAGGAAAAGTTTCAGCGCCGTGCTAACTCTAAATAAATTGGAACAAGGTGACAGGAGATGATTACCGAAACCCAGCGCAAGCGCAGCTGATAGGTAAAGTGAAATTCAAAATATAATATTTTACTTACAGTTTACACAGTTTCTTCAGTATTTTCTTCTTACACACAAATATTAGGAATATCGCGACTCCTATCAGGATGTTGTAGAAGTCGGATAAGTACCACATCTTGAAGCCGGGGTACAGGAAACTGACAATTTCCAGCACCCAGTTCAGGCCCATCACTATCGACAGCTTCAAATAAACCATCAATCTGTAACAAAATAGTTTTGTCTCAACTTTAAGGGTTAGGCAGACGTGTACCCATTAGTACACCCACATTTCACCAGTTATGTTATAAGTCCAATGTAATAGGAGGCGAGCCTATTGCTATCAACCGGGCACAAATCCGGACTCTGAGGCTGTTACTGAGAAATTCCGGATGGAAAAACCCAATAACACTTTGCCTGACCTGGGATTCGAGCCCAGGACTCCGAGATCAACGGGGCAGTCAGAATAACAAGCGCGATCGTAGGCTTTAGGTGCAGGCGTAGCAGTACACAGTACGAGCTACGCCATAGTTGATCGCGTAGCACATGACTGTATAAGCTACGCCGTAGCTCAGCGCGTAGCATAGCAAAGCTCGCTGCTTCATTGCAATTTTGCAAAGAAGTATTTAATTGCACACACATAGTACCTATTACTCGAAGGCTAACATGTCCAGACAGAATAGATTCGGTTAAGTATAGGGGAGAATCAGCCCTCATGACATACATAATGTACTAGCTTGTACCGTCGACGTCGTCCGCGTGAATATCGGTTACTTGCGGGGTTTTAACTTTTTTGCGCAGAATCCTAATTGAAGCACTGGGAGCAACAAGGGCGTTCGGAACCCAAAGTCCGTTTTGATATTATTGCCTCAAATTAAGCATTGGGCTATCTAGTTTCACATGACAAAAACTTATTTTGATTCATTGATTCTAGATGGTGTGATGGTTATTTATTGAGAGGGTTTCGCTACGCCGTTGTTGCATGGATTATTGATGAGTCTGAATTTCAAACACGTTACGACCTGCAGCTTGCGAAAGTTTATTTTAATGTAAAACCATGTCCGAAATCAGTGATTTTAGTGCAGATGATGATCAGACTGATTATGTACCCCCAAAAAATTCCCCCAATTCTGTTGGGTCGAGCGAATTCGGGGAATATTAACGCACACACACAAATATGTTTAAACTTTAAATAATGAAACCAAATGATTGCTGTGATTTAAGTACTTTGAAATAAAAATGATTATTTTAAGCTAAGCTATTATTTATGCCTTAAAACCTTTTAAAATATGAACGCCCAATTAATTTACGGGTTGGATGCAACAAGGGCGGATAACATCTATTAAAAAAATATGTTATTTTGAAGTTTCTAACTATCCTAAAATAATAATAATAGTAGAATCTTAAAACTGACACATGGTACCCTTAATTATAAAAGTGCTAGAGATTTATCTTAATTTATTTAGAATTTATAAGTCATCTAAAACTTTAACTTCAATTATCTCAAAACTCAATTTTTTGTGTAACGCCCTTGTTGCACCCAATGCTTCAATTGTTGTTCTAAAATAAAAATAGTAAAGACAAAAAATTAAATTGAAGTATCTGTTTGTAATGTCTAAATAACAGCTTTCTACTAAATGCATGAATTAATGTTTACAAGGTACATTTTCCGAAAAAACTATTTAAAAAATTTTTGACTGTCGGTCTGTCGATTTGTTCCTGCTAATCTCCGAAACGGCTTTACTGATTTGGACGAAACTTTTACTGGCAGATAGTTGATGTTATAAAGAGTAACTTAGGCTTCTTATATTTTTAAAAAAGAATTAGGATTTTGCGGAAAATCAAAACCCTGGGATAACCCGTTATTGCCTTTCAAGAAAGTCAAAGTCAAATCATTTATTTCAATTAGGCCATTATAAGGCACTTTTGAACGTCATTTACAAAAAGAAAAAGGAATTGAATCTAGTTGCCCCTTCCAAAAGGTAGTTTTGTATGGAGAAGAATGGGCAAGAAACTCCATACGTACTCTTTTAAAATCAATGTTTACAATATTTGTATACAGAATCATACACGACATGGCAAGAAGTTTTCACTTTAACAATCTGCAGAGGTACATACCTGTTCCTTTGTGTGCGATGTGCTTGAGGGCTACCAGCGGCAGCCGAATCTAACACTGCAGTTCCACGGCTCAACCGCCAAATGTTAAACGCGGTCATCAAGTAGAACATCCAGTTGCAAAGAATAAGGATCAGCATTGGGATATATAAGTACAACAGTTTTACACCACCTGTAAAGGAAACGTGGCATTAGAACTTATAACATAAACTATGACTGCTAAGCATGAGGCAAGACCTCATGTTGGATTCCCAGGACGGGCAAAGCGTTATTGGGTTCTTCCATCAGGAATTTCTCAGTAGCTGCCTCTGAGTCCGGATTTGTGATGGTAATACTCTCGCCCTCTGTTACATGGGACTTAAACATAACTGGAAAAATGTGGGTGTACTAATGGGTACTCTGCCTAACCCTTCGGGGATTACAGGCGTGATGTTATATATTAATATCTGCGAGGTAGACTGACGACCTGGTAAAGGTCGCAGGAATCCGCTGCGTGCAGCACAGATTTCCACCAACCACAAAATAAAAGGTAGGTAGGTATCCTAACCTTCTAGAAAGCATCCGAACTCCGGGACGTGAGGCACGACGAACCAAGGCAGGTGTCTCATGTCATCCTTCATGATGTTCAGCACAAACAGGCCCAAGGTCATGGCGAATGGGACCCCCCAGGCGTATAAGCAGTACATCAGAAACTTGAAGCATTCTCCACGTCGATGGATAGCACGGGCTTTGGCGTAACCTCTGTAAATTATCCAAATAATTTTATACAGGCTGATTGTTAATTTACCAAAAACCTGAAAAGGATTATTGTAGGTACTTATCATTATGAACAACTTTTACTATGGGACTAATCTCGAAATTATTTAAAAAAAAAACAGCTGTTCCGTGCATAATACACGTTTTTTTTTAATAATTTCGATCGTGTTGTAAAGCATTTTTGCAACAGCTGTTTTTTATGTCATTTCAAGTTTGGTACCATAAAGTGATGATGTGTACAATGACCCCTTTTCAAGTTTTTGGTATACTCGTATTAACAATCGCTCTTCAATTTTCGAGAAAATTGTTTATTTCCATTCGACTATTAAAAAGGCGCTTTTGAATTTAGTTGCACCTTTCAAAAATCTGAGTTAAATATTCTGAAGACAGTATTACCTGAAAGTCCACCAAATATCGTAGGACATGACGCTCATCCAGCAGAATGAAGACAGGAAAGAGAAGTATATGCCCATCGCTGGAAAAGAAAAGCATAATTTAGTATATTATTTACCCGAGGACGTTTATTTCTTTGACGCAACTGTTGCATTAATTGAATTGTATCGTAAACGCTTTTATATGAATTCAATATATTAAACTGAGTTTTTCTTTTTAATTTTTTTTTATTTGAATTGATCTTTGATTCTTTATTCTGTCCACGCGGGTCTTATATTACCTTGTTATAAGTGGAAACTTGTAATTATCCTTCATTTTTATATAGTGTTTCTTACTCAAATGTAGCTGTAAGTTTTCTTAAAATTATTATAATAAAATATTTTTTTACTATGTAAATTATTGTGCTTGATTTAGCTCTATTTAAAAAAAAAAAAAAACAAAATAATTATAGATAAAAAATTGAAATGTAAGGTAAACAAGTAAAAAATAATTAAAATTAGAATGTCAACTTACTCAGACCAATACAGGCGTTTGTAGTGTGGATCTTTATTTGAATAATAGCCAGTAGCAAGAAAGCCATGAACAGACTGGCGACGTACGCCATCAAGATCATGCCGCACAAGTTCCGGAGCTCAGGTAGCAACATGTATACTATCAGCACCGCCAGCATAAAGACGCATGATATCAGGGTAACTGTTGACAAAGTAAACAAACAATGAATTGTTTGACTTACCAAAATATAATAAAGTCAAAGTCGAAATCAGAGTCAGAGTCAGAGTCAGAGTCAGAGTCTGAGTCAGAGTCAGAGTCAAAGTCAAATCATTTATTTCAATTAGACCATTAAAAAGCACTTTTGAACAATATATTATGATAAGTAAGGTCATCTAAAATTAATTTATGAAAACAAGGTTAATAATTAAATAAATTATTTGTTCATGATTTAGGTTTATTGTGTCTATCGGTCGTTCTGTTCGTATGCTTGTTCCGACTACTCTCCTAAATGGCTTCACCGATTTTGACAGGACTTGAATTGAGAAATAGCTGATGTTATAAGGAGTAACTTTAGCTACTTATTTATTTTAGAAAAACAATTAGATTTCTGCGCAAAATAATTAAAACCTCGCAGAAAATCGACATTCATACAAAAAAAGACGCAAGCATCGGAGCGTCGCGCGTCGTCGGGATTCTACTAAACAGGTCACAATATTGTTATCTAGTTGACGCAAATACTCGAGTAGGTAGGTACTTATAAAACTATATTATTAATTATTGTATTCGTTTTAAACAAAATACTGGAAAATAATTCTTTTGTAACTTGTAAACATAGACATGATGTTGTATTATTATATGATTCATTAAATATATCTGCGGTTGTAACGAGTACCTACTACGAACATAAGATGATTCAATTGTTTTAATCCAATTAGTCGTTTAAAACTCTGAGTACCAATTAAAATATAGGGATTAAACATTTTCTTAGTAAATTTACTGTAATAATAATATTCTTCAGACCGATTTAGGTCACGGCGACCAGTCTTAATAAAGACTAACCAAGTACTTACGCAGGATTTGTTATAATGCACAAGTGTGTACAAACACGCACAGATGCTCCCCCCTCTTTCCGAACTCTCATAGTCCGATGGGACGGTAATCCGACAGCTTATATCTTTGTAAATGCGACCACAATACAGGAGAAAATCCGCCAGCGTTTTGTGCAAAAAAAAGCGAATAGTTTACACAACATAACATAACATCACACCTGTAATCCCCGAAGGGTTAGGCAGAGGTGTACCACACCCACTTTTCGCTAAGTTTTTAAGTCCCATGTAATAGGGGGCGAGCCTATTGCTATCATCATCATCTGCCTAGCTTTTTCCCAACTATGTTGGGGTCGGCTACCAGTCTAACCGGATGCAGCTGAGTACCAGTATTTTACATGGAGCCGACTGCCTATCTGACCTCCACAACCCAGTAACTGGGTAATAGTTACGATACTCCTAGGTAAGACTGGTGGTCAGACTTTCAAGCTTCTGACGACTCGTAACGACTGTCAAAGATCCACGTATGACAGCCGGGACCAACAGCTTAACGTGCTTTCCGAGGCACGGAATGATGTCAGTAATGTCTAAGATAAACTTTAGAAAGTACATATGAATTGAAAAAGTCACATTGGTACTTGCCTGGTATCGAACCCACAACCTCATGCATGAGAGGAGTCTGGATGTGTGCCCGGTTGATGGCAATAGGCTGTAGGAGTGTCGTGATGGCCTAGCGGTTAACGGACGTGCAGGTGAACGGACAATTGAGACACATCAGCATATAGGACATGGTCTGAACTGGAGCTCCGCAATTGCACTGGGTGTCGAACGGTTCTATGATACCCCATTTTGCCAAATTATCCTAACACTAATTTCGGAACTTACATATTGTAAATAGAGGGTTACTCTGAACGAATTCTCCTCCTGGTAGAACTGCCCAATAACGTGGTGTTATCTTCGTTGGGTCTGGTACAATGCGGTAGTCAACACAGAAGTTGCTTGGCGGTATTGGATTCCAGCGATTGTACGCATTTGGGAGCTCTAATTGTAGAACTCCACTCTGAAATAAAAAAAAAATATAAATAGGTATATTGGTAGGTATTCCACTTTATCTAAATATATAAAACTACAAAATAAAAAATAATTTTAGTTTGGAAGTCGGCGGCTTTGGTTTTGTTTTTTGTTATGTAGGTATTGCCACCGACTTCCAAACTAAAGTTATTTTTTATTTTGTAGTTTTTGAAGGCGGTTGTCTTTTTTTTGTAAAAATGCTCTTTTTTTTAGTGCTTGTGTGTTAAAGTTTGAAATCCATAAAAGACCTTTCAAACAATACCTCACACGATATATTTAATTTAGAAAAATGCTCACAAAATAAAAAGCACTAAACCAATTGGATGAATTTCTTATGAGACCAAATGGCAAGTATAATGCATCGAAAAAAATAAGAATCACACTAATCGGACTAGAAACCTCGGAGTAATCGGTGTACATACATTTTTTTGAAGTCGGTTAAAAAGCGAAAGGTTACTTACTTATCACGAAATATCAAAAACCGTTTGACTCATAAAGATGAAATTTGGCAGGGAGGTAGTTTATAGTAAAGTTAGTAGACGTCCGCTAAGAAAGGATTTTCCAAATTTTACACGCTAAGGGGATGAAACGGGGGTGCAAAGTTTGTAATGGTGTAATCGACTTTGACGCGGACGAAGTCGCGGTCAGAAGCTAGTAATATTATAAATGTGAAAGTTTGTGAAGTTGTTTGGATGTTTGTTACTCAATTACGCATAAACTGTTGAACAGATTTCGATGAAAATTGGCGCATAGATAGACCATTTCCTGGATTAAAACATAGGATACTTTTTAACCCGGCAATGTATTCCCTTGGGGTAATAGTTCAACTTACTTTACGGAAAGTTACGATTTACGCAGGCGATGTCCAGGGAAGAAGCTAGTATAGCTAGCTAGTATAGGTCATAATTTCTTTATCATTATCCCTTTTTTAGGGTACCGTACTTGGAAGGGAAAAACAGAACCTTTGTTTGTACTAATATCATCAAGCTGAAGAGGATTTTTGTTTGTAAATTATTGATAAGGCCCAGATTTTGCTAGTTATTGAATTCTCAATCAATCTATCAATCACCTTCATTCACATATTAGTTTAATACATACTCCGGGCTGATAATGAGAAGGGGAATCAGGGAAAAAACTTGTATGTTTATCCCAAGTATACGTTAATTTAAAACCGTTCTATTTAAAACTAGCTTTAGCCCGCAACTTCGTCCGCGTAAATGTCGGACCCCCGTTCATCCCCTTAGAGGGTAAATTTAAAAAAATCCTTTCTTAGCGGATGCCTACGTCATAACATCTACCTGCATGCCAAATTTCAGCCCGATCCGTCCAGTGGTTTGGGCTGTGCGTTGATAGATCTCTATGTCAGTCAGTCAGTCAGTCACCTTTGAGTTATATATACACATCAAAAAAGTCTAGGGATCAACATCCCTAACAAATGTTAGGGATGTTGATCCCTAGACTTTTTTGATGTGTGTATTTTAGATTTATTGAACAACCTGTTTTCCCTAAGATAATTTATAAAAATATTTAATCTATACTAATAATATTATAAAGCTGCAGAGTTTGTTTGTTTGTTTGTTTGTTTGAACGCGCTAATCTCTGGAACTACTGGTCCGATTTGAAAAATTCTTTCAGTGTTAGATAGATTAGTTATCGAGGAAGGCTATAGGCTATATACCATCACGCTACGACCTACGGGAGCGGAGCAGTAACCAAAGACGCGGGTGTAACCGCGGCGGACAGCTAGTCGTTAATATTGTGGTAGCGGTTTATCCTCTACGATGTTTATTTTATACTAACTTATGCCCGTGACTACATCCGCGTGAATATCGGTTTTCTGCGGAGCCCTAATTATTTTTCTAAAATAAAAGTACCCCTAGTTGCTCCTCATAACATTAGCTACAGTTACCGGCACGTAACTTGGCAAGAGATTTTCGTAGTGGGGGAAGTTCGCGCATATAAAAATGTATAAAATTGTGCGTGCGCAAACTTCCCCCACTACAAAAACTCTTGCCAACTTACGTGCCGGTAACTGTAACTGCCAGTGATAGTTCCGTCAAAATCAAATTAGTCGGAATTAACAGGCAGAAAAAAAAAAATTTTGTTTGTTATAATTAAAATAACGTGTGCATATATGCTTTTAGTAGAAAAGCTAAAAACTGCTATTTTGACATTACAACAAACATTCTTTTTACGCCCGCGAATCGTACTTTAATCAACATTAAACCTAATACTGACTTGCAAATTGCAAAAAACGTAAGAAAATTTGAATTTCGCGAGCTACCGTGGAGCTTCCACCTAGCTAGTTATAGTGTATCATCTATGCTTCCACCCTTGTATGTACAGTCAGCAACAAAAGTCGATTAACATTTATGATTTTTAATTCCTAATTATTAAGTGCAATATTAACAGTAAAACGCAATGAATATAAAATTAAGATTTAATAAACCCTTAGGTGTTTAGTGTCTGTTTAAATGATATAAAAAAGTAAAATTGTTAATCGACTTTTGTTGCTGACTGCGTACCTTCTCATTAGTAGAAGAGGCTTTTGTCGGCCTTTGCTTTTACAGGCTTTTGCAATGGGACAATAAATAGGCTTCTTCTTCTTCTTCTTCTTCTTATCGTGTCGATTGACTCAAATTTTGTCCGACCAATATTGAGGCAAATAGGTATTATTATAATAATTAAAAGTAACGAAAATTCCAGTCTTTATCCTTATGGCATATAAGGATTCTGGAATAATGTAATTTATTTTGAAAATTGATAGGGCAACAGGAAATAAACACATTTAATTACAATGGAATAATAAGTGTCATTGGGAATAATTGGTCTAAGTCGTACCAAGCGCTGGCCACAAGGATTATAGGAGGAAATAAAACCGTCATTAACTTGTTTGTTTCCATAAAGTTGAACAGTATTATTGGAAGAATGTATTAATAAAATACTAGGTAATAAATGAATAGTCCATTTAAGCCATCCAAACACATACCTAGTCTACTAGGAATTTCTCTTGTACTTATCATGGGTGCGTTTACAAACATGTAAACTCACATACACAAACGGCCAGACCCGGAACAACTGTCTGTAGGACATACAATTATTTTTTCTGTGCGGGAATCGAACCTGTTACTTATTTATAGTTGGATTACGAGGCTACGAATAAATAAAAAAATAAATAATAAATATCTTGGGACAACTCACACACGGCCATCTGATCCCAAGCTAAGCAGAGCTTGTGTTATGGTAACCAGACAACTGATATACTTACATACTTATATAATTTATAAATATATACATATTATAGATAAATTACACCCAGACACAGAACCAACAATTATGCTCATCACACAAAGTTTGTCCTGGGTGGGAATCGAACCCACTACCTCCGGCTTTGCAGTCAGGGTCACTAACCACAAGACCAACGAGGCAGTCGGAATGGAAGGTAGAACTTTTTTGACACCGGGTTCATGAGATAAGGCGCACGGCCATATGCGCGGGTAGGGTGCTACTTATCAGCTACTTACTATAAGCATCAGACCGGCAAGGTAAAAAAACCGGTCAACTGCGAGTCGGACTTTAATACGAAGGGTTCCGAAACCTTCCGGTCTTTCCTCTTCCAGCGCCCCACGCTTTTACATTCAAATATTATAATTCAAAGCACATAGTTTACACCTCAGCCCAGAAATAGAGACAACGATCCATAATTTATTTTTGTTTTGGTTTTTACGTGCATTTATAAAAGCGTGTTTTTCTAGTGTTTTTTTTTATGTAATAAGAACACTGATCTACACCGTGAATTTTAATCCGTTGTAAATCTGTCAGGGGGTGAATGTAAATGTGAAAAAAAAAACAGCTGATCCATACAATAATGTACTACATTAAGATCAAATTGTATGATGAATCAGCTGTTTTTTTTTTCACATTTCGTACTATGTCCCTTAATAAAAGTTGTTCATATTCATGAGTACATTCACCCCCTGAAAGATTTGCAACGGATTAAATTTCAGGTTGTATTGTAAATGCAGACAATCGAATGGCCTATGGAGGATTACATTGTGTTTATCACCCGTCTTCATCCGCTGTGTGATCATGGGTTTATCATAACAGGCGTATAATTCGAATCAAGGGAAAACCCATATTTAAAAAAAAAAACTGTGTCAATTACTTTGTATCATCAATACCTAACAATAGTCGCGCACACAGCCAATCGGTGTCCGTTATTTTTAACAAACTTTAAAAAAAAGGAGATTCCCAATTCGTCGGAATCTTTTATATTTCAAAATTATTATTTTTTTGAAAGGGTATACTTTCCAATTGGTCCAATATAAATAATTATTGTTATGATCTGATCATGAACTTCGAAGATATGGAACGGAATCCTTCATTGGAAATTAGGTTTTATTTGAAAGGATAAGGAAGGAAGGATAAGGTTTTAAAAGGATTTCAATGATTTTATTTTTATTTTTCATGTTATCCTTACAAAAAGCCCTTTTAAAGCCCTCTTTTTTACAAAAAGGACAACCGTATTTTTTATTTTGTAGTTTTTGAAGACGGTCCGTTGTCCTTTTTGTAAAAAAGATTATTTTTTTCATATTAGCATCTGTCGAGAATATTATTTTACTAGCGTCGACGACTTCGTCCGCGTCAAAGTTGATTTCCCCATACAAGCTTTGGAGCCCTGTTTCATCCCCTCAGAGGAAGAATTTTTAAAATTATTTTCTTAGAAGACATCTAACTATAAACTACCTCTCTGGCAATACGTCAAATGGCTTTCGATATTTCGTGATGAGTAAATGAGAGAACCTTTCGCTTTTATATACTTATATTTGGATTTAGATAAATATCTCAAATTGTTTAGGGTTCCATATCAAAATGGTAAACCCTCCCTTCAAACTCTTGCGGTGCGATTTCATCTCTCAGTTACCTACAGCTGCTTATATCAAGCAACTGCACTTGTAAAATAGTGAGATTACTAAGCAAAATGAGGTGAGAGGAATTAAATTGTACCTACAATAAAAGCGTCACACGGCATTTCATAAAAACTTTAAAGTCCTTATTTTGCGAAATGAATGAACCGATTTTTATGAAACTTCCTACGCACAAGCGGCATGTTGTTGACATAGGTCTAAAAAGTTATCAGAGAACATTATCGAAATGACGACAGACAGTTCCCGAGATTAGCGCGTTTAAACCAGCACACAAAAATAGCTTTAGCTTTATAGTATTAACACTAGCTTTTGCGAACGACTTTGTCCACGTGTTTTTTTTCACCCGCTAAATGTTACGTTTTTGGTTACTGCTCCACTCCTGTGAGTCATAGCGTGGTATTATAAAGCCCATACTATTCCTCATGAATCTGGCTATTATATACAAAAAGAATTATTCCAATCCGACTGACCGTTCCTGAGATTGGAGCTTTTAAATAAAAAATAAAAAAAAACTCTTTAGCTTAATAATATTAGTAAAGATGAAGGCACTTAAAGACTTTTATTACGCGTCTAATTCTCTCTGTTAAATAAATAAAGCAATTGCAAACGGTTGGTTGACACTTTTCATGACCCAAGGGCTCGCTATTACCTTGACTAGCCAGCTTACTTGCCATCTAACTTGGCAATGCGGCCAGTCTTTTGGGCGCATTTCTTTTTGATGGCTATGCGGAAGAATTTAGTTTAGTCTTTTTTTTCTGACTGTTTTTTTTATAATCAAGTCTTTAAATATTGTACATATCACATAACATTACATCACGCTTGTAATCTTTGAAGGGTTTGGCAGAGGTGTACCCATTAGTACACCCACATTTCGCCAGTTATGTTTAAGTCCCATGTAATAGGGGGCGAGCCTATTGCCATCAGCCTATTGTACATAATATTATATATTAAACAAGCGAATTGTTCCGGCTTCGCACGGGCACAAAATTACGATTTTTCCGGTGGATTTTCTAAAAAAATCTTCCATGTAAACCTTGGCCGAGGAATTTAAAAAACAATAAAAAAGAATCAGCCAAATCCAGCTGTTCTCGAGTTTTGCGCTTAGTAACACATTTAGCGATTCTCTTTTATTATATAGATTACTAGCGACCCGCCCCGGCTTCGCACGGGTGCATGTATTATACATATTTAAACCTTCCTCTTGAATCAGTCTATCTATTAAAAAAAACCGCATGAAAATCCGTTGCGTAGTTTTAAAGATCTAAGCATATATAGGGACAGACAGACAGACAGACAGGGAAAGCGACTTTGTTTTATACTATGTAGTGATAGTGATTGAAATTAAAACACTTACCTCAGTAACATATATGTTGAAATCCAACAGTGTGACATCCAAGGCTTCTTTTCTAAAGAATGAGTCTTTAAATTTGCTCGGTTCGAAATCAAAAACATCTTCAAGCGACTTCCCTATGTACTTCATTTCCTCATCATAAACTTTTATGTTGGAAAAACTAAGCGTGTTATTGTAACTGACACACGTTTTTCTTTTTCCCACATATTTACCGGCTGGACAACATTTGTTGATACTTTTTAAATGATTTTGAAATCCACTGGTCACTGACCTTTTAAAATTAGGATCGATTGTGTTTGCATTGATACTCGTTACTGCAAGTACCAACAATATTTTTAATATGACAAACATTATGCTACGTGTGCTCGCCAAGAAGCATAAATTAGTAATGACGAATCTTTCAGCGTATGCGCCGGTAATGTGACATTTAATACCTACAACCCTGTCCTGTAAAGGACTGGGCAGGAAAAATGAAAACAGAAACTGGTCAAGTACGAGTCGGACTCACATACGAAGAGTTTCTATAAAAACGGCAAATTAATCATGTTTGTTGTATGGGAGCCCCTTTAAATATTTGTTTTATTTTAATTTAACTATTTATTTTTAAAGTGAATATATAACTGCTTAAATATTCTGTGAATATTTCAAGTGTCTACCTGCTGTTGTTATCAATATCGAGCAAAAACGAGCAAAAAAATCACGTTTGTTGCATGGACGCTCCCTTAAATATTTATTTTATTCTATTTTTTACATACATAAACTCACGCCTTTTTCCAATGAGGGTAGGCAGAAACCACAGAACGCCACCTGCTACGATCCTTACATACTCCTTTCGCCTTATCTACCTTCATACATCTCGTCATACAAGCACGCAGATTACGAGTACTCCGCACCTGACCTTTTTGAAGAACCTCACAAAATTAAATAAGGTCAGTGTAGGTCTTCCTAGGGCGACCCCTCCCTCCCTCTTCTTCTATTTTTTAGTATTTGTTGTTATAGCGGCTACAGAAATACATCATCTGTGAAAATTCCAACTGTCTAACTATCACGGTTCATGAGATACAGCCTGGTGACAGATGGACAGACATACAGCGGAATCTTAGTAATAGGGTCCCATTTTACCTTTTGAGTAGGTACGGAACTCTAAAAAACCGTGCTCGCCCTATTTGGTTTAACTTTTAGCTAAAACAATTACTGGGATACAATTTTTTTTTTGGTATGAAAAGTCACTATTTACTACCACACATTGTAAACACATGCAGATTATCTTCAAATTACCTCTAAAATTTATCATGGACATCATAAACATCGGTAAAGGAAAACATCGTGAGGAAACCTGGACTTTATATTATACTAGCTGACTCGACCACGCGTTGCTGTGGCTAAAGATATAAGTAAAGATATTGAGGTCAGTTATCGAGATTGTAAAAACTATCCCATCTTTTAAGTTTGACCAAATTACACACAGTAAGCCGTATTTCATAAAAAATGGTTGAGTAGTTTAAGAGTCCATCCCGGAGAAACAACGTGACGCGTAATTTATATACAACATTATTTTTAGTTTATACCAAACCTGAATATAGTTTGTTCAGAATCAGTAACTGATTCGATTCCAAAAATTTTT
Organism: Hoplodrina blanda; assembly: GCA_949316365.1. Classification (NCBI taxonomy): domain Eukaryota; kingdom Metazoa; phylum Arthropoda; class Insecta; order Lepidoptera; family Noctuidae; genus Hoplodrina; species Hoplodrina blanda. Next base: position 12,127,514 of record OX438592.1, read on the forward strand.
ATACCATGTTATTTTTTTTTCAAAAATATTTACAGTCAACGTACGGTTAGGTACCTATTGCCAAACTATTATCACGAGTGTATAACACAGGAGACGCGGTTTACGCGGGTGTACCGCGAAATGAGCATGTTTTTGAACGGACAACCAGGTAATATACAAGTTTATATTATTATCTTTGTGATTTTTTATGATACGGTTTTCAAATTTTGTACATAGATTCTTTACACAAAAATACTAGACAGGTGTATCGGGTTTCGCATAAACAAAAAATAATGTTGTATATTAAGATAACATAACATGACGCTTGTAATCCCTGAAGGGTTAGGTAGAAGTGTACAGTGTGGGACTTAAACATAACTGGCGAAATGTGGGTACATTTCGCCAGTTATGTTTAAGTCCCATGTAATAGGGAGCGAGCCTATTGCCATCAACCGGGCACAAACCTAGACTCTGAGGTTGTTGAGAAATTTCTGATGGAAAAACCCAATAACCTCATGGTAAGCAGTGTTATTGGGGCCAATGTTATTGGCTGTTGAATGATTTTAGTTGAATGATTTTAAAGTTGACAAATTAACTTAATTATCCCATTCGTGGTTATTACTTAGTAATGACTATTACTTACTACTTAAGTAAAAAGCGACGTTTGCCCGCAGCAGTAGGTACGCGAGGCAGTAGAGCCGTGCAGTGATCGTTGCATCGCCGCAGATCGCCACAATATGCGGCGTCCTAATTGGGAGCGATCGTACGATGGCGCGATGCGTTTTTCATCTCACGATCAGATGGTCGTGCGATGACCTAACAGGTGTCCTAATAGATCGCGCGATGTCCATCGTGTGATGCCGTCGCTCGATGGCTGGCGTCGCGCTCACGCCACTTTAACGATGGCTCTTTACAGAGATGCAACTAGATTCAATTCTATTTTTTTTCTTGTAATGACGTTCAAAAGTGCCTTATAATGGCCTATTGAAATAAATAATTTGACTTTGACTTTGACTTTGCACCGTTTTTGCTGTCGGGCAATATTGCTTTAAAAATTGCAAATGACATTGAAAAAAGGAAACGTAGACAACATTAAATAAATACTTTATAGATCCAGGAATCTGCGCGGTGAATTTTTCAACCTTTATTTTGATGTACGAAATAACGAAGAAGACTTTTACGATTATTTGTAAATGAAATAGAAACATTTTATGTATTTATTATATTTATTTATTACTTACTTTTTTATATTTCTTTCTTAAAGGTTGTAATTATGTCGGTTTAATGTGTAACAGAGTACATAAAACATGTCTTAAGTCAGAAAAATTACGTAGAATTATAAAATTCTAGTTCATGCAGTTTTAAACTACTGGATGTACAAATTAAAAAAAAAATCAAACACTCAAAAGAGATCTGTTGCTTTGATTACATTATGACCGCACGATCAAACGCATCGTACGAATCGTTATTAAGCATTTCATGTGCTCGCACGATTACTTGCGAGGTTCAAATAGGACACTCTGATGAAATCTGTATGTTTGAACTCATCGCACGACGAGAACGCATCGCGCCATCGTACGATCTCCGCCAATTAGGACAACGCCATAATAGGCCAGTTGACACCACCATCAAATGACGTACTTTTTATAACCTGTCAAAACGCGATTCTTCCATAAATTTTGTATGGCCTGTGACGTCACTTATTTGGCAACTCAATTGTCTATAACTATTTATTGATTTCAAAGCCACAAAAAATCTCATTTTACAGTAAATTAAAAATTAATCGGGTTTTCAGGCTTAAAATAAAGCTTTTTTTAATTTAAAGTTACGTCTTTGAATTATTGGTTATTGATGTCAACTACCCAATTGCTGGTCCTGCGCTGCCCGCATCCAGCGGTTTCCCGCGATCTTCACCACGGTTGTCAGCCAAAAAAGCATGTCAATTGATTTATAGTCTTCAACAGAATTTTTCATGGCGCACTATAATGTTATATCATATTATTTTGTTTTTTTTTTATTGCCTTTTTGTGTGCACATGGTTCGTAAGGGATTTCGTATTAATTAGCCAGCTACTGGGTTGTGGAGGTTAGATAGGCAGTCGCTCCATGTAAAATACTGGTAATTAGTTGCATCCGGCTAGACTGGAAGCCGACCCCAGCATAGTTGGGAAAATGATAGGCAGATGATTGTGGGTTTTGTTTTATTTTATTTTGTATTTTTATTTTATGTGTTGATATATTTCTATTATGTGTGTGTGTTACTAGGCTATCGCATTAGGTTAAGAAACCTGTAATGGTAGTTTTAAGGATTTTAAATATAAATAAATAAATAAATGATGATGATGTGTGCACGTGGTCTATGTCAATAAACCTTTTTCTTTATTTCTTTACTAGCTGTCCGCCGCGGTTACACCCGCGTCTTTGGTTACTGCTCCGCTCCCGTAGGTCGTAGCGTGAAGGTATATAGCCTATAGCCTTCCTCGATAACTAATCTATCTAACACTGAAAGAATTTTTCAAATCGGACCAGTAGTTCCAGAGATTAGCGCGTTCAAACAAACAAACAAACAAACACTGCAGCTTTATAATATTAGTATAGATTTCAAAGCGATTAAAAGTCAAACTTTACAAAAATTTTTAATTTATTGGGTTCTCAGACGTAAAATAGGCTTTTTGGAGAAGTTATGCAAGATACCAATGAGATTTTGTGGAGTTAAGTTGGGCAAGGAATGACAGACGAGTCTCTCTGGTTGCCAATGAAATAACAGTTATAAGTGTTTAACAATACTTTATTAGATAATAATGTTTACAATAAAAATATATTATTACTTGACTTATTATCCCGACTATGAGAGTAAGGGAAGAGGTAGTGCATTTGTGTTTGCGCACACACTAGTGCACTATAATATCTCCTACAGTACCCGGCGATAAATATTGCACATCGACCTTTATCGTATTTCGTATTTTATACAAAGAATAAAAAGAATTATCAAAAGAAGCAAATCATAATTGTTTTAACGGCTCCTAATAGATACCGGACTGTTTAATATTTGGGACAAGCCCGCCACGCTGTTCCCACCCACTGCAACTCCTGAAAGCCAGAATCAACAGTGGAGGCCACCAGAAAAGCGCCGAGGCAATGAAGCTCGACGAGTCCCAGAGAAACGATTAACTGTCTTGGGTCCCGCAACGAAATTAATCAGAAAAGAATAGCGGAGGAGTAAGAAAAAATATAATTTCCACTGTTCCACTTCACCGGACTGTTTGTATTTCGTGCGACAGAGATAACGCTCTACGAAGCCGAAATTAGCCGATTGTCTCTTTCTAAAGGTCGATGTGCAATATTAATCACCGGGTACTGTACTTGGCTAGTCTCTAATGAGATTGGTCGCCGTGAACGAAAAATGGAGGATATTATTATATTATTTCTTATAACAATTGTGATGACACCGCTTTCTTGAGATCAAAAACTTTGTTATTTTATAAAATGCTAAGGCGCGCGTCAGACATTTAATAATTACTTACATCAATATTTAAGTATAAGGCGCTTTGCACATAGAGTACTGTTGCAGCAACTGGCAACTGGCAACTAGCTGTTTACATATATTTCAATTGGACTGCGCACACATAGCAACTCGAGTTTCGAGTTCCGGCGATCGTCAACAGTTTTCAGTTGTTGCAATCGATGACTAAGTTAGTTGCTAATTGCCGCAACTAGCAACTATTAAATATTATACCGGTTTTTAAAGTTGCCGGTTTCCTCAACCGTCAATCGCAACGCGTCGGGCGATTTCACACCTTCCCTCCCTCTCCCTGTGCTTGGCAATGCTAGTGTCGCTACGGCAACGGCATACGGCAACTCGGCTGTGAAAGTTGCTCACAGATTGCCATAAAGTTACGGCAACCGTAAACGTTGTAGCAACTATCAACTTTTACAGGAAACTTTTTAAGAGTTGATAGTTGCCTCAACTTAAGTTGCTCCATGTGCAAAGCGCCTTAGGGGTCGTCTATCTTAGTCAAAAATCCTTGGTTTAATATTGAAATCCGTCTATACAGTAGTCCACGTCTCCATTAATATCACGACATACTTACTTCATTTTTAATTGCTGACCAGGGTAATTATTGAACGTTTGTTAAGAATTTTTTTTTTTTGTATCAATTTGAAAATAAAATGTTTTTATTTGATGTCGCAATCGATGCTTAATAGATATTTTATTACATAATATTATCCTAAAAAAATTACGCATTCAGACAATAAACTCTTATTGCTATAACATATTTAGGTTCAATTAAAAATATAATATATTTTTTTAAAACAAGCGTTATATTTCATTGTCATGCATGCATACCTAGTTATAAATTCAAAATTCCAGCTCCATCGAACACCGGAAAGTAAGTCAAAAACTTGTAAGATATAATATTAAGTTCTTATGCTACTTTCGGGCTCCATCATCAGATCAGTTCTCAGACATAAAAATATTGCAATGTCATGCAAATTGCACATTTACACAAAATTTCTGTTCAATTGAACATCGGAAAGTGGCTCGAATTGAACTTGATTAGCAAAACCGGGACAGGTGGAAGTAAATAAAAGCTTGTAAAATAAACACAACAATAAAACAATATATTTAAAAAAAAGCTGAGTTAGAGCTAATAAATGCTTCATACCTTTTTAAATAAGCGTGGTTTATTACATTATTTACGTCGAGGTGCAAAAACAGTTATTATATTATTGTTAAAACATTAAAAATAAAGTATTGAAGTGCATTACATTCATAACTACGAGTACAGGATAATATTAAGCCCTATTTAGACGATGCGAAAAATATCGTACGATTTGGCGTACATTGCGGGACCGCGCGGCTGTCGTATCAAAAGTGACCGATCATCGACGGAAATGTACCGCAACTTGCACGATATTTCTCGCACCGTCTAAATCAGCTTTTACTTAGTAGCAAACTGCAGTTAATATAAAATAAGTATGAGTAGGATGAGAGGTACGGTCGATCAAGCTATTTGGTTTTCAAACAACAATAACTATATTTTTCTGGTAAGATACATTGTCAATCATTGTTATTTTGTGTTCACTTATTAAGCTCGTGGTGTTTAATAATTTTAAAACCTAATTAGAGTGATTTAACTGAATAAACACTCAAAATATTGTATAAAAGTAATTGTAAATTAGCTGCCTGTATACCAAATGGCTTATTCGACTGTATCTAATTGGGTTTAGTTCTGCTAAAACAAACCAACTCACGTCTTAATTTTAGTCCCATTTTTTGCTTAAACTGTACTGATTTTGGATATTTAACGCTGATTTATATTAAATCTATTCTAAGCTTAAGTTTAATGTAAGTACAGTGAAAAAAGAGATAGATAGCAGTGTCGTCAGATATAGTTGACGTTTTCTTAGAAACCGATAGATGTCTTCGATTAAAACTTAATTTAATTAATGAACTACTTTTTGAATTAAATTACATTTTGTAAACATCCATCGGTTCCTAAGAAAACTTCAAATATATCTGACGATCTTGTATAGCTATCTCTTTTGTTGACTGTACATTGATCTGATTTTGCTGGATACTAATGAAACATATTTGATATTTTGAATTAGTTTCACCTAATAATCATAGTGAGATAGCTTGGCTTGTTTTGGCCGAACTAAGAAAACAATTAATGCAGCTATATGTCATGTATGTACTAATAAGCTATTTAATCAGTCAAGTGGTCTTTTAAAATATAAGTAATTTTAAAATTTAAGTAATTTTAAAATTTACGTAATTTTAAAATTTAGGTAATTTTAAAATTTAAGTAATTTTAAAATTTGAGTAAACACGAAATGAATCCTTTTTAACTCATTTCTTTTTATTGTAAGTAAACGTTCTATCTACTGGTTTCGTTGATAGACGACCTTAAACAACTGTTTAGGCAAGTTTTTAGGCATTTTCGTAATACTATTCTTCAAAAAAAATTAACAAAGGAATTAGAAATTTTAACACTCATTTTTCTTCGTTTGACGATTTAAAATTCAGTTATCACTACATATTATAAAACAAAGTCGCTTTTTCTGTCTGTCTGTCCCTATATATGCTTAGATCTTTAAAACTACGCAACGGATTTTGATGCGGTTTTTTTTAATAGATAGAGTGATTCAAGAGGAAGGTTTATATGTATAATACATGCACCCGTGCGAAGCCGGGGCGGGTCGCTAGTGATTGATAATTATCATACTTTTGAGAAACCGCTATAGAACCACTTCTCCAAAAGAGTTATTTTCTGCAAAGTATGAGCTCTAATAACCACAAGATATCGTCGCGTTAATTTTTGTTCAGATATGATCGCGACGATCGCGTATCGGCTGTACGATCGCTTTGTATTAGAACACACAGTACGCCTTCACATAGTTTAAAACAAAGTCGCTTCCCGGTTCCCGCCGTCTATACCTACACTTAGATCTTTTAAACTACGCAACGGATTTTAATACGATTTTTATCAATAGATAGAGTGATTTAAGAGGATGGTTGTATTTACATTGCACCCGATCAAAGCCGGGGCGCGTCGCTAGTTAGCAATAAAAATGACAATAGCAAAAGCCATAGATTTTAAGGATAAAAACACATCACTCGGTAACAAATCTTTTTCTCGCAGTTTCATAACATTATTTAAGTTGCTGCCAAAGAATGAATAAAGCCTGATTCGGACGATGCGAGACATATCGTACGATTTGCCATACACTGCGGGACCGCGCGGCTGTCGTGTCAAAAGTGACCGATCATCGACAAAAATGTGCCACAACTTGTACGATATTTCTAGCACTGTGTAAATCAGCATTTAGATTAAGATTTATATTATTTTTTGATGGAGTTCATTCCCATTTCGTCACGAGATGTGGAGTGTACCCGCGTTGTGCTTGATGTAGTGGTCTGCGTCCTGGACAGCGAGTCTCCCTTCAGCTGTCTGTATCTGTGCAAAAATGATACTGTTAGTGACAAGACATTTATTAAAAAGCAAATGGGATGCATAAAATAGCAATAGCTCAAGGTTAGAACGTTTAAAGTTAAGGTTATGCAAAATCGTTAATTGAATTATAAAGGCGATTTAGTTTATGTCAGGGGTGCAAATATTACTGCTATATATAATGTATGCTGTTACAAAAATTATTAATTATATTATACAGGGTGACTTTTTAAACTCTAGTCATTTCACCGAAGGTGAAAGTACTCATGTATATGAAATGCCTTTACTACGGGACAAATCTTGAAATACGAAAAAAAAAAGATTCAAACATTTTAATTATGTTGTAGTGCATTTTTGTAGAGAACAGCGGATATTTTTCATATTTCAAAGTTAATCCCGTAATAAAAAGATATTGTAGGTAATTAAGATTTTTTTCAGCACCTCAAACATGGCCAGTATATTAACAGTCAGCCCATACATACAATATTTGTTTCTAATTTAAAACAAAATTACTAAAAGGTGTCCAAATAAGTTATTGTAAGTATTTGTCCATTCCGAATAAAAATAATTTGTCTATAGATTTTTTAACAATCAAATAACTGTCCTTATTTTATTAGTTGCTTGATAAGCAATACAAATAATTTTCAGAAATGACATTCAGAAAATTTAAAGCGCAAACATTAGATGCAAGACAATGCAACAATTATTCATCTTACTGGCGTTAGGTATGCAAAGATTCCTAATCAATTTATGGCCTAGAAAGCTGTTACAATTGTTTTTGTGAAAAAAATTGGAATGCCGTGACAGAAAACGGCATGATGCGGTTATGCCGTGACAGAAAACGACATGACGCGGTTACGCCGTGACAGAAAACGGCATGACGCGGTTATGCCCTGATGCCACCGCTACGCTGCCGTTTTCGACTTATGTTTCACATCTGCCGGGCATCTCGTGACGGCCACCTTTTTTTCAAGAAAGATTATGAAATATTGTGCTAAATATTTATTTTTAGTGCATTCGAGGCCATGAACTAATTATCTTAAAAAAATACAAAAAAAAAATACAAAAATAATAAGCATTATTAAGCTTAGTGACATCATATCCTATCACATAAATAAAGCAGAACACGTTGATCATTTAGTCAATAGTCAGCCATAATCCACGTACTTTGTATTATATCTTCCTCCACCTGTCCAGTTTGTAGTTCACCTGATTTCCAGACTATTGTAAAAACAATCTTAAACGCTAAACATTAAAATCTAATTACAATCGTGCACATTATCTGTTCCCAAACCGGTGCAAATAGGAAAATGATTGGTGTATAAAATACAAAGATTATTTCTATTTATACAAATATTTATATTTCATAAATTAATTATAAACATTCACAATTTAACCCTTACAACAATGCGTTATCTATGTCCAAACACACTACACAAGCCCTCACAATTAGTTGCCAACACATTCTTTCAAAAGTTAGTATTAAACTACTAGTCACTAATGCCCGTTTTCACCATCAATCCCTAATTTTTAAGTATCCCCTAAGACATTTTGGATCAAGCAGAAACGCACTCTAAGACTGCAGATTTTGAGTGCGTTTCTGCTTGATCTAAAATGTCTTAGGGGATACTTAAAAATTAGGGATTGATGGTGAAAACGGGCATAAATCCTATAAATTGTGCACAAAACTTTTCTGTACCTTTTCTCTCATTTTTTATTCCATACACCTCAAATCTACTGCAAAAGTGATTTGATCAATGTCTTTGCTGTTGACAGTGCCAGTCTTGTCGATTTCATCAACGATATTCTCTTGTTTTTTTTTCGTCGGCATCTTTCACTTCGATGTAGTGTCAGGTTTAGATTTCATTTTTTGACTATATGTTAGGCCTTTAGAATAATTAATGTCTTGATTCTCACGGTTTTAATTACGTAATCTATTCCTTTTTGACTATAATGGCTATGCGTTGTTGGTTGTACTTTTTCTAGAATCTGCATCTATGCCGACTGTTGTTCTTACTGTCTCAAGGCTGGCATTTCTATCTAGATTGGTTTGCCATCGGTTTATTATTCTATTACTGGCATTGTTGATCTCTCTGCTATTTGAATCGGAACGTTGAACATCTTTAATCCTGGGGTACAGAATGAGTCAAACTTAGGATTTTTTTTACAGTTATGAAGATTGTCGATACACGTTTTATAATATGCAAATGCAATCATGAGGTTGTCACTACATTAATATTAATTACACATAAATAAAAAATTTTAGTCTACATAAATATCGTTTTGGAACGAGCTTTAACTTTCGGACTAACTGACCGACTCCTTGACAATTCGAAAGTGCCTGTAAATGGTCTAATTCAAATAAATGTTTGACTTTGACTTTATATCAGTAACTTAAGTACGACTGATTATGTTTCCTTATTCATAAAACAAGTCAAAGTATTGAAATAATCGTATAAATATGTAACCCTATGTACATTAATAATTAAATATAGTATTTCATTGACTTCACATTATAATTAACTGTCTTAACATCGTAAAATTAATTTAAATGCATTGGTATCAAAATACACACACACCAATACCGTCGGACTTTTGTGTCAAGTCGAAACTTGAAGCACCGTAAAATGGGGGAATAAGATGAAACTTTAAAAGGGATTTTAACGTTGAAAATAATTATAGTTTGTTTCCAAAAAGGATTCTAATGTTTATTCTAAATTTAAAATGTACGTTAAATAAAATCCCTTTTTAAGTTTCGTCCTGATTCGCCCCTGCATTCCTATTCAACCCGTCATATGATACCAAAATTAAACTTTTGTTAATCAGTGGCGCGGGAGTAGTCTCGACGGCGTTGATGCGTCGCTGAAGGTGGGTAAACCACTAATACCTACGTAAACTTAACATAAGATCAATAGTAATTTTTATGTCAATTGAAGCCTGCTTTTATTGTCTCGTCGAAGACATATACAAAACAAGACGAACCTCTTCTTAATCATTTTCCAAGTTTTCTTTTTGCAGACGAAGATAACGAAGATTATAAAGCCGACGAGTACGTTGTATGCATCAGAGAACTGCCAGAAGAAGTCAGCATCGGGGTAGAAGGAGCTGACCACCTCCAAGATCCAGTTGATGCCCATCACGGTGAACAACTTGACGTAAAGAGTGAACCTGGAACATTTAAATTGAAAACTTTTGGCCCCAATGAAATTGTTTTTAGTAATCTTAATAACTAGTATTATTTTTTTACAGTTTTATATTATTTATTGATCAGAGATTGTTATGCCTTTTAGGGTCGGTTCAAATCTGACGGAAGATACGCCGCGTATCGTCAGTCGCGTAACGCAGAAACAGTCGAATAGATAATAAAATATCCAACCATACACACATAACCGATGATGCGTTAGTGCGTCGACCATACTAAAGACGATACGTTCGACGTATATTCCGTCTGATGTGAACCGACCCTTATAAGAAGAATCAGAGGAACCAAACGTTACATTATACTTATTTAAGAGTAAACGCTCTTAAATAAGTATAATGTAACTTTTGGTTGCTGTGATTCTTCTTGTTAAGGGTCGGTATTTGCATTTCGTACAAACTTTCAAGCCCTTATTTTTGAAATGAATGAACTGATTTAAATGAAACTTCCTACACATAAGCATTATACATACTTAGGTCTAAAAAGTTACGACAAGTTGTGTTCCAGTTAGTTTAGAATTCAAGTATTTCAAGTTTTTCATAGAGACAGAGAATTCCTATTATCTTTTTATAAATTATAAGACACTTCGAAAACGTTCTTAGCACAAAGAACCTCAAAGAATTTGAAGAACCTCACCAATAAGGTCACAGTTGTTTTAATTATTGTTTAATACATTCACCGCCGGGCCAAAACTGTTGAAGGTCAAACCTCCACTAGCGTCGGTCAGCGTTGACCCGACGCGGCGTGGAATGTGTTAAAAAGTACTACCATGTTTTAAGTTTTGATCTCATTCTTACCTTTGGGTCTCTTTCCTGTCCTGGTCATGCGTAGAGCTTTCCCTGCCTCGTAGCATCTTTGTCTCTTTCTTGATCTTCCATATCTTGAAGGCTGTCAGTCCGAAGAATGTCATGTTTGCCACGCAAAGAATGATTATCGGCCCATACAAGTAAAGCAATTTGCTGTTTCCTGGAAATTAATAAAACTTGACTTAGGAAAATGATGATGATGAATGAAGCGATGGCTCAGTAGTAAAGCGGCGCCTCCTATGTATGAGGTTGTAGATTCATACGCTTGCGACCAGAACACCAGCGGGGCAGTTAGGATTTTTTTTTTTAAGAAAGGTTCCCCACCCTAGGAATTTGTCCTGTATCGTGGGTGCGTTTACAAACAAATACTCACATACACAAACAGCCAGACCCGGAACAACTATCTGTAGGCCATACAAATATTTGTTCCGTGCGGGAATCGAACCCGCGACACGCAGCGCAACAGCTAATAGCTCAGTCACTGCGCCAACCGTGCCGTCAATTTATTAATTTCAATCGTCTACACAAGCCCTTCGTTCTATTTACGAGATCTCAATCTGCAAGAAATATCAATATTATTATAACTAGCCCGTACTGTCCCACTACTGGACAACAGCCTCCCTACATTTCTTACATCTTGCCAATCCTCAAGGAAGCCGACCAAGTCGTCCAGCCATCTCCTTCGTGGTCTGCCGCGTCCCCGTCTCGTCATTTCGGGGTACCCATTATAATTAAGAGTGGGTAGTAAGCAAAATTACCAATCTTTTTTTTATTTTACATGAACAATTCTAGATTTCTAGGCTTAAAAATACAAATGTATGAAAACTACATGATATTTTCGAGGGTTCTCATTGATCAAAAACATAAAATAATAACATTTTCTCGATAGAAAAACATCACGAAGTAGCCTCTAATTTTTTTGGTTTTTTCGATTTATACACGATATTATAATGATTAATATGACGAAAATTTTATAATTAGTTATACATGAGTGAGGGTTTTGTCTAGGCATTTTAGGTAATTCCTTTTATTTATGGAGTTATTACGATAAAAAACACTTAACACGGGACGCGCGGGTGAATTATAATATAAGGAACTTCGTTCCAAAAGTTTGCTGGCTTTTGGCGTGCCCTTAAGTAAAAACATTTTTTAGAAAGAAAGGATACTAACCATAAATGAAGCAGCCTTGAATTCTAAGCTTAGGCAGCAGTGGATGCTGGATGGGAAGGTCGGAGAACTCCAACGCAGCGAGAATGATGGTCAGCGCGGTAGGCACACCAAACGCGTAGATAGCGTAGTAGCAGAAACGTTTGTGCTGAGTTCCCGAGCGACCGTGAGCGCGTTTACCACTGAAAAATATAATAAAATGCCTTTTAATTAACAGTAAGGCTGGTTTTAGAGCCACGCTGATCGTCAGCGCTGAAATCTGATGAGGGTCGGCGCGGGTCGTTTTAGTTTACTGCTGATCGCCAAAAACTATCTTAATAACGTAATGGCGTTTGTACCGGCTAATCTACGAAACGGCTGGAAATTCACTCAGAGATAGCTGATGTTAAAAGAAGTAACCTAAGCTACTTTTATTTACGAAAAAATAATCCTTACAAAATAAATATAACTCCATACTCATGCAAAAGAAGTCGCGAGAATAAACTAGTATTAAAATAAAAGAACTTGAAGTATAATCACGTATTTAGTTACCTGAACGTCCACCAGATGTCGTAGCACATAATGTTTAGCCAGAAGAATGCTGATAGTAGAGAGAAATAGATGATAAATGCTGTAACAAAAGAAACATAATGTATCCATTTTCGTAAATAGTCAAACCGTCAGTGACTGCCTCATTGATCTATAGTGGTCGCAAAGCGCGACTGCTGAGCATGAGGTCTTGGGTTCGATTCACAGGTCGGGCATAGTGTTATTGGGTTTTTTCATCAGGAACTTCTCAGTAGCAGCCTCGGAGTCTGGATTTGTGTCTGGCTGTTGGCAATAAGCTCGCCCTCTATTACATGAGACTTGAACATAACTGGCAAAATGTTGGTGTAGGTACTAATGGGTACACCTCTGCCTAACCCTTCGGGGATTACAGGTGTGATATTAATTTCCAAATAATTATAAAACATGTGCTCAACTTTGTCATCCAAAAAATACGCAGGTATACATTAACCGGTCAAGCACCGGCTGACTTACCGGTAAGTCAGAACAATAGAAAATGAATTGTGTCTCATTACGTGGGACTTTAAACCAGAAGCTTCTCCCTGTGATTTCGCCCGTGTTAAGTTACGTTTTTGATTACTGCTCCACTCCCCTGGTGCGTAGCGTAATGTTATATAGCTTATATTATTCCTCATGGATCTGGTTATCATATACGAATGATTTTTTCTAATCCGACTGGTAGTTACAGAGATTAGGGCGCTTAAACATACAAACAAATCTCTTCAAATTTATAATATTAAGTACTAGCTTCTGCCCGCGACTTCGTCCGCGTCAAAGTTGATTTCTCCATACAAACTTTGGACCCCCGTTTCATACCTATTCTTTGGGAAATGGGTTTTTTATATGAAAAATCGTTACTTAGCGGACGTCTGCTAACTATAAACTACCTCCCCGCGAAATTTTCGATAAGTATTTCGTGATGAGTGAGTGAACTTTCGCTTTTGTATACCTATAATATATTTAAGGTATATTTATATCACTACATAGTATAAAACAAAGTCGCTTTCCCTGTCTGTCTGCCTGTCTGTCCCTATATATGCTTAGATCTTTAAAACTACGCAACGGATTTCGATGCGGTTTTTTTTTTAAAGATAGAGTGATTCAAGAGGAAGGTTTATATGTATAATACATGCACCCGTCCGAAGCCGGGGCGGGTCGCTAGTTAAGTATAGATCACATTCATGGGGCTCCCTATAAAACAGTATTACCTCGTGAGTTGGCTATACATTCATTTGCATGTTTTTACTCAAATGCCGTATATCAATTTGAGAAGTGGACGCGAAAAGTAACATGAGGAAGCTAATTGACGAAAATTGGCTTGCACATATCAATTTATTTACACTATACACAAATATCCAAGCAAAACTGACTAACAAAAGCCTGAGAATTCAGTTTCCAATTCTTCTTCTTTACGTGTCGATTAACTAAAATTAAATTCTGTCCGACCCGTATTGAGCAACCCTACAGGTCTATCATTGGCCTCGTTAAGATCTTTGATGGTGCGGGTAGTGGGTGGTGCACTAAGGAGGTGACGCATGCCCTTTGATGGTGCTCCAATAAGAAATACTGCCAGAATGTGAATAGATTTCTACGAGTAAAACAAAGAAAAATCTAGAAATATCCTTAAAAAATAATATCATATAGGTAATTCTAAGCTTTTTAAGGTGACACTTTTTAAGGTGACACTTTTTAAGGTGACATTCTGTTAAACTTGTTCTTCGTATTTTTTATTTGTAGTTTCCGAATATTAAAATAAACCAGTCATGATAATAAAGAATTTAAGGAAAATAACAATACATAATATCTAAGACAGTAATCAAAAGCTGAGACGCAAAAATACTAATTTGGAATTCAATAATTAACATAATATCTGCAAGCGAGAATTATGGTTTTAAATGCTAATAGGTACCTACTGGATTGTTTTTAACTCATGCTTAGAATCAGCGCAGAGCTGAGAGCTTTTTGTTCGTTCATATAAACGCGCTAATCTCTGGAACTCCTGGCCGGATTGGAAAAAATCTTTTGCACGTGATAGCCAGATTCATGAGTAATAGTATAGGCAACATATCATCACGCTACGACCCACGGGAGCGCAAAAACGTAACTAAACGCGGGTGAAAAAAACCAAATGCACGCAGACGCAGAAGAAGCTGATACTAATCATACTACGGCCATAATAATCAGAGGTCGGAATTAAGTAGAGTTATTTATGTACTTAAACTGATTTCATACAACGAAAGAATAAAGTGGATATGCCTCAAATTCCGAGATTAATTTTAAAGAGCAGAAAAATCCCGTGATTTATTAAATAAAAATGTTATTTTACTTTTACACATCATAATCCTAGTGTGGGGGCAACGTAAATAAAAATAAAATTGTAGTGTAAATTAATGTAAATACAATAAAAATTGTATGTTAATTATCTTTGTTTTATTTGTCTTATCTATCTCTGAGGTTTTTATTATTATTTATTTGTAATATTGCTGGCCACACGGGATTGTATTATAAATCCCGGGAAAACCCGGGAAGATCCATGTTAATATCAACATTTCTATGCAAGTACATAAATAACTACCTAATTCCGACCTCTGATAATAATACACGGCAAAATGAAGTCTAAAATGAAAACTTACTTAAAACTGTACACACATCTTGAGTGATATCATCCTTTAGTATAAGTATCTGCATGGTCGCCAGGAACAAGAAGCCCACAAAGAAGGAGAGGAGGTACGCCATCAGCACCATTCCGTGAAGGTTGCGGAGCTCCGGCAGCCATGCGTAGACCGCTACCGTCAGCAGGATAAAGAAGCAGGAGATCAGCATACCTAGAAACATTGCATGAGTTATTTAAAGGGCGAATTAATTAGTGTCGGGTTCTTTGGTCAAATAGACCATTTTCTCAACTTCATTTAAATGCATTTACCTATTCATCAAAATTAGTTGAATGCAATCCGTATAAAAACATCGCCGAGACATAGGTAAGCGATGCAACTAGATAACAGTTTTTGTAATGGTACACGCTACCGCCTTTTTATAAAACATAGTCTTTGCTGAAACTAGGTTTTAGCCTTCGAGCCAGTTTTTGAATTTCGAACTTTACAAAAATTAATAATTAATTAATACAAAAATTGGCTCAAGCAAAGACTTTGTTTTATATTAAGGCCTTATGTTAGATATTCATTAGATTTGAGTAAGTTTCTCATTATTATCAACGAGCTTTCTCTTTTCAGCGGTTCCGACGTAAATGAGTACATAACATACATCCTTCCATTCACACATTCTTTCGCATTTATAATATGAAGGATAGCACGAGTAGAACAAGCAAAAAGTTGAATAATAAATACTTATACTTACAACTGCTGCTTAGTGCATAGTTATTGTGTTCAGGTTTTGAAACAAAGCAAATTAGGGCGTTGAGTCGAGGTGGTTCTTTAGGATCCGACACAAACGTGTCGATACAGTACTTGTCTGTGTCATAAATGAAGACATTGGGAGTGCCAGTTGGAATTTTCACATAGAGTTTGCCATCCTGTGGAATAAAGTTAAAATGTTTAAGTAAAATGATAAGGACCTCGAAAAGAATATTACTATCACTAAGGGGCCGTCTCCACGAGCGAGAGAATCGCGGCGATATTATCGCTGTGCCATGTACCTATACTCTCTTAGAACGTGTCTACACACGGCGATGTCATCGCGGCGGCGATGCGACAAGTGGAAATACCTAGAACGACGTTAGTATCGCCGCGATTCTCTCGCTCGTGGAGACGGCCCCTAAAAGAGAGTCTTTGACCACCTTTGACGGTCGTTAAGGGTCAGAAGCCCGGAAATCTGAAAACCAGTATAAATTACCAAGCGGTAATACAAGTACATTGTACTTCTATTTCAACGCATAAAGTATACGCTGTTGGTGTACTTTAATAAATAAATAAGTATCGTATTACCCAGTTACTGGGTTATGGAGGTCAGACAGGCAGTAACTCCGTGTAAAATACTGGTATTCAGCTGCATCCGGTTAGACTGGAAGCTGTCCCCAACATAGTTGGAAAAAGGCTAGGCAGATTGATTGTTATTTTTTTGGTGTCTGGGGCACCTTTACAACAACAAATGAACTAGATATCCAATAAGATCGTGTAAATGTTACCATATCTAACGATGAATGTCGAATAATTAACTTAAATTATCACTTACTAATGACATTTAAAATTAAGATAGTGTGTGCCGGTCTTCCAATGCAGGTTTGGAAATGGTTGAAAACTAAATTTAAAAGACGGATACAATTCTATAAATGTGTTGCACTGTTTTTAATTAATAAGAAGCTAAAAAAGAAATACCATAAAACATAGCCTGTGGCTTCTAGGGATAATGTAGCTTTCATTAGCACGAGAATTTTAAAAGTCGGACTTCTGGACATTTGACATCAATGCGTTCAAACAAAACAAAGGAACTGTTTAGTTTTTTATTATGAATAGTTAGTTATGAAAAAAAATAAAGATGTTGAATTAGGTAGGTTTTTAAAATGTTATTTTGAAATATTTGTTTTTATTTTTATATATTAATATTTAAAACGTGTTAAAAGTTATTTAAACAGTTTGTCGCCAGTCACTAAGTACCTACATTGTATATGTACACGCCAGCCACCGGTGGCCCTGTTCGGTGGCGCGTGTGCACGGAGCCTTAATCAAAAAACTCAACATGATTCACACAACAATAGCTCTCTATACTACAACTGTGTTATTATTTATCTAGCAACGACTCATATCGATCGTTTGCCGAAATGACATAATGATGAAGATTAGATTCAAAATTATTCGCTTATTTTCCTCCTTTTTAATAATAATAATAATAATAATATTCTTTATTTCAGACACAGAGATCCATAGTTTTAAAATTAAAATTAAAAACAAAATTAACACAGAGAAATTAAACACAGTAATTAAAAAAAAAATTAAAAACTAATAATAATATAAAACAGAAAGGTAGCTAGCTGCTTAATTGTGTATTTGTACCCAACGACTGTACATTAATGAAGTTATAAGCCTATCTGCCAGACCACTAATTATGGTATTTTTACACCCATAAATTCTGGACGTGAACGAGGCTATCCTCTTCCTCTGAATTGCATTAAACGAGTCAATTCTAGCTTCGGTATACATTTCTGAAGCGCTGCAAAAACGCTTCAATCCCATCAGTTGCCTAAAGATATTATTATAAGCGACTCGTATGCCATCATGCGCCCTTCTGGTATAATCTGTCCAAAGTTGACAAGTGTAAAAAGTCTGGCAGAAGGACCTGAAAAGAGTAACTTTCACGTCAGGAGCCGACTTGGAAAACTTTCGTATAATCATGTTCCCTACCACACATAAAGCCCTTCGCTGTCGTTCGATATCCGCGTCGTCCTTCAATTTTGAATTTACGATATGACCAAGGTATTTGAAGGTATCAACAATCCTAACATGTTGCCCTTTAATCATGATCTCTGGTATGTTTTCCGGTCCCTGCCCCGCTCTAAAAACCACTAACTCCGTTTTTTTAACGTTATAGACTAGATTATGATCTGCGGCATACCTTTCGCAGGTTGCAATAAGTCGTCGCAAACCTTTGATCGAAGGGCTGAGCAGCACCATGTCATCTGCGTAACTCAGGTTGTTGACATATCTGTCATCCAACCGGAGCCCCACAGGAGTGCTGCTCAGCTCCACGATCAGGTCATTCATGTAAATGTTAAATAAGGTAAACGCAGCTATCAACGACCCATCGAAAATCTGCAGGTATTACCGACCTATAAAAGTAATTCGAAATCTTTACGTTTCCAGAACTATTTTAGCTATAGTAGGCAAAGTTACACACGCGTTTATTCCTTGAGCATCGTATACTTTTACGTTATTGTGAGTAGCTGTGCAAAAAACAGATAAAATACGTTAATTACTGCGGGGCAGCGTGGACGCAGGGCGTGTAGTACTGTTCCCTTGTTCCTTCAAGTAAGTACGTGACTTTTCTATTTAAGATATTTATACAAACAAATGACGTCTATACTTTATCTTATATTACTAAATGTATTCATTTAAGTGTCAACTCTTGATTTCTTACGACATTTTATTAATAAAAAGTAATTTGAAACGATAAAACTTTAAATTAAAATGGGACGGTGTTAGCTTCATCAGTTTTAGTCGTGGCAGCTATCAACGACCCATAAGTCGGCAATGGCAGCAAAGTAACTTTTCGTTTTATTTTTCTTTTATGTTATTATATCACACTAACACAAGTATTTGTATGGACCAGTTTAAATCTAAGCTATCAGTCTTTATAAAAATCTATTAGCGACTAAACTTTTTTGTCTAGTTTTTACCTTTTAGCGTTGTCAATTTAACCAAAGTTATGATATTTTTCGAGGATCGATATTGAATAAGGTAAAACACCCAGTGTTCGACAGAGCCCCAGTGTTCGACACTTAAAAAGTTAACGAAAAAAAACAAGAGTTGAGTCTCGCTTCGGAACGTATTTGAACCATAAACATACTTGAGGATTATCTAGCTATCATTGCGAAAGATATTTCATAGATTCGGCTGTTTTAAAGAAAATGGCGTAGCTGAACATCCCAATCGGCAGAGATCTCTAAATAAATTCCCGTTTCATTAGCGAAATCGCTAAGGAGGTGAGCAAGATATAATGCCCATAACTTTTAATTGTTTTGCTTGACCGAGCATGTCAATTATTTATTAAGTTAGAAACCAAATTCTTTAGTTTTTAGTAATGTCTTTGCAATTGTAAGTTTATAATATAATATGAAAACACGCTTGTCGATAACTGGAGTTTTTTTTTCCGCATGTTCCTATAATCGACATAAATGTTTTTTATGGCACCAAAAAAAAATTCCACACTTTTTCAAATAATACAGGCAATAGAAGTTGTCAGAAAGGTGAAAAAATTAGAAATTAAATCCAAGGAAAGAGAAAAAAGAAAACGATTAAAATTGAGGAAGATAGAAAAACAAAAAACAGAAAAAACTAACAGATAAAAACAATAAAAAAACAAGAAAAGGCGGATACTAAACCGACACCAAATGACACATCTTCTACATTTATTGTTTAACATTTAAGAGATGTATTATATTGCAAAAGTGTTTTTTTTTAGAAACCTACGAATTACTAGCCACTATTTGTTTATTATAAGATTGTTTGTTGATTAAAATGATCAAAATACTGATTAAGACTAAGTTTTTATTTCGTCACATATAATACTAGATTATCTCGGCTTTTCTATTGGGATTTATTGTTTAGAAGTGTTAGGAATATGTCGATTATTGGATGTCGATTACTGGAACAAGTCGATTACCGGGTGTCGAAAAATAGAATTCTGCTGTCGATCACTAGACCAAAAAACGTTAATTTATTTCGATATATTATTACTTTATTTATTTATGTGAAACTTATGTTTGCTTTCAAATATTACGCAACGAAGTCTGAAGCATTACCCAATGCTTCAAAATACCTTATAATATCATAAAGTAAGAAAATATTTTAAAAAATGCTTGTTTGCGCACGTTAAAGTGTCGATTATTGGGGGTGTTACCTTAGTATCAGTAATAAATCATTGTTTTTGTGTTTAAAACAGTGCGCATTTGTTCATATTTTATGTGACATTAATCAATTATAATCTATTTTATAGTCCGAAGGTCAATTAAATTAAAATAACCATTTTTTATGAGTCGGTAATACAATTTATGTTTATACTTACATACTTTATTACCGACCCATAAGGGTCGGCAATAGCAACTATAAGAAGCTATTACTGATCGTATATAGATTATTTAGTTTCTCACCTTACTTTTATGATTTAGCTGATTTTGGTTTTGAATTGTTCGTGGAGGTCTAGGGAAGGTTTAAACGGTGAGAAAATATGGGGTTGAGGTAGGGCAGAGGTAGGGCAGAGGTAGGGCAGAGGTAGGGCAGAGGCAGGGCAGAGGCAGGGCAGAGGTAGGGCAGAGGTAGGGCAGAGGTAGGGCAGTGGTAGGGCAGAGGTAGGGCAGAGGTAGGGCAGAGGTAGGGTAGAGGTAGGGCAGAGGTAGGGCAGAGGTAGAGCAGAGGTAGGGCAGAGGTAGGGCAGAGGTAGGGTAGAGGTAGGGCAGAGGTAAGGCAGAGGTAGGGCAGAGGTAAGGCAGAGGTAGGGCAGAGGTAGGGCAAGGTAGGGCAGAGGCAGGGCAGAGGTAGGGCAGAGGTAGGGCAGAGGTAGGGCAGAGGTAGGGTAGAGGTAGGGTAGAGGTAGGTCAGAGGTAGGGCAGAGGTAGGGTAGAGGTAGGGCAGAGGTAGGGTAGAGGTAGGGCAGAGGTAGGGCAGAGGTAGGGCAGAGGTAGGGCAGAGGTAGGGTAGAGGTAGGGCAGAGGTAGGGTAGAGGTAGGGTAGAGGTAGGGTAGAGGTAGGGAAGAGGTAGGGTAGAGGTAGGGCAGAGGTAGGGTAGAGGTAGGGTAGAGGTAGGGTAGAGAGATCATCACTAGCTTATACATTCCATTGCTGGAAAAAGGCCTTCTCTCATACACGATCGGGAATAGCTGCATAAAAATCGTTAATAGCTTCACAGCCGTTTTTATGGGTCGGTAATAGCAACAATCGACTAAGTCACTTTGTAAATTATTTTTTACAGGATAATCCTTTATTTAAATGGATTTGATTCAGTAAATACATTATTTATACATAACACTAGCATATAAAATTAAACTATC
This sequence comes from Hoplodrina blanda, assembly GCA_949316365.1. NCBI lineage: Eukaryota > Metazoa > Arthropoda > Insecta > Lepidoptera > Noctuidae > Hoplodrina > Hoplodrina blanda. Next base: position 12,148,882 of record OX438592.1, read on the forward strand.
AATCTTTAGAGGAACCAGTATACTAAAAAAAATTTGTTGATTTTAAAATTGCCTTAGGGGGGTCGTTATTACCTGCGTTTACCTTAGATCGGGAGAGGTGAGCCCACCCTGTCTAACACCACACGGAAGACGGAAATTGTCAGATAACTCAGCGCCCCATCTGACGTTGTTGGTCTGATTTTGGTACCAGTACTCAAGAAGACCAACAACCTCAGCGGGGACACACGTGGTACGCAGCTTTGTCCACAGTAAGTCATGATTAAGTGTGTCAAAAGCACGACTTAAATCTAAAAAACAGGCATATACAGTGGTCTTTTGCTGTTTATAGTAAGTAACTACTTGTTTTAAAGCAAATATTGCCATGTCAGTTGAAACGTGCGGGCGAAAACCAAATTGACCATCATCATAATTTACGTCGTTGAAGTAAGAATGAATGACTTTTTCAAACACCTTGGCAACTATCGTAGCTAGAGATATAGGTCTATAGTTTGCCATGCTCGAAATATCTCCAGTTTTATTTTTCGGAATAGGAACAACTACCGTTTTAATAAGTTCCTCAGGCAAATAACTATATTTCACGCAAAGTGTAAAAAGCCAAGCTAATACTACACAGATATGCTGGCCCGCATACAGCAGATGCTCTATGCTAAGGCCGTCGTGACCCGGGGACTTACCTCGTTTCATATCCATCAAGATAGAAACTAGTTGTTTTGGAGAAACTGTCACATGATCAGTCTTTGAATTTTGAATATCACTAATATGTTGCTTACAATTATTATTATTATTATTGCGTTCTTCCATGATATTATGAACATTAAAATGTTTCCGAAATAAATTTGCAATATTTTTCTTATTTTGTTCGCCTTCTACATTTACTGGCAAACAATTTTTACTATCCAACTTTTTGGTTTCTTTCCAAAACTGAATAAAATTACCAGCTGCTCGATGACGGGCCAGCATATCCATTTTAATTTTGTCTTGATTGTTTTGTACATATTTAAGTGCGGATTTAAATTCACTACGTGAAACAACCATATTCTCATAATAGAATCCCGAGCATGGCCTCCCCATTTCAACCCACAGTTTAAAATCCTCCCTAGCCTTCATGTGTGCACTCCTAACGTGAAAATTCCATCCTATAACTTTTCGTCCCTTCTTATTTTTATATTTAACCTTTATATTTTTTGCGTGAGTACACTGCAGAGTCATCAATTATGCAATTTTTGAACTTAGGTATGAGTGTTTGTACACAGTTACACACGGCGGATTCTTAACACGGATTTTTTTCCGCGCTGTTGGTTTACTTTAACGTTCTATCTATAGAATTTGAGTCGGACGTTGAAAATCTACTATAATAGGGTAATTGTGGGTGACCGATAATTAAACATATGATTGTACTCATGTCATGGTAAGATCATCACATATTTTTGGAACGAAGTTCCTTATCGCGCGTTGCTAAAGGGGGCTAGACGGAAAAAATTAAGACCAAAAGTTGTAACGACACTTTTTGCTATAGTTGTAAGCCGTGCGGCGTGCGCGTGTTTCTCTGTCTGTCTCTCTGTCTCTCTCTCATATAACTTCGTTCCATCCGGGTGTCCCTTGACACCTCTCAAGTTTTTTAATTTTGCAAAGCGCTTGACCTCTATGTACACTAAAAAAACACCCCTATCCCTCGTGTTCCTTCTGATGCCTTTTGTGGTCCAGGGCCGCAGTATCTCTTTCAAACAAAATCCGCAACCCTGGCCCCTGGTAGGGGGGTATGATGGAACCCTAAAAACGGTAACGAATAGTGAAAGCTAGTTGTGCGTAAAACAAAACAATAGGTACACTACCTGTAATATTAATACCAACGTGACTTGACCTTGGTATGGGTAATGACAGGCCTTTATTTTATAATCACTGTTAAGGCGCTGCCCAAACGTAGGACACCGTAAAACGCTCAGTGTTTTGACACACAGTTGGGCGTATTGGTACATATTTAAAGCCAGCAAAATAATGGGTGTATTGTCTAACGTCGAAGAAAAAGACTTATTCAAAAATATGTCATAAATATAAAACAACATGACAATAAAATCTTAAAACAGAGCTAAAAATTATATTTTTCGTAGCATAATTTTCAAAATTTTGAGCGTATTTTATATAATAATGATAATAAAGGGAATTCAATTAACTAAAGACATACCTAAAAATTATTCCAGTAAGCCGTGCATTTATTTTTTAATTTAAGAAGAAAGAACTAACAAACTCTACTAACTTCAAATTCATCGCTGTTTTGAACCTTATTTGTTCCCGCGATGCGCTATTGTCATTCGTTTGTCAGTGTGATAAAAATATTATTCATACCGCGCCTTAACCGACTTCAAGGATACTACGGTAGATGAATGGTACTAATTGTAGCGGCATGATGAAACAGAGTTTTTATTACGATTTCTTTTATCATTTTCTTTACCTATAATAACATTGAAAGGTAACTTAATTATTGAACTGTTTATTAGTTATCTACTTTTTAAATTAAATTACATTTGAAAACCTCCATCGTTTCTAAGAAAACTTCAACTATATCTGATGACCCTGCATACTTAAGTATTTCTCTTATTGACTGTACCTACATGAAAGTCAGATGTATAAAGAATTTTGGTTACATATTAAAAAATCAAAACATTCTCTAGCAAATTTCAAAAGAACAATAAACGAAATACCAAAGTTTAAAATAAAAATGGTCATTTGATCAAAAGTTCAGCTGACCAAAGTCTGGAATATCAATGTTTATATTATTTATTACACTATTGACCAAATCGTTTAATGGTCAAATGGATTACTGGATAAATTATTAATTATCAAATGGATTAACTGAAAAAGATAAAAATAATATTAATATATTAGCGAATAGCGCCTGTCTGATACAGATAGCCTTTGCAACAACATGATCGGTTTGCTAATACAAAATATCGAAAATCGTCACGTTTTGTAAGCGAGCGAAGCGAGCTCGGGACTTAGGGCACCCCGACATGGACAGGTTAGGTTCGAAGGGGATGGCGGGGTCTGAAAGACCCCGCCATCCCCTACCCGCACGTCATCCCGCACCCGCACCGTCACCCGCACGTCTACCTACCCGCACGTCATCTCTTCTGCTTGCGTCTTTTACACACATTACGGGCTGTAGTCGACGGAACCCCGGTCTACGGAGCCCCGCTGCGCGGGGCTCCTACTTCTGCGTTCAAGGTTTAAAGTAACCTAACACGAAGGGGATGGCGGGGTCTTTCAGACCCCGCCATCCCCTTCGAACCTAACCTGTCCATGTCGGGGTGCCCTAAGTCCCGAGCTCGCTTCGTTCGCTTACAAAACGTGACGATTTTCGATATTTTGTATTAGCAAACCGATCATGTTGTGCAGAGGCTTTCTGTATTAGACAGGCGCTATTCGCTAATATTAATATTATTTTTACCTTTTTCAAATTACTTCATGTTTGTATGTATACTATTTTGAGGCACTGTTATTTTAATCATAATTTTTGAACAAATTAATGTGTTAAAATTAATGATGTACTTCAAATTTAAGTATACCTACATTTAAATCATTTGTGATTATAAAATTTGATTAGTTATGATTTGATATTTTAAAATTATATCTAGCAACTTTTGATCAGTCGTTCATTTGATGTCACATACATTAGGATTTTAAAATTTTTCTAAATAAATCATTTGGTCATTTAAATTTTGGTATTTCGTTTATTGTTCTTTTGAAATTTGCTCGAGAATATTTTGATTTTTTGATATGTAACCAGAATTTTATTAGCTATATATCATTACGCTACTCACGATGGAAGCGGAGCAGTAACCAAAGGCGAAGTAAGTATCTAATTACTTCATAATTTTATACCTATTTTGATCCTGCTACTCCATTCTACTCGTAAAATCGATTAATTCTCCATTCTCCATTGAATTGCTTCGATATAGCACAGTTTTAATTAAAATAATTTCGTCAAATTCTAGCACCTTGTAATCAAACCGGATTTGAACGAAAACGCTTAATCACGACTGAACAAAGAATTTTTTGTCAATATGAGGCAGCGGTTTAGAAAAAAAAATAGCATTTATTGTGCATATTGACAAAGTACGCGATAATGAGACGACAAAAATCCTAATCACCATTTAATATAATAATTCGTACGAGCGAAGACACAAACATCCGTCTAAAATAACATCACGCCTGTAATTCCCATAGGGTTAGGCAGAGGTGTATCCGTTAGTACACCCACATTTCGCCAGTTATGTTTAAGTCCCATATAATAGGGGGCGAGCCTATTGCCATCAATCGGGCACAAATCCAGACTCCGAGGCTACTGCTGAGAAATTACTGTTGGAAAAACTCAACAACACTTTGCCCGACCTAGGAATCGAAACCAAGACCTCATGCTCAGCAGTTGCGCTTTGCGATCACTAGACCAGCGAGGCAGTCTAAAATAACTTTGTTTATTCAATTGGTTGACTTTTCGCTTTTGTGCCATGACCTTAAGACAGGTTTGCGGATGTCTGGTCGTGATTTAAAAAAACTATTCATGCTTAATGAACAATGTAAGTTCAATAAAAACAGATAACAATCGTATTCGTCTCACCGTCGCCAGATTGAAGTGCTGAATAGACGGATATACTGGTAATCGATTTTCACCTGCACCCTTGACGCAGACCATTTTTCCAATAATAAAAATAAATTCATTTGTTGCATCGAATCCTTCCCTTAATTGAATAACTTCATCTTTCTTTTCAACCACAGGTGGGTTAAATATCTCATCTGTATTAATACACTGTTTTTTTGTAGAATTATACGCTTGACCGAATGGACAACATTTTCGAGCGCACACACCTTTAAGACACACACACCCTCTTATTTTCCTAGTATTAGGGTCCACAATAGTTTCATTTTGCTCAAACGTAAGACCTTGATACGTGCCACCTTCTAACGCTACACTTTTTTCTAAATTGCAATTTTCGGATTCCGATACTGCCCCACAAATAAACGCGAATAAAATAGTCAATAAGGTCCACATTTCCGTAAATTTTGGCAGACGACCGTATCGTTCGGCAGCCATGTCTATACTGTTAACTGTTACCAATTAAATAATAAGAAAAAAAAAATGTGGGATTTCCGTGATCGCTAGCGCACCTTTGCGACGATTAATACAACTATTTTACCGAGTGTAGCTTAGAGGTAGGTACTCGTTTGGAACAGGTTTGTCAAACCAGATAATTTACACCTTATCTTTGGGTTTGATTTTTAATTAATGTTCGATACGTTTGTAAATGTCTTGTTTTATAGATTTTGTTTACCAATAGCAAACTGTGAAGTTACTTGTTTCCATCTTAATTTAATCCCTATTTATGTATTATTTTGCAACCAAAAATGTAATTTTCTATTAAATTAAATATTCATCGATTTTTTAGGGTAGAAATAAAGTGATTTTAGAGAATTTATGTTTTAGAATTTTTAGGTAATTGTGTCTACTACTTCATTGTTTCCATTAATGATACCTATAATCATCTTCGACGTAATAGTTATGGTTTTCTATTTTAACTTTCCAACTTACACCCGCGCAAATTATTATAATTAATATTTATCATTAAATAATATTTATCATTAATAATATTGTCCATTACACTTCCTTGAAAGACAATTACGCGCATGACCTATCACAAGTATTTAAAGATCACGAAGTAAATTAATATTTATTTTACTTAATTACCATAACGACTTTAATAGCGGCTGAGTCAAAAAGCAAAAAGTGTTTTACTATACGTATAAAAAAGCTTACACATAATAAAACTTAGATAATTAATGACTATTAAAATAAATAAAAAATTACGAGGAATTAATTGGTTTGATAGCGAAAAGTTTCGACCTATACCTAGCGAAACTATCGCTCAACAGCTGGGTCAAGAGTCAGATGCAGAAGGGGGTTGGGGCACGATTCTTATAACCACCAGCTTGGGTCTTACAACCTCGGGAGGAGCACTACATTTTTTACTTATTAAAAAAAAAAGTTATGTTATAATAAAAAATACGGAAAATAAATTATTGTTATTAAAGATTTTATTTATTAGATCACTAATTTTTGAATGACTAAGTTTTAAATTAAATATTTCAATTAAATAAGGCAAGTATACAATTATGTGTACAGATAAACATATTTATTGGTAAAATATACAATTTTTATGTTAACATTTAAGAAGTAGGCTTTAACCAGTAAAAGTGTTTATCTTTTATGTCAATATACCTTCTCGACGTAATAATGTGATGTAATGATAATAGCCATTAATTGATGACATAGATACATTAGTTAATGTCGTATAGAAATAGAAATATTCGCTGACATCATAAATTATAATGGTTATAAAAAGATACTTAAGGAAGTCGAAAATTATGATGTATTTCCAATCATGACGATCTTTTTTTTTGCTTTGAGCATATTCTGAGATTTTAAAGATCAAAATTTCAACTATTTAAAAAAAAGGCAATAAAATAAAAATAGGAAGAAAACAAATATTATTGTGTGCAGCACAGCTGCGCCAAACAGGCCCAGTTCAGCATAAAATGCCAGACAAGAAATTATTTAACAACTCAATTTATATTTATTCTATAAATTGAGTTATAACATAATATAGGCAGTCGCTCCATGTAAAATACTGGTTTTCATCCGCATCTAGTCAGACTGGAAGCCGACCACAACGTATTTGGGAAAGGCTAGGCAGATGATGAACATCACGCCTGTAATCTCCGAAGGGTTAGGCAGAGGTGTATAATAATACACCCACATTTCGCCAGTTAGCTTTAAGTCCCATGTAATAAGAGGCGAGTCTAATAAACCAGACACAAATCCAGACTCCGAGGCTGCTACTGAGAAATTCCTGATGGAAAAACCCAATAACCGTTTCCAACCTGAGTATCGAACCCAATCGAACAATTTACATGTTATTACTAAACTTAATACACCCCCACGATCTCTGTACGCACCTGCGAGTATAACGTTTTGCGTGTGTAACATTATACTACCAAAAATAAAAGCCTTTTGCCAGCATTAATTTTTGCTCAATGTTTCGTTCGAAGGGCAGTTTGCATAGTTAATGGATATGTGAGGTGTCTTGTTACAGCCCTTCCATAATGGTTTGGATATATGTTACCGGCAATCTGTATAATTTAGATATTCTATATACCGTGGCCCCGGAACGCAAACTGCTACAGAAGGTACAGGGTGGATTTTTAGTCAGTAAAAGTCTGACAGTCCCTTCCGCCCCACCCAGGGCGGAAGGACTCATTTGATGATTTTTACCACCTAAAAAAAAAAAAGATATTCTATACAATACCTAAACATATAGGCAGTATACATATAGAATACCTGGGCCGTACAAGCAATGTATGAAATATTATGAACATTAATGTCCATTACATACTTTACCTAGGTAATGTACAATTCCTAGGGTGTTTAGCACCTGCTGGCCCACCGGCAATGTGTAAAATAAATATAGATTTGAATGGTAAATCATAGGTTTTATATGGTTTTACTAGTAAATCTTAGAATTGGTTTTAGCCAACCAACTTGGCTGTGGAATGATTAGCAACAATCCTAACCCTTTTTTTGGTTCGTTGTATAGAATACCGGATTATACAGATTACCGGTAATCTTTAGTTGGTTTTAGCCTAATAACTGTAACCATCATGGCTGTGGAATGATAAGTCACAATCCAAACCCTTTTTTTGGTTTGTTGTATAGAATACCGGATTATACAGATTACCGGTAACAGATACAATTTATTTTTTACTACTAGCTTGACTAGACTACCTCGTCGGTCGAGTGGTCACAAAGCGCGACTGCTGAGCATGAGGTCTTGGGGTTATTACATGGGACTTAAACATAACTGGCGAAATGTGGGTGTACTGATGGATACACCTCTGCCTAACCCTTCGGGGATTACAGGCGTGATGATATGTTTATTTTACTAGCTTATGCCCGCGAATGTCAGTGATCACAGATATTTTTTTGCGCGGAACCCTAATTATTTTTCTAAAGTAAAAAAGTAGCCTAAAAAATAAATAGATTATTGCCAAGTCAAACAAACTGCAAACTGCAATCTGTTAAACTGGCAAACTGTTTAGACCTATGCCTACCATACCTATGTTTATTAAAATTTTTGAAACGAGGACTTGAAAGTTTGTGTGAATTGCTGTACGGCGTAAACGTTCTTAATAATAATAAATAGGATCCCGTGTTTTATATTAGGCTACAAATTAACATTTAACATCCTTCTTCTTTGTAGATCGATGATAAATCTTTAATTCAGACCATGTATTTAGGCTCAGTAGGTCGCCACGTTCTGCCGCGTCAGAGACGTTGCACAGGTAGTCAAGGGTGCAGGTAAACCGGCAATTGGGACTCTTATGGGACATAAAGTAAAAAGCAGTATAAATCGAATAACAAAAAAAAATGCAATTTTTACGAAACCAGTTCGATCCTTGCACACGGCAATATTTCGAGGTCATTACACTCTTTCTTTGTTGGCATAACTTGTTCTGTTTTTTAAGTCCTTAAAAGGGTTAGCCTACGTTTATCATTTCTATCTTTGATGATGAAAGTTGATTCGGTCTTAAAAGTAAAAAATCTGTTATACCACTTTCACGCAGCGAAACTTTAACAAAGCTCGTTTCTATGCAAAAGTCGTAGAGTAATACGAATAAAATGTTCTGTACTATAAATACACGGACAACTAACCTGTTTACGGGGCCAAATGATTAAAATTCTTTAAGAGTACTGGTTATATTAGTAACTAGCTGTCCGCCGCGGTTACACCCGCGTCTTTGGTTACTGCTCCGCTCCCGTAGGTCGTAGCGTGATGGTATATAGCCTATAGCCTTCCTCGATAACTAATCTATCTAACACTGAAAGAATTTTTCAAATCGGACCAGTAGTTCCAGAGATTAGCGCGTTCAAACAAACAAACTCTGCAGCTTTATAATATTAGTATAGATAATACCAGCCTATTACAGTCCTTCTGCAAAGCAAAGGCCTCTTCTCATACAGAGAAGGCACGAGCAATGATTTCCACGCTTGCATGCTTTATTACAAGTCCAGGTTTCCCTACGATGTTTTCCCTCACCGATGACAGGAATATCCAAGATACATTAGGTAAGTACATGTGAAATAGAAAAAGTCAAAGTCAGGTTTGGTTGCAAGCCCGGGTTGCGGGACGTCTTAACAGTATACCGTGGGCCCGGAACGCAAAGGGGAACAGAAGGAACAGGGTGGTTTTTTGGATTTAATGATGATGGATTATTGTTTTAAGAGACTATTTTGTTACTAACATAGTTCTAAGTTCACTGATGCTAACATAATATGGACATTCACAATCTGGAATAAATGATTTAATAATAATAAAAGTCTGACAGTCCCTTCCGCACCACCCAGGGCGCAAGGACTCATTTGATGATTTTTACCACCCCAAAAAAAAAAAGGTCTGGTTGCAAACACAAAGGCTCGCACATGGGAGGCGGGCCTTTATCACTGGGTCGTCACGACATTTTCAATTACGTTAAACTACCCAGCAATAAAAGTTTATTGTACATCCCAAACTTTTGTTTAGAATAAATACCGCCATTGTACTTTGTTTGTGGCAAAAGTTTAAATAAATAAATCTTATCTTGTATGCATATAATAAAATTGTAGCGAAGTCAAAACTGTACTTTAATATTTTTGAAAAAGAGTAATTGCTATGAGTTCGGGGAGTGATTCTAATGCCGAAAACTTTTTTTTAGAATTTTTGTCGGTTTGTCTTTTTGTCTGTATGTTTGTTAGAGCATCACGCGAATACTGCCAGATAGATTCTGTTCAAATGTATGAATATTCCATATTGGCCAAATTTGTCTATAGGCTATAAATTATCTCGCTATTTGCTTTGGGGGTGAGCAATGTTTCATTATGACTATGCAGAAACAAACTTTGAAGCGGACGAAGTCGCGGGCAGAAGCTAGTATTAAATAAGTGTATAAGTTGATTGGTCCGTTTCGACACTGAACTAACCCCTATAAAATCTCGCATCTCATTTCACAGTTTCAAATAAAAATAATCTATTCAACTCGACAGAAAGTCCCTAAGTACCTAATGTCAACCAGAAATATATATTCATTCAATTACCTATTAATTCATTTTCAGCTTAGGGCATCCTAAGCCAAGTTGTGGGAGAAACATCATCCACAACCCCCCACTTCGTTCGATGTGATTTGCAGTGATCCAAACGCTAAATAGACTGCACACCCAAGTACACCACTGCAAATATACTCTAGCAAAATTGGGGATTATAGATCCCACCGACACCCAGTGTGAGTGCAGTGCTCCTGACCAGACGATGACTCATTTACTATCACAAAGTGTTCCTACACCTGCACTTTAGAGGACAGTAAAAACGCCACGGACGCCGCGATAAACGTGGCCACTCACTGGCCCCAAGTATGCCCACAACAAGAAAAATTACCTAACTTGAACTACTCGTATAAACACGAAAAGAAAGAAGCAGCAGTGTTTTGTATGATACTGGTACCTAATACCTATATTACCTATTACTTTTCTTAAGCATTAGTCTCACCGTTCTCAAATGAAAGTCCTCAGTGGCAGGAGCTACAGGCACTCTAATTTCCTGCATTTCATCAGAACAATTCATTTTTCCAAACAAAAAGTGCAGTTCCTTCGTAGCATTGTATCCTGGCTGTAGATGATATTCTCTCCAAACCGGTGGATTAAAGGATTCAGTGATGTTGGCACATTGCCTCTGCATCTGATGGTACGCGAACCCTAGAGGGCAGCACTTCCTGGCACAAACCTCCTTCAAGCACACACATCCCCTCTCCGCATTCGTCTCGTTATCCACAAAGTATTCACCACTATTATATTTGATACCGTTAAACATCCTATTCTTTAACACGACACTGTTTTTTTCATCACATTCCGAAGCAGTTCTTGTTATTATTCCGAGTACAATAAACAGTACGATTTGCATTTTCTCACCGAACAGTGACTACCTCTGTACGATCGTCGCGTACGCCGGTCTCTGACTGACTGTCAATTCAAGATTACTCAATGAGGGTTTTCCGTGGTCGCACGGTAAATAACAATTATGTTGAACTGAGCCTACTAGGTAGGTGACCAGTGACCTGTACTCGTGATTACGAATTTACGGGGAAAATATTTTTGTTTTAATTGTATGAATAAGTTAGCAAAAAAGCTATTGTTACTTTTGCGGTGACTAACTTTAGTATTGAATATTTTTTTATATGAATAGGTATGGCATATTCGTAAATCTAATTTATTTATTTATCTATCATTACAGAAAAAATTGTGAACGCGAATTTAGAAATGAACACTATTGCGATAGTTTAGAAATGTATTCTAAACTCTTATTCTAACTTATTACACCCAATGGATTAATGGTTTTTATGCCCAGCAAGGTATAAAAACATTGGCTTAAAAAAAGCGTAACTATTCCTTGCCAGACAAAAAGACTTAAAAAAAAATTATAACGGGCCCCAATAAACAGATGTTTACTCTTTTTAACCAACTTTACAGAAGACGTGTAAAGATAATATTATGACGTGATATTGATTGATTGATTGTATTGATTGTTTACAAGGAAATGCTTTAGTGACTACTTAGAGATTCTTTGTGATTGTATAAAGGTGTAGGTAAGTATGTATACAGTATACCATCTGTTTGGGTTAAGCATGTTATTTTTAATATGTGTCGGTAAGTCGGAACGACTAAACCGGTTTTGAGAGGTTTTTGTTTATTTATATTTTAAAGTGAGTCATGTAATTACTGTTTTTAACGAAATGTAGGTCTAAGGTGTCAGATATTGATAAATGAGTTTCTTCTAGATCAAATCCGCCCCTATGACGACCCACTGATCTTAAAACCTATGTTTGTTAATTTACATACCTAAAATAAGTATTATTATATTATTAACGTTATTTAATTTAAATTTTAATTCAGTTATTTTTTAATTATTATACAATGCAAAACTAAATATTGTTCTTAGTTGTATCTTAGTTTAATTTTATTAATTCATCAATATATAATATTTTTTTTTGTTAATTTAGATTAATTGTGTATAACATACAACCTGAATTTTAATCCGTTGCAAATCTTTCAGGGGGTGAATGTACTCATGAATATGAACAACTTTTATTACGGGACATAGTACGAAATGTGAAAAAAAAAACAGCTGATCCATACAATAATGTACTACATTACGATCAAATTGTATGGATCAGCTGTTTTTTTTTCACATTTCGTACTATGTCCCTTAATAAAAGTTGTTCATATTCATGAGTACATTCACCCCCTGAAAGATTTGCAACGGATTAAAATTCACGGTGTATACAATAGTGCATGCGGTGTTAGCCTGTAAGTAAGTGATTGCTGCACTCATAAATGTATATTGTGTACTATAACTTCAAAATAAATTGTGTAAAACTGTAAACAATTACGCTAACCTATTAATAAATAAATAAATAAAATTATCTACGAATAAAGGTAACTTTTATTTTTAAGCATTTTGCTATTTCAAACCTCGAGATTTCAACAATGGTTTTTGAACTTTCGTCCTTACCGGTTTAAACCGGTTTTATTTGCGACGTAAAGAACGATTAAGTAAGTATGATTTTGACTTGTAAAAACTTGGTATAATGCACTAAATGAATAAGCTAATATTACATAGTTAATATTTTTAAACTTAGGAAGGTGTGCAATATTGCCAGTTGTTTTGAAACTATGTTTCACGTAACTAAAAAAATATTTACAAAACAATTATAGATTTTTTTTCGATGATAATTGCACAAATCCTTCTTTATCACACCTAATTTAACAACTTATTAATTGTCCCTATATAATTTAGATTAAGAAACAAACTTAAAAAAAATAACCCGATACACAGCGCCGATTTCACTAAGTTAAACTAAAAGTTACTAAATATTGACCGCGCACGACAGTATTGAGCTCCGAACGATGACTGAACAGTAAAATTTCGTTCGCTGTTAAAATTACGACGAAAGTGAAGCAATGTGGTGGCTACTAGTCAGGAAGGATAAACATAGTAGGTCGGAACAATAGGGTGACAATTAAAACATGTTTTGACTACTAGGTACTATCTAAGTTAAAATGTATGAAAGCAACATTTACGAAATTAAAGTAGACTTGACATTTGAGTGCTTGTAGGGCGACCATGTCTCAAGCGACGATAGTCTTAGGTAACTCACTAAAGTATTATTTTGTAAGATGATAGTGTGATGAAACGAATGCACGGCTTTAAAAAGACACATCATAGGTATAGCCGTAAGTAAACTACAATCATGCGCAGCGCGAAAGTCCATATATTACGGGTTCCCGTGATCATTTCTACGTAGATCATTTTTCGAACGACCATCTAATCGATTTATGGATATAATAGTTTTAAGGATTTTTATTTAAGTATAATATAAAGGACCTTCTCGCTGCCGATGATTCGAGCTTATAGTTATTCGAGATTTTGATGGTTCGAGGTAGTGAACTATCGCGCTAACAGTGCGGCGCCGGTACCGCGAACGCTCGACAACCGGATATATAACGTCCGTTGCCGCACCGTGCGTTTTGTATGAAAAAAGAGGATCGTCCGTGCGCTGTACGTCCGCACCGCTTCGGCACCGCAGCAGGCCGCCAAGAAACGCATAAATTGAAAGCGCCCTTTCGTCATTTGATTTCACGTATATCAGCCACCAAACTAAGTTTACGCAAAAATTATTGCTGGAAAACGATTTTTCTGTAATCCCCGTAGGGTGAGGTAGAGGTGTACCCATCAGTACACGCACATTTCGCCAGTTCTGAAAAAGTCCCATGTAATAGGGACGCCTAGGCTGATACTGAGAAATTCCTAATGGAAAAAATCAATAACACTGCCCGACCTGGGAATCGAACCTAAGTCGCCGCTAATGAGCCGGCTCAAATGACTAACTATTTATTAATTTCAAAACAAATTCTCACCGTCTGCACATGCAAGCTCGCTCCAATATTTGGTATAATGAGACGTCTCTCCATCTTGGCTTTGGAACATGCCATTAATCCATACAAAAAACGAAATTTTTCTGAAGCGTTGAATCCTGGGATTGGGTGCTGATTATGGCCGCTGTGTACTAGAAGATGGAACTGCTTTGCCTCGGGCACACAACCTTTTTTAGTTTTGTAGGCTTTTCCGGGAGGACAACATTTCCTAGCACACGTTTCCTTCATGCAAACACATCCTCGCTCCGCTTGAGTCGTATTATCCACATAATATTCACCATTCACATATTTTACACCGTTATACGACCGATTCGTTAATTCTACACTGTTATCGTATTGACACGGCTGCGATGTAGTTCTCGTAATTATCACAAACACTATAGTCAATGCGGCTAGCATTTTTTTTTAAGATTTTTTATTTATCGATAACTTCACACTAAAACATTTGGAATGACTGTATTGTTTGTCACCGAAAATATATAACAATCTTAGTATAGATAACAAGGAAAAATACTGCTTTATTGTAATTTAATAAAGCTGATATAACATCACGCTACGACTCACGGGGGCGGAGCAGTCCTCAAAGCCGTACTGCACTGACTTGCACTGAGCAGCTAGTCTATTATCTACACTAATAATACTATAAAGAGGAAAACTTTTTTTTTGTTTGTTTGTAATGGATAAACTCAAAAACTACTGGACTGATTTTAAAAATTCTTTCACCATTAGAAAGCTACATTATCTGCGAGTAACATAGGCTATATTTTATTTTAGAATAAATAGGGATCTGTAAGAAAAATCACGCGAACGAAGTCGCGGGAAAAGTGCTAGTAAATTATAAAGAGGTAACAGCATTTGTGCGTAAGTTTGTAAGTTTGTATGTCTCTACATACAAACTTACAAACTCGGTTCATTACTTCCGGAGATTACCCTCTGGTAATCTCCGGAAGTAATGAACCGATTTTGAAAATTGTTTCACAAATTGGAAGCTACGTTATCACTGAGTGCTATAGGGTATATTTTATTATCAAAATAATTAGGAATCCGTAAGAAAAATGACGCGAAGTCGCGGGGAGAGTGTTTAAGTATAAAACGACAGTCTTAGAGCCAAAAATAACTTATTTTAAGACGACACTTTAGTGTGATCACTTTTATAAGTATGCTAGGAAACCGATTGCCTCAAACGTATAGGTCAAGCAATCTTGACATCTCCCATTGATTATTCATAGTGCATCAAGTAAATTTAAATAATTATCTAGCTTGGTCAGTTGTAATTAAAATAACACAGTACCCACATCGCGGTAATTGCTACCATTGAACAGCTACGCTGACCTACGCCAATAATATTATTGCTATATTTAGGACAACGCAATGAATCCATCTTCAAACTCATAATTAATATCAATCAAGTGTTCCCAATATCGATCATATTAAAGTTTATTTTCACGAAAGTATCGTCAATCGTCTTTACAAATAATTTTAAAATTAAATAAGTTAATAGAAGTTGCTATGAGGAAAACCTTAAAATAAAATGCTACATCAGTCGCGCTTTGCGACCACTACACCAATGAGACGACTCTAATGACTATCTGTTTATTAATTTCAAAGCAATTAGAAAATCAAACACATTTAATTGAAAATTAATCGGGGCTAAAATAAAGTTAGTAGCTATATTTAGGAATTATAGATTAATGTTGTCTACTACATAACTGAGTAAGATTTTCTTTGGTTTCCCTATTAGAAAAAAATCGGCCAAGTACAAGTCGGACTCGCACTCAAAGAGTTCCGTACCTACCATACAATATTTAACAGAACTTACAAAAAAATAAGTTAATTATCGCAAAAAAAAAAATTGTGATGTAACTTTAAATTACAGTTTTCGGATTTATTCATTTACTTACTTGTGCTACATGGCATTGCTTCTTGTCAAATTTTATGATTCTAGCTCAACGGGAAGTCCCCTATAGGTTTTGATTCGATAAAATATGCGCCATAAACGACTTTATCTTTAGATTACGTTGACTTAGAAGTTTCAATTTATCACTGCTTCAAGGGGTAGCAGACTTGAGTAGGTATTTGATATTAATTTCAGCTTTATATCTACCTCCACGCGTTCCTGGGAAAGGGTCTTGATAAACGGACAGACAGACAGGCGGACAACAAAGTGATCCTATAAGGGTTCCGTTTTTGCTGACTGAGGTACGGAACCTAAGAAATGATCTTAAGCGACTGCTATAACACCATTATCTGATTATAATAAAATCCTCACAGTCAGTAAATGCAAGCTCCCTCCAATATTTGGCACAGTGATATATCCCTCATTCTTGGCTTTGGAACATTCCGTTAAACCATACAAAAAATGAAATTTTTCTGAAGCGTTGAATCCTGGGATTGGCTGCTGATTATGGCCGCTGTGTACTAAAAGATGGAACTGCTTTAGCTCGGGCACACAGCCTGTTTTAGTGTTGAAGGCTTGTCCAAGAGGACAACATTTTCTAGCACACCTTTCCTTCATGCAAACACATCCTCGCTCCGCTTGCGTCGTATTATCCGCATAATATTCACCATTCACATATTTTACACCATTATACGACCGATTCGTTAATTCTACACTGTTATCGTATTGACACGGCTGCGATGTAGTTCTCGTAATTATCACAAACACTATAGTCAATGCGGATAGCATTTTCATTTTTTTTATTTATTTTTTATTAATCGATAACTTCACACTAAAATATTTAGAATGACTGTTTTGTTTGTCACCAAAAATATATAACAATCTTAGTAGATAACAAGGAAAAATACTGCTCTATTGTATAATTTAATAAAGCTGAAATGATCATTTGTTTGTTTGTTTAAACGTGCTAATCTCTGGAACTATCGGTCCGATTGGAAAAAAATGCTTTTAGATATGATAGCAAGATTTATGAGGAATAGTATGAGCTATATACAATCACGCTACGACTCACCGGAGCGGAGCAGTAACCATAGACGTGACTTATTTTTATCTGTGTCTTTGATTATTTTAATAGGTTCTCTAACCGTTATAATTAAGGTAAAAAATAAATAAATTAATTAAATAATATAGGTGAAAAAAACCACGAATACGAACTCGCAGGGTGCAGCTAGATAAGTATAAAACGACCATCTTAGAGCCAAATATATTTTCTCTTAGGACGATACAAGCTTATAGTGTGATCACTTTCAAAGTTTGCGAACTTGCGATCTCCCGTAGATTATACATAGTGCATCAATTAAATTTAAATAATTATCTAGCTTGATCAGTTGTAGGTAAAATAACATAATGCCGTGTAACACCTAAGTACCCTTATAACTATGACTGCTATATTTAGGCCAACGCAATGAATCCATCTACGAAGTCATTAATATATCAATCGAGTGTTCCCAATATCGATAATATTAAAGTTTATTTTTACTAAAGTATCGTCAATTGTCGGTCGCGGAGGTATTAAAAAGTGTAGTTAGAACATTCAAAACAAGTTTTCGTAAAAATGCTTAGAAAAATGGTGCGATTTTTACCTTAAAAAAAAAATAATCGCAATTATGAGGAGAACATATAATTTTGGCTCCGTTAAGCGTGTTTTTGCAACCAATATGTTTAGGTCTTTGCCCAGGAGTGGGACAGAAGAGGCTAACAAAAAAAGAATGTTAGTCTCGCGTCTATATTATTTGTTACCTGATAGGTACTAAGCTGCAAATTGCAATTAACGCAAGAGAATTTGAACTTTACAGGCTACCCCAAAGCTTTCATATTAACCAAACGTTCATGGTTTCATTGAAACGGCCGCTGACGAGTTACACAAAAACTTCTTTGCTTACGCAAATAAGACACTTTACCGAACCTTTAGTTTGAGGAAAGATTACAACTTAATCAGCTTTAAAAATAAAAAAAAAGAATTTATTGAAAACAAAAAACTTGTCGAAATAACAGTTTTATAAGCGGCTCTTAACACGACCGATATACTAAAGAAACGACATTCTTAATGCAGACCCGAATACTAACTGAAACGAAATTAGAACTAATTGGCTCTATATTATAAGCAAGGGAATAAATATATGTGCGACACCTGACAGGTAACTGTAGAGCGACCATGAATTTGTGAATTTGTCCAAATTGTTTTTTGCACTTGGAAATGCAATAATATGTCCGGTCTTTTCTATAAAAAAATCCTTCACAACTTTAAAAAAAAACCACTTTATTTAACTCGGAAAACCCAATTAATTTTCAATTTAGTGTAAAATTATATTTTTAGTTGCTTTGAATTCAATAAATAGTTACTCAATTGAATTGACAATAGGTGACGTCATAAGTTGCTAATGCCATTCAAAATATATGGGGGAAACGCGTTTTGACAGCTGTCAATGGATGTCAATTGATTGGTGGTGTCAAATATCTGACTATCTTGTGTCTGCGACTTCGTCTGTGCAGCCTTAAGAATTAAGCGCGAAAAATCTATACAGAAATTAAACTTTTCGTTAAAGCTAGATCAATAACAAAATGTGTGCCTTTCAGCTAATTCCGTTTAGCCGTTATGATTAAATAACAAACATAACAACATGCAAACATACAAACTTTCACATTTTATTCGTTAAGTAAGATTTCACACAATAGGTGAGGTCAGGTCTTAGGTCAATCAAGTTCACGATAAAGATAACGCATTATGACGACATGACATGTGCTAGATAAATAAAAAAATAAGGCAAGTATTTACCTATAATGATCACCAGCACAAAATCAGAAAAACAGAAGTAGGCAGACTCGTCCCCCAAATAAATTGTTGTACTTCTCCATCTACATATATGTATTTTACCCTCTCTCTCTTTTATATATTTTGTTTGTATGTACACACATCAAAAAAGTCTAGGGATCAACATCCCTAACATTTGTTAGGGATGTTGATCCCTAGACTTTTTTGATGTGTATATGTAAATACACTGTAACGTAGGCGGTAAGTAGTACGCCTAACGAAATAAAAGATTAACAAATACTGAGTAGGTAGGTATAATCTGTAAAAACAAGGTTTACAAAGATAGTAGAACGCAATCAAGATACTTATCGAGCGCGCGTTGGATTATAGATCGCCGAGAGGAACACCACTATCCTGCGTTAGTAGTCGGCAGGCGTGGGAACGTCCCGGATCTAGCCGTCAGCTCGGTGGTAATTCTACGGCTAGGATGGAGCCCTGGAATCCAGTAATTGGTTAACAGGTACAGAATATTCCCAAAGACTTTATACATAAGTATTAAGTATTTGGGAATATTCTGTATCTGTGCACCTACTGTCTTGTCTCTACATCACCCTACTGGTAGAAAATGCCCAAGACATTAAGTCAGCCTTTGTACAATGTACCTATTTATTTTACATGTGCTTACAGTTAAAATAAATAAATAAAATCGTGTGCTAGACAGTTATTTTTAAACTGAGAGAGATGCTCATACGCATATCAATCATCAAAACGTATTTATTATTTCCTTTCATTGATGTTATTATAATATTTTATTACGTTTCTTTTATATTTTTTGTCCGTCATCTGTTTGTTGTTCTTCAACCGTGATCTTTGTACTATTTTGATCTTTTAAGGCAGCTGACGTGTTAGTTGAACACGTCAGTCAGAGTATCCTAACTACGCAATTTAATTAAAGAAACAAAAACAGTCAATTTTTTTTTCCTTACTTTTAACTAAGTTTGCTTGTAAACGTCACAATCATGTATCTAAGCGTACAGTTGACATACTTTAGTTTATTTAGTTCACTGTTAACTGTTATACTGTTTAAAGCTTTATAGACAAGTTAAAAATCCTTTCACCTAACATCACGCTAGGATCTACAGGATCGGAGCAGCAATAAAAAACGCGGGTGAAAATGCATCACTTTAAGCATGACCATGCGATATTATGGACCCACTTTACAACATTGACCAACAGTAATGAGACCTATGTACATTTGTATTATTAGTATTATAAAGAGGAACGATTTGTATTTTTGTGTGTGGGGGTGTATGTTTGTAATGAATAAACTCAAAAACTACTGTGCCGATTTCATAAAATTTTTCACCATTAGAAAGCTACATTCACCCTGAGTAACATAGGCTATATAATATTTTCAAAAAAGTTAAGGATCCGTAAGGAAAAGAACGCAAACGAAGTCGCGGGGAGAATGCTAGTATTTTATAAAAACTTCATTTAACTTTATGACTTTTGTTCAAAATCAACGCGAAAATGGTGCTGGTATGTTTTGAAAAAAAATAGGAATAATAATATTTAATTTAACTGAAATTCGTGTGACACGGTTCTTATCAATGTTGGACAACTTTCTTTCTTTATCGTGTGGGCAGTACGGTCTTACGACCCGACACACCCTAGTGTCGGAGTTTCTAAACCGCCTCAAAGGCCTCTGACATGGTTTCCTCAAAGGCCAAGGGACAACGTTGAAAAGTAAGCTTTGGGTTCATACAAAAATACCTTTGGTCTTTTACTGAGGGAAACTTTAAGAGAATAGATCGTCAGATTATAAGAACACTGTGTGTCACTAGATTTTCCCTGACGCAGACACAAAAGTATCAATTCCACATTTCTCTAATTGGCTTTTGTCACATGTGCAGGTATTTTACCTACCTATTTTGTGCTTTCGTCTTTCGATGACGCGATTGCGATCAAAGGATTCTGTCGAATACCTATCCTGTTGTATTTTCTTGTGTGATTGAATCAATATAGTTATTTAAATTTGACGCTGTAGGCGTCAAAAGCGTTTACGCCTTACGGCATACAAATTTTCAAGTCCATATGTTTTGAAAATATATAGGTACCTAAATCGATTTTAATGAAACTTCCTACGTATAAGCTGTTTCTGTGGAAAACTTGAAATCGGTCGAATTTCGCTGTAACACATTTTTTTTTTAATGTTCTCGGATAACTTTTAAGATTTAAAATAGGTATGTATCTTGCTTATGCTCAGGATGTTTCATTCATTTCAAAAATTAAGGACTTAAAAGTTGGTAGAAAATACGGCATAAACGCTCTTAAAACAATTATAGTTTTACCCAGTTAATTAGGAAGTATTATTCAACGATAGATAATTAAATGCCAATTTTATTAAAAATACGGAAAACATAAGCATTCACTTTCCTCATTGGCACAGAAAATCCTACATGACAGTTCTATCATAGGAATTGGCCACTAAATATTAAAGACAAGCTTTTGCCTGCGACTTCGTCTGGTGTTTATTTGATTAATTTTTGTTATCCGACTGGCATTTCCAGAGATTAGCGCGTTTAAAAAATGAAACAAACAAAAAATCTCTTCAAAAAACTTTATGTTAGAATAATATTTCATCGGAATCGATTTGAAATAATTATATAAAAAAATATTTTTTAAAAACAAGCTTTAATTTAAAATTATTACAATATTGAGTATTGGACATTGTATTGTCATCAAAACTAAAGGTGTATGCAAAATTTCAGCTCAATCGGATACCAATAAATTGTTGAAAAATGGTTTGCAAGGACAAATTTTGAAAGGACAACTTACTTATCTACATACGAACAGTGCAAGCTAAAATAAAAGCTTGTACTATTGATTGGCCACGGAAATATTTACTCAATCAATTTCGATTGTTTTTTGTTTTATTTGACTGTTGTTTTGACTTTGAGCCACGCCGCGGTCACAGCCATAGCTTTGTCATCAATACTCAGTTAAGGAAACCGTAATCAATAAACGCAGTGCTAAGGAAAATGATGATTAATAAGGTAGGTCAGTTCGTGAGAAAATGATCAAATATAAAAAATGTTTTTCTGGTAAATTATTCTTCGGAGAATTTAGGCTGGTGGACTGACTAACAGGTTTAAAAAAAATACTTGGTTTAGGCATCAGTCACACAAATGAAATATATAAGCGAAAGGTCATACACTCGCTCTTTACGAAATATCGAAAACCGTATAAGGATGAAAAGCAAGGAGGTAGAATATAAATAGTTAGTAGACGTCCGCTAAGAATAGATTTTCCAAAATTCCCTCTTATAGGGATGAACGGGGGTTCGACATTTAAGCCTCATTTAGACGATGCAAGAAATATCGTACGATTTGACGTACATTGCGGGACCGCGCGGCTGTCATGTCAAAAGTGACTGATCATTGACGGAAATGTACCACAACTTGCACGATGTTTCTCGCACCGTCTAAATCAGCCTTTACGCGGATAAAATCGCGGTCAATAACTAGTTATAATATACAAAATTGTATCTGTTGTCTAAGTTAACTGTAATTTGTGGTAAGAAAATCTATTATTCTATATGTCGCGATGGCCCAGTGGTTAAGGGGCTCGCCTCTCATGCACAAGGCTGTAGGTTCGCAACCTGGCACGGGCAAGTACCGATGTTACTTTTTCTATTACATAATTATGTACTTTCTCAGTTTACCTGTGATGGAAAACATCGTGAGGAAACCTGGACTTATAATTAATAAAGTCTGAAATCGCCAATCCGGCTTGAGCAAGCGTGCTGATCAATGCTTGTTCTCGTGCTCTTAAGCCACCTAAATTCACCGTGATAGATTCTTACAGAGAAGCACTGCAGTTAAATATATGTAAGTAATTGAAAATTAAGTCAAAGTCAAATGATTTATTTCAATTAGGCCATTATAAAGCACTTTTGAACGTCATACAAAAAAAAAGATTGAATCTAGTTGCTCCTTACAAATGGTAGTTTTGTATGGAGAAGAATGGGCAAGAAACTCCATAAGTTTACAATTTAGTAACTACCTAACCATGCCTATCCCTAGTATTAGGACATTAAGGTAGTAAAGTGGACATGTCAAGGTAATGTTGATAAATTATCATGATAACAGCAATAACGTTATAAAGAGATGAGGCTTAGATTAATTTATTATGATTAGGAAATAAAATAAATTGTGTACTTTGGAATGGGCGTAGTTATTTGCTAGATGAGTTTAGACCTTGCTACAAGGGCCCCAAAGTCGTGTAATCAAAAATTTGTGAAATCTTCTTCTTTTCTTGTCGTTTGACTTAAAATTTGTCCAATTGAGCAACCTGTACAGCTCTTGTCATTGGCCTCGATAAATCTTGGGTGGTGCAGTGCAGGTGGTTGTGCACGACGGGCAACTGAGGAGGTGAAGCATGTCCTGTGATGGTGCTCCACACTGGCACTCCGTTTGGGATGGTGACGACCCGTTACCACTGTCAAAGATCCACGTATGACAGCCGGGACCAACGGCATAACGAGCCTTTCGAGGCGATGGCGCGGTGATGTCTAAGACAACTGGTACTTCCCCGATTTCGAACCCACAACCTCATGCGTAAGCGCATGCGTGCCTACACCACAGGCCCATCACGACCTTAATCAATTACAATATGAAAAAAAATGTGTTATCAGAGTGATAAACACACAATACAATCATGTTCCATAACAATATGTAGATATGTATTCAGTATGATTACAAGCATAATTACTTTACGGTAAGCACTTCACGTTGCACTGCGCACACGCAGGTAGTGCAGCTATGGTGCCATACAAAATCACCTTATGAATTTTAATATTATTTTGCAAGGTTATATATAGGTACCCACTCATCTACGCATTATGTAATTTACTTTGTATTTTTATTAACAATAATCTATATCTGTTTGTTTGTTTAAGCGCGTTTATCTCTGGAACGACCAGTCGGATAGAAAAAATCTTTTTGTCTACGATAGTCAGATTCATGAGGAAAACTATAGGATTTAAAATATCACGCTACGACTTACGAGAGCGGAGCAGTAACTAAAGAACTAACTGAACGTGGTTCACTCACTTTAATCGTCATCGAATTTACTACAAATTGAATGACAACTAAAATGAGTGACCTAAATTGAATATAGCGTCAATTCATTGATTCCAGTTATTATGATTTTCTGGTATTTTAATATGGCTACGTGCGTATCAAGGTACTTTCTGGTTACGACTCATCTTACCAGTACAAAATGACGTCACCCACTCATCACTTGCATTGAGTGTAGGTAAATAGTAGGCTTGTAATTATTTTTTACCTTATTTCCCTTGAATAAGTTATAGTTTTATAGGTCATAGGTATAAATTTTTTCTTGTAAAAGACGTTCAAAAGTGCCTTTTAATGGTTTAATTGAAATAAATTATTTGACTTTGACTTTCACTAGCGATAATGATAATTGTTATATAACTGCTAAAAATAACTATTACATGGGACTTAAAACATAACTGGCGAAATGTGGTGTACTAATGGGTACACCTCTGCCTAACCCTTCGGAGATTACAGCCGTGATGTTATGATGATGATGAGTGCAAATATACAATGTAATAGTGGTATCAGTTTACCTTACCAGTCCCCCGATGAGCATCCAAATTGATGTTCATTCGCAGTATAAACTGTATAAAGGTACCTACTGTGTTGCCAGCGATGAAAAAATTACGTCATCACAAAAAAAAAACTAATTTCAAAAATCGAAAATTAATAGCATCCTACCCACACAACTATCGACATAGAATCGTATCAATAAGTATGAATATAAGAACTAGCTTCCGCCCGTGACTTTGTCCGCGTCAAATCAAAAATATTATCCCATGGGATCCATACATTTTTCTGGGATCAAAAGAAGCCAATGTGCTAATCCAGACAAAAATCTATCTTTGTGCCAAATTTCATCTAGATCCGTTCAGACGTTCTGGCGTGATTGATTAACAAACATCCATTCATCTAAACTTTCGCATTTATAATATACACATCAAAAGTGTCTAGGGATCAACATCCCTAACATTGTTTAGGGATGTTGATCCCTAGACACTTTTGATGTGTGTAGTACGTAAGATTCAAATTCCATAAATGTATCTTCTATGCACGAAATTACGAATAGATATCTATCTAACGTCTATTTAAATAAATAATCACGCCGGCCGGCGCCCGCGCTTACAACACTAATTTACTTCCTTGTTTATTCTCGGCATTGTGTTCAACTTAATGATGTGGTACAAAAAAGTGCACATCATTATAGCTTTATAGGTATCTGGCTGAAAAGTGTGCCTCTTTTTTTGTAACATATTTAGTTATGATTGGGCGATCTCGCAAATTCAAGGCGAGGCCAAAATAACATTTAAAAAAATGTTATTCAACCTACATTGATTACCAATTTTAGCCTATTTGATATAATTATAGTCATTTGAGATAATCAAAGCTACTGTGGATTTGTTTGTGAATTTATCTTTTTTTACTTACTTTAACATTTGTGCATAAAATAAACGCCTGTGAGTAAATGAATCCAATAACTCAGTTGAACGTGATTTTTTGCTATTAAATTTATTGTAGGCGCTATGGCGCTGTTATTATTTATGTACAGACGTCAGTGGAATTATTAATTAATAATAAAGTAAGTGGCTACAGAAATATAATCCAAATTTAAGAGAAAATATATCAATTTATATTAAGACATTAGCACATCGTAAAGTAGCTCTACAGAGAAAAAATAACTAAAAATTATGTTCTAAAATGAAACCTCTAAAAGTCTAAATGAATGTCACCCTACTTTAAATTACGTTTTAATCAATTTAAGTAATTACATAAAATGCGAAAACTATACAAAGTTCAACATGCTTATAAGTCGTACCTACGTTACTTTTAAGTGCTCAACCGTAAAAAGTGACTTAATTGATATAGTCACGTTACGTTAGCGTCATAGTGTGTATAAATAAACTAGCTTATGCCTGCGTGTTCGTCTGCGTTTATGGCGGTTATCTGCGTTTCTTATAATAAAAGCCTAAGTTTCTCATTATAACATCAGCTATCAATCAGCGGGGGTTTGTATTTGTATTTATTTATTTACATAAAATATGGTATTTGAGGTGTTACATGAGTTAGAAATTATACATGTTTTGTTTAAGACTAAAGCATGCAAAGTGATTGTAACATGTTCAAAGTATTCCACAGACTAATTCTATTCCAACAAATTAAATATATAATTATGTTCAAAGTATTCCTTTAATGCTTTAAAAAATATTATCATTTAGCCATTTATACAAGTGAATTTTGAACAGTCTGCTGTTAAGTAATTTTAAGTTTAAGTTTAATATTAAGCTGTTATTTAGTCATTGCAAACAGACACTTCAACTGTATTTATTTATATAGATAACTCGTTAATTCATAAACGTAGAATGTAGTCCTGAAGTATTCACCTGAGTAGGTACTAACCTATCACAATAATACAATTCTATACTATTTCTGGTAGTAGAAATTGTACTTTATGTACTAGGGAACAGCTGTTAATTTTGCATATTTCAGGGTTGATCCCGTAGTGAAAGTTGTTGGTATTCATGTGTTCCTGTTCAATGACCTTTTTAAAATATTTAGAGTGTAGGTATTAAGACCTTATGTGGCTCAGAAGAAAGTGAATATTTGAATAATGAGAGCTAAAGTAGATGTATGCTTATATCTACTTTAGCTCTCATGGTGGTAAAAGCCGTGCTGTGCCGATTCCAAATCTATCGATACTAATAAAGCAAATATAATAAAGCTTAAGTTTTTTTGATGAATCGCCAATCCGCCTTAAGCGAGCGTGCATGGTGATCAATGCCTTCTTTCTATGAGAAGAGGCCTTTGCCTTGCAGTGGGACAGTAATATATATATATTTTTTTATTGGCACATTCCCAACCACTGCAACTCCTGAAAGCCAGAATCAACAGTGGACGCCAGAAGAGCGCCGAGGCAATGAAGCTCGACGAGTCCCGGAGAAACGATTCAACTGTCTTGGATCTCGCAACGAAATTAATCAGAAAAGAATAATCACAGTAATAATCTGGTATTATTATCTATACTTATTACTTATTTTACTTATATAATATTATAAAGAGGTAACATTTGTTTGTAAGTTTGTATGTAGGGGGTAATCTCCGGAAGTAATGAACAGATTTTAACAATTGATCTTGTCGATTTAACAACAAAAATCTAGTTAATAAAGTCCTGGTAAAAATATACAAAATGTCCCAGACATTGTAACAACAAGGAAAACGACCCGTTTACCGTATCATACACATATCATGGTTATTTAGGTTAAGGGCGACTGTTCTCAAAGAATTTGTCAGGCGAATCAGGGTTATTTTTAGATTTTATCGTAGGAAAAGCGGTTTTTCGTTCGTGCCAAGACTATTTAATAAACAAAATGTTGAATTAAATACTTGAACCATTTGATACCTATTCTACAGAGATGCGCTGTTTAAATCACGGGGACAAATATAACACGCCACTTTGACGACGTCAGTATGGCAGTCGCTCCATGTAAAATACTGGTATTCAGCGGCATCTGGTTAGACTGGAAGCCGACCCCAACATAATTGGGAAAAGGCTAGGCAGATGATTTGTCCGTATATTCTGCTGGGCGGTTATTGTGAACGCAGATGAAGTCGTGGATACATTTTTTATTTATTTATTCAATAAAAAATTGACATTGTGTCTGAATGTAGGTACATCAAGAAAAACTAATAACAATAATTAGTCATTACATCACAATAGAGAAATTAATTGTTAAAAAGTTGTTTAAGTCGTTTCTTGGGGTTCAAGCTTAGTTTGCACTAAACATAAATTCAAACACTGGCCAATGAAAGAGACCAATAAGTCATTCGCGTTAAAAAAAGAAAACCCATTTAATTTTTTTATTTATAATATTATACAAGTATATACGAAAGTAATTCTGTCTGACTGTCTGCTACGCTTTCACAACTGAAGCGATTTTGATGAAATTTGGCACAGGGTAAGTTTGAACCCCAAGAAAGTTGACCTCACAGTCATACAAAATCTATGTGAGAATCGCGTTTTGACAGGTCATAAAAAGTACATCATTTGATTGGTGGTGTTAACTTCCCTATTTCGCGGCTCGCCCCCATTACATTAGATATAACAGTGTGGGTATTATTACACCCCTATGCCTCCCATTACCTGCGTGATATTATGTTATAATAATAATGTTATTACCTACGTTTTAAGGTTCAGTATCCAATGGGTAGAAAACAATTGCAATTTTTTGTATTGTAACAGGTTTTACAGATATTGTATAGAAACTTCAATCTGACTGCCTCGTTGGTCTAGTGGTCGTAAAGCGCGACTGCTGAGCATGAGGTCGTGGGTTCAATTCCCAGGTCGGGCAGTGTTATTAGGTTTTTCCATCAGGAATTTCTCAGTAGCAGCTTTGGAGCCTGGATTTGTGCTCGGTTAATGGCAATAGGCTCGCCCCCTATTACATGGGACTTGAGCATAACTGGCGAAATGTGGGTTTACTAATAAGTACACCTCTGCCTAACCCTTCGGGGATTACAGCGTGATGCTATGTTATGTTAAAATCTACTATTTAAATAATAAATTTTGGAGCCATGCAATAAATGCTCTTGTACATAAAGATGGTATTTTATCTTCTGTTTGTCTGTCCGTCTGTCACAGGACTGTATCCTTTGAACCTTAATGAGTAGACAATTGAAATTTTCACAGAGTAGGTATATTATACCCACAATGGACGCTATAACAATAGCAAAAAAATATGAAGTTAAAAATGTACCTAGTTTGTGTTTTTGCTCGATCTTAATATTGTAAGGTTGGACGGAACCCTTCATAAGCGAATCTGACTCGTACTTGTCCAGTTTATTTTTATAATCCCCTCTATTCATAATATCTACTCCCTGAGGATCTATTGAGTCTTGTTTATGGTCTGTCAAAAGGAAAATATTACGTGGGAAGGTATAATTCTATGAAATATTGTGTTAGACTAGAAAATTATTGCATGACTCAGTTATTTTAGTAAAATTATATGATACTGTTGTTGTAGATATATATGTTCAATATCAAATTAGAATTTTAAGAAAAACTAAAAGTGTTCTCGTCTCTACGATTGGTTGAAGAGAGATTGACGAAAATGCAAAATTGCATCATCTTTTATCTATACTTAATATTATAAAGCTGCAGTGTTTGTTTGTTTGTTTGAACGCGCTAATCTCTGGAACTACTGGTCCGATTTGAAAAATTATTTCAGTGTTAGATAGATTAGTTATCGAGGAAGGCTATAGGCTATATACCATCACGCTACGACCTACGGGAGCGGAGCAGTAACCAAAGACGCGGGTGTAACCGCGGCGGACAGCTAGTATGTAATAAGTACGCTGCGTTTATACTTATACTTAACCTGCCCCGCGTGACGCCACGCGTGGGAAAGCTATCGGTTAGCAGGTTGCTTCACGCCACGCGGCGCGGCATTCCCACGCGTGGCGACACGCGGGGCAGGTTAAGTGTAAATGCAGCTTTATACTTGACTGCCTCGTTGGTCTAGTGGTCGCAAAGCGTGACTGCTGACCATGAGGTCTTGGGTTTAATTCCCAGGCCGGGTAAAGTGTTAATGGGTTTCCCATCAGGAATTCCTCAGTAGCAGCCTCGGAGTCTGGATTTGTGCCCGGTTGATGGCAAATGTTTTTTTGGATTTCTGTTTAAAAGAGTTGTATAAAAATTGTCGATTGCAGACATATGCAAACCTACACAATAAAAACACTTAATCACCATCGCCAGATAGGGTCTTATAGGCAGCTCAGTTTTAAAAAACATTCTAGGAATGTAATGTTGTCAGATATGGTAAAAATACGACAGCTCTACGGGCAAATATTCTAAATATGAAGTGGTTTTACCATGACAAGCGTATTGAGAGTGATTGAGTGGCATCAGTATTATACAACTGTAACTACCTATAAAATACAGCTTAAATAGGTATACGGAGTGTAAAAAGACACAATGACATAACAAAACAAAGTCACTGTATAAGGTTTGGTATAAGGATGGGAAATAATCGAATATGTTCTTCCGCTTTAGTGTCAGACTCTTACTGTCTAAAATCTATCCGTGTTCCTCCTAAATACCTACTCCTAATGCCCTTTGCGTGGACGGGGCCCCAATAGGGGCCAAACGCCTGCCGGGGTTGCGGGACCTCATAACAGGATACCGTGGTCCCGGAACGTAAAGGGCAACAGAAGGAACAGGGTGGTTTTTTAGTCATTAAAAGTCTGACAGTCCCTTCCGCCCCACCCAGGGCGGAAGGAGTCATTTGATGATTTTTACGACCAAAAAAAAAATAAAAAAAAAATAAAAAAAAAAATGCCCTTTGCGTTCCAGGGCCGCGGTAAAAAGTGCGGGTATTTAGTATTTGTCTATTTTTTACGGGTATTTAATTAAAACTTCGTAAAAAATCACAACTAAAAGTTGGAACTTTGACCATTAATATCTTCGTTTCCAGGTGTAGTCCAGAATAGAAAAAAAATGCAATGATTAGATAAATAATTATGTAACTTTTACACCCGATATTTACGTAAATGAAAACCCCAATGAGAAAAAAGGCATCGATTAGCGAAACGCAATGCGATTTCTGCAGTACGATTTTATTATCCGTTTTTAGTAATTTTTTCTATGCGTTTTTTTCGCACGCAATAAACAAGTAGACGCTTGACATAAAACCATAGTACGCTCGCTTTTTTTTTCTAAAATTTTCTGATTAGAATACTATTTGTCAATTAGTTTCTAAATATTAGCTATCCTGCCATCTATATGATCCCCTGGGACTTCTAGTGGGATTACAATTTAAGTAAAGGAAGCCGGCTGCTGTTGTGCTTAACCCTCATGACACTCTTCGGGCGTAAAGTTTCGAACACTACAGGATAGATGGCGCTGCTAATATTTCCTGGTCAAAATAGTGAAAGGGAATTTGTTGTTTGTGACGCAAGTAGACCCAAATTTTAAATGTTTGTGGTATTACCATATTTTACGATAATCTTTAAGAGGACTTTCCATATAACGGGTTACATATAAAAGTAGTTCAGTCATTATAGTTACTAGACGTCCGCTTAGAAAGGATTTTCTCAAATTCACCCCCTAAGGGGATGAAACGGGGGTCCGAAGTTTGTGTGGAGAAACCAACGTTGACGCGGGCAGAAGCTGTCTATCTATATTATTCATCCATCATACATACCCAGCTGCGGTATATCAAACTTTAAAATCGTTTGATCTGTTCCTAGTGGCAGCTTTACTCTTCTTTCCTCTCGCAGTTTTACGACAAGTAGATATGACACCAACAGCTGTTGCAAGCTTAAATTATTGCGATATTCAAAAGCCACTCTTTTTATATGGAACGACTAGCACTCTCCCCACGACTTCGTTTGCGTGATTTTCATCCCAACAATTTCATGCAAACAATGATTTTCCGCAGTGCGGGGTCATCTAGTGTGGTCTTATAGTCCAGATTGCTAAGCACTAAACAGTAGCAACAACTTCCCATTAATATTTTACTACTATGAACTGAATTCACGCTATATTTTCAAACATGCCAATCAACGCCAATGTAAACAGGAGTACATCGCACTTGCGTAGACGCATATAAACTGTCTATGAAAAATTTAAGGCACTTGATTTGACGGGACTTTCACTGGCAGATAGCTGATGTAGATGATAGAAGAAATTGCCTACTTTTATTTTAGAAAAAGAATTTCAGGGCTCCGCACATAAAAAAAATCTCACAGATACCGATATTTATATGCGGACGAACTCACGGGCATACGCTTGTATCAGATATTTTTTTAAATATCAAATATCTTTTATTTTCAACCGACTTCAAAAAGAAGGAGGTTCTCAATTCGGCGCGTATGTTTTTTTTTTGTATGTATGTTACCTGATTTCTCAGCCAATTATGAATAGATTTGGATGATTCTTTTTTTGTTTGAAAGAGTATACTTCCGAATAGGTCCCATAGAAATATTGTCATGATCTGATTATGAACTTCGGAGATATGGAACGGAACTCCTTATAGGATCACAGCATAACTGTCGTAACAAGTAAAATTGCTTAATTGCTTTGTTTATACGTGTAGTCGATGACTGACTGAAGGAAGAGAGGGAGGGGTACGTCAACCCCCCTACTACTTTCCAAAATTAAATATATCGTGTGAGGTATTGTTTGAAAGGGCTTTTTGTAAGGATTTCAAACATTAACACACAAGCACTAAAAAGTGAAAAATAAAAAGCTTTTTTACAAAAAAATAAAACCGCCTTCAAAAACTACAAAATAAAAACAAACTTTAGTTTTGGAAGTCGGTGGCAATATCTACATAACAAAAAACAAAACCAAAGCCACCGACTTCCAAAACTAAAGTTTGTTTTTATTTTGTAGTTTTTGAAGGCGGTTTTATTTTTTTGTAAAAAAGCTTTTTTATCAAATATTTTGTTTGACTATTATTAAGTCCAAGAAATATTTGAGAGTATTAGAGATTTATTTTAGCCATACGTAATCCACGTAAAATGAAATGTTCTGGCCTTGATCTGAATAAAAATAATTCTTCAAATATCATTCAGACTTAAGTCAGCATGGTATTTTTGTGTTATGGTCTGACAAAGTACTTATGAATGTGAACCACTTTCACTACCCAACTATGAAATACTAGATTCTGCTCGCGACTTCGTCCGTGTGAAAATTTCCACGGGAACCGTAAAATTTTCCGGGATAGAAAGTATAGTAACCTATGTGCTAATTCCAGGCTATATTTAATCTCGGAATGACAAGGCGGTTTTTTTTGTATAATCTTACTACTTCATAATAGGTAGGTACTTACTATAAAATAAATGGTCGGATATTTGTTCCTCAATCACGCCAGAACGGCTTAACGTATCTGGCTGAAATTGGAAACAGAGAGAAATTATACTTTGTACACACATACTAATAGACTACTTTTTATATTATTTTTGTAATCCCGATGGATAAAATTAAGTATTTTGGCATAATTCTGAAATCTACACAGACGAAGGCGCGAGGACAAGCTTGTTCTATATAAAACTAGCTGTCCGCCGCGGTTACACCCGCGTCTTTGGTTACTGCTCCGCTCCCGTAGGTCGTAGCGTGATGGTATATAGCCTATAGCCTTCCTCGATAACTAATCTATCTAACACTGAAAGAATTTTTCAAATCGGACCAGTAGTTCCAGAGATTAGCGCGTTCAAACAAACAAACAAACAAACAAACAAACACTGCAGCTTTATAATATTAGTATAGATTAAACATATTAATGTCAGACAGCATTAAAAAAAATGGAAGTTATTACCTAACTAACTAACGGACTATTTCACTGAAGACTCGAACTATTTTCTTGACTCGTCTATAATCCTTGGGACGAGTCGTGGCTACCTATTTATAAAGTTTATACCGATTCTTATTAAATCCGCGACACGTAGGTGTAAGTAATTCTAGGAAAACAAATCATTGTCTGCACGATTTTAACCGTGCGCCATTGGTTTAACCAGATTTGCTCAGAAATGAGTTTACAAACTTCGAAAGGGTTACAATAAATTAAACTAGCTTCTGCCCGCGACTTCGTCCGCGGCAAATTTGATATGTTGGTCCCACGGGAACATGTAGGTACAGTCAACAAAATAGATAGGTATGCAGGGTCGTCAGATATAGTTGAAGTTTTCTGAGAAACCGATGGTTATTCTCAAATGTAATTTAATTTTAAAAGTAGATAATAAACAGTCTATTAATTAAGTTTCAATTGAAGATATCCATCGGTTTCTAAGAAAACTTCTACTATTGTAAAATATTGATTTTAAAAGAGCACGTATGGAGTTTCTTGCCCATTCTTCTCCATACATAACTACCTTTTGGAAGGGGTAACTAGATTCAATCCTTTTATTTTGTATATGACGTTCAAAAGTGCCTTATATTTGCCTAATTGAAATAAATGATTTGACTTTGGCTTCAACTATATCTAACGACCCTGCATATCTATCTGATTTGTTGACTGTAGGTACGTTCATTTTTTTGTAAATGTGAAAAGTCTGGATGTTTATCAATTTGAATGTGCTACGACTGATGGATGTTTTGATGAAATGTGGTACACGGATAAAATAAAGGATACTTTCTATCCCGTACTGTGGAAGTACATACGTTCGCAATGCCTTTTGTTTTCACGTTTTCCAAGACCTTCGCCGCTTTGTTCGCTGCAATGCGAACAGGCAAAGCGGCGGGGATATGATAGTCAGAAATAAAATTATTATGGTAAGTCTTGTGCCACTGCTCATCCTGAAAAGAAGGGGGTGGCCTAACCTTGACAACGAATTAAGTGCATGTGTAGGTACAAACTTATAATTAAAGCGTAGTGTACTACTCAAGAATCTATATTTGCCTGCTACTACGTCGAACCTGACCTACTTCATTATAGGGAAACTAAGTCACAATAACTATTTTGTTGCAATTACAATTGATTCGTAAATCAAGTATAATTTATTGTATTTTTGCATTGTTTCAATCTGTCAAATATGCCTCTGTTTTATCTTCATTTTTTTACCCGACTACGGCAAAGCCAAAAGGAGGGTTATGATTTTGACCGGTATGTATGTATGTTTTTTGTCATTGATTGTCGCTAGTATTTGCATGTTTATTTCGTAGTGTTATATTAAACCTATTCTGTAAAATTCAAACTTTTAATTCCAATCTCACTCGACTGCACACAATTAAGGATCAAAATCATTTTTTTTTTCACTTTAAAGTTTAGAATTCTAATTTTGAAGACGATTATAACACTAATTCGCTATTGTACGTAATAAAAGATAGATAATTTTACTATCGATAACTACCGAGAATGCCTAGTCGGTACCTAAACAATACATACCTAATACATAATATGAATAAATTAATAAACCTGAATACTATTATAAATTATTATGACCTCAGCCGATTCGCATTATAAATAGGAAAGAACGTGTTATTTTAGATCTCAACATTCCGTTATTAAGTTATTTTTAGTTTATCGGAAGCATCAGCTGTTGTGTTTGTAAGAAAAAAATGGTTTCTTCTGTAAAATTAATTGAAATTGGTCTACTTTTACGTGACCAGAGAGCTGGC
Source organism: Hoplodrina blanda (assembly GCA_949316365.1). NCBI lineage: Eukaryota > Metazoa > Arthropoda > Insecta > Lepidoptera > Noctuidae > Hoplodrina > Hoplodrina blanda. The sequence goes on from OX438592.1 coordinate 12,183,895, forward strand.
TTTTTCTGTGGACTTTATGACTGTGTGTGTGAGTTTTGAAATAAAACCGTAGATTTGCGGGAAAACATTGCAATGTTTCACTCGCGTTAAGTTACGTCTTTGGTTACTGCTCCGCTCCCGTGTGTCGTAGCGTAATGTTATAGATATAATACTACTCCTTATAAATCTGGCTATCAAATACAAAAAGAATTTTCCCAATCCGACCAGTAGTTTCAGAGATTAGCGCGTTTAAACAAATGAACAAAAAATTTCTTCAGCTTTCTTATATTAGTTTTAGTTAGATATGTATAATGGAGCCACATCTAGACACATAAATTAATAAGATGGTCCAACGCAACGCTGTTACGTTTTAACAAAAACAAATAAATAAAAAACAGGGCGCCTACCACCACCTCTTTGTAATTTCTGTTGTTGCATTTTCAACTCTCGGCCCTGAGCCGAGCGTTGAAAATCCAACAGTGCGGAACGCAAAGTAATATAAAAATAATATTGTTTTAAGAGGTGGTGGTAGGCCCCCTGAAATTCTCAGTTATTTTTATGATCGATACCACTGCCAAAGATGTAAAAACAGATAAATAGTGTTAAATATTTTTCGGAATGAACTGTAAAAGTTTTTCAAGTGTTTACAGAAAACATGAAAAAAAAAATGGGATTTTTTAAAATATTTATTCTCGCTTTAGATAGGTATCCATAACGGTCATTATGTATCATACATAATTATAGAGGGGTGAAAGACAAAACGTATCAAGCGACAATTTGGTTGTCTTATAAATTCAACCTATTTTTACATACATAATAAGGTTGAATATTGTATAACACAACCAAATTGTCGTTTGATACACTTTTTTTTTACCCCTCGATATAATTTGTATAAGTACTCTAATGGTCACAGAAACGATCCAGCTGACATCGCCACTAAAAATTCAACCGTTAGCTGCCAGCGTGCCGTCCGCGAGCTGTCACCTTTTTAAGGTTCCGTACTTAGTCGGCAAAAACGGGACCCTTATAGGATCACTTTGTTGTGCATCTGTCTATCCGTCTGTCAAGACTCTTTTTCTTAAAAACGCGTAGAGGTATCAAACTGAAATTAATATCAAATACTCAGGTCGACTGGAGCAGTGAAAAAATCCAACTTCTAAATCAACGCAATTTAAGGATAAGATATATTTTATTATTATTACAATTAGGTATTCATCCACGTACCGGAAGGGGCGGTGTAGGTAGTGTCCCCCCCAAAGCGGACCAGCGACCTGGTAAAGGTCGCGGGAAACTGCTAGATGCGGGAACCGCAGAACCGTTCATTGTGGCTATCTTTAGGGGAAGCCTATGTCCAGCAGAGGACATCGTTCGGCTGATATGATAATGATGACCCACATACATACATACATAAACTCACCCCTTTTTCCCATGGGGGTAGGCAGAAACCACAGAACGCCATCGACTACGATCCTTACATACTACTTTTGCCTCATCTACGTTCATACATCTCGTAATACAAGCACGCCGGATACGAGTACTGCGCACCTGACCTTTCTGATGACAGGATCTAAGAGTGAGCATGCAAACTCCAGCCACTAAAACACTCGACCTAGTATTATAGTTAGCCAGTTATGTAACTTCCTCATCGTCGTATTAACTACCTCCTTAAAAATGATAGTGGGTCAGGTAAATGAGGGTATTGCATAAATGCATTTCGATGTGAACTTCTTATAAATACACACTTAAAAACCTGTTAAAAAAGTGAGCGGCGCTCCTTTTGAAACATTTTACAGACAACAATAAAAACCATTTACCTATCTCCAACAAAATGTCGCACAGAAAAAATCGCAAATTGTATATTCCCTTACCCGTTTTACATTGAAATGAAACGTAAAATCGTGTTGCAAAAGAGCAATGAACTACATTGAAACGTTAAGGACCTGTACCCTTGACTGGTATTGGTATGCAACCTTCTTTTGTTAGTGACGTATGTAACTACAGTAACTGCAGTTTAAATTGTCAGGTCTTCGTCAGACCGAGCCTTGAAGATTGTCTAGTTTATAGACAATATTTTGAGTCATTGTAGTAGCTTTAAATACCATTTTTTTTTCTTTTTTCGTGGGGAAATCCTCATGGACTGCCGCCGCCTCTGGGAAGGCGGGCGGGTGTGACGGACTCCTACAGACTAAAACCCAAATGTGTTCCTTCAATGACCTTTGGCCGGTCGTTGTAAGTACTTTTGGGGAGTCGTTCTGAGTGAGTATTCAAAGACCACTACAACTTCTGAAAGCCAGAATTAACAGTGCCGACCACCAGGAAACAGCCAAGGCAATGAAGCTCAACGAGTCCCGGAGAAACGATTCAACTGTATTGGATCCCGCAACGAAATTAATCAGAAAAGAACAGAGGAGGAGTAAGAACAAAGATAATTTCCACTTCCCTCCAAACAAGCAGGCGACAGAACAGAACTAGGCCAATAGACACAAAGGGATGTTTACAATGGCAGAAGCTCAGATTGCCACGGATTGTAATTATCATTAATTATTGGGTACTTTATGAGAGCTGTTGAATCCACTAAAAGATAATTAATAGTCCTATTGTAAATTAAAAGTATAACACCAAATCACGCTGTAAAACACAAAGATTATGTACATTTAGCGTTGGGTATTTATCTGTGGCACAAGCCAACTACATCCTCTTTACGTCCTGTTATTAACATTGTGCTATCTGAGTTTTATTTATCCTTGGTTTAAATTAATGGTCACGCAAGGCCACAAATGCATTGATGTGTCATTAAGCTGTATTTGGAGAAGACATCGAGTAACAAGTAGGCAGGCCCCTCTCTTCCACTGGGCACTCTGGGCAAGTGCCCAGGGCCCCACGACCGTCTGGGGCCCCGGCCTGTCCCCAAAAAAATCATTCCTTGCAGTCTGTTCAGTGACAAAACATTTGAATTGCAGTGCGATTTACAATAATTTTCTTGCTCCAAGCTTAAGAAATGAGTATTATGTCTCTTTTATTCTTCTTCTTCATCGTGTGGGCAGTAAGGTCTTACGACCCCACACACCCTAGTGTCAGAGTTTCTAAACCACCTCAAGGACCTCTGACATGGTTTGAGTGGGACAGTAGTTTTCTCACGATGTTTTCCTTCACCGATGTCAGTGATGTCCAAGATAAACTTAGAAAGTACATATGAATTGAAAAAGTCACAAGACATCAATATAGTCACATAATTGAGATAGAGTCAATTGAACATGAAAAAAATAATTTTTTCAACTATCAGTACACATAAAACACACAGGGGCCCCGAGATCCTTGTGCCCGGGGCCTACAATATGTTAAAGACGGCCCTGCAAGTAGGTATACTATCCGATGGGGGGTGAACCTCATGTATCTTTAAACATATTTTTACCGTCAATTCCTAATTTGTATTATAAATTCCTTTTGCGTGTTATGATATAGTAGTTTCTTTTAGATAAGGTACATTGCTCGTGTAATAATGTATGATTCTATGAGCAAATATTGTAAAATATTGATTTTAAAAGTGTACGTATGGAGTTTCTCGCAAAACTACCTTTTGGAAGGGGCTTCCAGATTCAATTCTATTTCTTTTTCTTGTTCATGTGATTTGACTTTGACTTTGGGGTTTGCTTTTTAGGCTTCCGTAACTGCAGGGTGCAACCCCTATTACTAAGCCTCTGCTGTCCGTTCGCCTGTATGTCTGCGAGCTGTAGGTATCTCAAGAACCGTGATAAGTAGAGAGTTGAAATTTTCACAGTGTGTATTACTATGGTTACTGTAACCACACATAATAAAGTTAAGACTTTAATGGCGTTCTCTGCGTACATACATTAAATGGTGTTTTTTTTTTAACATACATATCATCACGCCTGTAATCCCCGCAGGGTTAGGCAGAGGTGTACCCATTAGTACGTACCCACATTTCGCCAGTTATGTTTTAAGTTCCATGTTATAGGGGGCGAGCCTTTGCCATCAACCGGGCACAATTCCAGACTTCGAGGCTGCTACTGAGAAATTCCTGATGGAAAAACCCAAACCATTTTTTTTTAATGTAGTGTTAAATATTGTACGGGTGGTACGAAACCCTTCGTGTGTAAGTCAGACTTCCACTTGGCCTTGAATTTCATAGTGAACCTTAATCGTTATGATTTCCAACAAAAAAATATACCTACACAAATCATGACATACAAGTATTGATTAACAAAAGGTACTATGTAGGTGTACTCCTTCACTTATAGGAGATCACAGCAGCATGCACAATAAAGTTAACAACTAGTAATTTTTACAGTGTGAAAAGATAAAAGACATAAATTAAAATATCATTCTTGATATCAAATGAAAATGGTTTACAAACGATAAAAGACGTTTAGTACCCAATAGTGCAGACGCTTAAAAGCGTTTTCGCTTTACGTCATTTCATACAAACTTTCAAGTCATTATTTTTCTATGAATATCCGACACACATTTCAACATTTTCGAAAAATTGAGTCGGTTAAATTCGACCGAATTTAAGTTTTCCCATAGGAACAAAAATTTCCAATTATCTTTTGTTTTTTAAATAAAAAATTTCGAAAATTTTCTTCGCTTTTTTCCCAAGGGGGTAAGCAGAAACCACAGAACGGCACCTGCTACGATCCTAACATACTCCTTTCGCCTCGTCCACGTTCATACATCTGGTCATACAAGCACGCCGGAATAAAAAAGGAATCAAAACGTATTTAATTAATATTAATGGAAAATTGCTGTCATGTTATCTTGAAAGTCTGTTAATCATGTTTTACGATCGCCAAGGGATGACAAAGGGGGTCATATTTCTATACTAATATAATAAGTTAAACAATTTTTTGTATGTTTGTTAGAATTGAAATGTTTGTTACCAAACTCCTCCGAAACGGCTGGACCGATTTTTATGAAATTTTGTGTGCATATCGAGTACCTAGGTCTAAGAATCGGCCAACATCTATTGTTCACACCAAAGAAATATACCTATATATATGGCGGTACGAAGTTCGCTGAGTCAGCGAGTATTTATATGTTAGCCTGATAAATGAGGAATAGTATATAGAGGCTATATGTATAACATCATGGTAAAAGCCACAGAAGCGGAGTAGTAACCAAAGAGGTAGATTCTACTTCTGTATATTAAAAAAAAAGGTAACCAAAGTTTGGTTACCAAACACGGGTAAAACGAGGACGAAGTCACGGGCAGAAGCTAGTATTAGTATAGATAAGTATTAGTAGGTATGTAGATTATGTCGTGTGATGTGACGGGTCTGCAGGTTCCTTATCTCTTTAACAAGATATAGCCTGCTGAATATTCAACAAGCTATCCGGACGTTTTATGGAATGATGCGATTTCGATTTAAAAAGACTACCTAATACTTAATCAACTAATATATTGCTTTGTGCAAATATTTCGATACAAATGTGAACAGAATGTTAAAATGTTATGATAATTTTTTTATTCAAAATATAAATAAGTCTTTGCCTTTTCCCAATCATGTTGGGGTCGGCTTCCAGTCTAATCGGATGCAGCTGAATACCAGAAATAAAAATAAGAAAATATAAATAAGTATCAATATATTATTATAAGCGCGACTACTGAGTGGTCTTGGGTTCGATTCCCAGGTCGGGCGAAGTGTTTGGGTTTTTCCATCAGGAATTTCTCAGTAGCATTGGAATCTGGATTTGTGCTCGGTTATTGCAATAGGCTCGCCTCCTACTGTATGGGACTTAAACATAACTATACACCTCTACCTAACCCTTCGGGGATTACAGGTGTTGTGTTATTTATTATTAACTAACAAAAAATTATAATTGTATCATACTTTACCTTCTGAATGTACCACTCATTATCTTCCACAAACATTGGTTGACAAGCTTTTCCATAGATCAAGTCGAAGCTTTTCTTTTTCAAGTCCACATTCTTGAGAAACCTCGACTTGTAATAAGTGTTTATACCATCATTTAGCAGTACATCCTTATTCGGCAGTTCCGTACAATTCCTCCCATAATAAACGGAACCTAAAGGGCAACATTTCCGAAAACAATCCTTAGTTTGACACAAACACCCAAACTTTTTCATTTCACCATCAACTTTTTTCGTGTACACATATTTTGGCGCGAAAACGACGCCATCTTGCACTATCGAACCGTCTTCCGAACTTGGGGCATCACTAATATCGACACTTTGGTAATCTAGACACGGTTGTTCACTCGCGCACGAGGCTACGAACAACAGTAGCAGTAGGAACATTTTATTAGTCTGAGAAAAAAATAGTTTTATGTTGGCATCCGCGAATGCGTTCACGATCTGTAGTATTTGTAATCTGAGTTCAATGCAAACGACCGACTCATAATGTTGTACGTATTGCACTGACCAGTGAGCAAGCAGCTTTTATTTATTTATATGAAGTTAGTTAGGGCATGAATTCATTAGAGGGAAAATTAATTATTTCCTATAAGTAATACCCTTGCGTGGCGTTCACATTGCGTTCCCGAAATAAATAAGCGTTTAGTAGGTCAGTATTTTTCAGGGAAAAATATGAGCAGACAATTTTTTTTTAATCTAGTTTTGCTGGACTTGCCCTGTTTATCATGAAGTTTATTTTACAGACTGTTACAATTATAGTGTAATGATATGTTGTCATGATCTAGTTAAGAACGGGGAGCTATTGACCTAGCTTAACAATGTATTAGGTAATTAATAATTCCTAACTGTACTCATAATTGTTATTTGTACTCCACCATTATGTCGTTACGTCTGTCCAATAAATAGTAGCAACGGAATATAAAAAACATAAAAGCTTGTAAAAATAATCTAAATGAAGAGGAAAGATTTGTTTTTTTTTCTTTATTTATTATTAGTTACATTTACACGAACATGTATGCCAGTCCCATTTTACCTTAAAACAACAGTTTAATTAACGTAACATAGCGAACTTAAATATTTTGAAGGCATCTTCCAAATTAGGTGCCAACATGTCTTGCTGCTGTAAAAATTATTTTGTATTGTGCGTCACTTTCACGTGAATAAAAGGTTTTTCATTCTTCTTTATAGTAGGATAAATTAATTTTTTCTTTTTTCAAATTAATATTTACATTATTTACAAGCTTAACAACAAAAATATTAGAAAAAAAACAACCTGAATAAGAAAATAGGTAAAAAATATAATTCTTCTTTTAGGTGTTGACAATATGTCAATTGTTTAGAAAAGATTTGTGTTTTTGTTTGTAATGGATTACCTCAAAAACTACTTAACCGATTTTAATAATTCTTTCACCTATGGAAAGCTACATTATCAGCGATTATCGTAGGTTATATTATTTTTCAATATTAGGGATCTGTAACGAACATGGACGTAGTGAAAATACAGTAAGTTTTGGCTGAAACTAATCTGTGCAATCAAAAATAGCAACATGTAATGTTAAAACGAAGATTTATTGTTCTTAGTTCTATTATTATAAACACGAAAGTTTGTGATGGATGGATAGACGGTGGTTACTCTCTTAAACGACTGAATGAAATTAGCTGTTACTTGGCTCACATAATATAGATATTGATCTAGTTTAATACATTATGGTCATTTTTAATCTAATAATTTAGGACTTTTCCATAAATCTAAAGTCTACATAGGCGAAGTTTGCGGGAAAAAGGGAGTAGACCTCTCGACCTCTCGTATAAACTAAATACGTAAACAGGTACCTACTTATTATATTAAAATTGATACCTCCCCACCTTACCTTTCTTTTAATGATAGTGCTATGATACTATCCTGAATGCATCAAATTCTTACTATAGATACCGTTACCTACTTGTTTATACAAATATTTAGTTATATCTATTATTTCGGAATTGCTAATAGTAATACGAATTTATTTATAATGTCATTTATTTTGGATTTTCCTCAAGTGACTACAGGTGCATGAGTACATTGCTATGAGTCATTGAACTTGGGTATGTTTGACAGTTTTTTTCCTGGTTTCAGGTACATTACATATAACTAAATATAAATAATGATTGCCTTTTCAGCTTAACCTTTTGATAGCCATTTTTCTTTCTTATTGCGGCATTTTTTTTCAGGACAAACTTTGTGTGATGAGCATAATTGTTGGTTCTGTGTCTGGGTGTAATTTATCTATAATATGTATGTATTTATAAATTACTAGCTGTCCGCCGCGGTTACACCCGCGTCTTTGGTTACTGCTCCGCTCCCGTAGGTCGTAGCGTGATGGTATATAGCCTATAACCTTCCTCGATAACTAATCTATCTAACACTGAAAGAATTTTTCAAATCGGACCAGTAGTTCCAGAGATTAGCGCGTTCAAACAAACAAACACTGCAGCTTTATAATATTATATATAGTACTAGCTGTCCGCCGCGGTTACACCCGCGTCTTTGGTTACTGCTCCGCTCCCGTAGGTCGTAGCGTGATGGTATATAGCCTATAGCCTTCCTCGATAACTAATCTATCTAACACTGAAAGAATTTTTCAAATCGGACCAGTAGTTCCAGAGATTAGCGCGTTCAAACAAACAAACAAACAAACAAACACTGCAGCTTTATAATATTAGTATAGAAGATATAAGTATGTAGGTATATCAGTTGTCTGGTTACCATAACACAAGCTCTGCTTAGCTTGGGATCAGATGGCCCTGTGTGAGTTGTCCCGAGATATTTATATTATATTATATTTATATTATATTTTATTTATATTTTTCGGAAGGTTACGATGGTCGCAGACGGTTAGAGCAATGACTTGAAGGTATACTTAGGAGCGCCCCATGTCTGGTCACTGCCAGCAGTAGGTACTAAAACCTACCTTGGATTGATGTAGAAGAACGTAACTATACATGGAACAGTTTTGAAGCCTTGTCAAATTCAAGGAGTTAATTATGATACTGATTTTCAACACGAATCATTAATAAAATAAACTGTTTTTTTTGGTAGGTTCAGTCAACGAAAGAGATAGGTATATATCCAGGGTCGTCAGATATAGTTGAAGTTTTCTTAGAAACCGATGGATGTCTTCGATTGAAACTTAATTAATGAACTGTTTATTATACAGGGTCATTGAAAATATACCCGAAACCTGAAAAGGGGTCTTTGTACTCATCATTATGAACAACTTTTACTATAGGACCAACCTTGAAATAATGAAAAAAAAAATCTGCTTTTCCCTACAAAAATGCTACACAACAAGATTGTAATGTATGGATCAGCTGCTTTTTTTTCATGATTTCAAGGTTGGTCCCGTAGTAAAAGTTGTTCATAATACTTAATGAGTATAATGACCCCTTTTCAGGTTTCGGGTAAATTTTCAATTACCCTGTATACTTTTTAAGTTAAATTACATTTGAAAACATACCTGACGACCATCGAAAAAAAAAATCCACATTGTGGACGCAACTTTTGTTCCTAATCTAATTTAAATGGTGTCGAAGTCAACAGGATTGGTCGAATTATAATGTGACAGTACCATTGGGAACAACGATAAACAATTAGTATTAGCATAGCGTATTTAGCTTGTTATTTAGTAAAACGACCATTTTAGCAAGACTAGCTTTTTCTGAGGGTGCTTTCTTTATTATTACAAGCTTTTATTCAACTTGCAATGTACTATGTAACTATGTTTGTTCAGGTGGCATCTTGCAACTCAATTTTGAAGCAGATATTCAACCGATTTAGCTTTTTAGCGAATTTAAATAAAAGCTTGTTTTTTTTAAAAAAAGTTTTTTTATTTTTATTTTAAAATGTAAAGTATAATATTTAGTAGATCGCAACTCAGAAAAGTAGAAACAAAAAAAACAGCTGGAGGCGTAAGGTGAAGAGCTAGAGGTTGGGAAAGGTTTTGTCCAGCCGTGGGCTGATAAAAGACTGGTATTGATAGTTGACTAACTGCTATTGAGAAGATATAGCCACTGTTGGACTCTGAACCTTATAGTCATGCAGTCAGCTGGTTAGTCAGGATATTACAATATTTCTAGTAGGTATCTATACTTAAAATAAGTGTGTGTGTGTGTGTGTGTTAAATAAGTGTCGTGATGGCCCAGTGGTTAACGCGCCCACCTCTCATGCATGAGGTTGTGGGTTCGAATCCGGGCAAGTACCAATGTGACTTTTTCAATTCATATGTACTTTCTTAAGTTTATCTAGGACATCACTGACATCGGTGAAGGAAAACATCGTGAGGAAACCTGGACTTGTAATTAATATAAGTCTGAAATCGCCAATCCGCCTTGAGCAAGCGTGGTGATCATGCTCATGCCTTCTCTGTATGAGAAGAGGCCTTTGCCCTACAGTGGGACAGTAAAAGGCTGGTATTATTATTTTTTTATCTATACTTAAAATAATAAAACTGTAGAGTTTGTTTGTTTTGTCACGCTCATCTCTGAAACTACCGATCGGACTGGATAAAATGTTATTGTATATGACAGCCAGACCCATGAGGAATAGTATAGGCTATATAACATCACGCTACGACCCACGGGAGCGGAGCAGTAACCAAAAACGTAATTTAACGTGGAAAAAGCCACGCGGACGAAATCGCGGGCAGAGGCTTGTGTATTAATAATAGTTTTAATGACGCACCTACTTAGTTAAGCATTGCTATGCAAAGTTCTTTGTGATTCCTAGATAATATGAGATGTAATGCATTAATTTAATGATGTACGTGTACATAATTACACTTAAAATAAAGCTATGACTAAAGCTGACTATTATTTGAAATAAATATATTTATATATATTTTCTCTATATTTTTTTAATCAAGTTTATGATGACACGGTTGGGTCAGTAGCTGGGCGATTGGCTCATGCGATGCTTGTCGCGGGTTCGATTCCTACAAGTTACAAATATGTGTATGTAAGTTTACATGTTTGTAAACGCACCCAAAGACACGATACAAGACCAATTCGAGCTTAATTCGAGAGTTAGGCTACACAAAAAAAAAATAGAAAAGTAAACAGAATAAGGATGTCACAACCACTTTTAATTTAGAGTTAACCCATTAAACTAATTGTTTGTTTTGCTTTGTCCACTTTTAATGCGCTTTGCATAATTAATTTGTAGGCATACAAACCAACAGCCTAGTGACTGATGCCGTAGACTAATATACAGAAGTCCCAGTCCGTACCGTTCTGTTATACCCTTAAAGATACAGATGCATTTTATGCATAAACATTTATTTATTTATTTATCACAAACACTGCTATCATTATAGGAAATTCCTAATGCGGTACGGTGGCCTTTAATCAAACATAAATAATTATTAACTTATAAGCTTAAATAACATAATACATATAATATAGCTTTTGTGAATTCAGGCAGAGAGCAGTGAAATAAATCTATCCTGTCTGCAGTGTCATTCAGTGCATGCAAGGCGCGCGTCAGTGGCGCTTTGCTGAGCAAGTTAGTCCGTGCGCGTGGCACTGCTAGTAACCGTGACTTCCGGCGCCTCTAACATGTGTAACATGATACAATAACTATATTTCACCATACTTCTCATTATATTCTCCAGACCGATTTCGGTCACGGCGACTGATCTCAATGGAGACTAGCCGCAAGACATATTATATCCACGAGTGTGTGCGCAAACATAGGCATGCACTCCCTCTACCTTCAGTCTCGTAATCAGATGGGAAGGCAATCCGACATGCCCGGGGAGAGATCAGACGCAGGACCAACGGCTAACTTGCAAACTCCAAGCTGCTATTAAAAAATTGTTAAACGAAAAACCCAATTACTCGTTTTGCTCGATCTAGGAATCGAACCCAGGACCCTACGCTGAGCAGTCGCGATAAGGATCTTCGTTCAATAACTTCATTCTAATAAAGTGAAACTCTGACTTCGCTACATAGTGACTGTTGTTGATCTTTACTTCTATACTTCTATGTAAACTAATATTATAAAGAGGTCAAGTTTGTTTGTTTAAAGGCGTTATGCCCTCTTCGAGTGACGGAAAGGTCACTTGGAGGGGGCATAGGTAATTTCTTTCTCTTTCCAAATTTTTTCTTTTCAAATTTTCTATTTTACAGGGTTATTTTGCAACCACCATCCAAATTTTCAGAAATGATTTAGAATCGATAACCTTTTCAATTGATGAAAAAAAAACTTTAAAAAAATTACATGATTTTCACCATTGTCCGCTACTAAAATCACAACGTGTGGAATAAATACAGTTCAACAATAGGTTGTTGAACTTGACTGCATACGCGCTTACCTCAACATTCGGGAACGCACACAAACAGCACGCACTACGCCCCCCTTGCTGCGTGTCTCTACATTCTGATTTTTTACGGATATTTTCTTTTGAATGTTTTTTTTTTGTTTTTGTTATTACTTTTCATTTTTTTTTCATCAATTGATAAGGTTATCGATTCTAAATCATTTCTGAAAATTTGGATGGTGGTTGCAAAATAACCCTGTATACGATACGGCTGACTGGGGTCCCTCAACGGCACAGTGTTTTTTTTGTTTATTTGTTTGTAATCTTTAGAAATGCTGGTTCGATTATAAAAAATCTTTTACTGATACGAAGATGCATTATTGCCGATTGTCATAGAACATGTTTTATGGTAGGTATACTTGACTTCCACGTGGACGTAGTTGCGAGTAGAAGCTAGTCTAGTAGTCTAGTATAGTATCTAAAGCTTCTAAAAAGATTTTAGAATAATATTCTTTTTCTCATAGAATGAACCCATTGTTTTAATAATTACCTACTTACCTACCTCGATGAGGCGAAAGGAGTATGTAAGGATCGTAGTAGGTGGCGTTTTGTGGTTTCTGCCTAAAAAGGCGAGAGTTTATGTATGTATATGTGTACCTACCTACGGTATTTTTGCGTAATTCTATTTGTGTTCTATGATATAGAAAACATCCATATCAGCTGATATAACCGCATCCGGCGGCACGCCATGATAAAAAATAATAGGTTAATTTGTAACTGATTTATTTAAAACAAGCTATTATAATTAAAAAATTAAAAAACACGACTGCAAAAATTTCACATATTTGTACTTTGTTTACTCGTCAGTTTTTTTTTACGTTTTTTATTAAGTATTATATATTTTTTAAATCTACTTGTCAAATTCTAGACGATAAACATAGACACGACCAGATTCATTAAAAAAATAATTTGAGGCTGGTATCAATTTGCGTTTAAAAGTGACCACACCGGTTTCTTTTTATTTTTTGCCTACTTATGTTACTCGGAACGATGCAAGGATTGTAACGATACCCCATACATCTAAATCGGTTCAGGCGTTTAAAAGTTATGGTGGAATAAAGAAACTGACATACATACATACATACATACATACACACATACATTAACCCTGAACACATAACACTCCTTTTTTGGGGCAGTCGTGTAACTAGCTTTTGCTGACTGCCTCGTTGTTCTAGTGAGCATGAGGTCTTGGGTTCGATTCCAAGGTCGGACTAAGTGTTATTGGGTTTTTTCATCAGGATTTTCACAATAGCAGCTTCGGAGGCTGAATTTGTGACCGGTTGATGGCAATAGGCTCGCCCCCTATTACAAGGGACATAAACATAGCTGGCGAAATGTGGGTGTCCTAATGGGTAGGTACACCTGCCTAACCCTTCGGGGATTACAGATAAGTACTTCAATTTTGTTTATTTGTATAGATGCATAGATTAATCAACCTCACCCCAAGGTACAGTAGTAACTTTGTTAACAAGTACTTAGTCTAAAATCTAAACAATACCATAAGAACAAAAGGAAGGAAAAATGACTCATACTCTGTGTACTTACTTGATATTCACAAGTTTTTGCTACCAAAGTTCATTACTATGCAAATATTCGGCGAACATTCGTCCTTTTGATGAAAAAAATATAAACATTGAGTTTTAAAACAGAACTCATCAAGGATCCTTGATTTTTTTTTGCACAATTATTTGTTAAGACCAGGGGCTCCCAAACTTTTTTATACTGTGACTCCCTTTATATATTATTTTATTTAGATATAGATATTATTATTATTTTTCGATGCAAGATATTTCTGTGTAGCACTAACAAACATAAAGATAATTTTATCTATTTACATGTAACTAGATTTTCCCCGCGACTTGTGCGAAATGTCGAAAACAAATCATAAAAAGTAACCTACTTATGTCTTTCTCCAAAGCCTAATTTATTTCTATACCAAATTTCATCAAAATCGGTCCAGTGGTTTAGTCGTGAAAGCGTAACAGACAGAGTTACTTTTGCATTTATAATATTATAGTATTGATTAAAGAAAAGATCTAAAGATCTTAATGATTACTATTATTAAAAAATATAAGTCTAATGATTGCACTACATTCAATGCGACTTGTACCTAGCGGCGCGTGATGCCATCAGGATAGCTCTACGATACCCCAGGGCGTCGCAACGCACACTTTGGGAACCACTGCTATAGACGTCAAACATGGTGACGAGATAATCTCATATGTATGCCAGACTGCATAAGACATTGTTTATTCATTGAAATACCAATAGCATTTAAATGATCTATAATGCTGTCTTTTGCATGGACAATAAAAGCAAGGCAGTCCCGTATACGGCAATGGTCACTTGATTTTTGGCAACCTCATTGTATGGGTTTTTTAATGAGTGTAATAATGTATTTAATACTATTTGGGCCCAGTAGTGGCCTCGGTTATTGCTGCATCAAAAGCTGTGGACATTTCGTTTAAAGAGATATTCTAGCTACTAACTCTGGAGTTAAAAGATAAAGCCAATTTCAGAACTGGTGGCTCCATCTCTTTATTGAGTAAGGAATTATTTTTATTAATACTGAGTTAGCATTTAGTTTACCTTGTTATTATTTTATTTCATCAACATACGTAAACAATACTGGCTGTAAAAATTTTATAAGATCAAAAGAAGTAGGCCACTTTGTCTACTTTCATAGATTCACTCAGCAGTTGATAATTATTTTTATTCGTTACTAGTGCTCCGCCCTGGCTTCGCATGGGTGCAAATATACGACTTTTGCGATGGATTTTCCAAAAATTTTCTTTCATAGAAACCTTATCCTAGAAATAACGGGGTATTCCTCAAAGTGCACCCGTTTTGAAGCGCACTTGTCGATATTACTTAATATGTATGGTCCATCCTCTTTTCCATGTTTTATCGTGGGTGCGCTTTGAGGAATCAAACTAATGATATTTTGGGGTATTCCTCAAAGCGCACGTGCGCGGGTGCGCTTTGAGGAATAGTTTGGGTGCGTTTCGACGGGTGCGCTTCAAAACGGGTGCGCTTTGAGGAATACCCCGAAATAACAAATACAACAAAAAAAAGAATCAGCCAAATCTGTTTAGCGGTTCTTGAGTTTTGTGTTTAGTAACACATTTAGCCTTTAATTTAATTTATATATAGGTAGATAGTAAGACTTCGCAGTCCATCTGTTTCTTCTCAACTGCTGCCATATTTTGGTATGATCGTTACATAAATAATAATCTTAGCAATAATAATAAAACACTCAACATTTTTTTTGATGGTTCCATAATAATTGGTAAGGTTCTTCAGAAAGGTCAGGTGCGGAGTACTCGTAACCGGCGTGCTTGTATGACGAGATGTATGAACGTAGATGAGGCGAAAGGAGTATGTAAGGATCGTAGCAGGTGGCGTTCTGTGATTTCTGCCTACCCCCATGGGAAAAGGTTAGTTTATGTATGTAAAACTAGCTTTTGCCCGCGACTTTGCGCGAATAACGGTTATCGCGAACGCAGACAAAGTCGCGAAATAATAAGTAGCCTAAGTCCTTTCTTGGGATTCAAACTTACTTCATACCAAATGTCATCAAAATCGGTTCAGTGGTTTAGTTGTAAAAGCGCAACAAACAGACAGAGTTACTTTCGCGTTTATATTATTAGTATGTATGGATTACTATCATGAGTGTCTATAACCTACTCTTAAGATTAATAGGTATAATAACCATAAAATACACTCAATCAGTTTATGGAACAGTTTTTCGTAAGTGCCCAATAATAATATCTTGGATCTCAATGTTTTGGAACCAGCAACTAGGTTCAACTTTCTGATTAACAGACCGACTCCTTGACAATCAAAAGTGCTTGTAAATAGTTTAATTGAAATAAATGCTTTGACTTTGACTTTAAATGATGCTTTTTCAAAGCCTTCTTAAGTATTTGAATTAAGTACATAACGTTTTTGAAATAAGTCTTGCAAAATTAGTGTGAAGTAAAAGATATGTAATTTTGTGAGTTGTAAGTCGCATTTACGTTCCACTGAAACTGACAACTCATTTTTTGACGACATGGGCCCATGGGGCATAAACAGCAGGGTTTGCCCCTTTGTTCTACTACAAAAATTACTAACTTTTAGGAACGATCGAAATCTAATCTCAGTCTTAATCTGTCAAAAATGCCTCTAATTTACCTTTTATTTACCTACATTGGTTGTAGCTGATGTTCACTAAGAATAAGTAGATTAAATTAGCGTTAATTAATAGACTACACACTTAGACCCTTTTCATATCATGCGGTTACGGTTCGGTCGCCGTGCCATGTGAGTGAAAGCTCTCATTGATTTGTAGCTCATATATGTATTACTACTTTACACAGCATGGCGACCGTGCCGTGACCGTCAGCATGTGAAAAGGGGCTTAGTCTTACGTCAATTCTTTGAACCAACTGAAATGTCCTTCTATACTCTCAAGAGAACTGCTCCTTTTATATTTGTAAATAAGCTCCGGTTTTGTGGAACACAATGAATAAAAAAGGGTGGGTAGTGACAAAAACTACCTATTTATCTTCGTTACTTAGTGTGGGCGAGGTTTTGTAAATTAATGGGATTCATTAGAATTTAATTAAGTAGATAAGGTAAAATTGGCACTCTAACTACATATAAAGTTAGGTACTGTAGAGGCATTGGCTGAATGAGCCCTATTAGATCCTTATTCATTGGGTTATTCTATGAACTAAATACTATGATTAAATTAGGAAGGAATAGAACGACCGTGTGTCGACGGCTGTCAAGCCTAGCATAGAACTAGACATAAAATTATGAATGAAAAGTTAAAAGCCCATAAGGCTTTTCAGTTTAAAGTAAGCAAAACGCAGGTATTTATAATAATGTTTTGTCAACCCGATATTTCATATTGTCCTGTAATGGTATTTGTAACAAGATAAATAAATAAAAATAAAATAAAAATAAATATTATTCATTTTCCGAGTTATTTAAAATACGCAACTTTATTTAAATGTTACATTAATATAGATTAAAAACAGTTTAATGTATATCCCAATGCTGCAACTATGCTTAACACGCTCAGCGCCGCCGGCGGCCAGTGTATTCTTAATGATACACCACACTGCCCCGTCTTTGGAGGCCGGTGTATCCCACAGTATACACCGTTTCATACATTTTAGTAGGGCGTTCAAAAGCGTTGGCCCTGGAGAATATGCCTGTGTTGTTGGGGTGTAAATATCTTAAAAGAAATATAAAATGATATAAATCATTTGATATATGTACTTTGAAAAATGGAAGACATCGAACGGATCGGACAGACTTCAAAGAATGAGTGGACCTGTTCTTATTTTGTACTAGACTAGTCTTCAAGTTTCGTTACTGGGTTAAATGAGTATATAGGGTGTGTCGTAAAATTCTTAAGTAAATATCGTCACTCTTGGTGAAGGCTGCCCTTAATTTGGACGGCCACTTAGGGTTTGTTTGTTACCCAAACAAAGAGCGCTTCAATTTGAGTGATAACATAGCTGCGTCCTAATTTGTCACTTCGGTTGAAACACTTCTGACGTTTGTAGTCGATCTTCTGTAGCGTTTATAGCTGGAGACTGTAAAGATAATGCGCTTCAGATAAAACTACCCGTACAAGCTGAATCCGACTTTTTTTTTACACTCGTGTTTAGTCTTTGGTTACCGCTCCGCTTCCGAGGATTTTTTCCACTCCGACTGGTATTTCCAGAGATTAGCTCATATTTTAAACAAACAAAAAAAATCTTTAGCTTTATTATATTAGTATAAAGGTAGATTCCAGTCACATTTTCGTCAATAAGTATTTAAAATCCAAGATATTTTGTAGATACAATAAAGGCATTAATATCTAGGCTTGTGGTTAGTCAGTTTCCCGGGAAAAGTAACTAAATTACTAAACGATACGTAAATAAAAATCCACGGAACGGGAAACTGACTGACTGACTGACTGACTGACTGTTATTTATACTATTTACATACATCGAGTTTGATAACATATTGGCCAAAATATGGAAGCTCTCAGAAAGAAGGATTCTTCCCGAATTTATTTTTAAATCATACATACCGTTAATTTATTTTTGCAAATTGTTTATAAATTAAGTATAGCCTATAACTTTCCTAGACAACTTCTGTTTCTATCGGTGAAAACCATATGGTAATCTGTACAGTAATTTCTGAGATTAGCCCGGATGAGCACAAACTCAGCGCGACGAGGGAACTTTAGTTTATTATAATTATCATTATGTGAAGCAACCTGACAACCGCAGCCTATGTCTTTGAGGTGTTAGTGAATCTGAAATATACCCACCTCCCTAATATTTAAAGTTGATTTTAGACGATATGGATGAATGAATATTTTTATGGCCTATATATAGTTGTATCGGGTTTAGTTGTTTGTATATTATTATGTGAGTTTATATGTTTGTAAAATCACCCTCGATATAGGAGAATATTCTTAGTGCTCATGCACACGAGACGGTTTTCCGGGCTTAGCTCCGGCGCAAAACCGTCTCGTGTGCATGAGCGCTTAGTGTGGGAAAACGTTCAAAAAACAAAAGAAAGATGAAAGGAAAGTTTTATCAGCTAAGCAAAGTCAAAGTATATAACTTGTGTGACTATTTAATTAACTCTAAAACGGTCATGTTAGGTGTCGTGCCTAAAACATTGATCCTGGAGTAAGATTAATGGTTTCGGTAAGTATTTCGTTTTACTAGAATTTGTTATGTTAATTGTATTCCGAATATTCCAATACGATTACCACACCCTTAAAAAACAAATGTGGAGTAAAGTTATACCCAAGAGAAAAGTCACTTCAAGTATACATTTTTCATGGTTTACGTTTGGCGTTTTTATAGATAACTAACTTCTGCCCGAGACTTCGTCCGCGTCAAAGTTAATTTTTCCATACAAACTTTGGACCCCCGGTTCATTCCCTTAGGGGGTGAATTTCCGTGATTGCGGGACGACTTAACAGGATACCGTGGCCCCAGAACGCAAAGGGCTACAAAAGGAACAGGGTGGTTGATTAGTCAGTAAGTCTGACAGTCCCTTCTGCCCCACCCAGGGCGGAAGGAGTCATTTGATGATTTTTACCACCTAAAAAAAAGGGGGTGAAAATCCTTTCTTTGCGGACTTTTACTAACTATAAACTACCTTCTTGCCATCTTTATACGTCAAGCTGTACGTATATATACCTAGTAGTAGTAGCCAGTAGAATAGACACTTATGATAGTAATCCATACATACTATATAAATGCGAAAGTAACTTCTGTCTGTTGCGCTTTCACGACTAAACTACTGAACCGATTTTGATAAAATTTGGTACGGGGTAAGTTTGAACCCCAAGAAAGCACATAGGCTACTTTTTATCCCGCGACTATGTCTGCGTCTGCGATAGCCGCGGACGAAGTCGCGGACATAAGCTAGTAAACCCATAATTATGATACCTAGGATGCTTACGGGTAATTTAGAATTTATTTAAAAATATTAGAAAATAAACACGAATTAATGAAAAACTAACTACTAACTAACTAAACTAATTAATTAAGGATCGTAGAAGGTGGCGTTCTGTGGTTTCTGCCTACCCCCATTGGAAAAAGGCGTGAGTTTATGTATGTATGTTAATGAAAAACCTCCGAACCTGCTTATCTCCTTTTTATTAAAAGGTGAGATCAAAACATCAAGCGTGCTGTTACTATTATCACAAATCTAAAAGATTAACGTATTATTTAGTTTTATCAGTAGGTACCTACCTCGATGCACATCCTCAAACATATTGATTAACCGAAATTGAAAATACACATAACATAACATCACGACTGTAATCCCCGAAGGGTTAGGCAGATGTGTACCCATTACTATACATTTCTCCAGTTATAAACTTAAGTCGCATGCAATAGGGGGCGAGCCTTTTGCCATCAACCGGGCACAAATCCAGACTCCGAGGCTGCTACTGAAACTCCTGATGGAAAAATCCAATAATGCTTTGCCTGGGAGTCGAACCCAAGACCTCATGCTCAGCAGTCGCGCTTTGCAACCACTAGACCAACGAGGCAGTCTAAAATAAAAAATAATGTCTGTAAGTTGAACCATTGATCAGATTATGATGAAACTTTAGCAGGTTGTTCGGCATATGCCCACGAAAATAACTAACCCAAAAAAAAGGAAAAAGCGGCAGGTATGAAATCAGATAACTCTTACCCAAAGAATAATATAACAGTTTGACATAATTATTTTCTAAAAGCTGTCAAACCGCCATATTTATCCCTCCGTTAAAAGTTATATTGAATTTGCCCTTAGTAAGCTAAGATTACCTAGTTAAATATTATTAAGTAATACAGTGTGCAGAAATTGCATAAACTTAATGAATGGTGTCAGTAAGCTTAGAGGTCAATGAAAGCATGTTGATTGCGTAAAGTAGAGCAGTAGGTAACTTTCCTTACGATTGTAGTAAGGGCAACAAAGTATAACTATGTAAACATTGTAAATTGAAAACTTTTAGCTTCTGAATAATCGGGATATAAAATAGGTATTTAGTAAAGAAGTAAAATAAGTCTTCGTTTAACTTTTGAAACTTGGGGGCCGTTCCAATTACTTTTAAGAACTATCTAATCTCAGTATCAATCTGTCAAAAATGCAAAATGCAAAAATTTTTACCATTTATTTACGCTGAGATGACATTACGACTAGATTTTGAACGTTAATAATTAGAAGAATTATTGGCCTTTCAATTTCCTGAACTGTCTTTTCTTCTCAATGCCAATTAAAAAAGCAAAATTAGTCAATTAGTAAAATCATTCCGAAAATCGACAGCATGTTAAAAAAAAACATTCAACACAAAACAGACAAACAGTGATAACACAGACGAACAGATAAGTGCGGTGAACATCTTTAAAAAAATCAACTAACCTCTTGCATATAAAACGGATGATTCGATACATACATCTTCTTACACGGCTTCCCATACAACATTTTGAAGGTTCTCGCCAAATATACGTAACCTCTGAGCGCGGTCCTATCGTGAACCAATTGTTTTGATTGGAATATCCCATCTTGTCCAGACGCACATAAACTTTTAGAAACTCCCCTCTCATCCTTCACTTTAGTAAACACCATCCCTTCCGGACAGCATTTTGTCACACATCTACCACTACACTTAATATCTGTGTTAACCATCAATTTCGCAAAAGTTCGATTACCATCTAATTCACACATAACGTAATACTGATAAGTTAGAAACACGAATATTTTAAGCAACATCTGATCGACTGTCAGACGCTTTTTTATTGGTTTTAGTACCGTTTGTGTCGGACGGCTGCACGGTATGAACTGTTGCGGGCGCTTATGGCTTATCAAAACAAAAGTATTGACTGCAGGGATCGAGCTCATGTACTTATAAAACACTGGGAGGTGTTGGATCCAAGTAATTAATCTGGTATGGAAATTGATACTGTGTCGTGTGATAATTGGCTTGTAACAGGTGACCGTCAGGATGGCTGGACCAAACGAGATATGTACATAAGACCATGTGCACTGCTTAATACCTATTTGATACTATTTAATACCTATAATGAAATATTTGATACCTTCGCGCTAAGAAATATATCAAAGAAAGAAAGTGGCCAGCCAACCTGACGTCAGGTTGGCTGGCCACTTTTAAGTTCTAATAGTTTTAGCGTTGTATTGATTGCGTTGTTAATGTAGATGTATAATACCGATTTGATACCTCAACGCATATTCTTTACACAACTGCAGGAAGCTCTTATAAAAAGTTATTAACAAAACCCATTAAACGCCTGTACGTTAATTATTTACGTGTTTTCTTCTCAGAATAATTGCTAACAATATTTTTGCAGGCGCTTAGAGGCTAACGATCAACTTGGGGTTCCCAACTTAGGTGTTTTACCCCAAATTTAGGGGGTAATTATATGCAGTGGGATTTTTTTTAGTGGCGTTAAATGTTTAAGGGTATTTTAAATGTGGGTGTATTAATGGGTACTCTGCTAACCTGTACTTTGCTACTAACTAATTCTAATACTAACTAATTTCGAAACAAGACAAAAATCTTAGCGCTATTTATTATTTATATTTTATTGTTATTTCATATTATTTTATTAGGGGGATTTAAGGGTTTTTGACTATTTTTTTTTTTATGGCTTTTGGTAACCCTATTCGACATGACAATGTCATCGTAACATAGAAATGAAGTACCGCTATAGCAATGACATTAATAATGGCCTATTCCCTTGTTCGGGGCCGATGAAGGAACAAAATCTATTAATGATGCCAAACTATATTCAATATTTTGTAATGCAAGTGTAGTTGGTATTATATCACATAAATATACTTATTTCTTCTTCAGAATTGATATAAAAAACAATTAAATCTTTTAGATTATATTGAAACGTCTTGATACCTGTGCATCCAGTAAGACGACAACTAAACACGTTATTTTCTGGATCTATCCTGGAATTGGCAGATTTAATGATTATACATAAATGCTTTTTACGTTTTTGAAATAGCTTTTCACATTCGACGATATAGGATTAGATATTATGCTTGAATTATATTTTATGTTCGTACGTGCGTACACGGCTTAGCGCCAACACGCATGACAATAAAAAGGCCGTAACATTAAAAGCGAATACAACTGGCCGCGTCTCTCTGGGACCAATTTAAAAAGAAAACTAATTTTGTTGTTTGTGATGTGCACACGATAAACAATAATCTATACTAATATTATAAAGCTGCAGTGTTTGTTTGTTTGTTTGTTTGTTTGTTTGAACGCGCTAATCTCTGGAACTACTGGTCCGATTTGAATGATTCTTTCAGTGTTGGGTAGTCCATTTATCGAGGAAGGCTATAGGCTATATACCATCACGCTACGACCTACGGGAGCGGAGCAGTAACCAAAGTCGCGGGTGTAACCGCGGCGGACAGCTAGTTTATTATAAAATAATTGTGGTTTTTCGCGATGAAACGAGGAAGACAACTGAAGGTGTCGTTAGAAGAACGAAAAAGTGTTCTTACAAAGTACAAAAAATATTTTTCAGATAAAAATGATCTTCCGGCACCATGTGATCCAATATTTAATAGCCTCACTAATCTTTGACAGTACAAAATGTTAACAAAAGCTATCATATATCAATAAAAAAAATGGAGTTTCTTGCCCATTCTTCTTCATACTTACTACCTACGACTACCTTTTGGAAGGGGCAACTTATTTAATGTTTTTTTTCTTGTAATGACGTTCCAAAGTGCCGTCTAATGGCCTTATTGTCGTAAATGATTTGGCTTAGCGCCAACACGCATGACAATAAAAAGGCCGTAACATTAAAAGCGAATACAACTGGCCGCGTCTCTCTGGGACCAATTTAAAAAGAAAACTAATTTTGTTGTTTGTGATGTGCACACGATAAACAATAATCTATACTAATATTATAAAGCTGCAGTGTTTGTTTGTTTGTTTGTTTGTTTGTTTGAACGCGCTAATCTCTGGAACTACTGGTCCGATTTGAATGATTCTTTCAGTGTTGGGTAGTCCATTTATCGAGGAAGGCTATAGGCTATATACCATCACGCTACGACCTACGGGAGCGGAGCAGTAACCAAAG
Organism: Hoplodrina blanda; assembly: GCA_949316365.1. NCBI lineage: Eukaryota > Metazoa > Arthropoda > Insecta > Lepidoptera > Noctuidae > Hoplodrina > Hoplodrina blanda. Next base: position 12,207,750 of record OX438592.1, read on the forward strand.
TCGCGGGTGTAACCGCGGCGGACAGCTAGTTTATTATAAAATAATTGTGGTTTTTCGCGATGAAACGAGGAAGACAACTGAAGGTGTCGTTAGAAGAACGAAAAAGTGTTCTTACAAAGTACAAAAAATATTTTTCAGATAAAAATGATCTTCCGGCACCATGTGATCCAATATTTAATAGCCTCACTAATCTTTTACAGTACAAAATGTTAACAAAAGCTATCATATATCAATAAAAAAAATGGAGTTTCTTGCCCATTCTTCTTCATACTTACTACCTACGACTACCTTTTGGAAGGGGCAACTTATTTAATGTTTTTTTTCTTGTAATGACGTTCCAAAGTGCCGTCTAATGGCCTTATTGTCGTAAATGATTTGACTTTGACTTTACTTACGTATAAGTACTTACCTATAATATTAAAAATTTATTTGATTTTTATTGTTTTTTAGTTATTATTGATTGATTTTTTAAATTATTTTTATTTAGTGGGATTTTACGCTAGGTCAACAAATAAAAAAAAATTGATTAAAAATATAAGAAGCCAGAAGTCCCTAAAAATACCTCTAAACATATGAAGTCCCTATGCATATATTTACCTCCTAAATTTGGGGAGAAAACCGCTAAGTTGGGAACCCTGGCCGAGAGTGTCAAAAAAAATTATAAATCTCCAAGTACATACATATTTATATTCATAAGAATAATTGCGATATGTAAATAATCATAAAATCGTATAAATGGACAAAGCTTGACTATGGATATCCAGAAACAAGTTAATCATAAGCTTCTAAACGCCTGCAAAAATATTGTTAGCAATTATTCTGAGAAGAAAACACGTAAATAATTAATGTACAGGCGTTTAATGGGTTTTGTTAATAACTTTTTATAAGAGCTTCCTGCAGTTGTGTAAAGAATATGCGTTGAGGTATCAAATCGGTATTATACATCTACATTAACAACGCAATCAATACAACGCTAAAACTATTAGAACTTAAAAGTGGCCAGCCAACCTGACGTCAGGTTGGCTGGCCACTTTCTTTCTTTGATATATTTCTTAGCGCGAAGGTATCAAATATTTCATTATAGGTATTAAATAGTATCAAATAGGTATTAAGCAGTGCACATGGTCTCATGTACATATCTCGTTTGGTCCAGCCAACCTGACGGTCACTTGTAACAGGCGTTTTGGTGACCTCATCGGTGTGAATTTGTTACGGTTCACGCGGGTATACCGGGATTTGCTATTTATTCTGAGGGAATCGAACTAATAGGGCTTAACTGCCTACCTTTACCAATTAATTGATGTCAAAATTGGTGATCTGGAATTTCATTGGCATCATCGATAAATTAACAAAAATTACTGAACCAATTATTAAAAGTTTAAAATTATGTCAATTCTACTAGGCCATTCATCATTTCAAGATAATGGTAGATAGTAATAATTTTTTTATAAACAAACTTTATCAACGAAGAACATTGCCAAGTCGTAAATAATAATGAGAATGATAATGAATTCTTGTTTTATGTTCCAAAATATGCATTAAGTATTATTTTTATTGACAAGTCGTAAATGATGCGATGACCATACATAATACTGATAGGATAAATAAAATAAGAAATATAAATGATAATTTTAATACTGTTAAAATTCAACAATACGGAACATAAGTAATAAAGACTATACACACAGAGAAATAATCAGTAACAAACTATACTCTTATTACGACAGACGAAAGAAAGAAATAGAAACTTAAAGCAAACATTATCATTTTAGACTATTTACAAGTAAATGCAACATCGTAAGTACATACAAAAGTCATTCAGATACAAAAAAAAAGTTTATAATACAAATTGTAAATTTTTTCATCTCAACATTTTATGATATTCTTAAAGTCATTTTAATAGTTAAAGGATTAATGGATATAAACTTGAATGCAGGCGACTCTACGCATTTGCTCGTCCTAGTACCGGCGCACCCGCGTGCATTATTCCTATCATGTGCAGCTATCTAATAGCAAACTATTTACATCTATACGCTGAAGTAGTATTTCAAAATCTCTCCGACTCAACACCAGTCATGAAATATCTAGAAGAATATGGCAAAACTACATTAATAAATAAGTATAGTGAGAAATCTAGTCCTTATTAAGTACACACTAACTAATCGGAGATCTAACTTGTCATGTCCACTCAATACACTTTATATTTCCACTGCGTCAGGGAACACATGGTCCAGGTACGCCTGATGACCGTAACTTTGCAGCGGTTTGGGTCGCTCCTTCTTCGTATTCAAAGTTACGTTCCCAGTGCTACACTTGTTGAACCTCGAAGCTATTTCCCTGACTTTCCCCGGTCGAGGCCTAAAATCTTCTTCAATATCCTGATTCCCTTCTGTAAAATCTTCAAAAGACCTTTCTTTTTCGTTTGTACCTTTCCAGCTACGATAAGAAGATCTTTTGTTATTCTGAAAATCCTTTTCAAAGCCGTTCTGGTTCTTTCTATTATTCTCCTTTCTTCCAGAATTATTCCTGTCGTACATTCGGGAATAATTTTTGGTATCTTTGTGTTCGTTGTATTTTTGTGCACTTTGTTTCATCGCATCTGTACTTCTGACTTGACCAAAGTATGGGTCTTTGGAGTATTCTATATCGTTATTGGTTTTGCAGATGTAGTTTTTATTGTTCTTGTCGTTACTTTTGTTGGATCTTCTGGCTTTTGGTGGTCCTGATTTGAAAGTGGTGAATCTATCGTAATCATTATTATTGATGTCGTTGGTGATGCCATGGGGATCGAAGGCGTGAGTTCTTTGGTGAGTTAGCGGCTTCGATAAGGATAAATACTTAGGCGGCTCTCCGTGCTTATTAATCGTAATTTCGTACTGAATGTGCGGGTCTAATACCGCATATACATTCTCTTTGGCTTCTTTCTCCAGCGACGTTAAAGCTGCCTAGAAATAAAAAGAAAACATGATTTAATTAAGATTTTCAATTACACTATTTTTGGTTTCGAGTGGGACGAAAATTTCCTAGAGCGGTATATGTTAATTCCGTAGATGTGGCAGATCTACGGAGTTTTAATTACGAATATTTTCAACTAATAATCCTGTTTGCTTTTAAAACATGGTAACATGTAGATACAGATTATCTCTTACGCTTCTTACTATTTTTGTGGGGAAGTAAAATATATCTAGATCTAAGACTAAGTATTTTATATCAAAAGTCCTTACTATGATTTCAAACAAAATCATGAGTATTGCCTCTGACATTCTTTTAACAGTTAGGCATCCATTCTAAAGCAGACATATGGCGCAAATAGCCAGACGAGCAACCTATAAATGAATCCTTAAAATGCTATATCAAATTCTCAGTACAAATATTCAACAAAATTCCTGTAAGAGAGGTATCGTGCACACACGCACAGGCCCCTTGTGATTCGTGGTGTGCACTCAAGATAATTAGATGTCGTTCTAACTGTGAATCATGCTGATGGACATCGACTTGTTTATTAGTATTTTATTGTAGACAAGACAGTTTGAACACTTTTTGTTAATTACCCACACCTAGTGCGTTGTACGGTTAGTTTCGAAAGTTTGGTTTTTTGTAAGTGTTTTGTATGTGTTTTGTTGTTTCATTGTCGTTGTTGTTTTTTCTATTGTAAAGTAAGTAGCTCTATACTTATCTCTACTTTTATATTTTACTTTTTAGGGTCAGTAAAAGGATTTGTAATGTGCCGTTTACATATAGCAAATAACTATAAACTTTTAGTTTGGGACAAGCCCGTCACGCTATTCCCAAACACTGCAATCCACAGTGGCGACTACCAGAAAAGTGCCGAGGCTATGAAGCTCGATGAGTTCCGGAGAAACGATTCAACTGTCTTGAATCCCCCAACGAAATAAATCAGTTCAAAGGAATAGCGGAAGAGTTAATAAACCTAATATAACAGGAATATAATAATGATAACACCCCGCCGTTTTTGCGTCGAAGTTAAAACAAGTCGAAAATACAGAATAAATCTTTTCCATCGATTTGCTGATCTTAGTTTCTGATACAGTAAGAAAATAAGCTAAGTTCTATACGTTACTTAGAAATGAGACCTACGAAAGATCAAATCAAGTAACTTTTAGACTGTTCAACTAGTCTAGATTCTGGATATTACCGATGACAAGAACATAATACAACATGTTTATTTTGATGTCCCTGAGTAAGTAGTTTATGTTATTCGGCAACTAAAACTAATAGACCAGGGCGAGGCCTTGGATTGGACGGCTAATAGTACGGTTGATAGATTTAATTGATATATCCCGAAACTGTCTCACTTAATTGCCTATACGGCGTCATAAATGATACAACTTATTGTGTCTATACAAAAACTGCTTTGTTTTTCGAGCTACATAACATCACGCCTGTAATCCCCGAAGGGTTAGGTAGAGGTGTACCCATTTTTATACCCACATTTCGCCAAGTTATAGGGGGCGAGCCTTGATTTCAATTATAGAAGCAACAAGAATAATGTAACCTGTATTTTATAAGAAAAATATGGAAAAGAGTGTCCGTGGAGTTTTTTACTCTTACTTCTCCATGGAGATAGACCTACGTTTTGGAACGAATCACTAGCTTCTTTCTGACTATATGATCGACTTCTTAACAATTCAAAAGTGCCTGTAAATGGTTTCATTGAAGTAAGTGCTTTGACTTTGATTTGACTTTGACCTTGGCCTAAGAATACGATCACACATTCCAGATGGTCTTATTAGGTGTGTATGTTACAAAAATGACGTCGTATAAAATTCGTAAGGATTGGGTTTTTTAATAGCAATGATGAATAGTCGTCACCATACGGCAACAAGATGTATCAAATGTAAACATAATAAAAACTGTAAATGTAAACAATAGCTTAGTTTTGGAAGTTCATATTTGGTTGTCATGATAGAGGGGATTTTTTAAAACCTCAATGAATTTATAAGAAACTGGATTTAAATCTGGCGAAGAACTGATGGGCGTTGATACAGACTCTACGAGTCCTTGAATGGATATTATAAATACAATACATATGCGAATGGATATTATGATTGTTATGTTCGTCAACGGACGCTTTGTCAGTGAGATTGGCCGTTACTCAAATTGCTCATATCTTTTTCTTATTCGTTTATAATGCTCTTCACCTACGTAGTTATCACACATGTGGAAGTAACAAAAATACTGTAACCAGCATTTAGAAAAAAATTGATTGGAAAGAGTCCCCGTGGAGTTTCTTTTTGTTCTTCTCCATAGAGACATACTTATGTTTGAGAACAAAAATTTCGAGTTTCTGACTAGCTGACAGATTACTTAATAATTTAAAAGTATCTATACATTACATTATTAGGTATACATTGACTGCTGAGCATGTGGTTCCCAGGTCGGGCAAAATGTTATTGGGTTTTTCCATCAGGAATTTCTCAGTAGCAGCCTCGGAGTCTGGAATTGGGCCCGGTTGATGGCAATAGGCTCGCCCCTTATTACATGGAACTTAAACATAACTGGCGAAATGTGGATGTACTACTGGGTACACCTCTGCTTAACCCTTCGGAGATTACAATCGTGATGTTATTTTTCTATGGACCAGCTAATATGTTTTTTAATAACCATGGTAATGCGTTATGATATCTTATTCACCATGTATTTTTAAATGATGGTTCTTTTGGAACTCTAAACCAATGAGCTACGTGTCATAATATAACCACATAATTGTTACAGAGATAAAGTTGATAAAGTTACAAACAGACGTCCTTTGTAAACATTGTAGTAGAACATACAGAACAAAGGGAATAATAATAATTATCACGACACAATTACTAATTAGTGACAAACGTGTGATAGTATTGAATTCGTAATTGATACGATTAAAAACGTATTGTCCGCAACACATGCAGGAGAAAAATAATACGGAAAGATAATGTTTGCAAATGGGATTGTAGAAAATTCGACTGTAGAGGGTTGATAAAAAAATAAAGTTCTAGATTGACAGAAAGTCTTGACTTCGTAATGAGAAGGCCTAATTAACACTTTTTATTGTTTTATCGATACAGGGGCGCATCCTTTATGTAAGCTTTTGGGCTGCATTTCTGGGCCCCGGAAATACAGGGCCCAGCTTCCATTGGAGAAAAAAATAAAAATTATACATTTAACTATGTTTATCACTACATTACGCCTTCTTATTACAAAACTCACTTTAGAACCTATTCTAAATTGTCAATTTTATATCAAGAACTTTATCAATGTCGGAATAAAGTTCAAAATTATGACTGGCGTAAAGGCCAGGTAAAGCTAGTATTAAAATTGGAACTCGTTTCATATAAGCCAGAAAATACTCCTTTCGCTTGAAACTTCATCAGTGCACATAAGACCCAAAAAAAATGAAATTCTCCGAAACAAGCTTTTTCGTACAAAGCTTTTACGTACTACAGTAAATTTTCGATATCAGGGAAAATAAACGCAAAAAATTGCATAAACATGAAATTAATGTTATCGTTAACATGTTTTTTCGTGTAATTTTATCAGTGAGTGATGTAAAGTCGTAATTAATTTAGGAGTTGAGAGGATAATGTATGACATGCCTTATCTTTATCATAATCTAATGGTGCAGGAAATTCAATATCAATAACGTGACTGTTAGAGCGCGTCCTCACGAAACGTCTCGCTGAAAAAATGTGAAAGTTTTTAAAGATATGTATCTAGATGTGTGGATGTTTATTTCTAAATCGCGCGTAAACATTTTAACATTTTGGATGAAAATTGGCAGATAGATAGACCATTTCCTAGATTAACACATAGGATATTTTTTATCCCGATATATGTTTCCTTGGGATAATACTTCAACTTACTTTACGGAAAGCTACTTTTTACGGAGGCGAAGCCGCGGGCAGAAGTAATATTATATTCCATTCATGCAGCAATGTAGTTCAATGTTGTACGAACAAATATTTCAATTCTCGTCTCGCCAATCTTTGGTAGGTATGAAAGGCCTAGATGCTATGTGCTATGATTACTTTGTACAATAGATACAAAAATCTCGCTCAAGCCGTCGCATGTCAGCGCTAGTTGAGGCGACCGACGCGGTCCATCTTTCGGTGTGAAAGGGTCAGCGTGATTTCAATTCTCACCCATCCAATCCACTTTTTCACTTATGGGTGTTTATCGTTCGTACGAAAAATTAATGCTCGCAGCAGCCAGAATGCACCGTGTGAACACTCTCTAACGTTTACAAACTTAACCTCACAAATGTATCCCCCCTCCATTACCAGTAGTTTAGTTAAATCTTTGGCCCTAATATACCTAGTCACAATCTCATCTCACCGACAGTCAAGTGTCAAAAGCTTGTCGAAAATGTAGGCACAGACGCATTTTCGACAGATGGAGCCTGAGATTAGAATGTGAATGTATAGTTAAAATACGAAAATTGGCTTTCAGATATTTAAGAGATAAGTGATTAGTAAATTGTATATCTTGTCAGGTAGTTTGATAAAAAAGTGTCCTAGGGCCTAGATAGGTTTCGATAATTTTTAAGTTTAAATTGCTTTTATCTATCGACAAAATTCTAAGATGAATACTGTGGGTGTAATAAGTAATCTTTTGTTTTGTGTAGTAGATTTAGAATAATTATAAAGGTGGATATAAAAGAACACTCCATTTCCATACATATATTATAGAAATATTTTTTGCCATTCCATTCAAGTTTGCCACACGAGTTTTTAGATGTTTTTGAAGTGTTGCCGTGGAATGTTATGAAATGGAGTGCTCATTGATATCTACCTTAACAGGATGTTCAGCGCGATGTCCACTGGCAGATACATTTTGGTATTTACCAAAACATTATCTATGGGCTAGTTGTTGTTTAAATACAAGTGAATTTATGGATGCAAGTCGCTTCCAACCGGTCCTATTGGAAATCTGTAGGGGAGGCCCATGTTGAGCAGTGGACGTCCTACGACTGATATGATAATGATGATGAAGTAAAGGTTGGTCAGTGGGCATCGCACCTAACACTGCAAGAGTCTGGTTAGTACATGCGTGCAGTCACACCTGTGCGCGTTGGTCACACGGTGGTGGGGGGCTGCAGCACCACGGCGGCGCGCCGCACCTGCAGCGCGCCGGGAGAGTAGCGCGCGCCGGCGCCGGACGCGATGCCGGCCACCGACCCGCCGCCCGCGCCTGCGCCCGCGCCCAGCGGCCGGGGCGTGTCGCGCGGCGTGTACACCGCGTCTGCTGGTAACGCTGCTTTTTCGCTGTAGATGGAAAATAATGTATAGAAAATTGAAGCTTTGGAATATTGAATGTAAGTTGAAATATTTTGAAGTCAAACAAAATGCTTACCTATCTAAATCTTCAGTCTTATATTCCACGCTTTCTGCAAAGAAATAAAACATGTCATTATTATTATTTTTTTATAACAGTGTGGTGTTTGATAAAACAGAAAAACCATCTATTTTCCTGTTAGGTTAACGTTGTTATTGCAACACCATTTGCCGAACAGTTACATTACAACTGTTAATGAGTAAAGGCACTAGAATATGCACTCTATTATAACTAATGCTGTTGTTACATTGGAGACAGAAGGAAGCATTTGATAGGCCAGCATATCCTTAGGACCACACCACTGTAGGCTATATAACATCACGCTACGACCCATGGGAGCGGCGCAGTAACCAAAGACGTAACCAAACGAAGGTAAAACCACGAAATCTATACAGGCAATGGACATACCTCTTCGTCTCCTACACCTGATGATGAGACACAGCACGATCACCAGCAGAGCGGCGATGACGAGGGCAGCCGCGATAAGCGGCGCCACGTGCGCAGTCTCTGTTAGCGAAAAATTATCTGCGTGAACAAAATTATTGCAACGTTATAACATGCAGATTACAAACAGGCAACTTGCAGGGTTATGGAGGTTTGGGGATTACATTAGGGGTATAATACGCGCTTCAAAAGATGAGACTTAACAAGCGTCAGTAATGGGGAGCTTGTGCATGTATGGATGTACGAAATAGGTATCCATAATTTGTGTATCTATTCAGGGATTTTTCGATGACATTTAGATTAAAATTCTTAACAGTACCTACCTATTTTAATATTAATTACACAAAAATGAAATTAGTGCGGTATGTCAAGTCTCATCTTTCGTGGCGCGTAGGTATTGTAACATGCTTAAATATTTATGTGTTGTTGATTAAAAATGAAAGTCTAACTTGGTCAGACTGGTTGTCTGACCAAGGGGTATCTTATGACCCAGTTACTGGGTTATGAAGGTCAGATAGGCAATCGCTCCATTTAAAATGTTGGTATTTAGCTGCTTTCTGTTAGACTGGAAGCAGACCCCAACATAGTCGGTAAAGGCTAAAATTAATTGAAAATTTAAAATTGTGAGATCATGGATTGACTCGTTTTGACGGACATAATTATGCTCAATAAAATTTATTCGTTGCTTTGAAAGTCGCACGGACTTTGGTGGCCTTGGTTTAAAAAAGATTCTTAGCCAAAAATGTGAGAGACTCTGTTGTGTTAAGGATTAGAATAATAGGGGGTAACATACACTTAATTGCATATTGACAACAAATCTACTAATATTCATGCTATCATGCGTAAAAGTTATGATTGTGATTGAAATGATGAAAGGAATTTTTTCAGGTATCAGACATGTTAATCGGTGGTTTTGTGATTCAAAATTGTCAAGTATTTTATTTTATTTATGTTAAAAGTAATACCAGATTGAAAACCAAATCTGCTGTCAAATCGTTAGACTGCTGTGATTGGTTCGACAAAAATAAGCTTGAACCAATCATAGACCGGAGATTTAAAAGAAAAAAAAAATTGAAATCGGGGACAAATATACGAGTATTTGGTAAAACACTCACCATGCACAGTGAGGGAGACAGCATGAGACGAGAAGCCCCTCACGTTCTCCACGTGCAGCACGTACACCCTCGCGTCCGATATTCCTGTGTTGGAGATGAGGAGTGTGTAGCGGTAGCAGCCGCCGTCGGTAGCTGGCTCCAGCGTGCGGTAGCGACCTGGTGGGGGGAGTGACTTGATAAAGTATATCCAGGATAAAAGATCCGAGGTTCCAGATAAATTACTAGTCTGGTAGCGTTTTAGTCAAACGGTGAGTATGGCAATATTACCTGCGGATAATTTTGGTACAGCATGTTTATGTAAATAAATCTAGACTAGTTCTCTCAGAGTTATTTTTTTAAGAAGATTGCCCCACTCTATGATTTTTTTCCATATCGTGGGTGCGTTTACAAACATATCCTAAACTCCTATACACAAACAGCCAGACCCAGAACAACAAACTGTACGCAATACAAATATTTGCCCCTTGCGGGAATTGAACCCGTGACACGAAGCGCAGCAGCCAATCGGTCAGCCGGTCCTTACCAGGAAAAATAGTCATGATGATACCTATTTGGTGAAGCATCATTAAATATTTTTTTTTTTATTAATATCTTCTCTTTATAAGAGAGTTGGTGAAACACTTTGTCGGGACGAAGTGTCATTAAAATTAAAGGTGGATTGTAAAGTAGATGGAGTTACCGATTTGCGAGGGCACGTCGAGCCGCAGGCTGCCCCACAGCCAGGCGGCGCGCAGGGGCGGCGGGTCGGCGCACACGCTGGCCGCCACGCGCGCCTCGTGGCCGCTCCACGCGTGCGCCGCGCCGCTCTCCGCGCCCACCGGCGGGCCCAGCACGTTCAGCGTCACCGCCTCCGATTGGTGAGTCCTGAGGAAACAGCAACAACATAACATCACGCCTGTAATTCTCGAAGGGTTAGGCAGAGGCCGACATTTCGCCAATTATGTTTAAGTCCCATGTAATAGGGGGCGCACCTACTGCCATCAACTGGGCACAAATTAAGACTACGAGACTGCTACTGAGTAATTCCTGATGGAAAAACTCAATAACACTTTGCCTGATCTGGGAATTGAACCTAAGAAAGTCAGCAGTCGCGCTTTGCGACCACAAGACAGTATTACTTAGTTAAAATATTTAGGTTCCTGAGTACAGGCAAGAATAAATTAACATCGCCTTAATAGAATAAAATATGTAACTTCCAATTTCGTTAAATGTGTTTTTATAATGTAACGAGTAATTTATAGTAGATAGCATTGTGTAGAGCTGTTTAAGAGCTCATATTATTATTCTAGATGACTCACCTGTCTTCGAGTCCTATATGGTTAGTGGCCACGCAAGTGTATCTTCCATGTTGATCGTACGACACGTTGTGCAGTTGCAGCTGAGGCGTCATGGAGATCGGGTACGCGCCATCTTGCAAGGAGTTGATGCGTGCTGATGATGCTGGACTGGAGAGAGCGGAAGAATATAGTTAGTAAGATGAACTTATGGTTTTAAAATGTATGACTTAATGTACAAATGTAATATTTTGTCATGGAGCTTTTTCAAGGTCAAATTCTTCCAAAACAACGCGCAAAAATCGCAGAAATCATAGTCCAATATCATAGAGGTGTTTTACAAAAACAAAAATTATAAAGATGGTTTGAAAGGCGTTTACAGGAATAAGAAACAGGGTATAAAGTTTCTCATCCTTTGTTCAAAACGGAGGATCCTCCGACCAGACGGGTGTTGTGTCTGGCGGGCTACTGCCCGACGCCGTTGTTGTCAGGATTTTTGTATATTGCTAACGTCGCACCGAACTTTGATTGCGCGATGTCAGTTGTAGTTCCTATTCTGTGCCATAGATGTCGCTACAGGGGTAATCTCTGGAAGTACTGATCCGATTACAAAAAATCTTTCTCTGATCAAAAGCGACACTATTATCGAATGCCATAAGGTATAGGTCGCGGGCAGAACCTAGTTAAAAAAAGCTTACTTGTGATACCACGTATAGGAGGGGGAAGGGTTTCCTTCAGCTTTGCACTCCAACGTGACTTGAGAGAACAGGTTCGCTTCCACCACCGTATCGGGTCCCACCCATGTCACACGCGGCGGATCTGCAAATACAACATCGAAAATCATCACCATTCAGCCAAAAGACTCTTTTCTAAAGGATTTCTCTGTCCATACATAATGGAATCTAATACTAACGTAAACTAAGTACTATGTATATTTGAATATCTTTAACCTTTAAATTCTTAATTAGTAATACCTACTTGTTAAGTGTTATGATTTAGTAGATTTTATTTATGGTAGATTACATTCACATGTCAGTATGTATGATTCTGTACTTATGCAATTATTGTAAATATTGATTTTAAAAGAGTAAGTATGGAGGTTCTTGCCCATTCTTCTCCATACAAAACTACCTTTTGGAAGGGGCAACTAGATTCAATTCCTTTTTCTTTTGTATATAACGTTCTAAAGTGTGTAATGGCCTTATTAAAAAAAAAAAAAAATGATTTGACTTTGACTTTGAATATTTCTCAAACCAGTCACGGCAGTCGATCTCATTGGACACTAGCCAAATACGCAGAGAACATTATAGTGCACAGACGCAGGTGCACTCCTTCTTCCCTCACTTCATAGTCCGATGGGACGGCGATCCCACACAATCGGGGTGAGATAGGTATAAGGCGCAGGACCAACGGCGTTACGTGCTTTCCGAGGCACGGGGGTGTCACAACACTAACTTTAGAACTCCGAACTGTATCTACGTCTGTATTTCCGAACGCATATATATTCGGCTCTAATCTCATTAAAGATACAGTGAACAGGCTTCTTCTGGGTAAGCTCGCTCTATCGTAGACTGTCTCTGTCACTTCTGACCTAGACTATAGTCAAAAGCAAACCCACCTTAGTATATAAAAAAAACCTCCCAGTTGCGCCAGTCTATTTAAAACTACGGAATTAGTAACCACGATAAAAACTAAAATGATACTTACACTTGATATCAATTTCAATCTTTACTGAATCTGAGGTGCCCAAAGAGTTCCTTGCTTGGCAGCCGTAGATGCCTGAAAGATTAATCATACAAGACGATAAAACAAGATGTAGAATAATATGTTTACGGATACGCTTTCAGATTCCTGACAGGCAGGACTTTCATTATCTACAATACTTGCATATTATGAAGCTGAATTAGTTTGTCTGTTTAAGCGCGCTAATCTCAGGAACTACTGATCCGATTTGAAAAAAATCTTTTACGTTATATAGTCCATTTATCGAGGAAATTATAGGCTAAATAACATCACGCTATGACCTTCGAGAGTGGCGCAGTAACCAAAGGCGTAACATAGCCGAGGACATGGGGACTTATATTTTTTCAGTAACTAAGAAAGAATAAGTTTTTTTCTTGACTTACCGGAATGATTCCTGGACACTGGTGCCAGAATCAGCTTCGCTCCGTTAGTGGCGATGACTTGTCCGTTCTTGGTCCACCACACGTAAGGACTGGGGTTGCCGTCAGCTTTGCACTCCAGGGTGAGGGCACTGGAACCCTCCTCCAGGCTAGCCAGGGTACTGGCGTCACCACCGACTATGGATACTACTGGAACAACTGGAAATGGAGGTGTTGTTGTTAGACATAGATAAAAGTATATTTAATGCAATTTGTTGACTGAAATGACTAGGTAAGCGGAAAAGAAGATAGAATTGTAGAGCAGTATCCAAGGATTCACGAAAGAGCTACTTACCTTAAAAAAAAACACAAAATGTTTTCCAAAAAAGCTGTAAACAAGACTTCAAGATAATATTGCATTTGTGTTATCATTTTGTTAATATCAAACTATGAACAATTAATATAAGACTATGCAGATTGCAGACTATGCAGTCTCACGTCATTAATTAATATTATATCGATCATACAAATGACCTGTGACTATAACTCCAAAAATAAAACAAACAATTGAAAAGAAAAAAGCAAGGCCAGTAGTCTAGAATTCTGTTAAGTACAGCCGGGAACTCATTCAAAATGTAGACAGGCTCTTTTCCAATAATAATAGCAAACTGAACATATTGAATTTTGATAACTGTCATGTATTTAGTGACAATCGCAAGATTAAATCAATTCATTAAAATCGGCCCACGCGTTTGGTCTCTGGAGCGCCAACAAAGGAACAAACATACATACATAGGCTTAAAAACACATTACCCTCTGCGTCGCGCAGTCGGATATAAACGAAATTATTCTTTGTACACACGGCTACACATCAAGCTATACTTAACCAGTGTAAGCTGACTTCTGATTGTACGAAAAGCATATATACAATGCGAGGTCAGCTAAAACTGGTTTTGTATAGCTTGATGTGTAGCCGTGTGTACACTCTAACATATTTTTACATAGGCAGATTGCTAAAGTCATAACCCTCTGTAGTCAAGTAAAAAAGGTGGAAAATATCAAGCAATGAATAAAAAATTCGTGTCTAGAACCAAGGGCATCCGGGGGGCAATTCTATTAACTTTTATGAACGTACGCATTCTAATCTCAGTCTCAATCTGTCAAAAATGTCTGAATTTACCTACATTTCTGACAAGATTTTGACATTGAGATGAGATTACAAATAGATTTTGTACGTTTTAATTAATATAGTTGACCTTCTAAAATCTTTGTACGGCTTTTTAAGACAAAAGCTCAATTTATTAGTTAATTAATTAATCATGAAAACATCATCGAGGGAAATAAAAGGAATGGGGGAAAGCCTTTGCCCAGGAGTGGGAAAGTAAAAGATATAAAAAAAATAATAATTATGTAAGTCAAATCGATCCAGTGACTTTGCAAACGTAAATTACAATCTACGAGTCAAACTCTTGAAGTAAAAAGAGACATAAATCACATGGTGGGATCGTAAGTACAGCGACGAGAAAATCGCGTCCAATTGATATTTACGAGATGTTAGAATGCTTAAAATAAAGATGTAAGATCTCTCAGGGTCGTATGTTAGATTGGCACTTCAGTAAAATTATAGTACTTAGTTGTTTTTTATTTTTCATGCTTATGGTCTGACCTGACGTAAGTGCATTATGAAATCTTTGATGCAATAACAGTTATTTAATTTTAATCGAAAGTTTCTCAGATAACAGAGGTCCAAGTTTGGCAAAATCCTGAGAAACAATTCTAGTTACATTTAAGAACGTTCGCATTCCAATCTCGTGTCAATCTGTCAAAAATGTCTCAATTCACCAACATTTTTGACAAGTTTATGACATTGATTGTCGCTGAGATGAGACTGCGACTAGAAATTGAAAGTTTCTAATTTCGAGAATTGGCCTACTGATTAAAACTACATTAAGATATTCGCAGTTACCTTTAAAGTACGACGACCAAAATAGCTCTTAAGAAATTGGAAGCTATTTTCATTCCTAATGAGTTTGGTATGGTAACAAAATAAATGTTTTTCTTTCTTTCGACATGTAGAAAATTACTCCTGAACAGACTATAATTACAAATGAAAAAGAAAAATACCAAGAGAACCGTGCTTCCATCCTATTTACGATTCCATATACAGTGGGTGGCCAAATTATTAGGGACAGCGCCGAGATTTTAATAATTTCTAGTTTGTTTAAATTTTTCAGGGAAATGGGTTGTCTTTATTAGAATAACTACAAACCTTAAAACACTTGCAATAGTTGCTATACCTCTCTGGGCATGTGTAGAGTGCAATATTAATGTTTTTATTTCTCTAATTTTTCTTGAAGACGTATCTGAAACGTTGCCAATACTAGAAAAAAAGTAATTTTGAGGTTTTCAAGTTATAACTTTAATAAAATTAAAATTCAAGTATTGAGATTAAAAATAGTACCACTATACGAAACATTACTCACGTTCTGACTACGGTTAGCTGAAATAAACTTGCAATGTCAATCTGAAATTTTTTTTTACACTGCTGTAATAAGAGTAATTTTCAACAAAAATCAACGAAATGAGAAAGTCACATCAATTTTCAAAAAAATTGTTCCAGCTCTACAATTTTTCCACATCAAACATAATATTAATATCAGTAATAACATCAAATAAAAAACCCCCTAATATATCTATTACTTTTTTTCAAAATAATGTTTCAACTAGATATTACATTTCTATGAGTGCTGTCTGCTGTCCCTAATAATTTGGCCACCCATGGTAGGTACCTAAGATCAATTTGTGAATGTCAATTGTTTTCCACTACTGCTATGGTCGTTGCTAATTGCTTATTGATTTGTTTCTATTTTGTGAGCACGAGCTGGGTCCTCGAGAAATAAAACAAACATGGCTGTACGTACGTAGATGTGAATAAATGTTAGTAGAGCAACACATTTAACGAAATTGAAAAAGAGCCTGAGTTTTGCCACAGGTTAGAACCTACCTCAGGAGTCAAGGCTTCAATACAAAATATGTAACACTGCTTTATATCAAAAGAAATATTATTTATTTTATTATACATAATAATTATGTACACATATAACTAAAAATTCCGCCGTTTTCGGAGGAAAAACCTTTCATTTATATACCTTGTACGAGTAATTTAGAATACAGCAAAAAATAAACAGCCAAATCGTTCAAGCCCTTCTCGAGTTTCGCGCTTAACAACATTTTAAGTCATTCATTTTTATTTATATAGAAGATTTTAAGTGACGTAAACTTCGGCAAGTTTACAACGACAGAAACATATCTAGCAAAAATTACGTCGCATATTTTTCATAGAAAATAGGACAGGCAGAATTTCCGTCTCGTAATTTTCGGTGAGTGTGTCGCTAGGCTTCCAGTTTCGACCTCGATTAAGTTTGTGGCTTTTCGACGATGTAAATAAAAAACAACAACATTTTTACAGAAGCATCATTAACTAAAAGGCACAGCAGGCGCTAATAATTATATTGGAATTGGTCTTAAACCATAAACCACAAAAGCTGTGCTTATCGTTAAAGCCATCGTTAAGGCCACTTCTGTTTTAGAAGTTTGAACTTTTTTATCTGTTTATGGAATATCCATTGTGTGTTCTGAGAACAAGGTACGAGTGAAGGTAGATGAAAGTACAACCGTTTTTTTTAAATTGAAAACTTTTTTAGCCGCATTGAGCGACTTTTGGTAGGAGTAAAACTTATGGGTTCGCATCACCGACATGCTAATTTGACGTTAAGTTTTTACTACAGTTAGCGATCCCCGTGACTGCTGAAGGTAATAACAGACAGGAGATATCAGTGTCGAAATATCGTCTACTAGCTGCCGCCCGCGGATTTACTTGCTTTGAATTAGTGGTACTTCCAAAGTTTTAAAATGGCCGATTTTTTTTCAGATGGACGTTATATTTTGGCCAAATAACACAATATCTATCTTCATAAATTATGAACCTACGAATAATTCTGGTGTAAAGTAAAAGTTTCATGAAAATCCGTACAGTTGTTTTTGCGTGAAAAAGTAAAAACATCCATCCATCACAAAGTTTCGCGTTTATAGGTAATATTGTCTACTCACAAGTAACATCAAGCATGGTGTAGGAGTCCCTGTAGTACGGTGAGGGGTATGATGGATGATGTGCTCTGCAGGCTAGCTGACGCCCATGCGCTGACCTGGTGGCCCCTAGCTCCAGGACTGACCGCGCTGCCCAAACTCGAGGTCTTTCTACCTCGGAAGCGTTGGTCTGTGACCAAGCTGTGAGACGTTCTTTTTCTGAAATTATAAAAGTGGGTTATTAGCAATGACAAAGTTCTTCTAGTAGTAGCAAGTTTGTGCTAGATTTGTGCCTGGTTGATGGCAATAGTCTAATCTCTCAGCGAATAAAAAATGAGAAAAAAATCTAGAAAATAACACTTCTTCTGGCGCAGTCGGGTAATATGAATAGAAAATTTACATGTTCTTTCCATTATTGCGATATTTCTTTTGTATTGCACCATATCCTATCTATATATATATCCATATCCTATCATTCCATGACCTTTTGCTTACGGAGATACTCTTGTTCTTTATCGTGCGGGCAGTAAGGTCTTACGACCCCACACACCCTAGTGTCAGAGTTTGTAAATCGCCTCAAGGACCTCTGACATGATTTGAGTGGGGCAGTAATAGGCTGGTATAAGTCCAGGTTTCCTCACGATGTTTTTCCTTCACCGATGTCAGGGAAAGATAAACTTTTGGAAAGTAGGTACATATTCTTTGAAAAAGTCAAATTGGTACCTGCTTGAATTTGAACCAACAACCTCAAGCATGAGAGGTGGGCGACACACGACATACGCATAGGCAATGGTACATATATTATACAACATAAATCTTTTCAGTTACCTTTTCCATAGTGTCTATACGTTTTTGTACACGTTTTTGCACAAACTTCCTTATAAAACTTTACCCTTCGTCGTTGAACAATAGCTTATTAATTCTTTAGAAATAAAATTTTAATTACATTGTCGATTTCATAATGGCCCTTTTAGGAGACCGCTAGGGATTGTAACCGATGATCATTTTTAGAGATCCGTACCGTCAGCAAAAACGGAACCCGCAATAGGGGGCGAGCTTACTGCCATCTACCTTGCACAAATTCAGACTCCAAGGCTGCTACTGGGAAATTCCTGATGGAAAAACCCAATAACAGTTTGCCCGACCTGGGAATCGAACTCAAGACCTCATCAGTCGCGCTTTTCGACCACTAGACCAAAGAAACATTATGTGCTATTTCTGCTTTGTCAATAATCTGGTCTAGTAACAATAAAAATATTTTTATTACTTTTATTATGCACTAACAACACGCCCGGTTTCGTAGGGGCAAAATCAAGGCTATCTATTGATGAAAACCGCATTAAAATCCATTGCGTAGTTTAAAAGATCTATAAGCGTACTGACGGCGCAGCGGGAAGCGACTTTGTTTGATACTATGTAGAGATTAAACGGCTAATCTAAATTCCACCTACAAATACAAGGATTATTTTGTAACAATGTGAAAGATACTTTAAATCGATGCCAGCGATCAAAAGGTGTAAATAATACATATTTAATCTACAAAAAAAAACACAAAAAACCTATAATTTATCCTTCAATTTATACTACTTACGGTTGTGGTCAACGTAAATAAGTAAATATTTGGACATAGTCGACAAATAGACAAAGTATCATTTCACACGCTATCGGGCACATAATTAATGAATCGAACACTATCTACTTAAAACAGACCACCTATTCTCACATGTTATAATAGATATTATTAATGAATTATAATGAAAATGGACGATAGTAGGTATACGAGGTTTAAAAAGATACATTAATCACATAGCCGTTGACAACGCATAGGTAGATACTGCCCATCAAACGACAAGAAGCAAAAATGATTTCTTATGCTGGGGCTACATTAGCGTGCTACGGCGAATATTCGTGTTAACGCGATGAGTGTGGCCGAAGACGATGTAGTATCGGGGCTCTGTTGGTAAACTGGCGACAATATTCGCTTGGGTGGATCGCGTATACAAGATGTTTTAGCGCGCCAACGCGACACGAATCCTCGCCCGCTAATGTAGCCCCAGTATGAGAAACTACTTTTATTTTTGGTGTGGAAAAGCACTATCTATGGAAACCCGCAGGACGCAAAACATTATGCTTACGCTACAGCATAAGGCTGTAGGGACTTTAAGTTAAATTAGGTACAACATTGAAAACTTTTCTCAGTAGAAAAAAGTTGGAACATTAGCTCGGTAACCAGAAGGATCCCAGAACAAAAAAAAAAGAAGTACAATTATAGGATTAACATACAACACACAACCGCGAACAACGGCGGTTGACCACGTTTTAACCTTATTAATAAGCACGTAAGTGTGAAAATTGGTGCACCGCAATTGTCCGCGATTGTACAAATCTTTTAGCTTCGTTAAATGTATGTTTTTATACCTTTTAGGTACTTGAAACCCCATGTCAACAAAGAGAAAAAGAGAGGGAGTTGAACGTGAATTAGAATGGACAAGGTTTTTTGTAGTTACCTCTCTTCTTTTTCTTCAATTTCTCTTAGGGCTGATTTTCCAATAGTCAGATAACTTTTATCCAAAGAATAAATATGACAGTTTGACATATTTTCTATACAAAAACTGTCAAACCGCCATATTTATTCCTCCGATAAGAGTTATCTGACGATTGAAAAATTAGCCCTTAGTCAACGACAGCGTCGCTATTGGCAATACACATAAGCGGTTCGGCCCATTCGGTTTGATACACCTTTGATAGCGTTGTATTCAAAATGCCGAACCGAATGTGCCGACCCGCTTATATGCATAACGACTAGCGAGTAGCGACCCACAAACATACAGTTCATCACTGACAAATAAAATGTGTGTGTCTGTTTGTTTAGTAAGCGTATGATAATTTAATTCTTTACTATCTTATCATATATAACATAACTAGCATATGCCTGCGACTTTGTCCGCATTAATGCAATTGCACGGATCCTTATAACATCAGATATCTGCCAGTGAATGTCCCATCTAAATTGATCGAGCCGATTCAAAGATTAGCCAGAACAAACATACAGAGACAGACAGTCATCATCATCTGCCTAGCCTTTTCCCAACTATGTTGGGGTCGGCTTCCAGTGTAACCGCATGCAGCTGAATACCAGTATTTTACATGGAGCGTCTGCCTATCTGACCTCCACAACCCAGTAACTGGGTAATACGATACCTTACGGCTTCTGACGACTCGTAATGACTAACAAACTAACGTAACATACAGAGACAGACAGTAAAAAATAATATTTATATAGATTGTTTTTTTGGTAAAAGTACAGTGTACCTAAACATTTCTATAATAATATGTATTTAGTCAAAAAGCTCTTTGACATTACATACAAACACTTCAATTTTATTTATTATTTCAACCTGTAATGATAGACCTGACCACCTGTCTAAACATCTAATCATAGCTTTACAACGAAAATCATTTACAATGTTGATAGCAGGAACAAGACCAATGCACAGTGTCTATCGCTGACAGTCAGGTCTCGTCCAAAATGCATGGCGCTTTGTAGGCCAGGCGCCACTTCAAACAATTGACGTGGCATTTAGAATTCTATATGAACCTCGATCGGGTCAATAGGGTGTTGTTCATTCCATGTTGGATTGATTAAAAAGGTATAAATATAAGTACAAAACATTAATTGGTCTTCTAGTCCTTTTAGACTGTTCGACTTAGGTAAATTTGTCTTCTGAAAGGGAGAAGAGGTAGAACGTTACTACCTAACTAGCCATTGCACCTAAAATTAAAAGATTACTATAAAAAACTGACCGCCTCGTTGGTCTAATGGTCGCAAACGACTGCTGAGCATGAGGTCTTGGGTTCGATTACCAGGTCGGGCAGTGTTATTGGATTTTTCCATCAGGAATTTCTCAGTAGCAGCTTCGGAGTCTGGATTTGTGCCCGGTCAATTTGATGGCAATAGGCTCGCCCCCTTTTATATGGGAATTAAACATAACTGACGAAATGTGTGTGTACTAATGGGTACACCTCTGCCTAAATCTTCGGGGATAACAGGCGTGATGTTACGTTATTTTGTATCGTAAAAAAATGAGATGCTAGAATGCTTTTTCCAAATCTAGTCTATTTAGGGATAAAATATAAAGTGCTTACCCAAATACCACTCTATGTAAGCAGGAGGGTTTCCATATCTGGCTTCGCAGACGACCGTAGCCCTGTTCCCTGCTGGTACTGTGATGTTCTGGCCTGGCATCACGTGGGAGCCGTTGAAGAGGATCCGAGGAGACTGTGGTGGTACCCGCACTGCTAATGCAGCTGGAGGACTGGACAAAGCATCCTGGGGAGAATTTGTAAGGGTAAGTTAGTCTGAACTGCTGTAGACGACATAGGTTCTTATTCTTTTTTTTTTGTTCAAGCCGACCCTATTCCAACTAGTCAAACTCCTGAAAGCCAGAATTAACTGTGACGACTGCCAGAATAGCGCTGAGGCAATGAAGTGCCACTAGTCCAGAAGAAACTATTCAACTTGGATCTTTGGTAACGAAATTCATCAGAACAAAAAGGGGAAGAGCAAGGTTACATACCTATAGGTACTGGTTCTCGTATAGGTACTCTTAACAGTGAACTCTCGATACAGTTGGAGCAGTAGCTGATTGTTTGGCTGCGCTGCTACGTGTCGCAGGATTAATTCCCGGACAGAACATATATTTGTATAGCGTAGGTACGGATAGTCGGCCGGGTTTGGCTGTTTATGTATAAGTAAGTTTATATTTTAAGTTTGTTAACGCACCCACGATACTGGAAATTATTCCTAATGTGAGGCAACATTTTATGGATTTAGTAAGTATGTTCTTTCTTACTGTAAATGGCTGAAATGAAGATATTATTTTGATGTCTTTAAATACTCAAGACCATTGAGTCCCGGACTATCAAAAGGCGTGCCAAGGGCCAAAGCCAAATCGCAGAGACCCATATTGTTATTTTAAACTGAAGTAAGACACCGACCGTCGATTAACCCAATGCACAATGCACAATGCAAGGGCATCCGAGGTTTATGCTCGGTTTATACAAGACTATTATTATTACCTGCACATCGTAGTTGCTGGCAGTAACTTGGCACTGCCACTGTCCGTCGTCCAGCTGCAGCGTGGCAGCGCGCACCCACAGCGAGCAGTCACCACCAACCGGACTATTCTCGTTTGCCCACTCGTACTTCCCACGGTAAATCCCTACCGGCTGAAAACAAAGAAATTTCATCGTTCAGAATACTGAAACATTTAGAAAGTTGTATAATCCAATTTGAAACCTAAATTACACAATTGTTCAAAGGCAAATCGTTAATTGAATGTCTGTAGTTGTTTTAGAATAAATTAGCTTTGAGATTGTATATCGTTTGATTACATGCCTGCCTACATTCATTTTGTACTGCTATAATAAATAGGATAAAACAAAAAATAAAAATGCCAGCCTATTATTATCAGACCGCAGGGCAAAGGCCTCTTCTCATTTAGAGAAGGCACGAGCATTGATCACCACGCTTGCTCAAGGCGGATTGGCGATTTCAGACTTACATTATTTTTATAATTTCAAGTTTCCTCACAATGTTTTCCTTCACCGATGTCAACTTTTTCAATGTAGGTACTTTCTACTAACTTAGAAAGTACATTTGAATCGAAAAAGTCACTTTGGTACTCGTACTGGCCCGGTATCAAACCCACAACCTCAATCGCATGAGAAACGATCGCCTTAACCATTGGGCCACCCGACACTTTGATAACATACCTACCTACTTTCATTTTATACTGCATATTTTACGTCGTGAGAAAATAACACAAAACAACTTTTCAAAAATTAATACGCCTATAAAAACTAAAATCCAATCAACTTAGTTTAACAATACCAATTTAGATGATGAACTAAATGAGTATGTACATAAATAGAAGCGAATTAAACTTGTATATAATTATATATAAGAATGTAATACTGTTAGCAGTGTAACGATCAAATTACATTATAAATATAAGTATTAGTTAACAAGCTTGTCGAATGAGAGTCGGACCATGAATGGAGATCTTTAATTCAATGGATAAAAACCAGGAAGCAGGGGAATCGAATGTCTATAGGGCTCGCTTTGTTTGAAGATTAAATAGGTACATCTTGCATTGATCTATACATCTACATGCAAATATATAAAATTGAAGTTTCTGTTTGTAATGTCAATATAACAGATTTTTACTTATTAAATTCACAAAGTGATTATTCGAAAAAAACAGTTTTATAAATTTTGGTCTGTCTGTTTACTGTCTGTTTGTTCCAGCCAAACTCCAAAATGGTTGGACCGATTTTGACGGGACTTTAACTGGCTGAACGCTGATTTTATAAAGAGTATGTAAAGTAGGCTATTCTTTATTTTAAAAACAGAATTAGAAATCCACATAAAAAAATCAAAAATTGGGGTTTTTATTATTAATCAGTTTATTTCAGATCAAAATTAATCCATACAATACAATAACTTATGATCATGTCGAGAAATAGAATAAAATAAAATTAAAATTAAAATATAAAAAATTTTAATTTTTCGCGTGAATCCCTAATTTTCGTAGGCCGAAGTCGCGAAAATAAGCTAGTATATATTTTATAAACATTTCCAGTACTGAATGTCGATAAAAATTGGGCAAACGTCCAAATAGCGTACAATCTATAGGGCAGTACTGGGTATTTACTGCCTGCTGTATGCTGATTAACCAATCCGTTTGCCAAGCTTTGTGATCGTGGCAAACTGGTAATATTGCCACGAACGTTTATTATAGTGTTTAATTCTGTCCGTTCACGACCTGATGGTAATAATGCCCCTGATTATTTCATGAAAAATAACCGACTAGTTTCTGAAAGCTACGTCCGACTGGAAGTTAAGATACATACATAAACTCACGCCTTTTTCCCATGGTGGGTAGGCAGAAACCACAGAACGCCACCTGCTACGATCCTTACATACTCCTTTCGCCTCGATGCCAGAACCTCACTCAGCAGTCTTGCAATTAATGAAATATTGTGTCAAAATTAACTACGAAAGCAGAAAATTTCATAATCCTCATTTAGAGAGGTTTGAAAAACAGTGTTGAAAAATTAGTCTACTTTTTCTGTCAAATGTCACTTCCCTATAATTGAACCGTCAGCAACGTCATTTACATCTCAATTTTATTTAAAACACGAGTTTTAATTAATTTCATTAATTGGTATGGTTCAGTAAGTTCTGAAATAATAATGTGGTTACCGAATATTGTGGTTGATGTTACAACTGATATTGTGATGAGCAGGAATCAGGATTTAATTTAAATTCTGTTTTTATAAATGAATAATATAAAATGATTTTTGTTTGTATAGGTTCGCCTATAACATGGGACTTAAAACATAACTGGCAAAATGTGGGTGTTCTATTTTGGGTACACCTCTACCTATCCCTTCGGAGATTACAGGCGTGAAGGTATTTATGTATGTATGATTTGTTTTTAACTAGGTTCTGTCCACGATTTAGTCTGAGTAGAATTAAGAATTAAGTAAGCAAAAGTCCTAAATTATTCCAAGGAAACATAAAACCGAGTACCTATAAAAAGTAGCCTACTATTCCAGACTATAATTTATCTCTGTGCCAAATTTCATTTGGATCCGTTCAGTCGTTAGGCGTGATTGAGTAAAAAACATCCATCCAGCCAAACTTTTGCATTTATAATAGGATGAGACTGTGATCAGTCGCAAAATTCTTGTGATGCCAAATGGATTTTGATCATGCACGTAAAATTATCGATAATTAATTAGACATAGGACATAGACCTGCCTCGTTAGTCTAGTGGTCGCAAAGCGCAACTGCTGAGCATGAGGTCTTGGGTTCGATTGCCAGGTCAGGCTGAGTATTATTGGGTTTTTCCATCAGGGATTTCTTAGTAGGAGCCTCGGAGTCTAGATTTGTGTTCGGTTAATGGCAATAGGCTCGCCCCCTATGACATGGGACTTAAACATCACTGGCAAAGTTACAGTATATAGCTAATTACAGTATACCTTTATCCCTGAAGGCCAATTCTACTAATTAATAAAAACGTCCAAAATCTAGTGGCAATCTCGTCTCAGCGTCAATCAATGTCAAAATATTTAGGTAAATTAGACAGATTTTTGACAGATTGAGGCTGAAATTACATTGCCATACTTCGCGTAAAAGTTAGAGAATTGCCGACCCAAACCCTTGAATAGAAAATCACAGAAATGTTGATTTAAAACGTTTAAGGGCGCGCCAAAAGCCAGCAAACTTTTATAATTCACCCGCGTGCCCCGTGTTAAGTTTTTTATCGTAATTACTCCAAAAATAAAAGGAATTACCTAAAATGCCTAGACAAAACCCTCACTCATATACCTATAACGAATTATCAAATTTTCGGCATATTAGTTATTATAATATCGTGTATAAATCGAAAAAACCAAAAAGTTTGAGGCTACTTTTTGTGATGTTTTTCTATCGAGAAAATGTTATTATTTTATGTTTTTGATCAATGAGAAGAACCCTCGAAAATATCATGTAGTTTTAGATTAGATTTTAGATTATTATAAAAATCAAGAATAGTTCATGTAAAAAAAAAAAGATTGGTAATTTTGCATACTACCCACTCTTAATATGAACTCTACTAGTTTCTGCCCGTGAATTTGACTTGATTTTTTTTCACCCGCGTTACCTATGTTACGTCTTTGGTTACTGCCCCGCTCCCAAGAGTTTTAGCATGATGTTATAATGCCTTTATTATCCCTCATGAATCTGACTATCTTATATAAAAGAATTAATAATGAAATTAGATTAGCGCGTTTATACAAACAAAAAAACATCTTCGGTTTATTATATTAGTAAAGATCGAGATAGTCAGGACAGGCTCCGTTTCAATTTTCAATAATAAATTTAATTGAAAGGAAATAGTGAGCCTAGGGGCTGTTTTGAGACCCATGACTCACCCCCTCTCTGGATTCGCCCCTGGTCATAAGTTCGTAGTTTAACAAAACAAATAGTATTTGATTCCCACTAAATTTTTCGAACTAAGTTATTTAGATTCTCTAATCTTAAGCCTTACTGAAATCCTTCTTTTAATTCCGTAATAATAAAAATTATAGGGCATTGCATTCATTGGACTAATATACATTAATGTATATTAATGTGGGCGGCACACACGTAGGTACGAGGATTAGTATTAATTAAATGATACCAATTGCATACAAAATAGGTTCATTAATTTGTCAGAGTAAACCGCAACGCCCGGTTTTAAATTATTCTGCCTAAACAGGCTAAATATTCAAATTAATACGAAATACACACACCATTAATTAAAAAGATACCTGAGTAGGTAGACAAACAGATAGGATTTAAATTTATTACTAAACTACAAACTAATCTGTCCGACAATCCTAATAAATCTAAACTTACCTAAATTAAATCTAACTTTTGCGATACGAAAACAAATATTTTAATTAACTAAAAAGGTTTTCCGCTAATCCCGAGCGTTTGTTGTGCCTTTCTTTTGGCAGTTGCATTGTGTGGTGCACGTTAAAAAACGAGATTTCTACACTTTGCATAAGCGGGTACGGTTCAGCGGCTGCTCTTTTTATCTTTGCCAACGATTCGTGAAAAACATAAGGTCGGACGATTTGCTAAATTGCAGAGCGAGCTCACAAAGAAAACCTCACTATTGTGATGGTGTAATACAGGCACGCAATCTCACGTAAAGAGGTGTGTTATATTATGTTTATAGACGATACATTGTGCTGATTAGGTACCAGCCTGGTACTTAAAGTAAGTAATAGACTTTCTCTTATTTAATTGCGGAATTTAGTCTCGTTCTGTTTTATAAGAATACTAGCTTCTGCCCGCGACTTCGTCTGCGTCAAAGTCGGTTTCTCCATGCAAACTTTGAACCCCTGTTTCATCCACTTTGGGGGTGAATTTTGGAAAATCCTTTTTTGTCGGATGCCTATGTCATACAAAGAACACACCCTCCAATTTTCAGGTCTCTACGATCAGCGGTTTAGGCTGTGCGTTGATCTGTCAGTCAGTCATTCAGGATAAGCATTTTTCAAAGTATAGATAGGTAGATTGTTTCACTAGCTTACAGCAAGTACAGCTTTCCGGCAATGACAGAATTTTGTAATAGGATCAGAACTTCCAGAGATTCCTCTTACAAACAAAAAAAATATAAAACTTTTCTTTTTAATATAATATTAGTACCTACGTATATAAGTAGACTAGAACTCTCCCCGCGACTTCGTTCGCGTGATTTTTCTTACGGGTCCCTAATTTTTTGAAAATAAAATATAGCATAAGTTACTCGCAGATAATGTAGCTTTCTAATGGTGAAAGAATTTTTAAAATCAGTCCAGTAGTTTTTGAGTTTATCCATTACAAACAAACAAAAATACAAAGTTTTCCTATTTATAATATTATATATTATATAGTGTAGATGTAGATAGAGATATGGTTCCTTCGCCAGTCTCCGAATTACGAGAAGTATCATTGCGTTTTATTCCATATTGTAACAGTCAAAATAGCAATGGCTGTATGGTAGCTGATATTCGATATAATCAGTAATCTCACTTAATAATACCAGCCTATTACTGTCCCACTGCTAGGACAAAGGCTTCTTCTCATACAGAATAGGCACGAGCATTGATCGCCATGATTACTCAAGGCGGATTGGCTATTGCAGACTTATATTAATTATAAGCAGATTTCCTCATGATGTTTTTTTCTTTACCGATGTCTTGTAATTATATCCATGATTAACTTAGACGTGGATATGAAATGGAAAAAGTTAGTAAATCTCATGTATGGGAGGTTGACGCCTAAACCACTGCGCCATCACCAGATTTTGAAATCTCATTGTTACCTCAATCTCATTTCACTTAAAAATGATAAAAGAACATAACTCATATCCTGTCACCTATCACATTACATCAACACAGGTAATTATGTACCTAACTTCAGATATACGGATACCTGCATATTCACTTACAAGTTAAGCTATTTAAAGCGATAGCTACGTGACGTGCCAGTAAGTTACTTATACAAATCCGTCGTTTCGGATTCGTAAGCCCCGTTGCTCGGAAAAAATATAAAAAAAAATATTCCATGAAAAAATATCTTACCGTGCCTGAGTAGGTATAAAATTCGAACATGCAAAATTATTACAATGATCGTTCGGAGCTGGCTCGTCGGGCTCGTAATTGAAATTCTTTTGCCCAATATTTGCACATAATAACTCCACCCTGATGTGTTCCGGAATCATTGGGAACTGAGGAACAAGCAATAAGGATAGGAGGGGAAGAAAGAAACTGATAAGGAAGATTAAAGATAATCTGAAGATATGTTCAACATTATTGTTCTGCGTTGCCTTCGTTGATATTGTTTTCAGCACCTTTTATGTGTAAAAGTGCCCGTTTTCTCAAGTCCTTGACGTAATTTACATAATGCTAGGTTCCCAGTTTGTCGTATATTCCAAGCGCAATTTTCGCGGTAGCGCAGCGTCGAGTTTTATTATTGAAACTGATGCTACCTTCTAGAACAACATTAGGGTACTTGAATATACGTATGATATACGTGGTATTTTAGGACACATCACATAGGTATACCCGTTAACTATTGTCCATCAAACTAAGTAACTTTAGGCAAACGGAACATTTTTTTTTGGTGGGAAAAATTAGGTACTCTTTATGTAGTAATACGCAATATAACGCATGCAAAGCAATGTACTTTCGGGTTCATGCAACAGTATAGGGGTCATGACAGTATTTAAAGTTTTTAAAACTTGTTTTAGTAAAAAAACGTGTCAAAAAGTTTAAACTTTGACCTTCAATATTTCCGTAATCACAAGGTTCCCAGATAAATGGTCTAGAATTTAAAAAAAATATGGCAATGATGGAAAGTACATGTAACTTTCGGCTACGTCAAGCGTTTTTTACAACCGTTATTTTAAGGCATACCTACCTTTTAACATCAATGGCATACTTTAACAAAAAGGAAGTACTTTTTATGAAGCTTAACATTTAATTTAAAAACAACTTATAAAAAAGTACAGAAGCTCTCTTCTTTTTTTTTAAGTAGGAAGAAAGCCGTCACAATTTGTACCATCACCTACCATAATATTAGGTACTCGAACGTTTTATAAAAACACTAGGATTTGCCTGCGATTTTGTCAACGTGAAAGTCAAAGACTCTCTCAATTTGGCCCAGTTCAAAATCCTAACGTTTTTAGCTGCCGTCTCCTGCCTGCCAAATTTTTGCTACATAGGTGAATTAATTTTCAAGATTTCGTGTTTAGTCAATAAGTGATCTTTAAATTTTGTACATAACTAACTTTAGCCGGCGATTTCATCCGCGTAAAGATCAAAGTCAAAGTCAAATCCATTCTTAGGTATCTTAAATAAACTTCATACCTGCCAAATTACAGCTTCAGAGAGATTAGGTAGTTTTCGGGATCCTGTGATTATTCTGTGAATGATAATTCGCTTTGAAATATCTTTATAGATATAATTATAAATCTGCCGTTCTACCCAAAACGTAGCCTAATAACTCCGCCGCTACTAATAAACGACTAGATATATTTTCCAATAATGTTAAGGCCCTTTATAAAGGGGTTCCAAGTCGAGGAGAGAAGGAACGCCAGTTTTCAATGGACATTACTTGTGGTTGAACTCAAATAAACGACCTTACAATTTACGATTTGAGAACTATTCATTTGGTCTTGACATAGGGAATTAGGGATCTCAATAGAGATAGGTTTTGAATTAATGTTGTGTAGGGTTTTTGAAGCGTGGCGGGTTGGGTTAACTGTCCGCTAGGGTTCATATTAATTCAAACAATAGACGGTTGACATTTTAGTTCTGACTCAATTTATTTATGAGATCGGGATTGTTGAGATAGTGGAATTAATTATTGAACATGTGAAGTGATTTGAATTTTTAATGTCAGTGTTGGGTTGGTGACGTTGAATTACAACTAAGTTCTCTTAGCTGATGGCAGCAAATTCTCTGCAGACTTGCATTACTTATAATGAAAGTATTTCAGTTATTAGGACCAAGTCTTTTCATTAGGAGACCTTTTTTTATCGTGTGGATAACCTCATGGACTATCCCCCACCTAAGGGAAGACAGAATCTTACTGGCAAAAACCGCCACGGTGTTCAACGATAGAGCTTTGGGCTGATGGGCTTTGGGGTACGGGATTTGCTCACGCATTCTACTGCGCTCCCGACCTACGAATCTTTACCGTTGGTTCCGGCTACCATTCATAGACCTTTAACAGTCGTAACAGGAAAGCTTGGAAGTCTGACAAAAGTCTTACCAATGAGTAAAGTGTTACCCAGCTGTGGCGAGAACTCCATATAACTCAATTCCTACCGACCTTCCTTCCGAAGTTCGGAACATAACACTCGCTACTCTACCGCTATTGACAAATGGCAGAGCCAGTGGTATCTACTGCCTATTTATTGCT
Source organism: Hoplodrina blanda (assembly GCA_949316365.1). Lineage (NCBI taxonomy): Eukaryota > Metazoa > Arthropoda > Insecta > Lepidoptera > Noctuidae > Hoplodrina > Hoplodrina blanda. The sequence continues at coordinate 12,238,615 of OX438592.1, forward strand.
AAGTAATACAGTCACACTGTGGGTATATTAAATACACCATCAAATAAAAACATTATAAAACCTACTTCTATTATTTTATCGGCTTCCTTCTTAACTGTTATCCAGTATCTGGGTTATGGAGGTCAGAGAGGCAGTCGCTCCGTGTAAAATATTGGTATTTAGCTGCATACGGTTAGACTGGAAGCCGAGCCCAAAAAAAAAAAACAAAAGAAAAAGCCGACCCCAACATAGTTAGGAAAAAATCTAGGCAGATGATGAATACCTAAGTACTTACTTCTGTTTAAAACGGATAATTGTCCTAGTAGATGATTAGAACTCATAACGATGTCTAGTGTATGCACAAACCGGCGTCCATTAATAAAGGAAGGCACTTGCAGAAATAAGGCAAAATGAACTGTCTACATTTCAATTTCGCTTTACTACGGCAAAGCTAAAAGGTAGAAAAAATATATATAATGAATTTGCCTTTCCGAAGGTATGCGGAAATTCTGTCATAAAACTAGCGGTAAAAAACAAAATTGCAAAATTCGCTCTTGTACTACGTAATCTATTCAGGTATTTTGAAATGTTGGTGCTATGTTGGTATTCTAGAACTGTGTTTAACGGGTGGAATAAGAAGCTTATTATATCGAAGCCGAAAGTTATTTTTCTTCCCATTGAGTATTATTTTGTTGTTCCGGACCTAGGAAGCTGCTTGTTTCTTGTCAAAGTTCCAGTTTTTTTTAAAAAACCAATTTTCAAACTAATAACTAAACTTTATAGACCCCCACATACTTACTTGTTTACTGTACTTATTTCTTGAGTGATTTTTTAAACCGAAAAAAATGTCGTTTCCCTGCAGTAATTTTTGCTCAACTTATTTATTTATTTAATACACAATGTAAACAACATAATATACACTAGGCTTAAAACTAGTGAGTAAATGACCCTGTTAGGGTTTAATGGGCAGTATGGGTACCTATTTAGCGGCTATGCGGTGTGTCTTATTACACCTTTTATACTAAGCTAGATAGGTACTTTCAGACGGACAATACACCTCGAAAGGTTTTAACGTAATCACTTTGTGCGAACGTTTTCCTAAGATCTAAATTACTGAGAACCTCGAATGTATGGCATTCATGCATGTTATAAAACCTTTAACGTAGATACCAACATAAAAAAAAAAACAAATATATTCAAGCGATTTCAAATATTTCTAAAAAGAAACAGTAATTAACAATACTAATTCCCATTTAAGAAAAGATATTTCTTAAGAAAACAATAAACAAAGTAACTATCCATTTAAAATTTCTTTCTTTTCTTACGTAAAATTAAGTATTAATTGCTTTCCAAACGTTCCCTGCCCAATTAAAACATGCTTGTCCACTTCATTAGAAAGTATTTTAATAAATAACGGCGACGCTTTAAAAGCATTGTCACTTTCTCATAAATATGCTAATTAAGAAACGTACTGTTCCTCTGCTAATGAGCTCAAAGCGAAGGCTTAATTAGAACATGCTTATGAAAAAGGGTACTTCGGGTCCTACGACGCAGGTCATGTAAAAACAACAAGCTTCGCAACAAGCTGAGGTTTACGTTAAAAAGATACTGTATCAAATAACACTCGAATATCACTTGAAACGAGTTCCAAAATCGTATTTCCAAGTTATATTTTTGGTCAAAGAATTCCATCATGTTTTCGCATTCAGTTTCGAAACTTCTTTCATCCCCATAAAGGAAGTAAATGGAACAAGAAAAACAAATAAATCTTCAAATACAATTCGTAAAAAAGTTCCTCTTTTGTGTGAACACACTAAACGCAAGTTTCACCTTCTCCGAACCGAAGCGTGACGTTGTTAGGGAACACAAACAAAACAGCGACAGTTGTCTGATTAATAACCGCGGAGAACAATACGGGACGCAATATCCGCCAGTGTGGACCGCGCCTCGCGTTTATAGCGGTTTATGACCCGTGGTCGTCTTATGAACATCTGTGAAGGTAGGTACTTTTACTTTCTATCGCATCGTATTATCCCATGAGCGGATACATTACCGCCATATGTGAGAACTATTTGAGAGTTTGCACATTCAAGAATCTGAATGTAGCGGGGTTTGGATCCGAGAATGGGAATGGAGAATTACCTCGGATTAAACGTTAACGGGTGTTCCTTATGTTGAAATTCAGCCAGGATTATGGGTAAGGTTCAGCTTCGAGGTTTGATATTTTTTTGTTTAAGTATTTAAATTTTAAAGTAATGTAGATGCTAAGTTTCCTATAAGCTTAGCAACCATTTTGAAAAACACTGTAAGGCGAATAGTTTTTACAAGATATATAGAATAGACTTCATTGTCTATCCGCGTGTCAAACGGCTGTATCTTTTGAACCGTAATAGACAAACACTTGAAATTTTCACAGAGTCTATGACTGCTATAACAACAAAATATGATAAAAATACCTTATAGTAGAAAATTAAAGGGGATCCACCATACGAGAAAAGTGTTTTCTTTATGTAGTGTTAAATATTGTACGTTGATACGCACTTGACCGATTTTTTAATTAACAATTTTACCTTATTAGCACTTCCAACATGCTCAAGTACGATCCACTAACTAGATAATGGTCCAAAACAGAGACAAAGTACATCAACAGCTTATCAGCCCGTTAGCTGCAAATCAAGTGTCGGAAATGAGTGATACCAGTGCTCTAAGCTTGAGATCTGTGGCGCTAATTATACAGTAACAGCATACAAACTAACGACCTAGGTAATTAGGTGTAGGTACCTACATGGTTCGTAGAGCTAAGACGGTGAATGTGTTATCCTGTATCGAGGATTCGATTGAGGCTTTGATGGTAGTTTGTATAGATACTGAGGGATATCTAGTATAGGTTGATTTTGTTTTGATAATTCTGTTTTTTTCTAATATTTAGTTACTACCTCATTTCGATCAGAATTTGCATGTTGAATCAATGAATCCGTGAATATTTTTAAGGGGATTTCTAGTTATAAATGAACACGTTTTGATTAATTTCTTGTATTGTAAGTATTTTTCTGTTCCTTCTTCATGTGTAGAGTTACTTAACTAAGTTAGTTTAATAAGCGTATTTTGGTTTGACTAACTCAAAAGCTATCGCATTTTTCGCGCTTGACAACTTGTTACCGTGATATCCGCACGGGACCAACATTTTTATGGCCTGCAAGCAGTTTTTCCAGGCCTGGTTGTTTGTGTGTTTCTATATTTTTTAACGTATCCACGCATTAAGTAGAAAATCCTAGAGTGTGAGTAAAGTATTTTTTTATTTATTATGTAGTTATTCATTTTTCGTTACATAAAAATGGGGGTTAATGTTCAGAACATTTAAAGGGCATAGTCAGCAGGTGTTTCAAACCTTTCTGAGACCCTAACTATACGCGTCAGTAAGTAATATCGAAAACGAAGTTCACGCGATCAATCGTCAACGCTTCCAATTTTTTAAAGAGTCCTTTTAGAAGAAACGTCCCTACCTGCAATTTGTACGTGTCTAACCCACCACGAGTAGAATCAAGGAAACGTTCCATCGCTTGCAAGAAACGTGGAAATACTTCTAGTTGAAAGCGTTTGAAAATGTTCACAGTAAAGATATCCTTAAGTAAATGCTTCTGTACTATACTGGTTTCAGTTCTGTAATAGTTTGTAAGCGAGTATACGGATGCTTCGACGATTTATTTTTCAATTTGATCATGTTCATGTGTAGCTATTATCAGATAACAATAAAGGAAGCACATAAATGATTAAGTGATTTTAAAAAGGGTACATGTTTTCTGCTGTAACTTTAGGTTCTATCAAGGTATTACGAAATTATGGATAGGTACAATCGAAGACATTGGCAGTTGACCCTATTGAATCTTAGTACTATGGTCGTAAAGGGGAAAATGATTCACGGCGATTATACATACCTACCATACGGAACCTAAACATCTGCTCATCCTAAAACAAATAAAATAAAGCGAAGGTTCTGATGTTATTCAGCTGCTATCGCGAGAACATCCTTGTTGCGCAATTAATCGTCCGCTTAGAATGATGCGCATCAGAAATAACAAAACGTGACGAGCGCCTTACAAACACGATTAGCAAAACTGCGCTCAGGTCAAGGATTGCTGTTAGGAAATAAACAGTGATGGGTTGCTTACCTTAATATAATGATCCATCACTTACAGGTTCGCACCGTTAAGAAATATGAATAACCACTATTATCGCAACTATTACTATTACTATTATATATTGTTTCGGAGGTGGGCGTTAATGACTGCGACACAGTTTTATACTAATGCAGTTGTTATCGAACACAGAGTTTCTGTAAACTGAATTTTCGTTTCAATAAATTTATTATTATTTAAAAAAAAAAAAAAAACTATGATGTGTACAAAATACATTTAGTTAGATGTAGCTACGCATACGACGCTCAGCATAATGCCGTGGCCCGTGCACAAAAGACACGAAAACCACGGTGCTGGTTTTCAGCGTTAGCCGGGGCGGCATGTCGCTGTCTCGGACCATAGTTATTGCTCTAATACTTTTTCTTTTTTTGTTAGATCCCACGGCGTTATAGACGCGCTGACAATCGGTTGCACAGTAGAAATGAGCTCTATACACGCTCAGTTAAGTCGTAGTTAAGCGTCAAAGACACCTATTTATCCATCCTTCCAAACGTTCTCACAAACTTTCGCGTTTGAGAGAGAGAGAGGTAAAAACATTACATTTAAAGAAATAATTAAGAAAATTTTAATTTACTTTTTATTAAAAAGTCAAATGTTTATGCAAGTTATTTCTGTTTTTATTTCACTATGCATAATGCGATTGCCTCCATAATGCATGCACCTAATGCATGAGACGAGCAATACGGGGATGCAGCAAGACCTAAGCGATGTTGCGCATAATGTGAGAGTAAGTACTCAGGTAGGTAATGGTACACAATACACAAGGTTTTCATGTAAGTATCTACCAAGTACATAGTAGGCTAGGAAAGCAGTTATATCAGCCCATTATTGTAGGTACCTACTACTACATGGCAAAGATCTCTTCTCATACACGGCATGCTTCACCACGCTTGCTTAAAGCGGATTGGTGATTTAAAAAATAAAAAAGTAATACCGGCCTTTTATTTTGTTCCACTGCAGGGCACCGGCTTCTTCCAGACAGAGAAGGCACGAGCATTAATCAGCAATTGAGCAGCTCAAGGGGGATTGATGATTTCAAACTTATATTAATTAGTTTCCTCACAATGTTTTCCTTCGCCAATGTTAGTGATGTCCAAGATAAACTTACAAAACACCATAATAAAGTAGACTGGTAAAAATGCCCAAGGCATTAACTTCTCCTTTGTACAGTGTATTTTTTTACATGTCCATAAAGTTTAAATAACTAAATAAATGTCTACCTAGTAGCCTTTGCAGATCGATTGCCTTTTCTCTTACGGATAGTATCCTTGATGTCCAAGATATACAAAGTACGAATTGAAAAAGTCGCATTATTAATTGCCTAGTTGCGATTCCACAATTTCATGTATTATTAACCAGCTGGCGCGTAAACCACCGGTCCATCACGAAATTATACAAGGAAGTAAGCAAAAGTTTATTTTAAAATTTCACGCTTATTATCGTCGTACCTAGCGGAGCTAAGTCAAAGCTGTATGTACCACGACGAATTGTTCGTCAAAGGTACAGTAAGCAGCAATAAGTACGGAACATTGTATGAACATCACAAGATCCTAACTAGCGTATGACCTACATAGTACATGGTCCAGGCCAGCTGCCTGATGCAGTGGCGTAGTTTGTTTTAGACGGGCCCTGTATTAAAATTTCCGGGGGGGGGGCTAACTGCAGCAAAGCCTAAATGGATGGTAAAGATTTCTCGCAAAAGAAACAATAATTATGTTTATTTTTTCCCGGGAAGTTTAGCTTACGACCTAGAGTTGTGAGTGAGATTGTGGAATATATTTTTTGAATTTTCTGGGCCCCTGTAGCTGGCCCCATATCTTTAATATGGTGTTAGCTACGCCCCTGGTCAGACAGCAGAGAAGAGTGATTTGACTCTGTGTGATAGCTGATACACTGTATTTGAAACGTTTTTGATACTAGACTGCATGCGCCACAATGAATTTCTATTTTTGTTCGATACCGAAACCGGTACCAATACCAATGATATAGGTAGTGTGGACAGGGGTTCACTTTACAATACATACAAATACACTTTACAATACCCTTGATACTCTTAAAAGTTCTTATTTGTAGTTCGAAAAATGGTCGACATTCTACGGTGTTTTGAAGTAGGTAAAAATTTACTAGCGATTTTTGGTAGGAGTAAAACTTTCGGGTTCGCATCACCGACTTGGTGATGTGACCGCGTCACCGACATGCTAATGTGATGCTTTCATGGGTCGGCAGTTCCCATGACGGCCTTTTTTTTTTACTTTTCTTTTTAACTTTAAAATAGCTTTCCGCACTCCTCCTTTACGTAAATATTAAATAATATGTATACCAAATCCAATTACTCACGCGCAAGTAAGTAATAAGTTTTTTGTTGTGTGATTTTAAGTCGTAATTGTCAGGACAAAGTTTTTCTGTAAGAATTTATTTGAAAAATCCACCGGAACTCGGATATTTGTATGGTATTTTTGTATAAAAACCAAAAAAAAAAAGAATGTGACGTATAGTAAATTGCTACCCTGCGAAGCTGGGTCTTTAGTGAACACCATGAAAAATATCCTATGACACTCGACAATAACGTAGCTTTTGTAATCGGATCAGCACTTCTAGAGATTACCCCTTACAAACAAACAGACCAAACAATTCTACCTCTTTTTTATATTAGTTTAGATTTAGGTTTAAAGGTTTTCAGAAATTATCATCAATAAACATACAGACAAACAGATAACCGACAGACAGACAAAAAATTTAAAAATTGAATTTTTCGTATAAGTGATATCGTGTAAACATTCAATATACATTTAGTAAAAAAAAACTGTTATTTATATAACACAAACGGATACTTCAATTTTATTTATTTGTATAGATAACAATGCTGTATTTTAATCACATTAACCATCCTTTGTCTACAATATCCACGGATATGTACTACCTGAAATATACACAAGCCTACCGCAATGTAGTGTACACAAAACTTTATAGTCCAAGATCCCATAGTCGCCAGACATAATACGTCATTTTAGAAATTTCGATGAAAGATAAAGGAATATTATGTCGTTAAGAAGGTATGCGTACTTACTAGCTTTAATGTTGGGCCCTCTCTCAGGTATCAGGTTAAAAAGGTACCTTCCTCACGTTTAGGTACATTCGACCCTAATCTCTTCAAAGTTAGAGTGAACAGGCTTCTTCAGGCAGCATATATTATGAACCCAAACTACAATACATGCAGTAACCAAAGAAGTAATTTAATGCCGGTGAAATAACGACGCGGACGAAGTCTTAGGCAGAAGTTAGTTAACTAAAAGAAGTTAGTTAAACTAATTGAAAAAGTATTTTTAAAAACAAGCTTTAATTTAAAAATATTATGTTGAGTATTGGACATTGTATTGTCATCAGAACTAAAGGTGTTTGCAAAATTTCAGCTCAATCGGATACCAGCAAATGGTCGAAAAATGGTTTGCAAATTTTGAAAGGACAACTTACATACGAACAGAGCAAGCTAAATAAAAGCTTGTAATAAAAACCAGCCGTCTCACTTGAACGTAAGTGAGTAAGGTATATTTAAAGCATGATACCTGAGAAAGGAAAGCGTACGCAAACCTTTTTAACGACATTATTATTTCTCTATCTAATCCCCAAAATACATAGATGACGTAGGTCTAGCGACACTGGGATCACAGTCTATTAGATTACACACCTATGGGACGGGTAAGTAAACAAAAACAATAGAACTACACGCAGTAATAACAATTTGTTGTGATTACAACACCAATAATTGTTTACACAATGCTAAATTATTTAACAATTAACGTTAAGGTAAACGTTTGTTATGTAAATAGAAATAATTATATTAAACCAACTGAATAATAATAAACATTGTCATGTAAACAACGCAATTCTCTTTGATTACTGTTATAAAAACAACATTTTAATTTAAACTAGTTTGGTACTTGCGGCTGTGGCATTATTTATGTGGATTCGGTTCCTATTTGTTTGGCAATATGTATCTAAAGGTTTGGAATTTTGACCATGGTGGTAACTGCAGCGACAGCATTGAAAGAGCGTTTAGGTCCTTTTCAAGTCCGTTCAAGTCTTATTTTTTTAAGTCGATTTTAATGAAACTTCCTACACATAAGCAGGATACATAGGTCTAAAAATTTATCAAAGAATATTTTCGAAAAATAGTGTTACGGTTACATTCGAGCGATTTTAAGTTTCCCGTAGAGACAGAGATGTCCAATTAGGTTAATCATTTTTAAATGAGACATTTCGATAATGTTCTCTGATATTTCTTTTAAGATTTTTTTTTTAAGATTGAAGATGACTTAGGTTTAAGAAATGGAAAATTAATCTGTACTAATATTATAAAGCTGCAGTGTTTGTTTGTTTGTTTGAACGCGCTAATCTCTGGAACTACTGGTCCGATTTGAATTCTTTCTTTCAAATTCTTTCAGTGTTAGATAGATTAGTTATCGAGGAAGGCTATAGGCTATATACCACCACGCTACGACCTACGGGAGCGGAGCAGTAACCAAAGACGCGGGTGTAACCGCGGCGGACAGCTAGTCTTTTATATGGCTCTTTGATGAATAGAAGCAGTACTGAGGTCCTACATAAAAAATCGATTCAGGCGCGCTTACCAGCTAGAGTTATCTTTTAACTACGAGTTATTTGCTAAGCCCAAACTAATATTTTGTAATTAAACCTCGTATTAAAAACTGACTCTTGAGTTATGTTTTCAATACAAGAGGGCTTAAAGGAATAGTAAGTAGGCTTTGTAAGTCCCCCACAGAGCTAGGTTATTATGCTTAGTTCCCCTTTCCGACCAATAACTACTCATCTATGTATTGAACAATGAATAATAGGTACTATAAGTATTCATTTGCCCTACTTGTGATTTATAAGGTGGTATTATACTTATGTTTACCGTCTTTTGTTTTTCCACTTCGTAAGGAGAAAAATGGAATGCTCGACTTTTGTTTTTATAGAAAAAAAATAGAAGTATCTACGTCATGCCGTCACCCGCCCGTCTATCCAAACTTTTTTGTTTGTTTGTAAGAGGTTATCTCTAAAAGCACTGGTCCGATTACAGAAATTTTTCAGCTACAACTATTGCGAGGGAGCTGACCTGAAAGTAATGCATTTTGGATTCATTTTATACTACAAACACACCCCCCTCTCCCACCCTTCCTCCCTCTCACCATTAGGGTACAGCTCTGCCTAACCCTTAGGGAATTACGGGCGTGATGTTCTGTTATGTGTTATGTTGTGTTTAATACTGCATGCCTAATTACTATCACCGATTGATATAAACCAAGTCCTCAAATTAAATAAATGTTACGTCCCAATCTGGTATAATTTCTATTAAAAAAATCGATCGAAATTACATAAGGTTTAGTCCGTGACTCGTGCGAGCCCCTGACGTGTTCAGTTGATCGTACCGTGACCGGTAGTTACGGTAATTTTTGACATACGTCACGGTGTAAGCACCACGTGCCGAATGGCGTATTAGTCATTATGCTCATCATAATAACAGCAGGAAAATGTCAACTACTGGAAAAGTGCCACCATAATACAAAGGCTTTGGTTTATTTTTAGATTTTCCCTACTCTAGGAATTTTTCCTATACCTATCATGAGTTTACAAACATACAAACTCACATAGACGGACCTGAAACAACTATCTATAGGCCATACAAAAATTATTTTGTTCCATCATCAAACCCGCGATACGCAGTGCAGCAGTTAATCACTAAGCCTCTGCGCCAACCATGTAGGTCATTTTAGTAGGGAACAGCAGCTATTTTTTTTTCACAGTTGGTCCCATACTAAAATTTGTTCTTTATAAGTAAGTACTTTTACCTCCGAAAAGATACGCAATGAAGCTAGCCTGTATCTTCCATCGTCCATAATTGTTCGAATAGTAGGTACCTACAAGTACCTACAGGTATCTACTTACTTGTTCCAATTGCGCGCTGATGCTCACGAGTTTGACGTACCGACACATGAATCACTTGTACCTAACAGTAACTTATGCGGTTTAAACATAACAATGGCATGATTAAAAGCCCCAGATTGCTTATCATCGTTTACGCTTTAGTAATTACCTCCAAAAGAACAACAATAGAAGACACAAGAGCGCAGCGGTTTAGAAGATAAAGTGGCAGTTGAAAGGTCAAATGTTTGAACCCTGAATGTCGCTACTGTGGTACTTTTCATGCTTTGTCAGTCTGTTGTTTGATTGCTTCTTTGGTCTACTGGTCCTAAAGCGCGGCAGCAGAGCCTATGGAGCAGTAGTGTTATTGAGTTTTCCCATCAGGAATTCCTCAATAGGAGCCTCAGAGTCTGGACTGGTGCCCGATTGATGGCATCAGCTCGCCCCCTATGCCATAGGACTTAACAAAACTGAGTAAATGTTTCTTATATTAAAATGGCGTAGATTCTAGTGTCTTGAAAACTAGTGTCTAAATAAGGCACGATTCTCCCATATTATTAAATAACAAATATGTATTTTTACCTGTCTGATGTTGTTGCTCTGTATGTTGTAATTTTGTGGCGAAGAAATATACTATTAATATTTTAAGATGGCGGAAAGTAAATGAAGATGGTTGCTTGCTGAACTTTAATTTAAAAATTTTAATTAATAAAAGAAGTTTGAAGATTCAAACGTCTCATTTCGGTTTACAATCCTCCACCTAGGTATGTAAATACCTAGTAGTTCCATTTTTAAACAGTTTATACTTTAAAAAACGGTTATCACAGACGAAGACCAAATCGCAGTTTAATAACTACCCTATGTCTTTATTCAGATTTAAAGCAACTCTGTCAAATTTCAGTGTCTTTCACATTGTCATCACAGTGTCAAATTTCAAACAAATCGGTTCAGGTGTCTAACCGCGATCAGGTAACAGACAGAGTTACTTTTACATACATTTTATATGTTACAAACAATATGTTTTGTTATTTCACTCTTTTAAAAAGTTACTCCGAAGAAAATATTTCAGAAAAGTGTGTTACTGAATTTCAGCAGGCAAAGCAACACTTATCCCGAGACCAATGAACTGGCTGACCATTGAATTAAATTAATAAAGGTATTTGACCTACCTATTAGGCAATCAATAGTAGGCAGGTACCTACTACAACATACTATAACTACCTGTATTATTATCGTGAGAAATGCGTAAACATGATGAGAGAACGTAAATATGAACATAATATTTTATTGTTCATAATTACTAGCGCTATCTGAGTGTATGACAATGACTCACAAGGTTGTGTGAACATTTCAAATAATTCATTAATTAACAAAACATTAATCTAAGCTGAAATTACTTTAGGTGTGGACGACAGCGCGTTAATGTAAACGCAGCGGCATCTTATGCGGTTGTTATAGCAGCGATTTTACAACAAAAAGGTACAGTCTGATGAGCTGGCGACTGTACCTACCTAAGTAGCAGTAATTTTATCTATCACAAAAATCATGTAACAGTTTTGTTTGGCAGTTATTTCGCTTCCAAAAGAAGCTATCAACTTATAGGAATAAATCTTATTACATCTTTGTAGCTATAAGGTCAAGGTATAGATCTAAAGATGGTTTTAAAAGTGAATGCAGGATTGCGAGTGATTTTGTACTTAGTTTTAAGAAGTTGAAACACTTTATATGAAGTTTTATTTCCTTTATTATTTGTATTATTAATAATATTATATATATTTTTTTTTAATATTTTTAACCTGTAATGATAGTGTAAGCTCTGTTGTAAATCTACAATAATAATTTATAAAGAGGATTTTTTTTTATATTATATTTAAATCTCCTAAAAACGCTCTGTCTGCCCTCGTGGTGGACTACCAACGCTTTGTTTTAATGTGTGTCCGTCTGTTCTGGTTAATTTTCGAAACGACTGGACTCATTTTAACGTGACTATAAGGCAGGCTATAAGCCGTAAAAAAGAAACTTACATCTTAACTACTACCCCCTCACGACGACTCACATTCACATAATTCACATAAATGTAATCAAAAACCAATATTTTTGAGCAACCCTCGAACAAGTCCACGTCTTGATGTATTTAGCTACAAATAATTACAAATTGCTTACACCACTTTTGAGTAACAATTTTAAGTGATAGTAAGCCATCTATTGCATCATCCACAGTTATCTATCAGATTGGAGATGGATGGCCAAGACATTTACCGCACCATACAGCCTCATCACTCATTGCTCAATATACAATCTTTTGCACTTGCTGTTATTATACAAGGTCAAAGGTTAAGTATGGGGAAAGATTTTTAAGGTGTTGGTTCCGTATATTTTTAGTTACGGTGTTTTGTCAGGTAGACGATTTCATAGCGTCTTGGGTCGGACAGTGTTATTGAGTTTTTTCATCAGGAATTTCTCAGTAGCAGTCCCGGAGTCTGGATTTGTGCCTGTTTGATGGCAATAGGCTCGCCCCCTATTACATGGGGCTTAAACATAACTGACAAATTGTGTACTAATAGGTACACCTCTGCCTAACCCTTCGGGGATAACAGGCGTGATGTTATGTAAATCCTTAATTTACATGAGCCTTGGTGACTTGGTGTCCAAACTAGCTGCCGCTTAGCTTTCTAATAAGCAATAAAAAATGTCTCCGTTTTTCATTAAGCGAGATTTTGATACGAAGGCCGTGAAATCCGTTTATATTATGATTGCATATTGATTGATTTACCCCGCACGTCGGTCGTAGCTAAAACAATTGACACATGCAAGGCAGAAACTTTAAAATATTAACGTTACCTATGTTTTTTAAACCGGCCCCTAAAACATAGGAGCTCAAATAACTGTTTTCATCATGTTATTAATAAACTCACGAAAATATAATAACTGTGTGTTTAAATCATCAAATCGTCGGGTGATTGCACTACGTAGGTACCTCGTACCTACTACGCAATATAACTCGGCATATCCGACTAACAATATACCGATTACCGATAGACGGTATGGCTCGATTCTCGATTATTCCCTATCATGACTAATTGTAAATAGCGATGCGTGGGCTGAATAACAATGAGTTATTCAGACCGTAGTTATTTTATAAAAACACTTGAGGTTAATTAAATAGGCCTCTTATTTGGATGAAACTAATCTTAATTAGATTATAACAATAGATATTAATTTAGAATAAATCGTTATTACAGACACTAGGGGTAACCTAAACTAACTATCAATTGTGATGATACGGTTGGCGGAGTGGCTGAGCGGTTGGTTGCTTTGCTGCATGTCTAGGGTTCGATTCCCACACGGAACAAATATTTGTATGGTTACAGGTCATTTTCAAGGGTTTGGTTGTGTGTAGGTATGTGAATTTATATTATGTTTGTTCACGCACCCACGATTAAGAAGAAATTCCTAGAGAACGCAACGTATTTAAAAGAAATGCTTTGTTTATGTTGTGGGTTCGACTTGACTTGACTTTTTCAATTCATATGTACTTTCTGAAGTTCATCTTAGACATCACTGACATTGGTGAAGAAAAACATCGTGAGGAAACCTGGACATATAATTAAATAAGTCTGGAATCGCCAATTCGCCTTGAGCAAGCGTGGTGATCATGCCTTCGCTGTATGAGAAGGGGCCTTTGCCCTGTAAAGAGACAATAATAGGCTGGTTGGTATTATTATAATTTACTTTGCTCATATTTACATCATCTTTGTACTTAATTGATAAATAGACATAATATCCTCTAAAACAATTAAAACCATCAAAGTTAAAACACAATTTGGGGTAAATACGAACAAAAACAACTTGTAACTTAATCTGACATCAAATGCCAGTGTACACCGCGTTTACACGGCGCTTGAAACTCGTTCTAAACCTATTTAACAATGGTTGAAATATTTAACTAAACATCAACATTATTTTGTAGCTATTCCAGTGGAAATAGGTACCTACACAAAATCAATAACATTTCTGTTACTTGGGGCTGATTTTTCAATAGTCAAATAACTTTTATCCAAAAAATAAATATGACAGTTTGAGATATTTTCTATACAAAAGCTGTCAAATCGCTATATTTATCCCTCCGTTATGAGCTATCTGACGACTAAAAAATTTGCCTTTAAAGTTTCTATATTCTTACTAATATTATAATTGCGAAAGTAACTCTATCTGACTGTTACGCTTTCACGACTAAATTACTGAACCGATTTTGATGGAATTTGGTGCGGGGTAAGTTCAAACCCCAAAGAAGGACATGGGCTACTTTTTATTCCACCACTTTGTCTGCATCCGCGATAATCGACGTTTCCTCACGATATTTTCTCTCATCGATATATTCAAGATAAACTTAGAATTTGAACTTAACAAGTATATAAGTAAAATCACGATTCGTTCGTTCCAAAAGTTTTAATTCACCACACAGTTTAATTATTTCATTTAATTTTAGTAACCCGAATAACGCATACTCATTTAGCACTATAATTAAAATAATAATCATCATTATAATATTCCCTAACACATTACGCATATGTTATGAACAAGCGTTCGTAGTTAGCTGAAATCCGACACTTGCACCGTTAATAAGTGTAGGGTATCTTCATAATACAACCCTTTATTCATGGCGTGATACTCATAAACAGTCGGTCAGTAAATTAGGTACCTACTTGTCAGTTGACCTTTAAATTTTTTATCGGGGTTGTTTGGGATGTTTTTAAACTAAGTGCGAGTCGGACTTCGACTTGAAGAGTTGCGTACCTACAATATTTAACACTACATTTGAAAAGAACATGTTACTTGTATGGAGACCCTACCTATTTAATTGTTAACTTTATTTTCATTTGTAGTCTGGATTTGTGCCCGGTTGATGGCAATTGGCTCGCCCCCTATTACGTGGGTCTTAAACATTACTGGTGAAACCTAGGTGTACCTACTAATGGGTACACTTCTGCCTAACCTTTGGCTAATCCTTTATAACGAGGGACTTAAGCATACCTAACTGGCGAAATGTGGGTGTACTAATGGGTAGGTACACCTCTGCCTAACCCTTCGGCGATTACAAGCGTAATGTTATCTACGTTATTTTTTTTTATTACTGTGAAAAATTCAAGTGCCTATCTATTACGGATCAAAAAATACAGCCCTGTCTATACAGTCTGTCTAATACAGTCTGTGACAGACGGACTGACAGACGGCGGAGTCTTAGTAATAGGGTCAGTTTGGCACCCTTTGGGTTCGGAACCATAAAAAGTACATGAATAACAAAACATGCTTTTGTATTCATGTTATCGTGAAAGTTGATTATGGTTCCAATGAAGGGTCAAAAGGGAAATTGCTCTATTTGTTTAACATTTAGTAAAGACACTGAAGGGCGAGCCACCCATGATTTTTACTGAAAAAAAGAAAGAAATAAATAGCATTTTTTCTTGCTCCGAATAAAAACGCACAAAACTAAAACTAACAAGGTTTGTATTCCATAGGTGGGGTTGAATACTTCCCCGGAAACCTACCGCCACGGGCCTTTTGCATTAATCAAACAAAAATACATTTGTTATCTCAATTTCCACGCTCAACAAATAACCAATGTCATCGTGTGGATAGCCGTTATTTTTTACCCCGATCAGTGGAATGGATCCCTGGGGTAGTGTGCAATTAAACAATCGTTTCGTGTTTCATATAGATGGCGCTGTCTACTCATAAACGTGGTGGAGTAGATACAGAAACGTTAGCTCTCGACTGACGAGTATGGGCTCACATCATATGACTCAACCCTTCAGAAGCTATGAGGGGTTGAGTGGCATTTAGTAGCGATGCTCAAAAGGAGTTTGATAAATATTTAGAGCCGAAGATATAGGCTTTAAATATCCGTCGGGATTAACAAGATACCGTTTTATGAACTTCAATTTAAAAATAAATGAATGTTTTGAGCCAAAATTGTTAATCTACCTTTGTGGAAACATTTGTCGGACATTAAACGTAGCAAATGTGGCGGCTAATTACTCATAGCTATACACACATTAATTAAATGTGTGAGATCATTAATTCAGGCCCTCATATTCGTACCTTTATTTCATAATGTATCAATAAGCTTTGTGTAAAGTTAAAAAAGTGTGTGCCGTGCAATATTGGTCCTAGTTGGATGAAAACTAGGACCAATATTGCACAGCACAGTATTTTGTTATTTCTTTCCCACTTCTACATAAAATCCTTTACGAAGCTAGTTAAGAATAGATTCCCCGTACGATACCCATCGACACATTAACTCCACAAAAAACCGAGCCACATTTTCACAAAAAAGAAAATGATTAAAAGGCACCAATTCGGTATCACCACAATCAATCTTGCTATCGTGTTTCGCCTTCATTTTTCAACGCGGACATTCCATAGCACTCAATATGGCGGTGGTACATTCGCCCACGTATTGGCGAACAATGATGGGATCGGCTTCATCCTGCCAATACGCCATGAAATCACCATAAGGCCCATTGAGCCGCCGGCATTACCAGCAAGGACGGCCTTTATCTACCTTGAAGATGGTTTGTGTTGAATTATTGTCAGATTGGGGTCATAGGTTCGGTCGATTTGTTTGTCATAAAGATTTTATGAGGTGTGTTCGTTTGTTTGTTGTACCTACCATGTATTGAATACTTCCGCCCCTGTTTCGTCTGCGTCAAAGTTGATTTATTTGCCCACGGGAATACAAAAAAGGGATAAAAATCTTATGTGTTAGGCTAGTTCTGCTTCCACACGTGTGTATGATTTCAGCTAATGCCAGTCCGTTTAAACGAGAACGAGTAATAAACATCCATACATCCATCCATCAATGCTAACGCGTTTATAGTAGTAGTTGAATTGATTGTATTTTTATTAAGACAGCGTTTCAGAATTTATACCTTTTTTAAGTTTTATAGCAGTCCTGTCTTCATTTGCATAATGTAACGTTTGACACTATAAAGTTACTTGAAAGACAAGATTAGGTCTTGCAATGATCGGAGACCATTTCAAAGATACCCTTTAGTAAGGTCATCCATAGCATACTATGGATGACCTTGAGTCTTGTTTTACTAAAATCTGTTTGTGTTTTCAAACCTAAAGTCATGTAAGTACCAAAAATAACAGTAAATTACTGACTACTCACCGTTAACGGGGTTATTATTCTACAAGCAAAAATAATGTTCACTCTACTTCTTTTATTACACAAGCCACTCGCTCATGTTATTTACGAATAACCTTTTTACCACGTTACAGCAAATCTTTTTGTTAAAAAACCTCTAATTTACTCCTACAAAATATTTAAATTCAAATAAACCTCACAAACTCAAAAAAGACTACGAGATCAAATAGGGGTAGATTTCGCAAACCGCCCGCATAAGAGATTATTTCACGTGGCTTACATTGAATCCTTTGATACGTTCATACCTATATAATCGTCCTGTTGGATTCACATCGAGCTTTGAAGTGGTCCCTCACATACAAGGAGACATTCAATACTAAAGCATCAATTATGAACACGATTATCGTATATTAACATCGCTAATGTACTCGAGAACCGACGAACAGAGAACCTTTTATTCATAAGCAGTTGGGGGCGAAATGAAAGCAAGAGGTTGAAATAAAGGTCGAACACACAATACTTACGCGTGTGTGCGTCCGACGATTCGCTATGAATAATGTACTGTCAACGTATGTTTTTTTGCTACCCATTCGGGTGAGTTTAAGGATTTATTGTGTTCCAACAATTAAAGGATTAACCCAACGGGAGTTCCCTTTTGTTGTGTGCTATATCTTGCTTGCGTTTATCGTTGTGTTTGGAGTGTTTCACGATAAGCTAGTTGTGCGGAAGCGATGTGCTTAAAAACGGTTGCGTTGAGAAAAAATCTGAAGTACCATTCATGATAGCAAGAGAAACGTAAGATCTTTGACAAAAACTTCATCACCTTTGTAGAAAAAACATATCAGTGTGACTACAATAAAGTCTCCCCCTATGCAATAAAAGTCGCGTCACATCACTAAATTTCCGCGCCCATCAATCAAAAAGGCCGTACATTTAAAAATCTCTACCTGCGATAAAGCGGCGACATTTCAACCATGTGAAAGACCTTTAAACCTCTTTCATAAGTATCGATGTATCAACGCATAGCAACGCGTCTCAGACAGGAATATTAAAATGTACAGTCACGAACACCGAATTATCGTGACGCCGTGTGTGAGACATTGCCTCTGCAATTAAGTAGATACATGTGTGGTCTGCCCTATAATTTGTGGATGCGAAGAGATTTAATTCGCTGAGAAACAACGCGGTTTTCGCAACGTAATGGATTTAATGAATTTGGATAAAAAATGATTTCATAGTGTACGGAGTTTTTTTTCGTTTTTTTTTTGCGGATGATTTGGCCTAGTTCATTTGGATTAGTTTGATCGTTGCCAGCGATTATTGGTTGAGTTAATATCATTGGTAGGTTCCATGTTTATTATCCAATCATGGTGCAGTTTTTTTTTAAATCTTCAATCACAATTATGATGGATGTGTTCATCAAACTATGCATGTATGTACATAAATGTTTGTTCTTTTGTGGCGCTCTAGAGACCAAACGCGTGGGCCGATTTTGATGATTCTTACGTCAATCGATTTTTTCGATAAACCTTTACCTCCATTTGGTTTTTTCTATTTGTATCACATGGTATAAGCTTTAGGTGACTCTCAGGGGGAAATATTTCCAATATTCAGTGAGGAAAATGAAATTCGCGCAAGAAATACACACGTACATGAAGACGACATGGCTCCGAGGCTGTTAATAAGAAATTCGTGATGGAAAATCTAATAACATTTTTCCAGACCTGGACATTGAGCCCTAGACCAGTCGCTCAACAGTCGCGCTTTGCGACCAATAAACCGACGAGGCAGACCGACAAATCTATCTATACTAATATTATAAAGAGGTAACATTTGTTTGTAAGTTTGTATGTAGGGGGTAATCTCCGGAAGTAATGAACCGATTTTGAAAATTGTTTCACAAATTGGAAGCTACGTTATCACTGAGTGCTATAGGCTATATTTTATTTACAAAAATTAGGGATCCGTAAGAAAAATCACGCGAACGAAGTCGCGGGGAGAGTGCTAGTATACTAATATAATAGCTGAAGAGTTTTTTATTTCTTTTTTTAAACGCACAAATCTCTAGAACTATCAATCGGATTAGGAAAAATCGTTTTGTGTATGATAGACATATTCACGAGAAATAGTATAGGCTATATAACATCACGCTACGATCCACGGGAGCAGAGCAGTAAGCAAAAATGTAACTTAAAGCGGATAAAAATAAGGACGCGAGCAAAAGCTAGTGAAAAATTAAAGTCAACTGTTTCCTACAAAAATATCTTACAACACAGCTTACCTACTTATAAACTAGCTTTTTTCCGCGACTTCAACCGCGCCTTTTTTTTCATCTGCGTTATCTTACGTCTTTGGTAACTGCTCCGGTACCTTGGATCGTAGCGTGATGTTATATAGCTCATACTATTCCTCATGGATCTGACTATCGTATACAAAAAGATTTTTTCTAATCCAACTAGTAGTTCCAGAGATTAGCGCGTTAAACGAACAAACAAAAATGTCTTCCGCATTATTATATTAGTATAGAGACGTGACGAGACGTGTAGTCTTATGTGTACAGTCGTAAGCACATCAGACTATACCTGTTGTTGTAAAATAGCTTCTATTACAACCGCATAAGATCCCGCAGTATTTACCTTAAAGCGCTGTCGTCTGTACATAAAGTCGTCAAAATATAATATTGCAAAAGATACTTCAGCAAAACAACACCTTCGTCTACCTACGCCTCCATCGTGATCGTGACAAAACAATAATATTTTATTGCTGTCAAACGGCCGTGAAAGAAACCAGTGCCGGCTACTTATCATTCTCAGCACGGTGTGTGAGTTGGTTCAGGGAATCGGGTCACAATCGCGACACCGTACCTATCTCTATATATCATACTACCTACTTATTAGCAACCTGACACTTTTGTACTGAGTGGTAAGCATATGACGGTTGATGAATCAACTTGATAGGACTTCATTTTGAATCATAACGGCTGTTAGAAATTGAAGCTAAGTATTTTAATTGAAAGGAGCGTTTGCCGTCCAAGTTTAGGCTTTAAAATCATGTGTGATAAAATAATTTTAATAATGACATGGTAAAAAAGGTGACGGCTCGCGGGCGGCGTGCTAGCAACTAAAGGTTGGATGTTTGAAGGCAGTGTCGGTCGGGCTCTTGCCGTTTCGGAGAAGTACTAATTGTAATCTTTACTAAGACTTTTAATAAAGCAGAAGAGTTTTTTGTTTGTTTGTTTAAATGTGCCAGTCTCTGGAACTACAAATCGCATTGGATAAAATGTTATTGTACATGATAGTCAGATTTAGGCCCACCGGACAATAACTAGTGAGTGACAACCATTATCCTGTCAGATTTTGGCGTTAATATGTATGCTAATAATAAAGTCATGTGATTTTCAATATCAAAGGTAGGTACAAAATAAGATCCAACAAACGAATCAGATCGTAAAAGGTATTAAAGGAAAAAACTCGTAAAGCACAAGTTCAAAGCATTCTCAGTAGGTACACGTAAATTCCAACGCGACATAGAAATGTTGAAATCCGAAGAAAATCACAATAAAAGCTACCTTCATAAAAAAGGAGCTCACGAGTGCCTTATCAAAATCGTGGAAGCTTTTAACTTTAAGTGCGGGTAATGACGACGAAATGCTCAAATGACTGGGATTTGAGCGTGGATCGGCTGTGTACTCAATTTATCAATTAATTTTACCATTTTACGGTTTACCACAAGAATATCTTGCCAAGTAACACAGTGATGAAAGTTCTACAAAATCATAGTAAATTTTAACGTTAAAATTCATTAAATTATTCTTATAAAGACCAAGCTGACTTTTAATTGACTATGCATCTTTTAGAGGGTAAAATTAATCATGAATAGCCAACTTTTATTATGGGGCCAACCCAAAAATTAATAAAAACTGTTTTTCTATACATTTTGATCGTGTTGTAAGATATTTTTAAAGGAAACAGTTGACTTTAATTTTTCACTAGCTTTTGCTCGCGTCCTTATTTTTATCCGCTTTAAGTTACATTTTTGCTTACTGCTCCTCTCCCGTGGATCGTAGCGTGATGTTATATAGCCTATACTATTTCTCATGAATATGGCTGTCATACACAAAACGATTTTTCCTAATCCGATTGGTAGTTCTAGAGATTTGTGCGTTTAAAAAAAGAAATAAAAAACTCTTCAGCTATTATATTAGTATACTAGCACTCTCCCCGCGACTTCGTTCGCGTGATTTTTCTTACGGATCCCTAATTTTTTGAAATAAAATATAGCCTATATATATAGCACTCAGTGATAACGTAACTTCCAATTTGTGAAACAATTTTCAAAATCGGTTCATTACTTCCGGAGATTACCCCCAACATACAAACTTACAAACAAATGTTACCTCTTTATAATATTATAGTATAGATAGATTTGTCGGTCTGCCTCGTCGGTTTATTGGTCGCAAAGCGCGACTGTTGAGCGACTGGTCTTGGGCTCAATTCGCAGGTCGGGCAAAGTATTGTTGAATTTTTACATCAAGAATTTCTTATTAACAGCCTCGGAGTCTGGATTGGTGCCCGGTTGATGGCAATAGGCTCGCTATTACATGTGACTGGCGAAATGTGGGTGAACTAATGGGTATACCTCTGCCTAACCCTTCGGGGATTGCAGGCGTGATGTTATGTTATGTGTTATTTGTCGGAGTTGATCTCATAGTAAAAGTTGTTCATCTTCATGAGTTCACTTTCACCTCCTAAATGCTGCGCAGTGAATTAAAATTTAGCGTATCTTCTTAGTATGTCCACTACTGTACATACAAAAAGACACATAGGTACCTTGTTCAAGTTTCCGTAACTGAAGAAAGGTTTCCCTTAGGAACTGAATAACTTCTTAATTAAATATAACACTAAGTCTGAATCATGGATCAACTTCTGGCCAGCTTAACTGAGTTAATCTGTTATGAGTATATTTGATTTATTAACGGGTACCCGTATCAAGGATACCCTTGTTGAACAGCGTGTACACTCGATGAGATGTCTACTGAGGGATCGTGGTTTTATAATTTATTACAATCTAGCTTTTACGCGCGAATACGACCGCGTAAATTTTCTTGGGCGTCAATATTTTTTTACTAATATATAGCTTATTGCAGTCAGGAATAACGTAGCTATCGTAGCTGTTGTATTAGTGAATGAATTTTCTGAATCGGGCTAGTAAATTCGGAGATGAGCGCTTTCAAACAAAAAAAAAACAACAAACAACTATTGGCTTTATAATATTAATTGGCTAACTGTACACTTAAGCTTATACCAAGAGTTAAAGTCTATCAAAATCAGCTCAGTAATTTGCTGTGAAAATGTGACAAGCAAAAACAAACTTTCATGACGTAATAATTCTTAATCTTTATTAAACGGAATACGGAATGCCCTGCTATATCAAACTTCGATAAACACCGACGAAAACGTTTTGTGACATCAATAACTTAGTTTTCTACCTTTGACACACACACATAGGTACCTATTCAGTGTACGTGTAAAATAAGCAGTTGCTTAGAGAGAGTACCAATTCCCGGCGGCAATGCGGTGCTACACCACAGGAGCGAGTAAAGCTGAATGCACTATAGACCGGCCAATATGAATTGTGTTGTTTGTCTGTTTCGGCGTACGGTTGACTGCATCGTGAACTACACGGCAGAAAGGTAATCAGTGAGCTTACACCTCTTCCACATGGATAAACCAAAATAGGAAGGAGGACAAAATGGAAAGGATTTCTGAGGATAAACCGCCACGTTATTCCCAACCACTGCAACTCCTGAAACCTAGAATCAATAGTAGCGACTACCAGAAAAGCGAATGCAATGAAGCTTGACGAGTCCTCGAGAAACGATTAATTTGTCTCAGATTCCGCAACGAAATTAATCAGTAAAGAACGGCGGAGAAGTAAGAAAGAAAATCTAATTTCTACTTCCCTCGATCCATATACATTCCCCTGACCGAATGTATTAGGTGTCGGCAATTCGACACGTGCGAGAGGTGAGGCGCAGAAACAACAGCTTTATGTGCCTTCCGAGCCTCGGGTATGTCACACCATCAACTTTCAAACCCAACTGCTACTCAAAAATTTCAAATGGAAAAAACCTTCGATCGATTAAGTAACACTTTACCCAGCTTGGAAATCGAACTCGTGCTTACGACCACAAGACCAAGCATTCAATCTCCCTCCATATAAAGCAGAAGTCAGAACAGAGGATTACTTAGTTTATAATGCCCTTATCTATACAATAATCGAGTACCTTTCATGCTCTTACCCAAAATAAATTGATCTCTAAATGTATTTATTAACTAATTAATTAGTGATTTAATAATCTGTTGAATTCTGTTGTACACAATCATGATGTTTTTGTTTATATTATACCAGCCCACTATCTTGCTGCAGGGCAAAGGCCTCTTCTCATACAGAGAAGGCACGAGCATAAATCACAACGATTGTTCAAGGTGGGTTGGCGTTTGGCAATACTGGGATGTCAGTGTTATCCAAGATAAACTTAGAAATTACATATGAATTAGAAAATCCACATTGATACTTGCCCGGTGTTGAACTCACTGCCTCGTGTATGATAGATGGACACCTTAAGCATTAGACCATCACGAGTCAACGGATTAGATATTATTTATTTCATTTAAATCCGTTCCAAGTTACGTAATGGAATTCTGCAGAGAAGGTAAATCTATTACATAAATTCATGTGAGCATTATTTTAGCAATTAAGATAACATGCTTGCCGCAATATTTAAAAGTAAGCGGTATTGCAAAATGTATTCTGAATTTCATTCACACTTTTGTATTGAAGACTCGAGTCTATTTCGGACTTCTAAATTCCTCCGCGTATGTGCCATTTTCCTCTAGTTGGCATTTGTGCGAACTTTAGATTTTAATACTAAGAACTAGGAAACTAATTTAAGTCTAGCTAGATTTCAATTTCAGTGAGACTGGTTTAAAATACAGGAAGTTTTTATAAAACACCAAGTTTGTAATTTGTACGTAGCACTAACTTGAAATTATGTTTCATAAAAATGTCGCAAAACCGAAACGAATTTCGACGTTAATAACACTATGTATGTAATTAAGAACACCTAACTGTTTGCAGCGCAGTTCTTGGTATAACGTTATACTTGATTTCTAAGAAACTCTATTAAAATTTTATTATCACACTTCGTTCTATTACGTGCGCATACGTCACGCTATTTTAACAGGGGGGCAAGCAGTTGCATGCATCTAATAACACGGAAAGGTTAATTTTGTTATCATTTCCAAAATACCAACGCTATGAACCAAATAAGTGGCATGGTGCCGTTGGGAATACTGCTTACCACGTTTGAAATGGAGTGATAAATAAAAAATGTGTGCCACAGGTGATCCCTGAAGGTAAATTGTGGTGTGAAATAACTACCTTGAGTTATAGAAATATTACCTACATATACGAGGCGTCGAGTCCGGTTACAGCCCGCATCCTTAGACTATTAAAATATGGTGGTTGAGAGCTCATCTCTAAGTAAATATAGGTACTAGGATATATCTTCTAGTGTAGTCTTCCACATCATATTATACACACTCACTATACTAATAGGTATTATGACGAGTAAAGATTTATATTTTTGTATGTTTGTAAGGAATTAGCTCAAAAATTACTAAACCGATTTTAAAAACTTCTTCACCTATGAGCAGGTACATTATCAACCAGTAACTTAAGCTATACTTATTTAACTATCAATAAAATTAGGTATCCGTAAGAAAATTCACGTGAACGAAGTCGGGAGCAAAAGCTAGTAATTCATAAAAAGAAAAGAAAGTTTATTCTTTACAAACAACCCCAGGGGGTCTAGAATCAGTTTAAAAGTTCCACCCTATAATAATACTATAGCTGGTGGTTCCCGCGGCCCTTACGCTTGTCAGACTGATTTGTTGTGTTTACCAAAAATAACAAAAACTAATGATAAAAGTTGATATGTCTGACAACAGACTTGTTTGTACTGTTCTGTTTATCCTTAAATATACCTAATTAAGATTGTAATCTTTGGAATTTTCCTCAAATAATTAAAAAATAATATAATATAGAAGAAGAAAAATGTTTGCTAAAGCTATACACAAGTAATTAACTTCTTTTAGAACGATATAGCTAAAAAAATACAACCAGTAGAGGGAGAATTTGTTCGAAAGAGTCACCGCAGTCCTGGGCAAAGGGCATTAGAGGGCATAGGGTTTTAGTCAGTAAGAGCCTCACAGTCCCTTCTGCTCCGTCAAGAGCGGGAAAAGTAGTTTAATGATTTCCCATCTTAAAAAAAAAGAATCATCCAAATCAATTCATAATTGGCGGAGTAATCGCGTAACAACAAAAAAAAACATACTGCCGACTTGAGAACCTCCTCCTTTTTGAAGTAGGTTGAAAAGGGAGTCACAGTACAAAAAAGATTGAGAACTCCTGACCTAAGCTTTTTGACGGACTTCAACAAAATTCAGTACAAAACACGATTCTAGTTATAAATCGGATGAAGCGCTTTGTTCTAGTAAAACTTTATCTCACAAACATTAACGTAGTGAAATATCAGACGTAGAGCTATGCTATCGATCCAGAAGCCTTTTCTGTTGTATAGCAGGAACTAGTTAATACCGTTTGGAGTTAAACTCTCGGGAACGTGCACAAGTCTATTTATCTTTGCGCTGGACGTGGTATGGACAGAGCTTTATGCGGCTTCGGCAAAGTGAAATGCGGTACAGACAACGTTTTTTGGCAAAATTTTAAATATGGAACGGAGAGATAGAGGAAAAATGACACAACAGAAGATTTTTATAACTTCTTCTATGTAACAATCTACTAGTGCATCACGATGCTCACTTGTTCGAATGATAGTTTGCCCACGATTTACCGAATTACCTCTCAGTTCAGTTTAAAGGCATGAGAAACAGGAATAAAAGATTCTCATCCTCCATTGAAAAGGGAGGATCCTCCGACCATATGAGTGTTTTGTCTGGTGTACTACTACTACTGCCCGACGACGGTGATTGTCGGGATTTCTTATATATGCTGAGAACTGTAATAGCTCTATGTAGGAAACGTCAGTTGTAATTCGCATGTTGTACGATAGATGTCTTTACAACCCGAATGAGCGATCATTTAGGCGATTGTTCTTTGGACAAACCTTCTTCGGACAAGTGAACATCAGGCAATCATGACGCACTCACCACCTACTAAAATACATAATCTAAACTACCATGCTGAAAATCTTATCTTTCCTTCCAAAACTACGCTTGTAATCTCCACTAAACTAAAGTTTTAATACCGAAACTACCGAGAATGTTGAAAACTACCTTGAAATAGAAGTGAGTTCAAAATTGATATCGTTACACTGCAGGGTTTCCGATTCATCCAACAAAACTAGGAAAATAGTTTGTAGGAGATTATAGAATTGTATTCTCTTTTTGACGTTTACAACATCACCTAAACTAATAGTACAAAACTGAGGAGTTTTTAGGGCAGGAAAGGATTGTGGCTATCTTTAGGTGAAGTCTATGTCCAACAATGGAAGTCATTCGACTGATATGATGATGATGATGATGATTAACAGTTTTTTACTTTGTTTGGACGTGCTAATCTCAGAAATTTGGACCAGTAGTGGTCCAATTTGAAAATATCTTTTTGCGTTATAAAGCCTGTTTATAGAGGAAGGTTTTAAGCTATATGAATCACGCTACTATCCACGGAAGCGAAGCAGTAATTGAAGACGTAACTTGACGCAGGTGAAACCAAGGGTATTGCTAGTAGAATGATAAACAACTGTTCGTATTCCCAGAAGAAACAGAAGAATCTATCGCTATTCGTAGACATAAATCCATTTACCACAAATCATATAAGATTTATCCTCCATAGTCCTAAGACTCTGAACACTTAGGCGTATTCGGGCGCAGTGTTAAAAGTGTTAAACTAATTCGAAACTTGGTAAATATATCAATAAGTTGTGACAACAAGTTAAATGGGAAAACTTGGGAACTAACCGCCGCTGTTAGCAGGACGTGACAAGTGAAACTGTGAAAGTAAATATATGAAATCAGTTTTAACTGCTCGCTTTGATACAGCTAATGAATTTATGGATAATAGGTACTGTGAATACAAAAGATATGGGGTTTATAACTGAAAACAAATGAGTGTGTACAGGGCCGGATTAAACATGTCGGGCCCCTAGGCACTGGACGTTCCGAGGCTACACCTTTGTATCATTAAAAAAATATTGTTTTTCTACCACAACGCAATATTGCTACAACATTTTTAATAAATTACGCAGGTAAGCCATCACCATATTCAATAAAAAAAACAAATGGAAGGAATAAAATGTGTATTTTGCTAATCGATTTTATTTTTATTGATGGTTTGTTACATAAAAATCAAATTACTTTTTTTTTCTTGGGCTTGTGGCCCCTAACGATGCGGGGCCCCTAGGACCTGTACACTACCTAATGGATAATCCAGCCCTGAATGTGTATACTTAGTTTTGTGTTTAGCAAAGGGCTGCTTTGTGTAAAGGTAAATAACCCCCCCGATGATAAGTTTCCATTCACTCATTCAAAGTTTTGTATTTGATGGGGCAAGACTGCTTTCTGACCCTCCGCATTGCTATTGATTTGATCGCTATCTAATAACATCATGAGGTTTTAGTCAACCTTGATCAATCTTCTGTAATATTTTTTATTCATAAAACACAATAAGACTTTTTTCTTTGAGTTCCGTATTATTGAAACCCCATTTAATATTTCCGCTGCAATACATACGTTTCTTTTATGACGAAGTAGTTATTTATACTAATCTATAGTGATATAATAAAGCTAAAGAGTTTTTATGTTTGTTTATACACGCTTATATTTGGAACTGCCAGTCGGATTGGAGAAAATATTTTTGCATATGATAGACTGATTGATGAGGAATAGTATAGGCTATATAACTTTACGCTACGATCCGTGGGAGATGTAAGATAACGAAAAAACCACACAGACGAAGTAGTGGGCAAAAGCTGGTTTATTATACAGGCTCACTTAATTCACTGCGCAACTTTCGGGAGATGAAAGTCATAGTCAAAGTCAAAGCATTTGACGCTGGCGACTGTGACACAGTTTATACTAGTATAGTCATATATAGTATATATAGTATAGTCAACGTAATCTCTTGCATATTATGTATTCATTGCCTTGGTTTTTGTATTTAGTTTAAGAGAAATCTGTCATAAAGAGTGAAAATAAACTATTATTATTATTATTTATTCCAATAAAACTATTTATAGTTTGAACTAGCTTCTGCCCGCGACTTCGTCCGCGTCATAGTTTGTTTCTCCATAAAAACTGTACGAATACTAATGCAACAGTGCTCACCCTCCAAAGCACTTAGCGTGATAATTTAAAGCCTATAGACTAATTTGGCCAATGTGGAAATGATGATACAAAATTTGAACAGAATCTATCCGGCAGTTTTCGCGTGATGCTCTAACAAACATACAGACAAAAAGACAAACAGACAAAAATTCTAAAAAACACGACTGCAAATATTGCACATATTTGTACTTTGTTTACTAGTCAGTTTTTTTTACGACGTCTTTTATTTACAGTGTTATATATTTTTTAAATCTACTTGTCAAATTCTAGACGATAAACATAGACACGACCAGATTCATTAAAAAAATAAATTGAGGCTGGTATTCATTTACGTTTTAAAGTGACCACACCGGTTTCTTATAATTTTTTACTAGCCTATGTTACTCGGAACGATGCAAGGATTGTAACGATACCCCATTCATCTAAATCGGTTCAGGCGTTTTAAAATTTATGGTGGAATAAAGAAACTCACATACATACATACATACGTACATACATTAACCCTGAACACATAACACTCCTTTTTTTGGGGCAGTCGTGTAAAAAAATATTTTTGCCATTAGAATCGCTCCCCGACTTCATAGCAATTACTGTTTTTCAAAAATATTAAATGTACAGTTTTGACTTCGCTACGATTTTATTATATGTATAGGTATATAGATTACCAAGGAGTCGGTAGGTTAGTTAGACAGAAAGTTGAAGTTGAAGTTAACATTACGCTATGACCCTCGGAGGCGGAGCAGTAACCAAAGGAGTAACTAAATGAGGGTGAAAAAAACCAAGCGAAAAAAATCGCGTGTTATTAATCTTTTTAAGTTCTAATATTACTTAACCTAATGTCAACGTATAATAAGTAATACATGCTTCAACACACGCGAGAGTTATTTACAACAACAGCTTTTTAATCAAGATTATAATGTTTATTGTAAAACATTAACCGGCTGCGTGCCCGTGGGAAAAACTACACATACAAGTACATAACATGTCCTGTATTTCAGCGCGGTGCACTTAAACGAATAACTGAATATACCTACCGCGCCGCGGGCTTTGTACGTCGCATGAAATAACGACTTGCAATACCAAGCACTTGAGTTTTAATTTAAAATAGTAAACACATGAAATATGTATGGAGATAGCTGTACGTACAGTGACCCAGTTCTTTTTGCTGTGTCTTACTTCCCGGAGACAGATTCCAGTATATGTGTGTTCTTTCTTTTGCGAAGGAGTTTTACTGAGTAGTTTCACTTTGCCCCATCCAGCGGGCCCCTGCTGTGGCAAAGTAGACTGCCTAAAATTTTGCAATGAAATACTTATGCCCCACTAATTTGTTTTGATGGGGCAGATTTCACTAGTTTAGGTAGGTAGGGTTGCTCGTATTTTTATATTTGTTTAAAAAAAAAACATTTGTTTTATAATAATAAAAAGAACTAAAAAGTTTTAAATAAATATTTACAATATTTTATTACTCTTATTTAAAACATTTGATCAAATTAGTGGGGAAACATTTGATCATATTCCACTGCAAAGGAGAATGCCCACGGCGCTATGGACAAAAGTACTCAATTCAAAATTGTTGTGTCTTCATCAAATCAACTTTAAAATACTCGATGGCATGTCTAAATACTACCTCAAAAGATTTAACACAAACTACAATGGCATTTCCGAGATATTTACAAAAATGAAATTACTATTTTGAGGTTATGTTCGACCAAAAATTAGTTGAAAAAAGCTATTTAAAAGGGTCTGAATGGGTTTACGGGTGAACTTGGTGTCTTTGAAGCATATTTGTGTAAATCATACTACGTTAAAAAGACAATGTGCATTCTTACCGGTGTTGGTGAGATCTAGACTCGTAAAATGTCCATGATGTTATTCGGAATCTCCGACAACATGTGTCTGCGCCTAAGTGGCGTTAATCTCAAAGAGCAGTTGAGACATTGCATTATAGTCGCACTCACTATGATCACAACACAAAGTCCTGCCTTTAGTAATAAACAACACACACGGTGCAGCGGCGTTAGAAGTATGTTTATTTTCAATGGATTAGCAGCAATAACAGAGAAACTAAAAGGCTCGACTCGAAGCACAACGTACCAAAACCAGCAGAAATAACAGTATTGTATTGATTTTTGATCGATTTCCGTAAACCAGCCAGTGGTATTTCACGAATACAACTTGGCGCCGATGCCGCCATTTACAACCACTGATATTAAAAATACCAGCAAAAACATGTGATTTAGAACTCTGTTATTACTTTACAATAATAGATTGAACAGTCAATACAAAATCGATATCATTTTATTTTATGTAGGTAGGTTACATTACCCGCAATAGAAAAAATGGACATCTCTTGTAGGTATTGACAGCCGATAGTAAAAAATGGCGTACTATAACGTCGGAAACATAAAAGTACTAATTATTGTTCAAAAAACTATCCCATTATAAATATCAATCAAAGTCTTTTTAAAAAATATATTTGTATTTTAGATATTTCATGCCGTTCAAGATTTTGAGACACAAGTAATAAAACAAGAGTACTGCTCATGGGCAATCTCCTTTAAGGAAGTCTACTTTGCCGAAGTAGGGTGACGACTTGGTGGGGCATAGTGGAACTACTCGTTTTAATAAATAAGTGTAAAAAATAGTAACATAAAAGAGCAAGAACGAAAAGTTAGCAATAAACTTACAGAATATGCGCACGATAAATACAGGATATTCCGTCCGTGTGCGTTCAAGTAATGATGTGTATGTATCACACACACCTGGGTCTGCGTAATGGTTAAATATTTGAAACGATTCTCGTGAAATGTGACCAAATTGTTGACAAAAAATACTAGAGGCCATCAAAAACGTCAGAATGTGCACAGCGAGTGTAAAAATGCATAGCATTTAGTGCTGAGCGAATTGTTATTTGGTTCACAAATGACGTAACAAATCTAATTCGCGTTCTAAATTTTTCTTTTTTCAAAACTAGCTAATGCCCGCGACTTTGTTTGCGTAAATGGTGGTTATTACGAAGTTTCTTTATTTATTGCGCGGTACCCTAATTTTATTTTTCTGAAATAAAATTAGTATTTTTTCCTTTTAACATCAGCACAATCTGTCAGTGAAATTCCCGTCAAAATCACCGTTTTGGAGATTAGCCGAAACAAACAGTCAACAATTTTAAAAATGTTTTACATTTTTTTGTTTTTGCTGTCTGTCTGTTTGTATTATTTTGACATTACAAACAGACACTTCAATTTTATTTATTTATACAGATGACATCTTGCTGGTTAATTAAGAGGTTGTTCGCGGTTTTCTATGGTACCTTGTAAGGTTTTTTAATTCATTAATTTAAGCCAGGTCCCCAATATCCAAAATAAATTGGTATTTACTGGGGGCAAAGGTGGCATCCAAATATTCCCATGCATGTATGAGAGGCTGCCTCTTCTATAAGGAAACTTTTGCAGTCTGTTTTGGTATAAAAAAAAATCATAACTCCCTGCCAGTTCTACAAGATTCCACCATTAGTCAACAATTTTATCATTACCTAACCTACATAGAATATGAAAAGTCATGCTCAAAAACCTTCACGAAAGGGAGCCCGCGTCACATTCAGAATTTATTTCAAATTAGCATTGACAAACGTGGACCCATCTCAACTCCAATCACGCAAACCGATCTATATATCTGTGACTTGCGTTCCCTTATCGATCCATCTCCATTATCGATACTCTTTGTGTACACTGCTTGTTTCTCAGGAGTATGCAAAAAGATGGATGAGTCAGCCCACCAATGGATGGAATCTTATACTTGATATCAGATATGTACATGACTAATGGTCCTGCAATATATGGGATCGTGGTGACTGCGCAATAATGGGCTATTGTCCCTCTAATTGGCGTGACGGATGCCGTCCCTAAAAGATTAAGATAAACGTAAGGGCTTTGTCACAGATTATTGGCAAAACTATTACATGACAAAATATGCCTGGTCGCCATATGTTTGTTCATAAAAGTCTTTGTGTTTGTTTATGGAATCTTTTGTTCAGTCTTCTACAATACAAATTCTTTGTAAAGTTGTAATATTGGCTCTGGTATACTGTGAGCGGTCATAATGAATAACTTATAAACTCGTGAAACATAAAATTAGCTTAAATGTTGAACCGGACCGCATAATTAGGGTAGGCTTAATAATTCTGAAATGCTTAGCTTTGAAACGAATTGCGGTATCGTCGCTTTAATGCCTACTTAGGATAAAAAATATCCTACGTAAAAGCATCAGATTTACGTTTATAAACTCTTTCCCGAACCAATTTATAAGTTGGAAGCCCAAAACTCATAACAGCCTCTGTAATCCGCCACCGGCAGCCCTTTCCACGAAAAACTAATAAAGTCATAACTACAACCGAAATACGGCCTAATCCGTCCGAACACAAAAGTTAAACACGACAAACAAAATACAAACAAAACTTGTGTTTTAACATACGCCAATATGTTGGAAAACAATATTAAACATAAAGTAACAAAAAGAGTGTCATCCAAAAATGTAATCACTATAAAAATGCGAGCCGTGTCAAAAGGTAAAAAGTGGTAAAAACTAAAAAGAGGTAAAAACTAAAAAGTAGTGGTTTTAGCAGCGTCAGCGGACGTGTGGGGCCCGAAATGTCAGCCGCATGCTGGTGAAAACGCTTTCTGGTTTGACCTGAGATATAAACGGTTGCGGACACACATACAGTCTGATTATTATTTATTAACTGTGCTTCTTTTATAAGTTGATAGTAATGATTGTAAAAATGAAGAAAACTAAATCTGATGTCTAATTCAAAATTTTGTGAAATATGGTTCGATAACAACTTACCTATCTCTTGTCTGCGTCCTTAAATATAAAGTTAACCACACAACTATAGAATACTATAATTAACACCATTTATTTTGTTTCTAAATTACATCGATTTTATCACGATTTCACTGGACACCAAAATTAAATATTAAAATACAAATTTTATATTCCCTCCAAAACACGAACTGTCAATTATTGTTGTTTTCTTTTTTGTTTGTTTTATATGGCACCCTAAAAAAGTTTTTAAACGTTGTTGGTGTCATCGATGGCAAAATGTTTTTATTACGTACCATTGCGCAAACTGTTTTACTATTCGAAGGATCGAGGTTTGTTATTGAGAAAAAAAAACAAAAAATGTTAAGACATGCTACGTTGCGAGGTGCTATAAATGCGAAAGTTTCAATGGATAATGTTTGTTACTGAATCACGCCAGAACAGCTTAACGGATCTGGATGAAATTTAGCACAGAGATAGATTATAGTCTGGAATAGCAGATAGTATAATACATACCTACTTACTACTTCCATGGCCTTATGTATGTAACTATACTAAATTCAAATACAGACGAAGGTTATCCAAGCATTATAATTAAAATACGTACTCTGTTTTGACTTCGCGACCCGGAGCAACAGAAATGTCGAGAAATATGAAAATCTTAATTACCACATGTTAATATTTACTCACTGACTGAATCCTTTGCTCAATCTACACGACTTTGTAGATTACATAAAATAACTTGAATAATCAGAGAAACACGAAATGAGATTTGAGTGTCATTGTAGGTATTCCACCGACAACCGATCAATATTTTTTAATGATATTCATAAAATACTTGATACATACATTTTTCAGGAAATCATCATCAATCATGATTTAAACGGTGGGTATTGTAGCGTCTAAGTTGATAAAGAAGGTGTATTAAAAAACAACTAGATAATTTTAAAAAAATCTAAAGAACGTAATACTTGCAGTAGGCGTAGGTGTTGCCGTAGGCGACGGCAAACCCTAGATGGCAAGGGCAGACAGTTCTGTATTATAGCTATCTACAAAAGTATTTTCATAAAATTACACAGAAACCAACTGTTTCGCTGAGGTCTGGCTCTTTTGCTTGGACGGCACTGCCATTGCCGTCATCTACGGGATTGTACCTTTTTAAAGTTGTATTGTAATTGTATCATTAAATCACAAGTTTCTCTATTTAATAGTTTAAACGCTTTTTTCTTGTAAACGACGTTCAAATGTGTCTTTTAATTGTATTATTGAAATAAATGTCAGTCACAGAACTGTTTTATAGTTAGATTTTTAACTATTAAAACCGCTGCAGTCTCCAACTCGCACCAGCTCACATAGGCTCGGAACAATGCTGTGTGCGGCGTGACCGCGAGGCGTGACTACTACGTACTAGTACCCACACTCACACTGTGTTTGCCGTGCTATATGATGTCACATAACCAATGCTGCTATTTTTGAACCAGCGACGAACATTCCTCTATGCCAATAACCCGAAATGCAGGTGCGCATAATCAAAACCAAATATTATGCTAATCTTATAGCTGCATTTTAAGCCAACGAAACACTGCAAGGGAAAGCTATAACATAACCTCAAGCCTCTAATCCCTGAAGGGTTAGGCAGAGGTGTACCCATTAGTACACCCACATTTAGCCAGTTATGTTTTTAAATCCCGTGTACTTAATAGGGGGCGAGCCTATTGAAATCAACCGGGCACAAATCCAAACTTCAAGGCTGCTACTGAGAAATTCCTGATGGTAAACCCCAATAACATTTTGTCGGACCTGGGAATCGAACCGAAGACCACATGCTCAGCAGTCGCACTTCGCGACCAGTAGACCAACGAGGCAGTCCCAATCAAAATTAAATGTAGTACTAATCTTATAGCTGCATTTCTAGCCAACGAAACACTGCAAGGGAAAGCTATAATCTGCTATAATTTGTATAAAATCGTGGGGCTTATGACAAAAGAAAGTCACGACATGGTTACTACATTAATGTGAAGCATTAAATAGGCTCACAGGACCTATAATTTTATAAGTTTCGCATAATACAAAATATGAGAAAATTTGCGGTGGGCGCGTCGCTAATGTACACTAAACGTTCAATAGTCCATCAGCACCGTAAAGGCTACTTTAGCTCGAATATACAAGCGCGACACAGTCAATGAGGGTGCGTGTGCGTGTATGAGTGATGTCTCAACATTCCACAGATAACACACACTAATAAACTGTCGCCACACTACGCGAAATAGCATGATATTTCTGTTGCATTTAGAATACGCGTCTGTTCTTACCATAGCATTGCTAAAATTCGCATCAATCTAATATGTGTTGGTAGCTGTTTAGGCTAAGCAACAGCTTCACGATCAATAAGGTCTGAGTTCGTATCTTAATTACTTCTTGGCTGTTTTTTTGTTTCTTTGAAACCATAATAATGAAAAGTAAAAACTTGTTAGGTTTATGCTTATTAATAATGAATCATGCTTATTATTTATTTTTATACGAAGAAAATGTTAGTTATTGTATTAAGTTTTAACTATTTATGTGATTTTTAATTTACTTTTTTGGTGTTGGAAGGTGGAAATAAAAAAGTCGTGCTTAATAATAACAATAAAGGTTTATTCGTTTTATTTATTTATTTAATTAACTGACAAGAATTGTGACGTTACATTCCTACTTAGATAAAAGAAATTCACTTGTAACCGTTCATAAGATTTTTTGTGTTTACCCACGTCATATCAATATAACAAGAAAAGAATATTCTAATAACACAAATTTACTAATATTACTACTATACTAATTATTCACAAAATTTTTTTGTGAATAATTAGTACCGCTATCTAATAAACCACACGTCACTAACCAACAACTACAACCAAACGACAACGTTTATTCTAATCGAGTATTCATAAAACTCATTATTACATTACTTATTTCTGTCTACCTCACAGAAATCTAAATTATTTGTTTAATTTTCTATGATCTACCTTTTTAACTTTACGAAATGTGTGAACAAAGCGAACAAGATAAAGAATATTATGCTTATCAAGTAAAAACTTACAAAAAGTCATAGTCTGGACGAGATTCGATCTCACGACTCCTCGATTCAAGCACCTATCTGCAGGCGTTTAGCCGATAGGCCAACTTGACTTATTTTATAATGTTGAAATTATGAACTACAAGCATTTGTCGACGGCAATGATGATACATGTGACTGTTCTCGAAAATAGAAGGTCGTAAGTCAAACTTAACTTGAAGCGAATGTTTTTTGAGAATGTCTATCCACTTATGGACTCCACTGTACAAAAAGTGCGTGATCTATTAATGTGGAACACGTTTCCGTCCCCGTCCTGTAATTGCCATGTATTTTGGCAAAAATATACCTGGCAACCTATTAACTCTTCCAATACTTTTTCTGACATCTTCATGTTATCAAAGAGTAACTTATCTGTAACTTTTTATCCATATAAATAAAAATGAATCGCTAAATGTGTTGCTAGGCGCAAAACTTGAGAACGGCTTGACGGATTTGGCTGAATCTCTTTAGACACGGTTTAAATGAAAGATTTTTTCTTAAAAGCCATCCACTCATGCGCACCCAGAGAGGTTCGATAGTATAGAATAAACTAACTCCTTAATTATTTCATCTATGATCTATCTAATCTGATCTGATTCTGATCTAATCTTCAGAACTATTGGTCCGATTCTGAAAATTCTTTTACTAATAGGAAGCTACGTTATACCTGAGTGTATAAGCTATAATTTACTATAAAAAAAGATCTGTGAAAAAAAACACGCGGACGAAGTTCTAGGTAAAAGCTAGTAACGTTAGAAATAAAGTCATTATCAGAAAACAAAGACTCTATCATTTTATAATAGAACATTCCTATTGCAAAGGCTATTCCCCTCATATTAAATTCTATACCCAGTAATCCTAAGGCGATTAACCCACGGCACCGTACGCCGCTCCGGCATGCGGTGATGCGGTTCTCACGTCGCACTAGCCTCTATGAAATCCGCTTGAACCTCGCACACGAGCACCGCACGACCGCGCGGTCGAGCGGTGTTCTCGTCACAACCGCATCACCGTGCGGACGTCCGCGCGGTCGTGCGGTGCTTCACACACGGGGCGCCGCATCACCGTGCGGATCATCGTGCAGGGTTCCCAATTTAGGGGTTTTCTCCCCAAAAGGGGGTAAATATATGTAATGGAATTTTTTTAAGGGCGTTATATGTTATTTGTTTATGACGATGTTCACAACATTCATACAAATTTTCAGCTTGTTGCGAATTTTTTACTCTTGAATATCTATTTGGACCGGAATAACAAGAAAAGAGTTGATATCCAAGCGTGTATTCACAGTTGCTACGTATTGCGAGAAATGGAACGCACCCATAGCAGTTTGTTCTCTATTCCGCCACCTTCCGGGATGTCAATATTTGCGCACTGCATTAAAAAAATTCATTCACAAATCATTTTTCCCCAAACTTACGCCAAGAAATAATGTGTTCCCCAGAATTTACCCCGCAGTTTTAATTTCAAAAAATATTCCCCAAAATTTTTCCCCAAATTGGGGGAAAAAAAAACCCCAACCTGGACACCCTGAAAACTGGTCAAAACCGGTAAAAAATAACTGGTTAAAACCAAAACTGGTCAAAATCGATCCGTGCGGTCATGCGGTCGAACCGCATCGCCGTGCGGACAACCGCATTGAAATCCGCTTCACCGCCACCGCATGCCGGAGCGGCGTACGGTGCCGTGGGTTAATCGCCTAAGAATACTTCGACCGTCAAACAGAATAAAACCCCCTCAAGTACCCTTTAATTTAAAGCAAAATTGTTCCACTGCCACCCCTCAAAGGGGAATCTGATTAAAAATCCATCAAACGATTTCTTTGAAATCACGATTGATACGTCCGAAGTCCGTTTATCTTTGTAATTTACTATTCAATCGCTATTACAGTGCGACATGTATCTATAATTCCCACATTCGATTTGTACTGAGGGTATTCACATGACAAGCTATACCTACGTGACAGAAAGCACAAAAAACCTACAATACAATACCTTAAAAAATAATATAAATAAAAAGCAAGTTCCATCTTCAAATATATTTTTTTATAAACAAGCTTTCATAATACATTGTCATGCAATACGCATAAATATGTATTAAAAACTTAAAGTTCCTTGAAAGTTTTTTAACTATTAACCTATAATAACGCTGTGATGGTTACCCGCCTCTCGTGCACGAGGTTCTGGTTTCCATACCAAGTAAAAACCAATGTGGTTTTTAAGTTCAAATGTTCTTTTTATGTTTAACTAAAAATATCACTCATATCGTTAATAAAAAACACAGTAAACCTGTACTTATACCTAATTAATATAAGTCTGAAACTGTTAATCCGCCTTAAGCAAGCGTGGTGATAAATGCACGTTTTCTGTATGAGAAGAGGCGTTTGCCCTACAGTGGGGCAGTTACAGGCTGTAAATATTTTTATTTTAACAACGCCTTCGCATTTTTTAAAATATTTTCACTTAGTCTTCGTAAACTGAACAACGATAAACAACATAAGCGCTCTATTGTCATTCATACTCCGTTAAGGTTACGTTGCCCGGGGGCCAGCAGGCTCTCTGCCAACTCTGCCAACGTTCCCAGGGAGCATGAATCACGGAGTGCCGACTCGTGAGGGGCTTGCTAATGACTATACATCGAGCCTTTGTCTCCACTCGCATTGTACTGATAGAAATAACTAGTAATGTCTGTAAAGACTAAGAGTACATATCAAATGTCAGTGGTATTAAGATGAGAATACTTTAGGCATAGAAGTACCTTTAGTATATAGATGTTACGGGAGGACTAGATCCGTTTAATGCCTATGCTTTGTCGAATATGCCGAATATGACGAATATATTCTTCTCCTTACAAAACTACCTTCATTAGATTCATTTTCTTTTTCTTATTTATGACGTTCAAAAGTACCTTTTAATGTCCTAATTGAGATAAATAATATGATACTGACTCTGAATTTATATATTTCGAAAAAAAAAAAAATAAAAAAAAATAAGTAACAGTCATCACCTTTCCTTTTCCCAACTATGTAAGGGTTGATTAAAAAACTATTTTTACCAATCCTTGTAATAAATATGATTTTACGGAATTCGCCATATTGTCCGAAAAATAGACAGAATTCTGTTGAATGCAGGTCCTATACGGCAAGCAAACTTGAAAGGGAATGTCTGACATTGTACGGCATACCACACACTCAACTCTCATTGTCCTGCACAAAAGCCATACTCGAACAAATATGTGAGCAGAAACCGAACTTTACAATTTCATCCAAAAACAGTTTGAACATACAAAAACTTAACGCAATATTTTTCTCAACATTGATTCAAAGATAACATGACACCTGTAATCCCCGTAGGGTTAAGCAGAGGTGTATCCATTGGTTCCCCCCCACATTTCGCCAATTAAGTTTTAGTTTAAGTCCCATGTAATAGAGGGCGAGCCTATTGCCATCAATCGGGCACAAAAGACTCCGAAGATGCTACTGAGAAATGCCCGAAGAAAAAACCCAATAACACTTTGCCCGATCTGGGAATCCAACCCTAGACTTCATGCTCATCAGCAATCGCGCTTTACGACCACTAGACCAACGAGGCAGTTGACAGTGATTCAAATTCCGAATAAATAATAATACCAGCCTATTACCGTCCCACTGCAAGGCAAAGGCCTCTTCTCATACAGAGAAGGCACGAGCATTGACCACCACGCTTGCTCAAGGCAAATTGGCGATTCCAGACTTATATTAATTATAAGTCCAGCCCCCCTAGACAAAATCTTTTTCTGTAAGCGTTCACGCCGACGGAAAAATCAAATTGTATGGAGTTGACATTTACTAACCAGCAACGATCACGTGACATCTGGTTAGCAAATGTCAACTCCATACAATTTGATTTTTCCGTCGGCGTGAACGCTTACAGAAATGGGATTTTGTCTAGCCCCCCAGGTTTCCTCACGATGTTTTCCTTCACCGATGTCAGTGATGTCCAAGAAAATCTTAGAAAGATCTATGAATTGAAAAAGTCACATTTATACTTGCCCACAACCTCCATTACGAAATACTTAGATTCAGAATAGCAAACGAAATAAAAAAACAAAACACAGCTCGCCATTGGATCGGCACGCGTTGAATTAATATTAAATATGGCAAAGGATTTTCTCGAAACTATGTGCGCAGAGATGAAAATGGTAGCAAAGTGCCGTAGCTTCCAGATTAGTTGGAAATATGCACAGATACTCGTAGATAGACAAATGCGGTTTTGGCTCTTTGATGCAGAATATGAGAATATGTATAGAGATACAATTTTAGTGGACACAAACGATACAATGTTTTATATAGAACTTATCTAACTACCTCGGTGCAGCATGAGGTCTTGGGCTCAATTCCCGGGTCGGGCAAAGTGTTATTGAGTTTTTCCATCAAGAATTTCTCAGTGGCAGCCTCGGAGTCTGGATTTGTGCCCGGCTGATGGCAATAGGCTCGCCCCCTATTACATGGAACTTATAACTATGTGGGTGAACTAAAGGATACACCTCTGCCTAACCCTTCGGGGATTACAGGCGTGATATTATGTATCTAGACAAGGAAAATATGAGCAAGTTATATAAAACAGTAGATGAACACGATTTTCATTTAAGCTTCCCCCTTCTTTGTTTCACAGATCTTGTTTATGCAATATTGAGTGTAGGCTCCATTCAATGCTCTTTAGAAACCGCAGTTAATGAATATTTGTAGAGGTTTTTTTGCTCGCATCCCATTATTTCCCACTCTTCAAGTCCTCATTAAGAAAAAGTACCATTAATATTTTTTCCAGTCGTACTAAATTCAATTTTTATTCATAAATACAAAAGTGTCCATAAAATCTTGATACTAATAGTGCCCCACAGGATAAACATCGAACAATTAAGATAAACTCCATTTTAAATCTAAATGGTAATGATATTCATGGAACGGCCGCTTTTAAAAAAGCTGGGCATAGACAAGAGGTTTAACAAACGAGTACCAAACAAGGAGATCGTTACCATAATTACTGATGCAACGATCATTGTTTAAAAAAGTTCCGTTTGGCCACAATGCTCAAGAGAAAAAAAAATTGTCTTTGGA
Source organism: Hoplodrina blanda (assembly GCA_949316365.1). Taxonomy (NCBI): domain Eukaryota; kingdom Metazoa; phylum Arthropoda; class Insecta; order Lepidoptera; family Noctuidae; genus Hoplodrina; species Hoplodrina blanda. The sequence continues at coordinate 12,280,277 of OX438592.1, forward strand.
GATACAGATAGAATATGCTTTGAATAACTTGTATTGCATTGGGGAATCCTGCTTAGCTTAATAATAATTATGTATCTATATTTATATGTATATAATAATAATACTAGCCTATTACTGTTCCACTGCAGGGCAAAAACCTCTTCTCATACAGAGAAGGCATGACCATAAATTACCACGCTTGCTCAAGGCGGATTGGCGATTCCAGACTTCAATTACAAGTCCAGGTTTCCTCACTTAATAAATTAAGTTTAAAATGTAAAGCTTCATAAATAAACTAAACGACTACTGCTACTTTTTACTTAATCACTGTGTAATTAAAATAATGTAGTTACACTACAGTAAACATTTTAAAAATCAACTTTAAACTCGGTGGCGCGGCGTCCAGGCTGGTCAATGTAACACGCATGACTGCTACCCAATATTTACATAATTATCGCACATCATGAATGGGTAATAATACTCTATAAATAAATTACCCTTAAAGCATATGAGCTAGTAAGCAGGCAGGATGCGGCCTCATAATCCGTTTAACTATAGTTAAACTTTAAAAACAATCGTGACTAAGGTTAGTTAAGATTCTGATCTCGCGCGGCAACGATTGCTCATACCAAACAGCGCGGTTTACGTTAACCCGCCTGATAAACTCTGGTTAATGTTAACGTTTAGTTTTATCTGTATTCCTGGCGAGTTTTGTTTATCGCTATGCAAGGATTGTTCGCCGCATTAAGGCATTTTAAGGGAACTTGCGTTCTGTAGAACTTCATTTGTAGCTGCAGTGGTTTATTAAAGAGTTAAGGAATGTACCTGCATACATAATACATTATTATTGACCATTATTTGTACATAATGTCATGATTAGTGTATATCTTTTGTTGGAATAAATGTGGTGCTTTTATTAGTTTTGAAAAACCTTTTTTTTTTCTGGATAAAATGTATATTATGTCTGTACAAAAGTTCAGAAACGAGCGGTTATTAAATAGTGTTATTAAACATTAGACGAGTTTCTGAATGATAAAGAATTTATTATAATTTAAACGTAGATTGTTTTTTTTATAGTTCATTAAAATTATAAAATAAAGTAAAAAGCTTAGTTAAATTTTTACATTGAAAAAAAAATAAGAAATAATTATAAAAAATTGTAATAATTTATAATTTAAAATATATTTGCGAAAGTATAAATACTAAGGAAACATATAAATAATAATGATAAACAAATAAATGGTTTATTTATTTCTTTCTTACTCTCTTTCTAGCCGTTTATTAAAATAGTGTTCAATTGCGGTATCCATGACAGTTATATCTGACTTGACTACTTAAACTGCTACAAGACTAAAAAGAATGGCCTGTCGGCATATGATACGTCGTATATTCTCGGAAAATATGGTACCCGATCCGCCCTGATTCACAAATCAGTAATTATGTATGATAGACATACCTTAAATACCTTGTAAGTACCTTCACCACTATCCCGTGACTTATGATTAGTACAGATAATGCAGAAATATGCTCAAGCAGTTTTATTTGTTAGTACAAACAGAGTAGCCACACACTCAAGCAGTTTTTATTGATTAATTGATAATGAACTAAAATGTTACGAAAATAGAGTTCAAAATTGCGTAATATTTACAAAGAAAATAAATGTAACTAAATTGTAATGTAAGTACAAATTAATTGAGGATGAATAAAGACGATAATGATAGATTGATTGATTGAAGTATGAGTGTGTGAATGTGTGGTGGTGAGTTTAATTGTGTTATTTCTAGAGTTAATCAACTTGAAACTTGTTACAAACGAAGCTAAGTAAATAATAAAGTTTGATGTTAATAGTTTTTACTGCACGGACGTAGTTGCGGGCAAAGTGCTAGTTACGTATAAGACAATAAATACCACGTCGAATTATAAGAAATATCTGGCACACAATTTTCATTTCTGTTTGGGATATATTTTAGTTTATTATCAACTAGCGCCCCGCCCCGGCTTCGCACGGGTGCAATGCATACAGTTTACTAAGTATACTTAAAAACTTTTCTCTTGAATCACTCGTATCTATTAATGAAAACCGCATTGAAATCTGTTGCTTATTTTAAAAGATCCAAGCGTACTTACAGATTGCGGGCAGCGACTTTGTTTTATACTGTGTAAATATTGATAAATTAAAAGTACTCAAGCATATTGATGCTCTCTCTTTCATTGTTAGACAAACAAATCAAAAGACAAGTACAGCAGATACAGGTAAGTAAACGACGTTTGTTTACGTACAAGTAGGAATAAGCCGGCTTCTATTTAAGGCGAAGTCTGGCGCCGTAAAGAAACGTATAAAATCTAGCGAATAAAATTGTGTTTTTACGTGTAGTTTTTACAACTCTCGACGCTTTTAGCTTAGGTTTTTTCTGTATTTGTGCTATGTATTTGTCGGTTTATAGGCACGCTACTTGTAGAAGCAAAATGCAACAATTTATCTAGTTATGCTCGTGACTTCGACCCTCGATTGAATTGTATTTTCGGAATTGTACCATTGAGTGGGGCATTTATAAATAACATAGCATCACCCTGTAATCCCCGAAGAGTTAGGAAGAGGTCGAGTATCCATTAGTACACCCACATTTCGCCAGTTAAGTTTAAGTCCCATGTAATAGGGGGCGAGCCTATTGCCGTCAACCGGGCGCAAATCCAGACTCCGAGGTTGCGACGTTGCTACTGAGAAATTCGCGGGCAGAAGCTAGTCCTTGCTAATGTTATAGTTATTTATTTTAAGGCTACTTTTTATTCGACTTCGGCTTCGTCTGCATCCGCGCTAACCAACATTTAGGCTGACGAAGTCGTGCGCAAAAGCTACACGTCTGTAAATCTTATTATTTTTTGTAAGTTTTCCTTACTTTAACCAATCTGTATGTCTGTACTTTCTTGCACGTACGACCACAAATTCACACAAACATACACAAACATGTACTACAATGATGAGTCAATCAGGTAATACGGCATAAACCGCAATAACTATGAATAAAGGCCTTTTCATAGCACTCTAATGAGGTCACTGCATGCCTTAAATTTTAAACACTGAATAAGAGTTCTCGGAAAAAAGTGACAAAGTCGTTAACGAAACGATTTCACTATCTATGTTCGTACTTAGAATTCAATTGTTTTACATTCTAGGATGTAGAACGTGTTATAGAACTAATTTATTGTCGAGTTATTTACGATAAATAATATTCTGGTGGCCCAGTAGTTAATGTGCCCGCCTATCATGCATAATATTGTGGGTTCGACATCGGGCAAGTAGGTACCAATATGACTTTTTCAATTCATATGTATTTTCTAAGTTTATCTTAGACTACACTAACATCAAAGAAGAATAACATCGCGAGGAAACCTGGATTTATAATGAATATAAGTCTAAAATCGTTAATCCCCTTTTAGAAAGCGTGGTGATCAATGCTTGTGCCTTTGCCCTACAGTGGGATAATTAAACAGGCTGTTTTTTGGTATATTATGGTTCAGCCAGCCAGAGTCTCTATAGAACTAACCGATAGCTTATGAAGAAAAATTCTCGTAACTAAAAACTTTCAAAATCTAGTCGCAATCTCATCTTAGCGATAATCAATGACAAAAATTTGTCAAAAATGTAGGCTAATTAGAGGTATTATTGGCTAATGGAGGCCGGGATTAGTATGCGATCGTTGTTAAACTTGGGAATTGCCCCCACTGAATTGGAGCTACCGTATTCCGGTTTCAAATGCCCATGAGACATAACACAACGCGTTCTAACTTTAGTCCAAGCCTAGCCTTTGGGCCAGTTGTATTTTGAACTTTATTTTGACATAAATAAAGTTCTTAATACAAAAACTGGACTTAGAGTTTAAGTTTCTTAATTTAGGCAACGAGGCAGTCAACTAAAATCTTGTTTTTTTTGTAAATGACGTTCAAAGACACCTTTTAGTGGTCTAATTAAAATAAATGATTTAACTTAGATTTTTTTAGTGTCTATTACTGTATATTACAGCCTTGGAACAGAGAGCGGACTCTTACTATTAGGGTTCCGTTTTCAGGGCACGGTACCCTAAAAAAATATCATTCTTATGTACAGTAGCGGTCATAAGTGGAGTAGCAATCTACAAAGAAAATCGATTGACACTTTGGTTTTTACGACCTTTCGACGTCGTGTGCGAATTTTAAGGTTTACGTAAGTACTGTGTTATTACGTTTAAAAATGCCTTATAATGGGCTTATTAAATAAATGATTTGACTTTGACTTTGACATTAACTTTGAATGCATCACTTATACACACAGATGTAGGTATGGCCTGTACCCCGTGTTCACAGCAATTCAAAACTTAGCATGCTACTACACTTATGACCGCTACTGTACCTACTACAATGAACAAGCACGTAAACACTGGTCTTGTAGAAACATAGATAAAAATGTACCTTGAACCTACCCAAGACGAAGCCATTCCTCATTGCATAAGAAATTCATTATATTCCTGTAGTAAAGCAGCTCTAACCAGATTTTATACGAGATGTATCACACTTGAACGCTGTAGATTCGGGGAGCAACGTGCCAAGCATAGGCAAGTGGTAAACTTGGCAATTTGAGTCGCCGCTACTGAGACGTTTGATGTAGATATAGTAGTTAGTTTAAATTGAGAGGTGTAACTTGCACTTCTGCTAAGATATGTGATAGAATGCAATTGATGGTGTGAAAAGATACCTTTTTTTCTGTAGCCTACGCTGTCCCAAATCTGGGCATTAACCTCCCACATGTCCTTCCAGGAACTTCTTTAAGTTCAGTGATTTTTCACTAAAAATTAAAATCGTTTCCTACCAATACTGTTTACTTAATGTTACTCAATTTGATAAGTAGTATGTGTAGTTAATGGCTATATGTTTTGTCTTTTTACACCACATAGGTATATAGGTATGGGTATATTTGACGGTCGTTACGGGTCGTCAGAAGCCCGAAAATCTGACAACTAGTCTTATCAAGGGGTATCGCATTACCCAGTTACTGGGTTGTGGAGGTCAGATAATTAGGCAGTCGCTCCATGTAAAATACTGGTATTCAGTTGCATCCGGTTAGACTGGAAGCCAACCCCAACGTAGTTGGGAAAAGGTTACGCAGATGATGATGATGAGGTATAATATACTGAGATCATAAGTTATGGTTTACTAGCACTTTCCCCGCGACTTCGGACGCGTGTTTTTTTTTACGGCTGCCTAATTTTTTGATAATAAAATATAGCCTATAACACTAAGTGATAACGCAGCTTTCAATTTTCGAAAGAATTTTGAAAATCGGTTCAGTAGATCTAGAGATTACCCCCTACAACCTCAGAAACTCACAAACTTTACATCTTTATAATAATAATATAGATAGAACTGCAGTATTCGTTACTACACTTTAATTTGCTGAACAATGTTTTAGTATCCCATATCTATAGTATAGCAGCGAACGTCTTCAAACTATCTCAGCTTCTATGATGCCACAACCTACAACCATTTTTAAAAATATGATCTGTAGATTTTTCACCTCAGAACAGAAAAAAAAGGTTTCAGACTTGTAATAAATTAACCTGTCCACATTTACATAGTAATTACTTTTTTTGTCAACACTCTGGGCGTTTCATAAAGTTACTTTTAAACTACAAATCAGAACATAACCGCAAACCAAAATGGCCGGTCGTGTCACCAGCCTAAAAAGACGATGCCACATAAATAATGGCAGTTTACAAACACTTGCTAACAAACTCCATAGCACATCCATCATGGTTGACTCTTACAACTTACTTGGAGTTACAAATTGACAAAGAGCTGATACACTTTTTTTGTTTTTTCTTTTTTAGATGTTTACATTGACAAGATATAATGGTATAAGATGCCAGAGCGACCTAAGATATTTTAGCATTAATGAGAACTGCGCGACTGCTGAGCATGAGGTCTTGGGTTCGATTCCCAGGTCGGGCAAAGTGTCATTGGGTTTTCCCATCAGGAATTTCTCCTAGGAGCCTCGGAGTCTGGATTTGTGACAGGTTGATGGTAATAGGCTTGCCTTCTATTATATTGTACTTAAACATAACTGACGAAATGTGGATGTACTAATGGGTACACCTGTGTTATATATAATGAGAATATAGTGAGTTAGAAACACGGTGATGCACTCCAAGATACAAATGGCCGACGTCACCCAAAACGCAGTCGAGCTCAAGTGACTGAACCGACCACGTCAGTCGCTTGTCGAACAAATCATAGGCTATATTAAGCACAATGTGGGTCCCGGAAAACGTAAAGCAACATAGCGGTAGATCAAAGCAAAGATGGCGGGATGAGCATGACGCTTACAGGCCTACACTAGCTCAGGATAGAAAAATTGAAACGGGGAAAAGAAGGCCTTTGCCCTGAAGTAGTCCAACACACGATACAGAGACAGAAAATGATATTAGATAGCAGAATACTATATGGTACCAAATACCTAAAAATGGTCCAAGATTAAAACTAACAAGTACAAAATACTTGAAGTACTCGCTACCTTTAAATCCTAAGTTAAATCTTTAAGTTTTAATCCTAAACCATTTTTAAGATTTCTTTTTTTGGGAAATTTTACGACGTATATAGGAATAGGTATGAACCTTCCTCTAACCGTCATTTCAGCAATGCTTAAATAACGTAAGCTTTGCGTCTCCTAGATCTTAGACCATTATAATACATGGAAATAAGCTTGTTTCTACAATTGTTACGACTACAGACAGATTTATGTTCTCTAAAACCTTTTAGGCCTGTATTTGGTGAAGGATTATTGGATTTGATGGATGTTACGTAGATAGGTTAGGTACATGAAGGTATAAAGCATTCATGAAGTCTGTAGTAGTATAATATAATCTGTGGTTGAGTGTATGTATCCAACAGGGATCCATCCGTTTCAATATTCCTTAATTGAACAGGTGTTGCAAACATTATGGATAATGTTTTGTTTATGTAAATCTGTACTGATATTATTAAAAGATTAAATTGCTTGTTTGTTTGTAAGAGCTTAACTCTGAGAATACTAATACGAATACAAAAGTTATTTTGCTAATAGAAAGCTACACTACTGCCAAGTGTCATAGGATATGTTTTATAGTACTTATAGGTTCCGCCCGCGATTTTGTTCGCGTCAAAGTTAATATATTATCCTACGAGAACCGTACATTTTTTCTAAATAAAAAGTATATACCTATAGCATATGTGCTATTCTAGAGTATAACTTATCGCTATGCCAAATTTCATCCAAATCCATGCAACCGTTCTATCGTGATTGAGTAACACATATCCATTCAAACGCATTCGCTTTTCGCTTTTATAAAAGTAGCAAGATTTCAAGAACTATTAGTGCTTCAATATTTTCACTTTACTTTCTTTTATGTTAATGTTGCATATTGCATACAAAATAATCTTTACAGAACTGAAGTATTATTAACTCTTGTAACATTAGTTTGTACGTAATGTATTCAAGTTTACATTAAAGTATAATTTTTGTTACAGTAAGCGGTAATTATTCGTACATTGACGTTGTAAATGAACGTGCACTCCATTACGCCATTTTGAATTCTTCAAATAATTTTATTGCACATGGCAACATACGGATATTTTTTAAAAAGTGAAGAGGTTGCATGAAACGGTTCAGGAAATAGTTATTGAGAACATAGCTCGGTGAATGTTGTAGCCTGTGGCATTTTATAGTGGAAAGAGCTTGTTTTTATATACACGTATATGTAGTATTTACTAGCTAGGATATAGAAGTCAGTAGCGCAACAACTTGCGACATAAAACTTGTTAGTACTTTTTTGCTTAAAATAAATAAAGATATGTGCAGTTGCCAGCACATCAGACTACCTATACCTTTTTGTTGTAAAATCGCTCCTATTACAACCGCATTAGATGCCGCAGTGTTTACCTTAATGCGCTGTCGCCCATACAACCAAGAATTGATATTCCTTTTAGACCATTAAAAGGCACTATTGAACATCAATACAAGAAAACAGAATTAAATCTAGTTGCCCCTTCCAAAAGTTAGTATTCTATGGAGAAGAATTGATAAGAAACTTTAAACTTAAAAAATAAATGTATTACAATATTTTGTCCTAAGTTTGTCTATCATCAAAGTCTTAGATTTGCAGCATGAGCACATAAAACGGTATCTAGGCATTAACTGGATCACCTACCTAAACCTATATTAACCTAATACTAACATGATCTAATACTAATATTAATCTTATAAAGATTATTCTTAACTTTAGCGACCCGTCCCGGCTACGCACGGGTGCAATGTAGACACTAACTATAACCACATATAAATCTTTCTGTTGAAACACTATCTATTGAATGAAAACTGCATTAAAGTCAGTTGCGCAGTTAAAAAGATCTAAGCGCGCATACGGCGGGAAGTGACTTTGTTTTATACTATGTAGAGATAAACACAATGTCAATAAAATTACACCCCCCAAAAATGTTGCGCAGTCTCAGAGTACCTATACATTTAATTTAACTAATTTATTTTAGAAACTAGCACTCTCCTCACGGCTTCGTTCGCGTGATTTTCCTTACGGATCCCTAACTTTTTTGAAAATATAATATAGTTTATGTCATCCGGGAATAATTTTATTGTAGCTTCTCAACAGTGAAAAAAAAATTCAAATCGGTGTAGTAGTTTCGGAGCCTATTAGGTAAGCTAAGCCCAAACAAACAATCAAATCTTTCCTCTTTATAATATTTATTATGTTAGAAACAATAATGGTCTCTCGTATTTTTTTAAATGGTGCGGTTTCTAATAAGCCAGGTATTTAAAAAAGGTTTTTTTAAGTACAGATCAGACCTATCAAGAGAGAAACTTAATGTCAATAATAATGAACTTGATGGCCAATGGCCGCCAATGGCGTCATTTAAATATGGTTGTATTTTCATGGACATTTGCCAAAACGGCTGGGAGTTACAGCGTTAGCTAAACGAGCCTAAGTACATGATAAATGGCAGAAGTTCCAATTAGTAGCAGGACCTAGTAAAAAAAAAGATGTCTGCAGTACTGGCCGTTGTTCTTAGAATGAGATACTTTTATCTTCACACATGGTCAGACTCTACCATTGCCAAACTACGAGTATATTGTCGGTATACATTTCCGATCTTTTTTTGTTAATCCCACGGTGAGTTGGGCAAAGTCAGTATGAAGTGAGCTGTCATTCCACCAGAAGGCTGCTAATAATTAAAAACGTTCAAAATCTAGTCGCAATTTCATCTCAGTGACAATCAATGTCAAAAAATGTAGGAAATTTTTGACAGATTGAGACTGAGAATATTTTTTTTTTTTTTTTTTAATGCGTTGCCTCTCTTAAGGTATTTCTTCTGTAAATCGTTGCTAAAAGCTATTACAATAGAAATTCTAATAGCTGAACAGCTGCCAATCCTTAGAGGAGAACCTCTAATGCTGCAGCTGTTCAGCTCAAGCTCAATTCTTTAAATTCACCAAGGGATATTTTTACAGATTCTCGAAATACTCCCTATAATTATGTCTTCCTCATCTTTGGCCTCACCTTTTCTCGAACGCGGGGCTTTCCCAATCATGCGGCAGTATATACGTAATTTTTTTAAGTACTGTCACTTGTTGAAATATATTTTTATCGTCACTAACCTTGTTATCCTTCTGCCATGAACAAACACCCTTCTTGTCCGATATCCTACACTTGAGCAAAGCATCTTCACCTGGGTTCACTTCAGTATACGTTGGCATCTCTATGAACCGCTGGACAGCATCTGAAAAGAACAAAATGGTTGTAATCGGCTTAAAAAATAGAATGCTTTTTTTTGAGCTGCTTCATTGGTTCTATACACATTCGGGTGCGCGTATCATGCGTCAAGTGTATACTAGGTTCCCGACTCATAGTGGTAGCAGGAACCGTGAGGTTTTACTCCGTTAAATGTCCGACATAACCCTCCATAACCCGCTATGGAAAGTACCAATGAGGAACCACAAAAAAAAATTCTATCCTCAAACCAGACAGTGTTATTAGGCTAATGCTATTAGAAACTGTGTCTGGATTTAGGACTGGTTTATTGCAATAGACTCACTTCAATTACATGAAACTATGTAACTGGCGAAATGCTGGTTATGTGCAGTGCTGAATACCTCTGCCCGCCCTTTTGGAAATTTAACAGGCGTTATATAAACTACAAAAGGTATTTGGGCAAAAAACTACAGCGTTGGATGGATTGATTGATTGACAGAAGACCCTTTGTCGCGCACAAACGGCTAAACTCAAAACTATACGTCAGATTTTTCCTTTTTTCTTTTTTTTTTAGTCCGGATTCGCATTGCAGGCTCTCCAGGCTACGTCGTCCGTTTGGGTGAGTTTGAAGTGCGTATTTCGCGATTATAGCCCATCACAAACGTATAATCTAGGGATTGAATAATATGCAAAACGATAACCTCTTTTTTTACGGATGTCGGTAACGGGCAGTAAGTGTAAAATGGGCATTATCTAGATGTGCAGGTAGGTACGCTATAAAAAAAGTTAGAGGCGAGTCTCGTCAAGAGAACGATTCATGAATGCTGAAAGACAAATTATGATTAGAAATGTCATGTCAAAATCAGTATTTTCATCAAACTAATATGAGATTTGAGAGCAAAGTTACTGATTAGAAAGTTTATTAGGCTTCTAAGATGAGCGAGTACTTTCATTTTGTGTTTCGCAGAAATTATTTTCTTCAACTTCAATAATAAATTACTAACGACTAGCTTTTACCCGCAATTTCGTCCGCATGTATTTTCTCACGATTCCCAATTTTCTTTTAAGTAAAATATAGCTTATATTACTCGTTGATAATAAAACTACATCATCAGCGAGTAACATAAGCTCCATAGGTAAAAGAATTTTTAAAATAGGTTAAGTAGTTTTTGAGTTTACCTACATACATACATACATAAACTCGCGCCTTTTTCCCATGGGGGTAGGCAGAAACCACAGAACGCCACCTGCTACGATCCTTACATACTTCTTTCGCCTAATCTACGTTCATACATCTCGTCATACAAGCACGCCGGTTACGAGTAGGGGAGCGTGGGGCTAGTTGTAGCAGGGGCAAGTAGTAACAGCTTAATTACTCAGCAGGTTACGAATATTTTGTTTTAAATTGACACTTAATCTACTCCTTATGACGAGGCCTACGACATAAGCACAGTCAGGGTGGCCCAGACGAGCGCAGAAAGTAGTTATGAGCAGACCCATGATTTTTGCTAAGTAACGTAAAAAAATTAAATTCCTAAAGTTTGATTCTAAATAACTGCAATGTCTTAATAAAATCTGTATCGTTTGATTTGTATAGTCAATATATTAGGGTATCTTATATAATTACTTTTATTTGACAATAATATAAACTTTTTTTTTAATAATTAAAAATGTTCAATAATTTGGCATGGGGCTAGTTGTAACGAAATTTCGGGGCACGTTGTAACAAGTTACAACTTGCCCCTTCGTGTTTTTATATGAGCATTTTGTCGTTATATACACAATCGATTGAATAGAAAATGAACCAAAAAAGAAAACATTGATAAAGTGCACAAAAAGGTTTTCAACGACGGATCAGAGTGAGTGGTTTTGTTTAATTAGTGGAAAAGAAAACAGCAGATGACGGAGAAGCCTGGGGTCACCAGTTAAATGTGTTAAAGATGCTCCTGTATCTGCTGTGTATGCTCGTTTGTGAGAACTGTGATTCTGATAAAGACTGAATTTGCATTTAATATCAAGCTAGACTAGTTTGTCACGTTGATTGTGATAATTAAGTTTCAAAACTGATTAAGGATGATTTTTAACTAGTAAAAGTTTAGGGTTAATGATGATTTAGGTAAAATAAAAAAAAAGCAAGATTAATGACCAAAAATTAATATAATAAGCTTCAGAAATGATTTTGACTGTTGATAGAAATGTTATAACTTTGTTTATAAGACTAAATCGATACTGTACGACAAGAAAGATCTCTAAATGTTAATAAAGAAACAATGTTAACCTTATTAGTTTGTAATAAATACGTTATAAGTAATATTTCTCATATTCATTCACAAAAAAGCCTGAAAACCATATAAATATGTTGTTTTATTATTTTGTTACTACTTGCTCCACGCCTGTTACAACTAGCCCCAACTACGGGGTAAGTTGTAACATGCTACTTCTTTCACAAAAAGTCATTTTATACAGATTTCTTATTTTAATTTAAGCCCAGTTATCATTCTAATCGATACCTGAATAGATGCCCTTTCATTTAAAACTGCTTTATCATGAAAACACTCCATTTTTTGAGATCCCCATCGAAAAAACTAAAAATTGTTACAACAAGCCCCCCGCTCCCCTACTGCGCACCTTTCTGAAGAACCTCACCAATAAGGTCAGTGTAGGTCTTCCTAACAAAAATACAAAATCTTTTCTCGTTATTTATAATATATTAGTTAGTTTCGATCGGTAGATTATAAGCAACCTACTTGTATCTAGAGATAGTTAAACAGACCCTTAACCTTTTGGATTAAGACTTAAAAGGTTAAGGGTCTGTTTCACTACCCAATAGACACTAATTGACTTAGTCTATTATACTATCTCTCAAGTCACTAATTGACATACGAGTATTATATTAAAAAATGGAACAATTTCAAAACTTCAAAACTTTGTGTAAAATGATCTGCCAGTAATTTATTATTTGTTTTTTTTTTTTTACTTGCAATGAAAACGTTGTCCCAAACTAGGAATTTCTTCTATATCGTGGGTGCGTTTACAAACATATAAACTCTCACACTCAGCTAGACCCGGAACAAGTCTCTGTAGGACATACAAATATTTATTTGAATTGGAAGTTATTGGAAGGTAGTGAAACAGGCTTTAAACCAGCCTGTTCACAAACGAATACTAGTCGCATCATATTTCGATCAAAACTGCAGGCGAAAGCAACAACGGAACCCACAAGAGCTTTCACATAGTAGCAGTTTGTAGCCGGCCTATATCGAGCACTTCCGACCGACGGCCACTGTAACGATGCTGTGGGATACTCAATCAAACGTCAGTCAACTCACTGAACGGACGACATTCAACATACACACATACCAAAACTAAGTATAGTCGACCTCATAATTGTTTTACCACCTTAAAGTTGAATATCATTTGGACGTCATAATATGTCTAGGTGTATTTTTGCTTAAAAGACCAGTTGACAGTCAAATAGTTTCAATCGTAATTATATTCTTCACGCTCTAGGATGGTGCGGTGACATTTGTTAAACTGTTGCTTTTCACTCTTGAACGTTACGGGGATTTACAATCATTATTGAATATTTTAACTGCACACTAATATTTATAGTCGTAAAATACGGAATCAGTAATAAGTAAGTAAATAACTAGTAAATTAAATAATGTCAGTGACATAATTATGCGATTCTGACATTCATAGATGAATTGCTGACATTTGTGTCACTCGCACCATCATAGAACGTATGGAATATAAAAAGCAATTTACCGAGAGTTCTTTTTTCAAAATTGTTAAAGTAAAACGAAGATACGTTACGCTACACATATTCAAAATGGCGGAATTTCCTTGACCATTTCAGATATTATCAAAAATGTATGGTTTTCCTCTCCATGTTTTCCTTGGGCATTTTTAATTAATATAAATTAAAAAAGGAACAAGAAATGGTCCGTGAAGCTTCCTCGATCTTTGTGTCGTGTCCTTAAATAATTAGGTTCGTTATTATTTAGTCGTTTGCACAAGTTATTCAAGTAATGTATTGAATGCTACAAGGTACTGCCGTTACAGAGTTACCTATTTAGTAAATTAAATGTACCTTCGTTTTTGACTTTGAAAATCGGATTTAAAGAACTTTGTACATTGAAGGAGGTAGAATCCAATATACGTCAATTATTTAATGTAGATGAAGCTACTAGGTATAAAATAAATGCTAAATGTTTCAGAAGTTTAAATAAAAAGACTAAACATATCCACTTCAAAACCTTTTGTGTGACTTTGACTGAAAAATGGAGTGCAGAGAAAAAAACCTAACCTCAATTACTCCTTGGCACTCATATATACGAGTACCTAAGCAAAGGTGAGCAAAAATGAAAAATAAGACGCTTCCTTTATGAGTGCAAGGGGGTTTGTATGCACGGAAGTCATACAGGTCAATGAAGGAAACGATCCGCCATTGCGCCAAACACATAAAATAGAATGTTTTTGAACGCCATTTAAAAAAAAAGTTCGATTCCTGCATATGAGATTCGGCCTTAATTTTCGAATTTCGAATTCCGATTGTAAAATACACGTTTTAGCTCGATATTCGAAAAGTGAATTTGAATTTTAGAATATAGTCCTTCTGATTTTAAATTCAAACGTATTTAAAGGCTTGCAAAGTAAATCATAATAATAATGACTAAGTGCTCATTCGTAAGTCAGCATTTGCGGTGTCTCGACGCCCTTGTAGATAAGCAAGTACTTACTAATGATGTCAACCTGTCACTAATTATGCACATATTGTGATCTAAAGCCTACACGATTCTGCTGTGTAGGGCGAAACTGTAGGTGCCATGCAATCGATAACACAGATTTGCACTCAGTGGGCCCTATTTGACATTTTACTGCAAGACATGAAGAGACATGAGATGTAAGTCTGCCTCGTTGTTCTAGTGGTCGCAAAGTACGACTGCTAAGCATGGGGTCTTGGATTCGATTCCCTGGTCGGGAAAAGTGTTATTATGTTTTTCCATCAGAAATATCTGGATTGTGCCCCGTTGTTGGCAATAGGCTCGCCTTAAGGGACTTTAATATAACTGGCGAAATGTGGGTGTACTGGGAAAGCCTCTGCTTAACCCTTCGGGGATCACATGCGTGATGTTATGTAGAAAAAAAATTATAAACGATCAACCGAGTAAAATAAGTTACGTAAAGTAAATATAGTACTATCTGATGATAAATAAGGGTACAGTGCTTGCCACTCTTTACTTTCCACTTTCCTCGGTCCATAGACAAACACTTCTATTATAAAAATATGCAAGAAAGAAGGGTTTGCCCTTATTTAGGGCAACATTGGATTGGCGATAGAGGTGCGACATTCGAGCCCCTCTCGTTGCACTATTGACACAAATCCAATCCTGGCACGTGCATAATTAGCGCGGTTTGAGAGACTCACATGGGATTCTATAGTGCTAGTAATCTTAACTTAGGAGTGAAATTGTTTGATTCTTCTCTTCTTCTTCTTGCTTGATCGTTAAAGGTAATTTGTGAAAGTATTGATGGGGGAAAAAATGAGGAGGACTGATGAGGCTAATTAATAACAGCCGCATGTATCCATGAGGTTATGCTTTGCTTGCCGGGGTTGGTCCGTGGATGGGTGACTATCTTTACACACCGAGACTCCTCCGTAGCTTAGTCCCGGCAGTCATACGTGGATCTTTGACAGTCGTTACGGGTCCTCAGCAGCTCGAAAGTCTGACAACCAGTCTTACCAAGAGGTAACGAATTACCCAGTTACTGGGTTGTCAGTTAGGCAGTCGCTCCATATAAAATACTGGTATTCAGCTGCATCCAGTTAGACTGGAAGACGACCCCAATATAATTGGGAAAAGGCTAGGCAGATCAATTGACAGATCCGGAAAAAAATTTCTTTGAACGAAACCTACACCATTGCTGAGTGCCAAAAGATAAATGTTTAAAGGCATACTTAACTTCCACATAGACAAAGTCGTAAAAAGGTTGGTATTCAACTCAAAAATCGGATGGAGCTAGATAAACGTCCCTGAGGACATGCAGCAGTAAACCGCTGAAGACGCATGATAGTAACTCTCAAGAAACAATTCCAAAACAAACCCACTTATTCAATTCAACCGTCCTTTATTTCGAAATGGCTAATGAACGTCCCATATCGTAAGTTGAAAGCTTATTCGCCACATAAAAGGGTAGGCTCGAATCGTCAGGACCCCAGCGCACCATTACAGCAGTTTATGAAGATTACAAATATTTCACACAAAGCGCCAACCGCGGGTACTGGCGTATCAAACCTTATTGTGTCTTGAATGGAGTTTAGCAAGTACTTTTTGTTGGTGTTCATTTTTAGTACCGAGCTCTTATTTTGTTGTAAAACGTTTAGGAGTTCTGAGGTAGAGGTAGTGGGATTATAGAAGTTGTTACGTGTTTGGAAACGGTTTAAAACGACGTCGTTCTAACCGTTTTGAGGTGTCAGGAAGATAAGGGGAAACGTTTTCTGGTAGCTATGTGCTACAATTTTTACCTATCGTTCTATTTCCGTAATCGCCTGTATCTAAGATGAGTAGCTAATTCTCAGTTTGCACCAGCTTTATTTAGGTACATTTAAATCATACACGAGGTTGTAGCAATGTGACTTTATCAAGTAACTAGCTGTCCGCCGCGGTTACACCCGCGTCTTTGGTTACTGCTCCGCTCCCGTAGGTCGTAGCGTGATAGCCTATAGCCTTCCTCGATAACTAATCTATCTAACACTGAGAGAATTTTTCAAATCGGACCAGTAGTTCCAGAGATTAGCGCGTTCAAACAAACAAACAAACACTGCAGCTTTATAATATTAGTATAGATATGTACTTTCTAAGTTCATCACTGACATTGGCGAAGGACAACATCTTGAGGAAACATAGTCTTCTAGGTAATATAAGTCTGACTAAAATATCGAATTCACCTTGACCAAGCGTGGTTATAAATGCTCGTACCGTCTCTGTATGAGAAGAGGCCTTATTGTCCGGCAGTAGGATAATATAGGCTGGCACAGTTAGCGTGGTGTTGTTATTATTGAAATATTCCAAAATCTAAAATGGGAAAGTTGGGAAGATGTTCAGATGTTTGCCTGTTTGTTACCTTATCATGCGTAAACCGATGAACAGATTGGGATGAAAATTGGCACACATATAGATAGGTCATTTCCTGGAATAACATTTAGGATAATTGTTATCCTTTAATGTCTTCCCATGGGATAATAGTTCAACTTACTTTACGGAAAGTTACATTTTACGCGGGCGAAGCCGCGGCCAAATAACAACTAAATAAACCAATACCATTACGTAAAGTTAAACGTCACGTGAGCTAGCAACATTTCTACTTTATAAAACAGTGTTAGCTTCTCCAAGTACCTACATCAAATGGGAAATGACGAGGGAACTCCAAAATGAGAGCGATTTAATAATACGGGTCTTAGAAACGAACACGAAAAGAATATCAAAGGAAACCTCCACCTGACATGAAACTACATAAGCGTTCGACCCTCTATTTAATAAAAATAAAGAATTTTATACCCCAGCCGAATAGCTACATTGTTATTCATAGCATCGATATCGTAATCCATAAGAATAATCTAGAAATTTTCCTTTCGAATCGAGTATTGCACGAGTTTAACGGTTGCTCATTATGGGTGAGTCGAAAGGCGTGAAGATGGTCGGATAACGAGCGCAGTCACACACACGTGACTCTCGAGCAGATTCGAGCAGTTCTGAGCATTTTCAGTGCTCAAGTATTTGTTGCAGATGTTATTTTAGTCTCGATAATTTCTTCCTGTCTTCGAGGTGAAGGTTAGATAGGTGACCTTACACCTGCACTTTGGGGGACAATAAAAACGCGATAACGTGGCCACGTACAGGGGCCAAGTATACACTTTAAAATAAAACATAAAAAGGGATTTACTTACTTTAAATCGATTTGAGAAGAAGTAAAACAAAAGGTGAGGACTTGAACAGTATGTACAATGAGGACATTGGCGATTGACCTCTGGTCATGTCAACCTTCTTCTTCGATTGAAACTTAATCGAATTAATGAACTGTTTATTATCCACTTTTTAATTAAATTACATTTGAAAACATCCATCGGTTTCTAAGAACACTTCAACTATATCTGACGACCCTGCATACCTATCTCTTTTGTTGTCTGTACTGTATAACAAAAGAAACTGGGACTTTACCAAAGTATAAGTATAAGCAATTTGTTTGTGGACGTAACATGGCCTTCACTCCGAGTAAATTATTGATATTAAGTCGCATCTGGCTGGCGTCGATGGGCGACCCCAACATATTTCGGAAAACGTTACAGTTAATTACCCACCTAAGTAAAACACACTTTGCTTTCGCACCTACTTAGGAAAGCCATTAAAGTTGAAGTCTTAAAAAGTATTACTCGTAAAGAGAACTATGAAAGTTGCTAAAGCAAAGCTGTGTAGATGGCTGGAGTTCGGATTCTCTACGGTTCTACCTGCATTGAATTAAATATTAGTAGAGATTGTGTTTGTGTAGCTACTAAAATACTAATATTCAACTGTGTCTAGAATTCTAGACGGGCTAGGGGCTGAATCAAACGTAGTTGGGAAAAGGCTGGATGGATTGATTGCGCACATTGATTGTGTAGCTGTGTCAGCGGCTGGATTAAGCGCTTTTTTCGCTGGAAAAGTGTGAAATCTGACGGGTATTCGCGAATCAACTGGACGGGATATTCGCGTTGGTTGATCCATTTTTTGATAGCACCTATCAAGCTGTATATGAGATCATTATTATACAAAATTTTATATGAAAAATCAGGAATAATATTTTTGTGCCCGTAAAACTCTGAAAGTAGTCGGTAGATTGATTTGATTGACATTTTTACACAACTTTGCAATTTAACTGAAGAACAATTTGACGTGGCAATGCTGTCAGCCTTTTGAGTACTTATCCCATTAACAGCAATGCGGACAAATTCATGAAGTACGAGCTCATCTTTCTCTTTTAAAATAAATTGCACTCATAATTATTTTTTTTTTTAATTATATTAAAATTATGTTTTATAATTTAGGATTTTTTTGATTTAAATGTTTAAATAATTAAAATATAATTAATTACCTTTTACCAACAGTGTTTTTATTTACTTGTTATGTAATTAATATTAGACTGAGCCACAGCGAAGCGTAGCCGTATTTAACTAATATTAAAAATAAAATTTGATACTTATTACGATACAAAAGAAGAAATTGTATTAGTACCAGCACTACCAGCCTATAATTATTTTTTCACTGCAAGGCAAAGACCTCTTCTCATACAGAGAAGGTCGTGCCTTCTCTGTATGTCTGCATAGATTACTACGCTTCCTTATATTAATTTTGTCCAGACACAAGTCTAAAATCAAAAGCAAAAACATACGTAAATCATGTGTTTTACAAAACACAATGAATACCTATTGGGTGAAATGATAGCATACATTCTATAATAAAGTTTATTTTCCCATAAAGCTTTTCACAGAACGTGGAGGGAATTTCCGCAATAATAACTCTCAATGGTACCAATCAAATTCAACTTTACCGATGATTGGCCCAAAAAGTTTTATTAGCCCGGAAAACATGGGGCAAATCGTATTGACAAAATAAATAGACAATAAAATTATACTAATTTGTGGAAAAAATATATACGTATACCAGTGGGTATTCAACTAGCGACGCGTCCCGGCTTCGTACGGGTGCAATGTAGATACTATTATACGCATAAACCTTACTCTTGAATTACTCTATTTACGAATGAAAACCACATTAAATCTGTTGCGTAGTATAAAATACTTAAGCTTTTGATCTAAGATTACTCGAATATAATATTTTGCATGCTGTGGTATAACAGCATTATACTGAGTGATAAACTAACGTCTGTTCTATGGTAATAAAAAAATGTACCGAGATATTTAATACAATTTTTTTTATCTTATTTATTTTTCTACATTGGAAGCAAATAAATAATACGTATTTGTAGATATCGCGTTTTATTAACACGAAAAACAAACGTGTAATTACCTACAAGAATTAAAACTTTCCCAATTACAAGTCATAAGAAAAACTTTGCATTTTTACTTAAGTACTTACGAAGTCGACAACCTTCTCGGTAATTTAGTATATTGACTCGTTTGGTTGTAGACCAGCTGTTTTTCCTTATATTGAAATCTGAATTTTTACTTGTAACTTCACTTAGGCACTCCTGAAAATTCCCCATGTAAATAATTCGTGGCCTGAGACAGTGATACGGGGTCGCGAGAGGCCACAAAAAAGATAATGGAAAGAATGGATGGATTTTTCACAAAACTGGAGGCTGGTGTGCTTCGTGCACAGGAACGAAATAGATCAAGGAGGAGTGGATGGATGCCTTTGCCCAAGGGTGGGACAGAACCGTCTAATAATAAAAAATAGTTCTTGTAAAAAAAATACTTTTCTAAAGTTATTTTTTAAGAAAAGTTATGTTTTAAGTTAGCACTATATTCGTCTTTCAAATGGGTTATTGAAAATTCTATTTTCAAATTTTAAAATTATCGTTTGAAATAAATAATGATAAGAAAAACAAAGATTATTTTAAAATACCTATTCAATGATAGTTCGTCGACTTCATTTTTTAACCGACTTCTAAAAAAGGAGGAGGTTCTTAATTCGGATGTTTGCATTTTTTTCTATTTCACAATATGGCGTCTGGTTGTCACCATATTGACTTTTGATTACTGTCATGTCTTTAGTGACACTCACAAGATTATAATAAATCGATTGACGTCAGAATCACCAAAATCGGCCCACGCGTTTAGTATCTAAAGCGCTACAAAGGAACAAACATTCATACATACATAGGCTAATAAACACATTACCCTTAAAAACTACAATGACAGATGAAAAATGACGCCATAAAAGCACCAGTTCTGTCACAAATGTGACTTTGCTTTCACCTGCATTAGTAACAAAACCATACTGGCATGGTAGCGCTGTTGCCAAGTATGGTAATTACGCTATTGTTTCTCTGAAACGCTGTGCTGAACGTGATACTGATGATAAATAGATTTGTACATAAAACCGTCACGCTTGCTATCATTGTGGGTAAGCGAAGCACTAGTAATGATATATGGTCCGAAGGTACGGTATGTGGTTAATCGCTATTAATCAGGGACAATTTAAATCATGAATGAATCGAAATTGTGGGGAAAAAGTATTAACACGAATTAATTAAGAGCGTTTAATTACGACGCCGCCGTACGATATTTCATATTATTAAACTTTCAAATCCTTATTTTTCGAATTAAATGAAACTTCCTACCTATAACCAGGATACGTCTAAAAAGTTATCAAAGAACACTTTCGAAAAATAGTGTTACAGATAAATTCGACTGATTTTAAGTTTTCCATACAAACAGAGATTTTTAACTGCCTCATTAAATAAGACATTTCGAGAATCAATTATTTTATTTATAGATTAAATTTTATTAATTATATTTTATTAGCAACAATACATTTAAAATAACTTCCGCACATTTAATTCTAGGGCCCATATTTCTCTACTCCTGGACAGAGGTTGATCCCAAAAACCGATATCTAATAACCGTAGTCAACGCGCGGGAGGGGGGGGGTGGCGCGGGTTGGTGACCGTTAAGCCAGGATTATCTTAATTGTTAAGTATTCTAACTTAACGTGAGTATAGTTACAATCTAACTTAATTACTTAGCCAGTTTTAGAGGTGATTGTCATTGTTAAAAAAAAAAGTAATCGTCTTCAATCTTTGAAGAGCTAAGACAAGAACGCAGGGCAAAATGTAGGTAACGTCAATTCAATTGATTTTTAATTCCAATAACAAGTTCGTGCAAATTGTTATTGAGTTTTTCCATCAGGAATTTCTCGGTAGCAGCCTCGGAGTCTGGATTTGTACCCGGTTGATGTCAATAGGCTCGCCCCCTTTTACATGGGACTTTAACATAACTGGTGAAATGTGAGTGTACTAATGGGTAGGTACACCTCTGCCTAACCCTTCGAGGAATAAAGGCGTGATGTATGTTAAAGTCGTAAAACATTAATAATATTTTCCATTACTCTACACCTATTAAACCAGGAAACTGAAGAGTTCTAAAATAAAAGGAATAAAACCAGAAATTTTACCTGTGATATGTTTTAAATTAAAAAATACTCGTTTCACACATAATGTTTACTTAGTTTGAATGCTTTATTCATTTATCAATGGAAAATTCAATAAAATTGCTATAGGACAGTTGTATTTTCAATTCGAAAATGAACTCGGATCGAATACTTTTACGGTAGGGCTTTTATGCTCGGGCCCCTGTAAAAATAAAGTTTAGGATAGATTGAACTACTGCTTTGCACTTTTGATCCGTCTTTTGTTTTGATTTAACTGATTCGTTTGACAAACTCAGTGGCGGGTAATTTAAACACTTATAAATTCAAATTAAATATAAATATATTTTTATATAAATTAGCCTGAAATGGCAAAAAGTCAATGATTATTTACGCTACCGACGACGTGTACAGTATATAATATGTAGTATAGTTTTAATGTAAGTTACATCGTATATCATCGCTGTGCTTGCAAAATCCGTTATGTGTTGTTGTGTATGTTATTTTGGTCAAAAACGGACTTGCAGAACCTTCCATGTGTGCAAGAGACACATAGCGTATTTTCGTTTCAAAGCGAGTCCCTTAGAATTGCGCTTTGAAATGACACATAGAGGGTTTGTCAAACTCGAGAAACAGCAAGTGGCACGTGGTGCAATGTTTACGAGCGTATTTTATTTTAATTAAGTGGTTTTAAGTGTTTGATAGTGTAATAAAACATATAATACAAAATATTGTACATTATCATTTATTCTAAAAGAGTACTACTTAGTAGTAAGAAGTATAGACTTTCTTGCCTATTCTTCTCCAAACGAAACTACCTTTTCAAAGGGGCAATTAGATTCAATTATTTTATAAGTTATTCTCTTGTATATGACGCCGCAAAAGTGTTTTCGATTATCTAATTGAAATAAATGATCAGAATTAGTCTTTGACTTTCACGTTTTTGGACGTAAATCAATCTGCCTAGCATTTTCCCAACTATGTTGGGTTCGTCTTCTAGTCTTACCAAATGCTGCTGAATAGGTACCAGCATTTTTCATGGAGCGACTAAAGCGTTTTGGACGTAAATATCTAACAATATATCCCCAAATTCAATATTCTTTTTCGGTGTACGAATACAAGCGACCGATAATCAGATATAGTCCACATTACTCATCAATGTTCTCTGTCATTTCCAAAACCAATCGTAAGTCAAACAATTTATGAATAAACCGTTCTCTACAACTGTTATGAATTTTCATTCATTGTGTTTGTGATTCATATCAGTGTGTATAATTGTTTTATTGTTATTATATCAGAGTGATGGCCATGCTATTATAACAAAAGTTATTTATACACGGAAAAGTCGTTGATCTAGTGGTTACAAAGCATGACTGCTGAGCATGAGGTCTTGGGTCCGATTCCCACGTCGGGCAAAGTGTTATTTGGTATTTTCATCAAGAATTTCTCAGTAGCAGCCTCGGAGTCTGGATTTGTGCCCGGTTGATGCCAATAGGCTCACCCGCTATTACATGGGACTTAAACATAACTGGCGAAATGTGGGTGTACTTTTGGGTACTCCTCTGCCTAACCCTTCGGGGATTACAGGCGTGATGTTATGTTATGTGTATATTGTTTTATTGTTGTTGTATCAGAGTAATGGTTGCTATTATAACAAAAGTAATTTATACACGGAAAAGTCGTAAACAATATTTCTATTTTCAACCTATTAAACCAGGAAACATAAGAGCTCCTAAATAAAGGAATAAAACCAAAAATTTTGCAAATAAAACGTTATCGGGACGACGTTTTGAAAACTAAAACGACATTGGTATCGCTTGGGACTTGCGAGGTCCACGGATGGGTCTCGACTGATTAGATAGGATAGCTCACAGATATCCATATACGAAGTTGAAATACACCGACGGACGGTCCTTATTTGTGCACCTAAGGACTAAAGGAGAATGAAAAAGTTGGGAATAGATACGTGTTAACTTTTTGTAACGTTTGGGAAAATTGGTGCAAAATACTTTTAACGAAGGTAAAAGTTAGGTTTTTTTTTTCATTACTGGAATGATTTTTTTTTGTACCGTACTTTGTTTTGACTTTCGAAGCACAAATCCAGAGTCAGAGGCTGCTACTGAGAAATTCCAGATTGAAAAACCCTGCAATAACACTTTGCCCGACCTGGGAATTGAGCCCAAGACCTCATGCAGCCGCGCTTTGCGACCATTAGACTAACTAGACCATTACATATAAGAAAAATAAATAAGAATTTTATTGGTTTATAGTTTCAAGACTATAGGCATAAATAAGCCAGGTTTGACAGCTTTTGTATAGAAAATATGTCAAACTATCATATTTGAGCGTAGTTAAGCAGAAAGCGACCAACCCCGATTTTTGCGAAAATGAGTTAGAATGCCCATGACATAAGATTTACTTTCCTTCAGATATTCCACAGACACGATTTCTTCAAACTACATCTGTACTCAAGATATTAAATTGTCAAATGAGACCATGTACCATTTTCATCCATTTTTTGTGTTAAAAACGACTATTTTTGGTTTTGATCAAGCAAAATATCCAGAAATGCGTGATTATTATTAAGCAGAATCCGACCATCGAAGTTGGCTGGCTTCTGCAAATTTCGTTTATAATATATTAGTTTGATTTTTATATTTGCAGAAGCCGACCATCGCAATGGTCTAGTTCTGCAAAATAGTTTTTCGTGATTAACGATATTTTTTCACGATACGACTATAAGCCACTCATAATGGTCTACTTTTGTCATATAAAATGACACATATCTATCTGTAATTTCTTATTTGCAGAAAGAGATCATCACATTATAAAGGTGTTAGTTTTTACTGTTGCGGAGTTGTACCCCTACCCTACCCTACCCTACCCCTACCCTACCCTACCAATACCCACCCTACCCTACACTACCCCTACCCTACCCTACCAATACCTTACCCCTACCCTACCAATACCCTACCCCTACCCTACCTTACCCTCCTAACACCCTACTGTACCCTACCTCAACCCTACACCTACCCCTACCCTACCTCTACCCTACCCCAACCCTACCTCAACCCTACCCCTACCCCATATTTTCTCACCATTTAAACCTTCCCTGGACTACGACAAACATTTCAAAACCAAAATCAGCTAAATCGGCCCAGCCGTTCTCGAGTTTTAGCGAGACTAACGAAAAGCAATTGATTTTTATATCTACAGAAGATAGAAGATAGATTAAGTATTAAGAATTAAGCAGAATAAAACCATTATTTTGGCTTTCTATTTTTTTTATTTTTCGGCCACATCTCAAAAAGCTGAATAAGACCATCCCGATAGAAGCATTCTGCAAATGTGTTTTTTTTTAATTGTTTAATAAAGCAGAACGCAACTACTACTTTAAACCGAAAATTCATGCAAAAATCAAAGTATTTTGGTATATTCAAATAGCTTATTTTGTAGCCTTTGTTGTATATTTTGATATAAATAAGACATTTAATTCATTTTCATATTGTATAAAAAATAGCAGCGAAAATACCTAAGAACGGCCATATCTCAAAACGCGGTTTTCGTCGATGGTCGCTTTCTGTTTAACTACGCTCATTTATTCTTTGGATAAAAGTTATCTGGCGATTAAAAAATCAGCCCTAAACAAAATATTACATATCTTATTATAAAAACTTAATAATAAAGTATGTACCTATATTGTTTCATTTATTATGCCTGTATGTCAGTTTGTTAATTTGCCACTGGCCGTTAATGCGGTTAGTTTGCTGGTAATAGCCCATAGATGTCCTTTCGGAGAGGTTCCTCCATAGACTGCTAAGTTAACGATCTTGGGTGGATAATATCACTACTCATAACATGAATATATTGTGTCCAGCTAAATATAGGTCACTACAAGCCTAAGGCCGTAAGCACACGGCGTATTTAAAACGTTTTAGGAACGGGCTTTTCGGCGCCGTAGAGGCTGATTGTTGCGTTTGTGTTGATGATACAAAATCGGGCATAAGGCACGTATACGCGCGTTTAATGCAATACCAAGCAAATGGGGAGTGGCTGAGGAAGAGCTATTGAACAACTAATGAAGAAGAGTCAGATTGAAACGCGGAAGCTACGAGCGACTACAGCACGTCTACATGGCTGTAACTGCGCGTATATGCGCAGTAGTGGCGGTATTTACGATCGCCGATGTGCTTAAGATACCAGATTCGGTGTAAATCTCGTTTGAAGCGCGTATACGCGAGTCATAATAATATGCGCGTCGTCTGCGCGTTTAAAATACACCGTGTGCTTACAGCCTAACTTTTCCCCTCTGTATATTTTATGCACGGGTCCCTAATTATTCTCTCTTCAGACAATTGTGCGCAAAATCCTGACTGCTTTATGAATCTGAAAGGCTGAAGGCAAAAAACAATATCCTTCTGATTTGAATCTACCGACGGATACGTGATAAATCCATGAATTTATTTAAGGACGATAATGTTGCCTTCGGAATTCTAAATGTTTTAGGCTTTTTTGCAATTTGCTGCTCAGCATTAAGAAAGTAATATAAAAAATTGACGCGACGATAGCGAAAATGTACCTACTCACAGAATTATAATCGTCAATATTTTTCTATATAATTGGCTGCAAACGTAATTTTTTCATTAAATAGGCACATTTACTGATTACACTGACTTGGAGACTTATGTTGATGATTTTAATGATTATAATTGCGTAAATACAGACATGTTACTGTCGCGTCAAATTTTTTTACATACAACCCAATTCTGAGTGCCGAGATACAAATTGGAAAAAAACGTAAGAACATTTGCATTTCTCGGGCTACCCTAGCTTTCACCTTAATAAGATTTTTTTCATTTACAGTCACCCAAAAATTGACTTTCTGTGTAAGTGTATGAAGTATAGAGCTCTTTGACCTTGCTACTTTTCTTTTCGTATGGAGGATAAGTTCAAGTTAACTGATTCTGATCACTTGTTATGGGTGTCAATCCTTGCTCGCATTGAGCGTGCTACTAGACGAATATGACAACCTTTAAATATGACCATGACCATGAGGTACATGAAAGGAGATAAAGCAGATCTCTCTGAATTGCCCAATTGTGAACATCTTGACCCATCAGGATTCCAATCATAGCAGGCCCGAAACTGAATATTGGACCAAACAAAAAAACTACCAATTACCTATACTTACTATATTATTAAACTAGCTTCTGCCCGCGACTTCGTCCGCGTCAAAGTTGAAGTAGTAACCCACGAGAACCGTACATTTTTCCGGAATAACTGCCCCCATGTGCTATCCAGACTATAATTTCTGTGCCTTTCAGAGTTGAGTAACAAAAATCCATCCAACATATATCTTGTCATCGATATGTCAAGAAGAAACCATGGACCAACTTCTGGACTATTCCCACACCCAAGTCCCTTCAAGTGGGTACTCATAACGAATTCCAAAACAAACGTAAAGTCTTCTGTCACAAAATAAAGGCATATTTACTCTGGTTCGGTTAGCGGAGCCACTAAGTACATCTCAACCTACATGTTTGACGCGGCGCCTTACTTACTTACTGAACGAGTTCGAGAGAATTTACATACGTTTGGTAAGTAACACGTAAATCACACACTGATGCCCGGAAACAATTCATTTCGATTGAGTTAGTCTTTTTGTTTTGAAAGTTTGAAACAAAATTTGTTGAGTTATTCCTTTCTGATCCCCAAAACGGATCCCCTGCTGAATTATTATCTTGTTTTAATTGCTGTCTGATCCACTATAAACTTTAGTCATTCCATTCTGATCTCCTTACTATTTTTTGACAGGTAAGTACAGTCGAGAGAAAAACAGTTGTTCATGTAGAAAAATATTTATTTTCACATACCTGATAGATATTTATAAGTAGATATTAATTAGTAGTTTTATTTATGAGTATTTACAACTTAGAAAGTAATATTAAAGGCAATTACGCCAAAACACATTTAAAACAAGAAATTCAAAAACAGTGATGACGATCTTTTAAAACTGTATTGTTTGAATGTGTTAAATAAAGTAGATAATTTATATAATAAACATGAATCGCTAAATGTGTTGCTAAGCGCAAAACTCGAGAACGGCTAGACCGATTTGGCTGATTCTTTTTTGTTGTGTTCATAATTTTCAGCACAAGGTTTTTATGAAAATAAAAATGGAAAATACACCGGAAATGTCGTAAAGTACCCGTGCGAAGTGTCTTGCGCGCAAATGTCTTCCGCGCATGTGTCCTGATACCTTAAAATACAGGTTTTGGAATTTAATTATTTATTGTATTAAAAAGTACCAGGGTGACAGAAATGAACAGAAGGTAGGCCCTTAAACGATCTCAATAAAATTCAACACGCAACGCAGCAGCCAATTGCTTAACCACTGCGCCAACCGTGCCGTCCAAACTGTACTGTAAATTAGATCACTGTGTCGCGGATTCGATTCCCGCACGGAACAAATACTTGTATGATCTACAGATAAGTAGTTGTTTCGGGTCTGGCTGTTTGTGTATGTGAGTATATAATTATGTTTGTTTTCCTTTCTAGTGAGATCGTTTAGGGACCTACCTTCTGTTCATTTCTGTTACCCTGGTACTTTTTAAAACAATAAATTATTCAATTTAAAAACCTGTATTTTAACCATTATCGAGCTAGGTAGTACCTACGTCGCTTAAAGCACCTAGTTCCAGTTACTTTCTGGTTTCCTGGTAGTTTTAAGTAATACACAAATAATATACAGTTGAATTTTAAAATATCGATATCACTAAATATGAATGGTTCATCCACTTTTCCATGATTTATCGTGGGTGCGCTTCGAGGAATCAAAATATAATATTGTTAATTTTATTTTGAAGCGCACCCGGTTCGCTGTGACCTACGTGGGATTTGCATCGCAAGCAAATCTGTCAAGTTTCGACGGTAAGAGCCTACCTAAACCACTAACTCAATACATTAATTATTATATCAACAACTGTTTTTATCTTAACTGTACAGTAAGGGGATCAGAATGGAATGACGAAAGTTTATAGTGGATCAGACAGCAAATAAAACATGATAATAATTCAGCAGGGGATCCGTTTAGGGGATCAGAAAGGAATAACTCAATTTGTTGATGATTAGCTATGATTAGCCTTTTCGTCTGACTCACGCAATAAGGCATGTGCTAAAACTAGTTCAAAACAGCGCATGCCCGTAGCGCACGCTGCGCTGGATCGTCACTGGTGTGAACATTATAGCTATGTCCACACCAGTGCACTTTCATGTTCATCTTGCGCCTTCAACAAGCGCATATCTTGTCCTGATGGCCCAGTGGTTAAGCCGCCCGCCTCTCATGCTTAAGGTTTGTGGGGTCAAATCCGGGCAAGTACCAATGTGACTTTTTCAATTCATATATATATCCTACTTTCTAAAGTTTTTCTTGGACATCACTGACATCGGTGAAGGAAAACATCGTGAGGAAACCAGGACTTATACCAGCCTTTTACTGTCCCACTCAAACCCTAACAGAGGCCCTTGAGGCGGTTTAGAAACTCTGACACTGGTGTGTGGAGACGTAAGACCTTACTACCCACACGATAAAGAAAGAAGAAGAACATGACGTGACGTGGTGTTTCGGACTAGTTTTCATTTTCTGTGAAGCTTCATGCATGCGTCAGAAGAAAAGGCAAGAAGAACATGAAAGTGCACTGGTGTGGACATAGCTATAGGGATTTAGAAACATTTTTTCTTAAACACACATAATGTATTCCTTCCGTATACAAACCGTGAGTGCGTTTACAAACATAAACACTCACACACACAAACAACCAGGAACTAACTGTAGGTAAGAGAAATATTTGTTCCGTGCGGGAATCAAACTCGCCACATACCTACAATGCGGCAGCAAATCGCTCGCGCCAATCTTGTCGCTGAATTTAATATAGATCTTGGTTTGCCTGCCATTTTTCGGTTAAACCCAGCCTTTCGGGAGGAAACGCCCGGGTGTCACCACTGTGTGGACCGCCCGGAGGACACGGTGGAGCATACGGTGCAGGTCTGCCCAGCTTGGGCAGAGCATCGCCGTGTCCTCACGGAGGCGATAGGCGGCGGCGACCTCTCGCGCCCGGGCCTGGTTCAGGCCATGCTCCGGGGCGAGAGGGAATGGGATGCAGTCACCTCCTTCTGCGAAGCAGTAATGCTAGCGAAGGAGGAGGCGGGCCGCGTGAGGGAGAGAACAACACCCTCCACCTCACGCCCCAGCCGCCGCGGGAGACGCCCAGGGCGTCGGACGTCGCGAGGCGACATCCGGCCACCGTAGGCGCGGGCTTGCGGACGGCGAGTAATGGGTAGCTCGCCGTCCGATCAAGGACCATGCCCGGGTCGACGGCGCGTTCTGTTCGCGCGCGCTTCAAAGAGCTGTCAGCACAGGGACGGGGCCCCAATAGGGGCCAAACGCCTGCCGGGGTTGCGGGACGTCTTAACAGGATACCGTGGCCCCGGAACGTAAAGGGCAACAGAAGGAACAGGGTGGTTTTTTAGTCAGTAAAAGTCTGACAGTCCCTTCCGCCCCACCCAGGACGGAAGGACTCATTTGATGATTTTTACCACCTCAAAAAAAAAAAAAAAAAACCCAGCCTTTATTCTATGATATTACTAGGTTTACAAAACAAAAGTTATGGCCCTAAATATTCAGGGCATGTTTTCTCAGTGAGAATATTTGATTTTAGGTACAGTTAGCCACGTCTAGCGTAGTGTTTACGTTGTCTAGATATTACGTCAATACAAAAGGCAACACAACTATGGCGCATTTTCATTAGTCGATAGGGCCCGCATGCGGGGAGTCCCCGCATACGAGATAACAACCAATGAAAGTTACAAGTCGTTACACCGCATGCGGGGATCCCCCGCATGCTTTATACCGACCGTGATATCGACATGCGGGCCCTATCGACTAATGAAAATGCGCCATAATGAACACGGTTCTCTTCTGTGGCATGCGTTCCAGAAATCTCTCGCACCCCGCATGCGGGCCCTATCGACTAATGAAAATGCGCCATAATAAGCTTGGTACGTTTACAAGAATATCTTTTAAGCTTTACTTTGATAAACTATTCACGTATTTGCAGTAAAAAAATAAGTTTTCTTTCCACTTACTTTACTTTAAACATAACATAGATGTTTTTCACCCGCTTCATCTAGAAATATGGCGACAATTTCTTAGGCCGATATCTTGGGAACACTATAAAATATTGAGATGAAAATGAACAGGCCATTTTAGAGGCTAGAAAGTTTTTGGTAAAAGTTTTAAGCTCATTTCAGACTACGCTGTACTATTCTGCTATATAGTACAATATTAAAAGAAATATTATAGTACATATACCTATATAGTATATCGAAGTGTGAACGTGTCCATAACAATTTATGGTGCTATTATAATATAGCGTAGTCTGAAAGTAGCTTTAGACTAAAGTTACTACGTATTATGTTAAAAAACAAGCGATTTTGTTAATACTCGTCATTTAACTTTACTGATAATGTAAAAAAGGAAAAATATTGTACCCTTTGTTCAGGTTAACAAAAAAGGTTGTATGGAAAATGTGAAAACCTTTTCTAACATTAGACTTTTTTTGTTTTTACTGGCCGTTTGTTGAACCGAAATTAATAAATTCTGAAATATAAACTCCAATTCCAAACATTTCAAATTCAAATGTGGTAAATTTATTATAAAGATTTATTATTCCTTTATTAACGATTTATATGTTTGTGTAACTGATAACTGGAGGTCAATGAGGTAGTTGATATTGATAACCAATAATTCCAAGACACAATTTATTTAAGAAATCTCTTTATTTTAAGCCTAATAAACCGATCAATTTAAAATAAACTGGAAAAAAAAGATTCGTTGCTTTGAAACCAAAAAATAGTTATATTAGTCAATTAAGCGCGCAAAAAAGTGACGTCACTGTTTAATATTGTCAAACGAATCATGTTTAAAAAATGAAAAAAATGTGTCAAGTTTGGGTACTTGACACATTTTCTTTCATTAAACTCATTTTCTCTCACTCATTTTCTACCGATTAAGGCTGGGCGCAAACGTCCGGTTTCCGGATGGGTTTCCGAATCCGGACGCGTGACATACACGCCTCCGGATTCTGAAACCTGATTCGGAAACCGGACGTTTGCGCCCGGCTTAGAACCGTTGAAAATCTTATCTCATTCTCATTGACAATAAATGTCAAAAAAGGAGGTAAATTAGAGGCATTTTTGACAGATTAAGACTGTGTTTAAATTGCGATCGTTCCTAAAAGTATTTTTATAAGTCAACCCTCATTTCACCATATTATCTTAAAACTGAATAATAGAGTCCAAATTCCTTACTGAAATAAAAAGTATACGAAACTTTTTGGATACGTCGTCGTTAGCTTTAGTTTCACATTTAGCAAGCTTTAGGGGATTTACAAGCGATGAATTTATTTAACAAAATGCTCTCTAGAAAATGGTGTAAGTGGCGGAAGCAGTGCCAGTGTCCAGTCTGTAATTTTCTAGATTAGCCCCGAAGTACTGAACATAAAAGTACGCAATATGAATTTATATGGATATATGGATGGAGGGAGAGGAAGGCCAAAGAAAAGATATTACTTACTATAATAGACTAGCTTATACCTGCTTGTTTTTCTCTGTCTAGTCTGCAAATGTTTTTTGTCAGCGCTGTTGTTTTTTATTGCACGGAACCCTAGTTTGGCGTAAAGCACAAGCCCACTATACTATAGGTATTCCCAACCACTGCAACTCCTGAAAGCCAGAATCAACAATGGCGACCACCTGAAAAGCGCCGAGGCAATGAAGCTCAGAGCTCGGAAAACAATTCAAATGTCTCGGATCCCGCAACGAAATTAATCAGAAAAGAACAGCAAAGGAGTAAGAAAAAACATGATTTCCAGTTGTCCACGTCACAAGGTTTCCTAACGTAAAGAACCTCGGAACCTTGAAAGAATTTTATTTTTTTGTCACTAACCTTTGTTAAATTGTTTTCATTACTCATCATCATCTGCCTAGCCTTTTCCCAACTATGTTGGGGTCGGCTTCCAGTCTAACCGGATGCAAATGAAAAAATGATGAAATTGTTTTCATTAATAACCTTAATTTTATTAACTTATTATATTTTTTGTAAGTCATGCTGTGTACACATATTTAGAAGTGCAGTCTCGATCTGAACTTTAATGCTATGTTGCTCATGTAATGTGTATTCTGTTTTGTGTTCCTTAAATAAGTAAAGTGGACTAGGAAGTTTCCACTTGCAGATTTCTAACCTCTCAACGCCAATACCCCTTACTACCCTAGGTAGATATCTCAAGGGATATACCGTTCTGCTTAAATGAAATAGCCTGCAGCGTAGAATATTGGGACAACTATTACAGTGGTTATTCTGTCATTTATCGTCAGAGCTATGTCGGTCAAAGGTAAGATGAAGTCGGTAGATTAGTTTGATATTTCTAAGAAAACTGGGTGCTCTAGGTAGATGGTGTAGATACTGTAACCCCTAGACGTCGGTTACTGAACCGGGATAGTCAATGTATATGACTGAAACACTCTTTTAATTATGATTACATCTTGTATAAAGTCTGAGCAAGCGTGATGATGAATGCTCGTGTCTTCTCTGTATGAGAAGTAGCCTATGAACTGCACTACATTTTCCTTACCTTCGTTAGTGTAATTACAGTATATTTAACAAATTGTACAACACTTTAATGTACCTACTTTCTATATTATCCAAAAGTAGGAGTTGGAACCAACTCTGAATTCATAAAAAAATCAACTGTTCCATACATTATGATCGTGTTGTAAAGCATTTTTGTATGGGACAACTGTTTTTTTATGATTTAAAGGTGATGATGATGAGTACAATGACCCCTTTTCATGTTTCTGGTAAATTAACAATCATCCTGTATATCTATACAGGCTGATGCCGAATAGCTTTGGCCACTGTACATGAATCAAAAATCAACTATGTATATAGAGAGAAAGTACCTGTAATCTACCCATTGATCTTTTACCCTACTATCTAATTGATGCTACAGATTACCTCATATTTACTGTTTGATCCGTAAACGAAACGCAAATACAGTGAGAGCGTGTCGTTTTGCGTCAGTTACGGCCAATTGAGCGAAAAGCGATTACTTAATGGCCCAGTCCGTCTGTTTACGTACTCACAATAGTGCGGGCTTTTATACTCGATTCGTTACTTACTGTTATTGAATCGAATGATGCTCGTATTTGTAAATAGTGACAAGGGATGCTAGTGAGGGGAAAAGGCTATTATTAATGTAGGTACCAATTTTGAGGACTTTTTTTTACATTAAATAGATACCTAGGTATGTAGCTAGATTTTTTTGCGGTAACCATATTTTTAGTCGTATAAAGTCTACTTTAGTAGGCTTATGACGGCTTTTATAACACAGCAACAGCTTTGTTATGACAACAAAAATAATAACAGCCTTTCTTGGTACAAGCCCACCATACTATTCCCAGCAACTCCTGAAAACTAGAATTAAAAGTAGCGACGAAGCAATGAAGCTCGACGATTCCCGGAGAAACGATTCAACTGTCTAGTATCCTATAACTGTCAGAAAAGAACAGCGAAAGAATAAGAAAAAGCATAACTTCCACTTCCCTCCAAACATGCACGAGACAGTACAGAACTAGGCCAATGGGCACAATCAAAGATTATTTCTTGGTACAATCAAAGATTTAAAACAAAAGAAAAAAATGTTAATCTCTTTTCATATTTATTTACTCACATAAGAACTTACTCCAAATGAAATTAAACTAATTACATAAACATCAAAATTCCATTAAATATTATAAAACCGTACATTATGAACGCGGGAAAACAAATTCAACCCAAATACGAATGAGCAATCAAATAAACGCAAACATTCGCCATTTTTCAAACTAAACGCGACATAGACAATGAGGGGTCCATCAATCACCTGTCCCAACAAAAGGCGAACCATAGACAACTGCCCAGAGGCTGAGTGCTTATTCTATTATATCGCTTTATACTACTTACAAAGTTAACTCTGCGGTTATTAGTGGCGCTAGTGGACACACAATGGACCGTTTTACGAGACAAATTCCGTAGTTCCATATTCAAACGTACGCAACACTATTTTTGTGATCGAGTATCTTGATAATAGCCCCGTGGGAAGTGTACCAAGTGTATTGAATGATTATTTTTTGGAACCGTTAATAGTTTTTCGTTGGTTTTGGTTACATAATTACGTTTTGTAGTGAGAATATTTTTGCCGCCTATCTTAATTCTATGCTGTTCGCGACTGCATTCGTGCGAACTTTAAAGAAGTTAATTAGCCTACTTTAATGCTGCCGCCGGACTATTTTAGTTCATAACTTTTAATGAAGCGTAAAAACTACTTATTAAATATTTATAGTTTGTATTTAAACATGCAGGTTTTGTTTAAAGATAGATTACTAAGAACTGGCTTCTAAACCAAAAAAAGCTTTAATTTGAAATTATTACAATATTGAGTATCAGACATTGTATTGTCTCTGATGACAATACAATGACTAAAGGTGTATGCTCTAAATTTCAGCTCAATCGGATACTAACAAATGGTCGATAAATGGTTTACAAATTTTGAAAGGACAACTTACATACATATTATTACATACATACGAACAGTGCTAGCTAAATAAAAGCTTGTAATAATACTAGACTACCTACTCGTGACTCGTGATAGTAACTACTTACCATAAAAATAAGGAAGACTTTAAATACCGAACTAACCAAAGCATCACTGCACCGCAATGTCTAATAACTCTCAGTAATGCGATTACCGTCAATATTTATCGTTTTATTATTGTTCTTTTTTTTTGTTTCATAGAAAAATACGTTTAGAAAAAAAGCAATAAAAATGTAGATGCAGCCAATTCGGTTGTTACAGATCGAGATCTATGTAAAATATATGCACCGTTGGACGCAAACATGCAATAAAAATATTATGTTTTATTCAACAGAGCACGCCTGGAAACAATATACCAGACCGGAGAGTTTATTGGATAGTTATATAAAATGAAATATGTAAATTTCATTACGGGGAAATACGTAGATGGAATTATTTGTTCGGCCCGGTACGATTTTAGGCAATCTCCTTTGGCAAAAAGATCCGAGTGGAGTTTAACTTGTTGTCTCGGTCTTACCTTACCTTCGTCACGACAAAAAAAGCTATTGTTTTGTAATTGCTAGGAAATTCCGCATTTAATGAAGCTATTTAGCTTATTTTAATTGGATCAAATGCTCACATACCGCAAAACATTCCAATAAGGCAAGTTTCCTCTGCTACTATTGTAAGTTCGTTATTATTTCTCCTTCACGTTCCAAGCCTTATTAAAACTACATTCTGGTATACGAAACATTCAGGTACTAAGCATGCACTGAATGTTCCAACTTCTGGAGATTATCTGTTAGTTTTCAAACAAAACCCCGCGTTGTTGACTGCTACGTATATCGCACTACAAAGTTTGTACAGACAGATCATATTTCCAAATAAACAATCGATACATATTCAGTAGCTTGCCGCAAACACCGGGGAAAGTGCCCACCTAACTATAACAGGCGATAACATCGGAAATTGAAAACAGACTATCCACATTGTATTGTTGCAGTATACCAACGACCAAAGCAAACAGACGGTCACGTCTAATGTCTTTTTAATAGCCACACCGACAATCAATTATAGAATCCTGTCCCGAACAGGCTTCACTTGCCAACTTTTTCGTATAAATGTCGATAGGCAGGCAAGTAAAAAAGAAATGAAAAAAGCGCAACTAATTGCCGCGAAATCGGCGTGTGACGAAATGCAAACATAAGCGTGGATAACCATTCGCTTGTACACGAATTCTTAAGAAATTCCACACTACAATTATTCATGGAAAACAATGTGTTTGTCGGACGTTATGTTTCACTCTTGGAATATAAAAATCATCTACACAATCTTAAGAATTGCATTGTCACAGTCACGTCGGAAAGTTGACTGAATAGCTATTACCGATACTCACAGCTCAACATTAGCCTTACAAAAGAAAAAAAAGTACGACAAAAAGAGTTCGATGTCACGCCCATGCAGTTCCGAAGGTTCTCACGCGATCGCGCGCGTCTCGAGCAAACAAAACCAGTACTGCGTCGTTGTAACCCGAAACCAGACCGCCCACTTTCTTGAGCACTCAGCCCATCTCTCGTCACTCGAGGAACAACATTAGTTTAAGTGGAAGGAAGGCAGCAATGTAAAAGGAGAGCGGAGATACGACCGGTAAGGATGCGCTCTAAGGCTTCGTAACAAGAGTGACCGCAGTACAGTATCCTACTGCGAGCCTAATGTTACAAAAAGTGTGAGCCGCGAGGTTCGACACGTTTGTATGTGAGTTACAAATTTTACCATCCCGTGGGAACTGTCCGGCGGCGATGTGATAATTGTTCAGTTTGCCTAAAGCAATGAACAAACCCTGGACGAAGTAAAGCGAATATAAACAGGTAATTATAGGGACCCGCGAGAAAGTATAGGGATGGGGGACGAAATGATAGGGATTGATATAAATTATTGAAATGGATTTGTGTTGGACCAACTTAATGATACATCTCGGTTCCCAAAACTTTTGGAAATTGGAATTTATGATGATTTATAAGTTTAGCCAGTTTAGCGCGACGAAATGAATTATGAATGATTAGCGTTGATAAATAATTTGTTAGACTGAACATTGAATAACTTTAGCAATGTTTTAGAGTCATTTGATGTTTTTCGTTTTAAGTAATTAGTATTGTAAATATTTGAGACCGTGATTAGCATTTCATACTGAAGAAGAAAGTTTGATGAAAAAGAATATTTTAATGTAAAACTTTACTAAGAAAAACCGGCCAAGTGTGAGTCGGACTCGCACGCGAAATTCCGTACCAGCATACAATATTCAACACAACATACAAAAAGAATCACAAAGAAAGAAATTATTTTGTGATGTAACTACTTTACGATTTTCGAATTACTTCCTTTATTTGTGTTACATGGCATTGCTTCTTGCCAAATAATTATCATGATTCTAGGTCAACGGGAAGTCCTAGGTTTTGATTCCCTAGCGAGCGCCAAAATTTGCTATATCTTATCGAATATCTTTAGATTGCGTTGACTTAGAAGTTTGATTTTTTAACTGCTCCAAGGGGAAGCCGCCCTGAGTATTTAGACATTAATTCGACATTAATTTCAGCTGGATAATTCCACACGTTGTTAAGAAAAAGAGTCTTGACCGACGGACAGACAGACGGACAACAAAGTGACCCTATAAGGGTTCCTTTTTGCCGACTGAGGTACGGAACCCCAAAAAATACAAGGAACTCATTATAATTAGAAAACAAAGTGCTAATTGACATGAGCTCTCATTTTACTCAAAGCGTGCTGTATATGTGCTAAACAACCCACTTTTCAGGTCAGTATCACTATACACTACTCCAATTTGGCTGAGAACAATCGAATTAACTGATGCTCGCCAAATTCCAGTCGTATGCAACTGATATTTTGCACGTATGGAGGCAGAATTAAATTTCTGGTATTCAAGCCAAATGGAACAGCTAAAACAAAGGGAACTGCTCTTGTAAATGGAGAACTTTTAAATATAGCTCAGCATGAAGACGTCTATACAAATAAATAAAATTAAAGTGTCAACTTTTTACTAAATACGAATATGAATGTTTACACAGTAGGTTACCAAACAACCAACTTTTGAAAATGTTTGACTGTCGGTCGGTCTTTTGGTTCGGGCTAATCTCCTAAATAGCTGGACCGATTTTGACGGAACTTTAACTGGCAGATTTCTGATGTTATATTTAGTAACTTAGGTTACTTTTATTTTAGAAAAATAATTAAGGTTCCGCACAAAAAAACGACATTCACGCGAAGGAAGTCGCGGGTATAAGCTAGTTATTTAAAAGTCTCCAAAGGAAATGAATCCGGAACATGACAATAAAAAGGAGCGCTAAGTCGATATAAAATTGGCTCGGTTTCCTGCGCGCGCGCTCCCCGTGTCGTCGCTTGTGCAGCCAACCGCGACTGCCCCACGTACACTCAATCTCGTTGTAAACAAATATTTGCTTTATAACCCCGTGACGCCAGTGGGATACCACTTTTTACTTCTTTCTTAATTCTTTTTATATTTATTCTCAATGGCAATGACTTGTAAAGTTGTTACAACCGTTTTTTGTCCACCGAAGGTCGATATTAAAGAATTCACAAAAAATGTCAATGGTATTCGAGATTCTATTAACGCTGAATAAATAACTGGATTAAACATTCAAGATAGAAACAAAGAGTTGTTAAAGATTAGACTCTATAGAAAACGATCGTAAAGTTTCAAGCAACTGAATTCTGTACAAAGATTTTGGAAGATAATTTACAAATTGAAGATATAAATTCAGAAATTTCGACAGAAATCGCTATCAAATAATTATCTGGATCTAAATTGAAGGGGCTAGGTGGCCTTTTAATAAATAGGCCGGAAAATACCCATCCGTTCGAATAATAATCTACTTCGTCTCCAAACCCAAATGCGCTGCAAACGGATCAAAGGAAACAAACATTAATAACAGCAGGAACTAGTCAAATCACCGAGTTTCGAACATTTAATTCATCCTATCTATATCTGGGGTTTGTTCAAAGCCAGCAGAGTGAGACCCCTATTGAAATCATAAGCCGTGAGACGGACGAGCGACCGGACGCAAAGGTTCAATGGGAAGGGCGAAGCACCCTCCTTATCAAAACTGCTTTCAAGTTCTGTGAACAGTAAACCTATTTGCCTTCCAATCCATCAAAGTTTACGATAAAGGTCTTTATCGTATTTTCTATTTAAAATAGTGTATTGGGCGAAAAAGGGAAAGGTCGTATCAAGATATCACAGTCAATATTAGTTTTTAATATCGATATGCTATTATTTGTTCCAACGAAGATAAAGGTTTTTTACACGATATGTAAGTCCGTATGTAATACTCGTATACTGCCTTAGATAATAATATATGAGGGATATGGGACGATTATTTTTTCTTCGAGCATTTCCAATATCTCTTGTCAATATAGTTATGTATAAGTTCTTTATTGACCCCTTATTCGATGGGCAGCTGTGACGAGGTTAATATGATGTAGGTAGGTACTCCAGTTCCCTATGATATGGGGTAGGTACTTGTTGAAGAAATGATAAGTAGTTTCGTTTGAATATTTTGATCTTCAACTGACGTTTGTCCATCCCGCCAAATTTTTAAATAGTGTTCTATTTTTGTTTTTGTCATCGCCAACTCAATTTGTTTGCCTTCAGCACTTTTTTTTTCTTTATAGGTAATTAAACTTATGTTACAATCCTTCTTGAAGGTCGTTCTTTCAGCACCTTTCACAAGACGTATCGAGGCAGCATTTATAGCGTGTTACTTATGGTTATGATTGTAACCACCAACACTAAATGATGACAGATTGCTGGCCAGCTGCCAACCAGTGCCATTAAGAAGCCGTGTCCCTAAGTTGCCACTTATAACTTTGCGCGGACGGCAACCAAGTAATTCACTTAATTTTCTATTCTCGTCGGTTGCGTAAATATTTATGAAACGTATTTCAGAAGGAAATTGATATCGCAGAACATTTTATACTCATGTATGCAAACAATATATTGAATGGGTTTACTCCCGAAATATTAGATAGGTAACACACACATACGCGTCGCTAAGCTCAACTCTCGCCCCATGTCACAGGTGTTCACAATAGATTGTTTTTAGCTAAATGCCTAAGCGTTCGGCTTTTGGTTAAAACCAACCGTTTCGCTTTGGCTTTACGCCAAAATACGAAACCGAATGTACAACAGACTTACCCACGTACAAAA
The DNA here is from genome assembly GCA_949316365.1 of Hoplodrina blanda. Classification (NCBI taxonomy): domain Eukaryota; kingdom Metazoa; phylum Arthropoda; class Insecta; order Lepidoptera; family Noctuidae; genus Hoplodrina; species Hoplodrina blanda. Next base: position 12,321,087 of record OX438592.1, read on the forward strand.
ATAAGCACCTAAGTTATATTTTGTTGTATTACTCCTGGGGGTACTGCGTGATACATCAAAATTTTCTTCGAAGGTATAAGATACGATATTCTCTATAAAGTAACCCGGCAAACGGCAAGTGGAACTTCCTTTTCTTTTTGCGGTTAAGAATACCCACCTACATTGTTATGGATAACCACAGCACTAGCAACGCTTAAGGCCTGGTTTACATTAGGTCGGACTGACAGTTTTATCGGACCGCCAAACAACGGCGGTGATCACATTAGGTCAGATCGGCAGCTTATAGTGTGAACAGAAACACCCGACAGTCAGCGGTAGCGGTAGTACTGCGGTAAAACTGTCGGTCCTCCCAGATGTGAACCAGGCCTAACATTATTATTTCACAAAACCAAAAAACAACACCATTTTTTCTATTTCAAGTCAAATTGGAAACCATGTCAATTGATCAATACTACTAGAAGATCATAAACTTATTAATGATCAAATTATGAATGTCGTTAAAGAACATAAACACATAAACAAGTTTTACAAATTGAAAACACAAACAAATCAAGAAATCGTACTGGTACGGGCTGGTACCAGGTTGCTATCCTCCTGACATTGTTAGGGTGAGGGTAGTCGGCGCCTTGATAACTCACAAACATGACTTTAGGGACAAACACCAAATTCGGAAAGACATGAAAACTCGCTTCATAAATGTTACTATTCAACCATAAATCATGTCATGATTTGAGCACACTGAACTAAAATTAAACCTGTGTTTCAATTTGGCGTGTTAATTATTTGACGAGTAGATACTAATTTGTTGTCAGAGAATTGTCTGAAACGACTTTTAAACTTACTTAAACATAACATCACGCCTGTAATCCCCGAAGGGTTAGGCAGCAGTGTTCCCAATTAGTAGGTACACCCAAATTTCGCCAGTTATGTTTAAGTCCCATGTAATAGGGGGCGAGCCTATTGCCATCAACCGGGCACAAATCCAGTCTCCGAGGCTGCTTTAAAATGTCTGATGGAAAAACCCAATAACACTCACGTTCACTCACGTTCATACCTACTTATTTAAGCTTTAAATGCAACAAAATGTAAAAAGGCGGACTTAATGTCTTAGGCATTCTCTATCAGTCAACCAAAGGTGGTGAAGAGATAAACTTGCGAAACAGGCCGTCGTGCTCATTAAGCCATCAAAGCCTAAAAAAAACGAATTCACAGGTTAATCTCGATGAAAGGAAATCGTAAATTCCCAGCTGCTTTATATAAAGTTATAGTACACGGTAGATATACTGAAAGAGTCCGTCTTGCTTGATACTAGTAGGCATTGGTCACGCTAAGTTTTGAACCAACGGTAGCCTATAATGACTGAGCTCTGCCTAATCGAAGGTCGTAAGTTCATGAGAGAGGCACACCCTGCTGGGCTTTGGGGATAACCCAATATATTTATTCATACAGTTTGTAAAAAGACACGTCACATACCGGCTAACTACGCATACCTATTAGGTTAGATTATAATGGGGCTGACATGCCTAAAAAGTCCCTAAAAAAAGTGTTATAAAAGTCCCTAAAAAAATAATGAGAAAAAAAACTACGCATACCGTCCATCAATCTAAGCAACATAACATCACGCCTATGATACTAGAAGGTTTAGGCAGTTCAAGTTCCCATGTAATAGGGGCGAGATTATTGCCATCAAAGGTTGATGGCAATAATCTCCTTGTAGGTATATTCAACACAATGTATTTTGTTTATGAATAAATGAAATGAAAAATGAAAAAATGAAATCTCCCACCAACTTCGAGGCTGCCACTTAGAAATTCCTTATGGAAAAACCCAATAACACTTTGCCTGACCTGGGAATCGAATCCAAGACAACATGCCCAGCAGTCGCGCATTGCGACCATTAGACCAATGAGGCAGTCACCAACACTATAACAAAATATACGGCTGTTAATTCGTATTCTTTACTTTCGCATACATAAGTATCGTATAAGGCTAAGCGCGCACTACGATAAAAAATCGTTGCGAAAAAATATCGCAAATCTGTGAACCACAGAAATACACTACAATCCGCGCATTGCGAAAATAAATTTTTTATAGATTTTATTTCGCATTAAAAAAATCGCAACGATTTTTATCGCGGTGCGCGCTTAGCCTAAGAAGAAATGGTAATTATAATTATCCATTTATTCATATAAAATACATATCAATTACATTTTTAAATATTAATATAAAAGTAGCCCACCGGCATCGTGAACAGGGTCCGTACCGGTGGTGAGGGCTCCTGAGAAAAGAATCTCCTAACAATACGCGCCGTGTCTAGGAGTACCGCTTTCTGAATCAAGCCCTTGATCCAACCTCTTTAGGTGTTGGTCCAGGCTCTTGGCTATTATGCCATTGGCTCATGACTATCACCACAATGCTTGCTGTACTCACATATTAATTATTATTATTAGCCTGAAAGTTTCTACTTCTCGTTATCATTTGTTTAGTTAAGAATTTGTTACATATTACACAAACTAATCATTCGTGAATTTACATGCCTACATTATTAAGACTGTGTTGTGTTGATGTCTTGTACGTGTATCTAAGTTCAATTCATGTTAAATAATTTTCTCATTATTAATTATGTACGTGTAAGACAGTTTACCTGTTTAATAATATTGGTTACTGAAAACGTATTTTCTCTTAAGAAGGTTTATAATATTCTCCGGACTGGCTTTCGGTGAATAAGGCCAATCTCAGATGCACTCTCTCTTCCTTTACACAACGGCGCTTCTTGCTTCAGGTGGCGGCGTTTGTGGCTGTCGTGTGTGGCCCGTGTGCAGCCAGCGTTATGGAAAAACTGAACCCAGGACTCTACGATCAGCAGTTACGCTTGCGACTACGAGAACAACGGGGCGGGAGGTTACTGCGTCAACATTAAATGTAAAAGAGAAAACAGTTCCACAACCTACCAATATGGCTTAAGTGTCTGCTTGAGCCAATTTCATGGAGTAGGTACACTAATCAATACCTGCATACCATGATGTCACGGCTGAGGGGTTCATACAAACGCGATCCACTTTACCAAAGCAGTTATTGAAACGTCTTTTATAATGCGCACAGCGAAGGAGTGAAACTCTCTCCTGCATCAGTATTTTCGAACCCTAATCTCTTCAAAGTAAGAGTGAACAGGCTTCTTCTAGGTAAGCTCACTCTATTGTAAACTCTGTCACTTCTAACCTAGAGTATAGATAGAGGAAATCCATCACAAATAAAAAAACCTCTGATCTAGACTAGTCTAGACCTAGAGGAAACCCATCAAATATAAAAAAAATGTACCAACAAAAGTACGAGTCAATTTATGATCAAAATTCAAACAAGAACTAAAAGTTGTGCCATGTGTATCCTGTTCGGTATTTTGTCGGTCCGAGACCCGGTAAAATGTTCGAAAACTCGACATAAAATAAAAAGTGTAAAAGGTAGCCAGCTAGATGAACTCAGTATTGATAAAAAATAGATTCTTTTCGCTTTGGGGCCTTTGACGCAGGTACGGTGTTGGGTAGCAACTAGCGAACTTTGTTCCTATATACTTTTTTGGGTTCCGTACCTCAGTCAGAAAAAACAAAACCCTAATTGGATCACTTTGTTGTCCGTCTGTTAAGACACGTTTTCTCTGGAACGTGTGGAGGTATGAAGTTGATATTGAATTTCTCTCAACAATCTGAAGATAAATCCGTTTATGACGTATATTTTGACGCTCGCTAGGGAACCAAAACCTATAAGGGACTTCCCGTTGACCTAGAGTCATGGCAAGAAGCAATGTCATGTAGCACAAGTAAAGAACTGAAAAGAACCGAAAACCGTAAAGTACAAAATACTTACAAAACACTTACTTAGTACAAAATAATTACTTTTTCTGCGACTATAAACTTATTTTTGTGTTAAATGTTGTATGGTGGTACGGAACCGTTCGTGTGTGTGTCCGACTCGTATTTGACCGGTTTTCCTATACTTCCACAACTCCACAGTTCCAAAACTGGGCAAAGGTCTCATACTCATCCATATTTATCTGCCCATTGCCTTCGTAGCCAATCTTAGTGTATCCAATTGTCCTGCAACTTCTTGGTGTGCCTCGGAGGCGAAATTCACTATTGTATCGAAATCTTTTATCACAGTTCCTACGTATTCTACGTACGAACTCTGAAATCAGTTCAACAATGAAGGAACGTCTCAAGTAGGTACCCCTAGACGTGAGTTACTTGTAGCCAGATAAACAATATACGTTGATTCACTTTAAGAATATTTTTTGCTTATATTGAATCAATTATTTTATCCTACTTCTGTCTTTTATAAATGCGAATGTTTGTTACTCAATCACTTAAGAACGGCTGAAAGGATCTGGGTGAAATTTGACACAGATATAGATTATAATCTGGAATAGCATATAGACTACTTTATATTTAGATATTTATTTATTTATATCCCGGAAAAATGTACAGTTCCCAGAGGATAATATGTATGTTTTTATTTTCCCCAGCGATTATTTTAAGATAGGTATGGCTTATTCTACAATCTACGCAGACAGAACGGAGTGCGTCTAGGGTGAAAGGTTATTTGTTTGTTTGTGTGTTTGTTTGTGCAAACGAATTTTTATTCCTATTAATCTACTAAACGGTAAAGCTTATTAAATAAGCTTAATCGCGTCTTCTTAACCGTCATGGCGGACTGTCAAGTCTTTCTTATTTATACAGTTTATCTCATAGTAATAAAGTAATCAAATAAGGTTCAATATACTTGAGCCAGACAGAATCTCTACAGTACCTAACATGAATAACTAAACCTTCGTTTAGTTTTCAAACCACAGCTTGACAAACTTGAGCTTTGAATTATTAATTCAGTTTTCTTGTAAACGATTTGTTGACATTGTTGAACAATAACCATACTTATATTATTTTAGTAGCTTCTGTCCGCGGCTTTGCCCACGTAAAAAGCAAGTAAGTTAAACTATTATCCCAAACTATTATCTAAAACTAATATCCTAATAATATTATCCTAAACTATTATCCCATAACCAGGATAATAGGTACCCTATGTGTTAATCCAGAAAATGGTCTATCTATGTGCCAATTTTCATCCATATCTGTTCAACGGTTTACGCGTGATGAAGTAAAAACATCCAACATCTAAACATACTTCACAAACTTTGACATTTATAATATAAGTAGGATTATGCGAATCGTTCCAAGTACCTACCTATCTAAATCTTTTGGATAATGGATAAGCAAAAAGCGTGTGTTTTCTTCTGTTTGCTATGTATGATCTGGGATTGTGATTATTAGATGGGTGCATGACGCTGGCACAGGGTGCGTCGAGTTTGGTTATTAATGAAAACCAACCAATACTATAGTTTTTAAAAAGCGACTCATGTCTCGATCGAAAATAAACTCAAAATTAATGTGAGATATTATCAAAAACGCGTAAACTGCTACGATTGGTTCATGATACAGTTAACCAATCACAGTAGAGCACATTCGTAAATCGCCAATCGTCAAAACTAAAAGAAGCTTTTGTCCTAAAATATAATTTAGAACATTTGCACACATCATAACTCGATTACTCATAATTACCAATTACATCGACTGTCAATATCGACTATATGTTAAACAAATATTAGATAAACATACTCGAATATCAATATTTGATTCTAATAATGCATTTCCTGACAAATATGCATGCCATGTTGTGTTGACCGACTATAGATACGGGTTACCTGCATGTACTCGTATCTATTGAAGGCACCTCCTCGGGGAGGGTCGCAGAGAGTGAAATATTGTACTATGCTACTTTCTTTCTTTACATAAACTTTCTCTGGTCACTTAGGGAATTGAAACTAGTACAACAACGTGTATAAACGAACATAATATTCGTACAAGGTGTAGTTTTGCAAACTCGTCAAATTCAAGGAGGTACCTAAACTATGCTAGTGATTTTCAACACGATACACATACTCACGCCTTTTTCCCATGGGAGTAGGCAGTAACCTCAGAACGCCACCTGCTACGATCCTTAAATACTCCTTTCGCCTCGTCCACGTTTATACATCTCGTCAGACTTTTGAGGCAAAGTGTTATTGGGTTTTTCCATCAGGAATTTCTCAGTAGCAGCCTCAGAGTCTGGATTTATTGCCCGGTTGATGGCAATAGACTCGCTCCTATGGAACTTAAACATAACTGGCGAACTGTGGGTGTACTAATGGGTTCACCTCTGCCTAATCCATCGGGGATTACAGGCGTGATGGTAGCTTATAATTTCCTACTAAATACGGCTACAAATTACAACTGAAACATTTCCAAAAGTGCTTTCCGCGCTAGTAGTTGAAAACTGTAGCAAAATTCGAGCGGCGGATTTTGAGATTAGGCCAAACATCACAAATGGATGGGTTCCGGAACTTTGTTTTATGATATTCAGTGATCGCTGTTCCGATCCAGGTGAAATATCTATTCTGTTGACTTTTTCTAGTTTCCGTAGAGTTTTGTGAGTGGATTGCAGGCTTTGGTAAAAATATTTCTCTAACAATACCTACATACGGTAAAAAAAAGAAAATTAGTAACCAGGGTTGTCCCACATAGTTGAAGTTTTCATAAAAATTTACAGATGTCAATTAATGATTGAAACTTAATTTAATTAATGAACTGTTAATTGGTGCCTATTCTCTTGTTCACAAACGACACTAAAATTAGAGAATTGGCATTAACATACAGCGAAAGAAAAGGACGGTGACATTTTAGAACTAAGTTAGAGTTGTCAAATTAGTTTTGCCTTGAACTTTTCCGTGTTTATAATCAATGCGTTCTGACATGTCAACTAAAATTGCATGGAAGTTTAAGATTAACGAAAATTGACAGGTCTAGACAGAAAAAGATAGAAATAGTTTAGTTTGTGAACAAGGTAATCGGCATCATTATCTGCTTTTTAAATTAAAACATCCATCCATCGGTTTCTATGAAAACTTAAACTATATCTGATGAACCTGGTTACTTCTGTCTTTTGTTGACTGTACATTATGTATTTGTATGTATCTACAAAGTACACTCCATAGACTTAGTTTTTAGGATAAGGTTTCATACCCAAAGTAATGATATAATAAAAGAAAGAACCTTCATAGTGTGAGTCGGATCGCGCTTCGGGAGATCATAAACTGATTTTTTTAAAACTTTGCTTGTTAGTCACATAACATCACGCCTGTAATCCCCGAAGGGTTAGGCAGAGACTTTAGTACATCCATATTTCGCCAGTTACATAATGTATGTTTAGGTCCCATGTAATAGGGGGCGAGCCTATTGCCATCAACCGGGCACAAATCCAGACTCCGAGGCTGCTACTAAGAAATTCCTGATGGAAACACCCAATAACACTTTGGTCGAGCTGGGAATCAAACCCGAGACCTCATGTTCAGCAGTCGCGCTGTGCGACCACTAGACCAGCGAGGCAGTCTAGACAGTGTTATAGCCATCGTTTTATTTTTCGTAATCGCATCAATATTTTTTTTACCATTTTGCTACCTAACCCTAAAAATTATCATTGAAATCTATGATATTATTCAGTTTATTTCTCAAATTTTAATTTTTTACTAAGTCTTGTATGTTATATCAGTACCTATGTTTACCTATGACTACGATAAAACTACGAAACTGTTTTAAATATTTTTTGAACTATGTACCGTAAATACCTATTCGCTAAATAAGAACAGTATTTACTGTAAAAATCCAAAAAAATAATACAACTTTTTAGTTGAACACCTCTTCAAAATTCAGATCTCTTTATACCGAACTTATTTGCCAAATTCTACCTTCTACTAGATAAGTTATTCACGGAAAAGTAGTTTATACTCTGTGCCTGCCTATCTTTACGCACGGATGCAAACTGATCGCCCGCTATTACAACATAAATATAGAATCTCTTTACTGAATGAAGATCGAGGATTTCCGATAGCAAGTTGTTGGGTAGAAATCCCGAATTCTAAGAAACAATATACAAGCTGTACAATTTCAAGATATTTACTGAACTATGTAGTGTACAGTCGACTCTATCGTTTAGTATTATTCCCTAAATATCAATTTGAATTTCTAACGGAACGGTATTGAAGTAAAATACCTATCTTACTTAGGGCTACTTTTTCAATCGTCGAATAACTCGGAGGGATAAATATGGCGATTTGTATAGGAATTATGTCAAACTGTCATATTTTCCTTGGTTATTATGAATACAAAAGTAACTCTGTCTGTCGTTACGCTTTCACGACTAAACTACTGAACCGATTTTGATGAAAATTCGTACATGGTATTTTTGAACCCCAAAAAAGGACACTGGCTACTTTTTATTCTGCAACTTCGTTTGCGTCTGCGATTACCGATATTAACGTGGACGAAGTCGTGGGCAAATTTTCAGTATCGGCGAAGTATTCGGTCGTTAAGATTCCTTTGTACGGTAACCGACTAACTCACTACTGCCCATAATTTCGAGCGCATGGAAATCAAGTATACCTACTATAAAATATATCCTATGACACTAGGCAATAGTGTAACCATCAGTCAAAGAAAATGTAATCGGAACAGTACTTCTAGAGATTACCTCTTGCAAACAAACCAACAATTTTACCTCTCTATAACAGAGAAAAGAAAACTCTTCGCACTTAATATTCTGTTGCAGCAACAATGAGTTTGGCAATTTACGATCAAAGCCATCTAAAGGTAAAAGTTCAGTATCTATCTAGCACCTCAGCGGGCTAATGGCGCTGAGTGCATTCTACTTTACGCGGTCAGCACTTAAGTAGTTAAGTAAATTAAAAACTAAACCGTTCACACTTGCAGTTTCACACTTTTTCTGTGGGCGCTGTTACCAACACAAATCACAATGCACAAAAAACTACACCTTGTATAAATATTTGCTATGTATTGCTTTCTGTAGAAAATCACTTTGGATTTCCTTTTTATTCCTGATCAATGATGACAAGCGACAAGTACCTAATCTAATGGACTTGATAAGTACAAGAATAGCTATCCTACCTATTGTTCTTGAGTGACAGGAAGGACACCAAAATGGCGGCTTGACCTAGTGCAAAATGTACAGAGAAAATCTCTCTCAATGAATTTCTACCTAACCGAATCGAAGGAGATTTCTACAGAAGAGACCGGTAGTCAAGTGACAGAAAAGACGAAACTGCCAGCAATTCGTTTGCCTGACAGAACAAGACTCATTTCCAGATCATTAGGTTACTTGTAACTCGGTTCTTACTAAATCTACAGAAGTGAGCTCGAAAGTAAGTTTTTCAGTAACGTTGGTGGTTTCTTTTTTTAAAGGCTGACTTATTATGTCAATTCCTTTGATAATATTTCTTTTTACCTGAAGAGCCTAAATATCATCTTCAAATAAGCGCCTGCAAACAACAGCTCTAGGCATAATATTGTCAAAGGTCTTAAACTTAACTAGTCACAAGCGGATTAGTGGTCGTATAGCATTAATATGTAATTAATTAGTACCTTCAAGGTGTGAAGGTGCGCAGTTAAATCCTTTCTGTGGTTAAAAAATATTATAAACTCCTAGTTGCCTTTGCGGACACTCAGGAGAAAGGAAAGATGTTAAAACTGGAATACACATGAGCCACATCAATGTTAGTCATTTCAGTCAACAAATCGCAGAAAAAAAAAAGACTTGCAATCCATTTCAATCCATTAATACCTCCTTCTACTAGTAAATTGAAATCCAAAATAGTAAAGCACCGATAACATGTTAAACAAGCGATGCATTCGACAACCGCGGCTTGTTTCAAGACCCACTTGCGCCAAAAACTTAACTCAGAGTTAGTCAGTATCATTAACAGAGGGTTATATTACAAAATACCATACACTAGCTTTTACCAAAGACTTCGTGCACGTGGATATCCCCCTTCGGCCCTTTCACACAATCAGTGGCGGCTGTACCTTAAGTGCGCTCGTGCGCTGAACCACCAATTCAAAAATCAAAAATTACAAAATATTAAGTACTTCATCTTTATTTTTAAATTACCATTTTAATAGTTATTTTTAAACATACAAAAACGTATAAAAAATTAAATCTCCAATAATAGTGAAACAGTTTGAGCGCTTTACTAAACTATTAAGACTTATTTTCTTGTAAAGACAAATTCTCGTGCGCTTCGGCGAGTGCACGAGGACTGCTAATATAACTTGTAGGAGATACGAGTTAATACGCCTGACGCGTGAAACAGAAGATAGTTCATAGAAATGTACCGAGTAATGAGTGGGTTCTCGAGCGCCGCACGAGCGATCATCTCCGAGGATTGCCGAGAGCACCCGATGTTTGACGAATTGACGAACGACATCTCGTTATCGTTGTTCTGTGCCTCTAGTATAGTTTCACTGTGTGACGCGTTAATTATTGTTTATTTACATAATTATATTACCGTAATTGTTTTTAGTTTTTGTTTCGATTTTTTCGAAATACTATGTAAGTATGGTGTTAATACCCGATTTTAATAAAAAGGTGATTGAACATTTCGCTTCAGAAAAATGTCGTCGCATTGATTTAATGTATAAAAAATAAACATAATTATATTATGTCATTTTTTGTTTTGTTGCATTTTCTAATTTTAATATTTTAGTAAAGTGCACCACCAGTTCGATAACCCACCAGCCGCCACTGCACACAATGCTACTTACCAGCCAAATAGTTTCATAGGTCAAGTAGCGTTCGTGTTTTTATGTTTAGTCAGTTAGTGAATGAATCAGAGACCTTTTGCTTTTGTATAAATAGATAATAGGCCTTTGTTGACTTACAGTTAAAAGATAACCCTGGCAGGCCCAATCAGTCTGAGAGATGAAAACCCGACTTGAACGCAACAAGGAAAGGATTTATTAATACTAATTGCCTACATAGTAAATAACGAATGATTTCTCTGAATGCTTTCTTTAGAGCCACTTTAATCCGCTTACATTACAATACAGCAGCACGTCATTATCACATGGGTATCGGGTTATCAATAACAAAGGAGTACAAATATCATTGTGGCGCGATTTGCTTGCGCGCGCATCGCATCGTGAATCGCAAGGAATGTGCTAATTGTGACCGTGGGACTCCTTCGGACCCGGCTACGTCATAAATGTGCTTAGCCGATACTTTTAGAATTTATTGATTATTAAAAAATAACGATTTTTTTTTGTCAACGTAATGTCAATTGAGTCTCAACTCTATTCAACATAGCTTTTGAATACATTTTCTTTTTACTCATTAATTTACTTGCTAAGCTTTCCTTATGTGAAAGATTTTTTTAAAACGGTTAAGTTATTTTTAAGTTACAAACAAAAATAAAAGTCTTTTCTCTTTATAATATTAGTTTAGACTAGACAACATATCCTTTTTTTATCTTTATATATTTAAGGGCCCTTTGTCATAAAGTGAAAATGTCACCCCCAAAGCAATATATCATTCAAATGAAAAAAATACTATCTAACATTGCAATACTACTAAAACATGACAAAAAAAATATATTAAGCTTTATCATCCAATAATGTTAGAACCTCAACCCCAATCTTCGTCTCGGTCCACAATATTTTCTGACTTAAGCCGTGTACATGACGGGGTGATTCTGGACACATCTCACCCCACTTTCCCCTTATACATATTTTATTAACAAGGACAAACCCAGTGTTTTATGACTAAATAATGTTTATGTTTACCCTCACTGGCATGGATTAATTTTGTGAGCAGGAATTAATCTATTGTAAAAGAGAAAAAAGAAAGACAATATTGTAAATAATATGATAATACCTATTAAATAAATAATACCAGCCTATTAGTGTTCCACTGCAAGGCAAAAGGCCTCTTCTCTCACAGAGAAGACACGAACATTGATCATCACGATTGCTCAAAGCGTATTGGTGATTTCAGACAATTTTTTTTCCTTACGATGTTTAAACTTAGAAAATACATATGAATTGATAAAGTCACTTTGGTACTTGTCCGTGCCAAGTTACGATCCCTCAACCTTGTGACCTACCTATTACAAGAAAAAAAAGTTACACTACAGATGATTTTTTTTTCTACAGAAAAGACTCGGGCTCTTCCTAATATAGTCATGAGAAGAGGAAAATGTAAAACGAAGCAAGTTTTTAAATTCCTAGAGAACACTTTTCAAATTGTACAAAGTTCATTTAGTTTTGACGCTGATTGTACTGACGGCTGCTGTAATTGCTTGCCCATTTTCTCGGATATTTCAATATAAAGAGAACCTGACAATTGCAAGGTTTCGTACAACGTTCTTTACATAAAATTGGCAAAATTCTAATATAATAAAGTTTGATATTTTGTTTAAACGTGGCGCGTGAAAAATATTTTTGTATATGATAGACAGATTTATGAGGAATATAGTAATAGGCTATATCATCACGCTACGGCCATTATAGCCGAGCAGTACCCAAACACGTAACTTAACGCGGGTCAAAAATCACGTGGGCGAAGTCTGAGGGATCAGCTAGTATTATAATAAAGCTGAACATTTTAATTTTGTTTGTTTTTTAAACGTGGTAATCTCTGGAACTAACAGTCGGATTAAAAAAAATATATAACATAACATCACGCCTGTAATCCCCGAAGGGTTAGGCAGAGGTTTACCCATTAGTATACACACATTTCGCCAGTTATGTTTAAGTCCCATGTAATAGGGGGCGAGCCTAATGTCACCAACCGGGCACAAATCCAGACTCCGAGGCTGTTACTGTAAAATTTCTGATGGAAAACCCAATAACACTGCCCCGACCTGGGAATCGAACCCAAGACCTCATGCTCAACAGTCGCGCTTTGCAACCACAAGACCAGCGAGGCAGTAAAAAAAATATATGATATTTTATATATGATAGCCATATCACCATCACGCTACGAATGCTACGATTCATGGGAGTGGAGCAGCAACTAACGACCTAATCGAACGCATGTGAAACCACGGCGTTATAGCTAGTAAAATATACGTTGCTTTACCTATAAAAGCAAAACAAAATAGAGAAATCTATTGAGAACACTAAAAGGTCAAACCTTTATAGTGATAAGTGTAAAAAAAAACTAAGTCAAGGTCTCGACTAAGATCGGTAAACAGTTACACCTTTTTTCAGGCGTCATCAATCACGATCGCGATCGATTTGAATACCTGTGAGTGCCAACATTGTAATTTAAGAAGCTTTACTTGTTTCTAAGGAATGTAAGTGCTTTAAGTTAAAAGAGCTAGGGTAGCCCGCTAATTTAATATTTTTTAGGTTTTTTGCAATTTGTAATACAGCATTGGATTGTCAAATCAGATTGCCTAGTCTTTTCCCAACTATATTGCGGTCGGCTTCCAGTCTAATCGGATGCAGCTGAATACCAGTAGGTATTTTATAATAGCAATATTTTTATTGTTGTATCAGTGGGGGTTTTTATTGTTGTATCAGTGGGGGCTTGAATGCCTCATTGGTGTAGTGGTCGCAAAGCGCGACTGCTAAGCATGAGGTCTTGGCTTCGATTCCCAGGTCGGGCAAAATGGTATTGGGTTTTTCCGTAAGGAATTTCTCAGTAGTAGCCTCGGAGTCTGGATTTGTGCCCGGTTAATGGCAATACACTCGCCACCCATTACATGGGAATTAAACATAACTGGCGAAATGTGGGTGTACTAATGGGTACACCTCTGCCTAACCCTTTGAGGATTACAGGCGTGATGTTATGTTACAGTAGTCGGATTGCACCTATTACTAATATAATAATAAAGCTAAAAGATTTGTTGTTTGTTGAAACCCGTTTAAAAGAATTTTACTGATACGACTGATCGTTTTGTGAGATTAAATCTAGGGGACTACCAAACGGATCAAAAAAAATATTTTTGGATATGATAGACATATTCAGGACGAATAATTTATACTACTATTTTTCTGACTGGTCAATAAATTATCAACGGATTCATTAATGTTATTTTATTACTAATGATCATATTTATTTAAAAACTTTCATCAATTTGACAGGCGACTATTTTCGGATATACCTATAACGTTTCTCGTCCGTCTGCCAAATTAACTCGGCCTCGATCCGAGTCAGGTATCACGGGAGCCTAGCTGCCAAATGACAGTGATTGCTATAATTTAGTCCTGCCACTTTGCCTACGGGCTTTGACTTGGCACCATACTCATAGGCAATCAATCAACCAAGCTGCTGTGTATCAAGGTAGCACAATTATTCCACAACAAGTCAGTGTTTTTTTTTAACATAACACAAAACATTACGCCTGTAATCCTTGAAGGGTTAGGCTCAGCACTTAATAGGCACGCCCACAATTCGCCGGTTATGTTTAAGTCCCATGTAATAGGGAGCGAGCCTATTGCCATCAACCAGGTACAAATCCAGACTCCGAGGCTGCTACTGAGAATTTTTTTTTTAGTCTATAGAAACAATATTGACTCGACTCTACACATACAGTTTCACTCAATACGCTTCAGCGATTTCCGAGAAAATGCTGCACATGCAAATGAAATTACTGACTGACGACACGGTTGGCGCAATAGCTAAACGACTGCTGCGCTACGTATCGCGTGTTCGATTCCTGCTCGGAACAAATATTTGTATAGCCTACAGATAGTTGTTCCGGGTCTAATTGTTTGTGTATGTGAGTTTATATGTTTGTAAACGCACGTGGTCCACGATACATGAGAAATTACTAAAGTGAAGCAACGTTTTAAAGAAAAAAACATTATTACTGTAATTAAAATCTCTTTTGGTAGACTCTGATTTCAATTTAATTTCAATTAAAATATAAAATTGAAAACGTCTGTATCTACCGTTGTACTTATTTTTAATTAAATTGTAATGGCATAGTAATTAAGACTTACAGCTAAAATAATTAAAGTTACATTTTCGTAATCACAACGCATTACAGTGAGTGAAATGTATTCATAGCCCAATCCATACGTCAATTTATAATTACAGGGCGTTGCAATAATCAGGGCAATATGGTTTTGACATCCATTGTTTTATGCCAATGGTACGGAAGATTAAATTTTTGGGTGCCATTTCAACTGGCACAAAACTCGGTAGAATATCTGATAAATGGAATATTAACTAGTATTTCATGGGCTTCAGTTAACACAAAAGACCAGTCGCTCACAATTTAACGATCATTATTTGATTAATTAATTCATTAATTCAAACAAACGTTTTGATATTAACATTTTAGCTTAATTATTCACTAGATTTTGTTTGTGAATTCGTTCGCTCGAATTTTCTTACGGGAACCAATTTTTTTTATAATAAAATATGGTCTATTAGCTTCTGTCTTCGTCCGCGTCAAAGTTGATATATTACCAAGGGAACCGTACATTTTTCGGGGATAAAAATTAGCCTTTGTGCTATTCGAGACTATAATCTACCTCTTTGCTAAATTTCATCCAGATCCGTTCAGCCGTTCTGGCGTGATTGAGGCACAAACATCCATTTATCTAAACTTTCGCATTTATTTGTGGTAAGATAGCACTCAGGAATAGCTACCCATTAGCCAAAGAATGTTCTTAATCGCGCTATTAGTTCCTGAGATTAGCGCGTTCTAACATAAAAAACACAAACAAACTCTTCAACTTTATATTATTATTAGATATAATAATATTACCGTAAATTATTATTCGCTTCAGTATTAGGACGACTTAAAGTAATAAGAACAAAAAAATAGACCAAACAGGAAAATTAATTTTAAAATTAGAACGCGCCCATAGAGAGTCTTGGATTTAAAAATAAATAAGTAGATAGACGTGGCTTAAACCAACCAGCGCGCCTCTTCCATAAAAAAAGTTCGATAAAGATTTAAACACACTTCCACTTGAACTAATGCGATTCATCTTATTTATTTATCTTGATAATGATCACTAATCATTTCTCATCCGCCTACTAATGAAGCGGTAAAACTTAGGTGTGAAGAATGCTCATCTTCCTTTCTACCGCTAATGATATTAATAGCCTTATAAATCTTTAAGAGAGGGGACGCCATGATTAATTTGTATTTAAAAGCTTTTTGATAGTCAAATAAACCGATTGATAGTTTTTTTTAATGGTTTTAAGTACCAAATCGCGTTCGCCATGTTAAATATGGACATTAGCCTGAGCTCAAAGTTTTTATAATGAGCTTATTCAACATTATGCATCATGAATTTTGAAAAGCCACGTAGGTACTTGGTATCTACATACCTATACCATACAAATAGGTAGTACTAGTCTGCGTACTTACATGACATTCATATGAAGTGATTGGAAGCTATTGAATAATTGTATGAGGTTATTTTTATAGGTAACATAACCACTGAGAATGTAATGGTTGTATGTAAGTAAAAAAAACGTCTATTTTATACTTAATATTATTAAAATAAAAAGATTTTTTTAATGTGTTTAAAATGCGATAATCTCTGAAACTTACCTTCAGATTTGAAAAAATCTTTTTGCACATGATAGCCAAATTCATGTAGAATAGTATAAGCTATATAACATCACGCTGCGATCCACGAGAGCGGAGTAGTAACGCGGGTGACGCAGGCTAATGCTAGTTATTTTATACTCGTACTTTTTCCAAATATAAGTACGTATATAAACAGGAAAAAGTTATTGATAGAACAACTTAGTGATAGAAGTCGATAGACTTGAAATTATTTAAAAATCCAAAAAATAAGTTTGTAACTCAATCTTGCCACAAGAAGTACCTAACCGTAATGATTTAACTCAGAAAAAAACTGACCGCTGTAAAACCATTGGAAATATTGAACAAAACAGCAAAAAAATTACATTTCAAATGCGATTACAAATTCTGGATTTCTCAATGATTTTGTAATATCTACTTTTTATTTTTATTTAGACTTTTTATGCAGATTTCGTCCGCTATTTCACGCATCATAGGAAATTTTATGTAAATACAAAAGCGCTGGATAAATAACATTAAAAAGATACCTGTTGTTCAAATAGTTTTACCCGAAAAGTTTCGTTATTCCGTAGTCAAACTCACTGGTTCGCGAACCGCGATCTCAACTCGTGATTAAGGATGAGGCAACTCCTGTCTGCACATTTACTGTGAGGCAGAGAGTACAAATACGGAGAGGGGTACACCAACGAGCAAATTAAATAGGAGTTTTCGACCATCAACAATTTAGGATGTTTACACTATGACAGATTATGACAGATCTGTAAAAGACATTAAGATCAAATATTGTGAACCCATACACACCGAAAGGGGGGGCAATAAAAATTATAGCGCTATATTTATAGTTCCCAAAGTATGAGTCGAGAGCGAAAAATGGGTGGGCACTGAACAGTCCTTCATTCATATACTTAGTTATGCCCCTTTTTCCTTCACGAAAACCAAGAGCTGAGTCCCGAATTTGGAACATTTTGATAGGTAAGTAAGTCGCGGTTCAGTCAACTCTTCTCCTTAATATTATTTATTAGATGTAACAAAAACAAATGCACAAACAAGAATTAACATGGGCGTTATCAGACGAAACTAAGAATGGTCTTAATAAATACTGGAATTAACTAGTTCGTACTGTCCCACTGCTGGGCAAACTCTCCCTCCATTTCTTCCATCTAACGCGACTTTGCGCTACGTCTTGCCAATTCTCAAGGAAGATTTTATAATAAAGAATTATTATATTTTAAAGAAATTATTATAAATTCTAAAGAAATTATTATAAATATTTGCTACTACTCATTTAAAACTTTTATAGATATTTATTATAGAATTTAGTATCGGTAATCTAGACCACGTCTAGAGATATTAGTTACAGCTGAGTTAACTCAAATCCCAGGACTAATTATTGCGAGTTCTGACTTGGCAAGCGCCTGGACTTGGAACATAGTAGATTGCGTTTCCATGATAACTTTAAAGAAACCTTATAAAATTTTACGAATGTTTTAACTATCTATATCTATACAAATTAATAAAATTGAAGTGCCTGTTTTATTGTATAAATAACAGGTCTATTTACAAAATAAATAATAATATAAATGTACATAAACACGCAGTCTGTTTGTTCCATCTAATCTCCAAAAGGCATTATATATACTTACAAGGCATATACTTATAAGGCATTATATTTACTTATATTTAATTATATATACTTTAATTTTAGAAAAAAAAAATAGTGTTCATCGCAAAATTACCGATATTTATGAGGGCAAAGTCACATATAAAGCTAGTCAAATATAATATTTAACGAATGTTTTAACTTTTGTCGTGATTTAAATTGTAAAGAATTTTACTTTCAATAATAACACATGACTCTCCCCAGTGTTATTATAGTAGGTAAAATTCTTTTTCCCTAACTAAACTAAATTGTTATAATTTGTAGGTTTAAATAACAATTAAAAAGAATTGGGTCAGATTGACAACACTTAGCAGACACGTACTAAAACGCTATCAATCCATTTACTATAATTAAACATCGAATAAAAAAATAAAATCCAATTTCTTAATTATAGTTAATGAAAATTTCCTTAGGCGCTTTACACATAGAGCAACTATTGCAGCAACTGGCAACTGGCAACTAGAGTTTCGAGTTGCGGTGATCGTCAACAATTTTCAGTTGCTGCAATCGATGACTAAGTTAGTTCCTAGTTGCCGCAACTAGCAACTGTTAAATATTATACCGGTTTTAAAGTTGCCAGTTTCCTCAACCGTCAATCACAACGCGTCAGGTGATTTTACACCCTCCCTCCCTCTCCCTGTGCCCAGCAATGCCAGTGTCGCTACGGCAACGGCATACGGCAACTCGGCTATGAACGTTGCTCACAGATCGCCATAAAGTTGCGGCAACCGTAAACGTTATAGCAATTATCAACTTTTACAGGAAACTTTTAAAGAATTGATAGTTGCCTCAACTTAAGTTGCTCCGTGTGCAAAGCGCCTTAGACATTTAGTCGATTTAAAAAAAATGTTGAGGAAGACAGTTTAAATTAAACGTCCCACATTGAAACCCTAGTATATTACAGCCACGAGTAGCGATCCTTGCTATCCAAGCTATCTCTTCGGGTAATAAGCTTTGAAATCGATTTAAAACTATCGTATGGGTGCCCGAGAGGCGAGCAAACAAACTAATAAACTTTCTCTTTTTATACTGCATAGCTTCTGACTATATTGATCCGTTTTTTATCCGGATAAGGAAACTATCTACATCTGCTCATACGTATTTTGAGATTGCAATAATGAAATGATTGCATCGGATTGTTTTGCTCGCTACCTACATTGTTTACAAGCAATCATTCCGTAACGTGATGGACTACGTTTGTAGGAACGCGTTGTAGTTGGATGGAACTGACAAGTCCGAATTGACGTTGTTGCTAGGGATTGCAATCCCGCAGCTCACTCAATCCCGCGGGATTGATATGCGGGATTGATCAATCCCGCGCGGGATCCGCGGATCCCGCATATTTGAAATTATTCACAGTACTAGTTCAACTTTTTGCCCCGTTTGTATGTAAGATAAAGTATTAATTTTTTGATCTTATAGAGCTATAAGATCGAAAAATTAATACTTTATCTTATTTAAAATTATGTTATAAAATCGAATTAAAACTACAGGTTTTTGTTTTAAAAAATCAAATATTATTAATTAAACATGTCTTACATTATGCAACAAAAATTATTTGTTTTCTAACAAAATAACAATGAAATTATAATTATAGTACGAGTAATTAGTGATCAGCCTTATTAGACCTTAATTTTTAAATGTTTAGCATCAAAAGTTTTGTTTAATTTTACCCTTACATCTAACAACAGTTTTATGATGTTTGTAATTTCATCATAAAGTAAGTTTATAAGTAAGTAAGTTTTTTGATCTTATAGCCCTATAAGATCAAAAATTAATACTTTATCTTACATACAAACGGGGCAAAAAGTTGAACTACTGTGAATAATTTCAAATATGCGGGATCCGCGGATCCGCGTTTTGAAGGTGCGGGATCCAGCAGATTAATAAGTGGAGCGGGATCCCGCGGGAATGCTGGATCCCGTTTTGCGGGATTGCAATCCCTAGTTGTTGCTATCAATAACAGGTTTAATAAACTAATTAAAAAATATTTTTAAAAACAAGCTTTAATTTAAAATTCTACAATATTGATTATTATTGGACATTGTATTGTCACCAGAACTAAAGGTGTATGTACTATGTATGCAAAATTTCAGCTCAATCGGATAACAACAAATGGTCGAAAAATGGTTTGCAAATTTTGAAAGGACAATTTATTTACATACATACTTACATACGAACAGTGCAAGCTAAATAAAAGCTTGTAAAAAGACGGTTAAAGTAGCCGATAGTTACTTATCGGATAAGGCTATTTACTTTTCTATTATTAGGTATATTACTATAAACTTTTATTAGTAGGCCAATATTAAACAAAGAAGAAGTGTTTTTACCATGTCCAGTGCAGCTATTAACCGCCACTATGTCACTAACCTACAAAAAATGATGGTAGCTACGATTAGCGTCACTCTTCTACAGAGCCATCTTTCAACAGAATACCAATCTTGCTTGATTTGAATTTCATAATTGAAATAGCCCTAGAAAGGTTCTATGTAAATGTAAAGTATTTCAGTTTACGGGAAGCAAGGAAGTCGGACGGAAGCCTGAAGTCTAATAAAAAGTTTTATTAGAAGCAAGGAAGTTGTACTCGGCACGGGAACATTGGAGTTTGGTGAAATATGTCATTTGTACTCGAAACTTTTTTACTATCTACGGTTTAGGTACAGGGGATTTTGGAGACCTAAGATTTCAATCTTCTAAATAGGAATAGCAGGAGGGTACGTCGTACGGATCCGTTTATCGATTGTACCATTTATTTAACTTTCAAGATTTTTCAGTGTCCGTATATTTTTACCAGAGTATTTTTATAAAAAAAATAGCCTCAAAAGTAAAATAATAGTTACTCCTCATAATATCAGCTATATGTCATGCAAGTCCCGTCAGAATCGATCCAGCCGTTTAGAAGATAACCGGAACAATCACAAGACAAAAAAGAGAAATGGTTTTTTGGTATAAGTATGTACCTATATTATAAACTTTTATATGCATTTTGTAAAAAGCTGTTATTTTTAAAATTACAAACAGACAGATTTTAATTTTATTTCCATGTATAGATGTTTGTAAAACTTCTACTGTAACTGGCTGTAAACTGGCTGGCAATATATTATATTGTAAGCACGATCCACGGACCCCAGCGCTAGGTAAATTATCGCCTTTGAACTTTCTACAAGATACGATCTATCTATGTCTTCCTCACAATTATTTCCCTGAAAACTTATCTAGAATGGAAATAAAAAGTGTAAAGTTCTACAAAATGCCCTTAATTACTACCTTTATCCTATGCAGACAAATAAAAGAACTTTTTTAAGAAACTTTTACTATCTTTGCACTAACTATCAAGGGTATAGAAGATAAAAGTAATATTGTATAAACAATTAAATAAAATTGAAGTATCTGTTTGTAAAGAAAAAATAACTTTATTTTTACTAAAACCATAATATGAATGTTTACACAACACTCAATTATTCAAATGTTTGTCTGTCTGTATTATTCCGCCTAATCTCCCAAACGGCTGGACCGATATTGATAGGACTGGATAGATAGCTGACGTTTATAAAGAGTAACCTAAGCTACTTTTATTTTAGAAAAATAATTAGGGTTTCACGCAAAAAAATATAAAACCCTGCAAATAACCAAAATTCAAGCGGGCAAATCTACACACATCAAAAGTGTCTAGGGATCAACATCCCTAACATTTGTTAGGGATGTTGATCCCTAGACACTTTTGATGTGTATATACTAATATAATCCATACTATAATATAATAAAGAGGAAAGATTTGATTGTTTGTTTGCATTGAATAGGATCCGAAACTATTGAACCTATTTGAAAAATTCTTACACTGTTGGGAAGCTACACTATTCCCGGGTGACATAGGCTATATTATATTTAAAAAAATTAGGGATTCGTAAGAAAAATCTTTTGGACGAAGTCGCAGGAAGAGTGCTAATATCAGATAAATAACTACGCAGATTCTTTTGAAAGTACGCCAGTCAATCTTAAGTAGATAGGGTAAGCGTTAATCTATGACTTAGCGTCAGCTCACATCGAGACGCGACGCGACGCGACGCTGCGTGCACACTTTAAAAGAGCGACTCAAAATATAACTTTATTTTCTACACGAAAAGATACACATTTCATTGTGAGAATTTAGAATACGTTGCGTTGCTCTACGCCGCGAGGCGTCACGAGGCGTAAAGCGACGCATCGCTACGCAGCGGTGAATCGCCGGTACGCGCGCACAGAATGACGTGCAAGAGCGGCGACGACGTTGCGATGCGTCTCGCGGCGGCGAGCGGCGCAGCGCGGCGCAGCGCGAAGTCACTGGTAGGGTTGCCAACCCTACTATATATATAGTATCCTACTATATTAGAGCCCCCGCCTACTATATTTTTGGAAAAAAGATATAGTAGGCGAAACTACTATATTTTAAAGGCATCAAACTCTTAAGCAATAATATTCGTTTCATAATGTCTAAGCGTAGACGAAACATCTGTATTTATTTCTTAACGATTCTGGAATGTCAAGTTGACAGTTACATCCAATAGACAGTTTTTCGATTTTCGCGCTCTCGACTTCGTGTTTTTGTAACGACTTACTTAGTTAATTAATATTATTAGTCATTTTGTATGGTGTCTCTTCCATAAAAGCCATTATTGAAGATTTGAAGTTAAATATTTTTTATTTCCAAAATGAATAACAATGGTAATAAAATTATGATGGTGAAATTAAAAGGACGTTGGCACTATAACGCCTCCACGAAAAAAAACAAAGTGGCTGCAAAAGTTTAAAATCTGGTGGAAGTCCAAATACAATTGGATAGTTCGCCATAATGGAAAATGCACAAGAAAGAGATTGGCATGAATTAAATTTAAATTGCAGTAACAGCTTATAGGCATTTCTTAAAAATAAAAATGTATTAAAGGCTAAGAGTAGCAAAAAAATATTCTTTTAATTAAGAAATAAAGTACCTATTTTGGAACCTACTATATTTTTTTTAACATTTTCCTTACCTACTATATTTTTATGGGTAATAATTTTAGAACTACTATATTTGACCGACAAAGAGTTGGCAACCCTAGTCACTGGCCTCTTCAAGTATCTTCACGTTGCGTCGCGTCGCGTCGCGTCTCGGTGTGAACTGACCCTTACAGCATACCTACCTTATCTAGGAATCCGTTTGACAAAGGTGGAAACGGCAATATTACCTTACTGACGCATTAAAGCAAAAAATTATACGCTGTC
Source organism: Hoplodrina blanda (assembly GCA_949316365.1). Lineage (NCBI taxonomy): Eukaryota > Metazoa > Arthropoda > Insecta > Lepidoptera > Noctuidae > Hoplodrina > Hoplodrina blanda. The sequence continues at coordinate 12,344,438 of OX438592.1, forward strand.
AAGATTCCGGAGTAGACCTACGTCATTCTGGCTGAATTTTCGAGGACAGTTAAAAAAGAACCGTTAAGGGCGTGCCAGAAGCCAGCAAACTTTTATAATTCACCCGCGCGCCAGTGTTAAGTGTTTTATCGTAATGACAAAAAATTAAAAGGAATTACCTAAAATGCCTAGACAAAACCCTATATAACTAATTATCAAATTTTCGTCATATTAGTCATTATAATATCGTGTATAAATCGAAAAAACCAAAAAAATTAGAGGCTTCTTCGTGATGTTTTTCTATCGAGAAAATGTTATTATTTTATGCTTTTGATCAATGAGAACCCTCGAAAATATCCATTTGTATTTTAAGCCTAGAAATCTAGAATTGTTCATGTAAAATCAAAAAAAAAGATTGGTAATTTTGCTTACTACCCACTCTTAAAGCCGTATAATTTGAACGTAAGTGAGTAGGTTAGGTACTTTTTATGCCTGATTCCTAATTTCCATATCTTCATAACGACATATTCCTCTTATAACTAGCGAAAGGCCCCGACTTCACACGGGTGCAATGTAGGTACCTACAGTCTTTCTAGGAATATACCTGTATAGCCTATGTTATTCAGGGATAACGAACCATTGTAATGGCGAAAGAATTTTTTTAAAACGGTCAAGCAGTTTTTGAGCTAATGCATTATAAACACAAAAAAAAATTCAAAGAATACAAATCTTTCCTCTTTATAAAATTAGTTTAGATAGTGTAGAAAGTTAAAATTGAAAAACCTTGAGCATTTACGGGTTGATGTGAAAAACTCCTACAAAATAATCAAGTCACTATGCTCGATCATTAGGTAGGTAGGTTAAACGACCTACTTAAAACCACAGCTTTAGGAAATATGCATAGCAGCATAGGGTTAAGGAGGCAGTTGGTTGGACGTTGATACGTTAATTACACAATGTCGTGACAGCCAACCCATTAGTTCTACTTCTATCTGTTAGTACAATGAGCCTTTCCGTTAGGCATTTTTATCAGATACTAGCTTTTGCCTACAACTTCGTCCGAATTTAATCACCTAGCGGTATGAAATATGCTTTACGGCCTATTCACATACCAAAAAATGACATAAAAAATCGGTGGAGCCATTTTGGAGAAGTGCAACGGGGAGGGGTACGTATGAACCCCAAGAAAGTTAAGTAAAGTAAAGCTAGTAAACATATAAGCAATACTAAATATAAGATAATTAAATAAATTATAGATGAACTAGCGACCCGCCCCGGCTTCGCACGGGTGCAATGTAAATACATAAACCTTCCTCTTGAATCACTCTATCTATTAAAAAAACCGCATCAAAATCCGTTGCGTAGTTTTAAAGATCTAAGCATATATAGGGACAGACAGACAGACAGGGAAGCGACTTTGTTTTATACTATGTAGTGATAAATAGAATTGTAATATAATAAGTGAATGAATGGAAATATAAAATACTTAATACAATATAAAATATTTCAAGCATAAGACAAACTAATAAAGCGCTCTTCCTCTCTCTACTTATTTAAAAATTACCTTTTTTCATGAATTAATAGAAACAATCATGGACCGTTCCATGATTGTTTCTATTAATATTTCTAATTTTTATTTTACCACCCACCTGTAAGTGTACATCATGGATTGCAATAAATGATTTGATTTGAAAGGAACTACTGGGGACAGGCTAATACTTTATACTTAGCGACTTCGTCTGCATCCGCGATAAACGACATTTACGCGGACGAAGTCATGAGCAAAAGTTAGTATGTAGTTTAACATCACGCTACGAACCACGATACAGTACTAAAGTACCCACAGTTAAGCGATTAACACACGGCATGGCGCACCGCCGCGGATGGCGGCGGCTGCAAAGCGGATTGCACCGCGCGTTACACACGTGTGTAAGGCATCGACGGATTTCATAGAGGCCAATGCGACATGAGATCCGCTTCACCGCCTACCGCGGCGGTGTGCGATGCCATATGTTCATCATCATCTGCCTAGCCTTTTCCCAACTATGTTGGGGTCGACTTCCAGTCTAACCGGATGCAGCTGAGTACCAGTATTTTACATGGAGCTACTGCCTATCTGACCTCCACAACCCAGTAACTGGGTAATACGATACCCGTAGGTAAGATTGGTTGTAAGACTTTCGGGGTTCTGACGACTCGTAACGACTGTCAAAGATCCACGTATGACAGCCGGGACCAACGGTTTAACGTGCTTTCCGAGGTACTGGAATGATGTCAGTAATGTCTAAGATAAAATCTTAGATTTAATCTCCAAAAAACATGCAGACGAATCGCAAGCAGAAGCTAGTTAACAATAATTTTATTAATTATTTCAAAACAGTCTCAATATTTACTTGTATATTTTAATAATAAGTTATATTAATAAGTAGTAGGTACAGTAATCAACAATTCAAATACGCCTACTTATTTTGTTAAGTTTTATACATAATTAAGCTTTGTGATGAGTTACACAGACGAGATCAAAATAGAAGATTACAAATAAACACGATGACACGCTAGACGCAGTGGTTAAACGATTGGGTGCTATGCTGCTTGTCGCGGGTTTAATTCCCGCACGGAACAAATATCTGTATGGCCTACAGATAGTTGTTCCGGGTCACGCTGTATGTGCAAGGGAGTTTATTATGTTTGTGAAAGTATCCCTAAGCATATAACAATTAATATCTAGGTATACATAACATTACGCCCGTAATCCCAGAAGGGTTAGGCAGAAGTGTACCCATAAGTGTATAATAATCTATATAATGTCGTTAGAAACATATCTCAGTATGAAGACTTTGGTAAGGCATTCATGACTTCATTCATTCTAGTCAAATGGTTGTACCATTTTATAGTGCTTATTTTAATATTTATAATTCTATGTTAATTAATGTAATTGGACCTGTGCCGTTTTAATTAACTATAAATAAATAGTAATAAATAAGTACACTCACATGTGTATAACATATTAAGGATTCATATCTAGGTATAATTCTGTGATACCAGCTTCTCCCCGCGATTTTATCTGCCTAGATTTCAACATTTAACCAAAGACCTAAATTATCCCTAGGAAACACAAAAACGGGATAAAAAATCAAATAAAAATCCAGACTATAATATCTCTGTATTAAATTTTTCATAGAGATCCGTTCAGCTGTTCTGGCGTGATTGAGAAACAAACATACATCCAAAAAAAAAATGCAAATTTTCGCATCTATATAATATAAGTAAGATGATGTGATATATATGTATACATACATAGGTACAGTACATACAGTAACAGGGCCGTAGCTAGGGGAGGGCATTGTGGGTCAATGCCCTACCTTGAAATCACAATGCCCAACCTTAGATCTCTATATCCAAATCTGGAAGTTCAACCATCTTGTTCACTTGTACTTCATCATTGAGGATTTAAAAGTTCTTAGATCCATGGTCATGCGCTGTCACAGAAATTATTTGTCTACTTATAGCTATTGAATGTACATCACTGATCTAGAGTTCAGTGGTATACATGGTGATTGATTTAGGAACCCATGCTTCAAGGGCAGATCAATTATGATATATTTTTTTACTTTCGCCCTGTAACCAATGCTGCCCTACCTCAAATTTGACTCTAGCTACAGCCCTGGTACAGTAGCGGTCGTATAATATAATTTAATGATTAAAAAAACATATTACACTTTCTTAGGTAAGTAGATACTATAACATTTATCGTGGCTTCTCAGAATAATAATGTCTATCTATCTTCTTTTTGCTTTCCTTATCAACGTTGTCCTTAAAAAAGTTGTTGCTTTTGTATTACGACTTTGTATATTTTTTTTCTAAACTTTGGTTAACTTTATTGTACTCGTATTTTCCATTTATATTCTGTGACAATTCTATAGGATACTTACATTTGTATATTTTTTCTTTTTTTTAAACAAATAGCTTTATTGTCTTAAGTATGTACCCATAAGTAACATAACATCACGCCTGTAAGTCCCGAAGGGTTAGGCAGAGGTGAACCCATTAGAACACCCACATTTCGCCAATTATGTTTAAGTCCATGTAATAGGGGGCGAGCCTATTGCCACCCGGGCACAAAACCAGACTCCGAGGCTGCTACTCAGAAAATACTGATAGAAAAACCCAGTAACACTTTGCCCGACTTCGGAATCGAACCTTCCCTAATCATCCCCATATGCATTACCTATCAAAAAGGTTTCAAATTCGGGACTTACCTCTGGGTTTTTATATAGGAGCATAACCATATGAATGAAGTACTGTCCAGGACCCATCCAATATTCGCTTGCGACCCATACTTTGTAAACTACTGCCCTATAGAGTTACAACCAAAATATTGAATAAACCATCACGAAAGGGTGATTCTTTCACAGAACCTCCATTCAATATTATCCCTCATTCATTCCCATAGCGAGTTGCATTAAATATCTGTGGGCATTCGATAAAATGATCATACCCGACCCGGCCTTACAGCCTGAGAATAACGAGCCGATATCCCAAATATATATCGCAAACCTATCCCTGCCGATTTATTGAAACTTCATAGACTAAGTAGAGGTTTAATGTCTTTGGTTGATGGAAACTTATGGTCTTCGTTAATGCTATACTATCACCTTTTTTTAGAGTTCCTTATTCGAAGCTTGCAAAGTCAAAGTCAAATTATTTATTTATTTCTTTTTTTTTACTTTTGAGCACTTTTGAACAACATGTGCAAGAAAAAATAAAGAATTGACCAACACTGCACGACAAGAATAATTGTGTCAACGGGATCTTATTACTAAACCTTCGCTGTCCATCTGTCTGTCCGTCTGTCAGTCTGACTGTCTGTCCGTGTGTCAGTCCGACTGCCAGTCCGTCTGTCAGTCCATCTGTATGTCTGTTTGTGGGTTACTTCTCATGAACCGTAGTACCTTTTTTCATGTAGTGTTAAATATTGTACGGAACCCCTCGTGCGCGTTTATTGAGCTCGTAGGAAGCTAGTAAGCGTGGGAATATATTTTAGGTGACCTGTGTCTGTGACTACGCTATGTACCTAATTGATTCGTTCAGTAACGGAGGGACGAGAGAACACAAACAATTTCACTGAAATATTTTGTGGTTCATGTACTGTTTATTTCTTTGTAATGGAACTGTGTTGATAATGGTCATTGACTAGGTACCTAGTAGTCATTGGTATCGACCAATAGGTACCTAGTTGAAAAGAATGAATCATGACCTTATTGTGGCCATGTTTATTCATAAACCTAAAGAAGATTTTTTGAAGTGAAAACTTTTGTGTACGCGTCACCGACATGCTAAAATGACTGCGTCCCCGATACACTTACGTGATCGTGTCACCGACATGCTGAAATAACTACATAAGTACCCGAAATGCTTAAGAGATTGCGTCACCGACATGCTAAAGTGACTGCGTCACCGACATACTAATGTGACATTAAGATTTTGCTTCTGTCTGCAATCTCCATGACTGCCCTTTTTTAATACTGATAGAGTTTCTACATAATAATACCGGCCTATTGTACCACTAAACGGAAAAAGCCTCTTCTTGTATAGAGAAGACCAGTTTCTACATACTTAAATGAAAACATTGTGAAATAGTAAAGTAATTATAAACTGAAAAGAATAGCAACAGTTTAAAAGTAAAACTTACTAGCCACCCGCCCCGGTTTCGCGCGGGTGCAATGTGATACATTACATAAATCTTCTTGAATCAATCTATCTATTGATGAAAACCGCATTAAAATCCGTTGCGTAGTTAAGCGGGAAGCGACTTTGTTTTATACAAAGAAGTTGGATTTTTTTCTAAAATAATGTAAAAAGTATATAAATTACCATTGATGATTGACTCAAAAACATTGCAATACCCAACAAACTACCGCGCAAATAACGCTCACCAAATTAAAATACAATCTAAATCAAATATTATGAAATAAGACAAGCATCTTCACGTGTTGCAATGCACAAAATTGCAGCCATTATTCATACATCACATAATTCTATCATGTTTCCCTTTCATGCTGTGTGTACGGGAGATTTTTATCGTTTTAAATTAGCCAGAGACAATGAATTGTTAAAATATTCGGCCTGCATGGTCAGGCACCGTGAGCTATGATTGTTTTGAGTAAATTAATATCCTGGAAATTATGTAAATTCGTTGCTTTTTATATAATTAAATTAAGAATGCTGGTACCTACTCTTTGTTATATTTTAATTATATTCTAGAATATTAAGTTAGTGGCACGTTATTGCGAATGTTATATCTCAATAGGAAAATTCTATTAAAGATTTCCGGAAAAACGGATGTGACAATGAAAATGTAAATTAAGTACTACGTACTTATACAATCAATGAGTAGGTAATTTCCGGTATGAAAATGTCACGGTGTGGTACTGAAACTGCTATTGTGTCAGTACTATTAGCGACAATAAAATTTAAATACTAGGTACTTACTTAATTTTATAAAATAATTCTGTTTAAAAGTTTAAAATCAATCAACATTTTGTGAAAAATCACCACTAATAAAAAAAAAATCTGCGAATTACTCAAATTAGATCTTAGGTATAAAAAAATATGTTGATAAGCCGTATGAACCTGTAAATGGTTTTTATGTAATTTATTCATCTTCTGTATTCACTTTATGTATAGCTGTAGGTTTTCCATATAATAAATAAATAAATAAAAATTACTTACCGACATACTTCGCAACCGCAAATAAAACAAATAAATGTACTAAAAAGTTCCATCGCATCTTCATCTTGATATTTTTTACTGCTCACAAACCATTGCACAATAAAATTAATATAAACAACACTTAACGTACTTAATTATTTTACTAAGTACAAGTATCTGCACATAAATTTTCGTCTTTCATAATAATAAGTCACTAAACTTCACAATCACGTAACTTTTTAGTCGATTCCTCAATTTAATTTAAACAAAAAAAGAAATAAAACTGTCTATTTCCTCAAAAAAAAAAACAATCTTCGAAATTCAAATTTCGTACAAGAAATTTGGCGCGAAGCGTACGCTGTGCACGCGAGTAAAGTTCGGAACGTAGTGTGTAAAGGCACGCATATACTACACGATGGTGATCGACCCCACCGGAACCACAGTCGGTGGGCGCGCGACTGCCGACTCGACTCCATGTGCACCGCACCGAAACGTAACTTAGAACAAACTTAACATTTGCCGTTACGTAACTCTTATAACTTAACCCACAAGGTTCATTTTTAAAATCAAATTTTTACAGAACCTACTGTTAATGATAATGTTCGTAGTTTTGTAGAGCGTACGCGCATAGAAACGCTGTCACCCTATTGAAGGCATTGTTATAGAAGGCGATTGGAAAAACAAAGCGTCGTCGAAAAAAAAACAGATAAAGACATACAAAATTACGCAGTAAAATGGAATGCGATACACATTTCGAATGAATGGAATACTTTAAATGCAGTTTTTATTACTTATTCATTGTTTAACTGAAGCTTGTGATTGTAAAGCTGACGTGTGGTTGTTTTTATGGCAATAACATAATAAATGCAATCATTTTTTAAACACGGTGACACCTGCGTTGTTCGTGGCGTATTGGATGACATACCCGGACTTAATAACATGCAATGCAATTTGTGCATAGAGTACCTACACAGCTCGAATATCGGTAGTTTGAGTATGGCGCAGGTGTGTCTGTAATATACCCTGTTGCCCTGGTTCCGTATGTCCGAATGAAATAATAGGATCCCTCGTGTTCTGTCTGTCGCAGCCAATTTGCTTCGAATTTACTGAACCGATTATTTATTTTGGTTTCATATTATTTTCTGACAACTAAATGAATGCGCATTGTGTGAATTTTAACCCTCAGCAATAATATTTAAGTATCGCGATTAATATTTAGGTAGATATCACCAAGTTTCAGTGAAAAAGGGCATACATACCTACATATATAATTAAATTATACGTAGTTATCAGAAGTAAAATTCCTAGACAGTGTTTATGATGAATAACATGATATTTTTTAATACACTTAATTTCTATTTTGGTTTTTCTCTTATCAAAAATTTAATTCCCAAATGTCTTAAAACTCAAGTTAACGCAACTCTGGCCCCCAAGATATAGGCGTTGCCTAATAGAGGGACCGCAGCCGTACAGTTAATAGCATATTTTTATAAATATATCGCGAATTATTTTGTAATAAAATATAGCCTAAAGCACTCAGTGATAACTTAGCTTCCAATTTGCGAAAGAATTTTACAATCGGTTCAGTAGATCTAGAGATTACCCCCTACAACTTCACAAACTCACAAACTTTACTTACCTCTTTATAATATTAATACCTATAGGTAACTAAAGCAGTTATTTAGCATTACTTTTGAATAAGTTGTTATGTACAATGGACCAATAAAATTATTCTTATTTTTATTGAATTAGCATTTATAAAACATTTATTATGATTGATAAACCTCTCGTCTGCGAACTACACTGATAAGAAGTAGGTCCTACTTATGTATATTTTACACTAATTAATAAATGACTTAACATAGAACAAACTTTATTAATTAAGAACCCAAGAAGACGAGAATAGAGAAAAACATAATTAAGTAATTTATCTCTAATGATAAGCTCTTTGACTGCCTAGAATGAACTTAGCGCTCTAACGTTATTAAAACAAGCTATTTTATCAAAGCAACTGTACGGCAAAAACTTTAGCGACCAACAGGGACGAATCTATATTCAAGCTTTTTGGGTAGCAGCCAAGGGCCCCGTGAATGTAAAGGGCCCCCAGCCACAATAAAAGAAAAAACTTTATTTTTATTATTCATAATTATAATAATATGTACTTGTGTGTATTTTATCACTACTCTCGGCTCCCTTACTGCAATTCAGCCTCGACTATGAAACAAACTTAGCTCACTTGTATTATAATGAACTAATATTGTCCTAACTTGTTTCATGAAGTCATTAGAGCAAACAGTTTTTTTGTCAAAATGGCAATTCATTTGATTAATTAAGTAGGCCCCAGGTAGTGTTAGCCCAGGGCCAGGGGGCCTACACCCATCTCTATAAACAGTATTATTTTAATATTACTTTGCCTTGCGCATTGTTGAATCTTTAACGCGCAGCTCAGCGCTGAGAGTTGAATATCCAACAACAAAAATTACAAAGTTATATTAAAATGGTACTATTTTAAGAGATGGCGGTAGGCCCCCTAAATTCACGGTTCGCCCCTGCGATCCAGTGTAGGTAGCCATTTATGAATAAACTCAGAAACCATTGAACACATGCTATTATGGTTTCGCACATGGCCGGACAACAGCAGCATGTGTCTTAAGAAAAAACATTAACTTACCGGAAGAGAAAAAATTCTTAGTTCCGTACAAATAAAACGACCTTATGTGAGTTTAACATCTTTTTTTTACTAACACTAGGCGACACCTAAATAAAATCTCTACTTATAAACTTATTAATATTATAAGGTTGAAGAGTTTATTTGTTTGAAAGAGCTAATCTCAGAAACTACTGGTCCGATTTGAAATAATCTTTTTTAGTTATAAAGTATAACCTCATTTAGCGATGAAGGCTAAAGGCTTTATAAATAACATTCATTACGCTATGACCCACAAGGCGCGAGCTACAGCTAGTACCTACCTACCTAAATAAAAATGCATTGTTGAACTTCCTATAACGTCGTGATGGCCCAGTGTTTTAAACAGCCGCCTCTCATGCATGAGAATGTGGGTTCGATACAAAGCAAGTATCAATATGAATTTATCAATTCGTATGTACTTTGTACAGACAGCGGATGGATGCGGGCTGCCCAAGACCGGGATGGTTGGCGCTTTTTGGGGGAGGCCTACGTTCAGCAGTGGATGGACATAGGCTGATATGATGATGTACTTTGTAAGTTAATCTTGAATATCACTGATATCGGTGAAGGAAAACATGAGGAAACCAAGACTTGATGTTCAATATCTGCCTTGAGCAAGCGTGGTGGTCAATGCTCGTGCCTTCTCTGTATTAGAAGAGGCCTTTGCTTTGCAGTGACACAATATTAGCCTGGTATTATTATTACTACTAAGACAAAAGAGTTAGAGTTGGAGTGCCCATCAGTCAAGGCAGTTCAAAAGAAACTTAGACTAAAAAGTTTGTTAAAGTTACAAACTTTTTCATGATAAAGCTTGGAACTACGGAGGTTGCGCGTCAAGGGGTTAGTAGGGCAGGATTAAATAAATAAGAGGTAGAGAAAACTTCGGTACGTACCTACTTTTAAGTAAGTGCTTTGTGGCCTGAGTCTTTCAAGAACCTAGGTAGGTACCTACTAATAAGTCTTTAAGGAGTTGGCCAAACGGTTGGTTGACACTTCCCGTGACCCAAGGGCTGGTTATTACCTTGGCCAGAGGTTAAGCATTGCCATCCAACGTGGCAATGCGGCCAGTCTTTTGGGTACATTTCCAGTGGACGGCGATGCGGATGAATTTTTTGATACTAGGTATTTAGTTTTAGTTTCTCTTTTTATTTTCTTATTCAGGTTGTTTTTTGTTATTATTTTAGTTATTAAGCTTGTAAATAATGTAAGTATTTATAATTAAACAATTGAAATAAATGAATAATAATATATTTCATAGGTACTAATACTATAAATGTGAAATCTGTAGGGAGGCCTATGTTCAGCAGTCTTACGGCTGATTTATGATGATGATAATGAAAGATGTTTGAATGTTTGTTACTCAATAACACGTAAACCGTTAAACAGATTTGGATGAAAATTCGCACATAGATAGACCATTTCCCGGATTAACACATAGGATATGTACTTTTTATCCCGGCAACGTGTTCCCTTGAGATACTTAATAGTTCAACTCTACGGAAAGTTACATTTAGCTGGTGTGATTATAAATCTACTGATTTTTTTTTTAGTTTAAACTGTTGTCCCACTGCTGGGCAAAGGTCTCCCCATAGCCTTCCATTCATCCCCTCCTCCTTTAGCCAATCCCCCTAATCGTCTCCAGTTTATCACACCAGGGTTTTTAGGCATCACTCGGCGGAATTATGAAATTTAATTAATTTCACGGTGCATTGGTTGGAATTAGTTACTAGTCAGTGAACAGTAGGTATGTACCTACCTACTATTTATAAAACGGCGAGTTTTACAAAAATATTAAGTATTGTTTTATCTGTGGATTAAAATTGACGTAACTGTCAAAAATAAAAATTAAATCGCAAGTTTAGGGCTGGTTTACCGCCTCTGTTTAGACACTATTCACAAGATTTGTAGGTACAGTCGGCAACAAAAGTCGATTAACATTTATGATTATTAAATCCTAATTATTAAGTAGGTACAATGTTAAAAGTAAAACGCAATGAATATAAAATTAAGATAAAATAAACCCTTAGCTATTCCCTGAAATTCTGAAAACCAGTACATTATGTGTTTAGTGTCTGTTTAAATGATATAAAAAAGTAACATTGTTAATCGACTTTTGTTGCTGACTGTACCTACCTACTCAAAAATGGAACGAATCTGAACTTATTCAACGGTTATAAAATAGGCCCTAGTAGATGCTAGTAAACGATTACTAGACTACTTACTTTGATTAGAATCATATTTTAATGTGGGTCCTTAGGGAGTTAAACTTTGTCACAAGCTGTGGCGATCCCGCAATTAGCTAACGAATTGCTAAGTGACCACCCCACCTCACCCCTGTAAGTTACTGTGAATGAATTATTAACAGCCAATCGGATAGCTTGACTTGTGTTTAATTTTGATAACTTTCGTTCTAGAATCCGGTTGGTCGGGTAATAGGTACTGTTCTAACTTAAAATTGGTAGGTATTCCAAAAGGGTACACTTAATGTAATCATTCCGCTCAATATCTGGCTGTAGGTATAAACGCAAAGGCATACTTAAAAAAAATATTAAAATAACAGAAGTAAAATGACATTTAACAAAGCTAGAAGTTGTATAACATTTGCGATCATTATTTTTATTCTGCACCATTCCTAAGAATCTTCTAGTTACGGAAATATTTTGACGTAGGTATTTTTATGAAAATAAGTTTTGATGGCTTTTTTTTTTTTTTTTTTTACGTGGTAAAAATCATCAAATGACTCCTTCCGTCCTGGGTGGGGCGGAAGGGACTGTCAGACTTTTACTGACTAAAAAACCACCCTGTTCCTTCTGTTGCCCTTTACGTTCCGGGGCCACGGTACCCTGTTAAGACGTCCCGCAACCCCGGCAGGCGTTTGGCCCCTATTGGGGCCCCTGTCCCTGTGCTGACAGCTCTTTGAGGCGCGCGCGAACAGAACGCGCCGTCAACCCGGGCATGGTCCTTGATCGGACGGCGAGCTACCCATTACTCGCCGTCCGCAAGCCCGCGCCTACGGTGGCCGGATGTCGTCTCTCGACGTCCGACGCCCTGGGCGTCTCCCGCGGCGGCTGGGGCGTGAGGTGGAGGATGTTCTCTCCCTCACGCGGCCCGCCTCCTCCTTTGCTAGCATTACTGCTTCGCAGGAGGTGAAAGTTTTGATGGCTTTTTTTTTTTTTTTAAGGTGGTAAAAATCATCAAATGACTCCTTCCGCCCTGGGTGGGGCGGAAGGGACTGTCAGACTTTTACTGACTAAAAAACCACCCTGTTCCTTCTGTTGCCCTTTACGTTCCGGGGCCACGGTATCCTGTTAAGACGTCCCGCAACCCCGGCAGGCGTTTGGCCCCTATTGGGGCCCCGTCCCTGTGCTGACAGCTCTTTGAGGCGCGCGCGAACAGAACGCGCCGTCGACCCGGGCATGGTTCTTGATCGGACGGCGAGCTACCCATTACTCGCCGTCCGCAAGCCCGCGCCTACGGTGGCCGGATGTCGTCTCTCGACGTCCGACGCCCTGGGCGTCTCCCGCGGCGGCTGGGGCGCGAGGTGGAGGATGTTCTCTCCCTCACGCGGCCCGCCTCCTCCTTTGCTAGCATTACTGCTTCGCAGAAGGAGGTGACTGCATCCCATTCCCTCTCGCCCCGAAGCATGGCCTGAACCAGTAGGCCCGGGCGCGAGAGGTCGCCGCCGCCTATCGCCTCCGTGAGGACACGGCGGTGCTCCGCCCAAGCGGGGCAAACCTGCACCGTATGCTCCACCGTGTCCTCCGGGCGGTCCACACAGTGGTGACACCCGGGCGTTTCCTCCCGTGCAATCCGACACAGGAACCTCCCGAAACAACCGTGTCCGGTGAGGACCTGCGTCAGCCGGAAGGTGAGGACGCCGTGGCGCCTCTCCAGCCACTCCTCAAAGAGGGGTCTTACCGCCGCGATTGCGATTGCGATTGAAGTTTTGATGGCTAAAGTAAATACCGCCACGTCCCCTGTACACATGCACTCACAATATTTTGCTTGCATTGCATCAAAAACAGTAAAACTTTTCCTCGAAGTTACTTAAAAGTTTGATTTGGCAGAATGCGTAGTACCTAAACGCACCGTTACCTAAAACCATAGAATCTAGATGAACATTCAACAGATACCTAAAAAAAAAATAGGTGTTTTGTGTGTGTGGGTCGCCCTAGGAAGACCTAAACTGACCTAATTGGTGAGGTTCTTCGGAAAGGTCAGGTGCGCAGTACCTACTCGTAACCGGCGTGCTTGTATGACGATGAGAGACGAAAGGAGTATGTAACGATCGTAGCAGGTGGCGTTCTGTGGTTTCTGCCTACCCCCATGGAAAAAAGGCGTAAGTTTATTTAAGTGTGTAGGTAAGTCGAGGTAGATTATCACTATTGAATTACTTACCAAAGTATAACCACGGTGTAAATTCTGAGGTAGGGACGAGTAGTCGACCTAGCTATTCAATCAATTACCTAAACATGTCTCGTATTTTGGAAGCTGGCAGCATACTTCTTATGCAATTATGCATGCCATGCTTAGAAGTGTACCTAATCAACTCATCAGTCAAATGCAAATGAATGCTGATAAACCTGTGTTTAGACTTGAGTAGTACCTATTCTTTGACAAAATATGCGCATTTAATTACAGAACTTAGCTTATCGCAGTCAATCGTAGGTAGAGTAGGAATTTTCCCTGCATCGTGGGTGTTTGCAAAGATATAAGCTTACTTACACAAACAACCAAACCTGGAACAACTACTTAAAGGTCATACAAATATTTTTTCTGTGCGGGAATCGAACCTGCGACAAGCAAAGCCGCAGCCAATCGCTGAGCTACCGACTGCTTCAACTCTGATGTCAAACACAATGAAAGATTGCTACAAACACACTAGGAATTTTACTTTTTTTCTTAATTCTCTAATATTATAAAGAGGTAAAGTTTGTGTGTTTGAGGTTGTAGAGGGTAATCTCTAGATCTACTAATTATAAATTTTTCACAAATTGGAAGCTACATTATCACTGAGTGCTTTTTGCTATATTTTATTATTAAAAAATTAGGGATCCGTACGAAAAACGAACGAAGTCGCGGGGAGAGTGCTAGTAGTAGGATAAAAGGTAGGTAAGGTTTTCATCAAATAAACAAACAAAAAATACTAAGAAATTGTTTATTTCATATAAAAGCTGGGTAAAATTACAAACATCGATATTATGCACACGTAGATAGATACATCTAACTAAATATGTGAGTGGTTGACCAAAAAGGGACCTCAAAATAATTGATTTCGAGTAAATCGCGTTTGAAATTTCGTGTAGCTACGAGTTTCGGCTCGGCCTCGGCTCACAAAAAAAATCATAAAAAAAACACTACGGCACCTAAAAATATTCTGGTTAGACCAAAACAAAGCTAAAAGACCACAGATTAAAAAATTCAAAAAAAAAATAACGGTTTCCAATCCCTCCAGGTCCCTTTTTGGTCAACCACTCACATATGTAAAACAGTCTTTAACGCTGTTTTAGAGATGGGCCTTACAAAATAAATAAAATTCAAACCAACTTGACTTCAATAGAATAGAGGTACTTACTACCTACTTTATGTATAAATATGGTACCTACTACATAATAATTACTAAGAGCGAGATCCATAAGCCGCTCTTACAGTCAACTTTGCTAAGTAAAAGTTAGCGTTAAATATGAATATGAACTTTAAGATTAGGGAATAATGTTCATAGTCGTATGAAATGCTGGCTCAACTTAGCAATGTCAAAACGCGGTCTGTAAAACTCATCCTAAGTTACAACTATAGGTAAATGGTACTTCAGTCAATTTTTTAATGAAATTGATATGAATGTAGAGGGCGCCACCAATGCTTATAAGCTAAACCTAAAGCAGTGGGTAAAAAAATTAAAACCATGTTATTATTGTATGTAACTTATGTAAGGAACGTAACCCTCTGTAAGGATCGCATAAGTATGCAGTAAGAATCGACACACATAAAAGCGATGCGCGTCGCAATACCAAAATCGGCGAAAATGCTTACGATTTGCAACGTGCCAAACATTAAGGCTCTAGACAGACGGACTGCATTTCAACCGCAATCCAACTGCAAATTTGCAGTTCGGATGCAGTTTGAATGCAGTTGACACGACTGCAATAGAACTGCAAACCAACCGTGCGGTCCAATTGCAGTCGGCGTGCAGTCGTGTGAACTGCACACCGACTGCAATCGAACTGCATCCGAACTGCACCATACCCACCCGCCCGCACTACTTTAACGCTCCGCCCCCCCGCGCATCGAATCAGTCGTAGAAACAAGGTTAGAGTGAGCACACGCGTTGTCCATCCGTAAATAAAATACGACGGTATGGTGCAGTTCGGATGCAGTTCGATTGCAGTCGGTGTGCAGTTCACACGACTGCACGCTGACTGCAATTGGACCGCACGGTTGGTTTGCAGTTCTATTGCAGTCGTGTCAACTGCATTCAAACTGCATCCGAACTGCAAATTTGCAGTTGGATTGCGGTTGAAATGTAGTCCGTCTGTCTAGAGCCTTAGGCGTTGTGATTTCGCGATTTTACTAAAACTTTTACAAATTGAAAGCATATCACGTTTAATTAAAATCTGGTATACATTTTATAAGGAAATACTTTAATTTAGATAGGTTCTTACTTAAAATAGCAAATTCAAACTTAAGTTTTTTTTGCAAATTTAGATAGGCAACGGTGGATCCGCGCATGTCGACGTTGTGACGTCGTTTACGATGGAAGGGAAATGGTCACCTCACTCTATAGTAGGTATGGTAGCAGGACGTTTTGCGTCGTACGTTGTCACGTACCGCAATACAAATTTCAACGGCGCCTTTTGTCGCGATACCGCATCGCGTAGCGTTTTTTTGTGTCGATCCTAAATTATAATCTGAAAGGAAATCACTCCCCTTCTCATCGTAATTAAAAACCATTAAATCAATTCCTTCATGATAGAATCCTGACAATGTCAATGACAATCTTAATTTTAATTAGAATTTAATTTAATATTTTATCAAATTAATTAAATATCTACTTAACTAACACAGCCTCCAATACTGCAGTTAGCTGGCTTTTACTACTCGTAACACTAAAATGGCCGCCGATTATACTTAGTACACATTAATCCCTTACGATTTTCAGTCGCTGATATACTACATAAATTATGCGTCTTTAAACACTCGTTATTAATATATCTATACACAAATAAATATGAATGTTAACACGGTAATTACACGAAAAAAGCAATTTGTTCGATTGGTGTGAAAAACAAAGAGTCACTTCCCGAATAATCAAGCAGCTTGATCGACGTCGGCTAATCCATTCTACTATCGATCGATGGTATCGATCAACGATCGATCGATTGGTGTGGTAACACCCTTATATTATTAATTTACACACGATATCGTCGGATCCTCAAAATTGATATAAATAAGTAGTTAGTTAAGATATTAATCTATTATGTGAAAAACTCTTTATGAATTAGTATACAAAATGAAAACAAAAAGTATTAAGTAAAACAAAATTATATTTTGTCCACTTACAATAAAAAAAAATGTACAATAAATAAATCCCGAAACACAGGTTTTGAACAACTGAGAACTAATTTGCGTTTTAAACTAGGCGACAAAATAATAAAATAAAAATTATACGGTATTTTGTCCTGCAGCTTGCAACATTATGCAGGCAACACTATGCAGATAACAAACATGTCTACAGAGGTTATATTATTCAATGCTGTTTGTTAATAATATTTTTAATACTGCACATCATTTATTTTATAACGTGCAGATGGCAACACCGTGTAGCATTACTGCATTACCGCAACCTCATAGAATACCATCATCATCTGCTTAGCCTTTTCCCAACTATGTTGGGGTCGGCTTCCAGTCTAACCGGATGCAGCTGAATACCAGTATTTTACATGGAACGACTGCCTATCTGACCTCCACAACCCAATAATAATGAATACCACAGATTAAAAAATGTCCACTTATAAAATATCCTGTGCTTTATTACGGACGGTCGATAGTATTCAAAATTGCGTTCATGCAAAAGAAAGAAAGTAAAGAAAAAAGAAGTTTTCAAAGTTGCTTTTCATGTTTTTCATGTCTGATTATGTAATATAGATTACAGATGGCAATACCATGTGTTTAAAAACTGGCAACACCATTATTAAGCACGAAAATTCAAAATGGGGTCCCCAAGATCGTTTCTCGTCACAAGGTTTACGCACTGTCGGTCGCCTAGTATAAACGTACCTAAACCCCAATATCTTTTTAGTAAGCAGCAGTTCAACTGCTGGGTGACGTTAGACGCTCATATTGAGTGGCCTGATCTTCCTATGGTCATGCAAACAAGAAACTTTACAGAACTTGAAGTCGTCATATTCGAAAGGCACTTTAGTCAGCTGACAGCCGCACGAGAAACACCGTTGTTCGTGTAGTGGGACTTTTTTCTGTGAAAGAAGAATATAAATTGTCTTAAGATATGCGCTCTTATTTCTCGGATAATTACAGAACATTATATCTTACAATCGTTAAAATAAAGTCGAAAATTATTAACCTCCAGATCAGCTCAAGCATCAAAGCTATCAGAGGCGCTGTTTATTTATTTTCAACTTTATTGTAACGACAGCAAGGTCGTCATTCATGTGAATCTAAAGCATTAGGCACTGCACAACGTTTAATCGATATGCCTTTTGAGGCAGGAGTGCAAAACATAATGATTATACGGTTCATGTAACATAGCAAGTTCTTCCTTGCAGTCGTTAAAATAAAGTCGAAAATGATTGACCTTAACCAGCTTATTAAATCTATCAGATGCGCTTAATTTTATTTATTTTCGACTTTATTTCAACAACAGCAAGGTCGAAATTTATGTGAACCTAAAGGATTTAGGCTTTTGCGTAATGCAAAACGTAATTTGATTGTACCTTCTTCTCATCAGTGAGCTGTAAGAACGCGTTCGCCTTGAGCTTGTCTGCCTGTTTCTCTTTCTCTCGTTGTCGTTTCGCCTTCTTCTGTTGAGCTTTCTTCTCTTTCTGTTGCTCTAGCTGCTCAGCTGTCATCGGCCCGGGGATTTGAGACTAGAAATTGCAATATTGTTTAATTTTTAGTAATTTATACATTACATATTTTTTCATATTTAATTTAATAAAAATTGCTATATTAAGGGTAATATCATGGAAAAATAGGCAATGACGAATGGCTTCTGTATATCAGTTAACCTCAAGCTGACAGATTACATTGAGCAAAAATGATTGCTGGGAAACGACTTTTATTTTTGGCGAGAAATATCACTGTTTATGAACTATGAGAGTGAGGGAAGAGGGAATGACACTGTGTTTGTGCACACACTAAGTCCTGTACACCACAATAATGCGTGCGTACTTGGTAAATTTCCATTGAAATTGGATATATATTTTTTTACCTTTGAATAATTATATTTATCAGGATTTTGCGCCTGGAACATTCTGAAAGCGATTCGTGTGTCGGCGTGTGGCGTGGCGGCGTAGGGCGTCTGTAGCTCATGGTTCTTGATGCAAGGATCCCCGCCCGCTGATAGGATCTGACTGCAAATTAAAGCCATATATAGCTATATTTCGACTTATAAATTCTATTCAGTAACTTGACAGATAAAGGGTTACCAAGTTTTGACAAAAAAAAATAGTGAGGTGGTGTAAGAATGAACGAAATTGATTGAACTTAAATAATGTACTTAACTTGGGATACAATTCTTATCATTCGTTCCTTACGCAAAATCGTTCACTACCCCAACACTATTAGTTGTAGTATGGTAACATATTTTTCTTTGAACTGTCAAGTTTCTGAATAGAATTAAAAGTCGAAATATACTTATTCTGAAAAGTATTTTTTTCACTTACGTCACCATGTCAGGCTTAGCGGCGATAGCGGCTTTGTGCAAGGCAGTGTTGCCATCAAACGGGTCTTGTGTGTTGCAAGCTGCTTGGATGTCGCCCTCCCATCCTTCCAGGATCGGCTCTAGAGTAATATTGTCTTTGTCTGAGATGCTTCTCCACATCTGGCGGAAGTAATGGTAAAAGATTTTAAGGTAAAAAGTCAGAAGCAGAAGGCCTCTTAACTAAAAACTTTCAAAATCTAGTCGCAATGTCATCTCATAGACAATCAATGTCAAAAATGTATGTTAGGTGCATTTTTGACAGATGGTTACTGAGATTACGATCGATCTTAAACATTAGTAGAATTGAGTGAAATCCGTGACTAATACAAAAGTATAAAAAATCATGAACATAACATTAAAATAATAAATAGACATTAATAATAGTCAGCAGTAAAACCTAGATAATTAACTTTTAATACATTTCAACATCAACATGCTAAAATACATAAAACTCACACAAATGATATAGAAAACTTATTAAGTTTAATGTAATAAAGAGTTGAGTATTGAGTAGATATAGAGAATAGTATAATTTCAAAATTGTATTGTTCTTTTTTATATTTAACAGTTTTCTTAACATGATCTTAATAAAACTATAAATTATATATTAATTTAAAATATAATATAACTATAATCTCAATATCTATAACTCCTAATTTAATTCGTAATTTATAAATATATTTGTTGTAAAATATTGTTTTTTTCTTTTTAATTTTCTTTTTATTTAATTACTTTAATTTTAAGGTAATACTATGTTGCTGTGCCCTAACAGTGTGGGTCCATAACTGTACTATCTTTAAGCCTTGTCTAATATCTATTAATCACATTATGGTATGCAAATAGATGAATATGAATATGAAAACAACCAACCTTTTTAACACTGGCAGGAATTTTCGCAGGCCCCTTCTTCACTGCTGTAACTTGTGGCTTCTCCTCTACCTTTTCAACTTTTTTACTGGGTTTTTTTCTCTTTTTCATCTCTTTCTTCTCCACGGTCTCCGTCTCACTGTCTGTCTCCACACAGCTGGCCAGTGCGCAATCGTTAAGGAGGTCCTTTCTTGAGTTGGTGATTACTCCATTGCTACTTTGTTCGGATAAGGTCTTGATCCAGTCCGGTGGTGTTTCCGAGTCGATGTAGCAGGGACCTTCGTCCTCGCTTGAGGTCACTTGGGTTGGTAGCTCGCGGGGGGCGCGCTCTCTGAAATCCATATTAAAAAATTATAAATGCGAAACTGTCTGTATGTTTTTACGCTTTCATAGCTAAATCACTAAACCGATTTTGATGAAATTTGGTACAGACTAAGCTTGAATACCAAGAAAAGACTTAGGCTACTTTTCCCGTTTCTACAAGTCCCGTGTAAAACTAGTATCTCATATTTAAAATGTGGTTAAGGAGATAAGATACATTGACTACCGCTAATATCCGTTCTGTTTCGACAAAAAAATGGTGTATAAACAATGGACATTCATTGAAGCTTTCAACCTGTAAATCTTCTTTTAAACGATTATATCACATCATTATAAAGTACAAAATCAAGCAAGTTGATTTATAGAACTATTATGATTCCTACCTTGATTTAGCTCTGTCATGGAGGACCTTTGGTGATGGTTTCTGCGCCTTTTTGGCGCGCTCTGCGATGCTGATGTCAGAATTGGTCTTCGATGGCGCTTTACCCCCCGTCAGCGAACGTAACGCCTTTTGGAAATCTTGCAATGTTTCTGTAAAGTTACATAATATTTTAAGAAGAGTGCCTGATTATTATTATAACGGGTTTCCCAATAGTTGCGACCATTTTTTTGGTCGGTACCATACCTGGGAACCTGTATCCAATTACAGAGATATATAAATTATATCTATACTAATATTATAAATCCGAAAGAAACTCAGTCTGTTTTTCTGATTATTGCCAATTAACTCCTATCGCAAGCCGCATTAAGGAACTTCGTTTCGCAATAACGACAATTTAAATCACGTACACAGATAACGTTATTTAATTTAAATAATAATCCATACTTCATATTATAAATTTGAAAGTAACTCTTTCTGTCTGTCTGTTAAGCATTCAAAACTAAATCGCTGAACCGAATTTGATGAAGTTTGGTAAGAGGTAAGTTTAAACCCCAAGAAAGGACATAGGCTACTTTTTATT
The DNA here is from genome assembly GCA_949316365.1 of Hoplodrina blanda. NCBI lineage: Eukaryota > Metazoa > Arthropoda > Insecta > Lepidoptera > Noctuidae > Hoplodrina > Hoplodrina blanda. The sequence continues at coordinate 12,365,904 of OX438592.1, forward strand.
CCGCGAATTCGTCTACGACCGTCATTTACGCGGACAAAGTCACGGGCAAAAGCTAGGCTAAATATACGATAAAAAAACGCACCCAAAAACACATAAATTATTTAAACTTTTTATCAACTTACCATAAACTTCAATACCGGCCAGAGTTTGGAACACTCTTTTCACCTCCTTGAAGGAAGGCTTTCTGGTGGGGAAGGGCAGTTGTCTAACCCTCGGATCTTCTTTTCTTAGAGGTGAGGGCTTCCCAAAGATCGCAGCCTGATTGATAGCCCCAACGGCACGGTAGAAGACCAAGGAACAACCCTTCAAGTCTTCATTCCAACCAACTAAGACGTTTTGGACATGCTAGAAGAAGAAAGAATCAAATTTTGTAGTTTTGTACTAAAACTCAGTTGGTTAAATTAACTGCAAACACATATCTACTGAAATAAAACACCGAAAGAGTTTTTATTATTTTATTTCATCATAATATTACATACATACTTTACGTGCAACGTACGTGCATCACACTTAGCGTCAGTTCACACCGAGACGAGACGCGACGCGACGCTGCGTGCACACTTTGAAAGAGCGACTCAAAATATAACTTTATTTTCTACACGAAAAGATACACATTTCATTGTGAGAATTTAGAATACGTTACACCACGCAGCACTACGTCGCGATGCGTCGCTCTACGCCGCGAGGCATCACGAGGCGTAGAGCGACGCGACGAAAAGGTGTACGCGCGACGTGCAAGAGCGGCGACGTTGCGATGCGTCTCGCGGCGGCGCGCGGCGCAGCGCGGCGCAACGCGAAGTCACTGGCCTCTTCAAGTATCGTCACGTTGCGTCGCGTCGCGTCGCGTCTCGGTGTGAACTGACCCTTATACGTGCAAACGTGCAAATACATACATATATTTTAATGGGCATCGATTATTATGACAGCATGGTTGATAGGGCAACAGCAAGGCCTGTTATTTATCTTATCATTTAAAAATATATTTTAACTTAAACGATTTAGAGCCCAAACTTAAATGGCAAATTATCTGTTGTCTGAGCGGTGCTGTTATAATAAGCGATTACCTTAACACTCATGCATGCAACGTATATCATATTAGTAATGAATGGTTTTGTTAAAATTCGTTTTTTTCGATTGGGAGCTATAAAGTTGCTTCCTAACCCAATTTTTTTTCAATTTCAAATCTTCCCAAGTAGATAAAGAATAATAATTCCAATTGTCCCTAATCTGCAAATACATTTTAAGAAGTTAAACTTAAGTTGCAGCACAAAATCAAACAATGTAAATGGTTTTATCTCCATCGCGCCACCCCAAAGTATTTTTTCCTGATAAATCTCGAGGCATCCAATCTAAAAGAGACTCACCAGGGAAATAATAAGACTGACAACAGCTGCAGCTAATAGAAACAGACATAACACAAAAAGCAGCTTCAAACTTTCATCGTTAAAAAAGAAATTCATGACAAAAGAAGTCGAGAACTAACCTAGATGTATCGAAATAACACTGAGTTCTATCTACTCTATAAAGTCAGTATGTAGGTATTTATGTTGACATTCTAAGCGGAACTCCTAGCGGTTTCCAACAATAATATATTTTTTTCACTTCAAGATCATACTATACTTTCTAAAGTTCATCTTTGACATCACCGACATCAAGTAAAACGTAGTGAGGAAGCCTAGACTTGTAAATGAATATAAGTATGAAATCGCCAATCCGCCTTGAGTAAACGTGGTTATCAATGCTCATGCCTTCTCTGTATGAGAAGAGGTTTTTGTCCTGTTGTGTTTACTGCTGTATAGAGTTGATAATTTCAATGTGGTAACACTGTATACACCGTGCAATGCGTCTGGAAGAAAACTCTCCTGAGTAAAACGCAGTGTAAAAAGACAAATCACATGCCAAGTACACATACTGCCTATTAAACTAAGTAACTTACAGCAAAAATTATTGCTGGGAAACAACTTTTTTTTTGTGAAATTCACTTTTTATGCTAGCTGCTTTTTAGCTGCTGTTGTGCTAAGTTTAGTTGGAGCATTTAAAACTTGTTTTTTCGTAAATAAACGTAGTAAAAAGTTGTAACTTTGACCTTCATTCAATACAATAAATATGTAGTTCAATACAATATATATATAGGGTAGAATATTTGTGATTTTCGGAAATGTGAATAGTCTCTTTACATCGGATATACTCCGTATAACTAAATTTTGTCACGAACTTCGAATATAAGGACCAAAATTTTCACTTCCCACTTGATGCCTGATCAGCCAATAGCCAAATAGTTTTCTCTTACAATATGCACGATGGATTGCACGATCATTATCAGCAGAGAGAAACGTATTCAGCCATTCTTGTATATATATCTACAATCGTTTACGCTCGCTGCCTGCTCTCTTCTTACTAACGCTTGCTCATGCCACTGGCAAGTTTGAAGGAAGCATCATAGTCTCACTTACCATCAAGAAATCCTCTTTGTTGTACTTAAATCGCCTCAAGATTTGACCGGCCGACCGAGGCGCTTTGGTAGTCTGCTCCAGTGAATGTGTGAGTGAATGAAATTTGAATGATGACATTATTTCAGTACATCGTTATGGACCCTTTACAGGATATGGACAGGTTATTTTATTGGACTAGCCTCTAGCTGATTTTACACATGAGATTCAGCGACACAATATAAATAAACACTGTGAAGGTTATATGCCACGACAAACTGGCCGAAAATTTTAACTTCATCGAAACAACAACATTCTGCCGAATTCCAAAAGGTATTCGAATTTTAAAATATTAGACGATTGAGTTTTTTTTTTCTTATATTATTAAATAAATAAATAAATAAATATCTTGGGACAACTCACACACGGCCATCTGATCCCAAGCTAAGCCAGAGCTTGTGTTATGGTAACCAGACAACTGATATACAAATACTTATATAATTTATAAACACATACATATTATAGATAAATTACACCCAGACACAGAACAGACAATTATGCTCATCACACAAAGTTTGTCCTGTGTGGGAATCAAACCCACTACCTCCGGCTTTGCAGTCAGGGTCACTAACCACTAGACCAACGAGGCAGTCAAATTGGCCAATTGTTTGGCATAATTTTATTATGTTGATAGGTTGGAACCATCCGAAACAAACACATTTACCTTATCAGGGGTTAGATAAGAGTTAAAACCACAAGCAAGCTAATTGGTTACCTGTGTTAACTTTTTAATGCAATCCAAATTACATATTTACACTCCATGACACGCAATGTGGTTAATTGAACAACCTATTACATATTTATATATATAAAATAGAGCGGAATAGCGATAAGCAAGAGCCTTCGCAATTTACACGCCCTAAATTGTTAATACTACTACTACCAAATATACATTATATTATATAGTTTTAGCTCAAATACGAGTAGATAGACCTACTTAGCTGTATAATCCTAAGAGCTCTTAATCGTGTAAATAATAATCATAATCTCATAAAAATATGGGCATACTAATTGTCCTTAATGAGCTTACCATGTAGAAATGCGTAATAAGCACGTGCATCTGAGGGATGTTTATTTCTTCTATTCACAAAATATGTATTACATTGAAAATTCAATTGGCATAAAACATTTAAAATCCTAAGTTTACCCCAAATTTTGTATCCACTAATGTGTAATTAGATTAGCTTTTACAATATTTCAAAAATAATACGATGATCTGCAACAATACAACCAATTGTCTATCTTTAGTAGCTAATGTTAGTCAAATCATTTTAATTACAAACAATGATGGACCTAGAATTGAACCCCATGGGACGCCTGTAGCAACTGATGGTTAATAAAGATTTTAACTTTACACTAAACCTATTTGGGTAGAAATGACGCTTGTCATTAGCGCAGGACTGGATCAGACTTACCATTGAAAAATATTCTCCATTTACCACATACTTTTGTCAGCTGAATAGTGTAAAACGCGGTTCTTGGGTCCCAACATAACATGTTTCCCATAAAAATAACACAGACTAATACTACGTAAATAGTGGAAAGTGCCAGCAAAGAGTCTTATTGCACTGTAGTATACTCACTGCAAGGAACTGCTCTTGGTTGTATCTCCTCAAGCTGGCGCCAGCTGACTTTGGGGCATTGCCCGCAGCGTCCCTGGTTGCTTGCGACATTCCTTGACCTCGCCGCGTGGTGTAAGAGTGTAGGGTCTTGTGGATAGCATCGCTGCCACCGGTGAAGATGCAGCCAGCGAAATGACCACCAGAAACCATAATAACAGCCCAGCGTCCGTAGCCAGGGCTCAGAAGTTCTTTAACCCGACGAGACCACACATGACCCTCGCCATCCAATGACATCTCCTCCTGTAACACATTTGCAAAAATATTCAAGTATTTATACAAAAATATTTTTGAAAGCAGAGTAGTTACTAGCAATCGCTACTACAAAATACTGATATTTAAATGGTTATAAATAAATAATTTGTCCAACTTTAAAAAATATACAACATTATATCTATTGTTTGACAATATTACCTTCCTATGATGTAGTAGGCAGCGGTAGATACAAAATACTTGTCCCTTGGGGTTAGTGTAGAAAGCCTTGCAGTGCCGAGTGGCTGCTGCAAATAACTCTGTGGCAGGTGTGTTGGGGTTGTCATCACCTTCTGAGTCACTGGCTGACACATTTGAGCTTTCATCTGAAATAAATGTTGACCACCGTGTTGTTGTTGTTGTTGATATATCTTTGATTTTCTTAAGATTAAAACATGTATATCCAGCCTCTAGGGCACACACATTACCATAGAACAAAGTAGAGTAGGATTTTTTTTTATGTCACTTTGTTTTAGTTATTTTTTATATTATTAAAAGAAATTATATTGTTTTAAACCTTATTGGTGAGGTGCAAAGTACTTGTAACCGGTGTGCTTGTATGACGAGATGTATGAACGTAGATGAGGCGAAAGGGGTATGTAAGGATTGTAGCAGGTGGCGTTCTGTAGTTTCTGCCTACCCCCATGGGAAAAGGCGTGACTTTATGTATGTATATTTTTTTTATTTGTGTATTTATTTTTAAATGAAGACATAATCATACGTGTTCTGAGATTTTAAAAAAATATGACTGCTTTAACTTAAAAAGACTAGGTTACAAAATAGTTATCAATAGTTACTTCATACCTTGACGAGAATTATATTCTCCCAATGAAATAGGTTTTCTACCAAACAGTTTTCTTTTTAAGTTGTGTGTGTGCCAGTGGTGTTTGTAGTGGGCAGTCTGCTGAGCTCTGGTGGTGAAAGGACCAACACCACAGCATGAACAACTGATGCCATCAGACCCACGTAACGTCAGCGCACTTAGGCGGGTCATTACACTCTCCTCATCCACTAAAATTTAAGATAAAATATATTAGTTACTAACTTTTGCCAACAGTAATGTCCATAAATTGTTATTTTTTAACAGACTATAGCAGTTATAGATAATGTAGCTTCCTATTAAGATAAAAATCTTCAGTATAAGATCAGTAGTTTCAGAGATCAGCATGTTCAAATAAAAAACTCTTCAGCATTATTTTATTTTAGTACATAAATAAATGTGAATGATACATATATTAACATGCTAACTTTAAAATATCTATTGTAAAGTAAAATATGAGTATTTTACTATGTCATTACTTCAACAAGTTTTTTAATCGCAATCTATTTGCAAATTGCCACTCTATTGCTCAATTAATAGTAAATAAGTGGTGCAATGTTTTAATTCCATATATAGTCACAAAAAAATCCCCGAACAATCTTACTAAAAAGATGTTCAATAATATAATTATAATTATCTGTAGCATGGAGTATGCAGTTACTTATTTATAATATAACAACCAATCAATATGGTTATAATTTTTGTCATATAATATTACCTTGGCACACAATTTTTTTTCACTATGTTATTTATTTTCGCGGTCTCTAGGAACACGATAAAGAGGATTTATATTATTTAGTGACTTACCAACTGGAGGTGGATCCGTAAGCATGCAATGTGCGACTTTTGCATCTTTAATTAATTTTTCGATTTCGTCTAAATCGTAAGTTTTTACGATCCTACTGCGAATGTACTCGGGTTTAGACGCCATTCTAGGTTATTTTTATTTTTCACTTTACCAATCAACACAAATTCCTTGTTTACATGTTGGCCACAACGTGGCCTAAACTAAGAATGAGTAAAATAAGTAATGTTGTGCAATAAATCTAGGGGACCGCGCTTGAAAAAAAATATAATTTGTGTGTTACACTGTGACAGGCATGACAGAATTGACAGTTTTGGACTTTTGGCCGATGTTATGATAATTGAGTTTGACACACCTAGAGACGGTGTTGCTATTTTTAATTTTTATGTTTTCATAACCGTCACGTACCCGTGTTGCTCTATGTTTCAAAAAGAACCCATTTTATTTTTTCGTAAATTTCAAAGTTCTATTAAAAATTGCTATCTATTCAGACTGAAATTCAAACACGAGGCTTATCGTAAACTTATGCTTGTTTTAGTCGAAATTCGCCAAAATGCTAAGAGTAAGTTTGCGTTTAGTTTCGTCTGAATCGTTCGTACGCATTATTGAAACTAGGTACATAAATAACACAATTTAGTTGTCAATGAAGAACTGTCATTTGCTGTCATTGCGACAGTGAGTGGAATGTGGAATGAGCGGAATGAGCTTGCAACAGATAATAGAAGATATTCATTACACAGATATCTAAGAAGACGATATATTTTATCGTCTTTAAATTCCAATTAAATGCCGCAGCTTTTAAGACGAAAACAGACTTACAACACCACATGCCACGCCACGCCAGTGAAGCGTACTCATTAGTCACATTTCATTTCATAAAACTATTTTGTCTAACTATTTTGACCAATAAGCATCGGATGGTGTCTGGTGTTACAAGTGTGCAGCGGCCTTTATTTTTTAAACATTACCAATTTGGTTACAGTGCCATCTATATGCTCTATGTGGTACTACAAGTTAGTGCCATATATATATCATACGTACAGAATACTTACCTCCAATCGTCATCATAGATGTCACTAGCATGCACGACTTGAAATCTAGAGTAGGTACCTAAGAAGCGGTTAGAAAGGTTTGTTCTGCAAAGTTCTATAGGCTACAGCCGCCAGATGGCGCTACCAATACATTAACCTATGTATAAACATTTTGAACAGTAACACGTAAATCGGACGGTTAGCCCGCAGACTCCCCTGAGCGTTAACTCCGGTAGGGTGGATTATCGTTCTTGATACCCTTGGTAACGGTTGATAACGGTTCGCGCTCAATTTTAAATCGGCTCAATTTTAAAGTCTCAGTGCCAATTTACCAGCTCAAAATGGAAAATAATCGGGGGCTGGAAATTAATAATAATAACCGCAGCAAAAAAGCACAATTGCTTCAACAGCTAAGAGTAGTAATTCGTCTTGCTTTATCTAAAATAAAGAAAATCGAAAGGCGGTTTCGGATAAGTATTAACCACCGAGTGCCCGTGTTGATAATATACGGCTCTAACCAATATACAGGTAAGTTAATATATAGTTATAGGTTAATATATAGTTAAGTTATAAAGATAGTACTTAAGCCATTACCAATTTAGGTACCAGTGAAACAAGTGTATTGGTTAATTTTTCATTTTTATTTGTTTTGAAAAGTATACCTATCCAGAGAATATTTTTGCTATAATTATGGTTTGAACAGCGTGTCTAGATTGAAGGAGTGATGCGTATTAAATTTATTTATTTATTTAAACTCTACCTAACCCTTCGGGAATTACAGGCGTGCGTGATGTTATGTTACATAGACTAAGTAATTAATTACCACCTATATGTATAGACGTTAAAGTAGATACCTAAGTCGGACTTGTGAACATAATGAGGTTCGATTCCCAGGTAAGGCAAAGTGTTATTAGGTTTTACTAGCAGAAATTTAAGTCTTACGTGCCTAAACTAGGTAATTCTGCGTTTCAGGCAAAAAGAGCTAGAATAGTCGTATTTTTTTTTATAAATAATCTTTAAAGAGATAATAAGTAAAGGTAACAATGCAAATGTGTTAAAAAAGAAGACATAATATTATATTGAGTAGCCTTAGTTTCCAAATTAGCCTATAATACTTAAAGTAGGTAAAATTTACATAAATAGGTACCTATATTTGGTTTTTACAAATATTTAGTAAATTCACTAAATCTCCATAGGACATCTAATGCATGTCCTACGGAGATTCAGTGAATTTAGGTACTATTCCTAAAAATCCTTGAAAATACAATTACAATGTATTTCAAGGAATAAAACTGCAACTTGAACCAGTTATATTAAAGTAATCTTTGTATGGTCTGTAGTCTTTAGTACTAAATAGGATTGAAATAAGTAGATGTAAGGTGTAGGTATATCATGAACGACAAGATGTGAAATCTATTCTAATAGGTATAACAAAGCTGAAGAATTGTTTTGTTTGTTTAAATGCGCTAATCTTTGCAACTGCCAGTCGGATTGTAAAAATATTTTTGTATTTAATAGCCAGATTCATGAGGAATAGTATAGGCTTTATAACATCGCTCTACGACTCACGGGAGCCGAGCAGTAATCAATGACGTAACGGGAAAATTGCGGGGTATATGTACCTAGAAAATAAACGAAATCTCGTGACAGTACAAGCCTATCTACTACTGCCAGCCCCGGATCTAAGGGGGGGCAAAGAGCGACAGTTTCATGAAGGCGCCAAATCCTTGAGACAAGAATTCGAAAATAGGTGCTTTTTTATTAGTTTACATATTCCGACCTCTGAACATAACACTAACACATTGAAAATTAAAGGATTATTATTTTAACAAATGGTCACAAAAATGCTACTCATTGGCAGTTTTAACCGTTTTTCTCAAACACTTTTTTTTTTGAGATGGTAAAAATCATCAAATGAATCCTTCCGCCCTGGGTGGGGCGGAAGGGACTGTCAGACTTTTACTGACTAAAAAACCACCCTGTTCCTTCTGTTGCCCTTTACGTTCCGGGGCCACGGTATCCTGTTAAAATGGAGGGGGCGCCACTATCAAGGGTTTGCCCCGGTTCGAAAAAATCGTAGATTCGGGGCTGACTACTGCTGTATCTGTACAGATAATTTACCTATGACACTTTCTTTACAGGCGAGGTGCTGCGGCAGAGGAACATGTTTTCCCCTTTAGTGTGCCGCCTCATTCGAAAGTCTGCGCCGATCTCCGCCCGCCGCTACCTACCGCACTACATGACAATTGGCAGTCGTCGCTACATATTCAAAATAAGCGGACAAGGGGCATATTCAGATTTTACATTTTTGTGTTCAATCAAACTGCGATGGCTGAGACGACGACGCTAAAGCCGTTCAGATCTCGTATCTGTTGGCTAACAGTATTTTTGATTCTAGTCATTTTCTCTCTCTCTTTTACTCTCTTATTGTACTCCGATACTCATAAATATCGTAAAATCAATGTGTAGAACTTGTAGTTTTTGAACACACAAAATTGTCTACAGAGGTCTAATTACCATTATGATTGACACATCTGTAACCAAAATTGTGTGTACACAATTCAATGTAGGCTTGTAGTAGGTATAAAAAAATACACGAAAAAATTAAAAAAAAGGTAGATGTGCTTTGTAAAGTAGAAAATGTTAAAATGTAGTTGTTCACTCTGGTGTTATGACATAAATAATGTCTTGAATTAAAATTGTCTCGTAGTTGTTCACTCTGGTTTTATGCAATAAATACCTAAATAATGTCTTGAATTAAAATTGTCTCGTAGTTGTTCACTCTGGTTTTATGAAATAAATGTCTTAAATTAATGTTGTCTCATTTTATTTTCGTTATATTTTTTGCCCAAATGGTTCAATCTTCATTTCCTAACATAATTGCATCAAACCGTTTATTCTACATACGACCAGTCAGCCTATTACTGTCCCACTACACGGCAAAGGCCTCTTCTCATACAGAGAAGGCATATTAGGTAATTGTAGGTCGAGTTTTCTTTACAATGTTTTCCTTCATCGATGTCAATGGTCTCCAAGATAAACTTAGAAAAAACACAACATTTAGAAAGTCATATTGGTACATAACCGATATTGAATATTTGCGACATGCTTATAAAACTAAAAAATACATAATGTATTTATTATTATAAGTTTGTTAGATTAGTTTTCAAAAATATTACAAATATATTAGCAGATAAAATATAAATTAATATAAATAACAATGCTTCAATCCAAATAACGGTAAAAGAAACTTTACTGTTTTACCCTTTTTATAAATAACAGTTAACATTTACTTTTTCATACATTTCTTAAGGAAGCAGGGATTTACAAATTAAATATTAACCAATATTTATTTTTTATATAAAAGTATAGGTAACTTACTCCTAAATTACGTAAAAGATTACAATAAATAACTGTGGGAAAACAATGAAACAATTTCACCAAGTAGCTTCCTTGAAAACGATTTATCAACGCCCCAAAAAGTTGTACACCCAACGCCCATTTACTACGGGCATGCCATAAGCCTCATAATGTAAAACCACAATGCTTGATACGAACAAAATACGATGTAGATAGGTAGACTCAAATGACTTGAAAGCCCTCCGTAGCTAATTAACAACTCATTAATTATGAGCGTTTACGCCTTACGGCATTTAATACAAACTTTCAAGCCTTTATTTTTCGAAATTAATAAACCTAACACTCATACAGGTCTAAAAAGTTAGTTGAGAACTCAGTCTGCTATGCCACTACTAAGTTACTGTTGTGCCACTTATTCATCACTGCTACGACACATATACGTCGCTACTACGCCACTACATCGCTGCTATAACACTATAGACAGCTGTTGAGTCACTCGTCTCTACTCGTTCGTAGGACCCACAAGGTGGACATACCATCTGATGAGGACCGCGTGATCGCACTGGATACATGCCGCTTCCAACCGGTCCTATTAGAAATCTGAAGGGGAGGCCTATGTTCAGCAGTTGATGTCTTACAGCTGATATGATGATGATGACGTCACTACTAAATTGCTGCAAGGCCTCTACTATGTCGCTGGTACGCCACTAATTCGTAGCAGCTACGCCACCACTACGTCGCTGCTACGCCTATACTTCATAGCTGCTACGCCACTTATAAATCAATGCTACGTTACATCTACGTCGCTGCTACGCCGCTACGTCACTGCTACGACGCTACGACGCAGCGACAACACTACTAGCCGACTGCTACACTACTACAAAGTCGCTGCTACACCCTGCTGTGCTACCACTCAACACGGCGTAGCACTCACTGAAGCTCTGCTACGATCTTTCAAACCTTTTATGACTGCTGGTGTATTAAACGGAATGTTATCACCCTATTTTGTAAACTGCCAGTTTACATGACGAGTGTTTAAAGGATAAAGCACCCTTTTACTTAAATGTAAATTGGATAATTAACACATCGTCACACTGTCTGACACATTATATCCCCCTTGATGACCATAAACTTATCAAACAACAATCTAATATAAGGGGAGGGGAATATCAAGTGACATATCAATTAGTTTATACGTTTTGGAATGAGCAACTAGCTTCCTGATCGAGTCCTTGATAGTTTAAAAGTACCAGTAAATGGTTTATTTTAAATTTATGACTTTGAGCCCTCAAAGTTTATTTTTAACAGAATTATAACTGTGCCCGACAGATTGTTTCTATTAATTAATGTTTCTAATTATTATTTTACCACTGTAAGTGTATATCATGGATTGCAATAAATTATTTGATTTGATTTATACCTACTAGTGTCGTATGAATTAAGTAAAACAAAAAATAAGTTAAAAAAAATCACACACACCGAGCTTATAATAGAAAGAGACAGAGTGGAAGAGAATTAAAAGGGAAGGTCGCCTGGGGGGAGGCCATGACCCTTTTTACTAACGTGACGATTTCTGCCAATTAACTTATACCGCAAGCCGCATTAAGGAATTTCGTTTCGTAATGATGACATTTTGAATCACCTACTCAGATAACGTTATTTAATTATTATTTTTTAATTCTATACCTACTTCATATTATAAAGTAGTAGTAGTATAGTTAAGGCGCCCGCCTCTCATGCATGGGGTTGTGGGTTCAAATCCGGGCAAGTACCAATTTGAGTTTTTACATTCATATGTACTTTCTAAAGTTTATCTTGGACATCACTGGCATCGGTGAAGGAAAACATCGTGAGGAAACCTGGGACTTACTGTTCCACCCAAACCATGTCAGAGGCCCTTGAGGCGGTTTAGAAACTCTGACACTAGGGTGTGTGGGGTCGTAAGACCTTACTGCCCACACGATAAAGAAGATTATAAATGCGAAAGTAACTCTGTCTATCTGTCTGTTACGGTCTCACGACAAAACTACTGAACCGATTTTAATGGAATCTAGTACCCAAAAAGGACATAGAGTACTTTTTATTCCGCGACTTTGTCTGCGTCCACGTAAATGTCGGTTTACAACAATACAATTTTACACTACAATAATTGTACAATTTTTTACTCTTATGTTTTACTGATATTGAAAACGGGGCTGCTTTGTTAACATCTACTTTTTAATTGCCGTTTATAAACACCCTAATGTAGAACGCATTTTCGACGCTACCAGCGTTAACTTTAAAGCCTAATTGATTCACTCCAAACTAACTTTGGTGCGCTAACACGTTTGTAATTTCTAATAGAAGGAAAAAGAATTTCCTGCGTTTCATTTTATATTCAGTGAAACATTAGGATATTGGCTTTTGCGGTATTTTAATCTAGGATTTTATTACTTATATTATTTTATTAAGAGAAAAGATTTGTTTGATTTGATTATATTATTAAGAGAAAAGATTTGTTTTTTATTTAATGTAAAATCTGTAAAACTTCTATACCGATATTAAAAATTGGCTTAGAGCGCAGCGTCCAATTTGCGAAAGAATTTTTAAAATCGGTCAGTAGATCCAGAAATTACCACCTGCAAACTCACAAAGTTTAACTCTTTATAATATAGTAGGTATAGATTAGCTTCTACATGTGACTTCGTCCACTTGGAAGTCAAATCACTACATAGAATAAAACAAAGTCGCTTTCCCTGTCTGTCTGTCTGTCCCTATATATGCTTAGATCTTTAAAACTACGCAACGGATTTTGATGCGGTTTTTTTTAATAGATAGAGTGATTCAAGAGGAAGGTCTATATGTATAATACATGCACCCGTGCGAAGCCGGGGCGGGTCGCTAGTACACAATAAAACATAGCATAACTCGGCATAGCTTTATATCAGTAAAAGACTTTTTGTAATCGGATTAAATCTTCCAGAGATTATTTTGCAAACGAAAAAAATACCTTCCCTCTTCCTTATATCAGTATAAATATCAAAGAAATCCATTTTAATAAAATATAATTTAAGCTTCTATAAAAAGCAATAGAGACGATCAAATAACAAAAATCAAATTAATCAAACCTGATTTACGATGTAATTTCTGAACGTCCTACACGTATATCGATACCTTGAGGCTCAAAGGGCGTAAACGCCATTTTGGCCAAAATGAGGTTTTAATGCAGTCTTACTTAGTTTTTCGTCCTCTATCGATTGGTATTTTAAAACATCGATATTCGCAAAAAAATGGTGGATACAGCCATAATTTTTGGTTCGCTAAACATAGATTTTCTTAAAATTTGGGTCGTGTTTTTTGGCTCTCCTGAAAAGTCGTGTTTTGGTGGATACGCCCTTTGAGCCTAAAGGTATCGATATGTACCACCATAATTGCGAGGAGAAGCCGAATGAAATTGGCAATAAACCTTCAATGATTAGCCGTTTCAATTGGACATTAATTACGTTACTTTTCTTGAATATGAAATCAGTAACAGCCCACGCAGGCTTACAAAAATGAAAATATTCAATCTTCTATTTATTTTCCTACCTGTTCATGGAAAGTTACCAGAGTATGAGAAGGTGGAGTTTTGTGAGACCCTGGATTGTGATGACAGTGTCGATGATAAAGTTTGTGGCGTAAGGTACACAGATGAAGAAGTTATATTCAAGCTGTTTGATAACGAGTGCAAGTTGTTGAAATATGGGTGCAGAGTCGATGATAGCGAAAGTATGTATCGATTTGTTTTTTTTATTTTTTTTTTGTTTTTATAAATTGTAGGTACATGTGACATATTAATTATGTGATCCTTGTACCTTAAAATAGACATATAGCAATATTTTACGTACCTGCATGAAATTATAAAGTAACGAAATAATATTTATGAATGCAAATATAATTAACAAAGTACTTACATACTTAGGCATTTCAAAAAATAAAATAATGAATTTTATTTTAGCTTTTTATAATAAACCGTTGAGCTGTATAAAATGTACTGTATACTTTTTCAATTACTAAAAAAACATCTCAACTCAATTTTCGCTATTTAATTAATTTTCACTCAACTCAATTTTCTTAACTCCTAAACAGTGCTTAAAAACAATCTACTTTTACTTTATACCTACATCTTTCAGGGTCTGAAAGTACTCATTAATATGAACTACTTTTATTACAGGACCAACACAGAAACATAAAACAAAAAAAATCAGCTGTTTCCCACAAAGTTAAAGAATGTATAACAAATTAAAGTCATATTATTTACCAACTTATATGTGTATTATAAAAATTATAGCCCTCCAATTTCCGCAAAAAACATGTCACTTAATCATTTTAGGTTAAAAAGTGATATTTTTATCGTAAAAATGTCCTAACTCGATTACCTGTGCACGGTGGCACGGCGTTCGGCAGTTTGCCGTCGGATGCTGTGCCATTTAGCCCTACCTGTCCGGTGTGTAAACTAAGTTACAACATAGACTACGGCCATAAACTGATCGATACTCATTTCCTACATTTAACAAGTTTAGAACAACTTAATTAACCAAATGTAAACTTTAAAACAGTTGTAAAACAAGCTTAAATTAAAATAATCGTTTGTAACTTTTAAAATGTTGTAAAGCAAAACATATTTTTAATAATTTATCAAAAACAAAACACAGTTTTCCTATGCTATTGACATATGGATTTAAAATAAGTACAAAGGACAATTTATTTAGTTTAAGTTGTAAAAATGTTTGTGATATAACTCATTTGGAGATTCAGGGAACGACCTATTTAATTCTTACAGAAAGAGAAGAATATAATAATTTACTACATCGTCATCTGCCTAGACATTTTCTCAATTCTAACCAGAATACCAGTATTATACAACCTTAATTTTAATTCGTTGCAAATCTTTCAGGGGGTGAATGTACTCATGAATATGAACAACTTTTATTAAGGGACATAGTACGAAATGTGAAAAAAAAAACAGCTGATCCATACATTTTGATCGTAATGTAGTACAGTCAGCATCAGAGAAAAGGAACCCCCCAAGACTTAAAGAATTATCGCCCGAGCGACGGCGCGCGCGCCGCCACTCGGGCGATCGCGTCACGTGACTCAGAGCCCAAGCGGCTCCCTCCCCCGCCACGCTGCCTCACCCATCTCTGCCTGCCACCGATCCCACTCAATCAGTACTTGCACCTTTTTAATATTTTTTTGGAATTTTTTCGGCTTACAATGAATAACTTACAAAAAGCTAGGCGCGGTTGAGGATACGAACACGCACCACCATGTGCCAGCCGATAATCTGGACCGTGTCTTATACCACTAGGCTATTGGCACAGTTAGCAAATGTATCGAAATTTTTAATATAATTATTTCATTTATCGAACAGGGTTGATAACGCTCTAATCTTCTAGATAATAAGGTTTAAATTTCAACTTCCATCACGTGTTATATTTCTACCTTACCGTTTTGTTTTACGATTAAATGAAATCAATTCAAATTAACTAAAAGACAATTCAAATATCTAAAAGATAAGGTTGAAATTAGCATAGATTTTTTGTTTGGTTGAATAGAATGTGCTGGATTCTAATTGTTGCACTACCGTAATTTGACTTCAGAAACTTAGCTGCCGTAGGAACTGCGAGATATGGTTGAAATTAGATTACTTTTTTTCTCTCTAATATATATAATTATATTATTATATATTATTATAATTTAATATAATAATATTATATTATGTAATTAAGGAAATAAATGAATATTGTTTATGCAACATGACTAGTTTTTCTTATAAACCTCCTACATATTTTAACATTTGATTTCATAAATAATAATTGACGAATACCACCTAAAAAATAAAATCCTAAATGAAATCCTAAAAAAAGAAAAAAAGAAACTTATTCCGCGGATTTGAACTCGCAACCATCGCATTGCTCAGCCGCAGTCTTAACCCCTAGACCAACACGACATCTACGATACACTGCAAAAAACTTAAATGGTTTGATGTCATTATCAAAGGGGGTACCTTTTCTCTGATGCTGACCATTATTGTATGGAACAGCTGTTTTTTTTTTCACGTTTCGTACTATGTCCCTTAATAAAAGTTGTTCATATTCATGAGTACATTCACCCCCTGAAAGATTTGCAACGTCAAAACGTAAAAACTCACACCCAAACACCCCCACAAACACATGTGCAACCGAAAAGCTGCCTATTCTCTCCGTATGAAAAACTAGTTACCTATTATGTAGGTCCCCACAAGGGTGCTCAAATTATCTTTTAAAGCAACTAACGTTGGCAGGGTCGTTCAATTATTCCAACCTCTATCGAAGTCTTAATTGAAGCCACACACAATAGGCTTTATATTTTCACAATACTATGATCACTCGGGACCCCTGATGCAATAGAACAATGTGACGTTGCAATCGAGGTGCAATCCTATTAGAGAGACATTATAAAGTAACTAGCATTCTCCCCGCGTCATCGTCCGCGTGATTTTTCTTACGGATCTCTAATTTTTCGAAAATAAAATATAGCGATAAAATATAGTGATAATAATTCAAAAAACGGTTCAGTAGATCCAGAGATTACCTCCTAAAACCTCACATACTCACAAACTTTACCTCATTATGATATTAAGTATAGTGCATTGGGGTAATTACGACAACCGGGTATATTCCGATTTATTTTTTACCCCAATGCACTAAGGTGCATAATTAATAAAATCGGAATTTACCCGGTTGTCGTAATTACCCCAATGCACCTTACCTAGTATAGCAGTTAAAGCCGGATTTACATTACGAAATTAGTGGCTTGAAATTAATTTTATAACACTAATTTGAGCAGTAATTTCACGTGTAAACGTTCAGTTTTACAATGCATGCATTACTTTTGTGACACTGGAGTAGTTTCGTGCTATGCGCATATTTTTTGTAAAACTTATGTCATGCAACTAATTTCATCATGTAAATGCGACGCGAAACTAGTGTCGCGACAGCACCTGCGCAGAGTGGACGTGTGGTTTTCTACAACGACGTTTTGCATCATAAAATACAGCTTTGATTTTGACAGGGCCATTATCTCCGCGATACTGATAATTTCACGACACTAAAGCCGAATAATAGCCTAGCTTCCACGTTAATTTGATCAATTATCCTACGTAAACTCCACATTATTCCGACATAAAAAGTAGCCCATTTCCTATTCCTGACTATAATCAGGATTTTGTAAAAACCTAATTTAAAAGAGTGCCGTGGAGTTTCTTGCTCGTTCTTCTCCATAGAGGCCTACCTCCGTTTTGGAACGAGCAACTAGCTTCAACTTTCGGACTAACTGACAGACTCCTTGACTATTCAAAAGTGCCTGTAAATGGTCTAATTGAAATAAATGTTTTGACTTTGACTTTGACTTTGAATCTATCTCTGTTCCAAATTACATCCAGATCCGTTCAATCGTTTTGGCGTGATAAAGTAAACAAACATCTTTACAAACTTTCGCATTTCTAAATACACATACTAACGTACGTATTGATAGATATGTGGTAATCTTACTCGGTGACCTTGAACTTGAACTTGAATAAACGGCGAAATATTTGGAACATTCAACTTACGGCACCGATTCATCCCTCCCTACCCTTATCCCTATTTTAATTTGGGGTCGGCTTCGCAGAGTCACAGTATAAATAATACTACCAGTAGTGGCTCTCGGCCGTAACCTTGAATTAAGTACCTAAAATTCCGTGCGACATACTCACGCGTTAGGGCTGCCCGCACATAGTATTTTAATTTCATCAACCTACTTGAGTTTCTTTCTAGTTATGTGAATTTTTTTTTGTTTAAAAAAATAATTCGTTGTTATTGAAATAGGAAGTGTTCAATAAAAATACATGTTGCGTTGTATAATTAAAAGATTTAATAAAAAAAAATTCGCCGAAGGAAACCAAACTCCAATCCTTACAAACTTCAACATCTACTTACTCAACCAAAATGAAAGAAACATCGAACGAGTAATTATAAAATCTGTTTGCATCTCAGCTTATTAACGTTCACATTACTACCTATAGTACCTACAGCTAGGAGCACTTTGGTCACCCATCCAATGTCGCACTGCTGCAAACGTTATATAACAACCATCTCATCGCGTGTGCCGTATCTACAGCAATGAAAATCTTACTAAGTAGGCAGGTATCATTACCAGGTAATAAGTAACTAAGTAGGTACCTACGTTCATAAGTAAGCAGATAGCCGAAACTAGGAAACTACCTACCTAGGTACCAGTTGTACGGGAACGGCGTAGTTAGGTCATTCGTATCACTTTTTACACCCTATCCACAATTTATTTATGTAGGTACCTATTTTATTAAATTATTAATAAATTATCAAGTATTTTACTCGGTGTAAAAAGCGAAATGTGTAGGTATTTAAGTATTAAAAAGGTAAAAATTTAGTATCCTTTGGCAGGCGGATGGGGATGGGAGGTGGTGGGGGGGGAAGGGGGGAGTGTTCCCTCTCCCCCGGTACCACTCCCGTGAAAAGGTAACAGATATTTGTAATCTAACCTCATAACACTATAATCACCTACTACGGTCGGGGAAAATCACAATCAAATATCAAATTTGCTTCCAATCGATATTATAACAAAGGCGTTGTCGACGGAGCCCCGCTTCGCGGGGCTCCTACTTCTGGGTGGTTTAAAAAAAAAGAACCACGAAGGGGATGGCGGGGTCTTTCAGACCCCGCCATCCCCTTCTAACCTAACCTGTCCGAGTCGGGTTGCCCCAAGTTCCGAGCTCGCTTCGCTCGCTCTTGAATACTAGGAGTAACACTGTAGTAGACTCTACATCTTTCTACGTTGTTATAAAAATCAAAACAACAATACACAACAAATTATAACAGAGACAGTTTTTTTTTTTGCTATCCTTTTCTCTATTTTGGTATGACATTGTACACCACAGACGATATTTAGTTGTTGATCTCCTATTTTAACGTTCTGTTTCACCTAATAACGTTTACATTTCGCTTTTTATCTGATTTGAGGTTAGAAACAATTTTTGTAATTTTCTGGAAAAATATCCATTACCTTGTAATATGAGTGGTAGCGTTATAATCGGGGCCCCATCCTCTACCAGATTTAACCACTTTTAACCCCGTCCGCCTGCCAAAGGATACTAAAGCCAACCCAAAATGTTATCTCTGGGTTCGTTATCGAAGAATTCAAGCAGCCAAACACTGCACAATATAGTTTATAATTTCTCCTTGCCATATTAAGAAATCGCACGCTCACTGCTTACAAAAATATTACATCATCCATTCGTCACTACGGCGGGCGGCGCGGCGGCGCGGCGCGGCGGCGCGGCGCGGCGGCGCAGTCAAGACTGTTTGTGTACCGAGAGTGTACCGAACTCGACGCGCGTAGGTATGACTCGCGTTGCGACCGTTTCTATGAAGACACAATACTGTACATTTTATTACCGTGGCAGAGTCGAACAAGTTATTTGATATACGGATACTTCAGATTTGAAAAAGCTTTTTTACAAAAAGGTAGATAAGAAAAGAACTACAAAGAAAATCTTTAATTTTGGAAGACGACGGCTTTTGTTCTACTTGTTCAAGGCTGATTTTTCAATAGTCAATAACTTTTATCTAAAGAATAAATATGACCGTTTGACATACTTCCTATACAAAAGCTGTCGAACCGTAAAATAATCTTGACAATGAAAATTGATTTTTCTTATTTTTTTCTTCCTAACATACTTCCTATGTTGTCAGAAAAAGATATCCCTTTGACAACATAGTTCCAAACATAAACAAATCAAAAACACATACTAATACATAAAAACATATATAAAAGTATAGTTATAAATCCCGTGATTCTAACTTTAATCCGTAATTAAGAACATCGGATGCAGTCCGTCCCAATTAACTGATACTCGTATTATTGTAAAACTACCTTTGTTTCATCGGACACCCTAACGGAAGTGCAGACAGACGGTAAGGGGAGCTGTAAGCCCACCCATCTCCCCGTTGCCCAGGCACCCAGACAGGTACAATATTCCATATTCCCCCCCGATAAACCCCATGCAAAATTAATATCTGCGAGGTGTAGTACATTGACGAATTGGGCTTATACCAAAATAATACCACTAGCAGGCAGGAAAATGGATTTGTTGATTTCGAAATTCAAAAGGGTGTCTGTTTGCATTACCTACCTACTACCTACTCACCTACCTACCTACTATAATTATTTATTTCAAAACATTGTTTTTTTTTATTTGCTTAGAAGAACTAAGTAAATTCAATTTTCTCTACATAGTATAAAAACAAAATCGCTTCATGCCATTGTAGTGTGTTTAGATCTTTTAAACTACGCAATAGATTTTAATGCGGTTTTCAATAGATAGAATGATTCAAGAGGAACACTATGTATCTTTGTACTTTATTTTAAACGTCAATTCATACCTAATACTTTTTAATAGTAGTCTAAGAATTATCCAAATACTGTAAAACATTGATTTTTAAAGAGATCTGTAGCATTATTATTTCCTATCCATTCTTTTTTATACCTATTACTAAACTATCTTTTGAAAGGGGCGAAAGGCGACGATGCGACATTGAAAAGTGCCTTTTATTGGCTTAGTTGAAATAAATGATTTGACTTTGACTTTGAGATTTTATGTATTTACATTGCACCCATGCAAGGCGCTAATACTCGATAAACTTATCGACTTAGAAATGTCTACATTTTATTGATCGAAATGGCACTCAAATTCCATTTAATTTGTGATATTAAGATTGGAACGTAGACAGTGTCTGGCATGTCATCTGTGGATTGTCTGTAATCCGCTTTGATATAATTAACCCTCTCTAACGTAACCGGCGTTTCTCTACCCTCTTCGTGGAAATTGTTTGTCGATGTTGAGTATTGAAGGGCGGAAAATATATTAAGCTTAGTGTCTATTAAGGGAACGTTTGACTTGATGGTAAGGTAATTTACTCCCTTTAAGTTAAATGCTTTACGTGTTAAGTGGTTTTTACTAATCATCAACGGTAAAGATTTTATTTATGATAAAGTAAGAATGTGTTTATTTACTTAAAAATGTAATGACTGGTTTACCTAACGCATTTCAAATTCTATATTTTTTCTTAATATAATTTAATATGCCACCGTTATTATAATTACTTGTTTATGTTGATTTTCTACGTCATAAAGCAAAGCATAGCGAACATATTTTAGTTAAAATAGTATTTATGTAACCATACCGGTCTATTTATACAAAATAAATGATTGATTGAGAAATATATATGTGTTTACGTAATTTAAGGTACAGAGTGACTAATTTCGCATAAGAATACCTGTATCTGTGTGATGTTAATGTGAAGGTAGAAAAATAAGCGAATAAGTTTTTTCATAAAGCTAATTTATTTGGTCGACCGCTCAGATGTGAACATTAAAATCAAAAATATTTCATTATTAGTACAAGTCCGTTAATTGGTTTTATTAATATGTAGTTGGAGCCCTAAATACAATTTTAAAGCTAGATTCGGTCCCTTGGTCACAGTACTAACTTACAGTACCCGGCGATAAATATTGCACATCGACCTTTATCGTATTTCGTGTTTTAAGGAATAAAAAGAATTATCAAAAGAAGCAAATCATAATTGTTTTAACAGCTCCTAATAGATACCGGACTGTTTGTATTTCGTGCGACAGAAATAACGCTCTATGAAGCCGAAATTAGCTGATTGTCTCTTTCCAAAGGTCGATGTGCAATATTTATCGCCGGTGTAACAACAATATTGTACACTTAAATAATAATTCAATTGGTTCTCGAGGTTTTCTGCACGTGCGATGGATGTTACCTCAGAACTCTAGCTAGCACCTTAACAACAGGGCCATCACTAAGTACACATGTGCACTTAATTCGCAATATAAACACTTTAACTATGTCTTTGGCTAAACAAACACAGGCAATGATATCAAAGTAAAACAGTTAACATTAGTACAAACAGAAATGTTATTAGTAAAATGAAAAGACGACCAGCATAAGCACTTTATTTACAGAGACAGACCGTGCGATCAAAAAGCATACATCTTGATATCCATTAGAAAATGAAGCTTCAAGCACCCCTAGAGTTAGTTTACCTTCGACTGCCAGTTTGTTTCGAGTCCCTCAGACGAGTAAAGATATGAGTATACTTTGTCGGGCCGCAGCGGGTCGGGGCGGGCCGCATAGCAGAGCAAAATGCGTACTTCGCACATTGGTAACGGGCCGGATCGCAGCGCATTGAGTGACAAAGTAGAGTAGAGATAAACTGTTATAATAACTTGGCGCGCCCCTCCACAATTCAAAACGTTTGAAAGTATTTGTGAAAGTATTTACAAGACTCACAGCGCATGTGTGCGTACTGAGACGGCTCTCGAAACAAAAACAAATCAGCGTGTCATTGTTGCTCGACTAGCGGCGTCATTAATTACTCATTATTATTGAAATAGTAATATGGAGGGGCGCGCCATGTTATAGTAGTTTATCTCTACGCTGCCGGACGTTGAAGATTTAAAAATTGTAATAACACGTACGCGCGTCATCCTGTAGCACAACCGCAATTATTATTGATTATAATGTGTCATCGGAAGATATTTTTGATAGCCTGCCGACATTCGTATCTGTTGAGGAAAGATGCATTGAATTTTGTTGAATTTTATGTTAAGTATTTTTTATGATGTAGGTAGTTTAATTTATGTGTATAGCATTGTCTTGGAGTAGTCTGTAAAATGTTGTACTTATGAATAAATAAATAAATAAATTATGCAGCATAAGAAGAAGGCCGAAGGGTGTCGTGTATCGGGGATTCCGCGGAAAGCTACGCGACACTACGCAGCGCAACACGACGCCGTCACTTCGTGTCCAATAGTTTATTTTTTAATATTTATTAGTTTATAGTTGTTACATTTATTTATGTATTGTAATTTATGGGCCTCAGTTGCCTGAAATAATGGAATTATTATTATTACTATACCTATATAAATTACATAGGTACAATTTGAGCGGACTTTTGCGCTGCGACCCGACCTATTGCGGCCCGACATAATGTGCGCGAACCTTAAGTACGAAAACTCAAAGAACGACAACCTTTTAGCCCGTGTTTCGTCCTAAAAGTTCGCGTACTTAGGGCGACACTGGTGAGCGAGATCGTCGAGATAAATGTAGTCTGAAGACTAATTTAGTCTGTAAACTATTGAATCAAAGTTTATCAGTTTGTTATAGTCTGTAAACATTTTAGTTCACCTTCAAAATTGTTTATTCATTTTGCGAGACTGAAAAGCGATTTTCTCGTAAAATAGAAGTATCTTCTATTTGGTTTATAGGGTGAAAGTCAAATCAAATTAACGTATTAGTAGCTACTCGTCAATATTTATTCCAAACGGTCGAACTGAACTCTCAAATCAGATTCCACTGAGTTTTTGAGCACCACTTCGATGCAATCGTCCGTCGAAATTACAAATTGAGGGTGGAAGTCTGGATGCAGACTGGGGGATGTAATTGAAAAAACAGAACAACCAAACATAGCACTTATCAGATTCAAAATAGCCTTTAATTTTGTATTCATTTGGAAAAGATCTGATAACAGCATGCTATTTTTGGCAATATGACAGACTAGCTTTTGCCCGCGACTCTATTCGCATAAATATCGGTTATCGCCGACGCAGACGAAGTCGCGGAAAAAAAAACAGCCTATGTCCTTCCTTAGCCTTCAAACTTACCCGTACCAAATTTCATCAAAATCAGTTCAGTGGTTTAGTCGTATAAGCATAACAGATATTAGTAAGGATTTGGAAATAATTATGCAACTTATATCGTGATGGCCCAGTGGTTAAAGTGGTGGGTTTACAATCGGCCACAGACAAGTATCAATCTTATTTTTTAAATTTCATATGTAGGTACCTACTCTCATATGTGACTGCCTCGTTGGTCTAGGGGTCGTAAAGCGCGACTGCTGAGCATGAGATCTTGGGTTCGATTCCCAGGTCGGGCAAAGTGTTATTGGGTTTTTCCATCAGGAATTTCTCAGTAGCACCTCGAAGTCTGGATTTGTGCCCGGTTGATGGCAATAGGCTCGCCCCCTATTACATGGGACTTAAACATAACTGGCGAAATGTGGGTGTACTAATGGGTACACCTCTGCCTAAGCCTTTGGGGATTACAGGCGTGATGTTATGTTATGTACCTACCTACTTTCCAAGTTCATCTAAAGCATCACTGATATCGGTAAAGGAAAACATCGTGAGGAAACCTGGACTTATAAATTAATGTAAGTCTGAAATCGTCAATCCGCCTTGAGCAAGCGTGTTGATCAATGCTAGTGTCTTCTCTGCATAAGAAGAGGCGTTCGCCCTGCAGTGGAGCTAATTATCTGGTATTGGCTGTTTCGTTACTTACTTCAGAAACTAAATATTCGCATCACCTCCACGACGGTAGCGAAACGGCAAAGCCATACATTTTTACTGATATGTAGAATTTGTGAAGTTAGGTCGGTAGAGTTAGGCCGTGTAGATTCAGAAGCTTGGCTCTACATGAGATCTGATAGCTTTTTCACAGGGCAAACCTTATGTGGTCGTCTTGGCAACATTTTAGGACATGAAATGTTTTTGGTGGGATTAGTATTTTTAACCAACACAAATGCACTAGACCGAAACCCTACTACCAGTAACTACCGCGAATTAGACACATGCTTAGCTTGACAATAAAGTTTACGTTACCACAGCAACGGTAGACAATCGGATCACAACCTGTTGCCTTTTATGTACCCACCAAGTTGACTCACTTGGCAGAGAGCCAAGGGTAACTTTGCCGTCGGGATAAACAAGGGTCTTAAGGGATTTCCGCAGTTTTGCCAGATAACAGTGCAACCCACAGGCAGTGGGAGCACTTCGAACAATTTGCCTGTTTAAGTATGCACCCTTCTCACGCCTAAACTGCT
Source organism: Hoplodrina blanda (assembly GCA_949316365.1). Lineage (NCBI taxonomy): Eukaryota > Metazoa > Arthropoda > Insecta > Lepidoptera > Noctuidae > Hoplodrina > Hoplodrina blanda. Next base: position 12,391,261 of record OX438592.1, read on the forward strand.
GAACTGATTTTAATAGTGTTGGTTTACAAGCTGTTAGAAGTTGGCTTTTTATTTTTCATTTACGACTTCGCCAGGGGTTTTCTCACCCGCGTTAAGTTTCTGCTCCGCTCCTGTGGGTCTTAGCGTGGTTATATTGCTTGTACTACTCCTTATGTATGAGTCTGGCTATCATATCAACCAATTTACTAAATAAACATCATTTCATTTCATTTCATATCCAAAAATAATTTAAATTTCAATCCGACTGTTCGGAGATTAGCACGTTTAAAGAAACAGAAAACTCTTCAGTTTTATAAAATTGGTATAGATAGAAAAAATCACGCTTAACATAATAATATATTTGTACACACAGTGTAAGGCTGTGTAGCGTATTTCAGAAAAAAAAGACTAACTACTAACTAACCTAACCGAACCTAACCCAGCTACGACAAAACCGCCCACCAAAAATCTAAAAACAAGACTTCAAGTCGGTACAAGCATGTTATTATATCATATATCACAAACTTTTAGACTTTAGACTACACAAATAAAATTGTTTTTAAAGTCAAAGTCACACGTCAATAGTTAATATTATTTCGTAGGCCGGTAGAACACAAATAACGTGTGGCTTAAAAAAAAAAACAACCTCATTCACACACCCCAACATACGTACATACTCTGTTAAATCATAACCCTCCCATTGGCTTCCGTAATCGGATTAAAACAGCGCTTACAACAACGTAGCCACAATTACCTATGAACCGAACCGATCGATACGTGCATCTCGTCAAATATTTAAAACTAATGGCGCCGCTGCCGCTCAAGGCCTCGCCTAATGCGTCTCACAACGAATATTTCATGATTTCACTGCCGTATTACCTTTGTAACTTTGTTGCAGCTTACGGACTAATAAGTATGAAGCATTGTGGCGGGAAATCGACTGAAGACAACTTTGAACATGTGAAGTTCGTTAATGATTGTCCTGACTGCACAAAAGAGACAGGCGATCAAGTGTGCGGTATCAGACCAGATGGTGAAGGGTTCAAAATTAGAATATTCGAAAATGAATGCCAACTCAACAGACATAATTGTGACAACGACTTAAAATTCACCGTCACTGATTTCTTTATCTGTTCGAATGATCCTGGTTTAGGAGAAGAAGACGTTGAAAATGAAATACTTGATGAGGAAGAATCTCCAGTGATACTTGGAGAAAATGGGCCAAACAATGTCATTAAAACAAAGAATCTTGTAGTAGTGGATGGGACGATGCTCGACCCTCGGAATATCAACGAAAGCATTAGACATTTCTTTGCCGCTACCCACATTCTAGATTTACCGATAAAAGACATCAAGCCGATGTTCAATGAAACTACGCGAAGGAAATTGGTCCGTATCTTCGGTCCCATACAGGTGTTTACACCTTGGATCAAAATACCGAAGAATATCAGCGATGATTACTATCACAAGCCGACATTGTCATCCTGCTTTCATAAATGTCCAACTGTAAGTAAGATGCATAACAATATATTAGGCATTTTTGTTACAAAAACATCAGACGAATGAAACAAATTAGAACGGGGGGGAGACGGGTACCCGATTTTTTAAATTTCCTGTTTTAATTTTATAGTTATTACTTAGTTCGAAATCCGATTTAGTTTACTCATGACACCAACACAAATCTGTCTGTACAGTTTTTCCAAAATCTGTAGATGCAGCTTAAAAAATCTCGTAAAGTTATGAATGGTCTCCTGGGAAAGTTTTCCTGTAACTATAATGGTTAAGATACCTGCCCCTGCTGACATTGACCCTTCTCAAAAATCCACCCTGTAAACTGAATATTGATAACAACAAATATATTCACGATAAATAGCTAACAGCATCAGCAGAATATTGTAACCAGGATTTTGTAAAAAACACCTAATTGAAAAGAGTGCCGTGGAGTTTCTTGCTCGTTCTTCTCCATAGAGGCCTACCTCCGTTTTGGAACGAGCAACTAGCTTGACAATTCAAAAGTGCCTGTAATTGGTCTAATTGAAATAAATGTTTTGACTTTGACATCTCCGGTCCATATTAATGCCAGAGAGAACATTCTGCAACCATGTTGATAAAATCAAAGCAATAGTTGTTTAATTTATATATTGGACCCAACATAGCAAGTCATGACTGTGAGACCAGAACCTAACTAACTTACTAGATATCTAACTTTAATTACCTACTAAGTTCTGTTTGCTAATTAACTAATTACATTAGCATCCAGACGAAGCTATTATCTAACACATAAATCTACAACATGAACGAATAAAATCTTTGGGGATGAATTTCAATAAAATACGAAGCACGTCTTCCATCAATTCTGTTAAAGAAAATTAATGCAAAATTTTAAGGAGATTAAACTTTGCCCACCTTTCTCAACCCCTAAAGAGTAGAATTTCGGAAAATCCTTTCTTAACGAATGTCTACGTCATACAAAGAACACACCATCCAAGTTTCAGATCTCTACGATCAACGGTTTAGGCTGTGCGTTGATCCGTCAGTCAGTCAGGACAAAGCATTTTATATGTACAACCCGTGCGCGATAAGTGCGATGCGATGCCGTATTGCAGGAACTTCGGGAACTTTAACTTCACAGTAATTCGCAGATATTTGCGATGGGATGCGAATTCGCAGTTTTGTGTGGGAGCCCTAAGTTGGGACCTTCTAGGAATGCGTCTCCCCCGCCCGCTTCCGCTGCACTTCCCCGATGGCGGGCGCCCGTATTGTACCACAGTATAAAAATTGTACCATTCGCATCGCAATTTTTACAAATACGCCACTGCGACGTCACCGCGCTCAGGTCCCAACTTATCGCGCACGGGTAGTATACTTGTACAATAATTAACCTAAACACAAAAATGAAAAATAATAAAATTATAAAGTAAAAGAAATAAAAAATTTTATAAGTGTTAAAATTAATCTTATTAAATCCAAAATAATGAGGATTATGTTCCTTTTTGACGATTAAGAAAATCTTTTTAAAAACATCTTACTTATACTAATCTCGTTGAATTTTCCGAAGACGTCAATCATACAAAGTACCTAACTGGTATCAGTCAACAAAAGAAATAGGTATGCAGGGTCGACAGAAATAGTACGGTTAAACGGATTTAGATGTTTAGCACAAAGATATAGATTATAATCTGGAATAGCACATAAGCTACTTTTAATCCCGGAAAATTGAACGGTTCCCGTGGGATAATACATCAACTTTCGCGCAGACGAAGTCGCAAGCGGAAGCTAGTAATCTTATAATACGATTACCTAAATCTTAACGAAAAATAATAAAGATTAAAACAATGGTTTGTTTGTAAGGTAATCTCTAAGGTACGATTCAGACCAACCGGCTCGGATCGGACCGCATCGGAACGGATCCGTACGCATGCCGCGGCAGCCGAACGGATCCGTACGCATGCCGCGGCAGCCGTACGCATCCGTACGGCTCCGACGGAGGTAAAGTTGCATGCAAATATGAACTATAATTACTGTTGATACATTTCAATGTTCTTTACCGCATTGTAAAATGCCGCCCGGCCCAGCCCGATGCGAGCCGGTTAGTCTGAATCTTACCTAAAAGTACAAGTCCGATTACAGAATTTTTTTCACTGATAGAAAGCTACATTATTGCCGAGTGTCATAGGATATGTTTTATGGTATAGCTGACTACCACGCGGGCGGAGCCGCGGGCACAAGCTAGTTAGGTGATATGACGTGGCTGTAACACGGGAGAATTGAACGCTGCAGGCAGTAACTGCAGTAGGGTGCGCATATTGTGTGCAGTTGACAGCTCAGGAACACGTTTATAATTGGATATTGATCAGTGTCCGACTCCTGACCGGCCGGCTTGATAGTGATTTTGATGGACTGAGAAATTAATAATTTCCATCTACTCTCTTAGCAAAGACTGCCGAAGTCAGCTTTTTTACGCGGAATTACCGAAATATCTTGAATTTTTACACACGTAAAACGTATGTAAGTACGTACGTTTCTTTAAAATCGATTTAATTAAATTTTCTCGATTAAATTTTGATTTATTCTGCTAAATGGAGCTAACCCACAATCTCTTAATAATACAGTGAATTAAGTCAAACTAATTTAATATTTCAAATGTGTTTATTACCTAACAAAAACAATGTTTAAACGACATTTCCGACATTTCAACGACAATTCCTACATCGCCAATCTAAGTTTGCCGCGACATTAGCATATACTGATATACAAAACCCCGACAACAACCGTCGGGCAATTTATTTCTTTTTTAAACTTTATGCAACAAACAAATTACAAAGGCGGACTTAATGCCTTAGGCATTTTTCATATCTCTAAACAGTAAACTAGTACTTCGAAAAATGGCTTAACTAAACCCAATTGCAGCAAATTGATTCTTAATTCTCTGTTCTTTTTTTCAGAAATGTCCAGACACGTATGCGCCCGTGTGTGGCGTGCCTGGCATTATGGCCAGGGAGCCATCACTCATGTTCCAGAACCACTGCTTCATGGACGTGGCGCAATGCAAGATGAGCTGGGAAGGCAAAAGCTTTACTGCTGAAAGTTCAAGTAACCGAAAAAACATTTCTTCTTTTTTCTTTTTTTTTTCAAAATATATTAATATTCCCCAAACCGATTTCGGTCACGGTGGCCAATCTCACTAGCTAAGTTAGTATGCAGGAAAAGAGAGAGAGAGATATATACAGGGTGTAACGGAAAGGGTATATACATACCAAGAGCAAGGCTTCTTTAGATGATAACTAACGATATGGCAAGGGTTTTTTAATCCTATCTCTACATGTTCGGAAATTATGATCAACAAAGAACACCGCCTGCAGTAGGCTACTATGCGGTACTAGGCGTGCAGAATTACGGAAGAGATTTATCGTGATATTAAGCAAGTAACGTGGAAAGTTTTTGACCCACGCAGTGCGGTGACACGTTTGTTATGATTTGAATTTAAAAGAAACATATGAAACCGAAAATTTGGTATCAATTCTTAGAGTATTTTATATTGATCTGAAACCCTTGCCATATCGTTAGTTATCATCCAAAGAAGCCTTACTCTTTGTATGTATGTACCCTTTCCGTTACACCCTGTATAGCACAAGTGTGTGCGCAAACATAGGTGCACTCCCTCTTACCTCACTCTCATAGTCTATACCTCACTCTCATGTCAATCAGACACGACCGGAGGAATTTTGATAACAGTGATGTCTATAGTGACTCTTTGACGTAATAATCATCAAAATCGGCCTACGCGTTTGGTCTCTAGAGCGCCACAAAAGAACAAACAAATGTCCATAATTATAAGCTGATAAATATAACCCTTTGCGTCGCGCAGTCCGGTAAAAAAAGAGGCCTTAAGTGAAACAATAAATAGGCCAGTATAATGTGCTTATAATGAAGACATTTAGAAACTAACTCTGCCTCTATTATTATCATCAATTGCACTCCGTGCAATCAATCCGTCGCAGCTCAATTTGCTAACTGATGGCATACACCGGACTCTGACTAATATTGTTGACAACACGTTACTTGCTAACCCAAGTCTACCATTAACTGTGAACATTGACTAATGGCAGTTTCGTGCATGGTTGTTCAAGTTAGGTGTGCATTGTGTGCCCCTAATGTTTGTTATTGATAGAACGAAACATTTCAATTTGAAGTCAATAATCAATCAACATGAACAACTAATAAACTACGTGTGTATTTTTTAGCTTGGAAATTCTATTTTATTTTATTTATTTAGACTTAGACATTAGACTGACAGCTAATATTAATCCTTACTTATAAAATACAGAAAAGTACTTTTTTTTTACTTAGGAATGTTTTTATTTAAGTAATTATGTCAATCAAAACTGTACATTACTTTATAATAATTAACTTAAACACAAAACTCATAAATAATAATAAAATTAAAAAGTATGTACAATTTATAAAAACGAAAGGCGGAGAAAACAAACAAGGAGGAACATTTCAGTATTTAGCCTTCAAGATTAGAATAACAACAAAAATCAAATGACTGAATTAAAAAAATTGCTCGCACTACGTAATAAAAAGGAAAGGTACTTAGAAAGGGTCAGGTGCGGAGTACTCGTAACCGGCGTGCTTGTATGACGAGATGTATGAACGTAGATGAGGCGAAAGGAGTATGTAAGGATCGTAGCACGTGGCGTTCTGTAGTTTTTGCCTACCCCCATGGGAAAAAGGCATGGGTTTATGTATGTGTGTGTACGTAACAACCTTTATTATATTGAACTAGATAAAAAAGGTTTCGAGTCAAGAACTTCCAGATCGAGGACACACTAGTTAGGAATGAATATCATGCTGTTAAGATAATTTATTTAGATTTCTGCTCAATGTTCAAAATAAACATAAAAACTGAGTAATAGCTCTCTCAAATACTTGTATAAATTCTTAGATAATTAAATAAATGTTTCCCATCCGTCCGGCGGCGTTCCAATAAAACGAGCCACACCGCCTCACGGCAGCCAGACGACAAGACGTCTACCAGTTTACCTTCTAATTTTAGACGGAGGTTCGACGTTTTAAGCTGATTGTAAAACATTCTAGAAGCAAAATAAAATAAAAAAATATACTCAAAAGATGTTTTGAACTTTAATGGAACTGTGTAGGATTTTCCTGCCAGTTACTAAACTTTTTTGTAGGTAATTTGAACTTTGGTAAAAGGGATGCTGTTGACGAGACAGGCATACATTGTAGCAGCATTTTGTGATTTTGGTCTTCTGTCACAGATTTGAGTAAATTTAAATTTACATACATAACATCACGCCTGTAATCCTGATGGAAAAACTCAATTACACTTTGCCCGACCTGGGAATCGAACCCAAGACCTCATGCTCAGCAGTCGCGCTTTGCGACCACTAGACCAACGAGGCAGGCAAATTATTGTTTTTAATGATTGTGTACGTATGTGTTTTATGTGTATCCGTGTACACATCACATAGCCTAACTACGTATACTGCTCATCAAACTTAGTAATATTGAGCAAAAATTATTGTTGGGCAACAACCTTATTTTTGGTGTGAAAAATCACTGATTTAGGGCCTTATCATACTGTTAGCGGATTGCGAGCGTCCGCGTGTTTGTAGTCCGTCCCGCCTACAAACACGCGATGAAAACGTTGCGAATTCGCCTCGCGTCCGCGACGTCTCCGCTGTGCAGCCGCGGCGTGTTAGCGACGCATTCGCTGTGCGCCCGCCCCGCCCCGCAGCCGCTCGCAAACCGCTAGTGTGATAGATAAGGCCCATAGGTAGTGCCCAACTGTGCAACAAAACATCGTGATTACGGGTGTGTCTAACAGTATTGGGGTCGTGGAGTAAAGTTCTAACACTCAAAACTTATTTTCGTAAATAAATTGACACTTTGATCTTCAATATCTCCGTAACCAAAAAGTTCTAAGATATAAATAAAAACAAAAAAAATGGATCGTAATAATGGGAAGAAAATGAAACTTATTTTCGTAAAAAAATTTGGAACTTAGACTTTCTATATCTCCGTAACCCAAAAAGTTCTCAGATACATAATCATAATCTCACGCCTTTTTCCCATGGTGGTAGGCAAAAACCACAGAACGCCACCTGCTACGATCCTTACATACTCCTTTCGCCTCATCTACGTTCATACATCTCGTCATACAGCACGCCGGTTACGACTTTTCGAGTACTCCGCACCTGACCTTTCTGAAGAACCTCACCAATAAGGTCAGTGTAGGACCTCTGCCTGCGTTGCCACTCACCTCTGCCATATAAATAACTTTTGTTAATCGTCTTTCAAAAAAAAAATGATTGCAATGATGGGAAGTACATGGATTTATTTACATTAAAAAAAATGGAATTTTGACTTTCAATGTGTTCTTAACCAGAAAGTTCTCAGGTAAGATCCAGAACAACATACTACTTCGGCTACGTCAAGTATCTTTTAGCACTCATTATGTATCAAAGCCACACCTATAAAATATAACAATGGTGTCGATCACACATCTCTTACTAACATACAGCGAAAGAAAAGGACAGTGACATTTAGGAACTAATTTAGAGATGTCAAATTAGTTTTGCCTTGAACTTTTCCGTATTTTTAATCTATACGTTTTAAGATGTCATCTACAATTGTATGGATGTGTCAGATTGACTTTTGACAGTTCTTATTTACATTAGTCTCTTTCTTGTTTTATTGTACAGAAAAAGATAGAAATAGTCTAATTTTAGTTTAGTTTCTGACCAAGGGAATCGGCACCAATAACACGTTCTAGTACATATTACACGTCGATAAGTCGTTGCCATCGCTGCCCGGCGACAGAGCACGATCGATGCCACGACACGAGTATTTTTATTTTTAACCTAATCGCCGTCCAATTAGCGATGTTTTTCTTATTTCTCGAAGCCACTTAGCGTAAATCCCTAGAGCTATGGAAACTGATATTATTATCCTCCAATTAATAAATTGTTATTATTTGTTGCTGTGTTGTTGGGAATATGATTCTTATTATGACTTTATCGACGAACAAACAGTTATTTAGGTATACATATATACATTATGTATTCATATTTTGTTAAAAAAACTCGATGAAACTTTATAGAAAGGATAAGTTCATTAATATCGTGTTTTCGTAAAAGACTTTTTGTGTTATATCGTATCATTTTGAAATTAAAATATTATCATAATTATATTATAATTTTATCTACAAAAAAATTATCGAGTTCAATTAGATAGGAATAATAAGTTACATTTTTAAACTTATTTACAACTTAAAATAAAACAAAAAAAAAATCGTTTAAATCGTTTGATCTCTAGGCAAAAAAACAAACATAGGAACACGGGGTAAAAAGGGGAGCTCAAGGACATCAAAAATTTATTAAAGGAGCACGTGCCCTAGCTAGCAGTATTGCCAAGTTGTGTGGCAATAATGATTTTCCTCATTCAAATTGAGTTCAAGTGAGTAATAAACACCATGAACCAATAAAAAAAGAGTACGTATGGAGTTTCTTGCCCATTCTTCTCCATACAGAACTATCTTTTGGAAGGGGCAACTAGATTCAATCCCTTTATATGTCGTTCAAAAATGCCTTATAATGGCCTAGTTGATATACATGATTTGACTTTGACTAACCTACTTAAAAAAAATCGATAAATTATCAATCAACTGTAAAATTCGATTTTTGCTGCCTTGATATAAATAAATGGTTAATCAATTGAACTGTTAAAAAATGACGTCACAGTTTGCTATTGTCGTACAAAATCTATGGGGGAATCGTGTTTTGACTACTCATAAAAAAAATGACAATTGTTTTGCTGTGTTTACTATCCAATACGTAATTGGGTAGTAGACACTGACTAAGATGCGCCTAGACTATGCTTTGTATGTTGCGCGCTGTCGATAAAGTCCTTTTAATAAGTCAGTATAATGTGCACTCAAGCAAGCTTCCAAGATCCGTCTGAAGAGATCTCTCTTTTGTTGTCTGCCTCTGAGTGACTTCTCAAGGTGACAATAACGTCTTGTAACGAGGTATATTTATATTATTTAAAAACGTAGTTCGTGATAGTCGTTTCGAACAATAATAATATTAATATTACATATGTAATTTTCATTTTCTTTACAACAAAAATATTATGGTGATTTATAAATCTTGCTATACCTACTTTATTAAATACGAAAGTTTGAATGGATGGATGGATGTTTCTTATTTAACGTTACGGCTGAACGGATCTGGATGAAATTAGGCACAGAGATAGATTTCAGTCTAGAATAATATGTCAATTTTGCTTGTATTTTTATAAATCTAATTTTGTTTGCATGTCTTGATCACTCACGTCTTTTTCCCATAGGGGTAGGCAGAAACCACAGAACGCCACCTGCTACGAACCATACATACTCCTTTCGGCTCATCTACGTTCATACATTTCGTTCGTTCGTCTCGTTCTCGTTCTAGTTCGTTCGTTTATGTATCTGTATGTCTGTATCTTGATCACTTTTTAAAATAAAATTTCTTGAGATAATACAGAAAACAGATGACGAATAAAACGAACTTAAAAGAAAAACAATCACAGCTACATTTCGACTTTTAATTCTATTCAGTAACTTGACAGTTCAAAGAAAAATAATGTTACCTTATTACAACTATACAGCTAACATTGTAACAAGCCGGATTTGACAGCTATCAAAATCCTTTGTGTAGCGTTGTCAAAACGTCTTGTCAAAATATAAATCGGCAATTAATTCGTCTTTGTGAGTGTATTTTTTCAAAATTAAGTTAAACTTAATGTTTACAAGTGATACTCGTTGTTATAGTGTATGGGTAACATAGTAATTATTCAGGATTGTGAATTGGATTTTTCAAATTATTACGTAGGAGAAACGTCAAATCCGGCCTCTTAGAACGTTAGCAGTTTAATAGTGTTGGGGTAGTGAACGATTTAGCGTAATGAACGAATGATAAGAATGGTTTAATATCAAGTTAAGTACATTATTTAAGTTCATTCAATTTCGTTCATTCTTACACCACCTCACTATCTTTTTTTTGTCAAAACTTGGTAACCCGTTATCTGTCAATAAAATTAAAATTCGAAATATAAGTAGGGTATTTACGTTAACGAGTTATACGGGCAATTACCCCGCCCTACACTTGTCACGTGGCTTGACACGCATCTTGCCGGCTTTCTAGGGTTCCGTACTCAAAGGAGAAAACGGGACCCTATTACTAAGACTCCACTGTCCGTCCGTCCGTCTGTCACCAAGCTGTATATCATCAACCGTGATAGTTAAACAGTTGAAATTCACAGATGATGTATTTCTGTCGCCGCTATAACAACAAATACTTCTTCTTCTTCTCGTGTCGATTGACTCAAATTTTTCCGACCAATATTGAGCAACCTGTACAGCTCTGTCATTGGCCTCATTAAGGTCTTGGAGTAACGGGCAACTGAGGAGGTGACGCATGTCCTGTGATGGTGCTCCACACTGGCACTGCATTTGGTATGGGTAAAGAAAGCCCCATTTGGCCAGATCAAATAAAAAAACAAATAAAGAAAAACAGAATAAAATAAATATTCAAGGGGGCACAACAGACATGGTATTTTTGCCGTTTTTATAGATAATGGTACGGAGCACATCGTGCGCGAGTTCGACTCGCATTTGGCCGGTTTTTTAATTGAATAAACAGTAACACAATGAAAGGGGAATCATTTTTAAGTTACAATCCTTTACGATTATATGAACAAATCAAAGTTTCACCTGTTTGAAAGTTTTAATTGTGAAACCTACTAACTACACTCGTTTCTATTCAAGTCAGACGAATATAAAACCCATTTGGAACGTCTACGAAGTTGACTAAGAAGCCTGAAAAATATATTTAAAACTTCCAGTTGTGCAACCATTGAGTTGTATAGAAGCCTTAAAAACACCCCTTTCAGATCTTAAGAAAAGTTTAAGACATTGTTTGTAGAAATTGAAATAAAACTTGAAGAAGTCGTACAAAACAGTGCGGACATAACCGTTCGTTTGTAGAATTTTATGTTTTTTTTTTTTCGTTTTATATTAAATCGTCCGTTTGCTGAAATTAGAAAAAGGTAAAAAAATTTAAGTAATTAAAATACCATTTTGGAAACTCTGACTGCCTCGTTGCACTAGTCGCCAAGCGCGACTGCTAAGTTGGAGGTTTTGAGTTCGATTCCCAGGTCGGGCAAATTGTTATTGGGTTTTTCCATCAGGAATTTCACAACGGCCTCGGAGTCTGGAATAGACTCGGCGTCTATTACATGGGACTTAAACATACAATTTGTTTTTTTTTTTAATTATTGGATAGGTAATTATAATTTTACTTTCCAATCAATGAATTTATAACAATATTTATTTCTTACAAGTGTGTTGTAGAACATCATTTTATAAGTCATCATTATCTGCCTAGCATTTTCTCAACTATGTTGGTGTCGGCTTCCGCGAACGTCATTTTATAAGTACACTAACATTATCAACTAACATTGTCTCATTGATGAAATCATAATGTTCATAGCGTAGCAAAAGTCGTAGCAATAACCGTAGCCCGTAGCGATGGCCCCGTAGCCGCCATTGCTACGACATTTTTTATGATGCAGTCTATATTTGAAACCCTTTACATGGGAACAGGCGCAGCTGTCGATAACTCAATATATTATTCAAGGCTAGTACAATACTTAGATTCGCTGGAAATATTTTCTGTTGCAATTTTATTTCTAGACAAGAAAATTCTCTGAAAAGGTAAGATCAGTAGAGGGAGACAGTTTACTTAGATAAATAAAATTCTATTGTCACATGTTTAAAGGTTCATTACTAGAGAACGGCTTGACATTTTTGCATCCTCGTCAAAATTAATAAGATCTAGTTCTCAACACGAATAAATATTTAAAATATATTTTTTTTTAGTAGGTATGTTATATTTGAATTGGACCCAGCCACCTTGCCGCTGGGTTTAGGCAGGCGGGGCGATGAACCCGCACGCACACAGCGATATAGTCGCGCGATACTGCCTACCGTTTTCGTAATGGGGCGATTCTGTTCTTTAAAAGAGGTATATTCTGAAATACAGTCAAACAACAACAAAAAAAACAAGTACATTATTTATTTATTGACCAGATCTTGTAATTTTATTGGACAGTCACTTTTATCACCCTATTAATCAAAACTTTCGCATACAGTTTGCCGATAACGCTTAAAAGACTAATACTGCGATAGTTTTTACACTCCTGCTGTGAGCCTTAGTAGAGTACACAATAATATTTTGCCCGCCTTAGAAATCGAACCGAGAACGTTCAGCAGTCGCGCTTACCACGAGACTAAAAGAGCAATAAATTCTCAATAACAATAAAAGCAGCTATTCAAGTAATAATTCCCATAAACAGAAGCTTCTTATAAGACTCTTTAAAAAGATTTGTTGCTCTTGCACAGACAATCATGTCTGCGATTCTACTTACCTGAAGTATAATGGTTCAAGTACTTTATTAATTTTAGCCAAAGACGGAGTAAAAATGGAGTGGTAAATCGAAAAACTGCTTAGCTATGGCTGTACGTATCTATATGTATACTTACATATAATAAAATGGTAGGAAAGTCAAAACTGTACATTGAATTTTTTTTTTAAATACCTACTTGGCGTGTGATCTACAATCGATACCGAAGCCAAACTTATAGTTTTTAGAATTTTTGTCTGTTTTTCTGTTTGTATGTATGTCCGGGATAAATTCAAAAAGTACTGGACGGATTTGAATGATTTTTTTTGTTGTATAGGTATTAAGTCTGTGCAACATATAGGCTATAATTTATCTTGGAAACTTGAACACCTGATGCAGAACCGCAACAGACCAGCTAAACTAAAAGAAATAAAAAAATGGCACCATAGCAAAAATTGTTCCACGTGATGAGCATTTTCTGCTGAAAGAATAAATTTGAAGATCTGGAACACCTGGACAGTCACCTGGGTTTACGCAGACGAAGTCGAGGGCAGCAGCTAGTATATAATAAATTACTCTGTAAACCTTTATTACTTAACAGCAGACTGTTCAAAATTTACTTGTTTAAATGGCTAAATTATAATATTTTTTTAGCATTAAGGAATACTTTTAACATTTTAATCACTTTGCATGCTTTAGTCTCAAGCACAACATGTATAATCTCATCTCTAACTCATGTGACACCTTATATACCATATTTTATGCAAATAAATAAATACAAATACATTAAAAAAAACAAGACAATTTAAAATGATAAACGGTAGCTCAAAATCTCGGATTTTTAGTCAATAAGACGTGATAAGTCGTGAAACTAAGTAACCATAAGACTAGATATCAGTACCCTTATTCTATCTACAAAAATTCATAAATTTTTAGAAATAGAAATAGAAATTTTATTTTGCAAATATGGGTAATACAATATAATAGTTCTTAAGATTAAATTTAGCCCAGCCACATTTTACCAATCGGCATGCAAACATTTGAAATTATTTATATCATTATTATTATAATTCAAATTACTGTTATAAAATTCTTAAATCATCAGCTATTAAAAATATAATTATGTTTGGATTAAAAGGAAAATATAGGTCAGTATCATAAGATTATATATCATGTCATTACTATACATAATATGTCATACCATTATCATTACATCAATTATTAACATGTCATTGCTATTAATTATTTAATACTTATTGACCAAAATTTGTCTAGACTACGTTTCGAATGGAGAACCGTTAGCTGTCGCGTTGATTCACTTAACCCTGTATTTTCCGAGGGGATAGACTCTTGTACATCTCCGCTTCACCCACATTTCTTAATAACATAAGTTTGAGGTTTCAATAAAACTGAGCCATTAGGACTTCTATATATTATTTTAAAGAGTATACTAAAGTTATGAATATGAATGTGGATGCATGAAGAAGGTCAAAGAAAAGATGAATGGATTGTGTGAATAATGATATGAAAGAAAAGAGAGTCACTGATTGCATGACAGCTGACAGGACGGAATGGAAGAAGAAAATGTGTTGCGCCGACCCCAAGTAACATGGGACAAGTCAAAAACATTTATTTCAATTTGACCATTTACAGGCACTTTTGAATTGTCAAGGAGTCTGTCAAGGGCAGGAAGATGATGACAATATCTTCGAATATAGTCTATTCTACCTTGTATTCTAGTCTCTTGTCCACATATATGACAAAAGACTTGAGACGTTACTTAACACTCCATTCCTACATACTCCATGTTTTACCTAAGCTGCGTAGGTTGCAAGAGCAGCAAAATTTCCAAGAAATAAATACCATCATAAGCTGATAAAATATTAAATTGCTGAGAGCCTTGCCTTGTTACCTGAAGAATGGAGATATTCCTGGAAAGCTCTGTTGCCTAGACTTTTATTATTTTAATATAATTTTCTTAATTTTTTAAAAGAAGCATGCAATATCAGTCTCATATTTTTCTTAGATAGCTTTATGAAATTCAGTTGCCATGGCAGACTAAGCTAAGGAGCTGAAAATAAAAATAAGAAAGAAAACGAGGGTTCCGTACAAATATAAAAAAGGGAAAAGGTTTTTTTTTTCATTCTTCGTCATAAATCTAAAACTATACATATACACATAAATATATACATCATAAAAATAATTAAAAATCTGTTTAAGCTTGTGTCAATGAAGCCTTTTTATACAATACCTCTCTCTACATGACGCGGTTAACTCAATTCAAAATTTGGACCGCCGCGCCACGCCGCGCCGTTCCTTGCATAAAGACCTTGTTTATGATGAGATTTTTTCCTATACTTGTAGTATAATACGGTATTACTTGCCAAACATAGTTCTAGGTCAACGGAGAATACTTACCCTATAAATCTTGATTCCCTTGAGAGTGTTGAAATATACGTTTTTTTGCGGCATTAACGGCCGTATCTTTTTTGATTTTTCACAGCTTCAAGAAACTGTAAACCTGAGTATTTCGTTTTCATTTCAACGTGATACCTTGATATAAAGTGTCTTGACAGACAGACGGACGGACAACAAAGTAATCCTGTAAGATTTCCGTTTTTTCCTCTTAAAGTACGGAACCCCAAAAAGAAAAAAGAACTCAAAGTCACAGTCAAACTGATAACACGGTTTTGTGGGGCTGTTGTTATTATGTAACTTGTCAAAATTAATAATAAATAAATAAATAAATAAATAAATAATAAATAACTGTGAAAGGTGCGAAGTCGTTCTACGAAAAGATTTAGCTTTATCGATACTCATCACTGAGTTCGCGACTGAGGGGTTCGGTATTAGTTTGTAAGGACAGGTAGTTACCTATTTTATTTGTAGTGTTACTTGTTACTTGGTGCCTATTTAAAATTAAATTAGGTCTGGCAAGTTTTACACGCTGGGTGTTTTGAAAGGTATTGCCGTTATTGAAATCGATAAGGAGTATTATAATAAATCTTCTTCTATTTTTTTATTAATTTCTATACATATGTATAGAAAATGCTTTGTCCTGATTGACTGACTGACGAATCAACGTATAGCCTAAACCGCTGATCGTAGAGACCTGAAACTTAGAGGGCGTGTTCTTTGTATGGCGAAAGCATACGATAAGAAAGGATTTTCCAAAATTCTACCCCTTAGGGGGTGAAAACGGGGTGCAAAGTTTGTATGGGACAACGTGATTCCTTGGTCCAATCTCATAAACATTCTTTAACAGAATTGATGGCGAAATACTATAAGTAAAGTGACATCATTCTAAATTGAATATGGCGGACTTCACAAAATTGTGATTTATAATTTCCATTTTGCACCATGCACTCATTGCTTTAAGCTTCCGATTTTACATTGGATCAACTAATTAAAAAGCCCTGCTACCTGCATAATGGTTTTCCAAAATCAATTTTCGATGGACCCTTCAACCAGACGGATTAACGGTGGTTAGGGGGTGGCTTTTAGTTTCCGATTAGCATGACCGACCGCGCCTGGCCAAATGGAAGAGTGCACTTTAATGGACATTATGCCTATGTACGGATTGTGTGTAGGTATAATTGTCGGCACCAGTGGTGAGCACAGATTGTAGGATATCGCGCATGTACACTTTTGGCCAAATAAAGGTTAATACATATTCATTTTCAATGTCATTTAAAAAATTAAAAAAGTTTATAACACATCAATTTTATAAAAAGAAATAATAAAAATGAACTTTATTAAACAAAAAACGCAACAAATACGAAATAACGAAATTAAACTATATAAAAAAAAAACAACTAATACGTAATAACCAAAAAAAAACTATTTAGAAATTCAAAACGTAAGTCACTAAAATTGCACAAAAGTGTACAGCAGCCGAATGACAGGCGATAGTCCAATAGACGATGAGCATCGATTGACGAACCAATCGCGTGCAGCGGACTGCAGGATCGGCGCCCCCCGCCTTCTTCATTCCGCCAAAGAGACCAAAAAATTAACAAATGCGCAGGTGATATTTGTGCTCACGACTCGTGCCGGTACCTATACATCAAGTATATCAACCCTTTTCATTCATATTAGTTGCATGGCTACAATTTGATGACAGATTTGTTAGAATGATAAATTAAAATGATTCCTGAATAAACTGCCTCTGTGCATGAGGTTCGATTCCCAGGTCGGGCAAAGTTTTATTGGGTTTTTCTATCAGGAATAATGGGTACACCTCTGCGTAACCCTTCGGGGATTACAGGCGTGATGTTCTGTATGATATTATGTCCTGAATAAAATAATTTCATTTTTACAAGTAATATCGCCTGAAATTAAATTACTGGTGTATTCTTAATGAAATATTTATACAAAACTTAACATAGATACATATCATAGAAAAAAAAACAAAACAAAACTAAAAAAAAAACACACCGTATAGTAAAAAATACAATTAAAAAAAAACATAAATTACAAAGCAACAGTCGGCCGTAGAACTTAAAAAGAAACTCTTTCATCAAAGTATGATGTGACCTGAAGAATTCATTATTGATAAAGTAAATAGGTACGTAGAAAAATAACGTAATAAAATTCCAGGTAGTCCTCAATGTAATGACAAGCCGAGACAACAAAGAAAGTACGTCCTAGGGAAAGTAAAAATTCAACATGGCGCAATATTCTTGTAACACAAACCTTAAAAGGGGTCATTGCACTTCTCTTTATGAACAACTTTTAGTATGAGGAAAACCTTGAAATAGCTTTACTCGAAAAAATATGGGTCCGCTATTTTAAGGTTTTCTAAAAACAGAAAATAAAAAGTTTTAACCTATAAACACAGTTACTGGGTAACATAATACCCTATTTTAAGAATGGTTCATGTCAAACTTTCCGGCTTACTGTCAAAGGTAGATCTACGAATGACAGCCGGGACCGATGTACGACGCAAGGAGGGGTTCGGCACGCGTATTTACAAAGCCTATACTATTTGAGTCACGAGTCGGACTCTAATCGACTAGCTTTTGTTTATACATATTACGCTACAAAACCTAATCTATTTCAGTAAAAAAATGACTCAAATGGATTAGCTTTTGGCCTTGATATTTTCAAAGAAAATACACGGACAAAGTCTATACCATTAGAGTGAAAGTGCAAACTGAACTGGCTTAGCTTTTGTTTCAGCAACAATTCTATTCTATTTGATACAAATAGTATAGGCTTTGTAAATACGCGTTCGGCACAGTGGTTCGGTATGAGCTACATAGTTAAACATAGCCACTTGTACAATTCTGTTACGAACTCTTTGTTCTAGTTTATTTACGTAATTATGGTCTTGGCATTTGCTTCATTTTGGTTTTAAAATCATATTATCACCTTACTTATTGACTTACTTTACTTACTTTTTGCTTATTATTTTTTAGTAAAACTTTGTCCCGCCCTAGATATATTTCTCCTGTGCCGTTGACTGCGTTTACATACATATCATTACGCCTGCTATCCCGAAGGGTCAAGCAGAGGTGTACCCATTAGTACACCCACATTTCGCCAGCTACATTTAAGTCCCATGTTATAGGGGGCGAGCCTATCGCCATCCACCGGGCACAAATCCAGACTCCGAAGCTGCTACTGAAAAACTCCTGATGGAAATCCCCAATAACACTTTGCCCAACCTGGGAATCGAACCCAAGACCTCATGTTCAACAGTCGCGCTTTGCGACCACTAGACCAACGAGGCAGTCCGCGTCCATGGTGCATTTACAAGCATATAAATTCACATAAATTCCAAAAAGACCCGAAAGCAGTACCAAGGCCATGCAAAGATTTAAATTTTTATCATATCACATTTAAACCACAATATAGCTATTACAAACCCCTTATTGCCTTTTAATATTTTCAGCATACATCGAGTCATCGTTCCTGTTCTGCCTGGGTGATGAAATGAACGGCTTGTACCGATTCCTGCCCCTGGTCAAGACACTTCAGCACATGGGCAGACTGAAGAACAGAGGGCAATATAAGTACAAGATAAGAAACATGAAGTTCTTCAATAACCTACTGGGTAGGGAACCTAAGCTTATGGGATAAACCTAATATAAAAGAAGGGAGTTTCTTACTTCTAATCCATAGAGGCCTAAGGTAAAACACCCAGTGTTCGACAGAGCCCCAGTGTTCGACACTTAAAAAGTTAACGAGTTGAGTCTCGCTTCGGAACGTATTTGAACCATAAACATAGTTAAGGATTATCTAGCTATCATTGCGAAAGATATTTCATAGATTCGGCTGTTTTAAAGAAAATGGCGTAGCTGAACATACCAACCGGCAGAGATCTCTAAATAAATTCCCGTTTCATTAGCGAAATCGCTAAGGAGGTGAGCAAGATATAATGCCCATAACTTTTAATTGTTTTGCTTGACCGAGCATGTAAATTATTTATTAAGTTAGAACCCAAATTCTATAGTTTTTAGTAATGTCTTTGCAATTGTAAGTTTATAATATAATATGAAAACACGCTTGTCGATAACTGGAGTTTTTTTTTTCGCATGTTCCTATAATCGACATAAATGTTTTTTATGGCACCAAAAAAAAACTCCACACTTTTTTAAATAATACAGGCAATAGAAGTTGTCAGAAAGGTGAAAAAATTAGAAATTAAATCCAAGGAAAGAGAAAAAAGAAAACGATTAAAATTGAGGAAGATAGAAAAACAAAAAACAGAAAAAATTAACAGATAAAAACAATAAAAAAACAAGAAAAGGCGGATACTAAACCGAAACCAAATGACACATCTTCTACATTTATTGTTTAAGATTTAAGAGATGTATTATATTGCAAAAGTGTATTTTTTTAGAAACCTACGAATTACTAGCCACAATTTGTTTATTATAAGATTGTTTGTTGATTAAAATGATCAAAATACTGATTAAGACTAAGTTTATATTTCGTCACATATAATACTAGATTATCTCGGCTTTTCTATTGGGATTTATTGTTTAGAAGTGTTAGGAATGTGTCGATTATTGGATGTCGATTACTGGAACATGTCGATTACCGGGTGTCGAAAAATAGAATTCTGCTGTCGATCACTAGACCAAAAAACGTTAATTTATTTCGATATATTATTACTTTATTTATTTATATGAAACTTATGTTTGCTTTCAAATATTACGCAACGAAGTCTGAAGCGTTACCCAATGCTCCAAAATACCTTATAATATCATAAAGTAAGAAAATATTTTAAAAAATGCTGGTTTGCGCACGTTAAAGTGTCGATTATTGGGGGTGTTACCTTACCTATGTTTTGGAACAAGCAACCAGCTTCAACTTCTGACTAAGCGACCGACTCATAAGTGTCTGTATTTGTTTTAACTAATTGAAATAAATGTTTTGATTTTGACTTTGAATCTATTCAAAATTGTTTTTTATTTTGTGTATTTGTCCTTCAAGTAAAAAAAGCTTTTTACAAAAAAAAAACAACCGCCTTCAAAAACTACAAAATGAAAAATTACTTTAGTTTTGGAAGTCGGCGGCTTTGGTTTTGTTTGTTGTTATGTAGGTACTGCCACCGACTAAAGTTATTTTTTTATTTTGTACCAAATAGGTTAGTAATATCAGTAAATGAATGAAGATTATCTGATGTGATTTGCTGATGTGATATTTATTCTGTTCAGTGAACTAGATGAAGGCAAGCTGACCACTGCAACCGCAAGCCATATTAATCAATATAGTTACGCTTTGATGTTTGATACAATCACGTGTGGTATCTACAAAGGCCTGTTGCACTGTGTACGCAATAGTAATTCCAGGAATTGCAATAATTAACATAGCCTTAGTTGCTAGTTGTTAGCTTAATTGAGACATTCGAGCCCTCCCGGCGATCCCTTTGAAATGATTAGGGTGCTCCTGTTTTATATGTAACCAAGGACCGGCCACTCTGGTTAGAGTATCTACCTCATTACACATGGCAAAATAGTTAATTACCTATCTCTGCCAGTAACTTGCTATGAAAATAAAAGTAAAATTGTATATTAATACTACTTAACGTCCCGCCCCGCCCTCGTAAGTGTGCAATGTAGATATATATATAAACCTTCCTCTTAAATCACTTTATTTATTGATGAAAATCACATTAAATTCCGTTACGTAGTTTAAAAGATAAAAGCGTACAGACGGCAACGGGATGCGACTTCGTTTTATACTATGGAGAGATTTCAAAATGTGTACAAATCCATAAACAAAATCATATCACAAATATCTCGGCCTCGCTCCGATGCTACGCGTGAGGAATATGAACTCAACAATATTATTGTACCGATAGTAAAGTCAAATATTGGTTTGATAGCGTACAGTTTTGAACAACAACTAGAGAAATCATTGCTGAATTGAGTCAGATAGTCACATGCAGAAGGCGGTCGTCTTAGACACAACACAGCACACATTATGAGGAAGTTCCTCATAATCTCGTCATCGCATTCCGGGTGAAACATTATTCTTTTACAAAAAAAAATACCCCCATTATTGTCCCGTTGCAGGGCAACGGCCTCTTCTAAAGGCGCAATACGTATTAACTCGTTATAAAAAATTAGGATTTTTTGAGTTTGAGAGAAAGAAAGATTGACTAACAACAAATCTAGATATTAGTGTACTTATCCTATCTACAAAATCTGATCAAGTTAAGTAGGTACTAATTGACCAAAATATGTCTAGAATACGAAGTCTGTATACCTATCTCTTTTGTCGACCGTACTAGACTTACAATGCTTGTTAAACTCGATACCCTTATTGAACACGATGCAACATGACATGTGAATCGATAATGCCTTCACTGTAAGTCTACAACCAAAATGTTATACAATATGCAAAGGGAGGTAAATGGCAAAAGTAACAATTGAGGTTATGTCTGGACAGGGTTTTTGTTACATAGTGTTTAAAGCTGAAATTTAAAGATGTTTTGTTTATAAGTAGGTAAGCGACGTTAGCTGAGAATGGATTTGACTTTGACTTTGACTTCCACGGATTTGCGGGCAAAAGCTTGTTTTTTGAAAAATCTCATTTAAATAAAGAGTGTGGTGAGTGAGGGGAGTGAGGTGAGGTGGGTGAGGTATTTATCAAAGATAGTAATGAATCGCTTTCGTATGTTACGTCATATAATTATATCCCTAGATTATTTATTATTTATTTATTTATAGTTAATTAAAACGGCACAGGTCCAATTACATTAATTAACATAGAATTATAAAAATTAAAATAAAATAAGCATTCAAATAACATTCAATACAAAAATTAAATTCAAAGATATACAATTCGTGGATAAAATTATAATAACACTAGCTTTTGCCCGCGACTTCGTCCGCGCAAATGTCTGTTATCGCAGACGAAGTCGAAGTCTAATAAAAAGTAGCCTATGTCTTTCCCCGGGTCTTAAACTATCTCCATGCCAAATTTCATCAAAATCGGTTCAGTGGTTTAGGCGTGAAAGCGAGACAGACAGATAGACAGACAGACAGACAGACAGAGTTACTTTCGCATTTATAATATTAGTAAGGATTAGATATAACTATGTCACGGCTTTATCTATCATACTGCGACATGTACCTACATAGTTTAGTCAAGAATTTCCTCAATACTAAAATATCTCTCAATTAATTTCCTCGAGACCGCTCGACTGTGCTTCCAGGATGCGAGCGAGGCAAAGCTTTCGTATTTTTACCTGACACGTGTCACCCACCCCACCTGGCGGAAATTGTTTCTCGAACAGACATACAAAGGAAAAAGGCAGGAGCGTGCGCCAGCATGGTTGTATGACTAATTATTCGGGGTTAGTTTTTCCGAAAACATTTCATCCATGCAAAAAGGCGTGAGTTTATGTATGTATGTATGTATTTCATCCATCTATATAGGGTGTAACGGAAAGGGTAGGTATATACATACAAAGAGTAAGGCTTCTGTGGATGATAACTAACGATATGGCAAGGGTTTCAGCTCAATATAAAATACTCTAAGAATTAATACCAAATTTTCGGTTTCATATGTTTCTTTTAAATTCAAATCATAACAAACGTGTCACCGCACTGCATGGGTCAAAAACTTTCCACGTTACTTGCCTAATATCACGATAAATCTCTTCCGTAATTCTGCACGCCTAGTACCGCATAGTAGCCTACTGCAGGCGGTGTTCTTTGTTGATCATAATTTCCGAACATGTAGAGATAGGATTAAAAAACCCTTGCCATATCGTTAGTTATCATCCAAAGAAGCCTTGCTCTTGGTATGTATATACCCTTTCCGTTACACCCTGTATATTGTAATCAATTTAGCTCTAATTTTTTAGTTTGTACCGCTTATTTCGATTTTTTATTTCGACTGCCTCGTTGGTCTAGTGGTCGCAAAGCGTGACTACTGCATGAGGTCTTGGATTCGATTCTCAGGTCGGGCGAAGTGTTATTAGGTTTTTCCATTAGTTTCTCAGCAGAAGCCTCAGAGTCTGGATATGCGTCCAGGTGATGGTATAGACTCGCTGTTACATGGGACTTAAACATAACTGGCGAAATGTGGGTGTGTAATGGGTACACCTCTGCCTTTTTGAAAGTATTCCAAATGTTTAACCCTTTGAACGCCAAGCGCAGCTCATAGGAAGTATGCTCTCTACGCCGAGCCATTTATTCACTATTAAATACCTACAAATGCTAGTGATGGGGTATTCACAAATATTGATAAACCTTTATCACTGCTACTACAATCGATTTTCCATTTAAAAGTGTTAAATTTATCAAATAAATGTTACAATAGTAGCATTAATTAATTTACATAAATGAAATACTTAATCAAATTAACGAACTATTTTCACAATTAAAACTTCACTGAAAGAAGTTTTTATCGAACAAAGCGCATCCCTAAAATGAGATTGACGTCAACACTTGTCGCTTTAAAGCGTCAATGGCGTCCAAATGTTTAATTAAATCAATACTAAGGCGTCTATCTGAAATTCGAAAATAGAGAATTTATGAAGAAGATTTATGAGTTTTTTCAACAATATCTTCTTGTAAGTAACAGCCTACAAGAAATTAAACTGCTCAGGACATCCGCAAAAGACCTTGATGGTCCCAGTCTTTATCAAAATCCGTTCAGTTCCGACAGTTTTCATATTTTTCTTTTTGCTTACGACCCAAGTAACGTAATTAAAACATCGAAACTGCATTAGAGACTCAGCAACAGAAATAAGCGGCAAGTGCGAGTCAGACTTGCACTCCAAGGGTCCCGTACAACTGCACAATATTTAACACTAAGTACATGCAAAAAAGCATCTTGTAAATGTTTGTTACTAGTTTTTTTTTCTCCCGGACTTCGTAATTCGACCGCTATTCAAGCGGACGTTTGCCGCGGACGCAGACGATGTCACGGAATAAAAAGTAGTCTATGTCCTTTCTTATGATTCAAACTAACGCCATGCCAAATTTCATCAAAATCGGTTCAGTGGTTTAGCCGTGAAAGCGTAACAGACAGACTTTTGCTTTCGCATTCTATGGATAGTAATATACACTATTATATAGCCTTTGATAGACAGATGGAGGGATATCTAATAATAGGGGTCCATTTGCCACCCTTCAGCTACGAAACTCTAAAAATAGCCCCTAAAAATCGGAGCACTAATAGATCCCGAGTCTAAAATTGACTTTGTTAAAAATCCCCGTAAATGCATTTCGTCACACACCCTCACCGCCGGCGTAGCGGTGACGTAACACAATTATCGGATGCATCCGACCAACGTCCAGCCAAAATGCAAATTCTGTGTCGTCCGGATAAGCCCTTCACTAGTAATACGTGACATACACAACTCCATCTAAATAAATTAGTCAATTAATGCAACTTGGCGGCAGCTCACTGACTAAGGTGATTAACACACGGCACCGCGCACCGCTGCGGTTGGCGGTGAAGCGGATCTCATGTCGCATTGTCCTCTAAGAAATACGTTGATACCTAACACACGTACACACGGCTACACATCAAGTATCAATGTATCAATACTTAACCAGTATAAGCTGTCTTCTGATTGTACGAAAAGCATATACAATGCGAGGTCAGCTAAAACTGGTTTTGTATAGCTTGATGTGTAGCCGTGTGTACACTGCCCGACCGCGCGGTCGAGCGGTGCAAACCGCATTACCGCCACCGCCTCCACGGCGGTGCACGGTGCCGTGTGTTAATCGCCTAATAATGTCTAGAAAGTTATATTTACAAGTACTATGTCAGTCCGTCCGTTCGGGGTAATCGTTGAATAATTTATGCGGCTCGGTATACGAATAGAAAGTTGTATTGATTTGCTGCAGTTACACGTCTACTGTTTCGGCCCTTGCAAGTTTATTTAGTACGGTAGGCTAAATACTGCCTATTGTGTCATGAGTCGGGACAAATTGAAAGTGATTATAAGTCGTTTGATAGCGAATGTCTTGATGATTATGGCCTTTTAATAGTAAGGTTGTTTTACTGAAGATGTAATAAGCAATGGAATTTTAGTTATAAGTTAGAAAATTTTCGGTTCAGGTTGGATTTTAGTTTTTTGTTTAATTTCCTTCATTTTGAAATAAGAATTTTAAACTGAGTTTTTATTTTGGGTACATCGTCTTCACATTCGTATAATTACTGAATTAATGTTCTTGCGCATATTGATGTGAAACATTTTTTATTTAAAAAAGAGTAGTTTGTCGTTTCGTACTCATTTTGTAAGGGGCAACAAGATTTATTTAGATTTTTTTTTTGTTTTTTTTTTTTTTTTTCCTTGTAACTGACGTTCAAAAGTGACTCTAAAGGCCTAATTAAAATAAATTATTTGACTTAGAATTTTATTTTATATATCTGTTTAAAAAATCAAAATGTTTTCAAATAGTAGCCCACCCGTATAAAGATTTTCGTTGATTATAAGTCTATGTATGCTCATAAGTTACTTACATATGACTTATTTTTTTAAATAGCAATAACTTAATACATTAAAGAATGAAAACTTCACTTTTTCGTTCGACTTCCCATAGACGCAACCCTTTCCGACTTATTACAACAGAATTTCTAACTTTAGCCCAAGCTTAAACCTTTGAGACAGCTGCTTTTTGAACTCCATTCCGATAGACGTAAAGTTCTCATTGCAATGACAACATAGACTCGGCTGTAAAATAAATACCTATAGGTGAACTTTATAACAATCCGTGAAGTGACTTATTCTCACTGATGGAGACTTTTACAGAATCGACCGTCTGTTTCATTTTTGTCTCGTCTTAACTGCAGCTACTTATTTTTTACTAGCTTCTGCCCGAGGCTTCGACGCGAAACGTTCCATTGAGTTGAACTATTATCCCAACTCATTACCAGGATAAAAAGTATGTGTTAATCCAGTAAATGGTCTATCTATGTGGCAATTTTCATCCAAATCTGTTCAACAGTTTACGCGTAATTGAGTTATAAACATCCAAACATCTTCACAAACTTTTACATTTATGATATTAGATATTATTATTTGGTTTTATGTATTTTTTTTTTATTTTTCTATTTGAGATAGGTTTACTCTTGACTCAAATCTAGGTCAGAGATGGCAGACACTAAGTCGACGATGGAGCGAACTTACCCAGAGTAGCCCGTGCACTCTAGGTTACTTTGAAGAGATTAGGGTTGAGTGCGTTCGGAAATATAGACACAGGTAAAGAGTTCCACTACTTTGCTGTGCGCATTATAAAAGACGTTTGGAAACGCTTAGTGAAATAGCAATAATATTTATTTAGGTAGCATATTATTTATTTTAGAATATCATTACAGTATTGTTTGGCTAAATAAATAGATTTCTCTGTTTTATGATAGGTATATGACGTGTGAACAGACTATATATTAACAAACAATAATCAAATCAAAAAGATATATAGGTATGATGTTCTTTGATCTTATGTTAATCATTTTTTTTCTTTTCTTTTTACTATTCAGTTAAATATAAACGAAACTATAAAGGCAAATGACAAACACCTGGCAAATGTTTGTTATTTGCCTTTGTTTTATAGTTCCGTGCACCAAATTGCATAAAGGTAGCGAGTAAATCAACGATCAAAAGCGAGTACCTATCGAGAATGGTTGTTCACGCCGTCACTGCACGCATCACTGCTACATTCCTGTAAGCCAGTGTGACGTGATCTGACTGTCTGGCGATGGCGTTATAGACTGAGATTCGATAGTCAACACACCTACGTCATTCTAGCATGGTTCAAATTTTGAAGATAGGTAGATAAAAGGTATGGGTACTTTCTAGCCACAATGCTGGGCTCGTTTTAACTTACCTTCAAGCAAGACGCGTAGTTTTTTATATTTATTTAAAGTTTATGCAAACAAAAAGTACTTCAATGCCTTAATCGTTCTCTACCAATCAACCAAAGGTGGTGAAGAGATAACATGGCAGGTGCAAACTATGTAAAATATATAAGCGTAAAAGAACAAAATAAAAAAAATTTACTACTATTTTTATTTAATTGCTATACTGGGCGTTAGTGACAGGTTGGCAAAAACTGAAACTGTAGTTTCAGACCACGATTTGTGATTGAAAATCGTTGGAATTTTTCTCCGGAAAATTCTCAAAATTTTCGACCGATTTTTCACTTGATTCGTGATATATTGATATGTAAGTACCAAGTCCAGGCCTCTAAACATAAATTTAATGAAAAAAACAATAAAAACTTAACTCGGCAATGTAAACACAACAAAAATAATTCTAGGTACCTACATTTAAGCTATGTAGGTTTAGGCACAAATAACACGCGCCGCCCGGCGTCGCCGCATCGGTGCGATGTCCTCTGCTAGAGCTGTACCGAACGAAACTTTAAATAATTTTTAAAGTTTCGTTCGGTTTTCTTTTAATTTTGAGAATTTTCCCGAGAAAAATTCCAACGATTTTCAATCACAAATCGTGGTCTGAAACTACAGTTTCAGTTTTTGCCAACCTGTCACTAACGCCCAGTATAATATAGTTGTGTTTTAGTGTTTTTTATATTTTTTACAAGACATTAATTGAAGTTCAAGTCACACTTGAACGTAAATCAGTAAGGTACCTTTTAATACCGTATACCTGAAAAAAGGCTTAAGTAGATACACATACCTACTTAACGACACAATCCTCTAGCTTTTCTCAATATTTTAGCCATATTAAAATGACGTATTGCCGACGACTCCGGGATCCTAGACCGTTACCCTCGCCCTTTCTAAATTAACAGACTGGGTTTACTGGATTTGGATTATGCAGACAGATTCAATAATTGGCTTCTACTGGACTGAGAGCATATTTGCTAATCCTTTTCATCTGTTTATGTTATGATAGTCTAATATTGGATTGACTCTCTTATTATTAAAGGTGCCTTCAATTAAGTAAAGTTAGTTTGCACGCTTTATTTGTTACTTCAAACATCGGTTATAAGTTTGGGGGTTAGTTAAATACATATTTAATCGAATGTTGTTAATAATAATAATAAGCCAGTTACTAACTACCAGTAAGGTTCATGTTGACACATCATGTGTAATTTATCTCATCAATATATTTATATTAATTAGGGAACGAAACTTTAGACCATTCAAAGTAGTTTGTCATCTAATTTAGAATTAATTTGATTAATTAATTTAAAAAAATTTTAATTTTTTTTTTTTGGAGTCTGAAAAGTTTTACCAACTGTCGATTGGTCTATGAACTTTTTATCCAAAGGCCTTTTCACCCACGAACGTTTCGGCCAACATGATTTTTCGTTAGTGAATGTTTAATCAACGGAATGTTTTGACCATTCACTTTTCATCCAAATCACATTTGGCCCATGCACTGTTCCCCAACAGAACGGTACGTCAGTGATTGTTTAACCAACAGAATATCTTTTTTCCCCCATAAACTTGTTGGAAAAGTTATATTTCAACCATTCATTCATTCATTTCCATTCCTTCCCGAACACCTACAATATCCACTGATTTGTTTAATAATGCTGCTTAGTTTATGTTTACTCTAATTATTGTTGTTGTTAAGTACCTACTTAATATAATCAATATGCAATTCTTCTTATAAGTTGTGATAAGCTTAAACTAGCAATGTCGGTTCTTAAATAAAACTACGTACCTACTTCCCATAAAACATCATAGTCGCTTATAAAATTTCCCCACAACCCTCGGCTTGTAAATATGAAACGGAAACTGACAGAGGTTTTATTGAATGAAATCGTCTCCGCTTCAATATTTCACGAAAATGTTGCAACGAACAAATATAGACTTGGCTCGGTAAGCGGCTGATATAATTTGAGTTCACCGTCATTTTTAAAGTTTACCTTTTTGAGTAAAAAATCGTCTTAAATTACGTTTAGTAGGTATTTAGGGTGACTGGTAATTGGCTAGTTGACATTAATAACCATTAATTTCAAGACTTTTTACAAAAATAAACACTTTATTCCAGCAGAAACCCAATTACTTTTCAATTCACTGTAAAATTCAATTTTTTGTAACTTTGAAATCAATAAATAATAATAGTCCAGGAAAATTAGTCAAATTAAAGCATGTATCTCGGAATGAGAGATGGTCAGCTATAAATTTGTATACTTAAACCTTTATTTTGTCACCCTAAAACTCGTCTCAAAACCTACTTATCGTAGGGTGTCCGCGACCTCAGATATTTCACGGTCAAAGGTCAAAAAATCGATTTTTTACACATTTATTGCAAATATCTCGTTTCCGGTTTTATGCTATTTGTATGAATACAAATATTGTAGAGGATTAAATTCTATATAAACTCACGCTTTTTCCCTTGGGGGTAGAAATCACAGAATGCCACCTGCTACAACCCTTACATACTCCTTTCGCCTTGTCCACGTTCATACACCTGGTTATAAAAGCATTGTACAAAAATCCATTTTTTACGTTGCATACATATTGCCTACTTGAGAAAAATGATCTTATAAAGAATTCTGTATTTTCCTTTTGAGGTACGTAACCCTAAAAAGAGTTAATTAAGTTAAGTAAAACGTGAACTAATTTACGTCTGCAAGTAACAAGACCCAGTCGTGTCAAACATCATCATAAATATAGCGTTTCGCTATTACGAGAGATGAAGGACGCATCTGCAAAAACATACAAATAGACATAGCCAATAAAAAACTGAGAACCCTCCACCCTTTCTCATTACCAATTTCACAGACAGCACACTCAATAATACCTGCACAAAACGAACACAACATAAGTCCAATAACACATCAAAGGACGGTCGCAATATTTAATTAACAACATATTCCATCTCCGCGTCACTCGTAGCTCGTCAAAGGGAAACCAACAAATATGGCGGTGCATCGAATCCTTTGTCCCATCACTAATATTACAAAATTGAAATACCGAATTTACCGATCAATGTTTACGTTCACATGTTTGTGTACGGTACACAATAATGTATGTAAGTAGTTAAAATAGTGGGTTCCAGTAACTATTTTGTTATTTGAAAATCCACGGGTTATCCACTTGGATTTTCCCATGACATTTCCCCGTAGACAAGGGGGGACTAAATTAAACCAATCTTCACCGTATGGTTCCGTAAACAAGCCAAAATAATCCTTATGTTGTTGTATGTAACTCTTCACTTAATACCTAATTGTTTATAGGTCTACCACACCGTTCATTCATGTATTTTTTGACTTAACAAACTCATTACATAACCTACGAACGTAATAAAAATGAAGATTGCCTTACTAGTGCACAGACTTTAATTTATAGCCTGGATGACCTAACTTTTTTGTTGACTATACAGCTGCCGAGCTCGCCCGGGCGAGTAGCGGGAAATGGGAGGTCTGTTAACTAAGCTGCACACTTTCCATTGGCTGTTGCGCAGCTTAAATTTCCCAGAACTACAGCTTTGTGTTTCAGAGAATTAATATGCGAATGTAACATCTCTATTAAAGTGCTTCTGAGTATTTCATATTATGAAATCCTCGCGCTCTCTGAAAATTATATTTCGTTTCCAAGAATGAATTATTACAATATTCATGCTAGGTAAAGCTTTGTGTAAATTATGTAGCGTATATTTCATGGAATGGGCGGTTCTGTCGAACCAGTCGAAATATACTGTCATATATATACGTTATATATTACGGTTTCTGAGAGCCTCAACAAAGGGATTCAGCAAAGTTGCCATTTGAGCGAATTTCTTTCTTAAATTCAGAAATTTGAAGCTCTGAAACACGACTTCGCACTAATCCTATGATCAGATAGATAAACTTTGGTTTATCTACTCCTCAGAAACCGGGCACTAGCCGGTCAAGTTAGTCAATAAAGTCAATATCTCTTTAGCAAGCAGATGAAAGAGCTACTGTGGAAACAACGAATCATGAACATCGCTTGGACATAAACTGAAGAGGTATTATGCTAGCTAATCAAAGCATTCTAGACCGTCTGAGCAAGCGAATCAAAGAAGACCACAGTTCGGTCTAATCTCATAAGTCCACAGAAACATTCACGCAGACTTTGCGGGCAAAATCTGGTTTACAATAAAACAAACTGAGCATTAGACTGTATTCCATCATTCCACCCAAAAGCCCACGAAATAATGAAATGAAACGTAATACTCTCAAACCTCACACACGCAAAGGGGATTTACGCATAGAAATGCAGCACTAATTGCTATATCGGTGTTGTTGAATAGCCGTCAGCTCCGGAGCCCGGGAATTCTGTGTAATTTTGTAACTGTGTGCGTGCAGGTAAATGTACAGTCGAGAGAAGCAATACCTAGATAGTTTATGCATTTCATTAAACCCAACAGCGTTTTTAATTTTAATTGCATTTAGAGGAGTTGAGAATGAGCATATAGCATCATTAAATTCAAAGTATTCCGAAGTGTAGTAGATAGTTTACATTTCAACAATTAAAACAACACTATACGAAAATCTTGAGTTAAAATTTTGCATAGGGTCGGTTCACATCTGACGGAAGAAACGTCACGAATCGTCAGTCGCGTATCGCAGAAACAGTCAAATAGATATTAAAATATCCAACCATACTTACACACATTCCCGATGATCCGTTAGTGCGTCGACCATACTAAAGACAATACGTTCGGTATCTTCCGTCAGATGTGAACCAACCATTAGTGCTTACATATTTGTGGCCCTTACTGTACTCGGTGCAATCGATGCAGCTAGCTTGGCGGCCCGGACGCCGCCGCCGTCCGCCACAGGCTCACGGCCGGGTGCCGTCCGGCTCTTTGATGTCCACAATTATTGACAGACCGGACATATTGGCGTTTAGATGCTGTTTTCACGAAGCCATCCGTCATCCGATGGATTTGATAGATAGATAGTATGGTGACTGATTTGCTTTGATATTGGTTGCGAATCACGTTTTAATTACAACCAGGGGTTGTTTGATGTTGCCATATAGATAGTTTTGGTTGTAGTTTTGCGTGCTAATCCACCAACGAGTGAAGTAAGCTTTAGGCTAAGCCTATTAAGCAATTGACTACGAGACTATTCAGATTCAAACTCAAACATTCCTTATAATAAAGTGCTTTTATAGCTTGTCAGAATTTTTGCATGACTTTAAAATGAATACCAAAGAAATATTTGCGACATAACTTTGGATTTTTAGATTATGAACTTTTAAATGTTTAGATTTTTATTTATTGCTTCTCGACCTCGGCTAAGATCAAAGTGTAGGTTCTTATTTAAATAGTATTTGACTGTTAAAAACCTACTTTTGGGTTATCATAAATTGTATGCCATCTAAATGACAAAACATGTAGCTAAATATATTATCAACTTTATAAGACCTTATTTATTTATTTATGTTTCATAAAATAAATACATCTTCATATTTATTTTATCTTTATTGTTTTAGACTGGCATCATTGGTATAGTAGTCGTAAACGCTGGTTGGCAACATTTTACAAGGTCAGGAAGTTCCCAATTCAGTCTGGAGTGAGAAATCAACTTGACTATAAATAGGTCTATACCAAACGAAATATGTCTTTGCCGTCTACCTATTAATAATCTTTATTCCAGACACTGAGATTCATAGTTAAAAATAAAGGAATTTTATTTTATTTTTTTATTAAGCTTTGCCAACAGCTTCTCTTTACATTCGAGTATTACAATTATTATCTGTCATAGTCTCATACACTCACCAATAAAATTATTACATAGTACAAAATAAACTCAATGCCAAATCATTTACTTCAATTATACCATTGAGAGGTACTTTTCAATACAATATTTAATAATACAAACACGAGAACATATTTCACATCCCCTTCATATCTATTTCGCTGGTCTAACTAAGTACGTAGGTATATAACCACTCGCTGCACTCCGCCACAAATAAACCAGACACAAAACAACAATTCAAAACATTGAAAATCAAAACAAAATACCATCAATCATTTGAAAGTAATGGATATTGCATGCTCTGACTGACTGACGGCGAACGAAACTGATTCACAATAACATCGATGGTTAATTAGTACAGGAGAGGTATCAGTGCAGCCCCATCCGGCTGCTGTTAACAAAAGCCCCTAATTGTTAACACTATCATCGTAAAGCCATATTCAACCACGCGACTAACAAAAAATATCGACCTTGCAACCAACGTACCAAAGCTCAAAATGATATAAATGTATATCAATCAAAGGACGTTCGCAGACGTAGTTTATTTGCCAGGTATCATATGATTTTTGCGTAGGTGAATGCACGTGTCTAGCCCTTGATCGATACGTACGTGGAAACTCTAATTGGCATAATCTGATGCCAACAGACAGGATAATTGCGCGGCCAATTAGGAAACCAACATGTTTATATTGGTACCATTTTAATATTATACACGTAGGTTTCCAATCCCCTCTTTGAGGTTTTACTGCGTAATTTGACTGAAGCCTTATAATATGTGAAAGACGACAAAAAAATTATTTCGTCCGTAATACTATTACTTTTTTGCTTATTTTCGTATCAATCTTACATCAAAACACGACTTTTCCGAAGAGCTGTAGCTATTTTAGTCAACAATGGTGCCAATTCCCTTGTTCACAAACTATACTAAAATTAGACTATTTCGATCTTTTTCTATCCAATAGAACAAGAAAGAGACTAATGTAAATAAGAGCTGTCAAATTGAGTCAATCTGACACATCCATACAATTATAGTTGACATCCTATAACGTGTAGATTAAAATACGGAAAAGTTCAAGGCAAAACTAAATTTTCATCTCTAAGGCGCCCATTACACGGTAGGTTTTGCCATGGCAAAACCATGGCAAGAAATTTTGACTGACGGAAAACCTATCGTCTAATGCGATGATTGACGTTTGCATGACGAAAATTGTAGGCGATAAAATTCCATCATTCACCATCAGTCATGATTGATGGAAATGTGCCATGGTTTTGCCATGGCAAAACCTACCGTGTAATGGGCGCCTAACTTAGTTCTTAAATGACCCGTCCTTTTCTTTCGCTGTATGTCAGACGTTCAAAAGTGCCTTATAATGGCCTAATTGAAATAAATGATTTGACTTTGACTTTGACTTTGACTTCAGTAAGAGATGTCAATTATCTAAAAGTCTAGTTTGTCTCCCTAGTTACAATTTCTAGGAAAAAGTTGTTTTTCTCTGTCGGTTTCTTATTTCCACTAAGTCTGGTATTGAAAGAACTTTCAATATTAATATGGTTGTAGTCTTTATGTTAACATGTTTTTCACATACATATTTCGAAGTAAGAAATTAATAAAAAAAATATACCTATTAAAAATGACTACATACTTCAGAAAACTAAAATCGCAGGAATTCTAAATATTCAAATTTAAAAAAAGAACATTAGTTTCCCGCTCAGACGCCATGATGCACAAGAGACAAAGAAAAGTTTAAGCACAACATCAATAAAATTCTATGCATTATGACATTGCCCTTCCAAGGTCAAAATATATTTTACAAAACGAAAAGTTGTTGATTGAACTTGAGTGTATTGTGCAAAGAGCCCCAAGCGAGGGATTATTAATTCCTCACCCCAAGTGATTATGTGCGCTGCCGTAGGTACTTGTCGAGGGTCAGTTTAGTATGGAATTGTTGCCAATTACAAGGGTTTAGCACTACATTTTATTTAAATATTATTGTTACGTACGATACGTTATGTTACGATACGTATTGTGTTACTTTTGGGTGTGGAGTTCCGTCGCTTCCTACGGTAAGTAACACTCCAACTCACTTTAGATGGCGCGAGAAATATCGTGCAAGTTGTAGTACATTTCCGTCGATGATCGCTCACTTATGACACGACAGAGGCGCGGTCCCGCAATGTACGGAAAATTTCATGATATTTCTTGCATCGTCGAAATAAGGCTTTATGCTTAAAGTAAAGTAAATATGTACATATTAATACCGTTTTAATTTATCGTTTTAAAAAAAAAAAAAAAAAAAAAGTAAAAATTACCATGCCGTGCATTTAAAACGCAATCTGAAACCTTTGAAGTTATGCAGATTTGCATAAAAGTTGTTTATTGACATTCACCTCAAAGCAAAACTAACATGGTCCGATTTTCATTACGACTCTGAACAAACACGTATCGGATGTATGGTCGAAATAGCAAACATGCAGTGTAACCAGCTTTATTTGCCGTTCGAAATATGAAATAAACTTTATTCTCGCTTTGGTTCGCTCAAAGGAATGCATGCAACAATTTTGCATGTGTGTGTGAGCTCTTTGTGAATGTGTGAGTTGGTCACGTTCCGTTTTCCGTTATTTACAAAAAAATGTTTCGTGGAATATATTGCATGTTTTAATTACATATTTGGAAACTCGCGCTGTCTGTTACGCTTGACTGAACATAGGGAATTAATTGTGTGCAAAATACTGTGTATTCATTTAAAATACGGATATTTAAAATGATTTCATTACATAAAGCCAACATGTTGATTGTTGTATTCATGCCTCATTATCTCGTTTGAAATGGAAATACGACTGTTTTGGCATTTTGATTTTATTTTATACGACAAGCACAATTAGTACCTATTGATATGATTATAGACTTCAAATTAGATAAATATTATGCGACCACTATACCAACGAGGCGTGGCGTGGTGTGGTGGTGGCTATTGTACTTATATTTATGTATTGTGTTTTATGGGCCTTGTCTGAAATCAATAAAACGCGACTGCTGAGCATGAGGTCTTGGGTTCGATTCCCAGGTCGGGCAAAGAGTTATTGGGTTTTTTCATCAGGAGTTTCTCAGTAGCAGCCTCGGAGTCTGGATTTGTGCCCGTTGATGGCAATAAGCTCGCTCCATATTACGTGGGACTTGAACATAACTGGCGAAATGTGGGTGTACTTACAAATTATTACACCTCTGCCTAACCCTTCGGGGATTACAAGCGTGATATTATGTACTTCAAACTAAATAAACATTATGCATGATACGATCGTGAACGCGATCGTTTTTTTTTTAATTGGTCTCGTTTTTCCCCATGTAATGTTTAAAGGCTTTATTCATATTAATATTATCCTTAGGCTCATAAAAAGTATGCCGGTGTGGTCCCGCGCGACTCATTTT
The DNA here is from genome assembly GCA_949316365.1 of Hoplodrina blanda. Lineage (NCBI taxonomy): Eukaryota > Metazoa > Arthropoda > Insecta > Lepidoptera > Noctuidae > Hoplodrina > Hoplodrina blanda. The sequence goes on from OX438592.1 coordinate 12,427,765, forward strand.
GACGTTAATTGACTTGTAGTGTCTGTGGACAGTGACTGGTAGAATAAGAAAGGATAAGAATAAAATTGGTTCATAGTTACAAGACTAAAAAAAATATAACATATCTTATTTTATGAACTTAATATTTTAGTATGCGACTTTAGTTGTCTATACTAATATTATAAAGAGGTAACATTTGTTTGAAAGTTTGTATGTAGGGGGTAATCTCCGGATCTACTGAACCGATTTTGAAAATTCTTTCGGAAATTGGAAGCAACTTTATCACTGAGTGCTATAGGCTATAATTTATTATCAAAAAATTAGGGATAAGTAAAAACTCGCGAACGAAGTCGCGGGGATAGTGCTAGTATAACTATATATTTACCAACATGAGTGAACTGTACGGTGGTCCCCAAACTAGGCGGCGTTTGTCTTGGGGGCCAAATACTCAATCATTATATTTTGGTGGTCGATACTTGACTTTCTCGTGGACGAAGTCGCGGGCAAAAGCTATAGTTTTCCACGAATCTATTTTAGGAGAAAATAATGTTTTTATTCGATAAATAAAACAACCCGGAGCTAAGGTAACATAAGCAATTATACGTATTTGTAATTGATACGCAGAAAGATCACAATAACAATAATTGTTGCTTCTTGGAAATAATTCTTTTTCCAGATATTCAATAACAAAATCTTGGTTCTGTACGATTTTTTACTTTATATCGTGTACATAAGGTTGATGTCGTGTTGGCCCAGTGGTTGATGAGGGTGTGGCTTCGATATGAGGCAAGGACCAATGTGAATTTTTCTTTTTATCTGTACATTCTCAATTTATCTAGAAAATCACTGATATCGATGTAGAAAAACATCGTAATAAAATCTGGACTATTAATTTCTTATATACATACCTTCTTACCTACCTTACTTACTTACCTAGGGGTATTGTATTACCCAGTTACTGGGTTGTGGAGGTCAGATAGGCAGTCGCTCCATGTAAAATACTGGCACTCAGCTGCATCCGGTTAGACTGGTAGCCGACCCCAACATAGTTGGGAAAAGGCTAGGCAGATGATGATGATGCATAACATCACGCGTGTAATCAGTATCGTGGTTGGTACGGTCAAATGACATGTTTTTGTTTGTTATTTATGTTTTTTACCTGTGTGTGTAACTCTGTACCTCTAACATAGTTTAAGCTCCTATTGTTACCAACCATTATCATGTAATCTGACATTCAAATAAATAATAATAATCCCCGAAGGTTTAGGCAGAGGTGTACCCATTACACTCGTACACTCAACTTCACGGTACACTATTAAAATATATATATACTAGCTTCTGCCCGCGACTTCGTACGCGGATCCTGTTGCTTATGCCAGCGACAACGGGGTCGTCAAAATCGAAGATCTGAAACGTCTGATGTAGAATTCTAAGGCCTGGGGACGGGAAAACAACGGGATGAGCGAGATTTCATCGAAAATCAGTCCTAAACTGTTACCGCCTTCACCGCGTGGAGGTACTCCCAGCTTATGTTATTTTATAATTATAGAGTGAAATTAAGCTTTGATTTCCACATCAGGTGTTCCAGATCTTCAATTTTTAAACGTCAACAGAGAGTGCTCATCAGGCTGAACAACTGTTGCTAAGACGTCATTCCTGTATATATGTATTATAGTGTAGCTGGGCTCTTGGAGTTCCACAACAGGTGTTCCAGATCTTTAAATTTTATACGACAACAGAGAGTGCTCATTAGGCTGAACAACTCTTGCTAAGACGTCATTCCTATATATGTTATAGTGTAGTTGGTCTCTTGGAGTTCCACATCAGCTGTTCCAGATCAGAGCTTCAAATTTTATACGACAACAGAGAGTGCTCATCAGGATGAACAACTCTTGCTAAGACGTCATTCCTATATATGTTATAGTGTAGCTGGGTTCTTGGAGTTCCACATTAGCTGTTCCAGATCTTCAAATTTTATACGACAACAGAGAGTGCTCGTCAGGCTGAACAACTCTTGCTAAGACGTCATTCCTATATATGTTATAGTATAGCTGGGCTCTTGGAGTTCCAAATCAGCTGCTCCAGATCTTCAAATTTTATACGACAACAGAAAGTGCTCATCAGGCTGAACAACTCTTGCTAAGACGTCATTCCTATATATGTTATAGTGTAGCTGGGTTCTTGGAGTTCCACATTAGCTGTTCCAGATCTTCAAATTTTATACGACAACAGAGAGTGCTCGTCAGGCTGAACAACTCTTGCTAAGACGTCATTCCTATATATGTTATAGTATAGCTGGGTTCTTGGAGTTCCACATTAGCTGTTCCAGATCTTCAAATTTTATACGACAACAGAGAGTGCTCGTCAGGCTGAACAACTCTTGCTAAGACGTCATTCCTATATATGTTATAGTATAGCTGGGCTCTTGGAGTTCCAAATCAGCTGCTCCAGATCTTAAAATTTTATACGACAACAGAAAGTGCTCATCAGGCTGAACAACTCTTGCTAAGACGTCATTCCTATATATGTTATAGTGTAGCTGGGCTCTTGGAGTTCCACATCAGGTGTTCCAGATCTTCAAATTTATTCTCTTAGCAGAAATTGCTCATCACGTGAAACAATTTTTGCTATGGTACCATTTTTGTATATCTTATAGTTTAGCTGGTCTGTTGCGGTTCTGCATCAGGTGTTCAAGTTTCCAAGATAAATTATAGCCTATATGTTGCCCGGACTTAATACCTATACAACAAAAAAAAATCATTCAAATCCGTCAAGTAGTTCCGAAGATTAGCGTGCACAAACACACAGACAAACAGACAAACAGATAAACAGACAAACAGACAAAAAAAAATTTAATTACAGTTTCGGGTTCGGCATCGATATAATAACAACCCCTGCTACTTTTTTTTTATATATTTCCATTGTACAGACACCACTTTTCTAGAATTTTATTATATGTATAGAATAGATAGAAGATATAGATTTCTAATAAACCTTTACTTTGAGCAAGCGTAGTGATCAATGCTCGAGCCTTCTCTGTATGAGAAGAAGCCTTTGCCTTGTTGCCGGACTACAATAGGCTGGTATTATTAAGACAAAATATTATGATGAAATTAAACCATTATCAAAAGCAAAACAATCTAATCAAATGTTATATTAAAAACAACGACAGTAAGGCACAGTTAAAATGTGTATTCATAATCTAAAAACAAAGAAACGAAAACACACACTCCCAAATATAGTACAAACGTAGGCTAACTGTATTTTAAAATGATACATCATACAAAATATCATAAGACATCTAAAAACTACTATTATTTTAATAGGCTCGCCCTCTACTACATGGGACTTAAACATAACTGGCAAAATGTGGGTGTACTAATGGGTACACCTCTGCCTAATCCTTCGGGGATTATGAGCGTGATATTATGTATGTATCATTTTAAAAACTAACTCAATACAAGCCTAGATAATAGTTATAAACTTATCCTATCTACAAAGTTTCATCGAGTTTAATTACTTCCAAAAATTACCTTTTTTAAACAAACAAACTTCACTTTTCTATAAAAATAGTATAGATTACATTATTACAAATTGCTACAGTCAATTTGAAATTAAAATATCTATCCCTTACAGAATAAAATAGTAAACGGAAAACTAGGCCTATTTGTAGTTCTCCGCCCGTCGGATGAAGACTCTTACGTTGAACTAATAAACGGGGTGTAAAAACATAATTATGTCGCATACCCGTTACGTTTACTGACCATCAAACTAAACAACATTGACCAACTATTTGTGCTGGGAAACGAATTTAATTTTTACTTTTTAATTTTATAATAAATAAATCATTTATTTTCAGGTTACAAAGACCCATAGATGAATATCTTAACCTAAGTATACTATATAATAACAATTGTGTTAGTAAATAAAACTTAAAACTATGTTAGTAACCTTGGTTGCACTAAGTCTTTGTGCGTTTCGGTGGCACTTGTCCGCAAAAGCGGCGAAATACACCCTGTGGCCAAAAGCTTTCATCCATCACAAGATGCAGGTAGCATGTTGGTATGCGCACCACAAACGCCTTAAAGTTAACGCATTTTTAAACGCATGCAAAACGTTGTGCTTACGGATGCATCCATCAGTACAGGGCTCATGACATGAAAAGGCATTACCATGGATCATCTAGCTTGCTCAAGACGAATTAGCGATACTAAACTATATATTAATAATATAAAGTCCCAATTTCTTCCCGACGTTTTCCTTCACCAATATCAGTGATGTCTAAGATAAACTTTAGAAAGTGGATCAGTGTTAAATGTATCTGACATCAAGATAAACTGTGTTTTTAAACGATAAAACGCCTTCCTTTTTTGAAATCGTTTAAAAACACAGAACACTGAAGGCCAATATTTTATTAAAATCGGTCAAATCGCAATCTCATTTCAGTTACAATCAATGTCCCCCCGAATTCGACCCTCGTGTTCTTTTTTTTAATGTGTATGTTACCCTCGTCGTATCTCCGACAGTCCTTAACCGACAAAGATGGCTCTTTATGCATTTGAAATGGTTCACTTTCAGTATCATAATTAATCCCTACAAAAATGCTTTACAATACCAATACAATCATAATATATGGAACAACTGATTTATTTTTCATGATTTCAGGGTTGGTCTCTTAAGATAAGTTGTTCATTATGATGAGTGCAATGACCCCTTTTCAGGTTTTTGATAAATTAACAATCAACCTGTATAATTATTTCATGAAATGTTATCTAATTTGACTTTGTTTATAGAAGATAACATCATGCACTATACATTTAGTAAAATCTAAAAACATTTTTTTTTTATTTACTTGAATGTTTGTATGAGATATCGTGTGATACCTTTGTGCTACGGCTTTAGTAGTGTGCTACGAGTTCGCTACGCGTATGCTACGAACACGTAGTAGACGTAGCACGGCGTAGCAACGCCGTAGCACTAGTACTTGTAAAAATCTACTATCACTTTTAATTTCCCCACGCTGATAATTTGTCTTATATCGTGGGTGCGTTTATAAACATATATATGAACTGACATATACAAACAAACAAACCCGGAACCTCTACCTGCAAGTCTTAAAGTTATTTGCTTCGTGTGGGAATCGAACCCGAAACAGACAGCAGCCAATCACTCAGCCACCGCGCCAGCTGTGCCCTTACTTTCTTTACACAAGCTGCAGTTTTGCAACCTCGTCGAATATAAGGTTGTCAAAAAAAACATAAATAAATAAAAAAATACTTCTTTCTTTTATGTGTTTTAATAATATTTAAAAACTAAAACTAGATTAATTTCTATATTTCATACTGTCATTTAATCAATATATGATGTACAAGAGGGAAGTGTCCTACTACGAGTATTTCTTGCCTAAAAGGATACTTCAAACACTAGTCAACTGTTGTTGTTAAAGCAAATAAGTACACCCACATTTCGCCTGTTATGTTTAACCCCTAAAAACCCTGCTGTTATACCAGTATGATATAACAATAGATCAACTTTAAGTTATTAGTATGAATAAATAATAAATAAATAAATCTTTAATTGTGTCTCATACGCGGGCTTGGAGTAATTAAGTCCCATGTAATAGGGAGCGAGCCTATTGCCATCAACCGGACACAAATCTAGACTCCGAGGCTGCTACTGAGAAATTCCTGATAGAAAAACCAAATAACACTGCCCAATCGGGCAGTGTTAAGAGGCAGAGTTTAATCTATTGTGTACAGATTTCCGCAGCATCCAAAAGATTTATGTCATGTATGTTTTATTTGTGTCTCATTATCAAGTGTATTTTTTTTATTTTTTTATTTATCGAACCCAGGACCTCAATTTCAGCAGTCGCGCTTTACTACCAACGAGGCAGTAAAAATAAAGCAAAGCAAATAAAGTAGGTATTGTGTATTTTTTAACCGACTTCAAAAAAAGGAGGAGGTTATCAATTCGTCTGTACTTTTTTTTTATGTTTGTTAGCTCCTTACTTGCGACTGGGTGAATCGATTTTCATGATTCTTTTTTTATTTGAATGCTGGTGCTTCCCGTGTGGTCCCATTGCCACCACCATTCAGGTCACCATTTCAATATCTGATGATGAACTTCGGAGATATGGAATGGAACTCCTCACAGAATCACAGCAGCAATATCGTAACAAGTGAAATTGCTTTGTTTATACGTATAGTCGATGACTGACTGAAGGAAAAGGGGGGGGGGGTACGTCTACCCCCCTCCTACCAGTTTCCAAAATTAAATATATCGTGTGAGGTATTGTTTGAAAGGGCTTTTTGTAAGGATTTCAAACATTAATACACAAGCACTAAAAAGTGAAAAATAAAAAGCTTTTTTACAAAAAAGATAACCGCCTTCAAAACTACAAAATAAAAATAACTTTAGTTTTGGAAGTCGGTGGCAATACATACAAAAAACAAAACCAAAGCCGCCGACTTCCAAAACTAAAGTTATTTTTATTTTGTAGTTTTGAAGGCTTGGTTTTGAAGGTTTTGTAAAAAAGCTTTTTATATTGTATGAGTTCCGCGCGGTCGTAGTCGCGGGCCGAGGCTTGTATACCAACATAACTACATTAGGCACCGCGGCCGTGGTTCAATACGGTTTTTAAATTAGTTAGCGTGCCCGCGCTCGCTCTCCATCGAGTTTCAAATTTCAACGCGCACAGTGAGCGACGTAAAAAAACAAAGACAATATTCTGGTTACACCAGTGTTTTTGAAGTGAAAACTTCTTTAGCGGCGTTGAGCACTTTTTCTGTAATGGGTATAAAATCTTAAACTCGCGTCAGGACACGTGACCTGATCGAAAAAGCGTAAGACGGATGGAGAGTAGACAGCTATCCCCTCTCTACGGCGCGGCGAAAATGTATGCCTGGGCCTACTGTTTCGTTTAGACAGCGCAGGGCGCTTGCGCGAATGATAATTGTAATAGTTTTAAAGTTAAATTTTTAATGTAATATAAATTGTCATGTTTGTGTACGATAGCGCAATAAATGAATATTGTATTCTACCACATAAATGATAGTACTTTTATACTGATAAAGCAATTGGTGCAAAATTATTCCCTAACCATTCCAAAATATCAAACATGCTCAACGTTAATAATCATGTTTTCACTTCTGCCGGCACTCCCGGAGTGCAAATTTTTTTTTTTAAATAAAATGCGTATATTTTAAAACGTGCAGTTTATGAAGGAATTCTTTCCTTATTGGGTTTTTTCCATCAGGAATTTCTCAGTAGCAGCCTCGGTGTCTTTTTTTTTTAGATTATCAAATAAGTCCTTTCTATGAGACCTAACTTCTCTAAAAACACTTTATTTTAACCCTGATTTGTTTTCATTTTACAATTACTGCGATTGCCGTGTTCAAATAAACGAAATCAGCTGCTTTATAATATTAGTAAGCATAGATAGGTACTAACTGTATTTCCCTTACCAAACCCCGCTTCGAAAATCGAAACATTTTCATCGGGAAATATCATCGAGCAAACCCCTAAACGAGTTAGCACCGCGGCGGACCGTAAGAATGATGTTATCAACCTTAATTTTCTGTAATCAACTTACTACGCTACGCCGTAGCGCGACGTAGCGCGTAGCACCACTTAGCTACGGCAACTTGCGTAGACTCGTAGACCGTTGACAGTTTGTAAAACACAAAATTAAATATTGATTTTCTAGCTTCTGCTCGCGACTTTGATTACTGCTTCGCTACTGTGGCTCGTAGCGTGATGTTATAAAGCCTATAGTATTTCTCATTAACCTGGCTATCATATACAAATTATATTTTTTTTTTTAATCGGGCTCGCAGCATCATTGCTGAGTTTAACAAACAAACAAAAAAACCTCTTTAACTTTATTAAATTAAGTATAGATTTATTAAAAATATCGTGATGACCCTGTGAAGATTCACTTTTACTTTTTTAAATTATTTAGTAGGATACTAACTAACCATACCTACATATTAATGCTCTTATTTTATTTGCAAAGTTTCATTTATTTATTTATTTATTACAAGCTTTTTAGCAATTAAATCAATATTAAATTACTCATTAAGATTCTTCATTAAGAAAGAACGCGCTATAGGTATCCAGGGTCACCAAATATAGTTCAAGTTTTTTTAATAACCGATGGATATTCTCAAATGTAGGTTTAATTTAAAAAGTAGATAATACGAGTATTAAGTTAAGTGATATTAATTAAGTTAAGTTTCAATCGAAGATATCCATTTTCTATAAAGGTTTCTATGAAAACTTCAACTATATCTTACGACCCTGCATAACTATCTCTTTTGTTGACTGTACATACATATAGATATTTACCGTGCCTGCCCTCTCCCCCAGGTTGTCTGATGCGATGTCTGAGTTTACTTGATATTTTCTTACACTTTTAAGGTACCTATTACCGTACACAAAGTACGCGCCAGGACGTCTGAAATAAGGTTCCCGTCTACAACATAGAGATAAACTACTATAACATGGCGCGCCCCTCTATATTACTATTTCAATGTGTGTAGTCATATCCATATGAAAGAGTTTGTATGTAGTTGTAAGTATTCGTCTTCCAGTAGCAGGCCAGCAGAGTTGTTGGTCAACTAATCATAACTAGATAAGACTAACAAGACCGCGCAAGACAACGCACGTGTCATTTTCATAGAGTATGTCAGCGGCGCCATACTAATAATAATGAGTAATCAATGACACACACTGACCTTATTGGTGAGGTTCTTCAGAAAGGTCAGGTGCGGAGTACTCGTAACCGGAGTGCTTGTATGACGAGATGTATGAACGTAGATGAGGCGAAAGTAATATGTAAGGATCGTAGCAGGTGGCGTTCTGTGGTTTCTGCCTACCCCCATGGAAAAAGGCGTGAGTTTATGTATGTGTATGCAATGACACCGCTAGTCGAGCAACAAATCTCTGATTTGTTTTTGTTTCGAGAGCCGTCTCAGTACGCACACATGCGTTGTGAGTCTAGTAAATACCTTCACAAATACTTTCAAACGATATGAATTTGTGGAGGGGCGCGCCATGTTATTATAGTTTATCTCAACCTATTAGTATTACATAAACATATGCACTCTCTGCCTGTCAGCAGACTGTATCTCATGAACCGTAATAAGTAGGAAGTTGAAAATTACACAGAGTATGTATTTCTAGAGGAGTTATAATAATATCTGACGTTTATTATTATTGTTGCATGAGGTCTTGGATTCGATTCCTAGGTCGTGAAAAGTGTTATTGGGTTCTTTCATCAGGAATTTCTTAGTAGCAGCCTCGGAGTCTGGATTTCTGTAGTATTGTATACGGTGGTACGAAACTCTTCGTGTGCAAGTTCGATTCGCACTTGACCGGTTTTTTAAATTCCTTTTTGTTTATAAACATCTTAATCTATCTTCTACCCGCGACTTCGTCCGCGTAATATTCAAAATCATGTCAAAACGATCAAGTCAAAACACGGAGATAAAACAGCTTTCTAGTTATCAGCGAAAGATTTTTTGTAATCACTTCCAGAGATAACCACTTACAAACAAACAATAAATACAAATCCTATTCATACTATTAATACATATAGAAGTATTGATGACAGCTATCCCTTTAGCCTCTTCATAGACATGAAAATAAAAGCTAATTATCATCTTGATCCGTTTATCAACATCACATTTTCACTAAATCATCACAAATACCTACTAAAAGTATCAAAACTTTTTTTTTATACTCAATAAAGAATTTTCCCCAAATGAAAGAGTTAAAATTTTAATAACCCCGCAGCCTTTGATGAGCATGTCATTGACGTCCACCTTTACAAACACTGACCCTTTTATTAAACTACCCACACACTTGCAGTTTGTAAAACTACCCCCCATGACGCGTTATACGGTGCACCACTCTCGGTGGCTCTCCCCTTGTTAAAAACAGGACGAACACTCCATTAACGAAGAATTAATTGTGTCTCTATAAACGCCGTGATAGCCTGGTTAAAGTGCCCGCCTCTCATGCAGGTTGCAGATTCGATACCGGACAAGTACCAATGTGCATTTTTATTTATACCTACTTAGAAAGAAAGAAAGAAAAACTGTTTATTCACGCGTAAATGACGCACATAACATAAAAAGAAAAAAAAAGTAAATCTCTTCAAAGAAGAGAGAGAGAGAGGGTCTTCTCTTCTTCTATCTTTCTAAGTTTATCTTCGATATCACTAACATTGGTGAATGTAATATTTTATTTTTTCTATTGTTGTTTTTCTTGTATATGATGTTCAAAATCGCCCTAAAATGACCTTTTTGAAATAAATGATTTGATTTTGACTTTGAAAACATCTTAAGGAAACCTGGACTTATAGTTAAGTAATATACCCCTTAGTAGCCCTCATTGATCTAGCTATCATAAACAAAAAAAATTACAACCCGTCTGACAGTTTCCGAGATTAGAACGTTCAAACAAACAAACAAAACATCTCTTTAGTTTCATTATATTAGCATAGAACAGTCGGAAATCGCCAATCTGAAAGAAAGATAAACTTTTTATTCACGTGAAAGTGACGCACAATACAAAACAATCTGCCTCCTTAAGCGAACGTGGCAATTAATGCTCGTGTCTTCTCTGTATGAGAAGCGGCTTTTGCCCTTCTGAAGAACAGTAATAAGCTGGTAAATGCATGGAACAAAAACCATGGCCATCCCGAGCGCCGCCGGACAAAAATAACGTAGTAAAAAAAAAAATTGAGAGACAAAGAATGAACAATGAAAACGTAATATTCTCTCGTGGAGTTTATACGTAAAGTGCATGTTTAGTAAATTAATTCCCTTTCTTCGAACAAAGTGAGCTTTTAGTTCGTTTATTTTTCTTTACTTTGACAATCTGACTTTGGGAGGGAAACGGGACACTTTTATTCATTTTGCTTTCAAAGGATGGATGACAATAAAAAACCTTTGTTTGCTGTGTTTGTCTAAAGTTATATAAAACCTACCTTGGGTATGTATAACTTTATACAAAGTATTTTTTTTACCCCGTATAGTCTGCCTAGCCTTTTCCCAACTATGTTGGGGTCGGCTTCCAGTCTAACCGTATGCAGCTGAACACTAGTATTTTACATGGAGCAACTGCCAGTAATAATGAATAATAGGAATTATTCATTCATTATTACTATGTATAATAAAAAGGTATGTAGGTATGTATATTTTTATACATGAAAATATTATAGGTGAATATACTAATACATCATAAGTTATAAATATAGATGTAATAACATATCACATATCCATTAACTTCGCAAATCGCCCATAAAATGAAGAAGTGTAAAAATCACTGTTTATAGCGCGCAATGTAATGCATGTAAAACATTGCGCTTACGGGCGCATACAATGGAGCAGGGGTCGAGGGGGTGTGCAAATAATATTTATTATGACGTAACATAATTCTAGCTTGTTCAGAATTAATGTAAACTGGAATGTCGATTTACTTTAGACTATAATAGTTAGGTTATACCATTAAAACAGTAGTTATTTGTATAATGTTATAATTTTTGTATTTTTAAGTTATCAAGTATCAAAAAAACAAAAATTACTAACATAGAAAACAATTTTTATAATAAAATTCGTCAAAAAAAGACTTTCTCGTCCATAACAAAAAAAAAGAAGATCACAAAGATAAGAAGAAGATGTGACTTTCAGCTTTATTGAGTATCTTTTTACACTTGTTATAACATATTATGTAAATCAACTCGTGTGTCAGTAACGTAACTCGACGCTCGTTACGTTTCATTAGTCAATACTTAACAAGTAAGCACACGCACAATCGGAATAAAATCCTTCCAAGCGTCTATTTTCACATCAATTTCCCTCAACAAATAATCTCTCACAGCAAACTCTTCAAAAGGAAATATTCGTAATATTTGAGCTTGCACAAAAAGTTTACAATAGGTGTGCTTCACGGGGAGGTAAGGGTCTGAGGGGGTGTTGAAACCCTCTCGCCCCGGAACACAGCGACACGGCTAGCCTGTTGCGTCCCGGACAGAGCTGTACGGACAGACTAAGTTATAACTTAATTTTAACTTGGTGTACTTTAACAAGTTTGTACTGAGATTTGTTTGGCATAGTAAGGGGGAATTTTATCTAAGTTTTATGCATAGTGTAAGTCTTTGACTGTGAATATATTTTGAATTTAGACGATTTTTTTTTATTAAAAACTATCAGGCATCAATAATTTTGTCACGAAATTCACTCTTAGCGATTTATTGAGTATCAAATGAATGCGTGCTTACTTGAGGATACTTAAGGGCCGATTTTTCAAAAGTCAAATAACTTTTTATGTGTAGAATGAATATAACAGGTTGACATACTTACATCCATTTAGAAACTGTCAAACTGTCTGTATAGGTAAATGTGACTAATGGTTCTAATTAAATCATTACTTACTGCACTTTATATTAAATTAATTAAAAACTTTTCCAAGTAACATATTTTCATCAGACAGCCTATTTGCATTTCTATACATTATACGGTATTATCCTAAGGACAAAGAACCTTTTCACTTACCATACAACCAAATAAACATGAGCTGTGGAAAACTGAAGTACAATGTTCATTCTAAAAAGGCGATTTCCTTTTTTCCTAAGATATTTTCAAAGCCTCACATGACAGGTGCTTCATTATGTCAAAAAGAAGCGCAGACTTGCTATTGTTTCCTGAGTTTGCCTGTACGTAAAACATGTTAATGTCGATGACCGCATCCAACCACTATGCTTTGAAGCCATTCTGTTGGACAAAAAGCAGACAGCGCGTGAAGGTCTGACCACAATGCGCCGAGCGCAAATCAATCCGATCAACTGGAAACCGATTGGGTAAACACTAACTTTGATTGAGTGTCGAGGGAGAATTGGTGTATTTTTTAGATTGGGATTTTCGGTGAGTGATACCTGGTATATTGTTTTAGTCTTATGGCAAACAGACAGACAGTCTACCTGATGTTACGGCATCACTGCTATCTATAGGCATCTGCAATACCAAGCAGAGGCCTTTTAGATGCGTTGCCATTCCATAAACAAAGTTGAAGGTCTCATGTGCCTGTAATTAAACCGGCACTTGGTAAACACTGGCTGATTTTCTTAGTAATTCTTCCCCGGTCAAGCTCTTTCACAAAAAGCTCTACTATTGCAGACAGGTGTGAATAGATGTAATAAGACACTACCGGTCTTTCTTCGATAAACATACGTAGTACATAAAAATACGTTTACCTACATAATACTGCTTAAGCCCAAATCTTCTTTTGTTTCTATGCTATTATTTGTCTTCAAGAAACACTGGGTAACTTTAGTTTGAATCTTTATGCGCAATTAATATAATCGAATCGAATCGCAATTAATTTGCGAGTTCTATAAACTAATATTAAAGGCCTTTTTTTACTTCCTACGACATACGAAACAACTTGCCTTTTACAAAAATAAACTAAGCTTCTTAAAGTATTTTATAAACACGATAAATTAAAGCGTAGTCTTCAAATGCCAAAATGAATTTGCCAACCGTACGCTAATATCTCACAAAAACAAGTAATACACTGCAAAGTACTGGCTTAGCACTGTGTTCACTGTGCATTCAGTTGGAAAACACGTGACTCAGATAATATCGTGCGACGGGCTGTGATGCACCCACCACCCGTCCGTATCCATGGCAGTTGAGCTCGACGCATCCCGGATGCCCGGGACATAGACCATACCAAAATCTTAGGCACAGAAGATTGGCTTTATACGCACACTGTATATTATCTATACTAATATTATATAATATTTATATATATTATATAATATAATAATATTTTATATTATTATAAAGAGGAAAGATTTTATTGTTTGTTTGCTTTGAATAGGCTCCGAAACTAATGAACTTGAAAAATTCTTTTACTGTTGGAAAGCTACACTATCCCAGGGTGACATAGGCTATATTATATTTTTGCAATCCGTAAGTAAAATCACGTGAACGAAGTCGCGGGAAGAGTTAGTGCATATATAATCTACGTACAAAGAATGCAAACGTTCGTTAGAGGCCGCCTTTTGTCGCGAAAACCGTACTTCCACTGCGGACGGCGAGTAAAGGGTAGCTCGCCGTCCAATCAAGGACCATGCCCGGGTCGACGGCGCGTTCTGTTCGCGCGCGCCTCAAAGAGCTGTCAGCACAGGGACGGGGCCCCAACAGGGGCCAAACGCCTGCCGGAGTTGCGAGACGTCCTAACAGGATACCGTGGCCCCGGAACGTAAAGGGCAACAGAAGGAACAGGGTGGTTTTTTAGTCAGTAAAAGTCTGACAGTCCCTTCCGCCCCACCCAGGGCGGAAGGAGTCATTTGATGATTTTTAACACCTAAAAAAATTATACATCTCCACATTTTTGACATAGCGCCTTAATTTTTTATACAATAAAACTTTCCCCTTTTCAATCTTAACGATGCATAGCAAGGGGTGAGTGAGAAATCAACTAATTACAGTGCCTGCTTAGCTCGAGTTATGAATTTTTCGTACACATTCCTCATTATTCTGACTTGTTGGTCTAATGACCGCGACTGCTGAGCATGAGGCCTCGGGTTCGATTTGCAGATCGGGCAAAGTGTTATTGGGTTTTTCCATAAGGAATTTCTCAGTAGCTGTCTCGGAGGAGTTTGGATTTGTGCCCGGTTGATGGCAATAGGCTTACTACATGGGACTTAAACATAACTAGCAAAATGTGGGTGTACGAATTACTGGGTACACTTCTGCCTAAGCCTTTGGGGATTAGAGGCGTGATGTTATGTTATGTCCTCGTTATCCATTCAACAATCCTTTCATATCTCTCGTCTCTTATACAAATAATTTATTGTGTAAATCAGATTTTTCTACCTCCAGTAATTTCGGCTCAACGATGATGAGTCATACCTATCAAGTCATCTCCGACCTTAATACCTATAATAGGGGGTGACTTTTTATTAAGTAGCCATCAATTAAGAGGTGTAAGTAGTGCTCATGAATGCGAAGAACTTTTAATATGACCCAAACCCTGTTTTTTTTTTAGAGAATAACTCTTACAATAGGCGCCACAAAAGATAAGACTTGACACACCACACAAACTTTATTATTTCGCAATAGAATATTGAATCCCTGAATACATAAATTATGTATAACTCAAAGTCAAAGTCAAAGTCAAAACATTTATTTCAATTAGACCATTTACAGGCACTTTTGAATAGTCAAGGAGTCTGTCAGTTAGTCCGAAAGTTGAAGCTAGTTGCTCGTTCCAAAACGGAGGTAGGCCTCTATGGAGAAGAACGAGCAAGAAACTCCACGGCACTCTTTTAAATTAGGTTTTTACAAAATCCTGATTACATTATTCTTGTTGATTCTACATGTGAAAACAATGAAGATGAATATAAAACAATTATAAAAATAAAAATAAGAATAAAGATGTAAGCCAAGGCAGTTAAGAGATGACCAATCCCAACTGACAGCACTCGTTCACGAGCATGACGCATGGATCAGCACCACTTAACTCAACCATTTTGAAGGGAGCCAAATGATCCAACACACGCGCCACCATCAGCGAGATATTTGAGTGAGCATGACAAGCTCTCAACCGCCATGCTCTTTAAGTCAAAACACATAGTAACTCAATAAATAAAACTATTTCGTACACCCATACCTGCGCAGCAAGCTCCCCATTACGCTTGTCAAGTCTCATCTTTCGTGGCGCGTATTATATAACATAACATAAACATAACATCATGCCTGTAATCCCCGTAGGGTTAGGCAGAGGTGTACCCATTAGTACACCTACATTTCGCCAGTTCTGTTTAAGTCCCATCAGTCCCATGTAATAGGGGGCGAGCCTATTGCCATCAACCGGGCACAAATCCAGACTCCGAGGCTGCTACTGAGAAAATTCCTGATGGAAAAACCCAATAACACTTTGCCCGACCTGGGAATCGAACCCAAGACCTCATGCTCAGCAGTCGTGCTCTACGACCACTAGACCAACGAGGCAGTGCGTTTTGTATATACATTTTAATCGTTTTTTCCTACTGAAACACGACCAGTGAAATAAAAGTCAGCCTATATTAGTATCGATAAGTAGTAGGTAAAGTCGATGTTCGCACTTCAAGTATTTAGGCGATTAACACACGGCACCGTGCACCGCCGTGGTTGGCGGTGAAGCGGATCTGCTGTCGCATTGGCCTCTAAGAAATACATCGTTGCCTTTCACACGTACACGGTGTACGTGTGTTACGCGGCGGTGCGCGTTGCCGTATGTTAATCGCCTATGCGTCTATGTGTGCGTGCACTTACGCTTGTTACATGGAGTTAGCCTTCTGGACCTGTCGACTCTGCACCGCGATGCACCGTCCCCCCCCCCGCCCCGTCCCCCGCTCGTATCCACAGCAACGCATCCCGGGCGCCCGGGACCTCGACTGCGCTCTTATTTTGCTAAATTAATTTGAATCTACCTGACGGACGACGGGCCGTATCGATTATGCAGGGAATGTGAATGATGTTTCGTGTTTTCTGATGCCTGTTCATCGCAGACGTCTGCATATAGTGAGGTGCATTAGTTGTTTTGGCATTTAATTAATGAAAAGGGGTGGAAAGTTTTGTTTTTAATTAAGTAGATAGGTACGTGGATGTGGTTAGTTAGTTGTTATATTTTTAGATTGTAGATATTGTGATACTTATTATTGTAGGTATTGTAATACACGTGATTGAATCCATAGTCCGACTCGGACTTGGCTGACCTCATCCTTTTTTAGGGCTGAATCCGCGTCAACTTGAGCAAGCGTGGTCATCAATGATGATGCCTTTTTTGTTTATAAAATTATATTAAATAAGTTATAAAAACAACTGACCGACAAACTGACATGCAGTGTAGCAAAATGTAACTATGTAACTACGTAGGTAAGTAAGTACCTGGTTAGGTTTTGTGCAGATTTTGAATAAAAAATAATAAATAAGTAAGGCCAAGAGGAGTGGAGGCCGTGGCTTCGGCGGTGGCCCTGTCTTTTGACGTTTTGGTCTTTTTCAGGGTCACCACCCGTATGGCTCTCTCCACGGCCTCCTTCAACTCGTCCGGCCTCGAGGCCAGGCCGAGGCGTTTGCCCTGCAGTAGGACAATAGCAGGCTGGTATTTATTATTTACTATTGCTATTTAGTAAGTCAATTAAACTACATAACATAAACATAACCCCGAAGGGCAAAGGAGTACCTATTAGTACACCCACATTTCGCCAGTTATGTTCAAGTCTCATGTAATAGGGGGCGAGCCTATTGCCATCAACCAGGCACAAATCCAGACTCCGAGGCTGCTACTAAGAAATTCCTGATGGAAAAACTCAATAACACTTTCCCCGCCCTGGGAATCGAACCCAAGACCACTAAACCAACGACGCAATTTATTTTATTATTAAATAAACTAATATCGTTATTTGTGGCAACAAATTCAGGATAGGTGTTACAAATTAAGGTGTTAATATTGACACTGCAAGGGTACAGCATGACAGCAAGGGCATTGGACAATAGCGGGTACTTTGTAGGGAGGGTAATGGAGGCCTATCACTCGAGAGCTTTTAACATTTTCTTTGTTGTTATGATAAAGGTTCTGACGATATTGTCTTGAGAAAATTTGATAAGTATTGTGATATTCGGAGACTAGTCTATTGTTTATTCTTCTTATTAGCTTGTTCTGTCACTCGCCCTGTAGTCAAAAAATTTTTAAGGGGTGTCAATTGTCAAAGGATTTCTAATAGGTATCTTTTTTTTTAGTAATTTTTGTAATTAATTTACCTGTATGTATGTAATTTCTTTTACCTTGTTTGGTCCACCCTTTGGTGCCTGCTTATCGTTGAATTTTGGGGCACGTTGTATTTACAACGTGCCCCAAAATGAATAGGGGAATAGCTATGAAGGGAGATTAGGGCTTCAGTTTTATTGGGAACTATCAATAAGGTTTTTTGGTAATCAAACGATTTTAGATATTTATTTTAAAGCTTTATTGCAGCTAGATTTCGTTTTATTGATAAAAAAAAATTACATGCTCAGGAGTTTCCATCCGGTCCTATTGGAAATCTGTAGGGGAGACCTATGTTCAGCAGTGGACGTCTTACGGCTTTTATGATGATGATGATGAGTTTCTTGCTCGTTCTTCTCCATAGAGAACTATGTTTTCTACGTCTACGTTTTGGAAATTTATATTCATTTATATGCTACCCTAATGTGTATAAAAGATGTTACTTAACAATCGCCCTTATCATTTGCATAGTAGGTTCATATATCTATCGTTCATAATATATTATTGGTATGATAAGTATGCGTTATTAGAGGAAGCAGAAATTGATTTCTGCGGCCACCGAAACGCGCGCCGTGCGTCGCGTCGTCGCCGCGCCGCGGGTCGCCCGCTAGCTGTCTCGTCACCCGGCGGCTGTCTCGGCCCCCGGCGGCAGTCTCGGCCCCGTCGGCTGTCTCGAGTGTCTCGTCGCCCGGCGCTCGCATTTTGGCTTTGCTACTTTCATATAGGTAATACTTATATTTTTAATAGAGACGAGCTAAGTAGGTACGCAGTAAATATTTTAGTGCATCAAGTGAGGTGTACTCCCTCTTTTTCACTCTCAGGGTTTACGTGCTTTCCGACGGAGGTAACTCCTACTGAGAAAATTCTAATATTACTCTGGCTGACCTGGAAATCGAACCCAGGAACCCACGCTCAGCAGCGCGCTTGCAACCAACGGGGCAGTTGGTATACTACATATGATGATCATGATTTGATGTTGATAAAGGACGAGTATTAACAATACCTCATAATTGTTGTACACACAGAGTTTCTCACTTGAATTTGGCCCACGAGTCGAACGTGGTCCGATTCGTGAAAATCGCAAAATCATTTGCAGGGCAGTTTAGGCGCAAGCAAGTCTAGTAGTCAGTAATAGGTTCTAAAACAAATGGTTCTAAATCGCATATTAGTACCTAATCGCTTTTATTGCATAAAACTAAACTATTTTGCTCAAACTGTGTCTGATGTTGGTCTAGTTCTATATAACTTTACTTCACCCTCCATTTTATACGGAGTTAAGTACTTTAAAGGTTCTATGATAAGGAATAAAGGAAGGCAACCTGGCTGGAAAGTTTAACTTTATTGAAACACTCAGCCGAATTCCAGAAGGGATTCGAATTTCAAAATAATAAGTATTGTAGGCGCTATTTTTTTTTATATTGAGCAGTTGTTTGCCCTGACTCAGAATGCGAGCACGTTATTTTAAAGGTAATATAATTATTTTATTCAAGAAAAGTGGGTCTTTCCATTTATGTGTAAAAGTTGGAAGCTCGCATACACACAGTTAGCCAAGCCAGGTACCTTAGTTATTGTGACCACAGTACTTAGGTACATAGTAAGGATTAAGTGTAACAAATAAGGGTGTCCAAAATAAAACAAAAAAATTGTAGGACACCTATTTTTTTGTTTATTTTATAGCTTTTTATATTTTTTTTTGTTTTTGCAGTTTTTTTTTTTTTTTTGGTTTCTTAAAATTACGGATACATGTGTTATTAACTAATTTAAAATTACGAATACATTGTTATTTTCTACGCATACGTTATATTTAAAATTACTTGGACTATAATTATCATAACTATCACAATTTTAAATAACTACAGTATGTACAGAAGGGTTAGACTTAAAATAATAAGGGTGTCCAAAAAAAAATACATGACATCTATTTTTTTGCTTATTTTTTAAGATTTTATATATTTTTTTGTTTTTTTTTTGTTTTTATAAATTACAGATACATTGTGTAGTACAATAATTTTAAATTACGAATACATTTTTATTATTATCTACGCAAACGTTATGTTTAAAATTACATAGGGACTATAATTATGACTAAACTATCACAATTTTAAATAAATACAGTTTATACAGTATGTACATAAGGGTTACGATAAAAATAATAAGGGTGTCCAAAATTATAAAAAAATACACGATACCTACCTATTTTTTGTTTATTTTTTAAGATTTTATAATTTTTTTATTTTTTATTTGTATATACCTATTTTTTTTGTTTTTTTTTTTACATTACGGATATAATGTGATATTATAATAATTTTAAATTACGTACACATTGCTAATATTAACTATGTAAACGTTATGTTTAAAATTACATAATTATGGACTATATTTTAACTAAACCATCACAATTTTAAATAACTGCGGTGTTTTAACTTATTCGTATTTAGAGCTACCAGTTGTCAAGAATTTTAGCCTATTCAAATCGTTTTTTTTTTAATAAATAGGTGCTTATAATATATACACACATCAAAAAAGTCTAGGGATCAACATCCCTAACATTTGTTAGGGATGTTGATCCCTAGACTTTTTTGATGTGTATATTTAGCGCCTAGTGTCTAGCGAGACACCTAAGAATAAGAAAAGTAGGCTTTAGACTGGGCCGGACCCAATGTGCACTAGTACAATAAGAAGGGTACTTATTGTACAACAAGCCAACAGGTGGAAATCGCTAAATACTAGGCGTTAAACTATTTTTATTTTTTCCTAAAATTACGGATACATATGTTATTATATAATTTTAAATAACGAATACATCTATTTATCTTCTATATAAATAATATAATATTATATTATAAAAATGTGTAAATGTGTTGCTAAATGCAAAACACGAGAACAGCTGCTGTACCGGTTTGGCTGATTCTTTTTTGTTGTGTTCGTAATTTCTCGGAAAAGGTTTTTATGAAAGATTGATTTTGGAAAAGAATCGGAAATATTGGAAATTAGAACCTGTACAAAGCCGGGGCGGTTCGCTAGTTGTTAATCTTATCTACGCTAACATTATTTTTATAATTAATTATTTACACAAAGTAGTTGTTAAGAATTATACTGAAATCCATTTTTCAACTTTAAAAGTTGATATTATAAACTATAAGTTTTGACTTATAAAGAAATATAAATAAGCCGCATACGCACTGACACTGCCTCGTTAAGCACTTAGTATCTAGGGAGACACCTACAGTGCGTATGTGGCCTTATGTATGCACTTTAATTTTTTTTCTTAAAATTATACCCATCTAATATTTACAAACTTATTTATATTTGGGTCAAATAACCTTAACTATTAATTGATATATTAGTTGTTTTACACCTAATTCCCTAATCTTTACACAATTAAAGACTTACTTTACTATTCTAAATACTAGTCTAGTACGGTTGGCAACAAAAGTTGAATTACACAGCGGGATTTTTCATTTTAATTATTGAGCCCAAAATTAAAGTGAAAACAAAATAGGAATACCGGCCTATGATGGTCCCACTGTGAAGCAACGGCCTCTTTTTATACAGAGATGGTTTGAAAATTGACAATTACGCTTGCTCAAGGTGGATTCAGGTTTACTCACGATGTTATCCTTCACCGATGTCAGTGATGTCCAATATAAACTTAATACGTTTTTAACATCATAGGATGGCAAACAAGCTGACAGCCCACCTGATGTTAAGTGGTCACCACTGCCTATAGAGATTTGCAACACCAGATGCGTTGCCATCCCAGAGACAAAGCTGACATGTCTCGTGTGCCTGTAATTACACCGGCACCCACACCCTTCAAACCGCAACACAGCAAAGCCGTTTGGCGGCTGAAATAGGTGTGGTGGTAGTACTTCCCCGGGCGAGCCCCTTCACAAAGAGCTCTACTACTACTTGTACTATTGATATTAGCACTTGCCCTATTTTAAACCTGACCTCATGCACGAGGGGCGCCTTAAATACTTGACCATCACGACAAAATAGATGTAAAATCTGGATTTTAACCCTTAACTATAACCTAAAATACCAGTACAGTTATACCCGGCGATAAATATTGCACATCGACCTTTGGAAAGAGACAATCGGCTAATTTCGGCTTCGTAGAGCGTTATCTCTGTCGCACGATATACAAACAGTTCGGTATCTATTAGGAGCTGTTAAAACAATTACGATTTGCTTCTTTTGATAATTCTTTTTCATTCTTTGTATAAAATACGAAATCCGATAAAGGTTGATGTGCAATATTTATCGCCGGGTACTGTACATTGTATTATTTTGAGTCCATTAAAAAATTGTGAAAAGTAACACTGTTAAACAACTTTTGCCGCTGACCGTACAAGAGGAGCTCAAGAGTACATACTTGATTTAATCCTGTTTAGATGTATGTCAAAGTAATAATAATGATATGTCATGTAAAATGTGGGTTTGAGACCCACATTCTTTCCGATCTTCCCCAAATTTTTAACACTATAAATCATAACACCGCGCCTATTTGCCCGAAGAACTAAGCAGGGGTGCAACTGTACGATATAAAAAAAATTAAACGTTTATTGCACTTATATCCGGCCGTATAGAGTTGAAAATTGATATTCAAAGGAAACTTGGTGACAGTAAATACATCGTGAAATTTTATTGGTTGTTTTTTCGCAGTTACAACTCTTAAGTGTCCTCGAAACAAAGTTTTTTTTTGTCAATTAACTGCGGCAAAATAACCATTGCAACTTCAATGTTTATCCGTATGTACAAACAAAGATAATAAACATTATTATAATAAGATTTAATCATTTATTTACAGCCCATATAGAGAAATTACTAAGAGTAATATTATTTTTATAATGGAAGGGTAACATCTGAAGGGTAACACCGCTGATTGCAACCTTATCGTTTAATGGTTTAATCTTCAAATTATTTTAATTGTTGTTGACGTAATATTGAAATTATGTCCTGAAAGTTTTTTTGTAACCGAGGACGATCTTTTTTATATTAAGGACCGTAACTGAGGACTACTAACAGCCATTTTGAATTTGTTAATTTTTATCAAAAACCTATTCGGTTCACGGCATTTTTTGTTTTCTTGTATTCAATAAAACAAAGCAATAAGGTAGGTAAGGTACCTGATTTTCAACTCGATGTTGAATTTTAAATTCGATAAATAGAGAGGTTATATAGGGTGACTGGTACTAGGTACTGGTAAGTGATCGATACTTATACACTCATTATTAACAAACGTTCCCAAAGAAACGATTTTTAGAGTTTCGTACCCAAAGGGACCGGGACCACACACGGGATCCTATAGCTAAGCTTCCACTGTCCGTCCGTCTTTCAGCGAGCTGTATCTCATGAACTGTAACAGCTAGAAAGTTAAAATTTTCACAGAATGTGTATTTCTATTGCCGCTATACCAATAAATAATAAAAATAAATAAAAGTAAAAATGAAAGGGGAGTCCTCATACCAGTGACCTGTTATTATTTTGCTTGATCTGATACTAATGGCGATACTGTTATATCTTCTACGATGGTACGGAAATTTACGTGTGCGAGTCCGACTTGCACTTGACCAGTTTTATTTTTATTTACTGAGCACATGAACCCAAATCAAATTGGTGTATACATTCAGACACAATGTAAATTGTTTGATGAATAAATAAATAATTACCCTAGTAAAATATTGAGTAACAAAAATAACACACAGTTGTAATTTAATTTAATTATCTTTTTTATACAAACAAAACTATCCAACTAATACCATACATTATTTTTTTTCACATTCAACTATCAACTGTATGAAAAACGCGCGTGCGCACGCCTTTACGATATCGTTAAAAAAAACCTAGGTCATAAAAAATATTTCTTTGTGAAAGTTGTTTGTGAGTCAATCAAATGTTTAGGTTTCGTTCACTTATAACCAGTCACTCTATATAAAAATAAAAATATTATTATGCTTATAATTGAATCAATTTAATTTAATTATTAATAATAGTTTTAAGAAGAATTATATCTATAGTCTTTATTATCAAATACTTATTACGATACGCTACTTATGGTATTATATGACAACTACTTGATATAATGCTCACTATTTAGTCTTTACTCTTTATTTAAGTTAATGTAATACGTTTTTTTTTTTGTTACTTTTTTATTTATTTTGATAAACAAAGATATAAGAGCGTAAATATTTTAGTGAACTTAAAAATAATTGCATTTTGCGGTTACGGCCAAAAACGAAACTGTTTGAACTATTTTTTATACTAGGAATGTAGGTACAGTCAAAAAAACAAATAAGTAACTAGGGTTGTCTAATATAATTGAAATTTTCCTAAAAACTGATGGACGTTTTATTTAAAATTTTGTTTTATTTAGATTATTAATACCTATTCGATACAATATACTTTTAATATATTACAGGTACTTGATGTGGATGAAATCACCTATGCCCATTACCTATTTACTCAATATTTTAACTATTTATACTGGTCCTGAGAAGAATTATAGTCATAATTATACCTATTTAATACTAAGCTTATACTTTTAATATATTACAGGTACTTGATGCGGATGAAATCACCTATGCCCATTACCTATTTACTCAATATTTTAACTATTTATACTGGTCCTGAGAAGAATTATAGTCATAATTATACCTATTTAATACTAAGCTTATACTTTTAATATATTACAGGTACTTGATGCGGATGAAATCACCTATGCCCATTACCTATTTACTCAATATTTTAACTATTTACACTGGTCCTAAGAAGACTTATAGTCATTCTTATCGAATACCTATTTAATACTACTTTGGGATATGAATTATTATTTACTTAATTGTTTACTGAATATTATAATTTTTTTTTATTTTAAAAGCTTTTTTTATATTTTTTTTATTATTTTCATTTTTTTTTGTTCTAAGAAGATTTACGTCGTTATAATTATCAAATACTTCTTTACGATACAATACTTTTACTTTATTACAACTACTTGATGCCAAGAGTAAAGCTCATTATTTACTTAATATTTTTATTAATTATACTAGTTCTACGAAAACCTATAGTCATTATTTTAAAATACCTAGTTATTTAACACTACTTATATTTTTACTATAGTACAGCTACTTGAATCATTTTGGCATCTTTCCTCAGTAATGTAATAATATCTTAATAAATATTAGATACTATAAGGCTTCTATTGAAGCTCGATTTTATAAAAGATAATTATGATTTAACAATGTAATGGACCTCCGAGCTCAACATATAAACAAAATATTACTTGTTTTGTATATGAAAAAAAGAATACGTCAAAAAAAGAATACCTATACTACTTTAATGTAAAACAATTTGTTATGTTGCTTTTAATTTCAGAAAAATATTTTTAATGATGCCCAAAATCATAATTGCGACTAAAAAGTAAACTATCCATGTTTTATACTATTAATCGTACAGTCAATGAAACAGTAATAGGTAAGTAGATATAAACGGATAAGCTAGGGTTGTCTGATATGCTTGATATTTTTTTTTTAGAAGGTAATGGACGGTTTACTAATTATTTTTTTTGTTAATTAACACTATTAATACCTATTCGATACACTACTTATACTTTTAATATATTACAACTACTTTATTAAGAAGATTAAAGCTCATTATTTTTATTCAATATTTTAATTATTAATACTAGTTCTAAGATCTATTGTCATAAGATACCTATTTATTTAATACTACTTATATTTTTAATATGTACAGCTACTCGTTGTGAAGCGTTTTGGCCTTTTTTCCGCACTAATGTAATAATACGAGTATCTTATTATATATAAGATATTATAAGGCTTCTAATAAGTACTATTCACAGAAAGAAAAATAGTTTTCGATGAAAATAAATTGGAGCTCGATTTATTAAAGATAATTATAAAAACAACTAGGTATGTAAAGGAGTTCCGAGCACTATTTTTATACACATTTTAACAAAAAACAGTGACTACTTGATTTTGCTTTTCTTTGATATGGAACAAAAGTCATAATAAAGAATACGGAAATTAATGTACTTATTAAGATTTTATATGTTATTTTTTTAATAACAAAGGTAGAGCGTAATTTTTTGATGATGCATAAAAATAATTATACTTTGAGGCCAAAAGCAAAATATGTCTGAACTATGAATGTCGTACAGTCAACAAAACAGATAAGTAACTAAGGTCGCCAGATATAGCTAAATTAAAAAAAAAACCGATGGGCATTTGAGATTAAAATTTTGTTTAAATACGAGTAGAAGGAAACAGTTCATTATTTGAGACGCACTAGTACAATTTAAATATTTCACAATAATTCTACAAGTAGGTACATAAGACAATTTTGGTCGATTTTTTAAGGATTTTAATTTTGGAACTCAAGTGTTTTTTTTTAATAAATACATTAATAGAGACGGCCTACGACTACATTCCTAAATATTACTAACTACTTTACCTAATACCTATATTAGAGTAAATCTAACTAGTAAATTCGTTCCGACGGCTTCTACCCTTATTTAGTAACTAGGCGATATTTTAAATGATTACTTAATAGTAATACTAATAATATTACCTAATATATACCTAATATAAGAAGCATTAAGCAGAAGCAATATAACAAGCACTACAAGTTCCCTGTATGTCAATACACAATTTGGCAAAGGTATACTTTTATGTACAACCGCGAACAATGGCCATGCACCACTTTTGACCCTTACGCCCTTAGTAATAAGGTTGGAAAGTGGTCAACCTCGAATGTCCTCGGTTGTACATCGATATCTCGCGAGTATTAAGTCTACCTACAACTACCTACAATTACCTTTTTTTATATAAGTTTTATGCCTAATATATACACGAGTGTGCAAAATAGTAAGGGGTTGTAGGGGGTATCTAAGTTTAGTTATAACACTTAAAACTGGTTATTGTAATATGTAACTCTAGTCATTATTTCGTTCAATAAGCTTACTGAAATTTTATAAATAGAATAAGAACGCAAACGTCTGGATAGTAAATTAAATATCTGTCAAGAAAAGAATATTACAAAAGGATTAAATTTTTAAATTATTTCACCATTTTCTGAATTTATTTCGAAATTTAAATCTACTACGAGAAAGTTTTACAAAATAAACTAATTAGAGCTTTCTGCAGGAAAAGTGCACTTGATTATTAAATTATGCAGTTAATCGACTATTAAACACGGTTCTATAATAGAATGGTTACACTCAACGTCAAGAAAATGTCACGTTCGAAAAATGTTGCTTAGTTAATACAAATCATTTATTTCAATTAGGCCATTAGGGCACTTTTAAACTTTGTCGTCTTTTGCCCCTTTCAAAAGGGCAAAAGATGTGGCAATGCGGCCAGTCTTTTGGGCACATTTCCAGTTCACAGCGATGCGGATTAATTTTTTGATGTCATTTAATTTTAATTTTCTTTTTTTTTTGTTAATTAAGTCTGTAAATATTACTTAAATAAATAAACTATCTGTCTTTCTAAAAAAGAAAAATGGGCAGGAAATAATAATACTGCCAACTTCCAATAATAATACTAGCCTTTTACTAACCGTTCTTCTGCAGGACAATGGCCTCTTCTCATGAAGAGAAGACACAATTGAACACTGCGCTGGCTCAAGGCATCTTATAATAAAAATAATTCCAAGTTCTTCAAGATGTTTTCCATCACCGATATCAGTGATGTTTAAGATAAACATAAAAAATAAATACATAAGAAATAAAAGTTACAATGGTATTTGCCATTTAAATTAACTCGAAATAATTATATTATTTAATTTTAGAAACAATAATGGTCTCTTGTAAAAGTGAAGCTATAAAGAAATTATCCCTATGCCCACTTTTCCCATAGGTAAAAGAGGTATATAAGTATTGTTAAATGTAGATTTTGAGGCATTTTAAAAACAATTTTGTCAATGTATCATATAATTAATCTTTTTGAAAATTAGAGTGAAAAATATTTATTTTTCCACACTCAGTTAATCTGCTTTTTTTGTATACTGTTGCCTTAACAAAATAAAAATTATGATTGGCAATATTTTATTTCATAATCTTTACATAGGTAACCCTTAATAATGGTATGCAACATAAAAAAAAATTAAAAGGTATTCTTACATCAAAACGTGTGATTTCTATGACGCTGAGTGTATTTACTATACCTACCTACCTACCTACACTATTTTTATATGTACAACTGGTAGCTAAGGCCCCTAGCACACGGCGTATTTTAAACGCGCAGACGACGCGCGTTTCAGGAACGCGCGTTTTCGGCGCCGTAAATGCTGATTGTTGCGTTTGTATTGATGATGGCAATAACTGCGCTCATACGCGCAGTATAGACGGATTTCACGATCGCCCCGTGTGCTTAGGTTACAAGGTTGCGTTTAAATCTCGTTTGAAGCGCGTAAACGCGCGTCATCTGCTCGTCGTCTGCGCGTTTAAAATACGCCGTGTGCTAGGGGCCTAAGCAAATAAGATCTTAGGACATATGACTTCCAATAATGAGTGTTAAGTATTGGAATCGGCAAAACTTATATGGTATGACTGATAAATTAGTGGCCGATACTTAAACACAATACCTACATGATATCAAATGACTTTCCTAAAGAAACATTTATAACCCCCGACGCAAAAGCAACGAGGGTGTTATAAGTTTTACGTATCTGTGTGTGTACCTGTCTGTGGAATCGTAGCTCCCGAACGGATGAACCGATATTGATTTAGTTTTGTTTTTGTTTGAAAGTTTAAAAAAAAGTTTTTTTTTGTTTTGTAAAAACGCGGTCAACCGTAAAGAGTCGCGCGTGCATGTTCGGAAAAAACGGTGTGTTCTAAAAAATCGTTTGTTTGGGAGAACTATTTGTTATCATGAGTACAATCATGTATTTAATTATCCATCACTAATTACCAATCACTCTTTAAACTGGTTGACTTTTAATACACCACGTATCTTTCGGGAGTTGATAGTACTTATACGAAATACTTACAATTTTTATACAATATATATTTAACAATATATACAATAGATATAATAATATATACAGATAAATAATATTGAAGTGTTATTTGTAATGTCGAGGCAACACGAAAAAAAACATTTTTTTAAAGTTGTGGAACTTTTAGCATTAATTTTAGTTAAAGAACTAAGATTCCGCGCAACGAAAATAAAACCTTGCAGAAAAATTTTCTGTCCCCTACAAAATTTTGCTATTCCCTACGAAAATGTTCCAGTACGCAAGCTAACTGTATAAAACAACTGTTTCTTTTTTTATATTTCAAGATAAGTCTCACAATAAAACTATTTCGTATTCATGAGTTCTTCCACCCCCTAAAGGATAAACAGTAAACTAAAAGTCAACTTGTATATAAAATAAATAAATAAATAAATATAAATAAATATCTTGGGACAACTCACACACGGCCATCTGATCCCAAGCTAAGCAGAGCTTGTGTTATGGTAACCAGACAACTGATAAACATACCTATATAATTTATAAATACATACATATTATAGATAAATATAGAAGTATAGAATAAGTATAGAATCACTACCATGTCCGTCCGCCTGTCATACGCGATAATTTCTAAAACCTATGACATAACTAATTGAGCACAGCAACACTTTGACGATTTCAGTTATTATATGTTTAATAGTTACAAATAATTAATTCTCGAGTTTGACTATTTATACTATTTCTACTATTATATACAAACTACTTGATGTTCAGCATTAATAATATTATACAATTTACACTTATTACATTACCTTATAGGTAATTGTATAAACTTATGAATAATCTTATTAGGTATGATACAGCTACTCGGAATTATGAACTATTTTGAGACCCTGAGTACCTACTTTTACCTACTTTAACTTTACTATACTTTGCTAACTGACTTGTTATATTGAAGTTATATGCAAAAATAAAGGTCAGGGAATGAAAAGGCGAATGCCATGTTAAATATAAAAAAATAAAAATGATCCCATCCCAAATTAATAAAAATAGATATACAAGACATAATTATATATTCAAGAAAGTAATTAAGACGTATTAAACTCTGGTACAAAATATTGGTGATTGGTAAATAAAGGCCAATGAGAAATTTTTGGAGTAAACGGCCAAAATTCATTAAATGGAGAGGATCCAAAAGAAAAAAAAACGAAGTGAGTTAAACTCACATTTTAAAATTGAACCTACCTACCTATCTACTATACTATATTTATATTTTTAATAAATTATATACAACTACTAGATGTAAAGAAATATGACACACTATACTCCGTTACCTTAAACCGTAACAAGAAGTGAGTTAAACTCACATTTTAAGAATAGAACCTACCTACCTTTTTATTATTATATTTATACTTTTAATAAATTATGTACAACTACTAGATGTCAAGAATCATGGATAACACAGTTTAGGCCGTTTCCTTAAAGGTAAGCTTAATCTTAAATAGTTATAGTAAATTATTTTTAATGTCCCATGCCGAAACAGACACCTCGAAGTCTGTCCGCCTGTCACACCCGATGTTCTCCAAAACGTTGCTAACGTAATAAGTGATTTAAGAATTAAATAACTGACCTAAACGTTAAATAAGATTTATTCAAATACAAGGTGGCACACACGCACGCGTAATGCCATACATGCATTCAATTCTTCTATTTTACAACGAAAAAAAATACTAATTTTGTTACGCTACATATGGACAATTGGAGACGCATCGTAGGTGCGATACCCTCCCAGAGACAAAGCTGACATGTCTCATGTGCCTGTAATTACACCGGCACCCATACCCTTCAAACCGGAACACAGCAAAGCCGTTTGGCGGCTGAAATAGGTGTGGTGGTAGTACTTCCCCGGGCGAGCCCCTTCACAAAGAGCTCTACTACTACTTTATTAAGATCTTTAATGATGAGTGCGAAACTCGCATCCCCCTTAAGAGGGATACTAGAAATAAACAGAATTAAAGTTGTATTTTTCCTCAAAAATCTACTCTAAAACACATAATATAATATCTGGTTTGTGTCGTTAGTGCCACCTAGTAAGAAAGTAATCTTGAATAACAGGTAGTGTCAATTAAAATCAAGTAAGTACGAGTTTTAAAACTGAGTAGTTCGTGTGATTTTTTAAATAATGTGAGTGTTTTAAACCTATTTGTGTACAATATGTAATTTACACCGTGGTACACCTCTGCCTAACCCTTCGGGGATAACAGGTGTGATGTTATGTTATGTTATGTATGTAATTTATTTATGCAAACGGTTTAGTAATTCAATAAAAACATCAAAAATTATAAATGAAATAAATTTTACAAACTACAACTCCGAGTGCTGTGTGTGAGCCGTGTTTTTTTTTATTGTTTATATTTAATAATTATTTATTGCAAATCATTAGGAAAAAGAAATATGATTTGTTTTGTATATTTTCAAATGTTTTTTTTTGTTTTTATATTGATATTTAAAAATGTTATTAATGTGAAATGAATAAATGGAATAATAATCTTTTCCAATATTATAAAAACTAAAGGTCTTTTTGTTTGTCAGAAGTAATATCTGAAAGTCCGATTATTTATTATCAAAGTTCTTATGCTGGTAGAAAGTTACACTTTTGCAGAGTGTCATAATACTTGACTTCCACGTGGACAAAGTTGTGGGAAGAATCTGGTGGTATAATGGTAGCTTACTCGCACTCGTGTTTTAATAACCCCTGTTACGCAACTACTAGTTATTGTGCTAGTATTTACATATTTACACAAATGGCGCTCACAGTGAAGAGCCAAGATAAGCTAATTAGATTAACTGCATAATTTAAGATATTATTTTAAGAATAACTGCTATAATACCTTACTAGTGTTTCGTTGAGATAGTTCAGTATAGACAAATCTGAAATTAACATTTAGATATAAAATCGTTCTAAAGAACTACGTCATCGATGATAGGGTCTTTAGTCAAATATTAAAAAAAAACCCGACTGGGCAATAAGCCCGGCTGATCCGTATAAACGAAGTGTTTTTACGGTTGCAATAATTGCTATATTATAATTTTTATTTTTGTCATAATTGTAAATAAAATAAAATTTATTCGAACAGGTCTTCTTTTGAGTATAGAAATACCTGTAGCAAAAAACCTAACTCTTCTATATTATTTGTGAAAACTATGATGTCTGTTAATACTATTAATAATAGACCTAGTACATTTAAATAAATTGGAAACTTAAATTCATTGAATGGCAAACAAGTGGACGCGACGGCCCACCTGACGTTAAGTGGTCAGCGCTGCTTATAGACATCTGCAATACCAGAGGCATCGCAGATGCGTTGCCATTCCAGAGACAAAGCTGTCATGTCTCGTGTGCCTGTAATTACACCGGCACCCACACCCTTCAAACCGGAACACAGCAAAGCCGTTTGGCGGCTGAAATAGGTGTGGTGGTAGTACTTCCCCGGGCGAGCCCCTTCACAAAGAGCTCTATACTACTACAACAATATAAGGAAATGCTTGATTTTATTTGTTTTATTAATGTGCTGTACTATTTTTTTACTATTTTCAAATGACGACGTTCTTCCTTAAAACGCGTTCCACATCTAAAAGTTAAAGTTTGCCCAAACTAATACATCTCAAGTCAATATTTTAACACTAGTGCATATCAAGTAATACCACAGCAATGTTCCAAAAATAGGTTTCCTATAGTACCTAATTTACTTTTTACAGCATCACTATTCAGCTATTCCCATAATTGCATTCAGCATTTCTAATTTCTACTTATTTACCTTCCTATGACTATAAATTCGATTTCCCTAAATTATTCATACCTTCATGAATAATAAGTACTTAATCTACAGTAATTTGGCACCGACCAATGCCGTGTTAGAATGTACATTTCCTTAAATATAAATGAATGCATAAGTAATGGAGTTAGGCAAAGTTGACTCAGAATTACATTTTTTTGAAATAAATAATGGCTCTCGAGAAAGTCGACTTAGATTTACCTTATCCTAGAAAATTAAATTCTTGAATAATGGCGCTAGGCAAAGTTGATTTGAAATTACATATCAATCAAAAATGTATGATAAATGGCGCTGGGCAAAGTTGACTTGCGATTATTACCCTACTTACCTATTTACACTACTACTACTCTTATTTACAAACTACTTGAAATCACGAATTAAATACAATACAATTTACACTTATCATTACTTACCTTGTAGATAAGTATAAACTTATGAATAATTTTATTATGGTACAGCTACTCCAAGTCAAGAATAACATCGAATCCCTGAGTTTCCCATGTAGACTTATTATACCTTAGTTACTTACTAAGTTATTATTTTTAAATTATATGCAAAAAGGGGCGAAAAATGAAGTGGCATGTAAAAATGGGAAGAAAAAAGGAAAAAAATAGTTTAATCACAAATTAATAAAAAAAATACACCACACAGGACGTCTGGATTACTCGTACTAGTCCTGGCTGAGAAACCGGAGTCACAAGGGCTGTTCAAAGGCATTTCTGTTTTGTAAAAATTGCGCTCGAATTTGCTAATGCTCACTTTACTTAAATTCAACAAGTAAAAAATATACAGAATAATATTGATGTTCTATTTGCAAAGGTCAAGGAGTTGGAGTGGACGGCCAAAAATAATTAAATTGACAGGAACGCCAAAAAAAAGAAAAGTTAAACTCACATTTTAAGAAAAGAACATACCTACCTATTTGCTATACTATATTTATACTTCTAATAAGATATGTACAACTACTAGATGTCAAGAATCATGGATAACACACTTTAGGCCATTACCTTAAAGGTAAGTTCAATCTTAATAATAGTTATGGTAAATTAATTTAATGTCCCGTACCGAAACAGGCAACTCAAAGTCCGTCCGCCTGTCACACCCGATGATCTCCAAAACGTTGCTAACATAATATGTCATTTAAGAATTAAGTAACTGACCTAAACGCTAAATAAGCTTTATTCAAATACAAAGTGGCGCACACGCACGCGTTGTGCCATGCATTAAATTCTTCTATTTTACAACGAAAAAAAATACTAATTTTGTCACAAAAATATTCATCATCCAAGCGGCACACCTGATGTTAACTGATCTACGCTACATATGGACAATTGGAGACGTATCGTAGGTGCGATACCATCCCAGAGACAAAGCTGTCATGTCTCGTGTGCCTGTAATTACACCGGCACCCACACCCTTCAAGCCGGAACACAGCAAAGCCGTTTGGCGGCTGAAATAGGTGTGGTGGTAGTACTTCCCCGGGCGAGCCCCTTCACAAAGAGCTCTACTACTACTTTATTACGATCTTTAATGATGAGTGTGGAACTCGTATCCCCCTTTAGAGGGATACTATAAATAAAAACGTTGAATGAATGCATGAATAATGGAGTTAGGCAAAGATGACTGAAGATAACATTTCCATAACTAAATGAATAATAGCGCTCAACAAAGTGGACTTAGGTTTATATGACCCTAGGAAATTAAATTCATGAATAATGGCGCTAGCCAAAGTTGACTTGCAATTACATGTGATTAAATAAATAATGGCGCTGGGCAAAGTTAACTTGTGATTATATATCCTACTTACCTATTTACACTACTACTACTCTTATTTACAAACTACTTGAAGTCAAGAATGAAATATAATACAATTTACACTTATTACATTACCTTGTAGATAAGTAATAACTTATGAATAATTTATTATGATACAGCTACTTCAAGTCAGGAATAACATCGAAACCCTGAGTTCCCATGCAGATTTATTATACCTACTTAACTAACTAACTTACTTATTATTTTTAAATTATATGTAAAAGGGTCAAAAAATTAAGAGGCCGGTGAAAATGAAAAAAAAACAAAAAAGAAATAAGTAGTTTAATCAAAAATTAATAAAAATAGATACACCACACAAGACGTCTGGATTACTTATACAAGTCATAATTGAAAAACCTGTGTCACGAGGGCTGTTAAACTGTATTTCTAATTGATAAAAATCGCCCTCGAATTCGGGTAAAGTGAGCTTGAGATGAGCTGTCATACCATGATGCTGGGAATTGACAACTCACCTAATGCTCACTTTAATTACATTTAACAAAGGAAAACTATACAGAATAATATTGATGTTCTACTATTTGCAAAGGTCAAGGACAAATTTTTGAAGTGGACAGCCAAAATTCATACAATGGAGAGAACTCCAAAGAAAAGAAAAAATGAAAGAGTAAAATTCACATTTTAAGAATAGAACCTACCAACCTATTTGCTATACTATATTTATACTTTTAATAAGTTATGTACAACTACTAGATGTCAAGAATATGAATGACACATTACAGTCCTAATGGACCTTACCTTACCTTATAGGTAAGCTCGATCTGAAATGGTTAATGGTAAATTATTTTTAATGTCCCGTACCGAACTATACAACTCGAAGTACGTCCGCCTGTCACACGTTATAAGAAATTGAAGAATGAAGTAACGGACTAAAACGCTAAATAAGATTTATTCAACTAGTAGGTGGCGCACATGCACGCGTAATGCCATGCATTCAATTCTTCTATTTTACGACGGAAAAAAAATAACAATTTTGTCACCAAAATATTCATCATCCAGATGGCACACCTGATGTTAACTGGTCTTCGCCACATATGGACAATTGGAGAGGCATCGCAGGTGCGATACCATCCCAGAGACAAAGCTGACATGTCTCATGTGCCTGTAATTACACTGGCACCCACACCCTTCAAACCGGAACACAGCAAAACCGTTTGGCGGCTGAAATAGATGTGGTGGTAGTACTACCCCGGGCGAGCCCCTTCACAAAGAGCTCTACTACTACAACAATATAATTAAATGCTTGATTTCAACAGAACAGATTTTTTTTCTTAAGTTTTGAGAAGGGATTTTACTATCAAATAGGTAAGTAATATCAGAAATATCTAATAAAAAATTAAACTTATATTTTTTTCTTCAATATTTTAAAGTAACGACGTGCTACCTGAAAACTAACTCCACATCTAAAACCCATACTGATGCATTTCAAGTCAATATTTAAAAATCTATCTAATTCGAAACTAACTAACTAAGCACACTAGTGCACAGTAATACCACAGCAATGTTCCAAATAGGTTTTCTATAGTACCTAATTTACTAACAGCATCACTATTCAGCTATTACCTTAATTGCATCCAGCTTTTCTAATTTCTACTTACTTACCTATGACTTAAAATTCGATTTCCCTAAATTATTCATACCTTCATGAATAATATATAATCTACAGTAATTTGACGCTGATCAATGACTTGTTAGAATGTACATTTCCTTAAATATAAACGAATAATGGAGTTAGGCAAAGATGACTTCACTTGACATTTCCATAACTAAATGAATGCGTAACTAAATGAATGCGCTCGACAAAGTGGACTTAGGTTTACATCGCCCTAGGAAATTAAATTCATGAATAATAGCGCTAGAAAACGTTGACTTTAAATTACATGTCAATAAAAAAATACATAAATAAATGGCGCTAGGCAAAGTTGACTTAGGTTTACATTACCTTAGAAAATTAAATTCATGAATAATGGCGCTAGAAAATGCTGACATTAAATTTCATGTCAATAAATAAATACATGAATAATGGCGCTGGGCAAAGTTGACTTAGGATTACATTTCGTTAAATGAAGAAATGCATTTAATAAATGCATGGGATAATCTGCATTTTATTACCGTTTAATCAATCTTGAATCCAAAAACTACTTAAACCTTAAAGCTCTGAACCATTATTTTTTTTAAATATTGCAAATTATATTTTAGGCTAGAATTTATAACCAAAAAATTAGTTTTAATTATTCTCTTAGTTAAAAGATCGTTAATTCTGTTGGGCACAGACTACTTTTAAAGAAGCTTACTGTTTTATTAGGTACACGTTTATATTCTTATCTACAGGGGAAAAAAGGAAAGATGAAAGTGTACCTAACGTGGATGTTAATGTTTGCAGATCGCAGGTACAAAATGTAAAACACCCATCATTAAGCTGAATTCAACGCATCTGATCCTCCTAACTAAATATTGAGCAGAAAAAATTAGCTGGGAATCGAATTTTCACTTTAATTTGATAAAGCACTGTGACAAGAAGTAAAACGCAATGTTATACACGTAAGTACAGTAGCGGTCATAAGTGGAGTAGCAATCTCACAAAGACACTTTCCTTTCACTGCCTCGTTGGTCTAGTGGTTAGTGACCCTGACTGCAAAGCCGGAGGTAGTGGGTTCGATTCCCACCCAGGACAAACTTTGTGTGATGAGCATAATTGTTGGTTCTGTGTCTGGGTGTAATTTATCTATAATATGTATATATTTATAAATGATATAAGTATGTATATCAGTTGTCTGGTTACCATAACACAAGCTCTGCTTAGCTTGGGATCAGATGGCCTTGTGTGAGTTGTCCCAAGATATTTATTTATTTATTTACTTTGGTTAAACTTACGACCTTCCGACGCCGTGTGCGAATTTTGCGGTGTACGTAGGTACTGTGGTAATACACTACTTATACACACAGATGTAGGTACGGCCTGTGCCGCGTGTTCACAGCAATTCAAACCTTAGCATGCTACTGCACTTATGACCGCTTACTGTACCAGCACCATATTCCGAGGTGTTACATAAGCGAGTAGCACTTTCTTCGTAAGTATTTCCCCTACAAACACTACTTAAGAATTATTTTTTTATCCTTAAATTTGCATTCGTGCCAAGTTACAAATTGATTAACCGAAGAAATAAGTTTTTTTTTTTATTTTAAACTGTCAAACTGCCATCTTTTCACCCCCAAGGAGTTGAATTTTCCATAAGCTTTTCTTAGTGCTTGCCTTCATTGTAAAGTGAAGCCGAGTGCAAAGTTTTATGTTCCTAAGTTACAGTAGTTTTGGCTGTACGCTGATACGTCAGTGAATCAGGTTCTCCATTTACGAGAATATATTTACTCGTATGATGTTTTTTTTACTACAAGATCTCTTATTCAATTGATAATTTATCTTTCTCATATTTTTCTGCACTTTTTCTGCGCGTGCGCTTATCTATTCGTACCTATGCGGTACATACGACATTCTAGAGACCTTTCTGTAAAGTTCTCTTTTTCAAAAGATAATTTACATTTCTGTGGTTAAATCACCAAGAGGTGATTTCATGTGCAGAGATTATAAAACAAACGGTCAAGTTTGCGTCAGTAGTTGGCCCAAAACCATGGTCCATACATTTTGGACCTCGCGCACGTGAACACCACACTTTTTGCAATAGTGTTTTCACATTATTTTTGTACTAAGAGAGTGTAATAGTTTATGTGGAATTACTGGTAGAATTGTCACATAAAATTTTGAGCGTTTATCTGAATAATAAGGTAAAAAGTTTTAAAAATGCTGCTGGTGCCAAATATTTTTGCTGTTTCCTTATTCCCTATAGATGAACTTTGCTAAGTTTTAATTAGTAAATAGAACGCTGAAGTTTACCTCGAAAATAGGTTTTAATATTAATTTTCTTTTTTTGTGTGTAAAAATCCATAGCAAAATGTGCTTAATCATAAAACAGCCCAGAACATAAAATAAAAAATCAAGTCAATAAAATTGCTATTCCGCGATATACACGCTCAAATAGAAGGTATATACATAACAGCGAAGTATTTGAAATTGATGTTTTTTTTTTAAAAAATCTACTCAGTAGACTAGTGACTAGTCAATAACGAATTGTGACGTCACTTATTTGGCAACTCAATTAACTAACTATGTATTGATTCCAAATTGATTCCAAAGCCAAAAAAAAACTAGTTTTACAGTTAATTGAAAATTAATCTGATTTTTAAGGCTAAGTGTTTCTTTAAAGAAATCGTGTCTTGGAATTATTAGTTAATGATGTCAACTACTCAATTTATCGAGATCTTCTTCTTCGTAGTGCCTCTTCAACTACTGAAGGTTAGCCGTCAGTTTGGAAAACTTAAATCTGCGCGAGGAGGAACAGGGGACTTAGACAAAGTAACAATTTCAAAACGATAACGAAGTTAGAAAAGACTAAAATGTATGGGATTGACATAAGCCGCGTTAAGTCACGTGGACATGAAGCAAGACATGACAAGATCGACAAGCAAGTGACAGCAAGTCAGAGACGATGACGAATTTAGATATCGTTTCGATACAAAGCGATGTTACTTTGTCTAAGGACCCAGTTCAGCGGCGTTGTTTATCGTGGCGTGGCGTGTTCACTCGTAAATATTGCACAGCCCCACGACATTCTCTTCGGCCTACTGCTCTTCTTTCAGCCACTTTGCCCATCATTATGAGTTACAGCGGTGTTATGTTGTTGTTGAGTTGTATTTATCGAGATTAACACACGAAAGTTAAAAAGTATTTTTACTAATGTAATCCTTTTAGTATATATCGACACTAACAATCATACACTTAATACAAAAATAATGAGAAAAACACTATTGCAAAATTTGTGGTGTTCACGTGCGTAAGGGCTAAAATATACAAATCATGTGTTCGGGCCAACTACTAGTGCAAGCTAAACCGTTTGTTTTACAACCTAAACGCATGAAATCACTCCTTTGGTGATTTAACCACGGAAAGATAAATCACCATTTGAGGAAGAGATCTCGCAGTGAAAAATAAATTGAAATTCGCTTATAAACACCGTTTTGCTAAAGTGTGGCCGCTTTGGACCGTTCTGTATACACTATGGAATATGGTACCTTTATTTTAAAGCTCTAAAATCATTTCATCAATTTTCGACCTACTGTATTATGTTGGTTATGCGGGGGTGCAGGACAGCACCCAGCAGGATGCGGTCCTGCACAAAAAAATACAAACAAAATGACGGGAACAATAATAATACGTGAGGCCCAGCTTTAAGATGGGTTTTTTTACACTCATTGCACAAGCTTAGTTTTTTTAACCATCAACCTGAAAAGGAGTCATGTACAGGAGTTGTCCAACATAAAGAACAACTTTTACTATAGGACCAAAGATAACGTGCAAAAGAAAAACAGCTACTCCATACATTTTGTTGACTTATGCAAACAGAAATGTATTGAGCTGCTTATTTTAATTCCGCGATATCAATATTGGTTCCGGTGTAAGATGTTAATTTTAATAAGTTGATGATCCCCTTTCAGAGGTTTATGTAAGCAAAACTTAGCTTGTCTTCACAAGAGAATGCTTCTGCGCATCCTCTGGTGGATCCCTTAGTCGCCTCTTACGACACCCACGGGAAGAGATGGGGTGGTGCTATTCTTCGCCGGCACCACACGGGACTATACAATTTTAGGAAAAATACAAAGTTAGTGCTGGCCAAACCGAGACCAACGATTTTACTTATAATATTACATAGTACATAGTAGCATAGAAGCTAAGTTTGAACTGTTTACGCGGTAAAAGTTTCTCGAAATTAGGCGGTCAACGAAAAGAGATGTAAAGTTAACGCAAATGAACCGTCCGTACCTACAATACATTTAAAAAAAACCGAATACCGCAGTCCGTACGATCATTTTATATAAAAAACTAGCGACCCGCCCTGGCTTCGCACGGGTGCATGTATTATACATATAAACCTTCCTCTTGAATCACTCTATCTATTAAAAAAAACCGCATCAAAATCCGTTGCGTAGTTTTAAAGATCTAAGCATATATAGGGACAGACAGACAGACAGACAGGGAAAGTGACTTTGTTTTATACTATGTAGTGATACCTAGTGAAGCGAAACGCCTCGCTTTTCAAAACTCCAAAAACAATCCTTTTTCAAGTTGTCAAGTTTGTTTCCTAGTGTAAAGAAAGTGTAAAGGCCATCGCTTAACGTAACAGCTGAGCTTTCAGCAAATAATTAGCCATTCAAGTTAGGGCTTTAAATCGTAAGCGTTAAAATATTTTTTTTAATGACAAGAAGAAAAGGTGACGGCTCGCAGGCGGTGGGTTAGCTAACCGTTGCCGTGTTGACGATGACCATTACAATTGATCACAAGTACACTCTAATCTTTACCTCCAGTGCCAATATGGCAATTTGCACAGACGTTCTTCGGTACCGCAAGATGGCGGAGATTTTCGAGTGGTGCAACTTGACGATTTGTAGTTGTTGGGGTGTTGCTATTGTTGTTGCGGGCAACAACAGTGATGTGGACCTTTTGCAACATCAGACGGAATCATGGGGAAGTACCTGAAATCCCACTAAATTTTATTGTGCGTCCGACTTCAAAATACGTAACCGTAAAAGGGCGGTGGGTAAATTAAATTTTTTTTCGAAACTCTACACTATCCAATACCTAGCACATTCCTATGAAAAATATGATGTTCCAGAAATAGTAGTAATTTTTGAAACCTCTGACATAATTATTATACCGATGGAAATAAATATGTTTAGGAAGGTTTCCTATATTGTATCCCGAATGTTATGGGCAGAAAGATACCAATAAACGAGGGTACGTACCTCATCGGTAGGCAGCTGTTATCGTGTTCTGTTACTGGGTAGCCAGCAATCAAGACGTCGCGCGGCAGCATCTTCGGTCCATCGTCCCGGGCCGTGGCTGTTCAGGAAAATAAATAGCTAAGTCATCTCAATGAGAGCTCTTTCCTATGACTATTTTTAAATCTGGTATATTTTTACCTGAAGGTAAAACTTGTAATTAAAAAAGTTTAAAAGGGAATCTTTTCTCAGCAAGATTCAATATCAAAAACTTGTCAAAAATGTATGCAAATTAGAGGTATTTTTGACAGATTGAGACTCGCGATCATTCTCAAATATACGAAATTGTTATCTATCCATCCCTAACCCCTCTCATTCCTATCTACCTTTTTTTATGTCAAACTTATGATATGATTTTACTGTCTTTTGCTCCTTCTCTGTTTAAGAAGAGTTACACAAACATGATGCTTTATTCCTCACCTTCGTAGTTATTCCGGCCATATACGTTGCTGTCATCATATATGTAGGTTGTACTTGACGAGTTGGGTAATTCTGTACTCGAAGCTATTTTTCAAGCAATATGGTATTTTTTTATAAAAACTGGTTTTGTGTACCAGTACGTACCTGAAAACATATTAGAATGTTATTTTATGCAACTACAAAAAAAAATAAGGTTCTGCGTTTCAACCTACTGAGTTCTATGTTAAAATAGACATTTTTTTACGTTTTGTTTGTAATTTTCTCAAAAACAACTGAACCAATTAAGACATTAGAATCATAGGCCACTTCGTATGTAAGGATGAAGAAAACAAAGACACATTATGTAATAATTTTTTTGTTCTATTACCTTATACGTACCTCATCAGTAGAGAGCTGTTTTATTAAGTTCTGCATCTGAGCAGCCAACAATTATTATAGCCAACATCTTCTGCGCAAATATTTTGGGTAACATTTCGTCGATCAGTTTTAGGTTTAATAAAAAACGTAGTCATCTTTTCTTTCGAGTATTCTTAAGTACATGTCTTGTTGGCTCACAAGATTCGACATGTGGAATGTGAGTACAGCTGTCATTGTGCCGTAGTCGTGACGGCCAATGGCATGATAGCCAAGACCTTCGACCAACACCTGTGGAGGCTCTAATTGGCGCCCAGTTTTCTTTAATTTCGCATGCTCATTTTATTATCAATCTGATTAGTCATAAACATGACGCATTATTTTCTAAATAGACTTTGCATAGTTACTGAAGGTCGGTGCACCAGCTCTTTGGGGCTGAGTCTGTTAAGTCTTGAAAATTGTCTAGATCGGCCATGGTAACGCGTTGCCTGGTGGAAGTCTCTCTCCGATGGCTTGGTGTAATGGTGTGGCGTTTAACATCTTCACGAAGACTGCGTTTTTTCAGAAATGCTTTGATTTTAATCAATTTTTATTAAAAAGTTTTTTTTTAATTCGCGTGCTCGCATTATTATCATGGTAGGTTAGGATTTAAATCAATTCGGATAATCTCTGGTGGAAGTTCTCAAATCAATGAAACGTCTTCATCAACTTCTTTCATTTAAAAAATGTTTCTTTATCCCCGATAGTGGCCGGTAGTTGACGCCAATATTTTCTGTGGCAACATTGTGTTTTATCATCTTGACGAGTTTTTGTTAACACACATATTATTCGATTTCCTTTTTAATTCGCATGATCTCATAATTATATTTTCATGTAATTAGTTTTTCTTTGCTTATGTATAATTATGATGTTTCCTTTCCTTATGTTCTTTTAATTTAAGTATTTCTTTGCTTATATATAATTATGATGTTTCGTTCCTTATGTTAAATGATTGGTTTTTAAAACAATTTACCCTCTTTTACTTATTTTATCATAATTATGCTCCGATTGACTGAAGTTATATTTAGATTAACATAGGTTTTTCCACCGTTTATTTATAAAAATACAAAATCGTAGCTGTGCACCTCAGTCCCGTGGTCTTTACATCTTTGCATTAAAGCACAGGGCAGGCGTAATGCACACTTATAATTACATTACAGACGGTTCAAAATAACACTTCAGCTTGTGTCAAATATTGACCGGCTACCGTTTAAAAATTGTGTACCAGGCTGTTGTGTTTCTTGCATTGACGCTTGAGGGCAAACTCCTTGCATTTGGGCCATTGGATTATAATTATTGAATGACTTGAGTTGGGCATCACTGGGCGTGTCCAATCGTGTTGCTGTGTGTGAATTGGGTTAAAAACCGGAGTCGCCGATAATGTTTGCGTTACAGGAATCGACATGTTGTTTGCATTACCCATGGGGTATATAAAGCCTCCACAGGTGTTATTGTAGCTGATGTTAGAAACCATATTAGACCTACCACATTGGGGCCTATTATATTGGTATTGATTGTAGGTTGGTTCTCGATCAGTTTTAGGTTTAATAAAAAACGTAGTCATCTTTTCTTTCGAGTATTCTTAAGTACATGTCTTGTTGGCTCACAAGATTCGACATGTGGAATGTGAGTACAGCTGTCATTGTGCCGTAGTCGTGACGGCCAATGGCATGATAGCCAAGACCTTCGACCAACACCTGTGGAGGCTCTAATTGGCGCCCAGTTTTCTTTAATTTCGCATGCTCATTTTATTATCAATCTGATTAGTCATAAACATGACGCATTATTTTCTAAATAGACTTTGCATAGTTACTGAAGGTCGGTGCACCAGCTCTTTGGGGCTGAGTCTGTTAAGTCTTGAAAATTGTCTAGATCGGCCATGGTAACGCGTTGCCTGGTGGAAGTCTCTCTCCGATGGCTTGGTGTAATGGTGTGGCGTTTAACATCTTCACGAAGACTGCGTTTTTTCAGAAATGCTTTGATTTTAATCAATTTTTATTAAAAAGTTTTTTTTTAATTCGCGTGCTCGCATTATTATCATGGTAGGTTAGGATTTAAATCAATTCGGATAATCTCTGGTGGAAGTTCTCAAATCAATGAAACGTCTTCATCAACTTCTTTCATTTAAAAAATGTTTCTTTATCCCCGATAGTGGCCGGTAGTTGACGCCAATATTTTCTGTGGCAACATTGTGTTTTATCATCTTGACGAGTTTTTGT
This sequence comes from Hoplodrina blanda, assembly GCA_949316365.1. NCBI lineage: Eukaryota > Metazoa > Arthropoda > Insecta > Lepidoptera > Noctuidae > Hoplodrina > Hoplodrina blanda. The sequence goes on from OX438592.1 coordinate 12,472,133, forward strand.
TAACACACATATTATTCGATTTCCTTTTTAATTCGCATGATCTCATAATTATATTTTCATGTAATTAGTTTTTCTTTGCTTATGTATAATTATGATGTTTCCTTTCCTTATGTTCTTTTAATTTAAGTATTTCTTTGCTTATATATAATTATGATGTTTCGTTCCTTATGTTAAATGATTGGTTTTTAAAACAATTTACCCTCTTTTACTTATTTTATCATAATTATGCTCCGATTGACTGAAGTTATATTTAGATTAACATAGGTTTTTCCACCGTTTATTTATAAAAATACAAAATCGTAGCTGTGCACCTCAGTCCCGTGGTCTTTACATCTTTGCATTAAAGCACAGGGCAGGCGTAATGCACACTTATAATTACATTACAGACGGTTCAAAATAACACTTCAGCTTGTGTCAAATATTGACCGGCTACCGTTTAAAAATTGTGTACCAGGCTGTTGTGTTTCTTGCATTGACGCTTGAGGGCAAACTCCTTGCATTTGGGCCATTGGATTATAATTATTGAATGACTTGAGTTGGGCATCACTGGGCGTGTCCAATCGTGTTGCTGTGTGTGAATTGGGTTAAAAACCGGAGTCGCCGATAATGTTTGCGTTACAGGAATCGACATGTTGTTTGCATTACCCATGGGGTATATAAAGCCTCCACAGGTGTTATTGTAGCTGATGTTAGAAACCATATTAGACCTACCACATTGGGGCCTATTATATTGGTATTGATTGTAGGTTGGTTCTCGATCAGTTTTAGGTTTAATAAAAAACGTAGTCATCTTTTCTTTCGAGTATTCTTAAGTACATGTCTTGTTGGCTCACAAGATTCGACATGTGGAATGTGAGTACAGCAGTCATTGTGCCGTAGTCGTGACGGCCAATGGCATGATAGCCAAGAGCCTCGACCAACACCTGTGGAGGCTCTAATTGGCGCCCAGTTTTCTTTAATTTCGCATGCTCATTTTATTATCAATCTGATTAGTCATAAACATGACGCATTATTTTCTATATATATAGACTTTGCATAGTTACTGGAGGTCGGTGCACCAGCTCTTTGGGGCTGAGTCTGTTAAGTCTTGAAAATTGTCTAGATCGGCCATGGTAACGCGTTGCCAGGTAGAAGTCTCTCCGATAGCTTGATGTAATGGTGTGGCGTTTAACCTCTTCACGAAAATTGCGTTTTTTCAGAAATGCTTTGATTTTAATCAATTTTTGTTAAAAAGTTTATTTTTTAATTCGCATACTTGCATTATTATCATGGTAGGTTAGGATAATCAATTTCTAGTGGAAGTCCTCAAATCAATGAAACGTCTTCATCAACTTCTTTCATTTAAAAAATGTTTCTCTATCCCCGATAGTGGCCGGTAGTTGACGCCAGTATTTTCTGTGACAACATTGTGTTTAACATCTTGACAATTTTTTGTTAACACACATTCGATTTCCTTTTTAATTCGCATGATCTTATAATTATATTTTCATGTACTTAATTAGTTTTTCTTTGCTTATGTATAATTATGATGTTTCCTTTCCTTATGTTCTTTTAATTTAAGTATTTCTTTGCTTATATATAATTATGATGTTTCGTTTTCTTGTGTTAAATGATTGGTTTTTAAAACAATTTACCCTCTTTTACTTATTTAATCATAATTATACTCCGATTGACTGAAGTTATATTTAGATTAACATAGGTTTTTCCTCCGTTTATTTATAAAAATACAAAATCGTAGCTGTGCACCTCAGTCCCGTGGTCTTTACATCTTTGCATTAAAGCATAGGGTAGGCGTAATGCACACTTATAATTACATTATACATGGTTCAAAATAGCACTTCAGCTTGTGTCAAATATTGACCGGCTACCGTTTAAAAATTGTGTACCAGGCTGTTGTGTTTCTTGCATTGACGCTTGAGGGCAAACTCCTTGCATTTGGGCCATTGGATTATAATTATTGAAATTGTAAGCGCTATGACTTGAGTTGGGCATCACTGGGCGTGTCCAATCGTGTTGCTGTGTATGAATTGGGTTAAAAACCGGAGTCGCCGATAATGTTTGCGTTACCGGAATCGACATGTTTGCATTACCCATGGGGTATATAAAGCCTCCACAGGTGTTGTTGTAGCTGATGTTAGAAACCATATTAGACCCACCACATTGGGGCCTATTATATTGATATTGATTGTAGGTTGGCACGTTGTTGTTGCTACTATGGCGGGATGGACGAGTCCTTGGTTGACCGTGGTGGGATCTTTGGCCTTTTTGATATGAGACTTGCGTATGTTTATGTCGGTACCTGAAACATTTTCATTTTATTTTATTCAATTTAAAAAAGAACTCGCAGTTGAAATCAATTAATTGGGTACTTGCCACCAATCAATTAATATAATTTTTATGAGCTGTCAAAACGCGAGTCCCCTTTAGATTTTGTATGGCAATAGAGAACTGTGACGTCAATATTTGCCAACTTAATTGATTAACTATTTATTAATTTCAAAGCCGCAAAAGAAATTACTGTTAGTTAAAAATTTATCCAGATATTCAGGGTTATATAAAGTGCTTTTTGTGTATTTGATGTTAGAACTTTGTATTTTTTATTTTTTTTAATATCATTATCAAGATCAATGCAGATGTGAGTAATTTGAAAGTCATTGGCATTTACAAATTTTACTTGAAATAAATAAGTCTTTGTCAGAACTTGGTGTTTGTTTGCGGTGTCCCCACTACTTGACAACCCGTAGAATCCCGGACGGATGTCAGCCCTACAATTAAACTTATACGTACCTCATAGGTAGTGTGGTTGTATTTTGCAAACTATCGGCATACACCATATTATTGCCAGGATTAACAACAACAGTGCGAGTGTGTTGCACTATCTGGTGAGGCAAAGCCGGCATAGGAGGCTGAGCAGGCATAGCAGGCTGAGCTGGCTGAGCAGGCTCAGTAGGTTCTTCAGTCTTCTTCATTTCGTTCATCAATTTCTCTTTATATCGAGTACTCGCCTCCATTAACAGTGCCAACTGCTCCTTGCTAATGGTCTTTGTAGCCGGGATTTCGTTAACGAATACCACCTCTTCCTCAAGTGATTCCTCCATCTCATTTTGAACTCGATTAAATATGCTTTTTAGCTCGTCTAGAGTTGTAACTCCGTTTTCCCTCAGGTATTCCAACATCTTCTGTTCTTCGGTTGTTCTATCCATGTTGATTGCGCGGTTACTGAGGTACTTCTCGAGATTATTTTTCTTTTGTTTCCGCAAAAGCAAATGATTTGTTTCTTGATCTGTTAGATGCAGATGACGGAATACTGAATATGTTTTCCGTGCTTTTATTATAAGTAGATACTGCTTTGAATTGGAGTTACCGCAGGAGTCTTGATTGGCTATTGGAATTTTTAAATTTTGAATTGATTTTTTCGGAAGTATTTTGTTCTCTCAGAGCAAACCATTTTTAGTCTTATTACAAAACGAATTCTGACTTTAGTCGAAGGTTATATTTTAGAGCTAGTTTTTGTACTATTAACTGTATTTCGACGAAGTTGAGGTTTTTAATACATAATTAAGTAACATGTTATTTTTGTAAACTCCTTAATTCCCATAGCCATCTAAGTGACAGATGTTTCCCCTATTGTTTTAGTGACAGTCTGCTTAGATTTTATTTCCGTTGTCAATTAATTAAATAATTGAAAAATCACTGATTATGATACCATGCATTGCACACGCAAATTACTGTGCTTATGGGTGTATACAACAGTACAGGGATCGTGGAAGTATTTAAACTTTAGTTAGAACATTTAAAACTAGTTTTCGTAAAACGTAGTGAAGAGAGAGTGAAGACCTTCAATATCTCCAGAACCAGTGGATTCCCAGGTATGACGTAGTAAAAAAAATATATCGTAATAATGGGTAGAATATGTGGAAATGTGATTGTACTCTTTACACCTGATATTATAAGTTTATTGTAAGCTCATATTAGGACAACTAATTAACATGGCTTAGTAATATAGATGTCTAAGATAATATGGTGTCACCTGAAGGTAACACCCGGCAATATATTTTTTATCAAGTTCCAGGTTTCTATATGTATGCATTAAGTTACTTTTTATTATATTCTGTTTAACCTATTTACATTATATTTTGGCAGAGTCGAGCGAAAACTATTTTTTTTTGCGTTTAGGAATTAAAGAGTTTAAAACTTTATCGTTGTTGTAATAAAGTTCTAAATACAAAAACAGCCCCGAAGGTTTATTCTTGAACGTTAGTTAAGAAAAAAAAGTGAAGGAAAATTTTTAACGTTTTATAAAACGACTTCTGACTGTCGTCTAAGCTTAAAATAAAGAGCCACAGTAATTATATTTTGACTTTTATTCTCTCTATAAACTGAAGTAAAGTTATTACTACGAAAACCAGCCAAGTCGATGCTGACTCGCTACCAAGGCCCTTTTCACATGCATACATATAGGTCGCCGTACCGTGTAAAGTACAAATTTAATGTATGCATGCTGTCGCGGCTCGGTCGCCGTGCCATGTGACATCTCACATTGTGTAGCTCATACATTGCCCGTATACACGTGAAAAGGGACTAAGGGTTCCTTCCAGCTAACAATATTGAATACTGCGTTTTTATTTTAAATTTTACTAAAAAATATAACGTTTTCCTTTAATTTGTAACTATTTTTTTTTGTTACAGCGTCCATAGTAAATCTGTACTTTGTGAAAATTTCAAGTGTCTATCTATTACGGGCGGCAGTCTTTTTAATAGGGTCGCGTTTGCACCATTTGGGTACCGAACCTTAAACGGCCTTTAAATCCGACTCTAAGGTATCAGTTTAGAATTAAGAACTATATTTCAGTCAGAATAAAGTCCAAAATAGAATGACTGGCTCGAAATCGTTTTGTAATAAGACAGTTATTGCTCTTTAATGTATTAATTAATGACATACAACTTACATCGAATAACCAAACGCTATAATCTGGAACACAATGCTGGACACAAGAAATGGGTAGTGGGTAGTTAGGTAGGTACTACTCCAGACGTCCGTTTCAAATATTTCTGCAGTACTAGCAGATATTTTTCTCTACTTGATTTAATGATTTCATATATCTCATCTAAAATTGGCACCAATAAGCCAACATTTACAACTTTTTTTATTTTGGTTTTAATTTTTTTTATCTGAAACAATTAAGAAAAAAAAGAATGAGTTTTTTTAATATCTTTTTATCTGCTCTTTGTCTTTTACGCAATGTTTCGTGTGAGAATCGAACCTGTAGCGCAGGATTCGTCAACTCAACCACTGCGCCATTCGTAGTGAAAATGCAAACCAACGTTTAATTTCCCAATTTTCCATTTTCTATATCGTTGCTTTCCCGCGACCTATTCTCTGAATACGGGTATATACACCACCTATCAGTTGACATACTTTTTATAAGCCTTCAAAACGCGATTCCCCCTATTCCCTCTAAGAATAGATTTTGTATGACAATAGGTTCCAGTGACGTCACTTATTTGCCAACTCAATTGACTAACGACGATGCTTTATATGAGCTTTCCCTCTATCTTTTTATAAATTGTGCATTTGCTGTCTGTTTGTCTGTTACGCATTCACGACTAAACCACTCAAGCGATTTTGATGAAATTTGGTACGGGGTAAGTTTGAATTGGCTACTTTTTATGCCGCGACTTCGTCTTTGTTCGCAATAACTGATAAAAGCTATTATCTTATCATTTTATTATCATTTATAAGTTTCGTATACTTATGTATATTTTGTACATAAGGAAAGATTTTTTCAAAGAGTAAAAAAATGATCTAGTTAAATATTTTTTTTTATATTGGAAATTAATCGGGTTTTCCGGGCAAAAATAAAGTATTTCTTTCGAGAAGTTGTGTCTACACCCGTATTGTCACGTTTATTTGTACTTTTAAACGAGTCAAATAAGACTTTTATAGTTAAACAGCTAAAACTGTTTTTCTTTGACGCTAAAAAAGCTAACAAAGGAAGATATTTTGAATTTTCCATTAATATTTTCCCGACTGAATTTTCACGGAGGTCAATCTCAAAGGAGACTTCCCAAGTACGCGTAAAGCTATTACACAATGCATAAAGTGTGTCCGAAAACAAAGGTGATCTCCCGCTTCTAATACTCGGCGATGGAACTGCACCCCGACGCGACCGGAAAAATCAGGCTCAGGAACAACGGCTTTCAATGCTAAAATGCTTAAAGTTCTGACGCACGTAGATGTCACCACCAGTACCATCAACTTCCAAACTCTGGACTGCTACGAAGAAATTCCTAATGGAAAACCCTAAAAACTCTTTATCTAACACGGGAATCGAACCCAGAACCCCTAGCCAGTCGCAATTGCGAGCACGAGGCCAATAGGGTAGTTAAACGAATAATTTCCCATAATTAGGTAATTATTCGACCAGTAGTGATCATTAACTGAAATAAAGGCTTAAAAAACTTACATTTTGAAGTGGATCTGGTCGCTCGGCGGTCGCTCGGTCGCTTGGTTGCGGACCAAGATAAAGAAGTCAAGTAATCGAGTTTCGCGGGCCCGGAGTACCAGAGCAATTGAGTGTCACGAATGATAACGCATCGCGGATAGACCAAGACTGACACCCGAGGTGCCTTGGAGACCCTTTATATACCCCCAAAGCAACTCTGTAGGGGATGAAAGCCACTACCCCTAAATCCTCCCGTCCAATAAGAGAACACCACGTGCGCTCCGCCCCCGACCTGCCCTTTGTACGATATTTTTTTCTCCGCTTTACATAATGTTCCTAAAGGTGATGCACATAAGGTTTTGAATGCTGCCAACAATGCTTGTATTACAGTTGTTTTATTATATTATAGATTGCATCCCTTTCTTAGAATAATATTATATAAACTTATGTATGTAAGCAGAATATTATCTATCGAATAGGTATGTATACCTATATAGTACTTATACTATACGTATATAGGTACTTGTACTATAGATGTATTTGGCTTACACAAGCATAAATGAAAGTACTTACTTATAACGGGTGTAAAAAACACGTAACAAAGCCAAATGTAACCTACGTTTCCTTCCCATCATTGTGATAATTTGTTGGTCCTGGACCATACCTGGGAAACTACTGGATATCAAAATATTGAAGGTCAAAGATCCAGCTTTTTGTCACGTTTTTTTACAAAAACCAATTAGAAATGTTATAACTTAACTTTGAACCCCTTTTTTTTTGAGGTGGTAAAAATCATCAAATGAGTCCTTCCGCCCTGGGTGGGGCGGAAAGGACTGTCAGACTTTTACTGACTAAAAAACCACTCTGTTCTTTCTGTTCCCTTTACGTTCCGGGGCCACGGTATCCTGTTAAGACGTCCGGCAACCCCCAAAAATGTATGCATCTGAAAGTACGTTTATCTTGCTTTACATTTCACACAACCTACCATCAACAGTGATTTTTTACTCCAAGATTATAAGTCGTTTTCCAGCAATAATTTTTACTCACAGGTACCTGATTAGTTTTGTGGTCAGAATGCGTAATTAACGCCTATGTGATGTGTCATTTTACTCCTCGTACTTATATATTTAAGCAATCGTATTTATAAATAATGTATGTATTCTCGTAGTTTCATTGTAATTTCATGTCAATGTAATTTAGAATACTTAAGTCAGTTTTAATAAAATTTTGAACTACTGTTTAATTACGATGGCTGCAAGCACGCAATAACATTTTTGCTGTCATTTTTCTCCTTGTTCTTGTAGGCCTAACAGGAGCAATGAGGAAAATGCTTAATGTAAAGAAATACGGAAAGGAAGCTTGGCAACCAGTTCAGTTCTACCATTCATTTCTACGACTTCGGCTTCAAAATTCATACTTTGTAAGACCTCCTGTCGCTTTATTTCAAGTTAGGTGACTGCTTTCTATTTCGAGTTTCATAAACGTTTATTACATAATTAGTGAAATGTATTTATTTACTTACCTAGATTAACTACCTAAGTAACTCCTTAGATAATATTTAGGCCTAATGGTTCGTTTACACATGCTTTAAACTAGCATGCTAAAAGAGCATGCTTATGAGCATGCTTCATTCGAGCATGCTTATGAATAGTTTACATTTGCTAGCGTTTGCTAGCAATAAGCATGCTACTGAATAAGCATGCTCTCTCGCTCTCAGTTCTAACAAAGTCATGGACAATCTTCGAATCGAACGACCTTGATTTTTGAGCATGCTCAAAATTAGCATGCTTATTATTAGCAAATGGTTTCGATACACATGCTACTAAGTAGCATTTGCTTAAAAGTAGCATGCTCTCGTGCTTTAGCATGCTATATAGTTTAAATCCTGTGTATCAGTACCATAATACCTGCGTTTATTTCTGTGTTTTTCCTATTTATATGTCTCTTAGTGTTTGTGAAAACGTGAATTAGTTTAAGAAAAACTTAGGAAGTCTACGTTTTTATCAAGTTGTTCCTACTTATCAGACAATTTAGGTTAGGTATTTAGGACAACATTAAATGTGGTCATATAATAGGTAGACAGGTATAACAAGTGTAAAAGCATTGAAGCCGAAAATTGCGTTTTCTTCCCATGATTGTGATTTCTTTTTGTTCCTGACTTTGGGACTTTTTAGTCATCTCTCAGTCAGAATTCATTCTGGAATTCGAATGTAGACAAATAAGGAAATAGGTTTTTTTAGGTTAAAGGGAATTGTTAGGCCGTCGCGTCACTCAGGATAAGTGCACTAAATTCAAAAATTATTAGGTAAATATAGGTAATGTTGAATCTGATCGCGAGTTTCTGCCGTTTCTGCTATATGTAGTTAAAGACCTACGCATTGTTGAAAGCCAGTTTCAGTACTTCAGTCACAGTAGGTACATTGTTCGCCGTTCCTGTGAAGCGTAGGTACCTACCGTCGCCCGTGCCCATTCTCCCATCCCGCGTGTTCTGTCCGCGCTTAACGCTTTCTTGGACGCAAATCCCGGCCGGATTTTTTGCTGATGAATGGATGACTATTTTGCCCTTACCTATGTTTGGAGTAGGTATTGTGAGATGAGCGTGTGAATATCGTGTAATTGAATAATGTAGTTGACCAATCGAAATAGAGAAAAATATACGACGAAGTGAAAGAAATATACGCACACAGATAAACACATATACCTACCTACATACATTGACTGCTAAAATCACAACCTTCCTTTTGGATTTGACGTAGGTAATCCGGTATTATGGGATAAAATACGAAAACAAAAATATCGGTATTTGTCCAGCAGCCTTTGTTTGTTTGATACCTAGATATAGAGTGACCGAAACTGCCCATTGCTGAAAATTCCCAAGGCATTAAGTCCGCCTTTGTGTGTATTTTTTACATGTGATAGAGTTTAAATAAATAAATAAACACATGATAATAAACAACTTTCCGAAAGAACTAAGTATTTTTTTTTATTTGCAAAACACATAACCTCCGTAAGCAGCGCTTTGTTTCTGAAAATATTCTATTATTGGAAAATCCCCTACACAGCACTGCCCCGCCCACCACGGACACCGAGCCCCAGAGAGGCAGTTCCTGCATCTTTAATCAACGAGTTGCTTTCTTCTTGAGCTTTTTGTTTCTGTAATGTTTGTATGTAATGGTGCCTACAACATGACTTAATTCGTTGTATATAGATCTTCAGAATCAGCTGTTCCTAACAAAAATCTTTTTTACAAAAAGGAAAACCGCCTTCTACAAAATTAAAAATACCTTTAGTTTTGGAAGTCTAAAAGATTTTTATTTTTTCACTTTTTAGTACTTGTCGTTCATATTTGAAATCATTACAAAAAGTCCTTTCAAACAATACCTCACACGATATATTTAATTTTGGAAAGTGGTTGGAGGGGAGTTGACGTACCCCCCTTCTTATTTACACACATTTTTGACAAGTCTTTGACATTGACCGTCGCTGTGATGAGATTGTGACTAGATTTTGAATGTTTTTAGATTCGGGAATTATTATTAGCTTTCTGAAATCAGCCTTATTGGACTAGTCTACTTACCTAGGTACTATTATAGATACAGGTGAACAAGAAATAAAACGAAAATAATATTTTAAAACAGTGATGTATTTTTATTGCACATAATCTCAAAAATACCTTTACGTCATTACAAAAAACAACTAGTATTACTAACTGTCACCTTATAATATTAGAAATGCACTTTGTGCCCTTTATATTAAAATATAATATTCTACAAAAAACATTTAACATTCAACCTTGTTGTACCTACTTATCTAAAGACCAAAAAAAAACTGTTTATAAAATTATAAAGGTACCTATAAATGCTCAAATTATTTATACAGGTGTAGAAGCTTAACGTAGCCGAAAGATACATCATGGTGTTCCCTTCATTGCGATATTTTTTTTATTCTAGACCACACCTGGAATCCTTCTGATTATGGAGATATTGAAGGTCAAAGTTCCAAAAAAGGTTATGTGTAAAAGACACGTCACGGGATGTAAAAGACACATCTTTTACATCCATCGATGTCTTTTACATCCCCGTATCTTTAACATCATTAAATTTTTACATCTTGGAAGCTACTTTCGCGTTTTTCTTTAGTACTTTATTTACTACGACGTGTCCCTCGTCGTAATACGGGTTGAAGTGTTCCCGAACTTTCTTCATCCATACTTCAATGTTTTTAAAGTTCTCGGTTGGATTATAACCACTCATTCCTAGAAGGAAATAATAGAGTATTAAAAAGGGCAATTAAACAAATAAAAATTAGGGGACCACGCGCATATCGCGACCACGATTACACCAAAATTTTGCCCAAAGAAGCTCCAACCACGGACGGGCAAACGCAGCGTAGGACGTCCACCCACAAGGTTGACAGACGATCTGATAAAGACCGCAAGATCGCGTGTTGGATGCAAGCCGCTTCCAACCAGTGCTATTGGATATCTGTAGGGGAAGCCTCTGTTCAGCAGTGGACGTCCTACTACGCCTGATATGATAATGATGATGACAAAGAATGGCTACAACTTGATGGTTGTGCGGCCAAGCTATATTCTTGGATGGAGCTTGGCCGCGCAGTAAAAAAGTCCTCCTTACACACACCATTTTTTTCATACAATCTTAAGAAGATTTTGTCATAAATCAGCATTTACAGTATCGTTACTCTTGTAAATAGGTTGCAGCGAATTTATCATATAGCACTATGATAAAAGTACATAACATAACATCACGCCTGTAATCCCCGAAGGGTTAGACAGAGGTGCACCCATTAATACACCCACATTTCGCCAGTTACGTTTAAGTCCCATGTAATAGGGGGCGAGCCTATTGCCATCAACTGGGGATAAATCCAGACTCCGAGGTTGCTACTGAAAAATTACTGATGGGAAAACCCAATAACACTTTTCCCGACTTGGTAATCGAACCTAACACCTCATGCTCAGCAGTCCTTTCACCCTTCACGGACGCATCTTCTCCGTTCCATCATAAGTAAAAAGAACATTAACAACAACAAATAAACCACTTACGAGGCTGTTCCAGTTCGCAGGCCGCCAACAAATCAGCAACCGTGGGAGTGTTGCCATTAATAAAATCATTGCCTCTGCCCAGCCATTTGGTGTTGAAATCTGTGAGTGCAGACTCCATGCGTTTCTTATAACCTGCTAGACTGCTATCACTTGGTTTTGTTCCGAACAACACGGGATCTAAATACTGTAATTAATTGAAGAATATTACACCTGTATACATACAAACATAACTATTGTGAAAGATACATTGATTAGGGGGATTGTCCCCGGTTGTATCAGATTGCCGTGCCGTCACATCGGACTAAAAATTATTTGTCGGTCCGATAAACTTTTTGCCCGATCTGGGAATTGAACCCAGAACCCCACGCTCAGCAGTCACGCTTGCGACCACGAGACCAACGGGGCAGTTCGGGAACTATGACAGCGATGGAAGATAAAGAAGGGTCCTTGTGCACGATAATATCTCAATTTTTTTTAAGGTTGTAAAAATTATCAAATGACTCCTTCCGCCCTGGGTGGGACGGAAGGGACTGTCAGACTTTTACTGACTAAAAAACCACCCTGTTCCTTCTGTTGCCCTTTGCGTTCCGGGGCCAGACGTCCCGCAACCCCGGATTTACTACTAGCTTACGCCCGGGACTTCGTCTGCGTCAAAGTATATAAATTATCCCACAGGAACCGTAAATTTTCCGGGACAAAAACTAGCCAATGTGCTATTCTTTCTAGACTATAATCTATATCTGTACCAAATTTCATCCAGGTCCGTTCAGCCGTTTTGGCGTGATAGAGTAACAAAAATCCATCCAAAATTTGGGATTTATAATAGTAGTAAGATGTTTTTTTACACGACTGCCCCAAGAAAAGGAGTGTTATGTGTTCAGGGTTAATGTATATTATATGTATGTATGTATGTGAGTTTCTTTATTCCACCAGAACTTTTAAACGCCTGAACCGATTTAGATGTATGGGGTATCGTTACAATCCTTGCATCGTTCCGAGTAACATAGGCTAGTAAAAAATAAAAAGAAACCGGTGTGGTGACTTTAAAACGTAAATTAATACCAACCTCAATTTATTTTTTTAATGAATCTGGTCGTTTCTATGTTTATCATCTAGAATTTGACAAGTAGATTAAAAAAATATATGACACTAAATAAAAAATGTCCTAAAAAAATCTGACGAGTAAACAAAGTACAATATGTGCAATTTAAGCAGTCGTGTTTTTTTAATTTTTTTTAATTATAGTAGCTTGTTACTTACTTTTACCCTAAAGTACATAGCGCAGTGCAACCTCAACCCAGCGTGCTGCCATTCCAAAAACTCTTCAAGTTGAGCTCTTGCTTTTGACTCTTTTGGGTACAAACTGTCTGGTATTATATTCTCCCTGGATAGGTAACTGAGAATGGCAACACTAGAAAAACAACCAAATATTTTTTTACTCATCATTCATCATGAATATTACTTTTTAAAAATAATGTACAAACAAATCAGGCTTAAAGTCAAGAAGTTTATAATTTTTTTATGTGCAGACCCCTTTATGTCAGTAATACTATGTATGTCCATTTGGTATAGCATGTTATAGGGCACTTAAGCAGGGGCAGTGGTAGGGGTTGCAGTTGAAAATAAATTTTAGGGGTGGTAATACCAAGTGTTGCTATCTGCCAATGTCTGACATCATGCTGACCTTTTAGCACAAGCTAGATAATCCATCAAATTTTTTATAGACAAGTTACTGTCCTATTTATTTTTTGTGCCAATCTATTTCTTGTAACAACTTGGAACTTGCAATACCACCCTTACTGCCACAAACAATGTTAAAGTCAAAACATTTATTTCAATTAGACTATATCGTGGGTTAAGAACTAGAGAAGCGTAAGGGCGAAATGACAACTTTACAGGAGAGCCGAAAAACAACTCAAATTTACCTACCGTTATCTTATAGCTCTTTTATAGCAAAATCTATAGTAGTTAGATATCTGATTTTTACTAATAATAAAGCTTCATTTATCGGCTATAGAATAGTGTAACTTTTTGGTCAATCATAAAACGTTTTTATTTTAATAAAATTCATTTTTCAAAAAATGGTTGACATACGTTATTTTGGCTGTTACATTTTTATGGAATGCAACGGAACTTTCGTTAAAATGGCCTTAAAAATACAAATGCTCTTAAAAAAACGGCACAATACGCTTATTTGGCACAAAACAAATTTAGGCTACTTATTCAAACTTTCTGCGTTAAAAACGTATGACAAGATACGTTATTTGAGCGATTACATTGAAGGCTATTCGCTCGGACTATTCGCGGGTTGGGTTTACAATTACGTCGCCTGAATTTGAGGATTCTGACATTGTGGGGGGGTCAAGGGGACTTATCTTAAGCACCCCCAAGCAATTTTAGCTGCCGGAGCGGCGTTAAATTATTTAAAACAATTTTCAAAAAGATCGATAAATCACTAACTATTGCTTGAAACGAAACGTAAATTTCACTAAATTCTTACGTTTTTGAAAGTTGCGTCTGTCAAAATGCGTAAAAAGAATCGCAAAGCCGCCATTTTGCTGCCATTGACAGTGACAGATAAACATGATTTTGTTGTTTTATTGTGCGTAAGAGCGAGCGAAGCGAGCTCGTGACTTGGGGCACCCCGACTAGGACAGGTTAGGTTAGAAGGGGATGGCAGGGTCCAGTGAGCGAGCGAAGCGAGCGAACAGACCCTGCCATCCCCTTCGTGGTTATTTTTTTTTAAACCACCCAGAAGTAGGAGCCCCGCGAAGCGGGGCTCCGTCGAGCCTCTCTGGCGGGGGGAAAGTTTGGAGGGACTCTACCCCTCTTCCCGCCTTCCCCGTCCGCCATGCGACCCTATTAAGTGACTTGATACAAAGCCCTAGTGGGGCTCCGTCGAGGAAAAACGTCGTCTTTCCGGCGGGGAAAAATGGTGGGGGGCGACTCCACTAGTCCCCCATAATCTCCCCCCACCGCCCCCACCCCCCTATCAAGGCGACGTAATTGTAAACCTTACCCCTATTCGCTCTGTAAATCGAGTTTCGATCGTTGTGCTCGTAACTTTTTTGACAAAATAATGTCAAGATTATTGTAAGTAGAAATACTTCATTTTGGCTGTAAACAAATGTTATTTTTTTTGAAACGTTATTTTTGTACTAAGCAATCTACACACTACATCGCTCCAGTTTTTTGGCACGTAATAATATGGGGATTAAAAAAGCGAATGGTGAAAAAAAAAATTTTTAGATTTTTTGCCCTTACGCTTGTCTAGTTCTTAACCCACGATATAAAGGCACTTTTTAATTGTCAAAAGTCTAACTGTTAGTCAAAAAGTTGACAGTCACATTGTTTCCCTGAACATGCAGTTGACAGTACTTTTTACTAAACTTTAAAATAGTAGTCAATCTTGAAGACTTGGACATATACCTTTCAGTTAAAATGAATCCATTATGATCTATCACAGGAACCCTCTGAAATCTATTTAATGCAGTATACTCCTCAGAATAATGTTCAGCTGAAAAATATTTATATTTTAAATAAATAAAAATGGGAAAAAGGCATGAGTTTATGTATGTATGTATGTATATTTTCTAGCTAGTACATACTATTATAAAAATAAAATTTTTGTTTATTAAAATATTGATTCACGCTTAGTTTGCTCAATGTTTCTTAGTTTCATATACAGAATGCATGTGAAGGTATGATGGTAGGTATTTTAAATGCAAAGAGTTGGGTGTTACAAGTTTAAAGTTAGTTGGTGTCTGGCATCATATATCCTAAATGAATAGACTGATTTTGAAGTGTTTTTTTTTTGTTTTTACATCTGTATATTTAAGGTCTGGCACCAGCAAAAATGTCACTAAGTGTATGGCTCTAAAGTCGCCAGACTGCTTAGATAGGCAATAGGCATATACCTACCCAATGTTATGACTGTAAAAGAAACTATTTTCTTATAAGAGGCCTTAGACCATACTTTTGAATTATTTGATTACAGCATTTGAGTCAACTAGAATCAAAAACCGCAATGTCCTTTGTAACTACAATGGTTTTTAATTGTAGTTACAAAGGACATTGCGGTTTTTGATTCTAGTTGACTCATTTCTTTGCATGCATGTACACTTGTATCTATGCCGCAAGAATGTGTAAGTATCCAAAAAAGCCTGTGAAAAATCTGTTGGCATTTTTATGGTAATGAGCTAGGATCATTGAACATTATGATGAGGATCAGGCCATGAGGAAACTTTTGAGCATGAATATTGATAACAATAAAGGGAGGGTAAGACCAAATAAACGAATTATTTGATGAAACAAACTTACCTGCACGTAAATCGACAAGTTTCGTCTCAAAATCATATTTTATTGACTTCAACAATATGTAAAGAGCCCTTGAGGGCTGTGACATAAGATCGCAATATAATTTCAGAGACATTTTATTTGGAATTGAAATAAAAATGCGAATTTGTGTGAGTGAACTTTGTACTTGTTTTGATCAAAGTTTTAAGTTTGTTAAGACACCATTGTATAATAATAAATTAGGCGCGCACAGCAATATGACCTTTTTGAATCACGTTATAAAGTTGAAAACTGTTTGTGGGAAACAGGGAAAGTGTGATAATAATTTTTGTTAGGATGTTTTGATGTTTACTGTCAAATGTCAATGTCAATGCCATTTGGTTTTTTAATTATAGGTTTTAGGTGCTATGTCTTTTAGGTAGTGCATATGAATAACATCATATAAGGTTATTTAGTATTGAATCTAGCATTGATTTCAAAATAGCGTGCTTAAATGATTTTCGGTGGCATGAGTTCATACCCAATCCGCCAAACATAAAACTAAAAAAAATAGAACCTATTATGCCAGTTAATGTACAACGATTTCTTATTTTATTAGAATTTTAGATACTTATATTTGGTTGAAAGTTTTCAAAGATACGGAAAACATATGTACTTTTGCATTTAGTCGATTCCAAGTACTACATCAATTAATTACATCACATCACCACATCACTTACATCACTATATATCGAGTATATTTTTGGTGTGACGCTGATCTTGATCGGGATTCGGGAAAAATACATTTTATAAATTTCTTTTCAATATAAAAGTACGACATGACGTCGTTAGACCTTTTAACACCACATTTATCCAAAATTAAAATACCAAACTCTCAGCAACTGATCTACAAGGATGAGTGTGTGTATTCTTTTGACAATCCGGTGAGTTGCACTTTTTATTATAACCTACAATTTATTTTTGTTATTCAAATCTGTGTTTTATGCAATAAACTGCCCTCAGTTTTGCTACGAAACGTAAAAATTGGCATATTCTTCCATTCAATGTCATTCTTATGGGTTTCTCCATTGATAAATATCTGGTGGGAGAATTCGTTTTTGTGTAGGTGGTAGTCTTCAGAGATATAAAAAACTCATAAAACTGCTTTCATACATTCTACACTACGAGAAACCTATAATATACTAAGATGTGTAGCTCAATACTACTCATTGTAATTTACTAATACCTCAAGCCATAGAAGGGCGGGTCGCTATTCATTATATTATTTACTGTTAGCTATATTTACCGACTTTCAAAGTAGACTGTATTGTTGCTAGGCTCCAATTCCCCTTTTGTAAACAATATTCCTTTGATTTACACAACTATCTGACAATTGATACAAAAAACAATGGTCTCAGTTTTAGTGTCTTTATTCAGAAATAATATTCCAATTAACACAGTCAAGCTAAAATAGTTCTTATTCTATTCAAATTGGACTCACAGTATTATCCTTAAAATATTTTGTATTCATAAAGTTCTTCACAGCTTGATACAAATTGGCTATTATGTTAAAAATAGAAGTCCTCATTCCGTTCATAGTGTATGAACATAAAGTTAGAGATAGAAATGTATCAAGCATCACGGGGCTCCAAAACAAAATGTTGTATAACAGTTCTCTACTCACATAAGTCTTTACATTCTTCTTTTTTAGTTCCATCACATGTATTTTAGTCAAAATTACCGATGAAATTGTGATTGGGACAAAATAACACACAATGGTTATAACAAACATGAACAAAAGCAGATTTTTGTTATCTAAATAACATATTTTCATGCAGTTATCTTTCTCTGCTTTCGGTGTCCTAAACAACGGAGCAGTTGTCACGTTTATATCTGCATAATGAGTTTCATTTCGTAAATTGGCAATGATTTTGTATACATTATTGACTATAGAGTCAAATTGTTCTCCTGTATTATTCGGATTGTTCTCGTACATTTCCAAATAATTCGGTATGTGTGTACGTAACTGCAGTGTGTTGTTCATGTTAATTATTGAGGAGCAATTATTCTTACTGGCATCTAAAAGCGCCATACAAGAATCACTGAAACTTCGGGCATCACTTGCAGATATATTGCGTTCCTTTACGTTCATTGAATACATGGAAAGTGTTATTAAAACTGGTAAAATCCACTGTATAGCCACAGTAATAAAACTGAAATTCCTTTTCCAGAATGCCAATAAGCTTGTAATTATTCTACTTCTGGTTTGTACTCTAAAATTGTCTCCCAGTTCTCTTACAGCACTTTCATCTTCATCTTTCTTCACGTCGGCTATCATTTTGTAATGCATGTAGTTGTCAATGATCAGGCTTAGGAAACTGTTCACCAGGGACGCGACCAGAGGACCGTAACTCATAAGAATTAATGTAAAATTGCAGCTGATGTCTTCGTGTTTCATCATAATCGCTGATCTTTCTTCTATATCACCTGTTTCCATGTTTATCGGACTTAATTTGTATACCGCTCGGCTTATAAAGGCGATTCCAATACATGTTAGGAGTATATTCTCTGACAGTAACACCGAGGGAAAGGAAGCATTATTTTCCTTCACTATTCTCCGAAGATTGAGCAAACTTAGTATAAAACCACACAATATTAGAAAGCTGCCTAGATATAAATCTACAGAATTAAACATTTTTTTAAATTAATTTATGGTGACTAAGTACAGTACTTATTTTGCCAATGTTGTGAGCAGAATGGGACATTACCTGCCCCTATATTATTTTTTTGCAGGAAAGTGATAACTGTTATCAAGTGTATGTAAATTATGGGGGCACTTTTTTACTGTTGTGTTAAAATGAAAACTTTCATAAAATATAATCACTTAAGTACCTGCATTTCTGTACCATTCCATTGTCATGATCAATATGATTGTGTTCATTAGTATTACAAATAAATTAAGCAGGATAAAATATATACAGATTCAACTAAAAATACATAATTAAAAAATTGTTATTTTTACCAAGTAGCTGTTAATATTATAAAAATCCTCATGTCTTAAGAGCCAGATTACAAGCTAGAGTGTTAAAAATATCCTTTTGTTTTATTCCAGGAGTCAGACACAGGTCTCTACATTTCCTTAGTCAGCTACCTTGGCTTCGGGCGCAACTACGTCGAGCAGTACTTCCAGAAGACTGGAAACAATGTCTTCCTGCACATCAAGAGGGACAAGAAACCTGTAAGTATTGGAAAAAGAACCAAAAGTAATTGTTCATAATATTAAGATAATACCATCAACAATTACACTAAAAATGCGAAATTAACTCCAGTCTGTCTGTTATCTAATAATGGCAAAACCACTAAACCGATCGTAATGAAATTTGAGAAAGAAGTAGCTTGGAGTCTGAATAAGAACGTATGCTACTTTCTAATCGGCGACAATAAAAGAATTTCAAGTGCACAAAGTCGTGGACATAAACAAATGCTAATAAAGGAAAATAAATGCTTCTCTGCTATAAAGAAAACTCATAGGAAGGAAGTAACCGAAACATAATTCTGATTGGATAAGCAGGACTATCTATTCCACTTGTTAATTTATCGAATCAAGACTAATCTAGACCTTCTAAGAGTAATTTCTCTCCATTCATAACAACTTTATTGAGACAAATCTTTGCACATAATTATGCTCTATAAT
Organism: Hoplodrina blanda; assembly: GCA_949316365.1. Classification (NCBI taxonomy): domain Eukaryota; kingdom Metazoa; phylum Arthropoda; class Insecta; order Lepidoptera; family Noctuidae; genus Hoplodrina; species Hoplodrina blanda. Next base: position 12,491,613 of record OX438592.1, read on the forward strand.
TTTTTTCCCGCGTTTTCTGTCCCACTCCCGGGCAAAAGCTTCCCCCCCCATTCCTTCCACTTCCCTAGATCCCTCCATTATAGTTAAAAAATCCAGCAAAAATCCAGCATTCCCGAAAAATCCAAAACAAAAACAATAGTAATAAACATACTAAATAAACTTTTATTTCTCCCAGATCCCGGAACCAGAAAAAACTGGCGATGGTCCTGAGAAAAAAATCACCCGTTTAGCTATCGGCGTGGAGGGCGGGTTCGACCCCGCGTGCGGCAAGCCCAAGTTCACGTTCACAGATAACTACAGCATCGTGGTGCTGCCTGGCTTCCATACGTACTCATGGCCTAACCCTAACCTGCCTGAAGTTGTAAGTTTTATATGTTTTTAGTACATCCAGGAATATTTTGTTTGTTAACCAGATAACTGCAGGTTACAACCATTGTGTTTCTACTAAAAAATGTAAGTTCGGCGCACACACAACCATATGTTTTTCTACAGCGAATACACAAAGAGTGAGTGAGTGGTAGATATTTCAGGAAACTTTTTATACAACAAAATCGTCAAGCAATTCAATCTCCAAGTTGATCAAATGATTTTGAATAAAAAGAAATCCAGACTTAGAATATAGATTTAGAATCTTAAAGTTGGCATGTTCAATGCAGGTGAACAAAGCCGTCCAAGCAGTTATCGATGCTGAGTCCCCGTTCAAGATCGCCGAGCTAGCAGCCCTGCAAGGCACCTGGGATGGGGAGAAACGTGAAGTCTCTGTGTGAGTCACTTATTCACTATTCTTTACCAGTCCAGTCTTGTGCATAATGCATATCTCCTGCATTCTTGGCTGGCCTCCTAAAGAACCGAAATTGTGTCGGGAGAATCCTTATTCTCCCATAGTAGCAGTAGACACCGTCAACAACAGATTTCCAAATAACAAAACTTATTAAAAATACTCTTATTTTAGACCTTTCAAATTAATTATAAAATTAGATTTATAGTTGGTTTAAAATCAATAGTTAGTCAATTGAGTGTGGCAAATAAGTGACGTCACAGTTTGCTATTGCTGTACAAAATCTATGCAGGAACCGCGTTTTCACAGCTCATAAAAACACGACTGCAAAAATTGCACATATTTGTACTTTGTTTACTCGTCAGTTTTTTTTTACGACGTATTTTATTTACAGTGTTTTATATTTTTTTAATCTACTTGTCAAATTCTAGACGATAAACATGGACACTACCAGATTCATTAAAAAAATAAATTGAGGCTGGTATTAATTTACGTTCTAAAGTGGCCACACTGGTTTCTTTTTATTTTTAACTAGCCTATGTTACTCGGAACTATGCAAGGATTGTAACGATACCCCATACATCTAAATCAGTTCAGGCGTTTAATAATTATGGTGGAATAAAGAAACTAACATACATACATACATAGTACATACATACATACATTAACCCTGAACACATAACACTCCTTTTTTTGGGGCAGTTGTGTAATTATGTAATTATGATGTCTACTATACAATATTCTTCCATCTAGGAATACAAGTATGATGTTAATCCTTCTTTCACTCACAGTTTGTTCAAACCATCTCTTTTATTCCAGCCATGCAGTGGACCTGAAGCAGCTGGACAACGGCGTGAAGATCCCGCCTTCTGGATGGAAGTGCGACAAGTGTGACCTCACCACCAACCTGTGGCTGAACCTGACTGATGGCTCCGTGCTGTGTGGACGCAGGTTCTTCGACGGATCCGGAGGAAACGATCATGCTGTCAGTATAAACAAATAAAAAATCATGATAATATAAAATGGCGCGACAAAGTGGCGTACTACAGTTTTCATAAAATTTATTTGAATTCACTGCATACAGAAGACTTATATCGACCACAAAGTATCATTGTGTTTACCAAAAAGTTTCGATTAGGATTAAATTCTCTGTAGCAGTTGACGTCACCGTGTTTCGGAAAGTTGCCCCTTATCTCTTCCCGGTCGTGACAGATAGCCGTCCCATCGAACTACGATAGTGAGGGCAAAGGGAATGCACCTGTGTTGTGCATACACGTGCACTAATATCTCCTAAGTACGTAGCTAGTCTCCGTTGAGGCTGGCCGCCGTGAACGGAATCAGTAGGGAAGATATTATTTAGAAGATAAGAAGATATTAGGCTGTGTTTTATGGCCCGTGGTACCCGCGCGTATCGCGTGGCTCGTGTGCGTAGACATTAATGGGCCATCAATTCTCACATACGGTATTCAATAATTTAAGCAGAAATAAAAATATCCAAGTTTCCAAATCTTAGCCATTTTTAATAGGATAATTTGTTGCCTGCAGGTAGAGCACTACCGTCAGACGGGATTCCCGTTAGCCGTGAAACTGGGCACCATCACCGCGGACGGTAAGGGCGACGTGTTCTCGTACGCTGAAGACGATATGGTCGAGGACCCGTTCCTCGCTGACCATCTCAAGCATTTTGGTATCAATGTGCAGCAATTACAGAAGGTACTGTGCATTGTTTTCTAATCTTAATATATATATATAAATTACGCGTCACGTTGTTTGTCCGGGATGGACTCCTAAACTGCTCAACCATTTTTTATAAAATATGGCTTACTGTGTGTAATTTGGTCAAACTTAAAAGATGGGATAGTTTTTATCTTGATTATTGACAGAGTGAAATCATTTACAAATTATTTAACTTTCACTCAAATAATAAATAATAAATAAATAAATATCTTGGGACAACTCACACACGGCCATCTGATCCCAAGCTAAGCAGAGCTTGTGTTATGGTAACCAGACAACTGATATACATACTTATATAATTTATAAATACATACATATTATAGATTACACCCAGACACAGAACCAACAATAAAATTATGCTCATCACACAAAGTTTGTCCTGGGTGGGAATCGAACCCACTAACCTCCGGCTTTGCAGTCAGGGTCACTAACCACTAGACCAACGAGGCAGTCTTTCAAAATGAAACTTTACCATCTCAATCTTTAAAGTATCGTTACATTTCATCAAATCTATTAAATATTCAAAAATAATTTCGCCTATCGAAAAAAAATTACTACTCCTAGACTGCGTCTCGCCTTGTTATTTCACACACAGACACACACCCCCCTTCTCAGGCGGGTAGGTGCTCGCGCCCAGTGCTTATCGGGCATTGGGCGCGAGGACTTATGTTGCACTCACTGACACACCCCCACTCACTCAGACAACACTCCCCATCTACACACATACCACATTTTCTTTTATTATTATTATATAAGTTCTGTTCCTCTCAATACCCTTAGCTTTTCACAATGTAGTAGTACGTATGTGCAAGTTAATATTGTAATCTTGAGGGTGCGAGCCTGGAGATCTGTAATACAGGTCCCGAACCCAGTACAGACTCCAGCTCTCACAAAGGTTTGAATCCGCCTGTAACTTAGATACTATGTACCAAATTGTACCTTTCTGAGAGAAATAAATAAATATTATTATTATTATTATTATTATTTCAGACGGACAAGTCAATGATAGAACTGGAGTTGGAGCTGAACCAGCGCAGCGGTGAATGGAACACTCTGCAGGAGTCGGGCAGTGAGCTGCGACCGTTATGCGGCCCGGCGCTCACTGGACTCAACAACCTCGGCAACACTTGCTACATCAACAGTGTTGTGCAGGTTTGTACATTGACAGGTCATGTAATTTGGGTGTAGACATTCTTATCCAATAATTTCAAGGTAGAGGTAAACTACAATAACATGGCGCGCCCTTCTACGATTCAAAACGTTTGAAAGTGTTTGTAAAAGTATTGAAAAGATTCATAACGGATGTGTGCGTACTGAGACGGCTCTCGAAACAAAAACAAATCAGCTGATGCTAGACTAGCGACGTCATTAATCACTCATTATTACTAGTATGGCGCTGCACTGGCATACTCTATGAAAATGACACAATGCGTTGTCTTGCGCGGTCGGCTATTTATGATTAGTTGACATACAAATCTTTAATTTAAAATTATTACAATTTTAAGTATTTTACATTGTATTGTCATCAGAACTAAAGGTGTATGCAAAATTTCAGCTCAATCGAATACCAACAAATGGTTGAAAAATGGTTTGCAAATTTTGAAAGGACAACTTACATACATACGAACAGTGCAAGCTAAATAAAAGCTTGTAATAAATAGAAAGTCCATTGAACTGGCAAATACGTGACGTCACAGTTTACTGTTGCCAATTGCTATCTAACTACACTACCAACTGTTGTGTCTATCACCCAAGAGAAAATTATCACCTTTTCTTTTTGCTAGTAAATTTTTTTTTTCCTCTTTTGTTATTTGCGATCGGTCGTTAGACCATAAGCGAATTCGTTCAGGGTCAAAAAAAAGGCATTATGGTGGAGCAGCCACTGAGAAGGTAGTTCTTCTTCAGCCTTTTTACCACCGCTGTCGGGTTTAAAAGTAAATAATATAAACATTATAATTTCCACAGGTAATGTTCCGCATGCCAGACTTCGTGCGTCGGTTCGTGGACGGCGCACCCGAGATATTCTCCACCTTCCCAGAGGACCCTGTCAATGACTTCAATGTTCAAACGTAAGTACTTCCTACTAATTCAGATGTTTCGTGTTGTCATTCAATGGAATAATAAAAAGAATTTATAATAGGAACTTTAAGCTCGAGAAAAGTGAAAATTTATAAATTTATTTGATAACACATAAACATGCCTTGTTTTTTTTTTCCAACTGTACACTATACAAATACTGTGTCAGCATTTTGAAAAAGAAATTGTTTTTTCTGAAATCGTAAGTTATAAGACCACTCTCACAGCATCCGGATACAAGCTGTCTACTGTAATTTGTTAATAAACAACGTATAACGATACGGTACGATACGGTGATAGTAACGTATTTCGTATTTATATGGCAGAGGTGAGTGGCAACGCAGGGAGGGGTCGCCCTAGGAAGACCTACACTGACCTTATTGGTTAGGTTCTTCAGAAAGGACAGGTGCGGAGTACTCGTAACTGGCGTGCTTGTATGACGAGATGTATGAACGTGGATGAGGCGAAAGGAGTATGTAAGGATCGTAGCAGGTGGCGTTCTGTGGTTTCTGCCTACCCCCATGGGAAAAAGGCGTGAGTTTATGTGTGTGTATGTAAGTTTTATTTACCAGATAATTATATAAGTCTACCACCCTTTTTTACACCATCTCCCTCTGTCGTCTTGATAGTAATTACCCATATCGCTTGTACTGTGTTAATTTATATTGATAAAAACATTCCTTCATACAGTGCCAAACTAGGAGTGGGTCTGGTGTCAGGTCGTTACTCGTTCCCGAGCGTGGAGGGAGGCTTCCAAGCGGGCGTGTCGCCGCACATGTACCGCAACCTTGTCGGCAAGGACCACCCCGAGTTCATGAGCAAGAGGCAGCAAGATGCGCATGAGTTCTACTTGCATCTACTGTCCTTGTTACAGGTTGGTAAACTAAATAGGGTATTTGACACCATTAACCAATAATTACAAGACACAGCTTCTTTAAAAAAGCACTTCATTTTAGCCCTTAAAACCCGATAAATGTTCAATTAACAGTGAAATTAGATTTTTAGTTGCTCTGAAATCAATAAATAGTTAATCAATTGAGTTAGCTAGTAAGTGACGTCACAATGGTCTTTTGCCATACAAAATCTACGGGGAAATCGCGTTTTGACAGCTCATAAAAAGAGTGTCAATTATTGGTGGTGGTGTCAAATACTAAATTATGAAGTCAATTAGGGATCATTAGTAATATTTGAAAGATTTATTTTTTCATGGTTGATATTTTGAATTGAGATAAAGGTAACCATGAAAATCATACCCATGATGAATCATTGCTATTTTGAATAGGCGATTCTTCATTACTATGTTTGAAACTTTATTCCGTTTGGTTTCCCCCTTTAAATATTTATTTAATTTAAAGGTACTCTCTAATGACTTATCCATCTGTAACATAAGTTTATGACTATTATGGTGAATTTGCCAGTTATAAAAGTACACAGCGCTTAAATACAAAAACGTTCTAAATTCAAATAGTCAACTAAGATATAGCAAGCAGTATAACTGACATATCCCCCCCCTCCCCCCCAGCGTCACAGCCGTCACAAGGCGAACCCGGCGGACTGCCTGCGCTTCTGCGTGGAGGAGCGCGTGCGCTGCGGCGCGTCGGGCGGCGTGCGCTACGTGCGGCGCGCAGAGCACCACCTGCCGCTGCCTGTCACGCCACGCGCCGCCACCAACACGCAGCAGCTGCGCGACTACGAGCTGCGCCGCGCGCAGGCCGAGGCCTCCGGGCAGCGACTGTAAGACACCCACGCCCACTTATTATAGTGCCCAAAATGTCTCTACACAACACACGAGCACTTTAGAAGACAGTAAAAACGCCACTGTTGCCGAGATAAACATGGCCGCTGATAAACGCCGGCCACTCTTACAAAAATATAAAGTATTTACTTATACCACCTTTAAAAAAAATGAGGGGTTTAAGAATGTACCATCCCTGATGTGGTTGTATCCTTTGCCATAAAATAGTTGTCAAGCAAAAATAGTAGCCTAATATTATCCAAATGCAGGGCATAAACCTCTTCTGAAACTTAAGACATCAGCATCGATCATCACACTTGCTCAAAGCGGGGATTGGCAACTTCAAACCCTATATCCAATTATATACATGTTCTCAGGGACCCCTCGCAAGTGGTGCGGCCACACATCCCGTTCCAGGCGTGTCTGGACAGCTTCATGAAGGAGGAGACGGTGGAGCAGTTCTTCAGCAGCGCAGTCAACAAGAAGGTCACCGCTCACAAGTCAGTATCATTCAATAATGGTCGGGGAAATATGGCACATCAAGGTTTAAAAAGAGTTCGGGTTTGTTGACCTCATGGATGACGCAGTAGCTAAGGAATTGGCTTCTGTACTGCGCATCTCGTGTTCGATGCCTGCATGGAACAAATATTTGTATGGCATTCCGTGTGTGCTATGTAGATAAGTGAATTTATATTATGTTTATGTCCATAATGCAAGATACCTAGTGCAGGGCAACGAGACGCCTATCTTTTTTAAAAGTATTCATTCTCAGAGTAATTCAAATGATTTGATTTTTCAGAATCACCCGCCTAGCCACGTTCCCGGACTTCCTGTTGATCCAGTTGAAGAAGTTCACCATCAAGGAGGACTGGACACCTGCCAAACTAGATGTAGCCGTCGACATGCCCTGGGAGGTATGTACACTAAGGCTGGCCCACATTAGTCTTATTGCTTGAGTAACTACATTTTTTAGCTGCACAACTGAACACTTTTTGGTAATAGATATAGAGAGATAAGAGAAATATGAATATAAGTGTGGATAGATGACTAAATAGAATCCTAAAGCAACATGAGACACTGCAGGAATTTGATTACTAACAGTTGCACTCTTAGTTCCATTTTTGTACAACATATCAGGCAAACACACTGTCGTATCACGAACGCTACATGTTTACTTGCTTTTACAGATGGATCTGAGCTGCCTGCGCGGGCGCGGTCTCCAGCCTGACGAGACCCAGCTACCCGAAGCCGCGCCTGAGACACCCGCGCCCGTCTATGACGAGGGGCTACTTTCACAACTTGTAAGTTGCATTTAAAAATATCATATACTAGCGATCCGCCCCGGCTTCGCACGGGTGCAATGCTGATGCTAAATATAAATATAATACAGCCTATGTCACCCGGGAATAGTATAGCTTCCCAACAGTGAAAGAATTTTTCAAATCACTTCAGTCGTTTCGGAGCCTATTCAATGCAAACAAACAAACAATCAAATCTTTCCTCTTTATAATATAGTCAAAGTCAAAGTCAAATCATTTATTTCAATTAGACCATTAAAAGGCACTTTTGAACGTCATTAATTGAATCTAGTTGCCCATTCCAAAAGGTAGTTTCGTATGGAGAAGAACGGGCAAGAAACTCCATACTTACTCTTTTAAAAAATATATATATGGTCTACAATAAATAGTGGGTACATTAATTCTATTTATAAGAATGTGAAGACGATGTACCTAAAATAAAAGTCATGTAAAGTACTACAATACGTACCAAATGCTACAAAGATTAGAAATGGAAGCTAAATTATTTTTTGTAGATACACAGTGCTCACACGTTTACATTAATGTGATCGTAAACTATCTTTTCTAACATTAAAAAAAAGACATCAAATCAGTGTGTGAGCCATAACATCACCAAAGGTAGAATAAGTCTTTGTTAAAAAAAAAAAAAAGTATAAGTAAGTACAGATCAATATCATTATAAAGATCAGCAGTACTAAACATGATCAACTGTATTTTACAGTTAGACATGGGCTTCCCGCTGGAGGCGTGCAAGAGGGCTCTCTACTACACCAACAACTGCGGCATGGAGGCTGCGTCCAACTGGCTGATGGAGCACATGACCGACTGGGACTTCGCTAACAAATTCACACCGCCCGGCAGCACAGGTACAAGACAACTTGTTTTTTTTTAATACAAATCATCTGTTAGCGCGCCTTGTTAGTAAAAAAGCCTCTAATGCCGTGACGGGAAACTGCTTGACGCTATCATACTGTGATATGCCCCCTCTACGCCAACGCTCTCGATTTCACTTCCTTGTGTGCGCGCGCGAACACTTTTTTATTGGGTTTAAATATTCTCTGAAATGTTTTAACATCTGTCCGTGAAGGCTAACTTTTTTTATATTTTTTATGAGCTTTTGTGTCTTATAACGGGCTGGTAGCCGCAACTCCACGTTCAGGTGCGTATTTTGTGTACGAATGAGAAGTATTCGATCCGCCCCAGCTTCCTAAGGATGGATAGCAGCATTTTATAAACTTTGACCTTCTAGAACCAAAAGTAAAAAAAAAAATCTGCTAAACTTAAAACATTCAATTCCAGGTACAGACAGCGGTGCTGCAGGCGTAGATGAGGCGAGCGTAGAACAGATCATGGGCATGGGCTTCACGCGCGCGCAGGCCGCGAAAGCGCTCGGCGCCACCGCGGGGGACGTCGCGCGCGCCCTCGACTGGATCTTCAGCCGCGCGGACGAGCTCGACGCAGTCGACGTGGCCGCACCACAGCAGCCCGACCAGGACCGCACGCTCGGATGCAGGGACGGACCTGAGAGTGAGTTTGACATGTGATAACCGTCAATAGTCTTTTTATGCTGTGGGATTCCATATTTACATTTTGAAAAATTATTGCGAAAACAAACAATAGAAATAATTTAGTGATTATTTAGCGACCTGCCCCTGGTGCATACGGGTGCAATATAGATACTAACTTTACGTATAAACCTTCCTCTTGAATCGTTTAATCTATTGATGAAAACAGTATTAAAATCCGTTGCCAATTTGTTTAAAAGATCTAAGCGTACAGGCGGCGGGAAGTGACTGTTTTATAATTATAATTTAGAGATATTATTATCTCCATTTTTACAAGGTTTTGCTTTTCTTTCACTAATCCAATTTGCAATGTCAAAACTGGGTTTTTAGGTCTTTTATCTAGAACATTGTTCTAATTTAATATAAAATTGTGATTGCAGAGTACAGATTGTGTGCATTCATATCGCACATGGGCACGTCTTCCATGGTGGGGCACTACGTGTGTCACGTGCTGCACGAGGGTCGGTGGGTCATATTCAACGATAACAAGGTGCGTACACGCTACGAGGAAATACTTACGTTACTGTGCAGACTGCAACAAAGTCAGGCTAATAGAATGTAATAATAAAGCTGTGTACAAATTACGCGCGGCAGCCGCACGAGCCAATGTTCGACCAGATTTAACGTTAATTTGCCTCGCGAGCCAAATCGTACATTTAAAATTTGTAGAACGCGGCTGCCGCGCGCGGCACGCGATCCATCCGCAGCCCAGACTCGTGCGCGGCAGTTCATTCTTGCCTGGTATGGACGCGCGTGGTCGGGCGGCTGCCGCTTTCATTGTGATACATCAAGTTATTTGTAAAAATAATAAAACACCACAACAACTCATTAGCGCCATACAATTGTATGAGTAGACGGCAACTTTCGTTGTCCATCGTGTTCGCGCGAGCCAATTAACCAAAACTATACCGTCCCAACTGCGCGCGAGCGAACGACGGAAGTTTCTTTGATGCGGTCGCAAAAACCGACAGCGAGCGGTTCGCCCCGCGGCACGTTCGAGCGCGGCGATGTTCTAGTCCCCGTCTACATAGTGCGCGGCCGCCGCGCGCGCCAATGTTCGAGGGTTTGCCGCGCGTAATTTGTACGCAGCTTAACACTAAACGAATTGTATGTAACTGTATAACTTGTAAATAATTCGATAGTGGACGCGGGCAGCGCAAAACCGTTCATTGTAATAAAAATTAGGGGAGGTCTATGTTCAGCAGTGGTCTTCGTTCGGACCGAAATGGATGATAATGATGATGAAATATTTGAAAGAAATACATATACGAGTGGAGTCTAAAGCAGAACAAATTATTATAGTTGTCGATGCAAAAGTTTATGTATATAACTGACGTCTTAATTTTCTTGTTCTTTCAGGTGGCCCTATCAGAAAATCCGCCCAAAGATCTCGGCTATTTATATCTATACGAAAGGCTGTGATGATCATGTTAACTATGACTTGTTTGTACCAAAAATCGCTGGCACGGTTGTATGGGATACGAACCTCTGTGTTAGACTGCGTTTGTATTATCTAAACAATAAGAGATTTTAATAAAAAAAAGCAACTTTTAGGCGATATTTATTTTATAGAAGAAAACAAATTGTTAAGAAATTAAAATTAGGTTAATAAAATTTATTATCTAATTATTTTGCATAGAAAATGCTTTTGTGTTGCAATTTTTACATAAGACTTTATCTGTTTTGTAGTTTAACAGTTATGATGTGTAGTTATTGAATTAGAAATAGTCCTTGTAACCGCTTAGGTGAAGACGTGACAAGCTTTCGCGTGTGAGTTTTGCACAAGGAGTCTCAAGCTCTTATAACATTTTACTTTTGTAAGCATTTATGTTAACTAAGCTGTATATTATTTTCATGAATTATTATACAGATCACTATTTTACAACATTGTACTAGAAGTACAATTTTTTTTTTTTCACTAATTGCCGTACCACATAACAAATGCATTTATTGGGGAAGCAGCTTAGTGTTGGATAATTTTATTGTATAATATCATTGAACATCACTAAAACAACGAAAACTGAAAGTAAATTATTACTGAAAATGCTCTCTTATTTATTTGTTTCTTTATTTAACCCTACCAAATAATAAAAAAAAGAATTCTGATAAACTGAAGTTACAAAAATTCGCGAGTGAGATAAATTAATTTCGCATCAACAAAAAAAGATAATTACAACCCGGTGGATCTAAGTTTCCACCTCGTTCTAATTGCGACCAAGTAACACTAACTTCATTATGTAGTACAACCACAATCAATTCGGGTTGTCTCTGGTTGTAAATAATAATGAATGAACGAGGGTTTTGTTTGAATACCCTTGATTTTCTGACACCAGTAAGTTTTTTTGATAAACACAGAATTTCCAGTCCGAGTGAAACTTGAAATTGTTACACTACCCTCTAGCTAGACAAACGTCAAACACATTAACACACAACTACCCTCTTGATTTTTTCACTGATCAACAAAAAGTTTGTGGTGTAGGTAGTACCTACGATTTTATGACACCCTAGTACTTCTTTTTTATAAACCCCAGAATTTCCAACCTAACTTTCAAGTGTAGGAATAGCACATATATTCCTAAAATAGAATTGTTAGACTACCCACCCTCATATGATTTTAACAGATCAAAAATATTTTTGTTGGAATACCTGCTAGATTTTATGACGCCCTAGAGTTTTGTCTTGGGTAATCCAAACACCGATCTATACTCGTGTGATCTACAAAATATATAAGCAGGCAGAGGCGTCTTTACCTATAGTGCAGGGTGTGCGGCGCACACGGGCGCCGGGTCTAAGGGGGCGCCGAGCGCCCTCTAATGCAAGACCTCCAAAGATGCGTCGATGCAGGCGCTCTCAAAGACCCTGCGCTCGTGTTATGGCCGACGCCGCCGGCCGGGCGCCTACTCTATTTAAAGGACCATGCGACAATTTGTGTCCACTTTCAACATTGCTCAACAGTAATGAGACCTATGTCAAATGAAAGCTCTTTCATTCTATAGCAGCTAAGTTCAAATCGAGCGCGAAAATGGTGATTTTTAAGTTTTCGTAAAAAAAAAAAATAACTGAAAAATATGATCTTGCTTCTCAACAGTGATGAGACCTATGGCATATGAAAGCTCTAAGGGTGTAGGTACTTCATTTTATTACATGGCAGCTAAGTTCAAATCGAGCGCGAAAAGGATGTTTTGGTACATTTTGTCATTTTTATTTGAATCCTCAGCCTAGTTTTCCACATTGTCCAACAGTGATGAGACTATGTCAAATGAAAGCTCTTAGAGTGTACTTTATTTCATTATATTGCAGCTAAGTTCAAATCGAGCGCGAAAATGGTGTATATTTAAGTTTACGAAAAAAAAAATAACTATATTCTATTATAAACTGAAAAATATGATCCTGCTTCTCAACAGTGATGAGACCCATGTCATATGAAAGCTCTAAGGGTGTTCTTCATTTCATTCTATGGCAGCTAAATTCAATTCCCGTGCGAAAAGGGTGTTTTGACCATGATGGGCACTTTGGGCCCACTTTTCAACATTGCTCAACAGTGATGAGACCTGATGTCAAATGAAAGCTCTTAAGATAGGCTTCATTTCAAAGAATACTTGGGGTGTGATCTACAATCAATACCGAAGCCAAAAATATAGTTTTTAGAATTTTTGTCTGTTTGTCTGTATGTATGTCCGGGATAAACTCAAAAAGTACTGGACGGATTTGAATGTTTTTTTTTGTTGTATAGGTATTAAGTCTGGGCAACATATAGGCTATAATTTATCTTGGAAAGTTGAACACCTGATGCAGAACTGCAACAGACCAGCTAAACTATAAGAGATACAAAAATGGCACCATAACAAAAATTGTTCCACATGATGAGCATTTTCGAACTTCAAGAGCCCAGCAACACTGACGAAGTCGCGGGCAGAAGCTAGTAATGAAATGAAGTACACGCTCAGAGCTTTCATTTGACATGTCTCATCACTGTTGGACAATGTGGAAAACTAGGCTGAGGATTCAAATAAAAATGACAAAATGTACCAAAACACAATTTTCGCACTCGATTTGAACTTAACTGTAATAGAATGAAATGAAGTACACTGTAAGAGCTTCCATATGAGATGGGCCTCATCACTGTTGAAAAGTGGGCTCAGGGTTCATACAAACGTGCCCATGGTCCTTTATCTATACTAATCTATACTAATATTATAAAGCTGCAGTGTTTGTTTGTTTGTTTGTTTGAACGCGCTAATCTCTGGAACTACTGGTCCGATTTGAAAAATTCTTTCAGTGTTAGATAGATTAGTTATCGAGGAAGGCTATAGGCTATATACCATCACGCTACGACCTACGGGAGCGGAGCAGTAACCAAAGACGCGGGTGTAACCGCGGCGGACAGCTAGTCGTTAATAAGTATTGAACATGAAATCAAAATTGAAGTTCGTGACATTGTTAAAGATTTCGCTAATGCAAAAGCTCGAAAAGTAACTTTTTTGTAAATACATTTGTGTGTATAAATATATTTGTGTGTACGAGCGTCCTGTTTGTTATGTAACTATAATAGTTTTTAAATTAAATATTTTTGAAAGAACTACAAAGTTGTGATTTTTTTATTCTTATAACCGGCAGGGGTTATAAGAATAAAAAAATCACAACGTTCCTAAAAAAAACTTTTTGCTTCCCGACATCATTTAAAATTGCACCATTTGCATCCGAATTTCCGTTTGAAAATATAACTGTTAATAGTATTTTATTTTAACCCCGCTCCTACTAGACTAGAGGGCGCCAGGGTACTGGTTGCACACGGGCGCCACAAGGGCTAGAGACGCCTCTGTAAGCAGGTACTTAAATTCAATCATAATTCGAAAGACAAATTATAGCCAATTATTTCTCATAATTTAGCTTTCTATTGGTAAAGGTAAAAATAGTTTAAATCGGTCCAGTAGTTTTAGAGCCTATTTGGTACAAACAACAAACAAAAAAATCTTTCCTAAAATAAATAAACAATGATCCTTTCATGGAGTACTATACTGAGATCACTTTTGCATAGGCCAACCTGAATGTGTTTTACTAGGAGTGCATAAAATATCATCTTGGTGTCAGATATGCCACACAAAAGAAATCATCAAATCTTGTATATAAATCAGGACAAGTATAAAAAACAATAATTAATACAACTAATTACATCTTTAATATTTAACAGAAAAGTAATGATCTAAATTATTAATTAGCGCTTAAATCTGTCTACTGGCTTGGGTATTGTCTTCATAAATATAGTGCGCTCATCGTAGTATGTGTTGAACTTCTTGTGATCTTTTCTTTTCCTCGGATCCTTTTTGCAATTGTCTGGAGTCAAGTTAATCATTAAACCTGGAATGTGAAAAACAAAATATTCAATATTCATTATAAGTAGGTAAAGGTTAATACTGATTAATAGTAGTTAACACTTTTATTACCACTACGATTTTCACGGTGTTTTCTCGGATGCCGCCTACATTTTACGTTGGACTAAAATGAGGAGAGTCAAAAATGGACTTCAGTATTATTAACAGAAAATACACATGCATTTTGGAAAAAAATAGCACACACATTGAACTCGCCGGGCGAGTCTACGGCACTGGAATAAAATTTACATGGACTCTCCGGGCGCATCGGTGGCACTGAACGTGTTAAGGATATGAATGACTAAGGGCAAATTTCTTAATTGTCAGATAATTCTCAACAGAGGGATAAATATGGTGGTTTGACAGCTTTTGTACCAAAAATATATCAAACTGTCATATTTATTCTTTGGATAAAAGTTATCTGACTATTGAAAAATCAGCCTTAAAAAGTGATTGATTAGGATCTTTGCACTAAAGTTAGTGCTCTAAGAGAAAAAATATACAAATAAATAATTTTGATTGGCAGATACAGGGCTGTTCTAAAAATTTATTTATTTTATGTTTAGGTAGATATTCATAGTTTAGTTAGTAATGGATAGCCTATGAAGTGAAGTACTATTACAATACGCACCAGCCTTCTGCGCCATCGTCACTAACTTGCCCATTTTCTTTTGCTGTCGTCGACATAGCCCAGTGATTCTTCGAGGTAACATACACCCATCAGACCTCACAAACTGGCTCACAATCAGTACATCAGTATGTTTGACGTCGAGCCCTAGAGCACACATGTAGCAAGGAGGCTTTTCTGACTTGCTGACAGCAGGATCTTGGGTCGGGAAGTTCTCTGCCCGAACCAAGAGTTGAGTGCGTGGCGAGGGAACAGACACTCCTTCTATGAACACTGTTGAGCCCTCGGTGCGTTCACGTACTAAAATAAGTCAGAATAAGTTATAAAACTAACGCTTTTTTCATAAAATTTCGGCTAAAAGGCAGGAACAAAATGATTTGAGGTTATGTTATAAAAACTATCGATGTGAGCAAAGAAGGTACTTACTTTCTTTTAAATTTAAAGGTTTTGACGTCGCTATTGAGCGCACAGTTGTAGAGGCAATTGCGCTTTTTGCAAAAGAAAACCCAGCTCGAACCAGCCCCGCCATGTTTATTTATTTTATAATCTGTCAGTGTCACTGCAGGACCAGGTTATGGCATAAATGTCATGTGAAACGAATGTCAATACACTTTAGTTTCTGGTTGCTAGATGGTAGAAATAATAATTTTAGTATGGCAAGTCTGCCCCCACTAAATATTCAGTTCCGGTTAAATGAGCGCGTAATTCAAAAACTCACGTCTTTTGTTTTAATCATAGAGAATAACAGGAACTAAAATTATTGTATCTTTTTTTTTGTTTCATCTTTATTGGTGATTCTCAAGTCTCATGTAATTAAAATAATAATTATGTTAATTTGGGTATCAGAATGATAAACGAAAATTTATGGGTCGCACGTATTTATTGAACAACACATAGTAAGTATAATGATTTTAACAGGTATAGTAAATAAACAAGATTATTTTCGATGAATAATAATTTGATTAAAACATGTAATAACGGTTAAAACACATTTTCAATTAAGCAACAACAAATTTCAAGCTCCATTTCAAAAATATGATTGATTTTATAATATATATCTACTATATTTTTAACATCCGTATAATCGTATCATAAAATAGACTGCTAAGCAGTACTGTAACAAATATAATATATTGTTATATCATGTTTTAGGCTTAGTTAGGATCACATTATTACTTTATATGCGAGACTTTCAATCCTGTAATGCAGTAGGTACGGTACTATTGTAGAAAAAAGTTGAAATATTTTTTTTTATTCGTAAAAGGTTATTTTATGGACGGTATTAAGCCAAGCACAGAAAATTCGAGACATGTGTATGCGAAATGCATTTCAAATGCAAAATATAAAATGAGCTTAAAATAACTTAAAACTTATCTTAAACATAGACGCCTACTTGAGATTGCAATTTTGTGACTTAAATATAAGACTTTTAATGCAAATTCATATTTTTAAATACAATAATACAATTTGCAAAGCATAAAATGCATAGTCGTGAAAAAGTATCCATAAGTAACACAATATTTTTAATTTTGTTCTTTACAACGTCAATTTATAAGTATAACATTTATATGTTAGTAAAACTTACTAACTAGAAACTATACAATATTGTACTATTAATTAAAACAAAACTTACGAACAATGTGCATGTTTATAAACAAAATGTGATGGACTATTTAAAATAATTATGTAAGTAGCGAGGAAAAATAACAGGTTTCACTGACATAAGATATCATAGACAATAATATAGGCATGAAAAAGTTAGCCAAGTTCTCGTTAGGTTTCGTTTATTTCTAACAAGTACACATAACTTGTATAGGATTGTCAATACAAAACTATAAAGATACATACAAATATTAAAAATCTTGTAACTACTTCCCTACATAGAAAGCTCAACATTTAGGCCTTGTATGTTTGTAATGAAACCGCTAATTGAAGTCTGTTATATTTCCGCCTAACATTGTGAAGGTAGCGGTGATAGAGGCTTGTGCGCTGGACGTCTACTTGGGGAAGATGTTCATACCCTTGCTCAGCAGACCGCTGGCGCCAGTTGATGCGTCATTGACGGCCGATGAGAAGCCAGTCAGCAGCTGGAAATAATTAAAACACTTTTTTTCTTACACATATTCTGGCAACATGGAAATAGGTCAGCCAAAATGTAGAAAGAATTGAAGGTATTTTTGCGTGACAATGATACAATTAAAGCTATTTATTTTGCTTCTTATTTAGAGTTCAATCAATGGTTTTGTCATGCCTATGTAATCTTTTACATTAGGAACCTTGAAAATAGGTACAAAAACTTCCGTCATTAAATTGTGTTAAATTGCCGATCACGGTCATTTAAACAAATAAAAGGTAAGTACATACATTATCCCTCTTCTCGCCGATGTATTTGTTGGTATCCTTGATCTTGGAGTCGACGACATTGCCTGCGTTCTTGAGGCCCTCGTCAGTGGCGTTCTCCACCCTCTTCAGTGTGTTGTCTACGGTGCTGTTGATAGCGTTGCTTGCGTCTGCTGCGGCTTTCTCTGCTGCCTTCTTTGACTCTTCTACGGCAGCGTCTGTGAAATTGGGTTTTGAGTTCGAACTTGGCTGGTGCACTGGCGTGCATACGATTGATTTGCAAGATTTTTCGACTGAAGTGATTTGTTTTATTAGACGAGATTAAAAAAAAAACATATAAAACAAATCGATGAAAATGGACACAGAAATGAAAGCAAACTTTAAGGACGAAAAAATAAACAATTCGTATAGAATCAATAATCATTAATTTGCGTAAACTACTATTAACTTACTAGCAACTCTCTTGGCCTCTTCTTCAGCAGCTTTGGCAGCGTTCTTGGCCGCCTCCTTGGCGTCCTCAGCGGCCTTGGCGGCCTGTGCCTTGGCATCCTCAGCCGCCTTCTTGGTCGCGTCCACCGTTGTGTTGAACGTGTCTGTCGAACAATAACACTTGTTCATTGAAGGATACAATCTCGCGTGATATTTCACACATAAGCTCTAAAAGACCCTTTTGTTGAGTTAAAACTTAGGTACCTACGTTATTTTAAAACCTATTTTATAGTGTCTATAAACTACTGGAACAATGGTCTGAATACAGTCTTTCCATGAAGTGTATGACGTCATTAAATTTTTACAACCACAAATAGTATGACGATTGACTTCTTATGTCATCTAGCACCGGTGGCTTGTATTGTTTGACCTTTTGACCGCCACAGTCATGTATAGATGACAAACCAAAATGAACCCAGCACGCCACGGTCACGACTACATGACTGACGTACGATTACAATCTTATACGTAAATAATGATCATAAAACAACATTGCTTTTTTATTTCCTTTGCTAAATATGTTCCTTGACTCTTCCTAGTTTATATTAGGTGAACGTTTGTCTTTAAATTTTTCTGACAAAAACGAATAAGTAGGTACCAATTTTATAATTGAACTTTATAGTTTCGAATTCGTAGTTTAACGCCGAGGGCACATTTTTGCTTTTATGACGTATTAGATTCTCAATAAATTTTCCTCAAACAAACGATTATTGTATTAACGCGAGAAACTCACCCAGTCTACATCGATATAAATACAATTTACCTACTTATTTTTATGTGTAGATCTATAATGTTATAGCAATAAGTAGCGTAGTCCATAAATAGAAGGGATAGGTTAGCTATTGCCTTTTATGTGATGCAAGTTAGATACTTAAAGAGAAGTGGTATTTTATTGATCAATCGCAATAAGACAAAGAAAAAGTGGCTATTACTTTTTATGGCCACATAGCATTGGCTGACGCAGGAGCCGTTTGATCGTGCTCCTATATTTATTTATTTTTAGACGAAGAATGTATAAAATTAATTTAAAACAACAAAAGAATGAAATAAAAAAGCCTAAATGTTTTTAAGTTTGTTAAATGCATTAAAGAGGAAAATTAAGTAACAAAGATATTTAAGTGCCTTTTTAGTGCCTTTTAGTGTCTCCTCTACTAGAGCAGCCTCGAGTCAAAGCAGCGCCTCGACTCGAGATTCTACATAATTATACTGAATTGCTAAATATATATCGATGTAGACTGTTTAATATTATTAAAACGTTAATAATCATTCTAAAACTCAAAAAAAATTAGTTATCTGATATTATAACCAATATTTATGTAGTTAAGTTTCAAAAAGCCGTAACAAAAGCGACACACTATGTACCGGTCGTGTCTTCAACTGTCTTTTGACAAACGCCGAGCGCCTTTTTTGCAGATTTTTTAGAGGCTTTGATGTTGGGTTGAACGTAACCTAAAATAATTTATAATCTTTAGATGGCGTATTACATTTTATATATTTTTAGGTAAGCTTTTACCTTTGCACACACTTCACACACTTTTATGCGCATGCCCATACTACCTAGACATGGAAGTTTTTCTGTATTACATAATAAAAAATAAATTAGATGACAATCTGAAAGAAAAAAAGGTCTGATAACAGTTTTTAAAGTTAAATTCGTTTTTACTAGCTTACACAAACCTCTATTCCTACCATTCACCATTAGTAAATAAGTGGGTAAAAAATATAATGAGCAAAAGATAAAGGAAAGTTAATAATGTTTTGTTACCTTCAGTATATTCTACGGCATCGCCTGCCTTTTCTGCTCCAGCTTCCGTAACATTAAAGAGTGTTTGTGATACTGTATCTACAGAAAAGTTAGTAACAGAAAGTTAAAACAGAAAAAAAAGAAATAAAGTTTAAAAGCACGATACAGGCAAAACCATGCATGTTATTAAAAAAAACTAAAAACTAAAAAATGGAGTAATTAAAGGACATTGAAATGAGTTTAAACACAATGAGGCAAGAAAATCATCTTTATTTAAACACTAGTACTAATTTAAGTCTTTTATTACTGCTCCGCTCCCGTTGGTCGTAGCGTGATGATATGTAGCCTATAATATTCCTTATGAATCTGGCTGTCATATACAAAAAGATTTTTTCCAAAACAAACAAAACTTAAAATCTCTTTAGCTTTATTTATGTTATATATTATTAGTATAGTTAACTTCATTTATACCTTTAGCACCTCCAACAATAGACACTCCTTTGTCAACAACTGAAGCTGCAGCGTTTTTGGTTGTATCTACAGTGCCGTAAACTGTGCTCGCTACCGTATCTACAATATAGGCAAAAACCGCAATGAAAAATGAATCGTGAGCAAATGTACGGGGTCACACTGAAAGTTTTTAGAATAGGCCAGTAAGAAAAGCAGCCAATGAAATTTTTTTTTAAATTTTGAATTAGGAACCCTTTTCCCAAACAGTTCCTGATTCGAAACACAAAAAACACAAATTTCGAATTAGGAATTCTTTTCCCAAAGAGTTTCGAATTCGAAATTTGTAGATGTGTAATGAATTCATCATCAATCTGCGCAATGGATGTTTCCATTTGAAATATTTACCGCCAAAAGCACGGCAAAGACAAGTGAAAAAGATGACTGCCTCTTTCTTTGGACGGAAGGGTCAATTATACATTTATATCTACTACATATTTGTCTTGGAAAAAGTTTGACAGCAGCGCTTAAGAAGCAGGATCCTCCTCCACCACGATAACGTTCCAGCTCACTTCGCCAACCGGACAATCGAATAGTTGTAAGTTAGTGAGTCAACCTCTTTACAGTCCTGGCACCTTAAAACTTTATTTATTAAAAAAAAATAAAAGATAAACTTCTTCTTCTTTTATGAACCCTGAGGATGCCGTGGCTGCGTTTGAAAAAGGCATGGAAGAAATCCATAAAGAGTAGGTCCACTGCTTCAGTCAATGGATCCATCGCAAGCGACGGTGCTTAGAAAGGAATGGAGACTTTGATTATGATACTTCGAAAAGCAATAAAAATATTAACAGACTTCTACATTATACGCCATTTTCTAAAAACTTTCAGTGTGACCAAGAACGCAATCACAAGCTCAAAATAATACCTTACCTTTGGCATTTCCTAAAAATGAAACGCTCGTATCTACGGCTCCGGCTGCTGCATTCTTAGCTGTACCTACTGAGCTTGCCAATGTATCTACGATATAACATAAAATAAAATAAAAAATAACACAAAATAAATAAAAACCGGCTATTTGCGAAGGGTTCCGCACCACGACGAAAAAACAAGTTTACAAACAAGCAAGAACAAACAAATTGTCAATATGGGGACCTCTTTTAATTTTTAACTTTGCATTGTTGTTATAGCGGCAATAGAAAAAAAACATTCTGTCAAAATTTAAACTCTACCTATTACGGTTCATGAGATACAGGATACAGCCCACTAACAGACAGACAGACTGCGGAGGCTTAGTCCCGGGTCCGTTGGCACGGTTAGGGTACGGCACGGTACCCTATAAACCGATAGGGTTAGAAGAAAAAAATGTATTATACCTTTAGCACTTCCTAGAAAAGTAGCGCCTTTATCTACGGCTGATGACGTTACATTCTTTGTTGCATCTACAGTGCTATGAACAGTATTTGCAAGCGTGTCTACAAAAAAAAAGAAAAGTATAACATAAATAACAAAGGTGAGAAAACTCATAGAAAAATAAAGGATAATGCCCAAACTACCTTTGGCACTAGTAGCGTAAGATACGCCTGTATCTACTGCGGAAGCTGCTGCGTTTTTCGTTGTATCAAAAGTGTTGGCTACGGTATCTACAAACGGAAATGGAATAGTACAATTTAGGTAAATAAACAAGCTGAATTTATAAAAAAAAAATACGCAGACGTATCTACCTTTAGCACTTCCCACGAAAGCTGCGCCTTTGTCTACAGCTGATGAAGCTACATTCTTTGTTGTGTCTACAGTACCATAAACAGTATTTGCAAGCGCGTCTACAAAAAAAAAAAAAAAAAATGAAAAAAATGTAAATAAACAAAAATCAAATAACAAAAATGGTGGCTAACTACCTTTGGCACTAGTGGCGTAAGAAACACCAGTTCCTACAGCTGAAGCAGCTGCGTTTTTCGTTGTATCAAAAGTATTGGCTACGGTATCTACAACACAACGTGAAATAAAATAATATTAAGGGCCGATTTTTCAATCGTTAGATAACTTTTATCAGAAGACTAAATATGGCGGGTTGACATATTTTCTATGGAAATGCTGTCAAATTGTCAGATTTATACCTCAGAAAAACTTTATCTGACGATTGAAAAATCAGCCCTAAGTAAATAAAAAGAAATGAATGATGAGACAGAAAAATAATAAAAATATCTACCTTTAGCACTTCCTACGAAAGATACGCCCATATCTACAGCTGATGATGCTGCACTTTTTGTTGCATCTACAGTGCTATGAACAGTATTTGCGAGCGTGTCTACGAATGAAAAATAAAAAAAATATAACAACTAAATACAGAAACAAAATTAAATAAAAAAATGTGTGTCAAACTACCTTTAGCACTAGTAGCGTAAGATACACCAGTTTCTACAGCTGAAGCTGCTGCGTTTTTCGTTGCATCATACGTATTGGCTACGGTATCTACAAAACATTCATTTTCGAATTATATTTTTTTGATTTTGATTTGAATAGTAAAATACTTGATGTACCAAGTTTTGTTAAGATACCTTTGGCACTTCCTATGAGTGACGAGCCCTTGTCAACAGCCGACGTAGCTACACTTTTTGTCGTATCTACTGTGCTGTTAACTGTGTTTGATACTGTGTCTACAAATAAAAAAATAAAAGACGTAAGTGACATAAAACAAATGCAAACAAAAAAAACGAAATAAACGAATAAACTACCTTTTGCACTGCCAATTATTGAAGTACCCTTTTCAACAGCAGCAGCGGCTACATTTTTTGTCGTATCTACAGTATTTGCTATAGTTTCTAAATAAAACGTTCAAAATTAGCACAAAAACATAAAGCAACGAAAATGATATTACACAAAGCAACAGTAAACACAGCTACCTGTAGCAGAGCCAATAATTGCGGAGCTCCTCTCAACTGCAGCAAAGGCAACATGCTTCGTAGCATGGACTGTTGTATTGACAGTGTTTGCTACGGTATCTACATTTGAATAGCGAGGATTAGCACAAGTAATAAGCGGTAATTATGGAGAACTTAATAAAACTAGTGCAAGTCTACCTTTGGCTGTGCCAATCGCGGTAGTGCCTTTCTCTACAGCGGCTGCAGCTACGTTTTTGGTTGTATCTACGGCAGTATTTACTGTGCTTGCAACCGTATCTACATGAAAGAATAACAAATGTTGTTGGCGACAATACAAAACGAACATGTGTCCAGAGGGCGGCCTTTTCTTGGGCTAAAGAATCAGCATTGCCAAACAACGTGGCAGTACTGCCAACCTCTGGGCACTCGTTGTAATGACAGCGATGCGGATGAGATTTTTTTTTTATATATTCTTTTTTATTATTTATAAGTAATTGGTTTGGTTAATAACAGACCCATTTAGATGTTAAATAAATAAGTAACAAGTACTTAAAAAAAATGTGAATTACCTTTGGCCGTGCCAAAAGCAGTAGTGCCTTTCTCAACAGCGGCTGCAGCTACGTTTTTGGTTGTATCTACTGCAGTATTTACTGTGCTTGCTACCGTATCTACGTAGAGAACGAACATTGAACATTAGCCACGATACAAAGCAAACAAATAAGACATTTCATGAAATACATAAGTATAAACTACCTTTAGCTGTGCCAAATGCAGTAGTGCCTTTCTCTACAGCGGCTGCAGCTACATTTTTGCTTGTATCTACCGTAGTGTGGTATGTGCTTGCTACCGTGTCTACATGGAACGAATATTGAACATTAGCCACATTACAAAGCAAACAGAGATGTACTAATAACAAAATGAATGTAAACTACCTTTAGCTGTGCCAATCGCGGTAGTGCCTTTCTCAACAGCGGCTGCAGCTACATTTTTAGTTGTATCTACTGCAGTATTAACTGTGCTTGCTACCTTATCTACATGGAGGACGAACATCGAACATTAGCCACGATACAAAGCAAACAAATCTATATACTAATAAAAATATGATGTAAACTACCTTTAGCTGTGCCAATTGCAGTAGTGCCTTTCTCAACAGCGGCTGCAGCTACATTTTTGCTTGTATCTACCGTGGTGTGATATGTGCTTGCTACGGTGTCTATATGGAGGGATAACAAATTTTAGCAACAACACAAAGTGAACATAGGGATTTATTTACAAAAAAATATGTAAACTACCTTTAGCTGTGCCAAAAGCAGTAGAGCCTTTCTCAACAGCGGCTGCAGCTGCGTTTTTGGTTGTATCGACTGCAGTATTTACAGTGCTTGCCACTGTATCTACATACGAACAAATAAAATTAGCCACAATGTGAAGTTATTTACAACATTTTTGTCCTTGTATCAAGTAAATTATGGATATGCCTGGATATTGAACTGTGTTTGATACAATACCTAATAAAAGTAATCAGTAAAGTATATGGACAAGTGTGACATTTACAAAAGTAAACAATATATAAGAAGACTACCTTTGGCATTGCCAGCGAATGTGTATCCCTGATCTAAAGCGGATGCTGCAGCGTTCTTAGTTGAGTCTACTGTTGTCTGTGCAGTACTTGTTACTGTATCTAATGATGAAACACAAATAACATCAAAATGGCTATTAAGGATAAACTTAAAGGAATTGGGAAGTTGACACCATCAACTAATAATTCCAAGACATAACTTCTCTAAAGAAACACTTTTCTTTAGCCCTGATGATCCGATTAATTTTCAATTAACTGTAAAACTTGATTTTTATTTGATTAAATTAATAAAATATAGTCAATTGAATCGGCACAAAAGTGACGTCACAGCTGTCTTTTGCCATACAAAATATATCTATGGGAGAATCGCGTTTGACAGGTCATAAAAAGTACGTCAATTGATTGGTGGTGTCATCTAGCCTATTGTACAAATGATATTGTATGAACTACCTTTAGCTGTGCCAATGAATGTAGTGCCCTTATCGACTGCGGCAGCCGCTGCACTTTTAGTGCTGTCTACTGCGCTTGCAACTGTATCTAATAAACAAGGATGGTACTAGTAAATAACATTATATAACATTATGAGGCTTAAGGAAAATACTGGCCCAATATGTCGATAAATATTAACATTTTACAACAAGTTCTACTTTTTTAAATTTAGTTTTTATATTACATTGTCACGCATAAGCATCTATAAAAATTTCAGCTCAATCGAACATCGGAAAGTGGATCTTAACTTGTAAGATTTGATTAAGTTACAATGGTCACTTTCTGGCTTCATCATCAGACCAGCTCTGTGACATCATTGTATTGCAAATTGCACACATGGAAAATTTCAAGTCAATCGGGAAATGGCTCAAATTAATTAGCCACAGACACTAGAACAGGTCATCATCTGCCTAGCCTTTTCCCAACTATGTTGGGGTCGGCTTCCAGTCTAAGGATGCAGCTGAGTACCAGTATTTTACATGGAGCGACTGCCTATCTGACCTCCACAACCCAGTAACTAGGTAATACGATACCAGAACAGGTATAGTAAATAAAAGCTTGTAAAAAGTGATGAGATTGGCGTTTCGTCTATGTTAAGTTGTATTGGATCAAATAAGTTTAGTTAGGGTCAATTCTTTTAATAATTGGGGATTACCTATGTTAAAAATTCAAAGCAGAACTACCTTTAGCTGTGCCAATTGCAGTAGTGCCTTTCTCAACAGCGGCTGCAGCTACATTTTTGCCTGCATCTGCCGTGGTGTGATATGTGTTTGCTACCGTGTCTATATGGAGGGATAACAAATATTAGCAACAACACAAAGTGAATTTAGAGATTTATTTACAGAAAATATATGTAAACTACCTTTAGCTGTGCCAAAAGCAGTAGAGCCTTTCTCAACAGCGGCTGCAGCTGCGTTTTTGGTTGTATCGACTGCAGTATTTACAGTGCTTGCCACTGTATCTACATACGAACAAATAAAATTAGCCACAATGTGAAGTTATTTACAACATTTTTGTCCTTGTATCAAGTAAATTATGGATATGCCTGGATATTGGACTGTGTTTGATACAATATCTAATAAAAGTAATCAGTAAAGTATATGGACGAGTGTGATATTTACAAAAGTAAACGTAATATATAAGAAGACTACCTTTGGCATTGCCAGCGAACGTGTATCCCTGATCTACAGCGGATGCTGCAGCGTTCTTAGTTGAGTCTACTGTTGTCTGTGCAGTACTTGTTACTGTATCTAATGATGAAACACAAATAACATCAAAATGGCTATTAAGGATAAACTTAAAGGAATTGGGAAGTTGACACCATCAACTAATAATTCCAAGACATAACTTCTTTAAAGAAACACTTTTCTTTAGCCCTGATGATCCGATTAATTTTCAATTAACTGTAAAACTTGATTTTTATTTGATTAAATTAATAAAATATAGTCAATTGAATCGGCACAAAAGTGACGTCACAGCTGTCTTTTGCCATACAAGATATATCTATGGGAGAATCGCGTTTGCCAGGTCATAAAAAGTACGTCAATTGATTGGTGATGTCATCTAGCCTATTATACAAATGATATTGTATGAACTACCTTTAGCTGTGCCAATGAATGTAGTGCCCTTATCGACTGCGGCAGCCGCTGCACTTTTAGTGCTGTCTACTGCGCTTGCAACTGTATCTAATAAACAAGGATAGTACTAGTAAATAACATTATATAACATTATGAGGCTTAAGGAAAATACTAGCTATAATGTCGATAAATATTAACATTTTATAACAAGTTCTACTTTTTTTTTATTTCGTTTTTATATTACATTGTCATGCATATGCATGTATAAAAATTTAAGCTCAATCGAACATCGGAAAGTGGATCTTAACTTGTTTGATTAAGTTACAATGGTCACTTTCTGGCATCATCATCAGACCAGCTCTGTGACACCATTGTATTGCATTGTCAAAAAAATTCAAAGCAGAACTACCTTTAGCTGTGCCAATTGCAGTATTGCCTTTCTCAACAGCGGCTGCAGCTGCGTTTTTGCTTGTATCTACCGTGGTGTGATATGTGCTTGCTACCGTGTCTATATGGAGGGATAACAAATATTAGCAACAACACAAAGTGAATTTAGAGATTTATTTACAGAAAATATATGTAAACTACCTTTAGCTGTGCCAAAAGCAGTAGAGCCTTTCTCAACAGCGGCTGCAGCTGCGTTTTTGGTTGTATCGACTGCAGTATTTACAGTGCTTGCCACTGTATCTACATAGGAACAAATAAAATTAGCCACAATGTGAAGTTATTTACAACATTTTTATCCTTGTATCAAGTAAATTATGGATATGCCTGGATATTGGAGTGTGTTTGATACAATATCAAATAAAAGTAATCAGTAAAGTATATGGACCAGTGTGATATTTACAAAAGTAAACGTAATATATAAGGACTACCTTTGGCATTGCCAGCGAATGTGTATCCCTGATCTACAGCGGATGCTGCAGCGTTCTTAGTTGAGTCTACTGTTGTCTGTGCAGTACTTGTTACTGTATCTAATGATGAAACACAAATAACATCAAAATGGCTATTTAAGATAAACTTAAAGGAATTGGGAAGTTGACACCATCAACTAATAATTCCAAGACATAACTGGAAACACTTTTCTTTAGCTCTGATAATCCGATTAATTTTCAAATAACTGTAAAACTTGTTTTTTAATTGCTTTAAAATTAATAAAATATAGTCAATTGAATCGGCACAAAAGTGACGTCACAGCTGTCTTTTGCCTTACAAAATATATCTATGGGAGAATCGCGTTTGACAGGTCATAAAAAGTACGTCAATTGATTGGTGGTGTCATCTAGCCTATTGTACAAATTATATTGTATGAACTACCTTTAGCTGTGCCAATGAATGTAGTGCCCTTATCGACTGCGGCAGCCGCTGCACTTTTAGTGCTGTCTACTGCGCTTGCAACTGTATCTAATAAACAAGAATAGTACTAGTAAATAACACTATGAGGCTTAAGGAAAATACTGGCCCAATATGTCGATAAATATTAACGTTTTATAACAAGTTCTACTTTTTTTTAATTTAGTTTTTATGTTACATTGTCATGCATATGCATGTATAATAAAAATTTAAGCTCAATCGGACATCGGAAAGTGGATCTTAACTTGTTTTGATTAAGTTACAATGGTCACTTTCTGGCATCATCATCAGACCAGCTCTGTGACACCATTGTATTGCATTGTCAAAAAAATTCAAAGCAGAACTACCTTTAGCTGTGCCAATTGCAGTAGTGCCTTTCTCAACAGCGGCTGCAGCTGCGTTTTTGCTTGTATCTACCGTGGTGTGATATGTGCTTGCTACCGTGTCTATATGGAGGGATAACAAATATTAGCAACAACACAAAGTGAATTTAGAGATTTATTCACAGAATATATATGTAAACTACCTTTAGCTGTGCCAAAAGCAGTAGAGCCTTTCTCAACAGCGGCTGCAGCTGCGTTTTTGGTTGTATCGACTGCAGTATTTACAGTGCTTGCCACTGTATCTACATACGAACAAATAAAATTAGCCACAATGTGAAGTTATTTACAACATTTTTGTCCTTGTATCAAGTAAATTATGGATATGCCTGGATATTGGACTGTGTTTGATACAATATCAAATAAAAGTAATCAGTAAAGTATATGGACGAGTGTGTTATTTACAAAAGTAAGCGTAATATATAAGAGTCATTGTCATGCATATGCATGTATAAAATTTCAGCTCAATCGAACATCGGAAAGTGGATCTTAACTTGTTTTGATTAAGTTACAATGGTCACTTTCTGGCTTCATCATCAGACCAGCTCTGTGACATTATTGTATTGCAATGTCATGCAAATTGCACACATGGAAAATTTCAATTCAATCGGGAAGTGGCTCAAATTGATTAGCCACAGACACCAGAACAGGTCATCATCTGCCTAGCCTTTTCCCAACTACGTTGGGGTCGGCTTCCAGTCTAAGGATGCAGCTGAGTACCAGTATTTTACATGGAACGACTGCGTATCTGACCTCCACAACCCAGTAACTAGGTAATACGATACCAGAACAGGTATAGTAAATAAAAGCTTGTAAAAAGTGATGAGATTGGCGTTTCGTCAATGTTAAGTTGTATTGGATCAAATAAGTTTAGTTAGGGTCAATTCTTTTAATAATTGGGGATTACCTATGTTAAAAATTCAAAGCAGAACTACCTTTAGCTGTGCCAATTGCAGTAGTGCCTTTCTCAACAGCGGCTGCAGCTACATTTTTGCCTGCATCTGCCGTGGTGTGATATGTGTTTGCTACCGTGTCTATATGGAGGGATAACAAATATTAGCAACAACACAAAGTGAATTTAGAGATTTATTTACAGAAAATATATGTAAACTACCTTTAGCTGTGCCAAAAGCAGTAGAGCCTTTCTCAACAGCGGCTGCAGCTGCGTTTTTGGTTGTATCGACTGCAGTATTTACAGTGCTTGCCACTGTATCTACATACGAACAAATAAAATTAGCCACAATGTGAAGTTATTTACAACATTTTTGTCCTTGTATCAAGTAAATTATGGATATGCCTGGATATTAGACTGTGTTTGATACAATATCAAATAAAAGTAATCAGTAAAGTATATGGACGAGTGTGTTATTTACAAAAGTAAGCGTAATATATAAGAGTCATTGTCATGCATATGCATGTATAAAATTTCAGCTCAATCGAACATCGGAAAGTGGATCTTAACTTGTTTTGATTAAGTTACAATGGTCACTTTCTGGCTTCATCATCAGACCAGCTCTGTGACATTATTGTATTGCAATGTCATGCAAATTGCACACATGGAAAAGTTCAAGTCAATCGGGAAGTGGGTCAAATTGATTAACCACAGACACCAGAACAGGTCATCATCTGCCTAGCCTTTTCCCAACTATGTTGGGGTCGGCTTCCAGTCTCACCGGATGAAGCTGAGTACCAGTATTTTACATGGAACGACTGCGTATCTGACCTCCACAACCCAGTAACTAGGTAATACGATACCAGAACAGGTATAGTAAATAAAAGCTTGTAAAAAGTGATGAGATTGGCGTTTCGTCAATGTTAAGTTGTATTGGATCAAAAGGTTAGGTAGGGTCGATTCTTCTAATAATTAGGGATTACCTATGTAAAAAATTCAAAGCAGAACTACCTTTCGCCGTGCCAATTGCAGTAGAGCCTTTCTCAACAGCGGCTGCAGCTGCGTTTTTGGTTGTATCGACTGCAGTATTAACAGTGCTTGCCACTGTATCTACATACGAACAAATAAAATTAGCCACAATGTGAAGTTATTTACAACATTTTTGACCTTGTATCAAGTAAATTATGGATATGCCTGGATATTGGACTGTGTTTAATACAATATCTAATAAAAGTAATCAGTAAAGTATATGGACCAGTGTGATATTTACAAAAGTAAACGTAATATATAAGGACTACCTTTGGCATTGCCAGCGAATGTGTATCCCTGATCTACAGCGGATGCTGCAGCGTTCTTAGTTGAGTCTACTGTTGTCTGTGCAGTACTTGTTACTGTATCTAATGATGAAACACAAATAACATCAAAATGGCTATTGAGGATAAACTTAAAGGAATTGGGAAGTTGACACCATCAACTAATAATTCCAAGGCATAAATTCTTTATGGAAACACTTTTCTTTAGCTCTGATAATCCGATTAATTTTCAAATAACTGTAAAACTTGTTTTTTAATTGCTTTCAAATTAATAAAATATAGTCTATTGAATCGGCACAAAAGTGACGTCACAGCTGTCTATTGCCATACAAGATATATCTATGGGAGAATCGCGTTTGCCAGGTCATAAAAAGTACGTCAATTGATTGGTGATGTCATCTAGCCAAATACAAATGATACAAATGATATTGTATGAACTACCTTTAGCTGTGCCAATGAATGTAGTGCCCTTATCGACTGCGGCAGCCGCTGCACTTTTAGTGCTGTCTACTGCGCTTGCAACTGTATCTAATAAACAAGGATAGTACTAGAGTAAATAACATTATTATGAGGCTTGGAAAACTCTGGCCCAATATGTCGATAAATATTAACATTTTATGACAACTTCTACTTTTTTTAAATTTAGTTTTTATATTACATTGTCATGCAATATTCATGCATATATGTAAACTACCTTTAGCTGTGCCAAAAGCAGTAGAGCCTTTCTCAACAGCGGCTGCAGCTGCATTTTTCGTTGTGTCTACAGTAGAGTGAACTGTGTTCGCTACAGAATCTATAAAAATGCATTTACAATAACATTTATTACACTAAAAGCGTACACGTGGACATTGTTTATGAAGCGTAGAATAATATAATTTATGGAACAATAAAAGATGTGGTTTATATAATTCTGGTGTAAAAAGACGAAAGAGAAGAGAAAGTTTCATGTTTTTCGAATTATTGGGATCATTTTCTGTTGTTGTGAACCATACCTGGCAGCAGTTTACGAAGATTTTGATGATCAAGGATGGTCAAGTTCCGACTTTTAGTTATGCTTTTTACGACATCTAGTTTTAAAAGTACTTTTAAAACCCCTACGACCCCTGTACTGTTGTAAGAACTCATAAGCACAATAATTTGTGTTTTGCATTGCATAGCAATATCACGCTAAACAGTGATTATTCACACAAAAAAATATATTTTCTACCAATATTTTTTACGAGCTTTTATTTAGCTTGCACTGTTCGTATGTACTTAATATGTAAATAAGTTGTCCTTTCATTTGCAAACCATTTTTCGTCCATTAGTTGTTATTCCATTGAGCTGAAATTTTGCATACACCTTTAGTTCTGGTGACAATACAATGTCCAATAAAATTATAATTGATAATTATTAATATTGTTATAATTTTAAATTAAAGCTTGTTTTTAAAAATATTTTTTTGCTCGATGTTGCTTAGTTTGATGGACATTATGCACAGTTAACGGGTATGTGATATGTTTTTTTTACACCTCATAGCAGTTGATAATATTATGAGAAATAAACTTTTTTTCATAGATGATGTCACATAAGTTTATCTAGACGTATCTCCAGTGCAGTAACTACAGTAACTAGCGTATGGACATGTGTATTTAAAAATATAAAATTATTTTTAATAATAGATACTCTTGTTAATGTTATATATAGTTGTGTCAACCGCAATATAATCAAGATTTCTCCGTCCCGGTTTTACTTGCGGTATTTTCTAAACCTGTCCACAAAATGATATTATTAGTTTGACTTTCATCACCTTTTACGATAGCTTAAAATATTGTCACATGGGGCATTTTTTTTCTTATTGATTTTTTTGCGAAATATCAACGATATTGATGCAGTTTTGATTTTATGTTGCAATGTTTCAACTGTGGACTGAGCAATATTTTTCTACGTATCTACAATGCTTTGGATTGTGCATTAAGCGGTATTTAAAATTACAATAGTTTATAACATACGACAAAAACCCCCACATTATAAGGTAAACCTAATTTAGTTTCAGAAAAATATTGTATTTACCTTTGCCCGAATCGATGTAGGATTTTCCAGTGTCAAATGTACTTTGTGCAGTATTCTTTGTACAATGTACTGTGCTTGCTACTGTATCTACGGCGCAAAAATAACGTAAAATAAGTTTTTTGTTCATAAAAATGAAGTTAAAAAAATAAAATTAAAAAGTAAGGTAATAAAAAAACGTAAAAATTAAAAACAAAAATTATCGAGTAAAAAAACAAAAACTAGCAAATAAATACCTTTAGCACTCTCTAAATAGGACAAGCCCATGCCATAAGCAGAGCTTGCAGCACCCATAGATGCATCATAGGCCATTTGAAACGTGCTTTGGGCTGTATCTAAAGCGTTATTTGCAAAAACACACGGTTTTTAGACACACACAACAAAACGGCCAAAAACACAAAAAAAAATCAAAATAAAAGAATACCTTTAGCGCTATCTACGTAAGTTTTTGACGTGTCTAAGGCAGATTGAGCGGCCTGTTTTGTACTATCTACGGTACTATTCACTGTATTAGCAACTGTATCTAAAAATAAAAATAAAAAAGTAAAAAAATAGAAAAAACTAAAAAGTGAATTTGATCGCATGTGTGTGAAACCTACCTCTAGCGGTTGTGGCGTACGTTTTGCCGGTATCGATTGCCGATTGGGCAACTTTCTGTGTGGTATCTACAGTACTGTTAAAAGTGCTTGATACTGTATCTACAAAACAATTTGTAAAAACTAAATTAATAGCAACTAAAATAAAAAAATAAAATTACAATAAAAGCTATAAATTGTGAATTCAGATTAAATATAATCCTTTGTCAACTTTTTGTTGTCAATATTTAAGTAGGTACTTATAGTAGAATAAATAAAACAAAGCAAAGAAGGATACCATTGTAACAGTTTCTGGCAACACACGTTGCCAAAAACTAAAACAGTTCCGCCCACCATTTTGAAAGGCATGATGACAAGAAGGTTTGTTTACCTTTCGCTGAGTCCGCGTACTCTTTTCCGGTGTCAACGGCAGAACTAGCCGCGTTCTTTGTACCCTCATATGTACTATTCACCGTATCTATAATAGTGTAACGTTAGTTCATGCAAATAGGAGAAGAGAAGAAGAAGAAGAAGGATTGAAAAGTATATCAATGTGAGCTTACCTTTAGTTGTGTTGTATGCAGATTCTGCCGCCTTTTTCGTGTTGTCAGCTGTGGTTGCCAATGTGTCTATGGGAAAGGAGATAAAAAAAAAATGGATTCAGCAAACATTTTCTACCAAAGTATTTTTTACCATTTTAGTAAAATGGTAGAAAATACAAACGCTTTCTAGGACAATGATAAATAAAAATGCAAATAAATTCATTTTCTTTTTATCTTGCTATTACTTTTCTATTTTTGTTTCATCTACTTACTGTAATTCTGTTAAATTGTATGTTTTATGTTTCTCTTTTTTATGCTTTTTGTGTTTAGTTATTAAGTTATATCGCACACCTAGAACTAAAGAAAGCTAACTCAAAAATCGCCATTTTTATGCATACCATCGAATTCCTTAACTCATTACCCAGCGACCAATAAAATAGATTTAAAAAAATTGATCCACTACTTAACGCTAGATGGCTCAGGAAGCCCTTTTTGATGAACGAGCGAGCCCGCTCCTCCCCCACCAAAACAGGGTCATTGCTAGTTGCCATCTGAATAACATGCGGAACTCAAGCACCCGTCTTAAACAAATTAGAGTTATTTCAAGTTGTTGCAGAGTGAAACCACGAAATTTTTAACATTATTTCGAATTGTCGCCGTTTTTCTGGTTAGTGCTAAGAAAAATAAAGTTACATTTTGAGTTGAACCAGTGTTGATAGTAAGTAGGGATTGCAATCCCGCAAAACGGGATCCCGCAATCCCGCGGGATCCCGCACCACTTATTAATCTGCTGGATCCCGCACCTTCAAAACGCGGATCCGCGGATCCCGCATATTTGAAATTATTCACAGTAGTTCAACTTTTTGCCCCGTTTGTATGTAAGATAAAGTATTAATTTTTTGATCTTATAGGGCTATAAGATCGAAAAATTAATACTTTATCTTATTTAAAATTATGTTATAAAATCGAATTGAAACTACAGGTTTTTGTTTTAAAAAATCAAGTAGGTATTATGATGAATTACAAACATCATAAAACCTGTGATAAAACTGTTGTCTCGCGACGACTCGCGTTTCAAGACAATTTCAAGAACACGCGTTGTCTGCCCCGTTGATACCGATTAAAACGCGAGTCGTCTGCGCGTTTAAAATACGCCGTGTGCTGAGGCCCATAAGGTAAAATTAAACAAAACTTTTGATGCTAAACATTTAAAAATTAAGGTCTAATAAGGCTGATTACTAATTACTCGTACTTAATTATGATTTCATTGTTATTTTGTTAGAAAACAAATATTTTTTGTTGCATAATGTAAGACATGTTTAATTAATAATACTTGATTTTTTAAAACAAAAACCTGTAGTATCAATTCGATTTTATAACATAATTTTAAATAAGATAAAGTATTAATTTTTCGATCTTATAGCCCTATAAGATCAAAAAATTAATACTTTATCTTACATACATACGGGGCAAAAAGTTGAACAACTGTGAATAATTTCAAATATGCGGGATCCCGCGGGATCCCGCGCGGGATTGATCAATCCCGCGCGGGATTGATCAATCCCGCATATCAATCCCGCGGGATTGAGTGAGCTGCGGGATTGCAATCCCTAATAGTAAGGTGAGTAAAGTTTTTGTTTTTATTTAGAATTTTACCGTGTTGTTGAATTATTTTTTAAATTTCTAGTAATATATATATCTTTAAAAAACAAACGAAATTGAACTATTTTGCTAGTGGCGATTGGAGTCTTTCCTATTACACAGCATATTGTGTTTTTCTGAAGATTTTAAGTTAGAGCTGTTTAGATGGCCACATCAAATTTCATTACATCGAAGCTCATGAAATCGAACACGTTTCATCGAAGGCTTATTAAATCTTTCGGTTAGTGAAATTTACATTTTCTTTTCCAGAAAAACATTAATCGTGGTGTAGATTGAGCAGGTACAAAATACGCCTGCGAAGCAAGAGATGGCAGATTCACATGACCTACCATTTCTTAGATCTTGTTATGTCTAATGCCTGGCTCTTATATAAAAGAGTACATAAGGCCAAAAAAGAGAAGACCCACTGCTGCATTCAGCTGATTTTCGTCAGGATATTGCCTTGGCTCTGTGCAAGCTGGGGACTAAAGCCAATCAAAAACGGCGAACCATTGAGCAAGACATACAAGCCAAAAAACAAAAGTCCAGCACAGTATATGCCCCCAGCAACTGTTTGGGCAGGACCAGGTGGGGCATTGGCCTATATGGGCTGAGAATAGGATCAGGTGCGAATTGTGGTGGCGTATCACAGACGATTTGTGAAAAATGTGGAGTTGCCTTGTGCTACAACAAGCAAAACAATTGGTTCAAGGCATTCCATATATCTTAGAGGAGTGTTATGATACAATGAAACATTTCTGTCACACTCTTTAGAATCGTTAGTAAATAGCGTATTTCTTTGTTTATTTTTTGCTACCGTACCTTTTACGTTTCAGTTTATATGTTGTTGTATTATGAAGCACTTACCGACACTTTGCTATGTTCGGCAACTCATGTAAGATTTTTAGTTTGTTTTTTTACTCAAAATCAGTATTTTTTTAATTCTATGAATAGATAAGTGTCTTAAATTTAAGCCGAATGTCATTTTAATTACTCAAGTCCCACATAATGAGACACAATTGGTTTTCTATTGTCTGGTAAGTCAGCCGGGGCATGACAGGTTAAATATGCATTTAAAATTGTTTTTCATGAAACGAAAGGTTCCAATATTTTGTGTGTTACTGTTTTACCTATAAGATAAATTTATATAAAGTATTTCCATAATTACGGGACATATGAAGCAGTTATTTATTGAATATTATTTTATTTATGATTAGGATACATGATTAGGTATTTATATGGCAGAGGTGAGTGGCAACGCAGGGAGGGGTCGCCCTAGGAAGACCTACACTGATCTTATTGGTGAGGTTCTTCAGAAAGGTCAGGTGCGGAGTACTCGTAACCGGCGTGCTTGTATGACGAGATGTATGAACGTAGATGAGGCGAAAGGAGTATGTAAGGATCGTAACAGGTGGCGTTCTGTGGTTTCTGCCTACTCCCATGGGAAAAAGGCGTGAGTTTATGTATGTGTATGTGATTAATAAAGAATGATCTTTCATTTGAGTACTGAATTCAGTGTTTTCTTGCTACTTTATCAACCAATGTAGCCCTACTGTTGGTCACAATTTCACAAACCCGTCTATGAGTTGCATTATTATAAAAAAAACAAAATTACATTTTAAATTTATATTGAATCTTCAAGAGAGCTAACGAAAAACGAATTTCAGCAATACAGGTTGAACTCTAAATAACAAAATAAATTACAAACATTTTTTAAGCAATAAGGAAATTATAGGTAACTCCGAAAATTCAATTTTCAGCCCCAATAAACGATTTAAACACTAAAATTCTTATAACATAATTCTTCTATCTGCATTTAAAAGGCATTGATCAAAACGGAAAACTCCTGCAGTGCACAGGAATGAGGTAATCAGTTTAACGCCTTTTCTGAAAAAAGTGATTTTTTGAGTTAATCCCTGTTTAGATCTAGGTGTGCGATATATTATTGGCCAATAACTTGTGTGTCTGGTGCAAACTGTTAATATAGGTTAGTTGTTTATGAATAAATAAATACTACTTAAAGATACAACATTTAAAAATATAATTACAATCAACGTTAACTAGGCTATACAAATAAATTTAACTATACAGAACTTTAAAAATATGTAGCCTAAAAAAATTATACAACAAGATCGCCCATTAATTGAGTAAGGTTACACCCCTACCTTTAGTGGCGTCAACGGCTTTCTTGCCATCAGCGAGTGCCCTGCCGGCGGCGTCCTGCACCTCCCCGGCAGCCGTGGACACCTTTGACGACACCTTTGACGTCTCCTTGTCCAGGGCATCGATAGCGGAGTTCTTCGCATTATTGACTAGAAAAAATATAACAGGATTTATTAACAAGATCTTACTCTCTCTTATCGTCTAAAACGTAGTGATAGAGCGTTATATGAAAACAAGTTTTCATCATTATCATTCAGCCGAATTCAGCTGGGTATAAGCCAATCCAAGCATTGTGATAACAACCGGATTCCCGTGACAATAAAAACGTGAGGGTCTAAAACTCTAAATGTACATAAGCTGTACTTTACTGTACAGCTTTAGCCTGTTACTTCGTCTATGTAAAGGGAAACGCCTATTCGTTAAGGAAACTTTGGCCAAGTGATGCCCAGGAAAAAGACAAACGGTAGGCATTAGGATTGACATCATAGATAAAGAAACAACTGCATTTTTTTACATTGAACTCAGTGGGACTTAATAAAGGTAAAAAAACATACGTAATTTTCTGACTCTTTATTGATTGTCATTTAGGTAAATGGCAATAAACGATTGAGTGTCTTAAAAAAAACTGCTTCTGGTTCCAGTTTACTTATTACAAATTAGTTATAGAAATATTTAAGTTACAAAATTAGTATCTTTTTAGTATTATTTTATTACATTGATGGGCAAAACTTACTTAAACTTGGGCCAAGTTACGACGCCGGGATCTTTTTATTAACAAACCATAGCCAATAGCACTCAGGGATAACGTAGCTTCCTAGCGAAGGAACTTTCAGAATCAGACCAGATATTAGCGCATTTTAACAAAATACAAACTCTTTAGCTTTGTAACATTGGTAAAGAGATATTTAACGCAGCCATGAACCTACACCACAATAGGTAGGTACCTAGGTATAGGTAACTTTAACCAGACTGAAACTTTTAAGAAACAAAAGGGACATCGTAGGTTATGGTATCTGTTTTCAGCAGTCGCGCTTTGCGACCACTGGACTTGACCAACGAGGCAACGGAACAACAAAAACTAGCACGTTCACGGCAAAAGGGTACATACAGCAAAAGCGTACGTACAGGGTTAAACATAGTAGAAACGCTTCCATGTTTTGCCGGATATTTAGTCTGAACGGCCCAACGAATGGCCCGCGGACCATTCTACCGTAAGAAAAATTGTCTACGTTCCAAAGGACCGGTGATAAAAATAATTTCAAAATTATTTAAAAGTACAGTCGCACACATTGTGATAGTCATCAACTTTTTTAAAAATAAGACTGATTTTACCTAATCTTTTGCACCCGAGTGACATTGAATTTGTTTACAATTTTTTTATCACCGGTCCTTTGGAACGTAGACCGATTTTTCCATAAGGTCAAACGAATGGCCCGCGGGCTTTTTGATTTGGGCCGTCCAGTGCAGACTAAATATCCGGCAAAACATGGAAGCGTTTCTATGTTTAAATTGTTGTTTAGGACGCCATATCTAGTATTTCCTCTTTCCTCTTATCTAAACTAATTCCGTAACAATTATCAGAGCCATAAATAGATTTAAATGACCACGGGGTTATGCCATGTTAGAGAACATGCGACCATAAATATACCTAGATAGCGATTTTCTATCTTATTGTTAGACAGTAAGATTGAAATCGCAGTCCAACGTCCCTGATTAGTGAGTAACTAAGTAAGTAAGTACTTTAGATGAGACTTTGTACTTGATTAGAACGTTTAATTTTCTGATTCGTTGAATTTATTGTATCTAACGCATTATGAAATCATTTGTTTTATTCCATCAATCGTAATAATTTTCCATTATTTTTACTACGCTTCATATTTTTAGCTGTAGCTACCTACCAAAGCAATTAATCAATTTATAATATCGTTTTAATTATCTCACTAATCTGTTTACTGTTTAGTAAAAAAATAATAAGACATAACATCACGCCTGTCATCCCCAAAGGGTTAGGCAGAGGTGCACCCATTAGTACACCCACATTTCGCCAGTTATGTTAAAATCCCATGGGGGCGAGCCTATTGCCATCAACCGGGCACAAATCCAGACTCCGAGGCCGCTACTGAGAAATTCCTGATGGAAATAATCAGTAATACTTTGCCCGACCAGGGAATAGAACCCAAGACCTCATGCTCAGCAGCCGCGCTTTGCGACCACTAGACCAACGAGAGTCAGTCAAAGAAAGATAACTCTAACATATTTCGACCAATTCCCTCGCATAATTATTGCACGACCATGAAAACAATTTATTTTAAAGCAATCAAAATAATGAGTATAAAAAACCTGTGTCAGCAGCATCAGAAGCGGTCTTCTGGGCCTTCTTGACTTGGTCATCTACGGCGTGGCCCGCTTCCTGCGTGACTTCCTCGGCATCCTTCTTCTTACGGTCGAAGAGCGAAGCAGTCTTCTCGCCGATGCTTCGGAACGCCCCTGGAATTTTAGTCGATTAGTAATTGCACGGCACTAGTGTTTACTTTAATCCAGATTATAAAATATAGTTATTTAGAATACAGATAATAAAATATAGCTATTATTCTTGATGAGATTCTAATGGGTTTTAAATAACATAAATAAAATATGGTTTGTCATAAAATTATAGATAATGATGTCATTTCCTAAGTAATTGACAATAATCTACACAGTTTTACATTAATTTACTATTAGTTCATTCTTTCATACATTTAAGAACTAGGTCCTTTCACGGTCGTTTTGAGAAACTAGAGTTACTGCTTCAACGTAAAATATTTGTTTATCAACTCCCAGTAACGTCTTTATGATAATATATTCTAATGGGAATCGGATGGGCTATAAACTTTAACGGTAGAAAGGGACCTAACTCGTAAACAAACGTCGTCGTTCTAAGAATAATATTAAATGGACATTTAATCAGTACTTAAATAGGTACATAGGTATTTTATATTTTTCTCTGTCAGTATTATAAATATTAGGTAGTAAAACAATATTCTATAAATAACAGGTATTTTCCAAAAAGAACTGTTTTTTAATGTCAGAAATACTTTTACTCAGATTACGCTCCCGATTTCTTGGGGCTACCCTATATTTTAACTGACTCTATCTCCCTTATTAATAAACCCGACATAAAGTTATACTAAGCTTAAAAAATATACGGTTAGTCGAGAAATAATACTGGTCTTACTTTACCCCAGTGTTTATTAATAAGGAGGGGCATGTTTAAAAGTCAGCTTTACTTAACGTGTCACACAAATGAAAGTTCACATATTGATTGCGTTTTAAAACCATTATATTCCATAATGCCCGCGCGACAGAGCGCCGCCTTTTTATTGATTTTTCAAAGCAGAACTAGCCCGGTCAAGGTGGCTGAGTCAGCCATTACCTACGTAGAATATATCGCAGAGTATGTTTTATCAACTGAAGCGGTTACTATAACCAGTTTAATCAGAAATAATTTGCAGTTCGCAGGAGGCGTGAGTCTGCCAGTAACTCAGCTGTGGGCAGAGACACAAATTACCCGCGGTACACCCACGGACACCGATGACCCGACATATTCATGGCTTACGTGGGTTTGGTGTGGAATAAACATAGGTATATTTCCTGCCAATGTTTTGTTTCTTTTGTAAACATAGGAAGAGAGAACATAGGATCCATCATGTTAAATGTTAGCCTTAACTAAAAATAACATTTATCTTGTTTTTCTAATATCATAACGTAACCTGTTACTTTGTTACAAATATAAACATATTATGATATTACATAGATACAAAATAAATTTTTTACAATTGATTAAACGTGTGAAGAATAGAAAATACCATATAATACAATAAAAGAACTCACCAAGGTTCTTGTCTATCGGAAAGCGTGGAAATACATTTAAAAATTATTCATATAACAAATTATTCGTTTATTAATAAAAATAACTAAATCCATGCTTTACATTTTAGTTCTACCTCTAGCTAAATGGTGATGTGAACTGTGATTTAATATTATTACTAAAATACCTGTTACTAGTAACCTAATACGGATAGGACGAACATGGTGATAGTGTGGTGGCCAGACATTACTTGTTTACGTGCATCTACATCACTATTTGTATAAAAAATATTAGGTTTAAAAATAACGAAGTTGTTTCATGGACATTTCTCATGTTTTCTAATTTCTACAGCATGATTACGAATTACAATATGATACAAATTATCTCAAGGTGAATAGAAGATTAATATTGATTATGTTTACTATTTCTAATATCTGAAGTTTAATTAAGATAAAACTAACGTGGGTAAACAGTTTGTTCTTTCGAACTTGACATAATTATGGAGTTTTGATTGTATTATGGCAAGAGTTCACTGGAATAAAAAGTAGTTTCATTATTCATCTTATTTGCAAACATTGCGGACATAGGTATTACAATATTACAGACGCGGACATAAACTTGTTTAAAAACAAATGTTTCACATACCTAATTTGTTTTTTAACAAGTTTATGTCCGCGTCTTAGTCCGCGTGAATGTTCAGTTTTTTTTTGCGCGGATCCCTAATTCTTATTCTAAATTAAAAGTTACTCTTTACAACATTAGCTATCTGTTAAAGAAAGTCCCGACAAAATTGGTCCAGCCGTTTAGAAGATTATCCTAGATTCAATTCTTTGTTAGGTATAAAAGACGTTCAAAAGTGCTGTTAAAAGGTTTAATTGAAATTAATGATTTGACTTTGACTAAGTATAATAATAAAAATAATATTAATAAATCATTTATTTCAGACTTACATCCATATTTTAAGACACCTACTTCAAGATTTTTTGAAAAGCATTCGAATTAATCCATTTAACCGTTACCAATTCAAGCATTGGAACTTTCTAAGATAAGATTTTATTTAAAAAATCATTTTGATTAAACCGGATCCAAGTTTCTTAAAAGACGGCTCTTCAAAATTTGCTTATTTATTTTAGTTACTATCCTGTCTCTTGACAGATTGATAAATCGAAGTCAATCGATACTATTCGATACCGTCGGCCGATGCCTCGACCGATTGACCGAACGGAAATAGAGTAGTGAAGTGGCGAGTCGGTCAACTCGGGATCATCGCTCGCTCGCCTTCCCGACTGTTTCGTAACTCGTGCTGATTGATGGGCCAAATAGCTTTCAAGTGGGAAAAATATAGCAATGTGTCAGACAAATTGAATTTACTTATTGATTTTTTTTCCCTAAAGTGCCTCTCTTACGAGTCTCTTTAATTCATTTTTTCATAATTGGAACTAGGTTATTTATAACTGTGAAGGTCGTATGACAACGTAACTGGCTGAAAAGATTTATTCAAACACTCAGCTGAATTCCAGAAGGGATTCGAATTTGAAAATAATAGGTAGGCAATTGTGTTTTTTTTTTTATATTGGGCAGTTGTGTGCCCTGGCTCAAAATATTAAGAAAATTTTAAGAAATCAACATAAATATATTTTACAACTGATTCTTTCAATTGAAGTAAGTATTAAGTTGGAGCCCCGTACACACTATACAAATAGGGTTGCCAACTCTCCGTCTGTCAAAAATAATAGTTATAAAATGATTCCCCATAAAAATATGAAAAAACAAAAATAGTAGATTTCAAAATACTTACTTTTATATCAGCTGAAAGAATATTTTTTGCTAATACATTTTAAAAAACAAAAATAGTATATTTCAAAATACTTTTATATCAGCTGAAAGAATATTTTTTGCTAATACATTTTAAA
Source organism: Hoplodrina blanda (assembly GCA_949316365.1). Lineage (NCBI taxonomy): Eukaryota > Metazoa > Arthropoda > Insecta > Lepidoptera > Noctuidae > Hoplodrina > Hoplodrina blanda. The sequence continues at coordinate 12,535,011 of OX438592.1, forward strand.
ACGAATATTATTGGTTTGAATTTAATGTCTTTAAAATATAGTATAGCTTAACCTACTACATAAAAAGTACTTTTTTTTTCAGAAATAATATTAGTCGAGCCTCTAATACAGTAGGATACTGTATTATAAGTTATAACTATAGTTACAGGATTGGCAATCCTACATAAGCCTGGTACTCGATCGTGAGTATAGTGACCAACGTACCTAACCTTTCAAAATATTTACAGTATGGTGTTGATATGTAGGTACCTACCACATAGAAGAAACCGATGAGATAACATTTACGATACTTACCTACCCACCATGACGCGTAACGATCGACCGCGGATGTTTCCTATATTTACCGAGATTAAAAATATCCTATGAGAGAACAAACACGCCGCGCGAAATTCTTAACACACTTTGAAATAGTACGAATCATCGTGCACTTGAACGTTGGTAGATGTTTGGCTTGTAATACGAATACGAGTAATTTAAAAGAACAGATACGAACTAGGTTACAATTCAATGATCACATCCAAACGTAATAAGTACTGGTTACCTAAATAAACTTCACTTCTATAGATAATTATTAAATGCTTTGTCCTGAGTGAATGACTGACTGACTGAAGGATCAACGCACAGCCTAAACCGCTGATCGTAGAGAGGTAGAGACCTGAAATATGGAGGGTGTGTTCTTTGTATGACGTAGGCATCCTATACCTAAGAAAGGATTTTCCGAAATTCTACCCCCTTACGGGGTGAAAAAGGGGGCAAAGTTTGTATGGAACAACGTGATTCCTTGGTCCAACTTGGTCTACTTCAAATGTATAAAACATTCTTTAACATAATTGATGGAAGACGTGCTTCGTATTTTATCGAAATTCATCCCCTGACGGAGTTAAAAAGAGATAGAAAGTTATAAAATCCTATTTGAACCATTTTTGACTTCTACGCGCACGAAGTCGCGGGCAAAAGCTAGTAAATAATAAAGTAAGATAAGTCAAAGTGTTTGTGATTAAGTTTTTAAGAAAAAACGCTGGAAGTAGCCATCAAAGTTGTATTAGATCTTGGATCAATTTCACAAGCAATAAGAAATTACGAGGATGACGCCGCAAACGACATTATATTGCCTTGAATTGCCATCGTAATTGATGCTTCAGACAGCCTGAAACATATCACATGGACTGAATATAAAATTAGCACATCATGTGCTTGTTCGCTTATAAAAAAATCACCCCGTCCGCTGTTTCAATTTCCTAGTATAAATCAATAAGTAAATGTGATTAGTCGCCTGCTAGTGTAGGTTTGGCCTCGTATGCCCTGAAAGTCTAGATCCAGGTATCGATCGTTCTGCGCCAGACTAGTTTTATTAGCACTGCGGCATCAACTGTGATGTGACACGAATAGCCCACGTGAAGCGTTCCAAGTTTAAAATGCTTACTCTCACATATTTTATACTTTTATGGCCGGACACAGATCTTATCGGTCGAAACTATTACTGTAAAGTATGTATAATGTGTTTTATAAACACTAGTTTATAATCGCGACTTCGTTCCCATGAACGTCGGTTATCATGAATTTTTGGGGAATTTTCGGATGCCCTAGGCACCCCTAGGTTACCTCATATAATATTAGCTATCCGTAAAAGTCCCGTCAAAATCGGTCCAGCAGTTTCGGAGTTTCAAACTTTAACTCTCGCTCTAACCCCTTAGGGGATGAATTTTCAAAAATCCCTTTTAGGTGCACACTTACGTCATTTAAGGAACAGTAACATGTGCAAAATTTTATGCTTCTAGACCCAGCGGTTGTAGCTATGCGTTGATCAATCAGTCAGTCAAGTCAATGAATGAGTCAGCCAGTTAGTTTCTTACTTAACATTAGATAGGTAGATAAACAGATAAAAGGTAGAAGAAAGACGAAAAAGAAGATAGAACGGTACAAACACTTGATCGCAAATTAAATTTTTATCACTGTTATACCATCATTACCTCTGAATGTATTAAACGCAATTTCTGGAGCGCGTCCTATCTAATTTAGCTGTCATTATCGCAGAACTGTGTAGGTATAAATTACAGATTCCTTAGCCGATACACGCTTGTAACCAATTGAGATAAATATCCGGTCTGAAGCAACGTGACATCACATTCGCATCCATCTACTGCCTGTGATGTCATTACAAGATATAGAACTCTCAGAAAATATACGTAATTTATATTATTAGGTAGGTATCTCTGACGCGATTATTAGCTTCTTTTTTTGAAATATGACTTTAAACGTTTAAATTTAAAAAAAGGTAATTCCGTTTTCAAACTGCATTTTATCGGTTATTTAAAGATCGAACACGAGATTAGGTCGAAATTGAGTTAAAACTTGCAGTTCATGGCTATATTTTTAATTAATTAACGATCGGTCATTACACTAAAATAATGATTACTTGGTCGTTCTGACTTGTACTTACTCACGTTGTATAGTCGGCCACAGACCGCAAGGTCACCTTAAACAAAGGATTACCTTACACCTGAGAATTTATATGCGATTAATAGTGTCACAGTATTTTTAATCCAATCGACGGCGACGCACAAAAGACCGAATGAAAAATTTTCGTCATTCGTTCAACGTGTCTCGTCACTATAAAACAAAATGGTGTATATCCTATTACGTGACTGGATAGAAATAAATAAAATGATAGAGACTAGTTTTTAATTTTATCAATGTCCTACTGAGTCATGACGATTAGTGACCATTGTACCTATAATAAGAATAGACACTTCTAGATTGACGCTTAATGAGTTAATTAAAATTGAAAAACGTGTCTCTATTGACATTCAGATTAGCCATGCATTATCCAGAACTAATAATAATAACATTAGGTACAAACTCCATATCTTACTAGAGACTTCTTTGTGTATTTTATGGTTTACAAAATTCTATCACTCTATGCAATGATATTTTAGTAAACAGATATGTTATAAGCGCGCAAAACGTGAAGACCAGAAACCCTCCTAATTAGGACGCATTGCCTTTAGTCTGTGTCTGGCACTACTACGAGTGATACGTTGCGCGCTGCTACGTAATTACCATCCAAAATGCCATCGTGTGTGTTTAGAAAGTGTACCAATTACGATACCAAAGTTAATAAAACACAAGGGATCTCATACCACACGTAAGTACGCAATATACTTCGATTTATTAATATATTTCAATTATTTTCCTAATATTCTGATATTTTGAGGTTAGAAAAAAGAAAGAGATGGAAAATACATTTTTTGTCGTGAGAACGACAAGGATGCGTGCACTCCGGACATAGAATAAAAGTACAGATGCGAATATTAGGCAGTAAAGTCATCTTTACTCCAGAGTTCTAGTTTCCCTTTTAATAACTTTTCATTATAATTTAATACTTAATACTTAAAATCAATTACATAATGATAAAATACAGTCTGACAAAAACCCTAGAACATTGAAGTGTAAAAATCATAACCCTCCTTTTGGCTTTGCCGTAGTCGGGTAAAAATTGTTCTTTTAACATATTCACTTTGAACAATCGACTATAACTTTTACAATACTTACGAGATTTTTACAATTCCTTTTGTAAACCTTGTTTCTATGTGATCTTACCAAAATATGATAGAAATATTTAATATTCCTCCATAAACAAAAAACCTCATTTTCAAGTTACGTAATTATTCCTTATCATACAATTTTTCGTCAAAAACCTTTCAAATTACTATCCTACTAGACTTTTCTAATTGGATTACGCTAACATCGTTCCAATAAGACATAATACACCAATTTTGCACAAATTCCCTTACGTTATGTTTTCTAACCAGACAAGTTTTCCTAATATCCTTATCAGTAAATTAAAGTTTCTGCCTACCTAATAAGTACAATAAAACATAAGAAAACAACTTTAAAATCCTTTCAAAAAAACAAATTATAGAATCCTTTCAAAAATTAAACTTAACTATAAAGTCCTTACAAAATATCACTAACTGTACTTGCGTTATAGTACGTACGTGCATGGGGTCTTCGTCGCCGACATCGTAAACAAAGAATTAATGAATCGTTTATATTACTTTACTATGTGACAACAGCAAGAGAGAGTTTATTCGTTGCATAGGCACAAATCCCGGCTACAAATTCTGTACACGCGGTTTGTACCTTCTACCTAGTTAATTTGTTAGTCTATGATGCCAACGTGCGGTGATTGGTGGCTCGAATAATGTCTGTTCACATTCACGCGCAATTGACAACATCTAGCTGTCACTTTTTTTCCTATAGGTTGTATCAAGCTATCCTTTTTTACTTGTAGTGAAATGTAAAATGAATGAAATGTGTGTATGTGTGCTGCCTCTCGGCGCGGAACACTTTTTTCTGTTGTTTTGTAAGGGTATAACATATCTGTTTATTAGAATATCATTGACTCTATGCTTCAATTCGGTAGCATAACTGGGGTGACACGTAGGTACCTATACAACCTAAATTAATCCACTTTGCTTTTGTTGGTATGACTTGAACAGCTCAACCGGTTTCCTTAGACAGCAATACGAATATTACAAACGCATTGAGTGTGTTCATTCGTTTGTTATGCCTCCACTGCTAAACTGCTGAACCGACTTTGATGAAAGTTGCAGACTAAGCTTTAACCCCAAGAAAGGACATGGGCAGGGACAGGTAGGCAATAGATTTGTTAATTCGCGACTTCGTCTGCATCTGACATCGACATTTATTCGGATGAAGTCGCGGCCAAAAGCTAGTTATATTTTTTATTTAAAATCAATTTTAAAATCCTGTTTTGATAACAAAATTAGATTATTACCTGAGAAGTGATGGAAAACAAAAGGTACCGAGGTATTGAGGTAACAAACCAAATTTTGCCAAGATGAACCTAATTTGGGTGAAGTACCTACTTTGTACCTTCCTTTTTTTTTTCATATTTTATCCTTTAAACCTAATTTGTTTTTCTTCAGATTACATATAGCTCGAAACATCGTACCGACATTCCTGTTGATGCCCAAAGGTTTAATTACTGCAAACGCCAAGAAAGAATTCCTGCGCAGCTTGCGTAAGAACCATCTTATTATATCCGTCCTCTTCACTCCTTGTTTATGTTGCCATATGTTAGTAGGAGAGGTACAAGCCTCGGATATTAATATAATGGCGGGCCCCGGCACCGGCTGACCTTGATGATGTCATCGTGCAGCCGGCGAGATTTGTTTTCGTTGGTCTGTTACGATGAATTTTATTGTTGACATTGTTTACTGAGAGAGCTGATGCATATTGAACGCTATTTGAACTATTAATTGTGGCCTTATTGATAAGGTTTTTATGGGGAAATGTGTTATCTTGTTTGGAGCCGATGAGCTCGACGGAACTACGGCAGGTCGTCGATGATAAGAAGGAATGTGATTTGTAAACAGAATGTACCACAACTATTACGACTGGTTACGTGACTTAAATAATCTTGACCCACACCAGTACTGATCATACTATAAATACCTACTTACCTTTATTTAATCAGTGGGAAATCCAAAGTCAAATCATTTATTTCAATTAAGTAGAGCATTAAAAAGCACTTTTGAACAATATTTACAAGAAAGAAAAATCAATAATAATATTGAATTCAAAAGGTATTTCGTATGGAGACGAATGGGAAAGAAACTCCATCTCCTACCATACTCTTTAAAAAATAATTACAGGTAGGTACATATGTTTCACTTTCATATTAATTTAATAATTATACGAATGTAAAAACGATGTAGGTAGGTACCTAAAATAAAAGACATTTAATTTTGAAGTAGGTAGGTAAACGCAACGTAGTTAGTACCAAGTGCTACAAATTAAGAAATGAGAGCCAAAATAGATATGTTAAGTAGGTACATAGGTACCTATAGCACTTATAATTGTATTAGATAGTAGTCGACATAACAAGAAAACGTGGCTCTATCATTCGTTTTACTGTCAATATTTACATTTGTTTACAAAAATATGTATGAACAAAAACAAGAACAAAATGGTAAGTATTCAGAGGTTTGGCAAACAAATGAAGTAATTTATTTTTCACCGAGCTTCCTAGTGTTGTTTCTATCACTTAGATCAATAAACAGACCGTTGAGAATTGGTTAACGTTACCCTAATTTTGCATGGCTTCAGAATTTTATACTCACTTCAGTCACGTCGATACTCAGTGAAGTTTCGATTAATTTAAAGACTGAATTCGCATCTTGTATGCTAGTGCTAGAGTCAAGAACTGGGAAAGAGGAGCCCTCAAGGTCATAAAGTTGACTTTGACTTATGACTTTGTCTTCTAACTTTGACCTTCAGCTAAAACATCGACCGAAAGTAACATTTTATCACGACATAAAGTTGACTTTTGACATTGATTATTTACTTTGACTTTTGACTTTGACCTTCAGCAAAGACATCGGCCGAAAGTAACGTTTTTATCACATTTTCGCTTCTTCGATTCCGTGCAATCTAAATTGGGCAAAGGACTCACACCGAGTTCGCGTGTAATTTTATCCGTTCTGATTCAGATTGTGCTCTCATAAATCTACCAATAGCGTCCCGGATAGCTCGGTAGGAGCCAAAACTGACTGATTAAATACAATTGAGCAGCACGACAGAGTGGCAGCATGTTGTGTGACACCTACTCGTTCATAATTTATGTTGCTTCCTACGTAGTCTGCGTTCTATGAACTTTGACTCCTGTATGCACTCATTTTGTACTTAGGAATGCTGATGGATCAACGCTAGGTAGGTATAACTGCGGTCAGGGTTGTCAAGCGTACACCGTCCGGCTTTTTAGTGGGTGTCCTGCCAAATTGGTGTGTCCGGTCTGTCCGGAGTGTCCGGCTTTTCTTAGGTTTTTTACATTTATGATTTCATGATAAAGTGTCGAAAAAAATACAAAACTTAAAATTATTTATTTTAAAATTCAGACATTAAATCTTAGTTTTTTTTTTTATTAGGTTTTCTGGATTTAGGATCTGACAACCCTAACAGCGGTAATATAATCCCGCGTTTAGGTATAATATACCTTTAAGAGTTCAATACACTTTTGATCCGTTATTGTTTCTCTATGTCTGGACTTTGGATCGAGATAAAGAGACAAAGGCAGGTTACATTAATTAAAACCTGAGCTCTCTTCAGTATTTCTTAATCATAGTTTATTTTCTTCTTCTTTGTTACTTGAGTAAACTGAGGCATCTTTTAAGACACATTTTCTTTATATTAAATTCAAGCTTTTATTTACTTTCACCTGTCCTGTTGTCTGTGGCTAATTAATCTTTCAAATCATTACAAGTAAAATTGAGGGCACTTCCCGGTGTTAGATTGAGCTGGAATTTAAGTAATAAAGCTTGTTTTGAAAAATAAAATAGAACTTGTTAAATTACTTTTGCTACGTTAATTTCCTTAAGATTATAAAATATATAGCACTCATGGATAACCGGATAATTTAGCTACTTTTTACTAAAATAAATTCAGAATCGGACCAGTAATTCCGGAGATTAACGCGTTCAAACCAAAACACAAACAAACTCTTCACCTTTATAATATAAGTAAAGTATAGATTTACCGGAAGAGTATGAATCCAAACAAAGCGAATAACGAGGTACTTATCTAAGATAAATATAGGAGACTGTTATGCCAGTAAAATACCGATCTTTGTCTTAACTAGCCGCTCGTTAGTCTAGACCAGACTAGTTGCTAGCGCGGCTCTGGAGAATAACATAGATCTTGGTACAGATTGAACATGGCGCAATCGTAAGAAATTCCTTGGTGTACTGTTAGTCTTGGATTAAAATTGTGTCCGGCACTTGGCGATAGACTTGACCTCTGTCAAATAAAAATTGCACAGAGCTGGTACCTAATCTACCTTTCCATTCTGCTTTTCTAGAAGTCGAACGAGTGGCGTAGCTTATCCTAGACGGGCCCTATATCGAAATTGGTTGGGGGGGTCCTTCTATCTAACGGATTTTTTACAGAAGAGTCAAAATGTTTACTTTTTTACAACAACTTGTGATACAGAGTTCGCCTAGCTAGGGTAAGCTACGCCACTGCTTTCTATCCGATTACCCGATAGCTGAAAATCCTTTTGCCACATTAATAATACCAACCTATTATGGTCCCATCATTGCAGGGCAAAGGCCTCTTCTCTTACGGAGAAGGCATGAGCATTGATCACAACGCTTTATATTAATTATAAGTCTAGGTTTCCTCACTATGTTTTCTTTCACCGATATCTGTCACTTGCTATTCCATAACTTGCATGTCATTCTCGCACCAAAACATTGCACAAAACGTAGCAAACGCTAAATATACTCCGATACCAAGTAACGTAATATCTGGCACGTAAACAAAGCACATTCCGTGCAAACCATTCCTCAGTTCGCGCAAATGAATCATGAACTGCTTCGATTCGTCCTACTGACCCTGAATTCAAATTTAAGAGTCGGTAAGGTCCCCAGCACGTTAGACTATAGCTTTTTGTTGTAAAATCGCTCTTATTACAGCCGTATAAGAGACCGCAGTGTTTACCTTAAAGCGCTGTCGTTTGTATATGCTCTTTTTACCCGACTGTGCCAGAAGAAAATACACATTATTGGGAAAGCATTTATTTCCATTAAACCATTTACATGCACTTTTTAATTGCCAAGGAGTTGGTCAGTTAGTCAGAAAGTGGAAGCTAAAACTCCACGGACACTATTTTAATTTTTTTTTTACAAAATCCTGGTTATATCATTCTTGTTACTTCTATGTATTGTAATGACTTCCTATTTTTGAAGTGAAATAAACGTTTTGTCTTTGACCTTGATACTTAGAAGGAAATCATGAAAAATCAATATTGTTTCCACCAATACCATTGGTGCTTTGTTTACATAAAGTATAAATATGTATGTAGGTATATGTATAGATGTAATTTAATTAACGCGGGTCGATACTTTATCAGTATCCCGGACTATAACTAAAGAACTTGATTGAGTCCTCGCCTGCTGACGCTGTTGACCGTTAACCAATGTGGCGTCACATGTCTTAAGAACTGTCCAGTGCACATTTCGCCTCATGTGTATCACGCTACGAGCGCCTGCCCCGCTCCTCTCTCGGTCCCCGATCTCGCCGTATCCCCGCGCCCCTGTACCCGCAGGCTAGGACTCGGCAGTTTAGCATGCCCTCTGTCTATTCACTCTTTGTTGAACAGACAACGTTCTGCTTTTCAATCTTATTAGCAGGGTTCTGTGATTCTGACAATAATGCTTCGTATGTATTCGGTTAAGTATACTCTGCTACAGTTAGGGTTGTCAACTTTTTTTAAGGAAAATAATGATTATCCATCTCTGACGAATATAAAAAAAAGTATTTGCAAAATAAAGTATCAGATTTTATTTAAGTAAATATTTTTCGCTTGCGTTTCATCCAGATCCATTCAAGCGATATTCGTTGTGAAATCTCATAATAAGTTTTCCATTCCATGTTACGTACCTATAAGTCGAAATAAAGTATTTTCGATACTAATTTTTTTTTATTCTAAAGTAGGGTATAATGTATAAGTGCAAAATAAAGTAGGATACGTTATTACAAAGTATAGTTGACAACCCTGGCTACAGTCATTGTTTACAATCTTTTTTTGAACATTGTTGTTGCATAACACTCTCAAAATTTTCCGTGTAAAATTTTATTGCGCAAGAGTGACATGATTTCGTGACAGGAAAAAAATACGGAAATTGAGTATAGTTGACACCATACGCATCGATATACTGGGCTAATATTATTATAAATGCGATACCTAGTTACTGTTTTTACGCTTTTTTTACGACTAAACCACTGAATCATTTTTGATGAAATTCTTACCTACGAGTTAAGTTTGAAACTTTGAACCCCAAGTAAGGACGTAGACTACTGATTTAGTCCATGATAACCAACATTCGCATGTCCGAAGTCGCGGACAAACCAATAATTTCAAAACACAACACTTCACTTTAGACCTAAAAACATAATTAATTTTCAATCATGAATAAAATTAGATTTCTAGTTGCTTTCAAATCAATAAATAGTTAATCAATTGAGTTTACTATTGCCATACAAAATCTATATAAGAATCGCGTTTTGACAGTCTGCTCATAAAAAGTACGTCAATTGATAGGTGGTGTCAAGTTAGCACCCAATTAAGAGCAGTACAGTGAACTACGCATAGTTTGCGCTTTTTTATCCTTTATTTAAAGAAAGCCGTAATTTTCTGGATCACGTAATGTATCACATCACACTCTCGCTTCTCATACTGATGGCTCATCGATCAGATTATTTTAACATTGATGTGTCATATTTTTGGCAAGCATTAAAATATCGTTGCAATAAACAACTTTTTTTAGCAAGGACATGGAATGGAACATCTTCACTTTTGAAATTGCATGCGGAACGAATGATGAATGGTGATTGGTGAATGAAATAACATTATGTATTTGTAATACGTAGGTAATACGGTAGGTACCTGTAAAGGCGGGATTTATGACGTGTTTTTTTTTATATCTTTTTTTATTAATAAAAGTAGCCAAAAGGGGTGTGTAACGGTTGATATAATAACAAAAAATCTAACGTTCACTTGACCTAATTTCAGTTAATATAATTTTGTTTAATATAACGATCAGTTGAAATAATGAATTGTTGATATAATTTCATTTTATCTAATTTCTTATGATATAATTAACATTTCCTATAATGCACATTTGACATAATATTCATGTAGTATATTATTCATTTACTATAATATTCATAATCTCTAAGTAACTTTTAATATAATTAAGAAAATCTGATACGATTTTAAACGCCCGCTAGTATGGTGCTAGCAAAAATGCATCGCATAAGCATTAATTGTTACAAAAGTTTGCTTTTATGCATGAGGTGGGTAGACTATACACGAATTTATTATTTTTCTTACTGTCTGTCATACAGTTACAGCGAAATATTCATTGTGTGGCTATTGCAATCTCGATATTTGTTTTATATTTTATGTGTATTATTCCGAATGTTCATTTATAATATTTTTTTTAGTCCTAAAACATTTGCTAAAAATTAGGATTTAGTGACAAAAACGAATCGCTGGCAAGCCGAAGCTGCGGTGGTGAGCGTTAAATCCATCTGCGACGATAAACTCGCGTGGGACTGCCGGAGCCCCGCAGCACCGGAGCCGTGACAGAAACCATGCCTGCTGCATGTTGCATGCTTGCATGCTGCGTGCTTGCTTGCATGCTGCATGCTTGCTTGCATGCTACGTGCTTGCTTGCATGCTGCATGCTTGCATGCTTGCTTGCATGCTGAATGCTTGCTTGCATGCTGCATGCTTGCTTGCCTGACGCCTGAGAGAAGTTCATAGCAAAAGCTAAGTTATAAGAAGCGAAGCGGGGCTCCGTCGACCATGCATAGAATATTTGAAGGTTTGGTTAGGTGCCATTTGAGTTAGGTTAGAACTGTGACCATTAAACATGAAAATTAGGTCAAAAGAACATTAGGTCAAATGAATGTTATATAAAAAGAATATTATACATATTGAAAATTATATAAAATGAACGTTATACTAAATGTTTTATATTAAATGAAAATTATATCTTATGAAACATTAGGTCATATGAAATTAGGTTATATGATTTTATAGCATATGAAAATTATATCATGTGAACGTTATTTCAAGTGAAATTAGAGCATTTGTTATTAATATCATACATTACACACCCTCGGAGATTACCCGCAACATACGAATACACAGAAGACACATAAAAAAAATAAAAAAAATGTTTTTTCGTGTAAATATTTACATTACCTTGTAAATATTTACATTAAATTTGTATAAAGCTGCTATTTTGACATTACAATCACACTTTTAACACTTTTAAAAGAACTAATAAAAAAAACTAACCTAAACTAGTTTTTGAGAGTGCAACACTAGCGTAGCATTGCAGCAATCCATTATTATTTTATAGTTTTGGCGCGAATGCCGAATGAGAACGTGACTTGAGGCGTTAAATTATTTAAAACGACATGACCCATTAACAACTTTGTGGATGGAATGAACCATGTGTGATTCTGCGCAGTTGCCTTATTGCTTCATAACTTTAGAATTTACGCTTTACGTCTTACCTACCTACTTACTATTATTTTGTATGAGCTTTTGCGCGACGTTTTTTTCACCCGTGTTAAGTTACTTTACGGTTTCTGCCCCACTCCCATTGGTCGTAGCGTGATGAACTTATCTTCATGAATACCTAGGTACCTATACAAAAATTTTCCAATCTGATTGATATCTAATTTTAGAGATAAGCTCGTTCAAACAAACCAACAAAACATTAGGTAGATGATTCTGCGTCACAAAACTGGTCACGAGTCCTAAATTCCAACTTAATAGGGTAAATACGCCAAACGTCGGCCCCCCCCCAAACTTCGGCCGTCTGCACATTTTCAGCTTGCGTTCATTTAAAACGTAATGAAGTGACAAATTTGCCACTCGAATTACAACCTTAGTTCATACTCTATATGTACAAACCGTTACTTTCCGATTACGTCACTCACTCTTCGCACACTGAGCGTCATTAGCGATTGCGCCGTCGAAGCGTCAATTTCATATCAAAAGTACCTTACTTGCTGTGAATACCCACATTTCGGGCATTGATATTAGAACGGTAAGACATTTCTTTTTTTTTGTTTTAAGCTTTATTATCAGTAATTAGTGATTTTTACTATATTTTGAGATAGTTTTTTAAATTTTTTATGTATTGTTTTAAAGGAAAAATAGGAGGCCGCCAATAGAATACCAATTTTGAGTTAAAACCGGATTCTCGGCCGTGGCCGACTTAAAGTAAATGCAGTCTGTTTTATAAATTCCAATTGTACTAATTCCATTGGCTTAATAGGAGAATTTGCAACGCATATAGGCAAATAAATCTACTTTACGTTTAATCGCCAAATACCGGCCGGGGTAATATTAGTTGAATCTTGAGAAATAATGTACACAAAATAGGGGCCGGCTTTAGAAACATTAAAGATCGTAATGTCGACCAGCCTCGAATTCGAGCCCAACTATACAGGCTGATTACTTTTTCTTATTTTCTCAAAATTAAATATTTATTAATTTAATTTATTTATAATATAAAGAGTTAAGTTTAAATGTAGGAGTTGATAATATTGAAAAATCTTAAGCTATCATAAAGCTTATTACGGTTTGGGAATATAAGATATAAATTGCTCTTTGGAACTTGCTACCTCATAAACCCATTTTAATTAGCTTAAAAAATATAAATTTTTGGTCGTGAATCTTTCATTCATTATTTAACCTGCACAGCATGTCACAAAAAGCTGTCTTTAGAATTAATGCTTTTAATTTAATTAAGGTACTACAATGACATAAAACTAAGAAAATTATGCAGTTACGCTTACGATCGCACAAAAATAAAGGAAGCGCTTGAGGCAATAAATTAATAATGTAATACTTAATTACTTAGTGAGACTCCTGCCAAAATAAATCATATTAATAATATTTGTCTGTCTTAATTTAAAACACCCTATACCCGGCCGACATTTGGGAAAAACGCGACCGACCATGGGCCTTGAATGGCCGACTTTAGGGTTTTTTCGTTCTCGACGCATCTGAACCTTATAACTTTTTCCTAGTAGTAGAAATGTCAACCTTAAGCCCATAAACATGAAATAGATTTATCAAACTATCCAAAACCGCATCGGAAGCTATCCTTCGTTGGAAATTGATGGTGCCAGACCGATCCCAAAACAGAAAAGCCGTAAGGGGGCCGACATTTAGCGTATTTACCCTAATTAAATATTTATTATTTAACTTCCATTGCTAGTTCAAAGTTTGAAATGTGAAGTAATTATACTCATATCTTATTATTCTAAGCTCATTTCATTATTTAAAAAAAAATATTTTCATTGACGTTAGCCATACTTGGCATTTTAAACCAAACTCATTAGATAATACACGTGCCCAGCGTTATGGATTTCGTGGTTTGTCTATGAAATAAAAAACAAGGCGCAGTCTTGCATCTTCGTCAAACAGGAGGTTGCCATAAAATAAACAAATAAAATAAAATTAGGTACGACATCTGGGTCAACATTAAAAAAATTCTCGTGTTTTTTGTTTGCCAGTATTTCAGAATATCTGAAAGTAGGTAGGTTAAAGTATTTAAAAAAAAGTAAGTATCTGTAAGAAAATTCGTGCAGACGAAGTCACGGACAAAAGCTTGTCCTAAATAAAGATTCGTACAGTGGTTAGTCTGAACAAAGCCTAACAACGACCTCACCAAGGCCACTGATAATGGCGAGACAAAACAACGAACGGAAACACGTTCCTTAAATACCTAAACAACGTAATCGTTCACAGCAACAACATGCTCGAGACAATTTTTAATCTAAATAAAAAAAAACGTCATTCATTCACTCACTCATCATGTTAAAACGAAAACAGTTTGGCAAGGTCGTTTTTAGTTAGTAGACGTCCGCTAAGAAAGGTTTTATTACAATTCTCCCCCTAAGGGGATGGGGGAAACTTAGAAGAAACGTAAGAATAAACTAGGTTACCCGAATTTAAAGCTAGTTTATCTAAAAGAATCGCCGAAATGCCTGAACGCACATACCTAACTTCCGAACGATTGCACTGAAATTGGATACTTACCTTATTCTTTTTTCCAAAAATAACATTTTTGGAAAATCTATCGAAAAAGTCATAAATTACACCCGTGCGAAGCCGGGCGGGTCGCTAGTTGATAATAAATAAATAATAAAAAACCGGCAAGTGTAAGTCGGCCCGTATCGCGCCGCACAGATAATGCCGAAACAACACGTTTCTTACACGCGCGCAAATAAGTGTGACCTACATAATACGCTTCACAATCTACAGCTATGTGACAAACGCCATGTGACGGATGAACGAGAGCCATAGGGCTTCGTTTGAACCCTTGGGCACAGAACCCTAGAAGCATCACGACAACACACACTGTCATTAAAATTGAATATGTGACCAATTAGCACGAATCTTGCACGTAATTTGGAACTCTATTTCAGTTGCATCATACCTAGTTCATTATCCATAATCCATGCTTGCATAATCATTATCCATGCTTGAACATAAATCGCTGCAGTCTCCGCTGACCGAATGTCGCAGTGATTCACGCGAGATTGACGACTGATTCATCCCGTCACCCGTGCCGCCGCCGGAGCGTGACAACTGAGGGTCTGCGGGTCACGCATTCACGCTCCATACACTCGTAGGACCTACCTAAAGTGTTATCATGGACACGGTCGTGTCACGTTATCACGTAGCAATGCGAGACGTTCAACTTTTGACATTTAACTGTGCGATGACTAGTCATCAATTTAAAAATAGAATGTTTTAAGTTTGATTATAGCCTCGTAAATGCTCTGCCTTACCAGCGTAGGTAAATGCTCATTTCTTATGTAACTTGTTTCGTGCTTCAGTCTACGTCCAGAGATGCAGGTATAAATAAATAAAGAGTCAATGGGTTAGGCAAACTGCAGGGTTGTGCTTAGGGTTGCCACATTTTTAAAGCATATAGGTAGTTCTTTTTATTTACTTTCCGAAAGTCTACAAAATAATGTAGGTAGCTACAATATCTAATATTAAAGTATTATTTATGTCAGGTCCTATACTAGTTGTTAGATGCATTTCGCAGTCTATAGTTACTTGCACTCTTCACTGTATAAACATGCAAAAAAACCGCTTTACTTTTTTGATTATTTTTTGGTAAATAAAACCTTCAAAAATCTTAACAGGTAAAATAAAGTATTTTCACGTACTTACTTTATTGCCCTCATAAAGTACCTACAATACTTTGTTATAAAGTAGAGGTGGCAAAAACTCCAGCTGTGCTGTATGTCGATGATTTTTTTAATAAATAAATACTTGCCTCGTTATTTACTATAGTACTTAGTACCTACCTATTTAGGTATTTTTTCTAATAGAAAACACGAGTAGGTAAGTGTTGAAAATTTATATTTTTACTCGTATACCAGATAACAGCTACCTAAGTACCACTTTGTTATCTCAGTTTGTCTCAATGTTTGATGTGCAAAAAGTGTTATTGAAATTCCCAGCCAAATAAATGATAATTACCTACCTGACATGCGCGAGAGCAAAAAACGAGTTTCCCACGCGTACCTATCTATTTATGTTGATGTTTTGATTTTATTATAATAGTGACTTGTTACAAACTGGACCAACAGGTAGGTAAGTACCTTTAATTGAACTATGGAAAATTAACTAGACGACGACGCAGTGACATATTTTAGGTGCATTAACCTTACCATGCGAGGGACCGACTTATGTTGACCTAAAAACTGCCAATGGAAGTCTTGAACACAAGACTGGTAGGTATTACTATGGCGATGGCGCCGTGTCTCCAAGCGGGTCGAATAGTTACATTATCTAAAATCTGTATTATAGCTTCCTTGCCTTGTGGATTTCGTCATAGATGTCCCCCGCCCTTGGGGAGCGGCGGGGTCTGTCAGAATACTCAGAATTGACTAACTTAAAATCACCCCGGTGTTCCCTAATTCCCCAGAGATTCCGGGAGCGCATGCGCCTTCCGCTATCCCCAATTGCATTCGAATCACTGTTAGGCACCTAAGATCAACAATGACATCAGTCCATCAATTACGAGTGCCACAGTGACTCAGGAAGTATTAATCCTGATTCTTCGCTTTAGGTAGGTAGGTACATTGATGATTCATAATGTGTTACACGTGTATTCATTCTGTGAGAGACGAATATAGAAATAACGAGTGGAAAAAAAAGAGACCTAACGTAGCCAAAAGTTACATGTTGTTTACATTTTTTTTTTGTATTGGACCATTCCTAGGAACTTTCTCGTTATGCGCGGATATACTGAAGGTCAGGACTACCTCGTTGGCTTAGTTTTTAGGTCGCAGTGTTATTGGGTTTTTCCATCAGGAATTTCTCAGTAGCAGCCTCGGAGTCTGCATTTGTGCTCGGACTTTTTTTGAAGTTTTATATATCCCCGCCACCCCTGCCCGGACTTTTTTTAAAGTTTTATATCCTCGCCACCCTTGCCCGGACTTTTTTTTAAATGTATTATATACTTAGGTACATATCCCCGCCACTCTTGCCCGGACTTTTTTTTGAAGTTTTATATATCCCCGCTACCCCTGCCCGGACTTTTTTTGGAAGTTTATGTATCCCCGCCACCCCTGTCCTGTTACATGCACCCGTTTGCACAATGTTTTGCGTGCGTTACATTGCGCACTACCATAAACAGTTATTTTTCAAACCATTAAAGTCGTTCAGCAGCAAAAATGTTTGCTGAAAGTCACTTAATTTGATATACAGTAGGCATAGTTAACGGATATATCTTATTTATATTGTCCCCCGTATATTAGGGGTCACCAAATGGCGGACCGCGATCCGTGTCCGGACCGAAAACCGTAAACTTCATGCCTCTATCTATTATTTAAATATGACAGAATATAAGTGCAAAATAAAATCATAATTATGGCATTTTGGTTTAGCCTAGTCTTCCTTAGTAAAAACATTTAATTTATTTACTAAGTGAACCGCGACAGTCTCAAATTTTCGAATACTGCTCTCCAATAAAACTAATTGGTGACCCCTGCAGTATATCATCCTCTTATAAGTACTATCAGTCTCAGTTGATAATCAGAAAGTTTTAATCCAGGTATTCCTTTCCTAATTTCATTTAAAAAAAACAGATAAAAAGGAAAGCGAAAAAAAAGCGAAAGCGCCGTGACCATGACAGCGATAGCGCCTAAAGTTCCATCAAAGTTAAAACAAAAGAGACCAGCAATTCCAACAAGAGAATCTTCCTACTAGAGTAATTAGTAACAAGTGAAGCTAAATAAAAGCTTGTAAAAACTATACTACTCCAGTCGTGTTCGCCACACAAAGGCAAAATTGGAAGGGGGTTTGTTTTTAATAGCACTGCAATGCAGTTGGCGACTTTATACCTAACTTATAATTCTCGCAATTGACCTAGGTAATACGGCTACAAGTATTGAAACCAACTAAGCCTCAAACCAACAATTTTACGCCTCGGCTTCGCACGGGTGCAACTTTTAATCTTTTTAAGCGGATTTTCCATTTTTTCTTTCATACAAGCTTTCTCTTGACATTGATACGAACACAACAAAAACCAATATTCAAATTGGTTGAGTTTTTTGCGAGACTATAGTGTGCTATAGCCTTATTTAGACGATGCGAGAAATATCGTGCGATTAGCACCTACATTACGCATTATCTATCTGTCGTGTCATAAGTGATCGATCATCGACGGAAATGTACCACAACTTGCACGATATTTTTCGCATCGTCTAAATAAGGCGCTCCACCCACTGCCCCGCGCCCCGTCGCAGATTTATTCAGGCAGATTTTACCGTTGTATGCAAGTATCTCAATTTATATAGAAATCACGCCTAGCACAACACACTGCCGACGCGGAAACGAGCGGGAAGGCGCACCGCGCGCAGATTCTGCCAATCTGCGCGGGAGCGCAGGGCGTGCCGCGGGATATGACACACCGGCTCTGCCGTCCCGGGCGTGATTTTATACTGTACAGACGTTTGCACGATGGATTTCGACGTAGACAAATTTATTTAGCGCGAGGCCGTCGTAATCTGCTTCACCGCGCGGGGGAGCAGATTTCACCGCTAAGTAAGGCAGATCTGCGCCTCCGTCGCCGCGCGCGTTATCTGTCGCTCTGCTCACCGCGGCGGGACGCATCTTCAGTGGGTGGAGCGCCTAAGGCTTTACGCACGGCGCGGCAGGAATAAAAAAAAAGAGAACAGTTTGACGCGTATAGCTTGCAGCTTTTCCCGACATTGATATTCTGTGTGCATTACGGGCTAAATGTGGATTTTTTTATAGCCAAAAGATTTACCAAAAGCTTAAGCCAAAAAGTTGCTTTTACGTCTTTTGTTTTCGAAGAAAATTAGCAACTTGCAATCGGCGACCGACTGGTATCTGGAGCCCAAATCTAAACGATATTTTATGTATACTTAAGTGGTTTTACTATTGTAGGTAGGCGCCGCAGTGACGCAGAGTGGGCTGTGGACCCCTGACATTACGATCATCCGTCAAGGTCTCCGGTATTCAACACCTGAAGTCTATAGCGTGTCTGCGTAGTTGATTTTTTATCATTACCTATACAATGTAGGTAGATGAATCCATTTGTACCTACCTAGAATTATTTGAGTAGGTAGGTAGGTACCTATAGTATTTATACATTGAAGATAAATGAGTCGTACCACAGACCACCACTTAACACTTTCTATGCGATGAATCCGCGGCGCACAAAAAGCCTGCGTGTGGCGGCGCTAAGTCTTGGCGGATAACCGGAATTTGGATTCATCCTTCGATTACGACTCATGTTTGATTAATAACTAAATACCTACTATAATTGGCAAAACTAGACTAAGTAAGATTTGTTTGTTGGTCTACCTAATGTTTTAATTTGATGAAAAAAAAAATCATATCGTGTCTAAAAATAACTATTGATACATACTTACATAAATTAATAATATATAGGTACTAAATGCAACATGAGTAGGTACTATGATAGAGTACCTAGGTACCTCTAACGGCTCTAACTACGGTAAATATGTACCTAGAATACAATGTATGTATTGTCTATGACCCTACGGCGTAGGTAGGTCGTTTTAGCAAATGATAAACAATAAAATTAAATACCGGTAGACAAAGGAATGTCTAATATGTTATGAAATAATTTTACACTAGGTTTAAAATAAATTAATTACATACGTATTTTTAGCATGCAGTGAAATAAATAAATAATTCTACGGACTAAAAGGTGCTAATTTGGATCCTTATGTGGCCAATTAAATACTCTACAGTTACAGTTTCAATTCTATTACAAAATACATTTACAAAAAAAAAAGGTAATTTTAGAACGCAGAAAATTTTAAAAGTATACATTTTCTTTTTTTATTTATTATTTTCATTGTCAAAAATTATACACACCTGCGATTCCGCTGAACATTCTGTTTGATTTTTTATATTATCACAATTTAAAAACACTGAAGCTTCAATTCGTAATCACGATCAATATTTTTGAACAATTTGCACAATATATTTTCACGGAACGCGTTATTGAAGTGCGGTGCGATTACAATGCCTTTCGAAGTTCTACTCAACAAAAATCGATTTGGCCGCCCGACAGTGTTGCCAACTCTCGAAAATATTTACCCCTCAAGCGTAGTCAAAAACCCCTAAAATCCCCCAAATAAAATAATCATCATCTGCCTAGCCTTTTCCCAACTATGTTGGTGTCTGCTTCTAGTCTAATCGGATGCAGCTGAATACCAGTATTTTACATGGAGCGACTGCCTATCTGACCTCCACAACCCAGTAACTGGGAGCGGCTGGCTGGCTTGGCGGAGCTTCGTCGACCGGACCTCATTTTTTTAGAACAATTTTTAATCATTATCTTAGCTAGGTACTGGTTGCGAATTAAGAAATCCTTTTCTCCCATCGTAACTATGTAAGTTTGCGAAGGTTTTATTCTTTGTTCGCAACCAAGTTGCGGTTAAGGAAAAAGTCCTCTTGATTCGCAACTGGTTGCGAAAAAACAATAAAAATTCCTGATTCGCAACTGGTTATGAATCGCAGTTGCTAAAACGGCTGGAGGGGTTTTAACTGCTTGATATTTTAAAAGGCGAAAATATTAGTTGATATTTTTTTTTAATTAGATGTTGTTCAGTATTTAAATATCTATCAAAAAATTATGTATTATTTTTATCTAAATGTTGTAGGAAAAAATCCCTAAAAATACCCCTAAACATATAACGCACCTAAAAAATCCCAGCACATATATTCAACCCCTAAATTTAGGGGGAATACCCCTAAGTTGGCAACCCTGCCGCCCGAACTCAAGGATACATTTTCCGTGTGGACCGGTGTGGATGTTAAGAACCGACTGTATTTTTATCGATGACGTCAATGCTTTGCGCGTTTAGTTTACTTTGGTACTTCATTGAACTAAAATTACTTGTATAATTATTATATAATTATCAGTTAGAATCCCTATGCGAGCTATAATAAATTACACGAAAATTATTTTTAATTGGAATAAATATAAGAACTAAATGTTTAAATTATTCGTATTTATTTTGCTACTATTTATTACTAAATAGTAGATAATTTCATTTGTCTTGTAACACTGGATTCATAAAGAAGCCATTTCCGTTTGGGTCAATAATGCGTAGTCATTTGAAAATTGTACGATCACAGAACAACACATGATTTTAGCAATAATAATTATGGAATCAAGTATTAAATAAATAATTATTCACAAATAAGATAAATAACAATAAAAGTTCATCAGCTGATTTGTGCTAAACAACTTAAAATTTAACAACAAATGTAACTGGAACGTGACGGTTGCCTAGCAACAAAAGCCTTGACAACTAAAACATAAACAACAGATAGATTCATAGATTGTTTTAATTCAATATCGTTTGAAATCGTTTCTGTACGTAGAGCGATAAATTTGTAGACTGTCGTTGTTATGTGTGTGCAATGTCGAAAGAAAATAATAATTTGCGGCTGCTGGGCTCGCCTGTAAACTTATCGTACAGAGGCAAGAAGAAAGACGACAAAAGGAACATTCGGAATCGGCCGCGATCTGCTTTACAAAGCACTGTTTGCATTCCACCGGTATTTAGCTTTTTATATCATTAATATACCTAATAATATGCTCTGTTCTTTTCTTTATTATTCATCATAGCTTACCCCCTGAACTAAACATAAATTAAGCGCCAATTATTAAGGTTATGTTAATTATTAATTTTATGATTAAACAAACTGTGTAGTCATGGTGACCCCCTTCTGTCTTCCCTTTCAAAATTGTTTCAAGGTCCTGAGTGCGCCCTTTTGTCACGCATACTAATAAATTGGAAAAGAATAATGTTATGAGTATCTAAATAAAAAAATAAATTCAAAACAATACTTTTATCATTTCTGCTGTGATTGACATACTTACATGTATTGATTGCACAGTAATGCACAGGTAAAATTGGAATATTTAATAACCCATAAGTTCATAATAGTTCTGTCCTCTGTCATCACTATTTTATTGTAAGTAATTTAATTTACCTAGCAGTGCTTTTATGTAATACTACATTGTGATTGTTAATAAATAGTTATGTTTAGCAAAATAATTCTGTTTGTTGACTTATAAGTATGACATAATATGACATCTATTTCTAAGATAGCTCTGTTATAATCCTGCAATTCCTGCAGTTTCTGTTTCGGGAACCAATAGTGATGAAGTGAAATTTATGTAACAGAAGCACCAGAGATTTTAGAATTATTGCAGACATACCTACATAATTGTTCATGTTCAGTGTTCATGTTTTTATAAAAATATTTCATTTTAGGACCACCCAGAGAGATACAAGAGACCGTTTTCAGCTGATACAAAAGAACGTGCACCAACAACCAGAAATTTTCTAAAAGCATTCAGTGCTGAATTACTGCAGTCTTATAATAGTAAAAAATATATTTTATTTAGCTTTAACTGAAAGTTTTTATAAACTCCTAGCTAGCTAGCTTTTGTTGACTGGTAGGAAATGCCTAAGGCATTAAAGTTCACCTATGTTCTTTTTTATTGCATAAAGTTTAAATTAATAATAATTAATTATGTACACCACCAATTTAAATTAAATTGTATATTTTCAGATTCGCCAACCACTATTAAAATAGTTGCACCGACAACTGACTTACTCAAAGATACAAAATCCGTTGAACCCCATTCTCACAGAAATAAAGAAATATGCAGCAATGCATCAGACTATGGCTCTGAAGACACTTTCATTAGTTTAGGAACTAAGATCAAAGCTAAAGCCCAACTGGGTTCAAAGAAAAACAGTAATTCAAAGAACTTTGCAAAGTATAGAAACATAGCTAAGAAAACACGAAAGCCTATGGAGCATACTATAAGCGAAGATAATATAACTTGTCAAGATTATGGATTAGAAGTTAAAATTATTGAGAGGACCCAATCTCCTACTAGAAACAGAATATTTCGTGGAAGATGCTTGTCGCCTGCATTTAAAGCGCGAGCTTATGAATCATATTTCATACCTCTTGACTCTGATAAGAAAGAGACAGAGTTTGGACAGGGGTCATACAGTGATACTAGTATACAGTCAGAGGTGGAGAAGGCTATAGATACGTACTCCCGCCGGTTGACTGTATCCAAACAGCAGCTGTCTTTAGTAGAAGAAGAATCTACTCAGGACTGTGAAAGTGTTCCTTCACAGCACATGTCAAGCCTGTCTCCAGAAATTTCCATAGAAGACAAAAATAATAAAGGTGATCATGATGACAATTTGACTGGAAGAAGCACTTACGTGTCGGACTTCAAACACGATGATTATAATAAGATCACGCAGAGCTACATGTGCGATCCACGGACTTACACGAGCTTTTACGACGATTTCCGAAAGACCCCCATTGATGCATACAAGACTAAATTATCTAGTACCATAGTACTTACAGATTCGTCGTCAAAAGACTCTGGTTATCCTGACAGTGGAGCAAATGATGATAGGTTTTATAGGCAGAATTATTCACTGCCAAATTCGTCGATTTTAAAGAAATCTAGCTCACACGATAAACTTGAAGAGCAGCCAAAGAGTTTGGATAGTATCTCAACTAACAGCAACGATAAAGGGTACAAAACTTTTCCATCAGATAAAAAGGGTCAATGGACGGAACCATTGAACCACAGCCGCTTGCTTTATAAAGATTTCTTTCTAAAGAAGGAGGGCCATATTGCACTGCCTCCACAGAATTCTCCTAAAAAGAGTGACATTCCCATACCTGGAAGTAGTGAAGGGACAGACGAACTCAAATCTGACAATACAGACAGCAATTCAGATTACCCACCCTATCTCATTAATAGTACCACTAAAGCGTATACGTCTAAAGTTATTGAAGATTACAAAAAAGAATTAGAAGCTATAAACAATCTGCACGATCTTACCATCAAAGATATAAAGACTGATGCAGTATCTCCCACTCCTCTCGACATAGACAAGATGTTCGAAGATGCTTCTAACTTTGATGATAAGAAAGACATAAGCGAAAGCTCTCAAGAGAGCAACATTACGAACCAATCGCCTGAAAAAAACAAAAATTCTTTAGATACCAAACGAGACATATCGAAAATTTCGACAAAGGAGCTGATACAGAATTATTTGAAAGTTAAAGAAGGTGACTATAGTAATGTACCTAAATCAGCAAAGAAAATTGATAAGAAAGTAAGCAACGGTGGTTCAGGAGAAAACTCTTTAGGGTATAAGCAGGAATGGAACAATAAAATCTCTAAAAGCGGTGGCAAAAGTCCGATTCCAGTTAACATAAGGAACCAAACTCAGAAGAACATGTACACGGTGAAAACTCCAATGAGTGCGAGGATCGACAGCGTGCAGAACGACAAAGATATCGATTCGTGGATGTCTCTATCTGCACCTTCTCCCAGGGTCCTCGAAATTGGACAAATAGAAGAGGAGCCACGGAAATCTGAACCTCCGAATGAAGAGAAGAATAAACCAGTGCCAACCAGACCTCCAACGCCTGGCGAGAAAGAGCCGAAGACGCCCAAAGAACTAAGTTCTCAATCCACAGTGTTTGATATCTACTCGATGCTGAAAGAAATTGAGAGTTACGGAGATAATCCTGTCACAGCAGTAACTAATAACATTTTGTCTGAACCAGAAAGCAAGAAAGATGAAGACAATTTCTCGCCCAAAGATAATTTTATGTAAGTTAAGATTAAATGAAGGAATCTTTTCCCTAGTCGTAATTTTAATGATCATTTAGCATTCTTCTTATTAATTTTCAGGGAAATTTTTGAGTTCCTGGAGAAAGTAGAGCAAAGCGCAAACGACGCACTATCTGTTGTCACTAACACTACCCCGCAGACCATGCCCAAGTAAGTATGAAATAAAAAAACAAAAAAAGAAGAATAATAAATAAATAGCACCATCCTGTCTCACTGCTAGGCAAAGATCTCCTAAGCTCTCATCCAGAGAAGGTACGAGCATTAATTACCACGCAAGGCGGATTGGCGAGTTCAGACTTAAATTAACAAAACAATGATATTAGAACAATTTTTACCGACTACGAAGACCCCTTTACGGAGATGCCTTTGAAAACAAAAAATGGCGCTACCTTCATAATTTGCGTACAGCTGATGTACACAGCAATTCAAATTCACAGTTTTAACTTTATGGTCCAAAATCGCTTAACACTTAAGTCGTCTAATATTGATAAGGTAAGAGTGCAAGGCAACCTAGTTGTATGTATCTTTGTTATTTGTCAGACTAGAGATGCTACTGAAGCTGCCACAGACAGAGCTGGCCCAGAGGCTGGTGACAGCTTCCCTGCAGCTGGAGGAGCGGTCCTGCTGCATCGCATTATTGCAGGAGAGTCTAGCCAACCATAAGGAACAGGTACGCACATGAAAAGCAAAGAAAAAGTTCCTCCGTTTGAGGAGAATGTAGGATTATGTTGGACTCTTACTTCGGTTTCTCGTACTATCAGGAAGACTGGTATTCACATAAGACCAGTGTGGAAAACCGGCATGGATGTCTTATGCACTAGAGTAGACCACGTCGGTGTTCCTTCCTACACTTATTCTGGGAATTCCGAGAGCGTACACGCCTTCCGCAATCCTTTACTAGTGCTGACCCACTTCTGCGGGCCTTCTCGTGGTAGGTGAGGTGTTTATTCCCCCCTACAAACGCTTAATGCTATGTTTTCAGATGATCAACAAAGTGAGCAACTTGGAGAAGCAATCCATCCGCAACATAAATAAGGTGAAGCAGGAGTGTGAGGAGACCATCAAGAGACATCAGAACTTTATTGATCAGGTATACAGTACAACATGGGTTTTGATACCTTAGAGGGTAATGGGGCCTTCATTTATTACGTGAGGCGATATTGGTGATTTTTCAACCTTCTCTCGCCCTTTCGTGAAATGTCGTGAGATTTTGCTCGACCCCCTCCCTTAATTTCACGTGAGAATTTCCAAAGTAGGTATGTATTTTTTAATGTAAATTATTAAATTAGTTAAAAAGTTAATTTGTGATTGATTGCGCCTGATGAAAAAACTACCACGAAACTCTTTTCATTTTAGCGCAAAAAAAAAGAAAAAAGGAGATTTCCAAAAGAGTCCGCAAATTAATCTCTTTCTCTTTTGTAGTTGATAAACGACAAGAAGACGCTAAACCACCGCATCGAGCAGCTTGTTGACGAGCGTAGAGCGCTCGAGGACCGATGGAAGCGGTCTGCGCAGGCGCTGGAGGAGCGGTACAAGCTGGAACTGCGCAACCAACATGACAAGATGCAAGCTGCACAACAGGTTAGCGCAAATTATTGTACATACATAAAATGCAGGCTTGCCACAAACTAGTTAAGAGGGATAATAAAACTAATCCTTTCCTTAGTAATTAAAGGTGTAAATGCCTCCATTACACCAGCTATGTAATAGAGGCTGAACCTATTACCATTTTCATTTATTTTTGTCATAATAATGATCTGTAGGTACCTTCTGTAAATAAAATTTATTCCATTAAGGGCTGATTTTTCAATAGTCAGATAAATTTTATCTGAGGTATAAATATGACATTTTGACATATTTTCTATACAAAAGCTGTCAAACCGCCATATTTATCCCACCGTTAAGAGTTATCTGACGATTGAAAAATTAGCCCTAAGTATTTTTTTACATAAATATTGCACCCATTCATTGTCTGCTTGCACTCAAAATTCATCATTGTGTTACATACATACAGGTGGCAAGACAGCGCTGGGTAAGGCAGAAAGCTGAAAAAATCAAGGTATGGCGTAAACATTTTCATAGCTAATCTTAAAATTGAAATACTCGTATTTTGTACATTTGGGACGCTTGGTGCAGAGTGTTTGTTTGTATTTTTCTCCACAAATGGACAGATTCTGAACATAATTTCGCTGAAAGAAACTTCCTTGAGTGCTAGAGGATATATTTTATTTTTAAAATTCACTCGGATAAAGGGGCAGGCAAAAGCTAGATCGCACATAATTTATTTTAAACTCGTCTTATGCAATGTAACACAAGACATATTATTTTCGTACCCTTATATACAAAGTTATATGACATTATGTATCTTAAAATACAGTATGGCCTTGTAAATAAGGTAAAACCGTATTATGCAGTCTAACTCATGAAATAACAATATTGCTCATAATTTATTAATTTAATTAATCAACATTGCAATAAAAAAAAAGTACCCTTAAAAAACTTATAACTAAAACCTTTAGTTATTTACCCAAACATCCGAACATCAATTTCTCTCTTTCTTTTGGAATCCAGGAGTTAACAGTGAAAGGCTTGGAAGGCGAGCTCCGGGAGATGGCAGAGCGGCAACAGAAAGAAATATCAGACTTGAAGATGTCGCACGCAGAACAGAGTGGACGAATACAGGCGAAGCACGCGCAGGAACTTGAGGAGTTGAGGAGGATGCTGGAAGAGGAGAAGGAGGCTGCGTTGATTAAGGAGAGGCATATAGCCAGTTCTAGGTGAGCAGTTCTATCTATCTCTTTGTATTATGCTGGGGCTTTAGAGAATAGCACACAACAACATCACGCCTGTATTCTCCGCAGGGTTGAGTAGAGGTGTACCCATTCTTCTTTCTTTCTTTATCGTGTGGGCAGTAAGGTCTTACGACCCCACACACCCTAGTGTCAGAGTTTCTAAACCGCCTCAAGGGCCTCTGACATGGTTTGAGTGGAACAGTAAGTCCAGGTTTCCTCACGATGTTTTCCTTCACCGATGCCAGTGATGTCCAAGATGAACTTTAGGAAGTACATTATGAATTGAAAAAGTCACATTAGGTACCTATTAGTACACCCACATTTCGCCAGTATTTTTTTTAAAGTCCCATGTAATAGGGGGCGAGCCTATAAAGAATAGAACCAAAATAAACAGACATTTATCCAATAATGACAGTACAAAAGCATCCTGTTGAATGTACAACGCTCGGCTTACCTTCAGTGTTGGAAATCCAACAGTGCAATAATATTCAAGGCAAGAGTGTGAAATAAAAAGATATTAGTCCTTTTACAACGACGAATCTAAAAATAGCTATACAAAAAAAAATCATTGTTTTCAGGTTAGAGAAACAAATCCTAGAGATAGAATTGTCGTACCAGGAGCAGCGCACTCGGTTAGTGTCGGAGATGAGGGCCGAGAACGAGAGGGTCGCGGCCGAGCTCGCCGCCAAGGAGAGGGAGCAGAGGGAAGAGATGGGTGAGCATGACCATTGAGAAACATGATTCATTATAATGAGAACAGAGGGGCAATTCTCGTATTTTGTGGCTCGGGGCCCACTGGCAGCACGGCATGGTAGCGCATTATGTGACGCAGTATAATATACCTTAAAGCCATGGCGTTAAGGGCTATTAGGGATTTGTTCCCAATAAAATTTAACCTAAACGATAATAAGTCATATAGTGAGACACAGTGACAAGATATTGATGTAAATTGTATTTGGTCTATATGTACTACTACAGACTAAAAAAAGTGCGATTTTTATGACACTGTACCGTATACACTTAGTGTCATAAAAATCGCACTTTTTTTACCTAGCATGTTTTATTTATTGTTGCTGTTATGATTCAGAAAAATGGAGAGAAGAACAAGAGAACGAGCTGAGAGAGAAACGCATGCAAATGGAACAAGAGATGTTGAGGGAGAAAGAAAAAATCGAGGTAACACAACATTTTATAGCATACAGCTTTGCCAGTGATTTCGCCCGCGTTTATCGCGGCGGCAGACGAATTCACGGAGTAATGAGTATCCTTCCTTGAAGTTCAAACTTACCCCATACCAAATTTCATCAAAATCGGTTATACACTATGTAACAAAAACCCTGTCAGATCAGTGTTGCCGTTAATCAGTTTTTATGTTTTATTTTAATTTAATTACTTCTTCTTTCTTCTTTTTTTTTTTCACTGGGGAAAAATAATAATCTCAAATCCATTAAATGGTTACGTATATGTGTACGCAGTACGATGCCGAATAATACCCTTAAGGATCGGACAGGGTTTTTGTTACATGCTGTATGTATCAGTATCGTTTAAGAGTTACTTTCGCATTAATTCCGCGTACATAGTTTTCTGTCTATATGGAAGCTATCTTTATATTTTATGTTTTATTTACTTTTTGTTTCGGCGTGAAAAATCCTTATAGGGGGACATCTATGAGGATAAAATGCCCCCTGGAGCACGCCCTGTGGAGGGGGCGATAGACATTATGTTAGACTCCTTACCAAAGACCCCCGGTGTTCCCTCCCACACTTACGCCTCGGATCCCGGTAGCGTACGCGCCTTCCGCGTTCTCTAACTAGTAAGCTTTATATTATCCAACCCAACTTTATGTATACAGGAACAATTAAAACAAAAAGAAACAGAATTACAACAGCAACTAGAAGATTTCAAAAAGAAGCTAGAAGCAGACCAGCTGTTACAAATAAAGCGCAAAACTGCCGAGATATCAGCACAGCACAAGCAAGAGAGGGACAAAGAGATCGAGAGGGCCATTGAGAGCATGGAGGCGGAGGCACAGGCGGGCAGGAGGGAGCTGCAGGATGCACTGAGGTAAGAAATATGTCTTCCTTAGTTTCTGACTTATATTTCATTATTCTAGTCTTTTTTCTTAAGAAGGACGAAACTATTTATAAAATACAGTCAAATTTTGCGAATTTAATTTATTTAGGGTTAATTGTTCAATCGTTACATAACTCTTAAAGGAGGGATAAACATGGCGTTTTGAAAGATTTTGGACAGAAAATATGTCAAACTGTCATATTATTTATTCTTTAGATAAAAGTTATATGACTATTGAAAAATCAGTCCTTAGTTAGTTTAAATCTACATCGGTTAAGGAACACTTCGGAAGGAAACCTGGAATTATAATTGAACCCAATTATAAGTCCAGGTTATGTCAAAGTCAAAGTCAAATAATTTATTTCAATTAGGCTATTATAAGGCACTTTTGAACGTCATTACAAAAAAAAAAATAGAATTGAATCTAGTTGCCCCTTCCAAAAGGTAGTTTTGTATGGAGAAGAATGGGCAAGAAACTCCATACGTACTCTTTTAAAATCAATGTTTTACAATATTATTATTTGTATACAGAGTCATACGTAATTACATGTGAATGCAATGTACCTTATATAAAAACTACTATATAATAACACGCAAAAAGAATTTATATTACAAATTAAGAATTGACGGTAAAAATATATTTAAAGTTATATAGTGTTCACATGCTAACAAATATTGGAACTATAGACGACCACTCTCAACATCTCAACCAACAATGCAACAGTGTGTGAGCCTGCCAATCCCATAGTAAAAACCAAATAGGTTTCCTTCCTTACACCACAAATCAATTGACATACTTTTTATGAGTAGTCAAACCTTGAACTACCTTGTTCGCAGGAGGAACAAGGAGCAATACGAAGCTGAGCTGAAGGAGCTGGCAGAGACCGAGCAAGCCACGCTGAAGAGATACCAGGACGCGCAGGCTAGGATACGACACACTGAAGACAGATGTATGAGATTATAAAATTATATTACCTATCGTAAATTTATGCTAATTTCTTTGGCTCTGTATCCCAAACTTTGGTTTTGAGAAAATCTCTTGTAAGTATTAATTACTAGCTGTCCGCCGCGGTTACACCCACGTCTTTGGTTACTGCTCCGCTCCCATAGGTCGTAGCGTGATGGTATATAGCCTATTAGCCTTCCTCGATAACTAATCTAACACTGAAAGAATTTTTCAAATCGGACCAGTAGTTCCAGAGATTAGCGCGTTCAAACAAACAAACAAACACTGCAGCTTTATAATATTAGTATAGATTTAGCTTGAATTAATTTCTGATGACATAACGTAATTAATTTAAATTAATTATAGGTGCAGAATTAGAAGTAACAATATCTCAGCTGGAGACACGGAACAGGGTTTTGACAGAGGTAAGCAAACTTTGTACTAATTGGTAACAGTAGCCCTAGAACAGTCAACTTCGTGGCACGTTAACAAGCAATGAATAATGAAGACAATGATAATAACTATATTTATTTCACATTATTTATTGATGAAATCTGATAACAGTTTAAATTCATAATTTCTTGGGACACGATTAAAAAGTCTCAACTAATATTACAAGCGTAGTGGGGGAAGTTTGCGCATGCAGATTGAGTACATTTTTACATGCGCAAACTTCCCCCACTCCGCCGAAATCTTGCCAAGTTACGTGCCGGCAACTAATGGTAACTTAAAGTCTGTTTGTTTTATGTTTTTTTTTTGTTTCTAATATCTGGAAGTAATCCGATTAAAAATCAAAAACTTATAGCTACACTATCGGCGAGTGTCAATGCGATATTTTTATAGCACACTTGACTTCCGATTGAAATCGCGGCTAAAGCTAGTTTAACATAATTTACTAATTCTGTAGAAGAACACCCAACTGGAGGCTCGCGCGGAACAAGTGAGAGCAAGCTGCGAAGAGGCTTGGAAGGGCAAGATAGACTCGCTCAAGAAAGAGATAGAAGATATGAAAAAGACACACGAGGAGCAGATGCACCAGCTTTATGCCAAGTTAGTATCGAATTTTATATAACTTAAACTATGCGACTTTGTCTAAATTAAAACCAGCTTTAAAACCACCATGGGTTGCGTTTTAAATTGTAATTTCCTAGTTCATCTATGTCATTTTTGATTTTTTGAAATGGTGAGCATATCCACTAGTTTGTGTGATTCCTATCAATCAGTCAGTCACGCAATTTGCTCGTGAATAAACGGTCCGGTTGAACCCAAAAGTTGAGTAAACCTTACAAAATTATAATTACACATAACATAACATCACGCCTGTAATTCCCGAAGGGTTAGGCAGAGGTGTATTAGTACACCCACATTTCGCCAGTTAAAGTTCAGGGGGCTTAGACAAAGTAACAATTTCAAAACGATAACGAAGTTAGAAAAGACTAAAATGTATGGGATTGACATAAGTCGCGTTAAGTCACGTGGACATGAAGCAAGACATGACAAGCAACTTCAACCAAGTCAAAGACGATGACGAATTTAGATATCGTTTCGCTACGAAGCGATGTTACTTTGTCTAAAGACCCAGTACAGTTACAGTTATAATTAAAAGAATATAAAGGGGAAGTCCCTTGGAAATATCTATACTAATATTAAAAAGAGTTAGAATTTGTTTGTTTTTTGGTCTCTGGAAGTACGGGTACTATCAAAAGTTCTATCACGAGTTATGTTTGATGGTATACTTTACTGTCTATTCTATGTTATCTAGAGTAAAAGTAGCGGTGGCTCGCAAGGACTCAGCCATCCAGGCTCTGACCCGAGAAGCCGGCAAGTACCAAGAAAAGATCACGCTATTAGAGCAGAAACTACAGCAGCAGAGAAAAGACTTTCTCAACAAAAAGTGAATATACTTTCTCAAAAAGCGTAAATATGCTATACATAGGTAATGCAAGTGTATTATCCAGCGTCTTAAAAAAAAAACTGTCAAACAAAGAAGCTTATTGTGCCTTTTCACTCGCACAACATGTAAGCGAGTGAGAGCACATGATAAGCGCCGTCATTTCGAATTCGTTTCTTTAATGGCATAAGTTATTTAATTGGTTATTTTACTTCGCACTTTCATCGAACATTTTTTACATTTTAATGCTTTAAAAATGTGTCTTGTATAGAATTATATTGTTAACAATTTACCTTACAATTCACACTCACAGTAATTACGAAAATATAATTGTTTTTATAAT
Organism: Hoplodrina blanda; assembly: GCA_949316365.1. NCBI lineage: Eukaryota > Metazoa > Arthropoda > Insecta > Lepidoptera > Noctuidae > Hoplodrina > Hoplodrina blanda. The sequence continues at coordinate 12,567,895 of OX438592.1, forward strand.
AATAGGTCAGAAAAATGGCAAAACATATCGCTTTTTTTCGGTTACCAACAATAATACCAAAAAGTATAAATCGATGCTTTGTTGGCAACACTCAATACTAAAACCAAAGAGTTTGCTAATTTATCTAGATGACTGTTTAGATTTTCAAATTTGGAACCCATTGCTCGGCAGATTTACGGTGCATACAACGACTGACAAATAACTGCCATAGATAATTTTATAATGATAAAATATCATGAATTCGTGACTGACCAATCTAGAATTTCTCCTTTCTGATATTACTTAGTGTTGTATTTATTTTGTATCTAGTCTCTAGAATAATTTATTAGTAATTTCTACCTTAATGATTGAGATACACTAATGCATTTGTGCGACCAGTAATTAAATGTCAATGGCATTTAAAAAAAAATGTAACATTTCGCAAACTGGTCTGTAGTTTTTTTTTTGTGGACTCGTAATAAATAATTTATTATTAGATATAATTATTGTAATTAATTAGTTATTAATGAATCCGTCCAAATTGTGTAACCTCTACTATTTAAAGTTTTCTAGATTTATAAATTATGAATTCCACCGTGAAAGATTTATATTTTTAAACGCACGATTATAATTTATTCTAATACATAATTTATAAAGGATATTGCCACGGAGCAGGTCCCTTTTGTGGTATCGTGTGCCTGATTGAAATAATAACGTAAAAATATTATCTATTTTTTTGGGTACAGGGTATTTTTTATACAATTTATTTCATCCTGGGAATAAAATTAAAGTTAATTAATAGTTAAACATTTGACATCCGTTTGATTCAATGTAGCCTGTGGTTTGATTGATATAAAAAATATGTTGCCAGGTATCAAAGAAATAACTAACGAAAATGACGTCTTTTAATCAGATGAAACGGACGAACGGACGGAAGGGGATTTAGAAAACACCTTATTTATTAACCGATAAAAAATTACTTTTACTTATTATTAATAAAGTAGTTTTTATCGATTTATCGTTAGCGATTTTTTAAGAGATTATAGAAAAATATCTGGCAACGTTAACTTGAATGCACATGTCAAAGTCAAAGTCAACTGTCATGCACATGTCAAAGTCAAAGTCAACTGTCATAATCAGCTGTGGTTCATTGCGTGCGTGATTGCTTTGTTTCTATAAACGTTGAGTTTTGAATTCCATATTTACTTAGTTGTAAATACGTAAGTAATAAAGACAATCCCATCCCCATAGTGATGTATAATATTATAGGTAGTAGAAGGAGGTACTTAGCCTAAATAGAATAAGGAGGAAATGTCAAAGTCAATTTCTAATTACCTATAACCTAGATTTTTACAACAGAAAAACAACGATACCTCTTGAACCAGGATGAGTAAATGAAAAATGGTTTCTGATTATGAAAATACTATGTTTTTACTATTATGTAAAATAAAAATCTTGAGGGCACAACAATTTTCCACTGGGACCCAACTTCCCCTACAAAACGGGCAATCTCTTTTTTGTTTTTTTTTTTACCAATAACATGTTGCTTTAATTTTGTGACTAAAACAATGAAGTTTGCTTGTATTGTGATTATTTAAAGTGATGTTGCATGATAATTTATTATGGCTTTGTTTTAAAGCCTCTTGTCTTGTCTTTGGTACTTAATTAATGTATTGTAGTGACTACGCTTTGTGATGTGTTTGCCAATAAATATCATATTTTTTAATGCAGTTTCTGTTTATGATATCTTACCTTACCGTATGAGCAAAAATTAGAAAAATATTCCTTAAATATTCATAAATATTATTTAAAAACACCAAACTTTCCGATGTGAATAACAATTTAGGAGAGTATAATTTTCACCACCCTATTAATTAGATGAAACTGTTATTTATAATTAAAATTAATCTCCATAAGTAAAAGGTTAAAAATGAAACAATAAATTGCAAATTTTAAAATTGCAAACAAATATTAAAAAATATTTAATATCACGTAAAAAAAACTATACCAACAGGTACATTCTTAAAGCTATGTAGGCACTTATGCGAGGTTGTAGGTACTCCTAAGTTCCTCTCTAATCATTTTAACAAACATATCCAAATAATTCTCTCTTTTTCTTAATTCTACAACTGTCAAAAAATATCAACCAGATATATTTTTTAAAGCAGGATTCCAAAAAGGAATTTTAAAGCTAATATCTTCTTAAATCAATAAAATCAAATAGATGCTGGCCACTTGCAATCTCGTTAAAGCTTCAGAACTATTTGTCACAAGTTCCTTTGTTATCTCAATATAATGAATTACCTCTTCTTTATAACATTAAGCTGTTATCACCAAGGTCTCCACATTTCGGTACTCGTCGAGGACCCCTGCTTCGGCGACCTAGAACTAGTATCCGCTTCCACCTTTTCATCTCTAGGAGGTTCTCTTTGAGAAGACTGCGCAAGCGACGCCGCAGTATGGCTTATCACAGTCCGAGGCGCTATTGGCAAAAAGGGAATTGCTGAGGGCCTTTCACTCACACACGGAATACTTTCAGGTATCGTCAGCTTTTTATGAGGAAATGTTGGTATCCTTTCTGACACCCTCGTAAATGCGGATTTCTCAGGTGTCCTGTAGATTTCGGGAACGATTTTCTCTTCTATCTTAAGTACTTTTGGAGTTGGTCCTGTCAGGTCCACTACCGGTCTTTTTAACTTATGTCTCACGGAGTAGTCCACCGCTCGTTTAGGAGACGCGTCGATCCCTATTTTATAGTTTTCCACATCTATAACTATTGACAACGGCTCCATATATTTCTTGTTCCTTAAAGGTTCTTGTCTATTTTCTGGGGATATTGTAGTTGAGGATACTGTTGGTTTTTGTGTTTCTGGGCTGGAGTCTTGGTCTGATGCTGATCTGCTCGGTGGGGTGGGGAAGGGGAATGTTTGGACGGGCCGGGGTGGTGTTTCGAGTTCAGTGGAAGAGTCGCAGGCGGAATCACAGGATAGAGGGCTAAGGGGGGGACTTGTTGGTCTGGTGGACCTCACGAAATGAAACGCGCTGGGTCTTTCGTCGTCCAGCCTTAGCGGGTCCGGGACTAGAGGTGCGTAGTCTCTGGGCTGGAGGGTTTCCATACCCCCGACGCAGGACGTGAGGTGGTTTCCAAGCCGATGCCTTAGACCTGTAGGCACGCTAGCAAGACGTGAGAGGTATCTCCTGACTTCTACGGCGCAGTCGCTGAAGCCGGCCTTGAATCTGTGCAGCACGGCGGGGTCAGCAGCGATGGCTGCTGCCAGCTGTTGGCGCTGCAGCTTCTGAAGATGCTTAACGGTAAGCTCCAGAATATCTGCCTTCTCTAGTTTGGAGTGGCGCGCTGGCTGTAAACGAAAATTAATTATTTTTAGGATTTTATCGTTAACTAGATTCTTATTGGAACATTGTTTTTATAAGAATGAATTGAAAAGGTATTTGCTTAATTTTTGTGTCACTTGACTTGGTTGAATGATTTCTTTGTGAATTATTTTGATCTACATTAGAAATGGAACTGCTTCGTTGGCGGTCCATGTAAAATACTGGTATTCAGCTGCACTTGGTTGACTGAAAGCCGATCTCAACATAGTTGGGAAAAGGCTAGGCGATTAAGAAAGAGAGGGAAGGACATTTGAATATTTTGTATAACTCACGTCTTTATCAGTGCCATCGATGAGCAAATCCTTAAGTTCGTTGAGACAGTTGTTGATGCGCGCGCGCCGTTTTTTCTCCATGATTGGTTTGTTCGTCTGGAAGGTATGAAATTCACGTTTAAAATCACACTTATAAACTTGAATTGTTTAAATAACTTCAACTTCTAGTTGATATAAATTTTACTATTTGGATGTATTATTGTGGTACGGAAACTAGCAAAACGATTCAACACATTTCACAGAACGATATAAAAAAACACTATAGGCACCTAATTAAAATATCTACGTAATTCACCATAATTTTTCTGCGCGATCTGAATTTTATCACAAATAATATATTAACATAACAATTTATTCACCTTTCGCAATTCCGCCTTGGACATCCCATGGGTGGGCTCGGAGAACCCGGTCTGAGAGTCATCATCATCACTGCACGGCATTTTGTCACTCCACAATAAAAATATTTAATTCACTACACGACACGTCTTCACTGGACGGTGGCCGATCACCTTATAAGGATACTCACACGCAACTGTACAAGCAAAATTTTTCAATTGCCTTGTATCCTGCTATCCTGTTTACGAATTGAAAGGAGAAAATATGCCTATCTCTTTCACTTGCAGGGTTCGATGCGCTGGGAACTGTGTCGGAATGTTTTGTTTTCGTGCCTTCTCGCTCTAATGGGGAACGTTGTGAATGGAGAGTTTGGGTGCAGTGGTTAATGTGTTGGTTGTTTTGTGTTCGATTCCGGGTGGTAATTGTATTGCGATAATTGTTTCTTTTTAATTTAAGTGTTTGTTTGTTTGTTAATAAAGTCGGTACTACATAGAAGAGAAATACATTTTATGCAAATTCAAAAGAATAGATAGTTAAGAATTTAATTTCAATATTTTCATTAATTTTCTAACAATATTTATATTAATATAAATTATTAACGTCTAGGTACAAGGATTCAACAATAATCTATAATATCTCATTGTACTAATTTGTGAAAATATATTTAAGAAATCGTACTGCAACTAATGAAACAAAGTAATTACTTACATAAACATTAAATCCATGACTATTGCAAATAACACACATTAAGCTCCAATATAAAATTAAACAATAACTTATTGAGTGAAGCTACACCTGTGCTCCCTTTATCCTGTATTCTATGGGAATGCGACCGTACGCACGCCCATCAAGAACCGCAATAATTTTGTCCCGAACCCTCGCAAAAAAACCCCATACTTTATGAACTCATGCACCTTTCTATAAAGTCCCATAATTATTTTCACTACAAGCTGTTCGTTTTATTGGAAACTTTATGGGTGTAACGTAGCGTAAAGGGAAGGTAAAGTATGAAGTTTCAAGTTTTTTTGACGTCGTGTGTTCGCAGGTAATTGTGGTACTTTATGGTAGGGGGTGAGTGCGTTTTCCCACGGAGTGTGGGAATGTGTGATAGGTGCAAAGGGTTCCTTGTGACGGTATGTCCCATTCGTTTGTTTACTATGCACTCCAGTTTTTGCAACTCACGTCATTTTTGCTGTGGTCAATTTTTTGGATATTTTTTCTGACCTTTGCTGCACAGATTATTAGTCGGTAGTTACCTATAATATTTAGTTACTTTTTCCAGTAAGTAGATACCTAACTACCTTTGAATAACTAGGTCAAATCAATTCAAAACGCTTTTAAGTATTTACGTGTTTAACTTTACAATAAAAAGGGTGATTTGATTGTAAGAAACAGTAGATTCTTACTAAGAAAAATCCTTGACCCATTTACTACTAGGGTCCCCATCAAATTGAAGTAGGTACTAAGCACAATACATGCCTTATGTATACAAATAGATAAAGCAATATCCTCATAACTACCTATACAAATGTTCTCTTACCTCCCTATTTCGTTCTAAAATACTATTTATTTCCGTAAACATTCAATGTTGAATCATCCAGGTGTTCAAGCGACCTTTACGATCTGACTCCGAACGTATGTACCTGATAAATATTTAATTAGACTACCAGACATTTCTCCCACGGTAGCCTTTCATATTTACAAACTTATTTAAACAGATGGTCTTTCAAGAAACTATTTAAAAGTGAACCTTAAGCCGTTGTTATAGTGTTTACAAAAACGCATCAGTGACATTACCAGGACTTTAACAAATACAACATTAATCCTGCGGTTCTTAAAATTCCCTGTGCGATCTTAAACTTAAAACTTTAAGGTTGAAATTACAATAGCGGTGTTGGTAATAAACAGTAAATGTCGGTAGTGCAGGACTGGCCAAGTGTGACGATATTCCACGCAATCGCGTGATGAGCTTAATGAATGGTGAATAATTAGAATGTCACATGTCGTTGATGTCCCTCGGCCGCGGGGGTGGCGGTGAGAACTCACAGTTTGTCCAAATTATAATTAATTTATTAACATTATGAACCTGGGAATAGGGAACGAGGATGCACCAGATGGTTCAGGAAAAATGTGCTTTGGGAAACTCATCATTCTTCTAGCAACGTTAATTGTTGATAAAATCTACCACTTAAGGCGAAGTTTTCTCGCTAAACGTCGTTTTGTATTGTGTTTTATTCGTAGATCAGATCATAATCATAACAGATTTAATTTTTTTAAACCCACAATACTTATAGGTACATATATAATTCACAATTCGATCCGAGTGCGAGTCCGAGATGAGCTTTGTTTTATGGTATTTTTTGGCCCGACGCGGACGAAGTCGCGGACGAAGTATAAAAAATAAAAAAATAACTAAGTAAACTTTACTACACATCACCACTTAGGTAGGTACCTACATTTCCTTACGCAACGTAGGTATCTCTTTATCCCCTAATATCATGTACGAAGATACCACAATGAACTTCCTACTAAAAGTCGTATTAAACAAAAACTGTCATATCCTTTCCCAATTACAATCGGTAACAGTGCGTGTGAACTGTTCAGATCATAAATCGTAACGGGCCGCTTCCTTCCTTCCCGGACTCTGAAGAGGGGTTCGTACACTTTGTATTGTACAAATAACATCTTTAAGGCAACCCTGAGTTTTTTGCTCCAGGACGTTGCAGGTTTTTCTCACGATTTGGTCAATATATTTGATTTATTGCCTTTAGGAAAGATGATATAATTTTGCGGCTACAAAATTTTGAATTTTAATATAAAGGGTGAAGAGTTCGTTTGAATGCGCTAATCTCAATAAGTAATGGTCCGATTTGAGAAAATCTTTTTGCGTTAAGTAGGTTTACAAAAACCATTTTTTAATACCTACTATTAACACAAATTATAACGGAGTCGTATCCTTCCTTCCGACAAGGTCCTATTATACCTACCTAAAGAGGGGTCGACCCTCTTACGTATTGTAGAGATTAATCTTTTATTATTTGAGATCAAGCACCCTTCATTTTTTACCTCACAAGGTTGCGTTTTCTCACGATTCGTTTTCTGACGTGGTGTCTATGGTATTAAATTCGCCTAGAATGGGCTTATAAAAACGTTATTAATTTCTGTCTAAGATTCATTATATACCTATTCTCCTTCTATATTATAAAGCTGAAGAGTTTGTGTTTTTGTTTGAACGCGTTTATCTCAAAAATTACTGGTCAAATTCTGAAAATTATTTCGTTAATAGGGAGCTACCTTATGCCTTAAGTTCTACAGGCTATATATTTTACTTAAAAAAAAAATTAAGTCTCTGTAAAAATATCCACGCGGATCGCAAAAAGTATTATAAAATGTAATCATATAATACCTATATTTAACCAAACCGGCCATGAAGCTCTCCGCAGTTGTTTGATACATCTCTTACAAAACAACAGGCTCGCTTCCTTCCGCCGGACATAGGCTACAAACATGGGGCGTGTTGTATTATACACAAATCTTCGGGATGGAGCACCCTCTATTTTTTATAAAGGACCTTTACTTTCTCACGGCCCGTGGCCGGACAGCTTGCCTTCTTAATCGATTATTTATCTGTTTGTAAGATAAATGAGGGGATGATTTTGCCCGGGGCTATATTTTTGAATGTATAAAGGTGCGAAAACAAACTTGTGTGGAGCCGTATTAAATTGTTGTTGTTTGTGACGCATGGTATGCCAAGTTCCAGTCGGGGATCGCGGAAGATGCGTATGCTCCCGTGATCCCCGGTGTAGGTAAGTGTGGGAAGTAAAAACTAGGGTGGTTGTTAGTCAGTAAGAGTCTGACAGTCCACACCAGGATAATATTAAATAAAATGGTCTGCATTTTGGGAAACGAGATGGCTACAAGAACAAGCTACTATAATTAAAAAAAATAAAAAACACGACTGCAAAAATTGCACATATTTGTACTTTGTTTACTCGTCAGTTTTTTTTACGACGTTTTATATTAACAGTGTTATATATTTTTTAAATCTACTTGTCAAATTCTAGACGATAAATATAGACACGACCAGATTCATTGAAAAAATAAATTGAGGCTGGTATTAATTTGCGTTTTAAAGTGACCACACCGGTTTCTTTTTATTTTTTACTAGCCTATGTTACTCGGAACGATGCAAGGATTGTAACGATACCCCATACATCTAAATCGGTTCAGGCGTTCAAAAGTTATGGTGGAATAAAGAAACTCACATACATACATACATTAACACTGAACACATAACACTCCTTTTTTTGGAGCAGTCGTGTAAAAATATTCAGACTCAGAGAAACCTCAATCTATCTAAGTAACTTGGCTAAGGCTACTGAGCACTTTCTCCCTATCTTCCTGGGTCACAAAGAGACATGACTTTTTTAAATAATCCTTATTTACTGTAAGATATAATCTTAACTTAAGTACCTACCTAAATTTTTAACTCTTACAGCAAATGTAAAAAAGTCGATACATTTTTAATAAAGTTGCCACAATTATATTTCCGCTTAAAATCTGTAAAGTTTTTGTGTCCCATAAGAGTTCCCATGGATACAGGTGTTTACAAAAACTGTTCCTTTTGACTATCAACTCGTTTTTATTGAGTATGAAGATGGAGAAAAAACCTCGTATCCGGGGTTGTTTCCGGGTCGCGGGAGATGGATCACAAAAAGTTTATTATGAATGAGATTGATGGGTCAATGTTTGGAGTTCACCTTACTGCGTGAGAATTGTTGGACTAACTTTGATTGTTTTTTAAGAGGTAGAAAAATGTGGACAGCTTTGGCCTAGGATTTTTACCTAGGCCTTTCCGACTACTAGGACAGACTACAGATCATAGTCTGTACTACTACTAGGCTATGCTTTATTAGATAAGGAAAAAGTGTGGGAGAAGGTTGGTTTGAAACTTTGTCTAATAGTAGGTCCTGTACCTACGACGCCCTGTTACTTGTTTCGAAAATTGCACCACACCGGGTAATTGAGACCATGAAAAATATCATGAAGGCTGAGCAAGTGAATAGTGAATGGTTATAGAGCTAACTAGCAAGATGCCATTATGCGTGTAACATCATCCGGCCATACATCCAACACCATCAATAACATATAACACCCTGTAGGACAATGGACCCCGTTTTGGGCTGGATGTAAGTACCTATTTGCATTTTTTTTTCTGTGACCAAACTCCCTATATTTTATACATACAGTACCGATACATAAATTGCAGTTTCAATTCCATCACACAAAGTCCTTCCTTATAAACATATTCCCACGGATCGCGACAGGTGTGAACCGGGGCTGCTATTTCAACTTGTCGAGTTAAAAGTGAACCTTATAATAAGCGTACAAGGCTGTTTTCTCTTTGTGTGTTAGTGACCACTATCTTTGTTAGCCCCTAGCTAGTATAATGTGCGATATAGTTAACTATTACGTGTTTAAAGAGTTAAATAAAGGTGTTTAAATAGGGGTCGTTGAAATTGTAACGGTTATCGAAAATAATTACAAAGGACAGTAAGTGGGTCTTAGAGGAAATAAAAGAAAATACTTAAGTATGTTTCAATCGTTTAGCTTGTGATCTAGGCCTTGTAACCCCAAAATTTTCATAAAAAAACTTTGTGAATGATGCAGTATAGCGCACCTGACTTTTGTGTGTCATAATTATAAATCCTGTATTATAATATCACCACGTTCCATCATTTTCTACCTAAGCTATGAAAACTTTTAGATAAAGGAATAGGTAAAATTAAATATTCTGCTGGTTGTTTTCTATAATTCCACACGTATCCACTTCAAACAGCGCGTGTCCACATACAAACAAAAACATAAATATTTCAAAATTCCAAGTGTTGTTTACACCGATGTTTCAAAATTAATTATCATGATAAACATCTTGGACAGCGCCACAAAAACTCGTCGACAGAATTATTTTCTCGCAAGAGAACAGCGGTGACCCTTTTGCAAAAAAATCGTTCTTGTGGGAAGTTTTCGCGAACGCATTTCTCAGTTTAGGACCAATACATCTTTTGTTGAGTAGCACCTTGACAGCCAGTCTTTTGTTAAACCACAAAAGGCAAGATTACCGGTTCCTTTGTAAGCGGATACTGCTCGGATTGATTGTGGGAGTCATTTTTAATGTATTTAGTTGTTTTGCTCTAATTTTGTAGGGTGAACTGAAGTCTAAGCATGATCGGGAGGATATTTGTTCCCACAGTACCTCCTTGGGGTTTCGTAACTAGGGTTTGCATATTGAAAAGTGCATCTGTCGCCGTTGTGTAGCTACAATATGAAATGCACGGTTCCCATGTTTTATATTGTTATAGTAGGTATAAATGTATAATGATATCTATTAAGGTCAAGTTCAAGTTTTTATTTGCATTCCATGTGTTCAAGATGTTACAATAGGCTTAAAGCCAGGGCCGTAGCTAGGTGGGGGCATTGTGGGGCAATGCCCTACCTTGAAATCACAATGCCCTACCTTAAAAATACCAAAAATAAGATAAATAACTAAGATAAATAATTATAATTAAATGGTTTGTTCATAGTTTCAGAGTCATCATAAGATGTCAGATGTGATGGTGATCAGAGGTGATTGATTAGGAGCCCGTGTTTCGAGGGCAGATCAATTATGACATTTTTTTTACTTCCGACCTACCTGTAACCAATGCTGCCCTACCTCAAATTCGACTCTAGCTACAGCGTTGCTTAAAGCTGCCTAAGTGGCCTGTTGATTGGTGAAAAAGAAGATTCCTGAAGAGGCCACAGACAATTAAATACTAAATGAACGGGTATACCTTACCCACTCATGAAGTTGCATGGCGATTTAGAATAACCCTATCACGCTCGCTTCTCGCATATTGGTGACCGCCTGCCTGTTTTCTAACCCGACCATTTTACTTCACTAGTCTTACGGCCAAATTATCTAACGCAATCTCGTCTTATGCTATCCCTGTCACTTTAATTTGTATTGTATCGAAAGAGATACATTTAAGAATGTCAGTGTTAAGTGCCGCTTGAGAATTCGGGGGTCAATTAAGTAAATACAAAGCACTGGGAATATTAATTTCACTAACACCAGACGTTATAGCCTGCAGCGCGAGCGCGTGCGCATTTAACTAAACTAAAACTTTACCTACCCACATAAGAAAAAATTGTCATTCAACTTGTAGATCGGCCGCAATGATATTCTAATAAACAGATATGTTATACCCTTACAAAACAACAGAAAAAAGTGTTCCGCGCCGAGAGGCAGCACACATACACACATTTCATTCATTTTACATTTCACTACAAGTAAAAAAGGATAGCTTGATACAACCTATAGGAAAAAAAGTGACAGCTAGATGTTGTCAATTGCGCGTGAATGTGAACAGACATTATTCGAGCCACCAATCACCGCACGTTGGCATCATAGACTAACAAATTAACTAGGTAGAAGGTACAAACCGCGTGTACAGAATTTGTAGCCGGGATTTGTGCCTATGCAACGAATAAACTCTCTCTTGCTGTTGTCACTTAATAAAGTAATATAAACGATTCATTAATTCTTTGTTTACGATGTCGGCGACGAAGACCCCATGCACGTACGTACTATAACGCAAGTACAGTTAGTGATATTTTGTAAGGACTTTATAGTTAAGTTTAATTTTTGAAAGGATTCTATAATTTGTTTTTTTGAAAGGATTTTAAAGTTGTTTTCTTATGTTTTATTGTACTTATTAGGTAGGCAGAAACTTTAATTTACTGATAAGGATATTAGGAAAACTTGTCTGGTTAGAAAACATAACGTAAGGGAATTTGTGCAAAATTGGTGTATTATGTCTTATTGGAACGATGTTAGCGTAATCCAATTAGAAAAGTCTAGTAGGATAGTAATTTGAAAGGTTTTTGACGAAAAATTGTATGATAAGGAATAATTACGTAACTTGAAAATGAGGTTTTTTGTTTATGGAGGAATATTAAATATTTCTATCATATTTTGGTAAGATCACATAGAAACAAGGTTTACAAAAGGAATTGTAAAAATCGCGTAAGTATTGTAAAAGTTATAGTCGATTGTTCAAAGTGAAAATGTTAAAAAAACAATTTTTACACTTCAATGTTCTAGGGTTTTTGTCAGACTGTATTTTATCATTATGTAATTGATTTTAAGTATTAAGTATTAAATTATAATGAAAAGTTATTAAAAGGGAAACTAGAACTCTGGAGTAAAGATGACTTTACTGCCTAATATTCGCATCTGTACTTTAATTCTATGTCCGGAGTGCACGCATCCTTGTCGTTCTCACGACAAAAAATGTATTTTCCATCTCTTTCTTTTTTCTAACCTCAAAATATCAGAATATTAGGAAAATAATTGAAATATATTAATAAATCGAAGTATATTGCGTACTTACGTGTGGTATGAGATCCCTTGTGTTTTATTAACTTTGGTATCGTAATTGGTACACTTTCTAAACACACACGATGGCATTTTGGATGGTAATTACGTAGCAGCGCGCAACGTATCACTCGTAGTAGTGCCAGACACAGACTAAAGGCAATGCGTCCTAATTAGGAGGGTTTCTGGTCTTCACGTTTTGCGCGCTTATAACATATCTGTTTACTAAAATATCATTGATCGGCCGTTAATTTATATAAAAAATAAAAATTTGGCCAGTACTGGGATTATAATGCCCGTTTTCACACTAGGGGACACCTAAATGATCTGCCTAGAAATGATTGCCTTTTTGGATTTTTCAACTCTGAAGCTGATGAGGTTACTGCTGACTGATTTCAGACTTAAAAGTAGCCAATATTTTGGAAGAATTCTTTTTTGTTTTAGTTGTTTTAAAACGTTGCCCCACACTAGGAATTTCTCTTGTATCGTAGGTGTGTTTACGAACATACAACGTGTAACGTTAAATGCGCAAAACCTGAAAATAGTTTCAAAAAAGTTAAAAGTGAAAAAAGTTTCGCAAAATCAGAATAACGAGCAGAATCAATTGAACCACTTTTTAATATAGGTCACATTTTTCAAAAAATCTTCATTAAAAACGTTGCCGCGTCTATTTATTAGTAGGTCAAGCCATCCGGCGCGCAGCGGCCCGGTGACGACTTCTCCCTCGATAGAGCGTCGTCGCAGACGCAAGAAACGATCAGAATTGCCAGTAAAACTAAATCAGCACATAAAACCTTTACTTTTGTTTTAATGATTTTTTTTCTCTGAAATAGGTCAATTAAATTAAAAATCAGTTGGGGTGTCTGAGGTTTTGCGCATTTAACGTTACACGTTGTATAAATTCTCATACACAAACAGCCCGACCTGGAACAATTATCTGTAAATATTTGTTCCGTGCAAAAATCGAAACTGCGACACGCAGTGTAGCAGCCATCAATCACTTAGTATCGCTGCGTCGACCATGTCGTCAATTCTTTCTGACCATTGAAATCCAATGTTCAATATTTCAAGATAATAAAAAAATTTTTTGCAAAAATAAACAGACTTCAAAAAAAAGCACTAAAAAGTTAAAAATAATACTATAACCTACCTATATTAATAAACCTAACCTAACCTACGATTAACCTATACCACAGATAATATAATACTACCCTATACTAAAATTTATCAATTTTTTGGAGTCGGTGCCAAGACCGAGGATATTATATCCAACCGTATGGCACCGACTCCAAAAAATTGGTAATTAATATAGGTAGGTTATAGTATTATTTTTAACTTTTTAGTGCTTTTTTTTGAAGTCGGTTTTTTTTTGCAAAAAAAAATTTTATTTGTTAATTTTTAGTGACATATTTTTGTCCGATTTCGATAAAATGGGACCATTTGGGAAGTATAACCTATCAAACAAAAAAAGAATTTTTGAAATCGGTTGGCAAGCGACGGACTTAAGCGCGAACAAACCTAAAAAAAAAAAAAAAAAAAACAAACATCCGAATTGAGAACCTCCTCCTTTTTTAGAAGTCGGTTAAAAAGGCTTTTAGAAATAAAACATTAAATATTGGAAGATCTTGTTTATTGCTATACAGAACGATAAGTGACTAAAATTGATACAATTAAACAAAAATAATTATAATAATAACCATTAGTTGTGATCGCAGTGAATGAAACATGGTTGACGTGATCAGCAGAACAGTTAAGAAATAGTGGCAAAAAGTATTATATTCACAACTATTAGAAACCAACTATGTTTTTAGAAAAATTGGCAAGTTTGCATGATAGAATATAAACTGGCAACAAAGGAAATTAAAACTAATACAACGATGATAAGAACCAATTTACAATGATCACAACTAATGATTCAACATAAATAAAATGAATTATACATTTTAAACACATATTTAGTACGACGAACGCAATTTCCACAAACTTAACTAAAATATAAATGCACTGACTTCCGACTATTTTATAGAGTCGAAACTTTTCGACTCGACTCGGAATAGTCGAAAAACTTATTAGTACAGATCTACTAAAAATAAATGCATCGTAAATGCGAAGTTAGTTAAAATAATGCAATAATTAAGAGAACATTTCTATATCTCGTAATACTTTAAATGGTACATTTTTTAAAATTACGACCTTTTATTATTAGTAATAGTTGAGTATAAGCCTACAAGACTACGGAGATTTTGAATAATAAGGTAACTTTAAAAACATAATGATGTTAAAATAATTTTAACCTTTTATACCAATTATTTTTTAAACTTTTTTAACAATGGCAGTTATTATCCGTTTGGGTCGCTATATACAGTTTAGCGGGTCGGCAATTTCGGTTCGGCATTCTGATCACAAAATTTGATAACTTTTATTAAAAATGCCGAACCGAATGTTCTTAAGTTTATACTCTAAAATCAGTTCGAATGTCAAGAGATTCTATTGATCAAAATTGTGATGACAAAAAATAGATTTACTAATAAAAGGTCCACAAAACTAAGATCTAAAAACATTTACACACAAAATGCATTACAAAAACAATGCAGAGAAAATATAAAATAAAATTTTTGGTAAATATTTTTTGTTAATTTCAAAATGTCATATTACTTTAAAACTTACTGTACCAAATAGTCTTAGGTTGTTTAAATGCTAAAATTCTAATATCTAATTCACTGGCACTACTCTATCACAGAATTGGTTTGTTTCATGCTTAGCTTTACAAATTATAATTTGAATATAAATCTGTATAGAATAATATTAAAACTAGTAGTGATAAGTAGGCGAGGACTTGGCTGGGGCTCTGCCGTGCACGTTTTCATTATCTCCATACCACACTTGAATTACAGAACCTCTATCTATTTTCTTTTTACCGATCATTATTTGTTTAAAAAAAAGAAAACATAAAAAAATGATCATAATAAAATTATTATTATTGAACATTCGTAGAAAACTCGTACTTTTGGTAAAATACTGTTTTGACATTTATTAATTTTAGAAATAATTATCACTCTATACTCTCTATCGTTAAGGACAATCTAATCATGCACCTTAACAGGCATGAAATAAGGCACACATTACAGATCGAGTTTCAATTGAATAATTAGATTTTTTTATAACTATCATGCAAGTTACGAAAATAAAGTAATTTAATTAACGATTGTTAAGTAAATTAATGCAAATTACTGTTAATTACTTCACAAAGGAGCAGTTAGTAAGAGAGTTAAGTTAAAAACAAAGGATATAAAAAATATTAATATGATAATTTTTTTATACAAACTTAATGTTGATTAAGTTTTTGAGATTATAATTACAGTTGTATGAAACTCTGTATCAGCCTTATATCGAGTTAAGTCGATTATTCTAAAAACATGAAAAATGTTAATAGGCGTCTAATTCGATAAATCCACTCAAAAATCTCAAATTTTAAAAGCCTGTTTCGGTGTCCAGATAGGCGCTATCTGTTAAATAAATGCAAAAAATTGTATACAATTTATCTGCCAGATAAATAACCGGAACTTGTCCCGCTGTCATGAAACAGACCATGAAAGTACGAAACTTTAAAATTAAGTCTTTAGGCACGACATTTGCCATATCCATTATGAAGAACTCACTACACCAATTAAAACGCCTTTAACCAGCAATTTACGTCGTAACTTTGGCTCTGTGGATCACAGCATTCATCCATTGCAGTATTCATCATCCGCTTTGTCCCTAATTTTAAGCCCAGTACATGAAGTCTCGCTTCAAACTAGATTTTATGTAGCTTTTTTCCCCCTTTTATTTTATAAAAAACGTTGTTTCGTGTTTCGTGGGTGCGTTTACAAATATATAAAATAGCATACACAAATAATCAGATCCGGTACAAATACCTGCAAGTCATACAATTATTTATTTCGTGTCGAAACGAAACCGCGACACTGCACCAATCGTGCCGCCAAAATGCATCGAGATGATTACTGATGCATCGTTTTACAATACAGTTATACAGGCTACTTTCACTTGCCGAGTACAGATAAAAAATCTACAGATTATATTAATTTTCACTAACAACAGTCAGCAAAAGAACACATACTTTACAAAATACTAGTACAAAAGCTTCAATAAGTAAGTAAAAATAAGTAGATTTTGTGACGTTACGTCAGTCGATGCAAACCACGAGCACGCGTCATATGACTTTTATGAACAATGATACAAGGTTTAATTTACATTGATAAACGCGCGCTCGTGATCGCGGTATCCAGAGTGTAGGAGACATTTATGTATGAAAGACAGAGACGGTGGTTTACAAAGCCGAACTTAAACTGAATGTGTCAAATTGATCATCTTGGTATCTTATAATTGGGTAGAAGAAATCAAATAATTAATAATTCCAAAAAACACATTATTTTTGCTCTGAGAGGCTAATAAATTTTCAATTTATAATAAATTTTTTCTGTATGGCAATTATTGTGTTGACAAAAAGTGACGTCACATTTTGCTATTGTCATACAAATTCGTATTCATTTAATCGGTAATGTCTACTACCCAATTAAATTGTATTGCAATTGTGTCCACCAAACTTACACTAACAGAAATATTCGACATAGCTTTCTTCACAGAACCTCACATGGGCACATCAGCGACATACTCGATCCTGAGCAGTAGATCCATGATGTCCTGCGCATCCATCCACCTCCAGGGCAGAGGCTCGCGGCAGGCGGGCTGGCGGCGCGACACGCCCGACACTCCGTAGAGCACCGACACCGCGCAGATAAAGCACACCACCGCGAATACTTGGAAGAGGCACTTGAGGGGCTCCCTGCAATTATACACTGTGGAATATTATGATACTGTCAGGTTTATATGGAGGGGAGTGGGGAGGAGTAAGTTAGTAGAAGATGAACGGAATATGAGGAGGAAACTTTAAAATTGGAGTCTATATTGTTAAATACGTAATTAAGTTTTGCTATGCAGTTATTAAAACTAGCTTTTGCCTGCGATTTGGTCTTGGCCTTGGGTTTGGGACACTTCAGAATTAAGCCATTATCCTAAATTATCCCATGGAAACACAAAAATCGGATCAGAATATAATATTTTAAGCTTGTTCAATATCTATATGCATGCCAAACAGCTAATTCCGTTTAGCCATGTAGGCGTAAAAATGAAACAAACATACATCCATCCTCACAAACGTTCGAAATTGGAATTCAAAGACATAACTTTAAAAAAACCGCTTTATTTTAGCCCTAAAAACCCGATTAATTTTCAATTTACTGCAAAATTAGATTTTTTGTGTCTTTTAAATCAATAAATAGTTAGACAATTGAGTTGGCAAATAAGTGACGTCAAAGCTTGCTATTTCCATACAAAATCTACGAAAGAATCGCGTTTTGACAGGTCATAAACAGGTTTTAACAGTTCGTCAATTGATGGTGGTGTCAACTAGCCTATTATAATAGTAGTTGGAAGTAAGTAGGATGGGATATAATTAATTAATGAATAATTAGCTTTATTTAAAAGGACACAGAATCACACACATGTCAATAACCTTTTGACAGACACAGTTGTGCTAGTTCAAAAACTTCAACAGACGTCTAATACTCCACTCACAGGATGACTTTAGTCTTTACTTTGGCAAAAATGAGCCCATATGTATGTACAAACTTAATAAAACAAATAAGTAGTTTGTACACACCAGAAGAATTTCCTGAGGCTTCGGTGTGGCACCACGGCGTTTCTCTTCTCGCAGTCGACGCATGGCACGTCAACTTGAGTCGATATGTTCACCGTGTCTGAAATAATTCGTACCTTTTTACATTGTGGATACTTTTAATAAATACTACACTACTACTAAAATAATTAACTACCTACTACATCTAAACTAATTAGTATCATATATTATTACTTATCTAAATATTTCCTGGAAATCAAAATTAGTATTCTAACTACAGTAATTATTATTACTTCATAAAATGCTCATTACAATATACTCCTAAGTATTTTTTTTATACAAAATCACGATAAACCAACTAGTATGAACAATAATAAATTCTAAACTAATTACATAATATTTTTTTTTTACTGAAAGACAGTACATATACAATACATCAGTGATTTAAAATTAGAACGATAATAAATAAAACATGTAAACTAAACAAAGACCGCCACCAGATGACGTCACAATACACTCAATAGCCACAGATTAAATACTATACAGAGGTATTACATTCCAAAGGACTTTGCCCGAAGCACGCACATTTTGATAGGGTTGTATTTCAGGATTTTTAATAGCATAAATGTAACATCTCATGCAACGACTAGAGACAAAGGATTTTGATGAAGGTCTAAAGTATGAAAGGAAATCATATGCAATCAAATTATAAAAAAAATAACCAATGCATTTTATTCTTTGGTTTTTATTGCGGTGGTCACTCGTCACTAATTCAATTTATAAACAAATCTACTATTATGAATGTTTGCGTGATCCGAGCGACGAATGTAGGAAGTTCAGGCTCCGTATAATAAGTAATCTGTGACAGAAATACCGAACCAATTGGAAATTAGACACCAGTAATCAAAATTCTAAGACATAACTTTTCTAAAGAAACACTTTATTTTAGTCCTGAAAATCCAACTACTTTTCAATTAACTGAAACATTAGATTTTTAGTTGCTTGATATCCATAAATAGTCACTCAATTGAGTTGGCAAAAAGTGACGTCAGAGTTTACTAATCGCAATTACAGATAAAAAAAGTATGTCAATTGGTTGGTAGTGTATAATATCCAATTTTATAAAAGCATACCCCACTGGGTCTGTGTGCAAGCGCAACAGTCTGGCGTCAAGCTGTCGATCCTGTCTCCTTGCTTAACACAAGCCACTTCTAGGAAGCCGATCTTCAACTCCAAACTCTTAATAATAGCTTGCAGCACACAATTCCGCTCATTTCCATCAGCCACAAACTTTTCAAGCAAGTTCAAATTACCTTCGTAACTCTCTAGTTCGACTTTCATCTCTGTTAGTTTATGATGTGAAATATTGACATCTCTTTCTAACTGTTCCGTATATCTATTTGTTTTCTCACATTCTAGACATTTGGAGTGGACGATATTATTGTTGACTGATACTATTTCTTCCGTTTGAGTTTGTAAGGTGTTGGGTGTTTTAGATTGAGTTTTATCGGTACATTCATTAGGTTTAGATTCATCTGTTTGCGTTCCCATAGTAGTGTAGCAGTAATCAAAGTTTTTGTCATACGTGATGCTGTTGCCTGTATTGTTATGTCGGGACATGTTACAGAAACTGTAACGTATTTCGTCAAATAAGGACATGTTTGTTCCCCTGCCTTGGTCTTCTTTTAAAGCGTTCATGAAAGACTCTTCGTCTAAGATACGATTTTCTAGGAAAATGTGGGAATAAAGGTAGAATGAGTATGTTAGATGTAGATCGCGACAAAGATTTAAATAAACGTGGCGGAAAAGGCAACTAATACAAAATGAGACGTGATTATTCATTATATGATTATTATTTTGCATTTCTTGAACGATTGTCTGCTGCGCTAAGTGACGCGAGTTTGATTCGTGCACGAAACAAATAATTTTTATGACCTACAGATATCCGGGTCTGGCTGTTTGTGCATGTGAGTGATATGTTTGTAGATGCACTCACGATATAGGAGAAATTCCTATTGTAATAAAAAAGATAATTTTTTTTTTCGTTTAAAAACACGTTTATTGAAATTCATTTCGGACGGCATACGAGTAGTATGAAAGTAGTGTAGGAAAGCTTGAGATTAGCATGAAATAAAGTACATAATATTTTTGTAGTTCCCAATATTTGAGGCAAGTCAAAATTTTTAGGATCATCTGTCTAACTAACCTGATGAGAACCTCGTGTCAGCGTTGAGGCTGTCCAGTGCGGTGAGCATCTGCTCATCCGTGTAGCTGATGTCGATGCTGCGGTCCATACGTAGCTGTGTCTGGTTGGACTTGTTCAGAACGTCTTTTAGCTCCATTTCCAGGAGTACCTGGGTAATAGAAATGTAATGGTGAACGTTGAAGATTAAATATTTAATAAAGCTGAGGAGTTTTTTTTTGTTTGTTAGTCGCGATCTCTGGAACTACCAGATGGACTGGGAAAAAAATTGTATACAATAGCTAGATTAATGAGAAATAGTATATATATATATAACATCACGCTACTGGCAGTCAAACAATGGATTTATCATTCCCTTCCAATCACACAGTATACTGACTGTCATTCTCTCTCCTTCAGACATCATTATAAACGCGCCGTTTATATACTAATCATACATTTATATATTGCTCTAACTCTATACATTTTTGACGTCATTCCTATTCCGATTTTTACAAGACATCTCAATAAACCATCATAACAATTATTTTTTTAAAATAAATGTGGTACCTTCTCCTTAATCATCTGCTGCACGAACTCCTCCTGGTCCTGGAGCCTTGAGGACAAGTCAGCGTGTTCAGTGCGCAGAGCCTCGTTCTGTTCCAGTAACGCTGATTGTCTCGCCGCGTACATCTCGTTGATGCGGTGGCATTCCGCCTTCGATTTGGTCAGCAACTCTTGAAGGGTTAGTTTCTGAAAAGATTCATATCACGAATTATTACTAATTTTATTTAGATAAGTATTTGTTTTTGCTTAACTACGTAATTGTTTTTAAAACGTTATCAAGTCCCTGCAGCCTGTAATTGTCTATTCGGCGCTATGTGTAACTGTAAAATATTAAAAAGTGTCCTTATTTAATTTTATTCTCTAAAAAGACTTTATAAATTCGTCATCTTGTGCCCCTTATTGTTTTTAAACAGGGAGGATACGTGCAAAATGATTAACACTGATTCAAATCGTACACTGGACATTATAACAAGATGCACCATCCCAATTAATAATCGAAAATAATCAATTACATTTGGGTTTTTTTTTTTTAGGTGGTAAAAATCATCAAATGAGTCCTTCCGCCCTGGGCGGGGTGGAAGGGACTGTCTGACTTTTACTGACTAAAAAACCACCCTGTTCCTTCTGTTAGTATCCTGTTAAGGCTGGGCGCAAACGTCCGGTTTTCGGATCAGGTTTCCGAATCAGGAGGCGTGTATATACATACACATATATACACAATACACACACATACATGTAAAAAAAATGTATGTATGTGTGTGTATGTACATATACGCTTCCTGATTCGGAAAACTGATCCGGAAACCGGACGTTCGCGCCCAGCGTAAGACGTCCCGCAACCCCGGCTGGTACATTTGGGCTATTACTTCATATTACGTCGGTTGTGAGATGCTTGCTATCAAAAACGTATTATATAGAATCATACATGCTTTCTTATAATATCATTTACGCTTGATATAATAATCGATCACACGCCTCATCTAGTCCCAATTTATGTTAGAGTAATATTCTCACCTCGTTCTCCAGCGAAGAGACCTGTTCCACCATGACTTTGGAGCGTCGCTTGAGCGCGTCGAGCTCGCGCCGCGTGTCGTCTAGCGCTCGGTCGCTGCCGCACAGTCGCTCGCACGCCTCCTCGTAGTCTCGACGTACGTGCGTCAACGTCATGTTTTCTTCGCGTAACCTGGTCAAACATACATCTTTATAGTATACTATGTAATATGTCTTTTTACAGCCCATATTTATTGTTTTTGTGTCTTCCTTAGTGTATTTTACGTTACTCCAGTTTCTTGCCCATTCTTCTCCATACGAAACTTTTGGAAAGGGCAACTAAACTCAATTCTTTTTTATTCTTGTGTATGACGTTCAAAAGTGCCTTTTAATCGCCTAATTGAAATAAATGATTTTACTTTGGCTTCAACTTTGGTAAGTTCTAGGGTCAACATCACACAAACTCACATGTTAAGGTGAACTCTGAGCGAGTCCCGCTCAGCGGTGAGCGCTGCTAGCACTTCCTCGTGCTGTCGGTCGGTGAAGTCGAGTTGCGAGCGCAGCTGATGCGCCAGGTGCGCCTTCTCTCTCAGCTCGCACTGCAGGTCTTCTAGCAGCTGGGACCCTGGGTACAAGATAGTGTTGATAAAAAAAAATTACAACAAAAAACTAATTACACGCTGTACTGAGTGCACGCAAATATTGAGTATTGGACATTGTATTGTCATCAGAACTAAAGGTGTATGCAAAATTTCAGCTCAACTGGATACTAAGAAATGGTCGAAAAATAGTTTGCCAATTTTGAAAGGACAACTTACTTACTTACATACATACGAACAGTGCAAGCTAAATAAAAGCTTGCTAAAAAGCTTCTAGGACAGGGTCCAGAGTTCATTGCAGTATAGCATGAGTAGGTAGCATGGGTCGACAGATGATTATCATCTGATGATGTAAAGGACTTCGAATCTGCTTAATGTACAAAGCTTAGGACAAATAGGCTGACCTAGGCCTAAGATCAGATGTGAACGACTTTTGGCTGATATAATGTTGGCATCAATGTAACATAGGTTTTTTTTAGCATAAATTATATTTAAAAATATATAAAACTCTGTAACAATGTAGCTGTCTATTCTTACAGACATTACCTCTAACAAACATAAAAATTCAACATCAAACAAACTTTTCCTCTTCAAAATATAGATATGTGCATTCCGCAGGTCAATTGCCTCTACTTACACAGAAAATAAACAAAGCACAAATAACACACTTGCTAACTAATTGCGGTTTCTGATAATTAAGAATACTGGTTTCCTAGTTAAGTTTCCTCGTCAATAAGTCAATGATGTAATAGCTTAGGTACCAATTAATTAAAAGAACTATTGAAACCGAATTTTGTGAAGTGTGCTAAAGAGATATTAATTGTTATTTTATGACTGTTTGACGTCGCATAAGGGTCAGTTCACACCGAGACGCGACGCAACGTGACGATACTGGAAGAGGCCAGTGACTTCGCGCTGCGCCGCGCGCCGCCGCGAGACGCATCGCAACGTCGCCGCTCTTGCACGTCGCGCGTACCGGCGATTCACCGCTGCGTCGCGATGCGTCTCGCGGCGCCGCGCGGCGCAGCGCGGCGTAATAATAAACAAGTGCGCAATAATAAACAATAACAACGCGACGTATGCTGAGTGGTGTAACGTATTCTAAATTCTTACAATGAAATGTGTATCTTTTCGTGTAGAAAATAAAGTTATATTTTGAGTCGCTCTTTTAAAGTGTGCACGCAGCGTCGCGTCGCGTCTCGGTGTGAACTGACCCTAAGTCGCATTACATGGATAGATTTTTTCCGGTTGGAATTTGTTTTGGCTATTCACCCAACAAGAGGCAAATCGTAATCTATACGAATAAATAAATTAGGAGTGTCTGTTTAAATCTCAAAATAACAGCTTTTTGATAAATAAATATGAATATTTATAAGGTAGGTACTTACACGGGAAAAAAGCTGATGTTTCTGCTTTTATTTTAGAAAAAGAATTAGGGTTCCGCGCAGAATAAAAAAACCCGTGTTAATAGACATTCACTCGAACAAATTCGCGGGCTTAAGCTACTACAAAATATGCGACGTTTGGTCAGCAGTGTCCCTCACAATATGAGCTCATTCCTCTACTTATGTAGTAGTAACAAAACTGACGATGTACTTGCAAACGTGATAATATGCATGTATGTAAGTACTTGACATACCTGGTCAAGTCGCAGACTACTGTTTATGAAACCATTCATTGAATAATGCCATGAATTTTATAATAGACAATTTGTTTTTTCGACTTAGTATTTTGTCAATTAGTATTCCTAACAGCTATTGTTTCTATATTCCACTCAGTGTACTTTACATAGATAGATGTATTTTTATTGGTATTTCAAAGGCTTCTTTAGAATTGAATTAAACATAGTTTTAAGACAATGTTTTGCTACTATAATAAACAATTGATATAACATGCTGAGAATTCGATTTATAGTAGAAAAAAAACGATTTTATGGTTATTTTAAAACAATTCACACCACAATGACGAGATGTATGAACATAGATGAGGCGAAAGGAGTATATAAGGATCGTAGCAGGTGGCATTCTGTGGTTTCTGACTACCACTACTGTGGTTTTCCCATGGGGGTATTAATTTGGTATGAATTACATACACACATACATATGTATGTATTGGTATGAATTACCAAATTAATAGAAATGAAAGACAAAAAGTGTTGATAAGCGCAAACTTCGAAATGGCTCGACCAATTTGGTTCATTCTTGCGTTCCATGCGAAGTTTGCAAGTTTGCCAGTGTTTAATATATTTCTAACAAAGATCAAGAAAGGAAAAATGCATCAAAAGCTGTAACACTTTTGTATATTCTTACCATCATTAGAGATGCCCGAGTCAGAGTCCTGTGGCGCTCCACTTTTATGATTAAAACTGTAACAAAAACAAACTATTAATAGGCATTTAACAATTGGGTTTAGTTCTACTAAAACACACCAACCTACTTCATAATGATTCCCAATTTTTAGAAGCAGACTATGTTTACATCTTCTATACTAATATTATACACCCCCCCCCCTCCCCCTATTACATGGGACTTAAACATAACTGGCGAAATGTGGGTGTACTAATGGGTACACCTCTGCCTAACCCTTCGGGGATAACAGGCGTGATGTTATGTTATGTTACTAATATTATAAAGCTGCAGTGTTTGTTTGTTTGTTTGTTTGAACGCGCTAATCTCTGGAACTACTGGTCCGATTTGAAAAATTCTTTCAGTGTTAGATAGATTAGTTATCGAGGAAGGCTATAGGCTATATACCATCACGCTACGACCTACGGGAGCGGAGCAGTAACCAAAGACGCGGGTGTAACCGCGGCGGACAGCTAGTTTTGGATATACATTTATTTTTTAAATGTCCCACTGCTAAGCAAAGTCCTCCCACAAGTCCTTACAGGTATTTTTTTCGATATTAATATAATAATATGTATAATAATAGTTAATTAGGAAAAAAAAAAACAATTGACACAGGATGGAGTACACAAATTGTCAAATACAGTCTTATGGATAATTAACACTGATTAATTTTATGTAATCTCTCAAATTCACATAATTCATTTAGTTATTACGAGATTGTGATTGGGCTTATTTAGACAGAACTTAGCGTATTTGAACTTGTGAGAGTTAATTTTAATTTACAATTTTACAAAATTGCAAGAAAAGATTCAACAAAAAAAAAATAGATTACTGATGCAAACATTAACATAACAAACATCTAAGGACTGTTTGCATAGTCCAAATTGCAAAAAATCTAAATTATGTTTGTACATTCAACCTAAACTGCTAACGTTCTAAGAGGCCGGATTTGACGTTTCTCCTACGTAATAATTTGAAAATCCAATTCACAATCCTGAATAATTACTATGTTACCCATACACTATAACAACGAGTATCACTTGTAAACATTAAGTTTAACTTAATTTTGAAAAAATACACTCACAAACACGAATTAATTGCCGATTTATATTTTGACAAGACGTTTTGACAACACTACACAAAGGATTTTGATAGCTGTCAAATCCGGCTTGTTACAATGTTAGCTGTATAGTTGATAATGAACAAACATAACGCAGACTTTGCACATGGTTGCCATCTTGTGTTATCAAACACTTTACTACTATTTAACTTGTTTTTAATAAAACTTATTATAGAATGTGCTTGTTTCCAATTAGTTGTAGTTATCAGTTGTTTATGCACTTTAACAAAGTTTTGCAACTTATGTGTATGAAACTTGCACTTATGTGTATGATTCAACAATGGATAATCTATAAAAATTTTATAAATACGAAAAAAACTCTGTTTGTCTGTCGGTTTTGCTTAACGGCTAAAACACTGAACAGTTTTAGATTAAATTTGATATGGAGTAAGCTTGAACCCAAAGAAAGAATATAGAATAGAGAAAAAGCCAGTGACTTGTTTATTATTATTGTTAACAGGTAATCAGCTTTGAGCTAGAACTGTTGGCTGAACAAAAAACATAAAATGTCTTTGTGTCTGGAGTCCAGAATGAAAAAAAGCTTGCCTGATAGCTTAGCCTACAGCATGCACACAAACATAATAGATCTACATATAGCATTATCAAATTGTTGATGCTGTTAAAAAAATATTTTATGATTGCCGAGATTTGTTGTGACTGAGAATCAGCTGACAAGGATTGAGTGAGACCCAATCAGTGGTACTTTCAACATTAGTGTTCTATGATTTATTTTGAACTGTTAGCATAGCTCATCTGACATGTGGGCATTGTAGCTAACTAAGATGTTAATGATCGGAAAAACTTGACTGCTACCACAACGGTAGAAAACAGTTGTGTGACAAAAAAGAAAGAGGAATGCTTGATCCAGAAGTGGGAGAATAAAAGTTAGGTAGATAGATAAAAAATAGATATTTGAATGATGCTTACCTTTCATCCAAGTCAACTTTACATTTCTGACTTTCACTGTACTTGTGAAGAGTTTTGGCTAACATTGACACATTTATTTCAGGATTGTCTTCCTCTGGATCCAATAGAGATTTCAAGAAGCTGTATTCAGCCCTGTAAAAAGAAGAAACGGAAGTGATAAAACAAGAAATTAAATTGAATAGATTCAAGTTTCTATTTTATTTTCATCACCTTTTATTATAAAAAAAGGAAGTAATTTGTAAAACTTAAGATTATTTCTGTCAAAATGAACTAACCCAGAATCTCTTATTAATTGATTTTTTTTTATGTCTAATTTAATCTGCTAAATGTGTTATAAATGATTTAAAATTGATAAGTGTTATAGAATCCAAAGTCACAAGTACTATTTAGTTGAAAAATGGGAAAAATATTGATGTGGGTTATTTTGGTGAAATGAAACCCAATAGTACCCTCTATGACAAACTAAGTTGTTAAATAATTACAAGCAATGCAGTTGAAAAACCATAACAAAGACTTCATTGTTTAATAATATAAGTACTGTACAAGGATAATAAAATCCAATGAAAGCCTTGACTGGGCATACAAATCAATACAAAATATGCACACTTGTTCTATCAATCACTGTTTTTAATGAATCAAAACAATACATTAATATGCCGTTGCGTTATTTTACTCGGATTTCAAACTTTACGAACGAACAACATGTGGGGGTATTGCAGGAAGTACTAAATTCAGAACTGGGTTATTTTCAAACATAAACAGATGACCTTTCATCTCGTAAACAAAATCAGTACACACTCCGAACGTTAACAATTTTACTCACTTGTTAGTTTTCACGAAAGGTGCGAATTTGTCCATCAAAGCGTCAACACGTAGCGTGCTCGAACTCTCAGCGCCACAATAATCAAATATTTGCAGCGCCGTCACGTAATACTCTGGAAAAGGACTATAATTAGTAAATATTCCTGTAAACTAGCACCAACGCGGTGTTTTAATTATAAACTGATTTACCATCCGCACTCAGTCCTGATCTATCCAAATCCATAGTGCCGTTGGTCAAGTCAAGATACAAACAATTTTACTCCAAAAAATAACGTCGATTATTAGTTATACATGAATTACACCACGCGATGCGTTAACGGTCAGTATTGTTTGTTTTTCATTAGCTAAATAATTCGTTACGCTAGAGAGCAGTACAAAAATAGTTTCCAATAAAACCGTTTAACAGTTGCAAGTGACGTACGGTTAACCTCATTTCAAATTTTATCGATGTCGATATGTCATTGTCATTCCAAGACCAAAACAGACACAGACTAAAAAAATGTTAGTGTGTTTTTGAACAAAGATTATAATTTTTTTTTTCAATAGCATGTGTTAAGAGAAAATATCATCACTATTATTTTATTCTTATTAGTTGGTATTCGTTTTTTAATAATTATTGGCTATTTATTTACTCAATATTCTTATTTAATAAATATGTATCTAATAGCAGCCAATGAAAAAAATTGTCCATGTTTATTAGGTTGGGTCAGGATAGTAATTAGAAGCTTTTAATAATAATATTGAGTTTTTTTTTAGTTTTACTCCGATAGTCGATATATTTATTAACATCGAAGAATTATGGTGCCTCACTACTGTCACATAAATGTCAAGGAAATTCTGTTCGGAATTCGGATACGTGCACTAACTAGGTCTCGTTTCAGAAATGTTTGGGTGCGTGTTTCTGTAAGCATTGAGTTATAATGTACTACGTACTAGAGAAGACGCCTCAACTCGATTGTTTGTAACACGAGTTAGAGCGCATGCACTCCAACTCACTTAGTCTATGCCGAGCGTTTGCTGCAACGTGACACATTTGTGTGAAGTTTTGTTTTTTATATATGCCTTCGTGCGTATTGAGATACTGTACAAACAACTCCAGAAACATAAATAAAAGTCAAGGAGTGACTTTTCACCAGTAAGTTCATTAATTATGTTTAAAACACGTGTAGCCACCTTGCAATCACAGCACTGCACATTACCACACTTTGACATCACTGAGTAAAGAAACACGGAAGAAACCAGCTCTGAGAAGAACTATTTCGTTTTGACGTATCTGGATAAAGAAACAAATAGTTCTGAAAAGAACAGTTGCGTTTTGACGTTCTGTAAAGAAATAGGAGCACCCAGGTCGTCCAGCTTCCACTCGCAACATCTTCCAGCGCCGCGCCTAAACACGTTGCTACTTCAGTCTGCACACAGCGGCGGCCGCCTCGAAATGGAAGAGCGGACGGCTAGACGCCCTGTATTTATAACTTCGGTTTGCGCGGGAAACACACGCGCGCCCCCTCGCCGATTTTGTGTGACAACAGTGCACTTTGCTGTGATTGGCCAAAATGACTTTGTTTCTATTGGTTTTATTCTTGTAAGATTCTTGTTAAAATTAATGTAAATGTTTTTATTGGTTAAGTTAAACTATTGTAAATAGTATATAAGACGCGCTATTTTTCAAATAAATTATTAATTAATTCATCATCACTACTAAGAGTTTTCTTCAACCTTCTGATACCCGAGTACTATCACCAAACTGGTACTCCCATATCTCCAAAGTGGTGACCCCGCCTAGAACACAGTGAAGAAAAACAACAAATTCAAGATGTCGAATCCCTGCTCAACGGAGGAACAATCAAGCTCAACGTCAAGCTCAAGCCCCAAGGCGGAAGCGGCCGGCATATCGCTCACTATGCGCATTCCACCTTTCTGGCGCGATCGACCTCGGCTGTGGTTCATCAGCTTCGAAGCAGCAACTAACGACCTCAAGAAAGGACAAGGCCAACTCGCACAGATGGTTATTGCACAGCTCGAGCGACAGGATATCGAACAAATCATGGACCTGCTGTACAACCCACCAGAGACGGACCAATACCAGGCTATCAAAGATAGACTAATATCTGTCTACGAAGAATCTGACAGCCGCCAGTTCCAGAAATTGCTGTCAGAGATGGAACTAGGAGACCAGAGGCCGACGCAGCTACTTCGCCGCATGAGAAACCTCGCTACAGACAAGATACCAGAATCTACTCTGCGACTTATGTGGACGAATCATCTCCCATCTCACGTCCGATCAGTCCTCGCCGTCAGCGAAACATTCAGCACGAAGACAGCACTCGACGAGCTCGCGCTACTCGCCGACAAGATCATGGAGCAGACCGCAACACAAATCGCAGCCGTGCAAGCACCAGCACCACCAGCACTAGCACCACCAGCACCAACACCATCCGCAACGCACGCAGACACTCAGTACCTTATCATCAGTGAAATAAGGAAATTATCGCTGGAAATAGCCGAGTTAAAATCAAGCCGAAACAACAACAACAACTATCGCCACAGACGTCACTCATCTCGTCACCGCAGCACGTCAAGACCACGCAGTCGAGAATCATCACCATCTCCGTTCTGTTATTATCACCGCCGTTTCAAGGAACAAGCCAGGCGCTGTACATCGCCTTGCTCATTCAAGAAACAAAACCCGGAAAACTAGACGGAACGTTGGCAATGGCGGACACCGGCGTTCAAGAAAAGTCCCACCGCCTATACGTCACTGACAAGAACTCGAAGCTATCTTTCCTAGTCGACACTGGAGCCAACATATCCGTGTTACCGAGAACAAAGGGACAAATGCCTAAACCACTACCATTCCAGCTATACGCAGCGAACAACACAACTATAGCTACGTATGGCGAGAAAACGTTAACACTCGATTTAAATCTACGTCGCCCGTACTTGTGGAAATTCATCGTAGCAGACGTCACGAAACCCATACTTGGAGCCGATTTCCTCAATCATCACCAACTCATCGTGGATCTGAAAAACCGAAGATTAATCGACGATGTTACGAGCTTAAAGGTCAACGCCCCGGTACGATTATCGAACGTGCCTACTGTTCGCAGCATTGACATGTCGCAGTCATATCACGACATACTAGCACAGTATCCTGGTATAACAAGATTAACATCGATGCAACTAAAATCCGATATCAGCGTGCAACATTACATCGAAACAACAGGACCGCCGATACACAACAGAGCTCGACCGATACCACCACATCGTTTCGAAATAGTGAAGAAAGAATTCGAAAATATGATCGAACAAGGATTATGCAGACCTAGCAAAAGTCCATGGTCATCACCTCTACACATCGTTCCCAAGAAGAATGGCGATATTAGAGTTTGTGGTGATTATCGCCGACTCAACTCCATCACCATACCTGATCGCTATCCTGTTCCACGCATCAAAGACTTCACTCATCACCTATCAGGAAAAACTATCTTCTCAACAATTGATCTCAACCGCGCCTACCAACAACTGAGCGTAAGAGAAGAAGACATCCAGAAGACAGCCATAATAACTCCAATGGGATTGTTTGAATTCCCACGTATGTGCCCCGGTTTGAAAAACGCGGGACAAACGTTTCAACGTTACATCCATGAAGTACTACGAGGATTGGATTTTGTTTTCCCTTTCATCGACGATTTGCTACTGGCATCAGAAAACGAAGATCAACACAGAAAACATCTCCATACTGTACTGAAGCGATTAGAAGAAAACGGTATCACCATCAACCCCACCAAATGTAACCTAGGCAAACCAGAAGTCCAGTTCCTTGGTTACACCGTATCTGAAAAAGGAATTCAACCACCGCAACATAAAATTCAAGCAATCACCGATTACCCTCAGCCGACTACAGTCGAAGAATTAAGAAGATTTCTCGGAATGATCAATTTCTATCGCGATCATATACCTAACGCCGCAGTACTACAAGCACCATTAAATTCCTACCTACACAACGTTAAGAAGCGAGATAAAACTCCGATCACGTGGACCGACGAAGCAACGCAAGCGTTCCAGCAGTGTAAAGCCAGCATCATAAAAGCAGCTTTACTCGCTCACCCATCACATCACGCAACACTTGCCATGTTCTGCGACGCATCCGACAACTCCGCCGGCGCCGTCCTACAACAATACATAAACGAAACATGGCAACCGCTCGGATATTATTCCAAGAAATTTACCGACGCGCAGAAGAAGTATTCTACCTACGATCGAGAGTTACTCGCTATCTACATGGCAGTGAAACACTTCCGCAAGATATTTGAAGGACGCCATCTTATTATCTTCACGGATCACAAACCATTAACATTCGTAATGTCAAAAGTGCAATCAAACTCAGAAATTCCAAGAAGAACGAGGCAACTTTTGTTTATCAGTGAATTTACCACAGACATACGTCACGTCAGTGGTAAACAAAACATCGTCGCGGACACACTCAGCCGCATAGAAACAATATCATGCCCATCTTCGATAAACTTCAAGGACATAGCAAGCGCGCAAGAAAAAGATAGCAGTATTGAAAAATTATTGCAAGAAAACAACATAAATCTCAAGAAAATAATAATACCTAACACCGACGTCGAGTTATACTGCGAAACATCAACACCGTACATACGCCCTTATATACCAGAAGTATATAGACAAGAAGTTTTCAACACCGTGCACAAGGTCAGTCACCCTGGTACGCGCACGACTCGCAAACTCGCAACGCAAAAATACTTCTGGCCGTCAATGAACGCAGACATCAGCCGTTGGACTCGAACCTGTATACAGTGTCAGAAAAGCAAGATACAACGACATACAGTCTCAAACACCTCATCGTTCCCAGAATGCGACCGTTTCCAACACGTACACGTCGACATCGTTGGACCTCTACCTACAACAGCTCAAGGTCAACGATACCTAGTTACAATGATCGACCGACTAACGAAATGGCCCGAAGCAATACCTACAGACGAAATAACAGCTGATCGAATAGCCGATATCGTCTACCAACATTGGATATCAAGATTTGGTTGCCCGACTACACTAACAAGCGACCAAGGACGTCAGTTTGAAAGTCAGCTGTTTCAAAACCTAATGAAACTAATGGGAATCAAGAAAAATCGCACTACACCGTATCATCCTCAAAGCAACGGGATGGTCGAACGATGGCACCGTTCGCTTAAAACATCGCTACGCGCGAAACTATCCGACACAAGTTCATGGGTCAACGAACTCCCTACGGTGTTACTTGGCTTACGCGCCGCACTGCGCACCGACACAGGTGTGAGCGCCGCCGAACTTACCTACGGCTACAACCTACGTCTACCAGGTGATTTCTTCACAAGTACCAACACACCTGCAACAATGGATTATACCTACGTCGAAAAACTACGTGAAATCATTCAAGCAAACAAACCGCAAGTTGTCACCGAGCACCATAGCAACAATAAACGCGTATTCGTGCATGAAGAGTTACTCAAATGCAGTCACGTGTTTATCAGAACCGATGCAGTTAAGAAGCCACTCCAAGCTCCGTATGAAGGCCCATATCGTGTCATAAACCGGACAGAAAAGGTATATACCGTACAGCTACCGAATCGACAAGTCAACATTTCAATCGATCGACTGAAGCCTGCATTCGTCATAGCTCACACCAGTACCTTAACTCCAACCAAGATTACCATAACCAATACCGTACCGTCAAGCCAGATTACCAACACCTTACCATCAAGCCAGATTACCAGTACCTTACCTCCAAGCCAGATTACCATAACCAGTACCAAGCAAACTCAAGAAAGTACCACAACAAACCAGCAACGAGTACCTACGGTCAACGTGTCAACACAGCCCGCTGTCAGAAACACAACACGTTCAGGCCGCGTTGTCAAGCTTCCGGTACGCTTCGCTTGAAGGGGAGTACTGTAGCCACCTTGCAATCACAGCACTGCACATTACCACACTTTGACATCACTGAGTAAAGAAACACGGAAGAAACCAGCTCTGAGAAGAACTATTTCGTTTTGACGTATCTGGATAAAGAAACAAATAGTTCTGAAAAGAACAGTTGCGTTTTGACGTTCTGTAAAGAAATAGGAGCACCCAGGTCGTCCAGCTTCCACTCGCAACATCTTCCAGCGCCGCGCCTAAACACGTTGCTACTTCAGTCTGCACACAGCGGCGGCCGCCTCGAAATGGAAGAGCGGACGGCTAGACGCCCTGTATTTATAACTTCGGTTTGCGCGGGAAACACACGCGCGCCCCCTCGCCGATTTTGTGTGACAACAGTGCACTTTGCTGTGATTGGCCAAAATTACTTTGTTTCTATTGGTTTTATTCTTGTAAGATTCTTGTTAAAATTAATGTAAATGTTTTTATTGGTTAAGTTAAACTATTGTAAATAGTATATAAGACGCGCTATTTTTCAAATAAATTATTAATTAATTCATCATCACTACTAAGAGTTTTCTTCAACCTTCTGATACCCGAGTACTATCACCAAACTGGTACTCCCATATCTCCAAACACGCATAAAATTTAATTATAATTTTTCAATTGCAACGCGTCACCGCGGCTGCGCGGCGGCCATGTTTACGTGAATGTCAAAGAGTAAAACATTTGTATGCGCAGACTTGACACTATCGACGTATAAGTTTACATAATTAAGGGCAGTAAAATATTAATTTTAAATCACGATAATAATGTTAATGCAATAACATTAATATTTTTTTATTATTATTTGGATTTAAAGGTTTCCTCGGCCGTGTCATGAAACAAGAGAATCATGGATGTTCAGAAGAATCGCAGCGAAAAAACGTGGTTACCTTCAGATTATTCACAAAACGGCAGAAACCAACTAAACTTATATTACTTAAAGGAAATTAAAATATTACATACATACATACATAAACTCACGCCTTTTTCCCATGGGGGTAGGCAGAAACCACAGAACGCCACCTGCTACGATCCTTACATACTCCTTTCGCCTCATCTACGTTCATACATCTCGTCATACAAGCACGCCGGTTACGAGTACTCCGCACCTGACCTTATTAAAATATTATTTCAGCATAAATACTTTTTTATTTACTCTTTGAGTAAGTACACACATAGGCAGAATATAAAAATTATGTCGCATCTGCACGCATTGATTGTTATCTATGAGAACATAACACCCCCCCGCTTGTCCCGCGCATACCCCGCCGTCATCAAGTGCGCCCTATCTTTTCTTTGAGATAGCTACTCTAGTACGTAGTACATTATAACTCAATGTCTGTAAGTGGGTTTCTTATACAAGTCAATAGGGTAATCCTGTGGTGTGCAGTGGCGCCGAGATTTTCAACATTCATCAAATTGTTTGCAGACTTTACCAAGATAAATACCTACCATGCTATTTATTGTTATCAAAACTTACACTCTGTAACTCTACAAGTTACAGGGTTACAGTCTAAGGGTCAGTTCACACCGAGACGCGATGCGACGCGACGCAACGTCACGATACTTGAAGAGGCCAGTGACTTCGCGCTGCGCCGCGCGCCGCCGCGAGGCGCATCGCAACGTCGCCGCTCTTGCACGTCGCACGTACCGGCGATTCACCGCTGCGTCGCGATGCGTCTCGCGGCGCCGCGCGGCGCAGAGCGACGCATCGCGACGTAGTGCTGAGTGGTGTAACGTATTCTAAATTCTTACAATGAAATGTGTATCTTTTCGTGTAGAAAATAAAGTTATATTTTGAGGCGCTCTTTTAAAGTGTGCACGCAGCGTCGCGTCGCGTCGCGTCTCGGTGTGAACTGACCCTAAGATCTATATAACTTTCAATAGGCGCACATTTGCCATTTACAAGCTTCCACAAAGCGATGAATGCTTACGTACATCT
This sequence comes from Hoplodrina blanda, assembly GCA_949316365.1. Lineage (NCBI taxonomy): Eukaryota > Metazoa > Arthropoda > Insecta > Lepidoptera > Noctuidae > Hoplodrina > Hoplodrina blanda. The sequence goes on from OX438592.1 coordinate 12,603,453, forward strand.
AGCGTACCTACAGCTCGATCTAAATAATACTATAAATACTAGGCACTCGCTTGGTTTAAATAAAGAAAACCACAATGGCTTTTACTATCGCATGTATAGATTTTGTAAAAAATCTACCTACTCCAAAAAGCCATTATTTAATATTTGTCTTCCTAACTTCTAAGCACTTGGTGAGCCCTGTTGTAATGGCTTACGTAGGCGTAGTGCCCATAGAGACGTGCCGCCGGAATTTACAAGAGTAAACAGTAGAGGAGCACTTTCCGTGGTTGGCTAGCGTCGTGTTCATAATTTGGTTTAACAAAATTAAATAAAAACAAAACACTTGAAAACAACGTGCACATTTATTTTGCAACGAAGGTCTAAAAATTCTAGACTAAGCTTTATAACAAAATATATTTATTTTATAATAACTCCCATAAACTCCACAAAAATCATCGCTCTCGTATGATAGTCAAAATTTCTCTAAGTCCACTGTGTACTTTGAGTACAACTAATTTCGATTCCACTAATGAGAAGTCACTTATCTCAATCTGTAACAAAAATAAATGTATTGTATTAGCAAGAAAGGATAAATAAAAAGCGAAAAAAAAACAAAAATTAAAAATTTTAAGAACCCCTACGGTCGCGCCCGCTTGGACCGATTATCATGACACAATAGCTAAGAGCACTCTCGACAAATTCGCCTTTTAAACAAAAAAATAAAATCAAAATCGGTTTATCCGTTCGGGAGCTACGATGCCACAGACATACACACACACATGTATACACGTCAAACTTATAAGACCCCGTCGTTTTTGCGTCGGGGATTAATAAGGTAGATGAGGCTATACAGCATGTAACAAAAACCCTGTCCGATCCTTAAGGGTATTATTCGGCATCGTACTGCGTACACATATACGTAACCATTTAATGGTTTTGAGATTATTATTTTTCCCCAGTGAAAAAAAAAAGAAGAAAGAAGAAGTAACTAAATTAAAATAAAACATAAAAACTGATCAACGGCAACACTGTTCTGACAGGGTTTTTGTTACATAGTGTATAACATCACGCTACGACAGTCGGGAACGGACCAGTAACCAAGGACGTAATTTAACGCGGGTGAAAAAATCGATGTCGATGTATTCAAAAGAAAATACGTACCCCATCAGGTGGATCGCTTGATCTTGGTGGATATCGTCCATACATTCGTTCGCAGATCGCGCAAAGACCGCACCAAGTGCGAAACTTTATTGTATTTTCGTCAGACTGAAACAAAATATTATATTTATAATTGCTAAGGGATCCACACACATATCGGAGTCATGGTATTCCCGGCTTAGTGTCCTGTGATATAAGGACGAGAATTCATCATCATCTTGCTGCCCTTGTCCCAACATGGGTTGGTACAACAAGGGTTGGTCTGCGCAACACGTTAACATCTTCCATTCCGTCCTTTCAACCGTCATGCTAGGCTGTCACGTGATAACAATTGTGGCATTGACGTCGCCTTTATTTCGAAGCTATAAGGTCGGTTTTTGCAGTTCATCTGGTACATTGAAGTACGATTAGGAATGTCTGAAAGGTAAGCAAAAGGAATGCAAAAATATATAATTAATCTGTTACCTCTTCATTATCACCATTAGCATCAGTTCTTACAGGGGGCTTCTTCTTCTTGTACCCATTGTCAATAAGGGTGAGTTTAATCTCATCAGGGATATTCTCCTCTTCCTCGTACTCAGGCCAGTTCATGATGGTCTTGAAGCTTTGCGCTTGCGCAGCGGTTAGGCTGCCGCCCATCATCATTATCAGGCCTTCTTCTATATTCTTGAAAAGGAAAAATCGACGATAATAGGTTTGAACTAAATGTTGTACAAATCTATACTAAAATAATAAATATGAAGATTGTTTGTTTGTGTAAATGCGCTAACCATTGGAACTACCAGTAGGGTTAGAAAGAAAAATTGTATATGATAGCTAGATTCATGAAAGCTTCTGCTTCTGATCTTAAAGATACATCATTAGTAACGGTCTTATACAGTTGATAATCACTGGCCTCATGTCTAGAAATTAAATAACCAGCAAAAAAAAAATTTTTTTTTTAGAAACATTTCTAAATTAGGATTACCTATCTATTTAAAAATTTAAAATAAGAACATGAACTAAAAATGTATATTATTCTTCTTTTACCTTTATCGGCATCCTGTATCCACGCGTCCTGAACTTCCTCAACACAGTGAGGTACAGCAGCTGCTTCGACTTCTTTATGGTCACGAAGCGGGCTGCGTAGTTCATAGGCAACAGGTCTGTAAGCAATTCAATTGTATTAGAATCAGACAGTATACAATTTGCCATTTAAGTTACGACTTTAAAGTCTGTGGATTAAAATTGTGTTTTATAATGACAAGTTTAAGGCGACGGCTCGCGGGCAGCGCTTTTCAGCAAACGGTTGTATTTCTCGAAGCTGTTCCGACCGGGCCGTTGCTGTAGCAGAGCGGTGTTGTCATACGTCACATACGTCTTAATTACAACATTATTTGGCCGCTTTTTAGATAATAATTATTTTTATTTATGCTCTAACGCATGGGCAGTCTATGGGCAAGTGTGTGGTGAGAACTGTATGTTCTGTCGTAAGAAGATTGATGGTACGTGCAGCCAGTCGTCGAAAATTACAGCTAGGTAATACTTTCATCCTAACTGCTACGTTTATGGTAAGTACTTACCCTCCAACGCATACGTGTCTATGGGTATGGAGAACTGTGCGTTCTGTCGTGAAAATATTCTTGGTATATGCAGCCAGTCGCCAAGACTGACAGCTGGTACTTTTAATTCTCGCAAGAGTGCTTGCATTTCTTGTCCGTACGCTCGCTCTGGACGTGTGCGCATTGCTTCTTCCAAAACGTAACGACGCTGAAAAAAGAACGTTATTTTAAGGAAAGTAAATTGTGAGATGCATGTTAGACTTGTAGTCTTGCACAGTGACAGGTAAGGCGGTGATGAATATTCGCTTTGGAAACAGAAATTAAGTCTTTAGACTATCATTCTACTAGCTTTTGCCGGAGACTTCATCCGCGTGAATTTTCTTATGGATCCCTAAGGTTTTTTGAACACTAGCTGTCCGCCGCGGTTACACCCGCGTCTTTGGTTACTGCTCCGCTCCCGTAGGTCGTAGCGTGATGGTATATATCCTATAGCCTTCCTCGATAACTAATCTATCTAACACTGAAAGAATTTTTCAAATCGGACCAGTAGTTCCAGAGATTAGCGCGTTCAAACAAACAAACACTGCAGCTTTATAATATTAAGTATAGATTAGTATAGATAAAATATAGCCTATGTTACTCGCTGATAATGTAGCTTAACATAGGAGAAAGATTTTTTAAAATCAGTTAAGTAGATTTTGAGTTTATCCAGTTTATAGATAGAATACGAAGATATGCAAGATCACAACCATATACAAATGGAAACTGAACTAACCTTTGTATCAAATTCAGTCTCAATAGCGTCCTCATCGACCTCTCTATGCAAATACTTGAGCATGTCGTCATGGAGGAACGAGTCGGACTTCTTAGGGACCACCGCCGGCTTGATGACGGGCAGGGGAATGACGTCATCTTCTAGCGCAGGCGCTATGGAGCCGCGTGAACTCGGGTTTTGGGAATCTGTGCCGATGCCAGCGATCTACGAAAACGGATATTTAAAAAATATATAAGGTACGCTTTTTTTCTTTAAAGTACGTCAAAATTTCTCCCATTCATCAAAGTAACTGTAATAGTTTGGATATTTAACGCTGTTTAATTTTAAATCGTATTTAAATATTCGTTTTGAATGTATATTCAACTGTTATAGAACAAAGATATAGTCAAAATAAACCGCCACGACACCTGTGTCTCTGGATCCTGTTGCGCCTGAGCAGCAAGACCTGCAGATGTCAGTCGATCACTACCACCTTGGCGTCCTTTCTTTCTTCTCTTGCCACGCCTTCGACCTTCACCACTACCTGAAACAATACTCAGCGAAATAAGAATATGTATAATAAAGATTGCGTACGACTCAATGACTTAGCTGGAGAAAGAGAGAGAGCTCCATTTTGATCGTTCAGCCCAAAAGCACTTAACGCATCCGCGTTGGGCATTCTAAGCATCCGCTCAGTATTCTTTTCCCTCGCTACCTTGTACCAGTCCTCGTGGTACGCATTCAGATCATGTCGCCATCACTTTCTGGACGAAATAGTTAATGTTTCGGGACAAACCTTCCTCCGCATTGGAAGCAGCATCATTCGCCTCATTAGCTGCTTCCTTCTCTGCCTTAGAGCGCTGCGACGCCGGCGGTTCACCTTTACCGTTCTTGATCTTCGCTGGCTTTCCCAAGTTCAGTGCCTTTAGTTGATTCTGGAACAAAAAGTATGATTTGAGCCCTCAGACTACCACAGGTTAAGATTTTCATGTGACTTAGATTGCGGATTTTCAAAATCTTCTATTTTTTCTTCATTTAGGTACCTAACTATAGTAAATATTGACATTCTTAACCCTGGCGAGGCTCTGGTCGGCGGATTTTGCAATGTATGTACCTACATCGAAAGTAGATATTTCTAATGATATATCACGGCATAAGGTAAGGTACCAAGGTATAAGTGCATAAGTTGTAAAATCAAAAATTAACAAACATAAAAGACGACAATTTATTGATGATGACCAAAGAAATTTGTTGATCCGCGGCGCGAGGTCACTGTAAGAGACCATGGGTGACTACCCTGCCCACCCCCTACGGCCGCCACTAACAGCAGGTACCTATAAGTCCTTACCTACCTCAAGTTTCTTAAAGAACTCATCAGTGTTGTGGGTCAACGACTTCTCGCCATTGACCAATTTTCTCGTCAATTTAACACTTGGCAGTTTCATGCGCTTCCTTTGCCCGGTCGTGCCCCACGCAGTCATAGATAACACTATGTTGGAAGCTCCCCTCTTCCTGCTCTTTGGTGCGTAGCTAATGACTATTTTGGTAAGGTGCATCAGATTACAGTCGCAAGTCCCCGGCTTCACTAGAGTTGGAAGCTTCTGGTTATTTCGTCTCGCACGTCTAGTCTTCAAAGCTGCGATATTTTTTAAAGTTGCCAAATTATCACCCGTTACAAAGAAGCTTTTTTCTTTCTTCTTTTTATCTTTCGCGGTATCTTTTTGCTTGCCCCTTATTGGCAAGAGTTTTGTCTTTGATATTAGAAACGGTAGCATGTTTCAAATGGAAAATTTGCGAGGTTTTTGATATCGTTCCCCAGGACGACTAATCCGTGGAAATTAGCGTATCGGACTAACGTCAGCGAATGTATCGATCTATGTTTATCAATAGTGGAATGGTGTTTGGAGTAACGCTCTAGTAACTCTTGGCAGGCTTGGGGGGAAAGTTTCCATATCGGCTGTGATAAGAGCTCGTGACTGGCGCTAAAACACTTGCTTTGATAGCAGTGAACGGTGACGCAATTTAGGACGAAGTGGTTTTTTAATTCATAACTTGGTATCAGAAGCAAACTACATACCTACAAGATACATGAAATACATACCTACTTAAGCTACTCAAAAGCATCTAGGGTTCATAGGTTAGGCAAAACGAAGATAAGTAAACTTTGGGCCCGAAAACTACTCACAGGAACAACGTTTACATTAGAAAAAAACTCGCTGTTGCTATCAAGCTGTCCATTCGTGTTCTGTAGGCCTATCAAGAGCGGGTTAGCGACAAACTATTTGATTCTATTCTTTTTGAATTGGAAATACGACTATCCTATAGCATTTTGGTGTACCTTTATACGAAAAGCATAATTAGTACTATCATAAAGTCTTCAAATTAAATAAATTTTACGTGCAAAACGGGTATTTATAGTAATAAAATTTCCGTTACAGTTTTTACGTTATTGCACACGTTCATGTTAGGCCCTCTAGCTCATTCCCTAATTGTGAAAAAGTATCATTGGATGATGTCAGGCGACAAATAGTCAACAACACCGCCCACAGAGCGTTACTCTAATCTTCATGAGGTCAAAGAACGCATAAAAGTTTAAATTTTAGAGGACTGATATCCTTACTAATATTATAAATGCGAAAGTAACTCTGTCTGTCTGTCTGTCTCGCTTTCACGCCTAAACCACTGAACCGATTTTGATGAAATTTTGTACAGAGATACACTAGAGCTTGGGAAAGGACATAGGCTACCTTTTGTCGCGAAAAAACGACGTTTGGTCACGATAACCGACATTCACGCGGACGAAGCCGCGCGCGGGCATCAGCTAGTTGTTTTATAACGTAACATAACATCACGCTTGAATCCCCTAAGGTTTAGGCAGAGGTGTACCCATAAGTACACTCACAATTCGCCAGTTTTATGTTTTATGTAACTTTCTAACTAACTAACCGACTCCTCGACAATTCAACAGAGCCTGTAAATGGTGTAATTGAAAAAAATGCTTTTAATTTTACTTCAACGTTTTACTGTTCTATAAAAACATAACCCTGTTTCTGATCTCACGCAGTCGGATAATAAGATAAGAGCCACCGTTCTGTGCGATACCGTAACATCACGCTTTATGGGATCGGATTGGTGATAGCAGTGTGCTATTTTAACTATCGAAACTTATTACGATATGCTTCTTTACGGGTTTTTAAACACAGTCAACGTCTATTACTAGAGGAAATTAGTGTAAATAATTAGAATTGTTCAATAGAATATGCGCAGCACGCACTTAAAATTTACGTACCAAACTAAAAGTTTAAGATGAACTGTTACTACTCCTAAGGCTTGATGTAAGCCAGGTGTTTGTTGCCAAACAAATATCAACATTACATACGTTGATATAAAGTTTAAAATGGTCGTTACATGATTTTTTTTTTATGACCTCCTTTTTGTGGGGGAAATCCTCATGGATACACTGTTCCTACTGCCTCTGTCCGACTTAAACCCATACGACTCCTTCTATTCTACTACCACAAAACGGGAGCTCGGCGTCCCCGAATTATGAAAATGACCTACCTTTTTTGCATTTCTGACGCTCTGAGGCTCTTTGACGGGCAAGGACCGCTTGGCCAACACGACGGGGGACGCGAGGGGGGGAAGCTGCTCGCTCTGGCCCTTGAGCAGACGGCTGTGGGCCCCATCAGAGAGGTTCAGTGATGGTAAGGTTGATCGGTCATTGGTGGGGCTTGTGTTCGGTCCAGCTGTCACGTCTGAGGTCGCGTAGCCGTGGTAGTAGATTGTTTCCTGTCAACAAAATACATTGTGCTTACTTGCTATTTATATTAAAATCAGTAATTATTTGGTAATGAACTAAAATTCAACAGAAATATAGAGTTGAATACTGTGTGAAAGATATTCGTATCATTCACACAATATTCAACTCTATCTCTGTTGAATTTTAGTTTTAATGTCGTTATTGTTGTTCCAATGTCGCGTGGAATTTTTAAGGCATTTTTTATTTGTCTGCATATCCCTTACTTATTCTGTGCCATGCGCTTTAAATTACGACAATTTCTTTTCCCTATGCTCTGGGTGTTGATCGTATCTGCAAATCAACACACAACAAAAACAACACATAACAATAATCAACAAACAACTTTTATTTTATACTGTGGAGGACTAGATAACTAAGTACCTAGGTATAGATTTGCTAGTCGTAACAAAGGTTTGCATTTAACCCTAATCGTTATACGAATAATTTGGCAGAAGCAGAAAATTCTATGAGGTACCTACATAAAATATTCTTTTGTTAAAGGGGTACCTGACAACACACAAAACACACCCTCTTACCCAAAGATACACAATATACATAATATATAAATTACACCTCTAGTTGTATGAAGTGTGACCAACTCACTCGCTGCGGGAGGAAGACCTGGAGTCCTGAAATACAGGGCTGCCCTAGTTTAGGCTCCAGTCCACTCCATTTATCTGAAGCAATGTCTGTAATGTTTTCTTTTCTTTAATGTGGAAAAAATGTTTTTTTTTTACCTGACTGTGACTTCGCCTAAGGTCCAACACAATGACGGTAGTTTTCTGATGAGGCTGGTCAGGTGTGAGACAGCGCCGGGAACCCCTGGACTTGCCGCTAGCAAGCGTTGGCGCTGGAGTGAGTGGTCTCGAGTCCGTCTCTGCATATCTAAAAGTTGAAATTGAGTATTGAAGATGGAAATAAAAAAAAAATACGACTAAGTACCTAGGTACGTAAAAAGCGATCTTAAAGGCCCATTTTATTTTTCTGTTTTTTTTTAAGATAATATTTAATAAAGTAGGTATACCTTCTAAACATATCGTCAGTAAAAATATCATGCGGTGTTCTGTTCTTATCTTTGTCGCCGCCGCCATCTTGAAACTTGGATAAATCTTCTTGAAAAAAATGTCCTTTGCCTTCTATCTGTAAACAAAAACACTTTGCTATCAGTACCTACGCAAAATAAAGGGAGGTAGGAAGTATGGTTATCTAATGACATTATAGATACAGACCTACCTACCTATACATAAAATGTAAGCGTATACGCGTGACATAAGCTGTCGCTACTCCCTCCCCTTTTTAGAGAAAGGTGAAAGATCTTGTAATAATTCAGACAGGTCTTGAAGGTCCTTACTCCTTACCCTAAGTACCTAATAAGGACCTGTCTACTCCCTCGTTGGTCTAGATTTCTAGAATTTAGACCAGTATGGAGTCCTAAGTTCGATCCTCACGCTGCTGAGGTGTTATGGTGCTTGAATTTTTCAGTAGGGCAATGTAGGTACTGGAAATGGTGCCTAATTGATAGCATTAACCTTGCCATCAATGGGACTTTAACATAACATTATCTAACTGGAAAAATTTAAGTAGATGCACTTAAATTTTTCCAGTTAGATAATTATATGTTATGTGGGTATTTGAAACTTCGGCTTAACTCTTCATGACGCAATATGTTATGTTGTACAACATACCCAGTGGTCCTTAGCTCGTTTGACGACGTCCCTAGCCCCAACGTCAGCAGGGTGGTTGCAGAGTACGGAGCACGTCTGTGAGAACGGGTTGTAGAGGCCAGCGTAAGGGCGCAGCATGAACGGGGCGGGAGACACGTCGCATCGCAGTTCCACCGTGCTCTGAAAGAGTTACGACGCATAATTAGTTCATTAGGATAATAATTTTTATATGATTTTATCATGCGATCGGTCCAATGACCATGAGCGTGTGTAGACAATGTGTTGCATGGATTAAATGCATGTGAAGTCAGTTAGCCATCGGAAATCTCTCATTTTACATAGGTAACTCCGCTCATTGTGAGCGATCGTTCACAATTATAAAAATCATCATCATCATCCTATAATAGCCGTCCACTGCTGAACGGTAATAATACCTACCTATCAATGAAAATGTTTATTCCTTACAAGCCAAGAAACACAAGCAATATTTTTACAAAGAACAAATCTGATGATGGATCACTGTGCTTGATAAGCAATAAAAAAATAAGTAAAACATGTTTGTTTACCTTATTACTTCTAAGAAATTCTTTCATAAAACCACACATATTTTATGCAAATATTAATTTCGTAAAAAGGCAACATTTGAACTTTGTTCTGGTCCAGTGGCGGATTTACACATTTCCCAGATTTTTAAACTTTTGCCGCTCTTCTACAATTGTCAGTTCAATAGTTATGAAAGGTTCTTAAAAAAGTTTCATACAAAATGAGGGCAGAGGCCTATTACTGGTAGGAGTCCGTGAACTGGGTGTTTAACCATAGAATATAGGAGTTTACGGTACCATTGAATGTACAATGAAAGAGAAGGAGGAAAAGTCATAGGGAAGATGTCTTGTACATGTTTTTTCTTTGAGGTATCAGAAGAAAACCATCTAAAAAAGGAAAAAAATAATCGGTCTCCAAATTCGCCGCTCTAGACCTACTCAGCCTGCTAGTAAATCCGCCACTGTCTGGTGTCTTTTGGAATAAATTACTTACCCAAAAAATTTTGAAGCTTGGTTATGTTTACAGTAAACAAAGGGTAGCTGTTACGTTACAATGTTGAATGAAAGGTTGATTTACTAACCTTTTGCTGTATTATATCCACAGGTTTTGGACTAACACTTGACAATAAGCCAGTGTTACTCATAAACGTATGACCCATTATTCATATAATTGTTTGTTAATTTCCTGTAGTGTTTATGTAAAGTCGTAATATTATCGATTCAACTATCGCCTAGTTACCTATGCGGAAAATATATTATTTTACAAATCCAGTTATTAAAAATCTTAGGTTCTTAAAATGTAGATTTATATCGGTTAAAAACAAGAGAAAAAAATGGTTTGTTCTGTGACAGAAAATCTGCCAGAAAAGAAATGAACATTGACAAGAACCCTTTGGGTAAGACTTGCATGTTTAGGCATGAAAATCTCAGCCAAAGAGTTCTAATTGTCAATTTAGGTACTTACTTATAATCATTCAAGTTTTTTTTTGTCCTCAATCTCGCCTGGGAGGATAGTGATAATAAAAGTCTAATAATCGGGATCCTGAAGTAGAATTGAATCGAATTTTCTAGAGTAGGTAACCATGCTTTTCTAGGTACTGAATTTAAACCACCCACCAAATTATCAATTTCTATGAATGCGTACCTAGACCTGCTGATCTCTTCAGCAATTTTACATATCTTGTAGCTGATCAGCATAAACTAGGGGCATCTTAAACTGTCAAAGTTAAATAAATAGTAATTATAGTTATTTATTTCCCTACGTAACTTGAATTTTTTTCCTGTAAATAGTTCATTTGATGTTGTTTCATGATTAGCTTATCGTTTTGTGCTAATCTATCAGATATTTTGTAAAAAGGCAGAAAATTAGTTTTCGAATAAACATTATAACTGCAGTTAATGTAATGCCAGAAATATTTAAATGTAAAGATGAAAAAGGTTGTGAAACGAAAAAAAAAATACAAAATTGAATTTTTTCACATATATTATTCAAAAAAATTTACACAAAAGCACTAAGACATCCATTTAACCTTATTGTCTAAATAAATGAAGTTTTTAAACCGACACGAAACCTCTTAATTAATTAAGATATAATTTGTCTCTAAAAATAATACTCATTTTCTCTTTTTAGATATCAGAAAGTAACTATGGCATTATCAACATAACACCTACGAAGCGACATTGTGAAAGTTAACTCTAGATAATCAATATAACTTTAGAATTGTTTCTAAGAGCGCCTATTACTTACAAAGGGAATTTATATTACATATAGTGCAGAATTACTAAATGTGTACAACGGCCGATACTTACATCTCTTAAAATTTACAAGAATATTTTAACCACTCATTAGTATTATTATTACACAGAATAGATTCAAGATCAAAATAATTTCAATAGTATAAGTACATAATTTTGTGTTAGTGTTAATCTACTATCGATATAAATATCTTTAAAACAATATAAACACTTTGTTAGGGCACAAAATAGCCTTTATTTCGTAGACGTAGAGTACATTATAGTGTTAGCTTCGTAATTATGTGTTTAGTATGTGAAATAAAGGATTTTGGCGAGTTTTAGTCCAAGAATTCAAAATTGTCGTTCCTCAGACTTTTCCCAGGGAACAGGGCTGGTCTGTCACCATACTTTCTCTTAACACACGTGTGTGTGAGAGAGAAAGAATATTACATATCAAAACAAAAAACAGAGCCGAATAATGTTGTCTAATTATGCTACTAAGAGTTTAAATAATTGAATTTGCAGTGTATAGCAAGTGGCATTCAGTTCTTAATTATTGACTGCTAAATCAGTACAACTTTTCAAGTGTAGATAGAAATTATTTCTATTTTATTTCAAATAAAATAATCACTGGATCAAAGAAGTAATTCCGCCTACACGCGTTAAATATCGTCCTCGATTGAAGTAGGTAGCCAATTCTTTTGATTGTGCCGGAAATCGAAATAAATGTGTTTAATTCTGTAAGCGTTAAAGTTGAAATAGACATTAAATTAAATTGGATACCAGTGTTGTAACTGGAATAAATAAATGCAATAAACATGGAGTTATCCGTAATAATGGTGCGGACCGACATTGGTTATTTTCGCTCATTACACAAAACGCGCGCATAATGCGCGTACCGTATTATTAGCAGTCATAACTGAGAACGAATCCCATACAACAGCGAACATAAAAGAACAAAATTGCATTCAATAAAATATTCCATCACAATCTGTACAAAACGATATTTTACAACACCAAGGCCGTAATCACCTTTCATTACTTATATAAAATTATTGCAATCGGCCAATATCAACATTTGAAGGCAACATATCAATTAGTAACAATCTTCTCACGGCGATACCTCAATCTTATAATTGATATGTGAGTGTAATTAGTTCCACAAACGATTGCCTCTCATGCCGCCGCCGGACTGAATGTTCTACATTATCACTCGATACTCACATCGTCTCATTGAGAGCTAGATAGACACTATTTGAAAATATAATATTTCTATTTAAAATGTAAATAATTTAAGTGAAATAGGAGTTCCTTAGGATTATACAGAGCGAGAAAGTCACTACGGGACAATACGTAAAAGGCAAGTTGATTAGAAAGGCAAGTCCACACAGTCCCTACTCTGTCTCGTACTTAAACAAACACTTATTTATAGTTATATCATTATATTATTATGTCATGAACATAAAAAAGCAATGTAGTTTACATTGAACATAATTACTGTAATCATGTGGCTCATTCACATGAATGCTAACCAGCACCCTTATTTACTTGCATTATGATTTCATTCGAAAGCTACGGGTGTAGCTCGACGCCGGCTTCCGTACAGCAACATAATAACGTGACACAGTTCCTTTAAAAGCCGTTAAGTGAGCAATCGGACCACACCAGTAGCGATCGAGGCCTTTATGTTATTCAAAATAATTTAATCTAAATAGCCTACGTAAAAACGTGTGACTCTTTATTTCATTCACAAATAAAATTTTAATTATGACTAGTAGGTAAGAAATAAATTTGAGCATGGAAAATAAGCGTACTACACGACCATGCAACTATAAAAAATATTATAAAAACTTAAATACTTAAGGTACGGCCCTATCATAAATATAAATTACAGGTATCGTCACACTCGAAAACATCGCTCGCCCGATCTAGAGGGCGGCGCGTGAACACTTGTAGAGTTAGTCGGCGGCACCTAGGGCGAACGGCGCAGGCACTAGGGCGAGCGGCGCAGGCACTAGGGCTAGCGGTGCAGGCACTAGGGCCGTGAGGCGCGAGCCGCCTCCTCCAGCGCACGCACCTTGAGCTCGCGCTCGCGCTGCTGGCGCAGGAAGTCCTCGTGGTGCGCCGGGTGCAGGAAGCCACGCTCCCGCTCCAGCAGGAGCTGGCGCTGCAGCTGCTCGTGTGCCGCCGCCTGCTGCGCCAGCTGCTCGGCGTAAGGCCGGCCCAGCAGATCTGGATGCGGCAGCGGCCGGTACTGGCCCAGAGCCAGCGCCGCCTCCTGCTGCGCCTGCGCCGCCGCCTGCTGCCCCGGGTGTAGATGCAGGTGCGTGTGAGAGTGCGCGTGCGTATGCGCATGCGTGTGTGCGTGGTACTCCGGATTGATGCCCGCCATCTGCAGCCGCACCATGGGGTCGGCCGCCAGCGCCAGTCGCTCGGCCGCCTCCAGCTGCGCCGCCGCCACGCCGGGGTGTGGGTGGTGCGGGTGGTGCTGCTGCGACATGGTGGTAGGCACGGACTGCTGCTGGCCTCCTGCTGGCGGGATTCCGAGTCGCTCAAGCCGCTCGCGCTCCAGTTGCGAGAGCGCGCCTGGCCCGTGCCCGGGCGGGTACAGCCCGAATTGCACAGGGATGGCGCCCTGCGGCGGCGGCGGTGGCATACCGTATCGTCGGTGCATTTCCAACCAGTGAGGATCGAGTGCTCGCGGTCCCACGTTATTCTTCAGTAGTTCCTCCTTCAGTCTGTCGTTAAGTTCACGTTCACGTAGTTCTCGAATCTCCCTATCTCGTTTTTCACGCTCGAGGTGTTCTAGTTCGAGCCGTTCTCGTGCGCCTGCGGCTCCATACATAGAGCTAAGCTGGTACTGCAGCATCGGATCCATGCAATGGCGCGGCAGATTCCCCGGACTAAAGCCAGCATGCGGACGTGCATACTCTGATAATTGGCGTAGTGCAGGCGTGTCCGGGTAGCCAGGTGGCCTCGGGAATCGATCGTATGGCGATGATATCGTTTCGATGGCACCTCTTGACGGTGGCTTTGTCTCTGGTTTCTCTGGTGTTGCTATCTTTCTGTGCGCTTGCTGGGCTATTTTTTCTCTTTCTTCTCTATCTCGTTCGGCTTGCTTTCTAAGACGTTCCTCCCGTTTTCGAGCAAGTTTGGACTCTGGCACTGGTTTAAAGATAAGGTCCGTTCTTGTGCATGAGTTATAATCACCGCGATTCCAGTGTCTGAGGAAAATAGCAGATTGGGATCTATGACATTCGGTATCTTCAATTTTCGGTTCGGGACTCGGCCCATGCGGTATGTGCGCTGGGCTCGGGATTTCTTCCTCTTCGGGCTGTGATTGAGTTTCAAGTTTCAGCTCTGGATTTTCATCTGGCATTGGTCGCGGAGGTCCTCGCAAGTGTGGATGACCATGGGGCAGCTGGTGAGGTGAGCCGGGTCTAGGATGTGAGCCCTGGAGTCCAGCTGCGGCCTGTGCGTGTAAACGAAGGCTTTCAATAGAACTAGGCCCGGGCCCTGGTGGCAGACCAAGCCCCATAGGATGACCCATCGATGGCGGCTGTATCATTAGATGATTTGGGTTGCCAGGAAGCATTTTCGGATGATGACGCATAAGCATTGAGTCTGCGGGCGAGAGTCTTTCGGGGTGGTGTGCCAGGTGGTGCGAGTGATGATGCGTGTGGTTGTGATTGTGGTTGTTGACGCTGGACGACGAGCTCGTAGTCTGAGACACGCTCGCCGACAAGTGATGCGGAGAGTTTGAATGAGAACTACTCTTTTGCTGCGTATTAATTTTGTGCTGGATCGATTGCGACGAGCTACTTGAAGTCGAATGAGATATAGACAGCGTGTGGTTGGTGCCGCCTCCTACATGACTTGGCTGTTTTTCGGTACTTGTATGAACAGCGCTGTGATGACTAGTTGAATGATGGTGTGTCATCGTTGTCTCGTGCAGTTGATGTCTCTCAGTTGTCGAGTTAGGGTTTCTAGGATCTTCGGAGCTTTCAGAAATTTCTCGAAGAGATCTCGTTGTGACTGAAGAACTGGTGCTGTGACTGTGGTGTGAACTGAGCATAGTCGTGGATTCTATCGTCGCCGGTTTTACCGGTTCATGTCGTCCTGCCTGGCTTACTGCAGGGTGCATAGGCGGTATTGGGTGAGGTTGAGGTAGCGGTCCATAAGGATACGGATAAGGCATTGAATACCCAGGATGCGGATGTGGGTAATATGGGTGCATAGCGTGAGCCGCCGCTGCAGATAATTGAAATATCGATGGATGGAGCAAATGCGGGTGGTGTAGCGGCGACGCAAATGGGTGTGGTTGCTGGCCAGAATGCATGACAGGGCCAGGTATTGTAGCTGGTATTGATAACGGCGTAGGGTTCATCAAGTTGAGCGCCGAATGCGACACTGGAGTGTTCGGTTGAACCGGCGACGCTGAGATTTGTCTCGGCTGAGAGGGGCTTGTCATATGCCGTGAGAACGGCGATGTTGTCGAGGATGAATGAGACATGTGCATTGCTCCGTTGTGACCTGGTTGACTTTTGATAGGTGTCGGTGTGTGCGGGCTCTTCACCGGAGGAACGTGGTTGGAAGATTCTGAGCTGCTCTGACTTGTAGATGTAGGCGGCAGGTGAGGTTGGTGTAAAAAGTCAGGCTCTTTCTTTATACTTTCAATTCTTGGACCAAGGAAGGCACTGGGGCCTATATTGGTGCTGTCATTAGTAGGTTGACTGGGGGGTCTACTGTTATTTTCAACACTAGATATGGATTCTCTGTCTCTCTCAGTATTCAAATGTTGTGCTATAGCACTTCCGATTGGATATCCTGGCACTTTGACTTCTTTCAGTGATTGAAGTGGATCAACTTGCTGTGTAGACAAATTAGCTGGTACATTGTCAGGTATCTCCTGCTTGATTTTCAAATCTTGCGGCATCAATGAATCACTCTGATTGTTAGAGCTTTGAATAAGATTACTACCTTGTAAATTGTGGGTTGGTGGATGTTGTTGCATGAGAGGTGGCATTGAACCAGGCTTGTCAAGTCCTGGATGTCCTGGATGGCCAGGATGACTTGCATGGCCATATAATGCTGTAGGCATAAACCCATAAGGTCCAATATTTGCACCACTTCCAACAGATATTATTGGTCCTGGAGGCAGCAAGCCAGCCATAGAGGGCTGACTGAGTGGAGGAGGCATGTTTTGGACAGATACTGGAGTAATAGAAGCTTCTGTTGATCTTATTCCAAGATTTTCTGGCCTAACTGGATGTGAAAATGCTGGTGGTCTCAAGTTACTAGTCTGAGCATCAGGTTTAGGTACAGGTTGAGTCTTGAGGTCTGTTGGTTGTTTATCGTCAACATCAGACTCTTTATTTTCTTGTGAGTTAGCTGGTGAAATTGGCTCTGTATTCAAAGTTGTAGGATGTTCCATCGGAGGCGGTGATGATCCACGTGGGTTAGTAGGTGTTGGACTCATTCTCTGCAATGAGTCTAACCGAGGGGCATTCGGAGAATCAACTTTATTGGCTGAAGAAATAGTTGCAGTAAAGATTTCAGGTGTATTTTGATTTTTCATTTCACTAGTTTCATCTCTTGGTTCTAATTTAATTACTGTCTTTAGAGGATTCATATGTGGATTATGTTTTGAAGGATCATTTGCAAAATTCATGCTAGCTGGATAAAATGCAGGCATGCCAGATGGAAAGTCTTTTGCACTTCTAATAATTGAACTGTCTTTTGTTATATTTAAAGGATTAAAAATATTATTAGGCACGTTTTCAATTTTAATACCATGGCCTAATTTTGGATTGTAAATGTGACTGTCTTTCACAAAGAAGTTTGTGTTCTCCAAATTAAGTGGTTTGTTGGGTTGGCTAACAGGATGTCCAGGGAAGTTATGTGATAAAGGATCTTTTGGATAATCATCTTTTTGTAGATTCATTGTCTCATCTGTATCAATCTCCTCTTTGATTTTAATTTTCTCAATAGGATCTGTACACATTGGTGTAACTTTAGGTATGATAAGTTCAGTTTTAGAAAACATTGGATTTTGCAGTATGAGAGGTCTTGGTTCCATGCTGTCAGGCATTTTATTTGCATTTGCAGTAGTGTTAGGATCTGTTTTTAGATCAAGAGCACTTCTGTCATCTTTATCAGAAGCCAATTGGAAAGTCGGAGGTAAAGGATCTTTCTCAATTTTAATTACAGGTTCAGGGTTACTCTCAATTTTGACTTGAGGATCAGCAGATTTTGCAAGCTGTTCAGGGTCTGGCTCTTTATTTTGATCAGTGTTCTCTTTGTCAGTCTTATTAAAACTAAAGTCACAAGCTTCTGGCTCAGGCTCCGGAGTTTCTGTTTCATCCATAGCGGGAAAGCTGTCATTAGTAAGACTTTCTGCTGGACTATCAGGAGGTGTCACTGGTTTTTTCTTTTTCATCTGCACATCACCGTCTAAGATACTCTCTGGCTTTGTATCATCTGGAAGACGCTTCTTAACTTTTGATACATCCACTTTACCATTTGCCACTGGCGGCACCTTTTTCTTAATATCTTTACTAACCGGAGATGATAGAACTTTCTCAGGTATATTATTGTTGGTGTTTGTATTGGTGATTGTGCTTTGTACATTTGGTTTACTAGGTTTAGGTTTAGGCTTTGAATCATTATCACTTTCATCTTGAGTCTTCTTACCATTTGGTGTAGTAGGCGTATTCTGTTCTTTAGATTTATTTCGAGTTCTCATTCTACTTGGGGAGTCCTCAGGGTTATCTGGTCTTACAGTGTCCACTTTAGCTAAGTCACCAGCATCTCTTGAATCACTATCTTCTTCAGAATTTTCATCTTCTGTGACTGAGCTCATCTCCCCTGCTTCCTTAGGATTAGGTGAGGGTCTTGATCCATTTGTATCTGGTACTGTAGGTGTAGCTTCTGGGGTCTGTTCTTTGGGAGTACCAGCACGAGAATTCCGTGTATTACGTACACGTCTCAGAGATGCCTGACGTCGTCTCCTATGTGGCCTATTGCTACTGGCACCAGGAGTCTTTTTCCACAGATAATAGAACTCAACTAGCTCAGCAGTGTCTTTATGCGGCAATAGGTCCTTTCTAATTTTAAAGAAATTCTTACCAAATTGCCGAATCCCTTTAACAAATCTTTTGGTTTCTTCCTCTGTCCACTTTTTTTCAATTCCTTTGGGCACTGGACACTTGACAAGAGCTTGCAAGGCCCGACCAGGGTCGTAGCCCGAGTCATGAAGCACATCCAATGCGTTAATAGTGGTGTCGTCGCGGCTGGCGGCTACACAGCCGTCGTCTGGGGAGCCCCCGTCGCACATGCCAGCGAATGCAGCCATAGAGCGCGCAGCTCGCAAGTACATAACCAAATCTCGGTCTATGGCCTGTGCAGGCAGCCAGCGGAGCTCTTCACCTCCAGGACACGGTTCGTCGGCTCCGAGCGGACCGTTTGTCCTCATATCAGGCAAACAGGCGTAAATGTCTTTCTCCTTCACGGGTTGGTTCGGTGTCCCCACTTGAACCTCCCCCTGATTCTGGGCCATGGTTCGTGCCAAATGGTCTATTTACACTGGGCACTTTTCCTTGCTCACATATCACAAATATCACTTGGGTTTACATGTTGTTCAGTTATAATTTAAGATAAAACAGTCAGTGTAATCCTTTAGATGTTTATTTGCTGGTCCGTAAAGCAGTAAGTATGCCAATATACATAATTATTACTTCTAATGGCCACCATTACACGATGCATTGTGCTTCATTTTATGAACTTAAATGATACACACGTAATAAAAGTTGTTAGTTCACTTATGTATATCATAAAAATAAGTCTTTCGAGTCAGTATTTACGCAATTTTTACTGTTATTTTAGTAAATGCTATCTACATGCTAGCCTTTTGTTTAGCTTCGCCTTTCTTTGGCTCACCATAGACAAACTTTAATTCTATAAAATGGCTGCCACGAAAGGATATTTCTGCGTAACGCTTCGGTTTAAGCAGCAATACATTTAGGAGCTTCACGATTTTTAAAACAATTTTTTAATAACAGTAACATTTTAAATGGTTTTTGTAATCAATAGTGTTCCCTAGACATTTTAATACTTTAAATTAATTGTCAAAGATCATGTTGATTGAAAAAATTAATAGGGGCTTACATTATAAGGAAAGGCAAAATGAAACGCATTGGGATTATAAAATTGAATAATAAATCCTGATTGTCTATGATAATGCAAAATATTTGTTTTACAAAAAAATTATAAAAGAAAAGATAATAAAAAGCATTAAAAATACCAGTCCAGTCGAACAACTTCATTCTAATAAACTATTCCGAATTTATAAAGTAATTCTCCACACTCAGCACTATTATTTTCGACCTCTAGTTGCGTTCCAGAGATACCATTCCGTGGTTTTTTAACATCACTTCGACTAAAAACTAGTTGATAAATATGTTGTACCTTTTCTAATCCATGGAATTATTAACATTTGAAAAGGAAGGAAGATCGCTCTTTCGCAAATGACAACATAGCTATCAGCTATGTCAATAAATCAATCGACAAAATGTCAAGTTGTTTATTTTATTAGTTGTGGTCACGCTACACTTTTTACAGATTTCTAGGATTTCTAGGATTATGTTGCTTAAAATTCACTATTTAAAGTAATAATAAACACTAGAAGATGTCCTCGGATGAGTCAGATAATGAACCGCTATCCGTTATAGCGGCAAATAAAAAATTAGAGTCGGAACAAGGTGTGGAGGTAACATCAGATTCTTCGGAGTCTCCAACTAAGAAGAAAAAGAGATTACCGCCCCCCAAACGGTTCTCGATCACGATAAAGCTTCAAAAAAAGAAGCCCGGACAGCAACCGGTGATTGAGCGACCGGCAGACGTGTGGCTCTATCTGAAAGATCTTAATCCTTCAGGACCTTACAGCTGCTTACTTTGTTCTGATTGGTTCATAAACAGATCCAAAATCATCGTTCACTACGTTCTTAACCATAAGAAAGACTTCTGTGGTATTTGTAGGTGAGTACAACAAAATATTCATCTTCAAATTTGAGTAAGATTCATTTGTATTATTCAAAGTTCTATCATATTGTTATTGTTTCAGATATTTTGTACCTGATAGAGAAGCTTGGTGGAAACATGTGAAGTTTCACACTCCTTGGCCTTGCTCACAATGTGTTGAGAACTTTGAAACTGAAATAGAGCTCCGGGATCATCTCAAGTCTCAGCACAATCTTGTACATTGTAGACTCTGTCACTTCCGTGTACTAGATGGTGATCTGTACCACTCACATTTGTTCCAAAAACACAATGTTTCCAATATCGTAAATAAAGATGAAGACAATCTTTGGGAATTAGAATATGGTACTTCAAACTTTTTATGTTTACTTTGTAACAAGTCTAATAATTCAACTAGAACATTCTTCAATCACTATATGGGATATCACCATTTCACTCTAAAATGTTTCACTGCTCTCATGTCTGGAAGAGACACACCATTCTTAGTGTATGGTGCTGATCTTAGAGCTGAATTTGTTGAAGAGCAACTGAAACACCATGGAAGATTTGGCTACGTCGATTCTGAATTCAAGTCTACGGACTGTGCTATAGAAGCTGACCCAAATGAAACTAGAGATCTACTAAAAGTTCTTATACCAGAAATTAAACAAGAAGTTATAACAGCAGATGAACCTAAGAACGATGATGGAACTCCAAAGACGAAGGATGATGAAAATGATGATGTTTATAAAAACTACAACGGTATTGATGACTTTGATGTTACGTCAATGGAACTGATAGTCGTACAGAAATGTTACCATGACTATATCAGTGATGTATTGTCAGATATTAATGCATGTTCATTTTTTGAATACTCTGATGTTGATTATGAAAAATTGACAACAGAGTTCACAATGGATATAGTTTGCACACTGTGCAGTGTCCGATACAGTACTTTGTCAACGTTTACCGCTCATATGTTTAAAATGCACTGTGTGAAGTCCTCACCAATATTTTCATGTAGAGTGTGCGCCACAACTTTTGAGACTCAAAATGAGCTTGATAATCATACATCGAATGAGTTGAAGGAGTTCGAAGACCTGTGGATATGTCAGTTTTGTGATAAGGAGTTTGATGACAGAGAAACTACAAGGCGCCATCTAACGGAACATTGGGAACATGCAGAGTATGACAACTGTTTCAGTCCACATTTAGGTTTCAAATGTCGGTATTGTCCGACTTTGTTTTGGCACGAAACAGACAGAGAGACTCATCAAGTGCGTGCACATATGTTCAACCATAAAGATGCTTATTACAAGTGTGATAGTTGCAATGAAATCTTTAGTGATAAGGTAATTATTACTCTAAGATCTATTTTTTAAGAGTCAATTTGCATTAATGAAAATGCCTACAATAGAAGGAAAGATATTGCATGTATGCCACTGATTTCCTTTAATTTCAGTTTTAAAAGTAATCATTAAAAAATATTTACTAAACAAATAATATCATTGATACCCCCAGGTGTGGTATGTCCACCATCACCTAGAGAAGCACAGTGAACCTGATAAGCCACCTCTGTACCTTCTTAAGTGCTGTCTCTGCTGCGTGGTGATGCCAAGTATCGAGGAGATGAGAGGACACTTCAACTGTGAACACCCTGAAGCTAGGAAGGTGTTTTGTTCTTTAGACTCTTGTCGATACAAGCCTTTGAGTCACAGGAAATCTTTTAAGCTACACTTGCGGGTATGTAGTGTATTTATTTCATTCATTTTTCGAGTTGTGTATCACTATGTCGTAGTGGACGAGTGATTAAGGCACTCATGTCATGCATGTGATTCTAGGTTCGATTTGGTTTAATTTAAATGTACTTTCTAAGTTCTTTTCCATTACAGTCAATGCACTCATCTCGGTCACGTCCTGAGCGCTCGGTGGACTGTCCTGCGTGTGGGCGGGAGTTCAACAGCTCCCGGGCTTGTGGCGCGCACATGGCGCAGGCGCATGGTCCTGGCAAGTTCAAGTGCAAGCTCTGCATGGAAATACTGCATACCACGGATGAGAGGTGAGGGTTTGCTTGACCCTGAGATCTGTCGGCTTTTCTATATGTATAACTAGTTATACCCTGCCTTTTCTCCCGAGTTGATTGAGTTACGTCATTTGTAACTGATCTGCTGGACTGTCATGGGTCATAGCGTGATGTTTTGTGGCCTATAACCTTCCTCGATAAACGGGTTATATAACGTAAAAAGATTTTTTCAATTTGGTCTAGCAGTTCTTGAGATTAGCGAACAGCGGACAGCCGAAACTACTGAAACTAGGAAGGCGTTCACAAGAAAATATTTATGGAAATTTATTCGAAGTGTCCCGAAATACCTTATTTCTTGCGAAGGCAAACCTAAGTAAATAATGAGGTTTGATGAAAATATTTTTTTTAACTTCCCGTCAAAGTACTAAATATAGGTACGCGGATGACGTTGCGGTCAAAGTGCTAATGCTAGTAGTTTGTAAATACCTTATGCTACTGAAAATAAAGTCTATTATTCAATGACACAAAATCCTATGCTCTTTATTAAATCTTATTCTTTGTTACAGGAAACTCCACTATCTAATAAGTCATCCAGGACAGCATCCGTTCGACTGTTCGGAGTGCGGCAAGTCGTTCCAGTACAAATCGTCACTGTACATGCACAAGCAGGACCATCTGCCTAACAAGCAGAACTACACGTGCACATACTGTGGGAAGGTGTTTTTGGTGAGTAGAAGTTGTGCAATGAGTCTTATTTATGAATTACTTAGTTAAATATTTTTATTCATCGCCAATAGGGGATCGGACAGTAATCAGATTAAAATCTAAAATGTACTTAAATAAAATAAATATACTGTTTTACGATTATTTATCGAATAATAATTAAATATAATTCATTTAAATGTTTTTAAATGAAAAAAAAAAATTTTGTTATTTACAATATTTTTAATCTGTATTGAAACAGTGCGTGACGTCATTTCTGGGCAATCATTGACTGCATGGGTACTAACTAACTTAATTCACTCAGTTATTTCCATAATTTTGTTGAAATTCTATTTGCTAAAAGATTACTGATAAATTAGGATACGGTGATCAATTTAAAAACTGTCACGTGGTGCTTCTCTAGTTTTTCATAATGGAAATTTTGTAATGACCACAAATGACGTCATGTGGCGTTTTGGCGGGATTTTTAAACAAACAATATTAAAACATGATTTTGAGTACCTAAAAGGCTATAAATAAATAAAATTTTATTTTTCATGAGAATAAGTATCCTTAAAGATTAATTTAAAACACTTTTTGAAAATTTGTCCGATCCCCTATTAGCGACCCGCCCCGGCCCCGCACGGGTGCAATGAACTGCAATATAGGTAAATAAACTTTCCTTTTGAATCACTCTATCTATTGATAAAAACCGCATTAAAATCCGTTGCGTAGTTTAAAAGACCTAAGCGCACATACGCCAGCGAGTTATTTTGTAAGAGAAAGTAAATTGAATAATTTGTTGCTCCTTTCTTGAATGGCAAAATCCTAAAGTAAATAAGATATAAACAATTATTAGATAGAGTAATTTTCAAATCTATCATGGTTTTCCCTAGACATACTAGAATAATATTTTCAACTCAAGACACAAAAATAATTGTGTATAAAATATCTTTATAAGCTTTTTTTTTATCTTTAAACATGCTATTTGACTTTTATTCTTACTGTTCTAAAGTTCAATTAAAAACGATTCAATACAAGCATATTTTACTCAGAAACGTGATTCATTCCGCGAGCACGTCCAAATCCACGAGGGTCCGCGTCACGCGTGCTCGTACTGCCCGATGCGCTTCGTGCAGCGCTCCAACATGCTGCGTCACGAGCGGCGCCACACCGGCGAGCGCCCGTACGCCTGCCCGCACTGCCCGCGGAGCTTTGCTGATAAGGGCGCCTGTAACACGCACACTAGGTGAGACTGACCAAGTAATCTGTCTCGTGCTGAGATCAGAAAACATATTTAATAAAACAACAGCCAGTCATGGGGACGGCCGACTGTCGGC
This sequence comes from Hoplodrina blanda, assembly GCA_949316365.1. Classification (NCBI taxonomy): domain Eukaryota; kingdom Metazoa; phylum Arthropoda; class Insecta; order Lepidoptera; family Noctuidae; genus Hoplodrina; species Hoplodrina blanda. Next base: position 12,627,704 of record OX438592.1, read on the forward strand.
CGGCTGGCATTCAGATCATCTGATCTTGTGTGAAACTGATGAACCATATAAGAGTTCTATCAGCTTCCATCGGTATGTGAGTTGGTCCCAAAGCGGAAGTATTTATAACAATATTAATTAATTACTTTCATCCTTTAAAAGATTTATCTAACTTATTCTGTAAACATGATAAATTATATTTATTCTGTGAATAGGTTGAAATGACTCTTTTACAAGTCATTTTTACTTGACTACTCCAAGAAGATATACATTATTAAGTTTTTCAATAACTAAGACTTTAATTTTCAGGACTCATTTGAAGAATACGTCGTACGCGTGTATGTACTGCGGCAAGACGTTTGTGCAGAAGTCTAAGCTCACTTATCACATCAGGAAACATACGGGAGAAAGTGAGTACCTAATGAATATAATAATATCAAAAGATTGAAATCTTTTGATTTTGTAATGAGTTCACTTTTTTTTTACTGGGATTTGGCGGGCCGTTTATGTAGAATGCATAATGACAGATGGGACAGAAACGTCACGCAGTAGGTGCTGACAGGCAGCGGTCATCGCCGAGGGAGGCCTAGGAAACGCTGACGTGATGACTTAGAGACGTTTTTGGGAGATTGACCAGAGAAGGCAACGCATAGGGACGCAGAGGGTGCGCGTAACAACAGCCTGGTACGGTGGTATCTACAATGAAACTACCATACTACTATCATAGAAAACCTAAAGGTTTTATTTATTCCCCCATTAGTTATATAAGAACTATACTAAATTCTTTTATAAATTCTTTCAGACTTGGAGACGTGCGCGGTGTGTTCGAAGTTGTTTACGAGTGCGTGCTCGCTGCGTGAACACATGAAGATACATGAACCTAAGAAGGGGCAAGTTAAGTGTCCACTGTGTGGTGAGTTTTTGTAGTAAAAGTTTTAAATATATTTTGGTGTGAAAATGTTTAGCGATTTTTTTAAGGTGGTAAAAACCATCAAATGAGTCCTTCCGCCTTGGGTGGGGCGGAAGGGACTGTCAGACTTTTACTGACTAAAAAACCACCCTGTTCCTTCTGTTGCCCTTAACGTTCCGGGGCCACGGTATCCTGTTAAGACGTCCCGCAACCCCGGATGTTTAGCGTTTCAGATCCACTTTAAACTTGGCTGTATTTGGAGCATTTGTTGACTGTCAAAATTGGTTGCTGGTGCTTATTACATTAACAAGCAGTGCTATTCCGTCATTGTGGCTGTCTTTAGGGGAGGCCTAAGTACTGATATGATGATGATACTATCTCCCTCAGTGAATTTAGGTGATGTTAGCTAGAGATAAGCTATCATCTCATTTAATTCTAAGTGTTGACAGTTAACATAACTGGCGAAATGTGGGTGTACTAATGGGTACACCTCTGCCTAACCCTTTGGGGATTACAGGCGTGATGTCATGTGTTATGTATTGACAGTTCATCTTAAGCTCACTCTATCTAAATTAACCGAGCGAGATTTTTACAGAACGAATGCTTCCTTCTCCATAGCAAAAGATCAATATCCCATGCTAACTTGCACATTATTTTCCAGACCGCAAGTATCAAGACGAGCGATACATGTTACGTCACCTCCGTACGTCGCATACACACGCGCGACACCCCTGCCCTATATGCAACAAGACGTTGACCAGTCCCGCAGGACTTCGCCATCATGTCATTACTCACAGCTCTTTAAAGACTATCAGGGTAAGTTGGGAATATCTTAAGCTTTAGACATTTTGTAAAATCAGGCCTTGATGAATGAGACACAATTAGTTATCTACGGGGTGTAAAAAGACATCATGGCGTTAACTATGCATATAACTGCTAGGAAACGACTTCTATTTTTGGTGTAAAAAATCACGATAGCTTCTATTGAATTTCGGGTGCATGCGACAGAGGGGTCGTGGGGGTATTTAAAGTTTAGTAAAAACATTTAAAACTAGTTTTACAAAAATAATGTCATTGTGACAAAAAATCGGAACTTTGATCTTCGATATCTCCGTGACCAGAACATTCCCAATGTATAGTTCAGAACAAAAAATGATCACAATGGTGGGAAAAATATCGGCTTAATTAAGTGTGTTTTAACATTCGTTATTGTTATGCTACCACCGGGATACCGCATTAATAACTCATCATCATCTGCCTAGCCTTTTCCTTATTATGTTGGGGTCGGCTTCCAGTCTAACCGAATGCAGCATCAACCGCCATAACACCGCAATAATAACTAAACAACACTATTTTATTGTTACAGTGCAAAATGTGTCCAAAAGCGTACTCAGTGAAAAGAACTATGATCAAACACTTCCGTCGTCGACACGGCTTCAAAGGCACTGAGCCGAACTTAAAGGATTTCTACACAAGGTTAGACCCTCGAGAGTGTAACCTAGGCCTCGACGAACCTATTATGATCAGCATATTTGGACCACCTCCAAAGAAACCCATGGACGAACTCCTACTAGGAGAATACGTCACCATAGCTAACTTAGCACAGCCAAACCCAATACCAGAATCGAGAGAAGAGAATCAAACGACAGAAAATACGCAAGACACACAAAATGAGAAGTCTCAGAACGAGGAACAATCCAAAGAGAGTGAGAAGGCTATAGAGGAAAGGAAAATTGTTATAAAAATTGAGGCTAAAGATCCAGGCGACGATAATGTAGTGGACCTGGAACCCACTGATTATGTTAGCGTTAAAATTGAACCAATGGAAGATGAAAATGATGATTAGACTGGATTACTCCGAACGCCTACATTTCTGAAGGACACATTTGTGTACCTTTTTGCCGCCCCATTACATAATGTAATTGATAGGAAAGTACAGTTGCAGTAAGTTATGCTTGACACGCCTGTTTTTATGAGTTGCAAAAAGTTGAGGCAATGGTTGTTCGACAGAAACTGTTCAATTAGATGAATGCCTACCCGGTATATCTTTTATTTTTAAACACATAGATGTCGCCCTTATGTTGTTTCTCTATTCTGCCTGCGAGTTGTTAATATCGATAATATTGGATTTTATAGTAAATGTTCTTCGTGTTTAACTGGTATAGTATATAAGACAAGATTTTATTTTCAGCATTATTAGTAAGTTAGTAACTAAGATAACGTCATTATTTTTTAAAATATGCTTTAAAGTAACGCTAGTTAAAGATAATGGTTACAGTGGATTGTCAGTCTTTAATAAAGTAATTTCTCTCTAGTACAGAATGCGTTTTATTTGTAACATACCATTAGTTTGTTAAAATAACTTCACATAAATGCTAAAATCTAAAATGTTGGAACAAAACTGATGGAACCACCACCACTGTCGACTGCTTCGTTATATTATACTGTATAAACCTATAGACAAAATATCAATGTAAAAGATAATAGAAACATCAATAATACGAGGGTGGAGTGATAAGTCTGGTAAAAATGAAACAAGGAGACAACTTTATTTAAAAATTTATGATTTATTTTTCAACGTAATTTCCATCTAACTCAATGCACTTCATCCAGCGTTTCTCAAACTTTTCGATCCTTTCCCTAAAGTACGACTTAGGCAATCCTTCGAAATAGGCATTGGTTTCGAGCATGATCTCCTCGTTGGAGCTAAATCTTTTTCCACCGAGCCATTTTTTAAATTTGGAAACAGAAAATAGTCGCAAGGGGCCAAATCTGACGAATATGGTGGGTGAGATAGCAACTCATATCGCAACTCAGGTAATTTGGCCATGGCAATCGCGAGGTGTGCACTCGTGCGTTGTCTTGGTGGAAGAGGATTTTCTTCTTAGCCAAATGCGGTCGGATTTCAGGTAAAATTTGGTTAGATTGGTCCAATAAATTGGCATAATATTCGCCATTGATCGTTTTACCCTTCTCTAGGTGTAGTCAATTTCACAGAGTATATAAATCACTACAATACGGCCGTTGTATCTTGGCGGCTCTGAAGTTAGCCGCAGGCTGCGCAGTAGACAATTTCATTCCTAAAAGATTCATTGCGCAGCTAAACAGCTAACTTCAGAACCGCCAAGATACGACGGCCGTACTGTACGTTTAGTCAATTTAAATGGATTACCCCACGTGCGTCCCAGAAAACTATAGCCATCACCAGCTTTGATCAAAAGATAGTGGCTCCATCTACATATTGTATCCGAAACTAGAATTTGTTAGTACTTATTACAGAACCTTAACAGATGTCGCTATTTAAAAATAATAACGTTTTATTTTTATGAGTTAAACAAATATTAATTTTGCATTACAATAATAAAATTGAGCTTATTTTATAGTTTAACACATTAAAATAAATTATATAATTATTATTATTTATGTCCTAGCCTTTCTTTAACTGGTAACTGTCAAAATAAGAATTTGACTGTTTGAATTGAAATAAATTCAAATTCAAAATGGTAAATTACTCTCTGCGTTTGTAGATTTTTCCATTTTTCGTTTGTATTTTGGTTGTGAAATTTTCCAGAAAGTGCGTCGAGTTGAGCTTTATGTTCCTCCGCCTTGCCTGGTGACTTCGGCCCGTAATACGTGTTGAATTGATTTCAACAATTTCGCGAAACGACGCTATCTCAGACCAATATTATAACCTCGACTTTTAATGCGTGCTCTACACTCGCGCGCGAATCGCGCGCGAAGGCCGCGAACGGGCGCGAACGCGAAGTGTGGAGCCGTTTCGCATATTCTTCGCGGTTTCGCGCTTTGTTCCCCGATTTTTGTCGGTTTTTTGTTCCGCTTCAAAGGGAGCGCGAAGCGCGAACGCGACGCGAACGTGTATGACTCCACACTCGCAGTCCGCGACGATCAGTATTGTTCGAGCCGTTGTCTGAGCTAGACCTGCATGACTGTGGTTTATCAAAAAAATTAACGTTTTCTCCAACGATTCTTAATTTGCGTTTCATTTTTAATATGTACAAAATTATAGTACGCTAACGCGCACATTGTTAGGGACGCAGCAACAGCTACTTCGACGTCCATTTTAATCAAAGTTGCGAACGTTACTGTTTAAATTCCGCGAACCATTGCGAGTGTAGAGTCATTGTAAATTCGCGACAAGTTCGCGCCGCGAAATCGCGCCGCGATTCGCGCGCGAGTGTAGAGCGCGCATAATTCTATTCAGTAACTTGACAGTTAAAGGGTTACCAGATTTTGCCAAAAAAAAAAAATAGTGAGGTGGTGTAAGAATGAATGAAATCGAATGAACTTAAATAATGTACTTATATGCATACTTTATAATAACTGAGATACGCAAGTACTCCATGACGAAGGGGACACATTAGTAAGTCCTTTATCAAATAATATTTTAACTTCTTTCATCTTAAAATATTTATTGAAGTGAAAACTTTTTTAGCGGCGTTGAGCACTTTTTCTGTAATGGGTATAAAATCTTAAACTCGCGTCAGGACACGTGCGCGTCAGGACACGTGACCTGATCGAAAAAGCGTAAGACGGATGGAGAGTAGACAGCTATCCCCTCTCTACGGCGCGGCGAAAATGTATGCCTGGGCCTACTGTTTCGTTTAGACAGCGCAGGGCGCTTGCGCGAATGTTCGTGTATGTTAAACGTAAACGTAAACGTTAATAATCAAGTTTTCACTTCTGCCGGCACTCCCGGAGTGCAATTTTTTATTTTTTGCTTTTACCTGTGCATGTGTGTTCCTATTGGAAGAAAATAAAATAAGGAAATTACTTTTATTATCAATTATTAATTATTCTTATATTCCACATTTTATAAACGAATATTTAAAGTTTTATTGAAATTAAACCATTTTTATCATTCATTCTTTATATTAAGCAAAATCGTTCACTACCCCAACACTATAGTGTGCTTTAGCTTGGTTATGGTAACATTATTCTTCTTTGAACTGTCAAGTTACTGAATAGAATTACAAGTTGAGTTACATAAATATTTATTTATTAAATTTATTTAAATATTGGTCTGAGGACGCTTTGTGTTGTTAAGTTTTAACGTGCCTTTTGAAAATGCCTAAGTTATGTTCATTTGGCTGTGCTCCCAGTGGTAAGTTTTATTTCTATAACATTAACATCATCAGTATTTTTTTATAAATCCGTCATAACAAGACATTTATAAGTAGTACCTTATTTCTAAAACTCTTGTGACAAGCTGACATAAATTTAAGAGTTTCATTACTATACCCATCAAGCACCGATAAATGAGACAATTAATCACCTATTATTATTCGGAGACTGGCATCCATGTGACTATAATAATTTTTGGCGTTAATAAAGATAATATTAGCCCTTGACTTGTACTGTACATAGTCTTTTCTTATTAACAATCCTAATTGCGTTAGCTTCCAGTGTGAAGATGTAGGTTTATTAATTATGTATCCGTACATTTTGTTTTCATTTGGCATGAAGCATCTGTTTGACCACTTTAAATGTTAGGTTGCAGTGGTCAAATAGCAGATAAGTTTGCTGGCACCTGAATATTTCAAATATAAACAGTTGTTAGATTGAATGCTTTGTGTGGTCGCTATTAATTGCCAGGGGTTAAGAATGATACATCTATCCAAGTTTTGCATTATATGCGCATATCCCTTGACTTCCATGGAACAATAATGTTCAGAATTAAGAAAATAACTATTCAAATAACCCATAGCTCTTTTATCTTTCCAATTTCAGGTGTTCCAATGCATCGTTTTCCAAATGCTAATAAGTTTCCTGATCGTCTTAAGACTTGGGTTAATCTTGTTGGTGGAAAACTAGAAACAGCAGCTGATTATGCATATTACCATACAAAGTTGGTTTGCGACATTCATTTTACTGTGAGAGATCGGAACCGTAATAACCGACTAAATGCATTGGCAGTTCCATCACTTCATTTACACGGTTAGTATGTAAATTTTTTTAAACTATGATTCTGATTACTGGAACTTATGTATGGGCAATGGCTAGTCAATGGTAAATCACCCTTACTACCCTCATTTGCGCATATTCAGAGAATTGATACCATGATCATATATTTTTTACTTTGAATTTCTCCTGTATCATGGGAGCTTTTACAAACATGTAAACTCACACAAACAGCTAGACTAGTTTATAATATGTATGTTAATTGATTGAGGAGAAACTGTTAATTGCATTGTAACTCAGTTACACATTATTTTAAAGTTATTTATTTAAATGGTTAAAGTAACTATTTAATTATAATTTTTTTATTGTGATTTCAGGAACACCAGCCAGAGCACCTGATATTAGTCATATTAGTCAACCTTCCGATTTAAATGCTCCAAATACAGGTAAAGATTATTTGTCAGTTTTGCTAATGCTGTATGTAATGTTTTGTATAAACAAAATAAATATTATTTAAAACAAAATTATTAAATTTCAATTATAAAGAAGTGCTAAATAAAGAAAAATTACTATGTTTAAAACATTGTAGAGGTCCTGCTACACATATTGATAATATATTTAGGTACAGTAGGTAAACCAAATTGTTATTTGCTATGTGGGATTATTTAGCAACTCATATTTTAAAAGTTTAACAGTAGGGAACTTGATTATGAAATCTGTGCAATTTATTTGAACCTTTAAAAAAATAATTTATGTTGAAGTATTTAGTTTTCATTTTAATTGTAATTCCAGGAACTTCAGGCAGTTTCATGTTGGGACCAAGTTTAGTTGATGTTGAGCTTAACAATAGCCAACCTTCTACTTCCCATCATGTAAATACAGGTATAATTCTATGAGTACCTATCTAACAATAAACTCAGCCAAATGCAGTCAACCACTGAACATTGTGCCTTCGAATTTAAATAGACAAGTTGAAAAAGAAAAAACTGGATCAGAATATTTTTATTCCTTGCAACTTAAGATATTCTGTTTTAGTCTTTTATTCTGGTTCAGATGCAGTCGGCATCAAAATAGTAATAATTACCTACCCAAAGTTTTAATATTGTAAGATAATAATAATTATCAAAGTATTTTCTCCTTTATTTCTTATCTTGCAATAAAATTCATATGAGGAATATAAGTAATTATATCCATTACTTACTATGTTTCAGCCACAATTGATGGCACTGCCACTGCATCTGCAGTAATGATGGATCACAACTACAGCAGGGCTAGCGGATCTTCAAGAAAAACATTTAGAATGGGTAAATATTATTCTTGTATAGCAAGTTTCAAAATAATGCACTTACTTATTATTATCGAAATTATGTTATATAATATTATTTAGTTAGGATACAAATTGTAGACGGCGCCACTGCGCTTGTTTGCATAAAAATACCGTAAGAGGGCACTCTTTACCTGGTCTGAAATTCTGAATCGTACCTTTGGGTTACATACTGTATGCAATTTGCGATAATTTTATTCCAAAATAGATTTTTACCAGACTTATCACTCCGCCCTCGTATTTAACTCTGGAACGCACTCAAATCAGCTGTTAACAGGAAACGTCAGTTTGACAGAATAAGTTTTAGACTTTGACCTGTAGATAATTGCAATTTTTTGTAATAAAAAAGTTTTAATAAATTACGCAATGGCGTAAATATTAAAATATATACTTATTTCTATTATCCTGTGTGGATTCCGTGTAAATAAAATAATGTATAACCCTGTGGTAACAGTTAGAAGAATCGATGTTTTGATTCGTATTTTAGGCCATCGTAAAGCAATATTAGCGGCTAATCCAGTCAGAAGTTATTCTAGCGATGATAAAGTGACTATAGGAGATGTCAGTAAGGAGATCAAAAGCCCTAAAAAGGTTGAATATGTGCCTCGGAAGTACCGTAAGTGTTTACCTTGAAACTTTAGTTTATAACCTAAAACTGCTTGTTTAAACCATGTTTTTGTAGATACAAGATGATTATACACTTTTAAAATACCAATATTAACTAATTTCTGCGCTGTTTATCCAGCAGAAATGAATTCAAATAGGAATTCTCAATTTAAAAAGTTAGTATTTTCAGTCAGAGATAATTGTTTTGCAAACGTTAACTCTTTATAAACATTCCTATTCTATGTCAGGTCTGTTTAGAAAAGAAAAGCTTTTTTTTAAAATAATTCCTAATTTTATTCGGTCATCTCTGTGATATAGGTACCTAAGTCTATTTAATTTTTATTATAGTGACAATAGAAGATGCAGAAATAAAGTCCTTATCACAAAGTACCTTGAGGAACCTAAGATGGATGATGCAGAAGGATTTACTTGGCCAAGACATGTTCCTTCTTGGCAGGCCTGGGCCAAGCAGGTATGGATAAACACATTTTTCTAATAATTTATAATCTTAAAAATGATAAGGGCTTGAAGATTATATCTGAACCAAATCATCATACTAAGCAACAATATAATTATGTATTGCAATATTTACTTATCCATTAATATTATTTACTAGCAAACTGCCCCGGCTTCGCACCGGTGTAAATTCCCAACATTATTCCGGTGGATTTTCCAAAAAAAACTTTCATAAAATCCTTGTAAAACAAAAAAAGAATAAGCCTTTATTGATCTAGCCATTCTTGAGTTTTGAGCTTAGCAACAGATTTAGCAATTCATTTTTATTTATATAGAAGATTCATGTTTTGATATCAAATTCCATTACATAGAGATAGATAAAGTATTGACTTTGGACTTTGCTTCAATGAAAGTGCACAATGTTTGCCAAAAATGTTGATACTGCTATGTGGTATGTTTTAGTAATGAGGAAGAAATAGAATCTAGATAGAGTTCTTCTATGTGCCTATTTACATACAGTCGAACATTATGCTGAGTAAGCGTCAGCTCACACTGAGACGCGACGCTGCGTGCACGCTTTAAAAGAGCGATTCAAAATATAACTTTATTTTCTACACGAAAAGATACACATTTCATTGTGAGAATTTAGAATACGTTACACCACGCAGCACTACGTCGCGATGCGTCGCTCTACGCCGCGAGGCATCACGAGGCGTAGAGCGACGCATCGCGACGCAGCGGTGAATCGTGTACGAAAAGGTGTACGCGCGACGTGCAAGAGCGGCGACGTTGCGATGCGTCTTGTCAAGAAGTCAAAGTCAAAGTCGAAGTCACTGGCCTCTTCAAGTATCTTCACGTTGCGTCGCGTCGCGTCGCGTCTCGGTGTGAACTGACCCTAACCAGCTGCTGTCTTTTTTTTTATAAATGCACATTACATTTCTATAACAATAAACATTTTCATTTTTCTTTTTCAAGAATTTTACTATTTTGCAAGAAAGATTAATATTTTATAAAAATATGAATATTTTATGGTGTTAATGTTTATATTTGTATAAACAAACGCGAACTCAAAATCCCAGATAAGACTTTACTTTGCAATTTATTAACGTGTTTTATTTTTAAATTACCTTATCTATTGGGGTTAAAATGTTCATATTTGTATAAGCAAATTAAAAAAAAAATCCTTATAAAAAATCCTTTATGTTCTTAAAAAGTCCATTTATTGTAGATTTCCTAAACTCACCACCACTATGTAATTTTCTTGCAGGAGAAAAGTTGCTCTTCAATATCTAGAGCTGACACAGAGAGAGTTGGAGTATGTGGCACTTTCAAGAGACACTACAGAGGCGGACCTCAAGCAGAGGAGGGAGATTCAGAGCTCGACTGCCACATACTTTGACCAGGTAATATGATTTATCATCTGTTATTAATAAAAAAAAATCGTGACTTTTTTATAATGTACGCGTTACATATATTTTGCTTATTAAGTACATATAAGTACTGTCCAGCTGCTAGGGCAAATAATCCAAAATAATTCCAGTATTTGAAGCTTTTGTGGTATGTGTCCACGTCATCTCTTTCTGGACTAGTCATGGATGGACACACTGTCCATTGACCATCTTGCACCTATTGTGTGCGGATTCTAGTCTGTAAACATGCAGCTGAAGTGACCCTTATGGCCACAGTGACGCTTCAGTCTGCCATACCAATCTGTTCCCTAAAATTACACGGTATAAAAAAAGATAAAATAAAAAAAAAATACGTTAATTATTACAACAATGCATAACAACATCAGGAATTTCGTTAAAGATCGAACAACAGCATTAAGACACTTATTCAATAGTAAACTCTTAAATGTACCATTATCCATCATACCATAAACAAGAACATTTTCTCCCACAGAGTGCCGTCCGCGCAGCAGTGGAAGGTCGCGTGCTTGTCCTAGAAGGAATAGAAAAGGCAGAACGAAATGTGTTGCCAGTGCTCAATAATTTACTAGAAAACAGGGAGATGCACTTAGAGGATGGACGGTTTTTGGTTCCGGCTTCTAGATACGATAAACTATTGGAGGTAATTGTAACATTTTATTTTAAACTAGCGCTCTTCCCGCGACTTCGTTCGCGTGAAATTTCTTACGGATCCCTTATTTATTGATAATAAAATATATAGCCTATGTCATCTCGGGGATAGTGTAGTTTCCCAACAGTCAAAGAATTTTCTAAATCGGTTCAGTAGTTTCGGCACCTATTCAATTCAAACAAACAAACAATCAAATCAAAAAAAAAAGGAAAAAGGCGTGAGTTTATGTATGTATGTATGTAAACAATCAAATCAATCTTCTGTATAATATTAGTATAGACTAGTTTCTGTACGCGACTTCGTCCGCGTAGAAGTCAAACATATCCAATGAAACTAAGCAATAGTGTAGCTTTTAATCAATGAAATAGTTTTTGTGACTGGACCAGTATTTCTGAAAATTACCTTTATAATACTTTTATTATCAGTACACATTTTTTTTTCTATGATGTTCAGGTTTTAAGGCTTTGCTGTTTAGATATTGTTTTAAACATATTGAGAATCACTTTTTTTATTTAAATATGATGGAATAGAGCACTGACGTTTCGTACACGTAAAGATACACTTCAATTTGGCCTGTCTTGTCAGGAACACGGCGCCGAAGAAGTGTCAAGGTGGCGCCTAGTGCGCGTCGACGAGAACTTCCGCGTGATAGCACTAGGCCTGCCAGTGCCCAGATACAGCGGGCAGCCCCTCGACCCGCCGCTTCGTTCCCGGTTTCAAGCCAGAGATGTGGCTACCGTTGGATACTCGGTGAGTCGAAAGATAATATTAATATTATAATAGCACAAAGCCTGGCTTCGGGCCATCGAGCACAACCTCCAAACGCCGCCACCGACGTGTTTCCTGTCGAAATGTCTTACTGCCTCGTTGGTCTAGTGGTCGCAAAGCGCGACTGCTGAGCATGAGGTCTTGGGTTCGATTCCCGGGTCGGGCAAAGTGTTATTGGGTTTTTCCATCAGGAATTTCTTAGTAGCAGCCTCGGAGTCTGGATTTGTGCCCGGTTGATGGCAATAGGCTCGCCCCCTATTACATGGGACTTAAACATAACTGGCGAAATGTGGGTGTACTAATGGGTACACCTCTGCCTAACCCTTCGGGGATAACAGGCGTGGTGTTATGTTATGTTATGTCTTATTAAAAAAAAGGATGATTGGGAATCTGTTTCTATGGAAAACTTAAATCTTTCGAAAATATTCTCATCTAACTTTTTAGACCTATGTATCCTGCTTATGTGTATGAAGTTTCATTAAAATCGGTTCATTCGTTTCGAAAAATAAGGACTTGAATTTTTTTTATTAAACTACTACACTACTACTCCTACACTACTACACTACTATTTGGCTGCGCCTTAAGTCATTTCATAAAAATCACAAATAAAATTAAATCACAATTAAATTAAATAACCGAATAGTAATTTTTCACGTTAAATAATAAACAGGTTGTAAAAAACATCGCAGTAGGTACATAAGTTGTAGGTGCTATAAAGTTACATTACTTTGTAAGTTATATGCAGCTGGCATTTGTTTTAGAACTGCGCAGTGAAGCAGCCTAGTCTTAACAATCGTATAGACATCACTTTTGGCATATAAAAAGGTAGACAAAGATTTTTGTTCTGTGCCTATCACGAGTCCACTAAAGTAAAGTAGTCGATTTGGATAAACGACTACCTATCCTATAATTTTAAACGATACTAGCTTTTGCCCGCGACTTCGTCCGCGTAAATGTCGGACCCCTGTTCATCCCATTAGAGGGTAAATTTTAAAAAATCCTTTCTTAGCGGATGCCTACGTCATAACATCTACCTGCATGCCAAATTTCAGCCCGATCCGTCCAGTGGTTTGGGCTGTGCGTTGATAGATCACTATGTCAGTCAGTCACCTTTGAGTTATATATTTAGATGTACAATGTACAATTTATCACTCATTAGTATGTATGAAAAAATCAAACAAAAAAAAATGAGATTGTGTACTATGTTTATGTGATAATGATAACTACCTACACCCTACGGTTTCACCCGCGTTATGTTACGTTTTTTATTACTGCTCCACTCCCATAGGTCATAGCGTGATATTATATAGCGTTCTCCGATAAAGGGGCTGTAAAACGCATAAAGTTTTTTATTCAAATCGGACCAGCTGAGCAGTTCCTGAGATAAAGTAAGACTTCATGTTGTTAGCAAGTAAATAATTGACAAATAAAGATTTACTTTTTTATTGTTGTGTCAAATTTCAAAGTTTTTTGCGAGGACTGTGACAATAAACTCTCTGTTCTACTAGTAGGGGTCGACTCAGGTTTCTTGGGCAAATCAGGCATGAAGATGTGCACTTGTCGCTTAGGGTTCTTGCTCACATCCGGTATCAGCTTTTTATTCAGCATTTCGGCGTATTGTTTCTCCACAGCGTTCTTCTCATGGATTACTTTGAGCCGCGTCTCCGAGACGTTCGTTCTTAACTCTCTGGACTTTGTTTTGTTGTGGTTTTCTTTTATTTTGGCGTTCGTCTCGTGCCGTGGCGTGCTCTTGGCGTTCCGTGACTGTCGCGCGTAGTTTTCTATCGTGTTCGCAGACGTCGGCACATAAAAATCGTGCCGATCAATAGTCCCATTTTGTTGCGCTTTTGGACTGTCCCCCCCTTTAGGCGATGTTCGCCCTGCCTCTTTGTGTATGTCGATTGCTGTTTTTGATTTGGACAAATTGTTCCTACGTTGCAGCTCTGGCCAGCTGTGGCGCGGCTGCGACATCCTTTCGACATTATCTGGCGCCAACAAATCTATTTTGCCTGCCAGGTCCAGCCACTGTAGGACTCGTTCAGAAAGTTCTGTGTTCTCCTTAACATCAGTTCTGGACGTTTTATTCGCTCTCAAGTTCCTCATGTTGATATTGAGACTATCGTAATTGTTCCGTGTAGATTCGTACAAGGGTTGCGGACTTGCTTTCACGATCAGCTCGTCGTCTGAGTGTGGGTCCACGTCACGCAGGTTGAGGTGTTCTATATCGCCGGAGGTGGCCGGGCGCTGGTTGATACAGGACTTGTCGCTGGTGAGGACTAGGTTCAGTTTTCTCACGCAGTCCTGTAGGTCGTCGGAGTGCTGGCTGAGTCGGGAACTCTTGTTAGTGTTGGTGGAGCAGCTCGCGGACGAGTTGGGCCTGCGCCGCTTGGAGTGTAGCCTGAGCAGGTAGGGGTCGTCGTGTGTGAGTATGGCGTGTCGGAAGCCGCCCACCCACACAGTCCTGACGTACATAGGCCGCTGTGAGGACTGCCACAGGACCATATTCCTACTCGGCGCTACACCCTAACGCATGGAGTCACGCGACCTATTCTATTAGTGCGTGCACGAGTCGGCTGACTCTTCATAATTGATTCGTATCATCTATCGCGCGGCTTTCGACGGCTCTGCGAACAAATGGCGGAGTTTTATTTGATAGTTTTTATGAATGAACGCTAAGAGTTGAAAATGAAATGGAAACTTTTTATTTGTTGAGGTGGATTTTGTGGAAAAACTTAACAAGATATTGTATTATTACTAGCCATAAATATTTTTTTAAAAACTAGCTATCCGCCGCGGTTACACCCGCGTCTTTGGTTACTGCTCCGCTCCCGTAGGTCGTAGCGTGATGGTATATAGCCTATAGCCTTCCTCGATAACTAATCTATCTAACACTGAAAGAATTTTTCAAATCGGACCAGTAGTTCCAGATATTAGCGCGTTCAAACAAACAAACAAACAAACACTGCAGCTTTATAATATTAAGTATAGATTGTAGATGGAGAGAAAGTAAAGCGGTTCCTCAATGTTACCTCGTAATCAATGGAATAAACATTTTTGTTGTTGAGAACAATGACTAGAAAAAAATGTTCTTTGCCTATCTCGAAAGTTGCATTAACTTTCTGAGTAAAGTCGCTTAGTTACTTGCCACTATATTACAAGAAAATCTAAAGTAGGGGCGATAGACGTACAAACAAGTATGCGTACTTATAGCTCGACGATCTACATTTTCGCCCAAATGTCACTCAAGTACGCGAACTTTTAGAAGGACACATGAGCGAAAAGGGTCGTTGAGCTTTACGTACACCTACTTCGTACCTCGTATGTTTATCGTTCACTTAAAATCATTGACCAAATGTGTACCTATGTAGCATTTCTAAACAATGTAAAGAAATAGAAAAATAAAAAATAATAAAACCTCATCAACAGTTTGTAGTAGTTCATCATGCAGACATGCACTCAGCCTGTTGCTTGTAAATTGTTCTCGTTGTTAGCAGTCAGTAGGGTGGCCAGTTATTTCAAGAAAATTTATTTTATCACACAACAGGTATTTCAAATAAGTATAAGACATTGGCCATGCGCCGCATCAAATTATACTTCTTGTATAAATTAATAAAAAACCAGTGAAGAATGGGAATTGTTTAAGTCGACTACCTGTGCAAAGACGTGTGGAAAAAACAATGATTTGAAAAGCTATACTAAAAATGGTAAATGATTTTATTATAAAAAAAAAATGTGTAATTTTTCCCTATTTTCACCAATTTATTTGTACAAATTCTAGTCAAAGGCAAATTGTTTATTAATAAGAACATCATTATAAAAAAAATAATTGAATCTATACACATCAAAAGTGTCTAGGGATCAACATCCCTAACAAATGTTAGGGATGTTGATCCCTAGACACTTTTGATGTGTGTAGTTGACCATTCCAAAAGGTAGTTTCGTATAGAGAAAAATGGGCAGAAAACTCCATAAAAATGTTCTCTTTAAAACAAAAAAATATTTTACAAATTAAAGAAATTCTTAAAAGTTAAAAACAGATGGTCCTACTACTTGAACCCCAATGTTGAGGCGATGATTAATTGCAAGCTTAACACGAAGTAACGTGGGGACGCCGCCATTGTCGGAATCTACTCGGAACTAATTAATTACTACTTTTGCACGTTTATAAATTCACAATTCACAATTCACATTGTATGGTTTTATGTGATATACTAATACATAAACCATACAAGACTCACAGTTCATTGATAAATTATTGTAATATTTATTAATTTAAATGAGATTAATTTAGTTTAAGATATTTGTAAAGTGTGTATTTTTTGTGCCAATCAAATTTTTATTTACACACATCAAAAGTGTCTAGGGATCAACATCCCTAATCAATGTTAGGGATGTTGATCCCTAGACACTTTTGATGTGGTGTCTAGGGATCAACATCCCTAATCAATGTTAGGGATGTTGATCCCTAGACACTTTTGATGTGTATATTTATTTATTCTGTCATCTATAATCAACTCTCGCTCTTTCTTCTCCATAGACCTTCGTTTTGCCTAACTGACCGACTCTATGACAATTCGATAAGTACATACTTATGAATGGTTTATTTGATATAAATCCTTTGACTTGATTAGAATTGTGTATGTTGTCATTGCGCAAAATAATCCAGTTGCTATCTTGCATCACTTAAGGCATTATACAGCCTGTAACAAAAACCCTGTCCGATCCTTAAGGGTATTATTCGGCATCGTACTGCGTACACATATACGTAACCATTTAATGGATTTAAGATTATTATTTTTCCCCAGTGAAAAAAAAAAGAAGAAAGAAGAAGTAATTAAATTAAAATAAAACATAAAAACTGATCAACGGCAACACTGATCTGACAGGGTTTTTGTTACATAGTGTATACTAATTCAAAACATCGACTATAAAACAACCAAAGCAAATTGGCTGTTTGTTTATCTCTTTGTCTAATAACTAGTTTCTGCCCTCGACTTCGTTCGTTTGGAAGTCAAGCAACTCATAAAACATATCCTATAGCACTCGAAAATACTGTCATATTATTAGTGAAATTATTTTCATGATCGGACCTATACTTCCTGAGTTTACCTCTTTTAAAACAAAAAAAAAAAAAGACTTAACCTCTTTATGATATACTAGCGACCCGCCCCGGCTTCGCACGGGTGCATGTATTATACATATAAACCTTCCTCTTGAATCACTCTATCTATTAAAAAAAGCGTAGTTTTAACCCGGGGAGCGCATTGTTGGGTCAAATTGACCCACGCCATTTTGAATCGTGTGTTATTTTTAGAATTTTAATGCGATGTCGCCGTATTTCTCAGTAGCTGGAGCGAACATTCTCCCCTATTCGTTTGTTACCGCTATTCAGTCGGGTCGCAACTACACCGGGAGATACACGAGGCCAAACGACTAAAAAGGTAAATATGACCCAACCATACACTCGATGTCGTTATTTTGCGCCAATTATTCAGCTTTTTTTATTGTTTATCATTTTATTTTTAGGTTTATTTTCAAAATGAACCGGGAAGAACTCGAGCGACAGCGGATTTTAGCCATATTACAATTTAGAAGATTTATGTTTTGTTAACTTTTGATTGCTTTATGACAGAAGATGTCATTTTTGTTGATTTTTCGTACTACTTTATTTGAATTTACATTAAACACGTATTTCATGATGAATTCGTTTATTTTTATCTGAAACCTTTTCAGTGTTAGTGACATAATGAAATCACAGTAACAGTTTTATAAAATATCTCGTATATTGGAAAAACATTCATGTTTTCAATCGGGTCATCTCGACCCAACCCTACACTCGGTGTAACACTTTTTCACCATGCGCACCCCGGGTTAAAGATCTAAGCATATATAGGGACAGACAGACAGGGAAAGCGACTTTGTTTTATACTATGTAGTGAAGTATAGAAAACTCCACCAAAACTATGCAATTATTATTTTTAAGTCACATTATTTTATTTACCTTTCTATATAAAACACAAAGTCCAATCTAATGTATAAATAATGTTATTACTTACAATCAATACTTCTTATCAAGACCAATACATTGGCTACGAAACTCGTAGCAAACAGCTACGACCCGTAGCGGTGGACTACGAGCGTAGCATCCACATGATCACTTGTCAAAAAATCAAGCCAAGTTCTGTTACACTATTATGTAATTGTTTATTTTGACAAATATTTTGTTATTTCGTAAGTATCGGTGCAATCGCGAGCGTCGTTACTTATTTCCCGGTAAGCAGTGACTGGTCGTCGCTCCCCGCTCGCGATCGGTTTTGTCGTCAACTAAAGCCGGTTACACACGCGATGACACGATTCGGGTTTAAGGTTGAATATATTAGGTACATGTGTCAAGTTGAAACCATGAATCTTTTGAATGCTCGGTTGGTCGTAATAACGTGTTGGCGAATTTTAATTTGACGAAGTTTAATTGCATATAGTTTTGATGTTAACTTAACAAAGGTACAAATAACGCCTTGTTAGGATTTATTTTATTGAATTAGAAAAATATATAGGTCGTTATCAAACTAAATTAGTTGTGGTTTTAGAGATTTGTTGAAAGAAAGTTGAATTTCATAGGATTGCTTTTTTACTTATTTAGAATGCCATAAGGCTGCCGAAAAAAGCCAAACCACAATGTCTCCGTTGTGTTAAATTGCTATCCAGCAATATGAGGTTAATGTGCATGCCAAAATTATGCTCACGAAGATTATTTTGATGTTAGTTGGTTTGATTTAACCCCAAGTTTTAGTGTGTGCTGTGGTAAGTTTTTACTTCTCAAATTGTTACAATAGACACCCATGAGATGCTTGTGTCCGTGTTTATGTCTTCGTAAACGCACTCACGATACCATGAAAAGCCTCATATTGGACAATGTTAATAAAAGATTGAATCAGTCGCATCAAAAGAACGAATTCTGTACTATAATCTATACTAATATTATAAAGCTGCAGTGTTTGTTTGTTTGTTTGTTTGTTTGAACGCGCTAATCTCTGGAACTACTGGTCCGATTTGAAAAATTCTTTCAGTGTTAGATAGATTAGTTATCGAGGAAGGCTATAGGCTATATACCATCACGCTACGACCTACGGGAGCGGAGCAGTAACCAAAGACGCGGGTGTAACCGCGGCGGACAGCTAGTTGTATTATAACTAGTTTTAACTCTATTCATTATAGGTACTGTTTAGTTCATTATCAATAATATAAAACTCAAAGGTGACATAGTGAATCTATCAACGCACAGCCCAAACCACTGGACGAATCGGGCTGAAATTTGGCATGCAGGTAGATGTTATGACGTAGGCATCCGCTAAGAAAGGATTTTTTAAATTTACCCTCTAAGGGGATGAACGGGGGTCCGACATTTACGCGGACGAAGTCGCGGGCAAAAGCTAGTACGCTTAATAATTTCTTTCATGAATACTGTAGGTAAAAACAAATCTTATTTTTGGTTTTTTTGCGTAGTCTCCAATCGCTTCGATACTACGACGTAGGTACCTGAAATGTTCTATATTTAGCAAACGCCAGACCCCATGGCACGGCAACCTTAGTAATTATTCGTCGTATCGTGCGACAGTTAGTAATTTATTCTGAAATATTGTTGTACTGTAAATTTTGCATAAATCCTATTCGGTTTGCATAATTTCGGGGAGACATGATCCAAACTGTTCAGAGCACGAAACATTAAGTTTTATGGCAGTAAATAAGTAGTTTTGTGAACTCAGGGATAGCTAAAGTTTGTGCTAATAGCTGGTTGCTGATACCATCTTTTGAGGGGCTTATACAGAAGCTATAAAAGCTTTTAATGTGCTATAAAACGCTGTTGTACATTCGTTGTGTAGATAGTTGGTTTAAAGTTTCAGTTAGAAATATTTGATTTGCAATGTTGGCCTAGTTGCGTGTTGACGATATAAGGCCATCTGTGTCTAGATTTCTTAACTTTTTTTGTTCATCATTATATCAGCCTCCCCTAAAGATAACCACAATGACCGGTCTTGCGCTGTACTCATCCAGCGGTTTCCCGCGACCTAAATATAAAAAAGAAAAGAAATTAGGAGATCCGCAGAAGAATTAAGGTGACCGACATAGCTCTCAAAATTGCTAAAGTCACGTGGCAATGGACAAGGCACATAGCCCGTAGAGCAGACGACCATTGGGGTCGTAAGGCTCTCGAGTGGCGACCACGTACTGGAAGGCGCAGTCTGGTATTTTGCTGCTACAAAACTTAGGTACGATTCAGACCAACCGGCTCGGATCGGACCGCATCGAAACGGATCCGTACGCATGCCGCGGCAGCCGTACGCATCCGTACGCATGCCGCGGCAGCCGTACGCATCCGTACGCATGCCGCGGCAGCCGTACGCATCCGTACGCATGCCGCGGCAGCCGTACGCATCCGTACGCATGCCGCGGCAGCCGAACGGATCCGTACGCATGCCGCGGCAGCCGTACGCATCCGTACGGCTCCGACGGACGCGATCGACGGAGGTAAAGTTGCATGCAAATATGAACTATAATTACTGTTGATACATTTCAATGTTCTTTACCGCATTGTAAAATGCCGCCCGGCTCGGATCGGACCGCATCGGAACGGATCCGTACGCATGCCGCGGCAGCCGTACGCATCCGTACGGCTCCGACGGACGCGATCGACGGAGGTAAAGTTGCATGCAAATATGAACTATAATTACTGTTGATACATTTCAATGTTCTTTACCGCATTGTAAAATGCCGTCCGGCCCGGGCCGATGCGAGCCGGTTGGTCTGAATCTTACCTTACAGTAAGTTGTTCTAATTTCGAATTCATTTGAGAAAATGTTGCACCTCCGCAAAGCAACACTCCTTATACTCAAGCACTTGGCTCACGAACGCTTACCTAACTCGACGCTATGCAAATATCCATCAGATACTAGCTTAGACATAACTTTGTGTGAGCCTTGTGTTCCTGCGATCACGTATCTACTGACGTAATTTATTACAAAGTCACTTCGCCCTGTCAAATGGATATAGGTTAGTGCTTTCAAGAGTCGTTGGAACCGGTACCAATATTTGGTAGGCACGAAGAACCACATGTAGAAACTCTTTGGGTTTACGATTGCGATTGAGCTACACTTTTCTTTTGTTTTATGGCTTACAGAATCACACTTTGATGAAATAGTTTACAATATAAGTGAGGACACTTGCCCCAGACTGCTCAGAGCCAGTTATCAATTCTTAGTGCACTGAAACATTCCGAGATATTATAGTGAAAGTGTATGCGCAAACTTAGGTGTACTCTCTCTTGGGGTTGCGGGACGTCATAACAGGATACCGTGGCCCCGGAACGTAAAGGGCAACAGAAGGAACAGGGTGGTTTTTTAGTCAGTAAAAGTCTGACAGTCCCTTCCGCCCCACCCAGGGCGGAAGGACTTATTTGATGATTTTTACCATCTTAAAAAAAAAGGTGTACTCTCTCTTCCCTTATTCTACTTATCTATACTATATAATATTATATATCACTACATAGTATAAAACAAAGTCGCTTTCCCTGTCTGTCTGTCCCTATATATGCTTAGATCTTTA
Organism: Hoplodrina blanda; assembly: GCA_949316365.1. Classification (NCBI taxonomy): domain Eukaryota; kingdom Metazoa; phylum Arthropoda; class Insecta; order Lepidoptera; family Noctuidae; genus Hoplodrina; species Hoplodrina blanda. Next base: position 12,649,345 of record OX438592.1, read on the forward strand.
AAACTACGCAACGGATTTTGATGCGGTTTTTTTTAATAGATAGAGTGATTCAAGAGGAAGGTTTATATGTGTAATACATGCACCCGTGCGAAGCCGGGGCGGGTCGCTAGTCTATACTAATATTATAAAGCTGCAGAGTTTGTTTGTTTGTTTGCTGTTTGTTTGTTTGTTTGTTTGTTTGTTTGAACGCGCTAATCTCTGGAACTACTGGTCCGATTTGAAAAATTATTTCAGTGTTAGATAGATTAGTTATCGAGGAAGGCTATAGGCTATATACCATCACGCTACGACCTACGGGAGCGGAGCAGTAACCAAAGACGCGGGTGTAACCGCGGCGGACAGCTAGTAGTCCAATAAAACGAGCCTGAGGAAAGAGCAAGCGCCGGACCAACGATCTGACGCGTCATTACTCCGTTGCTTTTTTGGTTTCAAGCGTAACTGCCTAGTTTAAGGTTTTTCCATTTGGAATTTCTCAGTAGCAACCTGGAATTACGATATTACGGTGTAATGCCCCCGTGCCATATTGTAGTGTCCAATTAGTTGGGTTTTTATTCTTATGTCTTTGCTAGTGATTTATTACTCGTGTTTGTGCCCTCGCTTATTTATTATGGTGACATTTAAATGTGTTACAGGTATTGTCTGTACAATGTCGCGACAACCTCCATACAATTTTATATAATGTTCTGAATAATACATGGAATTCATTGCTGAAGGGTAGTCGAATATACTATAGAAATTAGTGTCTGTGTTATACAACGTGTAACGTTAAATGCGCAAAACCTGAAAATAGTTTGATCAGAATAACGAGCAGAATCAATTGAACCACATTTTAATATAGGTCACATTTTTCATAAAATCTTCTTTAAAAAACGTTGCCGTGTCTATTTATTAGTAGGTCAAGCCATCCGGCGCGCAGAGCGGCCCGGTGACGACTTCTCCCTCGATAGAGCGTCGTCGCAGACGCAAGAAACGATCAGAATTGCCAGTAAAACTAAATCAGCACATAAAACCTTTATTTTTGTTTTAATGATTTTTTTTTTCTCTGAAATAGGTCAATTTAATTAATAATTAGTTGGGGTGTCTGAGGTTTTGCGCATTTAACGTTACACGTTGTATAGGCCGACCGGAATATAATAAACCAAGTTTTGAATGTGGTGTCATACATAAACGATAGTAACTGTCTGTTACGCTTTCACAGCTAAACTACTTAACCGATTCTGATGAAATATAATTATGGCACAGAGTAAGCTTGAACCCCAAGAAGTACACAGGTTACTTTTTAATCCTTGATTTCGTCTGTTCGCGATAACCGGCATTCATGCAGACAAAATCGAGTGCAAAAGCTAGTATATGGAAATAAATATGATCATTATGTATGTGATAAACCTCAGTTTATAATATAAAATATAGTTTGCATTCAATTTACGTAAGAGAACATGAAGACACAAAAGAAAAAAAAAACTAAACTGTAATTTACAAAACAAACTACTTCTCTTCTTCCCATATTTCACAAATAATGATCATAATAAAATTATGATGTGTGTTCGCTATTATCAAAACGGCTTCATAATTAATACCAACTAACCGTTAAATTACAAATGAGCCGTCAAAACGAATAGCTCAGTGTGTATTAATTGTGGGCGAATTGTTTCCGTGTCAGCCGCGGTAATGGGGTGGTAACATGCCATGCTCCATGTGGTAATCATGGGCTCAAACGTTTACCTGCGGTTGTGCGGAAATAATGAGTGGTTAACATGGTATTTTAGCTAATAGGAGTTGTGTGGGAAAATAATTTTCTACCAGTCTTTAATTATGTGTTAATTAAATACGGTGTTTCCAAGATTTCAAAACTAGCTACGTTAACATTTATTTTGTAAATAGTTTAAAAATAAAACTTTTACACGTCTATTGTTTTTCGACTATGTAGATGAAGACTGTGTTTTTTATCCTGCTACTCGAAAACACAAGGACAAACTCTTAAAGTTGAAGTCCTTACAGTTTCTTGTAATAGTCAGATCATAATAACATGAGAACGATGTAAGACTATGGGCCTAAGGGCCGAAGAAAAAACGGCATAGGTATGAACGGAATATTGATGTGTGATTCCAGCTTTTGGAAGAACATTTAATGATCTTCTACTTCTTCTACAAAATAGTGTAGATGTGTGTTTCGCATAGGTTCAATGAACTAAGTACACAAACGGACTCAAAATATCAACTTTGTTCTAAGTTGCCTTGAATGTAACTTGGCCTTCCGCCCATTTGACCTAAGATTAATGGTACAATTTCATCAAGTAAATGTTTTTGCGTTGGAAAAAAATATCACAGTATGTAAGAGCTTCACTTTCACCAAATAATAAACAATTCGCCGATAAAATCATAAAATGCGATAACCTTATTTTATCGCTTCTTATAGGTACTCATAAAAAAGTCAATCTCAAAAGCTCATTGATAAAAAAATTTAAGGTCAATCGAATGAAGTCTGACCTTAAGCAATGTTGGTTAAATCAGTTTTTTACGATTCCATATTCATTCGTTGCGTGCTTGAATATTTTTCATATCTAGGTCCCCGGAAGTGATGTTTATTTTTACACCCACAAAACGTTTTTTTGCTCCGTAAAACTTTGTATCGTCCATAAAATGATGGCGCCTCGTGGAATGTCGTCTGAGTGTTTTGGAGCATAGTTTTGTTTACATAAGCCTCACAAAATAATATATACGCAGTTTATATTAGGTATTTGAATAGAGAACATGTACCTACATAAATGAACATAAATAAACTTGGATCTTTAGCTGAAGACATTTTGAAAATACCACAATATTTAACGAAAATTTCTATTCATTCTGAAATAATGAGTTAAAAATAATATTTTTACACGCTATTTTTATTTTAACTAGATGATTGCGGCGTTTCCTGTAGCCGAGATTTGTCAAAAGAAACGTAGGACCAAATTCAGAGGCCAAATAGATTCTTGTAATGCTCTGATCATTTGAGCACCATGTAGGTTGATGTCTGAGGTAGTGTCTTGAAGAAATAATAACACAGAATAGTGATTTGAAACTTAATCATTATCATACTTATTCAGCAGATCGTAATTGGTTTATTTATTTATTTATTTATATTTATTTATATATTCTTTATTGTACACCAGATTAAATATGACTTAAATAAACTATCTACTACAAAACAATGTTTATGTGTTTACCAATTACTTAAAATTCGAATCTAAGAAACAAACATTAAAGTAACATTACGATTATAAAATTTAAACCAAACACAAAACAATTTTACTAAAACCGTACCATAATTACAAAATTAAACCCATCCATCATAAACCTTAATCAAATCATCGCATAGTTTCGCGACGCAGTCAGTTTATTATCATAATTACTAGAAAGAAATTAATTTTCCACAACGTTCAGCCCTAAACTGAATCAGTTAATATTTTGCAAAAGTTAATTCTCATGATTTACTGTTGCTAAGTTTTGTTACTTTTTGTCGGGAATCAAGTATTTTTATGTCTTTGTTTACTTTCGTGGTACGTAATGAAAAGGTTTCCGAATTTGGTAAAAATTACAAAGTTTGGTACTAAAAAGTTGGTGGTGGAATGTTTTTGTTTATTTTACGGAAACAGTAATGCTATTTATAAGATAATAATGTCATTTTGTTTTTTTTCTTTTGTATACAAAGTTGGTTATTCTTTCAAGGTTAGTAGGTGACGGTATTTTAGAACTTGGCGTTCCTCAACCGAGAACGAATTTTCTTATTTCAGATTATTTTTATAACATTTGTAGTACATTCAATCCTACTTTTGAAGTAGTACTTGAACTACAAAAACTAACCTTATAGCTACGATTTAAAGGTGTTGGCCAAGTACTTACTTAGTTTAGAAGGAAACAAAAGTTAATAATCTTACTTAGGTACTTGAATGGTATGTTTCTTTTTTATTTTTTCAGTAATTTAACTTTATTGTCTCCAGGAACACCTAAACGTGTTAAAAGAAGAGGCTCCCCAGGTGAATAGCGCCAAGTTAGAAAAGCTCCTGTCGGCTGCGTACGCGCTGATCAGCCCCGAGCTGCAGCAAGTCAGCCTGCCCGACTTTCCTGTGGACAGCCTGCAGGCGGCTGCACTTATATTGGTAAGACTTATGTACCTTTATCTTGTACTATCTATACACATCAAAAAAGTCTAGGGATCAACATCCCTAACAAATGTTAGGGATGTTGATCCCTAGACTTTTTTGATGTGTGTATATAAATAAAAATGAGTGATAAGAGTGTGACGGAGTTCTATTTTTTTATACATTAGTTTTGAAAAAAAAAAGATTCACAAACAGAATGCCAAGTAAATCTCAGTACTAGCAATCTTAAATAAAAACATGCTTCATTTCAATAGTCGTCTACAGATTATGTTCTAAAAATTGTATTCCTTTGGAAGGAAAAAATAATTTTACTCAAAACTTTGCAAACAAAAAATTGGTTGTAAAACTTCAAAACAATTTCTTCCAACAAGGAAATGTCAAAAATATAATCGCGTGTTACCATTTTTACAATTCACTGACAGTAAAAATAACTTGAAAAGTTTGTTAATTAAGTAATTTCTTTGTATTATTAAAACTGTAAGGTTTGTTAAGTTTTCTATTTCAAATGCAAACGTACGTCCTTGGCGGAAGGTACTAATTGCTTTATAACACGATATTTACTCATCTGATATGTTGATGAGTTAAGTTTGTAGGCAAACGTAATTACAAATGTTTGACTACTGTTAAAGTTGTCGCTTGGATGTCGATTTTAGTCTGCCTGCTTTTTTGGTTCTTGATTTTTGGGGGTATGGGTACAGGGGTCGTGGGGGTATTTAAAAAGTTTAGTTATAAATATTTAAAATTGGTTTTCATAAAAAAAAATATTAAAAAGCTAGAATTTTGACCTTCATGTCTGCGTAATCAGCAGGTTCCTAGGATTGTTAAAAAAAGGAAATATCACAATGTTGGGAAGAACTTAACTTTTGGCTTCGTTTAGTGTTTTTTTTCTACTTTTTATTTACATAACTAGGTACATACTCGTATAGTTTTGTACTGAATTAGTGAATATGGACTACCTATATTAAAAGTTGTATTCATTTATGTACATTTACTATTTCAAATATATAGCTAAACTAGCTTCTACCCGCGGCTGCGCGTGCGTGAAAAGTAACTTTCCGTAAAGTAAGTTGAACAATTATCCCAAGGGAACACATTACCGGGATAAAAAGTATCCTATATGTTAATCCAGGAAATGGTCTATCTATGTGTCAATTTTCATCCAAATCTGTTCAACGGTTTACGTGTGATTGAGTAACGAACATCCAAACATATAAATAAGTTGTGAGTGTGAATTATTTTTCCATTTGCTCTTTTTTCTTCACAAAAGACGTTTGAAACAAAATTGATTGAAAATTGACACCAAAAACTTTCTAACTAAAGACAACCCCATCTTGACCTTGACGGCGAGTTACCCTGATGATGGAATCGCGTGCACCTCATGGGGTCGCTCAAGGTCAAATGTATCTCCTTTATTACATAAAATGGCGGGGGGCTGTTTCTTTCATGATGTATGGTAACCTTGCTTTTGAGATTTGTAAATGATTTTGCTGATATTATTCAATTCATTTTGAATAAGTGACTTGATGAATAATTTGATAAATGGGCATTTTTTTTTAACGGGGTCGCCATGCAATTCTGCTGCCCGGGTAAGCGTAAGTTTACTTCGGTTTGACTGGAATTACGAGTACTTAAATCACGGATGATACTTGATACATGATTTGAATTGTAGTGAAATCCGCAGAACTTCTTACTTAAACTGTTTAGGAAGTTTAATTTTACTAATTCAAAATGTTCAAAATCTAGTTGCAATCTCATCTCAGCGACAATTAAATTACAGCCATTTTTTACAAATTGTGACTGAGATTAGATCTTCCTAAAGGTTAATAGAACTGCCCCCCAGAGCGCAGTAAATGTAAAACGGAACAGTTCAAATATTGTGGCCAAAAAAATTACATTTGTTTTTTTCTATTCCAGGAACGAAACCCAAACATTCCAATACACAAACTGATCTACCTCCTCTATCCTTACCACTCATTCCTCACCAGAGAACACGTGAAGAACGTAGAAGCAGTTCTCCATAACCTCAGCATAAATACCAGCTCCAAATGGGACATATCCCTCAAAGACGTCCAGATCAAAGGAAATCACGCTTTAGTGACTATGGAAATCGATGGTGCTAAGTCCCAATTTGGCGTGCCTTATGGTGGTAGGAAGCAGGGTGTAGATAATAAGCGGGTGGTCAAGACAGCGTACCAGAGTGAACTACTGAATGAATTGTTGCTAAGTCATAGTGTTGGAGATTTCTGTATTATAGGTAAGTAGATTTTAAGCCGGTTACCCAGTTTCCTGGTTACCCAGGTTTTTGTCAACCGGTCAAATAATGTTAGAAACTTTTTAACCCGTGATTTCAGCCGCCTAAAATTTAAATTTTTCGCACCCCTCTAATTGTTATGTATAAACAAAATAAGTATGAAAGTTAAACTATTCTCCAAACCGAACATGGTCCAAGTGCAATTTTTAATTTTGCCAAAATAATAACGTGAATATAATAATATGGACTCAAAATCATTCTCACGTTCTGCCCACAGGTCCAAAAGGTTGCGGGAAGAGTCTCCTAGTCTCGCAACTTTCATCCTTATTAGGCTACACAATAGAGCCTATAGTCCTGTACCAGGACATGACAGCCAGAGACTTGGTGCAGCAGCGAACTACTCTAGATAATGGAGATACTGTGTGGAGGAACTCTGCTCTGGTGGAAGCAGCCCTGAAGGGCCATATGGCTGTTCTAGATGGACTTCATAGGATACATGCTAGCACGCTAGCTGTATTACATAGGTAAGGCGAACTTAGTTGTGATAAAACAAGCCAACCCACAGTATCTAAATAATGAAATTAATTAATACCTGGTAAAGGTCGTGGGAAGCCGCTAGATGTAGCAGCGCCGGACACCTCATTGTAGCTATTTTTATTTTCTTCTTCGTTCATTCAGTTTATAACTTGTAATATATTGTGGAAAATATCGTAGGTTATACATTTATAACTCTTGCATTCATTGTAGCTATTTTTATTTTCTTCTTCGTTGATTCAGTTTATAACTTGTAATATATTGTGGAAAATATCGTAGGTTATACATTTATAACTCTTGCATATTTGTAACTTAGTTTAAGATTTTAATGTATATCTGTTTATTTTTCCGAATAAATAAAATAAATATATATGCTAACAGCCGAATTCTCATACGCTATCTCTGTCATTTTAAGGTGTATTGTAGCGACAGAGATACATCTAAGAATGTCTTGACGTGTTTGAGAATTTGGGGGTTTATGTGTTATTTTACTATTAAGCAATAACAGTTACATCTAAAATGAATTATTATAGTTTTGATGTTTGTTAGTTCCTTTTTTTGGCGATACTAAATTCAGTTAGAATTCAATGCAAATTTATTTATTTTAACTTTTTGCAACAAAAGTACAAAGGCGGACTTAATGCCTTAGGCATTCTCTAACAGTCGACCAAAGGTGGTGAAAAGATAACATGGTAGGTGCAAGTTGTTGTACGAGAGTAAAACAACAAAATTAGAGATTAAAAAAATAAAAATAAAGTACTCAAAAGTTTTACATAATAAAATGTAGAATGTGTCGTGTTTGACGGAATATTAAACCTGTTAGAATATAATTAAATCATGAAAAATCTTATAAATATTACGTTTTTCAAGAGTTGTGTTCTCGGTCTCAGGCTGGTCCACGACAGAGAGTTGCAGCTTCACGACGGCACGCGATTGTTACGACACGACCGATACGACGAACTGTTGAAGTCAGGAGTCACGGAGGAACAGCTCCAGAAGAATGGGGTCAAGAAGATACATCCGGCTTTCAGGTATAGTATCATCTTCACTAGTATTATAAAGCTGAAAGATGTTTTGATTTTGGCTTTCACTTTGACTTTGACTTTGAAGAATTGGTTTGTTTGCATTTCTTTTTGAACGCGTTACGTTATTTATTAATGCTAAAACTGCACTTTATATATTCTACGATTCTCGAAATAATCTATCCATCTAGGTATATCATCACTACATATTATAAAATAAAGTCGCTTTCCCTGTCTGTCTGTCTGTCTGTCCCTATATATGCTTAGATATTTAAAACTGCGCAACGGATTTTGATGCGGTTTTTTTTTAATAGATAGAGTGATTCAAGAGGAAGGTTTATATGTATAATACATGCACCCGTGCGAAGCCGGGGCGGGTCGCTAGTCTATACATATAAAATACTATGTCCTGAATGAATGACTGACTGACTGACGGATCAACGCACAGACTAAACCACTGATCGTAGAGACCTAAGAAAGGATTTTTCAAAATTCACCCCCTAAGAGGTCGAAACAGGGGTGCTAAGCTTGTATGGAGAAACTTACTTTGTCACAGACGAAGTCGCAAGCAGAAGCTAGTTAATAATTATAATTTATCGATATACCTTTGTTCCAGGATCGTAGCGTTAGCAGAGCCTCCGGTACACGGCCGCGGGCAACAGTGGTTGTCCCCTGAGATACTGAGCCTGTTCATCTTCCACGAGATGAGGAACTTGAGCAAGACTGAGGAGATATTCATCATTAACAGTTTGGTGAGAGATTCTTCATCAATACACAGCGTTTCTAACAAAATTATCCAATCTGACTGCCTCTAGTAGACTGCTGAGCACGAGGTCTTGGGTGCGATTTCCAGGTCGGGCAAAGTGTTATTGGGTGTTTCCATCAGGAATTTCTCAGTAGCACCCTCGGAGTCTGGATTTGTGCCCGGTTGATGGCAATAGGCTCGCCCCCTATTACATTATTATATTACTTAAACATAACTGTCGAAATGTAGGTGTACTAATGGGTACACTTCTGCCTAGGGTTGCCAACTCTTTGTCGGTCAAATATAGTAGTTCTAAAATTATTACCCATAAAAATATAGTAGGTAAGGAAAATGTTAAAAAAAATATAGTAGGTTCCAAAATAGGTACTTTATTTTTTAATTAAAAGAATATTTTTTTGCTACTCTTAGCCTTTATTACATTTTTATTTTTAAGAAATGCCTCTAAGCTGTTACTGCAATTTAAATTAATTCATGCCAATCTTTTTCTTGTGCATTTTCCATTATGGCGAACTATCCAATTGTATTTGGACTTCCACCAGATTTTAAACTTTTGCAGCCACTTTGTTTTTTCCGTGGAGGCGTTATAGTGCCAACGTCCTTTTAATTTCACCATCATAATTTTATTACCATTGTTATTCATTTTGGAAATAAAAAATATTTAACTTCAAATCTTCAATAATGGCTTTTATGGAAGAGACACCATACAAAATGACTAATAATATTAATTAACTAAGTAAGTCGTTACAAAAACACGAAGTCGAGAGCGCTAAAATCGAAAAACTGTCTATTGGATGTAACTGTCAACTTGACATTCCAGAATCGTTAAGAAATAAATACAGATGTTTCGTCTACGATTAGACATTATGAAACGAATATTATTGCTTAAGAGTTTGATGCCTTTAAAATATAGTAGTTTCGCCTACTATATCTTTTTTCCAAAAATATAGTAGGCGGGGGCTCTAATATAGTAGGATACTATATATATAGTAGGGTTGGCAACCCTACTTCTGCCTAACATAAGTGATGTTATGATATCTGATAGTATAATAGACATTAAGACAGAATAAAATGCCTTATAGTGTGCAGTTTATTAGGTTGATAAAAAAAATCAGCCACGTGCGAGTCGGAGTAGTACACGAAGGGTTCCGCACCCATTAATTTGAATTTTTATTGCATTTTTTTAGCTGTGTATGTTTGGCTCTCTAAAAATGGCCCCAGATAAACAATTTAAAAGATGCCTTGAAAAGTGTGACATCTAAAGTAATATTTAACCATTTCTGCTTCCAGTATGGTGATATATCCCAACCACTCCACACAATCATCAATCTAGCAGATGAACTTCGGAAATCTGAAGACAGCACTCTAAAGAACCTGTCTTCCTCTTTATCCACTCGCCAACTCCTAAGGATCGCCAGCAGAATGTCCAAGTACCCCACAGACTCCGCGTACGAGACTGTACAACAAACATTTTTGGCTAAATTCCTGCCAAACTTAGCCAGACGCGCGCTAGATGGCGCTAGTCAAAAGTTAGGTATTGAGTCGCCAAGACGCTTCGGTATTTTCGGAAATAATCCATCAGAAACCAAAGTCAAATGCTCCGTAAAAAACAACGTGTTAACAATTGGAAACACAAGCACAGAGATCTTCAAAACGGAAGCCCTAACAAAAGTCCCAGATATTTTATTCTATGACGTACCGCAGCACATGCGTTTGCTAGAATGGTTGCTGCAAGACTTTCTGCTTGGCAACCACTTACTCCTCGTCGGAAACCAAGGCGTAGGCAAGAATAAGATTGCAGACAGACTCTTACAGCTATTAAACCGTCCGAGAGAGTATATACAACTGCATAGAGATACAACAGTGCAATCTCTGACTGTGCAACCAACTGTCAAAGATGGCGTAGTCGTCTATGAAGACTCACCCTTAGTTAAAGCTGTGAAATATGGGCACGTTTTAGTAGTCGATGAAGCAGATAAAGCCCCAACACACGTCACCTGTATTCTGAAGACTTTAGTGGAAAACGGTGAAATGATTCTCAGTGATGGCCGAAGAATTGTGCCTCAGCATATGCTGGAAAGTTCTGGTGGCGATGTGTCAAGTTTCATACCGGTGCATGATGATTTTAGAATGATTGTGCTGGCGAATCGACCAGGGTTCCCGTTCTTGGGCAATGATTTCTTCGCGTCTTTGGGTAAGATATTTTATTTTGGCGCAATTAAGCCTAATATTAATAATATTATTAATAGACTGCCTCGTTGGTCTAGTGGTCGTAAAGCGCGACTGCTGAGCGTGAGGTCTTGGGTTCGATTCCCAGGTCGGGCAGTGTTATTGGGTTTTACCGTCAGGAATTTCCCAGTAGCAGCCTCGGAGTCTGGATTTGTGCCTGGTTGATGGCAATAGGCTCGCCCCCTATTACATGGGACTTAAAGATAACTGGCGAAATGTGGGTGTACTAATGGGTAGGTTTAACTAAAGCACAATTTTACACGCATTGTTTCTGTCTTTAATTTAATATTTACTACCTTATGCCCGCGACTCAGTCCGCGTGATCCCTGATTCTAACATAAAAGTATAACTTACTCGTTATCACATCAGCCAGTGAGAGTCTCATTAAAATTGGTCCAGCTGTTCGAAGATTGCCCCGAAGAAACAGACAAACAGCTAGACCGACAGACAGACAGACAAAAAATAATGATTTTTGGTGTAAATACCGTGTAAAAAATTACAGACACAAACTTATTTTTTTTGTGTAGGTTTTAAAACAATGCAAAAAACTACAAATACATAATTATTATTACATTATCTTCTTGCCCAGGTGACCTATTCTCCTGCCACGCCGTCGACAACCCATCCATCGAGTCGGAGATGGAACTCCTGCGCTCATACGGGCCGGATGTGCCGCATGACGTCATGAAGAAGCTGGTGCAAGCGTTCGCGATACTCAGAAACAAAGCCGATCAGGGACAACTGACGTATCCATACTCTACCAGGGAGCTCGTCAATATTGTTAAACATTTACAGGTTAGTACTGAATCCTACTAATATAAAATTATAAATGTGAACACTTGTGAAGTTGTTTAAATGTTTGTTACTCAAACCGTACTAGTACGTAAACCGTTGGACAGATTTGGATGAAAATAAGCACATTGATAGACATCTAGGATACCTTGAAACAGTATTATTTTAATAATTCAAGTCCCTCGTAATGAGAAATAGTTGATTATCTATTGTTCTGGCATACCGGTATATACTTTGTAATTGAAAAAACTACACTATTACTTTGAAAATTCTACGTTGCGCAAGGCAAAGTATTATTTAGAGGTTTTAAAAGATGGGTGAAAGTACTCATGAATATAAACAACTTTTATTCTTTTTTTCTTCTGTTCTTTTTTTCTTTTTTTTATTATTATTATTACAACTTTTATTACGAGAAATGTATGGAACAGCTGTTTTTTTTTTCACGGTGGTTTGATGGTTGATAAAATTTTACTAGATACTTTCGTTGTTGTATGCGCGTAAAGCTGTTTCCAAAAACAGTACATTTCTTCTGTTCTTCTCCGCCGCAGTGAGGTAAAAAGTAATTTGTCAATATCCTCTCTGCCGCATTTGGGCAAAAAGTAATTTATCAATTTCTTTTACATTTTATTCATTGTGTCAATTGTGTGTGTGTTTATATTGTATTTATTTGTGTGTGATTTTGTATTTTAAATTGATTAATGTTATTTAAGCCTCGTCCCCACTAGGAACATTTGTCGAGCGACATATGTCCCCGGTGACATCGGGCGATGTCGGGCGACGTCGGACGACATCGCCGCGACATTGTAGAAACTGTTCCTTGTCGCACAGTCACATACAAGGAACAGTTTCAACAATGTCGCTATGAGATGCCTGAAATAAATGAATTTTATTTATTTTTATTATTTATTCCCAGAAATATCCCAATGAAGACTTAGCTTCTGCGATCGGCAATGTTTTCGATTTCGACCGCTACAGCAAAGACTTAGCCGACACATTGCTAGAGGTGCTCCACTCAAGTGGACTGCCGGTAGAGGGCGTCCTCGACGGCCGGTCCAAGGAGGCGCTCAAGAAGATACAGATGACCATAGACAGGCATAGTGGGTGAGTGATATTATTATAGCTTGCTGATTTATAATATTCGGTTTTGGACTATTCTTGTAACCTGTAATTTGTAATGAGACTTCTGAAGCTGCTTAGACTTCACTTAAGTTAAGCACGGTTATCGTTACATGCTAATATGAATCTTATTCTTATGTTGATAAGGTTATAAATATTCCTATTAGAGAATGTCGTAAGTTTAAACTCAAACACAACCTTATTTTTGGTGTACACAAATAATTTAAACGTTTGGACTATTTCTCTTACTCATCCGTCAGTTCGTCTGTCTCTCTCTCACCGGGTTGTATCTGTTGAAATGAAATTTTCACAATGTGTCTATGTCTACTATAATAAATATAAAATAAAGTTAAGCTTTTGCGGACTATTTTAATTATGTCTTTTCTAAATAATTTTCAGTAAAGACACATCCTCTCCTAAGCATGGCAAGGAGGATCCGAAGAACGAGCCTCACGTGGGTGGCAACACATGGGCGGGCGGCACTGGCGGGCGGGACACTGCCGGCCTAGGCGGGAAGGGCGGCCCCTACCGGCTGGACAAGGGACATGATGTTCATCAGGTAAACTCATATTCCGCGCTGTTACTGTGCTTGTTACTAAGAAATTCCTATTGGAAAAGCCAATAAGCCAAAAGCCAGTTTGACCGACCTGGGAATCGAACTTTGGGCCCCACGCTCACATCATATTTACTGATCACTTTCTTCAGGCTTTTAAAATACGTGAAACTGCTATACTTATTCAGAAAAAAATAAGAAAACATTTGTTTTTACCAGTTAAACAAAAAACAAAAAATATTTCAGCTCTCACAAGCCGAAAAGGACGACGTCCCGGATCATGTGAAGAAGGCTGCGCAGGAGATGAACCGGAAGGCCTTCCAGGAACGTCTCAAGGAGATCAAGATGAGCGAGTTTGACGCCAAACTCTATGGACAGTTCCATAGAGCCGTACAACAACAGGTAACGATATTATACCTTTATGCATTCAATTTATTTATTTTTTCTTGTAATGACGTTCTAAAGTGCCTTATAATGGCCTAATTGAAATAAATGATTTGACTTTGACTTTTGACTATACTACTATACCTTTTACCACGCCATCAATCTCACACAATATTGTATCTTTTATACCGTAACTTAAAGTTCTAATAGAACGCGACTAAGCGATCATGGCCGCGCGAAGAATAATTGAAGATTGAGATGATTGATGTTTGAAAGCAAGAGCGCGTGGAGTAAACGTAACGTAAATTTGATAAAAAATTAGAAATACTGGTTTTGCACATAATATTTATTAAGTAATGAAATGCTCATTGAGCTTGCAAAGTGCTAAGGAATACTCGTATTCCCAATTTGAATATCGAAACGAATCGATTACGATGATCTCTATCGGACGGCTTCGTTGCCTTGATATGTAAAATTTATTTTCTAGTGTGTGAATCTCTTCATTTTAGTATATAATTATTTGATCAGATAGGTGCGTTACGTGGAGTGCTAGCTGAACTGCAAGCTAAGAAGAAAGAGCGCCACTGGAGCAGGCATCAGACCAGCGGGGAACTGGACGACGGGAAGATTATAGAAGGTATACATGAGCATAGAATTACCGGAAAAATGCTCATCAAAATAATTTAGAATGTATTAGAGAAGCATTGAATGTTTTACAGGAGCGATTATACTTTATCGCAACAATAACCGCTTTGATTTAGCCCTTAGATCCAGATTAATTTACTATTAACAGTAAAATTAGATTTTTAGTGGCTCGGGCGTTGCATGTATTAGAGAAGCATTAAATTTTTTCAGGAGCAGTTATTGTTTGTTGTAATAATAACTGCATTATTTTAGCCCTGAAAACCCGATTAAAGTGATGGTCCAAAAATGTATGGACCAAAAACCCAGAGTCGATTTAGACAAATCTGGTATCAATAGCTTTATTAAAATGCACAATTTACCCCACCGAAAAAATTATGCCCATATCCATGGGATATAAAAGTTATAGGCTAACAAAGTATATTGGAAAAATCATGATTATCTGATTATTTTTACCAGTTTTTGCAACAGCAATATATTAATAATGAATAACTTGTTATTTTTATCAGTTTATTCAACAGCAATATATTAATAATAATAATCATAGGACAATAATAAATATAAGTAGCGATTATATGAACCTATCAAGTATTAAATCTTATATTTCACAGCTTGTAAATCATATGTCAAGATACTTTTGTCGTGAAATCTTTTTACAGTTGAATGTGCCTATTTTGTCTCAGATTATTTATTTTTTCAGTCGCTTATTTAAAAAAAAACAAATACTGTGGGAAACATATTTATTTCAATTATTTTCAATGTCTATTAATATATCATCTAAGAACTGCCTAAAGAGTTATATTTATTATTGTCCTATGATTATTATTATTAATATAATGCTGTTGAAAAAACTGGTAAAAATAACAAGTTATTCACGATTTTTCCATATATACTTTGTTCGTCTATAACTCATGTACCCCATGGATATGGGCATTTTTTTTTCGGTGGGGTAAATTGTGCATTTTAATAAAGCTATTGATACCTAATTTGTCTGAATCGACTCTGGGTTTTTTTTGGACCATCGCTTTTACAAATGAAAATACAATTAGATTTTTTGTTGCTAAATAATAAATAGTTAATGAATAGAGTTGGCAAATAAATGACGTCACAGTTTATTATTGCTATACAACGTGTATGGGGAGAAGCGTTTTGACAGATCATAAAAACTATGTCAATGTAATGGCGGTGTCAATTACTCAAATAAAAACTTTCGAAATCTAGTCAATCAATCTTGTTCTTTGTAATCTCATCTCAACGACAATTAATGTCATAAATGTAGGTAAAATAGACATAGAGGCATTTTTGACAGGTTGAGACTTAGATGCGAACATGCCTAAAAGTTACGAAATTTCCTTCCAGGTCTAGCAGGCGAGCGCTCCATCTACCGGCGCCGCACGGACCAGGAGCCGCCGCCCGGGGCTCCGCCCGACAAGCCCAAGCGACTGCGTCTGGTTGTAGACGTGTCGGGGAGTATGTACAGGTATGCTATCTGCTTTATTGATGAAGTTCAAGCTCTAATAGGCAATTTTAAATGTACCATAGTATTCATTAACTTTTTTGCATTTTAGCGAACTAGCTAAAATGCCAAAAAGTGGGTAAAGGTACATAGCGAAAGAAAGGCTAAAAGTCAGCAAAAACAGAATTATTATTACAATATAATTATTTTTAATGGATAATTAAATGAAATACAACATAAATAAAGCTGAACATTGCATATTGGAGAAGTTCCATGATGTTGTTAACGTAATAGACATAAATATAGATTAAAACTTATAAATCGGAAAAGATAATTTAGAAGTTTGGTAAATTTCAACCAAAATCAATGGCTAAAATTGTAAATTAAAATCTTTTTTATAAGAAAACTTAAATATATCTTTATTCCCAGATTCAATTCATACGACGGTCGTCTAGAACGTTCGATGGAGGCCGTTGTTCTGCTGACGGAGGCCCTGAAGGGGTACGAGGCTCGCATCCGATACGACATGCTCGGCCACTCCGGGGAGGAACACGCGCTCGAGCTCGTCCGGGTCGACCGGCCGCCGGAGAATGAGAAGGAGAGGCTGCAGGTGAGACTGAAATTCCGCTAGAGAGTTTCGTAACAGGCTGTGGGGTTTATGGGTCTGCTAGTATGATGACCTGCTTGCCTTAGGGTGCTTTTCCATCAGAGACGTGCTATGCTACGTTGCTATGGATGCGTTTGATATCCACCAATCATATTCATTGGTGCACATAGCTTAGCACTGGTGTAAACGGATTCAAGTAAGATATGTTTTTTATAACGAAGGATGCGTGCTATGGATGTGGAAAAGCAGACTTAACCTCTTAAGGCCCAACGACTTAATCAATAGACAAAAATTAATAGACAGTAGACACTCTGGCCGAAGACAATTTTTAAAATCATTAAATTACGGCCCAGCGACCTAAAATTACGACATCATCCTCCTGCCCTTGTCCCATGTTACTTGGGGTCGGCGCAACATGTTTTCTTCTTCCACTCTGTCCTGTCAGCCGTCATGCTATCACTGATTCCCCTTTCATTCATATCATTCTTCACACAATCCATCCATCTTTTCTTTGGCCTTCCTCTTGCTCTCCATCCATCCACATCCACATTCATATTCATAACTCTCCTGGTCACATGCGTTTCATCCCTCCTCTTCACATGCCCATACCAAGACAAACGATTCCCTTTCAACTTTTCTGTCACTGGCGCCACTTTCAGACTTCCTCTTATGTACTCATTCCTGACCTTATCCATTCTGGACACTCCGCACATCCATCTCAACATTCTCATCTCCGCTACATGCAATCTTTTTTCATCCGTCTTCTTCGCGGCCCAACATTCCGATCCATACAATACGACAGGTCTTATCACGGACTTGTAAATTTTCCCCTTTAACTTGAGGGGCATCCGTGGGTCGCAAGTTGTTCCAGAGACCTGTCGCCATTTCATCCATCCTGAGTTGATCCGGTGCGTTACGTCTCGGTCTATCTCACCATCACCTTGGACAAGCGACCCGAGATACCGAAAGTCGGAGCAGATCGGTATGGGCGTTCCAGCGAGAGATATTGGCACAGAACAAGAGAGACCGCCGAAATCGCAAAACAAGTACTCTGTTTTGGTTCTGCTCAATCTCAGGCCAACACTCTCCAGTCTTTGCCACCACACCTCCAATCTGCTCTGGACCTCAAGGCCACTCTCGGCAACCAGCACTATGTCGTCAGCAAACAGCATACACCAGGGAGCCTCTTCCTGGATGTCCGACGTCAGGGCGTCCATTATCACCAGGAAGAGGTAAGGGCTAAGAGCCGACCCTTGGTGCAAGCCGACAGACACATTGAAGCTGCCAGTAGAGCCCACTGTAGACCGGACTTGGGTACTGCATTGTCTGTACATTGCCCGAATCAACTGCACATACTTCCCTGGCACACCTTTCTCCTTAAGGGCCCACCACAAAACCTCACGAGGCACTCGGTCATATGCCTTTTCGAGGTCGATAAACACCATGTGCAAGTTTTTATGCGCACTTCTATATTTTTCGCACAGCTGGCGGATAGCGAAAATGGCATCTGTGGTACCCCGACCAGGCATAAAACCGAATTGGTTTTGTGAAATTTCACTCTCTTCTCTCAGCCGCCTTTCAATCACTTTCTCCCATACTTTCATACTATGTGACATTAGCTTTATTCCTCTATAGTTGTTGCACTCCAGCACATCACCTTTGTTTTTAAAGATGGGCACCAGCGAGCTGTTGCACCATTCCTCAGGTATGGCTTCATCCCGCAGCAACTTATTGAAGAATAAAGCTAACCACGACCATCCATCAACCCGCAATAACTTCCATACTTCAACTGGTATTCCATCTGGGCCTAATGCCTTACCATTCTTCATTCCATTTACTGCAATTCTCACTTCATCCATACTTACCATTCTCACTAACCCTTCATTCACTGGTTTATTCTCAAGTACCCCATTCCAGTTATTTTCCTCATTCATCAGTTTTTCAAAATAGCCCTTCCACCTAACTCTAATTTCCTCATCATTCGCAAGAACCATTCCAGCTTCATCTTTTATACATCTTATCTGACAAATATCCCTCGCCTTTCTTTCTCTAGCTCTAGCCAGCCGGTACAGGTTTATTTGGCCTGCTGGACTATCCAGCGTGCTGTACAGCTCATCTTGGGCTTTCGCTCTCGCTATGGCCACGGCTTTCTTGGCTCTTTTCTTAAGAGCATCATACTCACTCTTTTTTTCAGCTTTCAAAGTAACATTCTCCTCTTCCACACTCTGCCATTCTTTAAATTTCCTCTTCTTTTCCCTCAACACATTCTGTATTTCTGTCGACCACCACCATGTATCCCTATCTATCATACCCCTTCCTTTCGTCTCTCCTAAAATGTCCTTCGCTGCACACCGAATACACCCAGCCATTTCCTTCCAGCATTCATTCACACTCCGATCATTCATGTCTCCCATCTCTATCATTTTATCAACCACTCGCTCTCTGAATTTATTTGCACAATCATTCTTCTCTAATAAATGCCATTTCACTTTAGGGGGAGATCGCTCTTTTCTTTTGGAACACTGAATTATTATATTTACTACCATAACCAGAAGTTTGTGCTGTGAGACTAAGTCTTCTCCTGGTAGCACTTTACAGTCCTTGACGTGCTTTATGCTCTGGCGTCTAACTAAGAAGTAGTCGATTTGTGTCCTGTGGTTGCCACTTTTATATGTAATTAGGTGGCTATCGTTCTTTTGGAACCAAGTGTTTGCTACTGCCAGATCAAATGCAGTAGCTGATTGCAGCAGTGTCTCTCCCTCGTTATTACGGTTTCCAAACCCCCATCCCCCATGTAGTCTTTCATAAGCCCCTTTCATTCTTCCCACATGTCCATTAAAATCACCTCCAACTATCAATTCTTCATGCACCGGGATGGTCATTAAAACTGCATCAAAATCCTCCCAAAATTTCTCTTTCACCCTTTCGTCACATCCTACCTGCGGTGCATACACACTGACTACATTTAACATCACATTTTCTATTATAACTTTCACAACTATCAATCTATCATTAACCCTTTTTACCTCCATCACGCTTTCTTTCAGGTTACTGTCTAACACTATTCCTACGCCATTCTTTTTCCCGTCACTTCCACAGTAGAAAAACTTGTATCCTTCACCTATTTCCCTCGCTTTTGTTCCCTTCCATTTTGTTTCTTGCAAACACGCCACATTTATTCGTCTTCTTTTGAGTACATCCGCTAACTCCCTGGCTCTTCCAGTCATCGTCCCAACATTCCAACTTGCATACCTCAATCTCACTTCCCGAGCTTGCTTCTTACGTTGCCCCCGCCCGGGGTGGTGCAACAACCCTAGTCCATTTGCCACAGAAGCCGGGTGCTGCCTCTGCGCGTCGCCTGTGGGGTACGCCCTAACACTATCGCGCATTCCATTTATACCTGTCATGTTGCTAAATGTTTTGGCAAATGTTTTATAGTCGGCCGCCTGCCTGACACCAACCCTCCTTGGGAATGCTGTTGCTGGTGGTTTCCCCGCCACCACACGGTTGACCCAAGGTGCTTAGTGGTCTACACCAGGTCTCACGCTCCCTTAGTCGCCTCTTACGACACCCACGGGATGAAATGGGCTGGCCACATTCTAAACCCGGGACCACACGGCAATGATGTTTAAACCTATTTTTTTTTCCAGATAATCCGCACAATGCACGCGCACGCGCAGTTCTGCTGGTCAGGCGACAACACGCTCCCTGCAGCGCAGCACGCCATCTCAACCATCGCCTCCGAGGACGCTGACGAGGCTATTGTTCTCATTCTGTCTGACGCTAACCTGAGACGGTCAGTATTTCTATATAAAATTAAATTCGTATTATATTCATCCATACTAATATTATAAATGCGAAAGTGTTTTAGTCTGTCTGTCTGTTACCTCTTTAAGCTTAAACCGCTGAATCGATTTTGATGAAATTTGGCATGGAGATCCGAGGAAGGACATTTATCCCGGAAATCACCCCCTAAGGCGGTCAAAAGGGGGGTGGAAGTTTGTATGCAAGTACGATATGAACAAGTTCCACGCGGACGTAGTCGCGGGCAAAAGCTAGTATTTTCATATTCATACTACTAATATTATAAAAGCGAAAGTAACTCTGTTTGTCTGTTAGGCTTTCACGACTAAACCACTGAACTGATTTTGATGAAATTTGGTAAGGTGGAAGTTTGAACCCCAAGAAAGGACATAGGTTACTTTTTATTCCGTGACTTCATCTGTGTCCGCAAACGAAGTCGCGGGTTAAAGCTTGTTATTTTTAATAATTACTTTAATTAGTTATTTCTTATCATTTATTTATGTCCAGGTTTCTACACGATATTTTCCTTTACCGATGTCAGTAATTGCAAGATAAATTGAGAAAGTCCAATTTAATTGAAAGTCACGTTTGTACTTGCCCAGTATCGAGCTCGCAACCTCATGTAGAAGTCAAAGTCAAAGTCAAATCATTTATTTCAATTAGGCCATTACAAGGCACTTTTGAACGTCAAGTACAAAAGATAAAGAATTGAATCTAGTTGCCCCTTCCAAAAGGTAGCTTTGTATGGAGAAGAATGGGCAAGAAACTCCATACATACTCTTTTAAAATCAATGTTTACAATATTTGCATACAGAATCATACATATGGCACGTTAATGCTATGTACCTTCTATAGAAGCTACTATATACAACGTGTAACGTTAAATGCGCAAAACCTGAAAATAGTTTGATCAGAATAACGAGCAGAATCAGTTGAACCACTTTTTAATATAGGTCACATTTTTCAAAAAATCTTCATTAAAAACGTTGCCGCGTCTATTTATTAGTAGGTCAAGCCATTCGGCGCGCAGCGGCCCGGTGACGACTTCTCCCTCGATAGAGCGTCGTCGCAGACGCAAGAAACGATCAGAATTGCCAGTAAAACTAAATCAGCACATAAAACCTTTACTTTTGTTTTAATGTTTTTTTTTTTCTCTGAAATAGGTCAATTTAATTAAAAATCAGTTGGGGTGTCTGAGGTTTTGCGCATTTAACGTTACACGTTGTATATATACTAAACTACTACTAAATCATAACACTTAAAAAGTATTATAAATCAAGAATTTAAGGTTAAAAATGTTCAAATATACATAGTGTTCAAGTGTTTAGAGACTTTCTCTTTATCACTTTGCTATCAAGACATATCATATTCTTTTTTTTAAGGTATGGCATCCAACCAGAGGAGCTAGGCACAATACTAACATCAGACCACAGAGTGCAGGCGCATGTGATATTCATTGGCAGCTTGGGTGATGAAGCTAACTCGTAAGTAACATTTCTCTAAGACTATTTAGGAGTAATTCTGTTCAAACAAACTACGAAGTTATTGGGTAGTTGACACCAACCAACCAACTAACCAACCAACCAATCAATAATTCCAAGAAATAACTTCTTTATTATTAATTTTAAATCAATAGTAAAATTATATTTTAGTTTCTCTGAAATCAATATATATGGCTACTAAGTGACGACTTCAAATTAATGGCTAATGGTGTCAACTACCCAATTTTAACTCTTTGCCAAACAAGTTTTAGATGGCCATGGAACTGCTATTGTTGGATAGTAATAATAATATTACACATTTTAAATTAGTTTGACGTAATTAATTAATTTATTGAGATATTGGTGCCGATTCCCTTGTTCACAAACTAAACTAAAATTAGACTATTTCTATCTTTTTCTATCCAATAGAACAAGAAAGAGACTAATGTTAATAAGAGCTGTCAAATTGAGTCAATCTGACACATCCATACATTTATAGTTGACATCCTATAACGTGTAGATTAAAAATACGGAAAAGTTCAAGGCAAAACTAATTTGACATCTCTAACTTAGTTCTTAAATGTCACCGTCCTTTTCTTTCGCTGTATGTCAGTAAGAGATGTCAATTCTCTAAATTTAGTCTAGTTTGTGAACAAGGGAATCGGCACCATTGTGTGTTGGCTTGCTTGGTAGTACCAAGCTAAATTATTATTCTTTGTATTGAGATTGACTGCCTCGCTGGTCTAGTGGTCACAAAGCGCGACTGCTGAGCATGAGATCTTGGATTCGACTCCCAGGTCGGGCTAAGTGTTATTAGGTTTTCTCATCGAATTTTCGAATTTCTCAGTGGCAGCTTCGGAGTCTGGATTTGTGTCCGGTTGCTGGCAATAGGCTCGCCCCCCATTACATAAGACTTAAACATAACTGGCGAAGTGTGGGTGTACTAATGGGTACACCTCTGCCTAACCCTTCGGGGATTACAGGCGTGATGTTATGTTGAAATTACGTTAGTTTAACTTATATTTTTCCTCTGAAGCACAACGTTCAAACGGTCATGTAAAAGATTAAACCCGTTGATAAGTTTCGTTAATTATATTGTTCTATTAACTTCCGCCTAATTTATAATAAACTAGTTTCTGCTCGTGACTTCGTCCGCTTGGAAGTCAAGTATTCCATAAAAAATAGTCTATGGCAGTCGGCAATAGTATCGGATCAGTACTTGTTCGTGGAGTGTCATGCTCGTTCTTCTCCATAGAGGCCTACCTCCGTTTTAGAACGAGCAACTAGCTTCAACTTTCTGACTAATTAACCGACTCCTTGACAATTCAAAAGTGCCTGTAATTGGTCTAATTGAAATAAATATTCTGACTTTGACTTTGACTTCTTGATATTACCTCTTACAAACAAGTCGTACCTTTTACCTGGGTTATGTTTATAAATTGTCTTCCTTTTTAATAGTAGCACGTTTGTTACAGACTCCTGCGCCGTCTCCCAGCGGGTCACGCGCACGTATGTATGGACGTCGCGTCGCTTCCACAGATTATGCAACAGATATTCGCATCCTCGCTCATACAGTCATCTTGATTGTAATTCAATAGTTTCAATAGTAGTCTAATTCTGTATAATATTATGTAATTATGTAATATTTATAACTGGCTACTGCCTACGACTTTGCTCGCGTGGAAGTCAAGAATAACATAAATCATAGCTTCGACTATAATGTAACTTTCTATCAGTGAAAGAGTTTTTGTAATTGGACCAGTACTTCCAAAGATTACCACTTACATACAAACAAACTTTACCGTTTTTTGTTATTAATAGAGATTCATTGAAAAGGTATGCGATTCAGTAGTCATCGTTTGTCTTATTAAATTCGAACGTGTGATGATGAAATCTATAATTATTATATCTAATATACAACGTGTAACGTTAAATGCGCAAAACCTGAAAATAGTTTGATCAGAATAACGAGCAGAATCAATTGAACCACTTTTTAATATACACACATCAAAAGTGTCTAGGGATCAAGAGGTATTTGGTAATAATAATATATTGATCCCTAGACACTTTTGATGTGTGTAGGTCACATTTTTCAAAAAATCTTCATTAAAAACGTTGCCGCGTCTATTTATTAGTAGGTCAAGCCATCCGGCGCGCAGCGGCCCGGTGACGACTTCTCCCTCGATAGTGCGTCGTCGCAGACGCAAGAAACGATCAGAATTGCCAGTAAAACTAAATCAGCACATAAAACCTTTACTTTTATTTTAGTGATTTTTTTTTTCTCTGAAATAGGTCAATTTAATTAAAAATCTGTTGGGGTGTCTGAGGATTTGCGCATTTAACGTTACACGTTGTATATCTTTGTGTTTCTGTGTGTATAGGTATATATACACAGAAACTGTTAAAAAATAATAATAATATTATGTGTTGGCCGTTGGAAAACACATACGGTATTGTGTGCGCCGCATTCGCGATTTTTAGTAAAAACACAATAGGTGTGTTTTTCCGCAGTCAACGGGTTAGCTACCTGAGCTATCGTCGTAGTTCAAATGTTAAAAGCAAGTACAATGGTTAGTGTTATCGCAATAGTGACCTCAGATATCCTTAATATTACCAATTAGCTTTAATTTGTTGTTTTGTCGAAGTACAGTCGCGCACTTTAAAAGTGGTAGTCGACTTAGAAAAGCGCTTACTTACTATTATGTTATAAAGGCGCTATTAAAGTCAAATTGTAACGATGGAAGTGTGGTTGATTGTACAATATATATTTATTATCGAATATTGCGTATATACGTGCTTGGCAGTTTTTGAATGTTATTATATTTTGTATAATTATAACAAAAAAACGAACAGTACATTTTTTTTTTCAAATTTATTTATTTTGATATTTTATTTATTTATTTCATAGGGAAAACAAACATTAGTATACTAAGAATATACAAAAAGTGTCTTAACATGTAGCTTAGCAATTATACTGACACTACTGTTTTCCACAGATTACGACTTACAATAATGCAAGCTGAGATATTTGATTGACACTTCTAAGGGTATATCTGCTGACAAATAGTATACCAATTGCACTAAGGGCCGATTTTTCAATCGTTAGATAACTTTTATCAGAAGAATAAATATGGCGGTTTGACATATTTTCTATAGAAAAGCTGTCGAACTGTTTTAATGTTGTTTTGTTTTTCTTGTTTTTTTTTTTACTGTTTTTCTGTTTTACCACGGATAAAAATTATCTGACGATTGAAAAATCGGCCCTAAATCGCTTATTGTTTGCGTCGACTAAGCGAAGTATAGCTATAATAAAGTGTTTAAGTTGAATAATAAGAATAATAATAAATATTTTTATTTTTCTCATTACAATAAACATTTTAGACATTGTCATACTTACGCTACATTATATAGTTTAGTTTACTGTGG
Source organism: Hoplodrina blanda (assembly GCA_949316365.1). Lineage (NCBI taxonomy): Eukaryota > Metazoa > Arthropoda > Insecta > Lepidoptera > Noctuidae > Hoplodrina > Hoplodrina blanda. The sequence goes on from OX438592.1 coordinate 12,674,546, forward strand.
GAGACTGGTGCCTAAGCTAGGCTTTAAGGGCCTGTGGGCCAGTGTAGGGCTGTTAGGGTGTGTGGCCTTTATGTTTTAAAATGTTTTGTATCAGTACCATTATAACATTCTGTTACAATTGTGGAATTATTACTAGATAGATTAAACTATCTGACATTGGTGCCGATTCCCTTGTTCGCAAACTAGATTAAATTAAGAGAATTGGTATCTCTTACCAACATACAGCGAAAGAAAAAGACGGTGACATTTTAGAACTAAGTTAGAGATGTCAAATTAGTTTTGCCTTGAATTTTTCCATATTTTAAATCTATACGTTTTAAGATGTCAACTATAATTTATATGGATGTGTCAGATTGACTAAATTTGGCAGCTGTTATTTACATTCGTGTCTTTTTTATTTTATTGGACAGAAAAAGATAGAAATAGCCTAATTTTAGTTTAGTTTGTGAACAATGGAATCGGCACCATTATGACTTGTTATAGTAACATTCGCTCGTATTGCTGTCACAGCACACCATTTGGCGTATTCTTCCAAATATTCAGGTTTCTTATGTAATATAAAATATACCCTATTATCGTTACAATAAAGTTGTTTTTTTTTACACAACGTGAATATTTGCACATATACGCCAAATGTCAGCGTTAGAGTACATTCCTTTTTGTTTCAACGTATTATGTACAATTATTATATCTTGTAAATAATAGACCAATTTGTATAAATATGATGTTGTATGGCTATGGAAATAAGAAATGTCACAAATAAAATAATTTATTGTTGTTTGGGGGAATTATTGTATTTTTGGGGTTTTATGAAGTGTAAAACGACACATCACACAGTCATCACTGTTTGTTTGGTGACAAGTGGAAATAGGCTAGTTGACACCACCATCAGTTGACTTCCCTGTTATGACCTGTCAAAACGCGATTCTTTCATAGATTTTGTATGGTAATAGCACGTTGTGACGTCACTTATTTGGCAACTCAATTGTCTAACTATTTATTGATTTAAAAGCCACAAAAAATCTAATTTTGCAGTAAATTGAAAATTAATCGGGTTTTCAGGGCTAAAATAAAGCGTTTTTTTAAAGAAGTTATGTCTTGGAATTATTTAAAATAGTGTCAACTACCCAATTATGTTTTTTCTTACTCCTCCGGTGTTCTTTTCTCAATAATTTTAATGTTCAATAAGACAGTTGGACCGTTTCTCCTCTACTCGTTGAGCTTCATTGCCTCGACGCTTTTCTAGTGATAGCCACTGTTAATTTTGGCTTTCAGGAGTTGCATTAGATGGAAATAGCGGCGGGCCCAAAGAAAAGGTAGTTCTAAAATAAATTTATTTCATGGACTTTTTTTCTATCAATGTATCTTCTAATCGCTAGAACATGGCTGTGTCCCTTAGTAAAGTAAGTGAACACTTGAACAGTAGGTACCTATGTTCAAAACTAAGAAATAATAGAGTTTTTTTATTTAATTCAACTAGAATACTGTACTTATTTAAAATATGTTATCCATCTGAACCGAAAACAATAATTACATTTCCTTATAACCATTCTTTATTCGGCTGTTTTTCAAAATATTTATAAACTCGAAATCAATTATGATTTTTGAATCGAATAATAATTATCATTTTATAAATGATAATTATTAATTATTTTATTTATTCAATATATACTGTTTTTTCGTCTTTTTTTCAACCTTCACACGTTTTTTAAATATTTAAATAGAATTTTGACCAATGAAAATTTTATATTTGTTATTTTTAATAAAAAATAAATAAAAAAACAATCATGTTTTAGTATTATTTATAAACGTCTCTTCTCATACAGAGAAGGCATTGATCGACGCTTGCTTAAGGCGGATTGGCGATTTCATACTCATTTTATTTGTAAGTCCTGGTTTCCTTCACTGATGTCGGTGATGTCCAAGATAAGCTTAGAAAGTACCTACATATGAAATAGAAAAAGTCACATTGGTACTTGTCCGTTCTCGGTTTCGAACCCACAACCTTGTGCATGAGAGGGGAAACATAATAACGAACATTGCTATCTAAATACCAACTTTAATTCATCATCATCATCTTCCTGCCCTTGTCCCGTGTTACTTGGGGTCGGCGCAACACGTTTTCTTCTTCCACTCCGTCCTGTCAGCCGTCATGCAATCACTGACTCCCTTTTCTTTTATCGTTCTTCACACAATCCATCCATCTTTTCTTTGGCCTTCCTCTTGCTCTCCATCCATCCACATTCATATTCATAACTCTCCTGGTCACATGCGTTTCATCCCTCCTCTAAACATGCCCGTACAAATGACGTCAAATGTCAACTTTAATTATGAGGTAGTTAATAGAAACTTATTAATAGGTCAACAGAACGGTAACCACAATAATAACGTAAATTATTTTTAATGACTTGGTATGGCTTTTTTAAGGAAAGTCCGATGTTTGTCCCGGGTAACTTAAAATATCGTAGATCGCTAGCGCTATTTAACAATAATATCGAGGAAGTACGTATGAGAACGCGATTAAAACCCCGATAAGTAATAATTAAAATAAAAGGATATTTCCTCATGTTATTATAAAATAACAATTTTTGGAATGCAGGTACTAAATTGTCCTAGCAACCAGTCTTATCAAGGGGTACCGTTTACCCAGTTACTGGGTTGTGGAGGTCAGATAGGCAGTCGCTCCATGTAAAATACTGGTATTCAGTTGCATCCGGTTAACTGGACGCAGACCCCAACATAGCTGGAAAAGGCTAGGCAGATGATGATGACTAAATTGTTCTAGAATATTCCTGCTACCGTTGCGTGCATTGCTTTCGTGGTTGGAAGCATACAAATCGGGGTTCGATACAAAATTAACTTAATTTAAATGAACATTAAGTTTTTTATTTTTAATTGTACAAAAATCTCTTTTCAAGATTTCTCTTTTATTTGCAAGATAAGACTGCCTCGTTGGTCTAGTGGTCGCAAAGCGCGACTACTGAGCATGAGGTCTTGGGTTCAATTCCCAGGTCAGACAAAGTGTTATTGGGTTTTTCCTTCAGGAATTTTTCAGTAGCAGCCTCGGGGTCTGGATTAGTGCCTGGTTGATGGCAATAGCCTCATCCCTTGTTACATGGTACTTAAACATAATTGGCGAAATGTGGGTGTAGGTACTAATGGGTACACCTCTGCCTTACCCTTTGGGGATTACAGGCGTGATGTTATGTTAGTATCGCTTTATTCGATATTGTGTGAAAATATATAAAAAAACAAAGGAAAGTGTAAATAAAAGAAAAGTATAGATAACATAAATCATTTATTACAAGAACGTTAGAAAAACCTCCAACATGATGAGCCATCTTTTATAGCGTTCTTAGGACATTGAATATCTTGCCAAAATGGTCCGAACCTTATTTCAACCGGCACCTGTTCCATTCCGCGATAACCGTTTTCTTTCGCCATTTTTCTCAACTTCTGAACATTTATTCCATCGCCATTGATGATCTCCTTAGCTGCATTAACGGCATAAACTCTTCCATGTCTTGTGGATTCAAGAGACAAATAACTTATCGCTCCTGTCAGTATAAGACACAAGCCTGACAGTGAAGCTGCAAGGGCGAGTATACACATTACAGGTAATCCAGACATTTTGATAAAAAATAAGGCTTATGAAATAGTTGCAGTTCGCTTGTGAACGTTGTTGGTTTCCCGCTATTATTGTGGTAACTATATTAGTCGCTACATGTGTATGGTATGGTACTTTATACCTTCCTTTAACAATTCTGATAACGTTACTTATATGAAAATATAGTATGATTTTATTTTAACGCCATACGTATAAGGATTTGAAAGTTTGTATGAAATATCATACAAACTTTCAAATCCTTATTTTTCGAAATTAATGAAATTTTTATGAGATTTCCTACGTATAAGCAGGGTACATAGGTCTTCAAAGTAATCAGAGAACATTCTCGGAATGACTTATTTAAAAAATGAAAATTGCATTTCATCTCTGTTTTTATGGAAAACTTAAAATCTTTCGAATCTTTCTTTTCGTAAATGTTCTCTGATAACTTTTTAATTTTAGAAAAATAAATAGGGTCACGCACAGGAAAACCCGTGAAAACCAATATGCACAAAAACGGAGTCTCGGGCACAAGTTTGTATCTCCTATCCACAACAATCTGGTTTGAATTTGCTCATAAACCACGAAGTTGCTAAAAACTAAAGTTTTAAAGTCTAGGTAAGTTCATTTTCCAAATTCAGATATTTCAACCATATTTGCGAGATAAATCTGTGATAAAATAAGTTAAATGATTTCAAGTTTTCCTTTCAACGTAAATATAACATCACGCCAGTAATACCCGAAGGGGTGGGCAGGGGTGTACCCATTAGTACACCCATATATTGCGGATAATAAAAGGGAGCGAGCCCATTGCCATCAACCGGGCACAAATCCAGACTCCGAGGCTGCTACTAAGAAATTCACGATGGAAAACCCAATAACACTGCCCGACCTGGGAATCGAACCCAAGACTTCGTGCTCAGCAGTCGCGCTTTGCAACCACTAGACCAACAAGGCAGTCTTCTCAAAGAAAAAATTGAGTTGTTGACATTTGTATTGTAAAGCGACGGCAGGTTTATTATAATTTAGTTTCCATTTATGCCACCGATAACAAGGGGGCGCTTCCGGCGCTTTAACTTTAAGATTCACTTAGCGAAATATCCACAATTATATTACCGTTCATAGAAGTTAATATGAATAGCTTGGCCAAATTAATAAAATAAATCAATGTCTCTAATTAGGTAGCATAGTTTTTTAGAAAACAAAAAAATAAAAAAAAATATGTTTCATTACGACAAATTCCGACTCGCACTTGGCCAATTTTTAATTAACGAAACAATATATGATTAAACACCATGTACCAACTAAAATAATATTTCACAGGAAGTAATAATCAGTACCTACATTGGTATCGTTATATATAAATGTGGAAAATAAATAAGAGCGTATTTTTACACTGCTAGTTTTAATAGACAGTACCCCGTAGAAGGGTCACGACAACGGCGGTCGAAACCTAAAGTTACTGCAAAAAATAATTCAATTAATTAATCAACCTACCACGATGAAACAGTCTATTAAACTGGGTCTAGTAATCTCTGCGACAGTAATAACAATAGCCGGCGTGGTGATCTTAGCGACCACAGGAGGAAACACTAGTTCTACCCACGATAAACTTACAAACTCCACAAGTGCGATTAATAATGTGACGAAAGGACCTACATCAACCACGAAGAAGACCAATGCGGTTAATAATGTGACGGAAGGACCTACACCAACCAGTAACAAACCTGATGTAGTTGATAATGCGCTGAAAGGACCTACACCAACCAGTAACAAACCTGATGTAGTTCATAATGCGCGGAAAGGACCTACACCAACCAGTAACAAACCTGATGTAGTTGATAATGCGCTGAAAGGACCTACACTAACCAGTAACAAACCTGATGTAGTTAATAATGCGCTGAAAGGACCTACACTAACCAGTAACAAGCCTGATGTAGTTAATAATGCGCTGAAAGGACCTACACTAACCAGTAACAAACCTGATGTAGTTGATAATGCGCTGAAAGGACCTACACTAACCAGTAACAAACCTGATGTAGTTGATAATGCGCTGAAAGGACCTACACTAACCAGTAACAAGCCTGATGTAGTTAATAATGCGCTGAAAGGACCTACACTAACCAGTAACAAACCTGATGTAGTTGATAATGCGCTGAAAGGACCTACACTAACCAGTAACAAACCTGATGTAGTTGATAATGCGCTGAAAGGACCTACACCAACCAGTAACAAACCTGATGTAGTTAATAATGCGCTGAAAGGACCTACACTAACCAGTAACAAACCTGATGTAGTTGATAATGCGCTGAAAGGACCTACACCAACCAGTAACAAACCTGATGTAGTTAATAATGCGCTGAAAGGACCTACACTAACCAGTAACAAACCTGATGTAGTTGATAATGCGCTGAAAGGACCTACACCAACCACGAACAAACCTGATGTAGTTAATAATGCGCTGAAAGGACCTACACTAACCAGTAACAAACCTGATGTAGTTGATAATGCGCTGAAAGGACCTACACCAACCAGTAACAAACCTGATGTAGTTAATAATGCGCTGAAAGGACCTACACTAACCAGTAACAAACCTGATGTAGTTGATAATGCGCTGAAAGGACCTACACCAACCAGTAACAAACCTGATGTAGTTAATAATGCGCTGAAAGGACCTACACCAACCAGTAACAAACCTGATGTAGTTAATAATGCGCTGAAAGGACCTACACTAACCAGTAACAAACCTGATGTAGTTGATAATGCGCTGAAAGGACCTACACCAACCAGTAACAAGCCTGATGTAGTTGTTAATGCGCCGACAGAACCTGCACCAAATACCAAAGCGAATAATGCCTAAGGGTAGGTATTTGTGTCACATTACACAACCTAACTAACCTAACTCCCAAGTTAGTATTACGAAATTTCAACAGCTGCAGAGAAATCCGGTGGCGTTAGTGAAAGTGCTATGAAAAGAAAACTACCTGAAAGAATAAAGGTGTTGTGTAATATATACTAATAGGAAATGTATTCTAATATATTCGACTTAGGGCTGATTTTTCAATAGTCTTAAACTTTTATCCAAAGAATAAATATGACAGTTTGGCATATTTTCTATAAAAAAACTGTCAAACCGCCATATTTATCCCTCCGTTACAATTGAAAAATTAGCCCTTACTTAGGTAATACAAAAATACACTTTATGTTCATTCGAATTAAGTAAATGCCATTAAAACATTGTGAAAAAACCAAGTCTCGCAACTCAGTTCTTTTATCGTAAAAAGTTGTGAGATCCATGTAATACCAAGTCAGTTAATTTATTCAGTCCCTAATTAAGGGACCTTTTGTCTTAAGTCATTACGTAATTAGCTAACCTAACAACATAGTGACCATATCAATATTAAAAATCTTTTATGTTTTAAAATAAATAGATTGATTTAATTTTAAAGAAGTTGTGTCTTGAAATTATTTACTATTGGTGTCAACTAACCAGTTACAGCAATACTCGACCTGAAAAAAAGAACTGTTTTGGGTTCATTAAAAAATAAAAAAAGAAGTAACAATTTCTTTTTCTCATTTCTCTGATTAAACCATTTCATAATCTCGTATCTATACAAAAAGTCATTTGTTTTATTTTAGTTTGGTTTTTCCGGAAATCTTACAGCTAAGTACAAAAGTAAGATCATGTGAGTACCAAAAAGGGCAATTAAAAGTTTTAACAGATATAGACTAAAAATTAATTATTAAAACTACTGTATTGACAGCCATCCCTACAACCTATTATTAAATTATCTAATTGAGTAAGAGCTTCAAACTGCGTGTATACTTAACGTGCCCCGAGTGTCGCCACGCGTGGGAAAGCTATCGGTTTCATAGGAACATAAATATTATAAGGAATTTGGGGGTTGAAATAAATAAATTAAATGACTTAATTTGTAAGTGGTATTAAAATTCGCCCAAATTCTTTATGGGCTAGTACACGTTTTCTGCCTCCCTTGTTTTTCATTACAATTGTTTTGCAATAGAGAATGGGGTACATTGACACCTGTACAGACCGTACAGGTGTCAAATAGGTTTTCTAATTCATACGATGATCGCGTAGTCGCTGTCTATTAGAACACCCAGTCACGAGACGGAATTTTCGGCTGTTGTGTTCCTACACTTATGTAGACACACATAACATCACGCCTGTAATCTCCGAAGGGTAAGGCAGAGGTGTTCTCATTAGTACACCCGCATTTTGCCAGTTATGTTTAAGTCCCATGTAATAGGGGGCGAGCCTATTGAGAAATTTCTGGTGGACCTGGGAATTGAACCTAAGACCTCATGCTCAGCAGTCGCGCTTTGCGACCATTAGTCTAACGAGGCAGACTTAAATACCGTACCATAAGAGAGCCAAACGTGAATTTTAATAGTCTGTGTTACCTGTGCAATGTATTGTCCGTCTGTATTATGTTTCATGTTCCTTAAATAAATAAATCTTTACAGAAATAAACTTTATTGAAGCTAAATATAATTTATTCATCATTAATATCTTATTGCTTGTATTTCAATAAATCTTTTCGTTTTCGGCCAGCATACAGTATCCATTGTTATACAATGGTCGTAGTCATTCAAATTTGTAATGTTTATAATGTAATGATTAGTGGTCAAAATATGCATTGAAGGATTAGGTGGGCGTTCCGTAACTTTGTCTGTCGTCTTAGTTTTCATTTCTCTCAGTGTCATATCATAAAAAACAATGTACATTTATGTTTAAGTTTTCGCCCATAGTTGTGTAAGGAGGAACATTTCTTTCTTCTACAGTAGAACATGTGACTTTTTGAATTCCTAAGATGTTTCTAAGTTTATCTTGCATATCACTACCATTGGTGTGCGGAAGCATTGTGAGAAGTCGCAATCTGTCATGAGCAAGCGCGGTGATCAATGCTCGTGCTTTCTCTGTATGAGAATAAGCCTTTGCTCTGCAGTGGGACATTAAGGGTTGGACCTCATCTGGCAGCACGGAATCGCCTTTTTCCGTCGCCCTTTCTCTTTCTGTCGCTTAGAACTGCCATTTGCTAGGCGGAGACAGAAAGCATAATGCGATAGCACGCGGCGGAATCCTCGAGGCGATCGCATTATGCTTTCTGTCTCCGCCTAGCAAATGGCAGTTCTAAGCGACAGAAAGAGAAAGGGCGACGGAAAAAGGCGATTCCGTGCTGCCAGATGAGGTCCAACCTTAACAGGTTGGTATGATTATCAAGATGATGGGCGATTCCCAGTGGTCTATAAGGGCTTTCTGAATACTACTACATAAGTTCAAATATTTTATGTATATTCAAATATTTTTTGAGAGTTAGGTACTTATCTAGCTTTAGCTTATATTACTTTTCTAATTGAGAATTCTATTTTTAGGAAGTACCTATTTTGTATTATTCATTTATTTTGACAAAAAATAATTAAAAAGAACCGTTGTTCATTACAGGATAATTTCGGGGAAATAGGTCGGACTTTTGGTGTTTTACTTAACAAACATTTTAATTGAACTAATGAGGTCGCGATAAAAGCCGCAATAGTGCTAATAATGGCTTGGGTTTTTTTTTTACTTTTCACATAGGGAGGTCCATCTATTTAAATAGTTCTTTAAATATATTTTTTTTAAAGCCTTCCTCCACGGTTTTTCAAACCACTGTTCGGAATATTTAACGATAAATGGGATTTTTTCTTCTTGTATGATGACTAGACAGACAGTTTACTTTACAGTTTAGTAGTCGTATTGTAAGAACTCATTACCAAAATAAAGAATTCCAAGAAATTTAATTTTAAATTAGAAAAGTAATAGGACGGTATAAGATTAAGCCAGGTAAGAACCTTCCAAAAAAAAATAGCAACAATATTAAAGCTTAGGTATACAAAGCCATTGAATGTATAATAAGAATAATAATAATTTATTTAAATAAAAACGTTTACAAAAAGTGTACATTTAGCCAACAGTAATAACATTTTCCATAAAATTATAGTGCCTAAAAATAAACTAAAACTAAGATAATATTATTATAGGTGAAAATAATGATGGTTCGGAATTGCAATGTTCGGTAGCGACCCGCCCGATCTAGGTTGATTTAAACCTGTGCTTCAGGCCATCACTTTATAATCCAAATAGATACTTTGGGAGAGTAGAGTATAAAATTAAATACGAGGAAAAGCTTAATGGTAGATTAATATCTAAAAGTAAAACTATGTAATTATACAAAAGTAATCAATTACGAAGGGATCAAATATCGTCATGCATGCCAAAATTTCTAGAAGGTTTTCTGTGTCTGTGTAATTGTGTTTTGCTAAATATTCTGATAACATTTTGCTACATTTTTTGTACCTTTCATTATAGAGGCTAAATACCTTGTTGAGCCTGTTATATAGAAAAAGGTCCTAAAATAAAGCGATAAAGCAGTATCAATTCAATCCAGGTAAGAACTTCCCAAAAAAAAAATCAACAATATTAAAGCTTAGGTATACAAAGCCATTGAATGTATATGGGGTGATTCAGAAAGTCCTTGGAGGAAGGCTTTTAAAATAGCTATGGACCACTAGGAATCGCCCATCATCCTCATAATCATACCAACCTATTATTGACCCACTACAGGACATCTTCTCATACAGAGAAGGCACGAACATTGGTCACCACACACTTGTTCAAAGCGGATTGCCTTCACCGATGTTAGTGATATGTAAGATAAACTTAGAAAGAACATATGAATTGAAAAAGTCACATTGTTACCAGCCTGGATTTGAACCCATAATCTCACGTATGAGAGGCCTTTACCCACTGGGACATCACGAAATTTTAATTACCACTCTGGGAATGGCCAACCCTATGTTAATTTATCGATTTCAACAAGGTAAATGGATAAATAAACACATACTATGTGTATTTAGGTACATACTATGGTATATAAATACGGGAAATACTGTGAGTCAAATAGTAAGAGTCAGGTGACGACAGCGCACACCGACTTCATACGTCATACTTATACTGTGACTCGGAATAACTAGTCCATTTATTCATCTGTCAACCGATCACGATGAAAGCGACAGCTGCTGTTGTGTTGTGCCTGATACTCGTCGCGGCTGTGGAAGCCATGAGCTTCCACCGACACTCTAGAGGCCCTCCGGCAGAAGACTTAGCTATTTCTGAAACAGCAGAAGAAAGGAATGACACAGAAAACAAGAACAATGATAAAACTGTTACGGAACATAACAAACCAACCAATAACAAACCTCACGGGGTTCCTAATGCCCCGGAAGGACCTACACCAACCAATAACAAACCTCACGGAGTTCTTAATGCGCCGAAAGGACCTACACCAACCAATAACAAACCTGATGTAGTTGATAATGCGCCGAAAGGACCTACACCAACCAATAACAAACCTTATGTGGTTGATAATGCGCCGAAAGGACCTACATCAACCAATAACAAACCTGATGTGGTTGATGATGCGCCGAAAGGACCTACACCAACCAATAACAAACCTTATGTGGTTGAAAATGCGCCGAAAGGACCTACACTAACCAGTAACAAACCTGATGTAGTTAATAATGCGCGGAAAGGACCTACACCAACCAGTAACAAACCTGATGTAGTTGATAATGCGCTGAAAGGACCTACACCAACCAGTAACAAACCTGATGTAGTTAATAATGCGCTGAAAGGACCTACACCAACCCAGAACAAACCTGATGCGGTTAATAATGTGACTGAAGGACCTACACCAACCAATAACAAACCTTATGTGGTTGATGCGCCGAAAGGACCTACACCAACCAATAACAAACCTTATGTGGTTGATAATGCGCCGAAAGGACCTACACCAACCAATAACAAACCTTATGTGGTTGATAAAGCGCCGAAAGCACCTACACCAACCAATAACAAACCTTATGTGGTTGATAATGCGCCGAAAGGACCTACACCAACCAATAACAAACCTCACGGGGTTCCTGATGCGCCGGAAGGACCTACACCAACCAATAACAAACCTTACGGGGTTGATAATGCGCCAAAAGGACCTACACCAACCAATAACAAACCTGATGTAGTTGATAATGCGCCGAAAGGACCTACACCAACCAATAACAAACCTCATGTGGTTGATAATGCGCCGAAAGGACCTACACCAACCAATAACAAACCTTATGTGGTTGATAATGCGCCGAAAGGACCTACACCAACCAATAACAAACCTCACGGGGTTCCTAATGCGCCGGAAGGACCTACACCAACCAATAACAAACCTTATGTGGTTGATAATGCGCCGAAAGGACCTACGCCAACCAATAACAAACCTTATGTGTTTGCCCAACTAACATTTTGGTTATAAGAATAAGTGCTACACGAGCTGCTTAAGAGAATTTTAAGAACCCAAGGTTCTGTAAAGGCACTAACAATTGGGTGATAAAGCGTTCTGTATCTCTCTTATAACCCTGGATTGGGCCTGTTCATGTTAGAGCTTAAAGCGACTTAATGGTTATAGAGAGTGATAAATGAGTGATTATTAAGAGTTAGAACAGTGCTATTGTAGCAGTGATTACCACTTCAAGTGTTTTATAAGCTATACACAGGGTATAACTGCAAGCTAAAGTAGTAAACAAGTTATGGAAACCACTTTAATGACTTTTTTGGTTACACATGGTTCCTTCTTGTAACCAATATATAACTTAAGAATATACCGGACTTATTTAGTAGCAATAAATATCGCCGAAAGAGCTATTTATTTAAACTGTTTTCGCATAGTTTTACATTGTTGTTAAAGTCAATAGTGATAATATTTTCTAGCACGCATTCATGTCTTGGTGTTTTAATAAAATAATTAAGGTAAGTGAAGTGTTTAAGATTACTGGGTGTTATCACTACATAGTATAAAACAAAGTCGCTTTCCCTGTCTGTCTGTCCCTATATATGCTTAGATCTTTAAAACTACGCAACGGATTTTGATGCGGTTTTTTTAATAGATAGAGTGATTCAAGAGGAAGGTTTATATGTATAATACATGCACCCGTGCGAAGCCGGGGCGGGTCGCTAGTAGGAATTAAATCACATGGGGCGGTAAGTTTACGGTAACAATATATACTAGTTTTCATCTCATTTTTGAAGCGCCTTAAAAATAAACTACTTTTAATGATAAAATTATGTAAAAAATACTGCCTGAATTTTTTTTTCTTTATTTTTCTTATTTATCAATTGCTGGAACATCCTTAAGACATTTTTATTGAAAATTATGAACAATGTAAGTAAATAATTGGACTAGGAACATTTCAATAAGTTTTTTCTTTCACAATTTTTTATAGGATATCTTTATTAAATGGCGTCTTAGTTCTAATTACTTAAGGATCCTGATAACTATGTTATTCCTCCTGTAGTGATTAAATACTGAAACTAAGCACTTGCATGGCACTACAAGTTCTAAAACATGTTTATAAAAGTGAAAAAACATAGAGTTTATAGATTTAACTTGTTTAATAGTTCTAAGCGGAGCTGTAAGCTAATAATTTTTAGGGTTCTGTTATCGTTTGAGGGTTCTGGTATAGAATCATTTTATATTAACACAGCAATACGGCCGATATGATATTTTGAAACATTTTTTACAGGTGTATCCCGCTACATTAGGATGTAATAATATTCTTGTTGAAATGCCCGCTGCATTAGAATCCAATAATATTACTTCCGAAATACCAGTTGCACCCTCTGTTGGAATGGACAACGTCTATGAATATCACATTGTCCAGGATAATAAACACCAGGGTTACAGTATACCTGGATAAAATTTGGAAATTCAAAATGTTTTATTATCTAATCAAACACAGCACAACTTAATTCTCCCAAAATTCCCGTCCCTCCATCCTATTAGTAACCTTTTCATAATTCCCAAATGAATCAAATGCAACAAATCTGAAACGGGAAATTGTTCTACCATGTCGATAGGTAGTTTTAATAAGGGTGAATCCGTTTTATTATGGCTTCCATACATCTTTCTTTAAACCATCAAAATTTATATTCATAATAATCCCATGATGCCAATATTCACCACCTTCGATGGTTTTAAGACAAATTGCTGTTGGCATATGTAAAATCGTTCAAGGATCGGTTGGTAAAATATTCGTGAATTTCTTATTTAAAATTAAAAGCAAATCTTTTAAAACGGCTTGGCTTATATATTTTTGTAGAGCCCATGTTCGTAAATCATTTTTTAAATTTATATTTTTATATATTCACTTTCTTGTTCGTCATCCGAGTTGTTTGAACTACTGAGAGTTAACAGATCGTCACAGATTAGTAAATAATCAACATCGGAGATAATTTGCTGTTGTACGGAACCCTGTTGTATTTTATTTGATCGCTAAAATCCTATTTTACTCAACTTAAAGTGATAATGAAGAGTTATAAAAGCACATAATGTTTGCTGCTATATACAAGTTTTTATAAAAACCACAATATTACTAAATGGTTGACCGATAAACTGCATTATGTAGCTTGCAATGATTTAAAGGTGGATTCTAACTCTTGCAGAATCTAGCTCTATAGGACTTATAATCAACACTTCTTAGATCCTTATAGCTTTCTTACTAACTCTTAAGGCTTGACTAAACTTGCTAGGTGGTACAAAGTATTTGTCTAACTCTTTTTAAGAATACCAGTTGATAGTAAGTGTTAGTACACACCTGAGCAACACTCACAGCGTCTAATACTTCTTGAAGCTATTAGAGTAAGCCTTAAGGTGTTACAAAACCTTTTACTACCTCAGTAGTCGAATATCAGCCGTTAGTAAGTGTTAGTAGACACCTTACAATTGCTTTTATAGGTTTGTGCATCTTAAAGCTATAAGAATTAGTTATACAATGGTTTCGATAAACTCCATGCTACCGTCTTGATTTATATTTTTTTATTTATTACTGTTATTCCTCTGGAAGGTTTAATTATTTATAACTAACCCTACTGTAGAGACGAATGTTGCTATCGGAGTTCTTATATACCATATATCGGGTGTCCGGTAAAGAATGGATAATCTTGAAATGGGTCATGGTAGAACTAATGGCCATTCAGAAAAAAATACAAATAAAAAAAAATACCAATTAGAACCAAATATATGAGTTATTTAATAATAATCGACGTTTTTGGTACCTTATTTTACATTCTTGTACACCATGACCACAAATTTATGATCTACATCGGTTTTTTATTTTTAACGTTATTTACGTTAACTAAGCTGATAGATAAGTCATCAAAAGTAGGGCTGCTATTACACGGTTTTGAAAAAAACCAACTTCTTTTAAAAAACATCGTGAAAATTTTTCTTATTAACAAAGTTTAAGCGTCCGTAGTTTAAAAAAAATGTATCGAAACATAAGTGGCCAATAATTTTAAAAAATTATGTGCTTATAGCCAATTTCAAAATGGTATGATTCATTATTGTACCTATTGTAAAAAGTGAATTATTGCTATTCGTTTTGGAAAGGAGTGAAATTTAGTAAATCAATAAAGTTTGCAATATTGTAACAAATATGAACATTAGATGAACCTGACCATCTGGGTATAAATAAAATGATTAGTAGATGTTAGTACTGAATAGGAAAGCTTGGTTAGCCTGTTGTGGGACTTGTGGGTTACAAACATTTTAATTGAACTAATGAGGTCGCGATAAAAGCTACAATAGTGCTAATAATGGCTTGGGTTTTTTTTTACTTTTCACATAGGGAGGTCCATCTATGTATATAGTTCTTTAAATATATTTTTTTTAAAGCCTTCCTCCACGGTTTTTCGAACCACTGTTCGGAATATTCAACGATAAATGGGATTTTTGTCTTCTTGTATGATGACTAGACAGACAGTTCACTTTACAGTTTACAGTTTAGTAGTCGTATTGTAAGAACTCATTACCAAAATAAAGAATTTCAAGAAATTTTATTTTAAATTAGAAAAGTAATAGGTATAAGTTTAAGCCAGGTAAGAACTTCCCAAAAAAAAATAGCAACAATATTAAAGCTTAGGTATACAAAGCCATTGAATGTATAATAATAATAATAATAATTTATTTAAATAAAAACGTTTACAAAAAGTGTACATTTAGCCAACAGTAATAACATTTTCCATAAAATTATAGTGCCTAAAAATAAACTAAAACTAAGATAATATTATTATAGGTGAAAATAATGATGGTTCGGAATTGCAATGTTCGGTAGCGACCCGCCCGATCTAGGTTGATTTAAACCTGTGCTTCAGGCCATCACTTTATAATCCAAATAGATACTTTGGGAGAGTAGAGTATAAAATTAAATACGAGGAAAAGCTTAATGGTAGATTAATATCTAAAAGTAAAACTATGTAATTATACAAAAGTAATCAATTACGAAGGGATCAAATATCGTCATGCATGCCAAAATTTCTAGAAGGTTTTCTGTGTCTGTGTGTTTTCTGTGTTTTGCTAAATATTCTGATAACATTTTGCTACATTTTTTGTACCTTTCATTATAGAGGCTAAATACCTTGTTGAGCCTGTTATATAGAAAAAGGTCCTAAAAATAAAGCGATAAAGCAGTATCAATTCAATCCAGGTAAGAACTTCCCAAAAAAAAAATCAACAATATTAAAGCTTAGGTATACAAAGCCATTGAATGTATATGGGGTGATTCAGAAAGTCCTTGGAGGAAGGCTTTTAAAATAGCTATGGACCACTAGGAATCGCCCATCATCTTCATAACCAACCTATTATTGACCCACTGCAGGAAAAAGGCCTCTTCTCATACAGAGAAGGCACGAACATTGGTCACCACGCACTAGTTCAAAGCGGATTGCCTTCACCGATGTTAGTGATATGTAAGATAAACTTAGAAAGAACATATTATGAATTGAAAAAGTCACATTGTTACCTGCCTGGATTTGAACCCATAACCTCACGTATGAGAGGCCTTAACCATTAGGACATCACGACATCTTAATTACCACCCTGGAAATGGCCAACCCTATGTTAATTTATCGATTTCAACAAGGTAAATGGATAAATAAACACATACTATGTGTATTTAGGTACATACTATGGTATATAAATACGGGAAATACTGTGAGTCAAATAGTAAGAGTCAGGTGACGACAGCGCACACCGACTTCATACGTCATACTTATACTGTGACTCGGAATAACTAGTCCATTTATTCATCTGTCAACCGATCACGATGAAAGCGACAGCTGCTGTTGTGTTGTGCCTGATACTCGTCGCGGCTGTGGAAGCCATGAGCTTCCACCGACACTATAGAGGCCCTCCGGCAGAAGACTTAGCTATTTCTGAAACAGCAGAAGAAAGGAATGACACAGAAAACAAGAACAATGATAAAACTGTTACGGAACATAACAAACCAACCAATAACAAACCTCACGGGGTTCCTAATGCCCCGAAAAGACCTACACCAACCAATAACAAACCTCACGGAGTTCCTAATGCGCCGAAAGGACCTACACCAACCAATAACAAACCTGATGTAGTTGATAATGCGCCGAAAGGATCTACACCAACCAATAACAAACCTTATGTGGTTGATAATGCGCCGAAAGGACCTACACCAACCAATAACAAACCTTATGTGGTTGATAAAGCGCCGAAAGCACCTACACCAACCAATAACAAACCTCACGGGATTCCTAATGCGCCGAAAGGACCTACACTAACTAATAACAAACCTCACGGGGTTCCTAATGCGCCGAAAGGACCTACACCAACCAATAAAAAACCTTATGTGGTTGATAATGCGCCGAAAGGACCTACACCAACCAATAACAAACCTTATGTGGTTGATAATGCGCCGAAAGGACCTACACCAACCAATAACAAAACTTATGTGGTTGATAATGCGCCGAAAGCACCTACAACAACCAATAACAAACCTCACGGGATTCCTAATGCGCCGAAAAGACCTACACCAACCAATAACAAACCTCACGGGGTTCCTAATGCGCCGAAAGGACCTACACCAACCAATAACAAACCTGATGTAGTTGATAATGCGCCGAAAGGATCTACACCAACCAATAACAAACCTTATGTGGTTGATAATGCGCCGAAAGGACCTACACCAACCAATAACAAACCTTATGTAGTTGATAATGCGCCGAAAGGACCTACACCAACCAATAACAAACCTTATGTGGTTGATGCGCCGAAAGGACCTACACCAACCAATAACAAACCTTATGTGGTTGATAATGCGCCGAAAGGACCTACACCAACCAATAACAAACCTTATGTGGTTGATAATGCGCCGAAAGCACCTACACCAACCAATAACAAACCTTATGTGGTTGATAATGCGCCGAAAGGACCTACACCAACCAATAACAAACCTTATGTGGTTGATAATGCGCCGAAAGGACCTACACCAACCAATAACAAACCTTATGTGGTTGATAATGCGCCGAAAGCACCTACAACAACCAATAACAAACCTCACGGGATTCCTAATGCGCCGAAAAGACCTACACCAACCAATAACAAACCTCACGGGGTTCCTAATGCGCCGAAAGGACCTACACCAACCAATAACAAACCTTATGTAGTTGATAATGCGCCGAAAGGACCTACACCAACCAATAACAAACCTTATGTGGTTGATGCGCCGAAAGGACCTACACCAACCAATAACAAACCTTATGTGGTTGATAATGCGCCGAAAGGACCTACACCAACCAATAACAAACCTTATGTGGTTGATAATGCGCCGAAAGCACCTACACCAACCAATAACAAACCTTATGTGGTTGATAATGCGCCGAAAGGACCTACACCAACCAATAACAAACCTTATGTGGTTGATAATGCGCCGAAAGGACCTACACCAACCAATAACAAACCTTACGGGGTTCCTACTGTGCCGAAACGACCTACACCAACCAATAACAAACCCTATGTGGTTGATAATGCGCCAAAAGGACCTACACCAACCAATAACAAACCTGATGTAGTTGATAATGCGCCGAAAGGACCTACACCAACCAATAACAAACCTCATGTGGTTGATAATGCGCCGAAAGGACCTACACCAACCAATAACAAACCTTATGTGGTTGATAATGCGCCGAAAGGACCTACACCAACCAATAACAAACCTCACGGGGTTCCTAATGCGCCGGAAGGACCTACACCAACCAATAACGAACCTTATGTGGTTGATAATGCGCCGAAAGGACCTACACCAACCAATAACAAACCTTATGTGTTTGCCCAACTAACATTTTGGTTATAAGAATAAGTGCTACACGAGCTGCTTAAGAGAATTTTAAGAACCCAAGGTTCTGTAAAGGCACTAACAATTGGGTGATAAAGCGTTCTGTATCTCTCTTATAACCCTGGATTGGGCCTGTTCATGTTAGAGCTTAAAGCGACTTAATGGTTATAGAGAGTGATAAATGAGTGATTATTAAGAGTTAGAACAGTGCTATTGTAGCAGTGATTACCACTTCAAGTGTTTTATAAGCTATACACAGGGTATAACTGCAAGCTAAAGTAGTAAACAAGTTATGGAAACCACTTTAATGACTTTTTTGGTTACACATGGTTCCTTCTTGTAACCAATATATAACTTAAGAATATACCGGACTTATTTAGTAGCAATAAATATCGCCGAAAGAGCTATTTATTCAAACTGTTTTCGCATAGTTTTACATTGTTGTTAAAGTCAATAGTGATAATATTTTCTAGCACGCATTCATGTCTTGGTGTTTTAATAAAATAATTAAGGTAAGTGAAGTGTTTAAGATTACTGGGTGTTATCACTACATAGTATAAAACAAAGTCGCTTTCCCTGTCTGTCTGTCTGTCCCTATATATGCTTAGATCTTTAAAACTACGCAACGGATTTTGATGCGGTTTTTTTTAATAGATAGAGTGATTCAAGAGGAAGGTTTATATGTATAATACATGCACCCGTGCGAAGCCGGGGCGGGTCGCTAGTAGGAATTAAATCACATGGGGCGGTAAGTTTACGGTAACAATATATACTAGTTTTCATCTCATTTTTGAAGCGCCTTAAAAATAAACTACTTTTGATGATAAAATTATGTAAAAAATACTGCCTGAATTTTTTTTTCTTTATTTTTCTTTATTTATCAATTGCTGGAACATCCTTAAGACATTTTTATTGAAAATTATGAACAATGTAAGTAAATAATTGGACTAGGAACATTTCAATAAGTTTTTTCTTTCACAATTTTTTATAGGATATCTTTATTAAATGGCGTCTTAGTTCTAATTACTTAAGGATCCTGATAACTATGTTATTCCTCCTGTAGTGATTAAATACTGAAACTAAGCACTTGCATGGCACTACAAGTTCTAAAACATGTTTATAAAAGTGAAAAAACATAGAGTTTATAGATTTAACTTGTTTAATAGTTCTAAGCGGAGCTGTAAGCTAATAATTTTTAGGGTTCTGTTATCGTTTGAGGGTTCTGGTATAGAATCATTTTATATTAACACAGCAATACGGCCGATATGATATTTTGAAACATTTTTACAGGTGTATCCCGCTACATTAGGATGTAATAATATTCTTGTTGAAATGCCCGCTGCATTAGAATCCAATAATATTACTTCCGAAATGCCAGTTGCACCCTCTGTTGGAATGGACAACGTCTATGAATATCACATTGTCCAGGATAATAAACACCAGGGTTACAGTATACTTGGATAAAATTTGGAAATTCAAAATGTTTTATTATCTAATCAAACACAGCACAACTTAATTCTCCCAAAATTCCCGTCCCTCCATCCTATTAGTAACCTTTTCATAATTCCCAAATGAATCAAATGCAACAAATCTGAAACGGGAAATTGTTCTACCATGTCGATAGGTAGTTTTAATAAGGGTGAATCCGTTTTATTATGGCTTCCATACATCTTTCTTTAAACCATCAAAATTTATATTCATAATAATCCCATGATGCCAATATTCACCACCTTCGATGGTTTTAAGACAAATTGCTGTTGGCATATGTAAAATCGTTCAAGGATCGGGTGGTAAAATATCCGTGAATCTCTTATTTAAAATTAAAAGCAAATCTTTTAAAACGGCTTGGCTTATATATTTTTGTAGAGCCCATGTTCGTAAATCATTTTTTAAATTTATATTTTTATATATTCACTTTCTTGTTCGTCATCCGAGTTGTTTGAACTACTGAGAGTTAACAGATCGTCACAGATTAGTAAATAATCAACATCGGAGATAATTTGCTGTTGTACGGAACCCTGTTGTATTTTATTTGATCGCTAAAATCCTATTTTACTCAACTTAAAGAAAGAAAGTGTTATTGGGTTTTTCCATCAGGAATTTCTCAGTAGCAGCCTCGGAGTCTGGATTTGTGCCCGGTTGATGGCAATAGGCTCGCCCCCTATTACATGGGACTTAAACATAACTGGCGAAATGTGGGTGTACTAATGGGTACACCTCTGCCTAACCCTTCGGGGATAACAGGCGTGATGTTATGTGTTAAAGTGATAATGAAGAGTTATAAAATTTGCACATAATGTTTGCTGCTATATACAAGTTTTTATAAAAACCACAATATTACTAAATGGTTGACCGATAAACTGCATTATGTAGCTTGCAATGATTTAAAGGTGGATTCTAACTCTTGCAGAATCTAGCTCTATAGGACTTATAATCAACACTTCTTAGATCCTTATAGCTTTCTTACTAACTCTTAAGGCTTGACTAAACTTGCTAGGTGGTACAAAGTATTTGTCTAACTCTTTTTAAGAATACCAGTTGATAGTAAGTGTTAGTACACACCTGAGCAACACTCACAGCGTCTAATACTTCTTGAAGCTATTAGAGTAAGCCTTAAGGTGTTACAAAACCTTTTACTACCTCAGTAGTCGAATATCAGCCGTTAGTAAGTGTTAGTAGACACCTTACAATTGCTTTTATAGGTTTGTGCATCTTAAAGCTATAAGAATTAGTTATACAATGGTTTCGATAAACTCCATGCTACCGTCTTGATTTATATTTTTTTATTTATTACTGTTATTCCTCTGGAAGGTTTAATTATTTATAACTAACCCTACTGTAGAGACGAATGTTGCTATCGGAGTTCTTATATACCATATATAATACTAAGAGCTCTAAAAAAAGGCTGCCGTAAACTCTAAAATGTTTGTTGGGTGATAATGCGCCGAAAGGACCTACACCAACTAATAACAAACCTCACGGGGTTCCTAATGCGCCGAAAGGACCTACACCAACCAATAACAAACCTCACGGGGTTCCTAATGCGCCGAAAGGACCTACACCAACCAATAACAAACCTCACGGGGTTCCTCGCATTAGGAATAACAAACCTGATGTAGTTGATAATGCGCCGAAAGGACCTACACCAACCTATAACAAACCTTATGTGGTTGATAATGCGCCGAAAGGACCTACACCAACCAATAACAAACCTTATGTGGTTGATAATGCGACGAAAGGACCTACACCAACCAAGAACAAACCTGATGTGGTTAATAATGCGACGAAAGGACCTACACCAACCAATAACAAACCTGATGTGGTTAATAATGCGACGAAAGGACCTACACCAACCAAGAACAAACCTGATGTGGTTAATAATGCGACGAAAGCAGGGCCCGATCCAGGGAGGGGCAAGCCGGGCAATTGCCCGGAGCGGCAAAATTGAGGGGCGGCAAAATTGAGGGGCGGCAAAATTGAGGGGCGGCAAAATTGAGGGTTCCGGACGGTGGCACAAAGTCCAGCACAAAGACGGTGGAACATACTCTCATGAATTTTTGTATACTTGTTCAGAAGTCGTAGTAGAGTAACGTATTTAAATATTATACAATTAAAATAATATCACATATTATACTATACAGTATGTTAACTAACAGAGGGCGTTCCCGTTAAACCGCAATAGTATAGCATCCATACATGCTAAAAAAAATAGTACCATTTGAAAACAAAATGTTTTTATTTTTTTTCAATATTAAAATATTGACTAAAAATGTTAAACTAACACGTAAAAGAAACACTCTACACATTATGCGTACTTGAAGAACGGCAACGTCGCAATGCTACTTACGCTAGGTACTATTCCGCGCTACTATTTTGATTTTAAACAGGAGGTTTCGAATTTATTGTCAATTAATTATTTTTTTTAATTCGGATTATTTTATGCTTATTTTTCTATGCTGATATTTTTATTATAATCTCTTAATGATATAGATTAACAAGTTTAATGGAACGCCCTCTGTTATTTAACATACTGTATAATACCATCTTTGGAATAGCAAGCTCGTGACTTGTATATGTTATACAGGATGTCCCAGACAAGGACGTCCAAACGAAAATTTTGGTAGCGTCTCTTTTCTGGAGCCACCCCCATGGTTGTTCTACAATTTTTTGTGGTTTAGTAGTAGCTTGACGATTTTTAGTATTTGTTTGGGATATTCTTCCTTGCATCAGATTTTGTTAATTTTCTCTTTTTGTGTCGCTTTTTCTGGAAATATTTTTATTGATAATAATTCCTGAAAGTATGATCTTTGATCGATAAAAACAAATGTCTGTCTTATCGTCACCCGAGATTACCAAAACATACCTAGTTCAAAGTGTTGTTAGTTCAAATGTTGTTTTGCAAAATTCGTTCCAGATTTGGGCCCTTAAAGAAAAATCACAATAAGAGCCCAAATGACCTTAAAGTAATTTCAAAAACTTCCACGGACCCTCAGCTCTTTAAAACCGCGCCGTGTCCTCTCGGCAGTCCACGCAGTGGTGACACCAGGCGTCCGGCTCCCTATTTATTTATACGACACAAGTACTTCCCGAAGCAGCCATGTCCTGAGAGCACCTGCGTCCCGCCATTCCGCCACCAGGACCTCGCGCCACCGGTACAGTGACGCGAGTACCTTCGCCTCCAGGTCCCAGGGCTCCAGCCAGTACGCAGGCCGCCTCGCAGGAGATCGTACGATAACCCCTTATGACTTTGATGGCCATCGCCTTTTGCGGTTTGCGCAGAACGGCGATACTACCGGCCGTCAGGTCAGCCGCCCATATCGGGGCCCCATACAAGGCCATAGATCGCACAACCCCCACATACAGACGCCTGCAGACGGTGCTCGGGCCAAATTGGGAAGTAGCATTGCGAGCGCGCCAGCTACGTTTAGAAAGTTGGGCACCGGTCGCTGAAAGTGGGGCTCGAAGTCCCACCGGCTGTCGAGCAACAATCCCAGATACTTCATGGTAGACATGGTAGACTCGACAGCGATCCGAGGCCCCCCGACCACGATGTGTGAGCCGGATAGCGCCTAATGATAGCGCAGTGCCTCCCGAATACAGCTCCAGGGCAGGCTGTTAAAGGCGTTGGAAATGTCCAAGGACAAACTTAACGCTATTTTTTTTTAAACCTAACGCTTTTTTTTTTAAACCTAACGCTTTTTTTATCGTGGGGAAATCGTCATGGACTATCCCCCCGTCTAGGGTAAGACGGGGGGGTGTGGCGGACTCTTACCGGTTAAAACCACCACGGTGTTCCTCGACAGACCTTTGGGCGCGGATACGGGATTCGCTCGCTCATTCTACCGCGACCCCGCCACCTGTGTAGGCGAGTCTCGTCTACGTCGGCGGTCTAAGCGCCGCCGAATCCTCTAGTGTGGCGCGCGCGGAACACGTGCCGCCTACACGGGCTTGTATCTGATCGGATGGTGGACTATCCCTAGGTCGACCACCCGCAGGCCGGCAACTCATGGAGGCCGGAGGTCATTTAGCGCCCTCCGGGGCCCGGTGCGTCTTCTCCTGGAGGGAAGCGAGGCAGTTGCTTTCCTCTCCCTCTCTGCCACCTCCTTTACGCGCATGACGTGCTCGCAAAAAGAGGCGACGGCTTCCCACGTACTCTCGCTCCCGACCATCGAGAGAACGATGTTCGGGAGCGAGAGGTCACCGACTACTGCGGAGAGTTTACGGCGCTGCTCTGCCCAAGCCGGGCAGTCCGCCAGCGTGTGCTGCGCTGTGTCCTCCAGGCAATCTCCGCAGTGGTGACAACCGGGCGATTGTTCCCGGCCTATGCGACACAGATACTTCCCGAAGCAGCCGTGTCCGGTCAGTATCTGCGTCAGCAGGAGAATGTGAGGGCGCCGTGCACGGCGCCCTAGCCAATTCTCCATGACGGGTCTTACCGCCGATATCACGGCGTGCCCTGCGCTGGGGTGCTTAATCGTCCTTTCCATTCCGCCGTTAGGATCACGCAGAGCTCGGTCGCATGCCCCGCTCCCGCGCCTCCCCGCTCCAGTGATAGAGCGAGGCAAGGGCTCTCGCTTTTAAATCCCACAGCGCAGATCCGGCAAGGAGACTCGCCGCCTCGAAGGAGATCGTGCGGTATCCCCGAACCACCCTGACAGCCAAGGACAAACCTAACCCTAACCTAACTTATCTATCTAATCCGAATCACAATGCTAATGAAGTAGAGCTCATATTGCAATGAAAACTTAATACAATTTTGTCTTAATTCAGTTTCATTAGGATTTACTTATGTACTAAAATATTATCTTACAAAAGACTACATATTTGTATTGTTTTCTTTAGAGAGCTGAGGATTCGTGAAGGTTTTTTAAATAACTTTAAGGATATTTGGACCCTTTTTGTGATTTTTCCCTAAGGGATTGAACGAATTTTGAAAACGATCTGCAACGAATTTTGAAAAACATTTTTTTTTCTTTTGAACTCAGTTTTGGTAATTTCGGCTGACGGTAAGACAGACAGTTGTTTATATCGATCGAAGTCCAAACTTTCAAGATTAATTATCAATAAAAATATTTCCAAAAACGCGACACAAAAAGAGAAAATAAACAAAATCTGAAGCAAAGAATAATATCCCAAAAAAAAGAAAAAATCGTCTAGCTCCTAAACCACACAATTCGTAGATAGCTTAAGAAGAGAGACTTCCAAAATTTTTGTTTGGACGTTCTTGTCTGGGACTCCCTGTATGGTATTAGTGTAAAGGGCGGCGAATATTATTTTTGCCCGAAGCGGCTAAATAGCTAGATCGGGCCCTGGACGAAAGGACCTAAACCAACCAGTAACAAACCTGATGTAGTTAATAATGTGCCGACAGAACGTGCACCAAATACCAATGCGAATAATGCCTAAGGGTAGGTATTTGTGTCACATTACACAACCTAACTAACCTAACTCCCAAGTTAGTATTACGAAATTTCAACAGCTGCAGAGAAAACCGGTGGCGTTAGTGAAAGTGCTATGAAAAGAAAACTACCTGAAAGAATAAAGGAACTGAAAGAAACATTTTTTGAGAATATGTACGTTTGTTGTGTAATATACAGGGTGCTCGGTAAAGAATGGATAGTCTTGAAATGGGTCGTGGTAGAACTAATGACCATTCAGAAAAAAAATACAAATAAAAAAAAACCAAGTAGTACCAAAGATATGATTCATTTAATAATATTCGAAGTTTTTTGTTACCTTATTTTACATTCTTGTACACCACGACCACGAATTAATGAATTCCATCGGTTTTTTATTGTTAAAGTAATTTACGTTAACTAAGCTGATAGATAAGTAATCAAAAGAAGGACTGCTATTACGCGGTTTTAAAAAAAAACAACTTGAATTATGTTCTTTTGAAAAAATTCGTGAAAATTTTTCTTTTTGACAAAGTTTAAGCGTCCGTAGTTTAAAAAAAATGTATCGAAACACAAGTAGCCAATAATTTTGTAAGATCATGTGCTTATAGCCGATTCCAAAATGGTATGCTTTCTTATTGTACCTAATGTAAATAGTGAATTATTGCTATTCGTTTTCAGAAGGAGTGAAATTTGGTTAAACAACAAAGTTTGAGATATTGGAATATTTATTTACATTAAATGTACCTGGTCATTGGGGTTTAATAAAAAACATCATTTGATATTAACAACACTGTTTTTGACTGCTGAACATGAGGTTGGGCAGTGTTATAGGGCAAAGTGTTATAACTGGCGAAATGTGGGTGTACTAATGGGTACACCTCTGCCTAACACTTCAGGAATTACAGGCGTGATGTTAACACTGTATTCGTTGTAAATTACAATAAATGTTCAAATTGTCTGCCACCCATTCTGATTCAGACCTTACATCTTAGAATAAGTGCTCTCCTAAGAAGCGGCTTATCACGTCGATTGCTTATTTTCGATGTGGTTGACCGGACACAGCTTCGTAAGTCTTCCAAGGATCAGCTTCGCGTAATAATATTCCTTAGGACAGCCCCAATAAAAAAAAATCACGGTCACACCACATTTTCAAATCCACAAGTCCCACAACAGGCTAACCAAGCTTTCCTATTCAGTAATAACATCTACTAATCATTTTATTTATACCCAGATGGTCAGGTTCATCTAATGTTCATATTTGTTACAATATTGCAAACTTTATTGTTTTACTAAATTTCACTCCTTTTGAAAACGAATAGCAATAATTCACTTTTTGCAATAGGCACAATAATGAATCATACCATTTTGAAATTGGCTATAAGCACATATTTTTTTAAAATTATTGGCCACTTATGTTTCGATACATTTTTTTTAAACTACGGACGCTTAAACTTTGTTAATAAGTTAAATTTTCACGATGTTTTTTAAAAGAAGTTGGTTTTTTTCAAAACCGTGTAATAGCAGTCCTTCTTTTGATGACTTATCTATCAGCTTAGATAACGTAAATAACGTTAACAATAAAAAACCGATGGAGATCATTAATCTGTGGTCGTGGTGTACAAGAATGTAAAATAAGGTACCAAAAACGTCGATTATTATTAAATAACTCATATCTTTGGTTCTACTTGGTATTTTTTTTTATTTGTATTTTTTTCTGAATGGCCATTAGTTCTACCATGACCCATTTCAAGATTATCCATTCATTACCGGACACCCGATATACTAATAGGAAATGTATTCCAATATATTCGACTTAGGGCTGATTTTTCAATAGTCTTAAACTTTTATCCAAAGAATAAATATGACAGTTTGGCATATTTTCTATAAAAAAATAGTCAAACCGCCATATTTATCCCTCCGTTACAATTGAAACATTAGCCCTTACTTAGGTAATACAAAAATACACTTTATGTTCATTCGAATTAAGTAAATGCCATTAAAACATTGTGAAAAAACCAAATCTCGCAACTCAGTTCTTTTATCGTAAAAAGTTGTGAGATCCATGTAATACCAAGTCAGTTAATTTATTCAGTCCCTAATTAAGGGACCTTCTGTCTTAAGTCATTACGTAATTAGCTAACCTAACAACATAGTGACCATATCAATATTAAAAATCTTTTATGTTCTAAAATAAATAGATTGATTTAATTTTAAAGAAGTTGTGTCTTGAAATTATTTATTATTGGTGTCAACTAACCAGTTACAGCAATACTCGACCTGAAAAAAAAGAACTGTTTTGGGTTCATTAAAAAATAAAAAAAGAAGTAACAATTTCTTTTTCTCATTTCTCTGATTAAACCATTTCATAATCTCGTATCTATACAAAAAGTCATTTGTTTTATTTTAAGTACAAAAGTATAAGATCATGTGAGTACCAAAAAGGGCAATTAAAAGTTTTAACAGATATAGACTAAAAATTAATTATTAAAACTACTGTATTGACAGCCATCCCTACAACCTATTATTAAATTATCTAATTGAGTAAGAGCTTCAAACTGCGTGTATACTTAACGTGCCCCGAGTGTCGCCACGCGTGGGAAAGCTATCGGTTTCATAGGAACATAAATATTATTATAAGGAATTTGGGGGTTGAAATAAATAAATTAAATGACTTAATTTGTAAGTGGTATTAAAATTCGCCCAAATTCTTTATGGGCTAGTACACGTTTTCTGCCCCCCTTGTTTTTCATTACAATTGTTTTGCAATAGAGAATGGGGTACATTGACACCTGTACAGACCGTACAGGTGTCAAATAGGTTTTCTAATTCATACGATGATCGCGTAGTCGCTGTCTATTAGAACACCCAGTCACGAAACGGAATTTTCGGCTGTTGTGTTCCTACACTTATGTAGACACACATAACATCACGCCTGTAATCACCGAAGGGTAAGGCAGAGGTGTTCTCATTAGTACACCCGCATTTCACCAGTTATGTTTAAGTCCCATGTAATAGGGGGCGAGCCTATTGAGAAATTTCTGGTGGACCTGGGAACTGAACCTAAGACCTCATGCTCAGCAGTCGCGCTTTGCGACCATTAGTCTAACGAGGCAGACTTAAATACCGTACCATAAGAGAGCCAAACGTGAATTTTAATAGTCTGTGTTACCTGTGCAATGTATTGTCCGTCTGTATTATGTTTCATGTTCCTTAAATTAACAAATCTTTACAGAAATAAACTTTATTGAAGCTTAAAATTATTTATTCATCATGATACAGTACATACAGTACCTATCCATTGTTATACAATGGTCGTAGTCATTCAAATTTGTAATGTTTATAATGTAACTAGCGACCCACCCCGGCTTCGCACGGGTGCATGTATTATACATATAAACCTTCCTCTTGAATCACTCTATCTATTAAAAAAAACCGCATCAAAATCCGTTGCGTAGTTTTAAAGATCTAAGCATATATAGGGACAGACAGACAGACAGGGAAAGCGACTTTATTTTATAATATGTAGTGATAGTGATAGTGATGATTAGTAGTCAAAATATGCATTGAAGGATTGGGTGGGCGTTCCGTAACTTTATCGGTCGTCTTAGTTTTCATTTCTCTCAGTGTCATATCACAAAAAACAATGTACTATGTTCCAGTTTTCGCCCATAGTTGTGTAAGGAGGAACATTTCTTTCTTCTACAGTAGAACATGTGACTTTTTGAATTCCTAAGATGTTTCTAAGTTTATCTTGCATACATTAGGGGGCAAATGAAGAAACATGTTGCGGAACATGTCCCTCAACAACTACGTGAAGTGTCCCGCGACAATTGTCATGGAACATTTTGCTGGCTACACTAGTCAGTGTTTATAGAAATGTCGTTGTGCGCTCGCTCTCGAGGCGGGAGCAAGCAACATGCCCCGCGTCACGTACAATGTTGCGGGGCATGTTGCGGGACAATGTGCAACGTTGCAGCGTCACGTAGATTGAGCGTTGCGCGTCATGTTGCGGGACAAAATGTTCCCTAGTGTATGCGGGGCTTATCACTAACATTGGTGTGCGGAAGCATTGTAAGAAGTCGCCAATCTGTCATGAGCAAGCGCGGTGATTAATGCTCGTGCTTTCTCTGTATGAGAATAAGCCTTTGCTCTGCAGTGTCACATTAACAGGTTGGTATGATTATCAAAAAAAAAAAAATTTAATTATGTTGTTTATTTTGTTTTATTTCTTCGTTTGTTCTGTTTTGTTATATTATTTGTATAATTGTGTTTCTTTTTGTGTTAGTTGTTGTTAATGTAATTGACTTTTGGAAGCCGTATTAACATAAATAAATAAATAATAAATAATCAAGATGATGGGCGATTCCCAGTGGTCTTTATGGGCTTTCTGAATACTACTACATAAGTTCAAATATTTTATGTATATTCAAATATTTATTGGGAGTACATAACTAGCTTCAGCTTATATTACTTTTCTAATTGAGAATTCTATTTTTAGGAAGTACCTATTTTGTATTATTCATTTATTTTGACAAAAAATAATTAAAAAGAACCGTTGTTCATTTCAGGATAATTCCGGGGAAATAGGTCGGACTTTTGGTGTTTTACTTTACAAACATTTTAATTGAACTAATGAGGTCGCGATAAAAGCCACAATAGTGCTAATAATGGCTTGGGTTTTTTTTTACTTTTCACATAGGGAGGTCCATCTATGTATATAGTTCTTTAAATATATTTTTTTAAAGCCTTCCTCCACGGTTTTTCGAACCACTGTTCGGAATATTCAACGATAAATGGGATTTTTGTCTTCTTGTATGATGACTAGACAGACAGTTTACTTAAAGTCGTATTGTAAGAACTCATTACCAAAATAAATAATTCCAATAAAAGTAATAGGTATAAGTTAAAGCCAGGTAAAAACTAAAAAAATACCAAAACTATCGAAGCTTAGGTATAAACCATTGATTGTACATGGGGTGATTCAGAAAGTCCTTGGAGGAAGACTTTAAAAAATAGCTATGGACCACTAGGAATTACCACGATCTTGTTCAAAGCAGTTTGCAAGATGCAAGATAAACTTAAAAAGAACATATGAATTGAAAAAGTCACATTGGCACCTGCCCGGATTTGAATCCATAACTTCATTCTGGGAATGGCCAACCCTATGTTAATTTATCGATTTCAACAAGGTAAATGGACAAATAAACACATACTTTGTTTATTTAGATTTAGTACAGGTATATAAATACCTACGGGAAATACTGTGAGTCAAATAGTAGGAGTCAGGTGACGACAGCGCACACCGACTTTATACGTCATACTTATACCGTGACTCGGATTAACTAGTCCATTTATTCATCTGTCTACTTGATCACGATGAAAGTGACAGATGCTGCTGTGTTGTGCCTGATACTCGTCGCGGCTGTGGAAGCCATGAGCTTCCACCGACACTCCAGAAGCCCCCCGGCAGAAGACTTAGCTATTTGTTATACAGAAGAAGAAAGGAATGACATAGAAAACAAGAACAACGATGAAACTGTTACGGAACCCGGGAAAGTGGAAACAGATCCAATCGAAGCTAAAGAAGTCTCTAAGATCACAGAAAATAAAATTGTTACGAAGAAAAACGGGAACATTTACATTGCCGATTGTTATTTGAGTGATATGAAACCTGGTGAAGTTAAAACTAAGATGATTTCCAGTAATACTGAAAATACACCAGATAACGAAAATATCTACATATTGGCTGATGACAGTGGCACGGAACGGATGCCCACAGTAATGTTCATTAATAATATTAATCGTTATAATTTAACGATACGAAAAGAGAGTGATTACGATCATTGTATAGCTGATGCGTCATGCTGGCCGCCAGTAACCAGATTTGTTGCAATAAACGCAACTGACATATCTAGAACTGTAGAAGAAAGAAATGTTCCTCCTTACACAACTATGGGCGAAAACTGGAACATTTACATTGGTGATTGTGATATGAAACTAGGTGAAATGACAACTAAGGTGACAAATAAAGTTACGGAACGCCCACACAATCATTCGATGCATATTTTGATTAATCGTTACATTCTAAGTATTAGAAACGTAAATGACTACGACCATTGTATAATAATGGATACTGCATGCTGGCCGAAAAAGAAAAGATTCATTGAAATACAAGCAATGGATAAGGAATAAATTATTTTTTGCTTCAATAAAGTTTATTTCTGTAAAGATTTATTTATTTAAGGAACATGAAACATAATACAGACGGACAATACATTGCACAGGTAACACAGATTATTAAAATTCACGTTTGGCACTCTTTGGATAGGTACGGAATTTTAATAAAAACAAGTACTAAAAAAGTGTAGAAACACAACACCCGAAAATTCTTTACTAAGCCTAGATACCTATAAATTAATGCCCTTACCTTATTTATAAAATATCGCGTTTTTTTAAAATAAAATAAAAAAATCTTTTGTATCGTGCATTTACAAACGTACACAAACAGCTAGACCCGGTACAACTACCTGTAGGTTATACAAATATTTGTTCCATGCCGGAATTGGGAAGATGACAGCATTTACCAATAATTCCAAGACATACTTAACTTCTCTAAAGAAACACTTTATTTTAGCCCTGGAAACTTGATTAATTTTCAATTAACTGTAAAATTTGATTTTGAATTGCTTTCAAATTAATAAATAGTTAGTCAATTGAGTCTACTCAAAAGTGACGTCACAGTTATTTTTTGCCGTACAATATCTATGGGACAATCGCGTTTTGACAGGTCATAAAAAGTACATTAATTGACTGTGGTGTCATCTACCCTATTTAGCCCGCGATACGCAGCACAGCAGCCAATCGCTCAGCCACTGCGCCTACCGTGTCGTCGATTGCTGTACTTAATTACTTATTGACCAAAATGATGCCTAGACTACTTTTGATTAAAGTGCGCTCTCTGGAGAGTCCTCTCAATTGATCGGTGTGGCTGTTATTACTTCGCTAGGAGCCCTTCTCAAACCATGGTCTACCGACCACTGGTGGTCCTAAAAAGTACCAGAGGTGGTCCGCGACGTCATCATATCTCTACATAGCATACAAAGTCTGTAGGGTAAAACCAGGATAGTTGCCCCACTTTTTGAAATTACTTCATATCTCTTAGTATAAAAAGCGAGATTCTTTATTTGTTAAACGGGTAACTACTTTGGTTTATTATCTTCAAATTTATGAAAGGAATAAATATTATCTTTGATATTTCCAGAGTATTGGCGATTTTTGCGGACCTCTAAATTTTGGGACAACTATCCCATATAGGGGATAGTTGCCATCTCTATATAAATTACATTTAGGATAGATGCCTCGTCGCGACAGAGGACATTTATCCCGCAAAAACTTTGATCGCACCTAGCCGACCCATGCAATCGCACAGAGACATGCAACACGGTCAACTTAGTTGTAGTTGCAGAGTCTCTCGATAGATAAATAAAATAACATGTATTTCATTCGCGAAACTAGAGTAATTGCAATCAGGCAACTATACCCCTGGGGCGACTATCCGGCTTTTACCCTATGTTTAAGGGATTTGTCACACTGCATGCGTTCTGCGGTCTCCGGTCAGGTCAAAGCGACAATGTTGTTCATACATGATGCGGGTTGCGTTCGCTTTGACCTGACCGGAGACCGCAGAACGCATGCAGTGTGACAAATCCTTTAATCTATTAAACTTCGCAATGGATTTTAATGCGGTTTACAGAAATAGATCCACGAGAACACTGCCGACAAACTGTACAGCAGTTTGGCAGAAAATATGTGTATAATCTTCCATGTAATTTTTGTTGAATAAATAAATAAAAAAAAAAAAGATGCAGTGATTCAAGAGGAAGGTTTATACATTGCATCCGTTCGAAGCCGATGCGGGTCCTTAATAATAACGAGTCCCCGACACGTATTAACACAAAACTGCAAAACGGCGCTATGTGCATACTTTTATTTTGATTTTAAATAATTTTATGTGTGTTTTATTTATGGAACAACATTACGAATAAATTAATAATACCGCCAAACAGTTGGTGGCCAAAGAGGTTTGTACCATACCACAGGCACCGCGAAGAGAAAATTTATAACATACTAGCTGACCGGCCCACGCATTGCTGTGGCTCAGGTTTGCAATCAAAAAATAAATTGAAATAAAACTTTCATATTTTTCAAGTTGGATCAATCTGCACACGGTGTGCAAAGATTAAAATCGGTTAAGTAGGTTTAGTTTAGGAGTCCATCCCGGACAAACAACGTGACGCGTAATTTATATATTAGGATTATGGTCCCTCAATACTAAAAGGTTAAAACCCACTGCCACATGAGTAGATAACCACTGCCTTAGGGAATATAACAGTCAGTAATGTGTGCTTGCCTACCGATTAATGCTTGCCTGATTAACTTAGTAATATTATCATTAATTTATTCATCTTTTATCCTTGTTAAACTAGTTTTATAATTACATACGTTGATGACAAGTTGATCTTTAGAAATGTATAACTAGCAAAACCCGTTCTTTGCGTAGTCTAGCCTTAGATAAAGTAGTACTATTATTTAATGTTCGTATCGATGATACATCATTATAATACTTGGTAGTCTACGTCTCATGGTTGCAAACGCGGCTGCTGAACGTGGGGTCCAGGGTTCGATACCCAGGTCGGGCAAAGATGTTCAAGGATTGTATCGGATTAACAATTACCCTTTATAGTTACAAAAACTATAACGATTACATTTTGTGTGATGAAAAAAGATGCTGCAAATAAAACACATTGTTTGTCGCGTCACTGATAAAGTAAAATTAATGTGAAAGAAAAACCATGTTTTATGGCAATAGATGGATATTTTATTGTATAATTATACACCTTTATAATAAAAAAATAGTTTTGTCATCTTTTAAGGTCGTATTATTTTGGTTTCAAATGTTCATGCCTTTTTGTTTTATCTGGAGCCGCCACAAATGTTAACACTGAAAAATAAAATAATATATTATTTAATTTATTTATCATCACTTAAACTATTATTACAGGTTAGGGGAGGGGGGGGGGGGGGGGGTCAGGTTTTTTTTTGTTGTTTTTTATGTATAGTAATTAAGTTATATTATTACTTGTATATTTGATGCAAACTGTAAGTATAGGTTGGTTGTTTATAAATAAATAAGTAAATAACTGCAATAGTAAAGGAAATCTCTTAAACATATTAATATTAAAAATATTTTCTAAAACTTATTAATTCAGTCGAATTTTTCATGTAAGACATCATTACTTAGGTTACTAAGAATGCTAGCCAACCTTAATGTATTAATTTACAGGGAGTTAGGCAATCAAAACGCGGGACGTGGCAAAAAAGGACACAGCTGTCAAAGGCGAGGCGAGTAGGTACAATTTTTTTTAATTAATTTTATTTTAATTATTTTTATGTTAGAAATTATTTAATTTTTTATTAATGACCTCTTTAAACGGGGCTTCCTCCCTCCTACCCTTTTTGCTGTGCCCTACAGGGTCCATAATGATCTCAATTATTTAATTTACCACTTAAGTATACTTATGGAGAAGCAATAAAGATATTGAGTATTAAAAATGCTACCCAAATAGATAAAATCCCAAAAAATATATAAAAAACTAGTCTAGATCTTAAATTACACAAAATCGTATAAAAAACATGGAGGTGATTTTGATTGCCCAAGAAGAGAGGATTCCAAAATTTTCTTTTGGACGTCGCTACCTGTATATACTTTTACACTTACTTATGACAATGGCATTGCCCATCGTTCCCGTATTTGTAGCCCCAAGAGCACTCTGCCGGTTTAAACGGTATAATAGGCACAGCGAGAGCAAGAGTGCTCAGTGCTGCCAACATTACAAATAATATAAACAAGAGCTTCATGTTATAGTACGGCCGACGTATCTTGGCGGTTCTGAAATTAGCTGTTTAGCTGCGCAATGAATCTTTTAGGAATGAAATTGTCTACTGCGCAGCCTACGGCTAACTTCAAAACCGCCAAGATACATCGTCCATATTGTACGTGTTCACTTGTGCGCTGCTGACAGCCTAAATGATGATTAGCATTAAACATTCGTTTTTCCCCTAAGGAAAAATAGTGGAAAAATGTCGCAGTTAAAGTCGGATGTTTTGTAGAGATAAATGTACCAACTAGGACTTATGGCCGACTATCGACTATCCGATAAGTCGGTTATGAAGAGGCCGACTAATCGGCGGATTAGTCGCCGAATACAAAAGTGGCCGGGTAGTCGGCTTGACTGACTATAGTCGAAAGTCTAGTTAAAACTTTTTGCTGAATAAAAAAGAAGGAATGGGGGGAGGCCTTTGCCCAGGAGTGGGACAGTAATGGCTAATAAAAAAAAAAAGAAGAAAAAGTAGAAGATAAAAAGTTAGAAATACAAATAATTACTTGACAACGAAATTAAATGTCGGTTATCGTAAACGCAGACGAAGTTGAAGTCGAAGTCGAAAAAAAGGTACCTACGTCCTTTGTTGGGGTTCACACTTACTTCGTACCAAATTTCATCAAAATCGGTTCAGCGGTTTAGTCGTGAAAGTGTAACAGACAGACAGAGTTACTTTCGCATTTATAAGTAGACTAGCTTTTGCCCGCGACTTCGTCCGCGTATATGTCGAATAAAAAGTAGCCTATGTCCTTTGTTGGGGTTCACACTTACCCTGTACCAAATTTCACACAAATCGGTTCAGTAGTTTAGGCGTGAAGAAAAGACAGACAGACAGACAGACAGACAGACAGAGTTACTTTCGCATTTATAATATTAGTTAGGATTAGGATAATATTATATTAGTGAGTATGGATTTACTGCAATATCTTTGTGATAATAATTTCCATTTCTTTTTCCTCGTTCAACAGGTTTCCTGGAAAGGTTGACAAATAACCAGTTTGTCTACATTGTACAGATATTAGTGTATATTTCAATATCTGATCACACAACCTGCTGCAATACTAACAAGAGGTACAAGATATTTATTTTGCTAAAAATGAGTATACACATATGCAATATGATACATAAAAAGTCTGCCTCGTTAGACTAGTGGTCGCAAAGCGCGACTGCTGAGCATGAGGTCTTGGGTTCGATTCCCAGGTCGGGCAAAGTGTTATTGGGTTTTTCCATCAGGTATTTCTCAGTACCAGCCTCGGAGTCTGGATTTGTGCCCGGTTGATGGCAACAGGCTCGCCCTGTGCTCGCCCCCTATAACATGGGACTTAAACATAACTGGCGAAATGTGGGTGTACTAATAGGTACACCTCTGCCTAACTCTTCGGAGATTACAGGCGTGATGTTATGTTATGTTACATAAAAAGTTCACTAGAGTGTCATGTTTTGTCTTAATGGCGTATAAAATGTAATTAATTAAGAAAATCTAAATCAACATAATACTATTTAGGTACTCATAGTACATGCATTCTTTAACAACAATAATGAACGGTCAAAAAGTTCTGAACTGCATAGGATCGGTATGGGGATTATCTTTATACTCGACTAGCTGTCCGCCGCGGTTACACCCGCGTCTTTGGTTACTGCTCCGCTCCCATAGGTCGTAGCGTGATGGTATATAGCCTATAGCCTTCCTCGATAACTAATCTATCTAACACTGAAAGAATTTTTCAAATCGGACCAGTAGTTCCAGAGATTAGCGCGTTCAAACAAACAAACAAACACTGCAGCTTTATAATATTATATTACTAGCTGTCCGCCGCGGTTACACCCGCGTCTTTGGTTACTGCTCCGCTCCCGTAGGTCGTAGCGTGATGGTATATAGCCTATAGCCTTCCTCGATAACTAATCTATCTAACACTGAAAGAATTTTTCAAATCGGACCAGTAGTTCCAGAGATTAGCGCGTTCAAACAAACAAACAAACAAACAAACAAACAAACAAACAAACACTGCAGCTTTATAATATTAGTATAGATTAGTATAGATTGAAAGACTTAGGGATCTATTTCAAAGTCAAAACATTTATTTCAAATAGACCAAGCACTTTTGAATTGTCAAGGAGTCGGTCACTCCATCCGAAAGTTGAAGCTAGTTGCTCGTTCCAAAACGGAGGTAGGCCTCTATGGAGAAGAACGAGCAAGAAACTCCACGGCACTCTTTTTCAATTAGGTTTCTTCAAAATTCTGGTTAAGTAGGTAGGTAGGTAAGGTACCTGTCGTTAAATATTATAAGTACAATATAAATAGCTGATCCGGCCACGCGTTGCTGAGGCTCAGTAGTTCTAATTTTGCATAAAAGCTTGTAATAAAAAAAATTTTTAGGTCAACAATTGAGATAAAAACTACCCTTCTTTTAAGTTTGACCAAATTAGCCAAATTTCATAAAAAATGGTTAAGTAGTTCCGTAGTTTATCCCGGACAAACTTGACACGAGTTTTTATATAAAGTTAAATAGATAGAGGTTAGAGAATTCCTTTTTCATCAACGGCTTTTGTAGAATTTTTCTTTACCTTCCTTTTGTAATCAAT
This sequence comes from Hoplodrina blanda, assembly GCA_949316365.1. NCBI lineage: Eukaryota > Metazoa > Arthropoda > Insecta > Lepidoptera > Noctuidae > Hoplodrina > Hoplodrina blanda. Next base: position 12,712,828 of record OX438592.1, read on the forward strand.
TTTTATAGCCTGTCAGCCAGTATTAGTACTTTCAGGTTAGTGTCAGTCAAGGCCTGAAAATATAGAGATATATAGTATACTTATTTTATCTGTTCGAGAAACAGAAACAGCAAGATTAGCCACTTATTTTATTAAATTTAAAATTAGTAAAAAAAAATTGTTACATTAATATTTCGGTGAATTCTTTCTTAGCTAAGTGGAAAGACAGAAACACAAATAAGGAAAACTATTGAATAAAAAGTTTTCAAAGAAATCCTAACTAATATAAAAAAGCGAAATGAGTTTGTTTGTTAAGGCGCTACCCCGACCAAAACCTTGTTTTTAGTCGTTTTTCAGAGGCTATTATCTCATTATTTAAGGGAAATAAATGACATCAAAAAGCACTTCATTAATGTTTGATATCTTATGATGTTAAGATCTTAAGATGTTAAGATATCAAACATTAATAAAGTGCTTTTGTACGTCCTAATTTTGTTAAATGTGTTAAAAATACATTTAAGACCTCCTTGCAAAATAATGACTAAAATTATTGATTATATGCTTCTTTTGCTTAATGCAACGTGCTATTAATTTGAGAATTGCACTAATCATTGGATAATTAAAACATCTAAATAATACACGTTTTATTTTATTTCAAAAGCTCGCTTTGTTTTTTATATTCAAATAATTCCGAATACTTGCGTGAAAACGAGAAACATGAGAAAGAGATGAGATAAGAAAGTGGCGTGCGGCAAAGTGAGAAGGAATGCTCAAGGTCATTTGGTCAGGGATGCGCCGCTTTCACGACTAAATCATTGAACCGATTTTTATATGGTCTATTTTAAAACATATTTGTACCTACCTATAATGCACCTTTCTCATTCTTTAAAGAAGTCATCGTAATCGGGTGGAAGTTTTGGATGAGGTGGTCTGAAAACAAAATTAAGAATGTGAGTAACTATACTAATATTATAAAGTTGATGAGTTTGTTTGAATTCGCGCATCTCTGGAACGAATTTTTAAAAAACACAAATTTAAAAAGACTGCCTCGTTGGTCTAGTGGTCGCCATGTGCGACTGCTGAGCGTGAGGTCTTGGGTTCGATTCCCAGGTCGGGCAAAGTTAAGTTATTATGAAATTACAAACATACACTTTAATGTTATTTATTTGTATATAGATAACCCTCGATTTGACGACACACTAAAATTAATTATACACATAGGTACTTACAGGCACTTTCCCGACCGCAATTTGCGAAGTCCACCCGGACAAGATAATGTCGGCAAAAAATATGGAGCTTGACCAATACATAGTGTATTGAGCACAGTCAACACAACAAACAATGCGAGTAACAGCTTCATGACACATACGCACTCATGCGCCGCCGACAGGTGAATAACTTGAAGTGAGTAACGTAGGGACAGAAACCTGCAATGCTTTTCTACAGTATAGTGTAGGTGAAGTAAGCGTAATGGTGTGGTTACACGGCACGCAAACACGCAAGCCGAGTGGGGCTCGGCGCGTGATTCGACGCGCCGTTTAAACAGGCTACGCTCGGCGCGGCTCGGTACGGTTCGGGAAAGTTTGTACGATCCCACGTGACGCCGCGCCGTGTAAACGAGTAGCCTTTTTTTTATGCGGAAGGGACTGTCAGATTTTTACTGACTATAAAACCACCCTGTTCCTTCTGTTGCCCTTTGCGTTCCGGGGCCACGGTATTCAACTCTCGGCAGTTTTTCAACTCTCGGCGTGTGAGTCGTCAAACTCAACGCATTTATTTCAATTAAAACATCTACAGGCAGTTTTGAAATGTCAAGGAGTCGGTCAGTTAGTCAGAAGGTTAGATTCGGCGTGGTATGCGTTAGGAATTTTCTTCGCTCAATAAAAAAATAAAAAAAAAAACGTTACCTAGTTGCCTGAGGTGGCCTGCAGGCCAGCACTAGTCAGGGATGCCTGGCGTAAATGGGGGAAGGGAACACCGGGGTGGCTCAGTAAGAGTCTGACATACCCCTCCGCCCTCTCTAGCGCGGTGGACAACCATTATGATTTCCACCTCAAAAAAAAGGTCCTCTATAGGGAACATTAATGAACAAGACACTAAACGAACACTCTTTTCAATTAACTTTATACAAATTCCTGATTACATTATTCTTGTTTCTTTTATATGTGAAAACAATGTAATAGAAACGCAATAAAAATCAATTAAAAAGAGAGATGAGCTAATCAATCCGACTGACGTAAAATGGTCCATGCGTGCGAGCCCTAAGTAAGATAACGCTAGCACGTTGATATAGTTTTCACATAATTAAGTATCTTGTTCTTATCATATCATTGTAAAGTTCATACATAACTTCACGCCTGTTATCCCCGAAGGGTTAGGCAGAGGTGTACCTACCCATTAGTACACCCACATTTCGCCAGTTATGTTTAAGTCCCATCATGTAATAGGGGGCGAGCCTATTGCCATCAACCGGGCACAAATCCAGACTCCGAGGCTGCTACTGAGGAATTCCTGATGGAAAAACCCAATAACACTTTGCCCGACCCGGGAATCGAACCCAAGACCTCATGCTCAGCAGTCGCGCTTTGCGACCACTAGACCAACGAGGCAGTAAAGTTCACTTTCTGGGTTAATTAATAATCGGGCATTATACCTATATACAGTCGCACATTTATTATGTTACAACTAGCCTCCTCTCCTGTCTTGTTTTTTTTTTTGAGGTGGTAAAATTCATCAAATGAGTCCTTCCGCCCTGGGTGGGGCGGAAGGGACTGTCAGATTTTTACTGACTAAAAAACCACCCTGTTCCTTCTGTTGCCCTTTACGTTCCGGGGCCACGGTATCCTGTTATGAGGTCCCGCAACCCCGGGCGCCACTTTGTCTGTGTTGGTTTTTTTTCACCCGAGTTAAATTACGTCTGGTTACTGTTCCGCTTCCGGGGTTCGTAGCGTGGTGTTATACTGGCTATCTAATACAAAAAGATTTTTTCTAATACGACTTGCAGTTAAGTTAGTAATCTCTGATTAGCGAACAAACAAAAAACTCTTCAGCTAAAGGCGATTAACAGACGGCACCGCGCACCGCTGCGGTTGACGGTGGCGGCTTAGCGGATTGCACCGCTCGACCGCGCGGTCGGGCGGTGTACGTGTGTAAGACATCGACGGATTTCATAGAGGCTAAAATGCGACATGAGATCCGCTTCACCGCCTTCCGCGGCGGTGCGCGATGCCGTTTGTTAAACGCCTTTAGCTGAAGAGTTTTTTGTTTGTTGCTAATCTCTGGAACGCACGGTGTGGCAACAGTGCGGCGCCGGTATCGCGAACGCTCAACAACCGGATATATAACGTCCGTTGCCGCACCGTGCGTTTTGTATGAAAAAAGAGGATCGTCCGTGCGCTGTACGTCTAACGCACCGCTTCGGCACCGCAGCAGGCCGCCAAGAAACGCATAAATTGAAAGCGCCCTTAGGTATATGTATAGTTCGTTAAATAACAGAGGGCATCGTTATTATATTATTGATTCGAAAAAATACCTAGTGGTAAGTTGTAGTTTTGACTTTCAATATCTCCAGAACTAGTGAATTCCCAGGTATGATGTATAGAAAAAAGATCATAATAATGGGTATAATACATTATGTGGTTTCCGGAAATGTGATTGGTTTCTGTTCACCCGATATACGTAAAAACCAAATAACTGTACGTTAGTCTCGCAAGAACTCGAAAATGGCTCGACCGAATTGAATAATTTATATTTTATGTTTTACTCGCATTATTTAAAAAGAAAATAAAACAAAATCTTGGTGGTACAAAGTTTACTGGCTCATCTAGTTGTATATATTTGTTGTGACACTAAAATAAATAAATTTCAAAGGACCACGGGCATTTCTGCATGAGAATTGCCATTTTATGACAGCTATGTTCAAATCAGCGCGAAAACGGTGTCTTTTTACGTAGACATTCCGAAATACCATTTCCGCGCTAGATTCAAATTTGACTGTCATAAAATGAAATAAAGTACACCTTAAGAGCTTTCATATGTCATGGGTTTCATCACTGTTGGGCAAAGTTGAAAAGTGGGCCCAAAATGTTGCATTGTCCTTTGTTTTAAATACTAACTACGTTAACTATTCTATCACTCCCACACCCATTCGAGGTTCTCTGGTTCTTCTGGAGGCCTGAAAAAAAAAGTTTATTTAAGTATGTATAAGATATTTTCTGTGGCATATTAATAGATAAAGGTTGGAGGTTAAAATCCGGGCAAGTACCAATGTGACTTTTTCAATTCATAAGTACTTTCTAAAGCTTATCTTGGACATTCACTAGCATCGGTGAAGGAAAACATCGTGAGGAAACCTGGACTTATACCAGCCTATTACTGTCCCACTCAAAACATGTCCGAGGCCCTCGAGGCGGTTTAGAAGCTCTGACACTAGGGTGTGGGGTCGTAAGACCTTACAGCCCACACGATAAAGAAGAAGATAGGTAATATTATTTATGTTTAGCTAAATCGCTTAATCGAGTGGTGGCGGTGTACAAGGGCGCGGGGGTAGGACGAAAACGGGGAGAGGTGCGGGCGGCGGGCGCTCGTAGCGTGATACACAAGAGGCGATATGTGCACTGGACAGTTCTTAAGATATGTGACGTCACAGTGGTTGTCGTTTAACAGTGTCAGCAGGCGAGGACTTATAGATACTTTATTTCCTGTTTCAAGATAGGTTCCGGTAATTAAGGATTTCCTAAAATAAATAAGAAGAATTGTCTGTTTCTGATCTCATGGCGCAATAAATATTCAATCAGCTGTGCTCTCAGTCTGCGTGCAATGTCGGAATAATAAATTATTATGAATATTAATTAACATTATAATCTTCCGGCCGAACTTCGGTCACGGCTGCGTTCCATTGAAATTATAATATATCTTAATTCAATTATATCTTGTGTACTTAGCTAGTCCCTCATCATCATCTGCCTAGCCTTTTCCCAACTATGTTGGGGTCGGTTTCCAGTCTAACCGGATGCAGCTGAGTACCAGTATTTTACATGGAGCGACTGCCTATCTGACTTCCACAACCCAGTAACTGGGTAATACGATACCCCTAGGTAAGACTGGTTGTCAGACTTTCAAGCTTCTGACGACTCGTAACGACTGTCAAAGATCCAAGTATGACAGCCGGGACCAACAGCTTAACGTGCTTTCCGAGGCACGGAATGATGTCAGTAATGTCTAAGATAAACTTTAGAAAGTACATATGAATTGAAAAAGTCACATTGGTACTTGTGGGACCATATTACACTATAGAGCAGAGGTTCCCAAACTTATTTTGTCTACTGCCCACTTTAAAAATAAATTATTTTCTAGCGCCCCCATTTTTTCTCCCACTTTAAAACCACCTAAGATCAAATTACAAATCGCTCCCCAAGCCTCTACACAACGTCGCGATGTTTTTCTGGGTCTTTCCCTTTAGGCCTGCAGAGCCCACAAGGGAGCGTCATCGCCCACTTTGGGAAAGGCTGCTATAGAGCACTATATAAGTATTATAGAGTACAACCGTGTGCACAAACATACTGGTTAACTCCTTCTTCCCTGACGGAAGGGGATCCCTCATCCGACCGGGCGGCAATCTTTCACGACCGGAGAGATCAGGCGCAGGCGCAGGACCAACATCTTTACGTGCTTTACAAAACACTGGGGTCACACTACCAACATCAAAACTACGGGCTGCTAACTGTGAAATTCCTTGTGGAAAATCTCAGTAACAGTAACCGACTTGAGAACCAAACCCAAGACCCCACGCTCAGCAATTACACTTCACTCACACAAGACATCGTACTCATCATCATCTGCCTAGCCTTTTCTCAACTATGTTGGGGTCGGCTTCCAGTGTAACCGGATGCAGCTGAATACCAGTATTTTACATGGAGCGACTGCCTATCTGACCTCTACAACTCAGTAACTGGGTAATACGATACCCCACAAGACATCGTACGACAACGTACTATACTTTGCTGAACATCGTTATTAATCACGTTGTTTTCCATAATCATTTATTCGAAGACGTATATAAACCTAGACACAAATAATAAACTAATAGTCAAGTAGGTACACACAGCAAAACAGATAGATATGCAGGGTCGTCAGATTATAGTTGAAGTTTTCTAAGAAACCGATGGATGTCTTTGACTGAAACTTAACCTAAATAAAGAACTATTTATTATCTACGTTTTAAATTAAATTACATTCGAAAATATCCATCGGTTTCTAAGAAAACTTCAACTATATCTGACGACCCTGCATACCTATCTGTTTTGCTGTGTGTACATTCAAAGATAAAATTAAACAAACATATAGATAAGAACTCACAGACATCTTCCTGACTTTGTTTTGACGCCGCCACCCGGACAAGTTATGGTGGCAAAGAGACGATCCTCAATATTAATTCCTGCAGCAGTAGGTTCACCAGTACCTACAGCACGTACACGTTTGATCGCACCAGTACATAGTGTACTGAGTACTGTTAACACAACAAATAGTATAGTTAAGAGCTTCATATTGTACGTGCTCACTCAGTGCGCTTAACGCGCTTGTGCGCTTCTGGCAAATAAATAACACGTAGTGAGTGACGTAGCTATGATTCTTAGTATTATGAACCTATGAAACATCTTTGGCCTCGGTGACACATGCGTGTCGCGCTTACGCCGATCGGAGGATATTGTTTACGTATAAAACATCGCTAAATGGTAAACCTGTATTGTCTTTATGACAAGCTAGCGGAAAGATATTTGAAAATAAAGCTAACAATTGTTTTAAGGATGGCTGTTAAATGGTTTAACTGCCTCGTTGGTCTAGTGGTCGCAAAGCGCGACTACTGAGCATGAGGTCGTGTGTTCAATTCCCAGGTCGGGCAAAGTGTTATTGGGTTTTTCCATCAGGAATTTGGTAATAGGAAATTCTTAGTAGCAGCTCTCAGTTTGGAGTTTGGTGGTGATACACCCCCGTGGTTCGAAAAGCGAGTAGGTAAAGGCATTGGTCCGGCGCGTGATCTCTCTGCTTGTGACGGATTGCCGTTCCATCGGACTATGAAAGTAAGGGAAGGGGGGGTGCACCTATGTATGTGAAGTACGTACCGAAATATTATAGATATTTTATTGAACGAGTGTGTGCGCACACACTCAAGCACTATTGTATCCCCAGCGTACTTAATTGAAAAGAGTGTCCGTGGAGTTTCTTGCTCGTTCTTCTCTATAGAGGCCTACCTTCATTTTGCAACGAGCAACTAGCTTCAACTCTCTGACTAACTGACCAACTCCTTGACAATTAAATGATAAAATGGTCTAATTGAAATAAATGCTTTGACTTTGTAATTTGCGAGTAGGTACTTAGTTCTCTAGCACGATTCCAGTTAGGGATTAATCTAGCGTCCTTTGCTGAACATAATGTAGATTAACAGACTTACGGTTGTTTTTTTTTTTCGAGATTTTTAAATAAAAATGTTTCGGGTTCAAAGTACCTACCTCGTCATTGAAGTAGTTTTTCAAACAATTGCGCCATAAAATAAATCAGTATAATCCATTTCACTCAACGGAATCTGTGTGGTCGGGATTCTGAAAAATATAAACATTTATTGTTATTGTTTAAAGGTGCTCGTGGCTAAGTAATAAATAGCCCCACACGTCGATCAATCCGGTTAAACTACGCATGTCGGGGTTGGTCCATGGATGGGTGACCTTTACACACCGAGATTTCTCCATACCTACATCGGAAAGCATGTTAAGTCATCACTTTGTAGTTTTTTGTCTTTTTCTTCCGTATCACCCAACTGGAAATGTGCCCAAAAGACTGGCCGCATTACCTCGTTGGATGGCAATACTAAGCCTTTTGCCAAGGCAATAGCCAGCCCTTGGGTCACAGGAAGTGTCAACCAACCGTTTGAACAACTCCTTACAAAGGCCATGGGCATACGGACCCCACGACCCGAGTGTTTTCAGCTCAAACGGGCGTTTGAGTTTTCTGCAGCCGCAGCAGCAGCGCCAGCACAGCACGTCGAAGTAGGAAGATGGGATGGCGCAAGAGTAAAGACACACGTAGCGTCCCACCACTAAAGGCTTATCCATCATCCAAGGAAATAGAGACATACCACCCGGTCTCTTGCCATCGTCGCGTGCCAAGCCGTTGGGTATTTTTGATTCTGATTGTTTTTTATACACATAATTAAGTCTGTAAATATTATACGGTCGGGGTCATAAGTGCAGTGTTAGCATGCTAAGGTTTGAATTGCTGTGAACACGCGGTACAGGCCGTACCTACATCTGTGTATAAGTAATGTATTCAAAGTTAAAGTCAAAGTCAAATCATATATTTAATTAGGCCATTATAAGGCACTTTTGAACGTAAATACACTACCTACGTACACCTCAAAATTCGCACACGACTTCGACAGGTCGTAAGTTTAACCAAAGCGTCAATCGATTTGCTTTGTAGATTGCTACTCCACTTATGACCCCGACCGTACATATTACTTTTTTAATTAGCATAAGTTATTACAAACTACTTACGAACATATTCCTGAATACAATTTGGGGGCACCATTCGGACAAATGAATGTTTTGAAAATACTTGCTGCATACGTTTCATTTATTAGTTCTTCTTCAAATACATGTAATGGTTTTCCAGTACATACACTGAGTACAGTCAACACCAGTAATATAAGTGTGAGCTTCATGATAAGTGTTCACTTGTGCACTGCCGACAGATAAAATGCATTAGAGAGTAACGTCGCGTCTATTTTCTCTCTAAGAATAAATAAATAATAAATAAATTTATCTTGGGACAACTCACACACGGCCATCTGATCCCAAGCTAAGCAGAGCTTGTGTTATGGTAACCAGACAACTGATATACATACTTATATCTACACTAATCTACACTAATACATATAAAGAGGAAAACTTTGTATTTTTGTTTGTTTGTTTGTTTGTAATGGATAAACTCAAAAACTACTGGACCGATTTTAAAAATTCTTTCACCATTAGAAAGCTACATTATCTGCGAGTAACATAGGCTATATTTTATTTAAGAAAAAATAAGGGTCCGTAAGATATTTGGGTTTTTCGGACCCAAGGTGTAAAAATCATCCAAAAAAGTTCTTTATTTGGCGTACGCCGCCTAAACTATAAAAGATAGAACCATAAAATGTTTTAATTAATTAAAGACCTTAAAAATATCTACAAAAAAGTCTGCGACATACTATACCTATCTATTTCGAGTTAAGCACAACAACCATTTTTTTGTTTAAAAATCTTGATTTTTCTTAGGACTTCATTTAAACGCATTTATTTTACACATGTCATTACTCCTTATAAAAAATATTTTGTCACAAAGTACTGTTTATGAAGATAATATTTAGTCTTTTATTCATTAAAATTGGACGTTTGGTTTGAAAGTTATGGCGAAATCAATATAATACTATTTCAAATCGCGTGACGTACGTTTAGCAGGGAGGTAGTTTATAATTAGTAGACGTTCGCTAAGAACGGATTTTCCATAATTCACCCTCTACGGAGATGAAACGGGGGTCAAAAGTTTGTATGAAGAAAACTTTAACGCGGACGAAGTCGCGGGCAGAAGCTAGTAATTTATAAATACATACATATTATAGATAGAATCGGTTAAGTTCGTGTCGTGTAAGCAATGTAGGATTTCGCAATATACTGGGAGAATTCGACGGCACGGTTGGCGCAATGGCTAAGCGATTGGCTACTGCGTTGCGTGTTGCAGGTTCAATTCCTGTACGGAGCAATTATTTGTATGACCTGCAGATAGTTGTTCCGAGTCTGGCTGTTTGTGTATGTAAGTTTATATGTTTGTTAACGCGCGATACATGAGCAATTCCTAGTGTAGGACAACGTTACTATTGTGAAAAAAAAAAAGAGTTTTCCAAGCATGCGTGGATAGCTAAATCCGAAAATGCAATCTATACTGTTTCATTGCTCATTGCTATTATGCATTCTTATTTATTATTATGCCTGCCTGTCACAGATATGACGTACAGGTACAGCTGCCAACTAATTCATCCTGTGCCCATTCAAGTAGTGTTTTTATACGCACATATTTTCTGTTACTAAAGGTTTTTTTTTTCTTGGCCGGTTTTTTTTTTAATATAATTTTGCCACGGAACCCTAAAAGTGATGCTTTGTTTGTATCATCAGCTCTTATCTAAGTAGTATATCAGTTGGTAAATCCGATTTAGAGAATGTGAACCTCTAGGGTCACGGTATACGATAACGCGACGAGATTATGCATTAATCGTACTAATAGGTATTATTTCAAATGTGATAATTTGTACAGATGTTTAAGTAGATGATTGGATATCTATTACTCAATCACGCGTAAACCGTTGAACAGATTGGCACATAAATAGACCATTTCCTGTATTAAAACATAGAATACACAGTAATTGGCCTAACCTATAATTATGTAATATGAAATTTTGTAAGTATCTTTCTGTAACGCTGTTGGTTTTCTAAATAAATAAATAAATACTTTTTATTCCGGTAATATGTTGTGCACACCGATTTATCGGATCGTTTCAGTAGTCTCGTAGGACCGAATTTTTGTGGAAAATTAATTAATTTATTCAACAAACAATTTTGTGTCTGAATGTTTCAATACACCAAGAAAAAATAATAACAATAATCAGTATAATAATCATTACATCACAATATCAAAGTTAATTAAATGTCACATATAATTATAAACTAATAACTATATAAAAAGAAAAAATGACAACAAGGTGAGTAAAATAACCTTGCAACTGAATGTATCAATAACGATAGGAACCACTTTGTCATAATTTAATTTCATAACATTCTATTCATTCATACGAGTAGGTACATAAATTAAAACTGACTTCTGACATGTAAACTGTTTACATGTCAGAAGTTTAATAGAATCACAATTCATTGGGTATTTTTACATACATAAACATACATACGTAAACTCACGCCTTTTTCCCATGGGGGTAGGCAGAAACCACAGAACGCCACCTGCTACGATCCTTACATACTCCTTTCGCCTCATCTACATTCATACATCTCGTCATACAAGCACGCCGGTTACGAGTACTCCGCACCTGACCTTTCTGAAGAACCTCACCAGTAAGGTCAGTGTAGGTCTTCCTAGGGCGACCCCTCCCTGCGTTGCCACTCACCTCTGCCATATAATCATATTATGTCAACTTATGGCTTGGAATTGATACGTTCCATTCTCTCATTTAATATCGTCGCGGTTTATCGTATACCGTGACCCTAGAGATACTATTCTTTAAATTCGGTTTACCAATTGACATATCTAGATAAGAGGTGATGAAACAAACTGAGCGTCACTTTCAGGGTTCCGTAACAAAATGATATTAAATACAAGAAAGAAAAATATAATCTTTATTGTCATAGAAATACGTGCTTATAAAACAATAAAATTCCTTCTGATATATTAAAATTCGGTTTAAAGATATTTATTCTCATAAAGAACACAAATAGTTCGCTTACAATATGAGATTATAAATAGATCATGCAGTTATACAGTACATCGTGACTCCGTGAGTCGGTTATTGATAAAAAAAAAACAGCAGTACAATATATCGGGTTCTAGAAAAATTAAGTACAGACAGAAAATTAAATTACAAAATTTTGGCAACATAAGTTTTTAACATTTTTTTAAAGATATTTGTGTTTTTCACATTAGTCATTTCGTCTATCAAAATTAAATGAAAGGTTATTTAAGACACACATTAAATGTACACCTCTATGCATATTTGGAAAATTCTCCCAGTATTTTGCGAAACCCTACATTGCTTGCACGACACGAACTTTACCGTTTTATGGAGGCAACGATATCTTGACGTTACTCACTAATGCATTTCATTTGTCGGTAGCGCACAAGTGAACACGTAACATGAATCTCACACTTATATCACTGGTGTTGACTGTACTCAGTGTATGTACTGGAAAACCATTACATGTATTTGAAGAAGAACTAATAAACCAAACGCCTGCAAATCTCATTTTCAATACATTCATTTGTCCGAATGGCGCTCCCAAATTGTCTTCAGGATTATGCTCGTAAGTACTTATTTATTTATTTTATTTTACAGAAGGCTTACAGACTAACAAACCAATGACCAAGAAAGTACTCACTAGTTAATATAATTTAACAGAGTAGTAAACAAGTTAACTATCCTTGAAAAAATAACTGTGCCAAAAGCCGTCCGAGGGCTCATTTACGGAGAAGCGGGGCGTCGCGCGTCGCGTGCGGCGTGGCGACTCGCGGCGCGAGTGATGGGTAGCTCGCCGTCCGATCAAGTACCAGGCCCGGGTCGACGGTGCGTTATGTTTTACGTGCGCCTCAAAGAGCTGTCAGCACAGGGACGGGGCCCCAACAGGGCCAAACGCCTGCTGGGGTTGCGGGACGTCTTAACAGGATACCGTGGCCCCGGAACGTAAAGGGCAACAGAAGGAACAGGGTGGTTTTTTAGTCAGTAAAAGTCTGACAGTCCCTTCCGCAGCACCGAGGGCGGAAGGACTCATTTGATGGTTTTTACCACCTCAAAAAAAAAAGAAAAAAAAGGTTGCCACACTGGTGCAAAACAAGTCGACATGGTCCCTAGGAAGTCTATTAAAACTAAGTGCACTTCTATTGAGAAAACATTCCGCGTATAATTAGTCAATGCGAAAGGTACATTTTTTAATATTGGTCGTTGACGTAATCACATCAGATTCGTATAATTTGTAGTAAGTAGGTGCAGTCGAACAAGCCTTTTAGGATACAGGCAGTTTATTTGCGACTATTTTTACAAGCTTTTATTTAGCTTGCACTGGTCGTATGTATGTATGTAAGTTGTCCTTTCAAAAGTTTCTTGGCAAACCATTTTCCAACCACTTGTTGATCATCCGATTGAGATGAAATGCGAAAGATTTTATTTTTTTTGTCTGTATGTTTGTTCCGGTTAATCTTCGAAACGGCTAGTCCGATTTTGATGGATCTTTCACTGGCAGGGAGTATGGAAAAATAAAAAAACCCTTCAGGTAACGGGCTCAAGTAGCAGGCTTATCTAGTAAAGATCAATAATACTACTGTCACTGTGCTTACAAAAACTGTAGAATGTTTTTATTTTTCAGGTATCCGACAACTGAGAATCCGTTGAGTAACATGGATTATTATGACATCTTTTATGGGGAAAACATTTGAAAGAACTATTTTCCATGACATCTTATTTTTCAACAAAGCAGAATTTTCTTAACTAGGTAAAAACATAATCTACATAATTATTTAAATATGAATACCTATTTCCCTTGGTTACGGCATCACGCGTGAAAGGCGGGACCAATTTTACAAATTCTTTATATGTTGTGTTTGTTTTTGTGAGGAGAAGGTTCTTATTTCGTATTTATTCGTAGGTATAATTATGGCGGTACGAAGTTCGTTGGGTCAGTTAGTATAACAATAATTGAGTCATTACTTATACGCAAATATGTAACAATCAAAAAGTCTTTCTTTTAAGTCTTTTAGTCTTTTTTCATCTAAGTAATTGAAATAAATGATTTGACTTTGACTTTGATTTACCCAACATTGAAATATCTCACTTAATTGAATCCTCGCTTTCTGACACCTGTGACGTCACTTGTTTTAAGAACTGTCCAGCGCACATTTCGCCTCTTGTGTATCACGCTACGAGCGCCCGCCGCCCGCATCTCTCCCGGTCCCCATTCTCGTCTTATCCCCGCGCCCCTAGACCCCACAGGCGAGGACTCAATTAAGCGGTTTAGCTATAATATCGAGTGACATGGAGTACATACATGTTTTATGGAACACTTGATTTCAACGCGGAAGAAATCGTAGGCCAAAGCTAATAAATAAATAGCTTTAATCTATACTATTATAATATATCTATACTAATATTATAAAGCTGCAGAGTTTGTTTGTTTGTTTGTTTGTTTGTTTGTTTGAACGCGCTAATCTCTGGAACTAATGGTCCGATTTGAATGATTCTTTCAGTGTTGGGTAGTCCATTTATCGAGGAAGGCTATATATACCATCACGTTACAACCTAAGGGAGCGGAGCAGTAACCAAAGACGCGGGTGTAACCGCGGCGGACAGCTAGTTAACAAATAAATCATGTCTACCTACCGCAGTGACTACAGACCACGTCAAATTTTTCCCAATAACCATACTTCAAGGGAACTGCACACTTTTCGAAGTACGTGCTTCTCAAACGGGTAGTGGCGAGGGCATAAATCTTCAATCGGCGGAGACAACGGGCTAATAGGGCTGAAAACTTTGATCATACTTTACCAGTCTACCATTAAGGCATCCCTACATACGAGAGATATTATCACGAACGATATATATCTATGCGTAATTCGTTTGAGGTACGAGGAAATAGTAACCAAATAATAATGAGTGTGTTTTTTGATGCCCTATAAGGTTCCTAATTTTTTCCTACTTTTATATATATTGTACATATTTTATAATTTTTATTATTATTCTTGAATAATGTATACAGGTGTGTAAATAAATATAGAAAGCATAACATCATGCCTGTAATCTCCGAAGGGTTAGGCAGAGGTGTACCCAATAGTACATACACATTTCGCCAGTTATGTTTAAGTCCTATGTAATAGGGGGCGAGCCTATTGCTATCAACCGGGCACAAATCCAGACTCCGAGGCTGCTACTGAGAAATTCCTGATGGAAAAACCGACCCGACTTTGCCCGACCTGGGAATCGAACCCAAGACCTCATGCTCAGCAGTCGAGCTTTGCGACCACTAGACCAACGAGGCAGTCAAAGGTAAAGGGGGGGGGGGTAAGGGGATAAGGTATGTTAAAGTAGAATAAATAAAAATATCTATTTTGCCTGCTTTATTATGACCACGGCGATAATATCGCCCGTGTCTGGGGACGCCTTTACGAAATATATTAATTAAGTAATAGTTCAGTAATTAAGTGTTTCATTAGATAACTATGTTCATTGGCTAATAAACTGTAGATAGTTTATGCTAGTTTAGATAGTTTTGGATATGGTCTAGGCTAAGTGTGTGTGGCGGCGAAGAAGAGTTTACTTACATACATACAAACATAAACTCACGCCTTTTTCCCATGGGGGTAGGTAGAAACTACAGAACGCCACCTGCTACAATCCTAACGTACTCCTTTCGCCTCATCTACGTTCATACATCTCGTCATACAAGCACGCCGGTTACGAGTACTGCGCACCTGACCTTTCTGAAGAACCTCACCAATAAGATAAAATCGATCGATCGTGATAAATGAATATCAGAAAAAAAATACTTGTCTTGATCGGAGATGCCAATGTCGATAGACTTAGTCATTTTAGCAGGGTTGAAATTTTGAGGGTAGAGAAATATGGCGCTAAGAAGGTCCCAGCATTAAAACTAGCAGGTATTAGCCATATAAAAATTTCAGCCATTCTAAAATATCAGCCATTCTAAAATTTCAGCCATGCTAAAATGACGTAGATTTAGCGACTCTGGGACCTTGAACCATCTATGTGAATTAATTAATTACCGTTGTTCACGCGCCTACGTCATGACACATACACGCACACAACAGCTGATGGGCGAGCGCGGGGAAGACAAGCACGAGGGAGCGGAGGTCGCCGGTCGGCACTGGCGGCGCCGCCAGCCGCCGCGGTCGACGTTCACTACTGCACGACAGCGCGTTGTACTAGATAGTCGCTTTACTTACTTTCTACATAATTATTTTCTGTTGTACATAATACTTCTAAAATTAAATCAGTATTGTAATAAGGAATATAAAATAATCATTGAAGAGTCCCTGATGAAGTTCCTGACCCGCACACCTGAGATCAAACACAGAACACTAACAACCGTAACGTCACTAATTAACCTAAATGCCGAGAGTACGGAACAAACGTACGATATCTTTATTACGCACTTACGTTGAGCCCTTGTCACTAATTATGGTAATTCTATTAACTAACCACTAACAAGGCTTCATGTACTTCTAAACAAATGGGGAATAATTCGAGACATAATTAAAGATTCTATGTTTATAGTGAAAAACAACATTACCGAATGCATGTAGGTATATTTGAACATATTTTAACCTTTAAATTCTTAACTTTAATACCTTTTAATTATTATGATTTAGTAGTTTTTATATAGGGTACATACATTGCTTTCACGTGCCATGTCGTGTATGATTCTGTATAAGTACAAGTATTGTAAACATTGATTTTTAAAAGAGTACGTAATGGAGTTTCTTGCCCATTCTTCTCCATACAAAACTACCTTTTGGAAGGGGCAACTAGATTCAATTCCTTCTTTCTTTTTGTATATGACGTTCAAAAGTGCCTTAATTGAAATAAATAATTTGACTTTGACTTGACTTTGACATTGCAATCCAATATGACTTTTTTATTTATATGTATATTCTAAGTATTTTCTTTTATATTACTGACATCGGTATGACATCGGTGTAAAGGGAAATATAGTGAGGAAACCTAGACTTATCTAATACTAGCTTCTGCCCGCTACTCCGTCCGCTTTAAAGTTGATTTTTCCATACAAACTTTGGACGCCCCTTTCATCTTCTTGGGCGGTGAATTTCGGAAAATCCTTTCTTAGCAGACGTCTACTAACTATAAACTACCTCCCTGCCAAATTTCTTCTTTATACCTCAAGCGGTTTTTGAGATTTCGTGATGAGTGAGTGACCTTTCGCTTTTATATATTTAGATAGATTATTATTATAATTGCGAAAATTTGGATGGATGGATGTTTGTACCCTATTCACACCAGAACGGCTGAACGGATCGGAATGAACACATAGATAGGTTATAGTCTGGAAAAGCACATAGCGTCGCCGTGCATTGAAAACCTCGTAAAGCACAAAATTGTTTTTTTTTTAATTTTATATCATCTGGCCTGGACCACCCTGTATATATTATATATGGTATTTATCATATATATTATATACAGGGTGGTCCAGGCCAGATGGACATAAATAAAAAATAAAAATAAAACAAAACAATAAATTTGTGCTTTACGAGGTTTTCAATGCACGGCGACGAATTAGGCATTTTTTTATTCTGGAAAAATGACCGGTTGCTGTAGAAGAGTATATCAATATTATTGCAGTTTAAGTCACGGGAAGAAGTAGAAGAAACTTTTGCCCAGCAGTGGGACTTTCTTCACTTAATCAACATTAAACTTGGTACAAATGAGTAAATAATAAAGCTTGATGTCACTATAATTTTTTTTATTACCCCCTATTGGGTTGATGGGTTTGTAGTTACTAAATGTCGCAGGCAGCTAGCATATAATTCTGCCGTCCTTGACCGAATGCACGAATAAACCCCCGGGAGAGAGCTATTTAGTTTAAAACGAATTTAATAAACGTAATGGGCTCCACCCGCAAGTGACTCATACATGTATAATACTAGTATTATAACTCATTTAATGCTTGTATGTTGAGGTTTTTTCCATTAGGTAACGGAAAATATTAACAGCATTAATTAAATCTGATGGGTTTTGGGTAATAATAACAGTTATTTATAAATTGATGTAGTAAGATTTATTGTACGTACTTACAGATCACAAGATGGCGAAGACAGAGAGAAGAAAGAAAAATATGACGTTTCTTTTCATAATGACATTGACAGATGACAGCTTAATATTGACGTTCGTTTATCACTTAAAAAATCTTCTTAAATAAAAATATCGTGTCACGGTGTTTATGGTCGCTCTTCTCCGAAATGGCATGACCATAGAGCAACACGGGTACCTGACGGAAGGGGAGACGCCATAGGCAGGCGTTCCCCTCTGTCGAAACATATGACCAAATGGTCCACTGTTAAGTCACTGTCACCAAGTGCGATAGTGTTGTTATTTTGTAAATTGTTTGTTTGTTATCGATAAAAATATTTACTTACCATCAGTCGATGTGTGACATTTGCATTTGCAAAAACTAAAGACTAAGTTGTAGTTATGTAGTATGTTAATGGAAAATTATGCTGATACAAGAATTACTTACTTAATGACAAAAGCAAACCCACATAAGTGATAAATCTAAAAACCAGTAATACATAAATCCATCACTGATTTTTAAGTGCTGGTGTATGATTTAGTAGTTTTTAAATAACATTGCATTCCATTTCACATTTACATTGCATTCACGTGCCACTATGTATGATTCTGTATGCAAATATTGTAAACATTTTTATATTTCATCATGTCTAGATTATGGTATTTTGATTTCGGGACTGGCTGCAGATATAAATTCTATCTTTATCCTGCAAAAGAGGGCTGCAAAAGGATTGGTCATCTCTTATCTGATATGGCTTACATATTTATTTTTATTATTTTTTACTACTATTTTATATTCATTTTCATTGTTTTCACATGTAGAATCAACAAGAATAATGTAACTAGGATTTTGTAAAAACCTAATTTAAAAGAGTGCCGTGGAGATTCTTGCTCGTTCTTCTCCATAGAGGCCTACCTCCGTTTTGGAACGAGCAACTAGTTTCAGCTTTTGGACCAACTGATCGACTCCTTGACAATTCAAAAGTGCCTGTAAATGGTCTAATTGAAATAAATGTTTTGACTTTGACTTTAAATTATACCTACATGCTTTTAATTATTTTTAAATTATACCTACATGCTTTTAATTATTTTTTAATTGACAACTGATGAAAAAGTAATAAATAACATTTATAAAGTAAAAAACCTGATTTCCCTAACAGAGTTCTTTAATTTATCGATAATGCGTATCGACAGCTGTTACAGCAATGTTTGTTAATGTAGTTGCATCATGTCGTTACACTGTTATGACACAAAATGTATCTATGTGTGTACGAAATTGTTAGTGTATTGTTATTATTTCTATGTGTGAGTTTCGTAGCGACAGACGATTGTTTTTGTGTGGGGCATTGAAAAGTGTGTTTGTGTGTGTATTTCCCCCCGCAAAAAATGACAGACTTTTCTGTATTGAAAAAATACGCTATGGCGTCTCCCCTTCCGTCAGGTACCCGTGTTGCTCTATGGGCATGACCGATTTTTATGAATTTTTTTAAGTACATTTGGTATGTTTAAGAAAAAAAAGAATTATTTATTTCATCTCTAACATTGCATTTGTAATCAATTTGTAATATAAAGGTACACGTACGCATACGCGCAGGTACGCGTGCAGTCGGCTACCAATTTGTAGGTACCTTTAATTGTGGCAGCCCCAGTAGGTTATCTAGGTACTTGTGTTGGGGCTGTCACGCTACTTCCTATACAAATCCAGCAAACAATGTTGAGACCTTATATGAATAGGTCATAAAATATATTTCACCCCCTAAGAGGATGAAACAGGGGTCCAAAGTTTGTATGGAAAAACAACATTAGATCGCCAATAGCCGACATTTACGCGCACAATGTCGAGGGTAGTAGCTAGTATAGTTATAATGAGTAATAAAAAGTTTTGTCGTGATGGCTCAGTGGTCGCCCGCAATTTATGCACGAGGCTGTGGGTTCGCAATCGGCCACGGGCAAATAATTATGTGACTTTTTCAATTTCATATGTACGGTCGGGGTCATAAGTGGAGTAGCAATCTACAAAGCAAATCGATTGACGCTTTGGTTAAACTTACGACCTTTCGACGTCGTGTGCGAATTTTGAGGTGTACGTAGGTACTGTGTTATAACGTTCAAAAGTGCCTCATAATGGCCTAATTAAATATATGATTTGACTTTGACTTTAACTTTGAATACATCACTTATACACACAGATGTAAGTACGGCCTGTACCGCGTGTTCACAGCAATTCAAA
This sequence comes from Hoplodrina blanda, assembly GCA_949316365.1. Classification (NCBI taxonomy): domain Eukaryota; kingdom Metazoa; phylum Arthropoda; class Insecta; order Lepidoptera; family Noctuidae; genus Hoplodrina; species Hoplodrina blanda. The sequence goes on from OX438592.1 coordinate 12,732,657, forward strand.
CCTTAGCATGCTACTGCACTAATGATCCCAACCGTACTTTCTAAGTTTATCTTGGACATCACTGACATCGGTGAACGAAAACATCGTGAGGAAACTTGGATTTTTAAATAATATAAGTCTGTTACCGCCAATACGCCTTGAGCAAGCGTGGTGATCAATGCCTTGCCTTCTCTGTATGAGAAGAGGCCTTTGCCCTACAGTGGAACAGTAATATCTTAGTTTTTTTTTAATTACTATTCTATGTTATTTCATCACGAGTCCAACGAAACTGTTAATTACAATACAAACAAGTTACAAAGGCATTTTATTACCGTTTTTAATCTTAATAGACATCGTTTTACAACGTTTTCCGTTTATCATCAATCTGTAAACTAAATAATTGCAAAATGGCGTGAATAGGGCTCGATTAAGTTGATGTAGTATAGTGATTGCAATCAATACCATTTTATGTTACTATCGGACAGTAATGCAATATAGATATATATCTATACAAATAACTGACTACCTCGTTAATCTGGTGGTCACAAAGCGCCACTGCCGAGCGTTGGGCAGGGTGTTATTGGGTTTTTCCATCAGGAATTTTTCAGTAGCAGCCTCGCAGTGGGTGTCGTGATGGCCCAGTGGTGAAGGCATCCTCTCATGCATGTGGTTATAGGTTCAAATCCGTGGAAGTACCAATGAGACTTGTTCAATTCATATGTACTTTCTAAAGTTTATCTTGGACATCACTGGCATCGGTGAAGGAAAACATCGTGAGGAAACTTGGACTTATACCAGCCTATTACTGTCCCACTCAAATCATGTCAGAGGCCCTTGAGGCGGTTTAGAAACTCTGACAATAGGGTGTGGGGTCGTAAGACATTACTGCCCACACGATAAAGAAAGAAAGAAGCCTCGGAGTCTGGATTTGTGCCCGGTTGATGACAATAGGCTCGCCCCCTATTACATGGGACTGAAACAAAACTGGCGAAATATGGGTGTACTAATGGGTACACCTCTGCCTAACCCTTCGGCGATAACAGGCGTGATGTTATGTTATGCTATACAAATAAACAAAATTGAAGTGTCTGCATCATGCTCAGCAGTCGCGCTTTGCGACCAACAGACAAACGAGAGAATAACGGGTGTCCGGTAATGAATGGATAATCTTGAAATGGGTCATGGTAGAACTAATGGCCATTCAGAAAAAAATACAAATAAAAAAAAATACCAAGTAGAACCAAAGATATGAGTTATTTTATAATAATCGACGTTTTTGGTACCTTATTTTACATTCTTGTACACCAAGACCACAAATTTATGATCTCCATCGGTTTTTTATTGTTAACGTTATTTACGTTAACTAAGCTGATAGATAAGTCATCAAAAGTAGGGCTGCTATTACACGGTTTTGAAAAAAACCAACTTCTTTTAAAAAACATCGTGAAAATTTTTCTTATTAACAAAGTATAAGCGTCCGTAGTTTAAAAAAAGTGTATCGAAACATAAGTGGCCAATAATTTTAAAAAATTATGTGCTTATAGCCAATTCCAAAATGGTATGATTCATTATTGTACCTATTGTAAAAAGTGAATTATTGCTATTCGTTTTCAAAAGGAGTGAAATTTAGTAAAACAATAAAGTTTGCAATATTGTAACAAATATGAACATTAGATGAACCTGACCATCTGGGTATAAATAATATGATTAGTAGATGTTAGTACTGAATAGGAAAGCTTGGTTAGCCTGGTGTGGGACTTGTGGGTTTGAAAATGTGGTGTGACCGTGATTTTTTTTTATTGGGGCTGTCCTAAGGAAAATTATTACGCGAAGCCGATCCTTGGAAGACTTACGAAGCTGTGTCCGGTCAATCACATCGAAAATAAGCAATCGACGTGATAAGCCACTTCTTAGGAGAGCATTTATTCTAAGATGTAAGGTCTGAATCAGAATGGGTGGCAGACAATTTGAACATTTATTGTAATTTACAACGAATACAGTGTTAACATCACGCCTGTAATTTCTGAAGTGTTAGGCAGAGGTGTACCCATTAGTACACCCGCATTTCGCCAGTTATAACACTTTGCCCTATAACACTGCCCAACCTCATGCTCAGCAGTCAAAAACAGTGTTGTTAATATCAAATGATGTTTTTTATTAAACCCCAATGTCCAGGTACATTGAATGTAAATAAATATTCCAATATCTCAAACTTTGTTGTTTAACCAAATTTCACTCTTTTTGAAAACGAATAGCAATAATTCACTATTTACATTAGGTACAATAAGAAATCATACCATTTTGGAATCGGCTATAAGCACATGATCTTACAAAATTATTGGCCACTTGTGTTTCGATACATTTTTTTAAAACTACGGACGCTTAAACTTTGTTAAAAAGAAAAATTTTCACGAATTTTTTCAAAAGAACATAATTCAAGTTGTTTTTTTTTAAAACCGCGTAATAGCAGTCCTTCTTTTGATTACTTATCTATCAGCTTAGTTAACGTAAATTACTTTAACAATAAAAAACGGATGGAATTCATTACTTCGTGGTCGTGGTGTACAAGAATGTAAAATAAGATAACAAAAAACTTCGAATATTATTAAATGAATCTTATCTTTGGTACTACTTGGTTTTTTTTTTATTTGTATCTTTTTTCTGAATGGTCATTAGTTCTACCACGACCCATTTCAAGACTATCCATTCTTTACCGGGCACCCTGTATATAATTGTATATTGTATTAGTTTAACTATTGATAGATTGTTGCTTGGTTCGTTTTGAAAGAACTAAGCTTACTTAAGGCAAATCAATAAAAAACACGACACTAAAAATGTTGGCATCACATTTAAAGGAAGCACTTTGTTTTACTTGGCAAAGTTTTTAACTTTTTAAGACTTCTTTCGACGATTTTTAAAACTAATTTATTTTGTTTTAAAAGGTTTGGATTCTTGAGAAAGTTTTAGTGTTTTTTTTTTATTATTTATTTATACTAAAAGGTAAGTTACGAGTACATAAAACTATCAAGTGAAAGAAATTGGGTTCGTAACCTGTTGTGTTTTGCAATTTTAAACCCAATGCACGTAGGCTTCGCTTGGAACCCTGCCAATGCCATAAAGAACAATATTATATTCAATTCTGTAAAGTGGATCGTTTTGGCTACTTTACGTCTGCCTTTAGTTGTCGCTGTAATTAAGGTTTATATTGCTATAAAAAAACTGTGTTGTAAAAAGTCGTTCTGCATTACAAGTTCTACGAAAATTCGTAGCGTTTGCTACGAGCGTAGCAAAGGTGCTACGCGAGCTACGAATTTCAAATTGATAGTACCTACCTATTTAAATTGGGAAAATAATTAAAAACGTCAATTTAAAAATAAAAGTTTATTTTTTAATTAAAGCTGTGTTGTGTGCCATTTTCGTCTTATCTCAGCGACAATCAACGTCAATAAATATGGGTAAATTAAAGATATTCTTGTCAAATAAGACTGTCATTTGATAGCGATTGTTCCTTAAAAAAGGTAGTGGAATAAAATTGCCTCTCTGACATTGCTATTAATATTATATTAAAATATGTCAACCCGTATTTTCAGGAAATCTTAGTATTGTATAAGATTTCGTCAAATGACTCAAGGAAAAAATACCTGACGACAATGTTAGCACAGACATCTTAGTAATATTCCAAATGCGAAAAGTTTGTTTGTATGTTTGTTACTCAATCACTCTTTAACAGCTAAACTAAATGAGCCGAAATTTGGCACACAAATGTAGATAAGATATTGGTTGAAAACACCAAGATAATTTAGTCTTGATTTTGTATATGTGGTGATAGACCATCACAACAAGTGGTGAAGGATTCTGAATGAGGTTATGGTTTCGCAACCAGGTATGGGCAAGTACCAATGTGGCATATCAATTTCATGGGTAAGTTTATTACCTTAGACATCATTGACATCGGTGTAGGAAAAAATCGTGAGTAAACTTGGACTTATAATAATTCTAAGTTTGGTATCGCCAATCCGCTTTGAGCATGCGTGGGGATCAATGCTCATGCCATTTCAGTGTAAGAAGGGGCCTTTGCTCTGCATAACATCACGCCTGTAAACCCCGAAGGGTTAGGCAGATGTGTACCCATTAGTACACCCACATTTAGCCAGTTATGTTAAAGTCCCATGTTATAGGGGGCGAGCCTATTGCCATCAACCGGGCACAAATCCAGACTCCGAGGCTGCTACTGAGAAATTCTTGATGGAAAACTCAATAACACTGCTCGACATGGGAACCAACGAGGCAGTCTGTGCTCTGTAATGGGACAATAATAGGCGAATATTATTATTTTTATTTTCACAGACGAAGTTGCGTTTAGAAGCTAGTTGGTAATAAACTAAGCTAGACAGAGAGCTATAAACGAGAGGTGCTCGAATTAATTCCTGCTACTTAATACAAGGCTGAGTTACACAAACTTCGTAATGTCATTTCTTGTAATTACTTCTTGCTGAACTTCCGTGGATGGGTGTACGAATAGGTTCTCCTATTACGAGTAAACAAAGTTATGGACGTATGGTCCAAGAACCCGTAGACGCCAAACTTACGTTAGTTAGCATAGCTGAAATTCTGAGAGTAGGTTAGGAACATTTTCGAAACATTGTGTTACAGATAAATTCAACCAGTATGAAGTTTTAAATAGAAACAGAGATTTGCAATTATCTTTCTTTAAATAGATGTATATAAAATATGTATTTGTAATACGAGATGTATGAACGTAGATAATGAGGCGAAAGGAGTACGTAAGGATCGTAGCAGGTGGTCGTTCTGTGGTTTCTGCCTACCCCCATGGGAAAAAGGTGTGAGTTTATGTATGTATGTTTCTTTCTTTAAATAAGACATTTTGAAAATGTTCTCTGATAACTTTTTAGATCTCTGTATCCTGCTTATGCGTAGGAAGTTTGATTAAAATCGGTTCATTCATTTCGAAAAATAAGGACTCGAAAGTTTGTATGAAATGCCGTACGGCGTAAATGTTTTTGACTAAATTTAATATTCCCCCATCTACTCAGCATGACGTAAGTGTGGCAACTACGGGATCTCGGTCAAATACGTAACATGAGTTACCTTTCGGATATTTGGATACCTATTTCTGTCTTTTTAACAGCCCAATACAATACTGAATACCAGTAATAAAAAAGAACTACAAATACCTATTTAATGCTCCCTGCTACTTCGTACGAGTGAATTTTTTTAAACGTGTTAAATTACTTCTTTGCTTACTGCCTTGCTCCTGTTGGTCGTAGCGTAATGTCATAAAGCTTGTACTATTCCTTATGAATCTGGCTACCATATACAAAAAGATTTTTTAAATCCGACTGGTCGTTTCAGAGATTAGCGCGTTTGAACAAACAAACATGTGAAAAAACATACATAACATCACTCCTGTATTCCCCGAAGGGTTAGGCAGAGGTGTACCCATTAGTACACCCACATTTCGCCAGTTATGTTTAAGTCCCATGTAATAGGGGGCGAGCCTATTGCCATCAACCGAGCACAAATCCAGACTCCGAGGCTGCTACTGAGAAATTCCTGATGGAAAAACCCAATAAAATTTTGCCCGACCTGGGAATCGAACCCAAAACCTCATGCTCAGCAGTCGCGCTTTCACGCGACCACTAGACCAACGAGGCAGTCCATGTGAAAAAATAAACAAAGAATCTTTTCGGCTTTATTATAAGTATTAGTGTAGATTATCCGAATGTGGTCATGTGGTGCAACAGGGCCTTAGCAATACATACACACATCAAAAGTGTCTAGGGATCAACATCCCTAATCAATGTTAGGGATGTTGATCCCTAGACACTTTTGATGTGTATAGTTATGACAGAGTCTTGTGGTAAATGAAAAACGAATTTAGAATGAGAAAATAAATATATCTACCGTCCTTATCCTATTACTTTTACGAATGCGAAAGTTTGTGACGAAGGATAGATGGATGGATTTTTGTAATTCTTTCACGCACATACATACAGATATTGATTTTGCTTAACATTTATGGTAATTCCTATCCCATTTTGTGTTATGGTAATTTAGGACTAAGTTTAATCCTGCCTCGTTGGTCTTGTGGTCACAAAGCGTGACTGCTAAGCATGAGGTCTTGGGTTCGATTCCCAGGTCGGGCAAAGTGTTAATGGGTTTTTCCATCAGGAATTTCTCAGTAGCAGCCTCGGAGTCTGGATTTGTGCCCGGATGACGGCAATAGGCTTGCCCCCTATTACATGGGACTTAAAAACATAACTGGCGAAATGTGGGTGTACTCATGGGTACACCTCTGCCTAACCCTTCGGGGATTATAGGCGTGATGTTATGTTATGTTTAGAGCGCCCGCACATATACAATTCTAAGTTGGCCAACTAAATCGCACAGCATACAAAATACACTAAAAAGTTGGACGATTTAGTTGGATAAGTGTGCGGACTCTCATTAAGTCACTAGTCTATTGGTATGCTTTGCGATTTAGTTGGCCAACTTGGAATTGTATGTGTGCGGGCGCCCTTAATCCTAAAGTCTACGCACACAAAGTCTAAGTCAAAACTCAAATAATTTATGTTAATTAGACCATCAAAAGGCACTTTCGAACGTAATTTACAAAAGAAAAATATATTTGAATCTAGTTGCTTCTTCCAAAAGGTAATTTTGTATTCACGAACAGAAGCTAGTTTCAGATCAGATGATAAAAATGAAGTAAAACCCTTTGAGTACGTATACCTTTTACCCACGTAAATATTTAAAATAAATACAGACACTTTTCTCGTGAGATAACACCGAAATTCCTTTTACTTAGAGATAGACAAATCTCAAGAGCGATCGCGTCAGTCTTTATTAGATTTTCACTATTCTAACTCCCACTTTTAGTTTATCTATTCCCATGGTTACAGAGAATAAGCTTTTAACACTCGCTGTGAATCTAAAGTGAGGTGAAGGGCGAAGGAAATTGTGATCACCATTAAAGTATCTACAACATCTTTCGTTACAAATAATCTTGAATTCCGATAGAAGAGATAAGCGAAATAAATTCGTATCTAATCAACACGTTCCATCAGAAAAACTATCACAATAACTTTTAATCCATCGCCGGTTTTCTTTAATAGTGAATGAAGATTGTGTTCTTGAAGCAGTATTGTATCGAAGTGTATAGCAAAACGCGTTAAATAAATCGAAGTGAAAATAACGTGGTGAAAGCATAAATTCAATTCATCCTGTATCTGTGTTCCGTCCAACCAGATGAATGTGCGAGCAAGATGGAAATACGGATCCTTCAAAAGTTTTACTTTATTTGTATTGGAATCTCGATCTTACTAACGAACATTTAAAGCTGTGTTTGCAGTAGCAGTTTTCGCGTTTACGTCACTAGGCTTTCAGGTTATCAGTGTGTCCTTTTCACCCTGTTTCTACCATGGGGCATGTAATCAGTAGCGAATATACCGTCCGCCGTGTCGCCCGCTCCGAAACTGCTCGGGCCGCCAAGAAACATATACACACATTCATAAATACTAGCTATATTTAAATATTTTTTAAATATAATATATACAGAAAAAATCGGTCTGTAATCACAGACATATTTATAGATTTAAAATATAATTATTTTTGCATCAGCCTTGAAAATCGCGAGTGTTCTAAGGCAGTATAGTGAGTTGCATTAGTTGAAACATTTGCTATTTCCATTTGTTTAGTGTCGGCAAAAAAATAAACATGAAAACTTCATCGTTCTCGCTGCGGGTGATGCGAAGGGTACGTACTACGTAGCTGTATATATAACTGTATATTTGTATATATAAAAGGTGTTGGTTGACGGAGTGTAACAGGTTGTGTCAGGGTGGCTCTACAGGTTGCGATGTCTTGACGTATCAATGCCATTTCCCGACCACACCCTGTATTTTTTATTTTCCTGTTTTTTGATGTGAAAAATTCGAAAATTTTATTGCTTTTGTTTAAAGCGAAGACAGAACACAAAAAGAAGAAATTATTCTTCTCACTCATTCTATATTTTTAAACAGCTGTGGTATATTTTAAAAATGGAATCTTATTTTTTTTTTTATTCTGAATAAGGCAGCGGATTTCTCTCTAACAAGATTTATTGGTATTGGAAACTTTTCTCTGAAGCAAGAGAGTCAAGGCTTTGAATATTACGGATGCATGAGATGAAACTCGCTCTTAATTTATTGTCAAGAGCTGAATAAACAAGGTCGTTGCATTTACTCTGCTCGGAGAAAACTAACAGACTTGAGTACGTAATACTGTCAATATTTTCTCTTATACCTAATACACACATCAAAAGTGTCTAGGGATCAAAGATGTATTATTACCAATACATCTTTGATCCCTAGACACTTTTGATGTGTATACTTTAACTTGGAACGGAAAATAAACGTTTAACAAAATTTTAATGTTCTTGATTTTTTAATTAGAGATATGATTCTATAAAGAAATAAGGTTTAATTTTATATGACAAGCACAATTAGTGAATGAAGCCTATAAAATAAATAATTATTATGTGAGGGTATTTCCAATTTTAAAATTGATCGACTTTACGCTACGTTGTTTTTGTATAGCATTAAGGTTTAGTTTTATATGACAAGCACAATTAGTGGTGCCGATTCCGTTGTTCACAAACTAGACTAAATTTAGAGAATTTTCATCTTTTACTGACATATAGCTAAAGAAAAGGACGGTGACACTTACACACTAAGATAGAGATGTCAAATTAGTTTCGCCTTCAAATTCTTCATATTTTTAATCGACACTTTTTAGATGTCAACTATAAATTGTATGGATGTGTCAGATTAACTAAAATTGACAGGTCTAATTTATTTCCGCCCCTTTCTTGTTTTATTGGCCAGAAAAAGATAAAAATAGTCTAAATTTAGTTTAGTTTGCGAACAAGGGAATCGGCACCATTATTACTCATTGTTATGAATGAAGTCTTTAAACTAAATGTGAGGGTAATTCCAATTTTAAAATTGATCGAGTTTGCGTTAGGTTCTCTATTTGAAAACTGACCGATCATACAAACCATTCAAGCAGTTTGTTTTTTTTTTAAGTTATGTTGTATTACTGCTGGAACAAAGTCTATAATTTCCTTTTCTCTTTACTTTTGGCTACCCTCCATTTTTCGTTTTTTTATTCGGTTTTCAAACAGTTTGTGCATAAGCCAATATGGAATTTGGTTATTTTTCTTATTTAGAACTAGCACTCTTCCCGCGACTTCGATCGCGTGATTTTTCTTACGGATCCCTATTTATTTGATAACAAAATATAGCCTTTAGTACTCAGTGATAATTTAGCTTCCAATTCGCGAAAGAATTTTCAAAATCGGTTCAGTAGATTCAGAGAATACCCCCTATAACACAAACACAAACTTTACCTCTTTTTACCCGACTACGGCAAAGCCAAAAGGAGGGTTATGATTTTGACCGGTATGTATGTATGTATGTTTGTATGTATGTTTGTTTGTTCCCTCGTAACTTCTAAACTACTTATCATTACATGACAAATGAGGTGTCGTTAGAAGCGTCTCAGTTGTCCGCTGGTTATAGGGTAGGTGACGTGTCACCAAATCCAATATGGCGCCGTCCAGGGGATGTGAAGTCGTTATCAAAAAAAAAAATTTTTTTCGCACAATATCGACATGGGTATCAAATTAAAGGGCTTGATGAGCACATTTGAAATATATATACATTATATAGCTTTTACTAGCTACTTTGCCTGTTTTTAACAGTGTCAACATGGGTATCAAATGAAAAGGCTTAATGAGTACATTTGAAATTCACTCGCTACTTTGCTTTTATTATTATTTCAAATAATTAAATAGAGTTATTCCTTCAAATAATATAACCCCCAAATAATATAAGTAACCCCCAAAATAGTGTAAATAAAAAATAAGTTAAAAATAACTAAAACCCGACTACGACAAAGTCGCGCACTGAAAAGTATAAAACAAGAACAATATTCATTTGACCGATATTTTCGAAATTTTTAAGTAATAGCCGTGGTCGTATGCCACCTATTCAATAAAGATTGTGTGAAACAACCGCAGGTGGCATACGACCACGGCTATTACTTAAAAATTTCGAAAATATCGGTCAAATGAATATTATTGTTCTTGTTTTATACTTTTCAGTGCGCGACTTTGTCGTAGTCGGGTTTTAGTTATTTTTAACTTATTTTTTTATATTTAGAATTAAGTATGTCAATTTACAATTTTCAGCATATCTTTTTACATGTAAAAGTAAAAAGATAGAAAAGTATCGGTTTTCATTTCGCAGTAACAGGGTTTAGGTTTTCAAAAGCAGTTCGCAATACAGTATTGAATGGTAAGTGGTTGCCGTATACATCCAATTAGGGTATCGGTCGATAGTTAGTTGGTTGATTATATTCTTGTATTGGAATTGAGGACACGCCCTCTAATAAGTAAGACATACTATTCAATAAAAGAGTACCTAACGGACAGAAATATACCTATGATCATATAATTATTTTTGAACATTGAGGTGAATGCTTTATACGTCCGACTTTATTTGATCCTATTTGACTTTGTTTTATTTAATTTTACATGATTTTATTTGACTTTGCTTGACTTTTTTTTTTTCATTTTATTTTATTTGTTTTAATTATTTTAATTATATAATGAAATATACAAACTCAATGGTAAACACAGATGTAGTGCAATATAAATGATTTTATGGAGATCGGAAGTGCTATAGTTCTGTTTTTGTTAAGAAACTGTAATATTATAATATCTTGATCTTGATTTTTGATAAACCATAATTGTATAGGTACATTTTGCATGCCTTACGGTAGAATCACTTGAAACATGTATATTTTAATAACACCATTGTAACAGTGTTTTCCGCAAAAATAAATAATTTGAATTTGAATTTGCCCTCAAACATTGCAACCTGACTTTTATATGAATGAATTTCAGGAATCGTAACTATAAACTTTATGGAAATATTACCTATCTATCGTTTTAGTTCCTAGAAATACCGCACCTATAAGCAGAATTTCGTCCCGGGATCCAAGACAGTTGATTGAATTCTCCGGAACTCGTCGAGCTTCATAGCCTCGACGCTTTTCCGATGGTCGCTGTGAAGATTCTAGATTTTAGGAATTGCAGTGGTCGAGAATAGAGTGACCGCCTTGTCCTAAAAAAAAAAATAAGAATATCAGCCATGAATACTCTAATTTTCTCTTTTTTTGCCATAAACCTGGACTTATAATTAATACCGACTGTTTTTTTAATATTTTTTTATTCTATGTTACTATGTTATGTCTCTGCATCACACTAAGGTAGACTGGTAGAAAATGCCTATGGCATTAAGTCCGCCTTTGAACAGAGTATTTTTTTATAAATATGCATAAAGCTTAAATAGGTAAATAAGTCTGAATTTGTCAATACGCATTGAGGACGCTTTTCTATATTGCCTTTGCTCTGCAGTGGAATAATAATTGGTTGGTATTATTATACTGTATCCAGAATAAAAGGTTTTTGTCACGTTGTCACCTCTACAGTGTACTCTTTTTGAATTTAAACAACGGAAATTAATATTGGAAACGGCATACGACGCGCCAATACTGTTATTGATGAAATCACGTTCGAGTCAAAGCTGTTAATGGTTGGAAAATTACCGACGCTCTCATTTATCATGATTTTAATATTTATTTTTGAACCAATGATGCAGTGTTCAGAGCGTTTACACCTTACGGCATTTAAAACAAACTTTCAAGTCTTTATTTTTCGAAATGCATGAACTGATTTTAATGAAACTTCCTACGCATAAGCAGGATACTTAGGTCTAAAAAGTTAACAGAGAACATTTTCAAAATGTCTTTAAAAAAACTTAAAATCGGTAAAATTTTGCTGTAACACAATTTCTCTAATTATTTTTTATACCTTTGTTTTTTGCTTAAGCGTAAGAAGTATTATTAATAAAAAAAGCTTTTTTACAAAAAAATAAAACCGCCTTCAAAAACTACAAAATAAAAAATAACTTTAGTTTGGAAGTTTAGATTTGGTTTTGTTTTTTGTTATGGTGGTATTGCCACCGACTTCAAAACTAAAGTTATTTTTTATTTTGTAGTTTTTGAAGGCGGTTGTCTTTTTTGTAAAAAGCTTTTTATTTTTCACTTTTTAGTGCTTGTGTGTTGCTCAAGGTTTTCAAGCACTAAAAAGTATTTATTGTAATCCGTAGTAAAAATAATTACATCATCCACATAGCAGTAATCAAAAAAATGCTCACAAAATAAAAAGCACTAAACCAAATTGGATGAAATTTTTATGGACCAAATGGCAAGTATACTGCATCGAACAAAAAAAGAATCACACTAATCGGACTAGAAACCTCGGAGAAATCGGTGTATAAATAATAAAAAAATACCGGCCGAATTGAGAACCTCCTCCTTTTTTTGAAGTCGGTTAAAAATCGGTTTATTCATTTCGAAAAATAAGAATCGGTTTATTCATTTCTAAAAATAAGGACACTAAAGTTTGTATGATATTATTATGCCGTACAAAGTGAACAATCTTAAGGCTGAAACACGTACATGGGCAGTACTATTCTAGTACTTCTACTTACTTATTCCCGTGCCTCGGAAAGCACGTAAAACCTTTGGTCCCGGCTGTCATTCGTAAATCTTTGACGGTCGTTACGGGTAGTCGGAAACCCGAAACTCTGACAAACCGTCTTATTTATCGTGTTACCCAGTAACTGGGTTGTGGAGGTCAGATAGTCAGTCGCTCATGTAAAACACTGGTATTCAGCTGTATTCAACTGGAAGCTCACTTTTATATAGTTGAGAAAAGGCTAGACAGATGATGATGGTTCTAGTAGTTATTATTTAGAATTTAGTGAGTTTTAGTTATGTTAGAATACAATTCATACAAGCTCTGTACGGTCGGGGTCATAAGTGGAGTAGCAATCTACAAAGCAAATCGATTGACGCTTTGGTTAAACTTACGACCTTTCGACGTCGTGTGCGAATTTTAAGGTATACGTAGGTAGTGTGTCATTACGTTCAAAAATGCCTTATAATGGCCTAATTAAATATATGATTTGACTTTGACTTTAACTTTGAATACATCACGTATACACACAGATGTAGGTACGGCATGTACCGCGTGTTCACAGCAATTCAAACCTTAGCATGCTACTGCACTTATGACCCCGACCGTACATAATTATTATGATGACTAGTAATAAGTGACCGATTCTTAAACACATGATTATACTCATGATAATAGACCTAGAAATTCTGTTTTTAAATTTGGAAAGCGTCAGTCACCATTCACTCTATATAACTAACTAGCTTTTGACGGACCCCCGTTTCATCCTCTAAGGGGCTGACTTTTGGAAAATCCTTTCTTAGCAGTCTGCTAACTATAAACTAACTCCCTGCCAATTATCATCTTTATACATCAAGCGGTTTTCGATATTTCGTGACCAGTATGACCTTTCGTTTTTGTATATTATACCGCAAAACGATGTTTTCTTTTTTTTTTATAAAAATATAAGTAAAGATTTCTCTTTGTTTATTTTCATATAAATTCGAGCTAGAAGGTTCGATGCTCGATTTATGTAGAATTGTTGGAGACATGTCTGAAAATACATGGTAAACATCTCCGCAAATTATTCAAATATCTGATTTGCGTATAACTTCGTAAACCTAGTTTTCTTCCGTTACTTATAATTTTTTGCGTCGGTTTTACCTTATTTTATTTTATTGTGACCTCTGACCTTTAAAAGACATTTTAGATTTGTCCAATTGGGTTGATACTATAAATATGTACAATCAACAAAACAGATAGGTATGCAGGGTCGTTAGATATAGTTGAAGTTTTCTTAGAAACCGTTGGTTAATGAAACTGTTTATGTTCTACTTTTTGAATTAAATTTTATTTGAAAACATCCATCGGTTTTTATTAACTATATATATTATATATATTACTTCAACTATATCCGATGAACCCGCATACCTATCTGATTTGTTGACTTTACCTAAGTTGATTAGTATCCGGATTAAAATTAGCTTGAATTAGGGACAACGTACCTACCTATATCGATACCTTTAGGCTCAAAGGGCGTAAACGCCATTTCGGCCAAAAGGAGATTTTAATGCAGTCTTACTTAGTTTTTCGTCCTCTATCGATTGGTATATTTAAAACATCGATATTCGCAAAAAAATGGTCGATACAGCCATAATTTTTGGTTCACTAAACATAGATTTTCTTAAAATTTGGTTCGTGTTTTTTGGCTCTCCTGAAAAGTCGTGTTTTGGTGGATACGCCGTTTGAGCCTAAAGGTATCGATATGCTTTGGTATTCAATGTAAAAAGCTCTTTATGTCACCTAACAATAAGTGTGAAACCAACTTCTCATTTCGCTGTCAAAATGTAATTTAGAATTATACCAAACAAGGTGTTAACATTGCCCCAAGTGGTGCCTCCCTCGCAGGGGAAATCGAGCGTGCTATTATTGCCCATTTCATTTAGCGGCAACTAGTTTACTGTTGGGCAAATTATTACCAGAATATTTCATTCATCAATGATGTAGCGATCATAGGGGTTGCGCTTTGAAATTATGCAACAGCAATTTTACCCAAGAATAAAAATAAATATTGCTGGAAAAACTATTTTATAAACTATGATTTCAACGAAAAATTACCGTGTTTTGATTGTAGATATATTGGTGGTACATTCGGCACGTTAATGATAATAATTTGGTATCGACAACTCCTTTATTTCGTAGTTAACGTGACACCTATACTTTACCTTTTTACTACTCCCATTTTTCGAAGTAATTTAAATAATTTCGCATATTTACCACTGATTGAAGTATTGTTGCATATTATTGGGATATTGAATTAGTTTGACTTAATTAATGTCGTTGGTCTAGTGGTAGCAAAGCGCGACTGCTGAGCATGAGGTTTTGGGTTCGATTCCCAGGTCGGGCAAAGTGTTACGCTCACGTCCCGCTCCAGTCCCGCTCCCGCTCTCTGTGTGTTAGGCTTTAATTATAACAGCTAGTCCATATCGATCTGATATCGACACCATAGCTACTGAAAACTGAGCTAAAATGAACCTTTGATGTTCCAATTAGTTCTAGGAAGCGGAGCTAATTATCTGCCAAGGAAAAATTTTCTGAAACATTTTTCATTTATTATATAGAAGAACTCTTCTGACATATACCTTACATGCATGCATTTAGTATTTATTTTTGTGTTGTGTATGCCTGCCTTGGTTGGGTGGTTGTTTGTTACTCAATCACACAAGAACGGACGAACAGATTTGTATAAGGTACAGAGGTAGGCTACTTTTTCTTCCAACAAAATGTACAGTCAGTTTTTTATTTTCTGTCAGTTTGTTCCGCCTAATTTTCGAAACAGCTGAACTGATTTTGACGGGAATTTCACTGGCAGATAGCTGATGTTTTTAGCAGTAACTTAGTCTACTTTTATTTAAGAAGGAGAATTAGGGTTCCGCGCAAAAAAATAAAACCCCGTGATTCACGCGAATGACGTCGCGGGCCTAACCTAGTGTTAACCTATGAAACGCTACTTCCACATCATTATTTACCTTTAAATTGTAAACGTATCCCAATATTATATGTTTGATTAATAGCATTATTCGTTACAATAACTGTCAGTTCATACAAGTTAAGTTAAATTGCCAATATCGGTATATTGAAACAGGAGAATGAAATATTATTATATTGTGTACAGTATCGGGTGTATTTAGGGTTGCCATCTGTCCGGGATTTTATTTTTTAATGTTTGTTTGGGTCAAATCTTGCAACTGAATTTTAAAACAGTTGTCCTCAACCGATTGAACTAAAATTTTGCATGCACCTTTAGTTTGGATGACAATGCATGGTGAGTTAAGTGACATCATCCAATATGGCGGACCAGTTATTTTGTGCACTCCTATGATATGGGTATCAAATGAAAGGGTTTGCTGAGAAGAATAAGTCACACTAAATTATAAAAGCTTCATTAAAAAAAAACTTATTTAGGTTTTAAGACATTTATTTTTCAAAACGAAAGTAACCGACATAGCTCTCAGAATGGCGAAATTCTAGTGGCAATGGGCAGGGTATATAGCTCGTAGAGCAGACGGGACCGTAAGGCTCTCGAGTGGCGACCACCTACGTACTGGAAGGTGCATGAGGTGGACCGATGACCTGGTGGAGGTCGCGGGAAACCGCTGGATGCTGGGCAGTCATTGTGGTTATCTTTAGGTACAGTCAGCAACAAAAGTCGATTAACAATGTTACTTTTTTATATCATTTAAACAGACACTAAACACATAATGTACTGGCTTTCAGATTTTCAGGTAGTAGCTAAGGGTTTATTATATCTTAATTTTATATTCATTGCGTTTTACTGTTAATATTGTACTTAATAATTAGGATTTAGAAATCATAAATGTTAATCGACTTTTGTTGCTGACTGTACTTACGTCCAACAATGGTCGTCGATTTGCTGAAATGGTGATGAACACTAGTCCGCAAAAGTACATTACTTAGTCATTTGTAAGGAACGGGAGATTCCCCGGATTTGTCCTAGTTAAGAGGGTGTCCGGTGGACGTAAGAAAGACGTTTTCAATAAAAATTAATGAGGGGGAATCTAAATTAATTGAAAAATAAGTATTAAATAATAATAAAAATGTAAATCAAGTTTTAATTTTTATTGTGAAGCTATTTTCGTTAGGAGCGTTCGAGGAAAACCTCAATTTCAACCAAATGTCTGGAGTTTTTGAAGTTTGCGTCCGGGCGGCGTCGGCAATTTAGGGGGTGGCAGCCCTAGGTGTATTGGAAGATATTTTATTTAATTAAAATTATGGTAAGTGATTGGAATTAATGTGAAATGGTAAGACTCCCAAATGTTTTCGTTTTGTGTCCCCTTATTTGAAAGTGTTTACCTACTTTTAAGACCACAGCTATAATAACAACCGGCGACTTTGCTTTCATAGACTTAAGAATCATGTCAAAGTCCTTTAAAGCGATATAAAGAAGATATAAGCATATCATCACGACGGTAATCCCCGAAGGGGTAGGCAGAAGTGTACCCATTAGTACAGCCACATTTCGTCAGTTATTTTTAAGTCCCATGTAAATGGGGGTGAGTCAGGCGAGCCTATTGCTATCAACTGGGTACAAACCCAGACTCCGAGTCTGCTACTGGAAAATTTCTAATGAAAAAACCCAATAACACTTTGCCCGACCTGGGAATTGAACCCAAGACCTCATGCTACCACTAGACCAACGAGGCAGTCAAAGAAAAAATATAGGTACTAAAATAATGTCACCAGCAATCTACCATACATAGGTACCCGTCCTCGGAAAAAACAGCGCGTATATTTTTTACGTTCCATTTCAAGTAACAAATCTTCATTAACTGAGAGCGTTCCAAACAGTTCCCTAAGACATTTGTGAAGGAAACAGACTCTCACGAGAATTAATGAAGAAGTCTGCGTGTTTATTTACCCATCTGTCCGTTTTGTCAATCTTTACTACGAAATTGCGGAGATTTAGCCGACAAAGCTTTGTTGCTGATGAAATTTTCAAAGAATGTGCCATTGGGCGGGGAATCTTAAAAGCGTTAACGTCTTACGGTATTTCTTACAAACTTTCAAGTCCTCCTTTTTTTAAATAAATGAACCGATTTATTTATTTTACCTAGCTGCTGCTCGCGATTTCGTCTGCGTGAATCCAGGTGACTGTCCAGGTGTTCCAGATCTTCAAATTTATTCTCTCAGCAGAAAATGCTTATCACGTAGAACAATTTTTGCTACAGTGCCATTTTTGTAGCAAAAATTGTTTATAGTTTAGCTGGTCTGTATTGCGGTTCTGCATCAGGTGTTTAAGTTTCCAAGATAAATTATAGCCTATATGTTGCCCAGACTTAATACTTATACAACAAAAAAAAAAAACATTCAAATTCGTCCAGTACTTTTTGAGTTTATCCCGGACATACATACTTTCCTACCATTTTATTATATGTATGTACTAGCGACCCGCCCCGGCTTCGCACGGGTGCATGTATCATACATATAAACCTTCCTATTGAATCACTCCATCTATTAAAAGAAACCGCATCAAAATCCGTTGCGTAGTTTTAAAGATCTAAGCATATATAGGGACCATCGATCACTATAGGGACAGACAGAAAAAGCGACTTTGTTTTATACTATATAGTGATATAGATTATCTACTTTATGTACACGTAAAAGAATACCTACATTGTACAAGGGCGGACTTAATGCCTTGGGCTTTGGATTTAAATGAAACTTCCTACGCATATGCAGGATAGATATGTCTAAAAAGTTAGATGAGAGAACATTTTCAAAAAGTCTTATATATATTAAAAAAAAAGTTAATTGAAAATCTTTGCTTGTATAGAAAACTGCTGCTGTAATACAATTTCTTGAAAAATATTCTCAAGTAACTTTTTACACGACTGCCCCAAAAAAAAAGTGTTATGTGTTCAGGGTTAATGTATGTATGTATGTATGTGAGTTTCTTTAGTCCACCATAACTTTTAAACGCCTGAACCGATTTAGATGTATGGGGTATCGTTACAATCCTTGCATCGTTCCGAGTAACATAGGCTAGTAAAAAATAATAAGAAACCGGTGTGGTCACTTTAAAACGTAAATTAATACCAGCCTCAATTTATTTTTTTAATGAATCTGGTCGTGTCTATGTTTATCGTCTAGAATTTGACAAGTAGATTTAAAAATATATAACACTGGAAATAAAAAAACGTCGTAAAAAAAAACTGTCGAGTACCTAAACAAAGTACAAATATGTTAAATTTTTGCAGTCGTGTTTTTTAATTTTTTAATTATAGTATATTGTTAGACCGATGTATTCTACTTATGTGTAGGAAGTATCATTATAATTGCTTCATTCATTTCGAAAAATAAGGAATGTTTGTATGAAATGCCGTAAGACGAAAACGCTCTTAACAGTTTTCCGCCATCATAATGCCAAAGTAAGCCTATTTTGTAGGTTCATGTCAATACAAATTTGTCACAGCGATGGCTGCCGTTCGCGTGCCTTCATTATTTCGTGCCACAAACTCTGCAAGGCTGACAAATTAGAGGCTTGGTTTATTTAAAAATATTGTTGTTTTTCTTTAGTTTTGCGTATAGTAAAATTGCGTAGAGACAGCTTTATAAATAGTTATTAGAAGTTAATGTTTTGTCGTATAACTTTAGTCTTGGCCTAAAAATTTACTGCTTTAAGATTTACGAGACTTTCCTGATAGTGCGCTTCATACATATTTAAGTAGTGTAGACATATTTTGGTCAATCCTGCTAATATTATACATGCGAAAGTTCGTGAGGATGGATGGATGTTTGTTTCTCTTTCACTCAAAAACTACGGAACGTACAGTAGGTACAGTAGGGGTCATAAGTGGGCTTGCAGACGGCGAGTAATGGGTAGCTCGCCGTCCGATCAAGGACCATGCCCGGGTCGACGGCGCGTTCTGTTCGCGCGCGCATCAAAGAGCTGTCAGCACAGGGACGGGGCCCCAATACGGGGCCAAACGCCTGCCGGGGTTGCGGGACGTTTTAACAGGATACCGTGGCCCCGGAACGTAAAGGGCAACAGAAGGAACAGGGTGGTTTTTTAGTCAGTAAAAGTCTGACAGTCCCTTCAGCCCCACCCAGGGCGGAAGGAGTCATTTGATGATTTTTACCACCTAAAAAAAAAAAAAAAGGGGTCATAAGTGAAGTAGCATGCTAAAGTTTAAATTGCTGTGAACACGGGGTACAGGCCATACCTACATCTGTGAGTATAAGTGATGTATTCAAAATTAAAGTCAAAGTCAAATAATTTATTTAATTAGGCCATTATATAAGGCACTATTGAACGTAACAGTACATAGGTACACCTCCAAATTGGCAGACGACGTTGAAAGGTTGTAAGTTTAACCAAAGTGTCAATCGATTTGCTTTGTAAATTGCTACTCCACTTATGACCGCTACTGTGCCTGGATGAAATTTGACCCAGAGATAGATTATACTTTGAAATAGCAAATAGGCTACTTTTTATCCCGGAAAAACATACAGTTCCCTCGGGATAATACATCAACTTTAACATGGACGAAGTCGAGGGCAGAAGCTAGCAAGTATCTAAACTCGACGACGATTTGTTGATATAATAATAACAATAATTTACCAGCCTATTATTGTCTCACTGCAGAGCAAATGCCTCTTCTCATACAGAAAAAACACGAGCATTGAACACCACGCTTGCTAAAGGCGGATTAGCGATTTTAGACTTATATGAAGTTCAGGTTTCCTTACGATATTTTCCTTCGCCGATGTCAGTGATGTCCAAGAAAATATACATAAGAATTAAAAAAATCGCATTGATATTTGCCCTGATTTGAACCTAAGATCTCATGTATGAGAGACGGGCAGCTGGGTCATTACGACTTTGATAGAATAATGGTACTAATACATAGTTTCGTTTCCTCGAACAAAAGTTATCATTTTGAGTTATTTGACAGAGTATTGACTAACCTATTACATATCATTTTGAGTTATTTGACAGAGTATTGACTAACCACAAACTTAGATAATTAGTGTCTTTAGCCTACAACAAAATTTAATTTAGTATAATTACTTATTGTCCTAAATGATTAAAACCATTTTAGTATTAGGCTCGCTATCGGTACAGTCCTTTTACTTAATTTGATTAAAATATTTATACATATTTTAATACTAGCAACTGCCCGAGACTTTGACCGCGTAGAAGGCTTAAAATATAGCCTAGGATACTCAGCAATCAAGTAGCTTAATTCCTATCAGTAACATTCTAATATTTTCAGAGACCAATCATGATTGCCTTGTTGGTCTGAGCATGGGTCTTAGGTTTTATTTCCAGGTCGGGCAAAGTGTTATTGGGTTTTTCCAACAGGAATTTCTCAGTGGCAGCTTCGGAGTTTGGATTTGTGCCCGGTTGATAGCAATAGGCTCGCCGCCTATTACATGGGACTTGAAACATAACAGGCGAAATGTGGGTGTACTAATGGGTATACCTCTGCCTAACCCTTTGAGGATTACAGGCGTGATATTATGTGATGTTATCAATCATCATCATGGCCTCCCCTTGAGATAGCCACAATGGCCGGTTTCCAGAGATTATCTCTAAAAACAAAGAAACATAAAAACTTTTTCTTCTGTATAATATTCGTATAGAAGTACCTATAGATTAAACCACGTACAAGCGCCGCGAATGGATCTATCTAATTTTCCTCACATAAGTAACCTTTTTTGTGAGATACTCCATCTTTTTCTTTTTAGCGCAGAGAATAAAGGATAATACACATTCACACTATTTCCTTTTAGATAGATCGTTGTTACAAAACTATCAATATCACTCGTGAGAGTTTGTCACTTAGGAAAAACAAATGATATGCGTGTGAATTATTTGGAAGTCGCAATTCGCAACTCTTGAATAATAATATAGACAGGTCAATTTAATCATTTATATAGGTAACCAACGGCGATACGTACATAATAATTATATTTTAGTGCATTAAACTGATAACGTTCTAAGAGGCCGGATTTGACGTTTCTCCTACGTAATAATTTGAAAAATCCAATTCACAATCCTGAATAATTACTATGTTACCCATACACTATAACAACGAGTATCACTTGTAAACATTAAGTTTAACTTAATTTTGAAAAAATACACTCACAAACACGAATTAATTGCCGATTTATATTTTGACAAGACGTTTTGACAACACTACACAAAGGATTTTGATAGCTGTCAAATCCGGCTTGTTACAATGTTAGCTGTATAGAGTACTTACTGTTTGTGGAATAATAGATTTACAACTTACAGTTAAACAGGGAACTGTTTTGTGTTATTTAAATATATATTTTTTATATTCATCTTCATTGTTTTTACATGTAGAAGCAACAAGAATATTGTGACCAGGGTTTTGTAAAAACCTAATTGAAAAGAGTGCCGTGATGTTTCTTGCTCGTCCTGCTCCATAGAGGCCTACCTCCGTTTTGAAACTAGCTTCAACTTTCGGACTAACTAACCGACTTCTTGACAATTCAAAAGTGCCTGTAATTAGTCTATTTGAAATAAATGTTTTGACTTTGACTTTGACTAACTAGGGTAAGTATAAAACATGCGAACGGTATAAAATGCAAAGATGCCGTTTTATGCTATGTTTGGTTTTCGTCATGAAAAAATATTTTTTAAATTCTCACGATATAAAACCATGTAGAAAGCAAATTGAGGGAAACAGAAAGTGCTTAAAGATGCCAGTAACAGTGAGCAGGCAACCTGCCGATACCAACAATGAACCATTGTAATGGAGAGCTGATCATACAATGTATAAAGCGTGTACACAATGGCGAATGCTGGCCACACTTGTTGGTCCACAGATTAAGAATTGTTTTGACGGAGCATTTTTAAAAAAATCTTTACATATAAATACAATAGAAGTTTCTGTTCGTAATGTCAAAACAACTGATTTTCGCAAAATAAATATGAATGTATAAACTCAAAACCATTTTTTTTAAATTTTCGTCTGTTTGCTTTTTCTGGCTAATCTTCAAAAGGGCTGGACCGATTTTGACTGGTCTTACACTGAAAGATAGCTGTATTCTATATTTTTACAAGCTTTTTATCCCAAGGGAACTGTAAATTTTGTCGCGAAAAAATAGTGCCTATCTGCTATTCCAGACTGTAATCTAAAAAAAAAAAAGACTGTAATCTATCTCTGTGCTAAATGTCATCCAAATTCGCTCAGCCATTCTGGCGTAATTGAGAAACAAACATCCATCCAAACCGAAATAAGATGAAGAAACCGTAATTACACTGGCAAATTGTTTGCGTTTACTCTACAGCTTGTAACAAAACTTTCCAGAATACAATTATTGTTATGAACCTGTATTGATGTCAAGGATACTTAAAACATTTTCAAGTACTTCCGCAAACAAGAACGCTAACTCCAGCAAACTATAAAGGAAGGCATCACAAAAATATTTAACTTGTCATTTAATCGACGTCATTATTCCATATCATGCAACGTTTGTGTGTCAAGTAAACAGACGTGCGGTATTCAAGCGGTATTGAGGTACCGGACAGGTATTTACCGCGTACCTGGGGGGTAAATGACGGCTTTTGTGCGGTTTATTAAGTAGGGAACTCGTGAAAGCCATGTCATTACCACGTGTATGTAAATTAGGGGTTGTGTACATGAGTTTGCGATATAGTTTTCATCGCTTTTGTTCGTTATATGTGTATGCTTATTATAAAGTCTTGATTAGTTTTGTACTAAACGGGAGATTTGACTTAGCCCTGAATTCAGAAACTACTCTTAATTGAGCTGGAATTGACACTGATAGATAAGACGCAAGAAATACTTAATAAAGAAAGAAAGTGGAAATGCGCTGTCTACTCTTCTTTAAGAATATTGTTTTTTTGATCATATAGGACCATATTTCTTAAGAGATATGGAGCATTCTTCTTGATCCATACAAGACTGCCTTTCGGGAGGGGCAACTGGATTCAATTAATTTTTCTTGTATATGACGTTCAAGTGTGCTTTTTGATAGTCTAATTAAGGAAAATGATTTGACGTTGCCATTATACTATGCAATGGGTGTTTTAAGATTAAAAATAAACCATCACTTAGTGTTGGCACACACTGCGCTACTGGTGGCGGCCACAGCAAAACCACTGGGGGCGACAAATTGTAAACGAAATTTTTCACGCATTTTATATGGTATCGATCGCATAGCCGCCAATCGCTGTCGCTATAAGTAGCCGCCACTAATAGCTCAGCAACATAGTACATCGCGACCCCCACTTCCCCTATAATCTCAATCAAGGGCAAAACGTGACTAACACGAGGAGGACGGGATAAAACATAACACTATCGTGAACACGCGTCCTTCCATTGTGTGCAACGACTTCCACTTTTATAGGAAATTAACTGAAATAGAATGAATCTGTAGCGTTGTGGTAGGTATGGTATACCTACATAATATATTTGTTATATTTATATGTAAAGTGAACATGGAATTTTTTGCTCGCACATACGCGCCACGAAAGATGAGACTTGACAAGCGTCAGTAATGGGGAGCTTGCGCAGTATGTACGAAATAGTTATCTCATAATTTGTGTATCTATTAAAGGATTTTTCGATGACATTTAGATTAAAATTCTTAGCAATATGATAATATTTATAACGGAATAATAAATTTAGAGTGGTGTTTCAAGTTTCATCTTTCGTGGTGCTTATTGTACTTCTCTATAAAGTTCTACCTACATTTTGGAACGAAGAACTAGCTTCAACTTTCTGACTTACCGACAAATTCTTTGATAACTCAAAAGTGCCTGTAAATGGCTTAATTGGAATAATTGCTTTGACTTTGACTTGCAGTGAGCTTGAAGCCCCGGATACACTAGGGAACATTTTGCCCCCAAAATGACGCGCAACACTCAATCTTCGTGACGCTGCAACGTTGCACATTGTCCCGCAACATGCCCCGCAACATTGTACGTGACGCGGGGCATGTTGCTTGCTCCCGCCTCGAGAGCGAGCGCACGACGACATTTCTATAAACACTGACTAGTGTAGCCAGCAAAATGTTCCATGACAATTGTCGCGGGACACTTCACGTAGTTGTTGAGGGACATGTTCCGCAAGATGTTTCTTCATTTGCCCCCTAATGTATCCCAGGCTTGATGTTAGTTGGCAAAGTAATGAGAGGTAATAAAATTAAGACTTTTAAAATTCAAGCAAATATTCAAGTGAAGAGTACTCATTGAATAGAATTTATTTTATGAAAAAAAAAACAACCTTTTCCGACCCTCTATTTTTATTAGGTACGTACGTACGTACTTGCATGTGCACGTGCTGCTGCAGCTCTTTTGACCTTAGTTTTATAAACTTTAGTACCAACACTTACCCGATAATCATACGAGTAATTATAGCATGTGTAAATTACAAGCGGGCAAGGACCATTAAAAAAAGTTAAACACACTTTCATTTTCCACCATTACTGATAATAATCTCAAACGTAGTATAGTTTAAGTATAAAATGAATAGGTACAGAAGGTTGACTTTATAAAAAGAGCAATTTAATTCTTTGTTCGACGAATGTTCGCCCGAATAATCGTTGGCCAAATATCTTTCGCTTGAAAACACGATTTTGTTGCTCGGAGATTGGAAGTTGGTGGTTTGACACCCCCATGCCTTAGAAAGCACGTAAAGCCACTGTGTTCTTCCCCTTGATCTCTTCCCCTTTTGTGTCGATTGTTGTCCCATTGGACTATAAGAGTGAGAGAAGAGTCAGTGTGTTTATCTATAGGTACTAATATTATAAAGCTGCAGTGTTTGTTTGTTTGTTTGTTTGTTTGTTTGTTTGTTTGAACGCGCTAATCTCTGGAACTACTGGTCCGATTTGAAAAATTCTTTCAGTGTTAGATAGATTAGTTATCGAGGAAGGCTATAGGCTATATACCATCACGCTACGACCTACGGGAGCGGAGCAGTAACCAAAGACGCGGGTGTAACCGCGGCGGACAGCTAGTGCACTATAATATCTTCTGCGTACTTGGGTAAAAGTCAAAGTCAAAGTCAAAACATTTATTTCAATTAGACCATTTACAGGCACTTTTGAATTGTTAAGGAGTCGGTCACTTTTGAATTGTTAATAGTCTCCATTGGTTGCTGTTACCGAAATTCGTTAGAGAAAACGTATTATTACCAGCTGACCCGGCCACACGTTGCTGTGGCTCGCAATAAAAAATATTGAGGTCAATCATTGTGATAAAAACTGTCGTATCTTTTAAGTTTGACCAAATTACACACAGTCATAAAAATTGGATACGTAGTTCTGGAGTTTATCCCGGAAAAACATCGTGATGCAAGATTTTTATATACAAAAGACTAGCTGTCCACCGCGGTTACACCCGCGTCTTTGGTTACTGCTCCGCTCCCGTAGGTCGTAGCGTGATGGTATATAGCCTATAGGCTATATACCATCACGCTACGACCTACGCTAAGTGTTAGATAGATTAGTTATCGAGGAAGGCTATAGCCTTCCTCGATAACTAATCTATCTAACACTTAAAGAATTTTTCAAATCGGACCAGTAGTTCCAGAGATTAGCGCGTTCAAACAAACAAACAAACACTGCAGCTTTATAATAATTATTATTTATTATATAATTATACAGGGTGTTTGGTGCATCGTTTGCCAAATCGAATTGACCAATAGGAGAGGTCATCTGCTATCTATTCACGCCCAATAACTCATACTTTGTCACACGGGTTTTTTTATATCAACTTTTTAGTTTTAATCGTGAAAAAATCCAAAACTCAGCATTTAGGTTTAAATAAAAAAAAAAGTAATTTGTATAGCCTTCAAATTTCATTTTAATTTTTATGTGTACTGTTGTATGATTCTATAAAATTCAAAATTACTTGCTAATAACGTTTACTTTCCTTTGTAATAACTCGTAAAGTTTTCGTCAAAGAAGAATAAATTTTTAACATCAACTTTAAAATGTTTTTAAAAAAAAAACAAGCAGCGATCGGGGACTTAGCTTTTTTTTTAAAGTTCTCTAGTCTGTCCCCTTTCCAACGGTATGCAATTTGACAAATAAAAATCTTACTACCGTCACTAATTCGCTAAATTTGTGTATCGGGGCGCTCACCGAGCTATTCCATATTCGGGATAAAACCGTGTTTTTGCACCCAAATAACAACAATAACACCTGCCATCAAAGAGATCATCAATCGTTACTATCCGTCCTGGTTAAGTTTTTCTGGAAAATCCTCATGGATGTCTACCGTCCTTGAGAAAGCGAAGGGATCTGTCAGATTCTTACTGACTAAAAACCACCTCGGTGTTTCCTTCCCACACTTACACCGGGGGTCACGGGAACGCGCCTTCCATTAATCTCGGCTGATACTGGCCCACCCCTGCTGGCCTTCTCCAAGGGGGTGAGTGAAGTATAATCCCTCAGCGACTTTAGAGAGGCGCGCATGGAACACTACGCACAGCTACCTCGAGTCCGATTGAATGGGGGGCGACGCACGTCCCCAAGTCCGCCGCCCCTGGACCCATTGACGTTTCGAACGAAGCAGGTGCTCTCAAGGCATGGCTGCTTCTGGTAGTACTTGTTTCGCATAAACAGGGAGCCGAACACTCGGTGTCACCACTCCGTGGATTGCCGGGACGACATGGCGCGGCATACGCTGTCAATATGTATGGTTTGGGGGGAGCGCGTCGTGCCCTCATCTGTGAATTAAGCAGTGACCCCTCGAGGTGGCGGCGCGTAGTGTTCCATGCGCGCCTCTCTATGACGTCGTTGAGGGAGTTCAACATTTCACTCCCCCCCCTGACCTGAGGAGGCTAGCAGAGGCGGGAAAACACCAGTCGAGATTAACGGAAGGCGCGTTCCCGTGGCCCCCGGTGTAAGTGTGGGAAGGAAACACCGGGGTGGTTTTTAGTCAGTAAGAATCTGACAGATCCCTTCGCTTTCTCAAGGACGGTAGACATCCATGAGGATTTTCCAGAAAAACTTAACCAGGACGGATAGTAACGATTGATGATCTCTTTGATGGCAGGTGTTATTGTTGTTATTTGAGTGCAAAAACACGGTTTTATCCCGAATATGGAATAGCTCGGTGAGCGCCCCGATACACAAATTTAGCGAAATAGTGACGTTATTAAGAGTTTTATTTGTCAAATTGCATACCGTTGGAAAGGGGACAGACTAGAGAACTTTAAAAAAAAAGCTAAGTCCCCGATCGCTGTTTGTTTTTTTTTAAAAAACAATTTAAAGTTGATGTTAAAAATTTATTCTTCTTTGACGAAAACTTTACGAGTTATTACAAAGGAAAGTAAACGTTATTAGCAAATATTTTTGAATTTTATAGAATCATACAACAGTACACATAAAAATTAAAATGAAATTTGAAGGCTATACAAATTACTTTTTTTTTAAATTTAAACCTAAATGCTGAGTTTTGGATTTTTTCACGATTAAAACTAAAAAGTTGATATAAAAAAACCCGTGTGACAAAGTATGAGTTATTGGGCGTGAATAGATAGCAGATGACCTCTCCTATTGGTCAATTCGATTTGGCAAACGATGCACCAAACACCCTGTATAATATATTATATATAAAGATAATGATTTGCTCATTCTTGGCCTTCTTTAAATACCTTTCTGTTATGTGGTTTAAGTGTAACCGTCAGAAGGAAACGTTTCGTTACGGCCATTTTGTTCGAGGTAGTGGCACGCGAGCTTCTTGCTAATGGCTCATAATACAATGTACTTATGGTACCAATTGCAGTAGCATCGGTTTGGTAAATTGAACTTCAACGGTTGCTGATTGATGTTTGTTTGTTTCTAGATATTGGAAAAGCAACTTTTCCAATGTTGGTTGTTTTTCCACTGGTTTTCGGAACCTAAAATTTTCGGAACATTATTAAGTGCACAACCAATCATAGTGGAGCTTGACATTTTGTTCAAGACACCGGGGACTAAACTTTATCTTACTGCTATTTTTAAAGTGAAAGTGCGTTTGGATGAATGTGTGTTTGTTACTCAATAACGCCGAACGGCTGAACGGATCTGGTTAAAATTTGGCATAGAGATAGATTATAGTCTGTAATATCACATAGGCTACTTTTTATGAAAGATAATATACCTATTAACTTTGACTCGGACGTAGTCACGGGCGGAAGCTAGTTTGTAATAATTTTGAAACAAGAAAAAAACCCTAATTCTTTTGTCTTTTTGTTAGGTACTAATGCATATTAGCTAAAATATGCCTCGTTTATTCTACGACTTAGTATCATTTATCGTTTCAAATATTATCTTTTATGAAGAAAAGGCTACGAATTTTCCAGAAAATTTAATCAGTATTCAATGAAATCTTAGAACAACTGAAAACTGAAAACTGCGGCCAATTCCACTTTGCCGCTTCTATCTTTGTAATATTAGGTACATTAACTTACTATTCTTGGTGTAACCACTGTATATTTTAAGAGATGCTGCGGTCAGCTGGTTTCATAAAGATTGTGATCACATCTTCTTGTCTGCCACGTCGGTCTTATTTGCTATCGCACATCTGCCCTCCTACCACCATCTCTTAAAACAATATTATTTTAATATTCCTTTGCCTTCCGCCTTGTTGAATTTTCAACGCTCGGATCAGCGCCGAGAGTTGAAAATGCAACAACAAAAATTACAAAGTAATATTAAAATATTATTGTTAAGTATAAGAGATGGCGGTAGGTGCCCTGATGTGAAGTGGTCACTGCTGTCGTGGTGGCTAGTAATTACTGACCGATATTTTAACACATGATTGTACTCATGATAACACACAACTTACCAAAGAAATATATTTTTTTATTCCACACCCTGCAGATACGTCACAAAATAGTACTACGTACAGTCAGCAACAAAAGTCGATTAACATTTATGATTTTTAAACCCTAATTATTAAGTACAATATCAAAAGTAAAACGCAATGAATATAAAATTAAGATAAAATAAACCCTTAGCTATTCCCTGAAATTCTGAAAGCCAGTACATTACGTGTTTAGTGTCTGTTTAAATGATATAAAAAAGTAACATTGTTAATCGACTTTTGTTGCTGACTGTACCTCTCTATTTCTTATACGTACCACATATTTTAAGCAGATTTTTTGAGGAGTAAGATTTTTGAGTTTCGGTGACAGAGTGGCAAGAAAGATGTTGATAATATAAGTAGGTAGGTATGGTAGTCTATCTATCTAGTTTTACAAATGAAAATGAATGGCTAAATGCTAGTAGCTAAGCGCAAAACTCGAGAATGGCTTGACTTCTTTGTCTTATTATTTTTTTAGTAATGGCTTTTAATTTTTTTTTTGTTTTGAAAAATCCAATAAGAAAAATCTGAGATTTGCACCCATGCGAAGTCGGGGCGGTTCGCTAGTAGTTTAATAAAAATACATAATTTTTTATTCTGTACAAAAAAGCGCACACAACTACAGTTCAAGTAACCAGTATTCTAGTTAATTCCGTTGGCCGACTAACAAACACATAACAACAAAAATCAAACAGTATTTAACATCCAGAAAGTACTTTAAACTTTATTATTCGTATGAGTTATGCATATCTACAGTTAACAAAAGTGATAGGTATGCAGGGTCGTCAGATATAGTTGAAGTTTTTTTAGAAACTAATTTAATTTAAAAAATAGATAATAAACAGTTCATTAATTTAGTTAAGTTTCAATCAAAGACATACATTTGTTTCTAAGAAAATTTCAACGGTATCTGACGACCCTGGATACCTATCTATTTTGTTAACTATACGTTGCATTTGCACAAACATGGGGTATGGTTATGCAACGTTTCGCGACCTCCATACAGATAATTGGATTGGAAAGTATTTTCAGCGATTGTCGTTTGTTTTTGTGTGGGGATTTCGAGCTTTAAAGGTTTGTTTGGCAGAGCTGGATTTAGAAAACAGTTTTCTTTCTTCATTCCATATAGTAGACTTACAGCAAAAAAAAGTCAGACTAGTAATAGTAAAATAGGCTGACAGCCAATTATAGGTTTTATTATAAAATCCAGAATTATTTTACATTATATTCTATGGGCATTTTAGTACCGCTTTAAATCAAGCCCTTGATCCTACCCCCCAACGAGAGCCTCCTTAATTGTTGGTCGAGGCTCTCGGCTATTATGGCATTGGCTATCACGGCTATCGATACAATTACTGTTGTGCTAAATTTAAATATTTTAAATGGACTGTTTTTTGCCTTTGCCTTTTTGAATTATGTTCTAGTCAATAATAATTTTGTTCAATATTTACAGACTTGATAATAAAAAAAAACAACAAGAAAAAAAGAAGCTAAAACTAAATGGCTAAAAAAAATTCATCCGCATCGCCGTCATTTGGAAATGTGCTCAAATTACCTTGTTAGATGGCAATGCTTAGCCTGACGAAGGTAATAGCCAGCCCTTGAGCCACGGGAAGTGTCAACCAACCGTTTGGACAACTCCTGAAAAAGACCATGGGCACATACAACACACAGCCCTACGACCTGAGAGTTGAAATAGGCTAAATATTTTTTGTCCACACAAGAGAGAAAAATATATCATCATCATCTAAATATGCAGATAGCGTTCAAATTGCACAGCGATAACCGAGTTGTGTTCAAATTGTAGGGTTCCGTACCTCAGTCGGTAAAAACAGAACCATTTGCCATCACGAATTTCACAGTAGCAGCCTCGGTGTCCGGATTTGCGCCCGGTTAATGGCAATAAGCTCGCTCCCTATTACATGGGACTTAAACATAACTAGCGAAATGTGGGTGTACTAATGAGTACACCTCTGCCTAACCCTTCAGGGATTACAAACGTAATGTTATGTTATGTTTTGTTAAATATTATATGGTTCCCTTCGTTTGTGTGTCCGACTCGCACTTGGCAGGTTTTTATCGATGCCAACACACGTGAGTGAATTGAATCGCGTCTGCGGCTGACTAAGTAAACACGGCGAGGGTTGGGTAAGGTAAATGTTACAAATTGCAATTCAATGTGTTCCCATGGAGGTTATACTTCAAGCCAGTTCTTGATATTAAGGTAAACAGATGTCGCAGTGTGTTACCTATTATGGAAAAGTAAGACTCGTTAGAGATCGGTACGAACAGCGCTTTTCATACAAAACGTTGTCAAGTTATATTTTATCAACTAGCTTCATCATCTGCCTAGCCTTTTCCCAACTATGTTGGGGTCGGCTTCCAGTCTAACCGGATGCAGCTGAGTACCAGTACTTTACATGGAGCGACTGCCTATCTGACCTCCACAACCCAGTAACTGGATATTTTATCAACTAGCTTCTGTCCACGAATTTATCCTATATCCTTTGTTGAGGTTCAAACTTACTCTATACCAAATTTTATCAAAATCGGTTCAGTGGTTTTGCCGTTAAAGCTTAACAGACTAGAGAGTTACTTTCGCATTTCTAATATTAGTATGGATAACGCATAGTTTTAGCTGTAATCCGAACGAATCGGAAAGCAAATTCAATCCGACCAGATAGGCACAGAATAACAACGTTAATGGTCAGAAGCGGATGACGAAGTATAGATAAATTACTATAACATGGCGCGCCCCTCCATATTACTATTTCAATGTGTGTAGTAATCCGTATGAAAGAGTTTGTATGTAGTTGTAAGTAATCGTCTTTAGTAGCAGGCCGGCAAATTTGTTTGTCAACTAACCATAAATAGCCGACCGCGCAAGACAACGCACCTGTCATTTTCATAGAATATGTCAGAGCAGCGCCATACTAGTAATAATGAGTGATTAATGACGCCGCTTGTCTAGCAACAAATAGCTGATTTGTTTTTTTTTACGGGAGCCATTTCAGTACGCACACATGCGTTGTGAGTCTTTTAAATACTTTCATAAACACTTTCAAACGTTTTTAATTGTGGAGAGACGCGCCATGTTATTGTAGTTTATCTCTAAATGGGTCAGAACACCTCTATAGCCTGTGAGAATCAATGGAGCCTTTTAGGTAGAAATTCTAGCCTACCTAACACACGGATTGGTCACGTCACATCCGGTAAACTTCGGAATATCCGACCGATGCCCTTTAGGAATTCAAACCCACTTCCCGATGAATTGTTACCGGTTGGGCGCAATTGGGAATTCGTGGGATTGGGTCGAATGGGATGTAATATATATATTAGAGCTTGCATTACGTGATGAAGGGTAGGACTGTTTTTCGAGCCAAAATCTCTGGATTAACTTTTAAGCCTTTTTTTTGTTTTTTCTTGGTGAAACTCTTATGGACTGCCTCCGACTCGGGAAAGGCGGAGGGGTATGTCGAACTCCTACCGACTTTAACCCAACTATGTTGTTGTTCTTGCAACTTCCTTACATTAGGGCACAGGTGTCGCTCTTAGCATTCTTCCGATTTCCTTTCCGCATCCAGGTCCCATAATACCAAACTCTTCATTCTCAACCACTGCAACACTGAAAAGCCAGAATCAAAGTAAAAATCAAAACATTTATTTCAATTAGACCATTTACAAGCACTTTTGAATTGTCAAGGAGTCGGTTAGTTCGTCCAAAATTGAAGATAGTTGCTCGTTACAAAACGGAGGTAGGCCTGTTTGGAGAAGAACTAGCAAGAAACTCCACGGCACTCTTTTCAATTAGGTTTTGACAACATCGAAAATCAACAGTTTTTCGTTGCGGGATCGAAGTCCTGAAGAAACGATTCAACTGCCTTCGATCCCGCAACGAAATTTATCAGAAAATAACATTGTTAGGAGGACAAGGACGAGTAAGAAAAAACATAATTTTCACTTCACTCCTTCCCCTCTGTCAGGTCCACTGGCACAAAAATTTAACTCAGAGTTAGTTGCTACCACGAGATTAAACAAACATGTCATTTAGATGTAAAAAGACACTTGACGGAGTCGAAAGTTACATTTTCTTCTAATCATTGCGAGCATTTTTTGTTTTGAACTATGGTTCAAAACAAAAAAAGTCAGGTTCCCAGGTATGCCTGGGAACCTGATTACGAAGGTATTGAAGGTCAAAGTTACAACTTTATTCGATATTTATTTACGAAAACAAGTTTTACTTAAATGTTCCAACTAAACTTTAAATACTTCTACGACCCCTTTACTGTTGTATGCACCCATAAGCACAACAATTTGCGTTCATATTGTATGGTACCATAAATAGTGATTTTTTTGATCAGAAAAAACAAATGTTTCCCCACAATAAATCTTGCTAAAAGTTACTTAGTTTGATGGGTAGCATGCATAGTTAACGGGTATGTATGTGTCTTATTACACCCTGTATAATGGGCCTATGTTAGCGACTAACCCCGACTTAATAAGTTAACCCTAGCTGGCGCAAGCGGGCCTTATTACTTCACTAAAAATATTCATGAATTCCGGAATTTTTACTTCCATCAATCTTGATTCTTTCTTACATAAAATACAGAAATAACGACTAAAACATGTCTCAAATACATAAGCAAAATCTAAATATGCCAATGGATCGTATAATGAACATGGAAATTGTCAACATACGTACTGTAATGGCTTCCGATACGAATAGGAATGAGTTCCGATGTAAATCAGACGCGAAATGTAAATGCGAACAAACACGACGGGAGCCAAAGGTTGGCGGAAACATCCGAAGCAATGAAGTTATGCGAAGTCGTGAAGTTCTTTTAAGAACTTGAAAAGTCTGAATGTTTTAAATTTTGTGTGTTAGTTGTTGACGGGCCACGGATAGTTATAGAGATAAACTACGATAACTTGACGCGCCCTTCCACAATTCAAAACGTTTGAAAGTATTAACAAGACTCACAACGCATGTGTGCGTACTGAGACGGCTCTCGAAACAAAAACAAATCAGCGTGTCATTGTTGCTTGACTAGCGACATCATTAATTACTCATTATTACTAGTATGGCGCTGCACTGACATATTCTATGACATATCTTGGACATTACTGACATTGGTGGAGGAAAAACATCATGATACCTGTACTTATAATAATTACTAGCTTTTGCCCGCGACTTCATCCGCGTATATGTCGGTTATCGCGGACGCAGACGAAGTCGAAGTCGAATAAAAAGTAGCCTATGTCCTTTGTTGTGATTCACACTTACCCTGTACCAAATTTCACACAAATCGGTTCAGTAGTTTAGGCGTGAAGAAAAGACAGACAGACAGACAGATAGACAGACAGAAAGACAGACAGAGTTACTTTCGCATTTATAATATTAGTAATTATAAGTCTGAAATCGCCAATCAACCTTAAGTAAGCGTGGTGATCAATTCTCCTCAAAAAAAAAAACCACAAATACTATGGCGTTTCTTAAATGTTCCTTTTCTTTGGAAAGTTTCCGAGAAAGCATCATTAAAGTTGCACACATGTTACACTCACGGTTACACTCTGTATGCTCCGAGGTAAACAGTCTCTTTGTGTAATCTTTGAGCCTTTTCATGGACGTCAGTATTCGTATTTAGCAGTATCTACCAGATGATATAGCGGTTTTTTTTATTTTAAGAAAACGATTCGAAACGATCTGTAAGAGAAAATTGATTTTATATGAATTTGTTATTAAAACCGTTGTTTTTTTTTTTCGAGACATTGTGTTTTTTTAGTATCAACCAGTATAAAAAGTATTATTTTTACATTCTATTTATTTTTTTAATTACTTCATTGGTGGTGCAAATTAACATTAAACGAAATTACAACATGTAGTCTATAAAAACACGTTTTTCGTTTATATTTTATCTTTAAATTGTCCTTAACTCATAGACTTTATGAATGTAGGCGCTTTATACATATTCACCTATTTATATATAAAATTATAAAGTATGTACAATTTATAAAGAAGAATAAAGGAGGAACGTTATTATATAGTGCATCAAAAAAATCGTCCGCATTGCTGTCAATGACTTTATTATATTTTTATAGCAGTCGGATATATAAATGACTTTTTTAAGACATAATTACTTAAAAAAAGGAAAAGTCAAACAATAAGTATAATGAGTTTTGTGGTAGGTAATCTACAAAACTCGTACGTGGCATACTTGTAAATAAAACAAGTCTTGTTCTTCATACTTATGCCGAGTAGATCTTGGAAGACAAGATATACCGCCTCGCCCTGTACATGAATACATAATCTGAATGATATACAGCCTCCTGTCAGGAGATGTACTATAGGAAACCTCTATACTCTTTGGAGCAGCGGTGAAACTTGGATTCATTTGTTTTCTTAGGCCCACTTGCACCAAAAATAAAACTTAGAGTAAAGGCCGCTGCATACGTGACGGGTTTTTATCCGGACGGGACGTGACGGGAAGTTTTGGAAACATCGTTGCATACAAAATGTATCCAAATACGTATATGTCACGGGAACATGGACGGGCCGGGAACGTGGACGGGAAAAATCTCGTCGGCGACGATGTTTAGCACGTCCCCGTTTAGCAATAGCAATTAAAGCCAATTCTTGAATTGAAAAATCCATCTTTCGTTGTTCACAACACTAGCACGTTAGATACGAATCAATGTCACGTTGTATATGCGTTTGCACCACGTTCCCGTTTTGAACGAGGCAATCACGTGCCCGTCCCGCTCACGTCCCGTCCGGAGTATTTACCCGTCACGTATGCAGCGGCCTTAAGTTGCAAACAGGAGGTTAACTTTCAGTGTCATTTTTAAATCTTGTGTTAACAACCAACTCTGTCAATTTTGATGGTGCAAGTAGGCCTTTGGTAAACTTTGAGGAAATATGTGAAAGCCATATTAAAAAAAGCGACTATAGAGCAGTGGTCTTGAGCAGGCTTATAAACTGTATAACCCCTTGTAGTAAGCCACTAGCATTTATTTTCGGAGCAATCAACTGGAATATCTGCGGTCTCGTGTTAAATCTTTAAACTTATCTTTAAATAGATTTAAACAACCATTTAACAAATTAGTTTTTTGTCTGTTTGTCTTAGTTTTATTTTAAAAAACCGGCCAAGTGCGAGTTGGACTCGCACACGAAGGTTTCATAATACCCACAACCACACAATATTTACAGACGGACAACAAAGTGATCCTATAAGGGTTTCATTTTTGTTGACTGAGTCACGGAACCTTAAAAGTCGTTGAGTTTACAGAATACACCAACAGAGGAAAAAGAAAAGGTGATATTTTTCTCAGCATTCTACAAAACACTCAAAAACCCTTTAAATCTGTAACAAAAACCTTCTGGGTCAGCGTATATAAGTCCAGTTTTATGTTCGACCAACATATGGGTACCCGAAGTTAATGGAATGACCGATAACTCGGAAAGCCAGTGCCCTTAAAGGCGAACGCACACTTATCCTAGCCGAACGCGTCGAACGCATCGAACGAAACGAATTTTAGAATTCTGTAAATGAAATCTTATGAAACCTCGCACGCTTGTCCGCGTCGAATCGTCCGAATCTGGAAGAACCTCCAGAACTCCTAGACGATTCGGATGATGTCATCAGATTCGGCGTGGCTTATGTGGTCGCATTCTATCAGTTGCGTACAACAGAGCAACGCGCGAGTACCTTCTCTTCTCCTTAATTTACTAAATAACAGTGCGACAGGCGTAAAGGAAATAGAAACGATTTCTTCGGCGCCGTTGATAGTTTCGGCGCGGACGATTCTTTCGGTGCGTGGTCCCCTTGATTTCCATTCGTTCAACGCGTTCGGCTCGGGTAAGTGTGCGTTCACCTTTATAAATAAAATACGGTAGGTTTTTCATACTATGCCCCAATACCAGATGTCTTTGCAAATTAATGTATTTTCGTCGGATTTTTGCAGAAAATCTTGACGCTTTTTGGTGAAAGACTAATTTAGTGCGTTTTTGCTGATTTTGGGGTAGCAGGGGCAAAGGTCAGGCTTGTTATGTTTTTTTAGGCAGGATTCCCTTTTTTTTCCGGCCGCTGTTGGCGTAGTTTGCGGGTTGGCTTGTGTACCTAAAATTGACAGTATTATAATAGTAGCAAATGCAAGTAGATACAGAGCTGTTTCACTTATCTAATAATTTTTTTTTTGTTTTAACGAGCGAATCTCCGGAATTACTGGTCCGATTTAGAAAATAACAACACAATTGCAGTGTTTGTAATAGCTGTTTTTTTCATATTTTAGTGTTGCTCCCATTGTAAAATTTGTTCGGATTTATGAGTACCTACTTCCACATTCTGAAAAATGGCTATTACATTAATAGTTAGTCTGTACCTATCCTAACTAATATTATAAATGCGAAAGTAACTCTGTCTGTCTTTCTGTCTGTCTGTCTGTCTTTTCTTCACGCCTAAACTACTGAACCGATTTGTGTGAAATTTGGTACAGGGTAAGTGTGAACCCCAACAAAGGACATAGGCTACTTTTTATTCGACTTCGACTTCGACTTCGTCTGCGTCCGCGATAACCGACATATACGCGGACGAAGTCGCGGGCAAAAGCTAGTACTTATAGTTATAATTGGGAATTGGTCGAAAATGGTAACGTGCAAGAGAGAGTGGAAATCTATGAGAAAATCTAGCAGTAAAGCAATACAGGTTGAAATACAAGGTGTAGTTTTAAATCCTCGTCAAATTCAAGTCAAAAGCAAATTATCAACACGAATCCATAATAAAACAAAAAAAAATGTTTAATAGGTTAGGTATGTGATTTTCGAATTTGAACTTTCTATTTTGCACGACCCACGCATGCACACAATGTAGTCGCTTGACTACCTACCGCGTACACATGGGCCATTCTGTTCTATGAATGAGGTTTATTCTGAAATACCGACAAAAATGAACAACAAAAAAAGAACGAGTACCTATTTCTTAGGCTGGGCGCAGACGTCCGTTACCATGTGTGTGTGTGTGTATTATGTATGTATGTGTATGTATATACACGCTTCCTGATCCGGAAACCTGATCAGGAAAACGGACGTTTGCGCCCAGCCGTAATTATTGATACCGAGAAAATGTACAAAAAAATATTGAAAACCAAAAACATTAATCCACAAAAAAGTTTCACTTACTTCAAAGGTCAGACGCCACATGCTATGCGTGAATTCACCATATAACAGACAAAGTAGACCAGACACGCTATTACTACATACTCTTGTAAAAACGTGCTTGAAAAACTTCCCCAAATACTTTTAAAACATAAATTATTTCACCTCTGTAAAATGAGAGTACCTCTACAATATTAATCCGTCGCCTGAAGCGTAGGAGAGCTCTTAAACTGTTGTAAAAAGTGCCAGACGTCACTGAAGTAGAGAAAAATTATGTAGAGCAGGGGTACCCAACCTAAAAAGACCCAAGATCGACTGTTTACTGTCCAGATTTTGTGCAATCTACCAATACAAAATTATAAACTAACAACAAGCTAACATTTTACTATACTTATAGAAAACATTTTACTTACAAGTAGTATTTTTTATTTTATTAAGAAGAGAAATCCAACTATATTGAAGATTAATTTTAGTAACTATTTATGCAGTTTACTTGTGAGTACTAATTTTTATTTTATTAAGTAGGGAAATACAACTAAATTGAAGATTATTTTTAGTAACTATTTATGTTAGTGTGAGTATTGTATCTAGGATCGACCCGACTTAAAGCCGCGATCGACCGGTCGACTGGTTGGCCACCCCTGATGTAGAATGTCTACCAAAGATATCTCTGATGTTTAAAAGCGCTTTCCACAAAGAAAAGTAACAAAAGACTTTAGCAAAACTTTTACTTGTTTTAATCCTTTGTAGTGTAGTCTAAATGAATGAGACAGATTGTTCATTGCAGATTAATTAGTGCAGCTGTAAGCTTTCACGAGGAAACTGCATTAGTTTTTTGTTGAACCTCTATGTTAACGACGATGTACAATGTAATTTAGGTACTGGGTCATACTCAGAAAAAGTGTACATTTTAAATTTGTAACTAAACTGATAGGTAACGATACTGAGAATCTCCGTCACGAAACTGATGTCATAAGGTATAGTACACATGGATTGGGCGAATAAAACACGTGATTATATTTGGCTAATCAGTCATATAAGTTTGTTTGTTTGTTACCTTTTCGCGCCTAAACTACTGAACCGGTCATCCTAAAATTTCGTATATACTTTGTCAGGTGTACAAAAACAGACATAGGGTACTTTTACTGAGGAAAACAACAATAACGTTCTTATGAGAATAGGTGGCGCCACATGTCTTTCGAATCTTGATTTACTTATATTATTATAAAAGCTTGAGGAGTTATGAGATAACAAACACAAAAAAAAACTTCTTTTTTTTAAGTAGGTTACAAGTGTATGAATTTGTATGTGCGCGAACTACCCTCACTTCAAAATCTTTATCCAAATTACGTGACGGTAATAATAATTACAATTTAAGTACTTTTCGTCTTTGTGAACTAAGCTTAACAATTTCTCAGTTTCGTAACGTAACGCAAAATAACGAAAATGAGAATAAAATCTGAGAAACTTTAACCTCTACAAATATTTTAAAGTAAACCACGTGTATACTATGTCATCACTGAGCGTATTCGTTAAGATAATACATAAAAATAGAAAATAACATAGTAAGTAAACAAAAAATATAATAAACTTAGCACAATAATAGTCGTTTATCACCCTGAGAATTTTTTTGTAAATACCTATTCACTTGATAGATATCGACTTCACGACTACCGAGAAAACGTAAAGGCTGCCGCGACAGTGACTTTCACGTAAGTTATAGTGTCGCCAGAATAGGAAAAAGTATTTATTAAAATAAAGTATTTTTTCCAATATTTCATTGCGTGTAACTAACCCTGAGTAACAAAACTTCATAATTTTGGGACAAAGTTATTTAAATAAAAATAAATTCTTCTCTAGATGATTGATGAATATACTTGGTCCTATTTAGTTACTTGATTCATCAAGAATAATATAGCCACAGTTTATGTAAAGTAAAGCTATGAATATTCGTAACAATTCATATCTGAAAATGTGTAATCGTCATTGGGACACGAAAAAAATGTATGGAGAAATTTTTAACAATGTTTTGACATTCAAAAAAAATACTCTTTTAATGAAAATTAAAGTTAAAATAGCATATAAATCTATTCTTTATTACACTAACATAAAAATTTGAGGGTAAAAAAGGAAACATTGTCATAATTTGGATATTTACTTTAATATGAAGTAGTGGGACAAGAAAAGATACCAAATGTACACTTTTTCTGAGTATGACCCTACTACGCTGTACGGCTTTTATACCAATTTTAAAGTCCTTATTATTCGAAAAGAATAAACCGATTTAAAGTAAACTTAATATGCATAAGCAGAATGCATAGGTCTAAAAAAACTTTTTAAAAACAAGCAACAACTAACTTGATCGCCCTTTCATTTGATACCCATATCAGGGACATTAAGAAAAAATATGTAATCGGCCATCTTGGAACGGCGGCAATATTGAAATTATTAC
The DNA here is from genome assembly GCA_949316365.1 of Hoplodrina blanda. Classification (NCBI taxonomy): domain Eukaryota; kingdom Metazoa; phylum Arthropoda; class Insecta; order Lepidoptera; family Noctuidae; genus Hoplodrina; species Hoplodrina blanda. The sequence continues at coordinate 12,773,701 of OX438592.1, forward strand.
TTACAATATTGAGTATTGAAAATTGTATTGTCACTAGAACTAAAGGTGTATGCAAAATTTCAGCTCAATCGGATACCAACAAATGGTCGAAAAATGGTTTGCAAATGAAAGGACAACTTACACAAATACATACGAACAGTGCAAGCTAAATAAAAACTTGTAAAAACTATCAAAGAACATTTTCACACAGACAGACAAACGCGGCGGAGGACTTTGTTTTGTAGTGATAAAATATGATCTTTAACATTTACATGAATAATAAAATGCCTGAATTACTCAGTACCAAACTGCTACAAATTGGAAAAAATTTATAGTCAACCTGATTCTGCAGAAGACACCTGTTACCTATATATTATAAGACATACTAGTGACGTGACCTGACTAGAAGGTTACCTAATTCCGAAGTAGGTGTTCTAGGTGACCTAGAAGCATCTAAGTGTTGAGTCCCTTTTTATGTAAGAATATAATTCTGATTGGTTCAAGGAAAAGCTATCTGGAATATTAAAGAGTGTATTATAATAATATGAAGTATAAATTATTTGAAGTGCTTTACTTTGAGTTATTTTGAAATTTAAATGGAATAGAGAGTTTATTTAAATGTAAAATTTTGTCTTTTGAAAATATTACTGAATCCTCCATTATGTTAATTTATTTAATAACGTTAAGAAGTAGAAGTTTGTTCCTAGCATCCAATTTTGCACTACAATCCATGCTAATATTATAAACGCGAAAGTAACTCTGTCTGTCTGTGTGTTACGCTTTCACGACTAAACCACTGAGCCGATTTTGATGAAATTTAGTACGGGGTAAGTTAAAACCCCAAGGAAGGACATAGGCTACTTTTTATTCAGCGACTTCGTCTGCGTCCGCGATAACCGACATTTACGCAGACGAAGTCGCGGGCAAAAGCTAGTAGGTCACAAGACACATCGCATTGTCGTTACGTCGCATTTACATGATGAAATTAGTTGCATGACATAAGTTTTACAAAAAATATGCGCATAGCACGAAACTACTCCAGTGTCACAAAACTAATGCATGCATTGTAAAACTGAACGTTTACACGTGAAATTACTAGTCAAATTAGTGTGATAAAACTAATTTCAAGCCACTAATTTCTTGATGTAAATCCGGCTTTAACTACACATACTGTCCATAAAAATAAGTCACATTAACTTTAATTTTTGGTGTGAAACATTTATTGTGTGATAGTATGCAATAAAATGCTTTTGTACAAAAACGTCCACAATAAAAACAAGACTATGTGAAAAAAATATTTTTAAATACAAGCTTTAATTTAAAATTATTACAATATTGTGTATTGGACATTGTATTGTCATCAAAACCAAAGCTGTATGCAAAACAACTCAATCGGATACCTACAAATTATCGGATACCGAAAAATAGTTTGCAAATTTTGAAAGGACAGCTTACTTACATACTTAGGTACTTACGTACGAACAGTGTAAGCTAAATAAAAGCTTGTCAAAAATATCGCTATGATAGGAAGAAGGAATAACTTGCTGCTTTGTTAAGTATCTCTTAACACTAAGAATGTATAATTCGTATGTTTAAAAGAATTTACAGCTAATGTATAATTCGTATGTTTAAAACAATTTACAGCTAATGTATAATTCGTATGTTTAAAACAATTTACAGAGTATGTATAATTCGTATGTTTAAAACAATTTTTGGAGCGTCCTATTAGCAATAGGGAATACACGTTATTTTCATAGTTTCGGTAGCCCAAAATAATTTCTGCGGTAGTTGTATTACAGACATCCCGCAAACAAAACCACTAAAATTTTAATTTAATGCATAACCCGCCCAAACCGGACTCATCGTGTAATCCACAATTTAAATAATCCGTACCCATTTTAAAATAAAATCAGTTTACTTAACACTCACTTTTAAGGCTATGCTACATAGAATGCTAGTCGGAAGCGACGCGGAATTTTATACTAATATGTGAAATATATTAAAAAAAAAAATAATATGAAAATAATGCATCGTGCTTAATCAGTTTTTATTAAACCATTTGCAGGCACTTTTGAATAGGCATTCAGTTAGTTAGGAAGTTGAAGTTTGTTTGTTGCACTTTCCAAAATATAGGTAAGTCTTTAGTTTAGGGAGAAAATAAAACTCCTCGGAAACTCATTTAAACTAAGCTATTTATTCTTATATTATATTCTTATCTTATAATATTCTGGTTTTATTCACATGGCCAAACAATCAGAATGTATCTGCTCTTATCGTAACATTATCGCGGGGCAACCGCTATAATAACCGCTTTCTGTGTGAACCAGCCTTCAAAACCGGTGCCAGTTTTGAATTTAAAATTCGTACACAGTTTTAACATCACACCAGCGCAGCGGTTGGAGGGTTACAGGTTTCCGTGACAGGGGGATTACGAGAATACAAGTTAGTAGAGGTGGGAATTCATTTTGAGTTTTGTTCTCTCGGGTTATGTGAGGGAATCGATGCTTGGAGGTACTACACACATCAAAAAAGTCTAGGGATCAACATCCCTAACATTTGTTAGGGATGTTGATCCCTAGACTTTTTTGATGTGTATATTTACTAGTTGAATAGATAGCCATAAGACGTGTAATGGGTTTTCTTTAAAAGTTATCAGAGAACTAAGTTGGGATGGCTTTTAGTATGTTTGCTACCTTTAGTGTGATATTGAAAACTATGGATTCTTCAAAGCAATCTAAAGTTTTATGAAAGGTTTGTTGTGAATGCTCTAAAGATTTCCCGGGTAGTAAACAATTTCATTTCTAAAATCTTAAGAAACTTCGCTTTGCTGGAAAAGCTTCTTCCTAGACTTCAGAATTTAGGCAAGGTCCTAAATTATTCAACGGGAACACAAAGACAGAATATAAAATAATCTATAATTACTTATGTTCTACGTGTATATTATGTGTGATGTGTTTGCGAAGAATGGAAGGTGATCCTGTCGGAATGCTTGAGGTACTGCGAGAGAAATGCGTAATATGTACCTAAGTGTATATTTCTTCGTACCATGTTTTTCATGTTTCGTTGAAGCACATGTTTATTGCATTTATGTAACTGTGTTTTTCAGATTGATTTACTATAATTGGTTTAACCGTTGTAAATTAAGTAAATAGATATAGTGATTAATATTTAAAAACTATACTATTATAAACATGTGTACAAGAATATGTTTGCCTTTCAGCTAATTCCGTTCAGCCGTATGAACATCCATTCATCCATCCATTCTCTCAAAGTTTGCGATTTTTATAATAATAGAAAGTACAATACAGATACTACTTATACCTACCTACCAATTACTCACAGCCTACAGAAACATTTCCATATAGGAAGTTTGTCATGCTCAATCGCCGACCGTCGCTTGCACAATAACTATATTTCCTACCGACAACGCCTACAGATGGCTTCCGTGTTTTGATTGAAGCTATTCATGTTCAACGCTCCGATGCTTGCTTTGACAGTCTTTAGTTTACAAAGGTGAGCATTGATTTGGATGATTTTGCTTAGAATTTGTAATATCTGATAAATTGGAAACGTTTGTATTATGAAGATTATAAAGTACACTAGCTTCTGCCAGGGATATCTTCTGCGTCTGAAATGAAATGATGTTTATTAAGTAAATTGGTTATAAATAACACTTTTACACGTCATATTTGTTTTTTTTTAACTAGATGAGTCCAGTGTTTCCTAGCCGACTGCTCTGAGAAGAAACACCGAAACAAACTCAGAGGTCAAAGTCTCTTTTCCATACAATTACTTGTGATGGTCAAATCATATGCGAACCAAGTAGGTTAATGTCCGAGGTGGTCTCTTGAGGAGAGAGGCACACAAATTTGAGTCGGCCTGTCCAGTCAGTGCACGCATTTGTCAGAAATCGTCAAGCTCGACTCAGAACTTAAGGAGCTCAACGACACGACGAATAATACCACAGAAGGGACATTTGGGTAGGCCGCATCGAGTCTATTTTCTTAAACATCTTTTTTAAATAATAAACATTACATAACATCACGCCTGTACTCCCAGAAGGGTTAGGCAGAGGTTTACCCATTAGTACACCCACATTTCGCTTAATAAGTTTACGTCCCATGTAATAGGGGGCGACCCTATTGCCATCAACCGGGCACAAATCCAGACTCCAAAGTTGCTACTGAGAAATTACTGATGGAAAACCCAATAACACTTTTGCCCGACTTGGGAATCGAATCCAAGATCTCATGCTCAGCAGTAAAACATGTAAATATCGACTTTGAACATCAAAATAATTATGTAAACATCATTTCAACATTTTACTACTAATACATGGGTTACACGCTCATTCTGGCGTCATTCTGGTCAATCAGTCTGGTCCGGCTAAGACTGATGCCAGAATGATGGATGAAAAACACGGTTACACGCTAATTCTAGAATGACAGCAGACTGATAAAACTTCAGTCATAACATAGTAAAGCGTAATTTTAGCTTCAGAAATCAAGTTTCCGTAGTGTAGCGGTTATCACGTGTGCTTCACACGCACAAGGCCCCCGGTTCGATCCTGGGCGGACACAGATGCTTTTTGTATTTTATTGCCGATTATAAAAAGTATCTTCACGCTTTTTTATTAATTGGGTGATCAGAGAAATCTGAAAAATAAACATTTTGTTAAAATAAAAGTAAACTACGTACTATTTCTCGCCTTGAAACTTACGTTTAGAAATCTATGATTGTTATTAAGGCCAAGTATGCCGCAAAACCAAATTATTTGTCGTATCAGATTACGATAGCTCACTTTGTTATTTTTTTTGTTGCTTTGAATGAGCTACCTATGTTATGAAATACCACGTTACCGATTTGGGGTAACATGACATGTAATGATAGTTGTATTGATCTAAATAAATAAATAAAATATTTATTTAGATTGCGTCGGGGACAGTGGTCAGTGATTGACTGACGCGAGAATGATTCGAGCGGTTACACGATCATTCTGGCATCAGTCTGCTGTCATTCACAACAGAATGATGAAAAATATTTAAAATATTTAATTTTTGTCATTCTGGACCATCAGTCCGTCAATCAACCGGTTACACGATAATTCTCCCGTCATTCTGACCAGACTGATGGACCAGAATGACGCCAGAATGAGCGTGTAACCCATGAATAACGATACATATCGACGGTTGAAAGGCTAATTGATCTAAGCGGCATTTTGTAAAACTTGCAGGAGGACGGACCAAAATTATTTTTTTTGAAAAAAAAATCGTAAAAAAAAAACTATTTGATAGACTTTTATTTATTAATTACAGTATATTCCTAATTAAGTAAGGAAGTTTTTTAAGTTATTATTGTTGGAAATTGTGTATTATTTTAGAACATTTATGTTGGTTAGCTCAAAATGCATCAAATTTAGCTATTTTTTGAGAAAGACAAATGGTTCAAATGCCAAAGTTCAAATGTTAAAGTAGTTGAATGCAAAGTGGGCCAGACGACACATGTTATAAAAAATCGAAAAATCAAAATAGTCATCGATTCCTCAAATTTGTCAAGTTTTGTGTCGTATAGATCAATGAGCTTAAAAATGAGGCCTGTTTTGCAGTGGGTGCTAAACGCCGAAAAAGTAGTCAAAATAATTTTAAACCTGACTCAAACGATGGAGAAAAATTTGCTGATTCCGAATATGTATATAACTCAATATTGCAAAAAATGTCGCTTAGACCAATTAGCCTTTCAACCGTCGATATGTTTGTGCGGCTGGCTGGTTTGGTACCTATGTTATGTTGGTAATTAGGTATATCAACATCGGTTTCCGGTCTAATTAGCAAGTCAATTCGGAACTTTTTAATAATTCAACTGGTTAATTATGAATTATAATTCAAACTAGTCATCAATTTCGATACAAAATCAATACGATTAGTAATTGAGAATTCAGATAGTAATATTCAATTGCGGTCGCTATTGAAAACAAGCGATAATTGTGTTATCGTGAATTTATATTTATACGAATCAGTAAAATATAAGTGTCAGTTTGTAATAATAGCACTACTGTAATAGGTACACACAGCAAAATAGATAGGTATGCAGGGTCGTCAGATTATAGTTTAAGTTTTCTAAGAAACTGATGGATGTCTTTGACTGAAACTTAACCTAAATAAAGAACTATTTATTATCTACGTTTTGAATTAAATTATATTCGAAAACATCCATCGGTTTCTAAGAAAACTTTAACTATATCTGACGATCCTGCATACCTATCTGTTTTGCTGTGTGTACATAAACAAAAACACATTTTTTAGGAATGTCTGTTGTCCCGGCTGATCTGCGAAACGGCTGGATGAACTATAACGAGATGAGAGATTATTTGTTTGAAGGTAAGTTTGTTTAAAAGTTCTAATCTCTGGAAGTACTAGTCCGATTGTAAAAAATCTTTTGTATATGATAACCAGATTCATGAGGAATAGTATAGGCTATATAACATCACGCTACAGCCTATGGGAGCGGAGCAGTAACCAAAGATGTAACCTAACATGGGTGAAAAAAACACGCGAACTAAGTCGCTAGGAGCAGCTAGTCATCATCTGCCTAGCCTTTTCCCAATTATGTTGGGGTCGGCTTCCAGTCTAACCGGATGCAGATTATGCAGATGCATTTACATGGAGCGACTGCCTATCTGACCTCCACAACCCAGTAACTGGGTAATATGATACCCATTGGTAAGACTGGTTGCCAGATTTCCGAGCTTCTGACGACCCGTCCATGTATGACAGCCGGGACCAACGGCTTAACGTGCTTTCAGAAGCACGGAACGATGTCAGTGATGTCTAAGATAAACTTAAAAAGTACATATGAATTAAAAAGACACATTGGTACTTGCCCGGATTCGAACCCACAACCTTATGCATGAGAGGCGCCATCACGACATTAGGAGCAGGGCTAGGAGCAGCTAGTAATTTTATAAAATTGAAAACAATTCTCTAAATTCACATATTACTCTATTTGAACAAGTTCGCCCTATCATTATGACGTAACGAGCTCGAACGAGCCACTAATTTATACGTGCCCATTACAGCTTCGTGAGCTCAATAAGTACTTTATATTCGACAACTTTGCCAGTTCAGGTGTTTCAATTCGTTGGCAAAGTTAGGAATATTTAAAATAGTTGTAGTATTTAGGATAATTTGGACGTTTGAAATGTACTGGTTATTTAAAACAGTAATGTAATAGGTACCTACTCAATATTTAATGCTCAATATCTTTATTGCTTTTTGCACTTAGGTGGTACGTAATCATAATTATGCTCATTATGGATCCTGTCGGGTAGACCAGTAGACCAGTAGGGTAGAAGAGAGAAAACTCTATTTTTGGATTTTTAAATAGATATAGGTACTATTTGGCTTGTAACTTAAACATAAATAAAATAAGAAGATTATAAATTTAATTTATCATTTCGTTTTTATGTGTAATATTCTATCAATATGTAAAAGGTAATTTTTAATTGTTATATTGGTGTAGTAGTGTCTATTTTTTTAAATGTTATTTATCATTTTTTTTTGTTATGCAAAAAAACGTTGCCCCACACCATAAAATTTCTCTTGCATCGTGGAAGAGTTTACAAACATAAACTCACATGTATACACAAACAACCATACCCGGAACCACTACCTATAGTCCATATAGGTACTTATGTAAATATTTGTCCCGGGAATCGAGCCCACGACACACAGCACCCAATGGAGCCGTCAAACTTACACAATATCAGATAAGCCGTTAACACACCAAGAAATAGACAAACACAACTCTAAAACATTCCGGACATTTGCATTCAGTTTGCGTAATCCATTTGAAGACTTATGTAGGTAACTGGAAGAAAAAAATAAGGGAAAAAACCGGAAGAGTGCGAGTCGGACTAGCACGAAGGGTTCCGGAACACCATACAATATTTAACACAACATACATTTAACAAAGAAAAAAAAAAGTTTATTATCGCAAAAAAGTAGGTAATTGTTTTGTGATATAACTACAAACGGTTTACAGATTTATTCCTTTACTTGTGTTACATGGCATTGCTTCTTGCCAAATTTCATGATTCTAGGTTCTAGGGAAAGTCCCCTATAGGTTTTATTTCCCTAGCGAGCGAGTCAAAATATGCGCCATAAACGACCTTATCTTTAGATTGCGTTGACTTAAGTTTGAGTTTTTCACTGCTCCAAGGGGTAGCAGATCTGAGTATTTTCTTCACTCGTTCCTGAGTAAAAGGGTCTTGCCTGACGGATAGAGAGACAGACAATAAAATGATCCTATAAGGGTTCTATATTTGTCGACTGAGGTATAACGGTACCCTAAAAAATAAAGAAAAAAAATAGTACGTGCCAGCTACTTACCATTCGCGGCAGTAAGTCAAGCTACGAATGGGCTGGGTGACCTTTCGACCTTCGTGCTTCAGTTTCATGAGGGTTACATAGTGTTTATAAGGCTTTTTTGCAGGAAAAATTGAGTGTGTGGAATATTTTATCTTACTGAGTAAGTTGTTCTGCGGGTTTAGAGATTTTCAAGTACTTATTTGAGTTTTTTTTGGTTCTATGAGTTTTTGTGAAGAAAAATAATTAGGTATAAAAAAAACTTTTTTAAAACAAGCTTAATTTAAAATTATTGCAATTGAGTATTGGACATTGTATTATCATCAGAATTACTAAAGGTGTATGAAAATTTCAGCTCAATCAGATACCAACAAATAGTCGAAAAATGGTTTGCAAATTTTTAAAGGACAACTTATTTACATACATACGAACAGTGTAAGCTAAATAAAAGCTTGTAAAAAACTTGTAAGTAAGAAAACGCAATACGAGCCATCGTCGCGATATTTGCTCTGTACGCTCAAACAAACGACGATCGCGTTATCTCACGATGATCGGTTTCCATAGCGAAGAGTTTCGCGGGTATGCAAAATGTGTCAACGTGGGTCGAAGTGTAATAATTAATACAAATAAGTACAATTTAAGTGTCTCTTTGTAATATGAAAACAATTGCTTAGGCCCGGAGTCCACCAAAGCGGAGAGGAGAAGAGATGTAAACAACCAATAGGATACTGTGTTGTGTTGAAGCTAAGCGGTGAAATGTGACAATCTTCTCTTCTTCTTTATCGTGTGGGCAGTAAGGTCTTATAACCTCACACACCCTAGTGTCAGAGTTTCTAAACCGCCTCAAAGGCCTCTGACATGGTTTGAGTGGAACAGTAAGTCCAGGTTTCCTCATGATGTTTTCCTTCACCGATGCCAGTGATGTCCAAGATAAACTTTAGAAAGTACATATGAATTGAAAAATTCACATTGGTACTTGCCCGGATTTGAACCCGCAACCTCATGCATGAGAGGCGGGCGCCTTAACCACTCGGCCATCACGACAATTTTTAATGTGACAATTACGCAAGCCGATTGGTTGTACGAGACATCTCCTCTCGTCTCCGCTTTGGTGGACACCGGGCCTCATGTTACTAAATGTGAAATATCAATTTTTAAAATTTTTGTCTTTATGTTTGCTAATCTCCGGATCGGCTAGACCGATTTTGATGTAACTTTCACCGACAGTTAGCTGATGTTATAAGGAGTAACTTAGGCTTATTATTTTATATTTAAAAAACCCGTGATAACCAACATTCACTCGAATGAAGTCGCGGGAATAAGTTAGTTTAAAATAAATTACGTAAACATCTAATTCGTTGACTACAAAGTATGCGAAAAGAAAATATTGGCGAGTTTTCAGAATAACTTTAATAAACTCCGGTTAATTATTAAGCGTCTTAATTACTTTCAGCAACAGGAAAAAAAAACTTGAAACATGAAAAAGTTTGTTAGCAAGATGAGTGTTAATTATATAAAAATAAGATTATCTATATTCTTTACAGAGTTTTATTTTAAGGTAGCATTCCGACGACCGCGACCGGCGACCACGTTCGGGTCGCGCGACTCACTGCTTAGTATGAATTTATATGGAGTCGCGATATGGAGTCGCGCGATCCGGTCGTGGTTCTGTCGCGGTCGTCGGTCGCGGTTGTCGGTCGCAGTCGCCAACATCGGAATGCTACCTTTACAAATAAGCAGAATGAGTTTTGGAGTATTACGTTTAATGTACCGTGTTTTTCTTTGCCGTTTCAAAACTTGATGTTATAAAATATTATACTTTTTATTACCATTTTCTGAGAAAGCTACATAGAGATAACGTATTAAGGTTCTCTGTTAAGTACTTGTTTATTTCATAAATATTTTTGTATATTGTTTATCTGGAGTAAAAAGATCCTTAACGGAGACGAAAGTGACTTGTCCTTCTAATCATTGAGATATTTTTTTAGTTATGTAGTTGTATGAGGACGAGCTTTACCCAGCAGTGGGACAAACCAGGCTGATAAAAATAAATTAGACCATTTAATTTATGTAAACATTAACTATATTATCGAGCCGTTTGGGGTCGTGGGGTCCGTGTGCCCATGGCCTTTTCAAGGAGTTGTCCAAATGGTTGGTTGATACTTCCGATGATCCAAGGTTACGTTACTACGTTGGTCAGACACCTTGGCCAGAAGTTAAGCATTGCCATCCAACGTGGCAATGCGGCCACATTTGGGCACATGTCCAGTTGACGGCGATGCGGATGATTTTTTTATGTCATTTAGTTTTAGTTTCTTTTTTATACTGATTGTTTTTTTTTTATAGTTAAGCCTGTAATATTGTACATGTTACTTAAATAAATAAACTTTAAAGTTGTAAGTAAACAATTTTGGGAAATATAGTACTATTATATTTATCTACTAACGCCCGCCCTTCTTTCTTATCAACATTGGAACTGTAAAACCAGCTCTCCAAGTCAAGGATGTCCTTGGAAATTCCAGGCTCACAAGTCTGCACGCTGTACCACGGTGTACGTGCCCCAACATTAACGCTTCTTATTACGTTATCATACAAACTAATTATCCCTATGACTTGACAACTTTATACTGTCTAGTCACCAGACATCGTGCCATCCTTATCTTTCGTAAGGTGTGAAGCCCGTGTGAAGGAGACAGAGGACCTCACTGGGAGCTTAAGTATGGAAATTAATTTTACGAAGAAAACCGAATTATGAATTTAACGATAACCTTGAGTGAATTTGATTATAACTACGTTCTTTTGTTGATGGTCTTGTTTACTTAATTATATTGTATATTTACATGTATATAATTTGTATTAATATTTTTATTTGCGTATTGCAGTGTCTAGGAGTATTTTTCTTTTTAATATTGGATTTTTAGGTCTAAAATAATTGCAAGTCGGACTTTGTCAATAATCTTAAATATATAAATTACGCGTCACGTTGTTTGTCCGGGATGGACTCCTAAACTACTTAACCGATTTTAATCAAAGCACACCGTGTGCAGTTTTATCCAACTTGAAAGGTAGGATAGTTTTTATCTGTATTATTGGTCTTAATATTTTTTATTGCAAAACTGAGCCACAGCAATTCGTGGGTGGCCGGCTAGTCAGCTATAATTTGTTTCCAAACCAAACTGCTAATTGGATTAAAAAAAATCTCTTTTTAGCCAGTTCTGTGAAAACCAGATTTATGAGGAATAGTATAAGCTATACACTACGTAACAAAAACCCTGACAGATCAGTGTTGCCGTTGATCAGTTTTTATGTTTTATTTTAATTTAATTACTTCTTCTTTCTTCTTTTTTTTTTCACTGGGGAAAAATAATAATCTCAAATCCATTAAATGGTTACGTATATGTGTACGCAGTACGATGCCGAATAATACCCTTAAGGATCGGACAGGGATTTTGTTACATGCTGTATATCATCACGCTGCGACCCACGAGAGTGAAGCAGTAATCAAAAGACGTAACTTGACTCGGATGAAAAAAAAACCATGTGCAGTCGCGGGCAAAAGCTAGTTTACGACAATATACTTAAAGTATTAGAGATAAACTACTATAACATGGCGCGCCCCTCCATATGACTATTTCAACAATAATGAGTAATTAATGACTCCGCTAGTCGAGCAACAATGACACGTTGATTTGTTTTTGTTTCGAGAGCCGTCTCAGTACGCACACATGCGTTGTGAGTCTTGTAAATACTTTCAAACGTTTTGAATTGTGGAGTGGCGCGCCAAGTTGTCGTAGTTTATCTCTACCACAATTACCATATATTGCATCCAATACGAGAGAAGAAGACAAAAGCCAAATAAAAAGTACCTATGGTCGAAAAATACGTTTGTCAAATAACATCAAAACTCTCCAGATCTTCTTATGCATGAGTTTCGGAAGTTTCAACAAGTTTGGAAGTTAAGTTTCTCTGCTACATTCGTTGGTACTGAGGGCGGAGGAAACTTATAGGATGTTAAAGTTAGTAGCTTGTAAGTATAGTACGGTATGCGATAAAAAATTTGCTGCCCCGCTGGTCTCGTGGTCGCAAGCGCGCGATTTCTGAGCCTGGGTTCAATTCCCTGGTCGGTCTTTTTCTGAGACAACTGAAAGGAAAACAAACAATCTATGATAATATACAAGTAATACAATATTGCTGTTTCCTAACTAACAGGGTACATCAATGTAGGTACTTTTAGTTTTAAGCCCTATGTAACATCTATAAACACATTATGATATGCAAATAAATAAATATGAATATGAATTTAAAAAGTGTTTTCCAATTGGGTTTTCCGTCAATTGAATTAGTGAGAGATTGCAGGTTAGTACGTTTTAGCAGAATACGGCTCAAAGCAACACGTTGCCTAATATTTCAGATATCCTTTGTTACCGACTGAATGTATGTACCTATATCTTTACTATCATTATGACGTCATTCTTTAGGATTGAGAAGACAAATCGTTGGTGCTTTTGTGCGTCGCGTTAAGGGCAGATATAATATGATAAAGTATACACATCAAAAGTGTCTAGGGATCAACATCCCTAATCAATGTTAGGGATGTTGATCCCTAGACACTTTTGATGTGTGTATCAGGCTTATCGTATTATGAGTATGAAGGATATTTTTGTTATTCTGCACCAAAGGTTTCCAAACTTTGTTTTCTCATGGACTACATAACATCACGCCTATAATTCACGAAGGGTTCCGCAGAAATGTGCCCATTAGTAGGTACCAGATTTCTCCAGTTATGTTTAAGTCCCATGTAATAGGACGCGAGCCTATTGCCATCAACCGGGCACAAAAATAATAACCGGGTTAAAGTAATTAGGGTTAAATTCAGTAAACTACTAATATTACTGTCAAAAAATATTTCTTTTGTTCCCTTAATTTTTTTGAGTAGTTTTTTATCAACTTTGACATTGATAGGTAAAGCCAAACTAACAACCACTATGGAAACTAAATCAATTTGCATGGACTCCAACTGACAACTTGTGAATCCCCCTTTTATTATTCACGCCGTAGACCCCCGCCGAGTCTCCCGTGGACCCCTGGGGGGTACAGCTGGACCACTTTGAGAACCATTGTTCTACACCCTTATACTGAAACAGGATTAGAAGAAAAACTGGGAGGCGTGAGAAAAAATGGCGGATATAAGACGGGGTATAATCTGAAAATAGATTCTTTTGGTGACGATTTTCGTTTGAGTAGGTATTTCTGTATTTTGTGAGGACTGTACAGACAGTAAAAAGTATTCTATATTCCATTAGACAAATACTGCCAAATAACAGTAGTTCTTTTGTAAAATGACTACATTTTGGTGATGTTCTTTTTTTGTAAACGACTAAAGTCTTGTAGTCAATAATTTTTATTTCATTTTTCATTTAATTTTGTAAATATCATTAAATAACGGAGCTTATTATACGCTTACATTGAAATAAAGATAGTGTTGTTATGTTATTTGTTTTTCTATTTTTATTAAAGAAGTGTGGACATGAAATTTTTGGTCAATAGCAATTAATTTTTTAGATAGTATAGTTGCACTTAGTTTCTTGTGAAAATTATAGGTAATTAAAACCTCTTACGAGATTTAAAATGATTTTATTTTGACATTATGATACTAGATTTTAGTAGATTTAACTCTCTAAGTCTTTAAATGCTTGCTTTTACTTGGGTTCAGACCTTTTATCTTCAAACTGAAGTATCAACCCTAGGTTTAAAAAAATAAGTTTAAGAAAATATAGTACCTACAGTCACGAGCAAAAACAATACACTTATCAAAATTCAAAAGCGATTTTTTTGTGAAATGATGGTTGTAATTTTGATATAAGACCTATTTCATAGTAGTATTGAATTCAAAATACTAAATTCCTATAAACAAGACATTCAATTAATATATTCAAAGAAAATAGCTTCGTAATGTTGCTAAGTGTACCTATACTTGTTTTTGCTCGTGACTGTACGTTCACTATTTTGCAGACAAGCCTCATATTTTTCCAATTTCTTACTAAAGTTTGCTATATCTCGCATTTTATACGTAACTTTACATCTTATCAAATCGATTCGAAGGTCCCTAAGAAAGGTCTAGAAATTTCCAGCTCAAGTAACATTACATAATATTTTCTCTCTGATATTAAATTTCTATACCTTAGGGCCGACACATAAAAACGGTGCGGTGCGGTGACGCAACGCAACCTACTACTGTAGGGTAAGGTGCCCATTTTTTATGTGAACATTGTGACGTCACAAAACCGAAATGCACGGCACGTTGCCTGTCGCAAGTTCTTGCGTTGCGGCGGGCGGCGGCGGCGTCGCCGACATTGGCGGTGTCGCTCCGCACCACTTTTATATACATGTGTTAGACCCTAGTAATAATTACAGGGTAAGGATGCCGATTACTGAGTCCATTTCTTTATACGAATTTTTATTTTTTGTAAAACCTCAAAAAATATATTTAAAAACTCACTTATTGAAAAACTTCCTTAGACAATAAGTGGATTTTAAAAATATTACTCAACGGAAAACTGAGGAAACCTGGATTTATTACAAACATAAGTTTGAAATCGCCAATCCGTCTTGAGCAAGCGTAGTGATCAATGTTCATCCCTTCTCTATATGAGAAGAGGCCATTGCCTTGTAGTGGGGCAATAAATATGCTGGTTTTATTATTATGAACTTAGCTACGCCGCTGATTTTGGTGATGCGGCACCGCACCGCTTTTCTGTGTGTCGACTTTTCACTTGTACGTTTGACATCCTACAGACTTAATATTATAATAACATTTTATTTACGATACACATAAGAATCTAAAAACGTTATGTTTTACGCCTTGAGCTATCAAAACGCTGTCATTCTTATCTCTAATGGATATTGCAATGTACTGGGAGCACGTTTAAACTTCAACCTCGATGTTTTAAAGATAAAAATATTCTAGTAAACGTTTAGTTACCATACGGCTACAAAATCATATTCTGAGCTTAACTACTGATGATTGTGGTTTTATGGTCAAACTTAAAGATAAAGATAATTTATTTGTCAAACATGCGTTTACATAAACTGACTAATCAGACATGCAAGGTATCGAGTTAACAGATGTTGAGCGTCCATGTTTTGCCAATAACGGCGTAAAATTTCGTAGTTCAAACTTAATTGCATTTTACATAATTTCATTACAAAAGACAAACAAATAAATAGTAATTAATGTAAGATATTATAGTCAAAATAAATTAAATTATGTCCTGAATCATCATTATTTATGCATTCAAATAGAATCATTAAAAAGTCAATTGATTTTAAATTCGCATTATTCAATTATTAATTACCTATTCATTTATTTTATACATACTTGTACCCGGCGACTTCGTCCGCGTCAAATTGATATATTATCCTACGGGAACTGCTCGAACGGTGCTGTTCTAGACTATAAGCTAGCTCTGCGTCAAATTTCATCCAAATCCGCGTGATTGAGTTACAAACATCCATCTATTCAAACTTTCAAAATATGTAGTAAGTAAATTAGATAAGAAGTAAAGACTAACATTTGCCTGCGACTTAAATCGCATGAATTTTCTTACGGATTCCTAATTTTCTTGGCATCTAAATAAAGCCTACAGCTCTAAGGGATAACGTAGCTAAGAATCAGACCGGAATCGGGGAGTATATCCGGAGATAATCGCGTTCAAACAAAAGAGAACTAAATCTTCAACTTTAAAATATTTAGTTCATAGATAAATTATTTACAGGCACTTTTGAATAGTCAAGTTGAGCTGTTAGGTCTAATAATATCAAATGGTAATAATTTAAGGTAAAAATTTATGATAACAGTGACCGTCTTACCATCAGTCGGTGGTCTGGCTTGTTTGCCAACTTACAACAAACTTATCTACTTATCTATCTAAATGTATATAGAAGCGAAATATAGAAAACCGCTTGACGTATAAAGATGAAACGCAGGGAGGTAGTTTATAGTTAGTAGACTGCTGCTAAGAAAGGATTTTCCAAAATTCACCCCCTTTTTTATTTTAGATGGTAAAAATCATCAAATGAGTCCTTCCGCCCTGTGTGGGGCGGAAGGGATGAAACTGGGGTCTGATATTTACGCGGAAGAAGTAGTGGACAAAAACTAGTATAATTATATTAATATAAAAAAGCTGAAATGTTTGTTTAAACGCAATAATCTCTGAAACTACCAGTCGGATTGGAAAATTTTTTTTTGTATATGACGGGCAGATTCATGAGGATTAGTATAGGTTATATAAACATTACGCTACGACCAACGGAAGTGGAGCTGTAAACAAAGATGTAACTAAACGCGGGTAAATCTACAAGGTATAGGTAGGTACGAGTAAAAACAACTACATAGGCAGAAAGAACAATACAATGTTAAAGGTGACACGTATATTTTCTGTATCATTTATTTATTCGCTAAAAGATTATCGCTGGCATTTACCGTTAATGAATAAAGGCCATTATACTTAATATTGTAAGCTTATTGTGTTAAGTGGATTATTCAGAGCTCATTCATATCACACAGATGAATAGGTACAGGTTTGTGTTACTGTATGAACTGTGGATAGACCTGGGGGCCTACCACAACCTCTTAAAACAATATTATTTTAATATTAAGTACTTTGCGTTCCGCTCTGTTGGATTTTCAACGCTCGGATCAGCGCCGAGAGTTAAAAATGCAACAACAGAAATTACAAAGTAATATTAAAATAATATTGTTTTAAGAGGTTGTGGTAGGCACCCTGGAGGGCTATTCTGTGAACATCTAAAGGCCCGGACACATTGGAGTGGACTACTTGTGGGTGCGGTCGCGGGTCACAACCAAACAACAAGGGAAAATTACGACTGCAATGTTTGGCGACACAGTTGGCGCAGTGGCTAAGGGCGCGGGCACACGGTGCGTTGCGGCGCCGCACCGCAAAGATTTCACCGTGTCAGCGGGCACACGAGCGGTGCGGCGCCGCAGCGTTGTCATAACGCAGCGGCGCCGTAGCAGCGAGCGAGCGTGTGTCCTTCCTTGTGACGCAGAACAACTGAGCGGTGCCACTCCGACGTCGCAACGCTTTCACCCCTCCCCGCCTCGTCTTGGTGGTTGCAAGTCCGTTGCGGCAGTTGCGGCGCCGGAGCGCATCGTGTGACATGCCACAGATATTTCTATGTAAGACGACGCAGCGACACCGCTCCGGCGCCGGACCGCCGCCGCAACGCACCGTGTGCTCGCATACTAAGCGATTGGCTGTTGTGCAGTGTGCTGCGTGTCGCGGGTTCAATTCCCGTACGGAACTAATATTTGTATGGCCTACAGGTACCTAGTTGTTTGGCTGTTTATGTATGTAATTAACAGATGACAGTGATGTCTAAAATAAACTTACCTTAACTGAGTTCAGAAAGTCACATTAGTACTTGCCCACACACAACCTCGCATGAGAATCGGGCGACTTAACCACTGGGTTATCACGATAAGGGCAGTAAGTGCTCGCAGATATTTAACTTCAACTATGATACTATTTTAGAAACTCCTTATTACGAACAATATAGGCAATAGACTCGCCCCCTATTACATGGGACTTAAACATAACTGGCGAAATGTGGGTGTACTAATGGGTACACCTCTGCCTAACTCTTCGCGGATTACAGGCGTAATGTTATGTATGTACCTACTACCAGAAAAATACTAAGAATTTCCACCCAAAACTGTTGGTACAAAAATTCGTACACCCATTTGAAATTTCTCATGTGTGTCAACAATCTTTTTGTCTGCCATTCCACCCCGACAAAGAGGCGATATCTTCTAGGGACAGACTCCATATAAAATTTTATTTGAAACCCGAGGACGTTGGGTACACGCGACATTCTCTAGTCTATGGTCCAGACGACAGTTCACTGCTTTTAAAAATAGAATAGGGATGAAAAAAAGAAAAAAAGGGATACTGGTCTTTTTTTAGTTCGTATGTTTTTTTTTGTGGCCTTGGAATATTTGTTGAAGACCTCGGTTCTGGGTTAGGGGTTTATTGTGTTTTACTTGGATATAACCCTAAAGGTAATTTGTGGATAAAATACGAGTATTACAGAATATTGGAGCTGATCTCATAATTTAAAATGTAATAATATTTTCCTTAAATAGAATATCTGAATTCACAAATTATTTATACCGACCTATACACAATGTTGGTAGGTATATTGAATTATATTTTTACCCGACTACGGCAAAGCCAAAAGGAGGGTTATGATGTTGACCGGTATGTATGTATGTTTGTTTGTTCCCTCGTAACTTCTAAACTACTTATCATTACATGACAAATGAGATGTCGTTAGAAGCGCCTCAGTTGTCCGCTGGTTATAGGGTAGGTGACGTGTCACCAAATCCAATATGGTGCCAAATATAAGCTCCCAAATACAGAGTAAAACCGCGAGCCTTCCAAGTTAGTTCTTACCTAACGAGACCTAGGTAACCTATACGTTATTCCTAGGTAGTATTTGTGATGTGGTCTGGGTTAGTTTTGTGGTCAGTTTGAATAATATCGCGCTGCGGCCTTCTGCATGTCAAGCGTTGGGATTACGGCTTATAGGGTTTGGATTTAATGTTTCATAACTTAGCGGTTTACATATCAGGTAGGTAAAACACTATACTAATATACTAATCGATCTATCTATATACAGCCTGTAACAAAAACCCTGTCCGATCCTTAAGGGTATTATTCGGCATCGTACTGCGTACACATATACGTAACCATTTAATGGATTTGAGATTATTATTTTTCCCCAGTGAAAAAAAAAAGAAGAAAGAAGAAGTAGGTAATTAAATTAAAATAAAACATAAAAACTGATCAACGGCAACACTGATCTGACAGGTTTTTTGTTACATAGTGTATAATCTAAATATAGGTATAAAAGTGAAAGGTCACTCACTCATTTACTTATCACTAAATATTGAAAACCGCTTAACGTATAAAGATAAAATTTGGCAGGGAGATAGTTCATAGTAAGTAGACGTCCGCTAAGAAAGGATTTTCCAAAATTCATCCCCTAAGGGGATGAAACGGGGATGCAAAGTTTGTATGGAGAAATCAACTTTAAATGTAATTCTTTTTGAGAAATAAAGTTCTTAAACCTTAATTTGACGCGGTCGAAGTCGCGTTTAGAAGTTAGTAGGTAAATAATAATAAAAGGCTGAGTTAGATACAGGTACAAAAAATAAAGGCAAAAGGTAGGCAAAAGATATAAATCATGAATACCGGAATGAAACCCGTACCCTGTTTGGGTAATACGGAGTTATCCACAGGGAAACACACGCAAAAGCCTTTGTCTTACACTCCCAATAGAATTAAACTATCTTACATCACAGCAACGCACTGATATAAGTACCTAATTACTTATAGTTCAAGATCCCGGAGTCGCAAAACTTACGTCATGTTAAAATGATTGAAATTTTGAGACAGATAGAGGAATATACAGAAAGTATTTTAGATATGATCTGAAGGCCAATTCCACTAATTAAAAACGTTCAAGTGTATTCGCAATTAATCTGTTGCAAATGTTAAACATTAGAGGCGTTTTTGATGGATTGAGTTTAGATTGCGATCCTGCGATTCCTTGCGATTCCTGAAAGGACTTGGTAAAGGTCCAGCAGTGGGACAACGTAGAGAAGAGAAAAAAAAAGTACGAGTCGGACTCGTACTCAAAGCGTTCCGCCCCATCGTAGAAGATATAACACTATGTACTAATAAAATACTTAAAAAAAAACAGGTCTTTTTTATGGGGACGCCCTTTCATTTTTAACTTTTATCTATTTTTGTTATGTGTTGGTATAGGTGCAATAGAAATACACATTATGTGAAAAGAAGGATGGCAAGAGTGGACCCAAAATGAACGGAGCGCTGTGCACGGTCTACTTTATATCAATAATAATATCAAGTAAATAAGTGTTGTACAAAAAAATACTGAGTTATTACAAATCGGGAATCAAAAGTTATTAATTATTCATAATTAACAAAAAATAATCATCGTGCAGTTTCTAAACGAAACATATAGTTACATTCCTTTCTAGGCTAATGATTAGATAAAAAGTAGTTCGTTTTCGCTTGGTGATTTTCCTTCTTTTATACTTATACATCTTGTTAAAAAGTTGTTGAATATTCTGAAAACCCATAACGATGAAACATACGAACCATGTAAATAGACCGTAAAAAAATAAGACTCATTATTTTGCTACATACGTAATGGATTACATGAAACGGAGAAACGGAACGTCATCATCAAATTGACACTGACGACATTTTTGTTGACATTTGTCAACTATTGGTCTAGAGTTGCCCAACTATCGATAGTGTCTCTATCGATAGATGACCTCGAAATCTAGTAACAATGCTAAACCACTGATACTATTGATATCACAAATTAACTAATACTATTGATTGGAAGCGAGAGTATCGATAGGATCGATACTATAACATGATAATATCATCAATAGTATATCGAATTTTTAAAGTAATACTATCGATACTAATGATAGTTTGTAAAACTATCATTAGTAGTACTAGTAGTATTACAACATCGATAGTGTGTATCGATACTATCGACAGTATTGCTCCTAAACATATGCTGGACTTCGATAGTATCGATACTATCGATATTATCGAAACTAATACTTTCGATACTATTTTTGTATATCATTATAAAAATACGTAAACTGTATCATACTATCTATAGATAATATGGATACTATCGATAGTCGACTATCGATAGGCAACACTATTTTCAACGGTTAGCGTTGTAAAAAACAAATAATATTTCGGCGATTTTGTAAATTCTTGACGACTTGGCTTTACCTTTGGACTGATTATGCTGTATACCAACCTAAATTACGGCATTTACTACTGGATGACGATTTGCAAGTGATTTGGACTTTGTCAAACTGTTCAAATGCGGTGCGTTATTGTAAATTATACAGAAGACATCGCTTGTCCGAAAAAAGTCATCAAATTGTTAAAAGTGTTCAGAGATGGGTATACCCGCGCGATGTGAGTATATATGTGAACTAATTTGTTGAATTTCTGAACAAGAAACCCTACAACAACTAACAACTCGACCATTGTAATGTCTGTGCTGCATGTGGCAATCTATTTTGAGAAGGGAGTAGTTGAAAATCAGTTTCTTCGTTCTGACATGACTGAAATGGTAATCCGAATAGAAAACATTATATAATATCTGAATTTAAAAGACCCCGTGTTTAATGTCGAGCATAAATACTTTTTACATTAATATGTAAAAAGTATTTATGCTTGAAAAAAAAACCTAAAAAGAAAGTCAAGTGTAATGTCATACCGTAACCATGGAAACTATTATATAACAAAGATGTCAAATTAAGATTAATTATTTTACAACAGCAATAAAAATGGTTTCAGTTTTATCAAGCAGTATTTTTAACTATTTTTTATTGACCAAAAGATATGGTCAAACACCCCGACAGGTTGGTTATGAAATAAATAAAAATTGTACTTATAACTATCCATATTATTTTGTGATATTGACAACTTTTTACTTGTATGTTGTTTCAGTTAATCTTTAACAATAAAGTATGCGTGCCATGCTATTTGCAGGCATGGTGGTGGACAGTTTTCACAGAAACTCTGCTCTTGTTGTTGTTATCGCCATTGCCTTTTGGGGACATGAATGTGGACTCTTGCTCACATGGTCTGAGCATTTTGTGGTACGTGGATTATCCCAGACTCCAAAGCTATGTCGCTGCACCAGCTAGCTTCTTAGATAATCTTTTAATTAGGTTAAAAGATTATTTATCATAAAATACTATCTAGGAACGCAAAACAAGATTAAAGGAAGATACAATGTTTGTATGTCTTGAATATTTTATAAGTAATTACAAAATAAATAAAAGTTTTAAATAAATAAATGTTGTTTTATTCAACAAAACTCTGGTCAATGTAGATAAAAGTACATCAACTGTGCTTTTAAAGAATATTCCAAGAGATATAAAGCTGCCTCCTTATCCTGTGATAATATGCAAAAATATTAATTACAAGTGTGAATTTGGCTAAACGGGTAAGTATATGACTGATAATTAGCATCGGAATAAAAATAAATAATATTGTATGTATAAATAAATAATAACCAATAATTGCGAGTCTTAGTTTACTTTTAGATTATTTTAGGTTAATCTTCCACCTTTCATATTTTTTTTCTCCCAACTTATTCAAACTACTTTCCATTTGATTTTTGGTTAGCCTTAAGTCGTTCTTTAACTACAAATCAGTTTCAATATTACACACTACTTCTATCACTGGGTCCCAAATTACGTGTAGTCTCGCCATTCTCCTTTCAACACTCTAGCTATTACGGTTCATGAGATACAGACCGCTGACAGACGGACTGACGGACAGCGGAGGTTTAGTAATAGAGTCCACCTTCGAATACGAAACACAAAAAAAAAATAAAAAATAGCCCAGTATTTAACATAGTAAGTGCTCACCTTCTTAACGACATAATATTTCCATAACATCATCCATAACATCACGCCTATAATCCCCGAGGGGTTAGGCAGAGGTGTACCCATTAATACACCCACATTTCGACAGTTATGTTTAAATCCCATGTAATAGGGGGCGAGCCTATTGCCATCAACCGGGCACAAATCCAGACTCCGAGGCTGTTACTTAGAAATTTCTGATGGAAAAACCCATTAACACTTTGCTCGACCTGGGAATCGAACCCAAGACCTCATGCTCAGCAGTCCCACTTTGCGACCACTAGACAAACGAGGCAGTCAGACATAATATTCATCTATCTATTTTCAAAATGTCAGCCATGACACTCGTAAAATGACGTTGATCTAGCGACTACGGCATCTTAGTCCAAAACATATTGTCTATGACAACGCCGGCAGAGTAATTGGTGGGAACTTCTCTCTCGTAAGTACCTATTCTCTCTCTACATAGCGATAAGGAGACGCGTTTGCCCAAAATCCCTGTTTCTCTACAAAACGGTGGAAATTAATTATGTAGACTGCCTAATGTACAACGTTTCAGTTGTTTAATTTATAATGTAATTTGTTTAGACACGTTTTAGAGTTATTTTATGTGTACTGTAGGGATTATAATTTGGTTGTCATTTTGTTTACCTAATTCTGCCTAGCCTTTTTCTGGCTATGTTGGGATCGGCTTCCAGTCTATCCTGAATACCAGTATTTTACATGGAGCGACTGCCAATCTGACCTTAACAACTCAGTAACTGGGTAATGTCTACTGGTTGTCAGACTTTTGGGTTTCTGACGACCTGTAACCACTGTCACAGATCCACGTATGACAGCCTGGACCAACGGGTTAACATGTTTTCCGAGACTTCAGACAGTTTCATGTATGGATATTGGATACCCTCTTTAATTTATAACCCTATTTATTATTTTCGTTATTTTTCCCATTATCATTTATTATATCACATTATTTATTGTTATAGAGGCCATAGTAGGCCATACACACTTTGTGAAAATGTTAAGTGTCTATCTAAAAGATACAGCACTGTTACAGACAAACAGACAAACAGATAGTGGACATTTATTATGTGGTCCCGTTTGGTATCCTTTGGGCCTAACCTTAATAAAAACGCTATCACATTTCACAATATAGGTACTTACTGAAGGTATGTAGATATATAAGTACATACAATGATAGATATGACTATACCTACATTGAAACTCAATGAAATGAAGCGACACGCAAATGACAGCGCTGCAATCATGTCGCGACGAGCGCACTGCATTCAAAGTGGACCGCCCGACCTTATTACCGCTACCAAATGAGGTGTATCGAAGGTTCTACTCGAATAATTTGATTCGATTATGGCTGTGCGTACTCTTATACACACAGCAATAAATTGCATACACGTTGTATTAATATTATTAAACTGGCTTTTTGCCTGTGACTTCGCTGCGTGGTTTTTTCACCCCTGTTAAGTTACGTCATCGGTTCACTGGCATCGGTGAAGGAAAACATCGTGAGGAAACCCGAACTTATTGTTCCATTCAAACCATGTCAGAGGCCCTTGAGGCGGTTTAGAAACTCCGACACTAGGGTGTGGTGTGTGACCTTACTGCCCACACGATTAAGAAGAGAAAAGAAGAAGACTTCAGTCAGAAAATGTTCACCAAAGACTGTTTTATGGGTGATCGATTAGCGCACAATTATATAACGTTATTTTTTTTAATCGGAATCCCGGAGAGGGGACATTGTACTCATCGTTATGAACATAGAAAGAAAGAAAGAAAGAAAAACTATTTATTTACGCGAAACTGACGCACATAACAGAAAAGAAAAATTGAACACAAAAGCAAAATAAAAACAAGCTGGTACTAAATCTAAAAAAAAAAAACTTTTACTACAAGAAAAACCCTGTAATAGCATAAATTATTTCCATAGTAGGTACAAGTTGTTCATAATGATGAGTACAATGACCCCTTTGTAGGTTTCTAAAACACAAAGAATATACTCCATAATACAAATTGAATCAGTAAATAATATACATGTTATTAATAAATAACATTAAAAACACCTTTATATTTGTTCAACCATTTGTAACGTTCGTTTATTTTTGCTTTGGTCCCATGTTATTGTTCCCGAACTGTTTATCCATGTTCCGTACAACGAACAAATATTGTTGAGAGTACAATTTGAAAGGTGTGTTTTCAGTTCAGAAAGCACTGTGAATGTTGTTGTTTGTAGGTTTTTATTTTGTATGTTTTTCCTTGTACGCGTTGTTTATAGATACCTATATATTCAAGTGTGCTTACTTGTGTTTGTAAACAACTATGGCTAGTTATAAAATAATAATACAAGACTATTATTGTCTTACTGCAGGGCAAAGGCCTCTTCTTATACAGAGAAGGCATGAGTTTTGATCCAGATCCCTTTGATGATTGACGATTGCAGACTTATGTATGTGAATCATATTTTTTTTTTACGGAAACAAGTTTAAGATGTTCTAACAAAACTTTAAATTCCCTCACGACTCCTGAACTATTGTATGCATCCGTAAGCAATTTTTTTAAAACAGTGATTTTACAACAAAAATAAAAATCTCTTCCTAGGGATAATTTATTTTGAAAATGACTTAATTTGATGGGCAGAATGCGTAGTTAACAGTTATGTGATAATTTTATCTTTTACACCTTGTATAATCATATTTTATTTTATTTATTTATTTAGGATCTCTAACTAAATAAAAATTCCACAAATCATGAGATAAGAACAGTCAACAATAGGGATTATGTAGATGTACTTCTTCATTTTGTCAAAACTTTATTATTTACTTACTAGTAAAGAATAAAGTTTTTAGTTTTAAAGTTTTAATCTACTGATTAGTAGATGTGTCGTAGATGGCGTACTGATAAGATAAAAGTCCAATAAACTAAGTACCTACTTGAACTATACAATTTTAAAGAGGTTTTGTTACCTACTTGTTAGCATGTCTGTCTGTGAGTTACTGATCGTAAGAGATAAGGGTTCCTTTGATCATAACGAGCCAGACAGCAGACAGTCTGATTGCTAACGAAGCGACCAGTCGCGACAGATGTTATCTATACGAATACATAAAATTATAGTGTCTGTTTGTAATTTTAAAATAACAGCTTTATACTACTACTACTACTACTAGGTTTTGCCCGCGACTCCTACCGCGTAAATGTTGGTTATCGCGGATGCAGACAAAGTCGCTGAACAAAAAGTATCCTATGGACTTCCTATTTATTATGTATGTGGATTAGTGTGTATTTAATTCACTAATGCATTCCAATTTGTATAAACAAAAGAAACTAACACGTATATAAACATAAAGGTGAATCAATCAATGTCGGCCGCACCTTTCGTTTTTGTACCTTTCAATCAATCTGGTTGAACCGTGTAATATGGCTGTTTTCCATTCAACTTTCCAAACGCAGACACTGCACTAAAAATGTCGTATAAATCAATGGAAGAGGTCAGTGGAAGAAGTAAGTTCATACAGCATAGAAAAACTCGTCCGCATCGATGTCAATTTGACAAATACCCAAAAAGCGAGCCGCATTGCCACGTAGTATTTTAATGCTGATTTTTTCGTCCAAGTAAACGTCAAATTAGGTATTGTAAGTTATTGAAAGGGTCATTGTTGTTCTAAATATTGTAGGAAACATATTTTATAGCCAGATGTATAAATTACACAACGCAAAAACACGCCTGTAATCCCTAAAGGGTTGAGCAGAGGGGTATATATTAGTACACCCGAATTTTGCCAGTTATATTTAAGTCCCCTGTAATAGAAGGCGAGCCTATTGCCCATCAACTGGGCACAAATCCAGACTTCGAGGCTGCTATGAAATATTTCTGAAGGGAAAACCCAATAACACTTTGCCCGACCTGGAAATCGAACCCAAGACCTCATGCTCAGCAGTCGCGGTTTGCGAATACTAGACCAACACGCAACGAGGCAGTCACTACTATTTTTTTTTTAAGGTGGTAAAAATCATCAAATGAGTCCTTCCGCCCAGGGTGGGGCGGAAGGGACTGTCAGACTTTTACTGACTAAAAAACCACACTGTTCCATCTGTTGCCCTTTACGTTCCGGGGCTACGGTATTCTGTTAAGACGTCCCGCAACCCCCAGTAGGTACTGTAAGTTATATAGAAGTGACATTGTTGTTCTAGATATTGTAGAAAACATCTTTTGTAGGCAGATATATAAATTACTAGAGGTAATATGGCCGTGGGAGGGCCGGACGACCCACGTCGTTTTCCCGGTCAACGAGTTGCTTACTGGGATATTTTTGTGAATGAACATTGAAGCTACATGGAGGAACAGAAAAGGTTTTTGTTAATGAAAATCGCGGCATGATCTTGAAGATAAAACGTCGTTTAATAATAATGGTAACAGCTCATTATTGGCCCAATGCAGAGTAAAGAATTCTTGTTGTGCAGAGAAGGCAAGAGCATTGATCATCACGCTTTTTTAAGGCGTGTTGGCGATTTCGGACTTATCTTACTGCTATTATAATACGAAAGTTTGGATGGATGTTTGTTACTAAATCTTGCGGAAACGGCTGAACGGATCTGGATAAAATTTGACATAGAGATAGATAATAGTTTGGATTAGCAAAAATGTACGGTTTTCGTAGGATAATTAATATGCCGAGTCGAGGGCAGAAGCCAGTATTAATTATACACATAACATAACATAACGCCTGTAATCCCCGAAGGGTTAGGCAGAGGTGTACCCATGAGTACACCCACATTTCGCCAGTTATAATAAGAAAAGGAAGGAAGGGAAGGGGAGGGTATTAATTATTAGTCCAGGTTTTCTCATGAAATTTTTCCTTTACCGATGTCAGAAATGAAGAAAAAAAAAATTTTTTTTAACAAAACTAAACGAACAGTAAATCAATTATTTTTCATATTTAGGACCCAAAATTAAACAAAAATATTAATGGTAAGAATTCAGACAAAATATGAATTTTATTCACAGTTCAAAAGTCAATACGACCATAATTAAATTAATCAAAATGATTCCAAATAATCAAACAACCGGAATTGAATACACGGGTATAAACCAAGACAATTGAAATGGTAAATGAGAAAATTGGAAAAATAAAACGAGTCTTTACTAATAAAGAAGGAAATTGGAAAATTTTCCAATCAAATTATATTTCCATTTTCAAATAATTTCCGCCGCTAGACGGGATGGGAGTAAACGCAATTTGACAGCATAGTCTTTATTCTATGAAATACTAGTCCAAGATCTCAGAAATTGTTATACCTATTTCATTTTTAAAGCATTTTCGCGGTATGGCATTTATTCAGAAGTCTGCGCAGACGAAGTGCTGGCAAAATCTAGTTTTCTATATATAATAGTAATAAATAATAATAATAGTCGTTTATTTCAGACATTAGCACCCATAGAATTAAAAAAAAATTACAAAAAGTTTTACTTACATGCTAAGAAAATAAAATGTATAAAAAAAGATAAAACCATAAAATTTTAATTAGACAATACTCGGAATTTCTGTTTATTGACATACACACATCAAAAGTGTCTAGGGATCAACATCCCTAACATTTGTTAGAGATGTTGATCCCTAGACACTTTTGATGTGTATATTTTCTTGCAGTAGATTTAAAATCTAGATTTCCTACTAGAATTTAGACCAACAAATCCTTTTAACTCTATCGAATGCTCATTAAACCGTAATTTTTAGAGCTCAAAAACAAATTGCTTTTAAAAAGCCATTCGGTTTAAAGTCCTAATTAAAGCTCTCAGCTGTTGGA
The DNA here is from genome assembly GCA_949316365.1 of Hoplodrina blanda. NCBI lineage: Eukaryota > Metazoa > Arthropoda > Insecta > Lepidoptera > Noctuidae > Hoplodrina > Hoplodrina blanda. Next base: position 12,802,384 of record OX438592.1, read on the forward strand.
ATGAGTCCAAATATGTGCAATCAATTACGTATCGTACTCTCTTAGTCATAAAGTTTGAATTACAATATTTTTGGAGCTCCGTTAACTTTGCATGCGAAAATGAACTTTAATGGTAAGAGTTAGATATCAGAATTGAAAAGTGTTAGTGCGTTAATTTAAAAGGAAACGCGTAGAATATTCAGCTAAACAGAATTGGCAAGTTATCTGATGAGATGAAATGTTAAATCGAATTCGTTGATAAACCATTTTAACTGTCTTCATACATTAATTGGAATTGTAATGAAATATGACCTTCTATTTCAAATGAATTGTAATGTGTTTTGAATGAGCTTAAGAATTATTGTGTGGTGTAAGCCCGAAAATCTGACAACCATTCTTACCACGGGGTATAGTATTACCCAGTTACTGGGTTGTGCAGGTAAGATAGGTAGTCGCTCCATGTAAAATACTGGTATTCAGCTGCATCCGGTAAGATTGGAAGCCGACCCCAACGTAATGGGGAAAAGGCTAGGCAGATGATGATAAGTATTGTGTGGTATTGACTGCTCGTTTATTGCCTCGTTGGTCTAGTGGTCGCAAAGCGCGACTGCTGAGCATGAGGTCTTGGGTTCAATTCCCAGGTCGGGCAAAGTGTTATAGGGTTTTTCCATCAGGAATTTCTCAATAGCAGCCTCGGAGTCTGGATTTGTGCCCGGTTGATGGCAATAGGCTCGCCTCCTATTACATGGGACTTACTAGCGAAATGTGGGTGTACTAATGGGTACACCTCTGCCTAGCCCTTTGGGGATGACAGGCGTGATGTTATGACTGCTCGGTTGGTCTCAAAGTCTAAGCGCGACTGTTGAGCGTGTGTGGTTTTCCATTACGAAATTCTCAGTAGCAGCCCAGAGTTTGGAAGTAGGTGGTGTGACACCCTCCGTGCCTCGGAAAGCACGTAAAGCTACCTATTGGTCCTGCACCGCCGTGTCCTCACGGAGGCGATAGGCGGCGGCGACCTCTCGCGTCCGGACCTGGTTCAGGCCATGCTCCGGGGCGAGAGGGAATGGGATGCAGTCACCTCCTTCTGCGAAGCAGTAATGCTAGCGAAGGAGGAGGCGGGCCGCGTGAGGGAGAGAACAACACCCTCCACCTCACGCCCCAGCCGCCGCGGGAGACGCCCAGGGCGTCGGACGTCGCGAGGCGACATCCGGCCACCGTAGGCGCGGGCTTGCGGACGGCGAGTAATGGGTAGCTCGCCGTCCGATCAAGGACCATGCCCGGGTCGACGGCGCGTTCTGTTCGCGCGCGCCTCAAAGAGCTGTCAGCACAGGGACGGGGCCCCCAACGCAAAGGGCAACAGAAGAAACAGGGTGGTTTTTTAGTCAGTAAAAGTCTGACAGTCCCTTCCGCCCCACCCAGGACGGAAGGACTCATTTGATGATTTTTACCACCTCAAAAAAAAAAAAAAAAGCTATTGGTCCTGCGCCTGATCTCTCCCCCGCCCCGTCATGTCGGATCGCCGTTCCATCAGACTGTGAAAATAGGAGGAAGTGCACCTAGCTGTGTTTGCGTACACACTCATGCTCTGTAATATCTCCAGCGTACTTAGACTGCCTCGTTTGTCTAGTGGTCGTAAAGGGCGACTGCTGAGCATGAGGTATTGGGTTCGATTCCCAGTTCGGGCATAGTAAAGAAAGAAAGAAAAGAAAGAAAAACCTTTTATTCACGCGAAAGTGACGCACAATACAAAATAACTTTTACAGCAGCAAGACAAGTTGGCACTTAATCTAAAAAACTAAATACATAACAGAAAAATTAAAAAACGGTAAATTGCGCCACTACCGCGCGAAACGGCCGACGCTCAGCATAATGCCGTGGCCCACACACGATGGCACGAAACCACAGCGCTAATTTTCAGCATAGGCCGATAGTGTTATTTTCCCTTTAGGAAATTCTCAGTAGCAGCCTCGGAGTCTGGATTTGTGTCCGGTTGATGGCAATAGGCTCGCCCCTTATTACATGGGACTTAAAACATAACTGGCGAAATGGGGGTACACCTCTGCCTAACCCTTCGGGGATTACAGGCGTGATGTGATGTTATGTTATTTTGTTTTTATAGTTAAAAAAAAGTATCAAATCTTTTTAGTATGGTATCTCATTTTTGGTTAATGAGGAATATTTTAATCTAGGTAAAAGCTTAATTATTTAATATTGGCCGCCTTTAAAAACCTTATAATGAGGCGCCGTGAAGATAAATTATAATTAAATGATAAAGGTAAACCTCTTGTTTTATCTAATTTTACTTTCGCTATAATTACGGTTACATAATAAATATTCGCTGGTATTTGCGTACTGTCTGGACTAATATTTACCTCGAGTATCATTCGAATATAATTTTTATACTAAGAATAGAATCCATTAACATTTTGAGGTACTTTTAGAATAGAAAATACCGAGAATTTTAAGCAATATTATTGAATTAACTCGTAGACCCTCCACGTGCTACGAGAGCTACGCCGTAGCATCGTAGCTCTGTAATGATAAGCATATTTACGAAGCTGAGTGTATCGGTCGCTATACAAATATTCTGAAATGTGTTACCGGTTTTTTTTATGACAATTGGACCTATTTACACAAAACGGAATCAACCCACACCATGAAAGTTTTGAGAAACAAGCTACTATAATTAAAAAATTAAAAAACACGACTGCAAAAATTGCACATATTTGTACTTTGTTTGCTCGACAGTTTTTTTACGACGTTTTTTATTTACAGTGTTATATATTTTTTAAATCTACTTGTCAAATTCTAGACGATAAACATAGACAGGACCAGATTCATTAAAAAAAAAAAAATTGAGGCTGGTATTAATTTACGTTTTAAAGTGACCACACCGGTTTCTTTTTATTTTTTACTAGCCTATGTTACTCGGAACGATGCAAGGATTGTAACGATACCCCATACATCTAAATCGGTTCAAGCGTTTAAAAGTTATGGTGGAATAAAGAAACTCACATACATACATACATACATACATACATTAACCCTGAACACATAACACTCCTTTTTTTGGGGCAGTCGTGTAAAAAGGGTCTTTCTCTAAAGTGTGCCTCAATAAAATTTTTTGTTTAATAATTTTTACTGCATACATTTTTGTGTAGAGTGTGCAATAAAATTATTTGACAAATAATGTTTCCAAAAGAAAAACAATTACTTAATTCTGAAAGTCACTTCGTGTGGTAAGAATGGGAAGCGAAACTGTATACCTTGTTCATGTTTAATGGGTCAATCCATGAGGTTAAGCTACGCTTGCCGGGGTTGGTCCGTGGATGGGTGACCATCTTTATACGCCGAGACTTCTGCGTCTTGGAAAGCACGTCCTGGCTGTCATACGTGGATCTTTAATAAATTACACGGTAGAAGTAATTTCTACGGTATCAGAAAATGGCGCGCCTTTGTCTTGAACTCGAAGAAACCCCCTACAGGAAATCCGATACATATAACAATGTTAACACTTACGATGCCTGAGGGACTATGCAGCTTCATATACTGCTCTGTACAATTATATATAGGTACCCATTTATATGCTAAAGGCGACCTTAGATTATTTGTTACTACAAAATAGTCCAGCAATCGCGACTGATGATCATGGGTTCGATTTCCAGGTCGGGCAAAAGGTGTTATGGAATACGGCATTCTATGGAATTGTAACAATTTTTTCAGTAGCAGCTTGGAGTTTAGAAATTCGTGGTGTGACACCCGCTTTGTCTCTAAAAGAAAGTAAGTTTGAACCTAACACAGCAGGACATAGGTTACTTTTTATTCTACTTCGTCTGCGTAATAACCTACATTTACGCGGACGAAGTCGCGGGCAAAAGCTAGTTTATGGATATTATGGATAACTTGAATACTTTACTGTAATTAATCCGTTAATTAATAGACAATTAATTAGAAGCACTACTGCTTTTAATCAGTAACGATATCATAGATGTATCGAGATGCTATCATATTCATTAATTAATTTCATGCAAAGGTTTTTAATTAAAATTTTATGAAGATTGATGTAGTTTTTAAAAAAAAAGTTTTTTTTTATTAGTGGCTATTTATGTACACACAGCAAAACAGATAGGTATGCAGGGTCGTCAGATATACACACATCAAAAGTGTCTAGGGATCAATATATTATTATTACCAAATACATCTTGATCCCTAGACAATTTTGATGTGTATAGTTGAAGTTTTCTTAGAAACCGATGGATGTTTTCAAATGTAATTTTATTTAAAACGTAGATAATAAATAATTCTTTATTTAGGTTAAGTTTCAGTCAAAGACATCGGTTTCTTGGAAAACTTCAACTATATCTGACGACCCTGCATAATTATCTATCTGTTTTTCTGACTGTGCATTGTTCAAGCTAGAGTGTAAACAAAAATAATTACAGCTGACAATCTTTACAAAAAAAAAAATGAAGTATCAGTTTGTTATATCAATTTAACAGCTTTCTAATATTACTAAATACATAATTATATGGATGTTTATGCAGTACTTATAACAAAGAATAAGAATTAAAGATTGTTGAACCACGTTTCATCTTTTTAGGGGGTGAATTTTGAAAAATCCTTTCTTATCAGATGCCTACGTCATACAAAGAACACGTCCTCCAAGTTTCAGGTCTCTATGATCAGCGGTTTAGGCTGTGCGTTTATCCATCAGTCATTCAGGACAAAGCATTTTATATCATAGATAGATAGATAAAATTTAAAATTAATCTAAATTCGACATTCAGGCGATTAAAAATGCGGGCATAAGAATTTTGTAAAATGTATGGCTTGAATATAGCACAAACGATCTTACCAACAAAATCCATAAAAAAAGTAAATTGAAAATTAATGCGTCTACAAGATAACGTTGTTAGCTTAGCCTGACGCTATAAGCTATCGATAAGCACTTATCGCTTATTTTGACACCGATCGCCTAAGGATTTTGTAGTTGATCTAGATAAGTAAGCATCCTTACAAGGTCGGGGTTGTTCAAGTGCTATCAAGGATAAACTGTTCTTTTTTAATATCTGATATTGGAAAATTCGATTAAATAACGTTGGAGCAAGTATTTGGAAAAAGATAATTATTATCAACCGACTTCAAAAAGGAGGAGGTTCTCAATTCGGCGCGTATGTTTTTTTTTTTGAAAAACAAAAATCACTGATTAATATACTGTACTACTGTTGAAATATACTGTCGTGGTGGCCCAGTGATTAAGGCACTCGCCTCTTATGCACGGGGTTTTGGGTTCGCAACCGGGCAAGGACTAATCTGATTTTTTCTATTTAATTTGTACTTTCTAAGTTTATCTTGGACATCATGGACATCGGTGAAGGAAAACATCGTGAGGAAACGTGGACTACAGTTAACACTCGTATAAGTCGTGATCAATGCTCGTGCCTTCTCAGTATGAGAAGAAGCCTTTGCCCTGCAGTTGGACAATAACAGGCTGGTATTATTATTTTATTAAATGGATATGTAATTTTTAAGACTAATAAAAAAATGTTACAGGGATATAAAATAAGAAGTTAAGATTAAACATTCGAATCCAATTTATCAGTACATTCACCATAAAAAACCACCTTTAGCAGTTAATATTTCCTAGTATCTGAAATCCGTACAGCTAAAAGTACATCGGTTTCGACACATCCAACCCTTTCACTGCCACAGGCACACAACGTAAAACTCCCTGCACACGAGAGCCCCTCATGCTCACTCATCGTCAACGGGTTAAGCTTGTTTCAAAAAGTTGGAACACATTAACCTCTGTTACTCTTTAAGATACGTATCGTGTGTAACGTGCTTTACACTTTTAAACGCAAAAAGCTTTTTGGTATTATGTAGGAAGATGAAACTTCTGTCTCGACCTTAGATAAATAAATGTTACTTAGAGCATGAACTTGCTTTGGCTCGGTTATGCGGCTGTCACTGTCATACAGCTGTCAAACTACGAGTGTAAGATAGAGACAGAAACATAGGTAACCCAAAGTACAAATATGTAGGCACGTTTCTTTTAATAGAGTGTTCCATACTATTTATAATATTTTGTCTATCTATCTATTATAAATAAAAAAACTTATAAAAAAATATTTTTAAAAACAAGCTTTAATTAAAAATTATTATATTGAGTATTGGATATTGTGTTGAACTAAAGGTGTATGCAAAATTTCAGCTCAATCGGATACCAGCAAATGGTCGAAAAATGGTTTGCAAATTTTGAAAGGACAACTTACATACGAACAGTGCAAGCTAAATAAAAGCTTGTAAAAATGAATCGCTAAATGTGTTGATAAGCGCAAAACTCGAGAATGGCTCAAAAAAAATTTGTAACTGTTAGAAAGCTAAATTATTGCCAAATGTCATAGGATAAGATTTATAGTATATTTCACTATCACGCAGACGGAGTCGCGGGCATACGCTAGTCACTACATAGTATAAAACAAAGTCGCTTTCCCTGTCTGTCTGTCCCTATATATGCTTAGATCTTTAAAACTACGCAACGGAGTTTGATGCGGTTTTTTTAAATAGATAGAGTGATTCAAGAGGAAGGTTTATATGTATAATACATGCACCCGTGCGAAGCCGGGGCGGGTCGCTAGTAATGAATAAAGAAGAGAACTATTTACAATATACAAGGCCGTTACCTACCCACCTCACCAAATTGTTTACAACCACAAGCAAAATATGTTTTATCATAAATCAACTACAAATTAGGGCTGACCTTTTTGTTTTGCCTTTACTCATAACAATAAGCCAATAAAATTTAATTAGAAGAACAAATTGTTGTTAAATGTTGTCCTAAAGCTATATTTAATGATTTGCCAATTTGTGTTAACAAATATATAAATATGGGTTAACCCTTTAGGCTTAGGTTTGTGTTACGAAAAGGTTAAATACTTGTTTTGAAATTTTAGGGTCAATCAATTAAACACTGGATTGCTTGGACATGGATTAACGTCTACTTTGATTACTTTGTTATTGAGATGTTTGTCGATAGCTTAGCTTTTGAGCGCTGCGCAAAACGGCGACACAGTCGCCAGTTACTACTCTTGTGCGCCTACCGCCATAGCTTAAAACCATCATCTGTCTAGCCTTTTCCCAACTATGTTGGGGTCGGTCGGCTTTCAGTCTAACCGGATGCAGCTGAGTATCAGTATTTTACATGGAGCGACTGCCTATCTGACCTCCACAACCCAGTAACTGGGTAATACGATACCCCTAGGTAAGACTGGTTGTCAGACTTTCAAGCTTCTGACGGCTCGTAACGACTGTCAAAGATCCATGTATAACAGCCGGGACGGCCATCTCTTAAAACAATATTATTTTAATATTACTTTGTAATTTCTGTTGTTGCATTTCAACTCTCGGCTCTGAACCGAGCGTTGAAAATCCAACAGTGGGGAACTGCGGAAGGCAAAGTAATATTAAAATAATATTGTTTAAGGAGAGAGTGTTAGGCCCCCTGGTCACTGGTACAATACGCGTCATGAAAGATGAGACTTCACACACCACACGAACTCATTATTTTGTTATAAATATTATAATATTGTTAAGAATTTTAAATCTAAATGTCTTCGAAATATCCCTGAATAGATACATAAATTATGGATGAGTATTCGTATTATTATTTTTAAAAAAATAGTAAGTTTAATAATTTTTTTAAATTAATTATCTAAGTTAGAATAATAGGTAATAGGTACGTTACATAAATCGAATATAATTCAAACTTAATACTGCTAAAACCTCAAAGTAACCAAGTAAGCCTAAGTTACAGTCCCACACAAAATTGGAATATCAACTTAATTACAAGGACTTAAATTATAGAAGCCTTTCTTAACCTACTCACTCTTAACCCTTGAAATACTCGCTGCACCCGGAATTGTATAATAAAACTGAAAGCATGAACCTTGACCCAGTGCCATTTAATTTAACCCCTCCACCGCTCTACAATGCGCTAATCGAATTCTTCCTTAGACCGTAATTAGACTATCTTGCTTAGAAATTCTCCATTTAATGACGAAACTTCCGCCTATCGTATTCATTGCTGGCTGTGACCTTGAGCTTCTTTCTTTTAATAAAGAAAAGGGGCAATGGATGTTGGGTTGAGTTTTTTTGTTCGTGTTTTTGGGAAAAATTAAGGTGTTTTATCAAGTTGAGGCTTTAATGGAATGTCTCATTAATATTTGGGGAGATGTAATACCGTCTCGGGTGAGAATAAGCTTTGTTATTAGTTGAGGTGACTAATTGTCATCATTAGGTTGGCTATTTGTAAGGTCCAAATAAAAAGCTTAGTCAAACTTTTACGGGTCATGAATATTAACAAGTTTTGCTAAGGGAAACATGAAACATGACAAAAAAAAACAACATTTCCATTTTTAAGAAAAAAAATTTGATGGTTGGCGCTCTTTTTGGGGGAGGCCTACGTTCAGCAGTGGACGGCCATAGGCTGATATGATATGATAATAATAATTGCAACTTTATAGAAAACAGACTTATTTTTCTTTAATGAAAAGTAGTAACAAAATATATTATATTACTGCTGCTTAGTTGGACGACTCAATCGTCAAAAACTACGTCTGCCTTACGACTTTGTCCGCATTTGAGTGATAGTAATACTTACTAATAGTGTATCACTAAAAAAGTTTCTATTGGGACCAACACTAACAACAAAAAAAAACTATATACCTCTTTATAAAATTAGTTTAGACTAGCCCTCTCACCACGACTGTGCTCACTTGATTTTTCTTACGATTTCCTAATTTTTTGATAACAAAACATAGCCTATACCACTCAGTGATAACGCAGCTTCAATTTACGAAAGAATTTTTAAAATCGGTTTAGTAGATCCAGGGATTACCCTCTACAAACTCATAAACTTATACTTATAATATTTGTATAGAAGTATAGACAAATTCTCAAAGTACCCTTGCCAACAAGCATAGTAATACATAAACAAATCGAATAGCTACAGTTTATATGCTAAACAATGTATAAAATAAACATTACAAAACGGTACCTACGCCTAGTGATAATAACAATTTGTTTTTATAACATAAAAGAAACCGCCTTTAAGCAATAATAATAATAATGTATAAAACTTAAAACCACATTACAACGTATAAAAGCCTTCCAAATTAAGTAATATCCGTTACTGACATGCTAAACAGCTTTTATTAACATAATAAAGGTGAATAAACTTAGTTCTAAACAGAAAATAAGTTTTTCTTTCACGGATATAATAGCGAACATTAAGAGGAAACGCGGGCGAAAAGATTTTTAAATATAAAGTCTTCTTTTTCTTCTTCTTTGAATGCTTCGTTGGTCATGAGGTCTTGGGTTCGATTCCCAGGTCGGGCAAAGTGTTATTGGGTTTTTCCATCAGGAATTTCTCAGTAACAGCATCAGAGTCTAGATTCGTGCCCGGTTGATGGCAATAGGCTCGCCCCCTATTACATGGGACTTAAACATAACTGGCGAAATGTGGATGTACTAATGGGTACACCTCTGCATAACCCTTCGGGGATTACAGGCGTGAAGTTATGTGATGTTTTGCTATGCTTTTATTATATGTGTCGATCACGGTGACATGCGACACTAGTTAGGTCACCAGCGGTATAAAGAGGTAATTTTAAGCATTTTCTGTGGCTTATTAAAATAATATATAATTAAAAAAGAAACATTGGGGCATATAAATCTTATTATACAAGCTGTTGATTTGCATCCTAGTCAAATTCAAGGACGTAATTATGCTAATAATTCTCGACCCAAATCAACAATAAAATGAGTAGGTATTTTTTTATATTTTTTTCCTGTTTACTGAAATCCATAATTGTAAACCAGCCGTATTTAAAAGCGGCCCGTCTGTTACTAGCTATAACCGCGCTTTCACACACAAACAAACGCAAACAATACATACACAACGCATACGCAACAATCATTCAATAATTTCGTAGGTACTACGGTAGGTACTACTAGTCACGCTCGCGCTCCCGCGCGCGCTTATTAGTTATTGCCCGGTACTGTATTTTCAATTGATTATTTATGTCTTTTAGGACAACCACCTGAAATTTGACGAGGATGCAAAATAACATCTTGTATAAAAGCGAAAGTCACTCACTGATTCACTCAAATTTTTAAGTAATAGCCGTGGTCGTATGCCACCTATTCAATAAAGATTGTGTGAAACAACCGCAGGTGGCATACGACCACGGCTATTACTTAAAAATTTCGAAAATATCGGTCAAATGAATATTGTTCTTGTTTTATACTTTTCAGTGCGCGACTTTGTCGTAGTCGGGTTTTAGTTATTTTTAACTTATATACTCTAGGCATGTATTTCTAGGCATGTATCTCTAGGCATGTATCTCTAGGCATGTATCTCTAGGCGTGTATCTCTAGGCATGTTTGTTTTTAAATGCAGTGTGCTTGATGTTATTGTTGGCAAAGTGATGAATAATTGAGACCAACTTAGCACCAATAAATTTAGCTAGCTTCTACCCACGACTTCGTCTTCGTAGACGAATATAACGACTTCACATCCCCTAGAGGGCGCCATATTGGATTTGGTGACACATCACCTACCCTATAACCAGCGGACAACTGAGACGCTTCTAACGACACCTCATTTGTCATGTAATGATAAGTAGTTTAGAAGTTATGAGGGAACAAACAAACATACATACATACCCCGGTCAAAATCATAACCCTCCTTTTGGCTTTGCCGTAGTCGGGTAAAAATGCGGGTGAAAAGAAACACATGAACGAAGGCGCGGACTTAAGCTAGTCAGCATCAAGCTTCACTAAAACATCATAGAAATTCTCAAAACGTTTACAACATCAAAATATTCTTAACAAACCTTTCATTTACAAAAACAGGCATAGCATTAAAACATTACAATTTCTTCAATTCCATTTTACTTACAATGCTTTACTAAAACCAACTCTATTATAACAATACAAGGATCAAACTCGATTGTAGTCTGTACCACTTTTCCACGCAAATTGGTTGTTGCACGGTCTGTAAGAGGAATAGTGACGTCATTGAGAGACATAGAAGAATACTTACGTTCCAATTTTAGTCTGTAGGGAAAATCCAACTACTAACGACTTTCACCGTAGAGAATTTTGTTTTGTTCAGAGCGTGTTTTGTTTTTTTAAAGACGGTGCTAATAACAGTAATATCCTCCAATCTCAATGGATAACAATTTAAAAAATTAATTAAAATTATTAAAAAGAATAATAAAAATTAAATTACCAGCATGTGGAGTATGGACTCGACAATTATTGTTCCGATTGTCATGTCAGTGAACGGTTTAATAGCGAAAAGTTACGACCAACACCTTGAGAAACTTTCGCTCAACAGCTGGGTCAAGAGTCAGATGCAGAAGGCGGTTGTCTTGGACACGGCACGCATAGTGAGGAGGTTCCTCTCTCTGGATCCCTAACCAGTAGCTTGGGTTTTACCACCTCGTTGCGGGCGGAGCACTATTTTTATACATATTTTTTTTAAACTATATTATTTGTAATTTATTTATATTTATATTTATTATTTATATTATTTGTAGTTTATGTGTAAAAATATGGTACAATAAAGAATGTGAAGAAAATTAAATAAGTATTAACATCTCAAATCAGAAGTAAATAAAGTCATAATTAAAAGTATTTTTCCCTTTAAGCTCATATAATTCTTGGCCATCTCTTTTGACGAGGATGCAAATCTGCCCCTTGTATAGTTTCGTCGATGTCGAGTGCAGCTGTTACCATGATATCGCGACCCCTCTCATTCTTATGACCTAATCTTATTACCTACGATCTATATCAACGTATAAATCTAAAAAAATCTACCTGATAGCGATCGTCCATTGTAAGTTTGTTGCATTGCGAAATTCCTTCACTTGTCGTAAACTGTATTTTATCAGTAAGTAACATACTATGGGCTATAAATATATAATAATACCAGCCTATTACTGTCCCACAGTAGGGCAAAGGCCTCTTCTCATACAGAGAAGGCATGAGCATGATCACCACGCTTGCTCAAGGCGGATTGGCGATTTCAGACTTATATTAATTACAAGTCCAGGTTTCCTCACGATGTTTTCCTTCACCGATGTCAGTGATGTAAAAGATAAACTTAAGAAAGTACATATGAATTGAAAAAGTCACATTGGTACTTGCCAGGATTCGAACCCACAACCTCATGCATGAGAGGTGGGCGCGTTAACCACTGGGCCATAACGACATGTAATGGGCTATAAATTATTTAAAAAAAAATGAAGGGACCCGTAAGATAATTTACGCAAGCGAAGTCGCGAACAAAAGCTAGTACAAAATGATTATATAGCTAGTCTTTCATCTGTACCTTAATCTGTAACAAAATTCTAAAACACACCCGGTATTATGCTAATCAGGTATGTTCCAGTTGAGAGGTAATCAGAATGGTCTTGTATTTTTCCCTTCTTCATAATAATAACGGATTACGTTGGGAAAACACGGTGTTGTTTGCTTTTCTTCGCGTTGTAGTATGACGCCTGGGTTTACTCGTGTTACGGATTTGCATACTTATTAGGGGAAAGGTGTACGTTTTATTTTCAGACTTGAATTCATAATTGACTGCCTCGTTGGTCTAGTGGTCGCAAAGCGCGACTGCTGAGCATGAGGTCTTGGGTTCTATTCCCGGGTCGGGCAAAGTGTTATTGGGATTTTCCATCAGGAATTTCTCAGTAACAGCCTCGGAGTCTGGATTTGTGTTCGGTTGATGGCAATAGGCTCGCCCCCTATTACATGGGACTTAAACATAACTGACGAAAGTGGGTGTATTAATGGGTACACCTCTGCCTAAACCTTCGGGGATAACAGTCATGATGATATGGCATATTTTTATTTTACTTACTTTTTACTTTTTTTTACCAAAATGGTATACTTAAGTACGATAGTCGTATCACCAATTCGAAAATCGAATAGCTACTTTTATATCAGTTCGCTCGTGCCCGGATCTCCAATTCAAATAAAAATAAAGGTCAATAAAATTCTTGTAAATATAAGAAGTCTGAAAGAACTAATAAAATTTTATTGCTTGTCCCGATATGTGTGTATTTGTAAAATTAATATCTTTCTATACTAGCCTTTACGTCCGACCTCGTCCGCTTTTTGTTTGATTAAATTATTATGTTCTGTTCAGTTGAAGTAATGAATGTACTCTAATTAATTGGTAGTTCTTTTTTACAATAATAATAAAGCTTGTAGGTTTTACTTGTTGGAAGCCTCAGTGATTAAAAAGTTTTAAATTATGGCAGTGGGTGGGTAATGGTAAAATAATTATTGTTTTAAGTGCTGATACTTTTTGTATCGATTGTGGTTTCAAATCTTAATCTACGAGTATACAAATATTAAGCCAGAGAGTTTTTATTTGTTATTAGACAGACATTTCAACAAAATGCACAAGTGTGTTACAATGCATGGTATCATTAATTATGATTTTTCACAACATAACATACATTTATTTATCTATAATTATGTATATATATAATATATATCATACATTTATTTATCTATAATATGTATGTTTTTATAAATTATATAAGTATGTATATCAGTTGTCTGGTTACCATAACACAAGCTCTGCTTAGCTTGGGATCAGATGGCCGTGTGTGAGTTGTCCCAAGATATTTATTATTATTTATTTATTATATTTATTTATTAACATACCACCACGCCTGCAATCCCCGAAGGGTTAGGCAGAGGTGTACCCATTAGTACACCTACATTACGCCAGTTATGTTTAAGTCCCATGTAATAGGGGGCGAGCCTATTGCCATCAGCCGGGTACGAATCCAGACTCCGAGGCTGCTACTGAGAAATTCCTGATGGAAAAACTCAATAACACTGCCCGACCTAGGTTTTGAACTTGAGTTCAAAACCTAGGCAGTGTGCTTTGCGCAGCTTAGCAATCGTGCTTTGCAACCACTAAACCAACATAGCAGTCAAAAACACAGTTAGTACATAAAGTTTTTAACTAAAGTTTCCTTCACTTAGATTACTTATTCAACAGATAACTATATTCCTAAACTAGTTAGTTCTTATGAACACCCACAACTTATTAAAGTCGACATTCGTATCCTCAATTCAAGGCGACACATTACGCAAACCCAAAACTTGAATCCCCAAGGTTATCAAAATAACTTTGTAAGACTACACACAGTAGGTACACAGTTATTTAGCGTTAAACAAGACAACTTCGCTCGATGTGCATGTGTATGGTTGTACTTGCTTTTAGAATACATGCTATGTGTTTTGACACAGTTGAAGTCCCACTGTTGGGCAATGGCATTTTGCAGGAATTGGCGGCAAGCGTGGTGATCAATGCTTGTGACCTTTCTGCATTGTAAGAGGCCTTTGCCCTGCAGTGGGAAAATAATAAGCTGGTATTAATATTATTATAAAAAATAACATTTATTTTTAATCATTGCTTGTCTGTCTGTATGTCAGTTTGTTCCGGCTAATCACCTGAAGGACTGGACCGATTTTGACGAGACTCACTCGCAGATAGTTAATGCTAGGGTAGAGTTAGATAATTAAGCTACTTTTGTTTTAGAAAAGAAATTACGGGTTCCATATAAAAAAGAAGCAATAACAGCAGCACCGGTCTATACATCAGGTTAAGCTAAGCTTGGCGGAGTTGATCCTCGGATGGGTGAGCATCTTTACACACCGAGACTCCTCCGTGCCTTGGAAAGCACGTTAACCCGTTGGTACCGGCTGTCATACGTGGCTCTTTGACAGTCGTTACGGGTCGTCAGAAGCCCGAAAAGTCTGACAACCAGTCTTACCAAGGGGTATCGTATTACCCCGTCACTAGTTTGTGGAAGTCAGATAGGCAGTCACTTCATGTAAAGTACTGGTGTTCAGCTGCATCCGTTTAGACTAGAAGCCGACTTCAACTGATTGATTGATTTAAAAAGCACTTAACCACATGTTACTATAATACCTATTACGATTCCGACATGACATTTATGTAATGTGATGTGTGATGTAATAAAAATCCCGGGTCAAATTCGGCACGTCACGTATAGGGACGCCAGTTTTCATGGGACGTTGCCTCCCAAAGAGATTTGAATATGATTGTGCCCATAAAAGGTAATGTAATTTTGAGGGAATATTGTTTTTTGTCGAAGAATTTTGGTTTCCCTAAGGAGTTGAGGGGTCAGACGTTTCGTGTAACGTATAAAACTTTCAATGAAATTATTTTAGGCGGCGTCAAGCAATTTATTGGTTTAATAAAAATCGTGATGCTATCAGGGTACCAGAGATTTGGAGACGTAACTTTAGGGCTCTTCGCCTGTCCCTATTAACAAGGTCGGATATGCAATTTTACTGATTTTGGTTTTATTGCACTATAAACCTAAAAAAAGCATTATCTTTCAGTATCTTTAACAAAAAGTTATTATTTTCTCATAGTTTTTGATATATCCACGTTAACAAAGTCGTATATGGCACGACTGTCCGTTAACAATGATCGATGTTTAACTTACGACGTTTTTAGCGGGGCGCGAGGGGAGGATGCACTGTCGGTTGTGGCAGTACGAATCATGTTGTAGGGGCGCACGTCATGTGGTAGTTTAGTGCTTATTCATTTAATTAGTGTTCCTATCAAGCTAAATACAATTTAATTTCTGTTGTTTTGGATTGATATTTACTTTTGAAATAAATATATTGAAATTAATATAATAATACTTTATTTACAATTCATTCCATTTTAAATACGACAAAAACTTGACTAGAACTTCCTATTAAAAATGATGTATGTGGAACTTACGACAATTTAATAGATAAGTTTTTCCAAGTAACTTTGTAGGATATGACAGATCCGACTAAATAAAATGTATCCAATACCGTTATGAAAGTCATTTCTGACTTTTTATATACTTAGAAAAGGAAAAATAATATTATATTACTATGTACATAAGCTTTAAAACGTATATAAATTTATAGATTTTTTTTGTAAACCTAGTTTTTATATTTAAAAAATTATAAGCAATTTAAACTTTGACGCGCTCTCCTGTAAAATTACTGATTTGCAGATCCAACATTGTTAATAGGGACAGGCGTATTTATGCGTCTAGACTGCTGACTGCTGACTGCTGCAGCGCTAAAGCAGTTCGGTTGTCAGATTGCATACCGACGGTTATCATTTTTCATACAGTTATGCGATACCCGGACTAGCTAGACGGATAGGTGTAGTAAGTAGATAACTAAGTAGACATAAAAAATGCGTGACTACATAATACCTACTGGGCCCAATAAAATAGGTATTGAAAAATAAAGGGAATGTCTTAAATCATACATCCGAAAAGTGTGTATAAATGAAATTATTTCTTAAATCAACATCCCGGTCTTTTATTTATTTATTTATTTATTTATTACAACAGGGAAAACAAACAGTAGTATAGTATAGGTTACACTGTTTCCTTAATTCTAGAATTACCAACTATACTACCAACTACGTATTCCACAGATTACTTAACGAAATAACTAACTGTGCAGACATTATGCTGTTATTTATCGCTGTACAGCTGAAATCGTGAGATAATTAAAAAAAATAAAAGGAGAGCAAAGAATCTTAATAACAAAAAAAAAAGAAAAACAAAAGTACAAAAAACTACAACTAAATTCACAAGGCTTCCTTTTGCAATTGAGCTTAGTTTTGTCAGAACGAGCGAGCCTACAATGTTTTATTAAATTAATTACGCCAAGCTACTTCAATTTGGCAATTTGTCAATTTGCCACATTGAATTTTTAGATATTTATTTATTTAATAAAAAAATATAAGTATATTTTATTAACATTTTTTTTTCATTTTTTAATTTTTATTTACTTACACTTAAACATAAAACCTTAAAGTAAATGTAAAACATGTACAATTTATAAAAAAAAGGCAGAAAGGAGACCTCATAGGGCATCACAAAATTCGTCCGCGTCAATGGGGCTTATTAACATTAAAAAAAATGTGCCAAATGTGTAACATTACTATCCAGCAATAGCTGTTCAATGTATATCCCAAACATATAGTAGATTTAAAATTGATCAAAGTTAAACATCCAAAATTATTACAATAACCTAGAAAAACGGGGTAAATCTGAACGTGTGTTGGTTCAAGTTGTCCTAATTTTTTCACAACGGAATACATAGACAAATAAAAACGATCGTGTTTACCGCTCATTATCCATAAGCATGTAGTTTGTCTGTCTTACGCACATTCACTTAAATAATTCATGAAATCTCCAGCGAAAGCACGAACAGCTGCTACATTTTATCGAATTATGATTTATCTCGTTACGCATAATATTTTGTAAACATACTATGGTTAATATTATGGATGTATGTTACGTCGTTTGGAAGTAGATCTGCGTGTTAAGACACGCGCTTACTAATGGATGGGGAAGGTCTTGTGATTTGAAAGTCGCGGTTATGAATTGGATGGGTGTCCTTAAAGAACTTCAGATATTACACATAATCCATACTAATATTATAAATGCGAAAGTAACTCTGTTTGTCTGTCTGTAGTAACTAGCTGTAGCCCGCGGTTTCGGTCGAAAATTAAATTTAAAATTCCATCATGATTCGAAAGACATGTAGCGCCATCTATCATCAAAATAACGTTATTGTGATTTCTCTCGGGGACAGTACTTTTTTTCAGGATGAAAGCCTACCCTATGTCCTTTTATGTACACCAGACATCGTATATGCAAAATTTCAGGATGATTGGTTCAGTTGTTTAAGTGTGGAGAGGTAACAAACAAACCTACTATCGCATTTACAATATTATTATAGTTAGGATTAGTTTTTGGAAGTTCCTTATAATTACCAAAGTTTGATAGAGTAATTAAGGTTAGTATAGATTTTAAGTTCAATTTCTTGTTAAAATATATTCCGAGTTTAATTAGAGGTTAAAGTAATTAAAGTCATCGACTTGCAATTTTGTATTTTAGTCTAACTATATCACTGATATCAAGTTCCAATATAAAACAATAATTTTGACTATTTACTATCATTATATCCCAAACATAGATTTGAAAATTTGGGTCGGACAGACCTACTAGGCATGCCAAGGGTTAAATAAATTAAAATAAATTCGTGACATGTTACAAGTTTGGGAGATAGACATTGAACTATTATCGCTGGATAGTAATGAAACATATTTGGCATATATTGAATAGTTTGCCGTAATTAATTTAATTCTTGTGAGAATGTGGGTTGGCTAGTGTCCTATTTGAAGGACGGAGGAACTTTAAACCCTTTTACATTCTTTAATCCCTAATTAAAAATGTTCATGCATTTCTGAACCGATTTACATATCTCGGGACCAATTTTTTTTTGTGCACGGTGGAAATCCTCTTGGACTTCTCCGTCGTGGGGGTGACGGAGGGGCATGCCGAACTCTTACCAGCTAAAACTACCGCAGTGTTCCACCTATGCCTATGGCCGAGAGTGCGGGATTCGCATAAGCATTCACCGCTCCATATCTCGGGATCCTGAGGTCCTGAGCCTTTGTAAAACGTTCGAGAGGCCGAAGCCAACTCACAGAAGCTCCTTAGACAGCTTTCAAGACGAACATCAACCGACACTATGCATCCAAGGTCAATTTTCGGTTGACGCTGGACTATTGCAAGATATAGAAACAAAGAATAGGACAACGGTTTGGGTGGCGTAAGTGGATCATTTATCTGGTATTATGGAAGGAAGGAAGGCCCCTGCCTGATCAATGTTTGTATGACACGGATAAAATGGAGGAGGGTGATTTGCTCACTCAATAAATGGGCCCCCAAAAATGGTAATTTCTGAACAAATATCGTTAATGCTTTACATTAATAAAGCTTGCCCTGCATAAGATTCCGGACTTTAAAAAAATATTCCAAATTGAACCGGATATATGGATTTTAGCCGGATAATTCTTTATATCCGCACGAGTACTAGAGATGTCGTGATATCCGTCTTTATGAGCGACTTCTACGGATGGATTTGTGGATGACACACGGATATTAAGAACGGTTGATATTTAAAATTTTGTGTCAATATCTTTATTCTATGTCCCGAGTATAAGGATTCTTGTATGTAACGTTGAAAGTGCCTTTTATTGGCCTTATTCAAATTAATGATTTGACTTAGATTTTGACTTGTACTATACTGTCAATTGTTGTTGGTATACTTTATTGAATAAAATAATTTCTGTTGTGGTCGTGCCCATATCTGTGCGTGTGCAGCCTGAACTGTACGGTACTAATACAATTTAAAAGCTAACCTAATTTTAAAGAGTGCCGTGGAGTTTCTTGCTCGTTCTTCTCCATAGAGGCCTAACGAACAACTAGCTTCAACTTTCGGACTAACTGACCGACTCCTTGACAATTCAAAAGTGCCTGTTAATGGTCTTTTTGAAATAAATGTTTTGACTTTGACTTTGATTTTTTAACACATTTCTAAAGATAATGTTTCCACGACTCTCAATAAAATCTACGATTTTTGCACGTCATCCTTCTCAGCAGTGTGTCCATTGACCTTCACTTGTAGTCTGGCTCACAGCCAACCGTCGCGATCACAAATTGTTCTTCTAAGGCCTAATAAAATCTTAGGCGCGTAATGTTTGTTTCTGTCGATCCCCAATCATCATCCTCTTGAACATTATCATGTTTATTGTTCTTTTCATTTTGTTTCTGTTTTTACGTTTGATGATAGGAGAATAGGTTTATCTAGTTGTTTGTTGTTATAAGTATTTATGAGTTTTTAATATTAGTTTTAAGAGCTAAAAAGGTTTTTAATATGATGTTGTTTTCCTGAAACCTTTGTAGAATAACATAGAAGCTTAGGTTGTATTTAATGATGTCATATAGAGAGTTTCTTACAACTTGTTAATAACATTTTACTTTAGTATTTTAAAAATAAAATACAATAACGTGAGTGCATACGTATATAAGTGTTTATTTAAACGGTTCCGCAAGTAAGTATCTATAACATAACATAACATCACGCCTGTAATCCCCGTAGTGTCAGGCAGAGGTGTTCCCACATTCCGCCAGTTATGTTTAAGTTCCATGTAATAGTGGCCGCGCCTACTGCCAACAACCGGGCACAAATCCAGACTTCGAGGCTGCTACTGAGAAACTCCTGATGGAAAACCCAAATAACACTTTGCCCGATCTGGGAATCGAACCTAAGACCTCATGCTCAGGACTTGTGCTTTGCGATGCCTAGACTAACGAGAAATTTCGATGTAAATACGGTTTAATTTAGTAATGAAGTGATTCTGATTTACTTTTAAGTGTTTAACAAATAACCCTGTCCTTATCACTCCTTCCATTTTCAAAAGAAACATTCAATTTACATAATCCATTTTAGATGTAACAATCGGACACTCAAAAGTGTATTCACAAATTAATGTATTAAAATTCATTTGCCTCTGACAAAGCCGAAACATTCGGCTTCAAAAATGTTTTGACAAGAAATAGGGTTGAATATTATATGAGTTTACTATTGGGTCCTTTGGGAGTTATCAGAAATGAGAGGTTGAAAGAAAAGGTAGTGGTTAAGTGGCTTAAAAAGGGACAATGTTTATGTATGACAGTAATCTCATATAAGATAACCCTTAAATATTTTAGTCCTCTTATAAACATTTGTATGGTCAATTGCTCAATTCCAATTAATAATGATATTGTCATAACATCACGCCTGTAATCTCCGAAGAGTTAGGCAGAGGTATACACACAACATGTTTTTAATTATTATTTCCTTTATTCATTTAACAATACATATAAATTACATTTTTAAATATTTATATAAAAGTAAAAACATTTAAAAATAAAAAAAATAGTAGTCCACCGGTGACGGAAACAGGGTCCAATAATAATAATTATTATTATTACTTTGCTAACATTCGTTATAAGTTTACTAATACAGTGGATCTTATGTTGTCCGAAATAAAGAATTTATTTATTTTATTTTATTACAGGCTCGCCCCCTATTACATGGGATTTAAACATAACAGGCGAAATGTGGGTGTGCTTATGGGTACCCCTCTGCCTAATACTGATATTGATCAGTTATAATAATAAATATTGAATATTATAAAAGTAAAATTGTTTATTTGTTTGTTAGAAGTAATCTCTGAAAGTACTGGTCTGATTACAAAAATATTTTACTGATTGAAAGCTACATTATTGATAAATGTCATCGGTTATATTTTATGGTAAAACAAAATTGTATTTATCATAAAATCTTTATGTTTCAAAATAAAAAATTGAGCTGATTGGCTACTTTATCGGAGTGAGCTGACCAAACGATTTGGAATAATACAAAACAATGTATTGCCAAAATGTTATTCTGTATTAGTTCTATAAAAAATCCGCAATGGTTATAGTATAATAATAACTTATATTTATATAAATACAAGTATTACACAAATTCGGCAACGTTTTACGATAAAAGCTTTTTAAATTATTTGTTTCGATTATCGTTTAACGTATTAATCCATTATAAACATTTAGGTACCTATCTTTGAAATCATTTAAATGTTTAATAAAGACTTAACTATTTTTAAAGCTTGTAATTTGGTATACAACCAAATTACAAGCTTTAAAAATAGTTAAGTCTTTATAGTTAAGTCTTTATGGTTGAGGATATAATCACTATCATCACTTTCACTACTTATTTTAAAACAATTTAAAGTCCTCCGTCGCGTCTGTCTATCTGTTCGCAAAACTCAAAAACTACTAAACGGATTCTCATGCGGTTTCACTAATGGACAGAGTGATTCATGAGGAAGGTTTAGGTATATAATTTGTCAAGGTTTTGTGTAAATTGTTTGAAATATAACGATAATTGTTGGAAGTGTTAGAAAAAGTCAAGCCGCTGGGAGCTTTTATCGACGATTATTAAATAATAAAAAAAAAACGAGAATAAAATAATACATACATCGTAAACGCACTGCTGGCTATAAATTAATTCATTAATCTTGTGTATTATTATGTCAATTTCAACTTTATGTTAAGGTGCAGGTATCCTCACCAAATATACAATTTTCTCGATTTTGGAAGTCGCGAACAGAATTCGGTACTGTCTTAAACATCCTATCCGAATGATTTCTCGATTTTGGTCGAACGACGAAGTCGCGAACAGAATTCGGTACTGTCTTAAACATCCTACCCGAATGACTGTAGCCTCTCGCAGTACCAACTTTGCAATCTGCATCAAGATAAAGAATTCCAATTAGTGACTTAAACAAGAATAAGCCTAAAACAATATTGAGTCAGAATTTAATCATTCCATTCTCACTTTAGGCCTACAATTTAAGTTACTGAGACTAAAGTAGTAATTAAACCGCCTTAAATACTATTGGAAAATGGATTAACCATAAAGCCACGTTGATTTCATGGCGTGTTGTACTGAAGTTTACGACGGTTTCAAAGTTATTAGCGAAGGAAGTTGAGACATAAATGTAAGACAAAATATTATGTCTTTTAACGATCGCACGTAACATTTATAGATACTTTTAAATGTGTGTTTTTTGTCATCGATTAGTGATTCTTTAGTGTTTTTGTAGGTGTAGTTACATTTTGCCAATTGGGGGTCAATCGCTTTGAGGAATGCCAGTATTCATCAAGCTAGTCTAAATTAATAATCATTAAGAAGTACCCAAAACGACTAATTCTTATTATTATTATTTTTTTAGTGTTTCGTTCCTCAGTCGACTGAAACGGAACCCTAATATGATCACTTTGTTGTCCATTTGTCAAGACCCCTTTTCTCAGGAACGCGTGGAGGTATCAAGCTAAAATTATTATCAAATACTCAGGTCGGCCATCCCTTCGAGCAGAGAAAAAAATAATTTCTAAGTCGATGCTATCTAAAAATAAGGTCGTTTATGGCGCATATTTTGACGCTCGCTAGGGGATCAAAACCCAAAGCATATCTTCTAAAAGCAAGTACAGTAAGGGGTCATAAGTGCAGTAGCATGTTAAAGTTTGAATTACTGTGAACACGCGGTACAGGCCGTACCTACATCTGTGCGTAAGTGATTATGTATTAACACAGTACCTGCGAACACCTCAGAATTCTTAGCCGGCGTCAAAAGGTCGTAAGTTAAAAATAACAATTTATTGCTTTGTGAGATTGCTACTCCACTTATGACCCCTACTGTACAATCATACACATGCACATCGAGCGAAGTTGTCTTGTTTAACGCTAAATAACTGTGATCAAAGTCTTACAAAGTTATTTTGATAACCTTGGGGATTCAAGTTTTGGGTTTGCGTAATGTGTCGCCTTGAATTGAGGATACGAATGTCTACTTTATAAGCTGCGGGTGTTCATAAGAACTAACTAGTTTAGGAATATAGTTATCTGTTGAATAAGTAATCTAAGTGAAGGAAATTTTAGTTAAATTTAACTTTATATACTAACTGTGTTTTCGGCTTTTGTTACGTGGTAAGTGTAACCTGTTTTGACTACCCTGTTGGTCTCGTGGACTGCTGAGCGTGGGGTTCGATTCTCAGGTTGGGCAAAATGTGTTATTAGGTTTTTCCATTACGAATTTCTCAGTAACAGCCCGGAAATTGGTAGTGGGACAACCCCGTGCTTCGGATAGCATGTAAAGCCGTAAAAAAAAAGTCTCCATTGAGATTAACCGCTGCTGTGATCTAAATCGATCCGGATAATATTATTATTTCTGTCACCGTGGCATAACTGTCAAACTATGACACATAACATAACATCACGCCCAAAATCCCCGAAGGGTTAAGCAGAGGTGTACTCATTAGTACACTCACATTTCGCCAGTTATGTTTAAGTCCCATGTAATAGGGGGCGAGCCTATTGCCAAACTTCAATTCAACTCAAAATTCAATTCCTTTCGCCTCATCTACGTTCATACAAGCACGCCGGTTACGAGTACTGCGCACCTGACCTTTCTGAAGAACCTCACCAATAAGGTCAGTGTAGGTTTTCCTAGGGCGACTCCTCCCTGCGTTGCCACTCACCTCTGTCATATAAATATCTTTTGTTAATCGTCTTTCGCTCATCCTCTCAACATGACCGAACCATCTAAGCATACCCTTTTCTATCTTTGTCACTACAAACTATGAGTGAGAAATAAAGACGGAAACACAGCGAAGTAGCATATATTTATCTTGCTCTAAAATACGAGGCTATATTCTAAGTTTTGCTTCTCTGCATTTACATATAACTTTCCAGAAACCCTTGACCTAATACTTTCTCAAGCCTCCATCATATATATACGCCCATAAGCGACTCATATCTTCGTATAAACGAGCGATATGTCTTACGAATATCCTTTTCACTTCGGTATATACCCAAAAATGATCCCAAATAACTCATAGCGTAAGAAATGAGGTTTATATGCCAACCGTTCCGTCCGTATCATTTGAAACCGTTGCTCATTTGCCGGACGATTACGTTTGTCGGTTTTACATGGTATTTTCCTCGCGAAATTAGGTTTTTTTTATTGATAAAATGATATTGATGAAGGTAGTTCCTGGTAAGAGAATATACCATGTCTTGTTTTGTTAAGAGTTTCGGATAATTTCGAGTACCTTCATCATTTGTAATAGCTCCGTTACGTAACTATTCTACGAGTATACAAAGAGCAATCGACTGAGATGTAAAATGAAGATTTCGGAAGCCTATATTTCGACTTTTAATTCAATTCAGTAACTTAACTAAAACTCTGTTAAAAAAAAAGGATGTTACCATACTAAAACTAATAGTGTTGGGGTAGTGAACGATTTTGCGTAAGGAACGAATGATGAGAATGGTTTAATAACAAATTAAGTACATTATTTAAGTTCATTCAATTTAGTTCTTTCTTAAACCACCTCACTATCTTTTTTTTTGTCAAAACTTGGTAACCCTTTATCTGTCAATTTACTGAATAGAATTAAAAGTCGAAATATAAGTATTGTTTCAATTGGGTCGAAGCATCTTGGGTATCAGACAGCACACAGAGGGTTGTAATACGAGTATTTCATACAGTTGACACTTGACTGCAGTCCGTCACCATAGGTATAAGTTGAAAGAGCCCTAATTGAACAACTGCCACGTAATGTAATTTATCTTCTTCTTCTTCTCGTATCGATGATACAATGCATCAAAGGCGTTGCACAAGTCGTCAAGGTGCAGGTGAACGTCCAACTAGTATAATAAATAATATATGACCAATGCGTCGAATTGAACACTACTACCTATATAAAACTGTTGAACTGCTACAAAACTATTATAAAACCTTTACATGTCTGTTAGTTGTATAATTCAAATACTATACAACTTTTTGCTAGTTGAGCGGGCAGTTGGGACACTCCAGCATAATTATGGGACATAATTTAATCAGGAGCTCTGTAATCGCGCTGGGTGTAAGACATGATGCCTCGTTTCGCCAAATTTTGGTTACTCCGACCTACTTGGGTGCGCAGGCGGTTCAGTGCTGTCCAAATAGACTGCATCCACTGCATTTCACGACCGGAAGGCAGGTGTTCTTAAAGCTTCCAGCGGTCATCTTTAAGTCGGTCCTAAATTGCCTTGTTTTTTTGCGGAATTCGAACCAACAACTCACAAAACGAGAGTCAGTAACTCAGCTACTATGCCAGAACTTTAGTCCTTGACTTTCATTTCTATCATGCTTGTAGAACATTAATTATAATTACAACAGGTTTTATGACCTCCTATTTCATCCGTAGACATAATATAATAGATATTAACGCGAAATATGTACGAAGTATGGTGTTCATATGGTGTCTTTTACTGTCCGCTATAAAAATATTAATGGCAGTCTTTATTATGGACACAGCCTTGGAATTAAACGGTTAATTAAGGATTTGATGGTAATTTACGGAAAAGCTGGTTAGGAGAAAAAGACGCAGGTATATGGTAGGTAGGTCTCTATGGAAAAGAACGAGCAAGAAACTCCACGGACACTCCTTCCAATTACGTTTTCACAAAATTCTGGTTACATTATTCTTATTGCTTGAACAATGTGGGTATATCCTACTTATATTACAAATGTGAAAGTTTGTGAGGATGTCCATACATCCTTCGAAAGCAAGAGCAACAAACAACAACCGTCCAAAAACCATCAAAAGAGCAACAAACATCCATTTGTTTGTTGCAAGCAGAAACTGTTGAATGGATTTGGATGAAGCACACATATAGATTATAGTTTGGAATAACACTTTGTACTTGACGTTCAAAAGTGCCTTGTAATGGCCTAATTGAAATAAATGATTTGACTTTGACTTTGACTTTGACACATAGGCTACTTTTTATTCCGGAAAAAAATACGGTTCCCGTGGAATAATATATCAACTTTGACGCGGACGAAGTCGCGGGCAGAATCTAGTAGCATTATAAAACAATTAAAAAAATATATTTTTAAAAACAAGCTTTAATTTAAAATTATTACAATTTTGAAAATTGGACATTGTATTGTCATCAGAACTAAAGGTGTATGCAAATAGCTCAATCGGATACCAACAAAATGGTCGAAAAATGGTTTGCAAAGGACATCAACCGTTTTGTATGGCGTTTGGGCTTGAACATGAACATAAAAATATTGTACTATTTTTGATTTTATTGAGTGGCTTACAGTACATAGAAAACATATATATAGGAAGTTTTGTATCAAATTGTTTAATATAATAATAAAATAAAAACTTTAACACTTTAAAATAAATGATTTATTTGTAAAATTATTCGTTTTCGTAAGTTAATAAAACGTGCACTAAGCTGTATTTCCACAAGATTAATAATGTGTCTTCTCCTGTGAGTGATTTCAACACCACAAGGCACAATTTATAGATTTACTAGGCAAAATCGGGAAGTCCATGATCATGCGCGGGTCGTCGTGTGTGTTCATGTCGGGTTCATTATCCGAAGAAATGCCAGGGTAAACGTTTAAAGCGGTTACTGAGTCCAAGAGTGAGCCGGGGTCGTTAGGTAAAAAAATCATCAGAATTCATTTTGAATAGCGCAAGTCGTCAAAAATATCCAAAGTCGAATTAATATTCACAATAATATTCGAACAAGGGCACGAACACAGAGCGAATGACATTGACATTGACAATCGATCACCAATTCTGGTTCTGGATCGGGGTTGCCAGTTCTCTAATTCTCTATACTAGGTATCCAGTCGAACTACACGATTTGAAATCGATTCCTACGGAATCGATTTCATATTATATTATGAGCTGTTTTGCTTTACGTTTTATTTTTGTATATTATGCTGAGCTCTTATGCTTTGCGTAATTATTTTGGTTATGGCCCATGCTGCATTCTAATTAGAATCTTCAAGAAAATCACGCGTTAATAATACCCGCTACCATGACGGACAAAACCCAAATGAACGAAGACGAAATACCAATTACAAACGATTATTACAATTGTTACGTTTACCTATTACATTTTTTTTTCCGATAGAAGCTTTCTTCGTTTGTTCTACGTTGCGTAGGCAACCTGATGATTTTAACACTTCAAAAAAAAAATGTTGTTCTACATAAACTATATTTTTTTATTTGTGTGAGGTTAAGATGATGACGATGCTAATGATGAATATTCCAACGGCTAGATAAAGCTCGGTCTTCCATTAAACATTTTAATGTTTTGAAGCTCTCGAATCGAAACATCGAATATCGATACTATTTTTTCTGGGTTTTTATTTTGGCAACCCTAACTCAATGCATCCCGGCACGTTGCACAGCAACTGTCACCATACACAACTAATAATCAATTAAAAATCTTTTTTATTCGTTTTTAATATTATTTAGTTTGACACTCCCAAAAGAAACCAATATTTACTAAATATTATTACTAAATTATTTATGAATTTCTTTTTTCCCAATACAGCTGTTCACCGGTTAGACCATTTTGGTTGAAGTCCTTTTGAAAGGACAACTTACTTACATACATACTTAAGTACGACCAGTGCAAGCTAAATAAAAGCTTGCAATAAAAATAATAAAGATGTAAGCCATGGCAGATAAGAGCTGATCAAGGCAACTAACAGCGCCCGTTCGCGAATATGACGCGGTCAGAGCATTCTTCCAAACCTCGGCAGGCCATATAAACAACATTTTACATTCGATGTTACAGAATCACCAAGATTTATTGATTTCTGACGTCCTGACGTGGAAAACAAACAAACATTGCATAGAACTAACACAGTCTAGTTATTATATTATCTTGTTATAGTGTGCGAGACAGTCCTAGTACGTGTGTGGTGTGTTTACAGAAGCCACAGAGGAAATTATATAACAGAAGTTCTACTATAAAGTATTTTTCTTTTTTAACACTTAACATCACGCCTGTAATCTCCGAAGGGTTAGGCAGAGGTGTACCCATTAGTACACCCACATTTTCCCAGTTATGTTTAAGTCCCATGTAATAGGGGGCGAGCCTCTTGACATCAACCGGGCATAAATCCAGACTCCGAGGCTGCTACTGAGAAATTCTTAATAGAAAAACCCAATATCACTTTGCCCGACCTGGGAATCAAAACCAAGACCTCATGCTCAGCAGTCGCGCTTTGCGACTACTGGACCATCGAGGCAGTCAAGTATCTATTCTGAATTAATTATAATGTTTTTTTTTTTACTTTCAATATCCTATAGTCTTCTTAGTCTTCGGCAATCTTTTCGATCGACGAAAGGACTGCTATTTTTTGTGAGAAAACATAAAATATTTTTAACATGCTTACGTATTATAGCCTATGGCACTTAAACATTCACCCAAAAACTCTTTTTATTAGAGAAAGAATTTTTTGAATCGAATCAGTAGTTCTGGAGATTAGCGAGTAAAAACGTTCAAAAAGTCGCAATCTCACTTAGAATCATATCGAAAATAGAGCCTGGGATTAGATTGCGATCAC
This sequence comes from Hoplodrina blanda, assembly GCA_949316365.1. Taxonomy (NCBI): domain Eukaryota; kingdom Metazoa; phylum Arthropoda; class Insecta; order Lepidoptera; family Noctuidae; genus Hoplodrina; species Hoplodrina blanda. The sequence goes on from OX438592.1 coordinate 12,831,320, forward strand.
AATACAATGCGTATAAAAGTTATGGGAATCGCCCCTCTGATTTCTACCATAATTTGTGTATTGGTCCTTCTGTATGTGTCTTGTCTATATTGTGTTGTAGAGGCGTCGAGCGGGTCAGAGATCGAGGCCCATTTGCATGATCGGATTAGACAGTCCGACCATCGCAGATTCGTTATACATATCTACATACATACATCATATTCAGTCTATGTTGGTAGTAGACTGAAATGAGACAACTAGTTAGTTCATCAATTCTAATAAACAATTTAAGGTAAACCACGAGAACATACATACATACATACGTCATACATACATCACGCCTTTTTCCCATGGGGGTAGGCAGAATCCACAGAACCCCACCTGCTACGATCCCATACTCCTTTCGCTTCATCTCGTCATACAAGCACGTCGGTTACGAGTACTGCGCACCTGACCTTTTTGAAGAACCTCGCCAATAAGGCCAGTGTAGGTCTTCCTAGGGCGACCCCTCCCTGCGTTGCTACTCACCTCTGCACATACATTTATTTATACACGGTTACTTTTAGGTCTTTCTGGAACCGAAAGCCATAAACTTGATCATCAAACTCGAAACGATTGGAACCATCTTTTTTCAAAGAGTAACAATAAAAAAATCAGCTGTTCAGTACATTTATGTTCGTCTAACTCGTCAAAGTGTACTAAACAGCTGTTTTTTTTAATTGTTACTTTTTAATATACTAGCTTCTGCCCGTGACTTCGTCCGCGTCAAAGTTGATTACTCCATACAAACTTTGGACCCCCAGTTCATCCCCTTAGGGGGTGAATTTTGGAAAATCCTTTCTTATCAGATGCCTACGTCATACAAAGAACACGCCCTCCAAGTTTCAGGTCTCTACGATCAGCGGTTTAGGCTGTGCGTTGATCCGTCAGTCAGTCATTCAGGACAAAGCCTTTTATACCTAATGTATAGATAGATATCCTAAGGGCGCGTTCACACGACACGCGCACGCCTAGTGCACGCCACCCGCGTCTAACTCGCATTGAAGAATTTGAGTCTTATTATCCATCAATAGATCTCAAATTGCATTTCGCAGAGCGCGGGTAGGGCGAGCGCAGAGTTGGCGCGAGGCGGGCGCGGGGCGTGCGCGTGTATACCTCGTTAAATGCAATTTGAGATCTATTGATGGATAATAAGACTCAAATTCTTATTTAACAAATTTCAATGCGAGTTGGACGCGGGTGGCGTGCGCTGGGTGTGCGCGTGTCGTGTGAACGCGCCCTAAGAGTGAGCAAGAGAGAGACAGTCAGCTACATAGTAAGTTAAACAACCAATCATAACTTTGCTGCCCTACTAGTGAGAAATCACACGCTCTAGTTCGCTCGGTTACCTCTTACAGCTTATGCGGAATTATAGCGCCTATATTGGAACTCGAACAAGCATGAAGTAGCTGGATATAGGTGTGGATATTGAGGTTGTAACGGAACCTCACCTCCGTCTCCGTCAGTGCGGAACTTCCGCGAGAAATCGTACTTCTTTGTATGACGTAGGCATTTGAAAAAGAAGGATTTTTAGAAATTCTATCTCTTGGCCCCGGTACGTAAAGGGCAACAGAAGGAACAGGGTGGTTTTTTAGTCAGTAAAAGTCTGACAGTCCCTTCCGCCCCACCGAGGGCGGAAGGACTCATTTGATGATTTTTACCACCTAAAAAAAAAGGGGGAGAAAGAAGGTTAGGAAGGAGGGTTTGTATGGGACAAAATGATTCCTTGATCCAATCTACTTCTGCTAAGAGTTCGTTGCCCGTCTTTTTATCTGTCACAGGGCTGTATCTTTGAAACCGCAATAGGCAGATGTTTGAACTTTTTACGAAGTGCGTATTGCTATGGTCGCACACAAATAAGAAACATTACATCGCGCATAACACATAAACATAACATTTCACCTGTAGTTCCCGAAAGGTTAGGCAAAGGTGTAGTACACTGGTCCCCATTTCGCCAGTTTTGTTTTAAGTCCCATGTAACAGGGGGCAAGCCTATTGCCATCAACCGGGCAAAAATCCAGACTCTGAGGCTGCTACTGAGAAATTCCTGATGGAAGAACCCAATAACAAACCCAACATTAAATAAAGTCGAAAATAACCGGTTTTTTGTAAGTAGTGTTTAATATTGTAAGTTGTTAAGTTCAAATCTCTACCTTATAATAGTAACATATGAACCTACTTTTCTTTAAACGGTATGTATGACGTCACAACGTCTGTAATATTACGGCATTTTCCTACATTATATTGTAGACGCTTTTTACGACACCAGATATTACATGACCTTTTACATTTTCAACCTTGGAACCTATGAGACGGTCAGCACCTCCGAAAAGTCTGAAAGTAATCTAATATTAGAAGAAGTTTTCTACGTGTAGAAAACTAGCTTTTGCCTGCGATTTCGTCCGCGAAAAGTCGGTTATCGCTGACGCAGATGAAGTCGCGGAATAGAAAGTTGCTTATGTCCTCTCTTGGGGTTCAAACTTACTAAATTTCATTAAAATCGGTTCAGTGGTTTAGTCGCGAAATCATAACAGACTGAGAGAGTTACTTTCACATCTATACTATAATATTATAAAGCTGCAGAGTTTGTTTGTTTGTTTGTTTGTTTGTTTGTTTGTTTGTTTGTTTGAACGCGCTAATCTCTGGAACTACTGGTCCGATTTGAAAAATTCTTTCAGTGTTAGATAGATTAGTTATCGAGGAAGGCTATAGGCTATATACCATCACGCTACGACCTACGGGAGCGGAGCAGTAACCAAAGACGCGGGTGTAACCGCGGCGGACAGCTAGTTTATAATATTACTATGGATGACGATTAGTTACTGCCTCGTTGGTCTAGTGGTAGCAAAGCGCGACTGCTGAGCATGAAATCTTGAGTTCGATTCCCACGTCGCCGTCGGGCAGAGTGTTATTGGGTTTTTTCCATCAGAAACTTCTCAGTAGCTGCCTCGGAGTCTAGATTTGTGCCCGGATCATGTCATTAGGCTCGCCCACTATTACATGGGACTTAAACATAACTGGCAAAATGTGGATGTACTAATGGGTACACCTCTGCCTTACCCTTCGGGGATTACAGGCGTGTACGTGTACGTTTTATGAAGATTAGTTAAGCGACCGATGGCACTGACTGTAGTTTTAAAAATGTTTATTTAATTAATTTTATTACCTCTTTAGGGTTTGGAACGAAAATTCGTAATGTAACTATGTGTGCCTAGGGAATTTAATCGCGGGTATTTGAGGGTCAAATATATTTGGAGCAAGGTCGAAAGATCCAGCCATTTTAGGATTCAAAAAAAGGTTTTTTTTAGGAAAGAATTCAGGGTTTAAATTAGGCAACCCTCGTTGGTGAAGTACGAGGGCTTTTGGAATAACTTTCATTGGTGGAACACCTTTTTCATTCGTGAAGTTTCAGGTAGCTGCGGTAATGGTAATTTGAAGTGTTTCGCCCGTACTTTTGTTGTTGTTCGGTATTTTGTTTTAAAAACACTGTTCTGTAATGTGTTCGTGAAGTCGTGGTCGTTCAGTTGATAAGGTACTCGCCTCTCATGCTTGAGATTGCAGGTTCGGATAGGTACATACTAGGAAAATACTGATATGTCTTTTTCAAATTATTGCTTTCTAAGTTTATCTTATAGCTTACATTTTAACTCCTACAGCTATTAGTTATTAAAAATGACGCATTCATGTGCAAGAATGACTGTTTGGATTTTTTGTGATGTTTTTTATTCGACTAAAATGTCAGACTTTTCTTGTTTTATATCGATATATCAAAACAAGACAAGACGAACAGTTTTCATACAAATAAAAAAAATCTGGAACTGCTGCAGCAGCTATGTATATGTTATTAAAAATGCAACAATCTTGAGCAGTGCAAAATTTTCAGTTTTCTTTTTGATCGTATGAAATCCTTCGGGCTTGCCCCTAGGCATGCGTATGACTATGACCTTCTGTCACTAATTATTATTAAAAAGGGACCACAGCGAAAGTTTGATTGGAAAAATAATAATATATTATTATACAATACGGAACCCTACTTATGCTTATTTCAGCATAACATCAAAACAAAGCTTATCTTTCTTTGTTCAATCAGCCTATTAATTTACATAACTAAGTTCTAGAATTCAAAGTAGAACCACAAATAAGGATTGAAGAGGTCTTTGAAACATTTAGAACAAAATGGGAGCAAACACTTGTACAAACAAAATTCAAGCTAAGAGCTTTCATTTTAGATAATTTATACAAATAGGGGTTAAACGTTCTTTGGGTAATTTGGTTCGCGTGCAATTGAGTTTAAAAAGGAACTGCGGGTTAATTGGGTAAATAGGGTAAATAGGGTTCATAAAATTAACTCGACTGTTTAGGTTTTAAAATAACTATGGAGGCAGTGAATTCATTGGCCAGTTTTATAAATATTGCTTTTTATAAATTTTTAATTTAAAAAATCTAACCGTATCAATTTAATCAACATGTATACAGTTTTTCAGTGTACAAAGTATCAAAGTTTAAAACAGCGCCATCTATTGCTCTCACGGTGAAACTTGCTCGCGAAAGCTTGGTAAAATAGCAAGCTCTACAAGTTTACCGCGCCCTCCGATAGATGGCGTTAGTTTAACTCTCTCATTCAGGAAAACCAGACATGACACAGAACACAGAACGAAGGTTCTATTGCAAGTATACGTTTATGAATTTGTATCTGGTTTCGAGATGCCTCGATAGAGGGCGCTGATGCGGTATAGCGATATTAACTTTGAATGAAATTCTTGTGTCCATTCAGTTTTACTCTAGCGACTGTTTGATGATGTTTTTATAGTTTAACGAATGAACTTTAGTTTATACACCGTGAATTTTAATCCGTTGCAAATCTTTCAGGGGGTGAATGTACTCATGAATATGAACAACTTTTATTAAGGGACATAGTACGAAATGTGAAAAAAAAACAGCTGATCCATACAATTTGATCGTAATGTAGTACATTATTGTATGGATCAGCTGTTTTTTTTTTCACATTACGTACTATGTCCCTTAATAAAAGTTGTTCATATTCATGAGTACATTCACCCCTGAAAGATTTGCAACGGATTAAAATTCAGGTTGTAATTAGTCGTTACAGCGACTTTTAACTAATTACGATGATCATTAAAAATATAACAATACAATCATGTTTTGTTATTATTAAAATTCTGAGTAATCCGACTATAGCTATTAAAGCGTTAACTATTTTTGGGTTATGAGTTTAATACTTGTTTTTATTTTCTAAACAAAAAATCGAATTAAACTCATGAAACTGAATTAATCCCAGAGTAAAATATTTTTGTCTTATTCTTACATTTATGGCTTCACTTATTTTCAAGAATATTTTACAGTTTTGCTCCTCGTAAAAACAGTTCAAAGTAATAATAATAATTTTAATTATTTTAATTATAATAAGAAAATACCTATTTGCCAAGAAACAATAATTAAAACATCTAATAATTCAGGATTGGGTAGCTGCTACGCGTCGTAGCGTGTAGCTGGCGTAGCGGTGTCGGCCGCTACGCCGTAGCAAACACGTAGGTTATATTATTGTACCTTTTTTAATCTTCGAGGCATCCTAGAACTTTCTATTGTATTGTGGGTGTGTTTATAGACATAAAGTCACAGTAGGCCATACAAATATTTGTCTTGCTCGAGAATCGAACCCGTGATCGCTTAGCCACTGCGCCTAAATATCGATTTATTATTTTCTTGTATTAAAATAATGTTTTATTATTACAGGTATGTATTACCGAGTGAAAAGTCAATACTTATCATCTGAGACATCATCCATCCATCATTATTTTAAGTAATGATATACAGGTAAGTGATAGAAACTATTAATTTATTATTATAACGATAATTCTTACTTTGGTTTTAATTATGTCATTTTAGGAACACACACAAAAGGTATCCTACCTTACTATGTAAAAGTATATTAAGAACCTTAATTGGTTAGTACTATAGCTGGTTTTTGATTGTATGTTACATAACCCTTATCTTGTATTTGAATTTTGGTACTATTTAGGTTTTGTGTGCCAAAACATTGATTTTTCTTTTTTAAATGATATCCACGATAACTCTTTAATAACTTTCCTCAATTATACCGGGTGTAATTAGGCACTTTACAAAGTCGAAAGTTACATATCCTTTTCATCATTCCCATGATTTTTTTCTTCTGGACCATACCTGGGAAGATCCTAGTAAGGAGATATTTAATACTCAAGTCCCATGTAATGAGACACAATTGATTATCTATTGTTCTGTCATACTGGTATGACAGCCGGGCCTTATTTATTTATTTTTTTACTTTAATATCACGGTTACAGAACCAATTAATATAATTAAAGACACAGAAGACAGATAAAAATAAAAATATAAAGATAGGAAAACACAAATATACATTTAAAAACAAAACAAAACAACGTCATCCCGTCGTCGTCGTCCTTTAGTGGTAACTTCAAAGTTTACTTTACTTTTTGTTACGATTTTCTACGAAAACCAATTTTAAGCGTTATAATTAAACTTTAAATACCCCTGTATTGTTGCATGCATCTGAAAGTACAATACACAGACAGCGATTTTTCACACGGAAAATTAAGTCATTTTCCAAGCAAAAATTTTTGTTTAAAATTACTTAGTTTGACGGTTAGTATGCGTAATTAACGGTTATGTGACGTGTCTTTTTACACCCAGTATAAAAGAAACTATTTACAAAACGAATTGAAAATTGAACCTAAGGCGATTAACCCACGGCACCGTACGCCGCTCCGGCATGCGGTGATGCGGTTCTCACGTCGCACTAGCCTCTATGAAATCCGCATGAACCTTGCACACGAACACCGCACGACCGCGCGGTCGAGCGGTGCTCTCGTCACAACCGCATCACCGTGCGGTGCTTCACACACGGGGCGCCGCATCACCGTGCGGATCATCGTGCAGGGTTCCCAATTTAGGGGGTTTCTCCCCAAATTTAGGGGGTAAATATATGCAATGGAATTTTTTAAGAGCGTTATATGTTATTTGTTTATGATGATGTTCTCAACATTCATACAAATTTTCAGCTTGTTGCGAATTTTTTTACTCTTGAATATCTATATTAAATATCCATACAAACTTTGGACCCCTGTTTCATTCCTTAGGGGGTGAATTTTGGAAAATACTTTCTTATTGGATGCCTACGTTATACAAAGAACACACTCTCCAAGTTTCAGGTCTCTACGATCAGCGGTTTAGGCTGTTCGTTGATCCGTCAGTTAGTCAGTCATTCAGGACAAAGCATTTATTTTTTTTTATTTTTTTATTTTCAGTTTTGAGAATAGACCATCTTCTCTATACGTATATTATATGGCGAAAGCCATTAGGATTCATTAAACTTTATTTTACTTAATCTGTAAATGAATTATGATTCTCAAACTATTGTTGCTTTAATATCGAACGTTTTAAATTACATTTTAAAAGCCGGTCTTAGTGGCGGGCTTAACTTGTCATTTTAGGATGGATATAAATTAATTCTAGCGAAGCGAATATCATTAATTTCTGAGGTCAACAGGGTTCACAGTTTAATTTATTTCAAGGATTAATGAAGAAAATATAAACGAGGGTAGACAATGTTTAGCTCTCCCTTGTAATGAAAACATTTATAGTAAAGCCGTGTTCACTTAAACAATGTTGAACAATAGTTGTGCAACATTTTTGTATGCAACGCTAAATGTTGCTAACAGTATGTAGCTCAACTATTTATTTTTAATAAACTATAGATGCACAATATTGTTACGAAACATTTGCATGTTGTCAACAAAATGTTTTGTACACAGAAAAACAATGTTATGAAACATTTGCACGTAGACGGCGAAATGTTCACAATACATGTTGCTGAAACAATATCGTGCAATTTTATTTCCCAACTAGCTTCTGCCCGCGACTTCGTACGCGGATCCTGTTGCTTATGCCAGCGACAACGGGGTCGTCAAAATCGAAGATCTGAAACGTCTGATGTAGAATTCTAAGGCCTGGGGACGGGAAAACAACGGGATGAGCGAGATTTCATCGAAAATCAGTCCTAAACTGTTACCGCCTTCACCGCGTGGAGGTACTCCCAGCTTATGTTATTTTATAATTATACAGTGAAATTGAGCTTTGATTTCCACATCAGGTGTTCCAGATCTACAATCTCTATACGTCAACAGAGAGTGCTAATCAGGCTGATCAACTCTTGCTAAGACGTCATTCCTATATATGTATGTTATAGTGAAGCTGGGCTCTTGGAGTTCCACATCAGCTGTTCCAGATCTTCAAATTTTATACGACAACAGAGAGTGCTCATCAGGCTGAACAACTTTTGCTAATACGTCATTCCTATATATTTTATAGTGTAGTTGGTCTCTTGGAGTTCCACATCAGCTGTTCCAGATCAGATCTTCAAATTTTATACGACTACAGAGAGTGCTCATCAGGCTGAACAACTCTTGCTAAGACGTCATTCCTATATATGTTATAGTGTAGCTGGGTTCTTGGAGTTCCACATCAGCTGCTCCAGATCTTCAAATTTTATACGACAACAGAGAGTGCTAATCAGGCTGAACAACTCTTGCTAAGACGTCATTCCTATATATGTTATAGTGTAGCTGGGCTCTTGGAGTTCCACATCAGCTGTTCCAGATCTTCAAATTTTATACGACAACAGAGAGTGCTCATCAGGCTGAACAACTCTTGCTAAGACGTCATTCCTATATATGTTATAGTGTAGCTGGGCTCTTGGAGTTCCACATCAGCTGTTCCAGATCTTCAAATTTTATACGACAACAGAGAGTGCTCATCAGGCTAAACAACTCTTGCTAAGACGTCATTCCTATATATGTTATAGTGTAGCTGGGTTCTTGGAGTTCCACATCAGCTGTTCCAGATCTTCAAATTTTATACGACAACAGAGAGTGCTCATCAGGCTGAACAACTTTTGCTAAGACGTCATTCCTATATAATGTTATAGTATAGCTGGGCTCTTGGAGTTCCACATCAGCTGCTCCAGATCTTCAAATTTTATACGACAACAGAAAGTGCTCATCAGTCTGAACAACTCTTGCTAAGACGTCATTCCTATATATGTTATAGTGTAGCTGGGCTCTTGGAGTTCCACATCAGGTGTTCCAGATCTTCAAATTTATTCTCTTAGCAGAAAATGCTCATCACGTGAAACAATTTTTGCTATGGTACCATGTTTGTATATCTTATAGTTTAGCTGGTCTGTTGCGGTTCTGCATCAGGTGTTCAAGTTACCAAGATAAATTATAGCCTATATGTTGCCCGGACTTAATACCTATACAACAAAAAAAAAATCTTTCAAATCCGTCAAGTAGTTCCGAAGATTAGCGTGCACAAACACACAGACAAACAGACAAACAGACAAACAGACAAACAGACAAAAAAAAATTTAATTACAGTTTCGGGTTCGGCATCGGTATAATAACAACCCCTGCTACTTTTTTTTTATATATTTCCATTGTACAGACACCACTTTTCTAGAATTTTATTATTATATGTATAGATGTATAGATTAACACAATAATCTCTGCAAACATTACATAACAAACCCGCAACATATTTTGCAACATGAAGAGAACTTATGCTTAAACAAGCTTTTCTAAGATTTAATTCTTTGATATATGGTCATCTTGCTACATTCATAAACGTGCGTTAGAACATATCCTGCATGAAAAACAGCTGGTATATTCTGTAAAAATCTCCCTTAATGAATTAGGCTGAAGTGAGCTTGGAGCTTGAGGTGAACTGTTAATCCCAGTCGATTCTGTAAACATACATATGTACATACTTACATAAACTCACGCCTTTTTCCCATTTAGGTAGGCGGATACCACAGAACGTCACCTGCTACGATCCATCTTACATGCTCCTTTCGCCTCGTCCACGTTCATACATCTCGTCATATAAGCGCGCCGGTTACGAGAACTGCTCATCTGACCTTTCTGAAGAACCTCACCAATAAGGTCAGTGTTGGTCTTCCTAAGGCGTCCCCTCCATGCGTTACCACTCACATCAGCCATATATGTGCATTCCTTTTGTTATGGGCGCGCCAAAAGCCAGCAAACTTTTAGAACGAAGTTCCTTTTATTATAATTCACCCGCGCGCCCCGTGTTAAGTGTTTTATCGTAATAACTCCAAAACTAAAAGGAATTACCGAAAATGCCTAAACAAAACCCTCACTCATGTATAATTATAACTAATTATCAAATTTTCGTCATATTAATCATTATAATATCGTGTATAAATCGAAAAAACAAAAAAATTAGAGGCTACTTCGTGATGTTTTTCTATCGAGAAAATGTTATTAAGTATTTTATGTTTTTGATCAATGAGAACCCTCGAAAATATCATGTAGTTTAAATACATTTGTATTTTAAGCCTAGAAACCTAGAATTGTTCATGTAAAATAAAAAAAAGTTTGGTAATTTTGCTGACTACCCACTCTTAACCGCCTTATTTATGAACGGTCCTGCGCTGCCCCTATCCAGGGGTTTTCCGCGACCTTTACCAGGTCGTCCGTTGGTCCACCTCATAGGGGGCCCTCCCACACTGCGCCTTCCAGTACGTTGTCGCCACTCGAGAACCATCTGCTCTACGAGCTATGTGCCTTGCCTATTGCCACTTCTATTACATTTGGCAATTTTGAGGGTTATGCCGGTTGCCTTAGTTATTCTGCGGTTCACCTCATTTCTGATTCGATCTCGCAGAGAGACCTCAAACATAGTCCTCTCCATTGTTCTCTGACCGATAATACACTACAGCACATAATACGTAATAGCTCTACTGATATTTAGGATTGACAGCTCACCTTTTTTTTTTGTTTTTTCTTTTTTCGTGGGTAAATCCTGACCTGAGGGGTATATTGACAGCTCAACCCGAACTCACTTCACTTAAATTCTCAGAGGGTATATTTACAGAATAATCCTGTTGTACTGTAGGTAATTTATACAATCTTGTGTGAACAATAAATATATATTATTTTTCTTATAGTCCTTATATAACCTTGTAATGTCCGTTGTAATAGCAAAATATTGTCGTTAGGAGGCTGTACGAAAAATGTTATAGTAAATGAAGACACTTTATTAAGGTGTCAAGTTACATACATGACATAACATCACGCCTGTAATCCCCGAAGGGTTAGGCAGAGGTGTACAAATTAGTACACCCACATTTCGCCAGTTATGTTTATGTTTCATGTAATAGGGGCAAGCCTAGATATAATATATGCCTATGCTCGTATGTTCTCTAAAAATGTCATAACAAATAATTAATGGCCTCGTTGGTCTAATGGTCGCAAAGCGCGACTGCTGAGCATGAAGTCGTGGGTTCGATTCCCAGGTCGGGCAAAGTGTTATTGGGATTTTCATCAGGAATTTCTCAATAGCAGTCTCAAAGTCTATATTTGTGCCCGGTTGATAGCAATAGGCTCGCCCCCTATTACATGGAATTTAAACATAACTGGCGAAATGTGTGTGTACTAATGAGTACAGCTCTGCTTAACCCTTCGGGGATTATAAGCGTGATGTTATGTAAATAATTAATGACAGTATTTATGAAGTTTTAAATTAGATACTTTTAATAACCGTTGCTCACACGACTCATTAATAAAGTTTGCTGCTACTTCTTGATTGAGGCGTAGGGTTGTCAAAAATATTTTTTTTTTCTAATTTTATTTATAATGTTATTATTTTAGTGTTTTACTATCATTTGTAAGTAAATTGTTATTGACATTATGATTCTTGGTACTAGTAATAAATGAATTAACAATAATTATACAATTCTCCCTTTTTGTTTCGGTAAATAAAATCTTAATAATTGAACAATATCAAAAAATTAAGGTCTGTTTTACATTCTTCCAAAAAGTTCCGATTTAATTTCTTAGCAGATCATTTATTTTTAATACATCTGGTGTATTCAGGAAAAACAGGCTTAAATTGTTACCTTCTGAAGTATCATACTGACCTATTTTTCTCGATCGGCTTAAAGCAACTAACTTCAAAACTTATGCGGCAAAATGAATTTGATATAATCTGTCTCTCTTTTACGCCATTTATGTAACTGGCAGGTAATATAATGGCGCCATTCAGTGATATATTGAGTTTTTTTTTCTTTTGATTATTGAATAATGTAATTAAGATTCGACGTTGAGTCGAACTTAGTTTAGATATTGACCAAGGGTTGGCCATATATTTGTTTGTAACCCTCGCGAAATTACAAAGTGTCATACCCAAACTAAAATTAATAACACGCAGTCAGCGGACATCATAATTAAACCAAATCGGGACCCGTAGTGACCACGATATCAACTTAATTCACCACTCGATCCCTATGGGCGATTAATTAAACCGTACCAAACGCTTAAAATTACACCTACGGTATAAAATCGACGCATTTCACTACAGAATGCGCGCGCAACCCTAAGCATGAACGGTTACTCCGCCGGCAGTCGGCAGCCGGGCCGCGCGCTCCCACATTTCAAGTAAACAGACCACAAAATAAACAAAATACGAAAGCCCTGGCTGTATGCAACTCGGTATAAATAAAGCCCTATCCAAAAACGAATAAAAAAAAAAGAATAACATCTCAACGCTTTCGCGCCATTTCGAACTGTCATTTAAGTGCATTCAAAAAAGGAATTGATAAAATTCAAAGCAATAATAACGTGTTATTAGTTATTTAAAAATAACGAGTGTTAAATTAATAAATAGCTCGTTTTTTTAAGCTGTGGTTCCGAGTTATTGTTGTCGGTTTGAAGTTATGTGAGTATGTTAAAAAAAGCAGTTTAGATAAGTACAGCTTACGTAAGGATAGCGTAGTGTAAAAATCTGTAGTTTTAGTCCTTTGGGATAATCGGCTATGAAACGGCGGTTTTTTTTATGAAATTGCTTAATTTTATTCGTCGACCTATTTTAATATACCTATTAGTATTACACACTCCAATGATTTTATGAACCATTTAATTTTTATGTAATATTTAAGATTACAACATGATCGAAAAATTACAATAAAAAACAACATTAAGTATTATTGTAATATTGATATTACCTGTTATTACGGGTATTTCATGACATCATGATAAAAATTACGATTAGGAGATATTAGTAATGATAAATTATCATTTGTAGTGGTGTTCTTTACAAATACGTTGTAAAAATATAAATAACATTTGAATTTTTGTTCAATTTACGAGTATTATAGGTTTGTTTTTATTAATGCAATATACAATATTATACTTCTTATATTATGTCATATAGGTACTTGTGTGTGGAATTGGCCAAACCATGCAGCCTATTTATATTGTACACCTGTCAATGAGTAGGCGTTAACTGATCGATCATACATCGATTTGCTCGATCGATCAGGTTTTGTAACGATCAAGATTGACTAGGCGTCGTTGATTGCTTCTTAATAAGAATAATATGAGCTGTTTATATCCCCACTGCAGAAACCTGACTGCAAAAGCCTCTTGTCATACAGACAAGGCGTGAGCGACTTAGTTGCACCTTATTATGGACTTATGATTAAACTTTGTAAGCCAAAACGGTCCAACCCATAAACTTTTATTAATTAAATTAATAATTACGTCAAACTAATTCCTTATACTAAATGTCTTACATTTACGACCCAGCAATAACAGTTCAATAAACGTTCCAAATCTATACATTAAATAATACGTTAAATACCCAAAATTATTACAATTAGGTACTATCTTCTTCTTCTTTCCTGTACCCAAATTTTGTCCGACCAATATTGAACAACCTGTACAGCTAGCTCTGTCATTGGCCTCATTGAGGTCTTGGATGGTGCAGGTGGTAGTGCACAACGGGCAACTGAGGAGGTGACGCATGCCCTGTGATGGTGCTCCACACTCCATTTGGGATGGGTGAAGAATGCCCGATTTGGCCAAATTAGTTTGACCAAATGGGAAACAAACAATTACTATCAAATATGGGAGACATTTTAAGGTGGTTTAGTTCGTTTTGGCAAAACTAACCCCAATTATTATCTCATCCCCTATGGACTCTTACAGTAGGGGACATAAAAATGAACATTTGACAATAATAACAACAAAATAATTTATTAAAAACGGCTACGAAGTCACGCGTGTCATTCATTTAAAGAAACCCTCTTCATTTTTCAAATGAAATGAAATTACGTCCTTTTTGTTTTTTGGAGTATAATATTGTTACGCTGTTATTAAGCCCCGTATTTATTGAATTATTATAAAAAAAAGAAAAAAAATACTTTGTTTCTATTGGGAAACAATGTTCCACAACATGTTTTTGTTGCAGAAAACATGTTGTGGAACATGGAATAACTTGATTTTCCAAAAAAAAATGTTGACCTGATAAAATTGGAGCAATATAAGAATCGTATCGTGAAAATTCACGTCTTGTTCGACACTTTAAAAGGTGTGTTACGTGTGTGAACGCTTTTTTTATTTTTTATGAACTTCATTTTAGAAAACGTGCGCAGAATAATGATCATTATTGAAAAAGAAATTTGGAGCTCTTTTTGTAAAATTGCTATTACTAAAAGAGACGTTTTTGTAATACCTACCTTTTTTTTTCGTGGGGAAATCCTCATGGATACCAAATTTAATTATCTATGATTCCGTACCCCAAAGTATCTAAATGGAGCCGTGTTCGTCCGTGTGTCTGTCCTTCTGTCACACGGCTGTATCTTTTTAACCGTAATAGGTAGGTGACATTTTCAAAGAGTATGTATTACTATGCCGCTATAATAACAAATAATATAAATAAAAGTAATTTAAAAATTAAAGTGAGTCTTACAATATTTTTTATTTTTCACTGTATTCAATCCTTTAGTTAATCTGTGTACAGCGATGTGGGCTGCAATATTGTCTATACGTTTTGTATATTTCTTGTTCCTGTTCTTTATATTGTAGCTGTTTGTTGTACCTCTTGAATAAAAAAAAATAAATAAAAGAAGCGTTTTTTTGGACTATTCTTGCTCGATTTTATACCCTCCGCGTGCAAGCCCAAACTTGGAACTGACCGGTTTTTTTTCAACACCCGATTGTGTGTAATTATCCTATAGGAACTTATTATTTTTAAATATCTTTGTATTCTCATTACTTACTCTATGTTGGCCCAACATAGGTACCTCGTAATTAGACCCACTAATTATGACGTGTCAAAAATACTCGTATATAATTGTCGATAATTGAAATTTTACTAATTGAACACGATTATTTGTCGCCAACGTAATTAAAACGAGGGGAAAATTATGAAATTGAGAATAATTAGAGATAATTACTAAGAGGTGTAGGGCGGTAGACAATTAATTTATGTTGTCCTCTATTAGGGACATCGCGTACGACTACGGCTGGTTTTACATGCTTTCCGAGGCACGGGAGTGTCACCAACATCCAGAAATTCCTAATAGAAAAACCCAATGACATTTTGCCCGACCCGGGAATCGAGCTCAGCACTCCACGCTCAGCAGTCACACTAAGGGCGCGTTCCCACTATGTCGTGACGATTAATTTGTCGTTGGACGACTATAGTCTCTAGCTGTTCCCATTATATCTACTGTTTATCGTCACTGTGTCGTCGAAATATTTTATCGTTGAACGACTGTCGTATCTAGCTGTTCCTATTGGATCATGACGACATTTTTACTATAGATAGTCGCAACAACGACACACGATTTACCGTCACGATAAGTCGTGAAGTTTTTTATCGTTTTACGACTGTCGTGCTAGTCGTTCTCATCGACTTGACTATCTGTCGTCACTGCAAAAAATATTGTGGACGACATTTGATCGTGTCGTCCTATATGTGAACACCTTCATTTAAATATACAAGCCACGACTCTTTAAGCGATACGATAATCTGTCGTCACGACATAGTAGGAACGCGCCCTAAAGACTACAAGAACAAGGGGGCAGTAAACGAAGCCACTACAATAAACGAGTATGTTTTTATTTACTTATCCGTATGAATCAAAGCGTTTATCACAGACTTAGTACTTAGACAGATACAAAGTGAAACTACTCGTATAATTTGTTTAATGAACATTATAGCTTACTTCTCCTCCTACAAAAGTGACGTGTCATCCATAATAAACTACCATTAACACTAAGTACGTATACATTCAAAATGATCATACAAATACATTCATGTATAAAATTAACATAATAATGTATAAAAGTTAGACATAATTTATCACATTAGACATTCATTGAATTCAATTCTTTTGAAAATGAAACGATTCAATATAAAAACTTTTTTTTAATATAAGACGCTTTTACAGTGAGTTAGGCGCTTTGCACATAGAGCAACTATTTCAATTGGACTGCACACACATAGCAACTCGAGTTTCGAGTTCCGGCGATCGTCAACAGTTTTCAGTTGCTGCAATCAATGACTAAAGTTCCTAGTTGCCGCAACTAGCAAAACTGTTAAATATTATACCTCTAACGCTGATCGCTGCGTAGATTGAGCAACTCGGCTATGAAAGTTGTTCACAGATTGCCATAAAGTTGCGGCAACCGTAAACGTTATAGCAACTATCAACTTTTACAGGAAACTTTTAGTGTTGATAGTTGCCTCAACTTAAGTTGCTCAGTGTGCAAAGCGCCTTAGGGTTGGTTTACACTTCAACGCGTTCGCTCGCAATATATCGATGCGAAAGTTTTCGGTAACGTATATACGGATATTGAGAGGTTGAAGTTAATATGAAGTATTGTGTTTGTCCTACTTGTTTATTGGCTTGTAAGTATTTTGAGAGGAATTTTGCGTCAGGAAAGGTGAAACGATGAAGGTGTCACTGTTTGATATAGGGGGTGTAAAAAGACACATTACATAGCCCTTAGGCGATTAACACACGGCACCGCGCACCGCCGCACGGTAGGCGGTGAAGCGGATCTCATGTCGCATTGGCCTCTAAGAAATCCGTTGATGCCTAAGACACGTACATACACCGCCCGACCACGCGGTCGAGCGGTGAAATCCGCTTTACCGCCACCGTCCTCCGCGGCGGTGCGCGGTGCCGTGTTTTAATCGCCTTAAATTTGCTATTGCTAAAATCAATTGTGTCTCATTACGTGGGACTTGAATAATTAAGGTTATGTACGTAGATTGTTGTTTTTATGGGCTCATGCAACAGTACCACAGTCGTGGGGGTAGGTATTATAACGTTTAGAACTTATTTTCGCAAAAAAGAAGAATGTTTTCCTATTTTGGTCCAGGACATAAAATAAGGGAAGAACTTGAACTTTTTTGTATCATGAAAGCGTCATTGTATATTTTTACTACATTAAAAAAAGAACGATCTGTATAGAGTTAGCTGATTCTGAACCTGGAAAGCCAAACCACCAGCCAGTTAAACCGGACTTTTGGATAAAATTGGGTAAAAATTGCTGGATCTAGATCTAGTTTAGGTCTGAGTTTTAAAAAGATTACAATATTGTATTTAGCATTTTGTATCCTTTATTATAAAATCTTGTACCTATGGTTAAACCTAACAAAAGCCGGACGGTCGGACATGCATTCTAAAAGCTTAACTATGTCCGGCATTACCCGGCCACCTGGAAACCGTAACTGTAGGTATGTCTATGTTATTCTTATTTTCTATTACGCGCAGAAATTCTTATTGTCGCCCTTTTTCTGGAAAGGGTTTTTGTGTGGGCTTCTTAATTAAAAAAACCCCGTGGCGTTTTTTAATCTAAATACTTTACGCCCTCTGGAGTGCCTGATTGCCTTACTGCATTTACTCCCGACTCAAAATATTACTACGGTGTAGAGGTGAGGTATTTTTTTTTAACCTAGCTATGCTTAAAAAACTAGAACTATAAAAAAATACAGACGGACAGACAAATACACGACTTTACACGAGTCATCCTATGAGGGTACCGTTTTTCATTCGGACATACGGAACTCTAAAAAATTGTGAAACCTATATCTATCTAGAGTTCTAGACACATCATCTGCCTAGCCCTTTCCCAACTCTGTTGGGGTCGGCTTCCAGTCTAACCGGATGCAGCTAAATACCAGTATTTTACATGGAGCGACTGCCTATCTGACCTCCATAACCCAGTAACTGGGTAATACGATTGGTAAGACTGGTTGTCAGATTTGCGGGCTTCTGACGACCCGTAACGACTGTTAAAGATCCACATATGACAGCCGGGACCAACGGCTTAACGTGCTTTCCGAGGCACGGAGAAGTCTCGGTGTGTAAAGATGATCACCCATCCACGGACCAACCCCGGCAAGCGTAGCTTAACCTGACGGATCGACTCGTACGGCTGTTATTACTTAGCCACGAGCTCCTCATCCAGAGTTCTAGACTAATATTATAAAAAGGTAAAGTTTATTCGTTTGTTAGCGGTGTATGTGTGTGTCTTTATCTGTATTTTTCAACATGCCTCTACTATTACTCTAATCAATCAAAAAAATATAGGTATTTATGTAAAAAAAATCCCTTACACCAGCAAGACCCTAAAATCCCTCCCTCCATATCAGTTAACGCTATTCATTATTCGCTAGCATTCATCCGTTAAAATGTGAACATGCCTTAAAGATTCCTTTGAACCGTCAGAATGCGGAATATTGAAACATTTAATACTCTTTCGCCATATTATTATTTTGCGCTTATATTTTACGACTAGGTTCTTCGTCCGTGGTTTTTTCACTCGCGTTATGTCTTTGGATACTGCTCACCTTCCTTGGGTGGCAGCGTGATGTTATATAGTCTACCAGCTTCTGCCCACGTCTTTGCCTGCGTAAAAGTAACTTTCCGTAAAGAACTATTACCCCAAGGGAACACATTACCGGGATAAAAAGTATCCTATGTGTTAGGCCAAGAAATGGTCTATCTATGCGCCAAATTTCATCCAAATCTGTTCAACGGTTTATGCGTGATTGAGTATCAAACATCCAAACATCTTTTCAAACTTTTACAATTATAATAATTATTATTAGTAGGATACTATATTTGCTCATGAATAAAGCTAAAGCTCTGGCTATCATAATATAAAAATATTTCGAAAATTCGTTTGAACAAACAAACAAAAATTCTCTTCAACTTTTATATGTATATAAGTAGGTATAGACATTGTAAACCGAATTTTACAAAGAATATGGTTATGGGTTCAAATCCGGGCAAGTACCAATGTGACTTTTTCAATTCATTCCTAAATTTTGGACATCACTGATATCGGTGAAGGAAAACACCGTGAGGAAACCTGGACTTATACCAGCCTATTACTGTCCCACTCAAACCATGTCAGAGGCCCTTGAGGCGGTTTAGAAACTCTGACACTAGGGTGTGTGGGGTCGTAAGATCTTACTGCCCACACGATAAAGAAGAAGAAGACAAAGAATGATAAAATTAGAAACGAAAAAAATTCTTCAATAAATAATTTTGCATGAACTAACAAAAATATTTCAATATGAGGAAGTGAATGTTGCGACATAAATTGTTTTAATATTTCTTCTTAGTTTATGGGTCGAGGTTGAAGTATGGAAAATGTTGGCGTTCCAGTTGCTGGGGTAAACTTTGTCAGCAAATTCTTTATTTTAATAAACGTTGCATCCAGATTCCACACTCGAATGTCTTTGATAACCTAAGTGGATAATAGAGACAAACAAACAATTTTTGTTATTACATACATTGCTTTCACGTGTCATGTCGTGTATGATTCTGTATACAAATATTGTAAACATTGATTTTAAAAGAGTTCGTATGGAGTTTCTCGCCAATTCTTCTCCATACAAAACTAACTTTTGGAAGGGGCAACTAGATTCAAATCCTTTTTCTTTTATATAAGTATATGACGTTCAAAATTGCCTTAGAATAAGAATAAGAATAAGAATTGTTTATTTGCATAACATTCATTACAGTTTAAATGAAGCCCTGACTCCAGAGCTAGATATATAATATCTGTATTTCACGAGTCAGTTTCTTCCTCCCAAATATATGGTGCTTATATATTACTTTGCAATAATTATTAAAAACAACTAAATCTGTACAACATGAAAAATTAACAAAATTATTTTATATTTATTGGAAAAATTATTAGAATTTGACCTTTGGTTATATAATTACAAATGTACTGAATAAATTAAGATTATAATAATTTAAATAAGTTAGTTACAGCATGATAACACAAAAACGAAGAAAAGAAAAGAAAAGACAATCACAAACATAGTACATGTGTAGGGGTGTGTGAGGGAGAGAGGATGTGTATGTGAGAGAGGGTGCAGCTGTTTGTGTAAATTAGAGTGTTTCCTATGTGATTTTGATGAAATATACCATAATAATTTATGCTTTACATTCGCTGCATTAGAACTTCCGTTTCATCGTATCCGTATGAAAGCCTTATATTGGCCTAATTGAAATAAATGATTTGACTTTGACTTTTGTTTTTTCAGATATTGTTATACTATAAGCAATAAACCTATGAATAATTTTACTACTATTATAAATGCAAAAGTTTGGATGGATATTTGATACTCAATCACGCGAGAACAGCTGAACGGATTTGGATGAAAGGCACAGATATAGATTATTTATTTATTTATTAGGGACAACAGTAGTATAAATTACAATAAACTCAAGACTTATTTAATAGGTGTAGCATATACACTACTAACAACGTTATTCACAAACTATTATACAAAATACACACATAAACTCACGCCTTTTTCCCATGGGGGTAGGCAGAAACCACAGAACGCCACCTGCTACGATCTTTACTACCCCTTTCGCCTCATCTACAAAATAAGAAAAGTAATAATTATTATTAAAGTCAAAGTCAAAGTCAAATCATTTATTTCAATTAGGCCATTATAAGGCACTTTTGAACGTCATTACAAGAAAAAATTAGTATTGAATCTAGTTGCCCCTTCCAAAAGGTAGTTTTGTATGGAGAAGAATGGGCAAGATATTATAGTCTGTAATAGAACATAGGCTACTTTAAATCCCAGAAAAATGTACGGCTTCTATGTGATTATATGTCAACTTTCACGCGGACAAAGGCGCAGGCAGAAGCTAGTCTAAAATAACATTTTATACAAAGAATACTTTCTAATTCTACCAAAAGCCAAAAAATATCCTAAAATTATCTATTCGATTCACGTAACCGAGAGAATGAATGTCTGAAAATAACTCCAGATTGCGAAAAAAAATACCAAACACAATAAAAGTCCCGCTTGCTTCGCGAAGGGTTAGGTGGTGGGGTACATATGAACCCCACCTACGAACACGTATACCGCCGTAGGCCTACATTATACTGATAACGATAAGGGCTTATGAAAGTGGTGAAGATACTTTTGTCGTACGGAGTTTCTTTTATAATACAGGTTGATTTTACATAAACATAACATATAAATCCCCGAAGGGTTAGGCAGAGGTGTACCCATAGTACACTCACATTTCGCCAGTTATGTTTAAATCCCATGTAATAGGGTGCGAGCCTATTGCCATCAACCGGGCACAAATCCAGACTCCGAGGCTGCTACTGAGAAATTTCTGATGGAAAAACCGGAGTCTGGATTTGTGTCCGGTTGATGGCAATAGGCTCGCCCCCTATTACATGGGACTTATACAAAACTAGCGAAATGTGGGTGTTCTAATGGGTACGCCTCTGCCTTACCTTTCGGGGATTACAGGCGTGATGTTATTTTATGTTATGTTAAATATTGTACGTTGGCACGGAATCCTTCATGTGTGATTCCGAATCCAACTTCGCCAGTTTTTTAAATATTTATAGTGATAGTACTCGTATAGATAACGTTAAACAATGAAAACTATCGATTTCACATTAAGAGACAATGTACGCTTTACGCATGTAAAATAATTCGAAATTTCAATAAATATTCAAGGGGATGGCTTTTACATTTGGTTAAGTTTGTAGTTATAAGTTTTTGTACGCGAGCTATTACTTCAGACAGATAACCTTAAATGCGTCTGGCTGTATTGGATTCGATCCCCAGGTCGGGCAAAGAGTTATTGGGTTTTTCTATCAGGAATTTTTCAGTAGCAGCTTTGGAGTCTGAATTGGTGCTCGGTTGATGGCAATAGGCTCGCCCCCTATAACATGGGACTTAAATCATAACTGGCGAAATGTGGGTGTACTAATGGGTACACCTCTGCCTAACCCTTCGGGGATTACAGGCGTGATGTTATGTATGTGTGTCATGTTGAGAATCACTCGTATAGTTACCTCGTTGATATTGTCGTGGATTCAAAACTGCACTTGATCCTTGAAAATAGGCCCAGGATTCAAGCTACCAAGTACACAAATGCCTTTTTAGTTACTTATTCGTTTATAAATGCTAAAATTTTCAGCCATTATAATATGACTTACGTCTGACGACTCTCGCATCTCACTTCATTACACACAAAACCCATTCAATCGTTTTTGGTCCAGTGCTTGTATTTAATAGCTCCTGTCGAGTCGACGAGATTTGGTCTTAGAAAGGACCATGCGACAATTTGGGCCCACTTTCAACATTGCTCAACAGTAATGAGACCTATATCAAATGAAAGCTCTTAAGATAGGCTTCATTTCATTATATGGCAGCTAAGTTCAAATCGAGCGCGAAAATGGTGTTTTAGTGCATTTTGTCATTTTTATTAAAACCTTGAGCCCAGTTTTCCACATGGTTCAACAGTGATGAGACCCATGCCAAATGAGAGCTCTTAGGGTGTACTTCATTCCATTCTAAGGTAGCTAAGTTCAAATCCAGCGCCAACATGGTGTTTTAGTACGTTTTCAAAAAAAATATATATCTGTAACTACTATACCTGAAAAATATGATAGTGCTTCTCAATAGTGACGAGACCCATGCCAAATGAGAGCTCTTAGGGTGAACTTCATTTCATTCTAAGGTAGCTAAGTTCATATCCAGCGCCAACATGGTGTTTTAGTACGTTTTCAAAAAAAATATATATCTGTAACTACTATAACTGAAAAATATGATAGTGCTTCTCAACAGTGATGAGACCCATGCCAAATGAGAGCTCTTAGGGTGAACTTCATTTCATTCTAAGGCAGCTAAGTTCAAATCCAGCGCCAACATGGTGTTTTAGTACGTTTTCAAAAAAATATATTTATAACTATTATTAACTAAAAAATATGATAGTGCTTCTCAACAGTGATGAGACCCATGCCAGATGAGAGCTCTTAGGGTGAACTTCATTTAATTCTAAGGCAGCTAATTTAAAATCCAGCGCCAACATGGTGTTTTAGTACGTTTTCAAAAAAAATATATATCTGTAACTACTATAACTGAAAAATATGATAGTGCTTCTCAACAGTGATGAAACCCATGCCAAATGAGAGCTCTTAGGGTGAACTTCATTTCATTCTAAGGTAGCTAAGTTCAAATCCAGCGCCAACATGGTGTTTTAGTACGTTTTCAAAAAAAATATATATCTGTAACTACTATATCTGAAAAATATGATAGTGCTTCTCAACAGTGATGACACCCATGCCAAATGAGAGCTCTTAGGGTGAACTTCATTTCATTCTAAGGCAGCTAAGTTAAAATCTAGCGCCAACATGGTGTTTTAGTACGTTTCAAAAAAATATATATCTGTAACTACTATAACTGAAAAATATGATAGTGCTTCTCAACAGTGATGAGACCCATGCCAAATGAGCGCTCTTAGGGTGAATTTCATTTCATTCTAAGGTAGCTAAGTTCATATCCAGCGCCAACATGGTGTTTTAGTACGTTTTCAAAAAAAATATATATCTGTAACTACTATAACTGAAAAATATGATAGTGCTTCTCAACAGTGATGAGACCCATGCCAAATGAGAGCTCTTAGGGTGAACTTCATTTCATTCTAAGGCAGCTAAGTTCAAATCCAGCGCCAACATGGTGTTTTAGTACGTTTTCAAAAAAATATATTTATAACTATTATTAACTGAAAAATATGATAGTGCTTCTCAACAGTGATGAGACCCATGCCAGATGAGAGCTCTTAGGGTGAACTTCATTTAATTCTAAGGCAGCTAAGTTCAAATCCAGCGCCAACATGGTGCTTTAGTACGTTTTCAAAAAAAAAAATATATCTGTAACTACTATAACTGAAAAATATGATAGTGCTTCTCAACAGTGATGAGACCCATGCCAAATGAGAGCTCTTAGGGTGAACTTCATTTCATTCTAAGGCAGCTAAGTTCAAATCCAGCGCCAACATGGTGTTTTAGTACGTTTTCAAAAAAATATATTTATAACTATTATTAACTGAAAAATATGATAGTGCTTCTCAACAGTGATGAGACCCATGCCAGATGAGAGCTCTTAGGGTGAACTTCATTTAATTCTAAGGCAGCTAAGTTCAAATCCAGCGCCAACATGGTGCTTTAGTACGTTTTCAAAAAAAAAAAATATCTGTAACTACTATAACTGAAAAATATGATAGTGCTTCTCAACAGTGATGAGACCTATGCCAAATGAGAGCTCTTAGGGTGAACTTCATTTCATTCTAAGGCAGCTAAGTTCAAATCCAGCGCCAACATGGTGTTTAAGTACGTTTTAAAAAAAAATATTTATAACTATTATTAACTGAAAAATATGATAGTGCTTCTCAACAGTGATGAGACCCATGCCAGATGAGAGCTCTTAGGGTGAACTTCATTTAATTCTAAGGCAGCTAATTTAAAATCCAGCGCCAACATGGTGTTTTAGTACGTTTTAAAAAAAAAATATTTATAACTATTATTAACTGAAAAATATGATAGTGCTTCTCAACAGTGATGAGACCCATGCCAGATGAGAGCTCTTAGGGTGTACTTCATTTCATTCTAAGGCAGCTAAGTTCAAATCCAGCGCCAACATGGTGTTTTAGTACGTTTTCAAAAAAATATATATTTATATAACTGAAAAATATGATAGTGCTTCTCAACAGTTATGAGACCCATGCCAAATGAGAGCTCTTAGGGTGTACTTTATTTCTTTCTCAGGCAGCTAAGTTCAAATCCAGTTATAGTAGTTACAAATATATTTGAAAACGTACTAAAACACCATGTTGGCGCTGGATTTGAACATAGCTGCTTTAGAATTAAATGAAGTTCACCCTAAGAGCTCTCATTTGGCATGGGTCTCATCACTGTTGAGAAGCACTATCATATTTTTAGTTATAGTAGTTACAGATATATATTTTTTTTGAAAACATACTAAAACACCATGTTGGCGCTGGATTTGAACTTAGCTACCTTAGAATGGAATGAAGTACACCCTAAGAGCTCTCATTTGGCATGGGTCTCATCACTGTTGAACCATGTGGAAAACTGGGCTCAAGGTTTTAATAAAAATGACAAAATGCACTAAAACACCATGTTGGCGCTGGATTTGAACTTAGCTGCCTTAAAATGAAATGAAGTACACTCTAAGAGCTTTCATTTGGAATGGGTCTCATCACTGTTGAGAAGCACAATCATATTTTTCAGTTCATAACAGTTATAAATATATTTTTCTTGAAAACGTACTAAAACACCATGTTGGCGCTGGATTTGAACTTAGCTGCCTTAGAATGGAATGAAGTACACCCTAAGAGTTCTGATTTGGCATGGGTCTCATCACTGTTGAACAATGTGGAAAACTGGGCTCAAGGTTTTAATAAAAATGACAAAATGCACTAAAACACCATTTTCGCGCTCGATTTGAACTTAGCTGCCATAGAATGAAATGAAGCCTATCTTAAGAGCTTTCATTTGACAAAGGTCTCATTACTGTTGAGCAATATTGAAAGTGGGTCCAGGCTTCATACAAAGGTGCCCATGCTCCTTTAACGTCATTAGGATAAACTGTAAGGGTTGCTAAACGGTTCGGCATTTTGAATACCACATTATATACGGTTTACAATGCCGAACCGGATAGGCCGAACCGCTTGTGTATAGTGATCCTAACGTTTTAGGTCTTAGTTAAAAGATAAAAATATTCAGGTTAGATTCAGAACATAACTCGATACAGCTACGCAAACTATTAAAAAAAAACTATAGTTGTTATTTTTATAAGCGACAAAATATACTATTGTAAATTAAGGAAGTATAATAAAAAAGGTTGGAATCCTCTGAACGCATTTTTCCAATTACTAAAAGAGACTTTTCCAAGGTTCTATTCAAAGAGTAAAAACAAGCAATATAATATAACTTACTCCGTTAAAGAAAATGAAAAGTAAACAGTAGTATACTATTTTAGTACCTTTCCATTCAACTTTGGGAATTCTGAACAATGGATTATTTTTAGCTATCTTATTCACGCGGGTTTCACTTTCATTGAGGTTAAAATGGATGATTCGATATTGAACCAGCATCCACTTAAATTAAGTGAACGGTTCAAAAGCAATCCTGTACTTCAAGTGTGGGGATAAACATTTGAAATGACAAAAGGAGAATGTCCATTGCGGGTGTGTAAATTGCGGAAGTAGGTAACTGTCAATTGTTGATTATCTTTTTTTTATATTTATTAATGTGATTAAAAAAGACGGTTAAAAATCAGTATAGGTATTATACAGATAAATAAACCTTTATTTTAGGTGTTAATGTACCTGTGACCTGTACCTGTACGGGTATGGGCATAATCCTTTGGAAATTCTTAAATATAATAATTCCTACCTCCTTGTGATAATGGTTTCCTGGTAGTCTCGCTAATTGATAACCTCTCAATTTGGCTTCCACGCGACTTCTTTCGCGTGGAAGTCAAGTATACCACAAAATACATACATTACGTGTGCTTAGAATAACTGATTTAAAATAAACCAGAATAAAATATTCAAAATCGAATATCTTAATTTTTTTCTTCGTGACTATAATAACCTACTTTTTCTTTAATAAGTAGAAAATCAAGTCAAACGAATCCAAAAAGAACAGGTTTTTGTATCTTTAGTATCCAAATCCAAGAATAACATTGTTTATAGACATAAATAAAACAAGATTTATTGCAGGTACTTAGGTCTAACAACCCAATCAGGGACTGCGGTACCAAAAAGGTTTATCTCCTATTTACCCCAGACCCGTAGAACCTCACTCGACCGATGGGTATGTCCGTATGTCCATACTATCACATACACACATAATATCATGCTTATAATCCCCGAAGGGTTAGGCAGAGATATACCCATTCGTACACCCACATTTCGCCAGTTATGTTTAATTTCCATGTAATAGGGGGCGAGCCTATTGCCATCAACCGGGCACAAATCCAGACTCCAAAGCTGCTACTGAGAAATTCCTGATAGAAAAACCCAATAACACTTTGCCCGGCCTGGGAATCGAATCCAAGACCTCATGCTCAGCAGTCGCGCTTTGCGACCACTAGACCAACGAGGCAGTTAATATGACATCGTGTGACAAACCTGTTGTTTGTAATTGTTTTTTAATTCGTCTAATGATTACTATCAACATGGTAGACAAAATACATTAACAATACAATTGATAAATTGATGTCAGATATTTATAACAAAAAAGTGTGTTTTTAGAATTATGGTTCCGTACCCGAAGGGTGGACGCTGGATCCTATAATTACAAAGCCTCCGCTGTCCGTCTGTCTGTCTGTCAGCGACCTGTATCACGTAAATCGTAATAAGGGTTGAAATTTCACAGAGTGTGTATTACTATGTAATGTCTGCTATTATCCGAAATAATCATCATCATCTGCCTAGCCTTTTCCCAACTATGTTGGGGTCGGCTTCCAGTCTAACCGGATGCAGCTGAGTACCAGTATTTTACATGGAGCGACTGCCTATCTGACCTCCACAACCCAGTAACTGGGTAATACGATACCCCTAGGTAAGACTGGTTGTCAGAATTTCAAGCTTCTGATGACTCGTAACGACTGCCAAAGATCCACGTATGACAGCCGGGACCAACAGCTTAACGTGCTTTCCGAGGCACGGAATGATGTAAGATAAACTTTAGAAAGTACATATGACTTGAAAAAGTCACATTGGTTCACAGAGTGTGTATTACTATGTCATGTCTGCTATAATCTGAAATAATCAAGTTACAAATTAAAAGAGGGTTCCCCGAAATATTTTTTTTTGCACGTAAATCACAAATATAACCCTTTGTGTGCGATTCCGGCTTGCACTTGGCTAGTTTCTTTTAATGATCAACACAGTATAGTAAATCGTATAGATGATATTACCCTACAACTAACTAGCTTCAGCCCGCAACATCGTCCACGTGGAAGTCGGTTATCACGGACGAAGTCGCGGATTTAGCCTATGTCCCTATTCCAAGCAAATTCTTTATCAACCTTCATTACAATTTTAGTGATTTTGGCTTTCTTCTTTTTCTTTCTTTATCGTGTGGGCAGTAAGGTCTTACGACCCTACACACCCTAGTGCCAGAGTTTCTAAACCGCCTCAAGGGCCTCTGAGATGGTTTGAGTGAAACAGTAAATGCTGGTATCAGTCCAGGTTTCCTCACGATGTTTTCCTTCACCGATGTCAGTGATGTCCAAGATAAACTTTAGAAAGTACATATGAATTGAAAAACTCACATTGGTATTTGCCCGGATTTGAACCCACAACCTCAAGCATGAGAGGCGGGCGCCTTAACCACTGGGACATTACGACACAAAGTGATTTTGGCGAAATGAGGTCACAAAGAAACAAACAGACAGCCTTTCACATTTATAATTTTAGTATGTTATCCGGAGTAAGACAAATAGTAGAAGGGTTAAAAGAAAGGGAAATACCAGTTTGTTGACCTCCTTCAACCCTTTAAGTCACGTCAACGTGTAGGACATGGGTTGAAATGAATTATCGTGAGTAAGAAATGGGTTTTCCACAAATCTAATTGTCTTAGGTACGTTGCGGCAGCCAATCTTCTAGAGCACTGTTTGTAGGTAATCTTGTTAAAAACGTTTGTTATATGGGTGCTGGGAATGGGGTGAAATTATAAATGGACATACATACATACATAAACCCACGCCTTTTTCCCATGGGGGGTGGGCAGAAACCACAGAACGCCACCTGCTACGATCCTAACATACTCCTTTCGCCTCATCTACGTTTATACATCTCGTCATACAAGCACGCCGGTAAAAATGGATCTATTAATTTACTACGAGTAGCTCGCTTTTAGTTGATTATATTATTTTGCGGGTAACTTATTTTTCCGAGGTTAAAAGTCTATGTGCTATTGCCATCAGGAATTTCTCAGTAGCAGCCTCAGAGTCTGGATTTGTGCCCGGTTGATGGCAATAGGCTCGCCCCCTATTAAATGGGACTTAAACATAACTGGCGAAATGTGGGTGTACTAATGGGTACACCTCTGCCTAACCCTTCAGGGATTACAGGCGTGATGTTATGTATGTGCTACTGCAGACTATAATCTATCTCTGTGCTAAATTTCATCCAGATCTGTTCAGACGTTCTGGCGTGATTGTACCAAAAAGGTTCTAAATATTGTTTGAAACTTTTTAGATCATTTAACTTAAAGGTTTAACGCAAACAGTATTATAAACCAGTTCTATCTATTTTATTTTCATTTTTAAAACAAATTGTTATAGTGCATTGTCATGCAATGTGCATTCATGTATTCAAAATTCCAGCTCAATCGAACACCTGGAAGTGGGTCAAACTAGTAAAAATTCTTCTTCTTTATCGTGTTGGCAGTAAGGTCTTACGACCCCACACACTCTAGTGTCACAGTTTCTAAATTAAGTAAGAATTGATTAAGTTCCTATGACCACTTTCCGGCTTCATCATCGCACCATTATATTGCACTCTGTGACATCATTATATTGCATTGTCATGCAAATTGCACATGTACCTACGCAAAATTTCAGCTCCATCAAACATCGGGAAGTGGCTCAAATTTAACTTGTAAGATTTGATTAGCCATAGACACCGGGACAGGTGAAAGTGTATAATAATTAATGGTAAAAAATACTTTTTATAAACAAGCTTTTTTTGTGATGTTACTAACTTTATCGTTTTCTACTCTTCAAGCCCTTTAATTTGATACCCATATCAAGGAGATTAAGAAAAAATATGTTATCCGCCATCTTGGAACGGCGGCCATATTGGAATTATTCCAATATTGAGTATTGGACATTGTATTGTCATCAGAACTAAAGGTGTATGCAAAATTTCAGCTCAATCGGATAGCCGCAAATGGTCGAAAAATGGTTTGCAAATTTTGAAAGGACAACTTACATACGTACGAACAGTGCAAGCTAAATAAAAGCTTGTAAAAAGCTGATAAAAAAGAAGTACAAACAGTACCTTGTTATATTGTTTAACGTGCAGTCATTAGTACGTATAAGATCGATAATATCGGCCACCTGTTAAAGAAAACATTACTTATGGGATATTTTATGAGTACGTGTTGCTATAAAAACTTGTCCACATGCAATGTGAACATGCAATTTGTTAATCTATAATGCTTTTAAGGGTGACTGTACCGACACCGCGCTCCTATAAAAGTAGTCTGGTAATAAATAGGTACAGTAGCGGTCATACGTGGAGTAGCAATCTACAAAGCAAATCGATTGACACTTTGGTTAAACTTACGACCTTTCGACGTCGTGTGCGAATTTTGATGTACGTAGGTACTAGTGTGTTATTATGTTCAAAAGTGCCTTAAAATGGCTTTGTTAAATAAATGATTTGACTTTGACTTTAACTTTGAATACATCACTTATACACACAGATGTAGGTATGGCCTTCGGCTCGCGACTTAGTCTGCGAAAATGTCGGTTATTAATGATATAATGTTTTTTCTCCATACAAACTTTGGACCCCCGTTTCATCCCCTTTACGACCAGCTGCCCTACCATGAACTCTTATTGCGATCCAAAAAACTGAATTGTTCTTCAAATAAGTCAATATAACGCATCAATTTATGTCATTTATTGACGTATTTTCTCTTATCGCGATCCAAAAACTGAACTGTTCTTCAAATACGTCAATATAACGCATAAATTGATGCGTTATATTGACTTATTTGAAGAACAATTCAGTTTTTTGGATCGCAATAAGAGTTCATGGTAGGGCAGCTGTTCTTAAGCCTACCAAATATAAAAAATTTCATTAAAATTGGTCGAACCATTTCGGAGGAGTGCGACCACAAACACCGTGGCATAACCATGTCATAATAATTACAGATAAAAACTTTTCTCTCTATCCAAAAAATTAAATTACGTAAGTTAAGACGGACATAAAAAGGAACACAACGAACGGAAAATTTAATGTTCAAAATATATTAAAAATCATATCATTTCATCGCAATTGAAGTTCGCGTAACATCTTGACTGCTCATATGTCTGTTCTGATATTATTACTCTCCGGGGCAGACCGGGCGTTGTTTGTCGAGCAACGTTGCTTCGCCGAATTTCGAATTTCGACGAAGTTAGAAGTACGTAAATGTATTTTTAAATTCGGCGAAATTTTGTGGCTATCTCCTTGACATTTTCGTGAAAGGAGGCTTGAGATATTAGGATGTAGGTGTCATTTTAAAGGGTAATGATATTATTAAATTCTGGTAGGTAAAAGTTCTTGGATAGAGGCATAAAAATGTAAATATTCTGCCGACCGAAATTTTGGTACTGGCGGCCAGGTAATGAAGTCTAAACTTATGCAAGTACATATATCTGTGGCTACCATTATTCATAGAATATTTAGACTGCCTTTTTTCTTTTTATAATTCAAGCCACACCAAGTACAAGTATATAGTAACGTGTGTGGCCACCATTATACTACTTATATCTAGACTGCCGTTTCTCTTTCTTTACGTCGAATTACAACAGACAAACTGTCTAAACTTGCGCAAATTTATCGCAAAATCTGTAACTATCATTATTTATACTATTTCTAGACTGCTTTTCCTATTTTTATGATTAAAGCCACAACAGGTAAGATGTCTATACTTGCACAAGTATGCCACCATTACACTACATTTAGACTATCCTTACCTTTTTTTAATGCAAGACACAACCGATAAGTCAATTTTACCTTCACAAATTGTATAACCTCGATCCCTACTAACCCCCAAACATTAACCTTGAAGGTTCTATTTAAGAAACGCGTGGGTGTGTTCTATTGTCTTCTCTCGACGTAACGCGTATAGTTGAAACTTGTTTGCCAAAAAGCAATGAATTTGTGCTGTTCCCGCTTGGAGATGGCGGATGCGATGTTGCGGGTTACGGATAGCAAAAAAAATCAGTGTATATTTTATTCGTTTTTATTTTTATTCATTATTGATTTAAATATAGCTTCTGCATGTGACTTCGTCCATGTAAATGTTGGTTATTGGCGATATAATTTATTGTATTGCTCTTAGCATGTAACTGTTTTTTGTCCCTAATAAATAAAATAAAAATATAATTTTATTTTATTTTTCCTTTTATGCCATACAATTGATCATAAAAAAAAGATATTACACAACCTATTAAAATTTTTTTGAGATAATAATCTAAGAAAAAAAAATAATAAGTACCAAAGTTTCTGAAGTTTTAGGTTTAGCTTCTTAGATCTATATTTCATTCCTAATAAATTACAATAACACAAAAAAATACACATTGCGGGTTTATATTTTAACTACTTACAACAAAATCTTTTAAAAATATAAGCATTATTCTTTACAAAAAATAGGACAAGAATTCCAGTACACAGAAAAGTCATCACAGATTTCAATTTTAAATAAAATAAAAATAGAAAACAGCCTCCGGCCCCAGGCCATCAATCGACTTAAAAATTCCCATTAATAATGTATTTATTTGCCGACGCTACAGCAGCCACCCACTCTTATTTTTGCTGATGCACTGAATTCCCTGAAAGATTTTACATAAATATATATGTTGAGGTCGAACTTAGTATAGCGTTCAGACTTTTAGCGACTGGATTTTAAAGATTAAAGTTTTATCTTTGGTAAAGTGCTCTTATTGCAAGTAAAAACTTTTCTTTTTGCGTCCTGGCTTAAGTTTCCTGTAAGGAAAAAAGAAGAAAGTAGGACGAAAATGTGGGACGAACGCGGAACTTATAAACTGCAGTAAAATTCGGGTTTGTTTATTATGTTTTTTCTGTCTGTTTTGATAATTTAGTTTTTTTGGCATTCGGTATTCATGATGACACAGTTGTAATACATATATTGAACTTAATAAAAATCCTTTCAGTAAAGTTTATTTGACCCACTGGCACCAAATAATTAACCTATTACTGTATTTATTTATTTAAACTTTATGTACCTAACTAAAAAGTACAGAGACGCACTCAATGCCTCAGGCATTCTCTACCAGTCAAGCAAAGGTGGTGAATAGATAACATGACGTAATTATGCAAATTATTGTCAGTTAGTTTGTTTCTCTTTTAAATCTGAGTTAAAAAATAACCCTTGCTATTGTTTAATTTTTTTGTTCACATAACTACATTGTTACATTGTTGTTGTGTATATGTGTGAGTACGCACCCACGATACAAAATAACTTCCTAGTGTGATGACAACAAATAAAAATACTTATATATATCTCTATTATAAAATACGTTTTATAATAACACTTAGTCATCATCATTATTATATCAGCCAAAAGATGTCCACTGCTGGACATAGGCCCTTTTTTTTTGAGGTGGTAAAAATCATCAAATGAGTCCTTCCGCCCTGAGTGGGGCGGAAGGGACTGTCAGACTTTTACTGACTAAAAAACAACCCTGTTCCTTCTGTTGCCCTTTACGTTCCGGGGCCACGGTATCCTGTTAAGACGTCCCGCAACCCAAGCAGGCGTTTGGCCCCGTTGGGGCCCCGTCCCTGTGCTGACAGCTCTTTGAGGCGCGCGCGAACAGAACGCGCCGTCGACCCGGGCATGGTCCTTGGTCGGACGGCGAGCTACCCATTACTCGCCGTCCGCAAGCCCGCGTGGACATAGGCCTTCCCTAAAGATAGCTACAATGACCGGTCGGTTCACCTCGTGGGGGGCCTTCCCATACTGCGCCTCATCCAGCACGTAGTAGTCTTATGTTATTGCTTTTCAATTCCGGTGTATTGAAATGACAAACATCAAGTATTTTTCGCACAAAAAAACAACGAATTGTTTTGTATTGTAAAAACAATACATTTCCAACTCAATCCGCTAGTAATTTCACTCATCGTTACAGTTTCACTTTTTCTCAATTATAAAAAACAAAACAATAGTCTAAAAGCCTCGCCAGCGCTTGGCAGCGCTCCAAATAGCTATATTAAGCTCTGTTCCTGACAAATTAATTCTCAAATGTTTTGTGTCATCACTGTGGAGTTATTTTTTTTCTATTTTCGTATAATTATTTTTGGAAAATTCGTTATTTATGTTACCTTGAGAGTTAGTTGATAAGATCACGCCTTTTTCCATGGGGGTAGGCAGAAATCTCAGAACGCCACCTGCTACGATCCTTACATACTCCTTTCGCCTAATCTACGTTCATACATCTCGTCATACAAGCACGCCGGTTACGAGTTCTCCGCACCTGACAAGATAAGATTGAAGAAAATAATATGTTGTTAACAAATTTTTGGGTTCGGTAGCTAAAACGAGTCTCAAGCTGCGTTTATACTTAACCTGCCACGCATGTCGCCACGCGTTGGAAAGCTTTCAGTTTCATACATTTAGTATAGGACTGAGAACATTAGGCCCGCCCCGTGTGGCGTGGAGTAACCTGTTAAATGTATGAAACCGGTAGCTTTCCCAGGCGTGGTGATACGCGGGGCAGGTTAAGTATAAACGCAGCGTCATAATTACTAAGGCTACACTGTATGTTTGACTGTCAATCACAAGGTTTTATCTTCTTTATCGAGTGGGCAGTAAGGTCTTATGACCCCACACACCCTAGTGTCAGAGTTTTTAAACCACCTCAAGGGCCTCTGACATGTTTTGAGTGGGACAGTAATAGGCTGGTATAAGTCCAGGTTTCCTCACGACGTTTTCCTTCACCGATGTCAGTAATGTCCAAGATAAACTTTAGTTAAGGCTTTATCTTTTAAACCATAATAGGTAAACACTTGAAATTTTCACAGAGTGCGTATTACATAACATCAAAACCACGCCTGAAGCGCACTACTATCTAGCTACTGCTATTGTAAAGCCCCGGATACACTAGGGAACATTTTCTCCCGCAACATGACGCGCAACACTTAATCTACGTGACGCTGCAACGTTGCACATTGTCCCGCGACGTGAAGTGTCCCGCGACAATTGTCATGGAACATTTTGCTGGCTACACTAGTCAGTGTTTATAGAAATGGGAGCAAGCAACATGCCCCGCGTCACGTACAATGTTGCGGGACAATGTGCAACGTTGCAGCGTCACGTAGATTGAGTGTTGCGCGTCATGTTGCGGGACAAAATGTTCCCTAGTGTATCCGGGGCTTTACTTGCTAATGACCGCTAGAACGGGTCAGTGATTATTAGGAGAGTTCATTGACAAGCGCTGGCGTTCGTGTATTATGTGTCATTCAGACAGAGGCGGTGCGGGAGACTTTATTGTGTTAGATCAGTACGATTATGTTACACTGACAGTTGACCGCCATTGCCTCTGTGAATGACGCCTTAGGAAAATATTCTTGACAACGCGTATCTACGCGCCCCATAGATATGTAGTTTAGTCGTATTTCTTTAATTTTCAACACATACATAAACTCACGCCTTTTTCCCATAGGGGTAGGCAGAAACCACAGAACGCTACCTACTACGATCCTTTCTTTCGCCTCATCTACGTTCATACATCTCGTCATAAAAGCACGCCAGTTAATTTTCAACTTTATTTTTAGTTTTAGTTTTAGTGTTTTAGTTTAGTTTTAGTTGTTCTAGCAGCTATAGTGATACACACTAAGCAACTGCCTCGTAGTTTTGGAGTTCGATTCCCAGATCGGTCAAAGTGTTTTTGGGTTTTTCCATCAGAAATTTCTCAGCTGCGTCGGTGACTGGATATGTGCCCGGTTGATGGCAATAGGCTCGCTCCTTATTACATGGGACTTTAACATAACTGACAAAATGTGAGTATAACGGGTACACCTCTGCCTAACCCTTCGGGGATTATAGGCGTGATGTTATGTTATGTGTGTGCTCAAGTATACCACCTCTACACACATGGCAAGCTCGACAAAATCCTTGTCTTTTATCTTAATTGAAAAAGTTTTATTACCGAAATAATTGAGCTAATTTACTCTCATTCTATTGGTCAATTACTGTGATTGGCTGTGAGTGATCAAGCAATGGTTGCTGAGACAAGTTACTTACGTTTCCCCTCATTATTTACGAGTTCCTATAAATTCGAGAGCAGCTACGATTGTGTTGAAGTGTAGTTGTATTATTTATTTTGAATTTACGATTTGTTTGTACAGCCTTGTTTATGAATGCGTCTTAGTATTTTAAGGGGTATTGGTACGGTTTATTAATTTTCACATTGAATTTTAGAACGCTGTCATAAAATACATAAATAATCAAATCAAATTACGAAACCAGATCAATAAGAAATATATACTTTTATTTTTATTTGATTACTTTTAGACAATATTTCAGAATACACCCTTTCTCAAAGAACAGAATCACCCTGTTGTGTGCAGGTGGCAGTATCGCACGACTATATCAATGTATGCGTGCGGGTTCACTGCTCCGCCTGCCTAAACTCAGTGGTATGATGGCTCGTTAGAAATTCAAAAATCAGCAACAAAAAAAAAACTTACATACATAAACTCACGCTCTCCTCCCATGGGGGTAGGCAGAAACCACAGAACGCCACCTGCTACAATCCTTACATACTTCTTTCGCCTCATCCACG
The DNA here is from genome assembly GCA_949316365.1 of Hoplodrina blanda. NCBI lineage: Eukaryota > Metazoa > Arthropoda > Insecta > Lepidoptera > Noctuidae > Hoplodrina > Hoplodrina blanda. The sequence continues at coordinate 12,868,133 of OX438592.1, forward strand.
TTCATACATTTCGTCATACAAGCACACCGGTTACGAGTACTGCGCACCTGACCTTTCTGAAGAACCTCACTCATTCAGAAGAATCATTAGCATAATAATAACCTTTTGAATTTGATGAGCATGCAAAACTGCACCTTATGAAAATTGAAATAGAACTTTTCAAGTGACATAACTTTCAAAGTAATTACAAATCTTTAACTTAATAACTTTTTCATTCAAGCCGACGCACCAGCTACGAAGCTCGTAGCTATCTCGTAGCGCTACGACGCTACGCCGTAGCAAGTTGGAGATGCAATTAAAATGAATTTAGTACTAATGTTTTCTTTAGTGCTTTCAATTTAAAACTGGGTTTTACTTAAGTCTAATATTTAAAGTTTTTACCAACATTTACTAGACTCATTACTTTAATGAAACTAATTGAGTTTTGAGTTATGATTTAGTATCAGAGATATTTTTGTTTTTAGGACTATTAATTTAATTATATTTAAGGGTCTAACAGTGGTTTTGCGTTCGCATAATTAAGCTTTCACTAATTAAAACTCATACGATTGGATTAATGTTAAGTTAGTTATAACTAAAATATTTTATTTTTTGTGACAGATGGTGAAAATTTCTAACTAATGCAATAACTAATTGGATATTGTACAAGAGTGTTTTTATTCTCAAATGTCAATGTCAAAATCAAAGATTTTGACTTTGACTTTTTCTCAAATTTACTGATCCATAATAATGGTTATCTATACGCTGAAGAGTTTGTTTATACGTTTGAATGTGCTATGCGCAGAAACTACTGGTCCGATTTCAATTTTTTTTATGCAATGCCTATTTTAACTCTTAGCCTATTATAACATCACGCTATGACGTTCGGGAGCGAAGCAGACGAAATTCAACGCGACTAAAACCGCAAGATATAGCTAGATTTTTTTAAAATCCTAACTAAAAAAACCTTAACATTATTTTTTTTGTAAAAAGTACAAACTTACAAACTTTAAACCATAAATTAGTTTGTTATCCATAAACAAATTTTTCTATAAAGAAAAAGCAAAGTTACTTTTTTAACTTCTTTGTTGTATACATTTAAAACCACTTTTCATAATCTATTTGGACTAACACACACGACACTAAAACTTGTCAACATGTAATTTGAAACCGTGTCAAACTTTGTGTCGCATCAATCAATATTTTGAACGGAGTGATTGATATCTTGTTTGGTAGGTCGCAAGTTCGTGGTCTGATTGTGACAATATTTAGTTTTGTTATTTTTTGGTGATTAGTCATACACTCACGCCTTTTTCCCATGGGGGTAGGCAAAAACCACAGAACGCTGCCTGCTACGATCCTTACATACTCCTTTCGCGTCTTCCACGTTCATACATCTCGTCATACAAGCACGCCGGTTACGAGTACTGCGCACCTGGCTGGAGTTTATGTGTGTATGTGTGTTGGTAATTAGTCGTATATCATCGAAATTATGCCAATTTTTGACAATGCATATGAACTAATACTAATATAATAAAGTTGAAAAGATTTTTTGTTTGTTTATCACACTAATCTCTGAAAAGTACAAGTCGGATTTGAAAAATTATTTTTGTTAGTGATAGCCAAATTCATAAGATATAGCAGCTATATAATATCACGCTATGATCCATGGGAGGGGAGCAGTAACCAAAACAAAAACCACGCGGATAAAGTCGCGGGCTGAACTTAGATTTTTTATTTGGCATAGCTTGAGAAATAAATTTCAATATGAAAATTTCCACACTCCCAGTGAGGTAAGTAATAGATGATATAACAACAAAATCTCTAATATTTACAACATATAACAACGGAATCTATAATTTTATTTAATATTACGATTAGTTAATATATTAAACGATTGATATAATTTTAAAATAACTAATTTTTATAAGCATAACATGCATTAAATAAAACATCGTTTGACATACTACTCAAAAGATATAAAACTCATTTCCTATTTCTGGGTAGTTTAAAAAAAAAACCTAACCTAACCTGACCTATCCGAGTCGGGAAAATCTGAGTCGGGGTGTTAACCATAATGACGTTTTACGTTAGACCAAATGATTTTCGATTAAATTAACATTATACATATTAAACGTAAAACCAAATGATTTTCGATTACATAAACGTGCTATCAAACAATGTTATACTAAATAATTTTTAGAATAAATAAATGTTATATGTAAAGAAATTATATCAACAGTTAGTATATCTCACGTTGATTATATCTTATGAACCATAATAAAATGAAATTAGACCAAGTGAATATACACGTTATGAGACGCACCCCTCCCATTGCAATCGCTTTTAGTATCGATTAATAAAATAACACGAACAGGGCACTAAAATTTTGACTTCACATAAAATTATTATTAAACACAAAACAATATTAATCATTCATTCAATATTAAATTTTGATAATTAATAATATTAGTAAGATTTTACTTTCAGACGAAGTCGCCACTTCGCAATATTTTGATAAGAAATAACCTCATGACTTCTCACCCTCGCGTGGGTCATTCTAACACCGTAAGCGTTGTTGGAAAACACCATTAAAGAACTACGACCTTCCTGCCTTCGATTTTAATCATAATAAATCAAAACAAAGTTGGTATTTGCACGCAATCGTCATGATCGTTTAGATACAGCTACTCATGCGCCATGCTTAACACGCATTTCTGGGTATATTTTGTTTATTATAACTAAGTTTTAAACGTGGTTTCGTTCATGGATTCGTTCTAGGAAGTTTTTAAGTAAAATTATAATTACTAATTTTAGTCTTTGTCAAAAATGCCTCTATTTTTTACCTACGTTTTTGACATTGATTGTTGCTGAAATGAGATTGTAAATACATTTCAAACGATTTTAAAATTACAAGAGTAGGCCTTCTGAAAGCGCCTGTATGTAAGTGTTAAATAACTGTAGTATTTGTACTTGAAAACTAGAATTTCGTTTGGTGAAAAACATCTCAAGGTCAATTACACTAATTAATAAAAACGATCAAAATCTAGTCGCAATCTCATCTCAATGACAATTAATTTAAAAAAAATGTAGACATTTTTGACAGATTGACAGTTATATAAATTGCGATAATTCCTAAAAGTTTTTAGAATTTCCCCCTTGAGTATTTATTTATACTTTATGCATTTATGCAACAAAAATACAAAGGCGGACTTAATGCCTTAGGCATTCTCTAATCCGGGGTTGCGGGACGTCTTAACAGGATACCGTGGCCCCGGAACGCAAAGGGCAACAGAAGGAACAGGGTGGTTTTTTAGTCAGTAAAAGTCTGACAGTCCCTTCCGCCCCACCCAGGGCGGAAGGAGTCATTTGATGATTTTTACCACTTAAAAAAAAAAAGGCATTCTCTAATAGTCGACCAAAGGTGGTGAAGAGATAACTTGGTAGGTTCAAGTTATTGCAAACAACAAAATTTGAGATTTAAAAAAGTTGTAGTATTACATTGTTGTTGTAGTGTTAGTTGTGTTATTTAGAAGCACGGAAGCTTGTAGATGCTTTTCCCTGCACCATTCAATTAACAAGTATACCAAAGTCTTTGTACTAAAGTTCCAGTAAGAGTACTCGATCCTTCTTCCTCGTCAAAGCAAGCCACGACGACAATACCGAGTATTTTGTTTCAAACGACTATTAAGTTACAACAACCAGTTCTCCAAGATCTCTCCAAGTTTCAGAAACTTATGCGTTCAAGTTATGATTTAGGAAGAAGCAGAGGTCTTTGTCAATGGTCTCCAAACTTTGGAGAAACGCCAACTGCATCAGAATTCAAGCTACTGTGGCGTCCTTCTATTAAATATTTTCCTTATATTTCTGGGAAAAACTTTTAGTATAAGTAATCACAAATCATGGTGATATTAAATTTAGGGTACCGTAAATGAAAAACCCTTGCCAAGAGGGGAGGATTTAAAGTAGGTTAAAAAATCTCTTACTTTGCAAGTTATACAATTTCTAGTTGGTACAGTTATTCAAAGTTTTGGTTTTTGTATATAGATAGTTGGCTCACAAGAATTTTATTTAATGACAAACTAGTATTTTTCCCGCCTCTTCGTCTGCGTAGATTTCAGAACTAACTACAGAAAAGTCTTAATAATTCTACGAGAACACAAAACGAGATACAATTTTTTTATGTATTGTGCATATGTTTGCCAAATTTTAGCCTAATCCGTTCAGCCGTTTAAACGTAAAAGACTAACATACCTACATCCATCCTCACAAATTTCTCGTTTATTATAATAGTAGTAGATTCCATTGATGATTTTAACAGGCAATCAAGGTAATTAACAAACAAAAAAAATTGCATCAAAATCGGGCCATTCATTTAGGCATTATGATGCCACACACCCCTCTTTATGCTTGGGGGTTAAATATTACTTCAATACAATACTAGATTCAATTCTTTTTTTATCTTGTATAAGACGTTCCAAAGTGCCTTTTAATGGCCTAATTGAAATAAATGATTTGACTTTGAAATAGCAAGTTAGCAATAGCATCTATAACAACGCGGTGTCATTAGTAGATTCTCTTTGACTCTTAATTGTATTACCATTGTTGAAAAGTATACAACAATAATGGAAGTAATTGTATTAACTGAATGATGTCACCTAGGTGTGTCGCCGTAGAGTGCTCTGACGCACGCATACTCGTAACTTCGAGTTTAAAGATCGTTAATCGTAGCAAATATTGATCACTATGAACTGGGTCAGTCCCTCTTGAATAGGAGAATATAGGTTAGTACTTTAAATTATTTTCCGACATTTTTATTCTCAAAAGAACCGATTTATCAATCGGCTTGAATTATAGACGATTAGAAATTCAATCAATCAAATTATACCTACTTATAAGAATTTATGAGTACTATCTCCTAATACATTGACCACGTCAAAATACTCGTAATATTAGCAAGTCATGCATTTTATTGAAAACTATCTTATGTCCTCGACTTCGTTCGTGTGAGTGTCGGTTATTTCAAAGGTTAATAACTTGTATGTACGGAACCCTAATCCACTTTCTAAAATAAAAGTAGCTTTACTTAATCACTATGAACTGGGTCAGTCCCTCTTGAATAGGAGAATATAGGTTAGTACTTTTAAATTATTTTCCGACATTTTTATTCTCAAAAGAACCGATTTATCAATCGGCTTGAATTATAGACGATTAGAAATTCAATCAATCAAATTATACCTACTTATAAGAATTTATGAGTACTATCTCCTAATACATTGACCACGTCAAAATACTCGTAATATTAGCAAGTCATGCATTTTATTGAAAACTATCTTATGTCCTCGACTTCGTTCGTGTGAGTGTCGGTTATTTCAAAGGTTAATAACTTGTATGTAAGGAACCCTAATCCACTTTCTAAAATAAAAGTAGCTTTACTTATGCCTTGTAACATGAGCTATGAATTTAGTAATAATCTCTTATTTTGATATTCCAAATAGACACTACAAAATTTATTTCTTTATATAATAAATTACATAACATCACGCCTGTAATCCCCGAAGAGTTAGGCAGAGGTGTAGCTCACCCACATTTCGCCAATTATGTTTAAGTCCCATGTAATAGGACAATAGGCTCGCCCCCTTTTACATGGGATAATAAAGTAAACAGACAGTATTTTACCAGATGTTTTTAAACGACCTTAATCATATAATCCCTCCCCGCAAATCAAAAAACACCACAAAAGAACGTCAATCTCACAAAAAAAATCCTGTAAAAATACCACGTATGGTAATTTTACGTTGAAGCGCGTTACACATGCGGTGCCAAAGGTCGAATACTGTGTGCGGAACCCTTGGCAAGGGGACAAAGCACACATGGCGGAATTTTTGTGGGTATATTGTTTCCGTAGCGGCGGCCATGTTGTTTGTGTATTTTGGAGGTCTAGATAGTTATCTTTAGGTACGATTTTTCTTCATGGCGGTGAAATATTGTCTGTGGAGTTCTACGTTTTATGAAGTACCTAAAATAATAAAGGTGTCTTTATTTGGTTCGTTTTTAAAACGAAACAACGAATGCCTCGTTGTTCTAGTGGGTGCAAAGCGCGACTGTTATAATGTGTGTTATATGTGTAAAAGGAGGCGAGCCTATTGCCATCAACTGGGCACAAATCCAGACTCCGAGGCTGGTTCTGAAAAATTCGGGATGGAAAAACCCAATAACACATCGCTCGACTTGGAAATCGAACCTAAGACCTCATGCTTAGTAATCGCGCTTTGCGACCACTAAACCATCGAGGCAGTCAAATAAATTTATTAATATTATTTATCTATACAGACTGGCAAAGTTTAACATTTACGTATACCTCACTAGTTAAAAATATGGCGTCTTCACTGAACCATATCATGGCCACACAACAACACAAGTTTACTAACCTGTAAATTATAACAATTATCCGTCTGGTAACATCGCTTTTTCAGTTAAAAAGTAGGCGTTGAAACACTACGTTTTATTACACTAGCGTGCATGATTACAATTAAATTAACTATTTCGTACTGGTGCGTTTTAACTCGAGCCCAACCATTTATCGGGCCAACAATCTGATCCAACTAGGTCATCGGAAATTTTTAATTGTTTCAAAAAAAAATAATTATAAATATTTTGTCGTGCTTTGTTTGTATTCGTGATTTTGTTAGTTTTCAGGTTTTCACACGCGATTAATTTGTAACGTATTTTGTATTAACGCCTTTTTTAAATTGTTGTTGTTTAGTGTTTCTAAGAAAAGAAACTTTTTTTTATTTTAAATATTTAAAGAGCGAACATGCGATTTTAAACGTTGGCCAATTAATAATTTTGATTAAAATCTAAATGGGTATACTCTATTCAATACCTATAACATATAAAAATAACGTTACACCGCTTTCGTTATTTGATGTTAAGGTATAATAAGCTCTATTATTTCACGATTCATATAAATCAGCTACTGAGAAATTCCTGATGGAAACACCCAATAACACGTTGCCCGACCTGGGAATCGAACCCAGACCTCATGCTCAGCAGTCACGCTTTGTGACCACTAGACCAACGCGGCAGTCGAGCTAAATATTTAGATACACTAATATTTATAAATATTATTACAAAATACGAAAAAGATAACAAAACAACGTCTTCTCGACTCCGTGAAATCCGATAACATTAAATATTTTTTTAACAAATCGTTTGCCCAATTTGGTACCAATCGGCGTAGTATCGGCCAAATCTCTCGAATCGGGGGGTAATAACAAAACTTCGATAGGTACTTGGGCGTGAGCGGGAATGAAAAATTGCTATGACGTCAGATGCGGCCATGTTGGCTCCTAACCGCGCCCCCTTACCACTCCCGAAACTGTAGATTTATGAAAAAATACGGTAAAAGAAAAGTTCCGGAGTGCGAGAAACAATTGGTGATAAAGGTCGCTGAACGAAAAAACAAAAGGATATATATTATTTTTTTACTATAAATAACTAACCCGGCAACGCTTCGCTGTGGTTTAGTCAGAGTCTTCCGTTTCCGTTAGAATAAAAAGTATATAAAAGCAAACTTCCAAGTCAATCCATCAAATTAATTTCCGAGTTTTGCTTACACAAACATACGGAACAGACGCAGAGACGTAACCTTTAATATTTGAATGTAATATTTTGACAATAATATAATAAAGAAGACAGAAACAGTTAAATGTACCTAGGTCATCATCTGGTTAGCCTTTTCCCAATTATGAACTTCGATTACCCATTATTTTACCTGACCTAAGAATCGAACTCAGGACCCTACGCTCAACAGTCGTACTTGTGACCACGACACTAACGGGGCAGTCCTAAAACTACCTAAGTCCTGGTATAGTTTTATTCATAATCATTCAAAATGCCAGCAGATTATTTTGAAAATCAAAGTTGATCAACTGGCCAAAAGTTACTCTGTGATTTGCCACAGAGTACTTAAATGACTAAGTACCTACTGTCGACACTCAGTGTCTATTTCGCAAGGAATTTGGCGCCATTCGGCGATCGTGATCAAGCAGTGTTACAATTCCCACTAGTGTTGAATGTCCATTGTGTCGGTACTATGGGTACTTGACAGCTATTGAGGCCCTCAGTTAGTGAGTATGCAACTTTAGAGGAGCCGCCAAATGAGGACTTTGCTAAAGCGTAATTGATACAATAGTGATTTATAATAATTTCTACACAACATCACGCCTGTAATCCCCGAAGGGTTAGGCAATGGTGTACACCTACATTTCGCCGGTTATGTTTAAGTCCTATGTTATAGGGGGCGAGCCTATTGCCATTAACCGGGCACAAATCCAGTCTCCGAGACTACTACTGAGAAATTCCTGATGGAAAAACCCAATAGCACTTTGCCCGACCTGGCAATCGAACCCAAGACCTCAAGTTCAGCAGTCGCGCTTTCCGACTACTCCTATGAGCGAAAGACTTTCAGAATCGAACCAGTTATTACTGAGATCAAACAAACAAACTCTGCAGCTTTATAATATTAGTACTAGCTATACCCCACAGTTTTAACTGCGTTAGGTTACATTTTTAGTTTCTGCTCTGCTCCTGTGGCTCATAGCGTGATATTACGTAGCCTATACTACTTAAAAATCTGGCTTTGAAATAAAAATTGTTTTTTTTTTCAATCCATCTGGTAGTTCTACAGAATAGCGCGTTTGAACAGACAAACATTAGCATGGATAGATATATTAAGCACGCTTTATAGATTTAGTGGAAATATCATTAGTTAAACACAAATAACAATATTTCATTAATAAAAGTATTGTTTGCGTGCAAACACACAATTAATGTTTTGTGCAGTGCGGCAAAATTGTTCGTTTTTATTACAATTACCTTCTAAATAACTATTGTTCTGAAAGTTATTTTGTTAGAGTATAAGAAACTTTATTTGTGAAGGATTTAGGGTCAATTATGTTTGTATTATACTTAAATGAAACATGAAAGTTTGAATGACTTGCTTTTGCTACTGATTTCGTCTGCGTACACTTCAGAATTAAATGAAAGTCTTAAATTATGCAAGGCTGCTTGAATGTCGGTTATCGGTGTTATTTTTTGCGCGGAACCCTAATTCTTTTTTTTATAAAAGTAGTGTAAGTTACTTCTTAAAACATCAGATATACGCTAGTGAAAGTCCCGTCAAAATCGGTTCGGAGTTTAGTTGGAACAAACAGACAGATAGACGAAAAAAAAAGCCCAGTTCAGCAAAAATGGCAGAACACTTGTGCCTGACGCTGGTTTTCAACAGGACTTTTGTGTGTACAGTCAACAAAAGAGAGTCGTCAGATATAGTTGGAGTTTTATTAGAAAAATATGGATGTATCAATTAAAACTTAACTTAATTAATGATCTGTTTATTATCTACTTTGTAAATTAAAATTCATTTAAAAACATCCATCGGTTTCTAAGAAAACTTCAGCTATATCTGACGACCCTGGATACCTATCTCTTTTGTTGACTGTACAGTCAGCAAAACAGATAGGTATGCAGGGTCGTCAGATATAGTTGAAGTTTTCTAAGAAACCGATGGATGTCTTAGACTGAAACTTAACCTAAATGAAGAACTATTTATTATCTACGTTTTAAATTAAATTACATTCGAAAACATCCAACGGTTTCTAAGAAAACTTCAACTATATCTGACGACCCTGCATACCTATCTGTTTTGCTGTGTGTAAATATTATGTATCAATAGATTGTTATGTGAAACAAGGGTGGGCCGCTAGTTGCTTTATAATTCCGCCTGAAACCACACAAACAACATAATTTAATTAAGATTTTCTTTCTATTATTTGCTGTTTGTTTACACTCGACATAGAAAATTATCAGTAGCAGGTTTCGTTAATATTATACAAACATGTTTGTGGTCGCATTCCTCCGAAACGTTTTGACAGATTTTAATGAAATTTTTATGCATATTTATTTGGTAGATATATAAGAATAGGTCGTAAAGTATATTTCGTACTGTTAGGTGATATTGATTATGAAAGTTGATCTCAACTTTGACGCGGGCGAAGTTGTGCGCAGAACCTAGTTATGTTTAATTTTCAATGGATATCCTAACGAGAAGTTTTCTTCAAAACCACAGAGAAAACGTTTACATAGAAAATTCCCATTCTACATTCAGTATAAATGTTTTAAAACATGTCCCCAGACGTGCATTTCCTGAAAAACTTACACTGAAACACGTATTTCAGACTTGTGTAATGGCGGTAAAATATCTTTACAATGTTATGCGAAAATGGTCTTTAAGTTTGAAGTGGGAAGGTTTAAAATCGTGTTGTTAACAGAAGTAACTTGAAATAAGTTTTTATCGCCGAGTAATCTTTTGGGGATCTGCGAACGCTGTGTATGAGATATTAAGGATTAGTTTGCAGTTATACCTATCGCGAGATTTATTTGGATAGGATGGATACCGCCTTGGTGGTCTCGTGGTCACAACTCCTGGGATCGATTCCCAGTTCAGACAAGTGTTATTGGGTTTTTCCATTAGGAATTTCTAAGCAACAGCCCGGAGTTTAGAAGTTGGTGGTGTGTCACCCCTGTGCCTTTAAAAGCAAGATAAACCGTTGATGCTGGTTGGCATTCGTAGATCTTTGACAGTCATTATGGGTAGTCAGAAGCCTGAATGTCTGACAACCAGTCTTACAAAATGGTCATGTGTTACCGAGTAACTGGTTAGTAGAGGTCAGATAGACAGTCGCTGTTAAGGTACGTAAAATACTGGTACGTATTCAGCTGCATTCGGTTAGACTCAAAGCCAACTCGAACATACTTGGGAAAAGGCCTAAACATGTGATATTTAAGTGAGATGGTTCAGTATATAAAATCGGACTGCCTCGTTGGTCTAGTGATCGCATGAGCATGAAGTCTTGGGTTTGATTCCTAGATCGAGCAAAGTGTCATTGGGTTTTCCATTAGGAATTTGTCGGTAGCAGCCTCGAAGTCTGGATTTTTGCCCGGTTTATGGCAATAGGCAATAGTACATGGGATTTAAACATAACTGGCGAAATGTGGGTGTGATTATGTATTACATACATACATACATAAACTCACGCCTTTTTCCCATGGGGGTAGGCAGAAACCACAGAACGCCACCTGCTACGATCCTTACATACTCCTTTCGCCTCATCTACGTTCATACATCTCGTCATACAAGCACGCTGGTTTCGAGTACTCCGCACCTGACCTTATTATGTATGTATAACCAACCCAATGGCCAATGGGCCAACAGGAGTTACAAACTTTTTCAAAATAGATTCTTTATTTTACAACGGAACCCTAAAAGTGAAATACACACATCAAAAGTGTCTAGGGATCAACATCCCTAACATTTGTTAGGGATGTTGATCCCTAGACACTTTTGATGTGTATAGTTTCCTCTATGAATCTGAGTCTCTGTCTTAGTTTCTCTAGCTTCTAATAATCTTTTCTCTATGCTAAGTTCTGTAGGTTATCGTCCCATTTGGACTCAATCCAAATAGGAAACATTCAGATCGTTAACTTTGAATATATTTCTTAGTACAAATGAGACAAAACATTACGGGTTTAATGCTAATTACTACAGAATGGAATAGAAGTAGATAGATTCTACTATATAGATAGAAAATCAGTACAATAAGAATTACAGACTATTCTTAGCATTTGTAGTATCATTCATCGATCTGCAAGAGTGCACAAAGGCTAATTTAATTCGGACTTAAAAAAAAATTTACGTGTTTACTAGGAATTTTACAAGCATATAACGTACATACATAACAATTAGGTCAGAAACCACTACCTGTAGGTCATATATAAAGATTTGCTCAGTGCGGCAAAACTCGCTACAAGCAGCGCAGCAACCACTGCGCCAACCATGCCGTGGTGAATAGGTAACCATTCATTTTGCATCGAGAGCGTGTTGCTGATAGCAAATGAAAACTTTGTACTTGAAGGCATAACGTGTTGCGGGACGTCTTAACAGGATACCGTGGCCCCGGAACGCAATGGGCAACAGAAGGAACAGGGTGGTTTTTTTGTCAGTAAAAGTCTGACAGTCCCGTTTGCCTCACTTAGGGCGGAAGGACTCATTTGAAAAGTAGAAAGAAAGAAAGAAAAAAAGGTTTATTTGACACAGGCAATGTGCACACAAAAATAATAAAAACAAAAAGGCACTAAAAAAAACAAAAATATAAACCATTGCCACCCCAAAAAAAGGCATAACGTGACGTTTTATATTTTTTTAGTTTTAAATTTTGCTTTAGACAATAATGGACGACGATATGGAATCCATAATAAACGGATGGATACCTTCATCTTTCCAAATCTAACTGTGCTCGTGATTTGCGAACATAACTCGCTTTGTTTATAAAACTCAATAACACTCCTGTAGGAACCCTGTAAGTAGATACTCAGCGTTAAGCAAGATGGAAGTCCATTATCCCAATGTCGTCTTCGAAAATTCGGTTTTAATTTGCCTTTAAACGTCCCCAATGTTCACCAAAACAACATAAAAATACGTCCACTTTTTTATATAAAAATACAAAACAGAAGGTCAATTCCGATACAACATTAAAAGTTAGTATAACATTAATATTCTGACTTATGGTTGGTCATCTCCTCTCCTTCCTGCTTTACAGTTATGTGTGTAATACTATTGCCTTGACGACTGATCAATTTTTTTTAACAAAAGCATGACCAAAATCAAACTTAAACCGTTTACAGAGACTTTTATAATGGGTCACGGTCTTTCTCTCATTTTTCAAAGTAATTGTAATGATTTTAGAAATTTAATGCTGATTAATTTTAAATCTATCTTAAGTTTAAGTTTGCATTTACATTAAGCTGTTATTGCTAGATAGCATTGTTTTGAGTATTAGTAATTATTGAGTAAATTGTAGGTTGCCTCGTATTGGCTGAAATATGGGCAATTGTCAATGAGTCCGACAGTAAGTTAATCAGAAAGTTGAAGCTAGTTGCTTGTTCGAAAATGTAGGCAGGTACTACACTTGTAGTTCTTGCCAATACAAGACAATAACAGAAGTAAATATTACTACTGTAAATACCAACGGCTGCCGTCTGACGCGGCAGTTAAACTTCTGCTTCTGTATTTGACATGACAGTATTTTGTAAGCGGTTTTCATTAAAGTGTCTCCTCCAATTCTGTCCACGTCGCCGTCTCTCTGACAGCCCCCCCCCTGCCATATTTTTTTACTTCACCAAGATTAGGGCGACCTTTTGACCCTATTTCGGAGTAAAAACTTAAAGCATTGTTATGCTGTAATTAAACTCTAATTTATACAAACAGCGACTCCGTTTCTGTTCCTTCTCTATTTCTGATAACAATGCTTTTCTTTTCCTCGTTCGTCTAGTGGTCGCAAAGCGCGACTACTGAGCATGAGACCTTGGGTACAATTTCCAGGACGAGTAATGCGTTATTGGGTGTTTCCATCAGGAATTTCTCAGTAGTAGCCTCGGAGTCTGGATTTGTGCCCGCTTGATGGCAATAGGCTCGCCCCCTTTTACATGGGACTTGAACATAACTGGAGTAATGTGGGTGTGCTAATGGGTACACCTCTGCCTAATCCTTCAGGGATTACAGGCGTGATGTTATGTGAAAGATAAGAATTTAATCTCACACAACACATTTCTTAAATTTTAAGCCTTAAAATAAACAATGTCAATCCATCTCCAGGCGCAGATACCGTCTAAAACCATTACTTACCCGACAACGCCGATTTAAAAAGCATTCAACTAATCGCTGGCACATAAATTCGCTCGACATCCCCCTACGGAGGGGTATAAATCGAAAAACTGGGGGAGAGGACCAGAGACATTTTTTTTATGTGTCACTGATGTTTTTTCTCTTGGGGTAACACCAGGTTTAACGAATGACTTTTTAGGTAGACTGTTTAGAGTTTTTAATGGGATTGTTTTTTTTTCAACTTTTTATAGAAACTCTATCCAACACTAGCTTTGCCCGAGAACTAGTCCGGATAATTGGTTATCGCAAACGCAAACGTTCAAGCTTTTTTGCCATACCTATTACTGGAATCAAATGTAACAGCTCACATTAGGACCCATTAATTTAATAATTATAATTGCAATCCGTGGTGCTTGGCAATCTAGGCTTCTCCCAGTTGTAAACATCCCTTTGTGCCTATTGGCCTAGTTCTGTTCTATCTCCTGCTTGTTTGGAGAGAAGTGGAAATTATTTTTTTTCTTACTCTTACGCTATTCTTTTCTGAGCAATAAGAAACCCATACGTAGTCGAGGAATAAGAAGTAGCCTATGTCCTTTTTGTTCAAACTTACCCCGTACGAAATTTCGACAAAATCGGTTCAGTAGTTAAACCGTAAAAGCGTAACAGACGAACAGGGTAATTACTTTCGCATTCATCTTAATCTACTTAACTAGTGTTGCCCAAATGCAAGACCAAGACGAGACCTTAGCCAGTCTTGGTCTTGGTCTTGCGTCAATACACCTGGTCTTGGTCTTGGTCTTGGTATTGCGCTCTCAGTCTTGGTCTTGGTCTCGGTCTTGCAGCAAGAGTCTCGCAAGTCTTGCGAGACTCTACTACTTAGACTAGACTTAACGGAAAATGGACGACACGTCGGGCTTATATTAAAGGTAAATTCGCGATAAATACCCGTTTACATATGTTTTATAATGAAGACTAGACTACTTGCAAATACCTGTTTGTCTATTGCTATTTATTAAACACGTTAGTTTAGATATTAGAATAACGTAACAGAGTAGGTACATATTGAGCTTAAATTAACATAGGCATAGTGAACCACCAAATTAATAAAATTAACTTGACAACTCAGACCAAGAGCTTGACAATAATTAAAAAACTGACCCTTTTTATAACTAAGGCGTAATTACTAACTCTACTAAAATATCAGCCTTAATGATTAAAATTAAATCTTTGAATTATAAGTACAACGCAACATGTATTTTTATTGAACACTATTTCAATCACAACGAATTATTTTTTTAAACTAAAAAAAAAATATTTTTATTCACATAACTAGAAAGAAACTCAATAGGTTGATGAAATTAAAATACTATCTATGTGCGGGCAGCCCTAACGCGTGAGTATGTAGCACGAAATCGTAGGTACTTAATTCAAGGTTACGGCCGAGTGAAACTACTGATTATCTTTAGGTATATTGTGATAACGCCCAAATCTCAGTTGACTTAACTGCGAGACGCAAGAGTCTTGCAGGCTTAGTCTTGTTCTTGCTCAAATCTTGCAGGGTTCAGTCTTGGTCTTGGTCTTGCTACAATAAGTCGGTCTTGGTCTTGGTCTTGGTCTTGCAAAAATGCAAGAACAAGACCAAGACCGCGACTGCAAGACCAAGACCGATTTTGGGCAACACTATACTTAACCGATTTTAATCTGCACACCCTGTGCAGTTTGATCTAACTTGAAAGATAGGATAGTTTTTATCTCAATTATTGGTCAGCTAGTAATAATATAAGTATATGGATTGAAAGTCGTATTTCCAATTTGAAAATCGAATTTCGAATCGAATTCTTTTATGTCAGCTCGCTGCATACAGTTCATATGCCCGCACAAGTTCACCAGATCGCCAGAATGCGGAACAATAAAAGCAATATTCCTTCATAATTTTCCCCGCCATCACAAAATACAAATAAACAGAATACTTTCCGTGTCACCGGCTTGTCTGAACTTAATCGTAGGAAGCCATTACTTGAGGCGTCTGAACAATTTCACAGCAATTTGAGGCAGTATGCGCCCATCACCAGACTATTGTTGAGGCTTAAACTGCCTTTCTACCAGTCTTTCTTTATAGACTCGATAGCTACCCTAGCTTCCATTACTCTGATTTATATTTTTCATTCTTCTCGTTTCGAGTAATTTTACGTCTTTAAAGACGTGAAATTATTTTATCATTATTACTCAAAACGTAGGTTTATTTAATTCATTTATTCAATCTAAATATTATTATATCTATCAATCTATCTATACCTATAAATTATTGCTTCTTTCTTTTTTATAAATTGTACATACTTTGTAATATTATTATTATTCATAAGTCTTGAGCAGAGTGCAAAACTGTTAAGCTCCGTACTCACATACGGTTTTACTCGATAAGTAGGGTATAATTGGGGGTTCTGCATCACTTGCTCTCGCCGCGCTCGAGCTGCGTGATGCAAAAACCCCCAATTATACCCTACTGATATTCTGATCTGACCTGTTTTCTGGATGAATATTTTAATGATGTGACCAGGTCTTAACCACTAAGCCAAACGTGTTGTCAAATATGTAACAAAACAGCGAACCACTTCATGCACTTTGTTTACTTTAACGATGTATTGTATGACATCATTTATTCGATGCGCTTCCGTATATGGTTTTCAAGTTGAATGACTTCTTCCCAGTCTGCGTGATGCAAAAACTCCCAATTATACCGCTTATTTATGCAGATTGTTATGTATGGAAGTAATTTTCATAAAAGGTTCAAATAGAAGGAATCTCATCTTCCAAATCAAATTTCATTACTTTGACTCATTTTAAGTGCAATGTGGCATCGTATACATAATATAATCTAATAGGGTAGATATAATCCGACTCAGAGCACAACCAATAGCACATATTCTAATAGAGTAATTGTTTCAGACAGTTATTAATATAATATATTCCTTTCACAGCATTCAAATAAAAACATTGAGGAAAATTTGTAGCATGCTGCATCCAAGGATCATCGTAAATCTCCCAATCTTCTATAACACCTCCACATGAGAAACACGCTGCTTTATCATTTACACCATTTCCAAAATAAAAAAATCCGGCTTCAGCCATTTCCATCACCAACCTTCTCTTTGAATTAGCCGTTGCCCAATAATGTCTAAACGAAATTTCACGCATTTTATACGTATTATAGATGTCATAACGAGGGCTACATTTATTTTGAGACATGTTCTGTTCACTCACTATATAGTTCTTCATACAGATAATTATAAAAATGAAATGATATCGTACTACTGTAGCCAGCAACTTATAAAGATTATCATTTGATTGGTAGGGATAGAAGATTGGAAAATTAAACAAGAAAATAATTATTTAAAAAATTTATTATTTATACACCATTTATTTAAGCACAATACATTTTTTAAAGCACATACAGAGTCATGATAAATACAGTTATATAAATCTTGAGAATATTTATATTGATCGTATAAACTTATCAAACTAGGACAACCTTCATCTTCTAAATTGAATATACTAAAGTTACTATTTTCTAAAATTTGCTTTAACCACAACACTTTTTCCGAACCTTTGACATAAATACATTTATCTCTTAACATATCTCTAACCAAATTCTGATAATTATAATAGGATACAAATCCTTCGTGCCAGTGTATCTTTCTGTTACTTTCAATCCAACTAACTTGTTTTTTTTCTTGTTTTGTTAATTTTTTAAATGGAAATGGGGGCTTAATTAAAAATACTTGTAATTTTTGATTATACAATATAGCGATTTCTTTTATTATAAATTCATTTGTTTCTGTTTTAAAGCCTTGAATATCCACAATAGCGATCATGATAATCTGCGCACAATGTTGCTGAGAGGTTTGTATTCCACAAGTCGATCATTTATAATCAAACAATATGCAGTTGTCTTATCTGGTATTTGTGTTGAACATTCAAATTCCAATCGCACATCCACTGGACCAGTTTTTAAACTATCATTTTGCCTCGAGCAGTCTAAGATAAAGACTGGAGCTTTTTCTTTGAAGTCCTGTAGATCAAGCAACGGGTCTACCGGAGAGTTGTAATACGACTGACGAAATTTCACATACATTTCATATAATATACTATATTTGTTCTCACAAAACTTTAAAGATAAAGGCTCATAAGGATAATATTGCGAATTTAAAAAGAGCGTCACGTTTGTCACCTCACAATGATCAAACACTGAACTGTCTTTAGTTCTATTATTTTTTCTATTAGTCTGCAAGCAAAAAATGACATACCGAGGCTTTTCTAATTGAGAAGCAGTCTTTACAGACCAAGAATGCTTTGTGGTTTTAGGTAGTAAAGGATACTCATATAAATCCCAATTTCTAAAAGCCATCTGAATAGGTTTATCTCTTTCTAAATGCTTTAAAAGTGTTAAACGTTCTCGATCTGAAACTTTTATGTGCGGTACTCTCCATTGCACCCTTTGTATATCTATTTGAACCTGAACGAGTTCATCAGTAAGAATAATGCTATTTAAGTTAGAATTACTCCTATTCAATATAAGTTCGTGTTTACAATTTATCACAATTTTATTGTAATCCTCGGCAAACCCTAAAATCTTATTTAATGGCACCACAACACTAAAATGCCCATCACTTTGAAACCCGTTTAAATTCCAACCCCATAATGCAGCAACTTTACTTTCTGCTTCATTTAATGAGATGTAAGACTTTATTGTTGATGTTATTCCGGAATTTTTTATACGATCTATTTCAATTCCATTCATTTCGTATCTGATGTCTTGAAACAAATGCATAATAGGGTTATTAATGAACGTAACAGTTTTCTTGATCGGATTCCCATCCTTACCGAACAGCTTTGCCTGACCTTCGATGTAGATTGAACTGGCTGATGGTAGCACGTATATATCTTGCTGATGTATGGGGATTCTGATTTCATCGTTTTCTCTAAAGCTGTTATTGTAGGGATTGTATGAATGGACTTCACAACTTTCGATTGAACTATCAAAGTGTGGTAAATCAGTAATCTGTAGTATACTCATACTTTAAACCCTAGAGCTTTAAGAAAATCTTTATTTGATTTAGTCAATTTCTTCACGTTTTTCTTACGTCTGTGCACCTTAACGGTTGTTGATGGAATAGGACGTTTTATTTTCACTGGAGGGTTTTTATCATATACTATCATTTTGCCTTTCTTAAATGAAGACGTAATTGAATATGTTCTTCACCAAAGTCAATACAGTAACCAAACTGATCTACAATCCTGACAGATATGGATGAAATTATATTTTTGTTCACTGAGAAGTAAATAACGTTCTGGGGTATTTCTGTGTAGCCGTGACTTGAAGCAGTATCAGATATGAATTCGTGAATAAAATGAGTCGGTAATCCGTTGTAATATGAACCGTGAACAAGATCGCATTCGATTCTGATTACAGTTAAACTGCTGTTATTAGCGGGCACATTCGGTCTTTTTTTTAATACTGAAAAGTATAGTAAACCGCACTCGTATTGATCAGATAAATGAAGAGGTGGTTGAAAATACGAAACCAGTTCTGATTTATTTCCAGAGATGGTGACCGTCGTAGACATGCTTGCATACTGAACTCTTTAAAATGATACTGTTTATTTTATTTCTTGATTATACCAAAAATTCTTTAAGAAATTTAAACATAGATGTCCACAGTTGAAGGGGTGATCACGTTGTAAATTTTCATAATTATATTGTATGTTAGAACCTACATATTTTATAAATTCCTTTGGAGGTTTAAGATTTCCATAACTGTCGAAATACTCAACATAATCATTATATTTTGCATAGGCTACCCAATGAGAACCAGGATTTTTAGAACTATCTAAATTAATAACTCCGCATTCTTTTTTATACGGATATTTAGGGAGCTCATCTCTCATAAAGACACCTCTAAAATGAGGAATTCTATTTCCATACTTTAAAATGTCAAAGTTAGTTAAGGCTCGTTTGGGTAGCCGATATCTTAGTTTTTTTCTTTTGATACGAAAATTCCAAGGCCGCCTTTATGTGGTTTAAGATGTAGTCCTTTGCCAATACATAGAGCTTCCATTTTTTCATTATGTCTCCTCGATTCCTCATACAGCTTTTTAGCCATTTTGTATTCATTTATGGTTTTGGCAATACCAGCTGCACCGCCTGCTAAAGCTCCCGCCGCTGATAATCCGGCAAAAATAGGAATCAGAGGTAGTACTCCCCCAGTTTTTGGAATAGGAATAACACGGGGGAGCTTAATCGATGAATCATCAGCTAATTCTCTGGTAGCGGCAATAGCTAATTCTATAGCCATTTTCTTGCTCTTAGGTTTTAATTTTTTTATGTGTCTTTTTGCTTTTGTAATAACAGTTTTTAATTTACTTTTTAATCCTTTTCCAGATGTAACTTTTGGAGAACGCTTTTTCCTCAAACCAGAACCAGTTTTAATTTTTGCCGACATAGCCTTACTTACTAAGCGTGCCGCGAGTTTTTCGCCTGTACTGGCATCGGAAGCAACCGCTCGCTGTTTCGCCATTTTTAACAAAATTAAATCAGCCTTATGTCGCTCTTTCAAGTTTGATGACTTGTGATATGCAATATCGTGATCTCTGCAATATTCGTCCAACTTATTTACACCGTTATCTCCTTGTGCAAGTCTTTTTATTAATTTAGTACCAGGACCACAGTAATTATATCCTGGTAAGTGTAATTCAAATGGTAAATTATTAATAAGCCAATTGAGAAGACTGCTCTCTCCAAAACACATTATAAGACTGACGATTCCGGTTTGAATACTTTAATAAATATTATGCGATTCGAGTTTGTTGTTAATATTATTTTATTTATAATATAACATTAGATTTATCTATCCAACTGCTTTCAGCTGAAGACAAACCTAACCATTTTACTAAAACCCTGTTACCTTTTCTTCTAAGAACTTTCTCGACTAAATATACATTGGGGTGTTTTGTCTTCTGAAGTTCTTGTTCATAAAATGCTCCTAGGATAGGCTGTCCTCTGATCGTATCTTCAATTAAGTAAGTGATAGGAGTAGTATTCTGCTTGTATCTAATTTTAAATATTTCTGTTGACCAATTGGGAGTATAACCTTTTTCGAATGTTCCTTTGTACTTACTGATACGAACGTAATCACCCACTTTAAACTTGCATTTTATACTTTCTTTATTTTTCACTAAACTATTAAATCTTTTTAATATTTCTTTCTTATTTGCATTGTTGACATTTGCTGGTATTTCATTAATTGTTCGATGATAGGTATGATTGTATTTATGAACTACATTGTCCAACGTATTTTTTATCCAATTATAATTACCTTTTAAACTAAACTCTTTATACAGTTTAGATTTTAATGTTCTTATAAATCTCTCCACAATTGAAGCCTTTTTAGATGAAAATGTTGAATAATGATTAATATTATACGACTGCATAAGATATTTAAATTTGTTATTATAAAATTCTGTACCGTTATCTGTTTGTAAATTTTTAGGTATGCGATTATCTTTCAATAGAATTACAAAAGCATTATACACCTCATCTTTGTTTTTACTTTTCAAAGGAAGCGCCCAAGCATATTTTGAAAATGTGTCAATTATGGCAAGAATATATTTATAATTATTATTTTCCCTCGACACTGTTTGCATATCTATTAAATCTGCTTGCCATAGATCATCTATATCCTTCATAATAACACGCCTTCGCGGAAAGTTCACCCTCGCACTTTTATGAATTTCATTTACCACATCCGCTTTGCTCATTTTAAAATATTTTTTTTAATAATTCATTGTATATTTATATATTCATAATGAATGACGTCGTAATACTGAATGAAAAGTTTTCTGAGCATCAGTATTTATTCTTTAATTATGTTAGCTTCTTTTAATTCTTCAATTACTGATAAAATTTCATTGTCATGATTTGTATTACCTGCATCTCTTGAAGCTATTAATAATTTTAATCTTTCAACCAATTCATTCGGATCGTCCCAATATACTAAGTCAGTATTCTTATTATATGTTTTAAGTGTCGGCAAACTGCCCCCAATTTTTTTTTTATTGTTTTCCAACAAAGTCTCAGAAAATAATGGTCTGATTATATCTCGATATTTGAGCCCTTTGTCACCTCTTATTTGACCTCTAGGATTAAAATCCCTCTTATGGGCGTTGGTATAATGTAGTATATCTTTGTAGACAAGTCTATCGGCATCAGTTACAATCTTTAAGTCAGGTTTCTTTCGAAGTAAAAGTTCTTTTAGTCCAGGGGTGAAATCGTAACTTCTATCTCCAATTTTAACCAAAACTAAGTTATCTCCATCAATATTTTGAATTTTAGAAAATGATACTACGGAGTTACCCATCATTAAAGTTTTATTGTCGGTTCTTATTCCAAATGGTACATTTACACCATCATAAATACCGTAGATATCCTCACTTTCCAACGAAAGTTCTAAATTATCTTTTACTTCTTTTTTAGGAGAGCTTGAAAAAAATATATCAGCATCATGAAAATCTTCACATTCAGTAGGAGTGATTTCACAATTTGCATCTAATTCAATAGGTATAGAATTATCGGACACGTTTTTATCATGCTTAATATTTTCGATTAATCTTTGAGAATTTATAAAAGTTTTTAGAGGGTCTGAAACTGGTTTGAACATTTTATCTAAGGATAAGTTAACTTCATGTTCGTAATTTTTCATTTCGTTTATTTTCTTTTTTATGGAGTCGACAGACTTGATTAATTCCATTTTAATATTTTTTTCCATCTTATGTAATCACAACTGTGTTCAACTAAGAGAGAAATAAGACTAGCAATGTTTCTCTATACAATTCATTTATAAGGATGTGCCACATACAGACATCTATCTGCGTTCATTAGAATTTAAAAAATGTATCGAAATTCTTTCTGTACCTCCCATTATTTAATGTAGACTCTTTGTTAATAAGTAAAAAATTGAAAGGATTACTCCAAACTGTTTTACAGATTTCTTTGAACTGGTTCCAGTTTAAATCAGGACTGACATGTTCCTCATAAATATGTTTTAAGTTCACATCATCTTGTCTAAATACTATAAGAAAATTAGCATTGTCACGTAACAATTGTTTCGGTATCTTTGAATAGGTCTGAGATAAATAAAAACAATCGATTTGCTTATGTCTCCCCATACAAAAATAATTGCGAATATTCGTCTGATTTTCTGTTGCAACATCGTCAAAAATAAATATAGAATTTGCTAATGCTTCACTGGGAGATATAACATCTTTATTGTCGCTAAACTCATAGAATTTAATTTGAGGTACTCTTCTTAACACTTCACTTAAAAAACGATATTTTGGTTGGAAATTCGTTTTTGAGTAAAGATACAGATTTTGAAATTTAAGGCCATTTTCATGTAATAATAAACTGATCATAACGTTTGTTTTACCACAATTTGAGGGCCCACATATAATACAACGAATCGTATTAGGCAATAAAGCACTGTGTCGGATCTGGCAACTGGAGTCATTAAAATTAATATTATTTACATTTAGAGATATGGGTTGTTTGATCAACTTCATCTTGCCTACTAATTGCACTTTTCTCGATCCTTCAATATATATATAATAATTATAATAACAGCTATAGTTTTGCTAAATTAGAATTCTTTTCTCAAATATTAAAGTATTTTTTGTTACAATGAATCATTTAATAGCTGCAGCCAGTGCAAGACAGTCACTTGTCAATAATTTTCAAATTAAATCATTTATTTTTACTAAAGGTAAGTTTTGATATAATTATAATTGAAAGTTCATATTATCCAAACAACTTTTGACAAATTTATTTTCTTTTCAGAATAATGTCTCTTTCACCATCATACAGTCCTAGTTTTTGGGATAATGAGATTTCTGCAGGACACGAACAGTCGCGATTACACGAGGTATGTATCTAACTATAAATGCGCAAATATTTACATGTTTTTAGATAAAATGATTTTTGACATTCAACAATAACAACTATTATTTTTGTTGTGAGGAATGTGTCAAAAATAATATTATTGCATCGCTGCCATATTTACCTATAGTTTATTCATCATTCTCTTTACAGAAACTGAGCGATCCTTATCTTGCGGATAACGATGCAGCTGTTAAATCATTCTATTTTACTCAAGATCTGAATACCTCCAATATTCCAGTTATCAAAACTGCGTCACAAAAACATCCAACAGAAAAAATAAAAGAGAAAAAAAGGAGGTCTGCAAATATGAAAAAAAATAAGAAATCTCAATTTTATTCAAAAACTATAATATCAGATAATTCATCTTATATTATTAGGAAAGAGCCAGGAAAAGCTCATCATTTGATAAATATAACTATTCATGACATGAGTGATAATGCTTCCGGAAGGAGCTGCAGTGAAAATGACAGCACTCGTGTAAGTGTTCAGTACCTAGTCAGAAACAATTGTGATGAAATAATGGATGAAACTGAACATTTGATTAATAAAATAGTGAAAAAAATTAATTTGTGTAATTGATTGTGAATCTTATTTCTGAGGTTGTGAATCTTATTTTTTTAATTTAGTGTGACCCAATAAACAAAATAGATTCTGCAAACTGTGTTTTGAATTACCTGATTAATTAGTTACTAGATAATACCTCTTATTAATAAACAATGTGCAAACAGTGTATATAATTATGTCAAAAGTATAAATAAACTAACGTTATTCATGATAATAATCTACACACATTGTTTAAAAGAGGGAAAATCTTTCGGAAAGGGAAAAATAAACAAATAAATACAGAGTACACATTTATTGATTAGATACATTTTATAAGATTATATCCTTATTACATTTCTCCTTATAATATCCTTATTACATTACACATTTAATTACATTGTAATCAACATAGTAGAACAAATAGACACATGTACTAAAGTATTGAACTATAATGCCCCCAAGGTAAAGTGTTGAAACAACCTTCTATCCTTTGCCTTTTATCATCATCACTGTTAAGAATGAGCTTATTTAACTTTTGTGTAAAAACTTGATGATTTTTTGATCTTATAACATACATATCATCTCGAAGGTTATCATTTAACATTAATGCTCTTTTATATTTTTCAATATCCAATTTTTTTGTTACCGGCTTTGTTATTCCCTTTGCTTTCTTTATAGTTTTATTTTCCGTGCGTATACAATACAACTTAGCTCGTAAACCTACAAATTCTGAAATAATCTCTCCACCTAATTCGTCTTTGAAATAACCTGGTATTTTCATATTAGCTTTAGGTAATCCATATATATTGTTATCCTCAAAATTGCTCGTGTCAAAATAACGAATATTGTTTTTCATATCTTTATAAAAATTTTCAGTTTTTACCAAATAAAGTAAGCTATCAGTATCAGTGTAACATAAAATAACATTATTTCCATATATTTTTTTAATTACAGAATAATGAAAATTATATAAATGCGTTTTAGAAATTTCAAGAATAGAAAATCCAATATAAATAGGGCGGTCCAATATAACTTTTGTTTTATTCAATTGAATAGCTACTAAACTTTCCGATAAAATTGCTAAGTCTTTGAAATGCGGTGCGCTAATATACCTTTCAGCACCATGCAATTTGTTGGTTGTATTTAACTTATCTTTCCATAATTTTACGAGCCTAACATCAACTTGTTTCCGCTTGTTTTCAATTGTTTTTCCAAAAATAGAATTGTTTTGTTTCTTAAAAAAATCTTTTTCAAAATCAGATTTAGCTTTTTGCCTGAGAGAAGTATTCAATAAAATATATGGTTTTAAAAAGTTATCTTGATAAAATGATAATATTCTGTATATTTTTAACAATATTAAACCATTTTCTAAACACTCTTGTAAATGCATATAATGAATAACAAAACGATGTTTGTTATACAAATTTGCAATTAACTTTTTACACTTGTTTTGCATAGGTGAATATTTTTCAGCGGCAAAGGGAAGATCTGAATGAGCATTATGAATGTTAGGTGGGTAATATAAATCTACCTCCAAAATGTATCCCTCATCACCGTTTTTGTTTACGTCATTTATATCAAATTTATTTATTTCATTATCATTAAGAAATCGGAAGTTACGCATTGGAAGTTTTTGCATCATTGCAAAGCCATATAAATTCACACAGTCAAGATAAATAAGGTATGAGCTTGCCTCGTTCTTATTATACGATGATTGATATTTGTTATTAGCTTTAGCATATCTTAATGAGCATTGGGCAAGACCTCCACGAATTCCATTTTCTATCATTTGGTACATTTCTACGTCAGATATTAAATCAAGCTGAACTTTAGTGTACCACAGCATAGCATCCCAACTTAACGATGGTGATGAAACATAATAACATGGGTCTAAATTGTAATAAAATAAACTCATTTCTCGAAACTTCTCAAAAATATCACATAATAACAGTACATCACATTTTAAATAAAGGTCTGTGTACTCTCCTAAATTTTTTATTTCAAAAGTTTGCCATATGTTTAAAGCATGCTGATAATCTTCAGTTGAAATATTTTCTCCCGTTAGTTTATTGAAAAATTTTGACTTTTCAGGCAGCTGGGTTTCATCATATTTTTCCCATCTGTCTACATAGTCATAACAATATACACCTTTTCTACATGTTAAATTAAATAAACGATCATGATTAAAAAACAAGCGCATGTGTTGAAAATCATCTGCGTGTAACGTTTTTACCAATTTATCTAAACTGGTGCTTAAAAAGTTAAAAGAATCAATAAATTTTAATTGCACTGTAGTTTTATTATCAATAGGTATGATTTTTGTAAAGGATATGTACTTTTCTTTTGATTTAGGAATTAAAGTAATTTTGCCAATTATATCCGACAGCTCTTTTATAAATAAATGGCAATCATATCCAGATAAATTGTGAAAAATTATAGGTATGTATTGACACTGTTTCAAATTCAAATTACAAGCGTTGTGTGCAGCACCTCTATATTTACCGGTGAAATGATCATGATCTTTAACTTTTTTATCAGTTTGTGTAAACTTGGTTTTACATATGTGACATAACTCAGCTATTTTGAATGAATTTAACTCATCAGAAGTAAGAGGCATCATTGACTGTTTATTTTGCAAAATTTTATACAGCCTTTTTACATCATTTGTAATGGTTTCAACAAATTTTTGCGCGCACTTTGGGCCTCTATAACTAACAAAATTATTTAATTCAGGTTTAGAGTTGCAACAAATATAATAAGCATACGATGATGCTTGATGTGCCTGCACAGATTCAGTAAAAAGCGATTTATTTTTGTCTGAGTAATTGCAAAGCAAACTTTCAAAATCTCCGTATATTACAATTGGAATTCTTTGCGTTCTCTCAAAGTTTGAAAATTGTAATTTGCTATGTTCATCAGGCAAAACTGTTTTTATTTTGCTGCAGTTGTGATTTAATAATTTATCTTCATCATTATGATACAAAAAACACTCATCACATAAAAATAGTTTAGATTTATGTTTGGTTAATTGTCGATGCACAAGACGACCAAAATTTTTTATTAAACAAAAATGGGCTTTATCACCTTTAGTTATGTACAACAAATTGACATGTATAAGCTTTCGTTCACGTGTCAAATATAATGGGCCTGTTACATGATTACTAGCTTCAAGACCATATACATTTACACTTATAGAAGGATTATTTTTCTCAAAGATTTTAATATCATCAAAACTTGGTGGAAAAGACATATCATTTATGTTTAAAAGAAACGTATAGTGTGGGTACGATTGCAATCTATTAGCATTAAATTTTTTAGGAAACATGTGGGCAATAATACACCACAAAAAACAATGATTGTCATTGTTACGTATATTCAAACATGACTTTGTGTTTTTTATAACAGTAGGCAATTCTAAGTAAGTGCCAGCTCTCAAAGGATTGTATTTGTTTATGTTTATTTCCAAATGGCTTATAAAATTAATAGTCCACCCAGATTCACCAAGTTCAAATTCTAAACATTTAGATATTAATTTTTGAGAGCATTGAAAATAGATATCAGAAATATTTGTATTCGGAACTGCTATCATATATTTGGTGTTGAAAGATTTCATAGAGCTTTCATTATTTTTTGGCAAAATGTATGAGGCAAATAATTCAAAATTGACTTTAATTGCTTTATGTTTTTGAATCATAAGATTGATAATTTTACATACAGATTTTGAAACTTGATTTAAAAATATTTCTGGAGTAATTGTTATGTCACTGGGTATAATTGGATTCACTTTGTAACTTATGATTCTATTCTTAAAGGCAGTAGCAATAACTTGAATATTATCGAATTCGGAGCAGAGCAATACATTAGATTTATGAATATTTGTTCTACTATGTGCTGATAATTTTGAAACATAAATATTACAGTCTTTACAAAAAAACATGTTCATTAACAATTGGCTAATACTAATTTTATAATTTCTCAGGTTTTATTTATATATAATATATATATGTATATAATATCAGATTTTAATTTTAGAATTTCTTATTTCGGGTTTTTATATTTCTCAGTTTTAATTTCTTATTTCAGGTTTTTAAATTTCTCAGTTTTAATTTCTTATTTCAGGTTTTTAAATTTCTCAGTTTTAATTACTTATTTTCGGTTTTTTAATTTCTTAGTTTGAACCTCTGAAAATTTTCTTAGTTTGAACCTCTGAAAAAGTACATGTGTAATATAAAATAATTATTAATTTAAAATTTGCTATACAAAATGCACAAAATGAGAGTTAAAAATACAGGCATAACAATAACTAATATGAATTAGGTAATTATTATGTATTTTATAATAATATAAGCTTAAAATAATTATAAGCAGATATAAATATTTATATAGAAATGTATATATTTGCACGTGAATGTATATAAATATAAAAATACTTATTGATGTTGTTGTAATGTATATTGTTATAGAAAACTTTGTTTAAATAATATTCTCACAATTTTTTTATAAAGACTGTATATGTTTCCATAAATGAGATTAAACAAACTTATAATTAAAAAGATTAAACAGATTTATATTTGCAAATTAAAAAAAAAACTTGCGCAAAAAGAGCGCATAAGTAGTACCTATAGACAGAGTTATTCCTTTCTGATCCCCAAAACGGATCCCCTGCTGAATTTTTATCATGTTTTAATTGCTGTCTGATCCACTATAAACTTTCGTCATTCCATTCTGATACCCTTACTATTTTTTGACAGGTAAGTACAGTCGAGAGAAAAACAGTTGTTCATGTAGAAAAATATTTATTTTCACATACCTGATAGATATTTATAAGTAGATATTAATTAGTAGTTTTATTTATGAGTATTACAACTTAGAAAGTAATATTAAAGGCAATTACGCCAAAACACATTTAAAACAAGAAATTCAAAAACAGTGATGACGATCTTTTAATACTGTATTGTTTGAATGTGTTCAATAAAGTAGATAATTTATATAATAAACATGAATCGCTAAATGTGTTGCTAAGCGCAAAACTCGAGAACGGCTAGACCGATTTGGCTGATTCTTTTTTGTTGTGTTCGTAATTTTCAGCACAAGGTTTTTATGAAAATAAAAATGGAAAATACACCGGAAATGTCGTAAAGTACCCACCCGTGCGAAGTGTCTTGCGCGCAAATGTCTTTCGCGCATGTGTCCTGATACCTTAAAATACAGGTTTTGGAATTTAATTATTTATTGTATTAAAAAGTACCAGGGTGACAGAAATGAACAGAAGGTAGGCCCTTAAACGATCTCAATAAAATTCAACACGCAACGCAGCAGC
This sequence comes from Hoplodrina blanda, assembly GCA_949316365.1. Taxonomy (NCBI): domain Eukaryota; kingdom Metazoa; phylum Arthropoda; class Insecta; order Lepidoptera; family Noctuidae; genus Hoplodrina; species Hoplodrina blanda. The sequence continues at coordinate 12,897,691 of OX438592.1, forward strand.
CAATTGCTTAACCACTGCGCCAACCGTGCCGTCCAAACTGTACTGTAAATTAGATCACTGTGTCGCGGATTCGATTCCCGCACGGAACAAATACTTGTATGATCTACAGATAAGTAGTTGTTTCGGGTCTCAGGGTTACATATTAAAAAATCAAAACATTCTCGAGCAAATTTCAAAAGAACAATAAACGAAATAACAAAGTTTAAAATAAAAATGGTCATTTGATCAAAAGTTCAGCTGACCAAAGTCTGGAATGGTCTGGTTTATATTATTTATTACACTATTGACCAAATCGTTTAATGGTCAAATGGATTACTGGATAAATTATTAATTATCAAATGGATTAACTGAAAAAGATAAAAATAATATGAATATATTAGCGAATAGCGCCTGTCTGATACAGATAGCCTTTGAACAACATGATCGGTTTGCTAATACAAAATATCGAAAATCGTCACGTTTTGTAAGCGAGCGAAGCGAGCTCGGGACTTAGGGCACCCTGACATGGGGATGGCGGGGTCTGAAAGACCCCGCCATCCCCTTCGAACCTAACCTGTCCATGTCAGGGTGCCCTAAGTCCCAAGCTCGCTTCGCTCGCTTACAAAACGTGACGATTTTCGATATTTTGTATTAGCAAACCGATCAAAATCATTTGTGATTATAAAATTTGATTAGTAATGATTTGATATTTTAAAATTACATCTAGCAACTTTTGATCAGTCGTTCATTTGATGTCACATACATTGGGATTCTAAAATTTTTCTAACTAATACATTTGGTCATTTAAATTTTGATATTTCGTTTATTGTTCTTTTGAAATTTGCTCGAGAAAGTTTTGATTTTTTAATATGTAACCGGCTGTTTGTGTATGTGAGTATATAATTATGTTTGTTTTCTTTTCTAGTGAGATCGTTTAGGGGCCTACCTTCTGTTCATTTCTGTTACCCTGGTACTTTTTAAAACAATAAATTAATTTCAAAACCTGTATTTTAACCATTATCGAGCTAGGTAGTACGTCGCTTAAAGCACCTAGTTCCAGTTAATTTCTGGTTTCCTGGTAGTTTTAAGAAATACACACTATTTGTGTATTTCTTAAAACTAATATACAGTTGAATTTTAAAATATCGATATCACTAAATATGAATGGTTCATCCTCTTTTCCATGATTTATCGTGGGTGCGCTTCGAGGAATCAAAATATAATATAGTTAATTTTATTTTGAAGCGCACCCGGTGCGCTGTGACCTACGTGGGATTTGCATCGCAACCAAATCTGTCAAGTTTCGACGGTAAGAGCCTACCTAAACCACTAACTCAATACATTAATATTATATCAACAACTGTTTTTATCTTAACTGTACAGTAAGGGGATCAGAATGGAATTACGAAAGTTTATAGTGGATCAGACAGCAAATAAAACATGATAATAATTCAGCAGGGGATCCGTTTAGGGGATCAGAAAGGAATAACTCTATAGACAGGGTTTGAAAAGTAAACAATTGTTTTTTAATGTTAAATCTAAGAAGGTTTACTGTATAGAACAGGCTGAATATCTTTAAATTCAGCCCTTCCAGTATTTACAAGGTGTGTTAAAGCCTTCCACACAGCATTATCTTTATCAGTTGATAATTTTAAAGTTACAAAAGAATGTTTCCAACGCTCGTTTGGAGCAAGTTTTTCCACTTCGTCAGTATTATAAACACGCAATTCAAAATAATACTTTCCTACCCTTCCTGGATCTGACTGGAAGGTGTGGCCAGTAGCTACTCGCTGAGTGAAGCAGCTCTTTAGGGTAGCAGCACGAATCAGCGGTCGAGACGATTCATCCTGAAATACATAAAAATAACTAGTTTTAATTAAAACAATAAAGCGCGAATTTTTTTTATCTACGTTGTTTAATCTATTACTACTTTAATTATAGATAATCTATTAGAAAGTTCATATAAACTCTTATGTCCACAAACAAGTATAATTTTAATGGATAAAATCACCCACTAAAACACTAAATAATATGTTCATGAATGTTTAATCAATGAAATGATTAACACGTTTGAAAAAATACCTTACCTCAGAATCTGAAGCGGTGATATTCCGCTTTCTTTTTGGAGCTGATGTTGCAACAATTTGCTGTCCGTCGCTATCAGACTCTGTTTCTGAAGCGAATGGGTTTTTAGAAAGCAAAGCCTTCTTTTTTTGAGACACTTTTTTGTCTCTCTTCACAGCTTTTTTTTTCGAGCTGCCGCTTATTTTTTCTTTAGTTGCTCGAGATATTGGAGGGGTGGAGTCGTCTTCTTCAACCCAAAAAGGATTATTCGTCGACTGAGCCCTGAAGACATAATTAAAATGCTATAAATATTTTTGTTATACCAACATTACTAACAACATGAAACAATAAACATGTTTCGAATATCGAATAGGGAATAATATTTTAACAGTCTAAAAAAAATTGCTTTAAATTACTTAGAAATCGACCTAAGGCCTTGTATTAATTGCTTGTTATACCAATCAAATCAAAATAAGTTAACCTCTATGCGCGTGTGTGCCAAATTTCATGAAAATCGGTTCAGCAGTTTTTGCGTGAAGGAGTAACAGACGAGCAAACTTTCGCATTTATAATATTAGTAGGAATAATTAATAATATGAAACTAAAAATACAGCGCCAGTACATAATTTAAATAAAATAAAATACTCACATACTTTTTCTGCAACACACCCAACAAAAAAAATAATCACGATACCACAGTGAAATGCTTTTCAGCACAACGATGACAAAATGTGAGGAATAATCTCAGATGCTTATTTTTGTAGACCTAAATTCTAAAGCCGTAGTCATAATGTTACTTTCCACAAATAATTACTTGAAAAATATAATTCAAACTATATTTGTTAATAGAATTTCATCTCTATTACCGGAGTACTTAAAGTAGATTTTATTTTAATCATTTCTCGTAATGAAATCGCGCTGTGAATGCTTCCGAATACTCTCGTTAAGGAAAGTGCTCTCACAGCATTTTTTCCTTATTCGAGTTTTTAATGCAACTGGAGACGAAAATCTTAAAAGGAATGATATGTCAAATAGCTTTGGTGGAATAGAAACAAACATATGCGAAAACCAATAAAATGAGATCTCCGCTAGTTATTTGCTATGTATGCAGAAATGCTGGCTTATTCTGTAAAGTCTCAAGTCGTAAAGGTTGCGTTAGATATAGCTATCCTGCTCATTTTAATGTTAATAGAAAGAGATGTCAATGGATTTCAAAGTGATATTCCCTTATGCAACTCTTATTTGATATTACAGAATTAGGGTGCGTGAATAGGTATTGAACTTTGGTAAATGAAACAAACAATTTTAGTTTTTAAATAAATTAATAATAAATCTGCTTTGTATTAAAATAAAAATATCATAACACATTATTTCTAATATGTTTGAAAATTCAACTAGAAAACTAAAGAAAAACTATTACAAGATTTTTTTTTATTTTTTTTTTGCATTTTCCTCCCATCATGTCTCAATTTTATACAATTTGGACATTTTGTTTGAATGTGTCATAAGTGAATGAATGTGTCATGTGAACTCTATAAAAATAGGGTCAAATCTAAAGGGTCAAATCTAACAATCTTCAAAGCGATCCAGTATTTTGTCACATGTTTGACGACACGTTTGGCGCGTTGATTAAGAACTCTACTCGCATCATCACAATGTAAATATTAGTTCATAAGTACTAAATGCACCGAGTGTCGCGGGTTCGATTCCCGCACGGAACAAAATAAGTATTTGTTCCGGTCTGGATTTTTATACACTTTTCTCATTTTTTTTCTCATTTTTTTAAATATGTGCTCCGTAAGAATTAGATAGGGTTCCTTCTGCTGTCAATTGCAAAATTGAAAATCGTTAGACCAAACAATAACATACATAATTATGCAAGTAAATTGTTGAACTAATCCCGTTGCTCTCAAACGATATTGGTAAAAAAAAATATTGAGGGGAAATGTCATCGAATTAAAATAAATTTCTAAATAAAGCGTACCCGTATCTAAGCACCGATGACATTAACTTACGCGGCTGTTAATATGTATTGAACGTTGTAGTGCGCTCCACATGTCGAACGATGCGACAAGCAGATGATGTCATTACACGTTATCCGCTGCCCGCTTATCTGCTTTGATGCGTCTAATAGTGGACATATACACTACGAGAAATCGTAACGATCAGACTGTACAGTTCGAACGGTACCTATAAATCGCTACATGTATGTTATAAAACTGTACAGTTTCGGTCGATTTTTTTAAGACTGTGCAGTCGAGCGGAACAGTATGAAAATTTCAATTGATTAAACGGAATCGGACGAACAAGCCAGGTGTAAAGTAAGAGTAGCGCCAGCGATGCATGGCATCGGTCGGAATTCATCCAGAAAACAGATCAGATCAGAATATCAGTAGGGTATAATTGGGGGTTTTTGCATCACGCAGCTCGAGCGCGGCGAGAGCAAGTGATGCAGAACCCCCAATTATACCCTACTTCGATAGTTTTACTCCAAAACGAGTAAAAATCAACGTGTGGACCGCAAAACTCACAGCTCGAAGGCTCGCATAGAGCCGGCTCGATGGAATTAAATAAAAGTAATTTCCTTCGCACCTACTCGAAGCGAGCCGTTAAGCCAGTACCTTTTCTGAACAGACATGTTTTGGCTCGAACGGTTCGGTGAATACTGAACGGTGTGCGTTACTCGATAGATTAATGCTGAATGTGTGGACGAACGCCCGAGCCGTGGTTTTTACTCGACATATTTGCTCGATCGAGTAAAACCGTATGTGAGTACGGAGCATAGACCGATTTGGCTGACTCTTTTTTCATTGTGTTCATCATTTCCCATACAAGGTTTATATAAAAGTTTTTTTTAATGTCGGATATTTGCATTTAAAAAAAGTATTTTTAAGTAGAAGTTGTTATTGTTTATGTTTTTAGTATTGTTTATCGTTTGACCTACCTATCTATCTTTCATCGTCAGATATGACACAAACATACAAGAATTTTATCTGCTTCCATCGTCCAGATAGCAGTCTTCCGGGTACCATTACCTATAGGTACACCCCTCCACTATTTGTTGATGGGGCACGGAGCAATATTGCCTTATAAGCTTGAGAGATAAGCCCTGCATGATTGCTCTCATAAAGAGGGATTGTTACAATGTATCTTGTTATTGCAGCGATATAACGATGACTGGAAGTGGTAGGTACTTAATGGTGTTGATAACAAAGATGATGTATGGAACGTACTAGAAACGGTTAGGTTAGGTTAGCAAGCACGACTGCTGAGCTAGAGGTTCGGGTCTCAGGTTAAGCAAAGTATTATTTCGTTTCGAATTTCTCAGTAACGACCTTGAGTGTGGAAGTTGGAGATCTGATACTTCCGTGCCTCAGAAAGCACATAATGTTATTGGTCTGCCACCTGATCTGTCCCCTGGTCATGCCGTTAAGTTTCAATCGAAGACATCCATCGGTTTCTTAGAAAACTTCAACTATATCTGACGACCCTGCATACCTATCTCTTTTGTTGACTGTACCATAGTATAGTACTTTAGCAATTTTACAACTATAATGGTTGTAAAAAGTCACTTAAGAAAGCCGAAAGTTTTATGCTCTTCTGAATATTATTTTTTCTCAAGCACACCTTTCTTTTTCTTTTTTTATTATGGGGAGATCATCATGGACTATCCCCCGTCCAGGGGAAAGACGCGGAAGGGAGGAAGGGGAAGGGAAGGCGGGGGGAGGTAAGCCGGACTCTTACCGGTTAAAATTAACACGGTGTTGTTAAAATTAACAGTTGTCCCAGTGAAACACTTCCTAAACTGTAAAATATCTGCAACCAAATGTTTTCGTAGCCAAGGAACTTACAGTTATAGGCAAACCTACTACCTGCTTAATGTTACTTAGTTTCATGGGCAGTATACTTAGTTAACTGCTATGTGATGTGTCTTTTCCCATCCCTCCTCTACACGTAACTACCTTTATATTAAGCTACCGTATAGGCTTTTGTCCTAAGTATTTTTATTCCCCCTACAAAAGTCCGTATTCCGGTGCTTTGTATCTCAGTTCCGCGCTAGATAAGCCCCTTGTGGCTAGAGCCTTCGTTTTAATGCTGTAGGTACGGTCAGCAACAAAAGTCTGTTAACATTTCAGTTTTTTAAATTTTAATTATTGCTCCGACTGTCTCGTTGGTCCTCACGGCTGCAAGCGCGACTAATGAGCGTGTGGTCTTGCGTTCATTTCCCAGGTCTGGGAAAAAGTGTTTTTAGATTTTTCCATTGGGTATTGCTCATTATCAGCCCGGTGTTTGAAATTTTGTGTAACTTAGCTCAAAGTTTCTTGAAATGAAATGCGTAATGTTACGTGTCTATTTAGACGATTTATAAGAGACAGTGTTCATCAACTTTTGTTGTTGACTGTACATACTACAGAATCTTTTTTATTTTAGCTTTCAGACTTGTTGTTACTTGCTCCTTTGTGGTTTTGTTGTATTTTTTTGGTGTTTGGTGGTTGTTAATTATTAAACGACTTAACTATAAAGAGTAATCAGCGTTTTGTTTTTTTTGTGCACGTGACCTTTCTGAAAGAACCTCACCAATAAGGTCAGTGTAGGTCTTCTTAGAGCGTCCTCTGCCTGCGTTGCTCTCACATCTGCCATATAAATACCTTTTGTTAACCGCCTTTCACTCCTCTCCTCCTCTCTTTTAATCCTCTCAACATGACAGAACAAAAAAATAAAGAAAAAAAATATATAATCTAATTTACATATAAATACCTAACACCCAGTTTCCCGAATGAAAATCAACGCAGAATTAATGTGATAAATTGTCAAGCGCGCGTAAGCATCTGTGATTGGTTGACTGAATTATTAACCACCAATCATATGAGCTTAACGCGCGCTTGACAACACGAGTATTCTTTTTTCTATACAAACGGTTTCGCCGGTTTTCATTTCTGGTTTATGACTTTAAAGCAATGATTCTGTAAATATCAACTACTAGCTTCTGCCCACGACTTCGTCCGTCTAATACCTAATAAAACACATAACATAATATCACGCCTGTAATCCCCGAAGGGTTACAGGCAGAGGTGATCCCATACGTACACCCACATTTTGGCAGTTATGTTTAAGTCCCATGTAATATCATCAATTAGGCACAAATCCAGACTCCGAGGGTGCTACTGAGAAATTCCTGATAGAAAAATCCAATAACACTTTACCCGACCTAGGAATCGAACCAATCGCTCTTTGCGACCACCAGACCAACGAGGCAGTCCTAATAACAATTTATTAAATTTAAAAAAAAACACGTTTCTTGTACAGTATCCGTTCAGGAAACGTATTTTTTTTGTATAACTAGTGTTAAATATTGTAAGTACCTCATCATCTTCCTGCCCTTGTCTCATGTTACTTGGGGTCGGCGCAACACGTTTTCCTCGTCCACTCAGTCCTGTCAGCCGTCATGCAATCACTGACTCCCCTTTCATTCATATCATTCTTCACACAATCCATCCATCTTTTCTTTGGTCTTCCTCTTGCTCTTGTAAGTACCTACGTGATACAAAACCCTTCGTGTCTGAGTCCGATTCTCACTTAGCCGGTTTTTTATACTACAACATCGATCACTAATAAAAAACTAGATACACAATCTCATGCAAAAGTTCTCTTAAAACTGTCGCCAATTGTATTTACCTAATCTTAGTTGAAATGAAATATACATTAATGAAAATTCAACCTTAAACGCAATGTTTAAAGTTGTATTCACAAAACTATGTTCAAAAACTTACGACTTCTTACAACCTAAACTAGCTGGTCAATATACTTCAAAACAAATTCAATCTTACTTGTATATTTTAAAGTCTAAATTAAAAAGTATCAAAAAAAGCAATAAAATTTTACGACCGAGGCTCGCTGCTAGGACAAGGTACGAGTGAGTCGAACTGTACCATTTTTTTTTCATACGGTAAATTATAAATGGTTTTTTTTTTAATTTGTTAAGCATAATGTAACGTAATAAAGCATATTCTATACTTTGGAGTATATGTGTAATGATTGTAATTTACCTGAATGTAAATACATATATTTTACACTCACTCAACTCACACTCAACACTGTAAGTCAAAATTAAATCTGTAAAAAGTTACTATCGTATTTATAAAATCAGAAAAGAAGTCTCATTAAACAAAAAAAAACAATAATAGTTTAATAAAAAATTAAGGAACAATAGCGTCTCCAACGACTCCTACAGAACAAGCATCGATAACCCGACCAATTTAAGTGGGCATGCGTTTACGATTAATACGTTCAGTAAGAGAGTATTCACAATTTAGATGCTTTATAACACTATTTTATAACCTTAAAAAATGTTTTTACGATGATTTCTTGATTAAATACTAGTACTTACAGTGATAATAATTATATAATGATAATATTAATACTTAGCGAAAATAAGAACCTCCATAATTTTTTTGGCGTCTTAAATGAGTGATTTTTGCAGTTTTTAAACGAGCACTGAGGCGTGTTTACCGTCGGAGCGCTCGAATGTTTCTAAATGAAATAACTACCCAAACGTTCAGTTTGGTAGTTATTCGGTGAGGACATTTTTTGTCGCTGATTGTGTATCTAGTTTTTTATAAGTGATCGATATACTACAATGTTAAAGATCACATAGAAATATCCAATCAACCGTCGCGACAATGAAGCTCGACGAGTCACAAACCGTCTTAGAACCCACAAACAAAATCGATATTACCGCTCCACGAATTAATAAAGTTAAGATCACAAATCCTCTTGATTCGATTACCAAAAACGGTAGGTAGAGAAAGCAATACGGTCACCCGAACTTGGTAATCAGATTCTATACCACCCGGAATGTTTCCTAATCCTATAATAGTTGTCAGCGAGTTTGCAAACTCCGCGGTTCGCGGTACGGCAACTGAGTTAAGCTTAGAACTCACACAGTGATTTACAGGGTGATTGTTAATTTACAAAAATCCTGAAAATGGGGTCATTGTACTCATTATTATGAACAACTTTTACTGTGGGAAAAACCCTGAAATCATGAAAAAAAAAACAGATATTCCATATTTTTATTTATTTATTTCAATCAACTTTGATAATGCAATTAAATTAAATAAAAAAATATTAATCAAATTACCTATATAGAATTCATCATCATCATCTGCCTAGCCTTTTCCCAACTATGTTGGGGTCGGCTTCCAGTCTAACCGGAAACCATCGTGTTGTAAAGCATTTTTGTAGGGAACTGTACCTCATGACTTGTAACATCTATGCATATATTATATAGGTATGTATTACCTGTATTCAGCAAATAAATAAAGAACACCTGATTCTTTCTTGCTGATTATTTCAGGGTCGGTCCTATACTAAAAGTTGTTCACAATGATGAGTACAATGACCTCTTTTCAGGATTTTGTTAAATTAACAATCAGCCTGTATACCCGCGCCCGCAGGGGTATCGGAACCACAGCTCATGTGGAATGTACGTAACATGACGCGATATTTTATGCTTGCGAGAGAAGTTGGTTTTAGCTCCCAATGTGCGGTCGTCGCGGTCCCGTACGTATGCGAGCACACGGTGCGTTGCGGCGGCGGTCCGACGCCGGAGCGGTGTCGCTGCGTCGTTTTACATAGAAATATCTGTGGCATGTCACACGATGCGTTCCGGCGCCGCACCGGACTTGCAACCACCAAGACGAGGCGGGAGGGGTGAATGCGTTGCGACGTCGGAGCGGCACCGCTCAGTTGTTTTGCGTCACAAGGAATTACACACGCTCGCTCGCTGCGACGGCGCCGCTGCGTTATAACAACGTTGCGGCGCCGCACCGCTCGTGTGCCCGCTCACACGGTGAAATCTTTGCGGTGCGGCGCCGCAACGCACCGTGTGCCCGCGCCCTACCGCATGCGGGCGCGTCAGAATATCGCACCGTGAAATGTTAGGCTTCGCGCAAACGGGCCACCACAGTCAACGGTAGCTGGTGATAAGCTGTTTGGTGGCGACATGATTTTGTATGGAATCGCCGCACACTAGTAGTAAGTGGCGTTTACTTACGACTTGCAGCCCGCCAGTCCCGCAACAAGCCTCCGGTGGCAGCCACTCGCGACTCAGTGTCCCCAACATGTCACTGGTAGCGGCCACTAGAGAGAGGGTTACAAACAGCGTACACCAACTACTAGTGGCCGCCACCGACCACTTTCGCCAGCCACCAAAACGTTTTTTTTGCGTGGTAGCAAAGGACGTGGCGCGCGACAGCCACCGTTGGCTGTGGTCGGTGGCACGTTTGTGCGAAACCGTGCAAGCGAATGTGGTCGGTGGCTGCTACAAGTGGTCGGTGGCCGCTACTAATAGTAGGTGGCCGCTACCTTTTTGTAACATTCTTCTTTTTAAGTAGCGGGTGGCCACCACCGATGACATGTTGCGGGCTCTAAAGCCTTATTTAGGCGATGTGAGAAATATCGTGTGATTTGTACCACAACTTGCACGATATTTCTGCCACCATCTAAATCAGCTTTACGTCGCGAGTAGACGCGCGCCACTCACCACACGTGTGTGGCGTTTCCATGCAAAATGTGTCAAAAATCATGCAAACAGCTTGTCGCGACCCACCGGTGGCTGTGGTCGGTGGCCCGTTTGCGCGACGCCTTTTATTCTGTAATCTTGTTAATTCTTTGGCGTTCATCATGTTTGTTAGATATTGTAATGATCATTGTTTGGAAGAAAGCGCCTTCATTGAATTATAGGTTGAGGGATTGTGTTGTGAGAAAGTTATTGTTTGTATTGTTCGTCTTTTTTCTTACGGTGGTGCCAGGAGAATTACGAAAATAACTTGGGGAAATGTTCGTCTGTCTGTTCGGTAACAGGGTAAACCCCGCAGTCTTTTTTCTAGTAATAAATATTAAATTAGATGGATGATGAGATAGGTACAGTCAACAAAACAGATAGGTATGCAGTATGGTCAGATATAGTTGGAGTTTTCTTAGAAACCGATGGATGTCTTCGATTGAAACTTAACTTAATTAATGAACTGTTTATCATCTACATTTTAAATGAAATTACATTTAAAAACATCCATCAGTTTCTAAGAAAACTACAACGATATCGGACGACCCTGCATACCTATCTGTTTTATTGACTGTACATTTAGGAACATTTTAAACCTTAAAGCGGTTTTTTTCTGTGAAAATGTTGGTCCTAAAGTTTATGTTCGTGACTGTATGCATCGTCACTTACATTAGCTTCAACCCGCGACTTCGTCCGCGTCAAAGTTGATGTATTATCCCTCAAGAGCTGTATAATTATTCTTCCGAAGTAAATTATATACAAATATAATTTGTTTTAGACTCATCATCATCATCTTCCTGCCCTTGGTCCTTAGACAAAGTAACATCGCTTCGTAGCGAAACGATATCTAAATTCGTCATCGTCTCTGAGATAACGACAAATACTAATAATTATATAATACTATAGTATCTGACGAGGCGAAGGCGAACACTGAAAGCGCTGCTTGTCTACGCATTTGTATGGGATAAACACGATAACGATTCGTTACTTTATAGTTTCGTTATGAATTATAACATTGTCTACCAAATTGCGATAACGATGTCGATTGACCACGTGACTTAACGCGGCTTATGTCAATCCCATACATTTTAGTCTTTTCTAACTTCGTTATCGTTTTGAATTTGTTACTTTGTCTAAGCCCCCTTGTCCCATGTTACTTGGGGTCGCGCAATTTGTTTTAGACTATTGTGTCAAAATTCATCCAGATTTATTCATCCGTTCTGGCGCGATTAAGTTACTAATATCCTTTATCTCTTTATAATAATTGTCTTAGAAAGACAAAAAAAAAACCTTAAAACCCAGCAATTGAATTTAAATTCTATTTCCAATATAGACTACAGGCCCATGTCCAAAAATGGTGGGTCATATGAACCACCAGGTGACGTATATAGGACGATATAAGAGCATAAAATAATAAGATTCAGCATTATGCCGTCACTTGTAAGCTGTCCAAATGAGTGCTGATGAGGATTGAAAAGTGCAGGTAGAGTGAGTCCATTTTGGTCATATATTTTTGTACGGCATTTTTACCATCGATAGATCCATGAAAAATAATAAGAAAGCGCGCAGTGCCGTACAAAAATGTTGGGCCACAAAGTCGGTATTTTTTTTGATTTTCTGACAATTTCCAGGGTAAATTTGGTCATTTGATTCTGTACGGCATCAGTTTCATACTGTTTCAATACAGCTTCTAATCCATTATTCCGCAACGCCGTACAAAAATCATGCGACAAGGGGAAAAAATCGAGGGTTGCAACCCCCTCTCTTTCCGTGGTCCGGGGGGTGATTTGAAACAACATAAAATTAATTTATTTTAAAAGTATTTTATGCATAGATAATATTTTTTTACATGCCGTACATTTTCGTTGGTCCAAAGGTTTGTAGGGGAAAAACAACTCAAGGAAAAATCCATAGAACAAAATGATATGAAAAGATATGGTCTGCATTAAAATGTACGGCATCATTTTTTCCTAATTTATTTATCTTAATACTATTTAAAACAAGGGAAAAATGTAGAAAATTGCTATAGATTATTAATCTATGAATATTTAAACTTTTGCAATAATTCAGTTTTTGTATTTCTCTATAATTTTTTTTAGAACAGTTTCTTTTGAACGGCAATACTATATAACAATTGTATTTTACAATATCATGTTAAAAAAAAAGTTGCCGTACAGAGTCAAATGATTTTACAGCTTTATAAATCAAGTATACCATGAAATTAAGATAATTAATTAATTTACATTCAAATGAACAATAATTTTTTGACGGCATTATTTTTAATAGTACTTTTGAGTGCTAGATAATGTTTTGGAACCGAAGCCGTACTTTTTCAAATCACCCCCCGGACCATGGAAAGAGAGGGGGTTGCAACCCTCGATTTTTTCCCCTTGTCGCATGATTTTTGTACGGCGTTGCGGTATAATGGATTAGAAGCTGTATTGAAACAGTATGAAACTGATGCCGTACAGAATCAAATGACCAAATTTACCCTGGAAATTGTCAGAAAATAAAATAAAATACCGACTTTGTGGCCCAACATTTTTGTACGGCATTGCGCGCTTTCTTATTATTTTTCATGGATCTATCGATGGTAAAAATGCCGTACAAAAATATATGACCAAAATGTACTCACTCTACCTGCACTTTTCAATTCTCATCAGCACGCAGTTGGACAGCTTACAAGTGACGGCATAGTGCTGAATCTTATTATTTTATGCTCTTATATCGTCCTATATACGTCACCTGGTGGTTCATATGACCCACCATTTTTGGACATGGGCCTGTAGTCTAATACATTCAGGTAGAACCTACATAAGTAAATACCTAAATAGAACTAATAGTGTAACCTGGATGTGTTCCAAATACCGGGCAATTCCTCCAACTAGCTGGTAATGCTGAAATATTGTCTAGCTGGCATTAGGCGGAGCAAATCTCCAGCTTACTTGGCTTATAAACTGCTTCACGTATCTTGAGATATATCGTATGATAAAGTCCCGATTGTCGTATGTATACTTGTACAGGTAGCGATAAGCTTTCTGGGGTAGGTTCGAGTTTTGCGTAGATATGATATAGTTTGTATCGTCGATAGATATTTATTTAATATACAGGGTGTTTGGAAGGTCGGTGCAAAGCTATAGCGGAGCTAGTAGACTATTTAGAAACATTTGAACCGAAGTGTGAATTTATTTTTTGTAAAATTTATGTCTTCTGATGACATAAGTCAAAATATTGCAGTTAGTTAAAAATAATGGCCAGTTTGAAAGATGAATAAAAAAAATGATTTATCGTTTAATAGTTTTTTATAAAACCCCAGCCGCGGCCATTTTGGACCGATATTCATCAAACTTTGCTAAGAACACTCCCTAATTCACCTATCAAACAAAAAAAAAAACAAAATGATGAAGTAGGTAATAAACAAACAGACAGAGTTACATTCTTCATTTACATATAATTTACTATAGATAGCAAAGGTTCACTGTTCCCTGATTTTAAAATGAAATCAGAATAAACATTCATTACAATGACAACTCAATTTGAAAGCAAAACACATAATGAAATCTCATACAGAAAGCATATTGCAAATATTCTTCAAAGACAGACTGTTCACGTTGCAAATTGAAAATTATTTCCACACTACATAACATAAGATCACGCCTGTGAGGGTTAGGCAGAGGTGTACCCATTAGTAGGTACACCTACATTTCCATAAATTCAGACTCCGAGGCTGCTACTGAAAAATTTCTGATGGAAAAACCCAATAACACTTCGCCCGACATGGGAATCGAACCCAAGACCTCATGCTCAGCAGTCGCGCTTTGCGACCACTAGACCAAAGAGGCAGTCTTAATTATACAGTTTTCATATTTCATGATTATTCAGGAAGAAGTTGCTATTTTGACTAGAATTTTATACACTCATATAGATTTATATTCTTCCATCTTAATCACAAAAAAATAAAGATAAATAGGTAGAAAGAAAAAGAAAAATCATCGACACCAATGAATCTATCTTTCGAAAAGATTAGTGTGGTCACCGTGATCAGCAGTATCTTTTACTAATATTCTTACAGCATCGCCGTGAGAGATTTATCTTTCTTCTACGTGATTAGGGAGATGTCGATTAGTCTTAATCTTTCAGGTAAGAAGGAACCAAACAAACAACATATAAATAAAGAAAGAAAAACTATTTATTCGACGCACATAATATGAGAAAAAAAAATGTATACAAAAGCAAAATAAAAAGAAGTTGTATTAAGTCTAAAAAACTAAAAACAAATAAATACGAGTATAAATAAGTAATATACTGCCCTATTATTATTATTGGCGGATTGGCGATTTCAGACTTCTATCTATACTAATATTATAAAGCTGCAGTGTTTGTTTGTTTGTTTGAACGCGCTAATCACTGGAACTACTGGTCCGATTTGAATGATTCTTTCAGTGTTGGGTAGTCCATTTATCGAGGAAGGCTATAGGCTATATACCATCACGCTACAACCTACGGGAGCGGAGCAGTAACCAAAGACGCGGGTGTAACCGCGGCGGACAGCTAGTTTATTATAAACGACTGCCTCGTTGGTCCCGTGGTCGCAAAGCGCGACTGCTGAGCAGTTCTTGGGTTCGATTCCCAGATCGGGCAGTGTTATTGGGCTTTTTCCATCAGGAATTTCTCAGTAGCAGCCTCGAAGTCTGGATTTGTGCTCGGTTGATGGCAAGAGGCTCACCCCCATTACATGGGACTCAAACATAACTGGCGAAATGTGGGTGTACTAATGGGTACGACTCTGCTTAACTCTTCGGAGATTACAGGCGTGATGTTATGTTAAACTTATTTCGAAAAATAAGAAAAATTTCGTCGTGTGGGTTGATTCGTTTTGCCAGACCAATTATGCTAAAAGAGGAAACCCACATACTTAGATATTAAACATTTTACCTCTCCGACATTATTTTACACAAAATGTGGAAAATTCCACGTCCTCAAATGTTCGTGACTTGGCAGACATCTCGAGCTGCAGAGTGCTACGTCATCATATTTCATCAATCCGTGACGTCATAACATCGATGAGATGGATTTAGTTGGCGTTCATACTCGGTTCACGTATGGCTTAATGCTGCTCCACTTGAGATGATAAGGTAGTGGTTATAATAGGTATCTACCTATTCTCATCAATATTTTGAATATTCTAAATCTCCAAAACATCTTGTAATTTCAATGAAAAAGAAAAGAAAAATTATTGTACCTTTCATGAGATAATATTTAGCATATTTAACACCATTGCATTGTAAAGATTATGATGAATAAAAAAAAGACTAAAATTAGAAGTAGGTAAAAACAGAGGCAAATAATTTGAAAGCAAAAAATAGGTTGATTGAAATGAACAGATTCTTATTATATACTAACATTACAAGAGTTTCTTTTTTGCATGTATGGAAGAGGTAATCTCTAGAAGTACTGGTTCGATTACAATAATTCTTTTACTGCTAGAAAGTCACACTATTACCGAGTGTCATTGGCTAAGTTTTATGACATACTTTACTTCCACACGAACGAAGTCGCGAACAAATTATGGCGCAATTTCATTAGTCGATAGGGCCCGCATGCGGGGTGCGAGAGATTTCTGGAACGCATGCCACAAAGCCCGCATTCGGGGAACCGTTTTCATTAGTCGATAGGGCCCGCATTCGGGATGCGAGAGATTTCTGGAACGCATGCCACAGGGCCCGCATTCGGGGAACCGTTTTCATTATGGCGCAATTTCATTAGTCGATAGGGCCCGCATGTCGGTATCACGGTCGGTATAAAGCATGCGGGGTAACGAACACGTATCGACTTGTAACTTTCATTGGTTGTTATCTCGCAGGCGGGGACTTCCCGTATGCTGTATACCGAACGAGTTAACGACTAATGAAATTGCGCCATTATAGTCTTGTCTATAACCCAAACACTTCCCTCATATTTTTTGGTCTTTAGACATTAATATCCTTAACACTAAATTACACTATCATTACCGCACACGTCCATGATTCAGCATTTCACTAATGATGATCGATGGGCTGTTAGCTGTGGAATGAGCTTGATAGCTGCCTACCCTAATTTAATATTATATTATTGTTTTATTGTTAATGGTGTTATGGTAGATTAATTTAAAGCTAATAGTGTTTTGATAGTGCTGTGTCAGCTTTGAGGGGTGATAGATTAAGTAATAAGACAAAGTCATACTGCTTGGTGGGAAAAATAGGTGTATTAGTGGTAGTTCTTCAAACAAACTTTTTTAATAAACAAAAGAAAGAATTACAAAATGTTTATTAACACAGATCATATGCACACATAAGTAAGTAATAAATAATAATAAGGTAATTCAATAAAAAAACCCAAAACATAGAAAATAATTATTGTGTGTTTCATAGCTAAACCAAACAGGACCAGGGGGCCTACCACAACCTCTTAAAACAATATTATTTTAATATTACTTTGTAATTTCTGTTGTTGCATTTTCAACTCTCGGCGCTGATCCGAGCGTTGAAAATCTAACAGAGCGGAACGCAAAGTAATATTAAAATAATATTGTCTTAAGAGGTTGTGGTAGGCCTCAGTTCTTCAAAAATGCTAGATCACTTGTTAAGGTAAAAGCTGATTTCAAAGTTTAATTGTGAAACATAGGTAGGTATACAAAGAGTTTTGTCTTAAGACACACAATATAACATGCCCAATAAATATGCTAAAAAAAAATGCTATATCAACAGCAGTACGTACTATTCTGTAAAAGTCTAAAAATGTATGTGATGTAAATTCGAGTTGAGCTATCAATTAATTAAATTAATTAAAGCCTTAGATGAGATCAGGTGAGCTCACCTTGACCTCACTTCATCAAAATTCACTGAAGTAGATTTTAACAGAATTAATCGTCTGGTCTTAAGAACTTTCCAGCCCACTTTTTTATACCCCTTTTTTATTGGGGTGTCAGAATTTTACTGACTAAAAAACCACCCTGTTCCTTCCGTTGCCCTTTGCGTTCGGGCCACGGTGTCCTGTTAAGACGTCCCGCGACCCCGTTATTAATACCCCTTACATATGAAAACCCCTTCAATAAAAGAGGAATAAATTAATGCAAACGACCAACACTTCACCATTAACCAAAACCGAGTTTCAAACTAGTTTCAATTTACAAAACATGTTTCAATACAAGGCTCCACGCTAGTTGGCACGGGCGCCAGCAGTTTAATTGCCTATTAAAATGAAAACCACAGCACATAGTGCGGAACAGACACGCGTGATTGTGATAATGTATCGTCACACATGTTTAGTAGACGTTAATGGGCTTTAGGACGTAATAATAATAATAATATATAATGATGAGAACCTCGTAAGGCCGTTTGTCCACCGCCGCCGTCACCGGACTGTCACCGAGAACGAGATTATTTAGGGCCGAGTTTAAGATGACGTGACGGCGATCGTTTGTCCACCGCGCCGATATATCGGTGGCTCAGTCGTATTTTGTATTGCCGTTGCCGGCACAGGTCACGCCGATCTACTCGAAACTCGGCGGCCGCGATGACGGTGCTCGGGTGACGGACTTGCGGTGGACACGCGGCTATAGTAGTCTATGTATCAGTACTTCGGCGCCGTCATCTCGTTCTCGTTCCGGTGACGGCGGCGGTGGACAAACGGCCTTTTAAGAGTGATAAAGATCGTAAAATATCTTGATGTCACTCGTGAGAGAGAAGGAAGGAAAATATGTTTCTTTGGCTCGGAGAAGGAATATGGTATGACAAGATTAAGATTATAAATATACTATGTTTGCGTACCAACGCATGCGGCTCATGAGGCTATCAGCATGTGGAATACATAACATCACGCCTGTAATCCCCGAAGGGATAGGCTGCTACTGAGAAATTCCTTATGGAAAAACCCGATAACACTGGCCGACCTGGAAAACGAACCCAAGACCTTCTGCTTAGCAGTCGCGCTTTGCGACTACTATACAAAAGAAGCAGGCGTGTGGAATGTGAAGTAAATAAACCTAGAAAGTTTATACCTTTGTTTGGATGTTTGTAATACTCAATAACGCGTAAACCGTTGAACAGATTTGGATGAAAATTGGCACATAGATAGACCATTTCCTGGATTAACACAGAATACTATTTTTATCCCGATAATGCGTTCCCTTGTTCCCTAATTTATACGCAAGCGAAGCCGCGGTCAGAAGCTAGTAATTAATTATTGTGCTGATTGAGAGGTTCTTCAGAAAGGTCGAGTGCGCAGTACTCGTAACCGGCGTGCTTGAATGACCAGTCAAACGTGGACTTTAAGGTAATTAAAAAATATTATTCACGTATTTTGCCTCACCTTGTAAACCACGTATGTTACGTTTGTTATACAGGATGATTAACGACAATCGCGTGTTCAGCGTTACAAAAACATAAACGTGTACACAGCACAAAACAAATAATTTGAACTAAAAACCGCTGATTCTCTATATGTTTGTTTGACAAACAAATCAGCTTAAAAACATTTGTCTAACAACACACAATTCAACCCGAAAAGAGTCAACAATGTTTATTGGAACGAACTCGACATTATTTGTAACAGTGACATGTATTTCATAGATAAAAAATAACAGTTACTTTTCACACAAAAAAAAAAATAACGGAACAGTTCAAATACTCGTACTTTCCATGAAAACCGGTAAAGTACGAGTCGGACTCGCACGTCAAGGGTTTCGTACTACCGTACAATATTTAACATAACATCACGCCTGCAATCCCTGAGGGGTTAGGCAGAGGTGTACACATTAGTATACCCACATTTCGCCAGTTGTGTTTTGGTCCACTGTACCTAAAAGGGGACGAGTCTATTGCTATCAACCGGGCGCATCCAGACTCGGTGGCTGCTACTAAGAAATTCCTGATGAAAAAATCGCGACCTGGGATCCGAATCCACGACCTCATGCTCAGTAGTGGCATTTTGCGACCACTAGACCAACGAGGCAGTCTAGATACCCACGCAATTTTTTTATTTTATTGTGTGTGTGGCCTTGGCAATACACACTCCGTGAAAATCTCAACTGTTTATCTATGACGGTTCAGGAGATACAGCCCGATAACAGACAGACGGACGAACAGGGCTTATTAATAGGGTCCCGTTGCCCCCCTTCGGGTACAGAACCCCAACAAAAAAAAAAGCAGTCCTTTAACACACGTGAAAAATCACTGTTATTCTTGTGTGGAAAATGCATAGAACACTGTTATCAGCAAGTGGCAGGCACTGACTCTGTTTTATATTCAGCTAAATGTGATTTGTTCGCGCAATCTCTCATTTTTGACCTTTTACGCTCGGAAAAGAGCTTTGCGTTGAAAACTGGAGTAGCACGTTGTTATTTGAATGGTATTGTCCTGGTTTGAAACGTTTGCAAAATCCTTTGAAAAGTCAAACGTTTTAAAATACCTTGACCCTGCATTTAAACGGTACTAATAAAGAATCCACAAAGTGTGTTGTTTTTTGTTTTTTTAGGATCTCCAAAATAAAATGTACACAAATCGTGACACACAAAATATGTCAACAGAAGGTATTATGTAAGTGTACTCCTTTACGTATAGGAGACTACAGTATACATATATTTCGAAAAATAAAACCTTAACAATTAAAATAAAAAAAACAAGAACATCTGTTTAAAAAAAAACATCATTAAAATAAATCTAAAAAATAATTCTTAAATTGCTAACCTTCTTTTTCTACAGTCTATTTTATTTTAAAAATTTAAAAAACTTATAGACTACTAAACATAAAGAATATTAGATACGAATTTCTTTTGTTTGGTTTCCATAATTTGGTTGTATGATCTGTTTTTCGGTTGTTAATTGCTATTGGTTTTTCTGTGTGATTAGCTATACGGATATACAGCTAATCACAAGCCTCTACATATTGACGACGTTATCTAGAAACGCCAGTACTTTCCACCTTAAAACACTACCCATCAAACAACCAACACCCAAACACCACCCTCCATGTTGGCCCCAAACTAGGCAAGCCTGTATCTTAGGTACCAAGATACAGGCTTGCCTAGTTTGGGGCCAACGTCACTTACAACTTTGTGTATTTTTTTTTGCATTTTTTTTATTACTTATTTTATTTTTTTTATTACACTGCGGTTATTTTAAACCTTAATACCACCAACATCCCCAATCACAACGTCATTACGCACTTCCCTCATCACCCCCTCTTGATACCTCTTTACTTTAACGACGGAAATGACCCACAAAAAAAACCCAATATCCTTATTTTCAGTGACGTCATGGTCAACCTACTTGGGAGCGGCTTGGACTTAACGAGCAGCCGGTGCTTTAAAAAGCATTTTGTAAACTCATTTGGGTTCCCACTTTGTGTAATGACTGTTGGTAGTCTACAGTCGCTTTATTTTATATTGAAAGGAGATATTGGTTCTTTATAGGGTATCTACGGAACCCTATTTCTAAGCCTCTGTTTTCCGTCTATCTGTTTCTGGTAGCTAGCTGTATGGCTTGAATCGTTAATAGGCAGAGAGTTGAAATTTTCACCACCATTTTTTATGGCTGCTAGAACAACGAATAATAAGAAAGACTATCAAAAATTTAATAAAAATTTATGTTTTATTGTTTTTTTATCCTCATCATGTAATCCCGTTGTGTGAACATGTAAACATTTCGCCAGTTATGTTTAATGCCCATGTAATAGGGAGCGAGCCTATTGCCACCAACCGGGCACAAATCCAGACTCCGAAGCTGCTACTAAGAATTACGCGGCGTTTTTTTGTAGGTAGTTTTAAATTTTCCACGGTGGTACTGAACCCTCTACGTGTGCGTTGTCCGACTCGCAACTATCCGGTTTTTAACTGGATTTACGACAAAGCGTAAATGGATGATTGTGAAACCCATCGGAACTGCACTGCACGACACGTAGCGTGACAGCGTGGTCTGACAGCCGGTAATGACGCTCGCGCGCTTGGGTCACTTCTGTCGCGCGCAGAGAATCAATTGTAGGGGACAATAGACTGGGAATGACGGCCTGGCGATGTGGATCGGTGTAAAGCGTTTGGATTTGTTAAGCAGTGTTGTTTAAAGTCAAAAAATCAAAGCATTTGCAGGTACTTTTAAATTGTCAAGGAGTCGTTCAGTTAGTTAATAAAAAGCTTTTTCACAAAAAAAGATAACCGCCTTCATAAACTACAAAATAAAAATAACTAGTTTTGGAAGTCGGCGGCTTTGGTTTTGTTTTTTGTTATGTAGGTAAGTATTGCCACCGACTTCCAAAACTAGTTATTTTTATTTTGTAGTTTATGAAGGCGGTTATCTTTTTTTGTGAAAAAGCTTTTTATTTTTCACTTTTTAGTGCTTGTGTATTAATGTTTGAAATCCTTACAAAAAGCCCTTTCAAACAATACCTCACACGATATATTTAATTTTGGAAACTGATAGGAGGGGGGTTAACGTACCCCCCCCCCCCCTTTTCCTTCAGTCAGTCATCGACTACACGTATAAACAAAGCAATTTCACTTGTTACGATATTGCTGCTGTGATTCTGTGAGGAGTTCCATTCCATATCTCCGAAGTTCATCATCAGATATTGCAATGGTGACAATGGGACCACACGGGAAGCACCAGCTTTCAAATAAAAAAAGAATCATGAAAATCGGTTCACCCAGTCGCAAGTAAGGAGCTAACAAACATAAAAAAAAAATACAATCGAATTGATAACCTCCTCCTTTTTTTGAAGTCGGTTAAAAAGTTAAAGCTAGTTGCTCGTTCCAAAACGTGGGTAGGTTTCAAAGGAGAAGAACTAACAAGAAACTCCACGGATACTATTACAATAAGCTTGAAAAAAGGCGTGAAGTGACTTCGTTCCATACTATGTAAAAAAAAAATATTTATTATTTTACAAGCACCATTTTCTTCTTTTTCAATATTATGTGCTTATTTATTACATTAAAACACATAATAAAAATTCTTTAACCCGAACCTAAACACTTTTCTTATTAACTTAAATTGATATAACAACAAACACTTTCGGTAACACAAAACTCCAACCCGCTCGAGTTAACGCTCCTGTCCCTTCCGTGGGGAATACAGCATCATTTGCATGAGAAGTCACCACCATGGGACTTGTCATAATGCTGAGATTATCTGCCTTTATAATGTTACGAGTGTTTCACGTTTGTCTTGAATTAGACTTTGCGCACACCGCAGACGAAATGGTTTTGTCTAAAATGTGTTTATTTTTTAAATACTTTTGCAAAATTTTGGAGTATTGGAGGCTCTATGGTAATGGCGAGTACTTTTGAAGTTGGAACTCAGGCAGACATGCAGACATTTATTTTATTTATTTAGAACTCCAAGAGAGGCTACACTATTAAAATTATAAATCTAGGATATTTTATTTATTTACAAATCTAAATCTATTCTTACAAAACTTATAAATAATAATGGTACGTGCAATTCATAAAGAAGAAAAGGGGAATTACATAGGGCATCAAAAAAATCGTCCGCATCGCTATCAACAATGGGACAAATGGTTCAAAAGGCTGTAACATTGCCAGACAACGTGGCAATGCTGCCAGCCCCTTGAACCACTTTGGCCCACGAAAAGGTTCCCATCTCGTCACGTGAAGAGTCGATCAGTTGTTGTTTGGCATTTTAAGTGTAGGTATGTTAAAAATAAGTTTGACAGAAACAGTTAAAGATAAAAAAGACGTTTATAAGAAATCCTACCAAATAATTATTTGATCGATACCACCTTAACACCCACTCAACCCAGGTGATAGATAACCCACTTGCCTCCCTCACAGAGATGAGACCTGATTTCCAGCAGTAGAAACATCTTAGTCTGATTGTGTTCCTGCATTGACATCTTTGACTTTGAAGCCTCTTTGATGTGGGTGTGCGCGCCATTATTGTTTTCATATAGCGACAATTTACTTAAGAGTGTTTCGCCTTACGGAATTTCATACAAACTTTCTATCCTTGTTTTTCTAAATTAATGAACCAATTTTAGTGAAACTTCCTACAGTTATCTGTAGGAAGTTTCACTAAAATTGGCTAAAGACTTCGAAAAAACCTAACCCAGCTTATGCTGGGTTAGGTTTTTTCGAAGTCTTTTTCGAAATGTCTTATTTAAAAAAAGATAATTAAAAATGGCCGTTTCTATGGAAAACTTAAATGCGCTCGAATTTAGCTGTAACACAATTTTTCAAAAATGTTCTCAACTTACTTTTTAGACCTATGTATCCTGCTTATGTGTAGGAAGTTTCATTAAAATCGGTTCATTCATTTCAAAAAATAAAGTCTTGAAAGTTTGCCTTTCGCGCGGTAGATGCGCATATTTCTTTCAAGTATTTTTTTTTTTGATTTTTATTTTTTAGATTTAATAAAAACTTGTTTCTACTTTGCTTTTATGTACAATTTTTTTTTCTCTTTTTGTTACGTGCGTCATTTTCGCGTGAATAAACAGTTTTTCTTTCTTTCTTTCTTGTATGAAATGCCGTACGGCGTGAACGCTCTTATGACAGCCTTGACTTACGTCTGTGCATTGACTTACGCGTGTTTCTGCGTTTGTCTCGAGCTAACATTGTTGAAATGTTTATTCATGTTGACATTGTAATGGGGGTGAATTATGTTGTGTGTGGAATAATGATAATGGTTTAGTGTTTGTCGTACAAGACGACTTGTTTTAATGTTTTGATAACGATAAGGAAATCGAGTTCATTGTTAAGTACTTTTTTTTTCTGAGAACCTTTTCTTAGGTTTATCTGTAAACCTCTGTCGCCTTTAAGTCTTGTGCTATTTCTGTCACTTTAAGGTGTATTGTAGCGACAGAGATACAAGAGTCGTTTGTGAATTTGGGCGTTAGAGTGTTTATTTTCTGAACCTTGACCTAAGTTTATATTCTATTAAATAATATTTAGTATTAAATTAATAAAAGAGATAACAATATCTATACTAATATTATAAAGCTGCAGTGTTTGTTTGTTTGTTTGAACGCGCTAATCTCTGGAACTACTGGTCCGATTTAAAAAATTCTTTCAGTGTTAGATAGATTAGTTATCGAGGAAGGCTATAGGCTATATACCATCACGCTACGACCTACGGGAGCGGAGCAGTAACCAAAGACGCGGGTGTAACCGCGGCGGACAGCTAGTGTAATAGTAAAAATCGGTTGCAGCATCAAAAAAAACAAACATCTATTTCACTTGACAAAATTGTAAGAACTAAAATAACCTTGAACCTCTAAATAACGAATTCAAGAATCCATACCGCGAAAAGAAAGCCAAATAAGGCCTAAGCCGAAAGAAAGACAATTTATCTTACACCCCCAAATCAGTAAAGAAATATTTCTCCGATTCTGCTGAGCAAACAATAAGATTGAGCGTAAGAAATCGTAGCCAAAGAAACTTGACCTAGAATCATAAGTGCTTCGTCCGGAATCAATAAAGATAATAATAAAGTAACGCCTGGATCAGAAAGGGTTGGACCGGACTTCAGACCCTTCTCTAATATTCGCGATTCAAACTCCACGCGACGGGTTAAGTACATGCAACGAAATTGAGTAGTATGCAAGCTGAATATATAGTATTTTTTGGCCTGTGATGCGTTTGTACGTCTTGTACATAAATACGTCAATCGTCGCAATCAAAGTTTTTAAGTGGCTTTACAAATAAAAATAAAAAACAAATTATCGTTTCTGTACAAATAATTTTCTTTTTGTATGTTTGCTTGTTACACTACAAGCCGGATTGGAAACATTATTTTTGTATAATATGATAGCCAGATTACTGAGAGGGAAAGTAGGTATAGGCTATTGAACATCATGCATTATTTTATTTTATTAGAAAAACTTACATCTAATAACAAAGCATAGATACAAATTTTCCAAAGAATATAGCCAATTACAAGATTTGACATTAAACAAACAATAACGAGTACTGCCTTGCTAGCTTGCATACCAAACTCTTTTCCTGACTGTACAGAAGTCCAATTTTGCATTGATGAATGAATCTCCAATTGGGGTCGGCCATTCGGTGGTTATGAAGGAAATTGTGGCTACAATCGTCGGGTCATGGCTCTGATTATTTGAAGGTTGGTTTCGCCTTCGGTAATATGGGGTTGAATTATTTTATTTTTATTATTGCTTTCGGTTTTACTGCTTTAGATTGCAAATGTTAATGCCGTGGATGTATGAAGTTATTCCGACCGTGCGCGTGTGGTATAGTTGCAATAATAGTATTCAGCTACATCCGGTTAGACTGGAAGCCGACCCCAACATAGTTGGGAAAAGGCTAGGTAGTTTGATTGAACAGTTTTCTAAATTCAAATCTTCCTGGAAGTCGTAAAAATAGAGAAAATAGTCGTCCATTTTCACCACTCGCAACACTCGGAATAAATAGTGACTTGTAAACAAACCTCTCTGCACTGTCACCTATATATTTGACTCGCCTGACGTAATCCAATCAAGGTTGTCACGCATACAATGGACATTAATTCCATGTGAAGTGCGAACAGGTATCCAGTTTAAAAATTCACTTCTGTTTTCGAACTGACAGCTGTCAGTGTCAAAATTGTTCTGTCACTTTTGATTCAGAATTGAGTACTTGACATCACCAATCAAGTGATGTACTTTTTATGACCTGTCAAAACGCGATTCCTCATAGAATTTGTATGACAATTATTGTGAACTGTTACATCACTTTTCTGCCAACTCAATTGACTAACTATTTATTGATTTTAAAACAACTAAAAATCTAAACTATAGTTAATTGAAAATTAATTAGTTCTTTAGGGCTAAAATAAAGTGTTTCTTTAGAGAAGTTATGTCTTGGACTTATTGATTGATTATTTGATGTCTTAATACCCAATAGAATTCTATGGTTTTTGAACAACGTTACCAGACGCATTAAACAGCAATACCTATGAGATTTTAAAAACCTTGGCTGTGTTTGAGAATAAAATAAAAATGTTTCACGATGTTCATGGTTTGTAGCTACTAAAATAATGAAACAAAAATCGCGTTCGTTTTGTTCCCAAAGGAATAAGGTACCGTAAGAATTCTTGATATGTAGGTACAGGTAGCTGTCATCATTGAAATTCGTAGTCTGTTTTATGTATAAAAACGTTACGACAAATAAAAATACTTATAAAAAAAACATACAGCAGAAGCCTGTCACTATCGTGTACTTCGTGGACGAATAAATAATAATAACACCAGCCTACGTCCCACTGCAAAGCAATAGGCTCTTCTCATACAGAGAAGGCACGAGCTTTGACTACCACGTGGATTGGTGCTTTTAGACGCAGTGTCAACAAAATAATTAAAAAATTAAATAAAGTTTTTTTAGTATGGCAACGTCAAGCAGTTAGCTTAGGTGAGGTCGCCACTATAGATGTGACGTAACTTCCGTTTTGAAAAGGGAGAGGCGTTAACCATTTTTTTGAAGAGCGCATTCATTGTGACGAACTCGCCGCGTTACCATCGAACCGGAGTTAATCTTCCCTATTTCGTATTATTTTTAAAATTGTGATTTAACAGTGCAAATACGAGTCTTAAGTGTTCAACTGTACTTTTATTTAAAAAAACTAAAATGTCTGATAATGAGATGCCACGTGATTCACCGTTATTACCACGTGGATTTCCGTTATATATATTCATTATTATAGGTCCAGATTTCCTCAAGATGTTGAGAAAATGAGCTGAGCAGCGATGACTTGAGCCGTCGCGCTTTGCGACCCCTAGGCCAATGAGGCAGAAAAAATAAACACAAAAAAAAACAAAGAAATAAATCACAGTAAAATCACACAATCTTCACTACGTAAAAAAACAGTTGAAGAACTCACTGCAATATTAAGCAGTACAGCATATTCGTGGTGTAGTAAACAGAGTCGCTAGCTGTCAGCGCTGTCAACTTGACTTAAGTGACGTAACCTCGTCAGGGCTGCCACGCAAACTGGGCCAAGTTATTTGTCTTGCTTTATTTTTTTTTAGGCTAAAACCTTTTTTTTATTTTCGCCAAATGCTGAGAGAAATAAAGCTTAAAAATATAAAAGAGTAACCTTTTTCGTGTGTATATGTGTTTTTTTTCTGCCTTACTGCGTCATAGGTCCTGTGGTTACAAGTGTGACTCCTGATGGTGACAGAAAAAGAAAGAAAAATCTAAAAATAATCTAATCATCATCATCTGCCTAGCCACAAGCACGTTGGGGTCGGCTTCCAGTCTAACCGGATGCAGCTGAATACCAGTATTTTACATGGAGCGACTGCTTATCTGACTTCCACAACCCAGTAACTGGGTAATACGATACCCCTTAGTAAGATTGGAAAAATAATCTAATAATCTTCTTAAATTGTCGTGACAATAGATGGTCGAAACATCCTGAGGAAACCTGGACGTATTATAAGTTTGAAATCTCCAATCCACCTTGAGTAAGCGTGGTGATCAATGCTCGTGTCTTCTCTGTATGAGAAGACGCCTTTGCCCTACAGTGGGACAATATTAGGCTGATATTATTTTTACGTCCAATTACGGGGTTTGTTTGTAACTAATAAAGGTATTTGTCCGGCTGCGGCACGTTGATTGATTGATTGTTAGCTAACAATATGTCCAAACGTAAATTGAGTTGTATTGTGACATGGTGACAGATTGATAGCCTATTGGTATCTATAGTATTGTGCATTTACACTGACATTCAATTTAAAATTTTAAACTAATCTTACTTAGGGCCTCGTTCACCATCTTCAAGTAAAGTGTTGATTAGTTACTTCCCAATTAAAGTTAATTGGCAAGTAAAAGTTATGAGTATCTTCTATCAATAGGGTCAGTTAATCTTATGATTAGTGCTACTCGGACATCGTGAAAGTCGCACGTGAAGTTACGGGGGACTTTAACTGACGATTAGTCTACTCGTCACTTTACTTGAGGGTGGTGAAAGAGGCTCTTACTGTTATAAATGCGAAAGTTTGAATGGATGGATGTTTGATACTCAATCACGCTAGAACAGAAAAACGGATCGGGATGAAAGGCAATAACATAGATTATAGTATAGAATTAAGTACAGTAGCGGTCATAAGTGGAGTAGCAATCTCACAAAGCTTGTTTTTTTTTAACTTACGAACTTTCCAGGCCTTTTGATAATTCTGAGGTGTTCGTAGGTACTGTGTTAATACATAATCACTTTACACGCAGATGTAGGTACGGCCTGTTCCGCGTGTTCACAGCAATTCAAACATTAGCATGCTACTGCACTTATGATCCCTTACTGTACATAGGCTACTTTTTATCCGTGGGATAATAAAAGAGTGTCCGTGGAGTTTCTTGCTCGTTCTTCTCCATAGAGGCTTACCTCCGTTTTAGAACGAGCAACTAGCTTTAACTTTCTGACTAACTGACCGACTCCTTGACAATTTAAAAGAGCCTGTGAATGGTCAAATTAAAATTAATGCTTCGATTTTGGCTTTGAATATCGACTTTGACGCGGACGAAGTCGCGGGCAGAAGCTAGTCCTAACTAATATTATAAATGCGAAAGTAACTCTGTCTTTCTGTCTGTCTGTCTTTTCTTCACGCCTAAACTACTGAACCGATTTGTGTGAAATTTGGTACAGGGTAAGTGTGAACCCCAACAAAGGACATAGGCTACTTTTTATTCGACTTCGACTTCGTCTGCGTCCGCGATAACCGACATATACGCGGACGAAGTCGCGGGCAAAAGCTAGTATCTTATAAATTAATTATTTCTCTAAACATACTATAGTAGCTATAAAACACAATGTGTATACCAACAAATAATATTTTCCACTTTTTATTACCAACTAGACAGACTTTTAATTAAAAGTTTTGTTAATTAAGTATGTGGGTAGGTCTCTACAGGTACATATTATAGCACGCTACGATATTACGGGGTGTGAAAAGGTACATCACATAACTGTTAATTACGCATATCTACTGCCCATCAAATTAAGTAACATTAATGAAGTAATTTTGGCTGGTGACTACTTTTGCTTTTGGGGTGTGTAATCACTGATATTGTGAAACGTTTCAATGGTTTGGGATCGAAAAATAAGTGAATTTTGATACCACTTCATAATATTTTGGAAAGAGGTAATCTAAATATACATACAAAAGCAAAAGGTCATTCACTCATCACGGAATATCGAAAATTTCGCGGGGAGCCAGTTTATAGTTAGTAGACGTCCGTTAAGAATTTTTTTTAATATTTTATTTCAAAATAAATTACCCATTTCCCAAAGAGTAGGTATGAAACGGGGGTCCAAAGTTTGTATGGAGAAATCAACTTTGTCGCGGACGAAATCGCAGGCAGAAGCTAGTCACTGATATTGTGAAATACAGGGGTCGTCAACGTTTACTGGGAACATTTAAAACTTGTTTCGAGACACAAAAGAAAGTTAGAACTTAGATCTTTAATATCTCTATAAGCAGAAAGTTCCAAAGTTCAATATCTGTATATCTATACAAATAAATTCAATTAAAGTGTCTGTTTATAATGTCAAAATAATAACTTTTACTAAATGCAAATGAATGTTAACACAATACTGAGACTAAACAACCAATTATCAAAGTTTTTGTTAGTATGTCTATTTGTTCCGGCAATCTCCTAAACCGCTGGACCGATTTTGATTTTCACTGGCAGATTGCTGATTTTATAAGGAGTAACTTAAGTTTAATTTAAGAAAAATAATTAGGGTGCTGCGCAACAAAAAAAAATACAGAAAACAAACATTAACGCTCGCATGATAGGAAAAACATAATTATGACTCCACCCGTATAATGATCACGCTTACCCAATTATAATAATAATAATATGTTTATTCACCAAAATTACAGATTGTTACAGTGCATATCATGATGGTAACAATGGGTAGAGAACAAAAATAAACTATTTGTTGTAAAATCTGTACAAAAATTGAGAACCCTGCCTCTTAAACTAGGTATAACCTGTATTTTAAGGGACAGTGAACTAGTGAATACTAGTTGAAAACTAAAAAAATCTTTTCATACTCCATATTACCCACTCAACAAGTTAAGTACCCAACGCTTATTAACAAAGTAAGCTTTACGATGCAACTTAAAGCAATCTCGAATTAATCCTGCAGATGTGTGGGATCGCAAATTAAGTCAAGTTTCTAATCGCCAAGTTTGCCAAGCACTAAATTCTTGGCGCAAACTTGCGCTGCTTGCAGTCTGAAACGAGTTGAATAAAATTTACTCTTGGGGACTGAACTAGTCGGCTAAAGTTATTTTTGATTAGAGAGTTTTGTGCAATGGAGTCCTTAAATAAACATTGAGCTTATAATAATAATACCAGCCTTTTACTGTCCCACTGTAGGGCAAAGGCCTCTTCTCATACAGAGAAGGCATGAGCATGATCACCACGCTTGCTCAAGGCGGATTGGCGATTTCAGACTTATATTAATTACAAGTCCAGGTTTCCTCACGATGTTTTCCTTCACCGATGTCTGAACATTGAGCTTAGTGCTGTTAAAATGAGTCAACCCACAGTCCTTGCGAAAGTAACTCTGTCTTTCTGTCTCAGACGAATTTAATGAAAATTGGTACAGAGTAAGTTTGAACCCCAATTATGGACATAGGCTACTTTTTACTAGCTTGTATTTAGCTTGCACTGTTCGTATGTATGTATTTATGTAAGTAAGTTGTCCCTTCATTTGCAAACCATTTTCGAACATTTTTTGGTATTCGATTAAGCTGCAATTTTGCATACACCTTTAGTTCTGGTGACAATATAATTTCCAATACTCAATATTGTAATAAATTCAATATGGCCGCCTCTCCAACATGGCGGATTACATATTGTTTCTCAATCCCCTTGATATGAGTATCAAATGAAAGGGCTTGAAGAGTAGAAAACGACATTAGTAACATCACACTAAAAAGCTTGTTTTATAAAATGTGTTTTTTTTATTCCGCGACTTTGTCTGGGACCGTAATAACCGATATTTGTGCGAACGAAGTCACAGGCAGTTTCTTATATGTAGTCCCGAGTACTTCTGTTTTTTTAGGGTTCCGTACACGCTCATCCGTGCGTCCGTCTCTCTGTCTGTCCCTCTGTCATGAGTGTCAGCTGAACCGTTGAAGCTACAGTCTTCATATTTTATATATATTATTATATAGTCTTCATATAAATTATAACAAAACAAGTAAAATATTGATTGATAACCTATGAAGTCATACCAGTGCGGCAATTTCAGTAAATCCGAAATACAAATCATTTTGTGTCGCATCAAATGAAAATTCTCTGAAACAAAAATCCAAAACCGTACGTTACTTTATTTTCCTTTTAGCTGGCAACCCGAACGCGAAACTGCGAATGCGGCTGACTTCGCAAGCTAGCAAAGCAAATACCTGCAAAAAAC
Source organism: Hoplodrina blanda (assembly GCA_949316365.1). Classification (NCBI taxonomy): domain Eukaryota; kingdom Metazoa; phylum Arthropoda; class Insecta; order Lepidoptera; family Noctuidae; genus Hoplodrina; species Hoplodrina blanda. The sequence goes on from OX438592.1 coordinate 12,929,710, forward strand.
ATAAAATCCTCAATCCCAGAGAGCCTGCCATAAACGTGCGGAATAAACGTATCGTAAATTCGATCGATTTTACAAATTTTAATTCACTTTCATCTGTCCCGTTGTCTATGGCTCATTAATTAAATCTGCAATGCAAGATTGAATCTTGTTTAAAAAAATATACTTAATAATATATTTTAATAGAACTTTTTAAATTGAAAATACTTACCCGTTTTACACACCATATTTATTTAGTTTGAAGGCGTTTTTAATTTTAAGGGGTGATGCTAATTGCGTGACGCTGCGTTTATACTAAACTCCGCGTGTCGCCACGCGTGGGAAAGCTATCGGTTTCATACATTTAGTCGGTTACTCCACGCCACGCGGGGCGGGACAAACGTGATCAGTCCTATGCTATGTATGAAACCGATAGCTATCCCACGCGTGGCGTCACTCGGGGCAGGTTAACTATAAACGCAGCTTTAGAAAAACAAAAACAAAACAAAATACTATCGGATAATCCCATTTCCAATTCGAAAATCGAATCGAATACTTTTGTCATCGTCAGCGCGCTCGTGTTAGGCCTATCAAACTCATGCATTTGTCGCTTCGTGTGCGCTTTGAGACCAGTCGAGGCGCGGTCCATTTACGTAATTGCCGACCGTCCGCGTATACCATTCAATACGGTTTCTATCCGATACGAGAACGGGCCGGACACGGTTTGCAGAAATGTAAGGTTGCATTTGAAGAAGGGTTAATTAGCAGTAGTTGTGTGCTGGTAATAATGAGCATGTTGAATTTATTTTATGCCTCTTACTAAACGATAGCATGAGGTCTTGGATTCTATGACCAACTCGAGCAGTGTGTTTTGGTTTTTTCCACCAGGAATTTTTCAGTAGCAGCCTCGGCGTCTGGATTTGTGTCCGTTTGATGGCAATGGGTTCCAAATTTGGGTGTGCTAATAGGTACACCTCTGCCTAACCCTCCGGGGATTACAGGCGTGATGTTATGTTATGTTACTATATTTTTGTATTGACGTAACTTTTGTAACATCATCTACATTAAATTTCTTAAAGGAAGAAAGTTGAAAAACTTTTCCAAACACACTTACCTATAGATAAAAAAATCCAGAATAACCTAATAACCTAATACTCTTCAAAAATACTAGTTTCAAGTAAAATATATAGGTTCATTATCATATTCCATTACGGCCTAAACATTTCTTGCAATCAGCGAATTTATTGGAAACCAATCATAACTTTTGGAATTCTAAAACTTGTTTTTACTCATTCACAATTCGCGCGTTCAAAGTTTGGCGGCAATAGGAAGTTTTTTACGCAATCTCGAAAATGTCAAGCACATCCTGCCGCCTTTTTTGAAATATTACGAGATTGGTAAAAACTTTCCTATAGGTATAGTCAACAAAAGAGATTGATATGCAGGGTCCCCAGATATAGTTGAAGTTTTCTTAGAAACCATTGGATGTCTTCGATTGAAACTTAACTTAATAAATGAACTGTTTATTATCTACTTTTTAAATTAAATTACATTTGAAAACATCCATCGGTTTCTAAGAAAACTCCAACTATATCTGATGACCCTGCATAGCTATCTGTTTGACTGTACTTTCTAAGTTTATCTTAGACATCGCTGGCATCGTTCCGTGCCTCGAAAAGCACGTTAAGCTGTTGGTCCCGGCTGTCATACGTAGATCTTTGACAGTCGTTAAGGGTCATCAGAAGCCCGAAAGTCTGACAACCAGTCTTAGGCAGTCGCTCCATGTAAAATACTGGTATTCAGCTGCATCCGGTTAGACTGGAAGCCGACCCCAACATGATTGGGAAAAGGCTAGGCAGATGATGATGGTAAAAACTTCCTTTATGTACCTACCACACTGATGTAGGGTGGACATTGGTTTTTCAATTGGGTACTTCTTTATCATGTGGGCAGTAAGTCAAAGTCAAATCATTTATCTCAATTAGGCCATTATAATGCTTAAACGCCATAATATACAAAAAAAAAGGAATTGAATCTAGTAGCCCCTTCCAAATGGTAGTAAGCAGAAGGCAGTAAGATCTTACGACCCGATGCACATACCCTAGTGTCAGAGTTTCTAAACCGCCTCAAGGTCCTCTGGCATGGTTTGAGTGAGTACTATAATAGACCACCAATTATTGACATACTTTTTACATAATATAACATTACGCGTATAATCCTCGAAAGGTCAGGCAGAGGTGAAGCTGCTACTGAGAAACTCCTAATGGAAAAACTCAATAACATACCGGAGTCTGGATTTGTGCCCGGTTGATGGCAATAGGCTCGCCTAATATTACATGGGTCTTAAATAAAATTGGCGAAATGTGGGTATATACTAATGATTACACCTCTGCCTTACACTTCGGGGATTACAGGCGTGATGTTATAGATGTTATGTACCACAAAAGGAGCCAACTTGCAATCATACAATAATTTAATTCAATAACAAAAACAGAACACCTTTGTTTTCGCAATTTACTTACTATGTTTATAAGCCTGTGCTAAACATTTACCATTCAATACCACCCCTATTAACTAATGATAATGGATGAGAACATCTATTGTTACCCACATCTATAACATCCACTTCATCCAATCCAGATGTCAGGCACATACAGATCCATTATAAGATACGAGATTGCACTGCAACGCACTCCACTGACCGACATTATGACGTAGTACACTGGCGGACATGAGAAATGGGACAACATTAAATTGATTGTAAAATGTTTTATTATGGGCCCGGTATTTTAGTTAATGGAAACATTTTGTCAGTATATTAGCAGAATCTTGTTAATGTTGTAAATGTTGATAGTATACATACAGACTTTCTGATGTTCAATTATAATCTACTTGATTTATCGATTAGACGACAACTAATTTAAAAGATAATTTAAATAATTGATCAAAATGATGATACCATCTGGCTGCCTTCAGCCACAGCAATTGCAATTCAGACTCCTGGTCTTGGTGATTGGCGTAGACCCTCATGTGACTGGCATATCCAACTTAGGCTGAGAAACTTCCTACCAGGGTTGCGGGATTTGTTCGAAAGAGTTACCGCGTCCAACGCAAAGCGCACTAGAAGAAAAACTGATGGGTTTTATTCAGTAAAAGTTTGACATTCCCTTCCGCCCCGTCCAGAGCGGAAAGAGTCATTTGATGATTTTCCATAAAAAAGGCTGAGAAACTTCGAGCACAAAGTAGACATGTTAGGCCAGTTAGGTATAGTTAATAGTCATCAAAATACTTATTTCAGGAATTTCCATTGATCATCAACCTGTAAATGCTAGCTCATTGAGCAACTAAATATGATATAACTAATACCCAAGGGCCCAATTCCAAGCGGATAGCTACGTCCCATTACTTACAGCGGTTAGATCCGGTTTAGATCCTAACACGCAGCATCGCTTCTAGTCCGATTATATCCGGATCCGAGATAAATCCGGACGGCCTAGTCTATTTATTTTCTTTTTTATTTACTAATATTTTTTTGATAATCGTTTTTTTTTGCAAGAGATATCGTATTCCGCAGCTATTTAGTTGTGGAGGTCAGATAGGCAGTTGCTCCGGCTGGAAGCCGACCCCAACATAGTTGGGAAAAGGCTAGGCAGATGATGAGATTTTTTTGCAAGGCTGTGTAACAACAGACTAAACACGATTACTTTTACAAAATAGCTCTAGTTGTATAATATGTATAAATATCGAACCTGCAATCGCTAGCTTTTGTTTTCCACAATGTATATAGATTTTCATTTTGTTTACAAACTTGAAAAAACCTGGCACTGTCTGTCCGTCTGTCTTATCTTTTATTATGCAAGTAACAAATAGACCTAACTTGGCGTCCAGCCAATGCCACGTTGATAAGTCCTGCGGTCTCGGACATACTTTGTAAACCGAATTATTCAGGTCAATCTGACTAAAAAGTCGCAGTAAGCTAGGTATTTTTTTTTCTTTTATTAAAAATTTCTAACGAAGCGAATAGTTTAAAAAAATAATTTCGAAGCAGCGAAACTACTGTAAGAGCAACGTAGCAGAGCAAAGCAACAAAAACATCTGCATTACTTTGCATAATTGCAATGTTGCGTTATTTATATTGCCTCGTTGGTCTAGTGGTCACAAAGCGCGACTGCTGAGCATGAGGTCTTTGAGTTCGAATCCCAGGTCGGGCAAAGTGTTATTGGGTTTTTCCATCAGGAATTTTTCAATAGCAGTTTCGGAGTTTGGATTTGTGCCCGGTTGATGGCAATAGGCTCGCCGTCTAATATGGGACTTAAACATAACTGGCGAAACGTAGGTGTATTAATGGGTACACCTCTGCCTAGCCCTTCTGGTATTACAGGCGTGATGTTATGTTTGTTGTGAATAAAAAACTGACAAGAACAAGTCGGGATTGAACAATTAGGGTTCCAAACCAAACACAGATGAACAGCAGCTGCTAATTTTTCGTAATAACTGTATCGGTGAAATAAACCTACGCCAGTTCCTAAAATATTCATTTAAATGACATAGTTTCAAGTCGATAAGTAACATAACATAACAATCACACTTTACCCGACCTAGAAATCGAACCCAAGGCCTCATGCTCAACAGTCGCGCTTTGCGACCGCTAGACCAACGAGGCAGTCAGTGCGCGATAAAAAATCTTCATAAGTTGAAATTCCTACGTTGAGTAAGTTGATCTTGTGAAAAGACCTCTTTGTGACAGATGGACAAAAAGTTTCCTTATAAGGGTTCCGTATTTCCTTTTCAGATAAGGAACCTTTAAAATGAAATATGAGTTTAACGAATGTGAAAAGTAATTTGATATTTTCCGCGAAGTTATGCATAAAATCTTTATGTGTCCAAGTTTTAATTTCAACTGCATTAATTTTATTTATGGTTTACCAACAGATGTTACAGCTAATCATGACTTATGTTTGGTAAGCTTAGAATAGACAATACTGCACACCCAATTAAAGGTAAACACCGCATGCTTTGTGTTTTACAGCTTAGAAAGAAAGTGAAAAGTAAAAAAAAAATAAAAAAATTGAAAATTGAAAATTTTGTATAAAAATACAGAATCACGCTTACTGTACTATATAATATTATAAAGAGGAAAGTTTTGATTGTTTGTTTGCATTGAATAGGCTCCGAAACTACTGAACCGATTTGAAATATTTTTTCATTGTTAGGAAGCTACACTATCCCCGGGTGATATAGGCTATACAGGGTGTTTGGTGCATCGTTTGCCAAATCGAAATGACCGATAGGACAGGTATATTTGTATTTAGTATCAGCATTGCACCCGTGCGAAGCCGGGGCGGATTGCTAGTCTTAAATCAACAAAAACAAGAATTCCAAGAAGGTTATAGTAGTGTACGTTTTTAATCAGCCGACATCTTTATTGTAATCAAGTAATACCAACGCGTCAGACTGGCGTCATTTTATTGCACTGACTTGTAATGAAGGGCGGCGTTCTTTCCTCTTCCCTTCTTCGACTTAAATAACAGTAATTGGATTTTAATATATAGGTATGATTGTTACTTTGTACTTTTAGCTTTTTTTTATTTGTTTCGTTAAAGTATGAAACTTAAATTATTATGATTAATATTTTCTATAAACTGATATATAGCTTTCTCTTCAATTAATAATTTAGGATGAATAATTTCTTTCATTATAATTAGAGAAAATGTATGTTTTTTTTTAATATTTAAAATAATAATTGTATTTTATTCATCAATTTTTTATTTATAATAGTGATTTTTTATTGAAATTATTTATAAAATTAATTGTTGATTTTGTTGTTTGATTGATTGTGTGATTGTTGTTGTTGTTTGTTTCGTGGTAAAGATTGGGATTTTTTTGTAAGAGATTTAGTTATCTCTAGAAGTACTAGAATGATTACCTAAAATATTTTACTGATAGATAGCTGATAGATAGAATGTTTTGAGTATATTGTTGGGTAGCAAAAGCTATTATTTATAAACAAGAAAACTTAGTTTGTCAACATTTTAAAAACATTGGTTACGGAACTTATGTTCTTGACCCCATAAAGTCTTGATAAACAGCATTTCAGAGTCGCCATTGCAGTTGAAAATATTAACCGCACTTCAACATTATTGACAAATAATACAAAATACTTAAAATAGTTCCTGGAATGGGCGGTACCACGGGGTAAAGTAGTAAAACACACGAGACAGCCTGGCGACCTTTTATTGCACTAACTAAACATCCCCCATCCTTACTACATACCTAAAGAAGGGGGTGAAATCTATACTGTTTTAAGTGTGCATTATTCTGATTAGTTTCCTTAGTTTTATGTTTTGTGTTCATCTATACTTATTTACTGCTAATATAGTCAAGCTGAAGAGTTTGTTTGTATTTTTGTTTGAACGTGCTAATCTCTGGAACTGCTAGTCCGATTCTGAAAATTCTTTTGCTGAGTCCTTTAAGCTATATATAATTGTTAAAATATTAGGGATCCGTAACAAAATTCCAGCGGATGAAAGCAAGTCGTAAGTAAATCCTAAGCGATACTTCTGATTTCATTCATTCCTCCTTTCATATTCAGGCCATACTTCTTTGGAATGCCCTTCCTCTTGATATCAGGACAGCTACCAGTCGATATGTGTTCAAGCGGAAGTTGCGGATTTATTTTCAGAACAATCAGTAAGAGTTATCATAAACATCCTTTCTATTTTTATTATAAGATATGTATTTATGAGTATGTATATATGATATATATCTATATATATATATATTATGTATGGTATATAAGAGTTTATGTATAGTAATTTATACATGAATTTAAATTATTTAGTACTTGTGTACGTTTAAATTTATTTAGATTTTTGTTTTTATGATTTTTAAATATTTTATTTGATTATTTCTCATGTACAATTTTTTGCACCTGCTTTGTTATCTCTTCACCACCTTTGGTTGACTGGTAGAGAATGCCTAAGGCATTAAGTCCGCCTTTGTAATTTTTTTGTTGCATAAAGTTTAAATAAATAAATAATAAATGTTTTAAACACCTCTTAGCGAAATCATCAAAGCGTTCTACACCACATTCTGCTTAGGAAACCTGGACTTGTAATAAAATTCATGTACCTACCTAAGTCTGAAATCGCCAATCCGCCTTGAGCAAACATGATGATCATTGCTCATGCCTTCTCTGTATGAGAAGAGGCCTCTGTTCTGCAATGAGACAGTATAGGCTGGTATTATTATTTTTATTTTATGCTTAGCCAGGTATACCAAAAATGTGTGTGATCCACATTACATGTGATTGTTAAAAAGTGTGATATTAACCCAAAAATGCCGCATGGAAATGGTCACAATATTATTATAAGCATGTTTACATGTGTCTTTTAACCCTCGTGCGGTGAAGGTCGCTGCCCGCATGACTCTAATTGGATAAGTTCGAGGTGCGGCGGGCGGCCAGATACATATGTATGTACAAACAATTTAATATGGCGTTATGTGTTGTTATTTTTTTGTACAGCGATTTTACGACTGTGTTTTTAATTAAATTAATATCAGTTTGTGACAAGTAATGGGAAGGTAATATTTATTTATTTAATTAACCTTTATGCACATGTAAAAAAAATACATTGTACAAAGTCGGACTTAATACTTTGGGTACTTTCTACCAGTCTACCTTATGGTGATGCAAAGATAAAACATAGTAGGTGCACAGGTACAGATTATTTTCGAGAATGTATGTATGTGAATCTTAAATATATATAACTCAAAGGTGACTGACTGACTGACTGACATAGTGATCTATCAACGCACAGCCCAAACCACTGGACGGATCGGGCTGAAATTTGGCATGCAGGTAGATGTTATGACGTAGGCATCCGCTAAGAAAGGATTTTTTTAAATTTACCCTCTAAGGGAATGAACGGGGGTCCGACATTTACGCGGACGAAGTCGCGGGCATACGCTAGTGTATGTATACATTGTTTGTATGTTCAGAAAATTCGTTTGATTTTCTTAGTAGCAGCCCTAAGTATGTAAGTTGTTTGTGTTGGATTACCGTTCCATCGCTATAAGAACGTGAGGGTAGAGGAATACCTACCTGTATTTCCGCACACACTTTAGCCACTAAAATATTTATAAATGTATAATACTAGCGGCCCGCCCCGGCTTCGTACGGGTCCAATACATATATACATAAACCTTCTTCTTGAAACACTCTGTCTATTGATGAAAACCGCATTCAAATAAACTATGCATACAGACGGCGGGACGCAACTTTATTTTATAATACTATCCAGAGATTTGCCGTCAGTCCTACGCCTAATATCTCCCTGGTCGTGTCGAATTGCCTTGCCATCGGTATATGAATAATCATGTAGAGGAAGGAGGGTAGAGAAACCAGTATTCGCGCACACATAAATGTGCACTATAACATTGTGCTTGGCTAGTCTCCATTAGGGTCGGTACATATCTGTGGGAATGGAACATAAAGTGAGCGAAAGATATAGGATGCTATGTGTGAGTGAGAGGTGGAAATAAGGATTTGAAATGAGAGTGGAAGGAAGGATTTGAAATGAGAGTCGAGAGTCAACAGTCGAAATTCGGGGCTCACGGTGATAGCTAGATGACGATGACGTTACAAAATAAAAGATAAAAAAGATTTTGAAGACGATTCTTTTATTTAAAGAACCTGATATCCCACATATCTGACAGAAGATACGCTGCGTATCGTCAGTCGCGTAACGCAGAAATAGTCAAACAGATAATAAAATATCCAACCATCACACATAACCGATGATGCGTTAGTGCGTCGACCATACAAAAGACGATACGTTCGACGTATCTTCCGTCAGATGTGACGTGCCTAACGCGACCGTAATTCAGTCGGAAAATAATATTATTTTCCATAATAAAAACAAAAATAATAACCAGTTTTTAATACCGTATGTATGCAGCAGAATTTTATATGTTTTTACTAACAAAGCAAAAGTAATCCCTCTCTCGTTTTTTTTTTCCTTTCATTGTGCTTTCACGTTCAGCGTCGAACAGAGATTCTCCGGAAAATGTTTTTAGTTTTTATTCACTAGTGTGAAGCGCTGATTGAAAATGTCGACATGCCAGCGCAGCGCTTCAGTGCTTTGTAAAACATTTTTGGTGCGGACGATTAGATTGTGGGATGAACTAAAATATGGAAAACTTTACTTTTTTTGTCATATTCTTTTTCTTTGTGGATTTAGGGTCCAAAATCGGGCAGCATTAAATATTTATATTTAGATTAATTTTCCATCACTGAACAGAAGCTTTAAAAGGGATCAATGTTTTTTTATTAATTAATGCTAATTTAATACTCACTGGATTAATGCTAGCTTTCGCCCGTGATTTCGTCCTCTTATGAGTTAAGTACCTATACATATTTTTGTTGTTGCGGCTTTATTAAATTCACACTACATGAAAATTTCAAGTGTCAAGCTGTTACGGTTCCAAAGATACAGCCCTGTGACAAACGGACAGACAGACAGCAGAACCTTAGTTCCGCTGACACTTTCTGACTAACTGACCGACTTCTTGACAACTCAAAAGTGCTTGTCAAGTATGGTCTAATTGAAATAAATACTTTGACTATAATTTGACTTTGAATCTTTGAATTCAACCCTATAAACAAGTTCAAGTTTCATCGATTTTTTTTACTGTCTACCTTTTACATGTACCGGTTCTTATCGATTGCTGCACACAATTCGTGCGTTCATCGATTTTGTTGTTCGCGGTAATTGACTTAGCTCTACTAGTTCGAGCTTGTTTGTTTTAGTTCGATCAAGTACCTATCTTCACGCTTCTGTCTAAGTTGGTTTTTAACCCCCGACGCAAAAACGATGGGGTGTTATAAGTTTGACAATGTCTGTGTGTGTGTCTGTCTATGGCATTGTTGCTCCCGAACGGATAAAGCGATTTTGATTTATTTTTGTTTGAAAGGTGAATTAATCGGGAGTGTTCTTAGCTATGTTTGATAAAACTCGATCCAATCGATCGATGGCTAACGGGGGTATTTTAAATTTATAGTTTATTTGTTTTTAGTATTTCAATTTTGAGACTCTTTAAAATAGGTACTTAAAGTACTTACCTACCTAACAAACATGTACTACGTCGCTACCTAAACCTTTTCCTTTTTTAGCTTCGTCTACGTTCTTGTAAGTACCTACTTGAGAGTACCAACGTGACCTTTCTAAAGAGCATATTTTTATCTCTAAATCTTCCTTGAAGGCTGGGTTTTATTTTTTGAGGTTTATGTCCAATTAATTTATTATTAAATTATAACAGTAAAACTGTTTTTAAAATGTTCCAAAGTATGCCCCTAGTACCCTGCAATATCTCAACCCTTTTTTCAATGTCCCCGGGTCTGGGGGAGCAGAAGAGTCTGTCAGACTTTCTGACAAAAAAAAAAAAAAAAAACACGAAAGTAAACATTTATTTATGCTCGAGATTGTACCTTCTCGAACAAAGATCAAACAGCAAAATTCTTACCACTTTATCACAAAAAATACAAACATTATCCCTACAGTCACATTTAAGTCAGACGCGACAGCCTGAACTGGGAATAAACTCAATAATTTCAACTTAACCGTGGTTTATATTGCATAACTTTATCTCTAGGAAACACACTGAAATTCCAACTCTAATGCTGAAAAGATAATGTTGAAATTCCTTTGTTTAAATTCTCGTCATTCATGTGGGTAGTTTGACGCGACAGAGGACACTTGTCGCGAAGAGTCTTAGTGACGTTGTTACACCAGCGAATGTAGGGTTAGGTACATCTCGTTTGTGAGGGTACTTGCAACATAATTGATGTTTAACTTCTGAAATAATTTTCTTTTTTATTTCTTTTTAAATGTCATTTTTAAAAGCTGGCAGTCATTTGTTTTTTTCGCGTTTGACGATGCTTGTAAATGAAATGTGCATCTGGAAAAGTACTGTTGTACTTGTTAAGTTGGATAAAAAGATTAATATATTTTAGATTGTTAGAAATTCTTCAGTTATTTTAGTAAGAGAGTGACAACAAAAAACCATGTAACTAATCCATGACCATTGAGCTAAGTGATGACTCAGAAAATTTTTGACTCAAGTGAATTTTAATTGACATTCACGTAACCCGAATTTAACTCAAGTTGGCAGAACAAAGCAGAACGATTTGTTATATGAATATGTCGAAGAATGAAGATTAAAATCTTATTGCTACAATAAAAAAATGCCATCTGTGATTCAAAAGTGGAACTAAAGTGTGCCATGATGTCCCATTTCATCTGTGGTTTTGGATGGAGCGTCCTCACTAGACGCCGTTTAGTAGAAACAAAACTACTCATGTATGAAAATGAGAATCTTGGGGTTGACCCATCACTAATTATGTGGTTGTCAACTTTAAAGCATGCGATGACCGCAAGCCATACGAGAAAACGGTCTTGATTGTAATAAAGTATCTAAATCTCAATTCCTTCGCAAACTCTTTGTATGGACGGCAATAAATAAACCGTTTAGCAATAGAGAGATCAAACGGATACTTTCATATAATTCTTCTCTTTTTGTCGAACAATGCCTCGAAAAGCTTTGATAAAGACCGTCTTTTTCACTGGGAATTTATTGGAACAAAAGTGTTAGACATTAAGACAATATCGGTAATGTTATTTGTAACAAAAACATCATCATTATCATATCCAGTGGCGTAGCTTGCTCAAGACGGGTCCCTGTATCGAAAGGGGTTGTGAGGTTGTGTCGAAAGGGGGGTGTTAGGGGCCCCTCTCCCTAACTGTGGCGAAGCCCAAATGGAGGGTAAAGATTTTTTATAGAAGAAACAATAACTGGTTGAACTTGCGGCAGTTTAGTGTCTTATCTTTGCCGGAAAAATCATGTCGACATGGTATAGGTACCTACACAACTCGGCAAATATAAGTTCATCACTGCGTACTTACGTGTGTTCCGCTTCCGCTCAGCTTGGCGATATGTTATGATGATGTAATGACTGCCTCGTTGGTTCAGTGGTCGCAAAGCGCGGCTGCTGAAGATGAGGTCTTCGATTTGATTCCTAGGTTGGGCAAAGCGTTATTGGTCTGCTTACACGCGTTCTGGGCCCCTGTAGCTAGAGGGGGCCCCGTTAGATACGCCCCTGATTATATCAGCCGAATGTCGTCCACTGCTGGTGGGTGGCCTCCTCTAAAGGTGCTGATAGACTTGAGCAATTCACTTGTAACAGAACATCGAGCATTCGCCGTTTTAATATTTGTCGAACTGAACAACGAGCCGAGCCAAGCATAGAGCCAAACATTGCTACGAACATTTTCTTGAGCATTCTAGTGAACGCTCGTCAAAAAATATTCTTCACGAAGATGTCAGACTTGACGGTCGCTCGGCAAAAAGCTCGAAGCAATGCTCGCTAGAATGCTCGCCAGAACGCTCGACAGAATGCTCGCTAAAATGCTCAAGTTTATTAGCACCGGTTTCCCACGACCATTACCACGTCATCGGTCCACGTTGTAAGGGCCTTTCCAAACTCCGTCTTCTGGTACGTGGTCGCTACTCGAGAGCCTTACGACCCCAACGGTCGACTGCTCTACGAGCTACGTGCCCTGCCCAGTGCCTAAAGTGAAAACATTAAGGTTCATAAAAGTTAATTATAATTTCATTGGAGTTTTTAATACTAAGAGTTTGCAAATGATGTTTTTAATTAAAAATAAAAAACTAATTAAGTATTGGGACTGAGTGTGTTTGACAATATTGAACGTTAAATTATTTTTATTTTTTGTTAGGTACTTACTTGCAATCTAAACTCGTACCGAATGCTTTGCGAAAAAACTGACGAAGTGCGGCTCGAACTCGCACAGGAATGATTCTGTACCACCGTACCTGTACAATGTTTAACACTACAATTTAATATATATATATATATAAAATTGTAGTTTTGTAGTGTTGTATTGTTGTGTATACAGCATGTAACAAAAACCCTGTCCGATCCTCAAGGGTATTATTCGGCATCGTACTGCGTACACATATACGTAACCATTTAATGGATTTGAGATTATTATTTTTCCCCAGTGAAAAAAAAAAAACAAGAAAGAAGTAATTAAATTAAAATAAAACATAAAAACTGATCAACGGCAACACTGATCTGACAGGGTTTTTGTTACATAGTGTATATTTATATACATTTTTTTATTATATTTTGTTGTAGCGGCAACAGCAATACACACTATGTGATAATTTCAACTCTGTACCTAATACGGTTTATTAGATACAGCCCGCTGACAAACAGACAGACGAACAGCGGAGACTTAGTAATAGGGTCCTTAATTTTAAATAAATGTTTTTACTTTGACTTTGAATAATGACATTATTTTACATAGTCATATAACTTGAACATCCTACCTAGACAACAATAAGGAACCACAATTTTCCAATTTCAGGTTAAGTGTGATCTTCAATTAAATAAGTTCAATTATAGTGTTAAATAATACGTTAAAATTAATTGTTCTCGTTGAATACATCAACGAAAACGTAATAAGTGTTAAGTTTTAGAAAAATCAAGTTTAAATCGACCTAATTAGAATAGAATTAGTGTTAAATATTCAAAAGCAATTAAAATTCGTCAATTTAACATTATAAGTCTGTGATTCTGTTCTATTAACCCCTAAAGTAAAGTGATAATTCTTAAAGTGTTGGGGGACTTTCAAAGTGAAGGGGGCTTGTTAAAGTGTTTGGTCTCCTAAAGCTTTGGGGACCTTAGTGTTGGGGAATCTTAAAGTATTGGGGGACTCCTAAAGTTTTCGAACGAAGTGAAGAGTGGCACTAAAGAAGAACAGGCTAAAGTTTAGCATCAAGATGGCGTTTGCTGCAGCTCGTATGATCCTGAAGGACAAGAGACGAAAGGCATCAAAGGAAGACTTCAGGGATCCCAGAAATAGAAGCAAGGTACTGCTAAATTATTATTTCAAAATTGTTATAAAGAAAACCATAGGAATATCAAGTCTAAAGAGACTTGATTAAGTGTTATTTTTCTTTGGTATTATAAAAGTTCTAAGAGCAAAGAAAAATAACTCAACTGTTGGCTATTTGACACCATTAAAGAATAATTTCAAGACTAATACAAGCTCTATTAAAAAAAAAACTTTATTTCGGCCCTAAAACTCCAAAAAAAAAACCATTAATTTACTTTATAGTTGAAAAATAGAGTGTCGTTCAATGTTAAATTGAACCTTACTAAATTATATAAAAATCAATAAAAAAAACATAATAGCAACATTTCATTAGCTTGGGGCTAAAAGATATTGTAAATCGCACTGCAAATCAAATATTCCGTCATTGAATCAGGGCAGGCCCGGCCCCACGGCGTTTGTCCCCCGGTCACTTGCCCATAATGCCCAGTAGAAAAGAGGGGCCTGATTGTGATTTCTACTACAGTAAAGTTAGCACAAAGTTTCAAAACGCAACTTCTACAGCAAAATTCGCTGGAGCTAACGTCAGTAAATTTATTACCTAATTAGTAAGCAGCTGGTGCGTTTGCCAGCGGTTTATCCAATCAGGTGGCAGGTAAACAATTAATTGCCTATAGTCATAGAACAGTGCAGAAGGTCGACTCCATACAGAGCGAAAACGGACATTTCAGGGCAATTCAATTGACTTTTAGAAGCGATCGCAATCTTATCTCAGTCTCAGTCAAATATTCCTCTAATTGACTTAATTTTTTGATATTAGATTGTCGCAAAGATGAGATTGTGACTAGATTTGAACGTGTTTGATTAGAAGAATTGAAATACTGTGGGCCTACCTCCATCTCTTTCCAATTCTACAAATCAAACACTGGGGCCTACGCCATTTATTAAAACAGTATTATATTAATATTACTTTGCCTTGCGCACTGTTGGATTTTCAACGCTCGGCTAAGCGCCGAGAGTTGAAAATCCAACAACAGAAATTACAAAGTAATATTAAAATGGTACTCTTTTACAAAAATGGTTGTAGGCCCCCAGGTCAACCTAAGTTCGGGCACGCTGCAATCGCGGCGGTAAGACCCCTCTTTGAGGAGTGGCTGGAGAGGCGCCACGGCGTCCTCACCTTCCGGCTGACGCAGGTCCTCACCGGACACGGTTGTTTCGGGAGGTTCCTGTGTCGGATTGCACGGGAGGAAACGCCCGGGTGTCACCACTGTGTGGACCGCCCGGAGGACACGGTGGAGCATACGGTGCAGGTTTGCCCCGCTTGGGCGGAGCACCGCCGTGTCCTCACGGAGGCGATAGGCGGCGGCGACCTCTCGCGCCCGGGCCTGGTTCAGGCCATGCTCCGGGGCGAGAGGGAATGGGATGCAGTCACCTCCTTCTGCGAAGCAGTAATGCTAGCAAAGGAGGAGGCGGGCCGCGTGAGTGAGAGAGAACATCCTCCACCTCGCGCCCCAGCCGCCGCGGGAGACGCCCAGGGCGTCGGACGTCGAGAGACGACAGACGACAGACGGCGAGTAATGGGTAGCTCGCCGTCCGATCAAGGACCATGCCCGGGTCGACGGCGCGTTCTGTTCGCGCGCGCCTCAAAGAGCTGTCAGCACAGGGACGGGGCCCCAATAGGGGCCAAACGCCTGCCGGGGTTGCGGGACGTCTTAACAGGATACCGTGGCCCCGGAACGTAAAGGGCAACAGAAGGAACAGGGTGGTTTTTTAGTCAGTAAAAGTCTGACAGTCCCTTCCGCCCCACCCAGGGCGGAAGGAGTCATTTGATGATTTTTACCACCTTAAAAAAAAAAAAAAGGCCCCCAGGTCATACGGTAAGTAGGTAGGTATGATATCGCCGTTACTTTCGGACGCACCGATGTGTTCGTGCGCCGGTATTCGTTTGTATGGAGTCGCACTTCTAAACTAAATTCTGTGCTAAAGAACAGGCAGAAGTTAGCCTTAGTATGCACTTGAGATTTACGAGATTCGCGGTACAAATTAGTTCAATTCAATGGAGCGTTCAACCAGACTGGTAAACTTAGGTAAATGTTTTAGATTGAGATTTGATTTGTATGGAGGGTTGGGAGAAAAGATATTTTGACAGAATAATAATTTCTTGACATTATAATATAGTTATCTACGTTTAGGTATTAAAGAAACTTTCTTTAGTCCTTTTGTTCGAAAAAGAAAGACAGTTATTAGGACTGCCGATGGAAGTCAAAACTTAATGCAAGCAAGCAAGTTGGGGATGCCGTCGCGCTCACATGTTGGTGACGCGGTCATTTCAGCATGTTGGTGATGCGAACCCGTAAGTCTTGCCCTTACAAAAAATCGCTCAACGGGGCTAAAGAAATGTTCACTTTAACAATGTTTAATCTCTTTAATTCATACTAATTTTAAACACAATTCAGAGGTAGGTATCTACTCAATTTTATTAACGAAACAGGTTTATTTTTTATAATAAGCGTATTTATATTCAACAATATGATTCATTCAAAAACCCATTAAGGTTAGTAGGTATTAAATATTCAAAATCCCTATTGAATCTGAATTCACCAACTCACAATAAAACGATGAAACGATTACCTAAATCGGTTATCCCTATACGCAAATGTAGCAAAGTTGATCTCGTTTTCATTGTTTCATATTAATAATTACCATCGACATTGTTACTGTGGTGTCTTCTTTTTATACAGGGTGTAAAAAGACAATATCATATACCCGTTAATTACGTTTACTGCCCAGAAAACTAAACAATATTGAGCAAAAATTATTGCTGGAAAACGATTATTTTTGGTGCGAAAAATCACTGTTTATGGGTAGTGCGCAATATAACGGTCGCAAAACATTGTGAATAGTACAAGGATCATGAGGATATTTAATGATTAGTTATAACATTTAAAAAAATGGTGTTCTTAAAAAAACTCGCCCACGGCGACTTTTTGTAGGGATGCTGTCGCGCGTCCGCTATATTGAATACTATATTAAATACGCGTTAGTAGCAATGCTGTTGCGCGCTTACGAAGCGCGCGACAAAAAGTCGCCGTGGGCGAGGGGCCGTAGGTTCGTTATAATTGTAGGCCAATCAACGGGCACAGCTTCTCCAGTCCCCAGCATCGCTCCAGGAAGCCTGTAGCGGTCTGAAAAGGCTACTGGCCTTTTGGGATGATCTGGAATGAAGTAGGATCGAGAAAGACACGCACAGTGGCCCAATCAAGCGGCTAAGTTCGGAGACAGCCCAGCTAAACTAAACGAACTAAACTAAGTCGTAGGTTCCCAGATCTTCTGAACCATCAGAAGAAAAATATGTTCACAATGATGGGAACAACATCAAAACTTTCGTCTACGTTATTTTACGTTTTACACCTTGTATACCGGGATATTTACAGAAAACGACATTTTAATTCCAATGTGTGGGTGTTTGGATAATATAAACGTGAAACGTAACTAATGGAGGCTTGCAGTGTATAATTTCAGACAGGTTCATTAGTACTGTTCGTTCGGAAATTGCTCATTAAGCCACGTCGAACTCACGGATAAGTAGGACGGCTGTTACACCGTTCTGTACCGAGCTTTGAAAAGAAAATAATTTGAATGACGACTTGCAAAATAATTTTGCATGGAAATAATATTAATTCAATTCTATCTTGTCGAGCTTTTTGATAAGCTTCCGCCCCTTTTTTTATAAATTGCACATACTTTATAATTGTTTTATAATTTATAAGTTTTGTGTTAATTATTCATTTTGAAGTTGTAGTACGTTGAATTAAATAGAAAATATTTAAACAAAAATTCATATTCACATTCATATTCATATTCATATTCATTTATTCATAATGGTACATTATGTGTGTAATTGATGTTACATAAGGCTTAAAGCTAAGGTACAGTCTGTTATGGACCCTGTAAGGGCACTGCACGGATTTGCTTTACGGCAGCACGGATAGCCAATTTCGACGAAACAATATCATAAATATCATACTATTATTCATTATTTGTTTGTGACGTACATAGTTAACTTGATTTTTTATTTATTTAAACTTTATGCAAAAGAAATAAAACAAGGGCGTACTGTTTATATTCACTGCTGTATAAAAAATAGTCATATTTTTAATTAAGTAAATCACAACGAAATCAATAAGACGGTCGGGCAAACCATAATGTTTGTTTTATTTTAGTATTTTTATTGAAAAGCCTTTTCATCATAATTTTTGTGTGCACATGGTCTGTTTCAATAAATATTTTTCTTTCATACGATACACGACGGTGTGACGCACGGCTAAGTGTCGCTAACTCGTTTGTTTCCAATCTCTGCACGGAATAGGAAATCATTATTAACTTCAACGAGTTTCACCCTTAATGGTTTTCCTATGTATCAAAAATAAAATTATTTGTTATTTTTTTAATATCTTGGGTTAGTTATATCATAGACCAGTAGTTTCTAAACTTTCCCGTACGAAATTTCATCAAAATTGGTTCAGTGGTTTCTTCGTTCGAGGTTCTTCAGAAAGGTCAGGTGCGGAGTACTCGTAACCGGCGTGCTTGTATGACGAGATGTATGAACGTAGATGAGGCGAAAGGAGTATGTAAGGATCGTAGCAGGTGGCGTTCTGTGGTTTCTGCCTACCCCCATGGGAAAAAGGCGTGAGTTTATGTATGTATGTATGTATGGTTTCTTCGTGGAAGCGTAACAGACAGACAGATATACTTTCTTATTTATAATATTAGTATGGATAGTTACAAGGGATATACGAGTAGTTCCATTCTTTACATTTACTTTTGATGTGAAACAATGAATATTAGAATTGTTTCAGTATGCCATTAATAATTAATCGTTTTGATATCGACTGATTCAAAGATAATGGTAATTTCGCGGAACCACGGTGCCTTTCCATAGAACCGTTATTTCAGTAGAATTTACTTTACGAATAACTGTTATTGAAAATGAATTGATTAAAAACATGGTATTGAAAACCGTGTTTTCATCTACGTGGAATTCAAGTACCTATGTACGGACAACAGCGCTTTAAGATATAAACACTGCGGCATCTTATGCGGTTGTAATAGGAGCGAGTTTACAACAGAAAAATATTGTCTGATGTGCTTGGCTACTGTACCATTTAAATAATAATATTGTTTGGCACTCGGCGATAGTGTATCTTTATATTATTGAAACAATGTTGTAATCAGATCAGAATTTTCAGAGAGAACCTCTAAAATACAAAGACATAAGTATACCTCTTTGTAATATTAGTGTAGGTAGAATTTCTAACAAAAAAATAAACATAACATCAATTATTTCCATTTATTTTTCAGGCGCCAACTCAGAAATATCGTTATCAATATCTGAAAAGATTGAATACATTTATTAACATTTTTCATTTTGAGGTGGTACAAATCATCAAATGAGTCCTTCCGCCCTGGGTGGGGCGGAAGGGACTGTCAGACTTTTACTGACTAAAAAACCACCCTGTTCCTTCTGTTGCCCTTTACGTTCCGAGGCCACGGTATCCTGAAAGTTAAGTTATAACATCTAAAACTGGTTTTAGTGGAAAAACGTGTCAAAAAGTTGTAAATTTGAACTTCAATATCTCCTTAACCAGATGGTCCCCAGCTTTGGTCTAGAACAAAAGAAAAGATCGCAATTATAGGAAAATCATGTAACTTTCGACTACTGTTACTATTGCGTTCAACTGTAAAATGGCACAGGAGTCTTTCATATTATAAGCCTAGTTGCAATTTCTTTAGTTTTGTTTATTTACTCTGTAATTTCTGTTAAGCCTTTCTTTTATAAATATTCTTATTCTTACGTTAAGCGTCTTTTTACACTCAATATATAACTCATAACTACAAAAAAAAAAATCTTAACCGACCTTTACACAACCTACTCCATCTTTCCGACTCCCATTCAAATCAGACGCCCAACAAGAATGAATACATATTATCAAGCCTTCGGGAATCAAAGTCGACCGGACGGATCACAACTGAACCGGATAAACGGCTGAATTGCCGGACCGGCGTTTCGGACCAGCAGTATCGATTGCGGCCAGAGAGAAAAGATTGGATGCCGTAGTTTGAGTACTTTAAAAGTTTTCAGAAGTTTGCTTTTATGTTCGTGGGTACAAAGACGAAATTTCGCGTAAACTTCGTCTTCGATCTATCAACATTACGGCATAATGCACTTCTGTTGATAGATTGAAGTGTAAGTTTCAGCTTTTCGATTCTGAATCTTAATCTTCTCTTAATAGACACTATAAGTTGACAAGATATATTGAAAAATATATTTAATAGATTTTTAAAATTAAAAATACCCGTTTCCATTCCAATCCATTTTTTTTTTAGTTTTAATGCTTTATTCATATCAATGGGCGATACTTAATGTGCTTGTTGTAGAAAATTGAACCAAAATGCTATAGGATCTCATAGAAATCATCAAATGACTTATTCCACTCTGGGCAGAGCGGAAGGAAGTGTCAGACTAAAACCCATCATTCTGTGTTCCTCCTAATGCCCTTTGCGTTCCAGGAGCGCGGTGACTCTTTCGAACAAATTCCGCAACCTTGAGTCTTAATTTATTTAACAGAATAGTAGGTAGGTACTGCAGGTTTCCTATCGATATTTTCCTAAGATAATACTTTATTTATTTGCTCCGATCACGGATGCGACCTACTTACGTACATGTTGGCAATATTGACAATAGCATGTCTATTACAAGTATTTATTGTTGTTCACAAGTTATATTATTGTGGAACAGTTTATTTATTTATGAGGTTTTCCTTATATTTTATGAAAGCTTGCCGAATTTGGGATCTAAAAAAGCTGTCTCGTGTATTTTGACTTTTGCACGAAACAGCTGGTTTGTTGTTCAACGAAAAATTTCTTCGCTTTAGGGTTTAAAATCATGTACTAATCCATGGTAAAAGTTTTTGTTATTATGTAATCGATATTTCTACTTTTTTGAACTCCTAAACTATTTTTTTCTCTATAATCCAAAATACGAAAACTGGGTACATTTTGTTCCATCTTCTTAATGGATCATTTTCATTAGTCGATAGGGCCCGCATGCGGGGTGCGACAGATTTCTGGAACGCATGCCACAGGGCCCGCATTCGGGGAACCGTGTTCATTATGGCGCATTTTCATTAGTCGATAGGGCCCGCATGCGGGCCCTATTGACTAATGAAATTGCGCCATAAGAAAAAATCACTGTTCATAAGTTACTGCTCCGGTCATAGTGTGATGTTATGTAGACTATACTATTCCTCATTAATTCGGCTATCAAAGAGAAAAAGAAGTTTCGAATCCAATCTCCAATCTGGCTAGTAAGTTCCAGAGATTATCTCGTTCAAACAAACCATTAAAAAACAAACTAGCCAAAAAATCTTCTTTATAAGTATATAGACTAGATAGTTATATATAAGGTAAGTGTATAAATATATACACTAACTAGCGACCCGCCCCGGCTTCGCACGGGTGCATGTATTATACATATAAACCTTCCTCTTGAATCACTCTATCTATTAAAAAAAACCCGCATCAAAATCCGTTGCGTAGTTTTAAAGATCTAAGCATATATAGGGACAGACAGACAGACAGGGAAAGCGACTTTGTTTTATACTATGTAGTGATATCGACTTTGTCTCTGTCATGACCTAGTCCTAGACTAAATTCAAGAGCAAAACTACTTCAAATAAAAACAATTGTTTGGATAAACGCTTACATACAAACCTTCTAATCCTGTGTTAAGTGCTAGTACATCCTTCTTCCCATCCGGGAAAGAGGGTGAGAAAACAAACATATCAAATCCCTCCAAGGACAAACTACTAACCTTGAGATAAGCTGACCTTGGTAGTTTTCCTGTTATGTATGCCCCCATTCTAAGGGAGTCGGACTGGTATATAAATCTTTCGTAAGCAAATATGGGCATTTATTATAGTGGTAATATTGCTTTGTATTTATTAAAAGGTTATGCTCGCCACTTTGTTCGACTACGAGTAAATGACAGTTTTCACGGGGATTTTTCTTTGCGTGATAACCCAATTCTTTTTCTAAAATAAGAGTAGCTTATGTTAGGGTTTGTGAATTTTAATTTTGTTAGTCATTCATTTAATTAATAAACGTATTTATTTAGCTTTAATTTGATATTTTACGCGGTAACTTTAATCGTTTAGAATATTCGTGGTCGTTCTGTGATTGGTTAACGCAAATCGGCGGGAATCAGAGAACTCGCTTCTTCCCGCTCAAAAATGGAGGGGTTAAGGTAGGCTAACGGAACGTTTGAAGGGCTGCACGCTCACTTGGATTTTGGAATTCAACACGATAAGTGAATCTTATAGTTGTAAAAGTGAAAGAGTAATCTAGTGCTAAGTATCGACCATTGTATATTGTATAATATTGTTGAAAATAATCAAGAAAAATATAAGACAGTTTTGTGTAATTCGAGTATCTTTGTTTTACTACATCCTGTTCCTGTTGGTGATTTACACTTAAGTTACTTTTTATAACAACAACTATCTACGAAAGTCTTGTCAAAATCAGGTCATTAGCCAGAACATAATTATGACAGACAGACAAACATTTTTAAATTGGAATTTTGGTATATGTACAACATAAACATAATTATTATGCATTTAGTAAAAATATGGTTATTTTGGTTATGGCAATAGGCTCGCCCCCTATTACATGGTACTTAAACATAACTAGCGTAATGTGGGTTTACTAATGGGTACACCTCTGCCTAGCCCTTTGGGGATTACAGGCGTGATGTTATGTTATGGTTATTTTAAAATTACAAGCAGACACTTTAATTTAAATGTAGGTAGGTATAGATGATTATAATACGTGTTTAAATCTCACTTCGCAAATTAAACAGTAAGAACAATTTTGGTCTATCGTTGTTTGAACGTTTGTTACCGACAAAAAAAAATTAAACAAACTGGAAATTATTCTTAGGACACTATTTTCCGAAGAATTGCCATTTCTGAGATATAGCGTTTCAAGAAGTTTAAATAGTCGTGTTTGCTCAAATATGCACACGTTTCTACGCCATCTGTAAGGTATACTAGCTTCAACTACACCGCCGGCGCTAAACTAACAAGTCACAGTGTGTAGGCAGAAAACCGTTCCGTTTATTGCATGTTCAGTTATTAGCAGTTCCGTGCCGCGTCCGGCTAATATCCGGCAGTGGAGGCCGCACTTCCGAGCTTACGGCTCACCGCGTACTATGAAGGATGTGAAACGAGACTTATACTTTTGTTTCTTTGTTGCTTGAAAAGTATGCAAATATGTAAAAGTATAACTTAACAGATCACGTCTGTAATCCCCGAAGGGTTTGACAAAGGTGTATCCCATTAGTACACCCACATTTCGCCAGTTATGTTTAACTCCCATGTAATATTCCGAGCCTGCTACTAAGAAATTCTTGATGGAAAAACCCAATAACACCTTGCCCGACCTGGGAATTGAACCCAAGACCTCATGCTCAGCAGTCGCGCTTTGCGACCACTAGACCAACGAGGCAATCAAAAAACGTGTTTTGTAGCGTGATGACGATTATATATCCCAAAACATTACTTGATACACGGGTCATTTAACGGAAAAATATTTTTTAAATTGGACTATTCGTTTCTGAGATTAACGCCTTCAAACTGACAAACTCTTCAGCTTTATAATATAAGTACCTATAAGTATAGATTTAAACAACAACAAAAGTTAGTGTTAGGCATTCTCTGCTAGTCAACTAAAGGTAGTGAAGAGATAACGTCAAAATTAAAAAAAATGAAGTAAAAATGTATCTACAGTCAACAAAGAGATAGGTATCGAGGGTCGTCAAATAAAGTTAAAGTTTTCTTAGAAACCAAAGGATGTGTTCGATTGAAACCAAACTTAATTAATGAACTGTTTATTATCTACTTTTTAATTAAATAATATTTAAAAACATCCATCGGTTTCTAAGAAAACTTCAACTATATCTGACGACCTTGCATACCTATCTCTTTTGTTCACTGTACACAAGTACAATACAATTAAAAATACTTACAAGCGTTTGTATAGATATAAATAGAATAACGAAAATAGTAATATTATGTAATATTTCACGAGACCTAGAAATATTTAGGTCCCTATTTTTTGTTCTATTTTCTGATCCTCCTTATGTCACAACTAAATAAAGGCAAAAAGTTAATTAAGAGAATTGGTTGCTTCTTGCTATTATTATAATAATATTCTCCTGACCGAATTTCGGCCACGGTAACCAATCTTAATGGAGCCTAGCCGAGTACGCCAGAAACAGCGGATTTTGCAGGGATTCAGCAGAATATCAGCGTCGGGTATATTTGCCTGGCACATGCTGAGCTGGACTCCCATTTGGTGCAACTTGAGACACACACCTTTCTTTGTCGTAGTCCATAGCTGATTGATTGTACTTTAGTGTTGTGATGTGTCTTTTGTGTACACCGAATAAATGTTTTATCTATCTATCTATCAGACATTATAGTGGACAAGTGTATACACAAAAGAGGTGTACTTTCTCTTTGCTTACATAGTTCAATGGGACGTCAATCCAAAACGATCGTAGATCGTCGATCAGGCGTAGAAACAACGGCTTTACGTGCTTTCCAAGGGATGGGAGTGTCACACCAATAACTTCCAAACTCCGAGCTATTACCGAAAAATTTCTAGCGGTTAACGGGTCCGGGGTTGCGGGACGTCTTAACAGGATACCGTGGCCCCGGAACGTAAAGGCCAACAGAAGGAACAGGGTGGTTTTTAGACAGTAAAAGTCTGACAGTCCCTTCCCGCCCCACCCAGGGAGGAAGGACTCATTTGATGTTTTTTACCACCTAAAAAAAAAAGCGGGAAACGGGTAAATCACAAAAACACTTTCCCCGACCTGGGAATCCAACTCAGGATTCCTTTGAAGTGCCAGTAGTGACCAGACCAGCACCTCTAGATTGCTGTAACTCCTGAAATCCAGAATCAATAGTAGCGACTACCAGAAAAGCGCTAAAGCAATGAAGCTCAACGAGTCCCGGAGAAACGATTAACTGTCTTGGAATCCCCAACGAAAATCAGAAAAGAACAATAGAAAAGTAAGAAAAACTATAATTTCCCCGTCCAAATACGACTTGTATTAGTACAAGTACATACCTACCTACAGTTTCTGAAACAAGCAACACCTCTTCCCATTTATCCTACCTATCCCCTAAAATTAAACAAGTTAGAAGATTTATTTACAAAGATGTCCCTCGGCGTGACCCAATTCGTAGGATCAAGGGATTCAATGATATATCACAGTAATTAATGAGGATTTGTGAATTTCGGCCGGCAAGTAAACAGTACCGAAGGTTTCGGATGAAGATTGTATTGATTGATAACTGTTATTTGTTTACAATTGATTTTGGTTGACAAATAACGTACTGTTTATTCTTATTAATTGTTTGGGTGACACTCTCTGCCAAAGCGGAGAGGAGAGGAGCGGAAAGAAGTGTAGGAATTGACCAAACAAAAGCAGAACTATACGTTCGCATTCTAATCACAGTCTCAATCTGTCAAAATTGCCTCTTTTTGACAAAAGGTTGCGACTAGTTCTACCTCTGCTTAAACTCTTTGGCACAACGAACTTAAACACAATGTCGCCTGTTACATTGTGTTTAAGTTCGTTTTTCAACAAACCACTCTATATACATACATCCCATGATTGTACCTATATTTTTTTATTCTAAACCTTAACATGTATGTAGGACAAAGTTATAACTTTTAACGATTTATACAAAAACATTTTATAATCAATGTTTTAATTAAATTTTAAATACCACGTGACCTCTGTACTGTTTCATAATCCCACGAAGTGGGCTACCACAAAAAGTAATTTTTCACATCAAGAATCAAATTCGTTTCCCAGCAATCATTTTCACTCAATCTTACTTAGTTTGATGGGCAGTATACGTAGTTAACGTCTATGTAACATAACATAACATCACGCCTGCAATAACCGAAGGGTTAGACAGAGGTGTGCCCATTAGTACATCCACATTTCGCCAGTTATGATTAAGTCCCATGTAATAGGGGGCGAGCCTATTGCCATTAACCGGGCACTAATCCAGACTCCGAGGCTGCTACTGAGAAATTCCTGATGGAAAAACCCAATAACACTGCTCGACCTGGGAATCGAACCCAAGATCTCATGCTCAGCAGTCGCGCTTTGCGACCACTAGACCAACGAGGCAATCGCGCCTGTTTAAATGTCTAATTACACCCCGAGAGCATGGTTTTATTTATGTACGTACTCAACCTAGAGAACAGTGAAGCTAAACTGTTCTAACTATTTTGGGGTAACCTTTAGACTGTTCCGTAAATGTCCTTCGAGATGTCACGTTACAACAAACTTCAGATGACACTGACAGTTGACACTCGTTGACATTTGATGTCACAAGATTGTTTCGGAACAGCGTTGGTGCTCTCAGTTAGTATAAGGTTGTATTGTTTTTATAAGAAATATTATTCTTTTTTATTTTGTCTTAGACATCACTAACGTATTTGAAGGAAAATATCGTTAGGAGACCTGGGGGCTTAGACAAAGTAACAATTTCAAAACGATAACGAAGTTAGAAAAGACTAAAATGTATGGGATTGACATAAGCCGCGTTAAGTCACGTGGACATGAAGCAAGACATGACAACGACAAGCAAGTCAGAGACGATGACGAATTTAGATATCGTTTCGCTACAAAGCGATGTTACTTTGTCTAAGGACCCTGGACTTACCTTTAACTAGCTTCTGCTAGCAACTTCGTCCGCGTTCTTTTGTTTCACTCGCGTTAAGTTACATCCGGGCAAGTACCAATGTGACTTTTTCAATTCATATGTACTTTCTAAGTTTATCTTGGACATCACTGACATGACAGACTGCCTCGTTGGTCTAGTGGTCGCAAAGCGTGACTGCTGAGCATGAGGTCTTGGGTTCAATTCCCAGGTCGGGCAAAGTGTTATTGGGTTTTTCCATCAGAAATTTCTCAGTAGCAGCCTCGGAGTCTGGATTAGTGCCCGGTTGATGGCAATAGGCTCGCCCCCTATTACATGGGACTTAAACATAACTGGCGAAATGTGGGTGTACTAATGAGTACACCTCTGCCTAACCCTTCGGGGATTACAGGCGTGATGTTATGTTATGTTATCACTGACATCGGTGAAAGAAAACATCGTGAGGAAACCTGGACTTGTAATTAATATAAGTCTGAAATCGCCAATCCGCCTTGAGCAAGCGTGGTGATCATGCTCATGCCTTCTCTGTATGAGAAGAGGCCTTTGCCCTACAGAGGGACAGTTATAGGCTGGTATTATTATTATAAGTTACATCTTTGGTTAGGTACTGCTCCGTTCTCATGGGTCGTAGCGTGCTGTTACATAGCCTATACTATTCCTATCCCATGAGGGTATAGCCATAATCATGAGATTATGGCTATCATTTATCCAAATACAGAACAGGGGGCTTAGACAAAGTAACAATTTCAAAACGATAACGAAGTTAGAAAAGACTAAAATGTATGGGATTGACATAAGCCGCGTTAAGTCACGTGGACATGAAGCAAGACATGACAACGACAAGCAAGTCAGAGACGATGACGAATTTAGATATCGTTTCGCTACAAAGCGATGTTACTTTGTCTAAGGACCCTGGACTTATCTTTAACTAGCTTCTGCTAGCAACTTCGTAAGCGTTCTTTTGTTTCACTCGCGATAAGTTACATCCGGGCAAGTACCAATGTGACTTTTTCAATTCATATGTACTTTCTTAAGTTTATATTGGACATCACTGGCATCGGTGAAGGAAAACATCGTGAGGAAACCTGGACTTGTAATTAATATAAGTTTGAAATCGCCAATCCGCCTTGAGCAAGCGTGGTGATCATGCTCATGCCTTCTCTGTATGAGAAGAGGCCTTTGCCCTACAGTGGGACAGTAAAAGGCTGGTATTATTATTATAAGTTACATCTTTGTTACTGCTCCGTTCTCATGGGTCGTAGCGTGATGTTACATAGCCTATACTATTCCTATACCCTCATGATTATGGCTATCATTTATCCAAATACAGAACAGAACAGAAGTTCCAGAGAAACAAACAAAGAAACAAATAAAAACTCTTCGGCTTCATTATATTAGTTTAGACTATTATGATATAATAGCAAAAGGTCACTCATTGACCGTTGAAATTTCTCAGGTAGGTAGTTTATAGGTAGGTGACATTAAATCATTTTGATTTATTATCGAACGTGCTTTTTACACGACTGCCCCAAAAAAAGGAGTGTTATGTGTTCAGGGTATGTATGTATGTATGTGAGTTTCTTTATTCCACCATAACTTTTAAACGCCTGAACCGATTTAGATGTATGGGGTATCGTTACAATCCTTGTATCGTTCCGAGTAACATAGGCTAGAAGAAATAAAAAGAAACCGATGTGGTCAATTTAAAACGTAATTTTTTTTTTTTTTAAATTATTGAGAAGGGATTGTTGCCCACAACATTCACGTGAATTTTCGTTCGAAACCCCAACTATTTACTAGCTAACCTAGATAACACAGCTTCCTATAGATAAGCATGTTCAAACATAAAACAAATAAACTCTTAGCTTTATAACTAGTACAGAATAATAGAACAACGTTTTCATACATCATACATTTCTGAATTAAACACACATGTTAGTTTGCATAGTTGTACAATTATATACATACACAGTTTCCTGGTTTATGTGTTTGTTTATCTGTAATAGCGAACGTAGTGAAACTATTGCTATTTCCTGGGAACTTGCTAAATCACCTCGACTGCCTCGTTGGTGTGTTTATACCGATGACGTAATACGCTCTGAGTGGCGTTTAACGCAAAATGGCGATCACCTGTATTTCCTTAAGTAATTTATTCAAAAATCTTGAACATCTGAATATTTATATAAAAATCTAATTATAAAGATTTTTTTTAATCCTTGAAACCTATTTATAATTATAAAATAACGGTTCTAATGATTCGTCGTTACTGTCATCTGCCTATTCATTACAAGTTGCAAATTCAGTACAAAGTCTTTACCCTGTCACTTAAATAGGATAGCCTTTATTTTAAGAGACAGTGTTCGAACAAATAATTATTTAACATGATTTAATACAACAAATGAACGGTGTTGATGTTATTAAACTTCTGTAAGTTTATTTTGTGTAGTGTAAAGTGTAAATTAAATTAAATGTCGTATTAGATCTAGTTTGAGTTATTATTTCTAATCTATCTTCTATATAATCATATAAAAAGGAATCCCTATTTCCTTTTGGTCACAGCATCACGCGTGAACGGCTGGACCAATTTCACTAATTCATTTATGAAGATTTCATATGTACTTTCTAAAGTTTATCTTAGACATTACTGACATCATTCCGTGCCTCGGAAAGCACGTTAAGCTGTTGGTCCCGGCTGTCATACGTGGATCTTTGACAGTCGTTACGAGTCGTCAGAGGCTTGAAAGTCTGACAACCAGTCTTACCTAGGGGTACCGTATTACCCAGTTACTGGGTTGTGGAGGTCAGATAGGCAGTCGCTCCATGTAAAATACTGGTATTCAGCTGCATCCGGTTAGACTAGAAGCCGACCCCAACATAGTTGCTAAGAAAAAGAAAAGGCTAAGCAGATGATGATGATTTTTGAAGATTTTTGATGAAGGAAAATTAAAAAAGTATACCTATATAGGCATATGTAGCGGTACGAAGTTCGCTGGATCAGCTAGTACTGTATAATAATCAAATAATAAAAAGTTAACCCAAACAAAGAAAAACAAAAGAAACTCGAACAAAACAAACTTCAGATCCGACTGTCAACATAACAATATAACTTTGCCAGTGTCATGACATTTACTGACAACCGTCATCCACTGGGAACAGGACGGATGATGTCGGGACTTCCTTTGGGAATTTCCCGCTATCGAATAGGAAATTATACGAGTTACCGACTTTGAAACGTGTAATAAAAAGTTACGTTTGTGTTACCTACATAAAACCAAATGGGATTTTGATGATGTTCATATGTTGAAGATTTTTTTTTTATTTTTGCTGAATTTGGGAATAGGCTGAGGAGTGGATTTCTATTCCTACTTATTAATGACTCCACTTACCTATTTAAAATTTTGTTGTGCCCGATATGGTCCATAATTGATTATTTGATTAATTCCACGACATAACTTCTCAGATAGTGTAAACTGTGACGTCACTTTTTGCCAACTCAATTGACTCACTGAACGTTCTAAGCAACTTAAAATCTAAAATTACAGTTAATTGAAAATTAATCAGTTTTTCAGCACTAAAATAAAGTGTTTCTTAAGGGAAATTAGGTCTTGGAATTATTTGTTAATGGTGTCCAATACTCATTTTTTCTATTTATTACGGATTGCAATAAAGATTTGATATTCGATTTGAGAAAGAACGCGGAATAAAATTACACCCAGTATTAACTTCTGGTTATGTATGGCATAACCTTGGTTCGGGTTTGTCAATAAGCCGATTAGAGCTACCCGAATGCTGATCTACTGAAAAAGATATATTTTATTTAAAATAGGGATCCTGCTTATTTTTTATTGGAGGTTATTCATAAATAATACGTCATTAAATACAAGCAATTTTCAGGAATTATTTATTAATAATGGTAATTATACCATAAAACACAAGCAGTTTTGAAGAATCCATTTTTCACGGAAAGAACTGTTAAATATGGCGATTTTGAAAACTGGGTTTTAACTAACGTTACACTTCTAGGTATTATATCGTGTCATAATATAATTTAAGACTTTTCTTTATCGATAAAAATGTCAAGCTATTTATAATCTGTCAAAATATTTACAAAGTAGGGGGTTTCTGGTTAAGTAGGACATACTTACGAGTATACAAATGGTGTATGGGCATGTAGGTAAGTACTTTGAAGGTTGTAATCATTATTATAAATGCCTTTTGCATTTTGACCAAAACTAAAATTTGTCATTTGGTCGATTTATGTGATCATCGTCGGTCTAATGCCCTCTTTTCAAGATAATGGAAATAAAAACAAGGCTTATATTCAATATTCAAATAGTTATAAAAACATTGAATAAAAAATAACGCAATTTTGATCAAACAAATTGCGCGTACAGCGTATTTTTCCCAAAACGTTTTGAAACAAATTAGGGTGAGGCAAAAATTTATTTCTTCATACAATGTTTGACAAAATATGAATAAATAATAATATTCCAAGGAAAGAAAATTGTGTGGGGAACGAAAACTCTTGGAAAATTGAAGATATGAACCGATTTGTGGAGGATCATAGTGGATTTACTGTGCTAACTTTAGGTACGACTTTCATATTGGAAAATGATATAGCGCCTTCGTAATGCATATTTTATAGGTCGTGACGTAAAAGTGAGATTTAAAACGAAACAAGAATATTATTTTTTTATACCTTGTATATAAAATGGTAACTGAACAACATTATGAAAAACGGTTTAATTATAAATAATTATTTATTTATATTAAAAACGTTGCCCTATACCAGGAATGTATTCTGTATCTTTAGTGCGTTTATTAACATATTGACTCACCAACACAAACAGCCAATTATATTAGAGTCTCTGTAGAGACCTATAAGTTATTTTTTTAATATTCTCTAATGGACTCTGAACACGAGTTCAGTTTGCAAGTCAGTTCAGTGAGGCAGTTAATTGACGCTAGTTGCTAGCTAATGCGTATACGATACCAGTCAAAACTGATATGTCTTATACATGTGGCTATAGAACTGACTCACAAACTGGCCTTAAGTCTAAAAACCCAGGATAAAATATTCTCAATCATATATTGGCTAATAATGTGTACCTTTTCTAAAATAAATTGGCATGAATACTTAAAGTTTCTTATTATATTTATTTACAGCATCATAACAGGGTTAAAACAATAAGTTTACAGATAAAACATCGTATGTTTTGTTCAATGACAATGTGGTTTTAACATACATTTCTTTGTTGGTATTAAACATTTCTGTTTCAGATGTTCCAGTACCATAATTAAACCACAGTTAACGCTAACTTAAACACTGACATCAGCCATTACCGTTCTACGCAGAAATATGTGTCTCTGTTGTATTTAAATGTTACTGATCGTCTTGGCAAATGCTTTAAATGTTTATTTAGTGCTCTTTACATGTTTATGTTTATAAGTATCAAAAGGACCAATGATACTTGTGATTGTGTTTAATTAAATGATGTGATGATTGGAAGTTTATTTTAAAGTGCGTTATTTTTGACAAAAAATTCTTGGATTTCTCGTGTTTTGGAGCCAAATCTTTGTCTGCAAGTACAAATCATAAATTATAAATTTATTTTTAATTAGTTTTCGGAAAAGAATATACTTTATTGGATTTCTTTAGCACAGTACTTACTATTTTTGTCAAACAAAGCGCACGTTTTTTTTATCCAAATTTTTCTTATTTTTCTCACAAAAATTGTAAAGAGTCACTTCAATGTTGGTTGCGAACTATCTATCTTGCTTCCCTCTGGCGGTATGACAACTCAAACTCACTGTTTTTCCGAATTTTCTATTTACACAAACGAACAAATTGCTTGCATTTAAATGTTATGTGTTTGGAGCATAATTTGGTCTTTTGAATCGCAATTCAAGAAAGATAAATTATTCATAATTCGAAATTGAAAACGAATTAGTCTCCCGCAAGGGAGCTTGGGACCAAAAAGAACACTTTATTCAAATTATTTTAAATATTTTAATGGTATTGTTTTCTAAATTCAATTCATTCTTTTTTTTAATTTCTTGAAGTACCTTCAAAATTCCAAGTTTAGCTCCGATATCTGTGCATAAAAACATTTGATTATATGTTTCTTGTGTGCTCGACCAACAAGATTAGAAATGCTGCACGATCTGTCTCCTTCTTCCAACGCTATGCACATAGATGCACGAACAAGCTGTTTAGATGATAGAATGGTTTTAATAAAAATATTTTAAATTAAATGAATAAATGAAACAGGAAGAAAATCTTGATGATGGATTGCTGTTCGGAAATAAAAACGATAAAAAAAAACGATATTTTAAGAATTTAATAATCGGAAATATAATAAGCGTAATACGAAATGACAAAGTGATTTTAAACGAAAAGTTACGCAATCAATAAAAATAAGGAAACGATTATAGGTCTCCGGAGAGATGAAAGAAAAACTAAAAAAATCCAAGTCAACATTTCATTTGATTTATTTTAAATATTTAATAACATAAGTAGGGATTTCATGTAAAGCAAAAAAAAAAAACTTATTAGAGGTACTTTAGGGAACGATAAAAAAACATAATTTAAACAAAATGTGTATCACTTTATATAGTAAATCATCCCAATGTGACAATTACCCAGTCTCGTGGAGACATTAATGCCCTAATAAAAGGCAGTAAAACCGTACAACAAAGAATATCTTAAAATAAAATTATAGGAGAACAAAATAACGAACGAACGTAGATGAGGCGAAAGGAGTATGTAAGGATCGTAGCAGGTGGCGTTCTGTGGTTTCTGCCTACCCCCATGGGAAAAAGGCGTGAGTTTATGTATGTATGTATGTATGAGAACAAAATAATAAACGTAAAATGTTAAAAAAATATACGGATGAAAATAAAATTTATGACACACGATGTATCTTTGGAATAGGTAAAGGTTAAGTTTTTTAACTTCCTACAAGCAATATCCTGCGGTTTTACTCACGTTAAGTTACATCTTGTATTACTGCAACGTTCCTGTAGGTCGCTTATAACCTTCCTAGATAAACTTAAACAAAAGTTTTTTTTTAAATCGGCCAGTAATTTCGGAGATTGGCGCTTTCAAACAAATATACAATCTTTTCAAATTTATAATATTAGTATACTTAGATACAGTTGGAAATTATGATAGTCTCTGGTAATAATATGACATAATGTATGACATTGCTTTCTTACAAGCTAATATTTAAAAAAAAAACTAGAAAAACTAAAAAACTACTAGCTTCGGTTCGCGACTCCGTCCGCTTGAAATTGAAGTATACCATGAAACACAATCCATGACACTCGGCACTAGTGTAGCTTTTTTGAGTGAAAGATTTCTTGTAATCGGATCTGTACCTACCACCAGAAATTACCTCTAACAAAAAAAGAACAATAACCTTTACCTCAATGTTAGTGTAGATGGAATTTATAAGAAAAAAAAATAATAACATCAGTCATTTTCAACTTTCCAGAAGCCAATTCGGAAATATCGTTACGAATATCAGAAAAGATTGATGCAAAAATACATTTAGACGTCACAAACTTCTTTATTGTCAATAAAAGAAACGTTGAACAGCAATTTATCAAACACAATTTCGAAAACGTTAGTAAAAGAGACCGTATCTTTACAGTTGAGAACGGTGACCGTTTTACAACCTCGCAAACAGCTTGTTCATTCAGCATGTCAATCTTCTTGGTCGTTGTGACAAAAGCTGTGTGTGCTAGTGTATAGGAACGAATGTTTCTTCTTGCAGGCTCGGAGCGCTAGCACCAGTAGCTTTAGGAGTGTAAGTCAGGTAATGAAACGTAAAAGCTTGATCACGCCTGTCCATTTTTAATATTGAGCATTTGATTTTCGTTCTATCGGTCGGCAATGATTTTTATGTTTTGTCGAAAGCCTTTGACAAGGTAAACGTCTTTTGTGATCAAAGTTTTAGTAAAGTTGGCTACTAGAATTTGAATTCTACATAATTTATTGTCTTTACTTAGATACCTTTGTTAATTTACATTTGCTTTAACTTCAAAGTTTTGATACCTTACTTCAAATACTCGAAAGAGAGACGGTCCCGAGCAGTTTCCCATTTATAACTTTTTTGTTAATTTTCGTAAGTTCTTTCGAATCGAAATGCCTATCTATTCCTTTCTCTGTTTGTGCAATATTAAGACTTGGTTTTATTTTATAGATAAACTCTAGCAATATACCTTTATCTTTATGGATACTTTCGGCACTTTTATTGGTGTCCTCAATAACGCCTGTTCCCAAATTTGTTCTTCGTAACATCTTGGGTTAACACTTAAGCTTCATCTGATAAAGAGTGTGTTTCTTCCTAGAAAAGTTATACGTTTTCAATTTATGTTTCTAGGTCTCTAGTATCTATTCTTTCAAAATTTTGATCACTCCTGAGCACGTTATAAAAATCATTGTCAAAATTTTGTCATGAGCCATACCGCGTAATGAATTGTAGTTTGTTTTAGCTGTAGCCCATCTCCATCTGCGTAGAATCAGAACTGCGAACGGTAAGTGGCGACACATCACGACACACACATCATTGTAGATTTTTTATTACATATCAAACTAAAATAGAAAGAGTCAACGAAGAATCTGAAGATGTTTCTGAAGAACGGTGGCGCCTTCGGTGGAGGCGGGATGGAAGATAAAAATAACTACGAATTACTTATTTTAATAAACACTGAATTGTGTAAAACAAAACTATACGAGTCGCTAATGGCGATTTCCGTCAGACAACTCTTATATCAACAGAATTTTTTGGTGAATTCCAGATATTTACTAGATTAGATACTTCTGCC
The DNA here is from genome assembly GCA_949316365.1 of Hoplodrina blanda. Lineage (NCBI taxonomy): Eukaryota > Metazoa > Arthropoda > Insecta > Lepidoptera > Noctuidae > Hoplodrina > Hoplodrina blanda. Next base: position 12,965,246 of record OX438592.1, read on the forward strand.
CGTGACGTCATCCTCGGGAATGCTGAATATCGCGGGCGCTGATTAGTCGCGTATTAAAAAATTGCCTTGTTTGGGGTTCAAGCTTAAACTGTATCCATCAAAATCAGTTCAGTGGTTTAGCTATGCTAGCATTACAAACCAACAGATAGATAGAGTTACTTTCGCATTTATAATATTAGTATGAATTAAGTTAATTTAATCAAAAATCTGAAACAGCTCTTTTTCGATCAAAATCAGGCCAAATACACTTGAGAGCAATAAAATCGCACCCCCCTTGTAATTTGGTTTATTACTGATTTTTTTCTTAAATCTAAAGATATTGAGTACAAATCATTAGGCAAAATTAAAGAATACAAGCTTAGCTTTAAAAAAACACAAAATTAAAATCATTGACCTTCACGTAACTTACAGAAACCAGTCGTACACCAAATTAGCCAAATTCACCCGTTAGCATTGTCACTACTTGCAGCCCTTACCCGCAGGAATAAAAGGGTGGATTTTTAATCAGTTACATACCGAAGGTCAACGTGATAACATCTCTACTGAAAGCATACGAAAAAATATGGATACCACGCCCGCAGAAGCCGCTCAAGTTACTGCCTTGCTCAAAATACGCTATAATCAAAGTGAAGTTGCTCGACGACTAAATTTGAGCCGCTACTCTGTTCGTCGTGTGTACCAGAGGTTTCAAGAGACCGGTGGCTACATTCGGCGACCAGGATCTGGCCGGCTACGCAGAACATCAGAGCGTGATGACCGCTTTTGTTGTGTCGAGGTCTTGTAAGAAATCGGCAACTGAATGCGGTTCAACTGGGATAAGAGCTTCGAGAAGTTCGGAATGTCAGTATAAGTCGGTAGACAGTCAGAAGAAGACTTGGTGAAGCAGGACTGACTTGACATCACCCAGCAAATGGTCCCAAATTGACCACAGCTCGCCGACAAGCCCGACTACAATTTGCCAGGTAACATTTAAATTGGACGTATGACTGTTATGTTCTCTGATGAGTGCAGAATGACATTACATGGTCATGATGGATGCTCTAGGGTCTACAGAAGGTCATCAGAGCGATTTTCACAATGCTGCATAAGCGAACGTGTGGCTTTTGGCGGTGGATCGTGTATGTTTTGGGGTGGCATAATGTTGGACACTAAAACTGACATTGTATCATCACTAGGGCGAATACCGGCCCGAGATAGAGAGGTTTGACGGCTGCACGATACGTCGAAGAAGTGCTCGAAGGACATGTGAGGCCGCTTGCGTGGCTTATGGGAGAAGATTTTCTCCTAATGCACGACAACGCCAGACCGCATGTCGCTAGAACAGTTTGCGACTACATGGAAGACGTTGGAATCACCGCGATGGAGTGACCAGTGGCCTAGGGGAGGGAATACACCTTATTAATAAAACAATTTGATCGAGAATTTTGAGTTTGATTTTCATTATTTCTTAAGCGAAATTTTACCCGTTTGTTGGGTTTTGTGCCGTAAAACCTCTTATGGGAATTTTTTTACACTGTATTTGATATCATTAGAAAGGTAATGAGGTAGACTTTCGATTAGTGTGTGTGTTTTTCGAAATATTTATTCAGATTCATGAAAAAAACTGCCTTAACAAAAAAAAGTCAAGGTGTGCGATTTTATTGCTCTCAAGTGTATTTCATGAACAGATTGAAAATAAAATCAATCATAAGTCGACTACGATTAAGCTGTTTAGCAATCAAAAAATAATTTAGGTTACTCAGAGATCGGAAGATAAGGCGAAATCCACATATCACAAAGAAATTACATTCTAGTAATGAGATGTAATCAATCTCAATTCTACAAGATTTGAAAGAAAAAAACGTAAGCTGTTTTCATATTTCTTGTAATTTAGTAAAAAATCGTCTTACCCAGCAATTGAGCAGCTTTCATTTATCGATTGATAATGAACTAAAGTTCATCTCAAATTAAGGTCAAAATTGTGTGCATGATATAGATATAATCCCGCTGGCATTTGTTATCTTGCACGCAATTTTTACACAATTTTTAACTTTATTTCTGTTGAATTTAAGTTTATTATCAATGCAATTATTGAAAATTGGTATACAAGGTGTACACAATCAAAAAAGTAACGAAAAATCTCTCCAGTTTTAATATATTATAGCAAAGATTACTATTTTGGAACACGATAATTATATCTTCTGATTCCTCTGAGAAAAAACTAAGCAGGTAGCATATGGTCCTTTCATCCCAAATATAAATAGGACCAACCTACGTCAGAACCGCCATATTTGTGGGAAGAAGCGACGAAAATACGTCTCACCACATATGCTTGCTCATAATATCATAAACCCAACTATTATGGCTAAATTCTTGCTCCGTGTTAGTTTATTTTGGTATAGAAATAAAGTTAGTGTACAGATTGATTTTTGTTTTACTGGCCTTTAAAGGAGAGAAAGTACTCACGAATATAGACAACTTTAAATACCTATGAAAATAAATCTGACTACAAAAATGCTGTACAACTCAATCGAAATGCATGGAAAATCTGATTTTCTTTTTCATCTTTTTTAAAAATTAAGCTGCCACGTTCCTCTCACGTTGCAAGCGCGACTACTGGGCATGGGGTTTTGGGTTCGATTCCCAGGTCGGGCGAGGTGTTATTTCCATGGTGGTTTTTCCATTAGAAGTTACAACTTTTTTTTTTCTGTGCTTCGGAAAGCACGTGGAGCCGTCTTTTCCCTATCGGATTGCCGTTCCATCGGACTATAAGGTGAGGGTAGAGGGAGTGCACACTTGTGCACTAAAATCCCTTTCGCATATACTTCGCTAGTCTCTATTGAAATTGGCCGTCGCTGCCGTTACTGAAATTCGGTCAGCAGAATATTATCATTATAAAGTAAAATGAAAAACCTATTTAATGTAACACCTAATTAGACATACAAAACAAAGGCTTTGTTTCTCAAACGACCGTTTAGTTTTAAAACGTAACAACTTTTATACGCTTTCTATCCCAAAAGCTTTGAACCCAAAACTTTCAGAGCCAGAAGGTTTGCGAATATTCCTAAACCTTTATGTAAGGTAACATAGAAAACCTGTTATTTAGTCAGTAGTTGAACACAGCTGAAGGGTTTTGTAGCTCAGTGTCTCTTCCAGAGGTCCCGACTACAAAGACCACAAATTAAAATACTGGTCCTTCTACTTTGTTTGCAAAAGAATTGACTTTTGGTAGAGTTCAACTTATCACGATGATTGCAAGGTTTGACCAGGGTCTTGTTAGTTATTTGTCAGAATATTTAATTGCTTTTTTAATTTATGTTAGAATGATGCTAATTTTGTTAATAATTAGAAAATGTAATAGATAAAAAAAAAATTGAAAACTTGTTATTGTAAAGACACGTAAACAAAAATTGAACTTGGACCTTCAATATCTTCGTAGCCAGGTTTCCAGGTTTGGTCCAGAATAAAAAAAGGAAGGATTGTCGTGATAGCTCTCTGGTTAAGATGCCAGTCGCTCATGCACGAGGCTGTGGGATCGCAACCAGGCACGGCAAGTACCAATGTAATATTTTCCATTACATATGTACTTTCTTACTTTATTTCTGTATGGGAAGAGGCCTTTGTCTTGCAGTAAGACAATTATAGGCTGGTATTATTATTTTGCCATTTTATAATGAACATGTAACTTTCGGCTTCATTAACTTTCTTTTTACATCCTGTATATATTTATATTAGTGTAAATAGTCTCACTACAGGTAGAAAAAAGCGTAACCTTATTATGTAAATCTATATACCCTTCGCCATTACAATAAAGGTCTGGTATCAACTTTCAGTTGCTAGGCTCTCGACAATATTGTCGTATTATACAGAGTGCTGTTAATAATAGAAGCAGGTGGGAATATGTAGGTACTTATTGGGTATACCGTTATTTTTTTTCTTGGTTCGGAAAATTTTATGATGCTGTGACCGAGTTTTAAGGTGTGTAAAAGGTGTTAGCTTAGAAAATAGTAGGTAGGTAGACGCATGGAGGAAATAACATCGTTACAAAAACTTTTACCAAGTATTCAGAATATGCCGCAGATTTAAACGGATCAGCATCCAGGTGCTCGACGTCGGTGTTCGCCATGTTGTTTTTTATCAATCACTGCGCACTATCGGCGCAGTGACTGTGTCGAGAACAATACAACTTGAAAATAAAACGCACGCTGTACTGACAGATACAACTTTGACAGTTCCGAAATCGTCTATGACGTTTGCACGGTGTTGCTATTCAAATAAATTAAATATCCTACTATTTGGAAGATATTGTGCATTGTTATCTTTAATTAATACAATATAATTCTTCTAAACCCGGTCGGTAGATATGATGCTTTCAGGTGCAGGTTGAAAATGCAATGATAAATAAATCATTAACAAAACGAAAACCTTATTACAAAGGGATAAAAGCTGTACTCTTTCGTTTCACCCCAATAAATGATTTATTAACCAAAATATTGTCAAAACCTTTTTTTTGTTACTCAAAAACGCAGAACCATACTTCATCGAAATATTGTAATGAGATGCAAAATTCGCGGTTCCATTTGCCTCAAGAGCTGGCCCGGGAAACTATCCAATCATAGCGCAGTTACAAATGGCGTCTGCCAAACGATTTTACACAGAGTCCTGTGACCTACAAACCTATTTCCACTCAAAGTGTGAAATACCCAGTTGCGGGGCGTCAGAAACTATGATAATCATCTTGAATTAGTTTCTACTCGACTCTGATTTGAAATCAACTGATGGCACCACTAAGACTTTATGGTTGGAAAATTGGGATGTCTACTATTATGAACGTGAAAGTTCATGAGCATGGATGGATGGATGTTTGCTACTCTTTTATGTTTAAACGGCTTAAATTTCAGCCAATTCCGAAAAGGAAATTCTACCAAAAATATGGCACACATTATAGATGTTTTGTAGACCTGAAATACAAGATGGCCCAAATAACAACGTCCAAAAGAAAGTTTTGTAAGCCTCTTTTTATAGGCTTCCCAAAACACTCCTATACCTATGTATGTTATGCGATTTATTGTAGTTTAAAACTTGAACTTTTTTATGAGAAAGTCCTATCTGACTTTAGATTTTGTTTAATAAAACGAACTTTTATCAAGTTTTCAATGCAATATGGAGCCCTAATCATGTTTGATAAACTTGAAATTTTAAAAGCTACTCCATAAAGGACCACGTTTACACACTGTATTCATATCAATGTATAATGTCTAAATTTTTGGTCCTAACGTCCGCGCGTCCGTACCTAGTAACCCGTAATAAATACTGTATTGTGCAACGCGTGTACTTAGGACCAGTATGCCTAAGACTACCCTACAATATTTATGACGGTCTACGAACAGATTAAAGGGACTGTTTCAACAAGATTGTTAGTGTCTTAGAGATAAATGGGGGCATATTAATGTAGGTACAAGCATACTTAGGTGTAGTAGGCGGACTTAAACTTAGGCTTAAAATTGTTTATCTACTTTACTAGTAATGTCTTATGTAACAAAGGTTCTGTTCCTTGAATCTCGTTTAATATGGGTATTTAATTTAAAAGAGTCAAAAGAAAAAAAATGTCCTAAAACCAGTCTTACACAGTCATAGTGATCCTCCAACTACCTTTGAACGGGGCACAGGGGGTCGCTCAGAGCATTCTTTCGCACCCCGTTTTATGCAAGTTACACCTCTAAGTTTTTGTCGAACACTTTAGGTTTACCAAGGTACAATGAGCCATTACACATGTACAGTAAGGGATCATAAGTGCAGTAGCAGGCTAAAGTTTCAATTGCTGTGAACACGCGGTACAGGCCGTACCTACATCTGTGCGTATAAATGATTATGTATAACATACAACTGTGTATGTATAACACAGTACCTGCGAACACCTCAGAATTCGTAGACGGCGTCGAGAGGTCGTAAGTTAAAAATAACATTTTATTGCTTTGTGAGCTTGCTACTCCACTTATGACCCCTACTGTACCTAAATCTACACTTCAGTGCTTAAAAACATAGTTCATTCTACAATAATAATTCTATAAAAGTTGTTTTAAGCAAAATGGAACATTCCAGACCTTTTTATACCGTAAGCCTTAGGCTTCGTTCCTATGTGCATACAACTAAGAGCTTAGAGTGCTTAGACTCTCAAACGCTTCGTGTTGCCAGCCCTTAACCTTAGGGTTGCCCAAAGAAAACATTTCTTGTGAGTGTCGGCGCTCTAGGCATATTTCTTACGCCCTCTTTTCACACAGTTAAGTAAATGCACGTTTTCGAGTACCTACCTTTCTTTATTTTCTTATTATTGTTTATTTTTGGGATTGTTGGAATCGTGTGTTAAGTACTGCGGAATTTATTGTATTTCAGTGCCGTTATTTCGAGCAGGAATTTGGACTTTAAAGCGTTTCGAATAAATGGGAATATTCATTAATCCGAATTTTCTCATTTTTCTACTCTCTTGTCCAATTAGAAATATTTACTGACCTATTTAATGAGATAATAAAAGAGAATAATAATACATATTATAATTTTAATAAATAGCAAGTCACAATAAAATAATTTAAGCAAGACCTAATATGAAAGATCACACATACATTGCAAAAAACGTAACCCTTATTTTTGGCTTTTAGTCGGTTAAAAAGAACAATCGATTTATGAAAGCAGAAATATCGCTTATTCAGTTGTTTCAGATACATTTTGGTCTTGTTTCTTGTTTCTCATTTTGACAATTCATAAGTGCCTCTAAATGGTCTAATTGAAATAAATGCTTTGACTTTGTATATTTTGCACTTTTGTATGAAAAAGCACATGTTGTTTTTAAACAAAATTATGTACCATCTAATATCCCATATTTACAGGGTGCCCATCGATTTCCTTTACACCCAGTATTTTCACACACAACCAGTATTATTTTTGCAGCACATACCTAGATGATATTATAATCGCTTCGGCCATACCGTACCTACCTACATATTGATACATAGCCGGTGACTGTCCCAGGTGCAAGCTATTTGTTACAGCATACATATTTCTCTATACAAGTCCCACCTGAGTAAAGTTAAAATATTGCCACATAAAATATGTTATAGATCATAAAAAGCTTGTGAATACACAAAGCATAGGTACTGTAGAGACTGGCTGACTGTGTCAAATACAACCTCTTTTTAGTTGTCTATGCCTATGAGATAAACGCTGGTTTAAATTAAGAAGGTTATGACAGACTGTCACTATGGCTGACGGTTAAGATAAATAGTCTAACATAGTTCCAAGATACGTCTTTAAAAATAACACCCTATTTTTAGACCTGAAACCTGAATAATTTTCAATTAACTGTAAAATTATTAACTGTATAATCATTAAATAGTTTTGTCAATTGAATCGGAAAATAAGTGACATTATAGTTTAGTATTGTCATACAAAATTTTATGGTGCAATCAAGTTTTGACAGCTCATATAAAGTACGTCAGTTACAATCATTTGACATAATTATTATATAAACTATGTCGATTGATTGCTGGTGTCAAGTATTCAAATCGCTTATAATCGATGTTTCCATGGCAGGGCCACATATACTCATTTACGTCAATGTAATAAGTTCACACAATGACGTATTGCATTGACGATTGGGAACTACAGCTGTTTGTAAAGACGTCATCCATTTTGCTACCAACGAAGGTCATCGGGTGTCATCGGCAATTATCGTGAAACATCGATCAATGGTAATTCGAAGCAGCTTATTTTCTAAAATAAATATTTTCCGTCTTTGTCATTCCCATTGAATTGGAGTGAAATGGAAACATTCTATAACTCCATTTCAGTTGACAGTTATGAAAGGTATTTACCCATATATTGTGCTCAGAATTTTTCTTTGTACAATTCATGAAAAAAGTCCTAAATTCCTTAGAATTGCTATAAAGCAGTGTACTTTTCTTTGTGAAAGGAAAGCTTAGGCGGGTCGTTTCATGTGTTAATTAGGACCCTCTTTTCCTCTAGTCCCTAAAAGGGCCTTTGTATGATTTGCAACGAAAAGAATTAGTGTGTCGTTTCTGGGTGATTCTTTGAAACCGAGGGTTTTTGACTCATTCATATGGCTTAAATTTATTTTTACCTTTGGATCTAAATTAACATTATAGTTTGTCCGAGTCATTAATTGTAATAACATATATCAAACGCACTGATTTGCACAAAGTAGTTTAGGATTTAGAGTGTGCTGATTAATTGATGAGCCAGATTAATGATGATACACGCAGAAGAATGAGACTTTGCACTTTTGACTTTTTTTGACTTTGATTATTATTCTTATTTTTATTATTCTTTTGTGCATCTGTTTCATTACTTATTGTCCAAAAGTATGCTCTATAAGTGTACTCTATACAATCCTTAGGAATTGTATACATTACCTAGGTAAAGTATGTAATAGAGAATAATATTCATAATGCCCAGTTTCCGAGCAGGGCTGTCAACGGAGACGGCCATTCTTAGTCTGAAACACGCTTTTAGGTATTACACGAATAGATAAACACCAGTCTCCGCGGTTTTTCTGGACCTATCCAAGGCTTTTGACCTAGTCTCATAAGATTTACTCTGGAAGAGTACACTGCCACCAGAGCTCGCATCTCTTGTCAAGTTCTGGTATCTACACCGAGAGATTCGGGTGAGATAGGTAGGGAAGCTTTCGGAGCCATGCAGGCCGGAGTGTGGGGTGAGACAGGGGGGACTGTCCTCTCCCTTGCTCTTCGGTCTGTATGTGAATGCTTTGGTCGAGCGACTCAGTAGCATGCGTGTCGGCTGCTACGTAGATGGCGTTTGTTTTAATAATCTGAGCTACGCGGACGACATGGTGCTGCTGGCTCCCTCGATTAATGCTCTCCGAAAGTTACTGTCCGTGTGTGAGTCGTACGCGGAGTCTCATGGGTTGATATACAACACCAAAAAGACGGAGTACATCGTCTTCAGGTCTGATGCCAGGTGTCCACCTACGGTCCCTCCTCTGATACTTAAAGGTCACACAATAAACAGAGTGTATAAAAAATACTTGGGCCATCTGGTAACAGATTCCCTGAAAGACGATTCAGATTTGGAGAGGCAGCGCAGAGCGTTGTCAGTCCGGGCGAACATGCTGGCCCGCAGGTTATCTCGATGTACAGTCGCAGTTAAAATTGCTCTTTTTAAGGCATATTGCACAACACTGTACTCAGGGTCCCTGTGGTTCAGATATACCCAAAAGGCTTACAATTCTCTGCGTATCCATCCAGTACAACAATGCGTTCAGGGTGCTGTTGCGACTGCCACGCTTCTGCAGTGCATCGGCGATGTTTGTCGATGCGCGCACTGACTGCTTTGACGCAGTATGGCGCATGAAATCTGCCTCGTTACTTCGCAGGTTGCGTGACAGTCCTAACATCTTGCTGAACTCTATAGCTGCCCGGGCAGATAGCCCGCTTGTGAGGGCATTAGCCGTTCGGACAAGGTCTGTTTTAGTTATTAAGTACTAACATAGTCTAAGAAATTGTTACTAACAGAGTGGACCTCATTAATAGTCTCAATAAACAAATTATTATTATTATAATGTTTAATACATTGCCTGTACGCCCCAGGTATTTTATACATTGCCTAGGTATTATATAGAATACCTGAATTATACAGATTGCCGGTAACATATCCATTTATACAGGTATTTTTCTCACGGTTTGGTTTTATAATCTTCTTTTATTATATTATTAAGCAATTTTATCTCAATTTTTATTCAAATATAAATAAAATATTAGTGAAATGAATGACTTCTATTTCAAAGGTAATGTTTCCGATTCCACAATATTTTGACAAAAAAATTGGTACATATTACAAACAAACTCATACTAACAAACAAAAACAAATTGACATGATATACAATTACTTTTTCGTTAGACCTAAGATAATCTGATACATAAAAAATCGTCAGGTCTTGTGCTATCCGCCCTAATTTAAATGAAACCTAATTCATATGCCCCGTTCAAATTCATCTGCTCTTAAGAGCCAGATGAAACCAGACTAATGGAGTCCAGACCAATGAGGAATTGGAAGATTATCAAATCCTGCTCCTTTATTTATAAACGTAAATAATCAAAGGTGTAATTAATATAATTAGACAACCTCATAAGAGACTTTGATATGTTTACAAAACGTAAGTAAATACATACAATCCGTCAATGAAGACAGATTAACTAGGCTACTTACCTTACAAACGCCAGATCACAAGTTACGATCGTACTGTTTCGCCAAAATACACCGCGCACGAGCACTCCGTATTTACAGATCGGCACTGACTAGCGCCACCAATCACGAGTCGATCTTATTCTATCAAATATTCGTGTTTACGTGAAATCATGCTTTGAACAAATTGCGCCAGCTGAATGATTACTTTAGTCGGGGACATTTTTCAAATTAATGTAATTACGAAAATATACAATTATTTTGGAATTAAATATCAAAATATCAAAAAACGTATATTTAAATATCACTGTAATTTACTATTTTTATTATTATTGAGACAAAACATCGCAGAAAATTAAATAATTTAACAAAAAGCGTCATTGGGACACGCCAGATTAATTAGGTTTTACTGTTTTCTGCAGACATAATTAAAGTTCATTTAAAAAAATCCTAATTATCTACATGAGGCCTCAATGGACATTTAGCTTTACCGTAAAACCTGAAATCGCTATTTAAATTGGAGATTATCTTGATGTGTTCTTCGGTAAAAAACACGTAAAAACTATGTTTCAAAGAATCACCCTTCTGTAGAAATGAAGGCTTTGTAATTGTTATTAAGTTTAAATTGCTTTGGATTTTGTACAAGTGCATTGTAGTAGTAATCTACGTATTTTTTTTTAATGTTGCTATGAGGTTGTTCGGATACTGGACAAGTACTAATGAGACATTTTTATTTATTTTATTTAAACTTTATACAACAAAAAATGCAAAGGCGGACTTAATGCTCTAAGCATTCTCTACCAGTCAACCAAAGGTGGTGAAGAGGTAACATGCCAGGCCAGGTGCACATAAAAAAAAAGGTCTTCATTGTGTGTACGAGTAAAAAACACCAAAATTAGAGATTACAAGAAAAACTCAAAATAATTACATAATTATCTAAATTTAAATATACACTACACACGTACAAAATAACTAAAATTCTTCATACTTGTACATAAATTACAGTTTTTCTATATTCAATGAAATATTTATTAATCAATTCAATTCATTTTGGACATTACGGACATTGGTAAATAAAAACATCGTAAGGAAACCTGGACTTATAAGATTTTGAATTGGAGAAGAGGCCTTTGCCCTGTAGTGGTCAGTTCAGTTGGTGAAAATAAAACAAGAGTAAAAAAAAAACTAAATTATTATTTATTAACATAACTCAGCGACAAGGCCGCCGTCTCTTATCACTAATCACCCGTCATCATCGCCATGAACTCTGAAACAGACATAAAGAAATTATATATTTTTTAAACCCTTTGACCGCCAGGGACGTCTATGGACGTAAAATCAAAAAGTGCTCAGGACGTCACAGACGGCATGGCCCATGCCGTCTGTGACGTCCTGAGCACTTTTAATAATAATTACCCTATACAAGGAAATTTCTCCTGTATGTGGGTTCGTTTACAAACATATATATAATTTTTTTAAATAATAACTGCCCCATTCTAAGGCATCACTAGCATTGGTGAAGGAAAACATCGTGAGGAAACCTGAACTTACACCATCCCACTGTCCCACTCAAACAATGTCAGAGGCCCTTGAGGTGGTTTAGAAACTCTGACACTAGGGTGTGTGGGGTCGTATGACCTTACTGCCCACACGATAAAGAAGAAGAAGACTCTAGAGCAAACTCCTGTATCTTTGGTGAGTTTACGAACATAGAAACTCACAACTACAGCTGTTTCAGGCCATACAAATATTTGCCCCGTGCGGGAATCAAACCCGCGCCGCACAGCGCAGCAGCCAATCGCTCAGCCACTGCGCTAACCGTGTCGTCAAACATTTTGTAGTCAACTTTTTTGTACTAGCTTTTGCCCGCGACTTCGATGACCTTTCTTAGGGTTCAAACTTACCCTTTATCAAATTTCATCAATATCGATTTAGCGGTTTGGACGTGAAAGCATAACAGACAGACAGAGAGTTACTTTCGCATTTTTAATATTAGTATTATAAATGTGAAGGTAACTAACTAGTAAAGTAACTATTAGTATTTATTACCTCTTCTTATATTGATATACGAAGAGGTAAAAAATACTTCATCATCTGCTAAGCCTTTTTCCAACTATGTTGGGGTCGGCTTCCAGTCTAACCGGATGCAGCTGAATACCAGTATTTTACATGGAGCGACTGCCTATCTGACCTCCACAACCCAGTAACTGGGTAATACGGTACCCCTAGGTAAGACTGGTTGTCAGACTTTCAAGCTTCTGACGACTAGTAACGACTGTTAAAGATTTACGTATGACAGCCGGGACCAACAGCTAAAAAACAAAAATACTTACTTAGAAGCAAAAATACTTAGAAGTCAGTAAAGGAAGTCAAAGTATTTACCATCAAAGTCCACGGTGCCTGATGCATCAGTATCTATCTCAGCGATCATCTCGTTCAGCTGGTCTGGGGTCAGTTGTTCATCGAGAGCGGCCAGGATCTCACGCAGACTTGAGGTGGGGATATAGCCATTGCCTGGAATAGTTAACATTAGCTTTATTCAAAGGGCATTTATGAAAGGATATCATGCCGATGGATGGGATGTGGTGAAGAAAAAGTGACTTAAACCTTGTTATTATAAGATTGAGATTGCTAATACGCTTTGAGCAAGCGTAGTGATCAGTGCTCATGCCTAAACTGTATTGTAAAGGCCTATGCTTTATGCTTGGCTGGTGTTAAATGCCTTCACTTAACATATCATCACGCCTGTAATCTCCGAAGGGTTAGGCAGAGGTTTACCCATTAGTATACCCACATTTCGCCAGTTATATTTAAGTCCCATGTATTAGAGGGCGAGCCTATTACCATCAATCGGGCACAAATCCAGACTCCGAGGCTGATACTGAAAAATTCCTGACAGAAAATCCAATAACACTTACATAAACATAACATAACATCATCACGCCTGTTATCCCCGAAGGGTTAGGCAGAGGTGTACCCATTAGTACACCCACATTTCGCCAGTTATGTTTAAGTCCCATGTAATAGGGGGCGAGCCTATTGCCATCAACCGGGCACAAATCCAGACTCCGAGGCTGCTACTGAGAAATTCCTGATGGAAAAACCCAATAACACTTTGCCCGACCCGGGAATCGAACCCAAGACCTCATGCTCAGCAGTTGCGCTTTGCGACCACTAGACCAACGTGGCAGTCAAACAACACTAACAACGCAACACTTACAATCAAATACAATAATGTTATCATTTTAGGCTTTTTTTACTTAAAAGTCCGGCTTAACTCACTAATGGTTCGGCTTTTCTGATTTAGGGTCGGTTCACATCTGACAGAAGATTCGTCGAACGTATCGTCTTTAGTATGCTCGACGCACTAACGGATCATCGGTTATGTGTGTATGGTTGGATATTTTATTATCTATTTGACTGTTGGTGTGTGTGTGTGTTTGTTCAGTGTACGCGACTGACGATACGCGGCGTATCTTCCGTCAGATGTGAACCGACCCATAGGATCTGGCAACCCTATTCACGATGTCCACTTATAAAATCATCAAAGTGATATAATTTATGATGCGGAGGACCTTGTGTGTCTGTCTGGTGATATTTGCGTGTGGCGACAACGTAAATATTGTACACGGCAACCCACAATGTACGATTGTTTTGACATTCGTGTATTAAGTCTGATCACACATGATTTTTTGTTACAAACTTTTATAAAACTTTCGGCTGTTATTTTGTTGAACGTAGATCATTTTGGATTTTGGGATTTCATTTTTTTCGCGTTCTTTGTTTTAGATTTACGATATTTTATTATTTTAAGCTTTCTGGTTTACATGATTTAAAAATGTTAATGATTTAGAAGGCAAAATATATTTCTTTTTATTTTAAATAAAAAACGTTGTCTCACACTATTTTCTCTGTGTTGTGGGTGCGTTTATAAAAGTATTAACTCATATACAAGACCTGAAACAACTATCTGTAGCCATACAATTATTTGATCCGTGCGAAAATCAAACCCGTGACACACAGCGCAGTAGCCAATCGCTCACACACTGCGCCAATCGTGCTGTCAAAACATAAATTCCAAAATAGCAAAATTTTCGTCAGTAATCGGTCAATTCCGTAAAAGTGTTCCTCAGTGAAATTAAATGAAGTAAGAAAACAATTCACTACACTTAAGTGAACTGAAAAAAAAATGCTTCACTTGACGGTCATCAACGATGACTTTTTACAAAACACCGGTTGTTTTTTTACCAGTACTGGTCATTAGTGTCCCATCATTGGGAACTATTGCGTCACGGTAGCAGACCACACCAGTGATAGTCAAAGCATAGTATATTCCAATTAGACCATTTACAGGCACTTTTAAATTGTCTAGGTCGGTCAGGAAGGAGCAAGATACTTCACGGAATAAACAATTCGCAGCCACCATTTTCTATAAAATACAGCCTGAATATAAAATGCATTACAACATACTCATTAAAAACAAAAATAAAACATATTTCATAAATAAAGCAATTAACAGTAGCGAGACTGAAATTGAAAACTGAAATCATTTAGCGTGAAAAACAATTTATAGCACTCCATAAAATGTTTGATATATTTGTTTTCGAGATAAAAATATAGTTCTGCGTTCAACCATTCATTCTGCGAAAATCTCTCAGTGAATTGATTTTGTTTGAAAGACTCACTGCGATCCTGAAACGCAAAAGGCATCAGGAGGAACATGGATGGGTTTTAGTCAGTAAGGGTCTGACACTCCCTTCCACTCCGCCCAGAGCGAAAGAAGTCGTTTGATGATTTCCTATTCTACTGATACTAGGAATGGACAGCTCACTTACCTAAATTCATGAGATTTTTAAAGTTTTATACTCAAAAGATGCCAAACGGTACCCTGTTACTAAGACTCCGCTGTCTGTCTGTCCGTTCGTCTGTCACAAGACTGTATCTTTTAAACCATAATAGGTTGACACTCAAAATTTTTACAGACTGTGTATTACTATTAATGGCAGCTATAAAAACAATATTAATAAAAATAAAATAAAATAAAAAAATTCCCCATACAAGAAACGTATTTTTTCCAGTGTTTTTTGCTCGATCTTAATATTGTACGTTGTTACGAAATCCTTTGTGTACTAGTCCTACAATACTGATCAAATAGTTTTCAATGAATTTGATGAAATGCCGCTATTAATCTGATATCACAGCGGCATATACATTCGGGCTACACTCGATCAAGCGTGTCTGGGCTACTACTATTGGTTCGACTACGTAGAAAAATATTTAGTACCGTATCTACTTATTTATTGTGCATTTGATACCCAGATATTCTCCTGACCAATTTTGGGTCTTTTGGTCGGCAGATTATGCAGAAGAAAAATTATAAATAAGAATTTATTGAATAAAAATTACATTATGATTGTAACAAACATGACACCAATTTTTCCAAATAAACATTTTTTTTTAATTTGCCAAGGCGTGATCACGCGCCTTTTCTGTACGTAAAAAACACGTACGAAAATAAAAATAAATCGTTTCTTTGGGAAAGTTGTCTGTTATCATGATTGCAACCATATTATGTTTAAACATCGGTCACTAATATTACTAGTCACCCCATAAAAATATTAAGAGATTATTATTCGTTCTTCAGAAAGGTCAAGTGCGCAGTACTCGTAACCGGCGTGCTTGTATGACGATATATGAACGTAGATGAGGCGAAAGGAGTATGTAAGGATCGTAGGCTCGTAGCAGGTGGCGTTCTGTGGTTTCTGCCTACCCCCATGGGAGAAAGGCATGAGTTTGTATATTATTTAGTTTCAGCATAACTCATCCTAATTATTGTCAGTATTGTTATTTTGTTGTTCCTATTTCTAAATTAACATAATTTGTTTAATTAATATAACAAAATTATGGAACGTAACATATCTACAATTACCTTCATCAAAAGATTTACCGACCCTGTATTTTCCTGTTATTTATATACGAATATGAATTCCCTACGTCTTCTAATATGACAGGAGACTGAGCAAGACCGTCTTTCGACATTATTTTGGTTATAAATATCTATATACGAGATTTGTTTTGTACACACAGCAAAACAGATAGGTATGCAGGGTCGTCAGATATAGTTGAAGTTTTCTTAGAAACCGATGGATGGATGTTTTCGGATATAATTTAATTTAAATCGTAGATAATAAATAGTTTTTTATTTAGGTTGAGTTTCAGTCAAAGACATCCACCGGTTTCTTAGAAAACTTCAACTATATCTGACGACCCTGCATACCTATCTGTTTTGCTGACTGTACCTACCTTTTGAAATGAGGAGGAGGAGCTTACAGTTACGTCGAGTACCATCTCCCGACTAATTAAAAGACAAATTGGTCTCAGAATTATATCTACAAAGCTAAATTGCGTAGAGGAGGAATTGCTAATTATGTACATACTAGCGTTGCCCCCCGACTTCTTCTGTGAAGATTCCAGAATTAAGATAATGTAGGCTAGATCAATATCCATCTATGTATGCGCAGCAAATTCCGTTCAGCCGTTTAAGCGTAAACGAGGAACATCCATCCATCCATCCATCTATCTGTCAATCCGTGCTCACAATTTTTCTGTTTAATAATAGTAGTAAGACGTAATCAAAGACAAGTGTAACATTATTTCATGTCGTCATCAATTGATTTAAACATTTATAAAAACAATATTGTGTTCAGTTTTACTAAAACGAACGATCTCACATTAAATTTTTTCATAACATTATATTTTGTTTATTTTTTTTTTATGTAAAATTATAAGATTTTGCATATTTAACTTTGATTAATTTCTGCCAAGAACAAAATTATTTACGTTTGATAAAATAAATTTACCAAATATATAACATTACTGACTAGCAAATTTTTAACGTAAGTGCATCCAAAACTTATGCTTAAAAAATCAACGTTAAAATATACAAGATTTCACAAATACCTACTTCGAAAAGTGGCAGAAGTTTTGAACTGAATTGGTCCTTTTTGTCAGAACTAACTCTAATTCAAAGGTCAACGACAAAGTCACTTTTGACTTTGAGTTTGACTAATCATAGAAGTAGGTAAATGTTATATTTATGACAATGACAGTTATAATTTCAATGCTATTCAAATATAAACTTAAGGTTATTTTTAAACAATGCCACAATGATTTTGTGGATTACTACAACGACTGACGGTCGCGCCATGTTGCTTCCAAAACCAAACTCATACATCAACAACTTTATACCACAACAATTATATAAAAGTCAACATAAATTACAATCAAACGCAACTAGTAGGTACATAAATACACGTTTTTATTACTTACACACTTGTCACAAAAACTCGACTTTTTATCGTTCCTACATCGTATTTCTATCGTCGACAAATGGTAGGGGGGTTCTGGCGTCGATCCAAGATCGATCGACGCTTATTGCAAACAATTATCAGTGAAAACACAAGCAGTGAACACTATAAATTGGATACAACGCGATTTACGGCTGAACTTTGTGATTTTACTGGGTTATAAATGAGTGAATTTAATATTTAGTTTTCATATCTCATGTGAGATTGGAACTGATTTATTGAAATGATATTTTTCACACTATTAAGATGTTATTAGTCTTTTGATAGTTTTGGTTTTCTTATGGTGTGTGTAGGTACTAAATTAGTTTTAGTGGTTCCCATAGGTTTGTTTTGGAACGAAGTTCATAACTTGTGGTAGGAATTAACTAGCAGAAATCGTCACGTAAGGAAAAGGCGTTAAAGGCGGGACTTCGTTCCTGATTGGGTCCCCCGACCGCACAATTATTTTTGCCTTAAAATATTATAATATTAATAAATATTATATCTTTATTTTATTTTTTTGAGTTTGATCAGTATGACTATATTGACCATACATACATAAACTCATGCCTTTTTCCCATGGGGGTAGGCAGAAACCACAGAACGCCACCTGCTACGATCCTTACAAACTCCTTTCGCCTCATTTACGTTCATACATCTCGTCATACAAGCACGCCGGTTACGAGTACTGCGCACCTGACCTTTCTGAAGAACCTCACCAATGACGTCAGTGTAGGTCTTCCTTGGGCTGTAGGGCAGTATGACTACAAACTAGGAATAGGTAGGTATGTCCTAACGGTGCGGCTAAAACATTAAAAGCCACATACACAAACAACTATTCCCGGAACAAATACCTGTAGGCTATACAAATTTTTGTTTCGTGTGGAAATCAAACCCGCGACATTTTTACATTTATTTGTCAAAAGAAATCAATGACTCAAAAACAAACAGACTTACAAATCGAAGTCATAAAGATGCAAATAAGAGAAACAAAATAAGAACTTTTATTTGACACAAACCTGTATCCATCTTTACGTACAAAGCATCCCACAAATTCTATCAAACAATCCCAAATATGTATCCAAAAATAGTTCTAAAAGCTACACGAATACGGCCGGAAATCGGGTCAAACAGACTTTCCAACAATTTGTATATCAGCTTTCTAGTTACGAAGTCAAAAGTTTTCGATACAATTTCCATATGAAACAAGTACCTACTTGTTTCGAGCAACGTTTTAAGTTTTAACTAGTTTAATCCAGTTAAGTCTGGTTTTTGCATACGGAAGCACTAAACGGCAGTTGGTTTTACTGTTTTATAATTTAAATTGTGTTCTATTTTTTGACACGTGACAAATGAAAAGAAACCTTGTATGCTACGGATGATAATTAAATATTGTATGAGTTAGCCCCCCTAATAAAAATATACACATCAAAAGTGTCTAGGGATCAAGATGTATTTGGTAATAATAATATATTGATCCCTAGACACTTTTGATGTGTGTCTGTTCTCATACTGAGAAGGCACGAGCATTGAACACTATGACTTATTAACTGTAAGTCCACGTTTCCTCACGATGTTTTCTTTCACCAATGTCAGTTATGTCCCGGATAAACTTCCATTATAACGAATTTAATTGATTTAATTCTATAATTTTATTACTTTTCATTTCTCGGCAGGTATAGCAATTACTGTATTTTTTTTTATTAATGTGTATTTTAAAGTCTTTATTTTGCGTGAATCAGTACCACTTAGCTCAACCATCTTGAAGAGAACCAAATGATCCAACACATGCGCGAGAGAGAAACAATTATTATTGAGTGAGCATAAAATGTATTATTACTTATAATAAATAAACTATTAAAATGTAGCTACCAGTATTAATAGCTATCAATTTGATCGTACCCTTATTCTCTAGATATAAAATAAGTGAGTCATTTAAAATGAATAAAAATCTTGCTATAAAATGACCTTGACATATTTAAAGAAATACTTCCGGCAATTGTTTTGTTTTATGACTGTGATATTAATGAGCTTTTTCTTGCCAACCTCAAAATTTTATTTATTACCATTGCATGCTTTAAAAAAACCCTTTGATTGTGTTTTCTTGTAACACTTTTTTTCAATTGGCCTTTTTTTAATGGCGTCCGTTATTAATCAATGTTAAAAAAATGTATTTTAGAGAATTTTGTTATCTTTGAAAATAGTTACTTTTTGAATTCTACAGTAGAACTATTAGTACTATTATTTAGTCCATTAATCTGTATAACAAGTCGGATATAAGTAAGACAGTTTGTGTTTAAAAAAATATATTTATGACATTTTTTTCTTTGAGTTCTGTCGAGGTTAATTAGCTGCAATTAATCTCATTGTTTTGCTATAGCTAGAATTTAAATATAACTAAGTATTATTAATAAATCTTGTTTTACACATTTACAAGCTGGTATTTGTTGAAAAAACTCGTTGTACACTCCATTAATTTATTACTTACATGAATCTAGACCACCCAAGTCGGTATAAAAAATGTATTATTGATTAGGCAGAGGTGTACCCATTAGTACTTCTACATTTCACCAGTTACGTTTATGTCCCATGTAATAGGAGGCGAGCCTATTGCCATCAACTGGAAACAAATCCAGACACCGAAACTGCTACTGAGAAATTCCTGATGGAAAAACCCAATAACACTTTGCTTGACTTGGAAATCAATACCAAGACCAACAAGTCGAGGCAGAAATTGTATATCGCTTTGTTTCATACTGATTGTATTGAATACCAACAATGTCAAATGCCGCAAAGTCCTAAGCTGTAATTAATTAATTACAGAAACTGGGTTGTGGAGGTCAGATATTCAGTGGCAGATAGGCACTGGTATTCAGCTGCATACGGTTAGACTGGAAGCCAACCCCAACATAGCTGGGAAATGGCTATAGTTAATTTAACTGATTATAAAAAACATATTGACTTACTTGTTGGATGCAGGAGGCGCAGGACCAGTCATTGTGGTTATCTTTAGGGGAGGCCAATGTCCAGCAGTGGACCTCCTTCGGCTAATATGATGATGATGATCAACTTACCCTCTTTGTCGTATAGTCTGAAGGCTTCTTTGAGTTCTTTTTGTAATTTCTCATCGTCTTCTTGTAAAAAGAAAATAGCTACACGTACGAAGGAATCGAAGTTTAGTTTCCCACATGCTGGAAATAAATAAAGATAATAAAGATGAGTTTATTTATTTAAGTAATATGTACAGTCAACAAAAGAGATAGGTATGCAGGGTTATCAGATATAGTTGAAGTTTTCATAGAAACCGATAGATGTTTTCAAATGTAATTTAATTTAAAAAGTAGATAATAAACAGTTTATTAATTAAGATAAGTTTCAATCGAAGACATCCATCGGTTTCTAAGAAAACTTCAACTATATCTGACGACCCTGAATACCTATCTCTTTTGTTGACTGTACAATATTTACAGAATCACTACATAGTATAAAACAAAGTCGCTTTTTCTGTCTGTCTGTCCCTATATATGCTTAGATCTTTGAAACTACGCAACGGATTTTGATGCAGTTTTTTTTAATAGATAGAGTGATTCAAGAGGAAGGTTTATATGTATAATACATGCATAATATAGAAGAGAAACACTGATAATTTTAGAGGTTTCTAATGTGATGTCGTAAATAAACACATTTTTTTGCGCTTACATTGCAAACTCTGGCTGAACCCTTGGAGATGGATCAAAATAATGTATTACAGTATTGTACACCTTAAAAAGGTCTACAAAAAAGTCCGCGATGGTATATGTCTATCTCTTAAGGATCACCTACAATAACCATTTTTTATCCTTAAATTTTTACGAGAAATAATGGCTTATTTAAGAAGCAATTTTAGGCAATACAGCATTAATCCTTATCCAATTAAGTACCTTAAAAACATTGTGCATTTCATATAGATCATTATAGCCCTTTACAGCATGTAATTTAAATAAATATTTTCGAAGATATTACAGATTTAAAACGCAGGTACATAGCGTCTGCGGCGGCGGGCGGTACCGAGGAAAAATACAATTATTAGTACTGTATTTTTAATTATAAAAAATTATAGTTTAATGAAAGGTAGGATAAGTTAAAAAAATAACTGAATAGAATAGCCTACCTTTTCACTGAACGAATCAAAAATCGTAGTTTAATGTAAGGTAGGTATTTAAGTTAAAAAAATAACTGAATAGAAAGGTATCTTTTCACTTTGTTGATAATTGTATAATCTTTTGTTCTTAGTCGAACGAATAGTAAGTAAAATTATTTGCCATAGTATCAGCATTGCACCCGTGCGAAGCCGGGGCGGGTCGCTAGTTAATTATAATAAAAAAACAATCAGAATAAAAAAAAACTAAATGGCACCAAAAAATTTATCCGCGATTCAACAAGATATAAAGTAGATCATTGGGCTTAGGTATTTCTGCCAAAATGAACTAAGCCGCGTCAGGATCTCTCCCATTTTTCAAAATAATTGTAATGAAATTGATTTTGTTGTGATAATGATTATGAGTCGACTCGCTTTTGCGAAGAAAAGCTGAATCGTTGTATTGCATAAACTTTTTGTCTTCAATAAATGA
Organism: Hoplodrina blanda; assembly: GCA_949316365.1. Classification (NCBI taxonomy): domain Eukaryota; kingdom Metazoa; phylum Arthropoda; class Insecta; order Lepidoptera; family Noctuidae; genus Hoplodrina; species Hoplodrina blanda. The sequence goes on from OX438592.1 coordinate 12,987,399, forward strand.
TAATATAACATGATATCACGCCTCTAATCCTCGAAGTGTTAGGCAGAGGTGTACCCATTAGTATACATACAAAACAAAAAAATAAAAAAGATTTAAAAGTATTATTTTCAACAGATATACAAAGTGTTATATACAGAAATCTAAAGTTATAGAATCAAGTAAGAAATGAAAAATTTAAACGCATGCACATTCCTTAGCAGTCCTCATAGTTTTTCTCTTTTATTTCAATGTTAAATGGTCAATCTATTTTTGTCTATAACAAATGATTTGAAAAACCATTATTTTTGCCAGATCATAAAAAAATTATGTATAAATTAAATCCAATGCTGCAAAAGCAAGTATTAATAGAAAAGTTTTGACACATGCATACTCCAATGACTTTCCACGGTATACCCATCTACCTATTTAATATTTATGTCTATGGTCATACAATCATTTATTTATTTATTATTATTATTAAACTTACACACTATAATTACAGGAAGACCCCAATACAATAGTGGTTTGTAAACAACCAGATGAAAATTAGCTTCCACTAACCTCAACCTCTTTTCTATTGCAACTAATCCTCTAATCAAACGCAGTGTAACATCGAATCTATCTCATAAACCATCCGCTATATTATAGAGCATTCCGATTAACGAGCCACAAACAAGACATAGACGATTCTGCGATAATCCCTACATCGCACTTGATCTGAGCTATTAAGGCTTTAATGACGTCATTAAACAGCTGTTTGTGCATCGAAATCTGCTAAGTTTAAGTGGTTAAGTAATTACTAAACTTTCATAGTCAAAGTCAAAGCATTTACTTCAATAAGACCTTTTTCAGGCACCTTTGAATTGTAAAGGAGTCGGTCAGTTAGTCAAAAAGTTAAAGCTAGTTGCTCTTTCCAAAACGTAGGTAGGCCTCTATGTAGAAGAACGACCTAGAAACTCCACGGACACTCTTTTCAATTAGGTTTTTACAAAATCCTGGTTACAATATTCTCGATGCTAGTTTTGCTACTGTACCTACATAATTTATACTTAAAACAAGACCGTTATTACGTAGGTAACACACTCACAATCCATTTTTTGACAATACACAGAAAATGACAGAAAATTGTGTAAAAAAAGTAAACTTCCTCGAAGTAAACTGGTCTTACAAATATTTGTTCCGTGCGAAAACAAATTATGAATGTTTTGACAAAACTTTAAATAATACCCGATATCAGGGTGCCTACCGCCATCTCTTATAACATAACATAACATCACGCCTGTAATCCCCAAAGGGTTAGGCAGAGGTGTACCCATTAGTACACCCACATTTCGCAATATTATTTTAATATTACTTTGTAATTTCTGTTGTTGCATATTCAACTCTCAGCGCTGAGCCGAGCGTTGAAAATCCAACAGTGCGGAAGGAAAAGTAATATTAAAATAATATTGTTTTAAGAGGTTGTGGTAGGCCCCCAAGTGCGCAGTATTCATTACTGGTGTGCTTGTATGACAAGGCGAAAGGAGTATGTAAAGATGCAGGTGGCGTTTTGTGGTTTCTGCCTACCCCCATGGGAAAAAGGGTTGAGTTTATGTCAACCCCTAAAGCTCCTGTACTGTTGTATGCACCTACATATACTCACAATATTTTGCGTGACTATAAACAACAAAAAATAAAAGTAGTTTCTCATCAACATTTTTCTTTTTAGATACTTTTTAGTTTGATGGGCAGTTCGCATAATAACCGGTTATGTGATATGTTTTGTTACGCCGTTTATTATCCGTATTAGCATTTTTGCAATTTCCTTATTTTTTTGTTCACATACTTTCAACGGTAACTCTGTCAGTTCTGCGTATACGCAGCAGCCGACATCTATTTTCGTACGTCTACCACTAATTGAAGCCCCGATCTTGTCTCAAAGCAAATTGCCGTGTCTTTATAATTTACACCAATGACAGTTGACGGGCTATATGGAGGCGGAAAAGTAAGCCGTAATGTTATTCTGTTAAAGTCACTATTGGTAAAAAGTGAAGTGAGTTTGAAGTGAGCTGTGTTGTCACCTAATACAAGGTATTGACAGGTCACCTTAAACTCACTTTACCGAGAAAGATTTATGCAGAATAACACTGTTAGTTCTAAAGTTGTATACAAAAAGAAAATATTGAGAAAAAAAAGCATGTTTTCAGAAACTCTACATAAAAATACCTTCGTTTTGTATTATGTTGATTGACAAAATAATATGGGAAAAGAACAAACTAGGTACACTATTCAGCATTTTTTTTACTTAGTAATTGAGTTTCGGAACTCAGTTGTTTTTAGAAGTTTGTGGTGCATGTGTAGGTACAAACAAACAAAAAAAAAACAATAAACGAAACCCATCACTCAAAAGCTCACATGCATAGCTCAGTCGTACACTGTTGTTATTTAACAAAAATGAAATGGTATAAATAATCAAAATATTTACGTAAAATATTCTGATCTATACGATATTTTTATATTTCCATCATACCATCCTATTTACTAATTACACTTGAGGCCAAATAAAAATATCATCACCAATAAATAATATAAAAATGACAAACTACCCACTTTCGTTTTACGACCAGATTATTAAAATGATAAAATAATGTCGTCAAAATTTTAATCTATCACGTCATCAAAATGTTTACAAAAAAATCAACACACTCGGAGTGATGAGTGTACGAATGTAATTTTTCAGTTTAAAGTGTTCTTTACGTCGTACAGTGTAGTGCAGAAATACGGGGCGATTGTCAGCAGGAAATAAAAATGTCAACGTGCTGGATAATCTGTGCGCTCGCTTTGAAGGAAAACAGAACTATTTTCTGGACTTATCGTCGCGGAGACATAAACTTCGCTCTTTAGACACGTTAAGGCGAGATTAACTGAGGTTATTTCTGTTAAAGTCATTGTCGACGCTGTTTTATGTTAGTCTCGTTAAAATAAACCGATCTTTGAGATTAAAATGCCGAATTCTATGCTGTTTTTAGTTCTACTGCTGTGTGGCGATCACATGCCTTATCTTCTTAGTCACACTGCTAATAGCAATACAATTGGATAGTTAACACTATTAACAAAATATTTGATGACACGGTTTCTAAAAAAGAAACACTTTATTTTAGCCCTAAAAACCCAATTGTATAATTCGATTTTTAGTTGCTGTTAAATCAATAAATAGTTCGTCTATTGAGTTGGTAAATAAGTGACGTCACAGTTTGCAATTGCCATACAAAGCCTCATTAAATTGTATTTTAATTGAACGTCAAACTAAATCATTTCACATTTTTATTTTTAGTTTTTCGATGGGATATCACCAATTATTATACGTAGGTATGTAGGGTAAGCGTAAGCCCAATGGCTTCTAGGGTTAATATCACAATTGCGGCCCGCCTTTAGTTTATTTTGCCACCTGATGGCCCTTGCCTACCAAAAGGTTGCCGACCCCTAAATTAGACCAATAAAAGACACTTTTGAACGGCATTTGCAAGGGTAAAGAACTGAATCTAATTGCCTCTTCCAAAAGGTTGCTTTGTAAGCAGAAGAATGGGAAAGAAACTCCGTAGTTAGTCTTTTAAAATACAATATTCGTTTTGGATTACACGTGAGTGACTTGTGGTGTTACCTGCCCATTTGCCACGATGCTGCAAAAGCTATTCTCATAAGGACTTACCTTCAGCATCTTCGCTGTCAAGCATTCTCTCAAGTTCTAGGTCATCATAGTTGCTGTGTACCATTGTGTTCAGAATCATTCTGACCTTCTCCTTCTCGATGCGGCCTTGTTTTTCTGAGTCGAACATGCTGAACGCGCGCCTGAGCACTGTCGGGAAAAAATAAGGGGTTACTTGGGTTTGTTTTTTTTCTAATTACTAGCTGTTGCCCGCCACTTCGTCCGCGTGGGTATGAAGATATGAAGTTGAATGATATTTAACGCAAACTATATTTATATTTGAAGTAGATTGGACCAAGAAATCATGTTGTCCCATAAAACATTGCCCCCATTTTTAACCCCCTAAGGAGTAGAATTTCAGAAAATCCTTTCTTGTCGGATGCTTACGCCATACAAAGAACACACCCTCCAAGTTTCAGGTCTCAACGATCAGCGGTTTAGGTTGTGCGTTGAGACGTCATTCAGGATTTTATATGTATAGATAGAAGATGGTAGTTTTTTCTTGTGAATTCAGCTGTTGTTTGAGCCTATCTTGTGTAGTTCTTGTGGTTGATATTTTAATGTAAAATTGTAGGTAATGTAGTCTCTTCTCTTTTATAGAAGTACAATTAATTATAACATATTGTGTTTGTTACGACAAATATAAATGTCTAGACTACATTGTAAACTGACTATGTTTCTGTATGTACTGTACTGTGTGTCGTAATTACAAATGGTTAAGGCGCCTTTTTTTTTCGTGGAAAAATCCTCATGGATGCCCTCCGTTTGGGGATAACGGAGGGGTACGTCGGACTCTTACCGACTAAAACCCCACGGTTCCTCCTGCTACCATAAGTCGGGAGCCCGGTATTCGCATTACGCATGATCCGCGCCCCCGACTGGTATTGGACCGCCATTGGCGAGCCCCTTCACAAGTGGTTAAGGCGCCTGCCTCTCATGAAATTGCGACTAAGACAGCGGGCAATTACCAATGTGAACTTTTTGATTCATATGTAGGTACTTTTTAAGTTTATCTTTGACATCACCTTATCTTTGAGGTGCAGGGGTAATTCGGGACGAAACTTTTAAAGACATTTTAACTTGCAATCTAGAAAACCTACACTTAATTAATATGTTATAAGTTTTTGCTTTCATCAAGCGTCATAATCAATGCTCGTGCCTTCCTTTGTAAGTCGAGACATTTGCCTTTGGTTGGTATATCATCCAAATCAGATCTTAAAAGAAAACAAAAGAAAACCTAAATACGTGTGTCCGGTTTTTCATTATAATTTTTTTCTTAAAAACAAAAAACAACTCACGGTCAAAGAAATTTTTAAGTCCCTTTTCAAAAAGGACACGCAAAACAACCGCAAATTAGTTATTGATTTCGCCCCTTAAAAGTTAAGCGACAAAAGTTACGGCATCTAAATTTCAAACGCCGCTTTGTGAAAACCCACGATCCCTTTCGCTTCAAAGAGAGCGGTACCTATTTTGAAAAGTAGTTGAGCTTCGAAACTGTGGAAGAAACTTATAATATGAAAACTGTTTCTGGTTCATATTTCTATAGCAAAATGATGGTAACTTTTCTATGTTTTACATAAGGATGTTTTGCAGTTGCAAGTTCGATACCGAACAAGTGTGACTCTTATGTACCTACTTTTTAAGTTTATCTTGGAAATCACTAACATCGTGAGGATACCTGGATAGTTAGTAAAAGTTTGGCAGTTAATATAAGTCTAAAATCTCCAATCCATCTTGAGCAAGCGTGGTGATCAATGCTGAAATCTTTTCTGTGTGAGAAGAGACTAGCCTTGGAGGTATTATACTATGTTATCACTGTTAAAGACTTAATGCTACTTTCTGATGAATTAATAAAATTTTACCAAAGTAATAATAAGAAAACCTTTTGTATATTAAAAAAACAAAATAGCAAAGGTGAGTTCCTAAAAAAAGTAGGTCATTTTTTATAGTGGGTTTTAACTTAAGTAATTGAAAACGTTAGAAATTAAAACGCAAAGTATTCCGTCAGTTGTGGCTTAAAATGTTTTACGAACCTAACCCCAAGCTCGGCTTCGGCTTTGTAAAGCCGAAACAATTTGGGAGCAAAATGCTTTTGGTTTACACTGCTGGCCGTAAAAAAACTATAAACTAACAAAATGGTGGATTAATTTAAAAGAAACTCCACTAAACTTTGTAATATTAATAATGAATGTGAATGATAGCGCAATGTTAAAAAGAAACACAAGTTACATATTAATTTAACGTATGCACATTTTAGTTAAATCGTTTGTAAAGAATAATAATAAATAAAATACCCTTTGATTTGTACAAGTTTACGAAAATGAACGATCATTTTAAAAACAATTAACTCAATTTATCACTACTAATGTGACACAAAGATTAATACGATGATAACAAACAACTTTATAAAACAAAATATATTAACATTTAACACAATTTTGTTGAAATACGATAACTGTGTCAAAAAGTGTGAATAAATATTACTGAAGAAACGTTTTAACGCGAGATGGATAGTGATTGTAGTTTATACATTTTAGTGGCCGCCAGTGTATGAGTAATGTCAAGTGGCAGATTAAAATTGATTGCCGGCGGTCCCAAAAATCCAGTTTATGTTGGTAAACTAAACTGTTATTTTAGAGAATACTGGTCCCAAACTTTCGGTTTACTAGTCGATTTATTATTGAGGGTTTTGTTAGACAGATTTTCGGATCAAACAAAAAGCCTTGGATAACGATTTGCTGTTCAACAGTGCTGTTATAGAATGCAGTCTCCAGCACATCAGACTTTATCTTTTTGTTGTAAAACCGCTTCTATTACCACCGTGTAAGAATTAGCAGTGTTTACTTTAAAGCGCTGTCGTCCGTACATTCTTTATGTACAGACAACAAAACAGATAGGTATGCAAGGTCGTCAGGTACAGTTGAAGTTTTCTTAGAAACCGATGGTTGTTTTTAAATGTTATTTAATTTAAAAAGTAGATAATAAGCAGTTCATTAATCAAGTTTCAATTGAAGACATCCATCGGTTTCTAAGAAAACTTCTAACTATCTCTTTTGTTGACTGTAGGTACCTACCTATGTTGTTTGTGCATTGAATAGTCCACAAACTTCCTTAGTTACTTCTTCACAAACCAAAGTCAAAGTCAAATCATTTATTTTAATTAGGCCATTATAAGGCACATTTGAACGTCATATACAAAAAGAAAAAAAGAAATGAAACTAGTTGTAGTAAAACGGCATACGTACTCAATTAAAACAATTTGTTGCCAAACACCAATTCTGTAAAGTAATATTACCTTAAATCGATCATGTAGCACTCAATAACAACACGTCAACAACAATCCTTAACAAACTCCTTATAAGGTACGTACAGGTTTACGTAAAACAACTTCATCAACGATACGCCTAAAGTTATCATCGTTAACAAGTTTATAACCCCTAATGCGCCACCCCTGGCCCTACCCTTATCAAACCTTTAGCAATCAAGAGTCGATCAGGGGTCGCAAACTGATGGGGACTCATGAACTTTGTTTATGATATAAACAAGTTGTAAAGTTAATATACTTGAGTAATGAGGTGGAAGTTAAAAAGTACAAAAAAATATCCGTCTAAGTGCGAGTTGGAATCGTACATTGAGGGTTCCGTAAAATATCTACAATACATAAAAACACGTTTCTTGTGACCACTAAAAAATAAATTATTTTTATTTATTTATTTTTACAACTATCATATTACCCTAAATCGGATTGCCTTCAACAGTATTTATTAACATAATTTCAAGTTACGTAAATTTTGCGAACGAGAAAATAAACCAAACAAATCAACTGTTCCCTGCAAAATGCACTGCACCATAATTAAAATGTTTGGAACAATAAATAGATTTTTTATCAAAGTCAGCCTATTTAGTGAAAATCTCCTAGATTTAGTACGTCAACATTTTCTATTAAATCTGTACCATATTTTAGATACTCCATATATTGATATTCAGTCCTATATTTTCTAAAATATTTCAGAAAAGCAGATTCTTATTACAGGCCGGAAATAAGTAAGTTAAAAAGAGCAATTTAGGTACATACTTTTGCTTGCGTCATACTCATAACTCTGTCATTTTCGCTCCACGGTAAACGGAAAATAAATCGTACATAGCTTCGTCTTTGGGGATAAACTATGTGAATTCTCGCGCCATCTTTTACGATGAAGTGTCATTTCAGCGATAGATATCTCCAACTACACTGGGCGTCATAGAAATCGCACCTTTTGTTGCAGAAATTCTTTGTATAATATCTTTTATTTAAGTACGTTTTAAACCATTATTATATGAACTTTTAGGTTCAAACTTTTAGGTCAGTTGAAGGATTATTAAAGAAAGTATTGTTAATCTTATTTTTTATTTGTAAAAAAGTAAAGATTAACTGAAATCATTGTTATCTGATTCATATCTTCTATCACTGGTTTTCAAAAAGATTAATTTAACAATACATTTCCAGAGTTATGTTTAAAAATTCCTCAAAATCTACATTTAACGAACTTTTATTATATCTCTATAAGTCAGCGGAAAAAGTGGATATCAGATTTAGTTTTTTTATTATAATTCTTTTTATAATAATTATGATTATAATTGTTTACCATAACTAATGTAATTATGTAAAAATTATGGGTGAGTTCCTGCTGACAGAACAAAGCCCAACTAACCTTTTCTCAAAAAAAAAAAACATTTTTATTTCTTCAGCAATTTGCTTTTAAAATAAAAATCTTTAAAATGAACTTTTATATTGCAAGTTTTGCAATAATAATGTCACTATTCTAACATAGTTACAAGGCAATTAAGCGCTGCAGCAAAATTAATAGCTATACGCTGCACGCTGCATATTACAAAGAACAAAATGATGCTAATATTAAGAGGAAACGCGGGCGAAGATATATTAGGAAATAATAAAATTAGGTATTATTTTATACATTAACTAGATCCCGCGACTTCGTCCGCGTAAATGTCAGACACCTGTTTCACCCCCTTAGGGGGTGAATTTTGGAAAATCCTTTTTTGAGCGGACATCTCTACTACCTATAATCTGTGTGCGTGTGTTTTTTATAGTTTGAGGTTTTATTCATTTTTCTGTAATGCCAATAATCTCATTTTCTTTCTATTACAAGAAACTAACGCTATCGTCTTCTAGCGCTTATCGTGGGAAAAGGACAACAGCTGTTGATACGATATAATAGCCTAAATAAAAAGTCATAATTCGGGGTTTGGCTCTCGCCTATTTTCTTCTTTAATATTGAACCAATATAAAAGTTATTTCAAGAAAGAGGAAAGAGAAGGATACACACTGTGTCCCTATGTTTTTCTTTATACATTAATAGTCTTCTAATTTGCACCCTAGGGCCATTTCTAGGGCCGAGCTTGGTTTCAGTGCTTCAACAACAATAAATTATAATTTATTTATTATTAAAAAGGAAAACATAGGGGCATAGAAATAGTTCTAAGGTAAAGAAATATTATATTGATAATCTATAGGGGAGGCCTATGTATACCAGCCTATTACTGTCCCACTCAAACCATGTCAGTGGCCCATGAGGCGGTTTAGAAACTCTGACACTAGGGTGTGTGGGGTCGTAAGACCTTACTGCCCACACGATAAAGAAGAAAGACCAGAATGAACGCAGTCGAGAGCGTTTCTTTGGAGGCAAGATTTCCCGCGTTTCCCCTTAACATTAAACCGTCTATTCACGTTGGCAATTTAAGCCTATTTTAAATGTCTGGCCTTTAGCACAGTGACATTAGAAACATAAATAATCTCAGTCTATTACTGTCCCACTGCAGGGCAAAGACCTATACACATACGAGAATGCACGAGCATTGATCACCACGCTTGCTCAAGGCAGATTTACGATTTAAGACTTACCTATGTTAATTATGAGTCTAGATTTTCTGATTTACATTTCATGTTAATTTGTAATTTGTAGAATTGCAAATTAAATCTGAAACTTCTATACCTACTATATTATAAAGAGGTAAAAGTTTGTGAGTTTGTAGGGGGTAATCTCTGGATCTACTGAACCGATTTTGAAAATTCTTTCGCAAATCGAAAACTAAGCTGTCACTGAGGGCTATATTTTATTATTAAAAAAATTAGGGATCCGTAAGAAAAATCACGCGAACGAAGTTACGGGGAGAGTGCTAGTATACAGCATGTAACAAAAACCCTGTCCGATCCTTAAGGGTATTATTCGGCATCGTACTGCGTACACATATACGTAACCATTTAATGGATTTGAGATTATTATTTTTCCCCAGTGAAAAAAAAAGAAGAAAGAAGAAGTAATTAAATTAAAATAAAACATAAAAACTGATCAACGGCAACACTGATCTGACAGGGTTTTTGTTACATAGTGTATAAATAAAATTAAAGTGTCTGTAATTTCACAATAACAGCGTTTTACTAAATACATAATTATGAATGTTTACACGGTACTATACCAAAAACACAATTTTCAGAATTTTAGTCTGTCTGTTTGTTTTTGCTAAACTCCGAAACGGCTGGATGGATTTTAACGAGACTTTCACTGACACATAATGTTATAAAAAGTAACCTACTACTTACTTTAATTTTCAAAAAAGAATTAGACTTCCGCGCTAAAACATTAAAACCTCGTAGATAGCCGACAATCACGCAGACAAAACCCGGGCATAATCTAGTTAATACATAAAGCTGGCAACATGACCTATAAATCTACAGATTGCTTTTAATAATGGACAAAGAGATATTGCAATTTAATATTCTAAAGATGTGGATTTTAATCCTACTTTGTTGAATACAGCTGTCATTTTGAAAAGGCTTGGAAAGATATTGTCTCATTCAACGGCGCATCATTGTTCTCATGTCATAAAAGATCGCCAAGAAAGTGACATCTTTTATCTTAGAATAAAAGAAAGAGACTTTCCTATTTACTTCTCGCTTTTTTCATTTATTTTTAAGTTTTTTTTTATTTTGTTCCACGTATGTTTCGTTTCTTTTTGGGGTGATGTTCCCAAAAGGTGCCATATGGAAGTATGGTACCCTATGACTACTCTCTTATTTGTCTGTCTGACTTCTCTGTTTGTCTGTCCGTCCCTCTGGTATTCTTTTAAACCGTAATAGGTTCATACTTGAAATTTTCACAATGTGTATATTACTGTGCCCTAACAGGGTCCATAAGTTCTGTACTTTAGCTTCAAGCATTATGTAACAACTTCTATTACTTATATTCACATTATGGTATGCAAATAAATGAATATGAATATTATAGCCGGTATAACAACAAATAATAAAAACATAATCATCATATCAGTCGTAGGACGTCCATTGCTGAACATAGGCCTCCTCTACAGATTTCCAGTAGGCGCGATCCCCATAGCAAAATAATAAAAAAACTACAGTGGATCCCCATAAAATAGGTATATGTTTTTTTATATTTTATAGGTGGTAAAAATCATCAAATGACTCCTTCCGCCCTGGGTGGGGCAGAAGGGACTGTCAGACTTTTACTGACTAAAAAACCACCCTGTTCCTTCTGTAGCCCTTTGCGTTCCGGGACCACGGTATCCTGTTAAGACGTCCCGCAACCCCGGCATGTTTTTTTTTTAAATATTGTTGTGTGTGTTAAATATTATACAGTGGTACAGAACCTTTGGTGTACGAGTGTTATTCGCACTTGGCCGGTTTTTCAAAGAAATATTTTCGACAGTACAATTCCTACGCGCTCTATACGTACGTAGTCTAGTCGTATTTCAGTCAATAAGTAATTTAACTCGATAGAATTTTGTAGATAGAAAAATGGCACTATTAGCTAGGCTTGTAATTATTCAGTTTTACGTCAAAAAAATAATTTAAAAATATCACACGGTAACTGAAGAAGTCGCACATTTTGTTTATTTTCTTATAAATTAATATATTCTTATTATAATTAATTAGTTTTTATTGTATTTTTCTTGATTGTTTGTAATTTGTATTTTAGTTTTAAGTACTTAGTTGATTGTATTCATGTTCATTAATATTACTTATTGAGGTATTCCTCAAAGCGCACCCGTTTTGAAGCGCATCCGTCGAAACGCACCCAAACTATTCCTCAAAGCGCACCCGTCGGGTGCGCTTTGAGGAATACCCCAAAATAATCATAATTTGATTCCTCAAAGCGCACCCACGATAAAACATGGAAAAGAGGATGGACCATACATATTAAGAAGTAATATCGATATTTTAAAATTCAACTGAATATTAATTGTGTATTAATCAAAACTACCAGGAATGCAGAAATTAACTGGATCTAAGCGACTTACTACCTAGTTCGTTAATGGTTAAAATACAGGTTTTGAAATTGAATCATTATTGTTTAAAAAAGTACCAGGGTGACAGAAATGAACAGAAGGTAGGCCCCTAAACGATCTCAAGTATTCGTTATAAATTGTCACACTATGCAACGTGTAACGGAAAGGGTATATACATACCACGAGCAAGGCTTATTTGGATGATAACAAACGATATGGCAAGGGTTTTTTAATCCTATCTCTACATGTTCGGAATTATGATCAACAAAGAACACCGCCTGCAGTAGGCTACTATTAGATTAAGCAATTGGTTAAGCAATTGGCTGCTACGTTGCGCGTCGCGGATTCCATTCCCGCACGGAACAAATACTTGTATAATCTACATACCTATAAGTAGTTGTTTCGGGTCTGGCTGTTTGTGTATGTGAATTAATATGTTTGTTTTCGTTTCTAGTGAGATCGTTTAGGGCCTACCTTATGTTCATTTCTGTCACCCTGGTACTTTTTAAAACAATAATGATTCAATTTCAAAACCTGTATTTTAACCATTATCAAGCTAAGTAGTAAGTTGCTTAAGTATCTAGTTCCAGTTAATTTCTGCATTCCTGGTAGTAACGTGTATTGTATCGATATCACTTATTATGAATCTTTCATGCTCACCTCTATTTTTTATCATGGGTGCGCTATGAGGAATCAAATTATGATTATTTTAGGGTATTCCTCAAAGCGCACCCGACGGGTGCGCTTTGAGGAATAGTTTGGGTGCGTTTCGACGGGTGCGCTTCAAAACGGGTGCGCTTTGAGGAATACCTCTACTTATTTACTTTAATTGTCTGGCATGCCTAATTTAAGTTAAATTGTATAAGGATTACAATATTTTAAATATCTTATGTCATTTAGACCTACAAATCTATGCAAATAAAAATCTACTCTATTTATTACGAGTCACTTATCATTTTAAAATGAATTAATCACTCAATCCTAATGTTTGGAGTTATATAACATAATTATTAGATAGAGAAGAAACATTTGCCCAGGAGTACGACAAATAGGCTGATATTATTAATTCAACCGTCGCTTGTTCTACCTATACCAAAGACATAGCTTCCATTTTTAAATTCAAAATGAATTCCGAATATGTAGATAGTTACACTAGGTACTCACACATTGCTAATCTATTTCACATTAGTTCTGTCATAACGATCCAACCAAACAATATCTCAATAATTAAACTAATTATAATACGTCAAACTAAATTAATATACCAAATGTATTACATTATTATGAAGTAATAACAGTTTAGTATACATCTCAAACTAATGTATAGGATAGATTTCAAATTAATTAGAGCTAAATAAATCATTACATTAATTTAAAAAAAAAACAAGAACTTATGATTCTGGTTGGTTCATTTTGACAGAATAAACCTCATTTTACTAACTAGGCTGTAAGCATGGTTTCCGTGGTCTACAAATGTAAAATGGCGCCGGGAAAATGCACCTCGTATATCTAGTTTTACATTTTCTACGCTCTTAGAAAATGAAATTTCAATTTAGATGGAATATTTTTATGGTAGCAACGTTGTATGTTGTTTCTGATATAATATTTTTGCTGTACTTAATTTTTACCCGACTACAGAAAAAGACGGTTATGTAGACCTAACGATCGAATCGCAAAAAATCACGATAGAAATAGGTGTAATACTTCACTTATTACATTGGGTAATTTTGATAAGGTATTTTGCGAAATTAAGAAAAAAAATAAAAGATAATACTTACTGATGATTTGTCCATCATCTCTTTGATCTTTTCTTCGGCTCTGTAACGTATAACATAAACTACAATATAACCAAAATAACGGCATGTAATAATAAACTAAAAAATTGTAACATGTAACAACACTATTTATAAAAAAAAAACAACAAAACAAAAACAAATCTTTAAAAAAAACACACCATTTTGGAATTATTAAATGTCAATTGGAACTATTCAAAAATTCAAAAATAAGCGGGCTCTGGCCAATGCGCGCGCGGCCTGTACACTAAACTGGCCGGTTAGAAACACGTTCGAAATTTAAACGAGGTGTTACGGGCACAATGCTTGTACGGGACAATTTTACTTGGTTGACGTGTTCTTGTAGCGGCGGCCTAGAATTTATTTTAGGCACAATATTTTTTATTGTATTTTTTTTATAGTTGGTACCTATTATTTTCCATAAATAGGTACGTACTTGTAATTTTATAGCTTTCACATAGGTAAAGTTTAGTATTTTTTGTATAATAAGCTATTTTTGCCCTAAATATATTTAAACCTAAAATAGGTGAAATATCCTGAATTAGGTAATCATGATAGGTGAAATATATCCAGAAATATAAAAATATTTATCTTTTTCATAAATAAAAGCCCAAATACCAAAAATCCTCACAAAACTGACACCAAAATATCAAAATACCAAGCTTAAAATATAATTTGCACCCGATACGTAAGAGCATAATAGGATTACTTGAAGGTAATCGCATTTGCCACTCTCATTTCACAGCTGCAAACAGACTGTGAACGAACCTCTATTTAGACAGTATTTCCCTAGATGTTTAAAATCTGTATGCTTCCTTTCTCATTTCCACGCCAGGTAAATCGAAAATCCGAGCGGGGACTACGATTTAGGTAAGGTTGGCTTAGTATTTTGTTTTGACATGCTGAAATGGAGTTTGTTTCTCGTTGACATAAATAAAGTGAACCTTTCTCATAAAAAAAAACAAATGAGACCTGTCCGCTCGTAAAAATGGCATATGGCGTACGTATCGTTCTTTTATCGTTATCATTGCACACTCCTTTACTTGTGAGTTACTATAGTCCCTTTCCAAAAAATTTATGAGTATTTTTTACTCCCAGGTGTATTTTCTAGTTAAGAAAGGTAGCTCAAAACATTTATGACGGTTAAAGTTTCAAATGTAAAACTTATTGATGTAAAAATGCAGTGATGTGAATGAAGTGTTTAGGTTTTTATCAGTCTGGGACGCAAATCTTGTGCCAGCGAATCTCGGGCTCCCGACTCATGGTTGCAAAAGGAACTGTGGGGCTTTAGTTGGTAAGAGTCCGATATAAGCCTCCGTTTTCCCCAAAGGAAAAAGTTTTTGGATAATAGAATAGATAAATCAGTAGTTAGACTAGCAACTTGAAAAAGAATTACGTGTAAACTGTTTTAGTGCATACTATAGATGGATAAAACCTGCAAGCCGCTTACAAGCTTAAGGAGAGAAAAAAAAAAAATGGTAGGTACATAAAATTAAAGCATAGATCAATGTTATGATTACTTATTAGAAAAAATATAATGTGAGTAATTGGTTACAATTGGGTGGTAAATAATAACAAGATGTTTCACTTTTAATTTAATAAAAAAACACACCTGTCTTACCGTCGCTACACCGCTTTACAAAATGTTTTGTACAAGCATACCTGAAGAAATATATTTCAGCTCAAACATCTAAATTATGTTTTAATACTACGTATGTAAGGTACTTTTTTATATAAATTACATGTGTTAATGTCCGAATTCTTGACCAAAATATCAAAAAAAATCGCCAACACACTGGCGCAAGAGAAATTGCTTGAACAGAATAACTAGACACCATTTACCTAAATATTTATGTTCCTACATTATTATTGAATAAATCTAGAATTTTTATTTTACATAATTTATTGTTTCTTTTTATCTTGTAAACTATTTGCGATTACTGTTCTTTAAATTAGATTTTATTTAGTAATTTATTTCAATTGTGTGGTAATTTTTATTTTTTTACCTTGAATTGTTGCACTTGAGAATTCAAAATAAACGTGTTTGTCTGCCAACAACAAAAAGACTTGAAATAGTTTAAAATTATCTCAATTTAGGCTTACGTTTCCGTTGATTTTTTAAAAGCACCATTAGGTACCTATTAAATAACATAAAAGACCAATTAACACTTACTTTGTCTTGCAAAATAGTACTCATTATTCTTTTAACGTAATATCTTCAAACAACAAAAAAAGTTGTAGAACATTTATCTTCATACTGAACACATTAATTAGACAACTACTGTGTGTTTTTTTTAAACTTTGTTCATTTTTTAACCATTATTTGTTCACTTGCAGCTCCCTACGACTTTTTCGCTGCTGCTCCGCTTTTGTGAGTCACATAAAAATTTCATCATACAAAAATTATATTCTGTTAATCAAATGTTCAAAGAAGCATTTTCCAAGTTAATGCATAACATCAGGCCTGTAATTCCCGAAGAGTTAGGCAGAGGTTTACCCTTTACACCCACATTTCCCCAGTTATTTTTAAGTCCCATGTAATAGAGGGCGAGCCTATTGCCATGAAAATGGGCACAAATCCAGACTCCTAGTCTGCTACTGAGAAATTCCTGATGGAAAAACTCAAGTTAATGCTTTAGAAGAAAATTGTACTGGCAGGCAAAAAATATGCTTTTAATAAAGAGTCCCAAGTCGACATCTAGTTTAACTCTCACGGTTGGTAAGACTCCTAATTAAAACAAAATTAGCTTTTTATTCACTTAATTTCTTATGTCACTTTAATCTAAATGTTTACACAATTTATGGGTTAAAAGCGTCATGTAGTACACGCCTTCTGTATTTTTTTTTACCATATTTCGTGACGTCATAATATTACCGGCCTATTATTGACCCTTTGTAGGCAAAGGCCTCTTCTCATACAGAGAAGGCTTGAGCATTGATTATCACGCTTGCAGTCCAGGTTTCCCTTCATCGATGTCAGTGATAAACTTAGAAAGTGCTTATAGGATACATAGATAGAAAAAGTTATCAGAGAACCTATTCGAACAGTCGTGTAAAAATTGTGTTACAGCCGATTTTAACACACATAACATCACGCCTGTAATCCCCGAAAGATGTGGCAGAGGTGTACCCATTAGTACATCCACATTTCGCCAGTTATGTTTAAGTCCCATGTACCATGGGGGCCGATTTTAAGTTTTCCAATTATCTTTTCTATATAAGACCTTACACCTATGCTTGCGAAATTTCATTAAAATCGGTTCATTCATTTCGAGAAATAAGGACTTAAAAGTTTATATAAAATGACGTACAGCGTATACGCTCATAACGCGCTGTATCGTCTGTACCTACAGGCTTCTAGCAGATTTTTACATAACATAATATCACGCCTGTTATCCCCGAAGGGTTAGGCAGAGGTGTACCCGTTAGTACACCCACATTTCGCCAGTTTTGTTTAAGTCCCATGTAATAGGGGGCGAGCCTATTGCCATCAAACGGGCACAAAACCAGACTCCGCAGATTTTTAATTCCAAAAACTTACCAATATAATATAGTACTGGTACAACGTCTGTTGTAATATTTATTGTACTGCAATTAGACGTATAAATCAATTTGCAATGGCAATTACTTATTCTGGTACTGACCCAGATTTTTCATTTCTACGTTCGCAGCGTTGCATATTTAATGAAATTACTGTATTATCCATGCTAAGTATTTTCCAGACCGATTTTGGTTTGGTTTAATCTCATTGGAGGCTATAACCAAATACGCAGAGGATATCATAGTGCACAATGTGTGTGCGCAAACAAAGATGCACTGCCTCTTCCCTCACTCTCATAGTCAATGGAACGGTAATACGATACAACGGGGAGAGATCAAGAAGATGCTTTGCGTACTTTCCGAGGCACGGGGATGTCACACCGCACTTGTGGAAAAACACAATAAAAAACAATACTTTTTGCACGACCTGGGAGTCGAATCCAGGACCCCACGCTCAGGAATAGAGCTTGCGACCACGAGAACAATGGGGCAGTCATGTTATAGTATAAGAATACAATACCAAAAAGATTTATATACCGCCAAGCGAATCATCAATCCGCCTTGAGCAAGCGTGGTGATCAATGCTCATGCCTTCTGAGTATGAGAAGAGGCCTTTTCCCTGCAGCGGGACGGTAATATGCTGGTACTATTTTTTTTTTTATAAAGCAACGCTTTGCTGATCTTGAGATCTTGGGTTCGATTCACACGTCGGGCAAATGTTATTAAGCTTTTCCATCTCTCAGTAGCAGCCTCGGAGTCTGGATCGGTTGATGGCAATAGGCTCGCCCCCTATTACATGCTGGGACTTTAACATAATTGGCGAAATGTGGGTGTACTATTGGGTGCACCTCTGCCTAACCCTTCGGGGATTAGAGGCGTGATGTTATGTGTTATAAAACAACACTGACTTTTAAAAATTAAAACAAACAATAAATCCGTAATGAGACGTTTAATTTTCTTGAAGAAAAAATAAAAATACTTTTTATACAAAGATGAACGGCCGTTATCACAACAGGGATTTAGTAAGAAATCTTCACGAGAATAAAAAGGCAAGCAAGCCAATCATCGCTTTTACAATGGTCCATAAGCAAATACCCCCTGAGAATTACACGATTCCCTGAAAATAATACTTGGATACAATGTTGAGATCGGAGATTTACTTTATTGTACCGAGAGGAAAATCTATACTACCATCTATACTTCTATAGGTACTAGGAAAATCTATACTACTATCTATACTTCTATACTTCTATACTAATTTTATAAAGAAGAAAGATTTGATTGATTGTTTGTTTGTTTGCATTGAATAGACTCCGAAACTACTGAACCGATTTGAAAAATTCTTTCATTGTTGGGAAGCTATACTATCCCCGGGTGATATAGGCTAAATTATATTTTATTGTCAAAAAAAATTAGGGATCTGTAAGAAAAATCACGCGAACGAAATCGCGGAAAGAGTGCTAGTACGATGTAAAAATGTAGGTAGGATGATTATATCTACCATTATACGGAAAGTGTATCTAGGTATCTATACAAATAAATAAAATTGAAGTGTGTGTTTGCAATGTCAAAATGCTTTTTCTAAATGCATATGCTCGTAATATGAAAGATTTCAAAGTACTTACACAATGTCAAAATGCTTTTTCTAAATGTATAATAATATGAATTTCAAAGTTCTAAGAGCTCTTACACACGAGCGGCATGATCCCAACGACAGAGGTAACTGCAGCCGTCTCGACGCGTCGACGGCTGCCGTTGGGAACATGCCGCTCGTGTGTAAGAGCTCTTAGGTACACAAAAAAAATGGTCTGCCTGTCTATTAGTTCCAGCTAATCTCCGGCTGGACCGACCTTAGTGGGACTTTCACTGGCAGATAGCTGATGTTATAAGGAGTAACTTGGAATTCTACATCACGCCTGTAATCCCCGAAGGGTTAGGCAGAGGTGTACCCATTAGAACACCCACATTTCGCCAGTTATGTTTAAGTCCCATGTAATAGGGGACGAGTCTATTGCCATCAACCGGGCACAAATCTAGACTCCGAGGTTGCCAAAACCCAATACCACTTTGCCAAACCTGGGAATCGAACCCAAGAACTCATGCTCAGCAGTCGCACTTTGTTACCATTTGACCAATGAGGCAATAAAATAAAATAAATCAAGTTAATCAAAACAACAATAATAATTCAACCTTAGATTACGATTATGACAAAGTACAAGCCAATATTATCCCAAAACTTTCGTATTCAACTCATAACCGGTTTAAATTATTGCTGTAATGATAAGGGTGTCAGGTTTTGTGTAATCCGGTTAATTTATGCATAGACTCGACTGTCCTAGCCGTGATCCCTCGATGCTTAGTTCCGAATCGTTTGACTTGGCTATGGAACGTTCATTAGCATATTCGAAATTTTAATCCCTTGGAATGATAGGATCTTTAGAATTAACAATGTTTATGTAATTTGTTGGTAAAAGTTTTAAACGAGTTAAAATGGAACTGTAAGGTATTAGTTTCGTCTGAATTATTAGTAGACAGTTTTTTTGGAAAAGCGTTATGTCCGGGCGGCCTTCCCTCTCTTTCTCTTTGTCTTTTTCTACTGTGGCTGTGAAGAACTTCGTTATTGTTTTTGCTCGATCTTTGGGGGTAAGATTATGGGGGGAGAGTGCGAGATTTTTTGTCTCACTAAAACCACCCCGGTTGTCACTATTAGCAAATAAAAGGGGGTTTCGTTTCCTCTCAAAATATTGCACCAGAACCCTCGGCACTTAATTGAGTAGTGTACCTACGTAATATGTTTTGCTAAGTATGACATTTTTTATCGAATTCTAATTTTATTAAAAAGCAGAGCAATATTATAGTTATTTTAGACGCCTATTTAAATTCACTATTGCAAAAATAAAAATAAAAAAACAATAAAGTTATAAAAGTATCTTTAAAATAAAATTCCAGCGCACCTTCAATAAATAATATTATAACGCTACCTCGGGACAAAGTCACCGCGTCGTGATTTATACTTTTTGCCGAAGTTTTATAGCCAGTTTCCAGTAGGCTTGTCTCGCCTACAAACTATTGTCGACGAACGTTTATGACACTACAAATTAAATGGTATACGACATTTTATGAAAAAAAGAAATATAATAGCCGTTTCATCGGGTACGGGAAGTATGTTTGTTTGTGATATTTTTAATTTTATGAGGTTACAATAAGGAAGTCAAGTTACACGTGGTTTTCCAATTTTTCTTTATATTTTTGTAAAGGTTGTATTTCTGGAAAAGAATAGGGAAGTACCTATTTCTGTATATAAACTTATTGGTGGAAGAAGTGTTCTAATGTAAAGTTATTTAGATTTAGATTTCGTTCCTATACATAGTGATTTCATTTCTTTAATTAATTAACCTAATAAGAAACCTACTTACCTGCATTATTCTACTCCATAAAATAATACGTCCCATTGAGCTTTCGGCATGTTAGTTGTGCCTTTCTAAATATTTACTAAGACTTCATTAATTGAATCGAAATTAAAAAAAATGTTGACTCCTTTTTGATAGACATTCCATAGTCTAAGGGCAAATTTTTCAATGGTCAGATAACTTTTATCCAAAGAATAAATAATAATAATAATTTATTCAAACAAAAAGTTTGCAAAAAGTGTACATTTAGCCAACAATAATTAGATTTTCCATACATTTATAGTGCAGGTGAAAATAATGATGGTTCGGAATTGCAATGTTCGGTAGCGACCCGCCCGATCTAAGTTAATTTAAATAGGGTTTTTTTAATATGACAGTTAGACATATTTTCTACACAAAAGCTATCAAACCGCCATATTTATCTCTCCGTAGATATCTGACGATTGAAAAATTATCCCTAAGACAAACAGATTTTAAAGTTTCGTATTCTTTCGTCTTTGGTCTTACCTAACTCTATAAAAGCTTCAATTGACAGGAATTACCGACCAATTAAAAACCAAAAGTGAAAGCAAAATGTAGTAAAAAACCGCAATTTCTTTTTCCCTCGCAGTAAAAACTTTAACTATGAGCCATCCGGTTTTAAGCTCACTCCTTAATGACGTCCATTTGTTTGAATTCTTCACGACTTTAAACGAAGAGAAATTATTTTTAATTAGACCACTTTTAGAGCCCAAACTTTGTCATTTTTTAGAAAATTCTTTGCGTCATTTTAATTTGAAACGAAAATATTTTATTTCTTGTGTTCTTGAAAGTTTTTAAACGTCTACGAAATTATAAAATTAGATATTGATATTGTTATTTAGATATTTGTTTTTAATGATTTTAAAATTATTTCCTCAACTATGAAGTTGATTATTTCCTCATGTACAATTTTTTTGCACCTGCTTTGTTATCTCTTCACCACCTTTGGTTGACTGGTAGAGAATGCCTAAGGCATTAAGCCCGCCTTTGTACTTTTTGTTGCAAAAAGATTAAATAAATAAATAAATAATAATTACTTTGTCTCACTGCAATACAAAACCCTCTTCTCATATAGACAAGGCACAATCATTGACCATTACGCATGCTTAGGCGAATTGGCGAATTCAGACTTTGGGAATGAACCCAAAACCTCGTGCTCAGCAGTACCGCTTTGCGACCACACGACCAACCAGGAAGTTTGAAATTATTACTGACTTAATAAAAAGATGTAGTGTGAGGTAACCAATTAGGAATTTTTATTAATTACCAAAAATTATGACGTAAAAAAATGTAACCCAAAGTCATTTTATTACATTGGTCAAATTGCTACTTTATATCAAAAAGATGAAACAAAATTGTTACATACCTAAGTCCCACAAAACAGGATACTTTTCACTTATCATACCGGACGCGTTAACAGCCGTAATACCTACAGCATAGAACACAAATTCTATAAAATATCGTTAGCCGTCAGTGTTGCCAACTCGAACAGATACACTTGTCGGCCGGTTCCGGACTGCTGTCGCAGGAAGCTCATCCGTCACTGAGCGTGGCAACACTGGGTTGACAAGGGCTACATTGTTGGTACACAAAAGTCGAGGATTTTCGACTTTATGTTTTAGTAAGTAAGTTACTTTATACTTATTTTCTGAAATAGTGAAAAATTAAAAAAAATAAGATTTTTTTATTACCTATTTTATAGTGATGGAAAGAATATTGTATGTGAAGATTTAAATTGAAGAATGATCCCCGAAGTGTTAGGCAGAGGTGTACCCATTAGTAGGTACACCCACATTTCGAGCGAGCCTATTACCATCAACTAGGCACAAATCCAGACTCTGAGGCTGCTACTGAAAAATTCCCGATAGAAAAACTTAATAACACTTTGCCCGTCCTGGGTATCGAACCCAAGACCTCTTGCTCAGAAGTCGCGCTTTGCGACCACTAGACCAACGAGGCAGTCTTGTATATTATCTATATATTTTTATGTTTTCATCATTAGCCTACATACATATACAGCATGTAACAAAAACCCTGTCCGCGATCCTTAAGGGTATTATTCGGCATCGTACTGCGTACACATATACGTAACCATTTAATGGATTTGAGATTATTATTTTTCCCCAGTGAAAAAAAAAAGAAGAAAGAAGAAGTAATTAAATTAAAATAAAACATAAAAACTGATCAACGGCAACACTGATCTGACAGGGTTTTTGTTATATAGTGTATAATTAAACAATGAAATTATAAGTTCATTACATGATTTTAATACACATTATTTTACATGACATCTACTAACAATGTAATAACAATTTTATTTTCAGTTAAGCTGTGACCCGGTACTGCTGTATGGCGCTTGAAGCTGTAACTGAAACCTTTATTTAGCTATTTTCAGCCGTATTTAAAACAAATGAAGTAGCTCGTACCATTGAAAATTCGAATTGCGAAGCTTATCGTGTTCTTTCACTCGCTCACTATACAGTATGAGTGAAATGACATGCTAAGCTCCTTTGTTTGGCCGCCATTTTTTTATCCGTTTGTTGTTGCGTGATTTACCTATATCCATTTTGCAGTAGAATGAAAATTCATTCATATTTACATATACAAACCCAGCTTTGAACATTGTAGCAGTTGTAAGGGCTTATGTAAAAGGTACAATCGATGCCACCATACCATACCTGCACTCTCCTCTGTCAGTATTTAATGTTGTTTGTTTTCTTGTTGTTTTCAGGCGCGGAACAAGCCAGCCGATGGTGGTGGCCACGTCAACCAAAAGAATGCAGCAGGACAGAAATCAACGACGCCATGTCAGAAAGGTATGTTTATTTTTTCTTTGTCCCACTGCTGTATAAAGGCATAGGCTTCGCTGTCTTTTCCCGAACCACCACGAACCAGGCCCTCGCAGTACTTATCTAGGTTATCTCGTCACCTTTTTCTGGGCCGGCAACCTTTGGGTACATGCAAAAAACTTTAAATGGC
Organism: Hoplodrina blanda; assembly: GCA_949316365.1. Classification (NCBI taxonomy): domain Eukaryota; kingdom Metazoa; phylum Arthropoda; class Insecta; order Lepidoptera; family Noctuidae; genus Hoplodrina; species Hoplodrina blanda. Next base: position 13,011,110 of record OX438592.1, read on the forward strand.
ATCTGAGTTTTATCTTTATTAATTTAAAGCCTGTTGTGACATTTCTATCTTTTTAATTTACTACTAAGTACTTGGCTTTCGATCTTCATTTAACACAATATTAGGTAGATTTAATACCTACTTATGATTGATCATATCGGTTAGTCGCAAAATTTCTTTTTGCATTTGTGTCAGTTCGATTTTTAGCTAAAGTCTTTAGAAAAATTTTTGAATATGTACAGATTTGAAAATAGAAACAATTTTTCTATTGGTTAAAATTTTCCACCCCATTTACATGTCAAATCATCATCATCTGCCTAGCCTGTTCTCGTGCATAACAAATCATCATGTCTTTTTTTACCAGGTGGCCCAAAAACCCCCGTGAAACCTTCAGCGCAGAAAGGAGCAGCGAAGACTGCGCCCCCAAAGCAGGCGGCGGCAGCAGCAGCGGCAGTCAAAACTCCTCAGGGCAAGAAGAAGAAAGGACACAAGCACCAGCAGTACGAACTAATCGTTACCATCAATCTGGTAAGTGGATATAATACTTATCTTAGGTCCACTTGCCTGTAAGTGTGGGAGGGTAACACCGGGGTGGTTTTTAGTCAGTAAGAGTTTAACAGATCTCTCTGCCCCCCCAAGGGGCGGGGGATATCCATGAGGAAAAAGGCCCACTTGCCCCAGTCAGAGTTATCTTTTAACCCCGACTAAGTTGCTGATATATGCCCATTTTGAAAACATTTTTTGTTATGTAAGTAACCTTGTGTTAGTAACTAGCCCTGAGTTAAGTTTTTGGCGCAAGTGGGACTTAGTAGATAGTTCTTGAGGTGGCTGATGGGTTCGATAAAATCCAAATTATGATTCTGAATACCTACCTAAAAGAATTCCCAAAAAAATGATGTACCCCTGCTTGGGATATTTTCTAAGTGACTGAAATACTTCCATTAACATAGAATTGATTAAAAACACCGCCGTTTATGGCTCAAAAGAATAACAATGTTTTTAAATTTTACCACAAACAAAAATCTTACTGCTATTATAAATGCGAAAGTTTGGATGGATGAATGTTTATTACTCAATCACGCCAGAATGGCTGAACGGATCTAGATGAAATTTTCCATTTAGCACAGAGATAGATAATAGTCAATAGATACCTTTTTTCTGTTCCCGTGGCTTTGGCTTAATACTGAAATCTACACAACCGAAGTCACGGAGAAAAGCTAGTATGTTATAAAAAGGAAGTAGGTACATACAAGCTAGTAATAGTGTTCAACTATTCACCATAAGTATTCCATAAACGATCATTGCCTTATTTTTACGAACAAAGCCAACCAAAACAAAATAGCTTAAGTAACATACTGCCTCATAAAATAAAAGCAAGTCTTATCGCGGGAAACTTACATCTCCTGTCTCTGTCTAACTTCACAATTTTCGCATTGGTTCTCTCTCTCTAACCCGTGTCCCGCGATCCGGCACGCGTAAATGCCTGTGATTGGATTATCGAATGTTGTTTGTGAGAACCGTATGTTTTCGTTCGTTTTTTGTTTTTGTTGTTCGTATTGAATTTTTATTTTTGTCAAAAACACTTTTTTATAATACGGTTCGGTTCGTTGGCTGGAGAAAAACAGATTTTTACTTTGGCATTTGACGGGTCCATTAAGAAAATAAGGAAAGGTTTTTTTAGGTTTTTTTTTCCATATTTTGTTTAGTATTCTGCGCTGTTTTGAATGAAAAGCAATTTTTCTTGATTTCACTTTCTTGTTAAACATGAAATACCTCCATTTTATTTTAATACTAGCTTTTACCCGTGACTTCGTCCGTGTAATTGTCATCCCCTTATAATTCACAAAACAGAATTTAATTAAATTAAAATAATTTATTAACAAAAAACCAACTATTAAAATTAAATCATAAAATAAATACTTAGGGCTGATTTTCCATAGACAGACAACTTTTATACAGAGAATAAATATGACAGTTTTACATACTTTTATCTTACATACAAAAGCTGTCAAACCGCCATATTTATCCTTCCGTTAATTGAAAAAATAGCCTTTAGTACTTTAACTGATCGATGACTTTATATGGCATCACACAAAGAAAACAAAACTATTCTTCCTATAATAATTATATGACCTAACACAAATAAAATGTCAAACCCATAAAGCTGGTTCACATTATCGAACAAATTTCACCGTTGACCGACTGTCGGTTGTTGCTGTTCACAACTTCACACTAGAAGCTTCCGATCCGACCTAATGTGAACACCACCGTCATAACCGTAGTTTTACCACAGCCAACTCACAACTGCTTTGTGACGACCCGGGGTCGTCATTAAAGCAGTTGTAAGTTGGCAGTCGGTCCTAATGTGCACCAGGTCTTGTTTAGGCTCACATGTTGAGAGCCTAATAGTTGAGTAATAGACAATCGTAATGACTTGAAGTTATCTGTGAAGTGTGTGTCAAAAGTTTTGACACACACTTCACAGATAAAACTATTAAACGTCAAAATTAAAAACGTCAAAATTGACAACTTCTGGAATATAAACTAGCTTCCGGTCTCTTCCTTCCGGTGATTCAATGGCTCCGGTCGTGACTATTAGAAAAAAAGTGAGATATTTCAAAATTCATCATATTATAATCATTGAAGATACCAAATTATCAATGATTGTAGTCCTTTTTTTTTAGGTGGTAAAAATCATCAAATTACTCCTTCCGCCCTGGGTGGGGCGGAAGGGACTGTCAGACTTTTACTGACTAAAAAACCACCCTGTTCCTTCTGGGGCCACGGTATCCTGTTAAGACGTCCCGCAACCCCGGCAGGCGTTTGGCTATTGGGGCCCCGTCCCCCTATTGGGGCCCCGTCCCTGATTGTAGTCCTTTATGACGTAATAGACAGGCCTTACACACCCACCTACCCAAACAGACGGTACGAAGAGAGAGAGAATTCCCGTTCCGCTATTATTTAAATATTTACATCACAGGTGTTTATAGCTCCGATAAATATATTTGTTCCACATTAATTTAATTTTATGCCGTCGGTTAACCCGTCACCGCGGCTGACAGAAAATGTCCGCCGACTATTTTATTTTTTTGACATGATGTTCGTTTCCTATTTGTTATGTCTATAGGTCCACCGTATAACGTGTGTTAGTTAAAACAACCATAATTTACATCACGTTGAAGAGTTTTTCTGTCATTTAAATTGTCAAAGAATTATGAGGTTGGATCAGTAGGTACAATAGTCACGTTCGTTTTGTTTTTCAGCGTTCTATTCGCTAATAAATTAAAAGTAATTAGCTTGATTTTGCTGTGGAGTACCTCGTGTAATATTTGAAGCTTTGACGTTGACAGTTGAGAGACTCGCGTGGATTTACTTGTGTATTACACATCATTAATGCTTGATTCACACATATCAGTGAAGTCACTTTTCCGGCACCGTCCCATATCAGTGATAAATTATTATTTCATACATTCTCTGTTGTCCTCTGTCGACAGCGGTCAAAATAAGCAATTTTGGGCATTTTCTGTGCTTATAAAAATGCATAAACACCTGTAATCTCCGATTTCGCCAGTTATGTTTAAGTCCCATATAATAGGGTGCAAGCCTATTTCCATCAACCTGATCAAAAGAAATTCCTGATGGAAAAACCCAATAACACTTTGCTCGACCTAGGAATCGAACCCAAGACCTCATGCTCAACAGTCATGCTTTGCGACCACTAGACCAACGAGACAGTTTTATAAAAAGGCGTTGCAAAAAAAATACAACCCTTATAGGAATAAAACCCATAGTCACAGTATTAAAAAGATTAAAATCCCTTGCTTTATTCTCTTACCATTACGCACTACAACTGACACATCATCTATTCATAAATAAATCGGGACCAATAATTTAATACACGTGTAAAGAAATATTTATCATTCATTATCTAAAACAACGTTTTCTTTTCCTTGCCTTGTCGAAAACTGTTTTCTAAAAAACTAAAAAAAAACACGTGCCAATAAGTGTTATTTGACCATTTGTCTTTCATTGTGGACTGGCATAACTATTTCCTTAGTGCCATGATACAGGAAAATACAAAAGGATAATCCTAACCAATCAGCCGGCTGCTATGTATATTGGTTCTCTTAAAAATGGGTTTGTGCTTCTTGCTACTTGCTAGAGCATCGATTCTATCTTTAAACTTTCAATTTAAATTAAAATAATATTAAAAAGTTGAATATTTAAAAGTTGTTTGTTGATTGTTGTCAACACACGTCAAAATTTATACCATTTTTACCCGACTGCTGCACGACGCATAGGGTCACTGCGTTTATCAGCACATGCAGTACCTATGTTTGTTCTTTTGTGGCGCTTTAGAGACCAAACGCATGGGTTGATTTTAATGATTATTATTCTAAGTAATCGTAATGATTTTGAATATTTAACGTGAATTTAAAATCTATTCTAATTGTAAGTTTTGTTATTGCTAGATGCAATGTAACATTGGCATATTGAATAAGTTTAAAATAATTATTTAATTATCAACAGATTGTGGGATAGCTCGTTTAGTCTAAACTAAGCTCAGTTGACCTTCTTGGTTACCTTTGCTTAGTGTCAACACTGTTAAAGCATTTCAAAAGTTGGTATGACGTCATTAATCCCATCAAAAATATAGTCTATGGATGCAATTTTAATTTTTAATATTTATTTTTATAAATAAATTAATTGTCAAATATTTTACGACTTTCTCACTGCCATAGTTTTGGTAGACATCGTAAATGTCAAAATGGTGTAATTCTAAAACTATAAAACTAAAAGTTAAAGTTGTATGAAAGTAAATTATTAGTAAATTCACTAAATTAATATTTTAGTGTCCATTTTGTGTGATAAAATTTAAACTTTAATATTTCATTTATTCATAAGATTTTTTCTTTCGTCAATTTGAAAGAGGTCCACAAAGTCATGCGATGATGGATCTTTTTAATAACTTTTTCATAAAAACAAGTGCTGCCCGTGACTGCGCGCGCGACGTTGTTATTACCCACGTTTAGTTATTTCTTTGGTTACTGCTCCGATCTCGTGAGTCGTAGCGTGATGATTATACAGCCTATACAAATCCTAATGAGTCTGGCTATCATAAACAAAAAGAATTTTCCTTATCCGACTGGTAGTTCCAAAGATAAGCGCGTTTAATTACAAATAATAATAATATTACCGCACTAGTCCAGTAAAAACAGCACACGTGTATAATACGCTACATTATGACCCTAAAAATGATGTAATAAGAACCACTTTAAGAGCAAGCAATATTGAAAAAACATAATACGTAGCATTTTAAATCTCAACTGGAACAAAACTTGTTATTCAGTTCTAATCTTGTCTAATGTTGTAATAAATAAAATACAGTGGACATTATTATAATATCTTTGTTTACGAGTTTCATATAAAGTGGATTTTTGTAGCGATCTGCACTTCCTGGAAAAAATTCCATCGGTTTTAGGATAAGTTAGGGATGAGGTGAGTTGTTTCCGCCTAATGATCATAACTTTACCATCACGCTTAGGTATAATCCCCGAAGGGTTAGGCAGAGGTGTACACATTAGTACACTCATATTTGGCCAGTTATGTTTAAGTCCCATGTAATAGGGTAGGGACCATATTGTTTTTTATCCCATGCACTTAATGCTAGGGATTTTTTTTTATATAAGATGGGTTTACTCTTGATTCTAATTTAGGTCAGACCCACTCCTTTGCTGTGCGCATGTATAAAAGGCGTTTGGAAATGCTTAGTGCGAATTTGTGGAATAGCAATAAGGTTATTAAAACACAAATAATTTATTTTTATTATATGTATTATTCTCATTTATTCATTTACAAATACATTTTTTCATATTACATTTTTAAATATGAATATAAAAACAAAAAAAATACAATTATTATATTATTATTATCTCCTTTATTTAAACATTAATTTAAGACTACAATCATTTAAAAATTTATTATTATTATTATTATTCTAGAAAAAGAAATAAGAATCCGCGCAAAAAAAAACCCTTGGTAACCGACATTCACACAAACGGAATAGAGGGTATAGGCTAGTAACAAAATAAAATAATATTATTAACCTCAAATGAAGGGCAAGGTCCAAGGTCACGTATACCCTGGCCAGGTGTTTCCACCAAGAATACTTTGGTAAGAAAACATTTAATTTTTCAACAAAATTTATGAAATAGGGCTAGTTTAAATGACACGACTAGTCGTATTTAACTCAACACCTATAATTTGAGGGCGTTTTACATAAGCGGTGCTCGCCCACGCTTAAGAATCAGTTCTTGTTCTACGATGATAAAGATTATTTTGTCGCATACCATACCAACCCATTATTGTCGCACTGAAGGGCAAAGGCCTATTCTAATACAGAGACGGAACGTGTATCACCACGCTTGTTCAAAATGGATTGGGGATTTCAGATTTATATACTTACATAGACTAGCTTCTGCCAGCGCCTTCGTCCGAGTAGAATTCGTCCGAGTAGAATTCGAAAATGGTTCCAATAGGATTTTTAATTGGTTTTTCTTTCTACCCCTTTTTAACCCCGTCAAGAGGCGAATTTCAATAAAATACGAAGCACGTCTTCCATCAATTCTGTTAAAGAATGTTTATGCAAAATTTGAAGTAGGTAGATTGGAACAAGGGATCACGTTGTCCCATACAAACTTTGCCCCCTTTTTTTATCGCCTATGGAGTAGAATTTCGGAAAATCCTTTCTTATTGAATGCCTACGTCATACAAAAAATACACCCTCCAAGTTTCAGGTCTCTACGATCAGCGGTTTAGGCTGTGCGTTGATCCGTCAGTCAGTCATTCAGGACAAAGCATTTTATATGTATAGATAGAAGATATAGATAATTTGCACACGGCTTCCTTTTACAATGTAGGCGAGTATTAAGAAAATATTATTGGAAATTAGACCTCTAATGGGATATAAAAGTTTAACATACATTAACATAACATCAGGCCTATAATCCCCGAAGGGTTAGGCAGGGGTGTAGGTACCTATTAGTAGGTACTTACACCCACATTTCGCCAGTTATGTTTAAGTCCCATGTAATAGGGGCGAGCCTATTATTGCCATCAACTGGGCACAAATCCAGACTCCGAGGTTGCTACTGAGAAATTCTTGATGGAAAAACCCAATAACACTATGCTCGACCTGGGAATCGAACCTAAGACCTCATGCTCAGCAATCGCGTTTTGCGACCACTACACCGACGAGGCAGTCTATAAAAGTTAAAAATGTCTGAAAAATCTTATTATGTAAGTTAATTAACATGAAACTTGGAACTAATGCTTTAAGGAGATAATTTAGTTTGTCATTTTTACCTACCCAAATAAGGCGTAAAGGCTTCTGAGTTTGTACGAAATATATGCGGACGAAGCAACTAGCTTCAACTTTCGGACTAACTGACCGACAATTCAAAAGTGCCTGTAAATGGTCTAATTGAAATAAAATGTTTTGACTTTGACTTTGAAGTCGCGGTCAAAGTGCTAGTCTGACATAAGAACGTTTTAGTGAAGTGGGTGGTTTACCTCGGTCATTTTAACTATAGCTCATGAAAATTTTATTAGCATACCTCATCAGAATTTATCAAAAAAAAAAACAATGTGTAATACCGGACAGTTCTGAACTTTTACGACTCAAATAAAAACGTGTGCAACTGCTAACGCTAATTTATTGTCTTAAATGTCATCACTTTATTTTAATCTCGTATTTTATTTTGAAAAATATTGTGTACCTAATTAAGCTTAATTCTGACTAAAAGCGCCAATCCACAATCTTTTAAAAATTAAACTGACAAACTAATTCAAACCAAATAATTATGTGACTTTACTATTTAACTATAATACAATTTTACTGTAATACTTATGCTTAAAAAAAATGAATTAGCGTTTAATATTTCATATAATTATTGATATTAATTTCCCCCCATTTTTTATTAAAAAAAAGGATATTTTATCTTTGTAGTAAGGAGTTTTTTAAATAAGTTATTGAACCACTGGGCTAAACAATAATGTTTGTACGATTGACATGACAGCCATCTTGATTATCAAAAATAATATTATTTTGTAAAAGCTTGTAACATTTGCTCTTTTTGACTTATATTTTCATTTGAAGAAGTTAGGTTTTTCCAAGCGCCTACGTGATTTATATTTCTTACGTAAGTATTTGTATGTTTCTGCTCAACTATATTGTGCAGGCGTTACCACCAAATGTAATTTTAGTGCAGCAGTGGTATTCTGTAAAAATGACTTACGGTGAATTTAGGTGAAGTGAGTTTAAAGTGAGCTGTCAATCCATCTCAGCTTCAAGAGGAATGATACCTCACCTCGAACTCACTTCACTTAAAACCAACCAAGGAGATTTTTTACAGAATAGACCGGCAAGTACTGACAGACTCATCATTCCATTACAGAACTAAAACTTTTTACACGACTGCCCCAAAAAAAGGAGTGTTATGTGTTCAGGGTTAATGTATGTATGTATGTATGTATGTGAGTTTCTTTATTCCACCATAACTTTTTAACGCCTGAACCGATTTAGATGTATGGGGTATCGTTACAATCCTTGCATCGTTCCGAGTAACATAGGCGAGTAACATAGGTAAAAATACGTAATTTAATACCAGCCTCAATTTATTTTTTTAATAAATCTGGTCGTGTATATGTTTATCGTCTAGAATTTGACAAGTAGATTTAAAAAATATATAACACTGTAAATAAATAATGTCGTAAAAAAAACTGACGAGTAAACAAAGTACAAATATGTGCAATTTTTGCAGTCGTGTTTTTTAATTTTTAATTATAGTAGCTTGTTAATGACTTCGATTTAATGCCAAAAACGATTTCATTTCAATCTTGTTTCTCTTCAAAGGCAGATAATAATATGTATAAATAAAATTAATGAAGTAGGTATCTATTGTGTGTAGAACATATTCTTATTGATTGACTAAATGGTCTAGTACTTAAAATTATTCACAGCAGATGTCGCTCCTATCTCTGTACTCGTAGGTCGACAGGGAAAGTCGTCAGTCAGTAGGTTGGCACGTGGTTTAAACAACTGCGTCAATAAACGGATGCTTATGTGTATACAAGATAGAGTTAATTTTAGATTAACAGTAAATCTCGGTCTTCAGTTACGTTACGTCACATGTTGATGAGTCTATAATTTTGCCGCCAAAACAGTTTCGCGTTCCAAATGACACGCGTGGTGCCAAGATGACGATGACGGAATAAAATTTATTTGTTCTACATTGACCGCAAAAAAATTTCATTATGCAATAGAATAAACAACGTAAAAATATTATTACATACCTAGATAGTACCTATCTGTATTATTTATATTTTATTGGGAAATATTAAATAGAACGAACGATAAAATGAGAACGAGGAAAATAAATAATTGCATCTTCTGTCCTTTCGTTTCTGCCTACCTCCATGGCAAAAAGATATGAATTTACGTAATAAATAATATAATATTTTGATTTAAGCTCTTATGTAAAACCTAACTAAAAATTATTCAATTTAACGCTAGGAGAACAGTTACGATCGGATACTTTTCACCTGCTTCACTATTTATATAAACATCGTAATGGCTAAAAATATGGCTATTTCATGGCCACTCAATTGGTTATCTCTACATTGAATTAGTTCAACACCGCAAAGTAATAATTACTTCGTGCTCCACGCTGAAACACGATAGTACCACGTAGCAAGAAAGTACCTAATTGGTACTTCTTTGCATTTTAAGACGTCATGTTTTGTCATCATTATAGAACACATCTAGAGCAATAAGTGAAAATAATTTAAATATAGAATTCTACTAATATTCAAGCTGACAATGTCGCGTCGCGCGTATTATCGCCAGTAAACGTTTTTAAAAATAAATAACCCTTAATTGATAAACAAAAAAGTCTGTAAAAATAACGAAATATTTAAAATAAAAATACACGTGTCTGTGCCAATAGTTATTTTAAAGTGAAACTAAAAAAAGACCTTGTAGTGTTTCGTGATAAAAAAAATACAAAATTCAAAACAAGAATGTCATTGTGTTTTTCGCGCCATTGTGCATTGTTTACGTTCTGTTTTCAAAAAGTCAGTCGTGTTTGTGTGCAAAAGAAAATCGTTTAAAAACAATTAAAAGTGAAGTGTGAATTGAAAGTGTAAATTCCATAAATAGATCATTTTTAAGTGTTGTTTGATGTGAATAACACATTCTCAATAACGTTTCATAGTTTTACGTGATTTTAAATCAGTATTTCTTTATCACTTTCATAATATCAGGGAATTTTTCTTATCAATATAATTTATCAGCCATTACTCATAAAGAGTTGATTGAAGTTGATTAGTTGAGTTATTAGAAGTAGGTATTTAGTCAAGCATTAATATTTTTGCAATACCAGTATCAGTGGCGTAGCTAGGCAACCAAGGGCCCTGGGGCAAATAAAAAAATGGGGCCCCACAGCTATTATTTAACTGGTTAGGTTTTATCAAGTAAAAATATTAAATATACAAATACTTAAAAAATGCTAAGCTACTTTATCATCAGCTCTTTTTCGAGCACTCCAGAGCAGGTAATAAAAATATTAAACAGTAACAACACAACACCAATTGCAATTAATACTATCTTGGGCAACAAAACGAAATAGAAAAGATTCAAGGGTTTATTATACAGGGTGTTTGGTGCATCCTTTGCTAAATCGAATTGGCCAATAGGAGAGGTCATTTATGTCGGTCAGTTATGGGAACACCTCATATCTATCTATCACCCCTACCCCTATCTATAATATGTATGTATTTATAAATTATATAAGTATGTATATCAGTTGTCTGGTTACCATAACACAAGCTTTGCTTAGCTTGGGATTAGTTGGGATCAGATGGCCGTGTGTGAGTTGTCCCAAGATATTATTATTATATTATATTATAACTCAATATTTGTCTCACCGGTTTTTTTATAACAATTTATTCATTTTGAAAAATTCCATAACCCAGCATTTAAGTTTCAATTATTTTTTAATTTATTTGTATAGGCTTTAAATTTCATTTTTATTTTAATGTGTAGATACTGTTGTATGTTTCTATCAAATTCAAAATTACTTGCTAATAACGTTTATTTTCTTTTTTAATAACTCGTGAAGTTTTTGTAAAAGAAAAATACACTTTTATCTCAACTTTAAATTGTTATTTAAAAAAGATCCAAACGCGATCGGGATATTACAATTCTTTTAAGAAGTTCTCTAGTCTGTCCCCTTTTCAACGGTATGCAATATGTAAACAAAAACTCATTAAAAGTCACTAATTCGCTAAATTTGTGTATCGCGGCGCACACCAAGCTATTCCATATTCGGGATAAAACTGTGTTTTTAGGTAAATAATACGCTCGAAACAAGCAACACCTGCTATCAAAAAGACCACCATCCGTGATTATCCGTCCTGCCACTATATGAGATGAGCAGTTGCATTGCCTGAAACGTCAGTGGGTCCAGGGGCGGCGGACTTGGGAACGTCCCGTCTGGGGTCCGGTTAAATGGGGGGCAATTTAACCGAACTCGAAGTGGCGACACGTACACTACGTGGCGCCACTTTGAGTCCGGTAGTCCACTCGCGCCTCTCTCTGACGTCGCTGAACTAGTTAAAAACCTCACTCTTATGACCTAAGACGGCCAGCAGCGGCGGGCCAGCACCAGTCGGGGATCACGGAAGGCGCGTCCGTTCTTTTGACTCCAGGCGTAAGTGTGCGAAGGGAACACCGGGGTGGTTTTAGCCAATAAGAGTCTGACAGACCCCTCCGCTTTCCCCAGGAAGGTGGACATCCATGAGGATTTTCCAAAAACTTAACCAGGACAGATAATGACGGATGGTGGTCTTTTTGATAGCAGGTGTTGCTTGTTTCGAGCGTATTATTTAGCCGAAAACACGGTTTTATCCCGAATATGGAATAGCTTGGTGTGCGCCCCGATACACAAAAGCGAATTAGTGTCTTTATTAAGAGTTTTTTTTTTACATATTGCATACCGTTGGAAAAAGGACAGACTAGAGGACTTCCTAAAAGAATTGTAAGATCCTGATCGCTTTTGGTTTTTTTTTTAACAATTTAAATTTGTGTTATAAGTTTGTTTTTCTTTTACAAAAACTTTACGAGTTAAAAAAGAAAATAAACGTTATTAGCAAGTAATTTTGAATTTGATAGAAACATACAACAGTACACATAAAAATAAAAATGAAAGAATCCAATACAAATAACTTAAAAAAAAATTTAAATGCTGAGTTTTGGAATTTTTCAAAATTAAAATTAAAAAATTGTTATAAAAAAAGCCGGTGTGACGAATAGTGAGTTATTGGGCGTGAAGAGATAGCAAATGACCTCTCCTGCCGGCGAATTCTATTTAGCAAACGATGCACCAAACACCCTGTATAAAGGTCGGTCCTACCAACTGACAACACGCTAAATAAAAAACGCACATATCGCTATCCGTCAAATTGACAACACAGCCAACCCACAGAAAGAATTTAGGGGAATTCTCTAGGTATAACTTTCGAATTTCTCTCAACTGAGTTGCCATGATTGAAGTTTGGTTGCAACCTGTCATATTTATTTATTTTGAAAATGGGAGTTGGGAGAAATTTTCAAAAGTTCGGTTCGATCGAGATTTTCTGGTATGGATTCGAGGGCCCCCGCGGGGGCCCCCTGAGCTTGGGGGCCCCGGGGCACTGCCCCGCCTAGCCCCTGGGTAGCTACGCCACTGACCAGTATATTTTTTTTTTTGGGTACCTAATGTTTGGTAGATAGGGACCAAATTTTTATTCTATTTTTCTAAACTTTATATACAATAGCTAACATTCTAGTTCTGGTTTTTTTTCACAGGGTAGGTAGACTAGATTACCGGGGTTTTCACATAATTATGTGCAGTATTGGGCTTTTTTTTCAATTATCAAATTTTAATGACTTCTTCCGCTCTGGGCGGAGAAGAAGAAAGTGTCAGACTCATATCGACCCGTCCGTATTTTAGTCAATACGTTTCCTAACCTAAAGTTTATTATGTTTGCCTGGTACTTTTTCGGAGGAACGTTCCAAACTATTTCCTTCTTTTCTAATATGTTACCTACACTATCCACTCGAGAAAAGTGAATTAGATAATAAATTCGAAAAACAATGATGGCTTCCAATTTATTTTTAAAAATAACGATCTGTGTAAAACTATTCAAATAAAATTGTCACAATGTTTTCTTTTTATAACTAAGAAGACTGAATATTCCGAATTCTTTTCTCGACTCGAAGGTTTTAAAACACATTTAGATTAAAATAAATAAATAAAAAGTATATTATGTAGAACATGCGACAAAACCTTGGACAAAAATAATGCTGTTTGATGACAAACGTCAATGATATTTAAAATTAAAATAGAAGTAGGAAGTAAATATCATCTCGACTTTTTATTCGTACATTAGCCAAGCGGATAATACTTTTTAAAATATTATTAGAGTACCGTAAAACGTGGTGAATAATAGAAAGGCAAGAGTAAATCGAAACGGAACTTCAAGAGGGATTTTAACGTTAATATATTATAGTTTTTGGCAAAAAAGACTACTGTTTTATACTGAATTATAATTTACAAAATTGGTCTCCTTGTTGGCGACAAACTTTATTAGGTAGTTTAACGTTAAAATCCCTTTTATAGTTCCGTCTCGATTCACCCCTGCCTCTGTATTCACCCCGTTTTACCCGGTATTTCGAAACTGCTTGAGAAATTATAAACGGAGCTGTGAACCGTATTTTGGATTAAATTTACTGACTAATAACACCCCGCGGTATCAACCAGGTTAAGTTACTTCTTTGGTTACTGCTCGGCTCCCGTGTGTAGTAGCATGATGTTATATACCGCATAATATTCATGAATCTGGCTATCATACATAAAAAGATTTTATCCGATCGGATTGATATGTCCAGATATTAGTGCGTTTAAACAAACAAACAAAAAAACAAAACTAAATCGCTTCAGCTTTATCTTAATATATATACATATATAAATTACGCGTCACGTTGTTTGTCCGGGATAGACTTCTAAACTACTTAACCGATTTTAATCAAATTTGCACACGATGTACAGTTTGATCCAACTTGAAAGATAGGATAGTTTTTATCTCAATTATCTTAATGTTTTTTTTTTTGCAAATCTAAGTCACAGGCTCACAGCAACGCGTGGGCCGGTCAGCTAGTTAATTTATAAATATAGATAACTTGCATTTTAACGCGGGTCAAAGAAAAACACAGACGATGTCAGGGGCACAAGCTAGATTGAAATAAACCATAAGGGAGACATTGAATGCTTAAAAAGTTCCAATAAACTTTGCTACATGCTACAATAAAACAAAAGAAACATATCTACCAATTTTCATCAAAAGATAAAACAAAAGAATAACGAGCCAAAGTTTTGAAACATCGGAAAAAGTTTATACTTATCGGTGAAAGTTTGGAATGGTCATAAATCGTCTATAGTTCGAAGAACACTATAATAACTTATTACTAACCTAAAATAACCTATGTCGATGATAACGGCTGTAAAAAGACACTTAGATAAGCCTTTTTTATTTCCGCGTTGCAAATCCTGCAGGAGTTTTTCCATCGTGGGGGTGACAGAGGAGCATGCCGGACTCTTACCGTCTAAACCACCGCAGTATTTCACCTCTGACTATGGTCAGGAGTGCGGGATTCGCATAAAGTATTCACCGCTCCCCACTTAAATAAGCCTAAAGTTACAGTTCTACCCTTCAATGAGATCGTTTTTTATTCTCAACCTTATTTGGTACCTAACACAGATATAGAGCTATATCTGTGGTACCTAATCATTTTTGTTCTGGAGATATTGAAGATCAATATTCCAACTATTTTGAGGGTTCCGTACCTCACTCGGTAAAATGGAACCCTGATAGGATCACTTTGTTGTCCGTCCGTCTGTTAGACCCTTTTTCTCAGGAACGCGTGAAGATAATACTACCAAAAAACAGTGATTTTCCTCACCAAAAATAAAAGTCGTTTCCCAGTAATAGCTTTTACTTAACGTTTCCTAATTTGATGGGCAGTATGCGTAAAATTTAACGGCTATTATGATGTCTTTTTTACACTTCGTATACAGGAAGACTTTTTTATCACGTTCTAAATTTTTTCTAGGCATTAGGTATTTTTCAAAGACACCTTTTTTGAAAAAAAAAATGGTACTTATGTAAAATTTTCAAAATAAAATATTGCTATATCCGGAATATGCCATACCTTTCCCATTTGACGGTCCTAATCCCGTGAAAGTATGAAGGGAAAATTTTCAACTTATGTTTTGATTGTTATCAATGTTTGGGGGTGGGGACAGGCGCGCGGGTCAGTGTTCTATGCGGCGCATAATAATGTCCACAACTATGTGATGCTATATCTTAATATTTTAGTACGAGTGATACTAAAAGAAAAAACACGTATTTTATTATTTTAAATAAACATCATAATATTAAAATTTGGAACGGTCTGATAAAAAAATCTTCCTGTATAATTATCGTGTTTAATTATCAAGAACCAATTTTTTACTGATCGTGTAAGTTGACACGGTGAGCAATTGATTCTGGTTAAGAGCGGATACGCCTTACGGCATTTCATACAGACTTTCAAGTCCTTCGAAATGAATGAACTGATTACTTATAATAAAACTTCCTACACACAAACAGGATACATAGGAAATTTTGAAATGTCTTATTTAAAAAAAGATAATTGGAAATCTTTGTTTCTATAGAAAATTTTATTCGCTCGAAATTTTAGCTGTAACAGTTTTTTGAAAATGTTCTTATTAACTAACTTTTAAGACCTATGTATCCTGCATACCTATGTGTAGGAAGTTTCATTAAAATCGGTACATTAATTTCGAAAAATATGGACTTGAAACTTTGAAATGCCGTACGGCCTTAACGCTTTTGAAACTATTTACCATCGTACCGTCAACAATTTAGAAAGAAATTAAAAATGGCGGCCGCAAAGCCTGGTGAAGATAATTATAACAAAGAATACCGGAGACTGAGGAGGCTTACCAGTGATATGGCGATACGGCAAGTGTCTGTACGTAAAATAAAATTGACACAATATTTTTACTATTTTTTTCGATAGGTTGTCGATAAATGAAAGTTATTCTGTCTGTATGTTACCTCTTGACTGCAAAACTACTGAACAGATCATTATGACATTTCAACCTAGCATAGAAGTAGAACACTTAATTTGCATAAAATGTATAAAGGTATTGAGAATAAGATGTTACTAATTATTGATGAATCCTTGTACACTCGCCAGCACACCAAACAATACCTTTTTGCTGTAATATCGCTCTTATTACAACCGCATAAGATGCCGCATTGTTTACCTTAACGCTGTCGTCCTAATTTAATATTACTTTGCATTGCACACTAATGGATTTTTAACGCTCGGTTCAGCGCCGAGAGTTGAAAATTCAACAAATGAAATTACAAAGTAATATTAAAATGGTACTGTTTTAAGAGATGGTGGTCGGCCCTCTTACCCCATGTTATTTGGGGTCGGCGCAACACGTTTTCTTCTTCCATTCCTTACTATTAAACGCCATACTTTACCGTTTGTGATGCATAACTAATTTGATTCTTTTTTTAAATTACAGTCCGAGTATGGCCTCACCGAAGAACAAGTTGCAGGTAAAGTAATCAAATCAAATAATTTTATTTTACAAAATTTCACTTTGTTGCACTCGCTCAGCTCGACATCTGTAATGTTGACATAGAAAAACACAAATTATTAAACAATAACAATAGTCAGACATGCAGACTATCGACACAAGTTAAAACTTACATCACACATTAGCATTTCGGTGACGCTGTGGCGTTAGCGTGTCGGTAACGCAGTTACTTTAGCATGTCGCTGACGACGTGACAGTAGCCTGTCGGTGACGCAGTAACGTCATCATGTCGGTGACTCTTTTATTACTGCATGTTAGTGACGCAGTGACATTAGTATGTTGGCGACTCAGAGAAATTAGGATGTCAGTGACGCGAATCCATAAGCTTTGTCCCAACCAAAAGTCACTCAACGCGACTAAAGAAGTTGTCACTTCAAAAGTACCTAATTTCTACAATTCGTTCAACAGAATTCAAAGAAGCGTTTATGCTGTTCGACAAGGATGAGGATGGCACGATCACGATGGCAGAGCTTGGAGTCGTCATGCGGTCGCTTGGGCAGAGACCTTCAGGTACCTATGCTTTTACCTACTTCTAGCTGTAATACTGGACACATAAACGTTTATCCTATACTAGGTACATTGTTTTCACATGTAGAATCAATAAGAATAATGTAACCAGGATTTTGTGAAAACCTACTTGAAAAGTGCCGTGGAGTTTCTTGCTCGTTCTTCTCCATAGAGGCCTACCTCCGTTTTGGAACGAGCAACTAGTTTCAACTTTCGGACTAACTGACCGACTCCTTGACTATTCAAAAGTGCCTGTAAATGGTCTAATTGAAATAAATGTTTTGACTTTGACTCTTTTTATTTACGAACGTTTACGTCTTACCTATTACAGACTTCAATTAATTTATAAGTACAAGTTTAATTATTATTCATGATATTTTCCTTCATCGCTGTCAAAGATAACAAAATAGCAGTAATTTTTCCTGTTGTAATTAATTGAATACTGACTCGCTGCTATTGTTTAAAAAAATTAGCATTTTTCTTAGTTCCGATAGTAACCTTCGTAAAACAGACAAAATGATCCAATAAGGACAACTTCGCTCTTGAATACAAGTTTAGTGTAGGTTAGATAGGTAACTATAACCAATAATAATTTCGAGACACAGTTTCTCTAAAAAAAAACACTTTTATTTAGACCTGCCGTACCACCGTCTCTTAAAACAATATTATTTTAATATTACTTTGCCATCCGCACTGTAGAATTTTCAACGCTCGGTTCAACGCAGAGAGTTGAAAATGCAACAACAGAAATTACAAATTAACATTAAAATAATATTGTTGAGATGGCGGTAGGCGCCCTGAGCACTACCCAGTGTTCAGGGCTAAATAAAAGGTGATTTTTTTAAGGTTCATTTTCAATTATTAACAATCAAATTAGATTTTTAGTTGCATTAAAATCAATAAATAGTCGGTCAATTGAGTTGACAAATAAGTGACGTCACAGCACCTTGTTGACCTACAAAATGTATAGAGGAATCGCATTCTGACAACATGAAAAGTATTTTAATTGCTTGGTTGAGACCCATACTACACAAACTAGATATTTGTGCAGTGTATACTTCTAATAATTATAGGATGTAAGAAATGTCAAAAACTTTGACATTTTTGATCTGCATAAATGCAAAAAGTCCACGTAGGCCCCGGCGAGATTCGAACTCACGATCTCCTGTTTACTAGACAGGCGCTTTAACCAACTAAGCCACGGCGCCACGAGTGCGTGTGCCGAAATTGTGATACTGTATCAACTCACATTTTCATTGTGTTACGAGTTGTTTAAAAAATCGTCAACTATACTAAAAATAAAAGCTATTATTTTGAAGAGAGCTGAGCTGAACTGAAATTCCAATACAGAAAAAAAACTCTGTTGTTTATAAGATAAGAAGGTATGTGTACTTGTTAGTTTCAATGCTACATTTTTCAGGTATTGGATACAGTAGGTACCTTTTCACTAACGTTCAAGTGCGATAGCTGGTTTTTAATTTAATCTAGAGGTTGTTAAAAATTTTAACCAACGTACATTACTGCCAAACACTTTCCGTGGACCATAACATCTGCCAGATGCTTTAAATGTCGAAACTTTTTAAAAATCAGCCGTCTTACTTGAACGTAAGTAAATAAAATACCTTTTGTACCAAATACCTAAAAAAAAGGCAAAGCATTGAAATTAGCAAGTACCTACGCATACCATCTGAACTACATAATCTTCTATTTTCAAAATTTATTGTCGTAGCTTTAGCGATTCTGGGATCTCCGACTACCAATACAATCTAAAGGGTACACCATCAAATATATAAAAAAAAACAAACACATGTCTTAAAACTTGGGTGTTAGATAACTCTAGTAAACATATAAACACCATCTAGTCCATCATAGGGCAATCTTGTTAACCATTTAACGATGTCGTGTGCAAAAACAGTAGCACACAACAAAAATATCTCTTTTTTTAAGGCACAGCTACACTGGAGCGGACAACTCAAAATCAAATATATTGTAACTAAAAAACTGGTTAACAAAAAATTGTGTTCGTTAACAGCTACATTAGTTTTAAAACGGTTTTGCAGCCATTAGCGCCCACCTCCGAGAGGAGAGACGTTGGCGTTCAGATATTGTTGTAGTATTTAGCCCGCGTCGGTATGAATCCGCCTGTGACGTCCCGATCCTTGCTCGAACCGAGCCTAAGTTTAAGTCAGTAGAGTCTAGCCGAGGGAGTCAGCCGAGGTCCATGGCCTACAGGGGGTACCCTTAGCGTTTAGTCGCTTTGTTTATAAGTTTTAAGTTCTGGCTGGAAGCCTTAATTTTTAGGTTGAGGGTAACATGTATAAAATCCTTTTTCGAAAAAAAAAATTGTTTTAAGAGGTTGTGGTAGGCCCCCTGTTCGTGGGAATATTACTGGTGTATCGGACAGCGGCCGCAAGTTATTCGCTCCAATGTGGCCGGGCCTTTAGCGAACCCATGTTATATTTAATTTTATCTCAGTGAAAATGCTCACGTACGCGACTTGATATAATTTACGATGTCATTATTTTCTGTTTGTGAGATAATACTGAGTTTAAGACAATACGGGTATATTGTAGGTACTTTATTATAAACGTGCGAGTGTCTCTCTTTAGATTTTATGTTTGTTTTATTTTACCTAAGGGAGTACCTACTTAATAGTACATTGAGCTTAACTCTGCCAAAATGAGTTAACCTACAATATTTGAATAATTTGAATATGCATAACGAAGTATTTTTAATTTCAGACAAATGGCTTATAAATTATAAAAAATAATTAACCTAAACACAAAACTTATGAATAATAATACAATTAAAAAGTATGTACAATTTATAAAAAAGGAAAAAAAATAGGTGAAACCTTATAGGGCATCAACAAATTTGGCCGCGTCGCTGTCAATGGGGCAAGTGCCCAAAAGGCTGACAGCATTGCCACGTTGTATGGCAATGCTGATTCTTTGGGATAATGTATTACATTATGTGTTATTTAATTTAAATGCACTCTTACAAAATGGCGGGCTGAAACTAATAGATCATAAGAAAGAGACGACGACACTTAATAAAGCT
This sequence comes from Hoplodrina blanda, assembly GCA_949316365.1. NCBI lineage: Eukaryota > Metazoa > Arthropoda > Insecta > Lepidoptera > Noctuidae > Hoplodrina > Hoplodrina blanda. The sequence continues at coordinate 13,031,434 of OX438592.1, forward strand.
ACTCTTTTTACTATACTATACATCGGTTGGGTAGTGTACCAACATCAATGGACCAAATAAGTATCAAATGGTCTCCTCAATAAAAAAAAATTAAATTAAAAAAAAAACCCACGACGCCGACGTCGGCTATTTTGGACCGATTTTCATCAAACATAGCAAAGGACACTTCCGCCAAATTCTCCTTACAACGAAAAAAAAAAGGAAAATAAAAATCGGTTCATCCGTTCGGGAGTACGATGCCACAGACAGACACACCCCAACACACACCCCCACACACCCCGACACGTCAAACTTATAACACCCCGTCTTTTGCATCGGGGGTTAAAAATATAAAATTTCTACTAAATAATTTTTTTCATTTGAAAAATTGTGCATTCCAGAGACCGAGCTTCGAGATATGGTGAAGGAAGTAGACCAGGATGGCAACGGAACCATCGAGTTCAATGAGTTCCTTCAAATGATGTCCAAGAAGATGCGCGGGGCTGACGGAGAAGATGAACTTAGAGAGGCTTTCAGGTATTAATTAGTTCCCCTATAGATTTTAATGATGGTTTGTTCAGTTTTTAACACGCTTTTATTATTAACACGCTTTTATTAGCTTCACTTGAAACTGTGTATGTAAGAAAATCTTGGAATCTTAATTTGACCCACTTTCCGGTCTTCGATTAGGATGAAATTTTGCACACTCTCTGAGTTCTGATGACAATACATGACTAGCTAAGCAACGTCATACAAATCCAATATGGCGGACATCCAAGATGGCGGATTGGCTATTTGAAATGCACCCCCATGATATGGGTATTAAATGAAAGGGTTTGCTGAATGGGATACGACAAAATTTGTGCGTGCTAAAAGCGTGTTTTTTAGTTTTTTAAACTTATTACAATAATACCAGCCTATTACTGTCCCTCTGTAGGGCAAAGGCCTCTTCTCATACAGAGAAGGCATGAGCATGATCACCACGCTTGCTCAAGGCGGATTGGTGATTTCAGACTTATATTAATTACAAGTCCAGGTTTCCTCACGATGTTTTCCTTTACCGTTGTCAGTGATGTCCAAGATAAACTTAAGAAAGTACATATGAATTGAAAAAGCAAACTATTAAAAAAAATATATTTCATAAGAATTCTACAGTCTTATGAAAAAACTGCACATACAGACTGGTCTTGTGATCACAAGCACGATTACGGATCGTGAGTCTCAGATTTCAAATTTTTCAATAAGGAATTTCGCAGTAGTAGATTGGATTTGGTTCGTTCGTGGTGTGACATCCCTGTGCCTCGGAAAGCATGGAAAGCCGTTGGTCCTGCGCTTGAACTTTACCCGTCGTTTCGGATTGCCGTATCATCGGACTATGAGAGTGAGGAAAGAGCACACACATACTTGGCTAGTCTCCATTGAGATTTTTCGCTGCCGAGACCGAATTTTGACACAAATAGGTACTATACTTGCTGCATGTACTTGTTTATATACTCATATTGTTCAAGATCATACCTCTGACTGCCTCGTTGGTCTAGTGGTCGCAAAGCGCGACTGCTGAGCATGAGGTCTTGGGTTCGATTCTCAGGTTGGGCAAAGTGTTATTGGATTTTTCCATCAAACAGCCACGATTTGTTTAGTCTGGATTTGTGCCTGGTTGATGGCAGTAGGCTCGTCCCCTATTACATGGGACTTAAACATAACTGGCGAACTGGCAGTGTACTAATGGGTACACCTCTGCCTAACCCTTCAGGGATTACCTATAGGTGTGATGTTATGTATCTAAATTGCCAAATTTTCAATTCCAGGGTATTCGACAAGAACAACGACGGGCTGATTTCTTCTGTGGAGCTCCGCCACGTGATGACCAACCTGGGGGAGCGGCTCAGCGAGGAGGAGGTCGATGACATGATCCGTGAGGCGGACCTTGATGGAGACGGCATGGTCAATTACGATGGTGAGCAATATTTTCTGATAATACAACGTTCTAGCCAAAGACTGTGATAAAGAACTACACACATCAAAAAAGTCTAGGGATCAACATCCCTAACATTTGTTAGGGATGTTGATCCCTAGACTTTTTTGATGTGTATATTTCACACATTCGATTAACATTTAACTAGATGTTAAAGTGTGAATGAGAGAGATATACGTCATGTCTCTCATTCACAATTTAATACGCTATATTAGTAAGTATAATTATGCTTAGAATGATGAGAGCTTGGAATCATGATGAGATGTTTTATAGTTATTAGTGTTTCGTACTTGGACCGTATTTTTTACTTTAATTATTATTGTACTCAATTAAAGTAAAAAAAAATACGGTAAAAGTACTCAACACACCTAACCGAACATTTGGCATACTTGCCAAAATTCAGACACCTCGGTGTGCAAAGTTCCAACGACATCTTCGGAGCTTTTTACACCAACTTATAGGATAAAATATTCGGCATACTTCTTTTAAATATAAAAATAATATTTATTAAAAAAAGAATGAATAGAATATACATGATGAATGTTGTAGACTGGTAGAAAATGCCCAAGACTTAAGTCCTTTGTACCGTGTATTTTTACATGTGCATAAAGTTTAAAAAAGTAAATTATCGTGTTTCAGAGTTCGTGACAATACTGACGTCGAAAAACTAGTATGCAGACCACCGGCCGAAGAGAGAACCTCCCGGAAGCCAGTGCCCATACTCGTACCTCCAACGGTACGGGGGGAAAGAAACTCTAATCTAGACATAAACACATTAGACGTGTTGCTAAAGTGGATCATTTTATAGAACGCGCTTGGTGGCAGTGTATACGTACCCTTATTTCAGTTTCCGCGCACTATTCTGTCGCATTTACAGATATTCTGTCGCATTTGCGAATATTATACAGCATTTGCGATTAATTTGTCGCAAGTCAATAAAAACAATCACGAGACTTTAATGTGTAGTACTGATCAGTAAATTCGGTGTGTGTGATAGTTATTTTGTTTTTTATAATGGCTTTAAATGTGTAAGGCCTTAAAAGTACATGTCATGTATTTTAAAATAAAATGAACGTTGTAAACCGCTTTTGAGTTAATCATGATGAACTGAGGGTTATTAGCAATACAAGATTGACTAGACAAATGTAGGTAGGCACTCAAAAAAGCCAGATTAACAACTTGACTTGATAAAGTGCTATAACATAATATAATATGAGGCAATTACCTAATATAAATCATTAAAATACCCGGTAAACATCTTCAATATTCGAAAAAAATTACAATATGGGTGACACCTGAGGAATACATGGCGCGCAGAGGCACATTTTCAAATAAGACAGAGAAGGGAACCAGCGCAATCGGCGCCATTTTCATTCAAAATATGCTAATGATCCAGAAGGTTTTGGCACTAATAGTACCTAATGTTGATCTAGTCTTTCTTCAAGACCTTTAATAGCCCTTAACAAATGATTCTTAAAGCATAGAGGAGACTGCTTTTAGGATTCCTAGGTATTGGTATTTTATCCAGATAATGGACTACCCTATATGGCTAATATTCCATATACGGTTGGCTCCAAAACATTTGGAAATAGAGGACTAAGGGCAGATTTTTGTGTGCAGTTATCTCTCGTCTCTAGAGAATTTGGAAAAACAAACTGAATATTTCCTGCTACTTATTTGGTTGCAGGGATGTCACAGCGCCATTTCTAAGTACCTATAAGCTTTAGAGAAACAATTTGAATGTCGAATGTTTTGTCGAAAAAAGACTTCGCGATTTCCGTTCATACATGACTGTTAACTATGTATAAGTAATATTTTACTTATTGAGAAATAATAAAATAATAGTAAATAATAATAACAAAAATATGCTTAAGTAAACTGCGTTTGATGTGCTTGAAACATTTTTGTAACAAGTTTCTTAATTTAATTTAAAAATAAAATTATAAATTTTGTGACTTACGGAAAGCAGGGTTCACTGCAATATTTTTTTCTGAATTTTAAACTTAATTTGCAAATTTTTAATTTAGTTAAATAATGCTAAAATATATACATAAACAATAGAATAAATTAAAATGATAAGGATTCATTACACATTTTAAATATATTATACGTCGTGTCAGTGTTATGCTTTTGTGATTAAAGATAGTGTAATGAGTCTTTTAAATGTGTTTAAAACCCTAAAAATTACATTTTAGAAGCAAATAGTTGAAATAGATTGACTAAGTAACAAAATAAACATGAAAAAAAAATAGTTATAACCTAATTATTCGGTTGTGTCAACAATTTTTGTAAAAACAGTAAAAATAATCAAAATTTCTAGTGTCGTACGTATACACGTTGTATGAATTTGTGTATGTAGAATTAGACGAAAAAAAATGTAATGTGTAATGTCAAATGAAAGGTTTCCGTTAGTCTTCCAAAAAGTGGAGGTTGACTGAACAAAAAATGATGAGCCAAATGTTAACCAGAGTTCATTAATGTTACGTGGAATCGAAAAAAAAAATATTTATAGTACTAGCGAAGTAATGCTAAGGTGATTTTATTTAATCGTAAAGTTAATAAAAAAATAAAAATAATGGAGGAATTTTACCAAAATCAAGCGAAAAGGGTACTTATAATAATAACGAAATAGTAAAAAATTTCTACATTTTGCTAAGCTCTTAAAGACTATAATAAAATTTTAATGGAAAATGTTTAGGATTTTAAGATCATCGTACCACCCAATGTTTTATTTAGTCGAATATATTATTATTGTTAGAGAGAAGCGAAAGATTTAAATGTTAGGTTAAACTGACAGATTTTTATACCAATTAAAACTTTTATCATTTTCGTGCTCATTAAATAATAAAATATAATTTTATTTATGAACAAAATGGTATATAAATATGTATAATTCTTATACTTATTAAAAACTAGCTCTAATTGACAACCCTCCTGTTCTTATGATCAACTTACTGCACCCTTTATTTACAATTAATTAATTAAAATATACAATTTAATTTTTATTAAAAGAAGTAGCCATCATCGTTATTTTCACTTCTTACAGTTAAAAAAATGCTTTACAAAGATTTAAAGTACTTATTTGATCTAAAAACCATTTTATGACAATAAAAATACTTTATTTTAAAATAGGTCAATTTTAACTTATTGAAAAATAATATTTTAAAACCAAAGTATATTTAAAAAAAGGAAAAAGAACATTTAATTTATTACATATTTTGAAATTGTAATAATAGTACAAAATTATTTAACAATTATATTGTATAATAATTATTGAATTAAATTCAACAAAGTTTTATGTCAAAAGATAATTATTTACTTAATATTTTATAATCATGTTGTACCACATCTATCATAAATAGATAAAATTATAATGCCACAATTATGTCTATAGTCCCAATAGTCTACATTTGGTATCGCATTTTTTTAAATATTAATCATGATAAATATTGTAAGCCAGCGTAGAAATCAATAGAATAAATAAAAATAAAATAATCTTAGAATGTTCCAAAAAATAATGTAAATTAATAAAATTAAACAAAACTAATTGGGCTGATATTTAAATAGGTGTTAAAAAAACCAATTATACATAATATAGGATATTATTTCAACTTTTATTTAATTTTTAGTATGACTTACAAGATCACTTATTGTTAGATTATAAATTATTAAACAAATGCTTAAAAATAACGTGTTAGAAATGTACAGAATGAATTCATTTTAATCATAGGCCCTGCCAGGATTTTTTTCAGGGAGGTGCTTCGGCATAATATTACAATACCTATACTAATAACTAAGAAAATATAAATTATAGATAACTAGCTTTTTGCTACTTCTCTAAACTTTGGACCCCTGTTTCATCTCTTCAGGGGATGAGTTTTGGAAAATCCTTTCTAATCCGATGCCTACGTCATACAAAGAACACACCCTCCAAGTTTCAAGTCTCTACAATCAACGGTTTAGGCTGTGCGTTGATCTGTCAGTCAGTCAGTCATTCAGGACAAAGCATTTCATAAGTATAGATAGATTATAACAATATTCCCCAGACCGATTTCGGTCACGGTGGTGATTTCGGCACCTCCTTGCACCTTACTGCCGGCGCCCATGATTTTAATTAATACTTTATTTTATCGCCCTGTTTTACAACTTAGGGTTGTCGATTTTTAAAGTGTCTAAGATAAACATGTATGATATTATGTATACATCGTGAAATTTCAATGGATGTTTTCCCTAAAATCTTTTTTTTTAATAGAATCTAAAATTGCAGATTAACAATTGAGTACTTGACACCGTTAGGTAAGGAATAAAACCAAGACACAGCTTCTTAAAAAAGAAACACAAAATAAAGGGTTTTTTAAGAAGCTTTATGAGAAGAGCCATTAACAGTAAAATAAGATTTTTAATGGCTTTCAAATCGATAAATAGGCAATTGAGTTGCCAAAGAAGCGACGCCACAGTTCGATATTGCCATACAAAATCTATGGGACAATCGCGTTTTGACAGGTCATAAAAAGTACCTAGGTACGTCAATTGATTGTATCAACAAAACTTGAAAGAATAATTATTATAGAAATAAACTACGATAACTTGGCGCGCCCTTCTACAATTCAAAACGTTTGAAAGTATTTGTATAAGTAAATTTACAAGACTCACAACGCATGTGTAACACTGAGACGGCTCTCAAAACAAAAACAAATCAGCGTGTCATTGTTGCTTGGCTAGCGGCATCATTAATTACTCATTATTATTGAAATAGTAATATGGAGGGGAGCGCCATGTTATAGTAGTTTATCTCTTTGTTTTTTTTTAATGGTTTGAATTCAGAAAACTTAATTATTCTTAGGATTAACTTTTTATTGCCATAGTACTACCGCGGGCATCGTTCTGTGGCGGAAAAACAACCATTAAAATTTTAACGTGCATTACTCACTTTTAACAGAAAAATATACTTTTCAGTAACTTTTAATTGCGTTTAGAGCCTAATAATAACATTTCATAACAATAGACATATAAATCCATAATAACCGGTTCAACAAAATAATTATAATTAGATATGTATAAAACATTATTGAATGTATAAAAGTTATGTATATGCAAGTTAGATATTTGATGTAACTAGATCAATATACAAGCTTCGTATGAAACAAGAAGGATTTTAATAAAATTGATATGTGAATTGATTGTTTTATTTTACCTATTACACATACATAACATAAGATCACGCCTGTAATCCCCGAAAGGTTAGGCAGAGCCACATGTCGCCAGTTATGTTTAAGTCCCATGTAATAGGGGGCGTGCCTGTTGTCATCAACCGGACACAAAGCCAGATTTGCCCGACCTGGGAACTGAACCTGCATGAGATCTAATGCTCAGCAGTCGCGCTTAGTCGCGTTATGATATAATTAGTAACATTAAGGCACTCCAGTACTAGAAGTATTTGCCTATTATGTAACAGTTCAGATTTGAACTGAAAACCGAATCTTAGATTGTTATATTACAGGCAAATTCTCGTCAATCAGTCAAAGCTTATTTAGACAGTGCGAGAATTCTAGGTTCGAGAATTTCATGCAAGTTTTGATACATTTCCGTCGATGTTCGGCCACTTTTGACACGACAGCCGCGCGGTTCCGCAATGTACGACAAATCTCACGATATTTCTGGCATCGTCTAAATAAATCTCAATTTCTAACATGTGGTGACATCTATCGCACTTAGGGATTGCAATCCCGCAAAACGGGATCCGGCATTCCCGCGGGATCCCGCTCCACTTATTAATCTACTGGATCCCGCACCTTCAAAACGCGGATCCGCGGATCCCGCAAATTTAAATTTACCGCTAAAACATTCGTGAAGTTTTGCGTAAGAAAGCGAGTGGCTCGAGCATTATATGAATAAGACTATTAAGACTGAATTACAAACATCATAAAACTGTTGTTAGATGTAAGGGTAAACGGCGGCGACCTCTCGCGCCCGGGCCTGGTTCAGGCCATGCTCCGGGGCGAGAGGGAATGGGATGCAGTCACCTCCTTCTGCGAAGCAGTAATGCTAGCGAAGGAGGAGGTGGGCCGCGTGAGGGAGAGAACAACACCCTCCACCTCACGCCCCAGCCGCCGCGGGAGACGCCCAGGGCGTCGGACGTCGCGAGGCGACATCCGGCCACCGTAGGCGCGGGCTTGCGGACGGCGAGTAATGGGTAGCTCGCCGTCCGATCAAGGACCATGCCCGGGTCGACGGCGCGTTCTGTTCGCGCGCGCCTCAAAGAGCTGTCAGCACAGGGACGGGGCCCCCAACGGGGCCAAACGCCTGCCGGGGTTGCGGGACGTCTTAACAGGATACCGTGGCCCCGGAACGTAAAGGGCAACAGAAGGAACAGGGTGGTTTTTTAGTCAGTAAAAGTCTGACAGTCCCTTCCGCCCCACCCAGGACGGAAGGACTCATTTGATGATTTTTACCACCTCAAAAAAAAAAAAAAAAAAGGGTAAAATTAAACAAAACCTTTGATGCTAAACATTTAAAAATTAAGGTCTAATAAGGCTGATTACTAATTACTCGTACTTAATTATAATTTCATTGTTATTTTGTTAGAAAACAAATAATTTTTGTTGCATAATGTAAGACATGTTGATACTTGATTTTTTAAAACAAAAACCTGTAGTTTCTATTCGATTTTATAACATAATTTTAAATAAGGTAAAGTATTAATTTTTTTGATCTACATACAAACGGGGCAAAAAGTTGAACTACTGTGAATAATTTCAAATATGCGGGATCCTATCAATCCCGCGGGATTGAGTGAGCTGCGGGATTGCAATCCCTAATCGCACTACATCTGAGCTACAATTAATAGATGTTTTCTACAATAGCGCTCAGCACACGCACAGTTCGGACCGCGGGAAACAGCACGCGCCTCGCTCCGAACTGTACGTGTAGATGTGCGGGTCATACATTTTATACAGTTCGGAGCGAGGGATTGGAACGGCGCGTGGTGTTTCCCGCGGTCCGAACTGTGCGTGTGCTGAGCGCTTATGTGGAGTGGAGTTTCTTGCTCGTTTTTCTCCATAGAGGCCTACCTCCGTTTTGGAACGACCAACTAGCTTCAACTTTCGGACTAACTGACCGACTCCTTAACAATTCAAAAGTGCCTGTAAATGGTCTAATTTAAATAAATGTTTTGACTTTGACTTTGACTATACATCGCGATATGAAAGTTCTCTGTAACAAGCATTTGTCACAAAATCCCGACCACACCCGTCCGTCACGTCAAAATCATTCTTATCAGTAGTTAATGTTCTACAGAGCCGAATTTGGAAGATTAGTTTTGAATAATTTATGCAAAGATTCATAATATATCTATGTGGTGTCTTGCTCATTCTTTTACATACGAAATTACCTTTTGGAAGAGGGCATCTAGGATCAATATTTCTTTTTTCTTTAAAATGATGTTCAATAATGCCTTTTAAAGGGTTTAATTAAAATAAATGTTTTGACTTTGATTTTCTGGCTTTTATAAATTGAAGGAGTGCCTACAAAATGTATGGAGAGTGTAAGTTTATGTCTGAAGTGAGAAAAATCTGTACCTGCCTACCGTCTGTAAAATATTACAGCACAATATTCTGTGTTAAAACTTCATAACATCCAGTTATACATCAAATTGTACCAAAGGTTTATTTTTACACAAATGCGGCCCTGTGCGCGCACGCACGTGGTGGGCGCGCGCCTGCGTAGTCACACGCGTCACGCGCATGCGCTCAAGTGTCTTACTAAGGCTCTTTTAAAAGGAGGCGGCTTTTGCTTTTGTATTTCTTTTATTTTTATGAGAAAACCGAACTGTGAAGTGGCTTGGAAATCATTTCAAATTGTGTTTACGAGTAGTAGTTGTGTTATCGTGATAAGCTACTTATAGGTACTTGTCCCATAAGTGCCTGGGTAGTGGGTACTAAAGAGATAAGATACTATTATAATTAACTAGCTTTTGCCCGCGATTTCGTCCGCGCAAATGTCGGTTATCGCGGACGCAGACGAAGTCGAAGTCTAATAAAAAGCCTATGTCTTTCCCCGGGTCTTAAACTATCTCCATGCCAAATTTCATCAAAATCGGTTCAGTGGTTTAGGCGTGAAAGCGAGACAGACAGACAGAGTTACTTTCGCATTTATAATATTAGTAGGGATAAGATTATTAATCATGTTTGACATTACTTGGATTTAACTGAAATCGTTTTTTTTTATGACGCTTTTAGATTCACGATGATGTAAAAATACGATAAAATATTTAACATTGTTTCATGAGCCGGGACCAACGGCTTAACGTGCTTTCCGAGGCACGGAGGAGTCTCGGTGTGTAAAGATAGTCACCCATCAACGGCAATCAGGGCAAGCGTAGCTTAAACTGATGGAACGATCCGTGCTGCTGTTATTGCTTAACCACGAGCTGCTCCCGACGTGAATATTACACCTCGATAAAATAAAATAAAAAGAATCCTACTCCATACTAACTGAACCGTTGAAATCTCCGCAATACGCGTTAACGCCCCAAAAAGATAATTATTTATGTAGTTTGTCAACTGTCACCGTTTAGATAATAATTAAATAGCAAATATAAAGACTAAATTATGTACTCAATAGTAATTATGAAACTTCCTTTGTAGGAACAAATATTATATTTCCTGCTGATTGTGAAGGCGCTCGGCCGGGGACGCTGATTTTCTCAGCATAATGCAGTCCAATCCTTCCTAGATATGGGTTACTTCCAGGCAGCGTTTCAACACCTCCTTTCTTATTTTAGTTTGGAAAATCTTATCATAGGATAAGATCGAACGAAGTCACGGAGAGAGTGCAAATTTTTTGATAATAAAATATAGCCTTTAGCACTCAGTGATAACGCAGCTATCAATTTGCGAAAGAATTTTCAAAATCGCTTTAGTAGATTCAGGCATTCAGACATCTACGGGGAATCACGTTTTGACAGCAAATAAAAAATATAGTCAGTTGACTTATTTAAAAAAAGATAATTGGTAATTTTTGTTTCTATGAATAAAATAAATTCGCTCGAATTTAGCTGTAACACATTTTTTAACTGACTTCTAAAAAAGGAGGAGGTTCTCAATTCGGATGTTTGTATTTATTTATTTTTAATGTTCTCAACTAACTTTGGAGACCTATGTATCTGCTTATATGTAAGAAGTTTAATCAAAATCTGTTTATTCATTTCGTAAAGTAAGGGTCTTGAAAACCTGCCGGGGTTGCGGGCCTGCCGGGGTTGCGGGGCGTCTTAACAGGATACCATGGCCCCGGAACGTAAAGGGCAACAGAAGGAACAGGGTGGTTTTTTAGTCAGTAAAATAATAATAATAATATAATAATTTATTTATTTCAAAAGTGTGGTACAGTCTGTTATAGTTACAACAAATAGTTTTAACAAAATAACAAATTCATAAAAAGGATCTGGCGTCCTAGCTAGGTTACATAGTAACCTGTATTAAGGTACGCCACCCGGGTTTTAAGACTAAATTTCAAAATTAAGAAAAGAGACTGCCTAGGACAGTGCCATGCCATTTCTTATGAAGCGTGTAAAGTGTAGTTATGTGTGTGTTATGTATGTATAAGTGTGTTGTGTGTGTTATGTATGTATAAGTGTGGTGTGTGTGTTATGTCATGTATAAGTTTGGTGTGTGTGTTAACAGAGGTGAGATAGATAAATTTAGATATGGAGTGTTGGACAAAAATTGCTACAGTGGTGAATAAAGCAGTGATTCAGTGTCGTCATAGTTTTTGTTTGTGAGAAAGAGTGTCATCTGCTTTTTACACATCTCGTAAGAAGATTGATGTAATGGAATGGTCTTGTTTAATCTGTTATATAAAAAAGGTCCAAGGTAGAAAAAGTGACGTTTACTAAAGGCAAAGCGTGTGAACGGTACGTTGCAAATTTCTTTTTTCCGTCTGGACGATGATTGTGTTTGAGTAAAAGGAGTTATGGTGTGTTGCTGTAAAACAGTGTTCAGAATAAATATTTGTCGGACGGTAAGAACTTTGCATTTTTGGTATAGGTCAAAAGTTGGGTAGAGCATTGGCCGGAAGGTAGCGATCTTCAGGATGGCTCTTTGTGCCACTTCCAAGGGTTTGAGTGTAGTTTTTACGGCTCCTCCCCAACTAGTAATACAGTAGGAGATTACAGATTGGCACATGGCAAGGTAAACGGTGCGGAGTACAGATGCATTGCCAATATGTCTCAGGGTTTTAAATAGGTAAATCAATTTACGTACTCGACCAGTGAGGTGGGTGATATGTGCTTTGAAGTTAAGGTGTTTATCAAAAAAGTCTGACAGTCCCTCCCGCCCCACCCAGGGCGGAAGGAATCATTTGATGGTTTTTACCTCCTAAAAAGAAAAAATCGGTTGTCTGTAAAGTCGGTTTACTGACGATAGTTGAACGTCATAAGAAAATACTGATGGAATGGTTTCATTTTTCAAAAGAGGTAACGCCGCATAGCGAGGTAACGCCGCATGAGTCATGTTTTTTCGGGTTATTCCACTGCGCTCCAAAATCCATTGTTCTCATAATTTTAATGTTCATACATTGATTCCACTGCGCTCCAAGAAATTACCTAACTAGAGTTAGCAAAAAAAAAAATTAGCATGAAACCTAAGGCAAGTAGGTATATTAAATATCATAAAAATAGAATGTAATAATACATATCTAATATGTTTATTTTTTCACAATCACAACGTCACGTCTAACAATACTTAAAAAAAAAAAAAAAAACAACGAAAAAAATCACAGTTTCAGATTAGAAAAGTTTTCTTAAAACTAGAATACAAGCACATAACTGCAGCTATCCCTGCTAATTCTTCAACTGGGTAGTAGACACCATTACCCAACAATTTCAAGACATAACTTCTCTAGAGAACCACTTTATTTTAATTTAATAATTTATGGTTTGACTTGTTTGCTGACTCTACTTATTTCATTTTGGAGCGCTGGGGAACGATTTTGGTACTTATAATTGTTTAAATAATATACTTAGGTAATAAAAATTTGGAGCGCAGTGCTACGCATTCCTGGAGCGCAGTGGAATAACCCGTTTTTTCGTGCGTGCAGCCGGCTCCATCGAATTATAAGACGTTGTCACGTCAAAAAAAAAGGGTCTTGAAAGTTTGTATGAAATGCCGAACGGCGTACAAACGCTTTTAAGATCAATACAGTAACGGGTAACCCCTCGACAGCTGATGAGCTCTCAGCTTGTTTATGACCTAGTAGTACCTACAAATAGTCATAAAACGGGAAACATTACACAACCCAATAAAATTACTACTGGATTACCTACGTACATGACATGCTAATTACAATGACAAATAGATTACAGTGTTATCAATACAGCAATAAATGTTATCTATAAGACAGATAACTATTACAAATCATTGTTGTAATGTTTATTAATGTACAACGGATAAAGATAATAATAATCATTGAAATACTGATCAATTATAATAAAATAGGTACCTACACTACTTTACGCAATACGATAAGTAAGGAGATATGCTTCAGGGCAATGATTTATTAAAAAAAAAAAGATGGGACGCTCGTTAGATGTGAAACTACTCAATGAATAATCAAAACTTATGTGTTGTAACACACCTGTAATCCCCGAAGGGTTAGGCAGAGGTGTACCCATTAGTACACCCACATCTGCCAGTTATGTTTAAGTTCCATGTAGGGGGCGAGCTTATTGCCATCAACCGCGTGTTTTACGTTTAGTTGATCTAACCATGTAGTCGGTCGATGATTATGATGCACGGTAAAACTCTAATGAGTTAATGTTTTCATCTCAAATATGTATTACTTTTGTGTTTCTAACAAACAAATAAATAAATAAAGAAAAGAACCAGGTTACCGGGCACAAATCCTGACTTTAAGAGCAATAGCGCACTAGCGGCCAGCGGCCACTCCGTGCGGCCAGGTGCGCGCGCTCTGTGGCGATTTCATACTTAGGTAGGTATGTATCTCGATGGCCGCTGAGGCCTGGCCGCTGCGGCCATGGCCGCTAGTGCGCTATTGCTCTATGGCTACTGAGAAATTCCTAATGAAAAAACTCAATTACACTTTGACCGACCTAGGATCAACCCTCAAGCTCAGCAGTTGCGCTTTGCGACCACTAGACCCACGAGGTAGTTATAGAATACTAATAGCTGTCCGCCGCGGTTACACCCGCGTCTTTGGTTACTGCTCCGCTCCCGTAGGTCGTAGCGTGATGGTATATAGCCTATAGCCTTCCTCGATAACTAATCTATCTAACACTGAAAGAATTTTTCAAATCGGACCAGTAGTTTCAGAGATTAGCGCGTTCAAACAAACAAACAAACACTGCAGCTTTATAATATTAATAAGTATAGATTCAAATAACTTATTAATAAAAACCAATATAAGTATGTTCCAATTGAAAAATTGAAAAAAAAAATACACGAAGTTTCACGTTTACTCCACGTTCGTTTCCCGCCATCGCCATTTCAAAATGCCACCATGTTTACCACAGACAAACACAATAAAAGAATACAATATTATGTTGTCTATGCTAATCATAAACCGCAGTGAGATCAACGTGCTGATGGCCTGATGATAATATTGACTTCCAGTAATTTACACAAATGAGTTTGTTAACTGTAAAACATTTTTTTTTATAGAGTTGTATGGAGTATCTTGCCCATTCTTCTCCATATGAAACTATCTTTTGGAAGGGGCAACTGAATTATTATCTTTTTTTTTTCTTCTGACGTTCAATAAAGTTCCTTTTAATGGTTTAGGTAACTAATTGAAAGAAATGATTTAAATTACCTATTTCAAAATATTTACATCATCATTTTCTTTTGTATTATGCTTAGTTCTGTCAAAATGAGTCAACCCACAGTCTTTCCATAAATAAATCAATTACCTACGTGAAACTAATTCGTTATGCCAAATGTGTAATATTGATATACACTTTTAACAGTCCAATTTACATCCAAAAGTCATATTATGCAAGCGTATTAAAAATCATTACAATTATTTAGAAAAATGGGACCAATTTTCACGTGGGTCCATTTTAACAGAATTACGCCCAATTTGATATCTATCATCCTATAAATTCCCATAGAAAGTTACATTATTCTCATTAAAACACTCAATATAGTTTAAATATCGAAATATGTTCCAATTATTGACATCAAACCTTGAGTACAGATCTCGGTCATTGACCCTTTTGTCGAATGTCAAATTAGTGACAGAAATTGAAACGCGTACTCGAGCCCTTTTTTAGTACAAGGTATTCCGATATCGCAAACAAAATGATATCACGTATTTTCACATTTGCTAGGTCAGTCATGCTGAATATAGAGTATATCAAATATAAGGCCGCACAGCTGGTCTGAAGTGTAGAAGTATAATAGAATGAATTTATTAGAGAATCAATGTCAACTATTAAAGCAGTACGAACGCTTAGTTATGTTAGGGTGCGTTTCCACAGAAGCGGAGCTGCGCGGAGTTCAGCGGAGCAGAGCCGTGTAAATAGGTAGGTGTTTCCACTAAAGCTGCGCAGAGATGAGCGGTGCAGGGCTGAGCTGTGTAGCTGGGTGAAGTGGAGAATAAAAACAAAAAAAATATCTACAACTGAAACTCTAAATCTACTCTAAAACTGAATAAAAACTCTACACCGCACAGCCCCGCTTATCTCCGCGCACCATACATTTTAATGTAAATCTTCTCAACTCCGCTAACACTGTTTCCACGAATCCGGGCGGAGATGAGATGTGTATTTTGAGCAATGTGATTGGTCAATTTTTATAAGTCTCTGCTCAGCTCCGCGCAGCTCAGCTTCTGTGGAAACGCAGCCTTACTCTTACATAAAACTAGTTTCTGCCCCCAGCTTTTTTTTAACCCTAGATAAGTTTTGTCTTTACCCTGCTCTGCTTTGCTGCTCCTCCGTGGGTCGTGAATCAGGCTATAATACAAACATAACATAACATCACGCCTGTAATCCCCGAAGGGTTAGGCAGAGGTGTACCCATGAGTACACCCACATTTCGCCAGTTATGTTTTTTTTTAAGTCCCATGTAATGGGGGCGAGCCTATTGCCATGAACCGGGCACAAATCCAGACTCCGAGGCTGCTACTGAGAAATAATACAAAAAAATATTTTTCCAATCCGACTGGCAGTTCCAGAGATTATGGCATTTAAAAAACAAACTCTTCAGCTTTTTTAATACTTGTACTAGTTTCTGCCCGCGACTTCGCCCGCGTCAAATTTGATTTCTCCATACAAACTTCTCCCTCTTCTTCTTCTTCCTCCCTCTACTTACGAGTAGTACTAGTAGTTAGTATAGTTAGTAGTAGTACTACTAGTATTTAAAAATTTGCTGTGCCCGACAGGGTCTATGATTGTTTCTATAAATATTTTACCACCGATGTAGGTAAGTGTACCTACATCATGGATTGCAATAAATGATTTGATTTGATTTGATTTGACAACTTTGGGCCTCCGTTTCATCCCCTTAGAGGACGAATTGTGGAAAATCCTTTCTTAGCTGACGTCTACTAAATTTCCCATCCTTTAAAAAAAACCCACATTATGACATTACCTATCTTAAAAAACAAAGTTCATTGCCCTACTAATATGTCCATAAATTACCTCATTTTCAAGCAATATGATCATTAAAATGAAAAAGCCACTTCATACATAAACATGGGTGGCTAACCAACCTACATTTTGCGCCCAATTAGCTTTAATACGTCTGTATTTGCGGTCCTTGCACATTGCGTAGGCGCCATTCAACACCAAAGAGGATACGAGTATTAACTATAATAGCTCCTCATATTGTATTGCATTTGAATATAGAATGGGCACCTGACCCTTTAGGCCATGACCCCAACACTTGGTACCTTTGTTTACTTTCCAGGGTGAGAAGATCGTGGAGGAGGAAATCGTCGCAACTGCGCATTTGTGAGGTAAAGAGCAAATGCGGTATTTTCTTTCTCTATAGGAACGATCTCGCCTATAGATATTCTTTCTGGTTTAATGACTTATCATTCTATAACTGCAAAACATAGTGTTCGCTCAATAATTCTCAATATAGTTGTCGTTATACCATTTCAAGCAGTTTAATTTAATAATATCTACACTACAAATACTACTAAAAAGCATTTACAAATCACTAGCTGTCCGCCGCGGTTACACCCGCGTCTTTGGTTACTGCTCCGTTCCCGTAGGTCGTAGCGTGATGGTATATAGCCTATAGCTTTCCTCGATAACTAATCTATCTAACACTGAAAGAATTTTTCAAATCGGACCAGTAGTTCCAGAGATTAGCGCGTTCAAAAAAACAAACAAACAAACAAACTCTGCAGCTTTATAATATTAGTATAGATTATAAGAAGTACACTAAACAAATAGTACACTCAACAATTTGGAGCAATGATTTTAGACGGTAAAGTAAATATAAACTACTTGTTTGTCTCTGTTGATGTGACTGCTTCTTTGATCTAGTAGTCGCATTTTAACCACACATAGGTAATTAAGAAGACATGATTGTGTACTTACCAGTCAAAATACTGATTTCTTTTTTAGGTATCCAAACTAAAAAGTATTACTCACTTACGTTCAAGTGTGACGGGGAAGTTTTTGTATGTTTCACAAGATATTGTTGCTATTATTGTTGTGTTATTAGGTCTTGGGTTCGATTCCCAGGTCGAGCAAAGTGTTATTAAGTTTTCCATCAGGAATTTCTCAGGAGCGACGAATTCTGGATTTGTGCCCGGTTGATGGCAATAGGCTTGTCCCCTATTACATGGGACTTAAACATAACTGACAAAATGTGGGTGTACTGATGGATACACCTCTGCCTAACCCTTCGAGGATTACAGGGGTGATGTTGTGTGTGGATATTCATTGACACGTTTTACATCTACCGAGCGTCCCGGGACGGCCATCTCTTTTTTTTAAATAAATCAGTGGCCTGAAGAATATCTCCTTATCGTATTGCTCCATATCGAATCGAAGTACTGTTGCTATCCTAACTAATATTATCCTAACTAATATTATAAATGCGAAAGTAACTCTGTCTGTCTGTCTTTCTGTCTGTCTGTCTGTCTTTTCTTCACGCCTAAACTACTGAACCGATTTGTGTGAAATTTGGTAGGTACAGGGTAAGTGTGAACCCCAACAAAGGACATAGGCTACTTTTTATTCGACTTCAACTTCGTCTGCATCCTCGATAACCGACTTATACGCGGACGAAGTCGCGGGCAAAAGCTAGTTTTATTATAATTGATGAGTATTCCAATGATTATTACCTCTATTGCGATCATTAGATGGATGGATGACAATTGAAATTACCATCGAGACCTTATCGTGTTTTGTAAAGGTAAGCGTCCACTTGTCGGTATCGTACGCATCGGACGGATCGCATCAAACGGATAAATTTTTCACAGTGCGTCCACTATTTCGGCAGCGTACGGATTACTGACGGTGAGTACCAGCATACGGATTGACGATGCCAGTTCATTCGGATTTTCGTAGTGAGCGCACGTGTGGACACTGTGAGAATGGAGGAAAGCGATGAAGAACAAACAACAGCGAGCGCGGGGGGTGCGTCCACTAGTCGGCATTCCGTATGACGTCATCGGCACGCATCGCAAAAGTTGCCTCTCGGAGCAACGATATCGGCATTGCCGATGTGTGATGCGTACGGTGCGGACAGGTGGACGCACTTATATGAGTTTCTATACAAAGAATACTACGATCCGTTGCGTGCGATCCGTCCGATGCGTACGATACCGACAAGTGGACGCTTACCTTAATACGGTAAGTACGATTCCGGATGTTTTAAGTGCAAGAGCAGCTACTGTTCAAAGTTTTCCTTAATATTCTTTAATTATTATTAATCGCTCGATTACTTATTTACATAATTAACGTCGATTCGTGACAATCTTTTATGAAAGACTTAGATTACAGAGTTGCTGAAAATACGTCATTTAGTATGGCTGAAATGAGGATAAATATAGGAACTCTTTACTTTATTCAATTTGTTATTTTATATAGGTACTAGCTTTTGCCGCGACTTCGTCCGCGCATATGTCGGTTATCGCGGACGCAGACGAAGTAAAAGTCGAATAAAAAGTAGCCTATGTCCTTTGTTGGGGTTCACACTTACCCTGTACCAAATTTCACACAAATCGGTTCAGTAGTTTAGGCGTGAAGAAAAGACAGACAGACAGACAGACAGAAAGACAGAAAGACAGACAGACAGACAGAGTTACTTTCGCATTTATAATATTAGTTAGGATTTTTCTTTGTTTTGTCTTGACTCTGCTTGATTTTACTTGCTTTGCTTAGTTTTTATAAGCAGTTTAATTTGTCCTCTATAACTTTTTGAGATTGCTAATAAATACCTTTAATTGGCATGTATTGTAAATTACATTATTATAAGTACTTTCTGCTGTACTGTCATAATGCTGAATAATGATCATCAAATCATCAAATGACTTGTTTCGCTCTGGGCAGAGCGGTAAAAAACGTAGGTAGGGCGACTGTTGGATCTTAGACTATGTCGATTGCCTCTTCAATTATATCTTCGTAAGCGGTTTTTGTTAGCAACAATTTAATCCTAATTCATGGACGGTAGTGTAAATGGTCTATTGTAGTCCAAAGTATTAAAGAACTTAATCCTTGAGCAGTTTTTTATCACTAAAATACAAATAGAGATATTAAATTCTTGGTAAAGTTAAGATTCGCAAAGTACTCTTTAAGTGCGAATCTTAACTTTACCGCTCTGGCACTTTAGAAAGACTATACATTATACAAGGTGTATGAACTAAACAATCAGCTGATTTCGTGATTGTGGGGTTGGGGTAAATGTTATGAGTACCTACAAAAAAACTCTTGATTTTAGGGTTGATACTATAGTAAAAGTAATGAGTACAAAAAAAACTGTTTTCGGGTTATCACTTAATGCAATTACACCTTGTATTATTCCTGAAATTCTTGTAACTGAAAATCTAGTCGCAACCTCCTCTCAGCGATAATTAATGTCAAAAAATGTAGATAAATAAGAAGCATTTTTGACAGATTGCGACTGAGATTGACAAGAGATTGCGATCGTGCCGAAAAGTTAGCAGAATATTGCCCCCCTGTTTTCATTCCTATTAATATTATATCACTTAAATATCCACTACCAATTCAACGCACGCGCATGTATAAGGACAGACACGAAATATATTTTCCTTAGACAAAAAATGTCCCTACAACAAAAGTACAACAAGGAAGTACTTGAGTACATCTTTCCTTGTGGGCCTGACCCCACTTGCACCAAAAACTTAACTCAAGGTTAGTTGCTAACAGGAGGTTAAAATACAAAATATCCCTGTGTTAGCAACTAACAAACGGGCTTCACAATAGTAAACTAAGATATAAACAAATGTTTAAATAAAGACGAGAACCGCCGAAAAACACATTAGTTTAATCAACAAGATAAACTGAAATATATGAAGACGCGTGATAAGAAATGCGTCAGAATTACTTATGATACAGTTTTGTTACACCCACGGGATTCAAGCGTGGTGCCACTGTACAGGATGGTTCACTATCATACATGAAAATATCAACCACACTAAGAATATTTTACGTGCTAAGTCAAAGTCAAATCATTGATTTCAATTAGACGTCATTTACAAGAAAAAAAACAATAATAATATAGAATCTAATTGCCCATTCCAAAAGGTAGTTTCGTATGGAGGAGCATTAGTAAGAAACTTCATACTCACTCTTTTTAAAAAAATAAAAAATGTTTACAATAACTTGTATAGATATTTATTGAATTCAATAATTATATGAATGTGAAGACGATATACCTAAAATAAAAATCAGTTTAAGTGTTACAATAAGTACCAAGTGCTACTAATTAAAAAAAGAGAGCTACATTAATTAATAAATCATGCACTTGGGGGAGGCCTTTGCCCAAGACCCCTTCGAACCTAACCTGCCCATTTCGGGGTGCCAAAAGGTTTCGATCTTGCTTCGCTTGCTACTTCATAAATTCGCATTTTTAGTAGTTTTTGCGTTTTCAAGGTTACGTGTTTTGGGAGTCAAAACTTATTTTGGTAAGCAATATAATAGGTATAAGTCAGATCAGATTTATTAGTTTACTTAAAAATTAAAATAAATACTTATTTACATGAAAACTGCCCTTCACTAGGAATTTCTCATATACACAAACAACCAGAGTACCAGACCCAGAACAACTACGAGACCATACAAAAATTTGAACCGTGCGGGAATCAAACGCACGACACTTAGCTTAGCAGCCATTGCGCCAACCGTGTCATCACTATTTATTTATTTATATTATACAATACCAATTCAAGGCAGTCGTGATTTCAAATGTTTTAAACGGTTATTCCAACCTGTAGGCTACCACAAATAATTCTCATCACCATAAGGTCGATATTAGTATAAATCTGTCCAAACATAACAGACTGTATGTATTTACAAATGAACTATAAAGTGTCTCGGGACAGATTATCGTGACAGTCGCGTGCAAACTGTCTCGAATCCCGACTTGGCCACATCATGTTGCCAACTGTACTTGCTGTTCTCCTGGTTGGTAGCAACTGTTTAAGTAAGTGTTTTTACAAGCTTTTTTTTATTACAAGCTTTTATATAGCATGCACTGTTCGTATGTAAGTAAGTTGTCCTTTGCAAACCATTTTTCCACCATTTGTTGGTATCCGATTGATCTGAAATTTTGCATACACCTTTAGTTCTGATGACAATACAATGTCCAATACTCAATATTGTAATAATTAGAAATTAAAGCTAGCTTTTAACTTATTTATTTTATTTGAACTATACTGTAGCTAAATGTCTATTCTTTGGTCAATATTCGTCTAGTTGTTGAGCTCCTTAAAATAAAAGTCAAAGCATTTATTTCACGTGCCCGCGACTTCGTCGGCGTAAATGTCGGTTAATAGCGGACGCAGCCCGAAGTTCCGGAAAAAAAGTCTTGTCATGTCTTTTCTTGGGGTTCAAACTTACCCCGTACCTAATTTGGTCAAAATCGGTTTAGTGGTTTAGTCATGAAAGCGTACGAGAACAGACAGACCGATAGAGTTACTTTCGCATTTATAATTTTGGTATCGATTAAACCATTTACAAGCACTTTTGAATTGTCAAGGAGTCGGAAAGTAAGTTAGAAAGGTAGTTATTTCTTATTATTTTTTTCGGTATGGCATCTCGCAGGTCAACCTATGAGGTTGTCGAGTTGGACTCGCATACGGAGGGTTTCATACTTTCGTAGAAGATATAATAGAAATGCCTGCATTATAGTATAGAGCCAAAACGCAAAAAGAACGGTTCTCTTGTGAAACCATCCCCACGGATTTGTAACTTTCATTATTTGTTGGTATAGCGGCAATAGAAATACACATTATGTGAAAATTTTAACTCTCTAGCTATTACGGTTCATGAGATACAGCCCACTGACATATGGACGGACGGACGGATGGACAACGAAGGCTTAGCAATAGGTTCCCGTTAGCACCCGGAACCCAGACGTAAGTTAATTCCAATTTCGCGAGTTTCTCAATTTTTTTCTCTATAATGGATTGATGATCAGCACGTTAATATTGACATACGTCACAAGGGGGTGTGGCCTCATATCTCCGGAAACCCCACGGCAGAACGTCGTGACTTTAATTACTACAAACAATGACTTTATCTACCACTTATCGCTTTGATTTTCGACCGAAAAACAACATTTAAATTTATCTTATAACGGATTAAAGTTCATTTTTAAGGGGATGATATCTATATAGGTTTTACTATTGTAAAGTTTTTCGAAACAAAGTTTTTTAAAGGCTGATTCACACCTATCAGTGAAACTACAGTTCCGGCGATTCTGCAAGCACAGTCGTTTCTCCTTTGGACTGATCACTAACAGGACGTTTCGTTTTTGAGAGATTCGTCGATAGAACGTTTCACCTATGGATGTTTCGCCGACAGAATGGTTCGTATTTATTTTGTGTCCGTTGTGGTTTGTTTACTCATCGATTCTTTCATACATTCTCTATCTCAAGTGTGAGTTCACTGATATGTGTGAATCAACCGTAACGTGGCTTGAGATAGGAGTTAACTGGCAGATACCGTCACGTAAGGAAAAAGTGTTATGGCCGTGTCGCGACCTTCCCTCTTTTTCTTTTTCACTCTGTCTCCCTCTGTTATATACGGTAGTGTAGGGGGGGGGGGGAGTATCAAGATTCGAGCAGCAAGCACTAAACAGGTCAAGGTGTCTCGTAAGTCTAGTGGTCACAAAGCGCGACTACTAAGTACGAGGTCTTGGGTTCGATTCCCAGGTCGGGCAGTTTATTGGGATTTTCCATCAGGAATTTCTCAGTATCAGCCTCAGAATCTGGATTTGTGTCAATGGCAGGGGCGTAGCTACCGCCGTATCTGCCGTATCAATTATACGGGGCCCCTGGCCTACGGGGGCCCCCAAGGTGCGTAAGCAAAAATTAATAAAAACTTCCCAAATTTTTAAATTTCAGTAATGAGAAAAGTAAAAAAAAGTACAATTTCTTTTTTCCCGAGTAAAGCGTGCGTTCAAAAGTTGGCAACACCCTACTTCGGTTAAAGCGGGCTGCGGGATTTCCCCGTTTAAGTTATTTACGAGGCGCAAACCGAGCTTTGCATTATACCTAATACAAAGATAGATAATTATGATGAATAAATATTTCTTTTAATTTTATGCAAACATTTTTTTCTTTTTTGAGAAATCTTTACCCTTCCTAAGGGCCCCCAAACAAATTTTTATACGGGGCCCCGCCAAGGTACGCTACGCTTCTGGTCAATGGGCCGTATGCTAAGTAACCAGCTATGTTTAATCAGATCTTGAGATACGATTTAGCAAACATACATTCGCATCGACTGTTTGACATTTAACCCTTTTTTGCCGTCGGAAAAAATCCTTTAAATAAAATTGTAAACAAAATACATTATTTGATTTGTATGGCAGTGGCAGTGTAGTACGTGAATCGCTGGCTCTTAAGTGGAATACAATACGTGAATGAAACGAAGGCCAACGTGACATTTTTCTGTGATAAATACTTCTAACATAACATCACGCCTGTAACTTCCGAAGGGATAGGCAGAGGTGTACCCATAAGTGCACCCACATTTCGCCAGTTATGTTTAAGTCTCATGTAATAGGGAGCGAGCCTATATTGCCATCCACCGGGCACAAATCCGGACTCCGAGGCTGCTACTGAGAAATTCCTGATAGAAAATTCCATTAACACCTTTGCCCGTACAATTTTTTTTTTTTGGCCCAATAAAGAAGCTAAGTGCGCCCAGCTAACCTAACCTAACACTTTGCCCGACCTGGGAATCGATCCCAAGACCTTATGCTCAGCATTCGCCCTGTGCGACCACTAGACCAACGAGGCAGTCAATAGTTCTATCAGTACTATTTAGGCTATATCATATCACGCGCATCTCCGATCCACGGGAACGGAGCAGTAATAATAATAGGGTATTTGACACCGCCAATCAATTGACATACTTTTTATGAGCTGTCAAAACGCGATTCTTTCATAGATTTTGTATGGCAAAATACAACTGTGACGTCACTTGCTAGCTAACTCAATTGATTTACTATTTATTGATTTCAGAGCAACCAAAAATCTAATTTTACTGTTCATTGAACATTTATTGGGTTTTAAGGGCTAAAATTACGTGTTTTTTTTAAAGAATTTGTGTCTTGGTTGTTGGTTAATAGTGTCAAATACCCAATTTCACAAGAGTCTAAATTTCAGTTCCAGAATGTCGACATCAGATAATTGTTAGCTATTAGTTAACAATTAATTCCTTATAACCTTCAATCAACTAAATTTTTATCATAAATATGAATATCTAAATCCTAAATTACAAATTAATGTTTCGCAACGCCTCGTATATTCACATCAATCAATTTTTATCTAACTTTTATAAATTCTAGTCCAAATGACGAAACTTTTAGTGGGGATTTTGAAAATGTTAAGATAGGTATTGCACAATTTTTAATACTAAATTGAATTAATTAATCTTTACAACTAGTTGATAATAACAGTCGAAAGGATTTAAAGCTTGTTTGTTTTGTTGTTTGTAAAAGCTAATCTCTGGAAGAACTAATCCAATTACCAGAACTTTCACTGATATAAAGCTATACAATATTGTCGGATTTCATCGGACGAAGTCGCAGGCAGAAGCTAGTTCGGATTCCTACCAATTCCTATCCTACTAATAATTAATAAATGTGAAAGTTTGTGAAGTTGTTTAGATGTTTGTTACTTAATAGCACGTAAACTGTTGAACAGATTTGGATGAAAATTGGCACATAGATAGACCATTTCCTGGATCAACACATAGTATACTTTTTGTCCCGGTAATGTGTCCCCTTGGGATAATAGTTCAATTTACTTTACGGAAACTTTTTACGCGGGCGAAGCCGTCGTCCTAAGCTAGTATATATAACATTGGCCTATTTGTTCAATGTCAGTCATATCACAGTCTCAACCAATCCCTAGAAAGACATATTTTAACACACATTTCATAAAAAAATATTTGCTCTAGTTACTTTTATCATTTTTTAAAACAAACACGGTTATCTTGACAAATGAATGCAAAAGAACTACCTGAGTAATGCTAATCTTACTATGACATTGTAAATACGCACGATACGACAAAATATTTGAATGAAAGATAACAAAGTGTAAAAATACACTTAAAGAAGCTGATAGTCGCATGATTTTCCCATAATTATGAACATTTTATTGTTCTGGACCAAACCTGGGAACATTATGAAAGAAATGAGCTGATTTTTTTTTAACATCTTTTTTTCGAAACCCGTCTTTAAATGGCGCAAAGCGTGACTGCTGAGTGTGAGGTCTTGGGTTCGATTCCCAGGTCGGGCAAAGTGTTATTGGGTATTTCCGTCAGGAATTTTTCAGTAGCAGCCTCGGAGTCTTATTTTCTGTCCGGTTGATGGCAATAGGCTCGCCTTCTGTTACATGGGACTTAAAAATAACTGGCAAAATGTGGGTATATTAATGGATACACCTCTGCCTAACCCTTCGGCGATTACAAGCGTGATGTTATGTGTCAAAATACGTTTAAGCCTTGAAAATGCAGACGAATGACATATAAATTTCCTTCAATAAAACTAAACTGCACCGGTTTTTTTACGTAATAAAAATCATATCTTACATGTAAAGGATAACATGATTGTTATTTCAAAATTAAAATAAAAACAACTTGAAGATTTCATTATGAATTCAGGGTTCCGTACCTACTTAAAGGGTGCAAACGGGACCATCACTTTGGTGTTTTTGATATTCCAAATTCGGTTATAATGTTAATTTTAATGACACGCTCAGCGGCTTGTCAAGTTTTACATTTGGAGCATAATATCTACCTACAAAATTTTGATCTGGTATTTCAAGTATAAGATTTCTATACAGAGATTTTAGCCCCTCGTACTGAGGTACTAAAATAATTAAACAATCAGAACACATCCTACAACCTCAGAAACTCACAAACTTTGCCACTTTATAATATTAGTATAGATATACATACAATAATTTGTATACCGAAATATGTTAAGCATGTGAATGTGAGTTTCGTTACTCTGTAAAATAAACACGTTAACATACTTTGTAAACAACTTGTATTTACACAATAGGTAGTTATTGAATAATAGGTATATCGTTCGTAAATTATTACATTGTGATATTTCATTATAGACTCCTCAATGAGGCACCTACTGCTACCACAAAACATCTGTGCAAATACGTTATAACATTTGATGAAAATAAGGTAAGACTAGAAGCTCTGTCTTTTGGTTCGAGGTGGAAAATTCACGTCAATTATAATTATTAAGCGACTTAAAAAAAGGAGGAGGTTCTCAATTCGTCGGAACTCTGTATCTTTTTTTTTATATAGGTATGTTTCCGGATTACTCGAAGACCGTTCTACATGCGACTGTTCCTGAAATACCCTAAGCTGATAAAATTTTCGTATTTTCTACATACCTAATAATTATGTTAAAATTCGGTAATGTATATTAGGTCGGCTTCCCCAACCGATTTGAAAAAATCTTTTTTTGGTTTGAAAGGATTTGGAATAATCTTTTTTACTTTATATCGTTTTTTTTTTTTCATTTATGTTTATGGCATTTATGTATATTATCCATGAATGGTTGTGTTCATCATATAAAATTAAGTTAAAATAATAGAGGAAAATCGCAATTCCAATTCAGAAATCGAATCGAATCTAACAGCGCGCTATTACTACGACTGCATAATTATGGCCGATTATTCTACCTTACTTATTAAAACATTCAAAATCTAGTCGCAATCTCATCTCAACGACAATAAATGTCAACAAATACAGATTGTAAATTAAGTAATGGCTTTTTCGACAGATTGAGAATTAGATTAGATTGCTACCGTTCTTAAAAAAATGTAAAAATATTCAAAGATGGTATTTACCGGACACCGAATCACAGTAGACCTTGAGAAGTTAAGGAAAATATTATATAAGCATTTGGTTAACACATTATTTTTACCTTTTTTCACCTAAGACTTACCTAACTTGTTCAAAAATACACATAAATTAATATTGTTGTTTTTTTTATAAAGAATCATCGCTTTGCATGATCCCATGTCGCGAATATACAAGATGTAGTTTAGCATCCTCGACAAAAAAGTGCTAGTGATTCTCAATATGAACCAACCTATCTTTTTTTTAATATACAGGGTGTTTGGTGCATCCTTTGCCAAATCGAATTATTGGCCCATAGGAGAGCTCATTTGCTATGTCTTCACGCCTAATAACTTATTCTTGGTCATACTCAATTCTGTTCTTTAAGAAAGGGACCCTTTTAAAAGCATTTTCGTCGTTATTTTATTATTTTCGTCTTTTAAAACAACCTCCTAAATTTTTGTCGAGGATGCAAAACTGCATATTGTATGAGCATTACAATTTTCTCAATATTTTCAAATACTCACCAAATATTCGGTAGATTGAACAACTACTTGTTCAATTTACCGAATATTTGATGAGTTATTATCAGATTTGTTGAGTCAATATTCTTCAAAATCTCGTTTTGGCATACCTTGAGACAATTGTTGCGGGTCTGGCTGTTTGTGTTTGTAAGTTTATATGTTTGTAAACGCACTCACGATATAAGAAACATTTTCTAGTATGGGACAACGTAATAAAAAAAGTTTAAATGTAACTTATTAAATAAATCCATTTAAAAAAAAATGCTATATACGATTATTTTGTTCGCAAAGAACAGTTGTTTCGTTGTTTGCGTACTTACATACGTCAATTATAGTATGTCTACGTCAAATTCTGCCAGAAGCAACAACTTTGCCCTTTTTTCTCACTATCATGACGTAACTGTTCGAACAAGGGCCCTGCAGTCCAAAAACTTGTTTGGCATTGGCTGGAAATTATGTGCAGTCTCCGCACGAGGTCAATAGCCTTGTTTCGGTTACGACTGCAAAAAAAAAAGAAACCATCGACCTCACGGTAATCAGAAACCAGTTTGTTTTTTTTTCAAACCAAAGAGTTTCGAGTTATCGAGGCTTGATTATGTTATGTCACTGAAAGTGAAATGTCAAGAGATGATTATGTTGCATTTATTATTTATTTGTCAAGATTAGCGTGGTTTTTTAATTTATAATATACTAGCTTCTGCCCGCGACTTCGTCCGGGTCAATGTTAATAAATTATCCCACGGAAACCATAATAAATAAGATTCGAGATAAAAAAAGCTTTTTTACAAAAAAAGATAACCGCCTTCAATAACTACAAACTAAAAAATAACTTTAGTTTTGGAAGTCGGCGGCTTTGGTTTTGTTTTTTGTTATGTAGGTAAATATTATGAATATGAATAATATGAATAATATCTCTAAAGTTCATCATCAGATCATGACAATATTCCTATGGGACCTATTCGGAAGTATACTCTTTCAAACAAAAAAAGAATCATCCAAATCTATTCATAATTGGCTGAGTAATCAAGTAACATACATACAAAAAAAAAACGTACGCGCCGAATTGAGAACCTTCTTCTTTTTGAAGTCGGTTGAAAAAAGTCTATGTGCTATTCCAGACTATCAACTGATTCGTTCAGCCGTTCTGGCGTGATTGAGTTAAAAACATCCATCCATCCAAACTTTCAGAGTTATAATAGTAGTAAAATAATTAGCTCAATTAATAGCTATTTTTTCAGCGGAAAAGTTACTTTAGAGCCCCTTAACTCTAGAAATTAATCGAAGGCTTACTTGCTATTCTATGAACGAAATATTATATTTCTAATAAAAAAAACGGTCTAGTACAATAATTAAAACTCTAATAAAATACTTTGTTAACTCCAACAAAATACTTTGTTATTTCTCTAAAAAATACTTTGTTATTATTAGTAATTGCTTTTTATTATCTCTCAGAAAAAGTAAAGAAGTGTAGTATTTTTTTTTCGAAAATAAAAGTGTCTTCTCTTGGAAGGAGTTGGATCCCTTGTTGTGATCCTCTTTTAAACTCTGGCCTGCTACTAGAAACTATTAGTTAATTTGTGCTGCTACTGAGATATTCCTAAGGCGATACACACGGCACCGCTCGACCGCGCGGTCAGTCGGGTGAATAGGACTGCAAAAACAAAAAAAAAAAACAAAAAAAAAGGGGGTGAATTGGGACAAAGCTTTCTTAAGGGATTTTAGCGTTTAAATAATACAGTTTATTGACTAAAAGGACTGTAATATTTTTACTGAATTATAATTAACGATTTAGTGTAGGTACTTGTTAGTGGCAACAAACTACATTATTTCAACGTTAAAATCCCTTATAAAGTTTCGTTCCGATTCACCCCTGCATTTCTGTTCACCCCGTTTGACGGTACGTGTATTACTTAGGCATCAACGAATTTCTTAGAGGCCAATGCGACATTAGATCCGCTTCACCGCCAACCGCGGCGATGCGCGGTGCCGTGTGTTAATCGCCTAACGGAAAATATCTGAGAATCGAACCCAAGACCCCACGCTCAGCTGTCGGGCTTGCGACCACGGGGCCAATGGGGCAGTCTAAGTAATGGTAGTCATACATTATTACCTAAAATGGTAATGTTGTTTTTTTTTTAATATGTAAAAAAAAACACAAGGAAAATCAACCTCTATGTGATTCTACTGGGATTTACCGCCAACTTAGTTTTAGTCGGCTCCTTAAATTTTGGAACATTCTGACCACAAATTGTTATGATACATAGGCATTCCCAAACTGCGAATAAAAACACCTAATGTTCTTACAGGATAACAAGTTAGAGCATTTGAAAACTAAGGAACCTGTCAAAATAAATTTAAGGCAAGTGCTTAAGCCAATTTTAAATTAAACTAGCGACCCGCCCCGGCTTCGCACGGGTGCATGTATTATACATATAAACCTTCCTCTTGAATCACTCTATCTATTTAAAAAAACCGCATCAAAATCCGTTGCGTAGTTTTAAAGATCTAAGCATATATAGGGACAGACAGACAGGCAGACAGGGAAGCCACTTTGTTTTATACTATGTAGTGATATTCAGGAAGAGTCGCTGTTAGGGTGACCATGAGAGAAATAGATAATTTACAAAATTAAAAAAAAATAACAAAAAATTGTTACTTAATTAATTATTTTTATTAAATTATTTTTTTTTGTTTTCCTTACAAAATTATTTTTATTTTTATTTTTGTTGGATTTGCTATTGCTCTTGGTCAGAGGTAAAGACAAAGTCTCCGATAGAGTGAGCTTACTCAGAAGAAGGTTGTTCACTCTAACTTTGAAGAAATTAGGGTTGAATGTGTAATATTTCTATTTTTTTACAAAACAACCCTCTTTTACTGCCTCGGCCTCGGCCAAAGCGTGACTGTTGAGCATGAGGTCTTTTGGTTTCAATTCCCAGGTCAGGCAAAGTGTTATTGAGTTTTTCCATCAGGAATTTCTCAGTAGCAGCCTCGGAGTCTGGATTTGATAGCAATAGGCTCGCCCCCTTTACATGGGACTTAAACATGACTGGCGAAGTGAGGCTGTAGATGGGTACACCTCTGCCTAACCCGTCGAGGATAACAGGCGTGATGATGATATGATTTACAAAACAATTTATCGTACTCTGTAGGTACTTAAAATATCTCAGTTATAAAAAATGTTCGTAAAAAAAGAAAAAATATTTTGTAAAACGTAATTTGCGTAAAGCCACTGTTTTATGATAATTAGTTCCGAATGATCGCTGTGTTTAACATAGGAATAATTTTAATTAGTCTTGAAAACTCACTTGTTTTGAATATTAAAGTAGGTATATTCGTATTGTACGTAATTTTAACACAGACACACGCGTAACTCATTCTTTTATTTTATTTTTATTTTTAATGAATGGGACAATAAACAGCTACAATATACATATTTGCTAAAAGTGTTGGTACAAACGAGAGTTTACAATATTGCAGCCCACTGCATTATCCACATATTAACTTAAAGGTTACCGGCAGTAAGTGCCGCTGGATATGCAAATATATTTAACGATCAAATAATTTTTAAATTTGTTAAAAAAAAAAAAAGTTATAATAAAATAACAAAAATTGACAAAACAAGCAAAAATATACGTTAACTTAAATTAAATTATACATTAAATTATAAAATATCATAGAGGAACTCATAAATTTTTACTACACACACACTTACATTTAAATAATTCATTAATTCATTAATTATAAAAGAAAAAGAACTTGAGATTTATTAATACATAATAGATTTCAAGCGATGGCGAAATAGAATAAAATGATTAAACAAGACAATTATTATTATCAAATCTTAACAATTTTAACAATTAGTCTGTGAAGATAAAATTTTGAGTACATTACACTTAAATTTAGAATTAGAGCACATAAAAATATCGATGTCTATGAAATTTTTATTGTAAGTGTCGACCATTCGACGAGTAGGGCACCGCAATCCCGAGTTAGTGCGACAACTGTTCACAGCAAACAGTGTTCCGGCTCGAACACTACGTATGTTGACTGTGCGGGGCACCGTATAACATAATTTACTTGTAAGCTCAATGGAGTCAAAGTTATTGTGGACGATATTATACAGAATATTGGCTTCAAGTAGTTTACGTCTAGATTCCAAGCTTAACAAATTATACTTTTTTAGCAATAACTGGCATGATGGATATGTCTTGTGGCATCTATAGTACATGGCACGAATAAATTTACGCTGGACCTTCTCTATTTCATCCACGTATTTCTTATAGAATGGATTCCAGATTGGGACTGCATATTCAAGCTGTGAGCGTATCAACGTTTTATACAAATAAAGATAGGTTGAGGGACGCTTGAACTCGGCGGATGCTCTCATAACAAAACCATACATCTTATAGGAGTTGTTGACTATTTTTTCAACGTGTTGATTAAGGGAGACTTTATTGTCAAACAGCACACCAAGATCCCTAATAATAGGTACGTTACTCAATATAGTTTCACACAACTTATACTCAAAACCGATGACTGATTTGTTTTTTGTAAAATTTATACAATGACATTTGGAGATGCTGAGATGTAATTTGTTGTCACGACAGTATTCTGTAAGTCTATTGAGGTCCTCCTGAAACATCAGACAATCTTCCTTAGTGTTAATTATCTTGAAGGCTTTTAGATCGTCAGCATACATGAGAAATTTTGTACTTTTAAAGCATTTCCCAATGTCATTTATATAAATTATAAATAAGAGTGGACCCAAGATTGAGCCTTGTGGAACTCCAGACGTTATCGGCACAGGATGGCTCTGGTATCCATTCACGACCACTCTTTGAGTCCTATTTTTAACATAGGAAGAGAACCAGCGGAGTAAATTTCCTCGTATGCCATTAAATGCGATTTTATTAAGTAAGATCTCGTGATCGACCTTGTCGAAGGCTTTCTTGAAATCTGTGTAAACCGCATCAATTTGAAGACGTGTATCAATATTTTCAAAAAGGAAGTTACCAAAGATCATTAAATTCGATAGAGTAGACCGGTGTTTGACAAAACCATGTTGTTCAGGGATGAAAAGATTATGTAGAATAGGGTAGATCTCATTATGTACTAGTTTTTCAAAAAGCTTCGACAAGGTCGACAGAATCGAGATGGGGCGATATTGTTCAATATCATGTCTAGAGCCACTCTTATGCACGGGCGTGATGTAAGCCTTTTTCCATACTTCAGGAAACACACCCTCACCTAAACATTTATTATAAATTACAAATAGTGGTTTATAGATACTGCCAGCAGTGGCCTTAAAAAACACGGCTGGAAATCCATCGGGGCCAGCTCCTTTAGACGGATCAAGTTGCTTCAACTCAAAGAGTATTTTAGATTCCTCGATATGCAGACTGTCAACTAAACTGGCTTTGATGTCACAGTGCGCAGGCGGGGTCCATGTTATCAGTGAGGGAGGTGCGGGTTCAAAAACTGACAAGAAAAAATCTGAGAACATATTGCAAATCTCGTCAGGAGCACTTGACTTAAGGTTTTGGTATTGCATCGTGGATGGCACGCCCGATTTATTTTTACGATTAGCGATATAAGTCCAAAAATATTTGATATTAGTCACAATATTGTCCTCAACGGATTTGATGTAAGTGATGTAACAGCTCTTACACGTCTCCTTAAACAATGTTCGATACTCTGAATACATGTTATAATCTTTAATGTTTCCAAATTTCTTCCACTTAATCCAAAGGCGTTGCTTCCTTTTGTAGGTCTTAATAAGATAGGGGGAAAACCAAACAGGAAAGCCAAGCGCCCGAGGCTTGACCTGGGGGATATTCGGTTCTATTATTTCGTACAATATCCCGTAAAAAGTCTCCACGGCTTCCTCCGAGGGAAGATGACCCAGCAGAGTTGACCATTCAACTTCATCAATTTTTTTATTAATAACGTCATACTTGGCCTTACGGAAGTCATATTTCATAATAGATTTCCTTTTTAAGGTATGCGTATTTACATTCATGGGGGACACTGCAACAAATGGAGGATGGTATGGATCTATGGGCAGTAGAGGGTCTGGTGGGGAACTTACAGAGCTGACGGTATTAGAGATGAACAGATCCAAGATTTTTCCAGTATTGTTGGGTATACCATTATATTGGAAGGCATCTAATGTAGACATAAGTTGCTGCAGCTGCGAGCATATTGGTGATGACCCAATGCAATTCATACCAGCACACCTTAGCGTGCCCCCAGCTCGGGCCTCTACCCACGAAATATCTGGTAAATTGTAATCTCCAACTATGATAATAGTTATGATATTTGGATCAATCAGGGAATCTTGGAGTGTGTCAAGTCTTTTAAGATACAATAACTTACTTGACAATGAAAATGTCAGAGAATTATGGGTTCTTTTTTGGATAAGTTGTTAATGACGAAAATATTTGATTAAATATATACACCGTGACTTTTTAGTCGTCTTACAAAAGTGGTCCACTCAATGTATCCGACATAAAATACCTCTAGGCGCGATTATTATTTCTTATCATGAATTAAGATAATAGGTACGAAGAAAAATTAATAATACATTAGAAATGAAACACCCTGTTAAAAATGTTTACGTATCAAACTGTAGAGTATACTATTACCTAGCGCACGAGTCGAGCAGATCATTCTCCATTTTCAACGTCTCCATTTTTCGACGTTATGGTGAAGAGATCATCGAAAGAAAACATAAAAACAAAAGTCTGAAATTACGAACATACAATGAGTATTCTGGTAAAAATGTCCCTCGAAGAATTTAGATGGAGTGAACTTGAGATGAGAAATCATCTCACATGTTAGATATTGACAGTTTCTCAGATTTACCTCACCTAAATTCAGCGAGGAAAGATTTTCAGAATACACTCACCAGTGTATTCTGCTAGCGTGACGAAGTTGATCAATGCTCGTTTCTTCTTTGTATGAGAAGAAGTCTTTGTCATGCAATGGGACATTGTTATGTATTGCATTGTATTTAAGTTATTTCAATGTAAGTAAAATGTTAATGATAATGAATTGACATAGCTAAGAGTATACACGTGGCAAATCGAGGGAAAATATAGTTAAAATAGTTCATCAATATCAATGACAAAATGACAATAGATCGTTAATTAAGCATTTTATATTTTTAACTTCTTTTCTTTTCAGACTAATATAACTTGATGTTTATATAAGCTAACCCAGCGAACTTCGTACCGCCATTTTTTTGTAAGAAGAATACCTAGATGTTGGCCGTTTCTCAGACCTACCCAACACGCACACAAAATTTCATAAAATTCGGTCCAGCCGTTTCGTAGGAGTTTGGTAACAAACACTGCGACACGAGAATTTAATATATTAGCTGTTATTTATTATAATATTGTTTACCACACTTTTAGCTTTGTAGAATGTTGTAATCCTCAATATACTTAGTATTAAATAAGTAAAGCCTTATATTTTTCATCATCTTATAAGTTTATATCATAGTTCTTGGATTAAGTATCAACTATATTTCAGGACAAAAAAAAAAAACAAAGATCATAATTAAACTTTATAAAACCATGATAAAAAAGTTTGCAGTCGATTATTATATTATGGTCAAAAAAGAATACTAGCTGTGTAATTTTAGAACAGATAATTAATTGTTGCTGACAAAACCGAAGGTAACAGTGCCAATTACTGAAACGCAAAATAAAAACACACATAGACTGAGATTAAAAAAAAACATTACTTAGCATATAATTCGGCTTTAACTATCCATTTTGTATTCATAGTTTGACAGTTAATAGTGCTTAGCCAAAGTAACACTTATAAATATCGACCGTAGGTTTTATATCGAAAACTAGTGCCTTTGAGGTAAGATTCCGAGTTTCTCAGAGTCGGATTGTCAAATCAATCCGACCATTCGTTTACAGCGTGGTGACTCTAGTCTTAAGCCCTCGAAAATGAAGTGAAGTGCAGTTGATAAAACGCGCGACTCCTGCGCAGACGCCTCAGTATCACGATAATGGCGCGAGTCCCAATTACGATACTGGTCGTCTCGGCCACAGTTTTGGCCGCAAAACTCGTTACAGGTGCGTAACTGTGAAAAAAAAAATGTGACGTGTCTGTGATTTTTTTTTTAATGACGGAAAAAGGATTATGTTTTTTTTTGTTCTAAGGGCTTTATGGTGTGTTTGTGATTGATAAAGGTTCTTTTTTTAAAGTATTTTTTATTTTTATTCGTTGTATAACCTCTTAAAGTCGTATTCTCCATAATAAGTGGTTAGGTTACGTATAATTTAGAAATTAAATTATTACAGGCGATTGATCACAGACAAAGATTTGATTGGCAGGTGCTTTGATTACAGGCTGTTATGTAAATTATTACAAATGTGAGTGCTCTTAACGTATCTGATCTACAAAATTTAATTAGTGTTAGTTGAAATGAGTCAGTTAGTGTGAGTTAGTTAAATAAAAACTACTTATTGACAAAAATATGACTACACTACTTTAGTATGGATCGGGCAGCGCGCACTGTTGAAATTATTTTCTTAATTTAAACTTGAAAAACAAAAGAGGATTTTTATTGCACGTTTTTTATGTTCAACTAAATTATTCCCACGACTTCGGGCTAAATATCGGTAATCACGTTGTTTTATTTTCTTGAGAGGAACCCTAATTCTTTCTGTATCTCAAGAACCGTAATGAAAATAAGAAATGTTTTATAGATTACTTTATTTTTGTAGCATTTTCTTTATTCATGTTTTTATTTGTTTTTCCATTGTGTATTATGATTTAATGATGTGAATGATTATATTTTACAAAATTTTATTATGAATACTTGTTAGTTAGTTGTTAACTTATTGTGCATGCTGTGGTCTCTTATGAGTGAAGGAGTACACCTACATAATACCCTTTGTTGACTATTTTTGTCTCGATTTGTGTAAGTATATCTTTCGTTGGAGATCCTAATAAATAAATAGAGAGTAATAAGTAGATAGTATATTAGTAGATAATTCACAGAGTGTGTATTTCTATTGCTGCTGTAACAAAGAATAATAAAGGTAGGGGGTTATTAAAGGGAGTCAAGAAACGCTTTTTTGCATTTAGGTAATGTTAAACATTGTACAGTGATACGGAATCATTCGTTTGCAAGTCCAGTTTGCACTTGGCCAGTTTTTTGTCGACAGTACACCGATTTCTCCACAACTTCTAGGCCATGTTTTTTATTAAGATTTCGGTAGTCTTTGAGAAAAAAAAACTAAATCGAATACAGCGACATTTTAGACATTAGAGAAATTAGGAAAGTACGGAACGGTTTTTCACTATCCAAAAGAAATTAGAAAAGTGTTGATGTTAAAGATTTATAAAGTAGGTACAGTAAGAGGTCATAAGTGCAGTAGCATGCTAAAGTTTGAATTGCTGTGAACACGCAGTACAGGCCATACCTACATCTGTGCGTATAAGTGATTATGTATTAACACAGGAC
The DNA here is from genome assembly GCA_949316365.1 of Hoplodrina blanda. Lineage (NCBI taxonomy): Eukaryota > Metazoa > Arthropoda > Insecta > Lepidoptera > Noctuidae > Hoplodrina > Hoplodrina blanda. The sequence goes on from OX438592.1 coordinate 13,068,930, forward strand.
CTGCGAACACCTCAGAATTCGTGGACGGTATCGAAAGGTCGTAAGTTAAAAAACGGGTTGCACTCCGGGAGTGCCGGCAGAAGTGAAAACTTGATTATTAACGTTTACGTTTACGTTTAACATACACGAACATTCGCGCAAGCGCCCTGCGCTGTCTAAACGAAACAGTAGGCCCAGGCATACATTTTCGCCGCGCCGTAGAGAGGGGATAGCTGTCTACTCTCCATCCGTCTTACGCTTTTTCGATCAGGTCACGTGTCCTGACGCGCACGTGTCCTGACGCGAGTTTAAGATTTTATACCCATTACAGAAAAAGTGCTCAACGCCGCTAAAGAAGTTTTCACTTCAAAAAACGAGTTTTTCCGGTCTGATCCCCTTGGAGCAATTAAAACATGATAATAATTCAGCAGGGGATCAGATCAGGGGATCCGAACGGAATAACTAAAAAAAAAACAATCTATTGCTTTGTGAGATTGCTACTCCACTTATGACCCCCTACTGTACCTACTAGGATTTTTTTTCACCCTCATTAAGTTACTTTGGTTACTGCTTCGCACCCGTGGATAGTAACATGATGGTAAAGGTATAGCCTATCACTATTCTTCATGAATATCTGGCAGATGTTTTCCAATCCAGACTGATAGTTTCAGATATTAGCGCGTTTAAACAAACAAAATAACTCTTCAGATTTATAATATTAGTAAGTAGGTACAGATAGATAGATAGTTTTTTTTTTTAGGTGTTAAAAATCATCAAATGACTCCTCCCGCCCTGGGTGGGGCGGAAGGGACTGTCAGACTTTTACTGACTAAAAAACCACCCTGTTCCTTCTGTTGCCCTTTACGTTCCGGGGCCACGGTATCCTGTTAACACGTCCCGCAACCCCAGATAGATAGTATGTCGTAGATATTCAAATATCTACGACAGTCGACGAATTTTTCTGAAGAATCTCACCAGTAGCGTAATTTTTTAATTACACAATTTATATGCACAATTTTTTTGTGTATCAGAAACCTTGCCCCTATTGTTACTCATCGTTATGAATAACTTTATCGGTTGTTAAAACCCTGAAATCGAAAAAAACTTATCAGCTGATTAACGTTTGCATAATGGCTCCGCAACGGCACGATACGTCTCAAAAATTCAATACCGTTCGGTCAGCACGCCCGCGCCGCCCGCGAACTGTCACTATTACTATGTAGGCGCTTTGCACATAGAGCAACTATTGCAGCAACTGGCAACTAGCTGTTTACATATATTTCAATTGGACTGCGCACACATAGCAACTCGAGTTTCGAGTTTCGACGATCGTCATCAGTTTTCAGCTGCTGCAATCGATGACTAAGTTAGTTCCTAATTGCCGCAACTAGCAACTGTTAAATATTATACCGTTAACGCTGATCGCTGCGTAGATTGAGCAACTCGGTTATAAAAGTTGCTCACAGATTGCCATAAAGTTGCGGCAACCGTAAACGTTATAGCAACTGTCAACTTTTACAGGAAACTTTTAAAGAGTTGATAGTTGCCTCAACTTAAGTTGCTCCGTGTGCAAAGCGCCTTATGGGTATGTAACTATTACTAAGTTTGTATAAAATGTCGTAGAAACGGCGCAAGCGCTCGTAATCTGTAAATAAAGTCCTTAACTACACACTGGTAGTCCACGCCCCTCTTTGCCGGTCGCTGCGCCCTCCACATTGAAAACCCCAGATCTAGTGTGATGAAACTATTCTCGTTACAATGTAATCACTATTAACAACAGTAGGTAACGTTCAAATAAAGATACGAGGTTTGAACAAAATGTCACGTTTTTAGTTCTTTTTTGTAGAGGCACGTATTTTGATAGTTGAAGATAGATAATATTGCTTTCTATCGGTCGGGCATCTTAATTATTATCATATTCTTCATTAAGATAGTGTCAGGGTTGATAGTTCAATTATTGACAAATGTTTTAATTGCCAACTAACCAGTTGTCCCATCCCTTTGTGCCTATTGGCCTAGTTCTATTCTGTCTTCTGCTTGTTTGGAGGGAAGTGGAAATTATATTTTTACTTACCCCTCCGCTATTCTTTTCTGGTTAATTCCGTTGTGGGACCGAAGACAGTTGAGTCGTTTCTTCGGGACTCGTCGAGCTTCATTGCTCCGGCGCTTTTCTGGTGGCATCCACTGTTGATCCTGGCTTTCAGGAGTTGTAGTGGGTGGAAGCAATGTGGCGGGCTTTTTGTTTTGGGTGGTAAAAATCATCAAATGAGTCCTTCCGCCCAGGGTGGGGCGAAAGGGACTGTCAGACTTTTACTGACCAAAAAACCACCCTGTTCCTTCTGTTGCCCTTTGCGTTCCGGGGCCACGGTATCCTGTTAAGACATCCCTCGACACCGGGGTGTGGCGGGTTTGTCCCTAACCATGCACATTGAATAGTTCTTTATTTGCACAGAAAGTACGTACAAGTTACAGATGTTAAGTTTAAAATGGTCCATATACCTTGACTAATTCATGCAAACAGTTTTAGCTTATCAAAATATTCATAGTATTTTTTGTTGTCAACGATCTCGAATTTTGCGCGAAAAAACCGGTCCCAGTCAAATATGTTACAAGGTTGTTCAGAATAATAAAACTTTGATGAACATCAACTGGCCTTTTAATCAATAAAAAATAATTGTTAGATAATGGCGATAATAACTAATAATTAACGCTTTTGTCTAGCTTGTTTATTTTATTGTTATTGAAAGGTAGTGACATAAATAATTTTCTGTGATATAACACAAAATGACGTTAAAATATATAATACTGCTTTTTTGGGTAGTTGCGCAACAAGCTACTATAATTAAAAAAATTAAAAAACACGACTGCAAAAATTGCAGATATTTGTACTTTGTTTACTCGTCAGTTTTTTTTACGACGTTTTTTATTTACAGTGTTATATATTTTTTAAATCTGCTTGTCAAATTCTAGACGATAAACATAGACACGACCAGATTCATTAAAAAAATAAATTGAGGCTAGTATTAATTTACGTTTTAAAGTGACCACACCGGTTTCTTTTTATTTTTTACTAGCATAAGTTACTCGGAACCATGCAAGGATTGTAACGATACCCCATACATCTAAATCGGTTCAGGCGTTTAAAAGTTATGGTGGAATAAAGAAACTCACATACATACATACACACATTAACCCTAAACACATAACACTCCTTTTTTTTGGGCAGTCGTGTAAAAATGTACCTACTAAGGAATACAATCTCTGCCAGGGTTGCGAATTTTGTTCGAAAGAGTTACCGCGGTCCTGCAACGCAAAGGGCATTAAGAGGAATCCGGATGGGTTTTAGTCAGTAGGTAAGAGTCTGACACTCCATTCCTCTTCGCCCAGAGCGGAAGAAGTCATTTGATGAATTACCACCCTTAAAAAAAAAACAAAAAAAGAGAATGCAATCTAGTTCTCGTGAGATCTCGCAATCATCGAGATCTATCAAAAAGAGTTTTCTAAACCGACTGGCACTGTCAGACATTAGCGCGTTTAACCTTTTGAACGCGACTCGCGAGAGTATAAACGTATCGCCGCCGCTGTACCCCTGACGCCAGGCCACTTTTTCTGTCAAATGACTTTCATACAAAATAGGGATTCCAAAACTTGATTAAATTGTTTATTTCGTAATATGGTGCGACGTGTATTTTGTCATATATTTGTGACGTTGGCGTTCAGGGTAAGGCGATTAACACACGGCACCGCACGCCGCTCCGGCATGCGGTGATGCGGTTCTCACGTCGCACTAGCCTCTATGAAATCCGCTTGAACCTTGCACACGAGCACCGCACGACCGCGCGGTCGAGCGGTGCTCTCGTCACAACCGCATCACCGTGCGGACGTCCGCGCGGTCGTGCGGTGCCTCACACACGGGGCGCCGCATCACCGTGCGGATCAACGTGCAGGGTTCCCAATTTAGGGGTTTTCTCCCCAAATTTAGGGGGTAAATATATGCAATGGAATTTTTTTAAGGGCGTTATATGTTATTTGTTTATGATGATGTTCTCAACGTTCATACAAATTTTCAGCTTGTTGCGAATTTTGGACTCTTGAATATCTATTTTGACCGGAATAACAAGAAAAGAGTTGGTATCCAAGCGTGTATTCACAGTTGCTACGTATTGCGAGAAATAGGACGCATCCATAGCAGTTTGTTCTCTATTCCGCCACCTTCCGGGATGTCACTATTTGCGCACTGCATTAAAAAAATTCATTCAAAAATCATTTTTCCCCAAACTTACGCCAAAAAATAATGTGTTCCCCAGAATTTTCCCCGCAGTTTTAATTTCACCAAAAGTTCCCCAAAATTTTTCCCCAAATTGGGGGGAAAAAAAACCCCAACCTGGACACCCTGAAAACTGGTCAAAACCGGTAAAAAATAACTGGTTAAAACCAAAACTGGTCGAAATCGATCCGTGCGGTCATGCGGTTGAACCGCATCACCGTGCGGACAACCGCATCGAAATCCGCTTCACCGCCACCGCATGCCGGAGCGGCGTACGGTGCCGTGGGTTAATCGCCTAAGATTTCGTTTGTCACATATATATGTGACAATGGCGTTCAAAAGGTTTAACAAAATTTCTCTTCAGCTTTATGATATTGCATGCAATGTAAATCTATACTAATCTATACTAATATTATAAAGCTGCAGTGTTTGTTTGTTTGTTTGTTTGTTTGTTTGAACGCGCTAATCTCTGGAACAACTGGTCCGATTTGAGAGATGAGATTGAGAGTGAGATTAGTTATCGAGGAAGGCTATAGGCTATATACCATCACGCTACGACCTACGGGAGCGGAGCAGTAACCAAAGACGCGGGTGTAACCGCGGCGGACAGCTAGTATGTACATAAACCTTCCAATTGAATCACTCTATCTATTGATGAAAGCCGCATTAAGATTCGTTGCGGAATTTAAAAGATGTAAAAGTACAGACGGCGGACAGCTACTTTGTTTTATTCTATGCATAGATTATAATAATAATAATAGCAGCCTATTACTGTCCCACTGCAGGGCAAAGGCCTCTTCTCATACAGAGAAGGCCTGAGCATTGATCACCACTCTTGCTCAAGGCGGATTGGCGTATACAATGTTTTCCTTCACCGATGATGTCCAAGACAAATTTTAGAAACTACATATGAATTGAAAAAGTCACATTGGTACTTGCCCGGATTTGAACCCACAACCTCATGCATGAGGCGCGGGCGCCTCAACCACTGGGCCCTCCCCTTTTTACGAGAATATTAGTACTGATAATATGTCATTATTAGGTAAATATTGTTGTTAACCAGACGAACCCGTGACCTTGAAATTCTTTATCTACGATCCCATTTCCTGGTTCAAATCTTTTTATAATTTTTTCCCGTCAGTTTTATTGTCAAAGAGCTTCATGAACCACGTATCGTTGCGACACACAGCTAATACCAGATTTTATTAAAAATCACAACATAATTATCTCAACTGTGAAAGTGTGGATGGATGGATTTTACTCAATCACGGAATGGATCTGAATGAAAGGCACAGAGATTATAGTCTGAAATATATTTTTCATTTTTTCTGGCCCAAATAATGGAACAAAACATTAATTTTTGCAGGAGAAGCTGCCACATCACCAGGTCCATTGCCGAAAAAAAAATTCCTGGAAACATCCATGAATCCAGCTTATATTCCGGTGGAAGAGAAGCATCAGTCTTTTTGGAAGAAATCTGCTGCTAAGACCCTGAAAGCCAAGCTTGAGGAAAAACCTAACACGAATAAAGCAAAGAATGGAATTCTCTTTATCGGTGATGGAATGTCTCTGGCTACTGTAATGGCCGCCAGGACATTCTCTGGACAACTTCAGCAGGGTCTTGGTGAAGAATCAGTTTTGGACTTTGAAAAGTTTCCTGTCAGTGGTTTGGCTAGGGTAAGTTCTTTTTCATAATCTTCTTTCTTCTTCTTCCTCTATACAGGTCATTGAAAATTTACCAGAAACCTGAAAAGGGGTCATTATACTCATCATTATAAATAACTTTTACTATAGGACCCTGTATACTTACTTATATGTATATAATGCTTTATCCTGAATGATCCTCATTTTTTTTATATTTTTTTTTAAAGTAATTTTCAGCTGTAAGCTGAACATAAACAATAGTTCGGTTGTAGATAACATTAAAAAGGCCAATTACAAGTTTAAATTAACAAAATACAGCCTATTTAATAGCAGTCAGTGATAACGTAGCTCCCAATTTTCAAAATCGGTTCAGTAGCTCCAGAGATTACCCCCTTTTTTATTTGTTCGTGGGTATATCCTCATGGTTGCCCTTCGTTTGGGGATAACGGTCTCCTTGTACCACAGCTGGTCCTTGCCCGCTTGTCCAGAAGTTCGCTACAGACAACAATCTTCACATCCTCAGTCCTTCCATGAAGAAAGTGTTGCCCGTACCAGGGGTACACCACGTGGAGGTCTTTTGGCACCACACCCCAGAGATTACCCCCTAAAACCTCTCAAAACCTCTCTTATTAGTATAGATTAGTAAATACTATCCGTCTTGTCTTTTTCACATCAATGATAGAGAAACCACCACACCAAGTGGAAAAAAATAAGGAAGGAAGAAATCTTAGGTACGGTCGCTTACTCAAAGTATTGTCCAAAATGTGGTACACAAAAACTATCAATTTGTTCTATGAAGCGCGACATCACGAAGAAGTAGTTTATACAAACCGCTTTTGTACGTGATTCTACTAGAAGTAGTTGAAACTGTTTTTTCTTCTGATCATCACGCCTGTAATTCCCGAACGATTAAGCAGAGGTGTACCCATTTTTACAAGCTTTTATTTAGCTTGCACTGTTCAATATGTAAGTTGTCCCTTCATTTGCAAACCATTTTTTGACTGTTTTGATTGAGTTGAAATTTTATTTTGCAAACACCTTTAGTTCTGATGATAATACAATGTCCAATACTCAATATAGTATTTTTTTTTATTCAAGCTTGTTTTTTAAAAATATTTTTTTAATTAATTTATTACATCCACATTTCGTCAGTTATGTTTAAGGCCGATGTAATCATTTCCTGGATTAACACGTAGGATACTTTTTATCCCGGTAATTTGTTCCCTTGGGAAAGTTACTTTTTAACCTACTTCTAAAAAAGGAGGAGGTTCTCAATTCGGATGTTTGTATTTTTTTTTTAGGTTTGTTCGCGCTTAACTCCGTCGCTTGCGAACCAATTTGAAAAATTCTTTTTTTGTTGGTTATACTTCCCAAATGGTCCCATGAAAATTTTATCCAAATCGGACAAGCGGTTATTGAAAACAAGCCCAGTAGTTTCGAACGACTCACAGTCGGGGCCCCTTGGGAAGATTTGATTGGTAAAATTTGAATGGGCCCCGACTGTGAGTCGTTCGAAACTACTGGGCTTGTTTCTTTCTTTTTTTTTAGTTTTTATTTAAGTTAATTTTTTCACGTATTTTTTTAAATTAAGTCGGGTTTTTTGTTTTTCTTTATATTATTATTTTTTATTTTATACTTTTTAGTTATTGTTTGTATATCGTTTATACTTGAAATAAAAACTTAAATCAATAAGTAAGAAAATTAGCGAGAATGATTGTTTTGTTAAACAACTTTAAATCGTTATATATCCTAAACTATTATTTAAAATGAAAAATGATAAAAGGAACCTAAAGATGATTTTAAAATACCTATTCAACGACACCCCACTTGACATAGTTTATCAACTTTTTTTTTTTCATTTTGACAATATGGCGTCTGGTTGTCGCTGTGGTGAATTTTGATTACTGTCATGTCTTTAACACTCGCAAGGTTAAGACGAATCGATTGACGTAAGAATTATCAAAATCGGCCCACACATTTGGTCTCTAGAACGCAACATAAAAACAAACATACATACTAGACTGATAAACACATCACCCTCCTTTGCGTCGCGCAGTCGGGTAAAAATATGTCACTAAAATAAACAAACAATTTTTTTTTGCAAAAAAGAAAACCGACTTCAAAAAACCCTAAAAGCACTAAAAAGTTAAAAATAATACTATGACCTACCTATTTAATAAACCTAACCTAACCTACGATTAACTACCTATACTAAAATTTAACAATTTTTTGGAGTCGGTGCCATACGGTTGGATATAATATCCTCGGTCTTGGCACCGACTCCAAAAATTTGTTTATAATAATTCACTCTTTTTTCTTTCTTTATCGTGTGGGCAGTAAGGTTTATCTGACCTCACACACCCTAGTGTCAGAGTTTCTAAACCGCCTCAAGGGCCTCTGACATGGTTTGGGTGGGACAGTAATAGGCTGGTATAAGTCCAGGTTTCCTCACGATGTTTTCCTTCACTGATGTCAGTGATGTCCGAGATAAACTTTAGAAAGGTACTTGCCCGGATTTGAACCCACAACCTCAAGCATGAGAGGATGCGAAATACATACCTACCGTAAATAAAATTATGGAACAAATGATTATCACTAAAAAATTAAAAATACATAAATAGTGATAAGTAGGCATTACTTACTATTTTTAATAAAAAAGTTATTATTAATAAAAATGTAATAGGTATTTATTAATTTAATATTTACAATCGAACCTAGACCTCAATGCACATAGGTCAATTTTTGAACACTAAGCATGTTCTTACTCAGACAAATAAACAGTACAATGTTTACGTGTGCTAGTAACGCGCTTGACCGCGCATGCACTCTGTGTCACGTTCAAGGAGAGCTGCGCACGCGACGAGGCCGCGCGTACCACGCCTGACATCACACTCTCTTCCGATTCCGCGCCGATTTCGACGAAAAACAGAGATAGATAAATATGCAGTATTTGTATGCTATAGAATTATTAAAAAACTAGCCAAGAGCGAGTTGGACTCACACATGAAAGGCTATTGAAAGGTTCAGTACCACGTGATGTTAGATTTTTCAAATTGGATCAGCAGTTTCTGAGATAAGCACAACAAAACAAAAAAAAATGCGAAAGTTTAGATGGATGGATGTTGGTTACTCATTCACGCGATAGCGGCTTAACGGATTTGGATGAAATTTGGCACAGATATAGATCATAGTCAGGAATTGCACATAGGATACTTTTTGCCTCGGAAAAATGTACGGTTCGGACAATTTATCAACTTTAACGCGGGCGAATGTCGCGGGCAGAAGCTCATCATCATCTGCCTAGCCTTTTCCCAAATATGTTGGGGTCGGCTTCCAGTCTAACTGGATGCAGCTGAGTACCAGTATTTTACATGGAGCGACTGCCTATCTGACCTCCACAACCCAGTAACTGGGTAATACGATACCCCTTGGTAAGACTGGTTGTCAGATTTTCGGGGTTCTGACGACCCGTAACGACTGTCACAGATCCATTAGACAGCCGGGACCAACGGCTTAACGTGCTTTCCGAGGCACGGAGGAGTCTCGGTGTGTAAAGATGGTCACCCATCCACGGACCAACCCCGGCAAGCGTAGCTTAACCTGACGGATCGACCCGTGCGACTGTTATTACTTAACCACGAGCTCCAAGAAGCAGAAGCTATTTTAGTATAAATAATTAATTGTCCGACTGCCTCGTTAGTCTAGAAGTCGCAAAGCGCTACTACTGAACAGGAGGTCTTGGGTACGATTCTCCCAGGTCGGGCAAAGTGTTATTGGGATTTTCCATTCCGAAAATTTCTCAGTAGCAGCCTCGGAGTCTGGTTGATGGCAGTCCGGTTGATGGCAATAGGCTAGCTTCCTATTACATGGGACTTAAACATAACTGGCGAAATGTGGGTGTACTAATGGGTACACCTTTGCCTAACACTTCGGGGATTACAAGCGTGATTTTATGTAATTCATGATCAATTTAACCAACTAAAACTTGTTAAACATTTTAAGTTAAGTCTGTACTGTGGTCGCCCTAGGAAGACCTACACTGACCTTATTGGTGAGGTTCTTCCGAAAGGTCAGGTGCGCAGTACTCGTAACCGGCGGCGTGCTTGTATGACGAGATGTATGAACTTAGATGAGGCGAAAGGAGTATATATGTAAGGATCGTAGCAGGTGGCGTTCTGTGGTTTCTGCCTACCCCCATGGGAAAAAGGCGTGAGTTTATGTATGTATGTATATCTGCATATAAGTCTACTTAATCGTGATGTTTGCAATGTTCTCTCGTCTCGGTTTGATACAATCGCGTCTACTGTTTTGTCGAGGTAATAGTGACATGCATAATTCTGAACAATGTAAGGAAGGAAGCGTAGGGTATTATTTTCACGGCAATTAAGTCATTGTCAGGCCCACAGAGTACCAAGGTTGCAGGGAAGGGAAAAGAATCCGAGTTACTAGCTCGTTAGGGCGACGATCTGAGTATAATGGCTAAATGATGAACGACATTCATGTTTATAGTGTTTTTTATTGTCTAACTACCTGACCTAGCGAAGTTCGTGCAGCCACATATATTTTTTGTAAGCCTCTACCCTACTCTACCCTACCACAGATTAACTAATAGTTCCTAACCCTACCCCTACCAAGAAGAGGACAAAAAATCCCAAAACGGCACACGTCGTTGTCCAGGTTGGTCCCGTAGTATGGCGAAGGATGACGGAGGCTGGAGCCCTCTACCTGGACCTGCAAAGGATCAGAGTGGAGGATCAGTCTCCACTCATCCAATGCACTAGGTGCCTGGCATTCGGTCACGGTCGGAAATTTTGCTCCGAGAGTGCGGACAGGTGCAGCCACTGTGGAGGTCCACATCTGCGCGAAAAATGCGCAGATTACATCGCAGGCAATGAACCGCAGTGCTGTAACTGCTCGCGCTCTAAACTGCAAAAAACTGACCACAATGCCTTTAGCGCCGAATGCCCCGTTCGCCGAAAATGGGATTACCTGGCTCGTGCAACAACGGCCTACGCCTGACTTGCCACACGCTGCCTGGTACGACACATACACAATAACACACATACACACACCCCCCCTATGCAATAACACAAACCGGGAGTACAACAAAAACTGGAACACAATAGTAGTAAAACAGACACATGGAAACCGGATAAATAAAAAACAAACAAACACGATTTGGAAATATATAGTAAACATATACAGACAAATCGAAAACACACACAAACATAAAGCACGTACCGAAACCAATCAAAAAACCACGACTTAAAAATAACACAGCACAAGAAAAGTTAATACATATATATAAAATTAGTATATATATATTATTAATATAAATAGGTACAGAAAGTAAATGAATTAGATCAAATAAAAGTGAGCAAAATACATCAAAATAGCAAGTCCACAACTTTACGGTCGCAATCTACATAATACGAATAAATCTGAACATGCAAACGTTAAAACTAAGCATCAGTTAAGAAATGGAAAGAACTTATTAGAATATAAAAGTATAATACTTACATGTGACGTTAGTTAGTTTATAAAATTGTTAGTAGAATAAATTGGTATCAAATAAGAATATTAAAAAGTATAAGATTAAAATAATCAATAGTTTAAGTTAGTATGGCCTAAATAATGTGTATACCTAGCTATAGAATATAAGATGTTATGCAACGTTAGAAAATCAAAAAGTTTAAGACTAAAATTGTAAGTAGAAAAAGTTAGTATATATGGCCTATATAATGTGTATACCTAGCTATAGAATATTAGATGTTATACAACGTTAGAAAATCAAAAAGTTTAAGACTAAAATTGTAAGTAGAATAACTAAGTACGGCTTATATAATGTGTATACCTAGCTATAGAATATTAGATGTTATACAACGTTAGAAAATCAAAAAGTTAAAGACTAAAATTGTAAATAGAACAAGTTAAACCTGTATTAGAAAAATAAGAAAGCAAATAGTAAATGTCATATAAGATAAACGACCATAAGCGCCCATTGTAAATATAAAAACTCTGATGTTGTTTAAATTAAAAAGAACCCTACAAGTTACGGTCGCAATCCACGAACAACTGTAAAGAAAATAAGAATACCTAGTTATAGAATGTTACAAGAACTCATGTTATCACCTGATAGAATTAAGAATAAAAGTAATGCAACAAGATAATAGCAGACAATATGTACTAAGTGTTTAATGTAATCACGAATGTAATGCTATTCAATCATTTACCCGAAAATTAAGACAAACTGTCATTAGAAAAATAAGAAATAAGAATACTTACCTGCCATTGTTATATAAAGTTGAACACTAAAAAGTTTACATGTTATCACACCCTAGAATGTATAATATAAAAAATGTATCTAGAAAATAATAAAGAAAATATTAAGCGTAAAAATAAGATAACACCTAAAGTAAGCGCCAACTGTAAATAGTATATAAAAAGCGTTGAGTTTGTTTGAAATAAAAAGAACCCTTAAACTTATTTCCCTGCAAATAAAATTAAGCTAAGAAAACTAGCGGGAATCCCACCCGGCACAGTAAAAAAGATGATGAATGAATGTGTAACGTATGCGGCTTGAAAGTGCGAGAGGCATAAATGCGAGAACTAGAATGAATGCGGCAACTAGAATAGTAAGGACCCGGTGATCCATGATCGGGGAAAAGCAGATAAAAAAAAAAAAAAAAAAAAAAAAAAAAAAAAAAAAAAAAAAAAAAAAAAAAAAAAAAAAAAACCCTACCCCTACCCTTACCCAGTTACGAAACCCATGAACATTTTATATAGGAAAATCAAGGGAAAATGATTTTTTTTATTTTATTTGATTTTTTTGTCAATTTTCCAACGTTTTTATTAGTTTTTTTTATTAGATAAGAGTTCGTCGCAAACAGACAGACAGACGCGGCGGAGCACTTTGTTTTACAATATGATTAATAGAGATTTGTGTTGAAAATTATAACATCAAATGTTATCTTCTTGGCGGACGAATTTTTTGATGCCCTATGAGGTTTCCTCTTTCTGTCTTTTATATAAATTGTACATATTTTATAATTAATTAGTTTAGTTTAATATTTAGTATTGTAATCTGTAAATAAAGTTACGTATATTATCTTCTTGAATTTGACGAGCATCCAAAACAGCACCATGCATAATTAAAGAAAAAGTATTAATTATTATTATAATATTTTCAGACATACTGCCTAGATGCTCAAGTACCAGATTCAGCGTGTACTGCCACAGCCTACCTGACGGGTGTGAAGACCAAGTTTGGTGTCATCGGGCTCGACGGCAACGTCACTCGAGCATCCTGTTATTCACAACTTCACGAACCGAATTGGACGCCTTCTATAGGACAATGGGCCTTGGATCAGGGGCTTGATGTTGGTTAGTTAATTATTAGATAACACACATACATAACATCACGACTGGTAATCACCGAAGAGTTGGGCAGAGGTGTACCTATTAGTACAGTCACATTTTGCAAGTTATGCTTAAGTCCATGTAATGGGGGCAGGCCTATTGCCATCAACCGGGCACAAATACAGACTCTGAGGCTGCTACTGAGAAACTCTTGATGTAAAAACCCAATAACACTGCTCAACCAACGACGCAGTATTGCTAGTAATTCAGCAATAGAGATTTGCTGGTTCATTACGTCACGCTTATAAGTCAAATCGTGAATGACACACAAAAATGGGACAATAGGTGATTAGTGGAAACAATGACGGCAGTTTTGTTAAATTTATTACGTTGCCAATTTCTTGGCTTGAACTTGGCTTGACATGCTGCCGCGTATCTAGATGTAACGATTACAACTGTACAGTAGCAGTCATAAGTGTAGCAATCTACAAAGCAAATCTATTGACACTTTGGTTAAACTTACGACCTTTCGATGTCGTGTGCGAATATTTAGGTGTACGTAGGTACTGTGTTACTACGTTCACAAGTGCCTTATAATGGCCTAATTAAATAAATGATTTGAATTTGACTTTAACATTGAATACATCACTTATACACATAGATGTAGGCATGGCCTGTACCCCCGTGTACACAGTAATTTAAACCTTAGCATGCTACTGCACTTATGACCGCTACTGTACGTGTTATCTACGAGTATACAAAAATCAATTGCCGTGCGTTAGTCTGGCAAAATCTCGAAAATGACTCGATGAATTACATTTTTTTTTGTTTTGTTCGCTGACAATTTTGTAAATAAGTGACATATTTGTAAAGTAGTATGACAATTAGTGTTGTTTAATAAACATTATTGTTATTACAATTACAAATATGTAAATTGTCATCTGTAAAGAGATTTTTTTTATTAAACCGGAATATGAATAATTGTAGGCACAATATTTTAACCATTTTGTATGTTTTTCACCATTGTTAATTTGTAAGTCGTATTCTTTTTTTAAACAGAAACTTGTAGATTTTTAAGTGGTAAAATACAATTACAATTTACAATTTTGTAACGTTGGTTTAATAGGGCCCTGATCTGAAATGGAGCCAGAAAGTGGCCATTGAAACTTAATCAAATCTTTCAAGTGTTCGATTGAGATAGAATTCTGAAAACATTATAAAAGCATGACATGCATGACAAAGCAATAAAAAAGCTTGTTTAAAAGAAATAAGACTAGTTATTGGAAGAATTGAAAATTATTTGTTGAACAGACAAGCAGCGCCATCTATGAAATATGAGTAGAACTAAATGATGCTGTATTTATGTCTTATTTCAATAATGCTTCTTGTTAATATAGTAATATCTTATGTCTTACATTCCAGGTTTCGTAACGACGACGCGAGTGACGCACGCGTCACCTGCAGGCATGTATGCGCATACGTCGGATAGGGAATGGGAGTCAGATGCCGACGTGCCACCAGAATGCCTCGCCGCTGGCTGCAGAGACATCGCGTACCAACTCATCACAAGCAGCCCTGGAAGACATTATAAGGTACAAATTACATAACATAACGTCACGCTTTTATTCCCCAAAGGGTTAGGCAGAGGTGTACCATTAGTACACCCACATTTCGCCAGATATGTGTGAGTCCCATGTGGGCGAGCCTTGCCATCAACCGGATACAAATTCAGACTCCGAAACTGCTACTTAGAAACTCCTTATGCATAAACCCAATACACTTTGCCCGACCTGGGAATCGAAACCAAGACCTCATGTTTAGCAGTCGCACTTTGCGACCAGTAGACCAACGAGGCAGTCCAGTCTATAATTTGAGATACAAATTCAAATACTGAAAACATTAGCTAGTCTAAGTATATTTTTTAGTGAAGAGAACCGTGGAGTTTCTTGCTCGTTTTTCTCCATAGAGGCCTACCTCCGTTTTGAAACGAGCAACTACCTTCAACTTTCAACTAACTGACCGACTCCTTGACAATTCAAAAGCACCTGTAATTGGTCTAATTAAAATAAATTTTGACTTTGACTTTAATCATCTTTGTATTCTTTTTTTGCAGGTCATCATGGGTGGTGGCCGCAGAGAGATGCTACCAAACGTGACAAATGTCCTGGGCAATGAAGGCAGGAGACTGGATGGTTTGGACCTCACAGAGCTATGGCACGTTGACAAACAGCGAATTAACGCGACACATCAATATGTTACCGACAGATTGGAACTTATGAAGGTAACTTTCAAATTGAAATTGAAATGTTTTTTTTGGGGTTCAGTAATACCCAAAGGGAAAACGGGACCCTAGCTATCACTAAGACCCGTAGCGCACTAGCGGCCTGGCCGCAGCGGCCAGCGACTCGCACATGCGTCGTTCGATCTCGCTGGCCGCTGCGGCTTGGTGTGGCCGCTGGCCGCGTGCGGCCAGGTGCGCGCGCTCTGTGGCGATTTCATACTAAGGTATGCATCTCGATGGCCGCCGCGGCCTGGCCGCTGCGGCCATGGCCGCTAGTGCGCTATTGCTCTAAGACTTCGCTGTCCGTCTGTCACCAGGCTTTTCATGAACCGTGATAGAACAGTTAGATACCTAGTTGAAATTTTCACAGATGTTGTATTGCTGGAATAAATAATCTTGTTTATATTTCCAGGTTTTTAATTCAGACGATCTACCTGAGTACCTACTGGGGCTGTTCCGAGACGATCATATGGAATACCACTTGAAGGCCGAAAATCAACCCACTCTTGAAGAAATGGTGGAAGTCGCCATCAAGATGCTTAGTCGCAGCCCTAAAGGATATTTTCTATTTGTCGAAGGTTAATAATTAGTTGAGTTTAATTTTACCGAAACGATTCAACAAACGTTATAATATAGTATAAGTTTCATTTTTTTTAAAGTACTTGTTATGATTCTGATTTTGTTTTTTTTGAAGTAATTGTAATGATTCTGATTTTGTTGTTTTGAATTTATATGATGTCCCATTGGTGTCGTGGTCGCAAGCGCGACTGCTGAGTGCGGGTTTGATTCCCAGTTTGAGCAAAAAGTTTTATTGGGTTTTTCCATTAGGGATTTCTCAGTAGCAGCCCGGAGTTTGAAAGTTGGTGGCAGGGCCCGATCTACCTATTTAGCCGTTCAAGGCAAAAATAATATTCGCCGCCCTTTACACTAACAGCATACACGTCATGAGCTTGCTATTCCGAAGATGGGATGATATACATATAATATGTGATTTGTTTTAATTGTAGGTACATATAATAATCACATACTTTAGTCTACTACAATTTCTGAACAAGTTACATTAAAATTCATGAGAGTATGTTGGATTTCTTGCAACTCAATTTTGCCGCTCCTCATTTTTGCCGCTCTGGACATTTGCTCGGCTGTCCCCGCCCTAGGTCAGGCCCTGTGGTGGTGTGATACGTCCGTGCCTCAGAAAACATGTCTGTTTTTATGATGTCTATTTCTACTCTAGGCATTAACACACCTCTATTATTCCAGGTGGCAGGATAGACCATGCTCATCACCAAAGCCTCGCCCATTTAGCCCTGGACGAAACCGTAGAGTACGCCAAGGCTGTCAAGAAAGCGAGGTCCCTAACAAATGAAGAAGACACCTTGATAGTCGTTAGCTCCGACCATGCCCATACGATGACCGTTGCTGGATACCCTTCGAGGGGCAACGATATCCTAGGACAAGTGGATACCGCTACAGCACTAGATGGAAAACCTTACACTACAATAAGCTACGCGAATGGCAAAGCCCATTCTATTGGAGCAGATGGTACTAGGGTAGACGTGACTCTTCAAAAAGAATTTATAGCGCGTAAGTTTTCTTGTTATTTAGTTAAATGTGTGATATTAAGATGGCCTAGTGGTCTCTGATGCATGAAGTTGTGGTACCCATAGTACATACTTATATCCACTTATGAGGCCTTATTATAAAACAAAGTCTTTGCTTAAACCAGGTTTAAATCTTCGAGCTAGTTTTTGAATTTCGAACTTTATTTCGATAAAGTTTGTAATACAAAAATTGACTCGAAGGTGAAGGTGAAGGTGAAGTAAAAGCTTTGTTTTATAATATGGCGGTATATTATAAGTTTATCTTGGACATCACTGCCATCGGTGAAGGAAAATATTGTGAGGAAATCTGGACTTGTAATCAACATAAATCCGAAATCTCCAATTCGTAAATGATCCGAAAATAAAGCTTAAGTTGTTGATCTCAGTCTCAATCTGTCATAAATGTCACTAATTGATTGCATTTTACATTGATTGTTGCCGGTATGATATTGCGACTAGATTTTGAATCTTCTTTATCGTGTTGGCAGTAAGGTCTTACGACCCCACACACCCTAGTGTGAGAGTTTCTATACCGCCTCAAGGGCCTCTGACATGATTTGAGTGGAACAGTAAGTCCCAGGTTTCCTCACGATGTTTTCCTTCACCGATACCAGTGATGTCCAAGATAAACTTTATTTCATGAAATGGTCGAATACTATATGAAATAATGAATTCTAAAATCTGGTCACGACACCGACACACTCGACGAATAACGACTTTGCACAAATTTAAATAAGTGTCATTTTCGCAGGTGACCTAAATTTCTTGTACCCAAGTCTGGTACCACTGGATTCGGAAACCCACGGGGGGGAGGACGTTGCAGTCTTTGCATCAGGACCCTGGCAGCATCTCTTCACTGCCAGCTACGAGCAGAACGTGGTGCCACACCTCATGGCCTACGCTATGTGTTTGACGGATGACCACCACGAGAGCTGCACACCAAAAGACCAAAGCAACTGGACGTCAAATGGTATCACCATACAACCTAGCACCATTGTGTTAGCAACCCTATCTGTGATAATTAGTTTTTAAGATCATGTTTTTAGGTAGGTACAAATACTTAATTATTTAACAGTAAGTAGTATAATAAGGTAAACGCAGGTAATAACGACCCCCCTAAGGCAATTTTAAAATCAACAATTTTTTTTTAGTATACTGGTTCCTCTAAAGATTGATAGTTTAATTTTATATGCTAGTGTTATGTATAAATAATGTATTTACTGAATCAAATACATTTAAATAAAGGATTATCCTGTAAAAAATAATTTACAAAGTGACTTAGTCGATTGTTGCTATTACCGACCCATAAAAACGGCTGTGAAGCTATTAACGATTTTTATGCAGCTATTCCCGATCGTGTATGAGAGAAGGCCTTTTTCCAGCAATGGAATGTATAAGCTAGTGATGATCTCTCTACCCTACCTCTACCCTACCTCTACCCTACCTCTACCCTACCTCTGCCCTACCTCTACCCTACCTCTACCCTACCTCTACCCTACCTCTACCCTACCTCTGCCCTACTACTACCCTACCCCTACCCTACCTCTACCCTACCTCTACCCTACCTCTGCCCTACCTCTACCCTACCTCTGCCCTACCTCTGCCCTACCTCTACCCTACCTCTGCCCTACCTCTGCCCTACCTCTGCCCTACCTCTGCCCTACCTCTACCCTACCTCTGCCCTACCTCTGCCCTACCTCTGCCCTACCTCTACCCTACCTCTGCCCTACCTCTGCCCTACCTCTGCCCTACCTCTGCACTACCTCTGCCCTACCTCTGCCCTACCTCTGCCCTACCTCTGCCCTACCTCTGCCCTACCTCTGCAATACCTCTGCCCTACCTCTGCCCTACCTCTGCCCTACCTCTGCCCTACCTCTGCCCTACCTCTGCCCTACCTCTGCCCTACCTCTACCCTAACTCTGCGCTACCTTTGCTCTATCTCTGCCCTACCTCTACCTTACCTCTGCCCTACCTCTACCCTACCTCTACCCTACCTATGCCCTACCTCTGCCCTACTTCTGCCCTATCTCTGCCCTACCTATGCCCTACCTCTGCCCTACCTCTGCACTACCTCTGCCCTACCTCTAACCTACCTCTGCCCTACCTCTGCCCTACCTCTGCCCTACCTCTGCCCTACCTCTGGCCTACCTCTGCCCTACCTCTGCCCTACCTCTGCCCTACCTCTGCCCTACCTCTGCCCTACCACTGCAATATCTCTGCCCTACCTCTGCCCTACATCTGCCCTACCTCTGCCCTACCTCTGCCCTACCTCTGCCCTACCTCTGCCCTACCTCTGCCCTGCCTCTGCCCTGCCTCTGCCCTGCCGCTGCCCTGCCTTTGCCCTACCTCTGCCCTACCTCTGCCCTACCTCTGCCCTACCTCTGCCCTACCTCTGCCCTACCTCTGCCCTACCTCTGCCCTACCTCTGCCCTACCTCTGCCCTACCTCTGCCCTACCTCTGCCCTACCTCTGCCCTACCTCTGCCCTACCTCTGCCCTACCTCTGCCCTACCTCTGCCCTACCTCTGCCCTACCTCTGCCCTACCTCTGCCCTACCTCTGCCCTACCTCTGCCCTACCTCTGCCCTACCTCTGCCCTACCTCTGCCCTACCTCTGCCCTACCTCTACCCCATATTTTCTCACCGTTTAAACCTTCCCTAGACCTCCACGAACATTTCAAAACCAAAATCAGCTAAATCATAAAAGTAAGGTGAGAAACTAAATAATCTATATACGATCAGTAATAGCTTCTTATAGTTGCTATTGCCGACCCTCATGGGTCGCTAATAAAGTATGTAAGTATAAACATAAATTGTATTACCGACTCATAAAAAAATGGTTATTTTAATTTAATTGACCTTCGGACTATAAAATAGATTATAATTGATTAATGTCACAAAAATATGAACAAATGCACACTGTTTTAAACACAAAAACAATGATTTAATATACTGATACTATTCAATATCGATCCTCGAAAAATATCATAACTTTGGTTAAATTGACAACGCTAAAAGGTAAAAACTAGACAAAAAAGTTTAGTCGCTAATAGATTTTTATAAAGACTGATAGCTTAGATTTAAACTGGTCCATAAAAATACTTGTGTTAGTGTGATATAATAACATAAAAGAAAAATAAAACGAAAAGTTACTTTGCTGCCATTGCCGACTTATGGGTCGTTGATAGCTGCCACGACTAAAACTGATGAAGCTAACACCGTCCCATTTTAATTTAAAGTTTTATCGTTTCAAATTACTTTTTATTAATAAAATGTCGTAAGAAATCAAGAGTTGACACTTAAATGAATACATTTAGTAATATAAGATAAAGTATAGACGTCATTTGTTTGTATAAATGTCTTAAATAGAATAGTCACGTACTTACTTGAAGGAACAAGGGAACAGTAATTAGCGTATTTTATCTGTTTTTTGCACAGCTACTCACAAAAACGTATAAGTATACGATGCTCAAGGAATAAACGCGTGTGTAACTTTGCCTACTATAGCTAAAATAGTTCTGGAAACGTAAAGATTTCGAATTACTTTTATAGGTCGGTAATACCTGCAGATTTTCGATGGGTCGTTGATAGCTGCGTTTACCTTAGTGTGATTTTTTTAAATTATTGACACTGTGCCGTTTGTGAAGCGGATTTGTGAAACTGTAGGAAGTGTTAATGTGAACCACTTTAATAATAATTATTTATGTTATACGTTCAGAAATATTGACCCAACTGTCCAGAATTCTCAGGTAACGATTAATGGAGATAACTGGACCAATACTAATACCTATCTACATTGCACCGGTGCGAAGCCGGGGCGGATCGCTAGTAAAAAATACTAAGTAGTACATACGTAATATTAAATAATAATGGCTGTTTATGAATTAAATTCATGAAGTGTTTTATGAGCTGTGAACCGTAAAGTGTTTTGTAAAAAAAAAATTATAATGTTGTACATAAAATAGTATTAAGAAGTTTTTAAATAGAATAAAAGAAATATTTCAGTATTTTTATCAGTACACATTAAAAAAGTACAATATTTTGAACTTTTCGTATTATTTTGACGCACAGTCAACAACACAGAGAGGTATCCAGGGTCGTCAGCTTTAGTTAAAGATATCTTAGGAACCGATGGATGTTTTCAAAAGTAATTTAATTTGAAAAGTAGATTGAATAAACAGTTCATGAATTAAATTAAGTTTCAATCGAAGACAACCATTGGTTTCTAAGAAAACTTCAACTATATCTGACGACCCTGGATACCTATCTGTTTTTGTACCCCATGTACAGTCGGTTATAGCTGTTGCATGACCCACCAAACTGGCTAGTGAGCTAGTTAGGTGGGTCAAGCAACAGCTATAACCGACTGTACTATTCTTAATTTTAGAATGGCTGATAATTTTAAACCATGCTAAAATAACACTTGCTAGTCCAAATACTGGGCTCTTTTTTAACTGAATCGTGTATGGTTTCTATAAACTGTAAATTGAATCACAAATCAACAAGTTAACTCAAGTTTCATGTAAATTGGAGCGAAAAGGTGATCGTGTATGACCAGTAATAGAGTAAGCATTCCGCTTGTATGACCCGGCTTACGGCAGCAACCATCGGTTCAAACGAGTAATCAAACTTGCAGTTCTTTTCTAAATATGGACCTCGAAAGACGTATTCTTCTTCTGTTATTGCTAAGACGAGAAATGAAGGAAAAACAGCACAGAATCAACATGAAGTCTTGTGTTCGATTCGTATGTCAGGCAAAGTGGTTTTGGGTTTTCACATCAGAAATTTCTCAGTCGCAGTCTCGCGGCCTCGTAGTCTGGATTTGTGCCCGGTAGTGGCAGTATATTTCTTCCCACATTCTGCGTCTCTCTTTGAACTGAACTACTCACACGCTCGATCTTGCACTCCAGCGCTGAAGTTGCTATCAATCACCCTGAAAACTGCAATAAAGCTTATTTTAAAACAGCGCCATCTATTGACTTAACCGTGTACTTCTAAGATTGGTCGATGCATTTAAACATAGACAAGCACTAATTGTAACAGTATTCACTCGGCATTGTCGCTTTCTTTCGCCAACAGAGGGCGCTAATAGCGGCAAATGTACATAGGCTTAGGTAGGTACTCTATCAAGCGTGTGTGTAAAAATAAAATATTAGTCCAAATTACGTTGACACAAAAATCCTTATGCATGACTATAGAGTTCTTAAGGTGGAACCTTCGCGGAATCATACTTTAATCAACATTAAACCTAAGTTTAATGTTGATTAAAGAAGATACGCGGGCGTAAGAAGTATGTATTTTCAGAATAATAACCATTAAAATCAGTATATAACTCCATAAGTCGGTATAATCCAAAAATGACAAGATTTCATGAAATAATCATTCTTTCGGGTTACCTGGCCCTATGGAGTTTTATTGCTAACTTAAATGGTTATTATCAATGATATTCTAATAAACAGATATGTTATACCCTTACTAAGCAACAGAAAAAAGTGTTCCGCGCCGAGAGGCAGCACACATACACACTTTTCATTCATTTTACATTTCACTACAAAAGGAAAAGGAGTAAAAAGGATAGCTTGATAAAATCAATAAGAAAAAAAGTGACAGCTAGATGTTGTCAATTGCGCGTGAATGTAAACAGACATTATTCGAGCCACCAATGTGACCAATCACCGCACGTTGGCATCATAGACTAACAAATTAACTAGGCAGAAGGTACAAACCGTGTGTACAGAATTTGTAGCCGGGATTTGTGCCTATGCAACGAATAAACTCTCTCTTGCTGTTGTCACATAGTAAAGTAATATAAACGATTCATTAATTCTTTGTTTACGATGTCGGCGACGAAGACCCCATGCACGTACGGTACGTACTATAACGCAAGTACAGTTAGTGATATTTTGTAAGGACTTTATAGTTAAGTTTAATTTTTGAAAGGATTCTATAATTTGTTTTTTTGAAAGGATTTTAAAGTTGTTTTCTTATGTTTTATTGTACTTATCTGTCGACATGTTGGATAGATTATAAGAAGGCCTATGACTCGGTGACCTATGAGTTGTACAAAGTAGATGCAACTTTACGCACCTTCCTAATGTCGTGTATGGGGCAATGGAGGACGGTCCTTCGCTATCCAGGATGTAGGCAGATCCGAGAGAGCAGCGAACCGATAAGGATAGAGCGTGGTATATTTCAGGGCGATAGTCTGAGTCCTCTGTGGTTTTGTTTAGCCTTGAACCCTCTAAGCACACTGCTGGAGGGTTCAGGTCTGGGCTATCGGTTGAGAAGAGGTGGTCAGGTCATATCTCACCTTCTTTACATGGATGATCTGAAACTCTTTGCCCCCAACAATTTCCGACTGATGGAGCTACTGAAGGTAACAGAAACTTTCAGTAGTGCCATCAGGATGGAATTTGGTGTGGACAAATGTGCAGTCATGCATGTGAAGCGAGGGGAGATTGTGGAATCTGTGGGAACACAACTCTCGGATTCCATAAACCTTAGATCCCTTTCCTCAACTGAAACCTACAAATATTTGGGTATGTCGGAAGCGTTAGGCATCAATGCTGCCGATATGAAACAATCGTTGAAGGAGCGTTTCTTTGGCCGCCTGAATAAAGTATTAAATAGTCTTTTATCAGGCGGAAACAAGGTGCGCGCCTTCAACGGTTGGGTCATGCCGGTTTTGATGTACTCTTTCGGCATACTCAAATGGACTCAGACGGAACTTGATGCCCTGGATAGGAGGGTCCGCACATTGTTGACTGCAAATCGGATGCATCACCCACGGTCATCGGTAATGAGACTGTATGTCCCGCGGAAGTGCGGAGGTCGAGGCTTTTTAAATGCTAAGACCCTGCACAACCGTGAGATATGCAGTCTCAGGGAGTATTTTCTTAAAGCCGACGTGGGGATGCATCGAGATGTGGTCTTAGTGGATAAGGGCCTCACCCCGCTCTCCTTAGCGAACGAGAACTGGCGCAAACCTGTAGTATTGGATACTAATGACCGCATGGAGGTATGGAAGAGCAAGGAGCTTCACGGGCGCTACTACCGGGCCCTACATGGGCCTGATGTAGACTTTATGGCGTCCGTATCCTGGCTGCGCTTTGGTGACCTCTTTGGGGAAACCGAAGGTTTTGTCTGTGCAATTATGGACGAAGTTATGATGACGAACAACTACCGCAGATATATTGTGAAGGACGGTACGGTTGACATTTGTCGGGCATGCCACCGTCCCGGGGAATCAATCCGACACATTATATCTGGGTGTTCTCGTCTGGCTAACGGAGACTACTTGCATAGACATAACCTAGTAGCTAGGATTATCCACCAGCAGCTTGCTCTTAAATACAGTCTTGTGGAATCGGAAGTGCCCTACTACAGGTATGTGCCCGACCCAGTTCTTGAAAATGGCAATATCACATTGTATTGGGATCGATCTATCATCACTGACAGGACTATTGTTGCCAATAAGCCTGACATAGTGGTGATAGATCGATTAGAGCGTCGCGCAGTGATTGTGGATATAACAGTCCCGCATGACGAGAACCTCGTGAAGGCTGAGAAAGATAAACAAATTAAGTATCTTGACTTGGCTCGCGAGGTTGTCGACATGTGGGATGTGAGTACAGCAATCACTGTGCCGATAGTCGTAACGGCCAATGGCATAATAGCCAAGAGCCTCGACCAACACCTTAGGAGGCTCTCGTTGGACGGTTGGATCAAGGGCTTGATTCAGAAAGCGGTACTCCTGGACACGGCGCGTATTGTTAGGAGATTCCTTTCTCAGGAGCCCTGACCACCGGTAGCTTGGACCCTGTTCCCGATGCCGGTGGGATACTATTTTTTATATTTTTAAATGTTTTTATTGTTTTATATTAATATTTAAAAATGTAATTATATATGTATATAAAATAAATAAATGTGAATAATAATAATAATACTTTTTATTTTTTTTAAATGTTTTTATTATTTTATATTAATATTTAAAAATGTAATTAAATAAGTATGTATATAAAATAAATAAATGTAAATAATAATAAATCTATTATCAAAAAGCCATATACAATTTGTCCACCTTATGTGAATGGACCGTTTTACATGATGAGCGCCAGCTCTGTACCGTATCCTATTGTCATGGTTATCGGTGACGTCAGAGGCGCGCACGCGGCCGCGCCGGTCTCTGACGCTAAAATAAACTGTGATTGACCAATAGCAAGGCACAGTAAACGGCAGGCCCCAGTTACACCTCATACTGTTAACCATATATGGAACCGGAATTTAAATTATAGCGCGAGGTCATTTATCAAGCTAATGGAACATTTTTTGTATTTCTTGGAACATTAAATGAATAAAAACATTTTGACTTTCAGTTGAATGAAACGTAGGTAGGTAGGGAGGTATCTATTGATTTCATTGTTTGAAAGTAAGAAAGTAGGTAAGTGCTCGCTTTTTCGACCTCGTCTGTTGTGAATTTTCTAATGGATCCCTATTTTTTTATATTAAAGTATCTCCTGTAGCACTTTTATACTGGTGAAAGATTTTTTTTAAATCAGATAAGTGGTTTCGGAGTTTACCTCCCACAAACAAACAAATACCTCATTATATATTAGACATTATAATGAGATCTTATTTATTTATTTATTAAAACTTTATGCACAAATATACAAATATACTGTACAAAGGCGGACTTAATGCCTTAGGCATTTTCTACCAGTCTACCTTAGAGTGATGCAGAGACAAAAAATAGTAGGTGCACAGATACAGAAAATTTACGAGAATAAATTATAAAAATAAATACATATATACATACATACAAACAAAATATATAAAGTGGAGAGAGATAAAGTACATAGGTAGTGAAGTACAACAAATTAATTGTGGGACGAGTCTGACAACTTCTTATGCAAGTGTTCGCGAGCTTTTACCTTGAATGTGAACCGACTGGTGGCCGTCCTGATATTCTGAGGAAGTGCATTCCATAGGAAAACCGCCTGGACAGGAAAAGAAGATTTGAGAAAACCAGAGCGGTAAGAAGGACATCGCAGAAGACGATTATTGGAGGAACGAAGATTCTTGCTGTGCGCAGAGCATAAATATTGAAAGTGAGAAGTCAGATAAGAAGGAGAACTAGGTTTATCTAGGAGAGAAAATAAGGTTGTTAAAGCCCTTAACGCTCTGCGCTGTCTGATGGGTAACCATTTTAAGAGTGACCGATGTGCAGACACATGATCATACTTACGGAGATTGAAAACGAATCGAATGCAGTTATTAAGAAGTCGGTCTAATTTATTGAGGAGATCTGCATTCAGGTCATAGTAACACACATCACCATAATCGAGTAGGGGAAAGATAAGGGACTGAACCAGCATTGCCTTTATGTGTGATGGGAGAACATTTTTCAATCTATAAAGCGACCGCAACGTCCCGGTGACTTTTTTGCTCACAGTCGCGACCTGCTTACGCCAGCTCAGGCAGGTGTCAACATGCAGGCCCAGATCCTTGACGTCAGAGCTAAACGGGATGACAGTGCCATCAAAGGTTACCGGCGGTACCGCTAAGCTATTAAGCCTTCGCAGGCTATGGGCGCTCCCTACAATAATAGCTTGACACTTGGTTGGGTTAACCGCTACTCCGAAACGATCAGACCAATTTTTCACTGTTGCTAAATTCCGGTTTAGCTCCTCAATCGCACCGGATAAGTTGTCAACACCCGCCTGACTGTAGAGCTGCAAGTCATCAGCGTAAAGATGATACGCACACTGAAGTTCGGTAGTAATGAGATCTATAAAAATAGAGAATAAAAGTGGAGATAAGATACCGCCTTGAGGGACGCCAGCATCAAGAACACACCAACGGGAAGAGGAGTTTCCCACAAGAACTGTCTGCTGACGCCCCTGAAGATAGGAAGAAAACCAATCCAAAACCTTGGGAGAGACCATTAGATAGGAGAGGATGGATAAAAGGACTATACTTATTATACATCATAATTTTCATATTAAACATTATAATGAGACATAATCATCATTATTATGACATTATATTGTCATCAGAACTAGGTGTAAGTATGCAAAATTCCAGATCAATCGGATACCAAGAAATGGTCGGTTTGCAAATTTTGGAAGGACAACTTATTTACATACATACCTATTACCTACATACATACGAACAGCGCAAGCTAATACAAGCTTGTAATAATAAGACGGGTATCACGCGATGACCTCATACTACAAGTCCCCCCACTAAATCAAACGTTCCAATTTTAAAATATCTACAGACTGCACGTCGCTTTCATGAATGGACTCAAGACGAGCCCAACGAGATTTATAGTCTTCATCAAATGTCTATGAATGAGTTCTTGCATCACATTTTACTTTGCCATTTAATTTTGCATTGTATGTACATCGACATACGTTTGCTTTTTGTCTGGATATCAGGCACAGACTGCATCACGTCACGTTTTATGGCCCTAAATCATTTCATCCATTTAAAAAAATAAGGCCTTGAAAGTTTGTTCAAATGTACGGCGTAAACGGTCTTAAATCGTGACGTTATGCAGTCTGTGCCTTTCAAAGTCAAAGTCAAAGTCAAAGTCAAATCATTTTCCATTAAAACCATTAAAAAGCACATTTGAACGTCATTTACGAGAGAAAAGAAAAATTATAATATTGAATCTAGATGCCTGATATCCAGGTATGGTTGCCAGGTCGCGAAACCTTATAACCGGACAGACCAGTCAGTTTGGCCGGACATTTGGGTAAAAAGGCCGGACACCCTACATTATTGAGGATTTTGTGTCTCAGTATTAATAGGCACGACAAAGAAATTGTATGTAAAATCAAGCTTTTTATTATTATTACCATAGGTACCTATCTCTTGTTAAATTCTAATCTAATATAAATAAAGTCGAATACAAAATCAGTCTAAGTACTTTATTATTAATCATCAGTCAAAAAAGTCAATAGCCAAAAGTAAATTCTAAATAAACATTTAAGTATCAACATTTTTAATTAAAAACCTAACAAAATCCGGACATGCCGGGCACTGTTTATTTTGGCCGGACACGCAATCAAAAAGCCTAACTATGTCCGTCTTTATCCGGACGCCTGGCAACGCTATATCCAGGCAAAATGTAAACTTATGTCGATGTGCATACAATGCAAAATTTAATGGTAAAGTAAAAGGTGATTCAACAACTCATTGAAACACAGTAGGTAATTGATATAATATGTAGTAGACTATAATAGGTATAGATCTATAGGTATAATTGAGGCGTTTTAAAATTGCATAGCGGTCATTGAACTTTTTCTGATATCTCTTGTGGAAACCGAAATCACAGCCGAAATCCTATTTATCGTTTCTCATTAGTTCAAACATGTTGACGGATCAAACTAGATTCATTATTATTATTTTTCTCATGTAAATGACGTTCAAAAGTGCCTTTTAATGGTCTAATTGAAATAAATGATTTGACTTTGGATACGAAAGACATCGATTCTTTATTCTTATAACTCTGCCCCCATATCAAGATACCGCGAACGTCGAAGGCCCAGGTCGACTTTAGTCAACGTGTACCGTTTCGTAACATATCATCACGCCTGTAATCCTTGATGGGTTAGGCAGAGGTGTATACCCATCAGTAGGTAGGTACACCCACATTTCTCCAGTTATGTTTAAGTCCCATGTATTAAGGGGCGAGCCTATTGCCATCATCTGGCACAATTCCAGATTCCGAGGCTGCTACAGAGAAATTTCCGATGGAAAAACCCAGTACTTAATACTTTTTTACTAGGTGTAAGTACAAGATTATTAACAATGTCATACAATAATATTGACGATTGTAAAACGAGGTGGCGACCACATTTTGTACGGTTTTAATTACGAAGATTGGCCTTCAGGACGATACCGATAAACATGAATCACTGATCACTCCACGTATCGTGTTTATTTAATTTATACCGTCATCTTTCCCTACTTATTTTTAAATGGGTACAGAGCATTTCGTCCATTGTAATTTATAGCTTTTGTCCTTAAAAAAGTCGTCAAAGTCAAATCATTTATTTCAATTAGGCCATTATTATATAAGGCACTTTTGAACGTCATTACAAGAAAAAAAATAGAATTGAATCTAGTTGCCCCTTCCAAAAGGTAGTTTTGTATGGAAAAGAATGGCAAGAAACTCCATACGTTACTCTTTTAAAATCAATGTTTTACAATATTATTATTTGTATACAGAGTCATACGTAATTACATGAGAATGCAATGTAGGTACCTTATATAAAAACTACTAGGTATATAATAACACGCAAATAGAATTTATATTATAAATTAAGAATTGACGGTAAAAATATATTTAAAGTTACATAGTGTTCACATGGTAACAAATATTGGAACTCTATACAGATGTATCTCGCTGTGTCGTGGTGGGGGGGCGGAGGGGTTCGTAAGGGCGCTTTCAATTTATGCGTTTCGTGTCGGACCGCTGCGGTGCCGAAGCGGTGCGAGACGTACGTGCACGGACGATCCTCTTTTTTCATACAAAACGCACGGTGCGGCAACGGACGTTAATATATCCGGTTGTCGAGCGTTCGCGGTACCGGCGGCCGCACTGCTGCCGCACCGTGCGTTTTGTATGAAAAAAGAGGATCGTCCGTGCGCCGTACGTCTAACGCACCGCTTCGGCACCGCAGCAGTCCGACACGAAACGCATAAATTGAAAGCGCCCTAAGACTAAACTCAGTGATAAAAACGTTATATCAATGAGCATCCGCAGCTTAGCTTTGAAATGAAATGAAATGAATAATTTATTTGCTATGAATGTAGGTACAAAAATATCGTGTTAAGTAAATAGAAGTATCCAATACATTCTACTATTTTGGGGTCGGCATCCAGTCTAAGCGGATGCAGCTGAATACCAGTGTTTTACATGGAGCGACTGCCTATCGGAACTCCACAACCCAGTTACTAGGTAACACGATAGCCTTGGTAAGACTTTCGGGCTTCTAACTACCCGTGACGACTGTCAAAGATCTACGAATGACAGCCATTACGAGAATATTTTGCTACAGATAGAATTTTAAAGTGTTTAATTCATACTTGTGTGTGGTAAAAAATAGATAAACCATCTGAACATATTTTTATTCGTGACATCACTGTCGATACGGACTAATGACAATGGTACCGATTCCCTTGTTCACAAA
This sequence comes from Hoplodrina blanda, assembly GCA_949316365.1. Classification (NCBI taxonomy): domain Eukaryota; kingdom Metazoa; phylum Arthropoda; class Insecta; order Lepidoptera; family Noctuidae; genus Hoplodrina; species Hoplodrina blanda. The sequence continues at coordinate 13,099,261 of OX438592.1, forward strand.
CTTGTTACTAACTACTAAACTGAAATAATAGGACGGTGATATTTTACAACTAAGTTAGAGATGTCAAATTAGTTTTGTCCTTGAACTTTTCCGTGTTTTTAATCATTACGTTTTAAGATGTCAACTATAATTTTATGGATGTGTCAAATTGACTAAATATGACAGTTCTTATTTACACCCGTTCCTTTCTTGTTTTATTGCACAGGAAAATATACTTATAAATAGTCTAATTATATTTTAGTTTGTGAACAAGGAAATCGGCACCATTGACCTGTTTTTAATAAAAATGGTCACTTTAGGTATTACCTATACCAATAAACTTTATTTGATGACCTCAATGGGGGCACCGTAGTGTGTGTAGCGGCAAAATACCTCATGTGATGCGTGATTCACGATCGGATGTTGTTTCGCGCGGGCGGCGCGGGCGAGCGGTGTTTTACAAGTACAACAGTAGTTTTTTCCCAAATATTTTAAGGTCTTACGATATCTACGCAGACGCGAATCCAGCCCACAAAAAAGTATGCGGTCCCTGAAATCGGCCAAGTACGAGTTGCACTCAGTCTCGTACCACATTATCGCATCTAGGCTCTAAACTACTGAAACGGTTTTAATGAAACTTTTACAGCTTAAAAGCGCATCAGATTTAATTAAAAGTTAATACTTAATACATTTTTAAAAAGTCTATGTGCCTTTCCAGACTCTCTAAGCCAAATTGCATCCAGATTCGGTCAGCTGTTCAATTGATTTAGTAACAAAGATCGTTTGTGTGCCAAAATGACCACATGCGTTTCCTCTTAATGATCTCATTACCATCATCATATCAGCCGTAGGACGTGCACGTGAACATAGGCCTCACCTACAGGGGGCTTAGACAAAGTAACAATTTCAAAACGATAACGAAGTTAGAAAAGACTAAAATGTATGGGATTGACATAAGCCGCGTTAAGTCACGTGGACATGAAGCAAGACATGACAACGACAAGCAAGTCAAAAACGATGACGAATTTAGATATCGTTTCGCTACAAAGCGATGTTACTTTGTCTAAGGACCCAGATTTCCAATAGGACCGGTTCGGAGCGACTTGCTTGCGGTCTAATTGAAATACATTATTCGACTTTTTGAATTTAATTTCTTTCGTACTCAAAAAAACTTTTGACTGCCTGGTTGGTCTAGTGGTCGCAAAGCGCGACTGTTGTGCATTAGGTCTTGGGTTCGATTCCTAGGTTGGGTAAAGTGTTGTTGACTTTTTCCATCAAGAAATTCTTAGTAGCAGCCTCGAAGTCTGAATTTGTGCCCGGTTCATGGCAATAGGTTCGCCCCCTATACATTGGATATAAACATAACTAACGGCGAAATGTGGGTGTATCTACTAATGAGTACACCTCTGCCTAACCCTTCGGGGATGTACTCAAAAAAATGGGGTCAGCAAAGGTTATAAACGAACAGGAAAGACGCAATTAATGGTTCAAAACCTTGAACCATTAATTGAAGTATGTTTATAATTACTTATTGATAAGTAAGTAATCGGATTCCATTTGTTTACAAGCCTTATCGGTGCCGTTTTGTAATACATTTCATAATGTTATCGTCACGAGCGGAACCACTCCAAGTAATAAACGTAATCTATCTATCTATAAGTACTAATATTAAAAACCGGCCAAGTACGTGTCGGGCCACGCACAGTGTAGGGTTCCGTAGCAGCAAGCAACTACTTCATCTTAGTCACTTTAAAGGATTTATGCTAAGGCTTTTGTATTTGGTACAAAATTATCCAACACCTAAGTTCAACGACTATTAGGTACTGCTAAACTAATAAAGTTATCTTAACCGCTATAGTTTTCCTTCAAAGTTCATGAAATGCACTATCATCGTGATTTTTTCCGAATTTCAAAACAGCAGTTTAGCTTTTAGAGGACGATAATTATTTTTGTATGTGATAGCTAGATTCCTAAGAAAGGTTTGAGGTTATTAAACATCACGCTAGGACCTACGGGAGAAGAGTAGTAAACTAGTAACCCAAGTATGATATAACACTGGTGAAAGTCGGACTGCCCCGTTGAACTCGTGGTCGCAAGTGGCAGAGGTGTACCCATTAGTACACCCACGTTTCGCCAGTTATGTTTAAGTCCCATGTAATAGGGAGCGAGCCTATGTAATAGGGGGCGAGCCTATATTGCCATCAACCGGGCACAAATCCAGACTCCGAGGCTGCTACTGAGAAATTCCTGATGAAAAAACCTAATAACTTTGCTCGACCTGGGAATAGGGAATGCAAATCTCGCGAGATTGGGGCTCAAGCGAGATCTCGCGAGTTTATGAATAACAATAATGCGAGATCTCGCCAATTTCGAGATCTCGCGAGATTATTAGTTTCATGTGTTTTTTTGCAAATAATCACAATATTTAAATAAATTAGGAAAAATTTAAAGTAAATTATTAAGTATTATAAGATAAACATTTATTTTCACGAATTTTTTCAATAGACTTTTATGCATCAAACATTGTTTGACGTATCTGTCTATAATTTTTTAATAAACTTCTAAGTAGTAAACTTCGACGTATTTTATTTCCATACTTCCGACACACTCTCATAGTCTTCTTTATAAACTTATACTAGCTGACCCGCCGCGACTTCGTTCACGTGGTATCCTACACTACCAATACCCCTACCCTACCCCTGCCTTACCCTACCCCGTACCCTACTCTACCCTACCCTACCCCTACCCCTACCCTACCCTACCCTACCCCTACCTTACCCTACCCCTACCCTACCTTATTTTCATTGTTTTTATTTTTTTGTATTCTGCTATTCGGGACGGAAACAAATCCAACAAATCAAAAACCATGGCAATCGGTCCAGCCGTTCTCGAGTTATAAGTGTTTAACAAACACGACTTTCTTTTATATATGTATATGGATATAGATACCTATTCGCCGACATCGTTCGTTATTCCACTCGTAAATTACATAAGAAACTTTTTTTTGCATTAAACTCAATCACGTTAGCTAGCCACAACTATTGGTAACGTAATAAATGCGCGCTGATGACGCTGCACGCCGGCTCAATTTTCGACCAATCGCACGCACGAACGTATTCTAAGAGACACCTCGCCCCGCGACTGTAACGCACCGAACGAAACCGACAGATCGCAACTCCGTCCGTGTCAGTCCGCGCTTCGAATAAGGTGCAGCGCAGACGACAGACTATCCGTGACGCACTTTTTAGTCTGTGAAAATAGAACCTATGCAATTATATGCAGTAACGCACACGACGCGCAAAAAGTCCGGCGTACAAAAAATCCGTGTAATTCGGGCAGACCGCACCGCGCCGCGCCGCGCCGCTCCGCACAAAAAGTGTGTGAAAAAAATTTAACGTTTGCTTCAACGCGCGCTAACGCAGACGGCGCACACTTTAGTCGGCAATCTGCATTTGCTAGGGGTGGACGTAACGCACGCGATCTATTGTCATGGCGCCAGAGGTCGATGTAACGATGTTAATTCAAGAAATATAAAACAGACCAGCAATTTATGATACTTCTAAGGCAGAATATCATGATAGACATTTAAAAAGAAAAAAATTCCGGATGTTGTTTCAGAATTGAATGTTTAGTATGGAACTGTCCCTTCAGTAATCTTTCCGAAAGTATAGGATGTACCCAAAATTCTCTATTTCATCTTCTTTTTCTGTACTTCATGTACAAAATAATACTTCGCGATCTCTGCACGATTTCCATAGCGTCTACATCCCTACAGCTCTGCCGACAAAATGATCGAAGATGTGCGTCGTGTGCGTTGTGTCTGTGAAAAATCCGCGACCGACAATTGCGCGCCATGCAGACTTTTTGTGCGCCGCAGACTCGATCGCACAAAAAGTGTGCCGTCTGCACTGCACCTAAGACGTTTTTATGCTCGAGTGCAATCTCGTTAAACTCGCGAGATCTCGTCTTTTTTTCGTCCGAGATCAATCTCGCTAAAAAAGGCCGAGATCTCGCGAGAACGAGATTGCATTCCCTACCTGGGAATCGAAGCCAAGGCGTCATGCTCAGCAGTCCCGCTTTGCGACCACTAGACCAACGAGGCAGTCACTCGAAAAATCAAAAAATCGGATATGAAAAAAAAAAGAAAGTTATTTCAATTAAAAATAGCTATGAAAACTTTTCGATAGGCAAGTTATCATAGGCATGTTTGTTAATAAATTATATTTGAAAAAAAAAAATATGTCTCATCAAGTTATCTGATGGGTGAAGGTCGATCTTCCACGGCTATTACGTCATCCAGGAAAAATATATAGATTAAATTTGTGTTAAAAAAAATGTTACCATAAAACGATGTTTGATTAATATGACTCGCCGTACACAAAATAAATAATGAGTGTATCGAAATCAAATAGTAAGTACCTATGTGTCACACAACTCATACACAACATCATGACTGAATTCGTGGCGTCGGCGTCGGCGTCGGCGCAACCTTGTACAATCAGTGTAAAGGTGGTTTCCGTGGCGGCGCGGGCGCAAGTCCGGAGTGGAGCGGTGTGGAGCGAGCGGTGTGGGGTGCACTGACCGTTTCAAACTGAAACACGTAGGTACCGCGCCGAACAGCGCTAGCATACGCCTAATATTTATTTATATCCATTTTGCAAAGTAAAAATACTTTATTTATACAGCAATTCAGTTACCCGATACCACCCTGCCGCCAGGGGTGTACCCATTAGTTCACCGACAAGCTGCTACTGAAAAAATCCTGATGGAAAAATCCAATAACATTTTGCCCGACCTGAAACCGAACCCAGGACCTCATTCTCAGCAGTCGTGCTTTGCGACCGAGGCAGTTTATCAATAGAATTTTGGATTTAATCTGAATCTGCACATAGACGAAACTGCGGACAGAAGCTAGTCAAAGTCAAAGTCAAAGTCAAATCATTTATTTCAATTAGGCCATTACAAGGCACTTTTGAACGTCAAATACAAAAGAAAAAGGAATTGAATCTGGTTGCCCCTTCCAAAAGGTAGCTTTGTATGGAAAAAAATGGGCAAGAAATTCCATACGTACTCTTTTAAAATCAGTAAGCAATCAATAGTATAGGTAGCAATTAAAATAGTTACGTATATCTTCCGCAGAATTCCATTGCTGTTGCAAATTGCCGGCTTATGCCGACTTTATCTATAAGGTCAACGACTTTTATTGTGATTGCCTTGACGACAGATATTCATGAACTAAAATAACCACTTTCTAGCAGAAGAATCATCGGTCAGTTACCAAAACATCCGGTTAAGTGCAAAGGACCATGCGACAATTTGGGCCCACTTTCAACATTGCTCAACAGTAATGAGATCTATATCAAATGAAAGCTCTTAAAATAGGCTTCATTTCATTCTATGGCAGCTAAGTTCAAATCGAGCGCGAAAATGGTGTTTTAGTGCATTTTGTCATTATTATTAAAACCTTGAGCCCAGTTTTCAACATTGTTCAACAGTGATGAGACCCATGCCAAATGAGAGCTCTTAGGGTGTACTTCATTCCATTCTAAGGCAGCTAAGTTCAAATCCAGCGCCAACATGGTGAGACCGCAAGACCGTGGAGCTTGGCACAAAAAAAGAGAGGCCTATACCCAGCAGTGGGTGAAGACGGGCTGTGGATGATGATGACTATAACTGAAAAATATTATATTGCTTCTCAACAGTGATGAGACCGATGCCAAATGAAAGCTCTTAGAGTGTACTTCATTTCATTCTAAGGCAGCTAAGTTCAAATCCAGCGCCAACATGGTGTTTTAGTACGTATTCAAAAAAAAAATATATTTGTAACTACTATAACTGAAAAATATGATAGTGCTTCTCAACAGTGATGAGACCCATGCCAAATGAGAGCTCTTAGGGTGTACTTCATTTCATTCTAAGGCAGCTAAGTTCAAATCCAGCGCCAACATGGTGTTTTAGTACGTTTTAAAAAAAAAACATATTTATTACTATTAGTAACTGAAAAATATGATAGTGCTTCTCAACAGTGATGAGACCCATGTCAGATGAGAGCTCTTAGGGTGTACTTCATTTCATTCTAAGGCAGCTAAGTTCAAATCCAGCGCCAACATGGTGTTTTAGTACGTTTTCAAAAAAAAAAATATATTTGTAACTAAGTACTATAACTGAAAAATATGATAGTGAATAAAGCAAATGTAACTCTTTGCCAGATAAAGCAAATGTATCTCTTTGTAAGTCGCTAATCGTAATTTTAGTCCGGTCAATTTAGACATCCGAAGGTACAATAATTCGCACCCAACTGAAAGTTGGTAGGATTGTTCAAAATACATACATGTAGCGGTCATAAGTGCAGTCATGCTAAGGTAATAAGGTTTGAATTGCTGTGAACACGGGGTACAGGCCGTATCTACATCTGTGTGTATAAGTGATGTATTCAAAGTTAAAGTCAAAGTCAAATCATTTATTTAATTAGGCCATTATAAGGCACTTTTGAACGTAATAACACAGTACCTACCTACGTACACCTCAAAATTCGCACACGACGTCGAAAGGTCGTAAGTTTAACCAAAGTGTCAATCGATTTGCTTTGTAGATTGCTACTCCACTTGTGACCGCTAATGTACATCATAAATGAAATCTAAAACATCCTCATCGATCCGACACCTGGTTTTTTTTAAATTAGGGGTTAAAAGGGATCACAACTCTTCCAATTTTTTGAATTGTTATATATCTGAAACCTAACCTAATGACTCTTTTTGCCCAACCTGGGAGTCTAAGCCCTAGCAGTCGCGCTTGCGACCACAGGACCAAGCAACGCGGTAGAACTAATACAGACTATTAATGCTGTGTGGAAAAGACATCGACGCACATTTTGTTGTTAAAGTCATTGAAATTTTTTCGTATTTTTTTATTTGCTTTAATAACGACCTAAATTACACGCCCGTATTATAGGTAGCTATGTTACATAACATAACATCACGCCTGTAATCCCCGAAGGGTTAGGCAGAGGTGAACCCATTAGTACACCCAAATTTCGCCAGTTATGTTTTTAAGTCCCATGTAATAGGCGGCGAGCCTATTGCCATCATACGGGACTCCGAGGCTGATACAGAGAACTTCCTGATGGAAAAACCCAATAACACTTTGCCCGACCTGAGAATCGAACCCAAGACCTCACGCTTAGCATTCGCGCTTTGCGTCCAGTAGACAGTAACACATTAGTACTCGGAATCATACCCACAACCTGATACATAAAAGGCAGGCAATTTAAGTCTTGGACCATTAATTAGCCGAATATTAATTGACAGCTGTGTCAATTGGCATCGGCGTAGTCAAGTTTTGATTATATACATATATGTATATAAAGTTTTACATAATTATAATGAATTCAAATGTACAATTTCTGGATTAGTCTGATTGCCTCGTTGGTTTAGTGGTCGCAAAGCACGACTGCTGAGCAAGAGGTATTGGGTTCGATTCCCGGGTCGGGCAAGGTGTTATTGGGTTTTTTACTAATGGGTAAACCTCTACCTAACCCTTCGGAGATTACAGACGTGTTGTTATAGATAGGTATACGAAGAATTAAACTATCGCTTGACAAATCCGACTAAATAGCCTAAGTAAATACACACATCAAAAGTGTCTAGGGATCAATATATTATTATTACCAAATACATCTTGATCCCTAGACACTTTTGATGTGTATAGTTATTATTCCAGGTTTGGCACTCGCCTATTATCTTCTCTAATATTGAGCCAATGCAAAAGATATTTCATAACCTGAATAAGAGATACAGTGCCCGACGAAAGGGGGGGCCGGCCGGGCAAATGTCCAGAGCGGCAAAAATTAAAGGCGGCAAAATTGAGTGTGCCGGGCGGTTGCACAAAGTCCAACATACTATCATGAATTTTTGTAAACTTGTTCGGAAACCGTAGTAGACTAACGTATTTGAATATTATACAATTAAAACAATATCACTTAAATATCATCCCATCTTCGAAATAGCAAGCTCATGACTTATTATGGTCTTAGGGTCAGTTCACACCGAGACGCGACGCGACGCGACGCTGCGTGCACACTTTAAAAGAGCGACTCAAAATATAACTTTATTTTCTACACGAAAAGATACACATTTCATTGTAAGAATTTAGAATACGTTACACCACGCAGCACTACGTCGCGATGCGTCGCTCTACGCCGCGCTGCGCCGCGCGGCGCCGCGAGACGCATCGCGACGCAGCGGTGAATCGCCGGTACGCGCGCACAGAATGACGTGCAAGAGCGGCGACGTTGCGATGCGTCTCGCGGCGGCGAGCGGCGCAGCGCGGCGCAGCGCGAAGTCACTGGCCTCTTCAAGTATCTTCACGTTGCGTCGCGTCGCGTCGCGTCGCGTCTCGGTGTGAACTGACCCTTAGTGTACCTAAAGGGCGGCGAATATTATTTTGCCCGGAGCGGCTAAATCGGGCCCTGAAGAGATATACTGTGACCTCTGCGTTTTTCATTAATAGTTTTCTTTGTACGGTCAACAAAACAGATAGGTATGCAAGGTCGTCAGATATAGTTGAAGATTTCTAAGAAACCGATGGATGTCTTTGACTGAAACTAAACGACGGTTTTTACGTGTTTTGTAACATTAACACAAAACACGTAAAAACCGTCGTTTTGGAGCACTTCATGTATTGATGTCATCAATACATTAAGTACTTATGCATTCGTGGTGACCAATGCTCGTGCTATCTCTGTATGAGAAGAGGAATTTGTCCTGCAGTAGGACATTAATAGACTGGTATTATTACCATGTCAGTTTTCTGCAACGAGCGAGCTTCTCTGAAACGTTGGCCAGAGACACTTTGAATAGAATCGAAATCAGTACATTGATAGAGCATGACGTAGGTAATAAAATATTTACAAGCTTTTATTTAGCTTGCACTGCTCGTATCAACTCGTATGTATGTAAGTTGTCCTTTCAAAATTTGCAAACCATTTTTCGACCATTTGTTGGTATTCCATTGAGCCGAAATTTTGCATACACCTTTAGTTCTTAAGACAATACAATGTCCAATACTCAGTATTGTAATAATTTCAATATGGCCGCCGTTCCAAGATGGCGGATTACATATTTTTTCTCAATTCCCTATCAAATGAAAGAGCTTGACGAGTAGAAAACGATAAACTTAGTAATATCACACTAAAAAAGCTTGTTTTAAAAAAGTTTTTTTTTACGATGAATTTATTTAATAAAGACTGGTACTATGGTCTCGAGAGCGTGAGCTTGGGCGTGGGTTCCTGGGTTCGATTCCTAGGTCGGGCAAAAAGAGTCATTAGGTTTTTTCCATTAGGAATTTCAAAGTAACAGCCCGGAGTTTTGAATTGGCACACCCCCGCGCCTTGGGAAGCACGTCGGTAAAGCCGATGGTCTGGATCTCTCCGATCGTATTGAAATGTAATTCTATAGGACTATGAGAGTAAAGGGCGAGACAGAATTATAACACGCTACGCCATCCCACGCGTGCTTATTGGCCAAAAGACAAAGAGTAGTTTCACGAGATGAAATGTGGCCAATGAGAACGCTTGAATGCCGTGGCGTGGCGTAGCGTGTTATAAGTTTGTTTCTACCTTTAAGCTGCGTTTATACTTAACCTGCCCCGCGTGTCGCCACGCGTGGGAAAGCTATCGGTTTCATACATTTAGTATAGGACTGATCACATTCGTAACGCCCCGCGTGGCGTGGAGCAAGCGACTAAATGTATGAAATCGGTAGCACACACTTTTTTTTTTTTAGGTGGTAAAAATCATCAAATGACTCCTTCCGCCCTGGGTGGGGCGGAAGGGACTGTCAGACTTTTACTGACTAAAAAACCACCCTGTTCCTTCTGTTGCCCTTTACGTTCCGGGGCCACGGTATCCTGTTAAAATATCTACATATTGATCTTTAAAAGGTGTTGAGAGATATTTCATCGTTCCTGTCGCAATTGAGATGGTAATAAATATAAAGGTGCAGCTTTCTTGCGCTCTAGAAATCTAATGCGTACTTGTCTAGTCTCCTTTAAGAATGGCCACCTAGTCAATTGGTAATTTTGTAAAGGTACACGACCTTATTCCCTAAAGAATAAGGTCTTTATCGAGACCGCAGATTAGTTGGTATTCAAAATATCGCTCAAAGTATTAGATAGAGCGATGAACTTTTCAAGGTGCCCCAGACGCAAACTGCTGGTAAGAGTAGTTGAGTAACGGATATTATTGGATATATTCGTCTAATGCCACCTACACAATCATTCAGTAAATAATGTCATTAATAAGCTACTTATTGTGTTAATAGATGGCGTTATTATTAAACAATAACAAGGAAAATCCACTTGACAATGAAACGCAGATAATGGCTCATTAAAATGGCGTCCGGCCAATTATCTCAATCAATTTGATTTGTGGTTAACAGAGCTGCGAAATTACTGAACGCTTTTTGATAGATATTCTTTTTCGTATAATTATGTTGTTAAAAATACATTTTAGAGTACCTACCGTATGTACTATCGGCGTTAGGAAACGCTAGATTTCAAGACTCATCTTTAGGTTATAAACCGGAGGATTTGTCCACTTCAAATTCGGAAGCGGCACTGGTATTTCTGTAATTAGACTAAGTTTAGGTTTACTATGATGGAAAATCATTTCTAAGAACACTGTTACTGTAATTTTTAAAACTCTTATTGAGGTATCTAATAAGTTTTTCACTTTGTTATTTGTGTTGCCAACAAAAAAAATTAAATAAATGCATTCGCTGTGTTATCATTCTTATCATAAAGTCATGCTGTGGTCCATTATAATAATTCTTTTTTTAATGATAATCATTAATATGTAGCATCGTTAGACTATGATTTGTTTATTATAATAATTATGTCATTGTATAATTTAATTCACTATTTAAATTATCTGTCGTTTTAATGTTATGAAACTGTGTTGGAAATAAATGAGATAAAAACTTGTTTTTCTGTGAATGTCTCGTATAAATAAGTTTTTAACTGAGAAGGAAAGGTGGATATGTATTTGAAAGATTTAAAAATAGCAATTCAAAGGTTATGTTAACCGTAACTACATCAATGAAATATTTTTACAATATTCTTGACATTTTATATTTTAAATTGTAAATAAAGGACATATAACATATTAATCCATAACAAAATCTGCCTTAATGACTTCAAATGGTTATATTTAAAAGGAAAACAAATAAACATTAATAACAAATTAAATTATTTAATTATAACGCAGCCATACTTTGGAATAAAATTAATATCATTGACAACACCGTCTTGCTTCTGAATGGTGGAAGAATCCGACATCTTGGACTTGGATCATCTGTCAGTCCGGTCGCATGGGCAATTTGGCACTCGGCACTCGTTCAATTCGCGCCTGGCCTCTGCCTTTGACGGACGTTATCAGTATCTATTCAGTATTCCGCCGGACAATTAAACCGCCAAAAATGAATAAGTTAATTATTACTTCGATTCTTCTGATCGCGATCTTGGTGTGCGTTGGCGTTTACTTATTAACTGATTTAGGGAATACAGGTATTAATAAAAATGCTGATCTTCTTACTAGAATCAAGAGATACATAATGGAAGACGGAAAATGCGCTTTGGGTGACATCAAACTAGGCAGACAGTGTGTCAGTTGCGCCCGGTAAGTGTTTTTTACAAATTTCTCTATCTTGCTTCGTAGTGAAACAAAATTTCGTACTTTTCCATTCAGATAAAATTTTCTTTTAAGATTTGTAGTTTCATATTGCATCATGCAATCTAGAACATGTGTTTCCTTTTTCAGATTTTGTCGTGAAAGTTTTCAGCTTTTATGAAGTTTAAGAAGTTGGAATGCTATTTATTCTTTGTGTTATTTCTCGTTTAATTTGTGAAGATTTAATGTTTTGATTTTCTGAGTGAGAATAAGTTAGATTTTTTTTTGATACCACGAATCTATTGATGGAAATTCTCCAGGTAGCAATCGTGCAAATATTTCTCTATTTTTCAAAATGCTGACCTCTATGATTAATTTAACTGTAGTAATTCTAGAATATGAGACCCAGAGTCTAATTCTCTAGTAAATTAACTTAGTTTTTTTTTTCTAGAAATCAATTTCTCGTAATTTATGATCCTAAACTTTTAGAATTAAATTTTTATAGTCTGATGTTGTACGCCATACAGAATCAAAGTTTTAGATTTGAAACTAATTAGAAAATGAGTGAACTCGTGTGCAATATAAGAAGTTTATAAAGACATGGCATAGATAAAAGAATATACGCATTTCCCAAGTGGCGTGGTTCGGCCGGCATTTGTTAATGACATCATACACCGTTTGCGATCGCGCGATCGTCCATTCATTTCACCGGCGCATGCGGCGAACCGTTTGGAAATGCATTGTCCGATTTAACTTTTTTATAGTAAATATATTTAATCTTCTTTTATATAATTAAAATGAATCGCTAAATGTGTTGCTAAGTGCAAAACTCGAGAACAGCTAGATGGATTTGGCTGATTTTTTTTTTGTTGTATCCGTATTTTCCCGAACAAGGTTCTTATTGGTAGATTTTTTTTGAAAATCCAACGGAAAAGTCGGAAATTTGCATTCGTGCAAAGCCGGGGCGGTCCGGTAGATAAAAATAGATACAAGGCGTGGTTTTACAACCTCGTTTTTCAGGATGTTGTCATAAAAGTCATAAATAATCAAATAAAATGAAAATACCTAGTCAATAATAAATAAATACTGGTTTTTTATTCGCCTATGTTAGACAGTATTCCAGAAAATTCTTTCAAAGAATAGAAACGTTCCGATGCGTACGCGGTAGGCTGTATGGTGCGACTATGTCATTGTGTGCGTGCGGGTTCATCGCCCCGTCTGCTGAAACCTAGGGACAAATCTTTTCCTAGTTCGTAATTAAAATTACAGACCTACTTATTTATTTTATTATTCATTCGTTCTGAGAATCTCGGGCCCTCTCGTCCATTGCCAAATTTAAAATAGAGGTCATGTGTTCATGGTCATAGAGGATAATTTGGTCTGTTTTACCTAAAATGTAACGTAGGTCTGATAAAGTAGGTAGGTAGGCTATTGTGCTTTCACAAATGAGGAGATAAATTATTTCAGTAACGAGTGCAATAATCTTGATAGCCTGAATGTTAAACGCGGGCGCCTCCCATACACGTGGCCGCAAATTTGCCGATCAATTCATTTTTTACTCTCCTTGTAGATTATCATGAGTCAAGTGATTTTTGTTTGAATAGGTACCCTTGTTTTTCTGACACCCTAGTACTTTTTTTCTTTGGTAATAGTAACTTTGTTGCAATATCTCCGAATTGTCAATAATCGCTTTTATGACATGAGCACCACGTTAATATATTGATTGGTGCTCAAATGGGAATACCTTTGCTGTTTAAAAAATAGGTGCTCAAACGGGAATACATCGGGCATAGTACCAATATGAATTTTTCAATTCATATGTACTTTCTAAGTTTATCTTTGACGTCACTGACGTCGGTGAAGGTCAAATTGGACTTTATTAATTCTACATTACGTCTGTATAATTAGATATTTTATACTCTGCTACGGATTTTAATGCGGTTTTCATAAATAGGTAGAGTGATTCAAGAGAAAGGATTATAGGTACGTGTAGTTAGTATTTACATTACACCCGTGCGAAACCACGGCGGGTTGTTAGTTTTAATTAACTAGAAGATCCTCATGATGCGTTTCCTCTGATAAGATAAAATTAGATTGGTATTTTCTTCTGAATAATAATAGCCGCACGGGTCGATCCGTCAGGTTAAGCTACGTTTGCCGGGGTTGGTCCATGGATGGGTGAGCATCTTTACACACCGAGATTCCCCCATGCCTCGGAAAGCACGTTAAGCCGTTGGCCCCGGCTGTCCATGTGGATCTTTGACAGTCGTTACGGATCGTCAGAAGCCCGAAAATCTGACAACCAGTCTTACCAAGGGGTATCGTATTACCCAGTTACTGGGTTGTGGAGGTCAGATAGGCAGTCGCTCCATGTAAAATACTAGTATTCAGCTGCATCCGGTTAGACTGGAAGCCGACCCCTACATAGTTGGAAAAAGGCTAGGCAGATGATGGTATTTTCTTCTGAAAATATGGGTACAAAACGTGGTAACCTAAGAATATATTAGCAACGATCATATTTTACCAGACGGCATGCAAAAGTACAACATACACCAGAGAGTACGTACATAATTATGCATAAATATAAATCGATCGATCGATCGATTGATCTGTAGTCAACTTATTTCGTACTGAAATTATAATAGATATGAATGACTCTCAAAGTCAACCTAGCCGAGAGTTACATAACGTGTTTTCCATCATTGCGATCATTTTTTTTAGACCACACCTGGGAAACTGTTTGTTACAGAGATATTTAAGGTCAAAGTTTGAACTTGTTAATATGTTTTTTTACAAATGCCAGTTTTAAGACTGTTTACGGCTTACATTTCATTTCGTCCTTATTTCTTAAATGAACCAACTGATTTTAATGTAACTTCCTACGCTTAAGCAGAATACATATGTAAGTCTAAAAAGTTTTTCAAATCAAATCTCTTTACTGCATTCATGTGTACATTTAGGTGTTACAGTAGGCAAGTTCCAACATGAAACCCGGTTAGGGCACAGCAACATAATAATAATTTTAAATTTTTTATATAGGTACTTTGAACAACATAATAATTTTTGAATATTTTTTTTAAATTAAAATTAAAATAAGTTAATAGATTATACTTAGGTACCTAACATTTTCGATAAATAATTGTATCTATTACAGCTAAATTCGACCGAATTTAAGTTTTCCATAGAAACAGAGATTTCCAATTATCTTAAATAATAAGACATTTCGACGCCGCGACCCTACTGCTGGGCATGAGGTCTTGCGTTCGATTCCCAGGTCGGGCAAAGAGTTATTGGGTTTTCCATCTGGAATTTCTCAGTAGCAGCCTTTTTTTTTTTTTTTTAGGTGGTAAAAATCATCAAATGACTCCTTCCGCCCTGGGTGGGGCGGAAGGGACTGTCAGACTTTTACTGACTAAAAAACCACCCTGTTCCTTCTGTTGCCCTTTGCGTTCCGGGGCCACGGTATCCTGTTAAGACGTCCCGCAACCCCGGCAGGCGTTTGGCCCCTATTGGGGCCCCGTCCCTGTGCTGACAGCTCTTTGAATTTCTCAGTAGCAGCCTTGGAGTTTGGATTTGTGGCCGGTTGATGGCAATAGGCTCGCTCCCTATTACATGGGACTTAAACATAACTGGCGAAATGTAGGTCTAAGTTACTTTTGTCTTAGAATTAAGGTTCCGCGCAAAAATATTAAAAACCTTTATATGCGAATTGAATGCCAGTTCAACACAATTGACATACAAGTCGCGGGCATAATATAATATGCTGATACATAAAAAATAGCGTCGTTAGAAGTTACGTCGCGTACTATGTAAGGCCCAGACGACGCGCAGATGACGCGCGTATACGCGCTTCAAACGAGATTTGAACGTAACCTTGTAACGTAAGCACACGGGGCGATCGTGAAATCTGTCTATACTGCGCGTATGAGCGCAGTTATATCCATCATCAATACAAACGCAACAATCAGCATTTACGGCGCCGAAAACGGACGTTCCTGAAACGCGCGTCGTCTGCGCGTTTAAAATACGCCGTGTGTAGGGGCCTAATGTAAAATGACGGTGCAGTATAATCGCAGCAGGCGTGGGTACTCCATTTTGCCCCTTCTTGTCAATTTCGTGACGTCAGCAGCGCGTGCGCCGCCGAGCCGCCATAACGGACCAATAGGAAGGCGATATGAATTGAGCGACGCGACGGTCACGCCCTGCCACGTGGCTAATAGGAATTAGAATCTTATTACGAAGCACGAAAGCATTTATCAAAATACGCGTTAAATGCTCATTTCAAAATAGTTTTTTAAAGTTTTATAGCGATTTTTAATCATTTAAGATATATAAAGTAGCGTAAGTCTTTCATTATCAATTAAAGGACGTTTTAATACCTCTGGCTCGTTGGTCTAATGGTCACAAAGCGCAACTGCTGAGCGTAAGGTTTTGGGTTTGATTCCCAGGTCAGGCAGTGTTATGGGGGTTTTCCATCATGAATTTCTCAGTAGCAGCCTCGGAGTTTGGATTTGTGCCCGGCTGCTGGCAATAAGCTCGCCGTCTTTTACATGAGAATTAAACATAACTGGCGAAATGTGGGTGTACTAATGGGTACACCTCTGCCTAACCCTTCGAGGATTACAGGCGCGATGTTATGTGAATGTAATTCAAAAACATCAGAAGTTTAAACCCTAAGAAAGGATACATAAAGGTTACTTCTTAATCCACGATAACCGACATAATATATAAAGTCGAGGGCAAAAGCTAAAGGGTGTACAAATTTAGGTACACCTCTGCCTAACCCTGCGGGGATTACAGGCGTGATGTTATGTTATATATTATTTTTTTTAACACCAATTTCTTTTTTCCCAGGTATACTGAAATAACTGGCGACCAATGTTAACAACAGAAGGTGATGGCGGTTCCTACTTAAGCGGCGACACTATTGCTCTACAAGGATTTTTTGGCACACAGATACACCTATGAAGATGCCATCTTCTAAATGAAAATACCCGTCAGAACGTGTCACGTCCGCCATTTTGAGTATAACAAAATGCGTCAAAGCCATTTTGTGTCTCAAGGTAACAGCTCTTTTCATAGGACTCTTCGTTTGATACAAGTTAACGGATTGCGTAAGATACAATATTGGCAGCGTGTCAAAAAACCTTTGTAGCCTTAGACTTACTACAACGTCGTTATCTCTCAAGTCATTATCACGCCTCAATGATGAAAAAATGGAGAGAATCTTCCTGTATTTTCCACCTGGACCATATGATATTATAAAATAAGTTTTTTCTTTTCTACTAAGTAAATATAAGTAAGTAACAAAATTAACTGCAAACCATTTTGAGTATTAGTTAATTCATTAATTAAAAGTACAAATACTCAATTTGTGCAGAACCTAGTATTTGTGATGTGCGATATTATTATGTGTTTGTAAACGCTATAACGATGGTGGCAAAATATACCTGTTCCACCCATATAAGACTAGACTGAGCTGGCAGTTTTTCAAGCCTGACAGTGGTTAAGTTTGGTAAAAACTGACAGATTTTAGGACTAGGTTTCATAACGGCGAGGAGAAAAGAGTATTAGGTGGGCGAGAATTAAAATTTGTATGAGTTTTCATGTAACAATAAGGTTCAATGTTGTAAGAATTAATATTTGAATTTAAGTATCTTTGATGGTTTCCTTTGGTCTGGATGCACGTGGATGTGCGAGGCGAGAATTGAAATACTTGTTCACGTATAACATTGAACTATAACGCTGCATAAATAGTGTACTTATTACTTTGCACAAATCACGCGAGCGCCGACGCGTGGTAGCGCTGGTCGGCGCGACACATATTTCGGTGTGGAAAGAGCTAGCATGATTTCAATTAGGTATTTGACACTATTAACCAATAATTTTAAACTACAATTTTACTTAAAACACTATCACAGCTCTAAAAACTCGATTAATTTTGAATTAACTGTAAAAAATCTATTTTTAGTTGCTTTTAAATCAATAAATAGTTGGTCAATTGAATTGGCGAAAAAATAACGTCATGATTTACGAGTACTATTGCCTCACAAAATCTACGGGGGAATCGCATTTTGACAGCCTATTAAAAGTATTTCAATTGATTGGTGTTATCAAGTACTTAATTCGCGCCTATCAGATCAACTTTACGCCTTGCTTGTGTGAATCATTTAACAGTTAACACTCTAAATATTAACAATGATTCCTATTAAGCCACTTTGAATCTTAGTGAGTGTCCATAGTTATCTAGCTAGCGTGTTAATATCATAATACATATCTCTAGGATTAATCTAGAATTAATACTAACATTAGACTAAGCATTACATTTCATACCTATTTAAACATTCTCAAATGCTTTAGTTCCAAATGCCTTAGTGGGCAGTATTCAAATTATTCCAAAGTCGATTCCAAATACATGTATGTTTGAACGTTGTTCTTAATTTAATAAAAATGCATTTATGTAACTATCAACCGAGACGACATTTATTCAGAAGTAGTCATTTGTTTGTTGATAAGCAAAAAAGCTTTTAAAAACGATATAAGGCTTGTGATTAGTCATTATAAATAATAAATATTTAACCCTATGGGGATATTTTAGCTCAAAGAGGAATATCGTTTGAACTTCTCTCTTGAAAAATGCCAGATACAATAGTAGATAAAATCATTGGAATTAAAACAAAAAAATGTCTCAAACCAGTAGGGTTATACCCAATCATCCAAGAGGCGAAAAGTTCTCGTCAAACGTTTCTTTTTTCACATAATGACCCACGTCACACTTTTTTTAGGACAAGAGTATCGGATTGGACGATTATTTCATAGTTTCGTAGGACCGACTTTTAGTAGGACGTGTGCGTTGCACTATTGCCATCAGTATTTTCCATTTTAATCAGACGAAAAATCGGGCGGAGACTAAAATAATCGGTCCTACAAAAACTCACACTTACAACACTTAAACAAAAAGTTTTGATGTGAAACTATTTGTAGGACTTTCATTGAGCTAATGTTTCCTTAAAGGGTTAAAGTAACCTGCATTTATCCAGTACGAGATTTTAAGTAGACCACAAGCTCAAATATTAGTGTCTTTGTAATTACAATTCGTAATTGCAAATTTACCAGAATATAAATAGACTACTTCTCTATGGTACGCGTCATTGGTATAGTTTTGTAACATTCTGGAAAGATTCGTCTATCTTATCCTATTTATAATATAAATAATAATTATCTTTTTGTTATAGAAATTTTGTTTAATTAAAACTGGTGTAAAAAGAGGCTTAAAGTAGTCGAAAGTCACATGCTGTTCCCATCATTGCATTGGTTACGGGAGATATTGAAGGTCAAACTTCCAACCTTTAATTTGACACTTCTTTTACGAGAACCAGTTTTGAATGTTAAAACTAAACTTTAAATACTGACTGCCACGACCCCTATACTGTTGCATGTTTTGCGTGTTTATGAGTTATTTTTCATATAAAAAAGAAGACTTTTTCCCTGTTAACGACTAACTAGGTATACTGCCCAGTAAACTAAGTAACTTTAAGCAAAAAAAATTGCTGAGAAAAGTCTTCTTTAAAAGTAACTTTAACCAAAAAATATTGCTGGAAAACGTCTAGGTATGTGCTATGTGATGTTTCTTTTTACACCGTGTATTATAAAAATGTATTATTACGTTTTATTAATTAACTTCCACACAGAGAGATTTAATTATTTATTTCCTAATTTATTTTACTTAGCTTTTTATTATCATTTAAATGGTTATGAACTTTTCGAAATCAAAGTTTCCTCTACGGAATTAATTTTTTCCTTAAGTGTGTTTACTAACAATTTAGTGTATAATTATGTTGGCACCAAATGTAGGTACGTGCCATTTTTGCAGTGTGGTTACTTAGAAAAGGAAAAACATTAAATTTATATTGAATATCAATTTCTAAACTCAGGAAGGTCATGTTGCAAATGGCACCTGGGTTTACACACTGCAGTAAAATAATATATATTAAATAATTATAATATATTATTTATTTCCAAGAAACGCGGTAGGTACCTACAAAGATACCTATCTACTATAGAGTTTACCGTTTATCATGTCTCGCCGAAACATTTTAACTTTTAAAGCATAATAAAATATCAATACATAGTCATCAAAATTCAATACTCACTCAATCAATACTCGTTACTATACCTAATGCATACTGGGCTGCAGGCTAGTCTCTTTGAGATTGGTTGCCGCGCGCCGTGACCAGAATCGGGGATCGGTCAGTAATCAGATTAAAATCTAAAATGTACTTAGATAAAATAAATATAATATTAATGTTTCTTCTTCAAGCAAACACAATGTGATTCGTCTAAAAAAAGAGAATCAACAAATTAATGTTCATAATGCTTCCTTGCTAACTTAGCACTTCTTTTACTACGTACATACGTATCAACGAAAACAACTTTTAACAATCACGTACATAAAATTAAATTATTAAACCATAATATGAAATTATTACATCCTATGACAAGGAACACGAGAAAAAAATCAATAACCAAGTCAGTGTCATCAATATGTCAATGTCAAACTTTCATAAATATACTGTTTTACGATTATTTATCGAATAATAATTTAATATAATTCATTTAAATGTTTTTAAATGAAAAAATAAAATGTTGTTATTTACAATATTTTTAATCTGTACTGAAATACTAATCACAGTGCGTGACGTCATTTGTGGGCAATCATTGACTGCACGGATACTAACTAACTTAATTCACTCAGTTATTTCCATAATTTTGTTGAAATTCTAAAAGTTGCTAAAAGATTACTGATAAATTAGGATACGGTGATCAATTTAAAAACTGGCACGTGGTGTTCTCTAGTGTTTCTCTAGTTTTTCATAATGGAAATTTTGTTATGACCACAAATTTTAATAACGTCACGTGGCGTTTTGGCGGGATTTTTAAACAAACAATAATATTAAAACATGATTTTGAGTATGTATCTAAAAGGCTATAAATAAATAAAATTTTATTTTTCATGAGAATAAGTATCCATAAAGATTAATTTAAAACCTTGTTTGATAATTTGGCCGATCCCCTATTATGTCGAGAATATTAGTACCTACATAATTAATTATTGTTAGAATATTTTAAAACTGAATTGAACTCGATGTCATAACTCTACCACACTCCTGCACTGATACGTACCTACTGTTTATATTACTTTGATAATATGACATTTATTCCAAAACTGACCTTTTTTATATGAAATGTTTTTTCATCATCATCTGCCTAGCCTTTTCCCAACTATGTTGAGGTCGGCTTCCAGTACCTATAACTGGATGTAGCTATACAACGTGTAACGTTAAATGCGCAAAACCTCAGACACCCCAACTGATTTTTAATTAAATTGACCTATTTCAGAGAGAAAAAAATCATTAAAACAAAAGTAAAGGTTTTATGTGCTGATTTAGTTTTACTGGCAATTCTGATCGTTTCTTGCGTCTGCGACGACGCTCTATCGAGGGAGAAGTCGTGACCGGGCCGCTGCGCGCCGGATGGCTTGACCTACTAATAAATAGACGCGGCAACGTTTTTAATGAAGATTTTTTGAAAAATGTGACCTATATTAAAAAGTGGTTCAATTGATTCTGCTCGTTATTCTGATCAAACTATTTTCAGGTTTTGCGCATTTAACGTTACACGTTGTATACCAGTGTTTTACATGGAGCGACTGCCTATGTGACATCTGCAACCCAGTTACTGTGTAACACGATACCCCTTAATCAGACTGTGGTTGTCAGACTTCTAGGCTTCCTTTGACTGTCAAAGATCTGAAAAATATTGTAAACCAGTTGTATTCTATTAAGATTTTGTAACATTCGATATTTGAACATTTAAAATTAACAATTTAATCTGTGTTTTGTCAAACACAATGTATTTCAGAGGTCTATTAGGCATGTTTGTAACATTATAGGTTTAGTAAACACAGGAATTATAGAAAAATAAATGTCATAAGTTTATTATACTGCTCGCTGTTTTATTTTATTTCCTTCTTTTTTTTAACGCACAACCTACTAACTACACATCTTTATAATTGAATCACTAGGAATTTCTCTTTACATATACGGTCAACAAAAAAAATAGGTATCCATCAGGGTCGTCAAATATAGTTGAAGTTTTCTAAGAAACCGATGGATGTCTTCGATTGAAACTAAACTTAATTAATGAACTTTTTCGTATCCACTTTTTGAATAAAATTACATTTGAAAACATACTTCGGTTTCTAAGAAAACTTCAACTATATCTGACGACCCTGCATACGTATCTCTTTTGATGACTGTACATCTATACTAATATTATAAAGCTGCAGTGTTTGTTTGTTTGTTTGTTTGTTTGTTTGAACACGCTAATCTCTGGAACTACTGGTCCGATTTGAAAAATTCTTTCAGTGTTAGACCATCACGCTAAAGACGCGGGTGTAACCGCGGCGGACAGCTAGTACAACATATATTAACACACACAATCAGACCCGGAACAACTACCTGTAGACCATGCAAACACTTGTTCGTACGGGAATCGAAGTTACGACACTCAGTGTAGCAGGTAATCGCTCAGTTACTGCGCCAACCATGGGCCCATGGCTCAAGTGATTAAATAAGGTCGGCAACAAGCTCCGCCCTTCTTGCTCCGCCCTCTTCACAATGCATCGAAGGGCCCACAAAAGGGCCACATAATTGTGTTGACAAACCTATCCCTGCTACATTAAAAATTGTTTTAGACCGGCGAAGAATGGATTTAATGGGCGAGATTTGAAATTTGTGTAACTAATCAAACATTCTATTTTAGAATTGAACCATTTCAATGTCTGTTTGTAATATTAAAATAACCTTTTTTTATTACATGCATATGACTGTATATATACGGTACATATACCAAAATAACTCAAAAAAAAAATTGTCTGTTTTTTCCGGCTAATCTCTGGAACGGCTGGACCAATTTTGACGGGACTTTCACACTGACAGATAGCTAATGTAATAAGGGGTAACTTAGGCTACTTTTAAAATTAGGGTTCCACGCAAAGAAAAAAGACCTGGCAGAAAACCGACATCCTACGAACCAATATTTCAAATTATATCTCACCAATTTCTGGTGTAAAGTTTTGGATATGCGAGGCGAGAATTGAATTATTTGTTTGTACAACATTAAACTACCTATATTGTTGTATCATTAGAGTACTTATTACTTTGAAATGTGGATCTACATATCTAGTGCGACTCGGTGCGTATCAGCGCTGGTCGGCGCGATACATCTTTCTTATATTAGTTTATATATATTTTAGGTATTACTATTATTTTTTTTCTTAATAAAGGTAAAATAGTATTACTTATATTAGTTTGATTATAATAGGTTTGTGGAACTTATTTTCGTCTAACTTATAGCCGAGATTTCGTTTTTTATTTTGGGCGGAACCCGACAGCTGCTTTTACACTCAACTTGCCCTGTATTGCCACGCGTGGGAAAGCTATCGGTTTTAACACATATAAGAGACTGAACGGGCTGATTACGTTTGTCCCGTCCCGTGTAATGTCGTGATGGCCCAGTGGTTAAATCGCCCGCCTCTCATGCTTCAGGTTTTGTGATCAAATCCGGGCAAGTACCAATGTGACTTTTCCAATTCATATGTACTTTCTAAAGTTTATCTTGGACATCACTGACATCTGTGAAGAAAAACATCGTGAGGAAACCTGGACTTATACCAGTCTATAACTGTTCCACTCAAACCATGTCAGAGGCCCTTGAGGCGGTTTAGAAACTCTGACACTAGGGTGTGTGAGGTCGTAAGACGTGGCGTGGAGAAACCGACAAAATGTATGAAACCGATAGCTTTCCCACGCGTGGCAGTTTATGTATAAACGCAGCGTAATGCTTTATAAAAATAAAAAAGCTGCTATTTGGACATTACAAACAGCACATCAATTACATTTGTTTGTATACATTATTTGACTCACCATGAACTACCAGAAGTGACAAGGAAACGGCGGTACAATATATTAAGCTCGTATAATTACGATTTATATATTTTATGTAATAGGTAAATGACCGCAATACTCAGCTGTTCGTGAGGATAATATTGAAATATTCCTGTTATGAGAATGTCAAGGTTTAAATGACGAAAATAAATGTTAATTGAAATTTCGGATACGGACATCGGATATAGGAATAGATACCGGTTTCGAATACGGTTAATAATAATACCAGCCTATTATTGTCTCCACTGCAGGGCAAATGCCTCTTCTCATACAGAGAAAGGGGTTATTCCACTGCGCTCCAGGAATGCGTAGCACTGCGCTCCAAACCTATATTATTTAAAAAATTATAATTACCAAAATCGTTCCCCAGCGCTCCAAAATGAAATAAGTAGAGTCAGCATACAAGTCAAACCATAAACTGTTAAATTAAAATAAAGTGGTTCTCTAGAGAAGTTATGTCTTGAAATTGTTGGGTAATGGTGTCTACTACTCAGTTGAAGAATTAGCAGGGATAGCTGCAGTTATGTGCTTGTATTCTAGTTTTAAGAACACTTTTCAAATCTGAAACTGAGATTTTTTCGTTGTTTTTTTTTTAGAAAAAAGTATCGTTAAACGTGACGTGATTGTGACAAAATAAACATATTACTTAGATATGTATTAATATATTCTATTTTTATGATATTAATATACTTGCCTTAGGTTTTATGCTAAATTTATTTTTTTGCTAACTCTACTCAACATTTCTCGGAGCGCGGTGGAACTAAAATATCGCAATATTTTAATCGCTAAAAATTCTTGGAGCGCCGTGGAATCAATGTATGAACAGTAAAATTATGAGAACAATGGATTTTGGAGCGCAGTGGAATAACCCAGAGAAAGCACGTGTAATTACAAGCTTTTATTTTAATCTATTGAATTTGTAATAGGTGGGTTTTAATCAATGACTAAAACCTCCGCCCATTGCCTCATTGGTCTAGTGGTCAATAAGCGCGACTGCTGAGCATGAGGTCTTCGGTTCGATTCCCAAGTCGGCCAAAGTGTTATTGGGGTTTTCCATAAGGAATTTCTCAGTAGGAGTCTAGATTTGTGCCCGGTTGATGGCAATAGGCTCTCCCTCTAATATATGGGACTTAAACATAACTGGCGAAATGTACTAATGGGTACACTGCCTAACCCTTCGAGGATTACAGGCGTGACGGTATGTTGTTGTTGTAAAACCCATTCGCGTTCCTCCCATGCCATATACCTAGGGCTGCCATCACCTAAATTGCCGACGCCGGACAAAAAATTCAAAAACCCCGGACATTTGGGTGAAATTGAGTATTTTTTCCCGGACATACCTACCAAAAACACTTTTTTTTTTAATAAAAATTTAATATTAAAGCTTTTTAACTAAGATTTGTTTTGATTTATCGCCTATCTTTCAATTAATCGGGATTCCCCTGACACTAAAAGTGTCCGGTTTTCACCCGGACACTTTTTGACAACCTCTCCCGGACGTCCCCCGGACGCCCTCTAAACTAGGACAAATCCGGGAAAACCCGGACGGATACATATACGGATAGACGGATACATAGACATATACCTAACGCTTTTAAACAAAATCCGCAATAAGTACCTTTCTTACCTTACGTACTTTCTTTTTGTCAAAAGGTTTCAATTAAGGGTTTTATAAGGTTTAGAGGTTTAATTTAAGGTTTCTGTTTAAATTTTGCAGGGTCTGAATGACCAAATTTAACAAGACTTAGGTCGCATTTTACCTAGATACCTATGCAACTCGCTGCTGACCGCTGCACCCACGTTAATGTAACATCTTTGGTTCTGCTCTGATTCCGTAAGTCGTAGCGTGATGTAGGTACTATTCCTCTTAAGTCTGGCTATGTAGGTATACAAAAATGATTTTACCAATCCGAATTTTTCAAAACCTCAAACGGCGCAAATATAACAACCTTCTTGGAAGTTATGTGTTTGAGCCGTTTGGTGTTGAAACACTGGGGCCATGGGGTCCGAATGCTCACCTTGTTTTTCGGGACATCGCTAAGCGACTGGTCGACTCTTGACATGACCAGAGGGCTGGCCTTTTCTTAGGTCAAAGAATCAGCATTGCCATACAACGTGGCAATGCTGTCAGCCTTTTGGGCACTTGCCCCATTGACAGCGACGCGGACGAATTTTTTGATGCCCTATGAGGTTTCCCCTTTCTGTCTTTTTTATTAATTGTATATTGTATATATGTTACCGGCAATCTGTATAATTCAGGTATTATATACAATACCTAGGCAATGTATAAAATACCTGGGGCGTACAGGCAATGTATGAAACATTATGAATATTATTCTCTATTACATACTTTACCTAGGTAATGTATACAATTCCTAGGGATTGTATAGAGTACCTGCTGGTCCACCGGCAATGTGTAAATAAATAGATTTTGGTCTATATGTTACAGTAAATCATAGGTTTTACAAGCAAAATTTTAGGATTGGTGTTAGCCAAGGAACTGTAACTAACTTGGCTGTGGAATGATTAGTCACAATCCTACCCCTTTTTTTGGTTCGGGTCTAAAATTCATACATAATGTTTTCGGGCTAATTTTTTAATCGTCAGATAACTCCTAAAGAAGGGATAAATATGGCGGTTTGATAGCTTTTGTTTAGAAAATATGTCATCAATATGTGGATCATCTTAAGCGAGCAGAGCGAGCTCCAGACTTAGGGCACCCCGACTCGGACAGGTTAGGTTAGGGATGGCGGGGTCTCTCAGACCCCGCCATCCCCTTCGTGGTTATTTTTTTTAAACCACCCAGAAATAGGAGCCCCGTGTAGCGGCGCTCCATTGACCGGGACTTTCCTGCTCCTTTCCTGCCCTTTTATACACATTGCCGGCTGCACTTTCGGTATTGTATAGAATACCTAGGCAAAGTATAAAATAAATAATATTTCATACATTACCTGTCCGTTTTAGGTATTCTATACATTGCCTAGGTATTGTATAGAATACCGGATTATACAGATTGCCGGTAACATATATATATTTTATAATTAATTACTTTAGTTTAATATCCGACAGGTAGTTCTAGAGATTAGCGTGTTTAAACAAATAAACAAACAAAAAACTCTTCATCTTTATTATAATAAGTAAAAATTGAGTAATTTACACTTTTTATCTAAGTTCTCGTAAAAGTAAAAATTGTTATGAAATGCCACAATTACTGAATAGTTATGACTAAGCAATTGGAATAAACAATTCAGGGGACGCGTGTGGTTAGCGTACCGGCTCGTAACGCCATAACAAGCCTTATTTAGACACCATGTGGCAATTACACCTATTCACATTAAGCGTTTCGTTTAAATCAAATTGTTTATTGCAATCCATGATGTACAGTCAGCAAAACAGATAGGTATGCAGGGTCGTCAGATATAGTTGAAGTTTTCTTAGAAACCGATAGATGTTTTCGAATGTAATTTAATTTAAAACGTAGATAATAAATAGTTCTTCATTTAGTTTAAGTTTCAGTCAAAGACATCCATCGGTTTCTAAGAAAACTTCAACTATATCTGACGACCCTGCATACCTATCCGTTTTGCTGTGTGTACACATACAGGTGGTAAATAAAAATAAGATATATTAGAAACAAACATGGACCCTGTCGGGCACAGCAAATCGTCTCAATAAGTAGAGAGAGGAAGTGCGGTTTAGTAATCACTACTTAGCTTAGGTTTACTGCGAGGTTTTATTTTTTTGCGTGGAACCCTAACTCTTTTTCTAAAATAAAAGTAGGCTAAGTTACCCCTTATTACATCAGCTATCTACCAGTGAAAGTCCCGTCAAAATCGGTCCAGCCGTTCCAGAGATTAGCCGGAACAAAGAGACAAAAATAAAAAAAAATGTTATTTTGATATAATGTACCGTACATTCATATGCATGTAGTATAAATAAAGCGGAATATTTAATTGGAAACAGACACTTCAATTTTATTTATTTGTATGTAGGATGTATGTTTATACAATTACTAGCTGCCCCCGCGGTTACACCCGCGTCTTTGGTTACTGCTCCGCTCCCGTAGGTCGTAGCGCGGTATATAGCCTATAGCCTTCCTCGATAACTAATCTATCTAACACTGAAAGAATTTTTCAAATCGGACCAGTAGTTCCAGAGATTAGCGCGTTCAAACAAACAAACAAACAAACAAACACTGCAGCTTTATAATATTAAGTATAGATAGATGTATAGATTAAGATTTTAACTTACTGTCCCAAGCATATGTCCGTGCCGATCACCAAATGCCAATAATAATATTACATTTTAAGTTAATAAGTAAAGCACGTAATACATTTCTGTGACGTCTACAGACTCCTAGGTAGCTATCAGATATTTTTAAAAGCTTTTATTTAACTTTACCTGTATGTATGTATGTCCTGGAATTTTGCAATCAATATTTCACCCACTTCTACTGAAGCTATCGAGCTGAAATTTTGCACACGTGTTTAGTTTTTTTTTAAATGCATTTACACGGACGTATCAAGCAAGGTTTTCAGTGCATTACATGTAATGAGTGTTAATAATACACCCAGCAAAGGAGTGGAACTCTCTGCCTGCGTCTGTATTTCCGAACGCATTCGACCCTAATCTCTTTCAAGTTAGAGTGAACAGGCTTCTTCTGTTTAAGCTCTCTCCATCGTAGACTTTGCCTCTGTCACCTCTGACCTACATTTGAGCAAAGAGCAAACCCATCTTTTCTATACTAATATTATAAAGAGGAGAACTTTGTATTTTTGTTTGTTTTTTTGTTTGTAATGGATAAACTCAAAAACTACTGGACCGATTTTAAAAATTCTTTCACCATTAGAAAGCTACATTATCTGCGAGTGACATAGGCTATATTTTATTTTAGAAAAAATAGGGGTCCTAGCGGAGGAGCGGGGATATTTGGGTTTTTCGGTGTAAACTCGCTAAAACTCGAGAACGGCTGGGCCGATTTAGCTGATTTTAGTTTTGAAATGTTCGTGGAGGTCTAGGGAAGGTTTGAAGGTGAGAAAATATGGGGTAGGAGTAGGGGTAGTAGGGTTGGGGTAGGGTAGGGGCAGGATACCACGCGAACGAAGTCCCTAAAAACAGCCCTTTTAATATGAAGTCGGGAAGCCGGTCTCAAGGATAGGGTAGGGGTAGGGTAGGGGTAGGGGTAGGGTAGGGGTAGGGGTAGGGGTAGGGGTAGGGGTAGGGGTAGGGGTAGGGGTAGGGTAGGGGTAGGGTAGGGGTAGGGGTAGGGTTAGGGTTAGGGTTGAGGTAGGGTAGGGGTAGGGTAGGGGTAGGGTAGGGTAGGGGTAGGGTAGGGGTAGGGTAGGGTAGGGTAGGGTAGGGGTAGGGTTAGGGTAGGGGTAGTGTAGGGGTAGGGTAGGGTAGGGGGTTGGGTAAGGCAGGGTTAGGGTAGGAGTATTGGTAGTGTAGGATACCACGCGAACGAAGTCGCGGCGGGTCAGCTAGTATATAAATAAAAAACTAGCGGTCGCCCGCGGCTCCGCCCGCGTGTATGTCTGTTTTCGCGACCCCTATTATTTCTAAAATAAAATATAGCCTATGTTACTCGCAGATAATGTAGCTTTCTAATGGTGAAAGAATGTTTAAAATCGGTCCACTAGTTTTTGAGTTTATCCATTACAAACAAACAAAAATA
Organism: Hoplodrina blanda; assembly: GCA_949316365.1. Lineage (NCBI taxonomy): Eukaryota > Metazoa > Arthropoda > Insecta > Lepidoptera > Noctuidae > Hoplodrina > Hoplodrina blanda. The sequence goes on from OX438592.1 coordinate 13,128,587, forward strand.
CAAAGTTTTCCTCTTTATAATATTAGTGTAGATAGATAATAACCCTATCTGAAATAATTATTCTAAACTTCGGTTTTCTAAAGTCGGTTTTTATTTTGATATGTATATGGGTATGCTCTAGTCTAGGTCAGAAGTGACGTAAACAAAGTCTACGATGGAGTGAGCTTACAAATATTTTTGAATATACATACATATCATGAACTTTTGTATGGTAATGTGTACAGGGCCCGATCTAGCTATTTAGCCGCTCCGGGCAAAAATATTTTTCGCCGCCCTTTACACTAATACCATACTGGTGTCCCAGACAAGGACGTCCAAACAAAAATTTTGGAAGTCTCTTTACTTGGGCTATCTACAATTTTTTTTTGTGGTTTAGGAGCTAGACGATTTTATCGTATTTTTTTGGAATATTCTTTCTTGCTTCAGATTTTGTTGATTTTCTCTTTTTATGTCGCGTTTTTTGGAAATATTTTTATTGATAATTAATCCTGAAAGTATGGTCTTCGATCGATAAAAACAAATGTCTGTCTTATCGTCACCCAAATTACTAAAACTTAGTTCAAAGGGAAAAATGTTGTTTAGCAAAATTCGTTGCAGATTTTCGGCCCTTAAAGAAAAATCACAATAAGTGCCCAAATGACCTTAGAATAATTTCAAAAACTTTCACGGACCCTCAGCTTTTTAAACAATACAAAAAGCTAGTATTTTACAGGACATTATTCGGTGCATTTGAAGCTCGAGCATGGTAACGCAAAAAAAAAGAAATATTTTTGAACATATAGGTAAACCGTAAACCCTAATGAAAATGAATTAAAACAAAATTGTATTAAGTTTTCATTGCAATATGAGCTCCATGTCATGTTTATTATTAGCACAATGGTGATTCGGATTAGATAGTTAAGTGAGGTTAGGGTTAGGTTTGTCTTTAGACATTTCCAACGCCTTTAACACCCTGACCTGGAGCTGTATTCGGGAGGCACTGCGCTATCATCGGGTACCTCCCTACCTCCGCCTCTTCGTTGGGGGTTATCCGTCATAGAGGTCACCTAAGTAGGACGAAATGGTAGGTGCCAGCACCAAATGTCGTGCGGTGTTCCGCAGGGCTCGGTTCTGGGCCTGCTATGCTATTCTCTAAAAGACTCGACGACGAACTCGTCGACGAAACTAGTATGGTCCCCAGTGGATTTTGAACTTTATGCTCTAGACCATTTAGTTGAAAATCCATTAACGACAAACTGTCTCTACGACGAGTTCCGAAACAGTTTGTCTTTAATAGATTTACAACGTTGTGATCTACAGCATAAAGTTGAAAATCCACTGGGGACCATACTAGTTTCGTCGACGAGTTCGTCGTCGAGTCTTTTAGAGAATAGCACCCCTGCTCCTGTGGAACATCGGATACGACATACGTCACTGCCCGGGGGAGCTCGCACAGGGAGGCAGCGTTGCTGGCAACGGCTGCGGTCTCACAAGTGGTGGGCCGCATACGTCGCCTAGACCTAGAGGTGGCCTTCGGCAAGTCGGAGGCCATGGTGTTTCATGGCCCCCGGCGGGTGCCGCCACCCGGCTCACACATCGTGGTCAGGGGGTCTCGGATCGTTGTCAAGTCTACCATGAAGTACCTGAGATTCGTGCTCGACAGCCGGTGGGACTTCGAGCCCCACTTTCAGCGGCTGGCGCCCAAGTTTCTGAGCGCAGCTGGCACGCTCGCAACGCTGCTTCCCAATTTGGGGCGTCCGAGCAGCGCCTGGAGGCGTCTGTATGTGGGGGTTGTGCGATCTATGGCCTTGTATGGGGCCCCGATATAGGCGGCTGACCTAACGGCCGGCAGTATTGCCGTTCTACGAAAACCGCAGAGGGCGATGGCCATCAGAGTCATAAAGGGTTATCGCACGATCTCCTACGAGGCGGCTTGCGTACTGGCTGGAGCCCTGGGACCTGGAGGCGAAGGTACTCGCGTCACTGTACCAGTGGCGTGAGGCTAGCGGCCGATGCAGCGCGAGATTGAGTTGCGTCGGTCGCAGCTTCGCGAGGTCCTGGTGGCGGAATGGCGGAACAGGCTGTCACGCCCGGCCTCATCACCATCGAGGCGATCCGGCCGGTGCTGGCGGACTGGCTCGGGAGAAGGTATGGCTCCCTGACGTTTCGGTTAACGCAGGTACTCTCGGGGTATAGCTGCTTCGGGAAGTACCTGTGTCGCATAAACAGGGAGCCGGACGCCCGGTGTCACCAATGCATGGACTGCTGAGAGGACACGCCGCGGCATACGCTGTCAGAATGTACAGCTTGGGAGGAGCCGCGCCGTGCTCTCATCACTGAAGTAGGCAGTGACCTGTCGCTGCCGGCCGTCGTCGCTTCGATGGTCGGCGACGAGGGGTCATGGGACGCGGTGGTCTCCTTATACGAAACGGTTATCTCGCAGAAGAAGGCTGCGGAAAGAGAGAGAAATTACGATCTCTCTCCCGGCCCGCAGCAGGCGCACCGGGCGTCGGCGAAAGGCGGACAACGCCTTCTTCCGGCCCCCCTAAATGGGTCCAGGGACCCGAGGTGGCGGCGCGTAGTGTTCCACGCGCGCCCCTCTTTGACGTCGTTTTGGGAGTTAAACACCTCACTCCCCCTGACCTGAGGAGGCCTGCGGTGGCGAGCCAGCACCAGTCGGAGATTGCGGAAGGCGAGTACGTTCCCGTGATCCCCGGCGCAAGTGTGGGAAGGGAACACCGGGGTGGTTTTTAAGCAGTAAGAGTGACGGACCCCTCCTTGAAACTCGCTTGCAAAATAAAAATATTGCTTTTTTGCCTTACCGTGTTCGAGCTTCAATGGCACTGAATAATGTCCTGTAAAATGCCAGTTTTATTGTTGTATTGTTTTAATGAGCTGAGGGTCCGTGGAAGTTTTTGAAATTACTTTAAGGTATAATATTTAAATACGTTAGTCTACTACGACTTCTGAACAAGTACACAAAAATTCATGAGAGTATGTTGGACTTTGTGCCACCGTCCGGCACCCTCAATTTTGCCGCCCCTCAGTTTTGCCGCTCCGGGCAATTGCCCGGCTCGCCCCCCCCCCTAGATCGGGCCCTGAATGTGTATTAATAATATAGGGAGCGCTGTGCCGAACATCGTCTTTTAGTGTCATAATTTTTATTTGTCCGTGCCTCGGAACGATGGGTGAATGATGTTTGCCTGTGGTTCCGAGACAGAGACACGATTGAAAACGTTCAAAATCTAGTCACATTCTCATCTTAGTGACAATCAAAGAATTAAGTAAATTACAGGCATTTATGACGGATTGAGAATTAGATTGCGATCTTTTCTTAAAATGATATAAATAAGCCGTCTGGTCAATAGAATATATCGATTTTGTACTTGTGTGTTTTTTTTCATCTCTAATTTTGTCTGTTTCGAAATCGAACATTAATTTGCACCTACCATGTTATCTCTTCACCAGTTTGACTGTTAGTAAATGCCTAAGGCATTATATAAGCTCGCCTTTGTACTTTTTGTTGCATAAAGTCTTATACAACGTGTAACGTTAAATGCGCAAAACCTCAGACACTCTCCAACTGATTTTTAATTAAATTGACCTATTTCAGAGAAAAAAAAAAACATTAAAACCAAAGTAAAGGTTTTATACATGCTGATTTAGTTTTACTGGCAATTCTGGTCGTTTCTTGCGTCTGCGACGACGCTCTATCGAGGGAGAAGTCGTCACCGGGCGGCTGCGCGCCGGATGGCTTGACCTACTAATAAATAGACGCGGCAACGTTTTTAATGAAGGTTTTTTGAAAAATGTGACCTATATTAAAAAGTGGTTCAATTGATTCTGCTCGTTATTCTGATCAAACTATTTTCAGGTTTTGCGCATTTAACGTTACACGTTGTATAAATAAAATAGACGCCTCGTTGGTCTAGTGGTTGCAAAGCGCGACTGCTAAGTATGAAGTCTTGGGTTCGATTAGATCGCGCAAAGTGTTATTTGGTTTTTCCATCAGGAATTTCTCAGTAGCAGCCTCATAGCAATAGGCTCAAAACTCAATATCCTAATTGCTCGCCACCTGGGACTTAAACATAATTGTCTGGCGAAATGTGGGTGTTCTAATTGGTACACCTCTGCCTAACCCTTCGGGTATTACAGGCGTGATGTTATGTAGGTATGTAAATACGTAAATAAATAGGTTGTATAATGTTTTACAACCTATTTATACCATACATGTTATTGAAAAGGTTGGCAAAGTGAATGCCTCGTCACTCGTCAGATACAGAGAAAGCACAAGAATTGATCACCATGCCATAAAATTTAAATCCAGGTTTATAAATTATAGGTCCTTTAAGAATGAAATCCAGTAGGTGATACCGATTAGGTTAACAGCAATTCACTGATAACGAGGTGACGATGCGCACGCGCCGCGCGCCGCGCGCCTACGCGGGCGCGCCGATGACTCAATTAGCGCTCCCCACACGTACGGTTCGCGAGAACCTGTACGTGTAGATGTGCGGGTCTAACATTTCGATACAGTTCGGAGTGAGGGATGGAGCGGCGCGTGCTGTTTCCCGCGGTTCGAACTGTACGTGTGGGAAGCGCTAATTATTTATATTGTTATGCCGTACATGACTCTACACGCAAATATCGACTCTATGTTCTAGATGCGAGATTCGCTTTTAAGAACGTTTACGCCGTACGGCAATTCAAACAAACTTTCAAGTCTTTGACTTTGATTGGAATGAACCGATTTTAATGAAACAAAACCTTGTTTTTAGTCGTTTTTCAGAGGCTATCTTCTCATTGATTAAGGGAAATAAACGACATCTAAAAGCACTTTATTAATGTTTGATATCTTATCATTACATTGCAAGATCTAATTTTGTTAAATGTGTTAAAAATACATTTAAAACCTTCTTGCGAAATAATGACTAAAATTATTGATTATATGCACCTTTTGCTAATTTGAGAATTGTACTAAGTAATCATTAGATAATTAAAAAATCTAAATAATACAAGATTTATTTTATTTCAAAAGCTCGCTGTGTTTTTTATATTAAAATAATTCCGAAAAATTGCGTGAATACGAGAAAGAGATGAGATAAGAAAGTGGCGTGCGGCAAAGAGGGACCGAATGCTCAAGGTCATTTGGTCAGGGAAGCGCCTTAAATAAATGATGTACACTCTTGACACTCTCTTGAGATGTACAGTCAGCAACAAAAGTCGATTAACAATGTTACTCTTTTATTTTATTTAAACAGACACTAAACACATAATGTACTGGCTTTCAGAATTTCAGGTAATAGCTAAGGGTTTATAATATCTCAATTTTATATTAATTGCGTTTTACTTTTAATATTGTACTTAATAATTAGGATTTAAAAATCATAAATGTTAATCGACTTTTGTTGCTGACTGTACTTACAGTCAACAAAAGAAATAGGTATCCAGGGTCGTTAGATTTAAGTGAAGTTTTCTTAGAAACCGATGGATGTCTTCGATTGAAACTTAACTTAATTATTTAACTGTTTTTTAGATATCTATTTTTTAAATTATATTGAACTAGCTTTTGCCCGCGACTTCGTCCGCGCAAATGTCGGTTATCGCGGACGCAGACGAAGTCGAAGTCTAATAAAAAGTAGCCTATGTCTTTCCCCGGGTCTTAAACTATCTCCATGCCAAATTTCATCAAAATCGGTTTAGTGGTTTAGGCGTGAAAGCGAGACAGACAGACAGACAGGCAGGCAGACAGAGTTAGTTTCGCATTTATAATATTATTAGTAAGGATAAGGATTTAAAAACATGAATCTGTTTTAAGAAAACTTCAACTATATCTAACGACCCTGTATACCTATCTGTATTTTTGACTGTACATCTCAAGAGAGTATCAAAGTGTCAAATAATTTATTTCAATGAAGCCATTAGAAGGCACTTTAGAACGTCATTCACAAGAAAAAAAAAAATAATTGAGTCTAGTTGCTCCTTCCATAAGGTATTTTTATAAAGAGAAGAATGGGCAAGAAAGTCATATTTATAATTATACAATATATACCGTACTCTTTTAAACTCAATGTTTTACGCTATTTGCATACAGAATCATATATGAATACGTGAATGCATATTTTGAGAAAGAAACGAAACACGAAAAAGGAATTTATATTACAAATTAAGAATTGACAGTAAAAATATGTTTACATCTAAACTATACTGGGTTATTCTTAAAACACTAGCTACCTGAAAAGGGGTCATTGAACTCATCATTATGAACAACCTTTTACTATGGGACCAACCTTGAAATCATGAAAAAAAAATCAGCCGTTCCCTACAAAAATGCTACACAACACAATCATAATGTATGAAACAGCTAATTTTTTTTTTCGTGATTTCAGGGTTGGTCCCATAGTAAAAGTTGTTCATAATGATGAGTTCAATGACCCCTTTTTAGGTAGCTGGTGTTTTAAAAATAACCCTGTATATATCCCCACGACCCCAGTACTATTAATTGCGTTTAAACAAACAAAAAAAACTCTTCGGCAATGTTATATTAAAGTCTAGATTACGAGAGAGCTTACAAAAGCATCGTTCTTTGCCCTCGCTGTTACCGGAACGTTCGATCGTGGCCTTGACTTGATTCCACGTAGCGTTGCCAGGCGTCCGGATAAAGCCGGACATAGTTAGGCTTTTTGATTGCGTGTCCGGCCAAAATAAAGTGTCCGGCTTGTCCGGCTTTTGTTAGGTTTTATTAAAATTAAAAATGTTAATAATTTTTTATCCAGAATTTAATTTTAGTTGATGACTTTATTTGACTGATTAATAATAAAGTAAGTACTAACATAGACTGATTTTGTATTCGATTTTATTGATATTAAGATTAGAATTTAACAAGATATAGAGCAATAGCGCACTAGCGGCCTGGCCGCTGCGGCCATGGCCGCTAGTGCGCTACTGCTCTTACGGTACCTAATAATAAAAAAGCTTGATTTTACATACAATTTTTTTGTCGTACCTATTAATATTGAGACAAAAAATTCTCAATAATGTAGGGTGTCCGGCTTTTTTACCCAAATGTCCGGCCAAACTGACTGGTCTGTCCGGCTATTAGGTTTGACGACCTGGCAACCATACACGCGTAGCAACAACGTACGTTCGCCGCTAATCTAGACCATGACCGTAGCTACTAGCTTGTAAATGCAGACGTTCCTGTCGAGAAACAAGCCCACCAGCGCATGCGTCACATGACGCGATCCTACGCAGACACGGTTGTAGTTGCACACATATACACAAGAACCAACGTACCTAAAGAGGCGTCACCCAATATCACGTGATTCTTTTTTGTTGAACTTTGTCCGATTTTCTCAGTGTGATTTTAGACAACGTTCTTATAAGTCTACACTAGTCTTAAACAAAAATAATTAAGCGAATGATTTTTTAAAATAAATCAAACTCAGTTATGCGCATAATAACTTATTTACATTAGCAAAACACATTTTAGAAAGTCTCACTTGAGCTTAACTACTCACGGCATCGGCATAAAAAAATCACTAAAATCACGTCACATAATTAATGGGTGCCCCCTAAATTTATGCATAATGCGTTGTGCTAGTGTGAGTGTGGGCATCGTTTAAAATAATCCGACCACCATTGTCGCACAAATTAATAAGTGAAAATATTGCGTCATCACTCAAAGGGATAGGTAGATGTGTGCCTAGTAACGGCTGTATTGTAGGTATGCGTGTGAGTGTGAACGTGAGGTCTTGGGGATTTTCCAATGAATTTATCAGTACCTAGCAGTCCGAAGTTTAAAAGCTGGTGGTGTACGTGACACCTCCGTGTCTCAAAACCACTTACTTATAGCCGTTAGTCCGGAGTATTCCCGTATGAGCACCTATTTTTTGAGCACCTATGCATTAAGCACCAAAGTTTGGTGCCCTTACACATTAAAATATTGATTGGTGCTCTAGGTGCTCAAACTGGAATACTCCGTTAGTCCTGAGCCTAAGGATTAGTCACAGGAATAACACGACCGGGGAGAGATTATTTATTTAAACTTTATGCAACAAAAGTACAAAGGCGGACTTAATGCCTTAGGCATTCTCTAACAGTCGACCAAAGGCCCTAATCTCTCCCCGTGGTGTCGGATTACCCTCCCATTGGACTATGAGAGTGAAGGAAGAGGTTGCACCTGTGTTTGCGCACACACTTGTGTACCTACTATAATTAATCTCTTACGTACTTGGTTAAACTGTAATAAGATTAGACTTCATGACCTAAATCGGTTTGGAAAAAAGATGTTCAATGATTTGGAGTTGATAATTTTAATTCAGTAGCATTATCTACTAATCACGCCACGCCAGGGGAATATACATATAGGTATATCATATAGGTACAATACACACACAAACATAAAAGCAACTCGCTCTTGATACACACACACTTGCGTACGTACGTACTGCCAACCATTATCGTTTCTGAGTACTTAACCATCGATGACATTGCTTTTCCTTCAGGTTTTAATAACTTAGGATACAAGTTACCTAGAATCTATTGTTTTAATAGTAGTCTGGATGTTTATCTCAATCTTTCAATACACATACATACATACACTCACGCCTTTTTCCCATGGGGGTAGGCAGAAACCACAGAACGCCACCTTACGCTGCTACGATCCTTACATACTCCTTTCGCCCCTTCCACGTTCTTACATCTCGTCATACAAGCACGCCGGTTACGAGTACTGTGCACCTGACCTTTCTGAAGAACTTCACCAATAAGGTCAGTGTAGGTCTTCTTAGAGCGACCCCTCCCTGCGTTGTCACTCACCTCTGCCATATAAATACCTTAATTGTCTTTCACTCATCTTCTCAACATGACCGAACCATCTAAGCATACCCTTTTCTATCTTTGTCACTACATCCTCTTACATCATCCTCCCTCTATAGTCTATACTAATAGTAACTAAGCTGAAAATATTGCAATAAGTAAGTCGGATTGGAAAAAATGGTTTAGGCGCAGAATGCCCAATTCTCAAAATGACAACAGAGTCGCAAAAGGACTATATAGTTAGTTCTCAAAATGGCTAATTCTCAAAAAGCCTAATTCTCAGAATGGCCAATTCTCTAAATGGCTAATATCTAATTATCAAAATGGCACATTTTCTACAGTTGGGAGTATTCTTATAAATCAAAGATTAATACATGTATTTGTTTAATCAGGGAGTTGAAATAGTAAGATTTTATAATGCATTAGAATAGAATTACTATCTAATAGTGTCGGTGTAGATAAATTAAATCAAGCCTATTTTAAGTAATTCTAACCATAATGATGTTCTTAGCCTTTTAACCTCTTACGTCGGATTAATTCGACAAACATTTTCGGGTCCATTTCGCTAGGGTCGTATATTTACGACCAAAATATCACAGCTCGTAAAATTTTGTTTTAGTTCATTTAAGTATTGCACTTCCTTCTTTGTTGTAGGTATTTATTTTTAGATTCACTGTGCCGGGCGCTGCGCTGGGGGCACGACAATAAAATTGATATGAAACCGGGCAGTTAAAAGGTTAATCTGACAGATAATACTAGTCTTAGGATTAAATATTGAGAATATATGAGCTTACAAAATTACAAATAAGTAATTTATTCTAATTTTATCCTACTACCTAATATAATAAAGGTAAAATAAATACAGTTTTTTTGTTTGTTTAAATGCGCTAATCTCATAATATTATTGTTTTTTTTTTGTAAAAGCACACATCAATCTCCCAAAAATAATAACGCTACATCATATTTTTCAAGGCGACTCGTTAGTGTGCAGCGCGCCTCGCGTTCGCAAGCCAAGTTGCGAATAGGAGTCGCGCTGTGCACTAACGAGTTGCACTATCGACGTCATGCGTTACTACAAACGCGTGATCGACCTTCACCTTATCAGTGCGTTTAAACTTTTTAAAATGCGCTTGAGTTTACACTCCACTTTATTCACTCTTTTATAGTCCGATGGGACGGCAATTCGACTCGATCGGGAAGAGATTAGGCGCAGGACCAACGGCTTTAACTGCTTTCCGAGGCACGGGAGTATCGATTGCACCACCAATTTCGAAAGTAGAGGCTGCTATTGAGAAATTCCTAATGGAAAAACCCCACGACCACACTCACACGCATACAAAACATCTGTTGCTAGGCACACATCTATCCAACCCTTTCGAATAATGACGCAATGTGTTCAGTTATTAATTGTCGGACAATGGTGGCTGAATTATTTTAACCAATGCCCGTACTCACACTAGCACCACGCATTATACATAAAGATTACGTACCTACTCGTGTATGTGTGCAACTAAAACCCTGTCTGTGTAAGAACACGTCATGTGACGCATGCGCTGCTAGGCCTTGACAGGCCCAGTGTTTTTGCCAGACGTGGGAATCGAACTCAGGACCACCCAAGCTCAGCAGACCACGAGACGGAGTAGTTGCCTCGTAAAATATTGTAGCATTAAGAACGTTGTTATAAAATAGGTAAGTACCTACTTATCAAGACAATCGGAGGCATCCGATGACCTTAGTTTTCCAAGCTTTAATCATCTTATCGCAGCGGTGTCGATGGCCGATATGATATCACCCTTTGGAAATCTATACTAATTACAATGATAATTTTGTTAGTTTGTTTGATTATTTAAACGCGCTTTTTTTTTGAGGTGGTATATCATCAAATGAGTCCTTCCGCCCTGGGTGGGGTGGAAGGGACTGTCAGACTTTTACTGAATAAAAAACCACCCTGTTCCTTCTGTTGCCCTTTACATTCCGGGGCCACGGTATCCTGTTAAGACGTCCCGCAACCCCGGCAGGCGTTTGGCTCCGTTGGGGCCCCGTGAGGCCCCGTCCCTGTGCTGACAGCTCTTTGAGGCGCGCGCGAGCTTTTTGGAACTACCAGTCGGATTGGATAAAATAATTTTGTGTATGATAGCCAGATTTATCAGGGGTAGTTTACGCTATATAACATTACGCTATGATCCACGTGGGCGGAGCAGTACCCAACGACGTAACTTAACGTGGATGAAACTGCAAGGTACTGTGAAGGTTGCTTGCTAAAGCAAGCAGGCTGGAAGACTCTTATTCTAAACTCTCTGACAAACTATTATTCGTATTTAGAATTAGAAAAAAATCTTTGATACGATGACAATAATTGTTTGGTCATTCGCTCAGCTGGGAGCAGTAGAGTCACAAGTTTTTTCCAATATAAGTATAAAGCTGACCAGTCGTTTAATTATAATATTTGCACCCTGCAAATCATCCCTAATGTTCCAAAGGTGGATTTCGGTACCTGGGTCACGTCCTAGTGACCACAGTAGGTACCTACTGCTAATTAAATTAGATTGTAGCTCTTGAATGAATTAATGTCCCTGAGATTAGCGTGTTTTAACCAACCAACTATAATATTTACAAAGATTAATAGCTCAATACATACCTATACGAAATTGGAAAAGTTTTCCTCAATGATATTTTAGTAGTTTTCCTTGAAAACAAAGATTTACAATTATTATCTTTTTATATAAATAAGACATTTCGTAAATGTTCTCAACTCACTTTTTAGACTATGTGTCCTGCTTATACATATGTAGGAAAGTTTCATTAAATTGGTTTATTAATTTCTAAAAATAAAGACTTGAAAGTTTGTATAAAATGTCGTACAGCGTAAACGCTCATATAAGACATTTCATAAATGATTAATTAGGCCTTAGTTTTTTATTTTAACTTTATGCAACAATAGATAAAAAGTCGCTAGGTCGCTAGGTCGCTAGGTCGCTAGCCATAAAGCATTCTCTACCAGTCATCCAAAGGTGATGAAGCGATAACATGGTAGGTGCAAATTATTGTACGAGCATTAAAACAACAAAATAAGATTCTTTTAAAGTTAATAAATAAAATTACAGGTACCTAACTGAAGTACATAACATTTATTTTAACTATTTTTTACTTTCATTTTACGATGTTACAGGATTTTTATAACAATCAAAACTGTACATTACTTTAAAATAAATAATTAATATAAACACATAATTTATAAAGAATAATAAAATTATTTAAAAATTACATTTAAAGTTAAAAGTTATCAGTACCTAGAATAGAATAGAATAGAATAATTATATTTATTGTAAAACATGAGGTACTCAAAAACTCCTTATAATATGCAATTACTTAAATTTTATAAATAATTACATTAGGAAACTACAATTTCGCCGAATTAGGTAGGTATATATCTGGCACTATTGTTGAAGAAACGATTTTAAAATGGCCGCCTAACAATGGAGTTTATCCCACCTCACGGGCCCCACACCACTCTAGCACAATATGATGTAAGAGTGAGATGGAATGATTGTCGTCGCCATCTTAGATTGATGGCACTCTAGGCGAAGTGATTAAGCGATTGGCTGCTGCGCTGTGTGTCGGGGGTTTGATTATTTATCATTAGGTTCGTAAATGGCCTACAAATAGTTGTTCCTTGTCTGGCTATTTGTTTATGTGTGTACTAGCTGTCCGCCGCGGTTACACCCGCGTCTTTGGTTACTGCTCCGCTCCCGTAGGTCGTAGCGTGATGGTATATAGCCTATAGCCTTCCTCGATAACTAATCTATCTAACACTGAAAGAATTTTTCAAATCGGACCAGTAGTTCCAGAGATAATGTGTTTGTAACGCACCTACGATACAAGAGAATACTAGTGTGGGGCAACGTTTTCTATAAGGAAAATAAAAATATTCGTTTCTTTAATGAATGTTATATGTTAATTAGTAGGTATTTAAATAACACTTTGAATGAATATTGATATGACTGTCTCGTTAGTCTAGTGGTCGCAAAGCGCGAGGACATGTGGGTACACCTCTGCTTGACCCTCTGGGGATTACAGGCGTGATGTTATGTTATCATCATCTGCTTAGCCTTTTCCCAACTACGTTGGGGTCGGCTTCCAGTCTAACCGGATGCAGCTGAATACCAGTATTTTACATGGAGCGACTGCCTATCTGACCTCCACAACCCTGTAACTGAGTAATACAGTACCCCTTGGCAAGACTTGTTGTCAGAATTTCAAGCTTCTGACGACTCGTAACGACTGTCAAAGATCCATGTATGACAGCCGGGACCAACAGCTTAACGTGCTTTCCGGCACGTGCTTTTGCACGGAATGATGTCAGTAATGTCTAAGATAAACGACGACGACGACGATGTTATGTTATGTTTGTTAAAAATTTTCAAGTGTCTACCCATTACGGTTGATAAGAAAAAGCCCGATGAAAGACAACAGAGGTTTAGTACCTAATATACCGGGTACCGATGGCGCCCTTTGAGCACAGAACTCTAAAACCTGTCAACTGACCTTTATGACCCCACTTTGTCATTTCTTGATAATTAACTGTCTCAGATTATGTAATAATCGATTCGATTCTTGACCTAGGTACACGATTATACGGAAACTTGGTCACAATGTACATGATAACACGCTATCAATATGTGTTATTAATTATTATGAAGTGGAGTATTATTACGATAGATTACAATGTGGGTAATTGACCGTTCAATCAGCTGTTTTGAGGATAACGCTATAATGTTTCTGCTCGCGGATTTCGAGGTTTTATGCGAGGTTTAATTTTACCCATGGCATTAAATAAATGAAAAATTGAAAAATGAAAAGCTTTTTTACAAAAAAAAGATAACCGCCTTCAAAAACTACAAAATAAAAAATAACTTTAGTTTGGAAGTCGGTGGCAATACCTATGTACATAACAAAACCAAAGCCGCCGACTTCCAAACTAAAGTTATTTTTTATTTTGTAGTTTTTTTGAAGGCGGTTGTTTTTTTTTTGTAAAAAAGCTTTACATTTTTCACTTTTTAGTGCTTGTGTGTTAATGTTTGAAATCCTTAATAAAAGCTCTTTCAAACAATACCTTACACGATATATTTAATTTAGGAAAGTGGTAGGAGGGGTTGACGTACCCCTTCCCCCTCTTTCTTCAGTCAGACATCGATACACGTATAAACAAAGCAATTTTACTTGTTACGATAGTTTTCCTCCTCATAAGTACACCACCATTTCGCCAGTTATGTTTAAGTCCCATATAATAGGACGCGAGCCTATTGCCATCAACCAGGCACATCCAGACTCCGAGGCTGCTACTGAGAAATTCCTGATGGGAAAACTCAATAACACTTTGCCCGTCCTGGGAATCGAAGCTAAGACCTGATGCTCAACAGTCATGCCTATTTTTTATGCCGGGGTTGCGGGACGTGCCGGGGTTGCGGGACGTCTTAACAGGATACCGTGACCCCGGAACGCAAAGGGCTACAGAAGGAACAGGTTGGTTTTTTAGTCAGTAAAAGTCTGACAGTCCCTTCTGCCCCACCCAGGGCGAAAGGAGTCATTTGACGATTTTTACCACCTAAAAAAAATGCCTATTTTTATCGTGTGGGCAGTAAGGTCTTCATTTTCAGCATATTCGTAATTTTAACCTTAACATTCTCATAACAGGAATATTTCAATATTATCCTCACAAACAGCTGAGTTGTGCGGTCATTTACTTATTACATAAAATAGTATAGGTAAATCGTAATTATATTGAGCTATGATTTTTTATAAATCCGGTAAAACTAGTCATCTACTATGAATATTGTACCGCCATTTCTTTGTCACTTCTGGTAGGTCATGGTGAGTCAAATAATCTATACAAATAAATAAAATGGAGGTGCTGTTTGTATGTTTTTTTTAATAAAGCATTACTTACGCTGCGTTTATACTTAAACTGCCACGCGTGGGAAAGCTATCGATGTCATACATTTAGTCTATTGCTCCACGCCACGTCTCACGACCCCACACACCCTAGTGTCAGAGTTTCTAAACCGCCTCAAGGGCCTCTGACATGGTTTGAGTCGGACAGTAATAGGCTGGTATAAGTCCAGGTTTCCTCACGATGTTTTTCCTTCACCGATGTCAGTGATGTCCAAGATAAACGTCACGCCTTGCAACCACTACACCAACGAGACAGAATCAAATTATAACACGTTCAGTGCCACCGATTCGCCCGGAGAGTCCACGTAAATTCCAGACTCGCCCGGCGAGTTCAATGTGTTTGCTATTTTTTTCCAAAATGCATGTGTATTTTCATACACATGTATATTTGAGTCCAACGTAAAATGTAGGCGGCATCCGAGAAAACATCGTGAAAATCGTAGTGGTAAGAAGGATGTTGATGTTGATTTTGACGCCTTAATTTTTAAGGCTTCACAGGAAAATCCGGTTAAGTAGCAGACAAGCTCACAGCATAACCTGCAAGATGCCATTCCGAAAAAAAAAACTCTTGTTTAATAGTTCTACCTCTGATTAGAGATAAACTAATAACATGGCGCTCCCCTCCATATTACTATTTCAATAATAATGAGTAATTAATGATGCCGCTAGTCAAGCAACAATGACACGCTGATTTGTTTTTGTTTCGAGAGCCGTCTCACTACGCACACATGCGTTGAGAGTCTTGTAATACTTTTACAAATACTTTCAAACGTTTTGAATTGTGGAAGGGCGTGCCAAGTTATCGTAGTTTATCTCTACGTTGCGGATCAAACTTGTCATACTTAACACAAGTTTGATCCAGATCATGTTGAAGTTTTCTTAGAAAACAATGGATGTCTTCGATTGAAACTTAATTATTAACTAAATTAAATAACTGTTAATTGGTGCCGATTCCCTTGTTCACAAACTAAACTAAAATTTGACTATTTCTATCTTTTCCAGTCCAATAAAACGAGAAAGAGACGAATGTGAGCTGTCAAATTTAGTCAATCTGCATATCCATACAATTTTAATTGACATTTTAAAACGTACTTAGATTAAAAATATGGAGAAGTTGGAGGCAAAACTAATTTGACATCTTCAACTTAGTTTGTAAGTGTCACCGTCCTTCTCTTTAGCTGTATGTCAGTAAGAGATGCCAATTACCTAAAAGTCTAGTTTGTGAACAAGGCAATCGGCACTATTATCTACTTTTTTAAATTAAATTACATTTGAAAACATCCACTGTTTTCTAAGAAAACTTAAACCATATCTGACGACCATGCATACCTATTTCTTTTGTTGGCAGTACTTGCTACACACGATGTTCATACAGATGTTAAGCTTTTTAGAGACTGATGGAAAAACAAAATAAAACTGCAATTAACAGAGACAAAGCCAAAAATTTATTTAAAAAACATAGGTACAAAAGGTTATAAATAGTATAGTATGGAACACTATGTTTTGCCGTTAGACGCGTACAATTTTTTTCTATGTCATTGGATGGTAAGCAAGCTTTACGGGGCCCACCTGCTGCCCTACCATGAACTCTTATTGCGATCCAAAAAACTGAATTGTTCTTCAAATAAGTCAATATAACGCATCAATTTATGCGTTATATTGACGCATTTGAAGAACAGTTCAGTTTTTGGATCGCGATAAGAGAAAATACGTCAATAAATGACATAAATTGATGCGTTATATTGACTTATTTGAAGAACAATTCAGTTTTTTGGATCGCAATAAGAGTTCATGGTAGGGCAGCTGATGTTACGGGGTCACCGGTGCTTATAGACATCTGCAATATTCCTGTAATCCCCGAAGGGTAAGGCAGCGTAGGTACCTATTAGTACACCCACATTTCGCCAGTTATGTTTAAGTCCCATGTAATAGGGGGCGAGCCTATTGCCAACAACCGGGCACAAATCCAGACTTCGAGGCTGCTACCGAGAAATTCCTGATGGAATAACCCAATAACACTTTGCCCGACCTAGGAATCGAACCCAAGACCTCGTACACAGCAGTGTCGCTTTGCGACCACTAGACTAACGAGGCAGTCAATTATTAAATAAATTAATAAAATAAATATCTAATTAAGTATATCTTTAAAAGTTTAACTAAGCAGTTTAATTTAAACATTAATGACAGATGTTTAATTGACAGCATTAAACTGCTTAATTTCAGTCACATTTACTATATATGTACATATTTTTACTTACAGAATAATAATATCTAAGCTTTTCGAGTTAAGAAATTTTGTTTATTTTTTATTTAATTATGTTCCAATTGATTAAGATCCACAAAATAATTGCCTTAATATTCTTTTAAAATAAATACTCGTAAAAATACTATACTTAAAGATTTTGGTATTTATGATTTTTTTTATAATTAAATATCGCTTTACAATTGCTTATAATACACTAATTATACAACCATGCAATACAAACTCAAATGTCAAAAATAGTAATTTAATGTCAAAAATGACAACGTATTGAAAAGTTACATAAAAGTACCTACGTGTTTGCGCAGGAGTGTGGTCGATTTATGACGTTACACCATCGATCAGTAATAAAGAATCGTTACACAGATCTAATTAGTCAAGCGAGTCAATTACACACTTCGTTAAACAACTATACATTCAAGTAGTTAATGTGTAGACATCAGCGCGAATTATATAGTTAATTTATATGGGTTATACGACAGCGGGTAAACACTGTGGCATCTAATAAAGTTGTAATAGGAGCGATTTTACAACAAATTTGTATAGTCTGATGTGCTAGCAACTGTACATTGATTATGTCACGTAGGCACTTAGGTACTATCTGCGTAGATTGTATGTTCTTATTGTTTGAGGGCTTTTTGGCCCTTTAGTAAAATTATGTCAAAAACATTTATAACAATTTATTAAAATTTGTTTTTTTTGTACATTTATAATATTTTAAAGTTTTATCATAAACATCTAAAATGCCAGTCGGCCATAATATTAAGAATAAATAAATACATTAAAAACATTTTAAATAAAATTATAACTCACACATTTAAAAAATAAGGCAAATAGGCGGAACTTTCCAAAATGTCAATGATTGACGGTTAATTTTAGAGCAAGTTGATAACAGGTGTGAACAAGTAAAGACTGGACTGAAGCTAGGTTACTTGTACAGTAGTGTTAATTTGGAAAAATCTCTCTATTTAGGTAAAGTAAGCTCTAAATAAAGGTTGCTAGATTCTAAATCCGAAAAGCCAAATCACCAGCCAATTAAGCCAGACATAATAAATATGTAAAATTGGGTAAGGGAAAAATGTCACGCGGCGGCCAACGCCTGCACGCGTCGGCTTCCGCGAGATTTGTGAAAACACTTTGCAAAGTAGGTAGTAAAATACTCAATTCATACAGAAGCGTCAATTATACATTTATACCTCTCCACGTACACAAATAGAGGTTTCCGGCGACTGGGACCGCAATTAACTAGGACCGCGGTCCCAGTCGCCGTATCCGTAAAAAATAAATATTTTTCTTCCAGCGACTAGGACCACTCATAGATAACTTAATAATATCTACTAGTCAAGCCAAAATCGGTACAGTCAAACGAAAAAAAATCTAAATTATTTAAATGAATATCATGAATACGGTACCACTTAAAGGCTGATTTTGTGATAAATAATTACTTTCTGATTGTTAATTGTTTGAAAATTGTTGATAATTATTATAAGCACGATTTATGTTTTTTTTTTATTATTATTAGCATGATTTATGTGTATGTTTTTATTACGAAAGTTTTAAATAACAGAACTGTAGTCAAAAGCTGTTTTTTATATCAATAAATGATGTTTTTAAATCAAAAAGGATTTTTATTCAATTATTACATCAAAAAAATTTTCGTTTGACTGTACATTTTGTTGATTTCAGTTATCATTTATGAGTGGTCCCAGTCGCCGGAAGAAAATTAAATAATTTTTACGAATCCGGCGACTGGGACCGCGGTCCTAGTTAATTGCGGTCCCAGTCGCCGGAAACCTCCACAAATACATCTGGTAACAAACACAATTAAATATACTTTACTATAAAAATATTTCATATTTAAATATTTTACCTAAAGCTAAAAGTTTGTTTTTTTCGACACGCTAATCTCAGGAACTGCTGTACCAATTTGAAATTTTCTTTTTGCGTTTTATAGCCTATTTATCAAGGAAGGTTATAGGCTATAGAACATCACGCTGCGACTTACGTGAGCAGAGCAGTAATTAAAAACATAACGCCGGTTGAATAAAACTATATAATTATCACTAAAATGATCTAAAGTCCATACGGTAAAGTTGGTTTTTGATTGGCATCTTGTCATTGAACTGTCGAGATTCTTCCTTGATCTTTCTATGTTGATATTGTGAAGGTAACAATGTTATATTCTTCTCCAGTTGGTCGTAATCACAGGTTTGAAGATCAAGTCTAAATGTGAGGATTCGGAGCTTTTCCATGGCGGTTACCGTTTGGGGTCCTTCATGGAATCTGACCACAGACTCGTTCCAGATCTTGGCTTAGTATTGAGTCTACTAAAGTAACTTTTGCGCTTCATCCTGTTTATAATGTCAGGTCGAACAGTACTGCCGAGGGAGCGGTGAATGCTTATGCGAATCTCACACTCCCAGCCAAAGGCAGAGGTGGAATACTGCGGTGGTTTTAGCCGGTAAGAGTACCACTCCATCACCCCCACGACGGAGGAATTCCATGTGGATTTCATTGCCAGATGTTGTGACTTGAAGATGTTCTGTTGTCCAGGATGACGAAAAAGCATGAAGGCACCATGTTCTCTTTAAGAGGTGATATAAAAAGTCTAGTTTTTCTTCTGTGAGCTGTGACAACTTTATAGCAGCAGCGCCAAGGTCACGACAACTCTAGATATGTCACGATTTTGTTCTAGTATTGCCGATCAAATACCTTCATCAGTTCTTTTCGTTAGCAGTCATTACCAGTCAGTTCCGTGTACCTGGAAGACAAGAGATGTTTCGTTAATTAAAGTAGACAAGAGAATGCTGAATGGGGAAGATAATTATAGTGACTGGTGAGGGCCTATCGTTGCAACAGATTAATTTAAATAAACCCATCAAGATTTTGTTATGACGGGAGTAAAACGCCGCTTAGCAGAAAGATACAATCATGTTCTTTCTATTACTGCGATATTTTATTTTTGTCCTAGACCATACCTGGAACGTTGTGAATACGAAAATATTGATGGTCAAAGTTCCAATTTCTGTAACGTTGTTTTACAAAAATAAGTTTTAAATGTTCAATCTAAATGTTAAATTATACCCGTAAGTATGCCGTTTACGACCCCTGTACTGTTGTAATAAGTACTTACTATAATTTGTGTGTAGGTATTACAATCAGGGTATCGTATCATCTCATCTTTGAAATAGCAAGCTCATGACTTATATGGTGTTAGTGTAAAGGGCGGCGAATATAATTTTTGCCCGGAGCAAACAAATAGCTAGATCGGGCCATGTGTGATGGGTCTTTTTGCTACCAGATAAGGGCGCGTAGTCGCGTACACATAGAACGTCCGATTTTACAGGATCCTTTTTAACTGATCCGTCGCTACTGGAGGTAATATTCACACAGCATTTACAGGACCGATTTTAACTAATTCGTCGCTACTGGAGGTAATATTCACACAGCATTTACAGGACCGATTTTAACTAATTCGTCGCTACTGGAGGTAATATTCACACAGCATTTACAGGACCGATTTTAACTGATTCGTCGCTACTGGATGTCGGATCGGTATTTTTTACTGGATCCGGAATACTGTATTCTGTGTGAACTCACTCATACAACTACATACGCTAATAACATATTATACGTTTAAACGGACCTGTAAATCGGACGTTCTATGTGTACGCGCCGCGCGCCGTAATACTGCTGGTAATTTAAACATGGCTCATGTTATTATGCATTGCCAGCATTCTACGTAAAATAGTTGGGAGTGGCTAAAAACGCGAAGATACCGCCTTGAACGACACGCGTCGTTAATGCCGGCGCACGCGCTGATGACGTCATCTAAGCATCACGAAACGTACATTCGTACTTCACTACAACTACAGCAGCGCCATCTAGCGCTTTATACTCGTAGCTTACAAGTAGCGTCAACGTTATACTTAAGATCAAGATAGTTATCTATAAAATACTCCTAATTTTAATTGATGAATGATTTTCCTTAAGCACTTATTACACTACCCGATGGGTAGCCCCCCCCCCCCGTGGCAAGGGCGGTCGGGAACTCCCGATTGACCAAGCAGAGGGCCTATCTCTCTATCTCTACCCTGCACAACCTCTACACTACCCTGTATAAAATATATGAACCCTACTGATTGGGTAGTTTATTAAGCGTTTTAGCAAATTATCGAATTCGGTTCACAATGTAAAACACTCTACATACAGTACATACTACACTCTACAAGCTTTTCTCATGATTTTAAGGTTGGTCCCATAGTAAAAATTGCTCATAATGATGAGTACAATGACCCCTTTTCAGGTTTCGGGTAAATTTTCAATTACCCTGTATATTAAAAAACGTTATTATGGTTAACACCCCGACTCGGATAGGTTACGTACTTAGAGTACATTAGGTTATTTTTTTTTGTGACTATAGGCAAAACTATAGGCAAAACTAATTTGACATCTATAACTTAGTTCTAAAATGTCACCGTCATTTTCATTCGCTGTAGGTATGTCAGTAAGAGATGCCAATTCTCTAATTTTAGTGTAGTTGGTGAACTAGAAAATCGGCACCAATGTCGTGGCGATGACCAAACCCCTTTCAATAGAAAGTTTATAAATTAATTACAAATGGCGTTATCTTATCACCGACAACTACGGAGACACTAGCGCTGCGATAAGATGATTTAAGCTTGGAAACCAAGGTCATCGGGTGCCTGTAATTGTCTGGATCGGTACTTATTTTATATCATTTTTTTTATACCGTACCTACAATATTTTACAAGTTAGCTTTAAAGAAAAAATTCAGAATAATTATTGTATTGACTTCCTCGTTGGTCTAGTGGTCGCAAAGCGCTACTGCTGGGCGTGAGGTCTTGGGTGCGATTCCCAGGTCGGGGGAAGTGTTGTTGAGTTTTTCCATCAGGAATTTCTCAGTAGCAGCCTCGGAGTCTGGGTTTGGACCTGGTTGATGACAATATCCTCGCCCTCTATTACATGGGATGGGACTTAAACATAACTGGCGAAATGTGGGTGTACTAATGGTTACACCTCTGCCTAACCCTTCGGGGATTACAGGCGTGATGTTATGTTGTGTTTAGCCACAATATTTTACAAGTTATCTGTAATTAAAAAAGCTCAGAATAATTATGATACTGAAGTGTCTACTTAAGCAAGTATTACGACTCTTGTACAGCTTACTTAGACAGCTTAAAGAGTTAATGTGTACTATTAGATAACCGATATAGAACCCCCAGTGCTATTTGGGTATAGTCTGATTCAATATCTCGTAACGTTGATTTTATTTTGGCCCCCTTTATCAATAACGAATGGAATGGCTATCATAGCTCTTACATAGCTGTAACCTATTTAAAACACTAAGATATGAATATCGAAGCACATTTAAAAAAGCTTTAGCTGCGAAGTGACACGTGACGTCACAAGATGGCGTCGCGTTGCGCGCCAACAAGAGTTGCTTCGAAAAATATGATGCAACTTTATTATTTCTGTGTAAATTGAATGCATTTAAACATAAACCTTAATATTTGTACTTCAAATAACATTTTGTATTTGATTTTACACTTGATCTTTGGACTATCAGCATACTTATATTATTTCGATCTAATTGATAACAATGTCCATGCGCAATTCTTTGGAAAATCAAATCTTAAATAAATAAACGGAATGAGTTATGAATGGTAAAATGAAAACGTAAAATCAAAACCTAATAAACTCTGATTGTTGAGTATATAATAAACATTGATTGCAAATTGAAAATATTTTCGGGTTGGCTTTAGTATCCTTTGGCAGGCGGACGGGGTTAAAAGTGTTTAAATCTGGTAGAGGATGGGGCCCCGATTATAACGCTACCACTCATATTACAAGGTAATGGATATTTTTCCAGAAATTTACAAAAATTGTTTCTAACCTCAAATCAGATAAAAAGCGAAATGTAAACGTTATTAGGTGAAACAGAACGTTAAAATAGGAGATCGACAACTAAATATCGTCTGTGGTGTACAATGTCATACCAAAATAGAGAAAAGGATAGCAAAAAAAAAACTGTCTCTGTTATAATTTGTTGTGTATTGTTGTTTTGATTTTTATAACAACCTAGAAAGATGTAGAGTCTACTACCTACAGTGTTACTCCTAGTATTCAAGAGCGAGCGAAGCGAGCTCGGAACTTGGGGCACCCCGACTCGGACAGGTTAGGTTAGAAGGGGATGGCGGATGGCCGCCATCCCCTTCGTGGTTATTTTTTTTTAAACCACCCAGAAGTAGGAGCCCCGCGAAGCGGGGCTCCGTCGACGACGCCTTTGTTAATATTGATTGGAAGCAAATTTGATATTTGATTGTGATTTTCCCCGACCGTAGTAGGTGATTATAGTGTTTTGAGGTTAGATTACAAATATCTGTTACCTTTTAACGGGAGTGGTACCGGGGGAGAGGGAACACTCCCTTCAACCTTCCCCCCCCCCACCACCTCCCATCCCCATCCGCCTGCCAAAGGATACTAAACTTTTACCCAATTTAACAATGGGTCAAAATGAAAACTGTTTGCTTACTATTTTTACTTCTCAAATTGAGCCAAAAATGCCCATTTTGAGAAGTGCACAATCTGCGTCAAACCCGTTTCATTTAAGTCGTAAGCAAAACAAAACTCCTGCCACGCCACTCTTATCCAGCTTCACGACATAGACAGTAAAGTTTTGCGCCATTGTCATAAAGCCGGCCGGGAAATAACACGAAAAATTAAAACAGTTATTCATTGAACACACCTTCCAATACATTCAGAAAAGGATAATGAACTCTAATTTTATAATTCCATTTGTATTCCCATTAAGATTGATAAGGTATTCATGAAAATAGAAAAATATTTTCAAAAACTACTTAAGTACTGTTTTGTAACTCATCAAGGAAAACCTTTGATAAAACTACGAATACTTAGAATAACTAATTTCGCGCCATCTCTCCCAGACTAGAAAGGCGATGTAGCACACCCAAATAATATAAGAAGCAATCACAATCCGTAACTCAGTCATTTTCGAAGTTAAAGTTGAAAAAAAAAGAACACACGTCCGATAGTGACAGAAAAATGGCGCACACTGAGAGTGAACATGTGCATAAAATTGCAGTAGCAGAAGATTCTAGATTATAAATTTTGCACCAATCACAAGCCAGTTTATATCTACTCGTAAGGATGCGTTCCATTCTATACAGTAATTAATTAGTTAAGTATGTTATTATGATTTTTTATTTTTATTATTTCGGAATCGATAATAAATAAATAAACATAAAAATATTATACTAACATTATTATTATTAAAGATTTTTCGATTTATCACGACTCCATTGTTTTCCAATTTTATTTGTTAGCAACATTTACAAATAAACTTTGTAAGTTTAAGTTCATCTTAATCCGAATTCACAGTATTTTTACAAGCTTTTATTTCAACATTTAAAGACAATAATAACATAAAATTTGTAATCATAGTTATATCAGTGTCATTGTTAATCTTAACGTGTGCAATTATTAAATAAAATTAATAAAAAAACAATGAGAGGTACTCGTATACAAAAAAAAATATCAAATGGTGTGTTCTTAAAATGTGTTTATGTTAGGCAGGTACTTAAATACCCAAATAAAGCTAATCCAGTGTTTAAAAAGCGAGTATAATAAAAAAACGCGCTGCATTTTTATACATCAGAAATTAACATGTTAATAAACAATACCAATAATAATACGGTGCTTATCTTATCCCCTGTACCGTCAAGTGGATTTTCCTTATTATTGTACAGACAGCGCCATCTATCGACTACACTTAGCAACTAATATAAGTTCACTTTACTTAAAGCTTACTAGGTGGCGTTGTACGAATGTCTGTTACCTAATCACAACTTTTCACTTTTACTTAGGCGCGGGACAAATACAAGAGGCGTCGGGCGGAGGTGAAGCGCGGGCGTGGTGCGGGCGAGGTGCGGGCGCTGCGCCGGTGCAGCGCAGAACAGGCGCGCTAACGGTGTCGGAAAGACGTGGCGCGGTCGAACACAGTGGTGCAATCAAATGCCACTACTAACTGCGGGTGCGCCGGGGGCGAGGAAGCGGCGCCCGCTCGACTCCCGCGCCCCGCCGTCTCAGTATGTCTTGCGCCTCACCTCTTCTATACATTTTGTATGAAATATCAAAGAAGTGGCGTCGCACCCGCGCCACGCCCGCGCCGCTCCTCCGCCCGACGCTTCTTGTATTTGTCCCGCGCCTTAGTTTGCTTGCAACGACGCCGGCCAACGTCCACAGTTAGACATAGGCCTCCCTTAAAGATAGCCAGGGCCAGATCTAAGGGCCTGAGCACACCACGTTTTTTAAACGCGCCGTTGACGCGTGTTTGTAACTATACAGGCGCGAGTCAGTCAGTCAACAAACTGCTCTGTAGGTTAGTTTCTAAAACGCGCGTCCACGGCGCGTTTAAAAAACGTGGTGTGCTCAGGCCCTAAGGGGGGGCTGGCCGAGCAAGTGCCCAGACTGGCAAAAATGAGAGGCGGCAAAATTGCGAGTGCTGGCGGTTGCACAAAGTTCAACATACTCTCATGAATTTTTGTAAACTTGTTCAGAAACCATAGTAGACTAACATGTTTGTATATTATACCTACAATTAAAATAATATCACATCATCATCTGCCTAGCCTTTTCCCAACTATGTTGGGGTCGGCTTCCAGTCTTACCGGATGCAGCTGAGTACCAGTATTTTACATGGAGCGACTGCCTATCTGACCTCCACAACCCAGTAACTGGGTACTACGATACCCCTTGGTCAGACATGGTTGTCAGACTTTCAAGCTTCTGACAACTCGTAATGACTGTCAAAGATCCACCTAAGACAGCCGGGACACACAGACAGAACAGAAAAGAGATCTTATTATCTTGATACTTACTAAGCCTAAATACATGCACTGCTGCTGATGTGCTCATAAAAATCAAGCAGGCGTTGGGCACGAACACTTGCTTATTCAAAACCTTATCCTTTGTAAAATAAGATTGTATTTACCGTGAGAATCAAAATGTATACTTAATAAACATTTTTTGTAATGCCTCTAAGCTGTTATCAAATTAAGTTTTATTGATAGACTAGATTTTGCCCGTGACTTAATTCGCGTAAATGTCGGACCTTCGTTTCACATCCTTTGTTAAAGAATGTTTATGCATACAAACTTTGCCCCCCTTTTTCATCCCCTAAGGGGTAGAATTTCGGAAAATCCTCTCCGTAGGCATCCTCCTTTCTTATCGGATGCCTACGTCATACAAAGAACACATCCGTCAAGTTTCAGGTCTCTACGATCAGCGGTTTAGGCTGTGCGTTGATCCGTCGGTCAGTCATTAGGAAAAAGTATTTTCCAAAATTCGTCCCCTAAGGGGATGAAACAGGGGTTCAAAGTTTGAATGGAGAAATTAACTTTGACGCGGACGAAGCCGCGGGCAGAAGCTAGTTACTTAGTGACATTTTAGATAACAGTCATAAATTAGCAAGTTGCGTAATTCACATCACATTGCACAACTTTAAAAGCGAATGTTTCGATGCAACAATATTTCATCATCCTTGCTTATTTTCTGGGAACTAATAAAGCAAACTCGATGGTTGAATACTGTTATAAAAATGCATATTTTTATATGTTTAGATGTTAATTTGGTATTCGCGAGTGTTTTATAACATAACATCACGCCTGTAATCCCGAAGGGTTAGGCACAGGTGTATCCATTAGTACACCCACATTTTTGCTAATTATGTTTTAAGTCCCATGTAATAGGGGGCGAGCCTATTGCCACCAACCGGGCACAAATCAAGACTCCGAGGCTATCCTATAATCTAGCTACTGAGAAATTCATTCCTGATGAAATAAGCCAATTACCTACATTTTGCCCGACCTGGGAATCGAATCCAAGACCTCATGCGTGCATGCGCTATGTTACGTCTTTGGATACTGCTTCGCTCCAGTTGATCATAGCGCGATGTTATATAACACTAGGTATACTATTTATTATGAATCATGAATGAATGACTATCACATAAAAAAAGTTGTATTACTATCCGACTGGTGGTTTTAAAGATTAGCGTGTTTACACAAACAAATAAAAACGAGGAACCTTTGCGCCTTGTTTAGGTAAGTACACACATCAAAAAAGTCTAGGGATCAACATCCCTAACATTTGTTAGGGATGTTGATCCCTAGACTTTTTTGATGTGTATATTATTTTTGACAAATCAATTCTGTGGTATAAAATAAAGTAGGTATTCAGATAGGTAGATACCCGTCACTTTTGTTTTTAATCGAATCTTGTAACGTGTGACAATGATTCGCAGAAATAATGCTTGCTGAACCATCATTTACGTGATTTCATCGAAAAAACAATTAGCTAAAATGTTCGAAATTCATCGAGTTGGTTCTTAGGAACAATGTCGTGATGGCTCAGTGGTTCTGTGGTTATGGCGCTCGTCTCTCATGTTGTGAGTCACGAGGTTGTGAGTTCGCAACCGGGCACGAACAAGAACGTTTTGTGTGACTTTTTAAGCGACTTCAAAAAAGGAGAAAGTTACCAATTTGGTGATTTTTAACCGACTTCAAACAGGAGGTTATTAAATTGGTTGTTTGTTTTTGTTTTCTTAAAACTCAGTCATATCAACCGTTTTGTAAAATTATTAATCTACAAGCAACTAGGTTATTTTTCTCTCTTGTACAGTTACCGGCACGTAACTTGGCAAGAGATTTTCGTAGTGGGGGAAGTTCGCGCATATAAAAATGTATAAAATTGTGCGTGCGCAAACTTCCCCCACTACAAAAACTCTTGCCAACTTACGTGTCGGTAACTGTAAATGACGTTTAAAAACGTGCCTTTTAATAGTCTAATTGAAATAAATAACTTTGTCACTTTCAGATTGGTCCCATAGAAACATCAAAAAGTTTAGATTTGAAATGAAAATAAATGTAAAAAATAGTAATCATAATTGGGTATTTTGTTTCTTGTAACTTTTCATTGGATATCACTGACCTTGATTGGAAGCAGGATAGTGATAAGGAAACTTCAAATAAAAATATATCTAACATACAAAATGTCTTACATAAGCATGACAAAGATGGTACGATCGAGCAAGCTATTTGATTTACAAACAACATACAACAATAATAATAATCTTTCTGCTACATTGTCACTTATTGTTATTTTGTCTGCACTTTAAAAGCTTGTAGTGTCTAATAATTCTGAAATTAGAGTAATTTAAAAGATGGATGGAGAGCAAGAGGAAGACAAAAGATGAATGGATTGTGTGAAGAATGATATGAAAGAAAGGGGAGTCAGTGATTGCATGACGGCTGACAGGACAGAGTGGAAGAGGAAAACGTGTTGCGCCGACCCCAAGTAACATGGGACAAGGGCAGGAAGATGGTGAGAGTAATTTAAAAGACACTCGAAACATAGTTTAAAAGTAGTTGCAATTTAGTTGCCTGTACTGTTAAGTCGTAAATGGTGTCCTATAGCTCGATAGATGGCGTTATGCTGTTAAAATTCGGTTTAAATAAGGGATGACATTTTATGCAATAAGTAAATGTACGTACTCAAAATAACAACGTCTTGTTTTATTACTAAAATTCATAGCATGGTGAAGCATCTTGGTTTGGCATTGTTCAGTATACTAAATGATTCGACTTGTTCGACTGTACTTGTCATAGAGATGACGAACAATATAGTCATTACAAATAAGTGATTGGTCAATAAAAATTATAGGTAACCTCTGTTTAATAGAAAATTACCACGTAGGTACGTAGTTTCATATCGGTTTTCCCCATAAAGAAAATGCATATATCGTGATATTTCCTAGTTTTCACATAACATCACGCCTGTAATCTCCGAAGGGATAGGCAGAGGTGTACCAATTAGTACAGCCACATTTAGCCAGTTACGTTTAAGTCCCATGTAATAGGGGGCGAGCCTATATATTGCCATCAACGGGCACAAATCCAGACGCCGAGGCTGCTACAGAGAAATTCCTGATGGAAAAATCCAATAACACTTCGCCCGACCTGGGAATCGAATCCAATTAGTCGCGCTTTTCGACCAATAGACCAACCTAGTTCTAAAGTGTAACTTAAGGAATTAAGTATTGAATGCCATGTCATCAAAATCCTTCAAGCACGTCGAATGGTTGCCAAGATGACTGCTTAAAGATACCCTAGTGGGTTTTCCATAAGGAATTTGTCTATAGACGACTGGAGTCAGGATTTGTGCATGGTTGGTAATTGGCTTGCGCCTTATCTGGGACTAAAACATATTTGGCGTAAGGAGGGTATGTGATCGGACTTTAATAATAATTTATACTAATATTATAAGGAGGAAGAGGAATGAGGTTATACGGGACCGTTGCGGATTAAAAGAGGATGTAGTGACAAAGATAGAAAAGGGTATGCTTAGATGGTTCGGTCATGTTGAGAGGATGAGTGAAAGACGATTAACAAAAGGTATTTATATGGCAGAGGTGTGTGGCAACGCAGGGAGGGGTCGCCCTAAGAAGACCTACACTGACCTTATTGGTGAGGTTCTTCAGAAAGGTCAGGTGCGGAGTACCCGTAACCGGCGTGCGTGTATGACGAGATGTATGAACGTAGATGAGGCGAAAGGAGTGTGTAAGGATCGTAGCAGGTGGCGTTCTGTGGTTTCTGCCTACCCCCAAGGGAAAAAGGCGTGAGTTTATGTATTTGTGTAGTAGGTATTATAAGGCTAAAGAGTTTATTTGTTTGACCACGCTTATCTCCGGTAATTGGTCCGTATTTAGAAATTCATTCGCTAATAGGATGTTATATCTGAGTCATCACCATCATATTACCCTACCCTACCCTAAAGGTAGTCACGCGCTGCCCGCAACCGGTTTCCCGCGACCTTTACCAGGTCATCAGTCCACCTCGGGGGGGGGGGCCTTCCCATAGTGCGCCCTAAGTGCTATAGTCAAATTGTGCAAAAAAATTTGGGATACGTAAGATTTAGGCAGAGAGCACAGAAAGCTAGTACGTTATATTCTTAAGATAATTATAATTATAAAATCACACTATACTTATATAATAATTATATATAATAAAAATTATAATCTCGTTAGCATTGACAAAAAACCACTTGGAATTCTTCTACATCACCTACGTTGAAAAGTAAACATTTATGACGTTGACATTATAATAAAAAACAATTATACTTACTCTTTACAATCCCAGCACTTGTACAAATACCAAATCTGCCCCTGCGCACATTTTCCGCTGGTAATAAGAGTCCTTTTACGTCTCCTCAACTGCCTCTGTTCACTAACTGCAAACGATTTTCCAACAATTTTCGTCAAACATTTTCCGAACAAACCAGAACAGTTAACATGATTCGTTCCGTCCAGTTTATCGCTGAAGGCATTGATAAATGCTAGCAAGAATGCTGCGCAGAATAACAGCTGTAGCAATTTCATTTTTAATATTATTTTTTAGACACACACACACAACCGTTCACTCTGAGAGTCACTCAGGTAATGAAAAGGAAATCACTGTATTGGTCACCCAGTCGTTCGGTGAATCTGTTATATCCGTTATACTATCGTGCAAGGCTGCGCCCGCGCCGTGCTCTACCTACTCGATCATGATTATTGTTGTGTGTGTTATGACTCATGGTGTTTGATTTTTACGTATTAAGCTTAGGGGACTCATACGCTAATGAAACATCGTTGATAACAATATTCTATTTTTAAACTAGTTTTAGGCGTGAGTGACCTTATCAATATTGATACACTTGGGCTTAAAGGTCGTAAAGGTCATCGTGTCTAGTGTCCTTTACGACCTTTAAGCCGAAGAAATGGGTTTTGATTTTAGTACGGTCGAATCGAAGAACATTCTATATTACAAGCTTTTATATACTTACTTTCACCTTTACCGGTTTCTGTGGCTAATTTAATCTGACAAGTTATATTCGAGCCACTGGCCGGTGTTCGATTGAGCTGACAATTTGCATGACAATGCAATATAATTGGACTATACTTAAATTATAGGACCAACACTGAAGTCATACCTACCCTACCTACCTAACTATGTTGGGGTCGGCTTCCAGTCTAACCAGATGCAGATGAATACCAGTATTTTACATGAAGCGACTGCCTAGCTGACCTCCACAACCCACTAACTGGGTAATACGATACCAAGTCAGGTGCATAGTACTACGAGCACCGGCGTGCTTCTATGAAGAGATGAATGAACGTGGACGAGGCGAAAGTAGTATGTTAGGATCGTGGCGTTCTGTGGTTTTTGCCTACCCCCATGGAAAAAGGCATGAGTTTATATAGGTATGTATATTCCACAGTACCTAATCAGCAGCAGTAGTAGTGTTAATAACCCATGAACGTGAAGAAATCGAAAAGTGAATGACCTTGGGCAATTCTACTAACCTTTAGAAACTATCGCAATCCAGTCAGTATTAAAAAATGTCTCTAATTTACATATAAATAATATTATATTTTTTGACAATCTAAATGCATTTACATATTTTTTGTCGCTGATAAGATTGCGACTGGATTTTCAACGTTTTTAATTAGGAATTGGCCTTCTGGTTTTCTAGTTTATTTACATTGCAGTCAAACATCACGGTCGCTCTATTTTCTAATTAATTTTTAGGGTTCCGTACCAGTCGGGGGCGCGGATCATGCGTAATGCGAATACCGGGCTCCCGACTTATAGTAGTAGGAGGAACCGTGGGGTTTTGGTCGGTAAGAGTCCGACATACCCCTCCGTTATTCCCAAACGGAGGGCACGCCGTACACCCGTCGGCAAAAACCCTTATAGGATGACTTTGTTATCCGTCAGTCTGTCCGTCTGTCAAGACCCTTTTTCTCAGGAACGCGTGGAGGTATCAAGCTGAAATCAATATCAAATACTTAGGTCCGCTACCCTAAAATTAAACTTCTGAGTCAACGCAATCTGAAGATAAGGCCGAACGATAACGCATATTTTGACGCTCGCTAGGGAATCAAAACCTATAACTTTCCATTGATATAGAATCATGAAATTTGGCAAGAAGCAATGCCATGTAGCACAAGTAAAGAAATAAATCCGAAAACCGAAAATTTGTAGTAACATAACAAAATAATTACTTACATTCCTGCTATTATAAACTTATTTTTTTTACAAGATTTTATTTAGCTTGCGCTGTTCGTATATGTATGTAAATAATATTGGTCCTTTCAAAATTTGCAAACCATTTTTCGACCATTTATTGGTATCCGATTGAGCTGAAATTTTGTACACACCTTTAGTTCTGGTGACAATACAATGTCCAATACTCAATATTGTTGTAATTTTAAATTAAAGCTTGTTTTTAAAAATGTTTTTATAATATATTATTTTATGTTGTGTTAAATATTGAATAGTGGTACGGAACTCTTCGTGTTTATTTTTATTTTACCTTCGCTAGAAATGTCTCCTGTATCATGCCTGCATTTACAAACATACAAACTCACATACACAAACAACCAGACCCGGAATAACTACTTGTAGGCCATACAAATATTTGTTCTGCGCGGAAATCGTGCGACCTGCGGCAAACAGAGAAACAACTATTACACATGCTTAATTACAATAAATCAGGGGTCACCAAATGAAAAAAAAAAGTGTTTATTCACAGAAATACTTCTTTTAAACACGACATTTACCTCTGCCAAACTGCAAAGCAGTTTGTTGGCTGATGTAGCTCCTTTTTTTTGCTTTTGTACTTATATAATAATACTAGCTGTCCGCCGCGGTTACACCCGCGTCTTTGGTTACTGCTCCGCTCCCGTAGGTCGTAGCGTGATTGTATATAGCCTATAGCCTTCCTCGATAACTAATCTATCTAACACTGAAAGAATTTTTCAAATCGGACCAGTAGTTCCAGAGATTAGCGCGTTCAAACAAACAAACAAACAAACAAACAAACAAACTTTGCAGCTTTATAATATTAGTATAGATTTTCTATAATGACACTTTTTCCCCTAGGTTAAAACTATTCCTATATTCCTTAAATTAAAAAGCAGACTTTTAGCTATTCTCTACAGTGAGGCTTTGGCAAAATATATTAAAAAGGTACTTATGTATTTTATTTTTGAATGGTGGACCGCGGCCCGCATCCAGACCGCGGACGCATTTTGTGCGGACCGCGAGAACACAGTAAGGCCGCTATCACACGGACTGCACCACAACAACCGCGCGCAGTCTCTATATTCAACTGCATGCAGTTGTACGTTCAACTTCGTGCAGTCATGATACCAACTGCACGCGGTCGGCTGCAGTCGTGCCTTCAACTTCACGCGGTCGGCTACAACTTCACGCGGTTGGTTACAACTGTGGCCGACCGCGTGAAGTTGAAGGCACGACTGCATACAGTTGATATTGACTTCTCTCGACTGCAGCCGACCGCGTGCAGTTGATATCATGACTGCACGAAGTCGAACGTACAACTGAATGCAGTTGAATATAGAGACTGCGTGCGGTTGTTGTGGTGCAGTCCGTGTGATAGCGGCCTTACTTGCACTACAGAGTATATATCCACCAGATCAAGTTCAAGTTCAAGTTGTTTATTTCATAACAAAAATGCAGTGCAGTGCAGTGTGTCATTTTTCTCATTGATATAAAAAAAAAACACCTTGTTATTTCCGTAATTACATTTGATAAATGAATATTTTTTTCTATAAAATGTCGTGCGGACCGCGATTGTCAATTCATTTCTTAAAACGGACCCCGAGCGAAACTAATTGATGACCCCCCCTTTTTTTGTAAGGTGGTAAAAATCATCAAATGAGTCCTTCCGCCCTGGGTGGGGCGGAAGGTACTGTCAGACTTTTACTGACCAAAAAACCACCCTGTTCCTTCTGTTGCCCTTTACGTTCCGGGGCCACGGTATTCTGTTAAGACGTCCCGCAACAATTGATGACCCCTGCAATACATAATTAATTACACATGTTATCTTTACCAAAGTGAGCGTAATTGCTATTGGTGATAACTTGAAATTATATTACGAAATACAAACATTGATAAGGATTATAAATAAATAGCAACAGTTTACTTATCAATAAATAATTAAATACTACAATGAACGCATCAAGTTCCTTCCTTTAGATGTTAAGGCCACTTTATCTATATTATGATTCATACTACCGCGATTGCTATACGTAATATATTCTCAAGATATCTTACTTTTTTGATAATGAATAGTACTGACTGCCTCGTCGGTCGAGTGGTCGCAAAGCGCGACTGATAAGGTCTTGGGTTCGATTCCCAGGTCGGGCAAAGTGTTATTGGGTTTCTCCATCAGGAATTTCTCGGAGACTGGATTTGTGCAAGGTTGATGGCGATATGCTCGCCCCCTATAACATGGGACTTAAATATAACTGGCGAAATGCGGGTGTACTAATGGGTACACGTCTGCCTAATCCTTCAAGGATTAGTTATTTGTGTGTTATGTGAATAGTTATTATAGCACACAGAGCCAACGTAACTTCCTATACGCGATAAAATTTTCAGAATCGGACTAGTAGTTCTGGAGATAAGCGTGTATACAAACAAACAATTTCTTCCGCAATTGCCCGCGACTTCATATGCGTGGCTTTTTTTACACGAGTTAAGTACCGTCTTTGGTAAAGTTACTGCTTCGCTCCTAATGGGTGGTAGCGTGAAGTTATAATCACTACGTATACAGGGTCATTGAAAAAATACCCGAAACCTGAAAAGGGGTCTGATTTTTTTTTCATGATTTCAAGGTTGGTCCCATAGTAAAAGTTGTTCATAATGATGAGTACAATGACCCCTTTCAGGTTTCGGGTATTTTTCAATTACCCTTTATACTATTTTGGCTATCAAAAATACATGATATTTTTCAATCTTACTGGTAGTACCCGAGAGCCGAAGATAGTATTGTAATTAAGACAATGTTAATACAAAATTGATAAAGTGGATCCTAGGTAATATCTAAAAATATTAAATAAATTATTTAATAACAATTCTTAACAATCGAGTTTGTTTTATTAGTTCCCAGAAAATGAGCAAGGATGATGAAATATTGTTGCATCGAAACATTTGCTTTGAAAGTTGTGCAATGTGATGTGTCATTACGCATCTTGCTGTTTCTCTATACAAACTTTGCCTCCTCGTTTCATTCCCTTAGGGGTTGAATTTTGAAAAATCCTTCCTTTCTTAGCGTATGCCTACGTCGTAATATCTGCGCGCCAAAAGTCAGCGCAATCCGTATAGTGGTTTGAGCTGTGTATTTTTATCAGTTAACAAGGGTTGCCTTTTCAAAGAAGATTAGTAGTTAATCGTATTGTACCTTTTATTTAAGATTAAAAATATAATATTATGTCTCTGTCAAGGTTCCTAATATATTATCTAATATATTAGATATTAGATACTCACTACAATATTACTAGTTTTAAGTTATCTTGCTGCACCCTACCAAGGTCATGTACTCACTAGTTTTAAGCCTATCGTGTAAACTGTATTGTGTACATAGTGCATTGAATAAATAAATAAAAACATTAAAAAAGTCACCAACAACCCGTTAGTCAGTTAAATAAGGTCTAGATTGTAGGTATGTGTAAGTAATTAAAAGGTAAAAAGTGTTTACGATATGAGGTCATCACATTCAATGTGTCGATCGAGGTTCGAACTCCGGAGTGTCCGCCGATGAGTCAACTACTTACCGCGCAGGTTGACTGTACGGTAAATTCAGGTGCAGACATATCGTTTTCACTGTACGAGTACATCTCAGAAATCTGCATTGCATTGAACATGGCATAATGGGCATGCCCTCAACCTAAGTTCGTGAAAAAAAACTCAACGTTTAATTGTTTATTTATGTAAGCACCTAAACTAAATTATTCAGTGTAAAATGTATAGGTACTAACTTTTAATTAAATCTGATATGCTTTCAAGCTGTTTTATTAAAATCAGTCTAGATGCGATAATGTGATACGATCCTGCATTGTGCTGATAGTCGTTACAGCCATATGGCTTGAAAGCCAAGAGCCGCAACATATAAGAAGGCTCTCGTTAGGCGGCTGGATCAAGGGTTTTTTCGCGCCAAAGCTGGCTTAAATGAAGCTCAATCGCACAATTGCTAATGGAGAGCTCTACAAAACAATGATTAATAATTTCTTCGTGCCTCAGTTGAATAGAATTGATGCGTCAGAGCTTTGGTTTTATTATTATTGCGCAACATGCCACACTGCGGGCGCCACACTTTATTTATTCCGGTAAACATTTGATGAGCGCATAATTTCGCGTCATGGACGACCCACGACCGTGTGACCACCGTGTGACGACGTCTGACCTTTACATTACTTTCTTTAGGGGTTTGTGAAGTCACTAGTCTGTGCTGATAAATCAGAGACCTTGGACCATTTGGAAGTGAACATTTGCCGTGTTATTGCTGATATATGGCCAGAGGCGTATCTAGGGCAAGAACCCGGGCGCCTATCGAATGGGGGCGCAATAACCGCCAATTTTTAAAATTAAAAATCAAAACATATAATTTCATAGTGTTATAATTATTTACTTCATGATTTTATGAATATTTTTGTTTATTTTATTAAGTGTTTCTCTTACAAAGGGACGCAACTACCATGCGTGCCCTAGACGCCATTTTGTATTGGTACGCCTCTGTCTAAGGCCCCGGTTGCTTGATAAAGTTGTCGAGAATTGGGTTTCATTGGAGCTAGCCTAGCTATCATAATTAAACACTAATAAAAAGACACTCTTTACCATAGCCTAAAGAACAAAATGCAAAATTAAATGGTGTTTCGATGACATCCCCAGAGTTTTCTGTAATAAGCAATAGTTTTGCTATCTCTGATTCTATCATTTTTTTTAAACTAGGGACATCATCAATAAATGAATTCTTCCGTTCTGGGCGGAGCGGAAGGGAGTGTCAGACTCTTAGGCCGCTATCACACGGACTGCACCACAACAACCGCACGCAGTCTCTATATTCAACTGCATGCAGTTGTACGTTCGACTTCGTGCAGTCATGATACCAACTGCACGCGGTCGGCTGCAGTCGTGCCTTCAACTTCACGCGGTCAGCTACAACTTCACGCGGTCGGCTACAACTGCAGCCGACCGCGTGATGTTGAAGGCACGACTGCATGCAGTTGATATTGACTTCTCTCAACTGCAAGCCGACCGCGTGAAGTTGAAGGCTCGACTGCATACAGTCGATATTGACTTCTCTCGACTGCAGCCGACCGCGTGCAGTTGGTATCATGACTGCACGAAGTCGAACGTACAACTGCATGCAGTTGAATATAGAGACTGCGTGCGGTTGTTGTGGTGCAGTCCGTGTGATAGCGGCCTTTGATTAAAGCCCATCCGTGTTCCTTCTAATTCCCTTTGCGTTCCAGGGCCGCGGTTGTTTTCAAATTCCGCAACGCTGGCTGATTCTGACCTACGAGATTGAAAGCGTTTGCGCACGAGTCGACTGCGGTCAAGAGAGACCGACCTAACCCACTAGCGTCATTCAAACATAAATAAATACAGTAGGAACCGGAACATGTATAAGTATTACGCATTTTACTGACTAATTTGTATGTGTGAGGTGTAATTGCGGTTAATTCTACCAAAACAAAACGATCCACGTAAGTAATTTGTTTTTGTTTGTGTTTGTTTCACATACCTATAAGTACATGGAACTTAAACATAACTGGCGAAATGTGTACACTTACCTATACAGCATGTAACAAAAACCCTGTCCGATCCTTAAGGGTATTATTCGGCATCGTAGTGCGTACACATATACGTAACCATTTAATTGATTTGAGATGATTATTTCTCCCCAGTGAAAAAAAAAAAGAAGAAAGAAGAGGTAATTAAATTAAAATAAAACATAAAAACTGATTAACGACAACACTGATCTGACAGGGTTTTTGTTACATAGTGTATACTAATGGGTACACCTCTGCCTAATCCTTCGGGGATTACAGGCGTCATATGTTGTTGTTGTAATGTTATACAATTTTATTGGAATAGATACTTAGGTTAAGTTTAACGCAATTACATAATTCACCATTTGATAGATTGTGGGTTGGCTAGCTTTGGGAGAATTAATCTTAATGAACGTGTAATTAACATAATTTAATTAAAATTAGGCTTTTAGTTTCTATTAATACTAAGTTGTTTTTGTATTTATAAATGGAATACAATATTGTACCGATATTATTGTATAAATATACTTTTATATATTTTCTTTATTACTACCTACTTCCTTTATTTATTTCCTTTACTTAACAATTTAATTTTTTATAAATAATTATATGTGAAAAAAAAATATATAAAAAGATATAAATTGTACAATATTTTATAATTTTATAATTACTTTTAGGTCTTATGTTTAGGTTAATTTTTGTATATTGTTTTAAAATTAATAAAAATATTTTGAAATAAAATGTCGTTATTATTATTTCCGACAACCTATTCTTTCCCACAGCTGGGCAAAGGTCTGCCTCATACATTTGTGTTACAATACCATTTAATCGCGAATTTATGTAGGGTAGTAACCATACTTAATCACAAATAATTGTACTCATGATAACAAACAACTTTTGCAAAGGAATGTTTTTGTTTTTTAATTTGCACAGCGCATTAAGTGTCGTGGTGGCCCAGTGGTTGAGGCGCCCGCCTCTCATGCATGAGGTTATATGTAGGTTCGAATCCGGGCAAGTACCAATGTGACTTTTTCAATTCATGACATCGTTCCGTGCCTCGGAAAGCACGTTAAGCTGTTGGTCCCGGCTGTTATACGTGGATCTTTGACAGTCGTTACGGGTCGTCAAAAGCCCAAAGTCGGACAGCCAGTCTTACCAAGGGGTATCGTATTACCCAGTTACTGGGTTGTGGAGGTCAGATGGGCAGTCGCTCCATATAAAATACTGGTATTTAGCTGCATCCGGTTACACTGAAAGCTGACCCTAAAAATAGTTAGGAAAAGGCTAGGCAGATGATGAATTTGGACACCGCATGACCCCCATCAACCCCAACGCGGTACACGCGCGTTCCTGCATGGTAAGTACTTACCTATGTATAGTAAAAGTTGAATAGTTTTGCTTGTGAAAAAGGATAAGTAACCAAATTAAATTACATCTGATTTTCTGTTGTTTTTACAAGCTTTTATTTAGTTCGCACTGTCCGTATGTAAGGTAAAACACCCAGTGTTCGACAGAGCCCCAGTGTTCGACACTTAAAAAGTTAACGAAAAAAAACAAGAGTTGAGTCTCGCTTCGGAACGTATTTGAACCATAAACATAGTTGAGGATTATCTAGCTATCATTGCGAAAGATATTTCATAGATTCGGCTGTTTTAAAGAAAATGGCGTATCTCAACATACCAACCGGCAGAGATCTCTAAATAAATTCCCGTTTCATTAGCGAAATCGCTAAGGAGGTGAGCAAGATATAATGCCCATAACTTTTAATTGTTTTGCTTGACCGAGCATGTAAATTATTTATTAAGTTAGAACCCAAATTCTTTAGTTTTTAGTAATGTCTTTGCAATTGTAAGTTTATAATATAATATGAAAACACGCTTGTCGATAACTGGAGTTTTTTTTTCCGCATGTTCCTATAATCGACATAAATGTTTTTTATGGCACCAAAAAAAAAATCCACACTTTTTCAAATAATACAGGCAATCGAAGTTGTCAGAAAGGTGAAAAAATTAGAAATTAAATAAAAGGAAAGAGAAAAATGAAAACGATTAAAATTGAGGAAGATAGAAAAACAAAAAAACAGAAAAAACTAACAGATAAAAACAATAAAAAAACAAGAAAAGGCGGATACTAAACCGAAACCAAATGACACATCTTCTACATTTATTGTTTAACATTTAAGAGATGTATTATATTGCAAAAGTGTATTTTTTTAGAAACCTACGAATTACTAGCCACTATTTGTTTATTATAAGATTGTTTGTTGATTAAAATGATCAAAATACTGATTAAGACTAAGTTTTTATTTCGTCACATATAATACTAGATTATCTCGGCTTTTCTATTGGGATTTATTGTTTAGAAGTGTTAGGAATATGTCGATTATTGGATGTCGATTACTGGAACATGTCGATTACCGGGTGTCGAAAAATAGAATTCTGCTGTCGATCACTAGACCAAAAAACGTTAATTTATTTCGATATATTATTACTTTATTTATTTATATGAAACTTATGTTTGGTTTCAAATATTACGCAACGAAGTCTGAAGCGTTACCCAATGCTTCAAAATACCTTATAATATCATAAAGTAAGAAAATATTTAAAAAAATGCTTGTTTGCGCTCGTTAAAGTGTCGATTATTGGGGGTGTTACCTTAGGTAAGTTGTCTCAATCCCCTTGATATGGGCATCAAATGAAAAGGCTTGAGAGTAGAATACGATAAAGTTAGTAACATCCCATTAAAAAAGCTTGTTTTAAAAAGTTTTTTTACCATTAACTTATTGTTACTCAATATTCTTTTAAGGTGATCAAGGGCATAATCAATTTAAAAAAGTCATTTCTTTGGGATAGTTTTTTGATATCATGAGCACAACCATGTGTACCTATAAGTATTATTCATTAATAACCAGTAGTGTCCGACCGAAGCTTCGGCTTCGGCTTCGGCCACCTTCGGCCAAAAAAGCACCTTCGGCCAAATCTTCGGCTTCGGCCAAAAATTTGCCGAAGGTTTGGCCGAAGCCGAAGGTTTGCTAGTTGTCAAAATTTGAAATTTACTGAACGATGCTAGAGCGAGACGGAGAGTGTGCAGAGCAGCAGAATTTCGCCGCGCCGCCGCATCGGACCAAACGAATCGCAGTTAGTAAATACACGAGTCAAAACAAGTTTGAGA
Source organism: Hoplodrina blanda (assembly GCA_949316365.1). Taxonomy (NCBI): domain Eukaryota; kingdom Metazoa; phylum Arthropoda; class Insecta; order Lepidoptera; family Noctuidae; genus Hoplodrina; species Hoplodrina blanda. Next base: position 13,169,491 of record OX438592.1, read on the forward strand.
GCGCGTCTTAAAATTCTAATAAGTGTTTTGTTTTTAAATATTTCATATTTCATAGGGCTAAATCTCTAAAGCTCTCACAATATGTATCTAGTATATTCTGAGATCAAAGTAACTATCGTATTTCTCAAGGTCAATGACACCTTCGGCTTCGGCTTCGGCTTCGGCCGAAGGTTTTGGTGAATACCGATTAATCGGCTTCGGCTTCGGCTTCGGCCAGAATTGCACCTTCGGTCGGACACTAATAACCAGTCACTCTACTTACTATAGTATAAAAAAATTACAATGAGAGATGAATCACGGTTCAACAAACTCGCACCTAAGAAACAACGACGACATTAATGATGAAACATGAAATAATAAGAACTGAAAATATTATTTTGTAATCTGGTTTTACGCTTATAGAAAAAAGTGTTACCCCTCATTACATAAAATATTATTTATTTAATAATGGCTAGCGTAGGTAATGAAGATGATACATAAGTACTGAAAGTCTGACTGTTTTGAGAAAAAGCCATTTTTCTCTAAAGTGTGCAATAAAATGAATAGGTACAATAAATTAATAGGTAGGTACTTTGATTATATTAATAAATGTGTTTTTATTTGAGAAAAAATATAAACTATAGGATCGTTTCAACAGGGATTTCTAAATTGTTGACATCTAAAATTTTCAAAATAAAAACAAGTCTAAAATTTCCTTGAAATGCTAATCAATATACTGTTTACCCTACATACAAATTATGTTCTAACAAGAATTTATGTTAGTAAACAATTTACAATAGTGGCTAGAATCCCAGTCGTACACAGAAACAAAAACACTTGCGGCAATTATGACACATGAAATACATTCATGTAACATCAAATTTAATAAATACCTAAACAGACCGCAAGGAAATTAATCATTTTCTGATTAATTTCCTTGCGGTCTGGTCTGACTCATAGATGAAGGGTTCTGAACACAACATACAAAAAATAAGTTCATAATCGCAAAAAAAGGATTGTTTTGTGATGTCACTACTTTACGGTTCTCGGATTTATTCCTTTACTTGTGCTACATGGAAAGGAAAAGAAAGAAAAAAGATTTATTTGATACAGGCCAATGTGCACACAAAAATAATAAAAACAAAAAGGCAATAAAAAAAACGGGTTGCACTCCGGGACTGCCGGCAGAAGTGAAAACTTGATTATTAACGTTGAGCATGTTTGATATTTTGGAATGGTTAGGGAATAATTTTGCACCAATTGCTTTATCAGTATAAAAGTACTATCATTTATGTGGTAGAATACAATATTCATTTATTGCGCTATCGTACACAAACATGACAATTTATATTACATTAAAAATTTAACTTTAAAACTATTACAATTATCATTCGCGCAAGCGCCCTGCGCTGTCTAAACGAAACAGTAGGCCCAGGCATACATTTTCGCCGCGCCGTAGAGAGGGGATAGCTGTCTACTCTCCATCCGTCTTACGCTTTTTCGATCAGGTCACGTGTCCTGACGCGAGTTTAAGATTTTATACCCATTACAGAAAAAGTGCTCAACGCCGCTAAAGAAGTTTTCACTTCAAAAAACCATTATTGTGTGCGCTACAGCTGCGCCAAACAGGCCCACTTCAGCATAAAATGCCAGACCACAGACCACATGGCATTGCTTATTGTCAAATTTTATGATTCTAGGTCAACGGGATATCCCGATAGGTTTTGATTCCCTAGCGAGCGTCAAAATATGCGCCATTATCGACTATCGATCTAATCTTGATTTTTTTACTGCTCTAAGGTGTAGCAGACCTGAGTATTTGATATTAATTTCAGCTTGATACCTCCATGCGTTCCTGAGAAAAGAACAGACAGACGGATAGACGGACAACAAAGCGATCCTATAATGGTTCCATTTTTGCCGACTGAAGCACGGAACTCTAAAAACGAATTGTAAGTACTTTGTACCATGAAAAGTGTAATTGGGTTTTTCTATCAGGAATTTCTCAGTAGGTAGCAGCCCTCTAATGGGTACACCTCTGCTTAACCCTTCGCGGATTACAGGCGTGATGATATGATGATGTTTTAAGTAAGTTAAACCCTGTATTTATGGTGAATAACGTTGAAAAACAATTATTACGAAACAAGTTTGACGCAACATACAATGTTTTGCAACTTTATTTTACGCAATTGCCCAGAAAATTGTGTGCAATGATTTTTACATAGGTATTTTGTTTTACTTATATTTTAGAGGTTTAACCACACAAGGCAGCAGTGCGTACAACTGGGTTCGATTCCCGGTTTGAGCAAAATATTTTGTGTTGCTTGATCACTCTTAACCAATTCCAGCTCCATTGATCCTGCGATCGTAATTAGACTTTTAAACAAGGGTTTGATTCCCAGGTCGGGCATTGTGTTATTGGGTTTTTCATTAGGATTTTTTTAAAGCAGTTTCGAAAAATTGTGTTACAGCTAAATTCGATAGATTATAAGGTTGTAACCAGGATTTTGTAAAAACCTAATTTAAAAGAGTGCCGTGGAGTTTCTTGCTCGTTCTTCTCCATAGAGGCCTACCTCCGTTTTGGAACGAGCAACAAGCTTCATTTTTCGGACTAACTGACCGACTCCTTGACAATTCAAAAGTGCCTGTAAATGGTCTAATTGAAATAAATGTTTTGACTTTGACTTTGACTTTGGTTTCCATAGAAAAACAGAGATTTCCAATTATCTTTATTATAAATGAGACATTTTGATAACTTTAGAGACCTATGTATTCTGCTTATGAGTAGCAAGTTTCATTAAAATCGGTTCATCCTTTTCGAAAACTAAGGATTTAAAGGTTGTATGAAATGCCGTAAGGCGTAAACGCTCATAAACAATATTTTTATATTAAACTTATAAAATCGCTTATATTCTCTTATTATATCTACATCTACACTTTATATTATAAAGAGGAAATAATTGTATTTTTGTTGTTTGTAATGAATAAACTCTAAAATTCCTGTGCCGATTTCAAAAATTTTTTCACCATTAGAAAGCTACATTCACCCTGAGTAACATAGGCTTATAATATTTTCAAAAAAGTTAGGGATCCGTAAGGAAAATCTCGCGAACGAAGTCGCGGGGAGAGTGCTAGTAACTTATATTTTCTTATTATTATCTATAAATATCAGACGTTATTTTTTATGGTACTTAGGTACTTATGTACCTATACCAATGACTAAATAATGGTATGTACAGAAATTACAAATATTCAAAAGTTGCATCATTAAAAGTTTCGTCTCAGTACATGAAATTACTGCGCAACTATTTTGCAATATTAATAATTATGAAGTCAAAGTCAAAGTCAAAATATTTATTTTAATTTGACTACTTACTAAAAGACACTTTACATACACAGACAGATACTAAAAGACAAAGAAAAAATAATAATAATATTGAATCTAGATTTATTCCTTTATCTAGTTCTATGAAAATGTCTTATTACCATAATCTTCCAATTTAACTGAATTATTTATTTAAAAATCCATATTTCCAAACTAAAAATAGTTAGCCGTAAATTGGTGACAAACAAAATAATCTTAATCTAAATATTAATTAGCATTTTAAAACAATATACAATAATTAACTTAAACATAAAACCTAAGAGTAATTATAAAATATGTACAATTTATAAAAAACACAGAAAGGAGTAACCTCATAGGGCATCAAAAAATTCGTCCGCGTCGCTGTCAATGGGGCAAGACATTGTATGGCAATGCTGATTCTTTGGCCTAAGAAAAGGTCAGCCCTCTGGTCATGTGAAGAGTCGACCAGTCGTTTAGCGATGTCCCGAAAAACAAGGTGAGTAACATTCATTTATTATACACTAGCGACCCGCCCCGGCTTCGCACGGGTGCATGTATTATACATATAAACCTTCCTCTTGAATCACTCTATCTATTAAAAAAAACCGCATCAAAATCCGTTGCGTAGTTTTAAAGATCTAAGCATATATAGGGACAGACAGACAGGGAAAGCGACTTTGTTTTATACTATGTGGTGATTCCATGTATAACATTATATCTAAATATACACATCAAAAGTGTCTAGGAATCAAGATGTATTTGGTAATAATAATATATTGATCCCTAGACACTTTTGATGTGTGTATTTAGATATAATGCAATACGTGGACCTTATCGTTTATCGACACATTCAATCCTAATCATTACAACATTACGTACAATAAAAAAAATTAAGTAGGTACGCACATGAATTAATTTGTAATTTCTGCCTCGTTGGTCTAGTGGTCTCAAAGCGCGACTGCTGAGCATGAGGTCTTGGGTTGAATTGTCAGGTCAGGCAAAGTGTTATTGGGTTTTTACATCAAGAATTTATCAGTAGCAGCCTCGGAGCCTGGATTTGTGCCCGGTTAATGGCAATAGGCTCGCCCCCTATTGTATGAGACTTAAACATGACTCGAAATGTGGGCTTACTAATAGGTACACCTCTGCCTAACCCTTCGGGGATTACAGGCGTGATGCTCTATGTATCTTAAATCGTTACAAAGTGCTAATATCCTAGAATTTTAGAGAAAACTCGTTATTTTAATTTATTTACGTATGTAATCGCCGTGATGGCCCAGTGGTTCGCAACCGGGCACAGGCAGCTATCAATGTAAACTTTTCTATATTATTATGTACTTTCTAAGTTTATCTTGGACATCACTGACATCGGTGAAGGAAATCATCGTGATGAAACCTGGACATAATTAATATAAGTCTGAAATCACCAATCCGCTGTGAGCGAGCGTGGTGATCAATGCTCGTGCCTTCTCCATGTGAGAAGAGGCTTTTTCCCTGCAGTGGGACAGGTCAGGTGCGCAGTACTCGTAACCAGCGTGCTTGTACCTATGACGAGATGTATGAACGTAGATGAGACGAAAGGAGTATGTAAGAATCGTAGCAGGTGGCGTTCTGTGGTTTCTGCCTACCCTCATGGGAAAAAGGCGTGAGTTTATGTATGGGACACTAATAGGCTGATATTTTTAAAATAGAATTCAGAATTATCCCGAAGTTACATCATAATAGTTTCGTCTCAGCACTTGAAATTACTGCGCAACTATTTCGCAATATTAATATGAAAACATCATAATGCGAAAATCTTCCAATTTAACTGAATTATTTATTAAAAAAACGATTTACCTAAACTGAAATAAGTTAGAAGTAACTAGTATATTACATTTTTAGACAAAATTCGTTATTTTAATCGATTTATGTAATTGTTTTTACTTTTGTTTACATTATTTTATGTGACGCAATTTAAAAATGATGAAATAATTTTACTGAGCGTGTTAGTAAAATTTCCCACCTTTTATATAGCGACTGCTTTGGCTAGATAATTACAGTCTTATTCCTGAAGTCAAAGTAGAAAGACTAAGGACTAAAAATGGGGACTATATTTTAGTCTTCATCTTGCTTCTATGCGCAAGAGCATCTTTACCGATTGCGCGCAATTTTAACTCACTACGACTAACAGTTGAAGAACCTACAAATACAATCAACCTTCATGCTGTAACATTTTTTTTTGTTACCAATAAGAAATCAGTGCCAAGTTTAGTCAGTGATGCTCTGGAGGTGCCAAGTTTTGATAGTGATGCTGCAATGGTGCCTAGTTTCAATGGTGATGCTGCAATGGTGCCAAGTTTAGACACTGATGCTGGAGTGGTGAAAAGCTTGGACAGTGATGCTACAGTGAAGCCAATGTTATACAGTGATGCCATGGTAGCGCCAAGTTTATACAATGATGCTACGGTAGCGCCAAGTTCAGATAATGATGCTGTAGTAATGCCAAGTTTAGATAGTGATGTTTCCGTGGTGCCAAGTTTAACTAATAAGCACTTCCGACGGATTCCAAGGGAATACGTTTGATTGCTAATCAGTGTGTGACGGCGTTAAAAAGGTAAGATATTTAAACATGGCTGTCATTTTTTATATTATTTTGGAACTGTCAGTACGTTGATACATGATGGTTGATGGTTTTATAATTTACAGATCTGATTATTTATTTAAATTAAATTATTAATGAATTTTATACAAGACTTATAAATAAAAATCTACTTATATACAAGTTGATGAAAAACAATTTTTGCAGATTTTAGTTAAATGTATTTCTGTTTTTTTTTCTCATTTGTAAATTGAATTTATTTTCTTCTGATTTATTTAAATTAATCAGATTGTTGTTAATATTACCAACATTAATATATCCCTTTTATACATCACATTAATTTAATTTTACCTTTTCAGATACAATCAATTACAATGCGGTCGCGCATGCAACGAAGACAGCAATGGCGACAAAACATACCAATCTCATCTGTTGGGCTTACGTAATTTATAAATTACTAAGTCAACTAAGTCGCTGTCTTAGAATTTGCAAGAGGACTCGAAATATAGGTACCAATTTATTTAAGAATTTATTGTACTTGACACCATTAAGTATTAAAACAAGTGCTTTAAAAGACACTTTATTCTAACCCGAAAAACTAAAGAAAAAACAGAAAAATTAGATTTTTAGTTGCTTTGAAATCAATTGAGTTGGAAAAAATATGACGTCACAGTTTACTTTTGCCATACAAAATCTATGGGGGAGCGCGTTTTGACAACTTTTAAAAAGTACTTCAATTGATTGATGGTGTCAAGTAACAAATTTAAACTAAATCATAAAAAAAGAAAAAAAAAATGAAAAACAAAATAATCTACTATAATACTTTAAGTAAGTACCTCGTAAGTATTTTTTTGAAATTAAGAATGTTGAATTTATTGGTTCGTAATTTAGAAAATTATTTAATATAGACATATACATTATTTACAAGCTTAATTACAAAAAAAAAACAATCAAAACAAAAAAAGAGAAACTTATTTAATCAAATTGTTTTAGATTTGACTTTAATTTAGTGTGATCGACTAACTATACAAACAAATAATACATATTGAGGTTATGTTTTTTATTCGTTTGTATAAATCATAATGATAGTAGGGTTTGTGTAAACAATCGATTTTTAAACTTAAACAACATTGTTGCGCTACATGCTAGAAACATGTTACATGTTGCAATTCAAGTTTACTATGGATTTATTAAAGGCATGTTGTTTGCAGCACATTGAGACAACATTTTGTCAATTAATTATGATATTTATTCTTTTAATAAAACGTTGCCTCACTATAGTAATTTATCCTGTATTGTGGGTGTGTTTACAAAGGTATAAACTCACATACAGAAACAAAACAACTTTCTGTAAGCCATACAAAGTTCCGCGCGAAACTCGGTGCAACAGTCAAACGCTCCGGGGTTGCGGGACGTCTTAACAGGATACCGTGGCCCCGGAACGTAAAGAGCCACAGAAGGAACAGGGTGGTTTTTTAGTCAGTAAAAGTCTGACAGTCCCTTCCGCCTCACCCAGGGTGGAAGAACTCATTTGATGATTTTTAGCACCCAAAAAAAAATTAAAAAAAAAAGCAATCAATCGTTTAACAATGCGGCAACCGTGTCATCTGTAGCTAAATTTTTACCTAAGTTTTTTCGATTGTCTACATAAATTCTTTATTATACATTGGCATATCATTTCTCGGTTCTCATTAGTGTGTTCCTAGCTTATCCTTTTCGTAAGTATTGAAGACTTTGGGCCAATCTTTTTTATAGTTATTTCGTACTTGCTTCTTACGCTTTGTAACATCGACGGTTCGATTTGATCACTCTTATTATTTAACGGGATGGAGGTTCGTATTTGGAAACAAGCTTTTGTATCCTGTTTACAAAATTGTAGTATCAATAGATTTATGTACAGTTTAAATATTTTGTTTCTTGTTTTAAGGTGTTATTCCGATGTAGCTTCGAGGCGGTATTGGAATCGTACCTTAAATATTTTTTGTATAAAAATATTTTTTGAAAATTTTTCTTTTCTATTTTTAAACTCGTAGATCTACAATGTTGATGAACTATAATGTTGTCTACAGAAGATAGATGATTGCGTTCAAGTACCTGCGTCCTCTTTGTTAAGCAATATTTGAGATAATTTTGAATTTTCGTTATTTACCTAGTGTTATAATTATTTCAAAATGAATAATGCACTGAAAAAAAAACTATTTTGCACCAATGCAGGTTTTTAAGGTTCCAAAAAATACCATACGGGACCCTATTAATAAGAGTGGGTTGTATAACATTTCAGCCGTAATTGATAAACGTAACATCATGCCTGTAATCCCCGAAGGGTTAGGCAGAGGTGTACCCATTACTGCACCCACATTTCGCCAGTTATGTTTAAGTCTCATGTAATATGAGGAGAGCCTATTGCCATCAAACGGGCAAATTCAGACTTCGAGGCTGCTACTGAGAAAATCCTAATGAAAAACCCAATAACACTGCCCGATCTGGGAATCGAACCCAAGACCACAGTCCGTAATTGGTAGACACTTGAAATTTACACAAAATGTGTATTACCTATATGGTCGACATAACAACAAATAATTTAACGGAACTCTCCGTGTGTGAGATTTTCTAATTATGAAATACTTAATTTATTTAATTAATCAAAAATGCGTATAGTACTTTAAATTACACAGAACTTAACATAACATAACATCACGCCTGTAATTCCGGAAGGGTTAGGCAGAGGTGTATTCATTAGTACACCCACATTGCGCCAGTTTGTATATGTTATGTTTTTGAATACGCAGAACGATTTTCATCAAACATAGCAGCAGCTATGAACACTTCCGACTTATTCATCTTTAAAAAAAAAAAACAAAATCAAAATCGGTTCATCCGTTCGGGAGTAACGATGCCACAGACAGACGCACCGTCGTTTTTGCGTCGGTGGTTAAAAATGGTGTAACTTTATTATTTGTGCAATTTGTATAAAACAGTACGAAATAAATATTGGAAGTTGTTTACAAAGCCGTCTTTATTTACACTAAGACGAGATAAGAACTCACGAAGTGATTATTACGATGAATGACGTGTGAATGATATAATTTATTTTAGTCCGATTAGTTGTAATACTCGTAAATAATTATATGATTTGTGTAATCATTAAGTCTTTCGTGGTGATATGCAGTTATATGGAGTGGTAACCAATCATTACGTATCACTCCCAATAACGGTTGTGTAATTAGGGTCGCGAGTTTCGCATCGTTTTGCACGTGGAGATGTTTCCTAGCATTGGGAAATATTTCCCACTGTTGGGAATTATTGCTACTTACATAATATATGATACTTTTGTGTAAACCGGAATGCACTGTAGTATTAAATATTATTTTTAGATATTAACTTATTACCAAAGATCAGATAATAAGACGCATATTTACCTAAACTTCAGATGTTGCCTTGGAATAGATTTTTGTATCGAAAAAAATCCCGAGATTTCGAGAATAAAATCATAAAAATATTATTATCCTATCACTATTAAATACAGTAAAAATGTAGATTATCATATGGAAATTAGTAAAAAATTGAGAATAATTACAAAAGGTAAAAAGGTATGGTTAATTAAAAGTAAATATACCTTTTATTTGATTCACAACTCTGAAATTCCGGGATTATTTTCCTTAAATTAGGTCATATCCATACTTAGCTAGCTAAAAACAAACTTTAGGAAAATATGATTCAGATTGTCCATTCCTTACTTATTATAGACTGATAATTTATTATTAATTTAATTTATATACTAAAGTTTAATTATGTATAAGCGATATAGAGACTAGAGAGTAGAGACTGGTAATTAATTTATTTTTATACACTTTTTATTTATTCAAAATAGTCCTAAACCAAATTTTTATTTACATTTTTACAAAAGATTAATAGTATAAGTATTTATTGAATTTAGGTTATAAGCATTTAATTATGTGTTCATTAAAGGAGATCCGTCAAATCCCATACAAAAAACCCCAGGCTTGGCGCAAAAGAAATGTATATCGAATTTTCTTCAGGTTTTCCTTAAAATTGTAATTTTTAACTGGTGCTTAAGAAACTTCACAGAGCGACAAAACAGTGTTAGCTTGCGAATCTGGCAATAGTTTAGCAAAACATTATAATATTTTATTTATTTATTTAAATAACATGGAAGACCTACAGCTAGAAAAAAACAGACTAGTGACAGAAAATTGCCATAAATACATACACACTCACTACTTTTTCCCATAAATATTACTTTAAATCTAAGATACTTTTCTTTTGTGCCGGGCCTTGGGAAATTTTGGTGGTTCCCCTTTACCTGTGATATGGATGAAATCCAAAGACTTAACTTTTACTTAAGACTTTTACTTAAGACTTAACTGTTAAAATTTGTATAAACTTAGCTTTAGTGAAAATAGACTGAAAAAATAGTTGTGCCTACATATTGTAGCATTTATTTATTGCTTTAAGCTTACGTTGTGATATTTTTATGCTTTGCCACAGAACTGATTATAATTTATTAAATAAATTATTTATTAAACCGCTCAAATAAAATCTTTTTTTTTCCTTTTCCTATTTCATATCTTCATTATGTGATCATATCAGCCTATAGCCGTCCACTGCTGAACGTAGGCCTCCCCCAAAGAGCGCCAACCATCCCGGTCTTGGGCAGCCCGCATCCATCCGCTGCCTGCCCCCTTCTTTTAATCGTCCTATTCCTTTCCTATTTACAGTCTTGGCATAAGGTAAGGTGTCTGATTGCCTATTTCATAATTCATCAACTCCCAGTAGAAGTCTGACTGTTCTACCTGACATATTGTGTTGCATTAGAAAAAATATTGATGGGTAGCTCGCCGTCCGATCAAGGACCATGCCCGGGTCGACGGCGCGTTCTGTTCGCGCGCGCCTCATAGAGCTGTCAGCACAGGGACGGGGCCCCAATAGGGGCCAAACGCCTGCCAGGGTTGCGGGACGTCTTAACAGGATACCGTGGCCCCGGAACGTAAAGGGCAACAGAAGGAACAGGGTGGTTTTTTAGTCAGTAAAAGTCTGACAGTCCCTTCCGCCCCACCCAGGGCGGAAGGAGTCATTTGATGATTTTTACCACCTAAAAAAAAAAACCAGTTGTATTCCATTAAGATTTTGTAACATTTGATATTTGTCAGACTTTCGGCTTTCTGACGACCCGTAACGACTTTCAAAGATCCGCTTATGACAGCCGGGACCAACAGCTGAACGTGCTTCCTGAGGCACGGAACGATGTTAGTGATGTTTTTAAGATAAACATAGAAAGTGTACAGTCAACAAAAGAGATAAGTATCCAGGGTCGTCAGAAGTCATGAAGTCAAAGCAAATTAAAAAAAAATCGTATCTTTTTTTTTAAGTTGTTTGTTATTATGAGTACGATCATGTGTATAAGTATCGGTCATTAATTAATTACCAGTAACCCAGTAAAGAACTAACGCCATCTATTATCTCTTCATAGAATCTATGTGCAAAAAAACTGGTCTCGTTTTATTTATTTAATCCGTCTTCCTCAACTTACTGTCACATGTCATTGTACACACAGGGAAACATTATAATTTCCCATATGTCACATAGATGTCGCTAGCTTTCGAGTTTTTTGCCATGGGTGAAGCTCCCTCGAATATGCTTCTATATTTTGTTTATCTAAGAGCGATTATATCGTACGGTTTTTTATACAAACTTTCAAGTCTTTATTTTTCCAAATGACACATAACACCATGCCTGTAATTAGTACACCTACATTTCGCCAGTTATGTTAAAGTCCCATGTAATAGGAGGCGAGCCTATTACCATCAACGTCACACAAATTTCATGATTTTTTACCCCTCCCCCCGTCCTTGTCACAGATGGTCACATTTGTGAGACTCCCCCCTCCCTAGTGTGACGTCACATATTTTGCAAATTTACATTTAGAAATTATTGAATGAAAACAGCGGTTCCGAAATCAGTTTTATTTCCATTCAATTTTCAATAAAATTAACATCAAATCAAACAATTAATAAAACAAAAATCGAATAACTACAATTATTAATATAAAAAATATTTGATTGAATTAATTGATTTAAACTTCATTTTTGGCGCATAGTTTTTGAGGACACTTAGATTATTATAGATTTTGGAATGTGACGTCACGAAATTTAGGACCCCTCTCCCCCCTTGTCACACAATGTCACACTTCGTTGACCCCCTCCCTCCCCCTTAACGTGTGACGTAATTTATGGATGGCCCCTTATATTAGGTCGATAACCTATATTATTCTCCATCGATATGCTAAGACTGCCTCATTGGTCTATTGGTCTATTGGAGACGTCATGCTCAGCAGTCGAGCTTGATCCTTTAAGGGTTCTGTTTTAGCCGACTGATGTACGGAACCCTAAAAACACCTTCATAATAATGACACAAATCTAAACCCTGGTCTGCAACAGAGACATCAATTGAGTTTAATGTTTAAAACGGAATGCGTGAATGAACACGTAATACTAAGATCGTTGTACTAAAATTATCCGCCATTGGCCTTGTAGTGCATTGTCCGAGTAAACATTAGAATCAGCTGTTATAATGCCGGCACTGGCCTTACAAATATAGGAGTGTGAAAAGACACAATCATAACATAACTACGTAAAGTTTTCCTTAGCATATCATACTGCCTGCCGGGGTTGCGGGGACGTCTTAACAGGATACCGTGGCCCCGGAACGTAAAGGGCAACAGAAGGAACAGGGTGGTTTTTTAGTCAGTAAAAGTCTGACAGTCCCTTCCGCCCCACCCAGGGCGGAAGGACTCACTTGATGATTTTTACCACATCAAAAAAAAAAAGCATATCATACTAGCATCACGCCTGTAATCAATAAAGGGTCAGGCAATAGTAGGTATACCCACATTTCGCCAGTTTTATGTTTAAGTCCTATGTAATAAAGGGTGAGCCTATTGCCATAATCCGGGCACAAATTCAGACTCCTTGGCTGCTATTGAGAAATTCCTGATGGAAAAACCCAATAACACTTTGCCCGACCTGGGAATCGAATCCAAGGCCTCATGCTCAGCAGTCGTGCTTTGCGAATAGTAGACCAACGAGACAAAACTTATAAATACTTGTAAATTGAATTGTAGTGATGGAATGTAATTCAATAAAAAAAAAAACTTAATAATATCAAGGTTAAACTTTAAACTATACTGTCTTCGACATGCGTCATGGTTGCGTGACACATCACGAGACGAGATATTGGCGTTCAACGCTAATCGTGTTGCGTGTGAGCATGTTATTTCCCACTTAAACGTGTATGTGATGCTAACTAGCCATACCGACGTTTAACCCGCGTTAAGAGACATCTTTGATTACTGCTCCATTTCCATGGGTCAAGCGTGATGTTATACAGGGTCATTGAAAATTTACCCAAAACCTGAGAAGGGGTTATTGTACTCATCATTATGAACAACTTTTACTACGGGACCAACACTGAAATCATGAAAAAAAAATCAGTGTTCCCTAAAACAATGCTTCACAACACGATCGTAATGTGTGGAACAGCTGTTTTTTTTTTCATGATTTCAGGGTTGGTCCCGTAGTAAAAGTTTCAGCCCGCTGACAGACGGGCGGATAGACAGCGGAGGCTTAGTAATAGTCCAATTAGCACCCTTCGAGTACGGAACTCTAAATATGGAACAGGGCGCCTACCACCATCACTTTTATCAATAATATTTTAATATTACTTTATATTTTCTGTTGTTGCATTTTCAACTCTTGGCGCTGATCCGAGCGTTGAAAATCGAACAGTGGGGAAGGCAAAGTAATATTAAAATAATATTGTTTTAAGAGGTTGTGGTAGGCCCCCAGGATTAGCAAGAAATAATTTACTAAATAATTTAATAACAATTTTATTCATAGGTAAAATAGGCCCTAAGTACATTTAAAAAAACAAAAACTTTAACTAAATAAGTAGGTACTAATATCTTGATGCTGCTTCCAGATGCTCATCAACAATTCTGTCTGTCTATTACTTCATAACTGCAAAACCATTGAACCAGTCGTAATGTTCGACGGATATGTAGCTTGGAATCCAGATAAGTACATAGGTTACTTTTTAATCTGTGACTTCGTCTTTCTCCAAGATAACCGACATTATCGTGAACCAATTCGGGAGTAAACGCTAGTTGTTCACTCAGTTGCTTGTCCATTTGTAATAGAACAAGTCTTGAGGATATATCTTTTAGTTGAGAGATTAAATATTCTTCATCTCTCTCTCCTTGCTTGATCTATTCGCCATCCAGTAATCGTTCATACCTGTAAAGAAGAGATAACAGAACATTAGTTGACAGATTTATGACAGCTATAAAGTACTCATTGCCATTATAAAATAATTCCATCATTTGTGCCTGGTTGCTGGCAATAGGCTCGCCCCCTTTAACATGGGACTTAAACATGACTGGCGAAATGTGGGTGTACTAATAGGTACATCTCTGCCTAGCAGTTTAGAGATTACAGGCGTTATGTTATGTGTAACATAATTTTTTTACTTTGCAAACATAAAAGATTTAATGACGAAATGATTGGCGCAGTGATTGAGGCATGGGCTATTGCTTGTATCACGCGGATACAGTTTCCGCATGATACAATTATTTTTATGGCTACATTGTATGGCTGTCTGGGTGTACATGTGAGTTGAATTTTTTTAAAACACACTTAGAATACAGGAGGAATTTCAAGATTTTTTTTTAAAGTCTAAAAATAGACAAAATAATCTTCTTTGAAAGACATTATAAGAAAAAAGATATAAATATAAACATAGAAAAACAAGATATTTATGTGTTAAATACAATATTCTTGTCGTAATTGGCTTCAACCGGTTTTACGATTGGGTTTTCCTTATTCAAAGAATCGTTTTAGTATGAGATATATTCTGATCACCGTTATTTACCAATGAAATAGAAAATATCTAAAATATACACATCAAAAGTGTGTAGGGATCAACATCCCTAACATTGATTAGGGATGTTGATCCTTAGACACTTTTGATGTGTTACAAAATATGTCACTTGGACTTAATACAGTCTACTTGACATCCAACGGTAATTATCTATACTAATATCATAAAGAGGTAACGTTTGTAAGTGGTATAAATCTCTAAATTACTGATACGATCACAAAAATTCTTTCATTGATAGAAAGTTACACTTTTGCCGAATGCCATATGATACTTAGGCTATGTTTTATAAAATATCCTCCTAAAATATTTAATAAAAAAACAATTAAATAAACTTTTATTTAAGAAAAAAAATATCTTTATTATAATGTACTCGACTTCCACGAGGACGAAGTCGCGGGCAGAAGCTAGTATGTATTATAAAAATAAAAAACTTACATTTCAAACGGCATGCACCTTCTCTTGTACCAAATGGTCCTTGAGGGACACCAATTTCCACGAATCGCATGTCTTTTGTTCCGTCTCAAGCGTTTGACACCATCAATCACACTTGGCACCATTACAGTACCACTGTCCAAACTTGGCAGGAGGACATAATTGTTATCCATTTTGAAATTTGAAACTGTTTCAGTATGTAACTGAACAGTTTCTTTAATTACTACAGTATCAGCATTATCTGTTGGATCCAATGATACCGAATCATACGCAGGTTTCGATAAAACTGGACTTAAGAACAGGCAAAAGGAAAACGCGATCAAAATTGTTTTTTCCATTATGTAGAGGTGTGTTCGCGATCACTACTAGTGAGTAAGAGTGTTTATTTGGCCTCTGCATTATCCTTTTATACCAGCAAGGGGTGTGGGCAGACGCAATATGATGATGAGATAACTGTCGTCACACATGTAACGTGTTTGTGAATTTAAACGTCATGAAATTAGATTCGAGCATATAACTGGTTTTGAATATAACCCATGACGTTCCACGACACACGTCTGACTTCTAAAACTTGTATATTGGTATATAATAATAGGTATCACATGGTGATCGTTGAAATGTCAAAGGAAAAGACAGAACATTTATTTTAATTAGACAATTTAAAGGCATCTTTCAACATCATTTATAAGAAGAATAAAAATTGAATATATCCCAGAAGGACCCTGCTCCCGTACCACTGGTATTATTAATAATAGTACCTACCATCTTATTATTGTTTCACTGCAAGGCAAAAGGTTCTTCTCATTCAAAGTCAAAGTCAAAGTGAAAGTCAAATCATTTATTTCAATTAGGCCATTATAAGGCACTTTTGAACGTCACATACAAAAAGAAAAAAGGAATTGAATCTAGTTGCCCCTTCCAAAAGGTAGTTTTGTATGGAGAAGAATGGGCAAGAAACTCCATACGTACTCTTTTAAAATCAATGTTTACAATATTTGTATACAGAATCATACACGAAATAGCACGTGAAAGCAATGTGTGTACCCTATAAAAACTACAAAATCATAATAATTAAAAAATATTACAAATTAAGAATTTAAAGGTAAAATTATGTTGAAATTATACATAGTGTTCACGTGTTTACAAATATTAGAACTATAGACGACCATTCTTAACATCTCAACCAACATGAAATAGTGTGCGAGTCCGCACATTCATCAATCAATCACACTTTAAAATAAAAATAAAATAATAAATAAAAATAAAACAAAAAAAGTCTTAAGAAAAATGAAAATCATTAATAACCAGTTTGATATTGTCTAGAATGTGTCATTGTCCCATGGAGCAGGACCAGCATGTTTCCAAGCATTCTTATCATGAAAATAATCCTCTAATTTATAATATGCTTGCATTAGAGAAGGCATGAGCATTGATCACTACCCTTGCTCAAGGCGGATTGGCGATTTCAGACTTATATTCATTGTACGTCCAAGTTCCTTCACCATGTTTTCATTCACTGATGTTCAAGATAAACTTAAAGTAGTATTTGAATTAGAAAAAGTTTCATTGGTACTTGCCCACGCCCAGTTGTGAACCCAGAGCCGTGCATGAGAGGCACGCCTAACCACTGGGCTATCATAACCTACATTATTTATATATATTTGACTGCCTCGTTGGTCTAGTGGTTAGTGACCCTGACTGCAAAGCCGGAGGTAGTGGGTTCGATTCCCACACAGGACAAACTTTGTGTGATGAGCATAATTGTCTGTTCTGTGTCTGGGTGTAATTTATCTATAATATGTATGTGTTTATAAATTATATAAGTATGTATATCAGTTGTCTGGTTACCATAACACAAGCTCTGGCTTAGCTTGGGATCAGATGGCCGTGTGTGAGTTGTCCCAAGATATTTATAATTTATTTATTTATTTATTATAAATGGGATTATTGTTTTCTATTTTTAATTGTTATTACTTTTAAAGCTTATTAGCTTTAGCTTTTACCTACTAAATTTGTTTAAAACCAATGAATCAAAATTATTATGAAATATTGCAGTTAATATTGCGCAATAAAATTGTTGAATGCGTCTTTCTTAGCGAATGATGTAACTCAAACATTTCAATTCAAATGATTTTATCTTGACTGCTTTGCTGGTCTGGCCGCAAAGCGCAACTGCTGATCATGAGGTTTTAAGTTTGAATCCCAGGTCGGGCAAAGTGTTATTGGGTTTTGTCCATCAGGAATTTGTCAGTAGCAGCCTCGGAGTTTGTATATGTGCCCGGTTGATGGCAATAGGCTCGCCCCCTATTACATGGGACTTAAACATAACTACCGAAATGTCCGTGTACTAATGGGTACACCTCTGCCTAACCTTTCGGAGATTACAGGCGTGGTGTTATGCTACGTAATATTGCACAATAAAATAGTTGAATATTACATCTTTTTTAGAGAATGATGCAACTGAGACATTTCAATGCAAATCTTTTATGTTGTGCAGCATCATTAATAATATCAATACCACTTTGTCAAAATGGAATAACCCTCCAACAAAATTTTTTGTTCGAACAAATTATGACTTTGGGTTTTTTATCGATCTCTGTTTCAAAATTCGCTTTACGGGAGCTTGGTTTAATAAATATAATTAAGAACCAGCTTTAAAATTAACGAACGGCAATAGACCCTGAGTTCAATCCCCGACAGTTGCACAATTAACGTAATACCACTTCTGGCTATTTAGTTGTAATTCATTTATACACATAAATAAAATTGAAATGTTTGTTTGCAATGTCAAAATAAAAGTTTTCTACAAAATTATGAATTTACGGTAGGCCGATCAATTAAACAACTATTTATTAATTTAAAAGCAATTAAAAATCAAATACAGTTAATTGAAAATTAATCGGTTTTTCAAGGCTAAAATTAAGAGTTTCTTTAGAGAAGTAAGTAATTGTCTTAGGATTATTAGTTAATGGTGTGAACTACCCAGTTCAATAGTGACTGTAAATTGTTTAATGTACCTTTAGAATAAAAATTGTTATATCAATACCACCTTAAATTACTTAGAAAAGTAGCCGATCCCTGGGCGCCTACAAACATCTCTTAGAACAATATTATTTTAATATTACTTTGTAATTTCTGTTTTTGCATTTTCAACTCTCGGCCGTGATCCGAGCGTTGAAATCCAACATTGCGGAAGGCAAAGTAATATTAAAATAATATTGTTTTAAGAGGTTGTGGTAGGCCTCCTAATCAGAGAGGCAATTTTTGTATTTTTAAGAATGTTTGCATTCTAATCTCAAGAATGCCATTAATATTAAGCCATTAGTCGCATAGAGATAAACAAGGTGGACATCGTTAAGAAGACTTTGAATAAGGATTTAGTAACATAACATAACATCACGCCTGTTATCCCCAAAGGTTAGGCAGAGGTGTACCCATTACTATAGCCACTTTCGCCAGTTATGATTAAGTCCCATGTAAGAGGAGGCGAGCCTATTGCCATCAACCGGACACAAATACAAACTCCGAGGCTGCTACTGAGAAATTCCTGTTGCAAAAACTCAATAAAACTTTGCCCGACCTGGGAATCGAACCCAAAACCTCATGCAAGATGTAGAATATATAACAATACTAAAGGTCGATCTTGATAATTATTGTTTTGATCCACCAAGCGTGGGAATCGTCGCTGAGAACTTCCTTCATTACTCAAGGTGACCTAATCTTGTATGAGAAGTAAACGTTACAAAAACAAGGACTTTGTAGTATTTTAAGCCATTCATTAACAAAAACATAACATAACATCACGCTTGTTATCCCCGAAGGGTTAGGCAAAGGTGTACCCATTGGTACACCCACATTTCGCCAGTTATACTCGTATTTAACTCCCATATAATAGGGGGCGAGCCTATTGCCATCAACCGGGCACAAATCCAGACTTCGAGGCTGCTGCTGAGAAATTCCTGATGGGAAAACACAATAACCCTTTGCTCGACCTGGGAATCGAACAAAAACACTAACAATATTTTGATTTGTGTAGTGCCTGGCCTGGTGGTCGCTAGTGCGACTGCTGAGCATGGGGTCCTGGATTCGATTTCCAAGTCGGGCAACAAGGTGTTATTGGGTTTTTCTATTAGGAATTTCTCAATAGCAACCCGATGTTTAAAATTTGGTGGTGTGTGACACCCCCATATCTCGAAAAGCACGTAAAACCTTTAGTCCTGCACCAGCTCTTTCGTCGGTTGTGTTGGATTGCCGTTTGCCTGGGCAAAATTTCCGAAAAATGTTGCCTGACCTGGGTCAGGCAAAATTTTTCCATTAGGATTTTTTTAATAGCAACACACCTACACTGACCTTATTGGTGAGGTTCTTCAGACAGGTCAGGTGCGGAGTACTCGTAACCGGCGTGCTTGTATAAAGAGATGTATGAAAGTAGATGAGGCGAAAGGAGTATGTAAGGATCGTAGCAGGTGGCGTTCTGTGGTTTCTGCCTACCCCCATGGGAAAAAGGCGTGAGTTCATGTTAGTTTAGATTGGTGGTGTGACACCTGGTGACACCTCCATGCCTCGAAAAGCACGTAAAACCTTATTCCTGCACCTGCTCTCTCCCCGATTGTGTCGGATTGCCATTCCATCGAACTGTGACAGTTAGGCTCGGCGCAAATGGGCCACCGACCACAGCCACCGGTGGCTGTCGCGCGCTTCTGACACTCGAAATGTGGCGGTAGCGCGCGACAGCCACCGGTGGCTGTCGCGCGCGTCTGACACTCGAAATGTGGCGGTAGCGCGCGACAGCCACCGGTGGCTGTGGTCGGTGGCCCATTTGCGCCGAGCCTTAGGCAAGAGGGGTGCATCTGTGTTTGCGCACACACTTATGCATTACAATATTTTATTTTTTCAAGTTCCATTATTTACATATTTTCCTGCTAATGAACAGGGTACCATCTTGTTACTTACGTATGCACACGTCAGCAAGTCTCCAATGCGGAAAATTGAATGACGTACTATATGCGCCAAAAGTCGATATGCAAACGTAAAACGAAATAGCATGAGGCTTAATTTTACTTACGACCTTCTACTTTCGAGAATAGACATATGTCGTCGACAAGTGATTGTAGTTCATAATTTCAACGTTATAAAACAAGTTAAGGTGGCCTATCGGCTAAGCGCCTGCAGATAGGTGCTTGAATCGAGGAGTCGTGAGATCGAATCTCATCCAGACTATGACTTTTTGTAAGTTTTTACTTGATTGGAAGAAATGAGACAGAAGCATAATATTCTTTATCTTGTTCGCTTTGTTCACACATTTCGTAAAGTTAAAAAGGTAGATCATAGAAAATTAAACAAATAATTTAGATTTCTGTGAGGTAGACAGAAATAAGTAATGTAATATATAATGAGTTTTATGAATACTCGATTAGAATAAACGTTGTCGTTTGGTTGTAGTTGTTGGTTAGTGACGTGTGGATTATTAGATAGCGGTAATTATTCACAAAAAAAATGCAAGCAAATATTAACATTGAGACGAAGGCGACTATTATTGCGTTGCATAAAAGTGGTCATAAAATAGAACGCAAATATCTAATGAAACCGGACTGAATGTGAGTATTATATTATTGTGTTATTATAATTGTAACTTGAACCTAATATTATTTGGTGACATAATTATAAATTAGATCTTTTTATTATTTTTGAAATCCATCTTAAGGCTGTAAAGATAAATAAATTCTGTTTATTATTGTATTTATAAATGTAGACTTAATATCATATTGTTTTGTTAAATGAATATTATTTTATTAAATAAATATTACTATATTATATAACAATTAAGTCACTTTAGTATTTTGTTATACCTGCCTAATATAACTTTTGTTTTGTTTTAGAGGAATACTGTTAGTCTCTGGATCAGGAGATACGAGGAAGAGGTTAGCCTAGTTAGTCGACAGCAAAGTGGAAGGACGTCGCTTATTAGCGAGGCGCAGCGAAGACATAATATGGTGGGCGAATATGAATCGAATGGTATCACACCAACGAGGCACTTTGCCGAACTATTCGACACTTCATTGCAAACTGTTCGCCGGGCCCTCCACGCTGAAGGCTTGTATCACAGAAGACCTAGAATTAAAAACCTAGATGTTTTGTTATTATTAATTAGACAGTGTAACTAAATATTTAGTATTAATATTATTATGTCCGTCATTATTCAATGATCTTAAATTGAGGTTTAGTTTCAATCATCTTTTCGTCAAGAAAATGAACACTTAAGCTATTACCTCAATACATTTATTGTGACGTTACATATAAAAAAAACATATTCATAAAGTCTAAATCAATATTTAAGAAATAATTAAGAAATAAATATTAGTTTTCAAAAAAGTCTGCTAAATATCGATACCTTTAAGTGGATATTAACAATCATATTTGTGTTATTAGAATATTCTTTTCTTGTTATATTTTTATGACGTGGGTAAACACAAAAAATCTTATGAACGGTTACAAGTGAATTTCTTTTATCTAAGTAGGAATGTAACGTCACAATTCTCGTAAGTTAGTTAATTTTGTAAATAAGTAAATCGAATAAACATTTTTGTTATCATTTAGCACGATTTTTTTATTTCCACCTTCAAATACCGAAAAGATAAATTAAAAATCACATTAAAGTACGGCCAACGAGAAGCGATACCAAATGTAAACAAAACCCATGCAAGGTCATTGGGAATAGCAGGGGTGCATAACTTTTTGAAAGTTGGATTTATATAGTTTTAAAAATTATCTGGCAAATTGTAATAATACCATAAGGATAGTCTATTTTTATAAATTTTATCATAATTTGAATTATTGTATAATGTAGACTTTCGTATCGCTTCTCGTTGGCCGTACTTTAGTAAAGATAATAATACAATAACTAATATTTGCTTCTTATAATAAACAATTATAAGCATGAATTAGAAATAAACATAAAACTAACAAGTTTTTACGTAATCTTATTATTGTTTCAAAAACAAAAAACACAGTAATCAAGATTTGAACTCAGACCTCATTGTTTGTGAACCCGTCGCTAAGCCCAAACCTAGCTACCGGCACAAATAGTAGTTTCGAGTTTTAGCAATGAATTGGTAAAACAGCGCCAGTGACTAAGACGCGTATTTTAATGCAACAGAAATATCATGCTATTTCGCTTATAGTGCGACGACAGTTCATTAGTGTGTGTTATCTGTAGAATGTTGACACATCACTCGCACACGCACTGACTGACCCGCTCGTTAAGCTCAGACGAAAGTCGACCATCTCGTGTATATGCATTAAAGTTGCCGACCGTACATAGGAGCCGTTCTCCTGACCACAGAGAAGGGAGTGTTATTTTTGGAAATACAACTATCTTTGACATTTTGGTTTTATTCTATACTCGTGTTGTCGTAAGTAAGTCCTAAGTCGTGATGGCCTAGTGGTTGAGGCGCCCATCTCTCGTACACAAGGTTATGGGTTCGCATCCGGTCACAGTTAAGTACCAAAAGTTTATCTTGGACATCATGGACATGATGGAAAACATCGTGAGGAAATCAGGACTAAATCGGACCAATAGTGAATTGTCTGAAATAGCTAATCCATTTACTTTTGCTACACAAAATCTATGAAGGAATTGAGTTTAAACAGTTCATTAAAAGTATGACCATTGATTGGTGATGTGCAATACCCAATTGGATCAATATCGGTATTTTTTTAAATCTGTTTTAACTACCATGTAAGTCGGGGTCTTCCGCACTGTTTGGGTACTGACTTGTGGTCGAGCACTTTCCTGGTCATGACGTGATCTATTGACCTCCTATAACGTGGCAATACCATCGTAGAGTCGTGTTTCTGCTAATTTATCCTGTATTGGTGGTACTTTGAAAGATGTTAATCGTTTGGCACTTTGTCCAAGAGAGCGCCATTGATACCACCTTTAACGTTCTCATTTCGACGACGTGTAGTTGTAGTTGTTATCAGTAACTAACTGTTGCCTACAATTTATGAAGATTATGAAGTTTAATGATGTTTAACGCAAACTATATTTATAAGGGTGGAGCGTTTCTTTGTTTTTTTAGATTTTAGAAAGTGCGGATAGCGGGAAAGTTGCATCTTGATATCAGGACCTTTTTCACCCCTTATATAAGGAATAGAATTTTGAAAAATCCTTTCAGAATACACCAAGTTTCAGGTCTCTACGAACAGAACGTTTCCGTGCGTTCAAGCGTTTTTGCTATACCTATTACTGGAATCAAAAGTAACAGCTCACATTAGGAATTTAATAATAATTGCAATCCGTGGTGCTTGGCAATCTGGGCTTCTCCCAGTTGCAAACGTCCCTTTGTGCCTTTTGGCCTAGTTCTGTTCTGTCTCCTGCTTGTTTGGAGGAAAGTGGAAATTATATTTTATTCTTACTCCTCCGCTATTCTTTTCTGATTTCGTTGCGGGACCCAAGACAGTTAATCGTTTCTCTGGGACTCGTCGAGCTTCATTGCCTCGGCGCTTTTCTGGTGGCCTCCACTGTTGATTCTGGCTTTCAGGAGTTGCAGTGGGTGGGAATAGTGTGGTGGGCTTGTCTCTACGAACAGCGGTTTAGGCTGTGCGTTGATCCGTCAGTCAGTCATCCATTCAGGACAAAGCATTGTATATGTTTTAGACTAATCCTAACTAATATTATAAATGCGAAAGTAAGTTTGTTTGTTTGTTTGTTACCACTTTACGCCTAAGCCACTGAACCGATCATCCTGAAATTTTGCATATACGTTGCCAGGTGTACAGGAACAAGCATAGGGTACCTTTAATCCTGAAAAAAAGTACTGTTCCCGAGGGAAATCATAATAACGTCCTTATGACAGTAGATGGCGCCACGTGTCTATCGAATCATGATCGAATTTTAAGTTTAAGCATCTAATTGTATTTTGTGAGTGTAGACTGTCGATAGACCAGTAAGTCAAGTCAAATAAACAACCTAGGAGTACGAAAGTTGTTTGCTTAATAATTTTTCACGCCCTAAACCGCTGAAGCGCATCCTGACATTTTGCATAAAGTGGCCTCCAGACGGACGGTGCGGTTGCGGCAAACCGCAGGCCGCGGCTCCAACCGCTGCAAAAACACACCACCGCGGTCACAGTGGCGGCCTGAAGTGCCATTAGCTGTGCTGTTTGTGTTACAATCGGACGTCAGTCAATATGGCTAACCGTAACGTTGTCTTATTACTCTCATTAGCCCTCTCAGAAGATGAGAAGAAAGGTAGGAAAAAAACCGTTTAATTAAACACTTGAGGTGTGAGGTACCTAACTTATCATTAGCATCGCATATTACTGTTAGGAATAGAGAAGTGGGATTAAATACCGGTCAAGCCCCGGCTGACTTACCGGTAAGCCAGAACAATAGAAAATCAATTGTGTCTCACTATGTGGGACTTGAGTAATTAAATTATTAAACTTATTTCTATTACATCTTCCATATTTGGCGTCATTTTACAAAGCAGTACACGCAGCCCGTTGTTAAAATTTGCAAATAACGCGGCCGCCACAACATTCCGCGTTTGTCTGTGACCCACTTTATATACGTTGTCAGGGATACAGAAAAACTGCGTGACTGACACTGACATCACTGTGTCGTCAGTGACACTGACAGGTGTATTTTATTTTTATTTTTATTTAAGGTGTAAACGCATTCATAGAGGATGTATGGAAGAATGAAGGCGAACTTAAAACAATTTCATCTAGAATGGCGTCAGGTGTAAAAAGTGTGCAGCAGCCTTAAGGTATTCACACATTTCAGTGAAGTCACAGTTCCAGCACAGTTTCAACACCGTCCCCTAACAGTGATACAGTGATGCGGCAGTGACTCAATTCACACATGTCAGTGAAGTCACACTTCCGGCCACATGTCTGCCAAGTTTTGTTATGGTATCCATTTATGCATGTATCATGGCCGGGCAAGGCAATTAGGAGAGACTGAAGGACAATGCTTGACAATATACAATTTAATTAACGATAAAAGTAAATATTTTGAATATTTTAGAATTTTTCAAAACCGTTTTAAGATTCTTCTGCAGAAACTAGAAAAGTTTTTGATGCAGCGGCGTCCGTGATCCGGTAAAAAATATTGTTGTTGCTGATCACGCCCGTGATTGCCGGCGCAGGAACTGACACTGAAAGCACTGTGTCGTCGCTGTCACTGATTGGTGTGAATGCCTTCATAGAGAATGTATGAAAGAATAATTATCACGGTGATGGTCCGTGCCGGAACTGTGGCTTCACAGATGTGTATGAATCAAGCTTTACACGGTGACGGTGCTGTGCCGGGACTGTGATTTTACTGATATGTATGAATCAAGCTTTAAGAGTTATCGATGAAACGACCATTAATTGTTAGTTTGTTTAAAAATTAAAAACATTGTCTTTTATTATTTTTGGGTTAGTTTTCAACCGACTTCAAAAAGCAGGAGGTTCTCAATTCGGCGGTATGTTTTTTGTATGTATGTTACGCGATTACTCCGCCAATTGTGAATTGATTTGGATGATTCTTCTTTTTAGTTTGAAAGAAATGAAATGAAATGAATTGGTCCCATAGAAATATTGTCATGATATGGTGATAAACTTCGGAGATATGGAACGGAACTCCTCATAGGATCACAGCATAAGTGTCGTAACAAGTAAAATTGCTTTATTTATACGTGTAGTCGATGACTGACTGAAGGAAGAGGGGGAGGAGGTACGTCAACGTAACCCCTCTCCTACCAAAAAATCAAAATTCTAAGTTAACGCAATCTAAATTCAAGGCCGTTTGTGCTCTGTTTATGGTGTATATTTTGACGCTCGCAAGGGAATCAAAACCTATAGGGGACTTTCCGTTCACCTAGAATTTGGCAAGGAGCAAGGCCAAGTAGAAGTAGCACAAGTAAAGGAAAAATCCGAAAACCGTAAATTCTTCACCAAATAATTACTTTTTTGAGAAAGTAATAATAATTATTATCACTAACCGTGACCTATGTCGCTGCATGTAGACAACAGTTTTCCAACGGCAAAGTTAAGTTTGTCCCTCAGTACTGTTTATATTATCGTTCGAGGTATGTTCGGTGTGTTTTTATTAGGGTAGGTTACTTTTTTCTATTTTAAAATATCTCGCAGTTCCAACTCAGGCAAAAGCTCATTGCGAGCCCGAGCAAAAATTACTGCTCAATCCCAGGAATCTCCCGTTCATGCCGCAT
Source organism: Hoplodrina blanda (assembly GCA_949316365.1). Lineage (NCBI taxonomy): Eukaryota > Metazoa > Arthropoda > Insecta > Lepidoptera > Noctuidae > Hoplodrina > Hoplodrina blanda. Next base: position 13,196,005 of record OX438592.1, read on the forward strand.
TAAGAAGGCAAGCACAAGCGAAGCGACAAGCAGCTTTGAGAGCTGATGAGATATTTTCTTAAGCCAGGAAAGACTGGAGAGCCAAGCCGCCCGCACGCCAAGCTTCTCAGAGAGCGACTGAGACGCCCTTCCAAACGCAATTGCTTTTGGAGGAACAAGCCAAAAGCCAGAGAGCTGTAAGAGCAACTGAGACGCCTGTTCAAACATAACTTCGTCTCAGAGAACAAGATCAGCCATTACAGCGACAGAAACTCCAGAACAGTAGCAGGCGAGAGGGACCTCTCTTGCAGAAATGCAAACTAAACGTCGACGAACTTTTATGAGTCACAGTTGGTCCGTATTTAATAATTCTGGATCTGGCCGAACAACAAGCCCAGTACAACCCGAATTGGTTGTCAAATTCTAAACTAACGCGGGCGAAGCCGCGGGTAACAGCTAGTTCTAAAATAAATATTTATATCTAAGTACACTTAAAGTGGAAGGATAATATTGACGACATTTTTATTTAGGGTTCAGTACATGATTTTAGTGGAAAAATAGAGAGAAATACATCTTTGAGGAAATTTTTTTCTTTCCATCAGATGTTTAATAGAAAAGTGTGGGGCTTAATCTATGATCTGCGGACTACTGGTGGTCCCTAGAAGAACCAGAAGTAGTCCGCGACATAATCATCATTATAATATTTATACATCATATATTGTGATCAAAATATAGGTACATGTTAAATTCTTGATTACAAATAATTAATATGAACGCCACACAATTACTGGTCATAGCAAGACAAACATTTTGCCAATTAGACCTTCAATACTAAAGGGTTAGTACCACTGATTTACACGATCAAAATGTCAACAGATTTCTACAATCATTATACTGAACCCTAGCTATAAGTTTTCTTTGTAATTTCCACCGTGTAGATTACAATTAATATGGCAGGAAATCAAAGTACAAAAAATAATAATAAACAAGTAATCAGCATAAATTACTGCCAAAAAATGTTGATTGTTGTTGTATAGCTCGATTTCACCTTGTGATATTATTAAACAAAAAAAAACCACAGGTTAAATGCTAATTAACAAAAAACGGCAAAAAACATTTAAAATCGCATCTTATTTAAATAATATGAAAACTAACATGTTTTGTTAACGAATAAATTATCATAATAAAATAATAGTTAGGAATTAATAAATGATACTACCTATAATTATTTTAAACTAGTTTCTGCCAGCAACTTCGTCCGCGTCAAAGTTTTCTCCATACAAACTTTGGAACCCTGATTCATCCCCTTATGGGGTGAATTTTGGAAAATCCTTTCTTAGCGAATGCCTACGTCATAATATCTACCTGCATGCCAAATTTCAGCCCGATCCGTCCAGTGGTTTGGGCTGTGCGTTGATAGATCACTATGTCAGTCAGTCAGTCAGTCATCTTTGAGTTATATATATTTAGATGACTAGAATTCAATAAACACTTGAATAAGTAAATTATTGTTAAATAAACCTAAGTAATTGCACTTGTGGTCTCACTATTGTGTCAAAGATAAAAGAGAGTCATTCAGAAAAACATTTAAGTTTTCCTTTTCATTTAAAATAGTAAAAATACAAAATTAATCGTAGTCGTCATATTCTGCTAATTGTTTGTACCTGGAAAGAACAGAAAATAAAATTAAAATCACTTAGGTTGGGTAAAGTAACCTTATTTTAGCACCCCGTCAATTATATACACCCCGATTGAAACTTACTTAAGTCTGTAAAGTGCCCGGGGTCGCGGGACGTCTTAACAGAATACCGTGCCCCCCGATCGCAAACGGCAACAGAAGGAACAAGGTGTTTTTTTAGTCAGTAAAAGTCTGACAGTCCTTTCCACTAAGGGCGGAAGGACTCATTTGATGATTATTACCAACCCAAAACAAAAAAGTCTGTATAGTGCCAATAACTAGACACCTAACCCTATCTTTTATAAGTCTTGATACTTTGTAGATCTTGACCTATTTGTAATAAATAAAAAAGTATTTAGGGGTTTAGATATCATTGAGACTATGTTAGGTATTGGGGGAGGCATATGCCAGCCAGTGACAATTCAAAAGCCCTTGACAAATCAAAAGCGCCTGTAATTGGTCTAATTAAAATAAATGTTTTGACTTTGACTTTGAGTGGGACAGCAGTTATTAAAAAGAAACTTACTGCGCAAGCGTCACGCAACGATATTTGAGCCACACCATCCCTTCAGCGCAACTGTGATTAACAATTGCTTCTCTTTTAGTCCTTTTCACACCTCCTTTATAAGGTACACTGTCTAAACTCCCCACTTGTTCCGTATTACGTCTCAGCCTCGTTTCAAGACCAAACACAAGTGTCCTTCCACTTAATCCAACATCTTGCGCACTGTCAGATTGCACTGATTTTACATCTTGAGAAATGGGCAATGAAAATGTTGCGCGAAGTAGTAGTGATACGAACAACACAAACAAAATTGTAATCGCCATTGCGAGGACGTCTGCTCTGGTCGGTTGACTAGCAACGAATGAAATTGGTCGAGTGCGCTTGCGACTTTAAAGGGGGAAAAACTTTGTCGCGTCACAAAACGAATGTGTCATAATGAGCATGGTACTTTTTAATGTCACCACGAAAAGACGTCACTCTACGTAACGTTCGAAATTGTCCTTTAGTCTATGCAAATTTGCTTTATGCTTTTTACAATAAGATGGTTTTTTTTTATATAAATCACGCAGCAAAACTTGCTTCTCTACTTTTTAGTTTGGTTTTCTACTAAAGCTTGCCTTAGTTTTTCAATCTTCTGCTTTATCGTGTGGGCAGTAAGGTCTTACCTTACGACTTAGTCATAAAATGTGTGTTAAACTATTATTTTTATTAAAAAAGATTACCTACTGACCTTTCGTTCGAATATCCTTTCCTAATAAAAGAAATTGCAAGCGACGTGTAGACGATGTAGCCGGCGCCTACGTTGGTGAGCGCGAAGACACCGGGAAATCTCATGACGTCGCCTTTTTTGATGGCGACGGCACGCTGCAATGTCATGACGCCGTGCCGGTCGACGTAGACGGCATTGTGCAATCTCATGGCGCCAAGCCTTGCGATGGCGCCTGCACGGAGCAACGCCATGATGAGGCATTGGTCGGAGACGACGGCACCGTGCAACGTCACGACTCGACGGCACTCGGAAGCGCGGCATCGCTTTTTTATCTTGTGGCTGGACACTCGTCCTGTTCTCGGAATCGTTTGTTAGTTGTTTGTACCTGAAAGCATAAATTATTAAATCAGTCAGGTATTCTTGTTATACACTATCAAGTGGTTGGACGTACCTAGGTATAATAAACATAATGCATTTGACGGTAAAACTTCCTTTCTTATGAATAAATAAAATTGAAGTGTCTTTTCGTACATCATAACATCACGCCTGTAATCCCCGAAGGGTTAGGTAGAGGTGTACCTACCCATTAGTATGCACACATTTTGCCAGTCATGTTAAAGTCCCATGTAATAGGGGGGCGAGCCTATTGCCATCAACCGGGCACAAATCCAGACTCCGAGGCTGCTACTGAGAAATTCCTGATGGAAAACCTATTAACACTTTGCCTGACCTGGGAATCGAACCCAAAACCTCATGCTCAGCAGTCGCGCTAGTCCGAACGAGGCAGAAATTATGTTTTTTTTTAATATGTGTGTACTTATTTTTTTTAATTAGGAGGCATAAGCTAATAACTAAATAAAAACTTACATCTCAAGTGTCACGCATCGATTCGCAAACCACACCATCCCTTGAGCACAGTTGTGATATTCTTCAATTTTTTCATCTTCTGTGTTTTTGGCTAAATCAGCATTAAAAAACAAACTCTTCGGTGGTTCAGTGTCTCCTACAGCAGTCCTTTCAGTTAATTGAACATCTTCATTGACATAATCATCTTCTTCCTTCAATTCATCATACCTGGAAATAACACAAAGTGTCACGATCTAACGTTTAATGGCAAAATTTTTAATCTTTAATAAGTCTTAACCGAGGGATAAATATGGCGGTTTAAAAAAATCCATACTAATATTATAAATGTGAAAGTGTGTCTGTCTGTCTGTTACCTCTTCACGCTTAAACCGCTGAACCGATTTAGGTGAAATTTTGTATAGAGATAGTTTAAGACCCGGGGAAGGACATGGAATAGTTTTTATCCCGGAAATCACCCCCTAAGGCGGTGAAAAGGGGGGTGGAAGTTTGTATGCAAGTAAGATATAAACAAGTTCCACGCGGACGAAGTCGCGGGCAAAAGCTAGTAGGTTATAAATATGACAGCTTTTGTTTAGAAAATATGTCAAATTGTCATATTTATAACATTTTTTTCCCTTGGATAAAAGTTATCTGACTATTGAAAAATCAGCCCTAAATATAATTGGCCATAATCCTTTAAAACTTTATCTATATACAAATATTTAAACTTTACGAACAAAAAAGTACAAAGGTGGACTTAACAGGTTCACCGCCGGGCCAAAACTGTTGAAGGTCAAACCTCCACTAGCGTAGGTCACCGGTGACCTACGCGGCGGTTAATGTGTTAATGATCAACGGGTTTTGAAATAATTACTATTAAATTCGTTTCTATTCTACCTATTAAATTAATCCGTTAATTCCTAATTTCGTTCCCAAAATACCTATTTAAAAGAAACTTAACTGGCGAAATGTAGCTGTACTAATGGGTACACCTCTGCCTAACCCTTAGGGGATTACAAGCGTGATGTTATGTTATATAAAGGAACTTACTTTTCACGAGTGAAGCATCGATATATAAACCACACCGATCCTTCATCACAACTGTGGTTTACAATTCCTTCTCTTTTAGTTCTTTATCCATCTTCATTGAAAGGACTGTCTAACTTCCCACTTGTTCAGTATCTTCACGTTTTAGTCCTGTTTCAAGACCAAAAACAAGTGTCCTTCCATTTAGTTCAACATCTTGCGCACTGTCAGATTGCAGTGAATTTACACCTTCAAAAATTGGCAACGAATCTGTTGCATTAAGAAGCACTGGTACAAGCAACACGAAGAAAATTGTAATTGCCATTGTGAAGACGTCTGCTCTGGTCTGCTGATCCGCCATGAGTGTGATACTTTGAGTGCACTCACGACTATAACAGGATGCAATGTTGCGTCACAAACTTGTTGTGTTTCAACTGCACGTCACATTGTCCAAGAATTATAATATTTGTGTCGATTCCCTTATTCACAAACTAGACTAAATTTAGAGAATTGACATCTCTTACTAACATAACAGCGAAATCAAAGGTCGGTGACATTTAAGAACTAAGTAACAGATGTCAAATTAGTTTTGCCTTGAACTTTTCCGTGTTTTTAATCTATACGTTTTAAGATGTCAACTATATAATATTGTACATTTAGTCTCTTTCTTGTTTTATTGGACAGAAAAAGATAAAAATAGTCTAATATTAGTTTAGTTTGTGTACAATGGAATCGGCACCAATGTCTTACTCAACACTATAAAATGCCCCTTATTCAGACTTTACAGGAACGCTAATTTTTGTAAAAGTTTTGTAAAAAGTGAACTTAACGAAACTCTCACAATTTTGTTTATAAGTAGTTGCAAGATTACGTAATTCGACAGTAACCTAAATAAATACCATAATTTACATTGTTATAAATACTGTAACAACCTGTGTACAGTACCCGGCGATAAATATTGCACATCGACCTTTGGAAAGAGACAATCGGCTAATTTCGACTTCGTAGAGCGTTATCTCTGTCGCACGAAATACAAACAGTCCGGTATCTATTAGGAGCTGTTAAAACAATAATATGATTTGCTTCTTTTGACAATTCTTTTTATTCATTGTATAAAATACGAAATACGATAAAGGTCGATGTGCATTATTCATCGCCGGTTACTATACCTACTGTAATTTATACTGTATACCTAATTATTGCAAAAAAATAAGAGTTGGAGCTACTGGAAATATGAGTAATGCCTTCTAAAGCCTTAGATTCAGAATCCGCCTAACAAGAACCTCATGTGTTTTGGTTTTAGCTTTTGTCTGTCCTTATAGTTGTTCTCTATTTATCGTTATGAAGAGTAAGAAAATATATTTATAAAAATTACCTTTTTTGCGTGTGATAAAACACTGTTTATGGTATCTCGTAAATTATAGTGCTTACGGCTACATACGACAGTACAATATAATCTACCTCCCTGTAAAATTTCATCTTTATACGTCAATCGGTTTTCGATATTTTTTTTTTATGAACCTTGTTTTTTTATTATTTAGATTAAAATAAATAATTTGTTTCTGGAATGAGTCTGTGCAACATTATTGAAATGAAATGGCTAATAACACTACTGAAATGAAATGAAAAACTTGAAGGCGCGGCGCCGCGCCATTTTGTGATGTTTGTGCACTTGTCCTGTTGTTGTTATTTTCTGTTAATTGTTTGTACCTGAAAAGAGCACGAAACCTAATTAACAATCCACTCAGAAAGTTTAAACCAAACAAAAACCAAAATATTATGTATTTTCGTTTGCAATGAATAAACTCAAAAATTAATTAACCGATTTTAAAAATCGTTTCATATTTGGAAAGCTACGTTATCAGCGAGAAACATTGGCTAAATAAATTTTATTTATCATAAAAAATTTAGTATTTATAGTATAAACAAAAAAAAAAACAACTAACATCAAACCAGTGAGTTTAGAAAAGAAAATTAATTGTTTTGTAAGACTAGGTTATAGTTCGTTCGCGAGATAAACTTAGTATTATAAAAACAGTCTTTGCTTAAACTAGATTGAAACCATTAAGCCAATTTTTGTATTACAAACTTTATTTTTATCGAAATATAGTTCGAAATTAAATAAAAACTGGCTCAAAGGTTTAAACCTGGGTTAAGCAAAGACTTTGTTTTATTATAAGGCGGAGAAAGTACTAACATCATTATAAATTGAAAAAATAGGTATAAAATTAAATGAAAACTTACATCTCAAGCGTCACACATCGATACTCAAGCCAGACCATCTCTTGAACACATGTCTCATTGACTTCAACTGTTTCATACTCATTTCTTCTGATACTCGTATCTACATCAGAAGTTGGACTATTTGTTGGTTCAGTACCTTCACCACGATTAAGGTTTGTACCAGGATCAAATACAACAGTCGTTTTAGTTGTCTGAATATCTTCGATATCATAGTCATCATCGTGCTTCAATTCGTCGTAACTGAAAATAACACAAAATAACATTGAAAAAATACGGTTTCTATCATTATTTTCCTAGGTCGGGCAGTGTTATTGGGTTTTACGGCTGCGGAGTCTGGATTTGTGCCCGGTTGATGGCAATAGGCTCGTTCGCTATTAGGTACATGGGACTTAAACATAACTGGCGTAATGTGGGTGTATTAATTGGTACACCTCTGCCTAACCCATCGGGGATTGCAGGCGTGATTTTATGTCATGTATTATCTTTTCCTAAGCACAAATATATAAAGTGACTGGTAATTAGTGACCAATACTTAAACAGAATGATTGTACTCATGATAACAAACAACTTTTTAAAAGAAATGATATTTTTATCAAACGACATTTTTTTACTAACAGCTGATATTGGAATGCGCACGCGTTCGTTTTCTGCAGTTGACAATTGAACGAAACAAGAGTACCTAATACATAGTAAAAGATTAATAATTTGGGTTAAAACCCAAAGTTTTAACTAGGTTACGCACGACCCGAGGGTTTCCACCCCAAACGGCTCGAAAAAATATAAATATATTTTTTAATAAAGGACTTTCTTTCTTTATGATTTAATTGAATTAATGAATTGACTTTGACCTTGAAAAATACTTACTTTTCACACGTCACGCACCGATATACAAGCCACCGCATTCCTTCAGCGCAGCTGTGATTTCCTACAATTGTTTCTCTTTGAGTTCTTTTCCCACGTTCATTAAAAGGTACACTGTCTAAACTCTCTTCCGTATTGTCATCACGTTTTAGCATTGTTTCAAGGGCTAACACAAGTGTCCTTCCACTTAGTTCAACATCTTGCGCACTGTCAGATTGCACTGATTCTACATCTCGAGAAATTGGCAACGAAATAGTTGCACGTAAAAGCACAGATACGAAAGTCACGAACAAAATCGTAGTCGCCATTGTGAAGACGTCTGCGTAGGTCGGCTGACGAATAACGATTGCGTGAGCGCAGATCAGATGCAAAGCGGGAAAACCAAATTAAAAATTCGAACACGTAAATTTAATAATTCATATTATTATTTCAAAAATGCTTGTCAAACACAATCACTTAGTTTTATAAGATTGATACTGGTTTACGTTGTCAACCGTTTCTACTAAAAAGTGTGCTAAACGAGACTCTATCACAAGGACTCGTCTGTCTGTCTCTCCGTCCGTCTGCGAACTGTGATTGGGGAACACTTGATATTTTCACAGACATTTAAAACTGTGGTATTGATTCACTCGAATGAGCTTACATGTACTTTCATAAGAAACAGAATAATTTCGTAATTTCAAGGTTGGCAGAATTTCTGATAAGAGATGCTATGAAGTTGTGCAACCGTGTTGCGCAATTATTGCTACCGTTTGTACCTTTTGTACTCTGAACAATTATCGTGGGATAATTTTTTATCTTTGACGCTGCCGAAGTCTTGGATGGAAGTTAATTGCAACATACAATAAAGTTTCATTCAATCAATGGTGGAAATGATTAGGAAAATTGTGAAATTGCGCAACTGTGTTGCACAACTGTTCTTTCATGTATGTATGTTGTTGTTGTATGTATGATGCATGTGTATTTTATTATGATAAAACTTTGGAAGAGACATACCTAGATTGTAATTGTGAATTGTGATTCACTCTAGTGAGCTTACATGTACTTTCATAAGAAACAGAATAATTTCGTGTTTTCAAGGTTGGCAGAAATTGTGATTGTGCAATCGTGTTGCGCAATAATTATTGCTACCGTTTGTACCGTTTGTTGTGCCCCATACCAACTGGGAATTTCTCCTATTTGTAGGTACTCTGAATCATGCCCTTGATCCAACCGCCCAACGAGAGCCTCCTTAGGTGTTGGTCGAGGCTCTTGGCTGCCATTGCTATTATTATTATAAGGGTGGGGCGGAAGGGACTGTCAGACTTTTACTGACTAAAAAACCACCCTGTTCCTTCTGTTGCTCTTTGCGTTCCGGGGCCACGGTATCCTGTTAAAACGTCCCGCGACCCCGGCAGGCGTTTGGCCCTGTTGGGGCCCCGTCCTTGTGCTGGCAGCTCTTCGAGGCGCGCTTGGAACAAAACGCGCCGTCGACCCGGGCCTGGTCCTTGATCGGACGGCGAGCTACGCATCACTAGCGCCTACGATGGCCGGATGTCGTCTCGCGACAATTTCTATTATACTCGTATTATATTATTGCCTATATCACATAACAACAATGATCTAATAGTCGAAATTCCTACGTCATTTTCAAATGAGCCAGTAGTAATATCCAACACGATAAACAGGTGACAATCACGGTCTGTTACATCAAGCTATCCTAAATTATATGATTCATTCATCCTCTAAAGGAAAGAATCTACGAATGATTCATATGAGAACCCAGCGACGAATACTACGCGTTGATTTATCAATTTGTACAAATTCATGTTGTTGACCAGTGTCGTAGTGAACAGATATAATTATGATTTATTTGACAGAATATGGTAAGTTACAAGACGCGCCACGAAAGATGAGACTTGAAACACCACACAAACTTTGTTATTGCACATAACAAACCACGCCTCACGCCTTTTTCCCATGGGGGTAGGCAGAAACCACAGAACGCCACCTGCTACGATCCTTACATACTCCTTTTGCCTCATCTACGTTCATACATCTCGTCATACAAGCACGCCAGTAACGAGTACTGCGCCACCTTACCTTTCTGAAGAACCTCACCAATAAGGTCAGTGTAGGTCTTCCTAGGGCGACCCCTCCTTGCGTTGCCACTCACCTCTGCTATATAAATATCTTTTGTTAATCGTCTTTCACTCATCCTCTCAACATGACCGAACCATCCACGCATACCCTTTTCTATCTTTGTCACTACATCCTCTTTTAATCCGCAATGGTCTCGTATAACCTTATTCCTCTATCGTTCAAAGTTACACCACACATACTCTACTTCGCAAGGAACGCATTTCCACAGCATTAATCCTACTCTCATGCCTCGTATAATATTGTTAAGAATTTTAATCTAAAATTAAGCTATAAAACTATTTCATACATCCATACCTGCGTAAGCTTCCCAATTGCTGGCGCTTTTCAAGTTTCATCTTTCGTGGCGAGTATTGTACAATACGTGGTCTTATCATATCTTGCTACTGTTACAAATGCAAAAGTTTGGGTTGATGTTTGTCACTCAATCAAGCGAGAACGGATGAACGGATCTGGATGAAATTTGGCACAGAGATAGATTATAGTCTGGAATAGTACATAGGCTACTTTTTATCTGGAGAAAATGTACGGTTCCCGTAGGGTAATAACCTTTGACGCGGACGAATTTCTGGGTGGAAGCTAATAGGGTAGATGACATCACTAACCAATAATACCAAGACATAACTTCTCTAAAGAAACACTTTATTTTAGCCCTGATAACCCAATTCTTTTTCAATTAACTGTCTGTTTTGATTTTTTATTGCTTTCTAATTTATAAATAGTTAGTCAATTGAGTCTACTCAAAAGTGACGTTATAGTTATTTACACCATACAAAATCTATGGGAGAATAGCGTTTTGACAGGTTAGAAAAAGTACGTCAGTTGATTGGTGGTGTCATCTACCCTATTGCCTCATACAATAAAGTTTCATAACCACTACGATTTTCACGATGTTTTCTCGGATGCCGCCTACATTTTACGTTGGACTAGCTAGGCGAGTCAAAAATGGACTTCAGTATTATTTTAAGCAGAAAATACACATGCATTTTGGAAAAAAATAGCAAACACATTGAACTCGCCGGGCGAGTCTACGGCGCTGGAATAAATTTTACGTGGACTCTCCGGGCGAGTCGGTGGCACTGAACGTGTTAAATCGTGGAAATTGTTAGGAAAATTGTGAAATTGCGCAACTGTGTTGCACAACTGTTGTTTTATGAGTAACTAGCTGACCCGCCGCGACTTCGTTCGCGTGGTATCCTACACTACCAATACCCCTACCCTAACCCTGCCTTACCCTACCCCCTTCCCTACCCTACTCTACCCCTATCTTACCCTACCCCTACCCCTACCCTACCCTACCCTACCCTACCCCTACCCCACCCCAACCCCACCCCTACCCCTACCCTACCCTACCCCTACCCTACCCTACTCCTACCCTACCCTTACCCTTACCCTACCCCTACCCTACCCCTACTCTACCCCTACCCTACCCTACCCCTACCCTACCCCTACCCTACCCCTACCTCTACCCCTACCATACCCCTACCCTTGACACCGACTTCCCGACTTCATATTAAAAGGGCTGTTTTTAGGGACTTCGTTCGCGTGGTATCCTGCCCCCACCCTGCCCCAATCCTACCCTTACCCCATATTTTCTCACCGTTTAAACCTTCCCTTGACCTCCATGAACATTTCAAAACCAAAATCAGCTAAATCGGCCCAACCGTTCTCGAGTGAGTTTTAGCGAGACTAACAAACAGCAATTGATTTTTATATATATAGAGATAGAGATTGATTTCGCCATAACTTTCAAACAAACGTCCAATTTTAATGAATAAAAGACTAAATATTATCTACATAAACAGTACTTTGTGACAAAATAGTTTATTTTGATAAGGAGTAATGACATGTGTAAAATAAATGCGTTTAAATGAAGTCCTAAAAAAATTCAAGATTTTTAAATAAAAAAATGGTTGTTGTGTTTAACTCGAAATAGATAGGTATAGTGTGTCGCGGACTTTTTTGTAGATATTTTTAAGGTCTTTAATTTAATTGGAACATTTTTTGGTTCTATCTTTATAGTTTAGGTTACGCCAAATAAGGAACTTTTTTGGATGATTTTTTACACCTTGGGTCCGAAAAACCCAAATATCTTACGGACCCCTATTTTTTTTTAAATAAAATATAGCCTATAGCACTCAGTGATAACGTAGCTTCCAATTTCCGAAAGAATTTTCAAAATCGGTTCAGTAGATCCGGAGATTACCCCCTACATACAAACTTACAAACTTACAAACAAATTTTACCTCTTTATAATATTAGTATAGATGTAATAGGATTTGATGAAACTTTGGTAGAGATCATAGATTGTGATTAAGAATTGTGATTTACTCTAGTGAGCTTACCGGTACTTTCATAAGAAATGGAATAATTTTAATTCTCCAAGAGGCCAACTTCCGTTTTGGAACGAGCAATCAGCTTCAACCTTCGGACTAACTGACCGACTCTTTGACAATTCAAAAGTGCCTGTAAATCGTCTAATTGAAAGGCATTATTATAATATAATATTTACTTTGACGTGGAAGAAAACGCGGATGGAAGTGGAAGCATCCGAAGTTGCATCATACAATAATGTTCCATGAAATCATTCATGTGAAATTAATAGGAAAATTGCGAAATTGCGCAACTGTTTTGCATAAATTTCGTTTTATTTGTCATGTAGTCTGATGAAACTTTGAACTATCAATATATTGTGCAATAGTTGTGCAATTGGAGCATCACAAATGTTTCTTAAACAACATTTTCTTTGATATTTTTAGAGTTTTTTTTTAATGAGGTCTTGTGTTCGCTTCCCATGTCGGGCAGTGTCATTGAGATTTTCCATTAGGAATTGCTCAGTAGCAGCCTCGGTGTCTGGATTTGTGTCCAGTTGAAGGCAATAGGCTCGCCCCCTATTACATGGGACTTAAACAAAATTGGCGAAATAAGTGTACTAATGGTTACACCTCTGCCTAACCCTTCAGAGATTACAAGCGTGATGTTATGTGAAGATGAAAAACTGATGTTTGTTACTCAATCACGCCAGTATGGCTGAACAGATCTGGTTGTAATTTAGCACAGAGATAGATTATGGTCTGGAATCACACATAGGCTATTTTTTTCTCGGAAAAATTAATAGCTACCGTGGGATTATATATCAACTTTGACGCTAGTAATTACAGTACCCAGCTTTAAATATTGCACATCGACCTTTATCGTATTTCGTATTTTATACAAAGAATAAAAAGAATTATCAAAAGAAGCAAATCATAATTGTTTTAACAGCTCCTAATAAATACCGGACTGTTTGTATTTCGTGAGACAGAGATAACGCTCTGCGAAGCCGAAATTAGCCGATTGTCTCTTTCCAAAGGTCGATGTGCAATATTTATCGCCGGGTACTAGTTTTGGGGAAATAATGAAATAAGTAGGTACATAGTCAACAGTTTATTGAAAAAATTAAATAAATACGTTTTAATTGAACAACTACATAGTTGGGTACTTAATTCTAAAAAATAGACTAAGGAATCTGTCTATAATTTATTAGATTTTATACAAAACTATTCGCAGAATTCTGAAAAATATTGAGTGGAATAAATTTTATGAGAAAAGAAAAATTTATTAATTAACTATAATATTTTATAATTTATCAAAACATTTCTTAAACAAATTATTGAAAGTAGATAGGTATTAATTTAGAAATAACAATATTTGTGAATGATTTTAATAAAAACGGTATATTAATTCTTCTCCAGGTTAATTCACAAGGAAATAAAAGTCTGTACAATTTATTACCTACTTAAGTGGTTATTCAAAAGTTACTTATAAATCGTTAAGAAAGTAGATGAATTTATAAAATGACTAGAAACATTTAAATAAATAAATAATTAATTGTTACAATAAATACTACATCTACATTGTTTTTTAAATAAATTACAACATTGATATTGAGCATTTTAAATAAATGTTAAATATTTTTATCACAATTATTTAAGATTTTTACAAACTATCAATAAATTAATTAATTTAAAAAAATACTGGAATCATTGGAATGAATTTTTAAGCTTTCTTTTTAGGGCTTTTATTTAGACACATGTGAGTTTCAAAGTAGGTATGTACAATTTATAAAAAAGAAAGGATTTCTTCTCTCTTTTTTATAAATTGTAGGTACATACTTTATGAGGCTAGAAGAAAGCTCATAGGACGTCAAAAAATTCGTCCTCATCAATGGGGCAAGTGCCCAAAAAGCTGGCAGCTGTGTTGTATGGCAATGCTGATTCTTCGGCCCAAGAAAAGGCCAACCCTCTGGTCATGTAAATAGTCGACCGGTCGCTTGGCGATGTCCCGAAATATTTAAGCTTCATTTAATAATATTATTCATATAATTACATCACAGGTTTGCTGACCATCTTCATTCCACATGACTAGTGTTTTCGTTTTCCTTTACATTCAAAAAAGGAACATTTTTATTCTAAATATTTATCTCTCTTCGTCCTCCATTTTTTCAATCCTGAAATAAAAAGAAAATTACATTAATAAAATTCTCGACTGCTATTTATTACGTGCCCCTACCTACATTGTTTACGACTGCAATTTAATTAAAATATGAAATAAATAAAACTTTCCTGTTGTATTTATATCATATTCTTTGACATTATTTATAATTATTGACAGAGCTTCAATAACGTACCTACTTGACAATGTTCGAATTTTGATATCAGTAAGTAATTATTGATTTTATTTTTTTATTCATAAACATTTTACAGTGGGATGCATAATGGAATAATGTAGTCCAGAGAAGAAAAAAAAATGATATTACGTATTGTATAATAAAGAAAAAAGATTATTATTTTTGTTCGTAAATTTTTTCAAAAATTATTTTAACTATGCAATGCTTTCTTTATCAGCGAGTATAATAATAGGCATTTTTTTAAAATTACTGATCCGTAACTAAATTTACGCGGTGGATATCGCGGGAAAAAGCTAGTATATGAAAAACTTACTGTTCAGGTGTCCAACATCTATTGATACGTTCAATCATGCCTTCAGCACACTTCACTTTAGGGTCCATAATTGATCTCGTTCTTCGGATATCTGTATGTTGCTGCACTTTTCCTGCATCAAGACTTGAACCAAGTGAAATCCCGATGCTTGAACTTTTCACTTGAACATCTTCAACACGTTTTAATTTTTCTTCAGAATCAATCACAGGTTTTTGTTCAATAGGTTCAATTAAAACACTGACTTGTTTCACTTTCACATCTGACGAAATTGGTAAAGATAATGATGTGTGAAGAACATACAATAGGGAAACCGTTAATAAAACTGTCATTGTCGCCATTTTGCGAAGACGTCTGTTCTCGACAGCGAACGAAGTTCAACTGCTCTTTGGTGCGACGGGCATGTGCGCTTGCGATTATATAGGGGGCTTGACGTAAGAAACGTCACTGATGATTCAGTTTAGACGACCACAAACGGACTAACGAACACATAATTAACTTATTTTTAATTGATTTATTACTATGAACAACTTAATTAAATTACCTTATTAATTTAATGTGTTATATTAATAAGGTAATTTTGATAATTACAGCCTCGGAGTCTGGATTTGTGCCCGGTTGATGGCAATAGGCTCGCCCTAATTAAAAGAGACTTAAACATAACTGGCGAAATGTGGGTGAACTAATGGGTACACCTCTGCCTAACTCTTTCGGTATTACAGGCGTGATGTTATGTGGATTGTAATTTATGTTTAAAATTTTGCATACCCATGTGACGGCACAGCATGGAGAACATTATCTGTATAACATCTATAACCCTACCTATGTTGGCAAAGAAATAAATGATTTGATTCGAACTTTTATTATTCATATAATATTTTGATTTGACATTTCTATACATTCTGATCGCGTTATAGTGCATTATTGTAGGGAACAGCATATATATTTTTTTGTAATAACAAATGACTAACCAGGTACATCGCGGCGCTTTCATGTTTTTCATTTTATTCTAATAGTGTTCTTAGTCATGTTATTTTAATAGTGTTGCTGTAATTTACTCCATATTAAAGCAAAATTGTAGGTCAGAACTCAGAACTGTCTATCAACAGACAAATTAGCAGTTCAGTCCATCATAATTTAGTTATTCTACTCGATCTAGCTTGGACATGACAGTTTCGCGTTCAATCAAAAAGCACTTTAAAGCTGTAATATTTACAGAAAATATTGTAAAGGCAGATTTTTTTTATCCATTAACTAGTGACCCGACCCAGATTCGCACAGGTGCAATGTGGATACATAAACCTTCCTTTTGAATTACTGTATCTATTCACGAAATCCTCATTAAAATCTGCTGTGTAGTTTTAAAGATCTAAGCGTACCTACACACTGGAAAACGATTTTGTTTTACACTATGTAATACTATGTTATAATTATATCACTGTGGACTGATTTAATTGTAATTTTTCTGAAATTGTAATATACACATCAAAAGTGTCTAGGGATCAAAGATGTATTGGTAATAATACATCTTTGATCCCTAGACACTTTTGATGTGTGTAGTTTGATTTAATTATTTTTGTTTAAATTAATCACTATATCTTTGTACCTGTAACAGAACGGAGCTCGTAGTAGAGGAGCTCGGGTCTAAGTAATAACAGCCGTATGGATCGATCCACCAGGTTAAGCTACGCTTGCCGGGGTTGGTCCGTAGGTGGATGACCATCTTTAAACACCGAGACACCTCCGTGCCTCGGAAAGCACGTTAAGCCGTTGGTCCTGGCTGTAATACATGGATCTTTGACAGTCGTAACCGATGTCTTACCAAGAGCTATCGTATTACCCAGTTACAGGGTTGTGGAGGTCAGGTAGGCAGTAGCTCCATGTATATATTGGTATTCGGCTGTATCTGGTTAGACTGGAAGCCGACCCCAACCTAGTTGGGAAAAGGCTCGTCAGATTGATTTTATTGTCATAATTATACTTATTGAAAGATACTGACAAACGCACTTACAGAACGGAAGTTTTTATGATAAGAAAGATACTCAATATTATCTATATTAGTTTATTACATACAATGACATCACGATTATTTTCTAAGGTACACGAATTCTATGTAGGTAGATAATAATTATAATTGTTTTTTTTTTAATTATTTGACTGTCCCGTTTCTATCGTAGTCGCAAGCGCGGCTGCTGATCGTCCTGGGTTCGATTCGTAGGTCGGGCAATTTCTTAGTTGTAACCCGGAGTATGGATGTTGGCGGTGTAACCCCCCTGTACCTCGGAAAGCACGTAAGGCTGTTCTGCGCCTGATCTCTTCCCGGTCGTGTCGGATTGCCGTTTCATCGGACTGAGTGAGGGAAAGAGGGAACCCTGCACTGTGTTTGCGCACTCACTTGTACTTTATAATATCTCTTATGTAATTGGCTTATCTCCATTGAGATGGCCGCCGTGACTCAAATCGCGGAGAATATTATTATCTACATTATAGTTTCCTAGCATCAATGTCTCATCAAAAAAAAAAATGTCTCATCAATAAATAAGTTGTGCAATTTCACAACTGTGTTGCACAATAATTTTATTCCCTGTGTGAAGCGCTCTCACTAGTTTACGTATAGGAAACATTCGACGACTTTATGCAACATGGTTGCGCAATAATTTCATTATTACAGTATCTTCAGAAATAGGGTGCAAAAGACATGTAGCAAAGCCAGGGGCATATCTAGGGTGGGGCAAGAACCCCAGGCGCCTATCGAAATGGGGTGCAAAAATTGCCAATAACTATAATTAAAAATCAAAATACACTAGAATGAACCATTTCATACTATTTTATATTTACTTCGCAATTTTATGTAAAATGACTACTTATTTTATTTATTGTTTCTGTTTTTTCTAAAAAAAAATTTACGAAGGGGCGCAAATAATAATATGATGCGTGTCTTAAGCGCCATTTTTTATAGGTAGGCCCCTGAAGAAAGCCTTATGATCTTTCCATCATTGGCATCACATTTATACCCAATATTGGACATAATTTTCTTTGAATAATAGACAGGTAAAATAAAGAAAAATCTTTATTCTTCGTCAACAGTTCATTTCGAACGGGTATTTTCAATTATTATATAAAACTTATACCCAAATCACATTAGGTCTTCAAAAATAAATACTTATATTTTAAAATTTCCTTGTAGGAAATAACGTTGAGCAATATTGTTAATAATTCGTTGCAATGATAATTTACAATAATATACATTAAACAATACATAATTATTAATTTATAATGTTCAATTTTTTATTAAAAAATATTTAAATTCAAACATTTAAACAATTAACAAATTTGATTTTAAAAAGAAAATGGCAAAGAAGCGACATTTGAAAAAATGGAATGTCAAAAAAAGTTGTTAATTGATAGTCTAAAAAAGAGATTCCAAGTAAATGAGGATCGATTTCTTTACCGGTGTAGGAAAACTTAAGCATAAAAAGAAATAATGGTTGAAAAAATTAAGTAAAATTAATAATTTAAAAAAAAGTTCATTCAAGTTTTCCTTGTTGAGCCAAAGGGGCAAAAAAACCCTCACTAACAGTATTTAAATGCACATACACTATATAATAATTATTGTAAGTTACAAAAATAAATAATAACGTGTGACAGACAGCAATAATATTATACAATAAGTAGTAATACATTTTTTATCACAGAAAATCTAGCTTGAATAGATAAAATGCTAGGTTAATAATTTAAATATAAGTATCTACTTATTAGATATGACTAGATACATTTATTTTCAATAAATACTAAAACTATTTAAATAAATTATTAAAAATATTAAGACTTCTTATTTGTTCGTTCTCGATTACATATAATTTAGAGTTCAAATTCCATATTGTCAAAAATTAAAAAAAAAAATATTATCATAAGCTGTAATTAAAAAATTTGATTAAAATATTTTTTACTAATTATTGTATAATTAGGAGAACGAAATGGTCCAAACTTAAAACATAAATAAGTCTCAATACTTAATTAATTAATAATGTACTAGATTAATTTAATAATTAATTCATCTTTCCACTTCGTAATCTTTGTAATCGTCAGAATCATCATAGTCTTCATTATATTCAGCCAACCTGGAAATAATACAAAGTAACATTAATAAATCAGCATCGTATTATATTTATAAATTCTTAATAAATAAATCTATCAAAATTTTCATAAGCAAAAGAATTTTTAAAATCGTTAAGCAGTTTTTGAGTTTATCCATTACAAACAATAATACAAATATTTTCGCTTATGGGCTGTTTTTCAATAGCTAACTTTAAAAAAAAAAATATGACAGTTTTTTCTATAGAAATAATGACAAATCGCCATATTTATCCCTTTATTTTTAAGGTGGTAAAAATCATCAAATGAGTCCTTCCGCCCTGGGTGGGGCGGAAGGGACTGTCAGATTTTTACTGACTAAAAACCACACTTGCCCTTTACGTTCCGGGGCCATGGTATCCTGTTAAGACGTCCCGCAACCCCAGGTCATACTTATCCCTACGTTAAGAGTTATCTGAGGATTGAAAAAATAGTCCTTAGAATAATAGTTTAGACATCAGGAGGGACTTACTTTTCAGGTGTCAAGCATTGACCGCCATATAGAATCCTGTCTTCAGGACAAGTCTTCGTAATCCTGACAATATCTCGTTTAACCCTTTCAACATTATGTTCCTCTTCGACACTCGGCAAATCATTTACTAAAGTTACTGCACTTAAACTTTGCACAAGTTCAATTTTATCATCGAGTCTAGAAATTTCTTCACTTGCACTTTCGGTTAACTTAATTTCATCATTAAGTCTAGGAATTACTTCACTTGCACTTTCGGTTAACTTAATTTCATCAATAAGTCTAGGAATTTCTTCACTGACACTTTCCGTTAGTTTAATTTCTAATTGCACTGAAATTGACAACGAAAGCGATGCGTGAACAACCACGGACAAAATAATCACGTAAACAATTGTTGGCGCCATTGTGTCGGGACGTCTGCTCGGAACTGCTTACTCGAAGCGAATGCAACTAATACATGCGCTTGCGATTATAAAGGGGGATTTTTATAGGTATGGTATAGGTCAGAGAACCGCAAACTTTACGTCGTCAGGAAATACGTCACTCAACTAATTGTCTTGAAATTTTGAGTATTAGTTGAGCATAGTGGGTTGGTGGATAGGTAGGCAAGATTTGATTCTTGGCTAATATTTACCTGTAAGGAATGAAATAATTTACAAGTCCATGTGAGGGAATCGTGAACGAAACAATGTCATATAGGGAAAATTCTGTCTTAACTGTTAATCTGTAGAAATGAATGAATGAAACAATCGTAAATGCAATTAATATATTAAGAAAATGGTACCTATCAGTGACACGACGGGGTTGATAAAAACTTCGTTCCCTTGCTGCGCTCGCGCACTACGCCATCCCCTTCTTTTCTCCAGGCTTAATCCTTTCAAACAATCATACAGAATTTGTATGACTCAACAGGAATTTGTCATATTAGTCATGTTCCGTGAGGCCTAAGGCATCCGTGATAATTATGTCTAAAGTTTTTGCTCAACGATGGTTTCAGGATGCGTGTAGCAAATAAGAATAAGAAGAATAGGAATAAATTTATTGTTTCAAACAAAACAAAATATAATATAACTTATTATTAGAACTTAAGCAAAATATTTTTTGTGCATAAGTAGTTCGCACAGTTAGCGGGTACTTATGTGATGTATGTTTTTGCAACCCCATATAAATAAAACGAATGTTTGGTTGTTTGTCTTCTATGAGTTTCTAAATCTTTGATCCGATTATGATGAAACTTGACTAGGTTGGTCGGGGTACCGCCAAAGGTTCTTGGCTCAATAATGTGATGGACAGCTAATAAAAGTTAAAAAATAATATTCTTACGTAATTCTTGATGCAATATTGAAGAATGTTGTTGTTCAAAAATATTTTCATAATTACATCACTCTCAAATTATTATGAAAATACGCAACTGTGTTGCTCAATATTGCATCAATATCTTTGCGAATATTGCATCAAAATGTTGAGTCAATCTAAGAACATTATTTTAAAAATAAAACAAGTGTAAGAAAAAGTAATTTATTATAACATTATGAAATTATTTTATCTACAGGTAATTAATGAAACTGACTGCCCCGTTGGTTTCGTGGTTGCAAGCGCGACTGCTGAGTGTGGGGCCTGGGTTCGATTCCTATCTTGGGCAAAGAGTGTTATTGAGTTTTCCCATTAGGGATTTCTCAGTAGCAGCCCGTGTGGAGCACCATCACAGGACATGCGTCAACTTCTCAGTTGCCCGTCGTGCACAACCACCCGTACCATTCAAGACCTTAATGAGGCCAATGATAGAGCTGTACAGGTTGCTCAATATTGGTCGGACAAAATTTGAGCCAATCAACACGAAAAGAAGAAGTAGCAGCCTGGAGTTTGGAAGTTGGCGGTGGACACCCCCGTGCCTCGGAATCCATTTCCCCGTTTGGGATGTACAAACATAGAGTTATTATGTTATATTATTTTAGGTAAGAAAAAGAAGCTCAACGATCTCCGGCTACCGTGAGGAGGGGCCTGCGAGCGGCAAACTTGGGGCAGTTTGTCGCTCGACCAGACATAGGCCTGTGATGGCGGCGCGCAGTGTTCCATGCGCGCCTCTCTAGTGGAATGTGCGGTCGCAGGATAGGCCGCACATAGTGAAGGGGCTCGCCAATGGCGGTCCAATACCAGTCGGGGGCGCGGATCATGCGTAATGCGAATACCGGGCTCGCGACTTATGGTAGCAGGAAGAACCGTGGGGTTTTAGTCGGTAAGAGTCCGACATACCCCTCCGTTATCCCCAAACGGAGGGCATTCATAAGGATTTCTCCACGAAAAAAAAAAGGTAGCAAAAAGAAAAAAGGTATTCATATTATATCATATTTTTTATTATTTTTTTCTTACAAATAAATAGGTATTGTTAACTTTGAAACAAATAATTTAAATGCCGCTATTTCTTATGCGTCATTTATATTATCTCATCTTAACTAATTCATGAAAAAGGAAAGTTTTTTTACATAAGAAAGAAAATATGTATTTTCTTTTGCACTGTAGACTGTACATTGATTCAATGGTTATAGAGATGGTAATGATGATGATGATAAATTAATTAATGATGATATAAACCTAATAATCACAGCCGCAGATTTATAGTAACTTACACACTGACATATAGGCTATGAGAATATCACAGAAAGTCAACCTTAAATAAATACAGTTAAGAACATTTATTAAATAAATAAATTAATCCTGGCCAAGTTTAGATCACAATGGTCAATCTACGTGGATCAGCCAAGTGCGTAAGAAACTACTAAAGTGCACAAGACAGTGTGTGCGCAAACACAGTAGCTCACTCTCATTTAGTCCAATGGATCGGCAATCCGAGAGACCAGACTTAAGCCCAACACACACAGAGAGCGGGAACGGGACGGGAGCGGGACGTGAGCGGGACGGGAGCGGGACGTGAGCGTCCCCCTCTGTGTGTGCTTTAGAAAAATTACAAGTTACTAATCATTTTTTTGAAAAATGAGTGGAAATACAAAAGATAAATGAAATAAAAAGTAGGTGAGTTTCTATGATACTAAATGACTAGAAACATTTCAATAAACACTAATTTCAATAAATACTAAAACTAAAATCTATACTAATATTATAAAGCTGCAGTGTTTGTTTGTTTGTTTGAACGCGCTAATCTCTGGAACTACTGGTCCGATTTGAAAAATTCTTTCAGTGTTAGATAGATTAGTTATCGAGGAAGGCTATAGGCTATATACTATCACGCTACGACCTACGGGAGCGGAGCAGTAACCAAAGACGCGGGTGTAACCGCGGCGGACAGCTAGTATTAAATATTAATTTTTACGTATGTGGTGAAAAATGGTCATTAAAATGTAAGATTATGTTTTTTTTAAATCTAACACAGCCTTATAAGACTAGAGTTGGCTGCGAAAAAACTTATCTTAATTAACTGAATGTATGTAATACATAACAACACGCCTGTAATCCCCGAAGGGTTAGGCAGAGGTGTACCCATTAGTACAACCACATTTCGCCAGTTTTGCTTAAAGGTGAAAAAAGGTTGCTAAAAGTGTTAATTTCTACGAAAATTGCCATGAAACTAAATTCTTAAAATTTGTTCCAGATATCTTCATCAATCAAGACAGAACATCGTAGATTGCGCCATAATTTCATCTTCTCTCTTCTAATCTTCTTCTTCTCTCTTACTCTTTCCCACTTAATGTTAGGTCGGCTCAACTTTGAAGACGCCAGGACAATCTGTCCTGAGTTGTCTCTAATGGGTCTTCCTCTAATAACAGTTTCGTCATTCTGGTCTACCACGTAGCAGGAGGTCTTCCTCCATCTCTTTTGTTCGTCTGTCCATCACTGGAGGTGAAGTCTTCAGAATTATATACAGAATAGAAGTTAGAGTGTCCTGCTTGATCTACTTCTCTCCATACTCTTCTTGCAGAATACGTTCGTACCTGAGAAAAAAAAAAACAAAATGTTAATTACGAATACTTTTTAGGCCTCTTCTCATACAGAGAAGGCATGAGCATTGATCACCACGCTTGCTCAAGGCAGAGTGGCGATTACAGACTTTGTATTCATTATAAGTCCTAGGTTTCCTCACGATGTTTTTCCTGCAGTAATCTCCACGATAGACTTAGAAAGTACAATATGAACTGATAAAGTCACATTAGCACTTTCTCAGTTACGAACCTAACCTCATGTATAACAGGCGGGCGTGTCAACAACTGAGCCATTACGATATTTTCTGATATAGTAGGAAATAACATCCTTTAAAGTTTTGAATCGATCAATCATGTTTTTTTTATTCCATGTTTTATATTCCAGTTGCGTTCATTCATTTGAACTGGTTTTACTTGCTTTGATTTTCCTTACTGGGTACACACATAGTTAAACTGTTATGTTCATGTGTATAGTTTTTTTGTAATGACTATATTTTATAGTGCAGTATTAAAAACATTGAACACATACACATGTATGAAAGGCAACCGTTACTGATTGACTGAGCCATCAACACACAGCTCAAAACACTGAACAGATAGCGCTAAATTTTGGCACGCAGATAGTTATTATGATGTAGGCATGCGCTAAGAAAGGATTTTCTAAAATTCAACCCCTAAGGGGATGAAACAGAGGTCCAAAGTTTGTCCGGAGCGTTCTATTGAGTGAACTACGTTAGCCCGAACTTATCGCGAGATAAACCACACTAGCTAAAATAATACTTTTACGAGTAACTTATGAAAGAGTATGTTGGGATTCAGTCTTACATCAATGTAGGTAATTCTGTTGTCATGGAGACAAAACAGATAGAAGGACTTTGATGAACTTTGATGTCAAAAATATAAAAATTAAAAATCCTATTGAGTTCACACCGTATCGTTGTTTTATTATTACGAACGCGATTTCGGTTCAACCCAGTTTATCCCTGACCTGAACATTGGTCCTTCGAGCCGGATTTGAACCGACCGACCGAACGACCTATGGATAATACAAAAACGATTAAAAAAAACACAAAACTTACATTTCAAATGACACGCATCTCTTCATGAACCAAATCGTATCTCCGGAACACCCATTCCCTTTAATTGTATCTCTTTTGATCCGTCTGAAGCTTTCGACAGTGTTTAGCAGATGTGGTACCGCTACACTGTCGAGACTTTTCACTTGTTCAGAATACACTGGACTTTCAACTTTAGAGCTTGCTAGATTATCAAGCTGGGTCAATTTTGGTACACTATCAGCACTGTTCGAAGATTGCGCTAATTCTAAATCAGAAGCAATTGGTTTTGAAGAAACTAAACCTAGTAATAGGCAAAGGAAAAACGTGAATAAAACTGTAATTGCCATTTTGTTCGTCTGCTCGCGTTCACTGCTTGTGATTGAGTGTGTTTATTCATCGTTTAAGCAGGGTTTTATACGATCGCGGCTGGCGGCAGCGTGTGCGCGCGCGCTTTGCTAAGATACTGTCGTAATCCTATTACTCTTCACGTCTCCAACTTGTATCATACAAGAAAACTAGTATGGTTTTACCATTTCTACTTTACAAACGGTCAATTCTGTAAACTTGTTTGTTTGTGAGTTTAAAGTGAGTTATCGTCGCAACTATAAATGCTTTTTTTTTTTTTTAGGTGGTAAAAATCATCAAATGACTCCTTCCGCCCTGGGTGGGGCGGAAGGGACTGTCAGACTTTTACTGACTAAAAAACCACCCTGTTCCTTCTGTTGCCCTTTGCGTTCCGGGGCCACGGTATCCTGTTAAGACGTCCCGCAACCCCGGCAGGCGTTTGGCCCCTATTGGGGCCCCGTCCCTGTGCTGACAGCTCTTTGAAGCGCGCGCGAACAGAACGCGCCGTCGACCCGGGCATGGTCCTTGATCGGACGGCGAGCTACCCAATACTCGCCGTCCGCAACTATAAATGCTAAGGATTCACAGCTCACCTCACACTCACTTCACCTAAATTCATCGAAGGTAATTTTTACAGAATAGCACGGGAATCGTAGTGAAAAGTTAGGGTAAATATTCATACAAATGTCAATTTTTATTTCTTTTTCACCTGTTCATCTGAAGATAATTCATAACATAACATAATATCACACCTGCAGTACTCCCCGTAGCGTTAGTCAGAGGTGTCCCCATTAGTACACCCACATTTCGCCAGTTATGTTTAAGTCCCATGTAATAGGATGCGAGTCTATTGACATCAACTAGGCACAAATCCAGATACCGAGGCTGAGAAATTCCTGTAGGAAAACTCAATAACATTTTGCCCGACCTGAGAATCGAATCCAAGACCTCATGCTCAGCAGTCGCGCTTTGTGCCCACTAGACCAACAAGGTAGTTAAAAAATTTAAACGGCAAACGACTTCTCATACAGAGAAAACACGATCATTGATCACCATGCTTGCTCAAAGCTGATTGGCGGTTTTAAATAAAGTAATCTATATATTTTTTGTATGTATATAAATGTTAATATACACATCAAAAGTGTCTAGGGATCAACATCCCTAACATTGATTAGGGATGTTGATCCCTAGACACTTTTGATGTGTGTATAATCGTAGCATAGACGCATCTTAGGGGAATCCCCGCTAAAAAACTAAGTATTATGAAATTATGATCACACTATTGTGTAACGGTCGCATGGAATACAGAGAATGACACGCATTAATGATGAAATAATGTTATAATTGCAATTTCATTGCTTCATAATAAAATTTCTTGTAACATTTTTACGAATGCAAAATTTTGATTCTCATGTGGTTTATGTATAGGGGAAATACCTAAAAACACAGTTTAGGTATTAGAACGCTTCGTTGGTATAGTGGTAGCAAAGCGCGACTGTTGAGCATGAGATTTTGGGTTCGATTACCAGGTCAGGCAAAGTGTTATTGGGTTTTTCCATCAGGAATTTCTAAGTAGCAGCCAGAGTCTGGATTTGTGCCCACTTGATGGCAAATATAGACTCGCCCTCTATTACATGGAACTTAAACATAACTGGCGAAATGTGGGTGTAGTAATGGGTACACCTCTGCCTAACCCTTAGGGTATTACAAGCGTGATGTTATGTTATGTATAAATTTCTATTATGGCGTCCAATCTCAGTGGAGACGATCGACGCACATGCGCTGTGGGGTTTAGAAACATATACTGATGTCATTGTTCAAGTTGGTGTTTGTTACTTACACCAATATAATTATGCATCTAAGACAATATCATTCATTTTCCGTGTAAGCATTATTGTTACTGGAATACTAATAAACAATACCATAAAGGGATAAACTATATTTAAATTGGTACTGCGACGTTTCCACTGATATTTATTCATTAATAAACAGTATGAATGAAGGAAATGTTGGTTGAATGGGAATAACCCAGGTGGAAGTACGGGAACGATCTCCGGAGACCGTGAAAACGGGCCTGCGGGCGGTGGACCCGGGGTTACTCCGTCGCTTAGCAGAGAGAGAGAGAAAGAAAGAAAGAAAGAAAGAAAGAAAGAAAGAAAGTTAGAAAGAAAGAAAGAAAGAAAGAAAGAAAGAAAGAAAGAAAGAAAGAAAGAAAGAAAGAAAGAAAGAAAGAAAGAAAGAAAGAAAGAAATAAAAAAAGAAAGAAATAAATAAATAAAGAAAGAAAGAAAGAAAGAAAAACTGTTTCTTCATGCCGTTTTGCACCCTTTGGGTACAGCTAAAAAAACCGGCTAAGTGCGAGTCGGACTCACATACGAGGGTCCCGTACCACCATACAATATTTAACATCATATTATATAAATTTCAGCTTGATACCACGCAGATTCCACGCGTTCCTGAGACAAAGGATCTTAAATTGACTAACGGCCAGACAGACAGACGGACAACAAAGGGATCCCATAAGGGTTTCGTTTTTGCCGATTAGGTACGAAACCAAAAAAATACATTTATATTGACGAAAAAACTGTTTCTGTTGTTCAATTTCGATTTTACATAAAGCTCCTGTACATTATGCGTCATCATTACTGGTGATTAACCATGTTGATTATGATACAAATTAATTAACAGCTGGTGGACGACCAATTGCGGGTGTGTCAATGTTTATTCCCCTCGGTTCATTCCGTACGGGACGTCCCTAAATCATACAGTGCTATTTATATCTTATGGTCTAAGATCACGTGACATTTTAGCATAGTTGAAGTTCTATAGATAACATAGCTTCTCCTCCCGGTTTCGTTCGCGTGGTTTTTTTAACCCAGTTTTTTTTTAATTTGGTAAAAAATTTGGTATCAAATGAGTCAGTAAAAGTCTGACAGTCCCTTCCGCCCCAACCAGGGCGGAAGGGACTGTCAGACTTTTACTGACTAAAAAACCACCCTGTTCCTTCTGTTGTCCTTTACGTTCCGGGGCCACGGTATCCTGTTAAGACGTCCCGCAACCCCGGCAAGCGTTTGGCCCCGTTGGGGCCCCGTCCCTGTGCTGACAGCTCTTTGAGGCGCGCAAGAACAGAACGCGCCGTCGACCCGGGCATGGTCCTTGATCGGATGGCGAGCTACGCATTACTCGCCGTCCGCAAGCCCGCGCTTACGGAGGCCGGATGTCGCCTCGCGACGTCCGACGCCCTGGGCGTCTCCCGCGGCGGCTGGGGCGTGAGGTGGAGGGTGTTGTTCTCTCCCTCACGCGGCCCGCATCCTCCTTCGGCCCTTCGCTAGCATTACTGCTTCGCAGAAGGAGGTAACTGGGTGTTTTTCACAAAAAATGACCATAGCAAAATCGGCCTGTCCCACGATTTCAAACATTTTTATTTAAAGTTTTTTATATAGCACGTGTGGAAATGTAACTTTATATTATTAAAGTAATAGTTTCTTAATTGAATTAAATAAAAAAAAACCGTAAAAAGTAGACAGTTATTTTTATATTAAAAAAAAGCAAAATAGGAGGTGAAAATTTCGCGTGTCCCACGGTGCTCTCGGTATATTTTGTGACGCACAGGAATACTTTGCATCGTAATGCTAACAGAAAAACTTGAATATTTCTGATATTTATGGTTTAATATTTATTTAAATAGCATATTTAGATAGTTAATAATATATTCTTTAATACCAGAGTCAATAAAAGAAAATTCATGAAATGAAAAAAATAAATTTCCTGATCGTCACGGGTCATTTTTTCTGAAAATCACCCAACTGCATCCCATTCCTTCTCGCCCCGGAGCATGGCCTGAACCAGGTCCGGACGCGAGAGCGAGACCCCACCCAAGTTACGTTTTGATTACTGTTGGCAATCTGCGTCTGCTTGCGCAGAGTATAGCCAATCGATGCATTGTATTACTCAACGTAGACGTTAAGTAATTTTAATAATTCCAGTAAATTTATTGTCCCACTGGCTTTGGCATTGGGCATTTATTTGTCCTATTGGCACATTGTGCCGGACAAGGGCCTCTTCCTATTATACAGAGAATGCACGAGCATTGGTCACCACGCTTGCTCGATGTGGAATCGCGATTTTAGACTTATATTAGTATGATTTCTACATTGTACAATTAATTAGTCCCATGTAATAGGGGGCGAGCTTATTACCATCAAGCGGCCACAAATCCAGACTCCGAGGCTGCTACTGAGAAATTCCTGGAATGGAAAAACCCAATAACATTTTGCCCGACTTGGGAAACGATCCCAAGACCTCATGCTCAGCATTCGCGCTATGTGACCACTAGACCAACGGGGCAGTCTTACGCCGCGTTTATAGTTAACCTGCCCCGCGTGTCGCCACGCGTGGGAAAGCTATCGGTTTCATACATTTAGTATAGGACTGATCACATTAGTCCCGCCCCGCGTGGCGTGGTGCAACTGACTAAATGTATGAAACCGATAGCTTTACCACGCGTGGCGACACGCAGCTTTAAACATATCTGGCGAAATGTGGGTGTAATAATTGGTGCACCTCTACCTAACCCTTAAAGAATTACAGGCGTAAGGTTATTTTACAATTAATTAGTAATGTAAAAATAAACAGTACCTACTCATGATCAATCATTATTTATATTTATAACACTACCTAATAATCATGTAATTACGTCCATTACGCAATTACAGATATAAACTCAATTAATATAGTAGTATACACATTTGCTACTAGAATAATTACATGTAAAACCATCTTGTTCATTTATGGTACGAACTATAGTGGAATGCAAATTAATATGTTATGATGTTGTATGACATTGTTGCACAAAACATTGTTTTACGTTGCAGAAACATATTGACTTCTATTGCTTTGTGTACAAAGTGCAGTTTTCCGTACTGGTAGAATTCAAAGATGTAACTGTGCTAGTGATTCTCATCATTAACAAACATCACGCCTCATCGCGCCATTGACTGCCTCGTTGGTCTAGTGGTCGCAAAGCACGACTGCTGAGCATTAGGTCTTGGGTTCGATTCTCAGGTCGGGCAAAAGTGTTATAGAATAGAATAGAATAGAATAGATTTATTTGCAAGAAGCATGGTACAGAAAGATCTTAAAGCTAAACAGTGAACTTCACACTTCGCCAAATATAAATGGCATGCAAAAATTTATCATGAGGCGGGTACATACTAGTAAAATACCAATAACATGCGCAGAGTAATTAAACAATTAAATGTCAAAAACACAAGAAATACAACTGATATACTAGTAGAAAAAATTAATATTAACATAGTAGTCAAGTTATTATAAAAGTCAAGTTTACAAAGTATACAACAAATGTCTATATTTTATTATTCAATGTCAAAATTATAGTAGATTCCAATGTCACCTTAAGAAATCATTCAAGTTGTAAATACTCTGTTCTATTAGCCACCTATATAGTTTGGTTTTAAACCGATTCAAATTATTGGGTTTTTCCATCAGAAATTTCTCAGTAGCAGCCTCGGTGTCTGGATTTGTGCCCGGTTGATGGCAATAGGCTCGCCTCCTATTACATGGGACTTAAACATAACTGGCGAAATGTGGGTACACCTCTGCCTAACCCTACGGGGATTATAGGCGTGATGTTATGTTTATGTAACATCACGCCTGTAATCCCCGAAGGGGCCCCATGTAATAGGGGGCGAGCCTATTGCCATTAACCGGGTACAAATCCAGACTCCGCTGCTACTGAGAAAATCCCGATGGAAAAACCCAATAACACTTTGCCCGACCTGGGAATCGAACCCAAAAACTCATGCTCAGCAGTCGCGACCACTAGACCAACGAGGCAATGATTTAATAATCAGTGTCAGTAAAATGGAGATCACTGACTGATAAATGATTCATAAAATCATGAATCATGCGCCGAATGTAGGTTTGATGCGAGATTTTGGCTTGTAGGTACTTCTCAAGACAATTAATCTTAAACGTGTTATTTTAATAAGAAGTGTACTTAGTTTTAATAGACTTCCTAGGGACCTTAATGTCGACTTGATTTGCACCAGTGTGCCAACCTTAAGACGGCTTTTGGCAGTTATTTTTTCAAGGACAGTTAATCTGTTTATTATCTACTCTGTTAAATTATACTAACTAGAGTGTAGTACATTCTTTTTATCGACTTCTTTTTTTTTATATCTGTGTGTGGAGGCTTGTAATTAGCTTTTGTTAATATCACACTCTTTAAATCCTTGGTTTGTTAGTCTGTAAGCCTTCTGTAAAATAAAATAAATAAATAAAAATAAATAAATAAATGATCTCTATCAAAATCTATATACATAAAAGTCAACCGTTACTGACTGACAGATCTATCAACGCACAGCTCAAACCACCGAACGGATTGCGCTGAAATTTGGCACGCAGATACAGTTATTATGACGTAGGTATGTGTTAAGAAAGGATTATCCAAAAGTCGGTTATGGGCAGTAAACGGGGGTCTAAAGTTTGTATGAAGAAACAAGATTAGATCGCCAATAACCGGCATTTACGTAGACGAAGTCGGGGTTAAAAGCCAGTTAACTATACATAGAATAAAGTTTTTAACACAAAATTATTATATATTGGGTATTTTCATCAAAAATCAAGAATATTTGCCAAAAAAGAAACTCACACTTCGTCTAAAACAAGTTCGGTTCAAATGGTTCTAAATAGTCTATACTAGCTCCGTTTTACGGCTTCGAACTTCCAAAAACCCTGTATGATAATAATATACTCCCAATCGATTTTCCTTTAAAAAAAAAAGGGCAAACACAGACATAAACTCGCGCCTTTTCCCCATGGGAGTAGGCAGAAATCACAGAACGCCACCTACTACGATCCTTACATACTCCTTTCGCCTCATCCACGTTCATATATCTCGTCATACAAGCACGCCGGTTACGAGTACTGCGCACCTGACCTTTCTGAAGAACCTCACCAATAGAGTCAGTGTAGGTCTTCCTAGGGCGACCCCTTCCTGCAAAAGGGCAAAGTATAAATATTATTTTCCCACATACTCAGCTGCGTCATTATCTCATTGATGAATCAATTGAACACGTAAAGTTAGGAAACTGGAAATCCACGCGACCTCGTCGCGCGTCGGCGCGACAGCGGCGCGTGCGCATTTTCCTTTTACCGCATCGATTCACGTTTGAATTAAAACTCGTTTTGTATGGAAGTGAGTCAAACTTATAACATTATGAATTAATTTTATCTTATATGAATAAAAATGACTGTTTTATTGGTCTAATAGTCGTAAAGCGCGACTGGTCGGATCACGCGTGCCACTCATTAACATAAACATAAGGATAACATAAGGATGTCTATGAAAGTTTAAATGAGATGAAAGTTTATAAGACACATGACATAGACTTTACGTATACTGGTGCCAATTCCCTTGTTCACAAACTAAACTAAAGTTACTTTGACTTTGACTTTGACTATTTCTAACTTTTTTTGTTCAAAAAAACAAGAAAGGGGTGGAAAGGGCGTCTTCCATCAATTCTGTTAAAGAATGTTTATGCAAAGAAGTGGCTTGGACCAAGGAATCACGTTGTCCCATACAAACTTTGCCCCTCTTTTTCATCCCCAAAGGGGTAGAATTTCGGAAAATCCTTGATGTCGGGATGTCTACGTGATACAAAGAACACACCCTCCAAGTTTCAGGTCAGTGGTTTAGGCTGTGTATTAATCCGTCAGTCAGTCAGTCCTTCAGGACAAAGCATTTTATATGTATAGATTAACAATTAGTTATTTAGTATTTCATAAACAATTACCATGAAATGGATTTAATTGACTATTATTCAATGGGTTTTTGCGCTTACGTAAAATTACGCAGTATTGTTTACAAAATTAATTAACTATTTTCTTTATTATGCTATTAGGTACTTTAGTCAATCATACTAGGTACTGTAACGCCTGGACGTGGGTCGTTACTGTACCGGGATATATTCAATTTTTTTATGATTAAAACGCATAATTATGTATCTTTTAAACTTAGCGACCCGCCCCGGCTTCGCACGGGTGCATGTATTATACATATAAACCTTCCTCTTGAATCACTCTATCTATTAAAAAAAACCGCATCAAAATCCGTTGCGTAGTTTTAAAGATCTAAGCATATATAGGGACAGACAGACAGACAGACAGGGAAGCGACTTTATTTTATACTATGTAGTGATTATTTCTATTTTAATTTTAGTTCTTATTGCTAACGCTTGACAGCCGTCGCCACACGGTCTTCCTATTCTAATTATAAAAGTAATATTTATCTCATCAAACAAAGGTTGCATTTGGCTCAACCGGCCAGAGTCTCTACAGTACCTTATAATAAATTCTCCAGACCGATTTCAGTCACGATGGCCGAGCTTAATGGAAACAAGCCAAGTACCCAGGAGATATTATAGTGCACAGGTGTGTGCACAAACACAGGTGCACTTACTCTAACCTAACTCTCATATTCCCATGGGGTGGCAACCCGACACGACTGGGAAGAGACCAGGCGCAGGGTCAACGACTTTGCCTGCTTTTCAAGCCACGGAGGTGTCACACCACCAACTTTTATGGGCTGCTAGACATTCCTAATGAAAAAACCCAATAACACTTCTTTTGCCTAACCTGGGTATCGAACCCAGAACCCCACGCTCGACAGTAGCACTTGCGACTACGAGACCAACGGGGTAGTCAAACAATAGGTATAACATACATCAATATCTGCCTAGCGTTTGCCAACTATGTTAGGATCGGCTTCCGGTCTAACCAGGATGCAGCTGAATACCAGTCCACACTAATATTATAAAGAGGAAAACTTTGTATTTTTGTTTGTTTGTTTGTAATGGATAAACTCAAAAACTACTGGACCGATTTTAAAAATTCTTTCACTGTTGGGAAGCTACACTATCCCCGGGTGACAAAGGCTATATTATATTTTCAAAAAAGTTAGGGATCCGTAAGGAAAATCACGCGAACGAAGTCGCGGGGGAGTGCTAGTCTATACTAATATTATAAAGAGGTAACATTTGTTTGTAAGTTTGTATGTAGGGGGTAATCTCCGGAAGTAATGAACCGATTTTGAAAATTGTTTCACAAATTGGAAGCTACGTTATCACTGAGTGCTAATAGGCTATATTTTATTATAAAAAAATTAGGGATCCGTAAGAAAAATCACGCGAACGAAGTCGCGGGGAGAGTGCTATTATTTTATATAGAGCACAACAACTGGTAACTGAGTAATACAATACCCCTTGGTAAGACTGATAATTATTATAGGTATAAGATATATAGGTATGTAGTAGTTATTATTATTTACTCAAGACATCTGGGTAAATACAATATGATGACATTCCAAAGTCATCATACAATTTGCAAATGAGAGAACTGGATTTATCAAAAAACCACAAAATAAAACTAAGTATTTTTTTTTTATCATCACTGACATTTATTGAAACTCACGTATAAAATATGCATACAATACATTAAACAGATGTCTTATATATAATAATTTATTATTATAGCGAACCCTATTATTAATTTAAATAGAGTACAAGAATTTATGAGTTATCAGGGTCACACAAGATAAGATTCATGGGGAACGGAAGCGATGTCCCGTCATGGAACCAAATTATAAGTAACTGTCTTCGATTCATATCGTGTGATGTCATATTTATTCCCAATATCGTAGTTTATAATAATAAAATAAAGCTGTAGAGTTTTTCTGTCTGATTGAAATAATTATTTTGGTGTATGACAGTCACCTGACTGTCCTGATCCGTCCCTGTGCTATACTAATGCTTATGAATCTTCATAAGGATTAGTATGGCACAGGGACGGATCAGTACTCAAAGATGTAACTTAACGCGGATGAAAAAAAACTGTTGCGGGCAGAAAGAAGCTAGTAATAATAATCAAGCTTTAAGATTTTTTTGTTTATTTGTTTAAATGCTCTGATCTCTGGAACTACCAGAGGGTTTGGAAAAAAAAAATTGTAAATGAGAGCCAGATTCATGAGTAACAGTTTAGGTTATACAACATCTCGCTACAACCCACGAGAGCGGAGCAGTATTAACCAAAGTAGTAACTTAACGCGGGTGAAAGTAACACAGACGAAGTCACGGGCGGAAGCTAGTCAAATAATAATACCGAGTATTACTCTGAATGATGACGTCAATGTGACACAGCTAATATATTTTCGGGTCAATGATCAATATCTACTTTAAGGAACAGCCCTTTAAACATTGAATAAATACTAGGAAATCGTCACTGGCCGTTTATTCCTAATGGTGTAATCAATTAATAATAGCAAGTAGTTGAACGCTGATATCATTATGACACATAACATATATGTATATTTTTGGGTCAATAGCCAATGGACATCCACTAAATTCAAATGGAACCGGGAAATCTTTGTTTCCAAATTAAAAATCGGACAAGGACAGTTGAATCTTTGATTTCTAATTAGAAATTCGACTGGGAGAGTTGAATCTTTGTTTTCTACCTAGAGTGCGTTTCACCGAATAGTTCCTATGGCGTTATGTTGGCAGCAATATTTTTCAGTTTTATTGTTCAAATTAAACAAAATCTGCGGGAGCGTCTTCTCGTCAATGACTTTGACAGACAGATTATGCAACATAACGCCATAGGAACTATTCGGTGAAACGCACTTTCATTTGAACAATAACACTGAAAAATATTGCTGCCAACATAACGCCATAGGAACTATTCAGTGAAACGCACTATACATAATATTGAAATTAGAAAGTCTAATCTTTGTTTTCTACTTACAAATCGAATTCGTACAGTTAAATCTTTATTTTTTAACTACAAATTAAAAATGGAAAGTTAAATTTATGTTTTCTAACTACAAATCGAGCAGCGACAATTGAATCTTTATTTCCTAATTACAAATCGGACTAGATCAGTTATAAAGTTACAAGTTTAGTGTTTCCGTTGTTTATCCGTATGGTATCTCGGTGACCGCTGAGAATGGATTCTGGCTAAGAAACTTGGTGTACAGTCGAGGGACGAAGTTGGAAGCCGTTCTGGCGACGGCCCAATCCTCCCTTCAAGCCAATGGGTTGACATTTCTCCTTTGCCCTAGAAAAACAGTATAATTATGAAACGTGATTTGTTGACTATATTAATTGTACGAGTATTAGGTAGATAAAAAAAACTGAATAGTGAATAATAAAATAAAACTTTAAGTCTTAATCTATAACTAGTTAAGCCAGTTTAGGTCTTTACAACTAGCTAAGCTATATCGGGTGTAGGGACCAATATTTCCGAAAACCACGTATTGTACTCACGATAACAGACAACTTATACAAAGCGTAGGGCCCCATCACGAGGTTCAGAATGGGAAAGCAGTTTAAAAAATAATCTTTCATTTGATTAGTTGCTACGCCAATGAGGTGGAAAAACTAGAAATGGCTTCCTACCTTGACATCGACAACGCCGCGAGGAGCCGTCAAAAAGAGGCCCGTTTTATCAAGAGCCCTCTTCACATCATCAGATATTTGGATCTTCATTGCTGTAAAAAAAAACAACTTACTAAATTTTAAGGAACTAATTTTTAATTCAACGTGCAAATCTTCAACGTGCTTATCTGTTATTCTCAATTTAAAACTCGATTGAATTGGGTAGATGACATTAGTAGTCATTTGATATACTTTTTATGAGCTATCAAAACGCGATTCCTCGTAGATTTCGTATGACAATATTAAACTGTGACGGTATCTACTTATATGTCAACTCAATTTACTATATATTGATTTCAAAGCAACTAAAAATTTAATTGACTGTATTTTTGATTGGGTGGTCGCAAAGCGCGACTACTGAGCATGAGGTCTTGGGTTCGATTCCCAGGTCGGGCAAAATGTTATTGGGTTTTTCCATCACGAATTTCTCAGTCAGCCTTGCAGTCTGGATTTGTGCCCGGTTGATGGCAGACTCGCCCTCATTACATGAGACTTGAACATAACTGGCGAAATGTGGGTGTACTACTGTGTACACCTCTGCCTAATCCATCGGGGAATACAGGCGTGATGTTAATGTTATGTTAAAAATTAATTGATTTTTCAGGGCTAAAATAAAGAGAGGTCTTGGAATTATTGGTTTCTGATAACTACTACCCAATTTTATTTACGTTCAGTTTACTACCCGCGATCTAACGCCCTCTGGCGTCGTTTTAATGACTTACGTTCTCCTGTACTTTCCATTCTACTTGCTGTATTGATAGTATCACCAAACAAGCAGTATCTAGGCATCTTACTTCCTACAATACCAGCGACACATGGCCCCATATGAATACCACTTCTCATACAAAGTGTCTGGAAAAAAAAATACATTTTATGAAGATTTTGGTAGAAAAAGTGGACTAATAATTACAAATTCAAAAGGAACTAAGCAAGAATAAAATCTACTTCAAAAAGAGCTGAACAATGATTAATTTAAGGTACCTTTAAGACTAACAAATACTGACAAACCACCGTAATACATATATACATATGCATATACATAAAAGCAAAAATGCTTCAAAGTTTAAATAAATAAAAAAAATCAGCAGTCCCACATGACGAGAACCTCGTGAAAGCTGAGAAAGATAAACAAATTTTAATAAATATCTTGACTTGGCAATTGGCATATGAGGTTGTCGACATGTGGATGTGAGTATAGCAGTCATTATGCCGACAGTCGTAACGGCCAATGGCATAATAGCCAAGAGCCTCGATCAACACTTGAGGAGGCTCTCGTTGGTCAGTTGGGTCAGAGCTTGATTCAGAAAGCAGTACCTACCTGCTGTATCATTCGGAGATTCCTCTCTTAGGAGCCCTAACCACCAATGGCTTGGATCCTGTTCCAAATATCGTTGGGGGTCTATTTTTTATATTTTTAAATGACTTTTTTTCTAATAATATTTATAAAAATCAGGAATGTCTCAGTAGCAGCCTCGGAGTCTGGATTTGTGCCCGGCTAATGGCAAATTGGGTGAGAAATATGGGTGTACTAATGGGTACACCTCTGCCCAACTTTTCGGGAATTATAGGCGTGATGTTGTTTAAATTATCAATTTGCATCATAAGCTAAGCCGTACAAGCTTGTTTGAAAATAACAAAATAAAGAAATTAAATTCAAAGCAAAAACACAGACATAATAATTATTACCTAGATTAGTACCTGATCAGGTCGATGTGGTAGTCTGCACATGGATGTCGCTTCCAGCAGCTCTAGAGCCATGCTTGCTATTTCTGTTGCATGTTTGTTACCTAAAAAAATACAAGAAAATGTTATGTTATTTGACTGGATGTTCTGACTATACCAGCTAGCGGTAGTAAATACAAACAATAATAATCAACCGACTTCAAAAAGGAGGAGGTTCTCAATTTGGCGCGTATGTTTTTTTTTTTGTATGTATGTTACCTGATTACTTAGCCAATTATGAATAGATTTGGATGATTTTTTTTTTGTTTGAAAGAGTATACTTTCGAATAGGTCCCATAGAAATATTGTCATGATCTGATGATGAACTTCGGAGATATGGAATAGATCTCCTCATAGAATCACAGCAGCAATATCGTAACAAGTGAAATTGCTTTGTTTATACGTGTAGTCGATGACTGACTGAAGGAAATGGGGAGGGGGTACGTCAATCCCCCCCCCCCCCTACCACTTTCCAAAATTAAATATATCGTGTGAGGTATTGTTTGAAAGGGCTTTTTGTAAGGATTTCAAACATAAATACACAAGCACTAAAAACCTACATAACAAAAAACAAAACCAAAGCCGCGGACTTCCAAAACTAAAGTTATTTTTTATTTTGTAGTTTTTAAAGGCGGTTATCTTTTAAATGTAAAAAAGCTTTTTTAATTCAACTAATATAGTTGTATAGTAATTATAATTTTCATTTTTATCACATACATGTGCAACAGTTTGCATATGCAACTTTTGCTTGCGTGCTTTTGCAAAGGCAACCCTGTACCATCGTGTTAGCAATATTATTATCTACATTTTGAATATGATTTTGAAACGGAACTCGATGAGGGTAAATTACCCTTAAAAATTAAAAAAACCCCTGACGGCGGCCATTTCGGGCCGAAAACTCGATGAGGGCAGGTCAACTTAACTTGAATCTTAGACCATGTCAAAGTCAAAGTCAAGTTGATTTGATTTTATTTACCGTTTCTTACAGGTAATCCTGAGGCAACCATGTAACTATCTCCAATAGTTTCAATCTTGTAGACGTCATAACATTCAATTTTCTCGTCAAATAACTTGTACACTGAATTCAGGAAACTTATGACCTGAAAAAATTTAAGCAAGTTATTTTACAGTCTTACTTTACTTACCTACACATAACATAACATCACGCCTGTAATCCCCGAAGGGTTAGGCAGAGGTATACCCATTAGTACACCTACATTTCGACAGTTATGTTTAAGTCCCATATAATAGGGGGCGAGCCTATCGCCATCAACCGGGCACAAATCCAGACTCCGAGGCTGCTACTGAGAAATTCGTGATGGAAAAACCCAATAACACTTTGCCCGACCTGGGCATCGAACCCAAGACCTCATGCTCAGCAGTCGCGTTTTGCGACCACTAGACTAACGAGGCAGTCAGTGATTTAGTTATGCCTTTAATTTATTGTAATTAGGTACAATCGTAACCGTTACAAATAAAGTAAAAATGGTGAAAAAATTACCTGGTAAGGTGTGGACACGGCAGCGATGGCAGTGAACCCCACAATATCACTAAAATACACAGTAACTGAAGCAAAGAACTCGGCAGGGACCTGGAAACAAAGCAATTAATTCATTTGAATGAGGTTATACGAGACCGTTCCGATTCGAACCCAAACCTTATGCATGAGAGGCGGGCGCTTCAACCACTCGGCCATCACGACTATTCTATCCTATGACACCATAAGGTTATTAATTCATTCTTCTGTAAATTATAAGGACCAACTCAAAAAGTAGATAATTTTGTTTGATACTTCTGCAATATTGCCAACAAACAAAATGTCTAGAAAATTCCGTTCGATTTCTAAGAAAACTTCAACTATATCTGTTTTGTTGAACGTACATATAATTATTATGATAATAATTTATAGTTATCAGCCGATTGAAGTAGGTACCTATGTAATCTCGACACTTAGTGATTCTGATTACAATGTCGTGATTAAATCACTATCTGTCAGATGTAACGCGAAGTATGAACTACCGAAGGTAACACCAGCCTATTATCGTATTTCTACAGGGCGTAGGCCTCTTCTCATACAGAGAAGCAAGAAGCAAGCATGGTGATCAATGCTCGTGCCTTCTCTTACAATAATTATTATTAACTAGCTGACCCAGCGATCCTTGTACCTCCATTTTTTTTAATATAGGAAAATCAAGGAAAAATGGTGTTCCTTTTATTTTATTGTTTCATTACATTTTTCCAATGTTTTTAATAGTTATTCTGCTATTCGGGACGGAGACAAATACAACTAATCAAAAACCATGAAAATCGATCCAGCCGTTCTTAAGTTATAAGTGTTCGAACAAACCCGACTTTGTTTTATTTATCAATATAGATTATAAGTCCAGTTAGTAGGCCTACCATGATCTAATTAAAAACTATTCAAAAGTAACATTTCAGTTTAGGTTCTTAAACTGCATCGCTCAAATTCGTACCATGACGTCCAATTCGGTCAGCGGCCTTTGATTCGTTGAAACAGTTTAGATTAGAGAAATAGTAACTTTAAATGAATTGACAATAGAGCGTTTGAGTTGAGCTATAAAGACATCATGGTACCAAATTGAAGGAACAAAACCGAAACTTGCGACTTAATTTGGGAAAATCGATGTCAGATGGTATGGTCTAAATTGAATCGTTATATTGAAGTCATGGTAGGAATTTGAAAAACAGTTCAGTTTAGATCCTAAATTGGATTGCGGGAAGAGCTCATGGTAGGACTGCTGGTTTCCTCACGATGCGTTACGATGCGTCTTTTTATGTATTGCAGTACAAAGTTCAAAAACTCAGTTCTGACGCGTCATAATTCAGTCATACTAAGGCCTTGAGCACACAGTGATAAACGACAAGTTCAAAGCTTCGTAAAGCGATAAAATGCTTATGACACGTTATGTCATAATAGCGATAGTAATTATGTGTCAATGGTTACATTATCGTACCAGACGAGCGAGTAGACTGCGCGCTCTTATCAATCTATAATTAAAATGACATAAACAACTGTTTGTTTTTGTGTGTACCACTACTTAATCGGTATGTAAATGTTATGTTGATTTAACGCTTTTTTAACAGGTTTTACATAACATCACGCCTGTAATCCCCGAAGGGTTAGGCAGAGGTGTACCCATAAGTAGCTACATCCACATTTCGCCAGTTATGTTTAAGTCCCATGTAATAGGGGTGGGTTTATTGCCATCAACCGAGCACACATCCATACTCTGAAGCTGCTACTGAAAAGATTCTGATGGAAAAACTCAATAACACTTTGCCCGACCTGAGAATCGAACCCAAGACCTCATGCTCAGCAGTTGCGCTTTGCGACCACTAGACCAACGAGGCACTCATTAACAGGTTTTGTACGCCTTTATTGAGGTTTTAATTAAATGTGTCTTGTTTTTTTTGTTGGTTAGGCGTTTGTCGGGAATTGAATAATCCTCAAAATAAAAATTTAATTTTTTTGATATTTTGTTGCTTAATAAGGACCTAAAGATCGTTATATTAAATTGTTAAGATAGTAAAATATGAAAATAAAGGATTAAAAAGAAATAGTTTTTTTTTTTATAATTCGAATCATTTCATCATGTAATCAATTTAGATCTGTAATAAAAGTTATTTTTATTTTCCGTATTATATAGGAATAAAACCATAGCAAAACAAATTACTTCGCCGAAGTTTAGTGCAAGTTTCAGAAACCTCGCTAACTCATTAAAAGTTTGAAAATTGATAAAGAAAAAGAATGAAATTATTTTTATTTAATTTTACTGAAAACGTTGACTTCTCAACAAACCAACGATATTATGGGCATTATTCAAATTAATAAACTTATAATTACATCATCCCAATAGTAGGTACTTACTCAAAATAGTCATTGAAACTAAAGCTGCGTAACATTGTTGTAGCAACATTTTTTTCGTGTTACTAGCAACATGTTAATATCGCATTCATGATACACAACAGTTGCGCACTATTGTTGTAGCAACAATTTTTTGTCACATGCAACACGAAATATAATATGTCAATGTTGCAGATAACATGCTAAAGTATTATATTTATGGTAAACAAATATTGTGCAACATTGTTCAAGCAATGTTTTTGTGTTATGAGCAACATGAAATCTGTCAACATTGCAGGCAATATACTAAAGTTTCATACATGTTAACCAAAAGTTGTACAACATTGTTTCCAGAAACATTTTGATGAAACAATGTTTATCTGTTGCCATCGATACTGGGTTTTTATACCATAGACAGGATATACAGGACTTGTACTTCTGTCACTTTTGATGTGGAAGTCAAGGTTTTTTTCTGACAGAAAAATCACAACATTATTTCACGTAGTATTTCAAATATTGAATGAATCGATAAGATGCCTTTATCGTTGATATTCACTGCGATAACCCACGGCCATGACCATAAAGCGCTTACACAGCACGCCTACTTATCTCATTCGCACTTACAGCATTTAGTAACGGGTTAACAACCTGTCTCGCTCTTGCACTGAATGAGAAGAGGCGCGGTTCTTACGAGGCGAATCGTGCCGGGCCTCACAACTGCGGTTTCAAACGAACCGGTTTACGGAGGATTGTGTTGTGAATTAAATCATCAGAGATCGTCGATTACATCGATTAGCTGATGTGTGGGAGAAGCAACGATGAAGCAAACGAACGGACGACGAAGAGAATTTTGAATGCAGTGATGCAATACTCATCATCTGCTTAGCCTTTTCCCAACTGTGTTGGGGTCGGCTTCCAGCCTAACCGGATGCAGCTGAATACCAGTAATTTACATGGAGCGACTGCCTATCTGACACAACCCAGTAACTGGGTAATACGATACCCCTTGGTAGGACTGGTTGTCAGATTTTCGAGCTTCTGACGACCCGTAACAACTGTCAAACTGTCAACTGCTTTCCGAGGCACGGAGGAGTCTCAGCGTGTAAAGGTGGTCACCCATCCACGGACCAACCCCGGCAAGCGTAGCTTAACCTGACGGATCGACCCGTGCGGCTGTTATTACTTAGCCACGAGCTCCACTGTGATGCAATACTATAATGCCAATATGTGGGGACGCCTAATATCATCATCATCATCTTACCAGCCGAAGATCCACTGCTGGACATTAGGCCTTCCCTAAAGATAGCCACAATGACCGGTCCTGAGCTGCCGGGTAATATATCGGGTGAAAAAAAAGCTTAATGGAGCCGAAAGTAACATTTAATTTTGTTCTAATCATTGCGATCATTTTTCCGTTCTGCAGCATACCCAGGAACGACGTTCTGATTGCGGAGATATTGATGGTCAAAGTTCCAACGTTTTATTACTACTTAAAACAAGTTTTAAATGTTAACCACATCTGTACGCATGCACCACAATTAGCACAATTTTTGTGTGTTGCATTGTATGGCATCATAAATACTTCGTCTACACCAGTGCGCTTCACGTTCATCTTGCCTTTTCGTCTGAAGCATGCATGAACCGCAATAGCGCATAAATAAGGTATGCGCTAAAACTAGTTCAAAAAAGGGCATGCCCGTGGCCCACGCTGATGACGTATGCGCTTGATGCGAGATGATTTCTATGTTGAAGACTCAAGATCTCAAGAAGATGATTATGAAAGCGCACTGGTGTTGACATATAGCTAAACAGTGATTTCTAACACCAAAAAAAAAGTCGTTTCCCACCAATAACTTTGCTCAATGTTGCTTAGTTCTATGGGCAGTGTTCGTAGTTAACCAGTATGTAATGTGTCTTTTGTACCTCGAAGAATTGACGGATACTAAGTAGGATTCTCAAGACAATAGGCGAATGTGTTTACAGTATGACCTAGAATCGGAATCGTATGTCTTGGACTGAGCAAATGATATGACGCGATGCGAAGGAATAATGGTGCAACTTAACGGCTATGTGTTTACTTTGCCTTTTTTTTTTTTTTTGAGGTGGTAAAAATCATCAAATGAGTCCTTCCGTCCTGGGCGGGGCGGAAGGGACTGTCAGACTTTTACTGACTAAAAAACCACCCTGTTCCTTCTGTTGCCCTTTACGTTCCGGGGCCACGGTATCCTGTTAAGACGTCCCGCAACCCCGGCTGTTTACTTTGCCTTGTATTTTATTTCAGACTAGCTTATGCCCGCGACTTCTTCTGCGTTAATGTTAGTGGTTATTGGAACTTCGTTTCATACTTTTAGGGGTGAATTTTGGAGAATCCTTTCTTAGCGCATGCCTACGTCGTAATAACTATGTGCACATTTGATCAGTCCTCTACTGATTCTATAGAATTATGGAAGCAATTCCCTGATTTTTAACCCTACATTCCTTCCTGAAATTACTTATGAGCTAACCATTCGACATTTTGACGAAAATTTAAGAACGTTC
Organism: Hoplodrina blanda; assembly: GCA_949316365.1. Lineage (NCBI taxonomy): Eukaryota > Metazoa > Arthropoda > Insecta > Lepidoptera > Noctuidae > Hoplodrina > Hoplodrina blanda. Next base: position 13,240,550 of record OX438592.1, read on the forward strand.
GCATTCTAATGTCAATCCATCTAAATCCCTCTAAGTAATTTACCTAATTTTATTGCCATTAAGAAGTGATTGCGACTTGATTTTGAACTGAGTTATCTACAGGAATTGATTGGCATTCAGGGTGTCATACTATAATGTCGGAGCGCGTGAATTCTGTTTTTCGCTTTACATATCGTATTCACGCGGTGCGCGCCGGGAGCAGATGTCACGTCGCTGTTTAAATTAAAGTTTCTGGCATTTTCGTTTAAAAGCCTGACTTTTCTTAGGGTTCTTGAACCCAGTAGGTAGCCTCATTTATAGCGGCATCAGTAGCATTGTTGATGTCCTCTAAAGTTGTAAAGGCACTTTTATGACATGCTGCAGTTGTATTTCACCCGTATTTTTATGAAACCGTCCATACAAATACTACTGCAGTATCTGACCTCGCCTTAACCGCCACTATGCGCAGTATGAGTGCGCTCCGATATGAACGGACCACAAACCGAAAATTCTTAATTTATTAAGCAATCCCAAAAACCCATAGGTTTTTCCTGTCCACTCATGAATAAAGGAGTACTACTAGGCAAACAGAGACATGAGGTAATCGATCAGTGACGAAATAAAATATTCAGAAGTAGACGACTGATTCACAATAATTCAACATAGATCATACAGAAACAGAACGAACACATCCTATAATAATGCATTTCTGAAGAAACTTTAGCAGGACAATATAGACTTTTATTATTAGTCATTCAAATTAGATAAATAGCATTCATAAATAGAACCAGAAATAATTATTACAACATGGGCGCTACGCGTACTGCTACTTTTAATTCCGTGATTTAATTTCCATACGTTGAAGCGTTTTTGCCATACCTATTACTGGAATTCAAATGTATCAGCTCACATTAAGAGGTCAACTGACGTTAGAAAATATGACGTTTTTGACATCTGTCATACTGACAATTCGACCCTGAGAAGCAGACTGATTCAGCTTGGTTAACGGATAGGCATATTTTGACAGCGAACTGAATCAGTTTGCTTAACGAACATGGGTTAAACACCCATGAGTTAATGTTAATCGTAATCCGTGGTGCTTAGCAATCTGGGCTTCTCCCAGTTGCAAAAATCCCTTTGTGCCTATTGGCCTAGTTCTGTTCTATCTCCTGCTTGTTTGGAGGAAAATGGAAATTATATGTTTTCTTACTTTTCCGCTATTCTTTTCTGATTAATTTCGTTGCGGGACCCAAGACAATTAATTGTTTCTCTAGGATTCGTCGAGCTTCATTGACTCGGCGCTTTTCTGGTGGCCTCCACTGTTGATTCTGGCTTTCAGGAGTTGCAGTGGGTGGGAAAGGTGTGGCGGGTTTGTCCCAAAAAAAAAATCCGTGGTGCTTGGCCTAGTTCTATTCTGTCTCCTGCTTGTTCAGAGGGAAGGGAAAACTATGTTTTTTCTTATTACTCCGCTGTTATTTTCTGATTAATGTCGTTGTATCTGCTGACTCGTCGAGCTTCAATTACCTCGAAGCTTTTCTGGTGGTCGCTACTATTGATTCTGGCTTTCAGGAGTTGCAGTGGTATGAAAAGTATTTTGTACGGAACCCTTCGTATCCGACTCGCAATTAGCCAGTTTTAGTATAATCTTGTTTACTATTATAAATGTAAACAGTCCTCCTGGGTTTAACAAAAAGTGGCGTCGCTGTGGCTTTAAGAAGTTTTGGCGCCATTAATGGAAGTTAATATATATATTTTGCAAGTTCAGCTCAAAACAAAGTAATTATTGACACACTTCAACTAAACAAAACAAACAAAGTTATTCAATAGGGCGTAGATGTCAATGCTGAGATACTTGGCTTTATTTCTCAGCAAAAATCGAAGATATTAGTTTTCTGACGGTGAATAGCGTAAGTACGTAATTGAGAACAAACTCAATAGAAGGAGAGAGTACCTATTCATAAGAGGTATTATATTCATCTTTTATGCTATAAAAGATCAATATAAAGGGTCTCTGATCTATTCAAGTGTGTAAGGTTTCCGCAAAATTATGGAGGCCTACCGATTACTTATTGAACATAATTAGGTAAAAGACTTAATTAACATACTACTACTTTTAAGACCTGAAAATAGATTTTGTATGGTAACAGCAAATTGTGAAGACGCTTATTTGCCAATTCAATAACTAGCTATTAATTCGTTTCAAAGCAACTAAAATATAATCTGCCTCCTTGATCAAGTGGTCGCAAAGCGCAACTGCTGAGCATGAGGTCTTGGGTTCGATTCCAAGGTCGGGCAAAGTGTTATTGGGTTTTCTCCTTCAGAAATTTCTCAGTAGCAGCCTCGGAGTCTGGATTTGTGCCCGGTTGAAGGCAATAGGCTCGCCCCCTATTACATGGGACTTAAACATATTAAGGCAAAATAAGAGTGTACCTACTAATAGATACACCTATGCCTAACCTTTCGGGGATTAAAGGCGTGATGTTATGCTATGTTATGTCGTTTCAAAGCAACTCAAATATAATCTTACAGTTGTAATTTTTGATTGGGTTTTCGAGGCTAGAATTAAGTGTTTTTCAGAGAAATTGTGTGTAAAATTATTGGTTATTGGTATCTACTATTCAATGTTTGTTTTTAGATGGGAAATGATGTAATACTTCTTCCGCTCTGGGAGTGAGAGATTCTTTCTGACTAGAACCAATCAGTGTTCCTTCTAATGCCTTTGAGTTCCAGGGCCGCGGTGAATCTTCGTGCAAAATCCGCAACTGTGGCAGACTACCCAACGATTGTATACTCTTAGACATAATAACCGAATAAACATACATACAAAACGTCACGCCATCCGTAAGTCGAAGTGTTAGGTACCAACATTTCAAATAGCTGCATCTCTTTAGCTTGAGTTTGCGTAGTGAGAAAATATGTAATATTTACTCGTGTTTACACAAGTAAATTCTTACACAATTTGGCAACTTGCCAATATCGCGAGGTTAATGACATTACAAAGCTCACTGACATAATTATAAATACCAGCCAGCTGTTCCAATGCAGGTCAAAGGCCTCTTCGCATGTAGAGAAGGCACGAGCATTGATCACCACGCTTGCTCATGGCGGATTGGCGATTACAGACTTCTGCGAAAGTAACTCTGTCTGTCTGCGCTTTTACGACTAAACTACTGAGCCGATTTCGATGAAATTTGGTATGGGGTAAGTTTGAACCCCAAGAAAGGACATAGGGTACCTACTTTTTATTCAGCAACAAAGTCGCGGGCATATACTAGTTAAGTATTACTAGGTACCTGTTGTGTTTGTTTCAGTTGTTTGGCAATGCTCGGAGGCAGCATCTGGTACAGTAACGAGTCACTGAGCTCTTTCTCGTACTCCAGTTCACTTGCCTTTTCCGCCAAATTACTGGCGTACACCTGGAAAACACAAGAATACAACATTACTTTTAAATCGTATAGAACTGCTGTACCTGTTTTCGTCAGTGTTTAAAAATGAATGACACAGCTGCAATTTTTTTTATAAATATTAACATCGCGCCTGTAGTCCCCGAAGGGTTAGACAGAGGTGTACCCATTAGTAGATCCACGTTTCGCCAGTTATGTTTAAGTCCCATGCAATAGGGGGCGAGCCTATTGCCATCAACCAGGCACAAATCAAAACTCTGAAGCTGCTACTGATAAATTCCTGATGGAAAAACCCAATAACACTTTGCCCGACCTGGGAGTCGAACCCAAGACTTCATACTCAGCAGTCGCGTTTGCAACCACTGCATCACCGAGGCAGTCAATAAAAAAAACCCCTCGTAATTATGTCTATATGGACACAAATCTAGATTCCGGCCTGCATCAAAGTCATCAATTGAGTTTAATGTTCAAAACGGAATACGTGAATGAACACGTAATACTAAGATCGTTGTACTAAAATTATCCGCCATTGGCCTTGTAGTGCATTGTCCGAGTAAAAATAAAATCAGCTGTTATAACGCCGGCACTGACCTTTTAAATATAAATAATCTGCCTGGCCTGTTCCCAACTATGTCTGGGTCGGCTTCCAGTCTAACCGGATGCTACTGAACACCAGTAGGTACTTCACATGGAGCGACTGCCTCCCTGACCTCCATAACCCACTTACTGGGTTACACGATACCCCTTGGTAAGACTGGTTGTCAGACTTTCAGGCAAATGACAGCTGGGACCAGTGGCTTTGAGGTTCAAAAATAAAGTACTAGGCTATATTTTTTGTTATAATGCAGGACAAAGGCTTCTTCTCATATAGAGAAGGCACGAGTATACGAGTGTGGAACCTAAGACAGAAACACGCTTGTACGATACGACTACATACAGAAAGCACTTCTAGCAGAAATCTCTTTTCCTAGACAGCACGTTTCGCCGAAAACTTTGTGTATAGAAAAAATTGTTCGTAGATATCTCGGTCCATAGTAACCACTGTTGACAGAGATCTTGGTCCATAGAAACCACTGTTGATAGAGATCTCTGTTCATAGATAGCACTTTTTGCCGTAAACTTTGTTCATAGAAACCACTGTTTTCAGATACCTTGGTTCACAAAAAGCGCATTTGGAGAATCAACTATTATTTATACACGGTGTAGTGCGGTGCGGGGCGGTGTATTACGGTTGGTCAAGGTAATGATGTTATACTTATACGCGGTATAACAAGACTAAACATTCAAACAACTGAGTGTGAAAAATCAGTTTTTAATAGCGCGAAATGTAATGCATGTAAAACATTCAAATCCATGTAATATACATATATGTGATGATTCAAATACTTAAGATAAGATTGCGACTAGATTTAGAACGTTGTTAATAAGGGGAATTTTGCACAGTAAAATAAACAATCAACTAAAAGTATATGCATTTAATACGCTATGCGACGCCGAAATCTGGCGATTGTGTTTTTCAAATCTATTATTAATTTCTTGAAGTCGATACCCACATTTGCCTAGCGAAAATAAACTTTATGTGAACTTCGCATAATCCAGTGTCTAATAATGATTATATAAACGTAGGTACCTGTATAGTATTTACTGCATTCCTGACCAACGCTATGATGATGGGGGATACCACGCACACGAGTATTAATATCCCTGCGCATATGACCTCTGACCTCCTTGCCTCCGTCAGACTTACAGTTACTCCGTCCCTGAAAAAATAAACAATTTCAATACAAGACAAGATCCAGTATTGCATCATCCGCGCAGGTATTCAGAATTATTGTTGAGAACTATGTTGGTGATTCTCAACAGTAATCAATAATAAAAAAAATAAGATTTTATTTTTATTGTAGTTGATGTTTGAATTCAAACTAGCCATCTTGCCGCTTGTCTAAAATATTGTCAAACGTGAACAACTAAATAAAAACAAATATTTATTAACTACTAGCAACCCGCCCCGGCTTCGCACGGGTTCAATGAAGATACATAAACCTTCTTCTTAAATCAGTTTATCTATTGATGAAAACCACATTAAAATCCGTTGCGTAGTTTAGAAGATTTAAGCGTACAGACTTTGTTTTATACTATCTTATGATTGACAAGGTATCGTAATGTTATTAACTTTTATTTTATTTAATTTACCAACTCCTGCAAAGTTAGTTTCTCCATTTAAACATTGGACCCCTTTTTCATCCCGTTCGAGGGTGAATTTTGTAAAATCCTTTCTTATCAGATTCCAACGTCATACAAAGAACACACCCTCCAAGTTTAGGCTGTGCGTTGATCCGTCAGTCAATCAGGACAAAGCATGTTACATGTAGATATAGAATTATGTATTTTATGACCATCGCGTATTGACTAACATACAGGGTCTGCCTGCGAAGGGAAAGTACCTTTACAGGGTCATTGTGCGTCTAAGTGACGCAATAACTAAGCAATCACCATGAGTCATCTGGAAAAGGAAGAGCAGCTACTATTGACGTTTTTATGGTTCCGTACCTAAAGTATAAGTATGTGGGACCCTATTACTGAGACAGTTCGTCAGTCCACTAGTCTTCATTAGTTCATTGTCAGAGAATTTGTTGGATATCTCTACCAATCTATATACATATAGATACTAATATAATAAATGTGACAGTAGCTATGTCTATCTGTCTGTTTGTTACGCTTTCACGACTAAACCACTGAACCGATTTCGATGAAATTTGGTACAGGGTAAGTTTGAAAAAAAAACAAAGGACATAGCTAGGTTACTTTTTATTCAACTTCGACTCCACTTACTCGATTAGTCATGTATGCAAGAGAAAAGTAGGCTATGTCCTTTTTTGGCATTAAAACTGACCCTGTACGTTTCATCAAAATCCGTCCAGTGGTTTAGTAGTGATAGGTAAACAGACAGACAGACAGAGTTACTATTATTATGGATTAAATTCTCGTAACGTTTATACAGCGAGATAAAAGGAGGAAATTTAAACAAACTACAAATAGCCTAGTGGTTTAAATGTAATTGCATAACTATTAATAATTATTAATACAACTGTAATTATTATTAATAATGGCGCAGTTACGAACATGTTACCAATCGGTGACATCATATTTTTGCGGTTAACAGGTCAACGATTCGTATTGTTTCGTTGAATGAACTGTTAATCATGCGCATTATATACGATTAAATAAATAATTATATCCTTATATGGCAAGTCCAGTCTAACTAGATGCAGCTGCCTATACGACCTATCGAATTACCCAGTTACTGGGTTGTGGACAAGTTGTCCACAGCCCAGTAACTGGGTAATTCGATACCCCTCAGTAGTTGTCAGACTTTCAGGCTTCTGACGAACCTCTCATGAACCGTAATAGGTAGAGAGTTGCACATGACTGATGTTTTCTACTTCTTGCATACAAGTCCTATAAATCGATAACAAAGTTATTTTCGAAGAGTCACAAATCTAAAGTCAGTCGTACTTGACTTGGTTTGGCAATAAAACCTGGAGATGTGCTTACCCGGTGAAGGCATAGAAGTGTAAAGATAAGTTATATTACTTTTATTAAACTTTTACTCGATATCCAATGACGTAGCTTGATCTAAATGGGCCCTGTGTCATAATTTTTTGGGGGCATTTTGTACCTAACTGCGGCGATCCCCGAAAGGATGGTAAAGATTTTTGACAAAAGAAACAATGTGTTTTCCCGCGAAGTTTAGTTAGCGTCTTTGTTTTATACTATGTAGAGATGACCAGAAGGGCTATTTTCGTATTTTTAGAAACGATCACATCTCAGTCTTAAGGTCATGGCACATCGGGCACGCTGCAATCGCGGCGGTAAGACCCCTCTTTGAGGAGTGGCTGGAGAGGCGCTACGGCGTCCTCACCTTCCAGCTGACGCAAGTCCTCACCGGACACGGTTGTTTCGGAGGTTCCTGTGTCGGATTGCGCGGGAGGAAACGCCCGGGTGTCACCACTGTGTGGACCGCCTGGAGGACACGGTAGAGCATACGGTGCAGGTCTGCCCCGCTTGGGCAGATCACCGCCGTGTCCTCACGGAGGCGATAGGCGGCGGCGACCTCTCGCGTCCGGACTCAAAGAGCTGTCAGCACAGGGACGGGGCCCCCAACGGGGCCAAACGCCTGCCGGGGTTGCGGGACGTCTTAACAGGAGCGTGGCCCCGGAACGTAAAGGGCAGGGCAACAGAAAGAACAGGGTGGTTTTTTAGTCAGTAAAAGTCTGACAGTCCCTTCTGCCCCACCCAGGGCGGAAGGAGTCATTTGATGATTTTTACTACCTAAAAAAAAAAAAGGTCATGGCACATTAGCCTAGCACTGCAACTGCTCAGCACCAGTACGGCGTCGCCTCGAATTTAGGTTACGGCTTGCCGCCCGCGAGGCGCAAGCTTGCAGTACGCGTTGTATGGTAGCGGCAAGCGCGCTGACCGCCCGCCGTCAGCTTTTTCATATTGACATTATGAAATATATTATACTAGACACGATTTAATGCTCTTATTTGAATGACAAGTAAATTGCTGGTTTAGAGCGGCGCTGGGATAATGTGCCAACCTTTAATCTGTCAAAAATACCTTTAATCTGTCAAAAATACCTTTAATTTACCAACATTTTTGACATTGATTGTCGCTGAGATGAGATAGCGACTAGATTTTTGCGGTCTTCTGAATGGGCAATGTCAGTCTGTGTTCGTGGATAACGATGACTCACAATTTGCTTAACGTAAATGCATTATGTATAGTTTGCCTGCGCTGGCGCCAGACCGTCTGGGCTGAATTTAGCACACACATAAATAATTAAAGCGTTTTTAGGGCTCGTTCACACGAAGCGACGTAGGTTAATTGGATCGTCTTCAAGTTTAGGGCGAAAATAGAATTTCATGAATAAAAAAAATGCTTAAATGAAAAACCATGCCGTTTCTAGTAAGGGTTACCGACCCGTAGGTAATTACTCGTATAATACTAGCATTAATTGTGCACTCAGTGTGCACTAGTGGCGGTGCGGCGCCGATGGAAAAACCCAATAACACTTTGCCCGACCTGAGAATTGAACCCAAGACCTCATGCTCAGCAGTCGCTTTGCGACCACTAGACCAACGAGGCAGGCTTTAATAAAATACTCGTATAATAAAATATAGATTTGTTATCATAACGGCCATAGAAATACATACCCAAGTAGCATTTTGTTCTCTTTAATAGTTCACATTTAGTTCACAGGTGATCTCTAAGCATTAATATTGGCCACACGTGGTTCATTGGCTGTATTAAAGTGAACAAATTCACTTATGCCTGTTTAAGGCCTGTACAGGAGTGTAAAAGTGGCCTATTAAGTAACTATTGGAGTTATAATGGGCCACCATTAATCTTTTAGTCAGCTTTCACTTTAAAGCTGGACAAGAGCATTAGAAGAGGGGAAAAATACGACACGAGCTGTTTAAAGGTTCACATGTACACTGTTGTATTGCTTGCATTTTATTACAACACATGTGAACCTAAATGCAGCCGTAAGCTGTAGTATAGAACCTTAGTGAACCGTTATTCAGCTTGTAACAGTAAGAGCATATGTTGAACATGTATTGACGTTATAATGGTACACATGTGAACCTTTAAAGAGGCTACAGCATTAATTTGGAGTTACTATGGTTCACTGTAGCTGGAGACAGTCCACCATTTTGTTCACTCATAACCTATAATATTTCTAAATTAATTATGATTTTATCACATACTACAGAGTTGTTGTGATTCATTTTGTGGTTAATGTTCAAATATAGAACCATAGACTCATTTTGATGTCAAAAAACACAAGTATAAAGAATTACTTTGTTCGTCTCTGCTTATTTAGAACGATTTTTTTTTATAATAAAGCATTATTCCGGAGGCGCGTGAAAATTTTAACTGTAAATATGTATATACTTTACAATAAATTTATATTACCCATTATATACCATGGGTGGCCAAATTATTAGGGACAGCACTCATAGAAATGCAATATCTAGTTGAAACATTATTTTGAAACAAAGTAATAGACTAATAGATTTATTAGGGGTTTTTTTTATTTGATGTTATTACTGATATTAATATTATGTTTTGATGTAAAAAAAATTGTAGAGCTGGAACAATTTTTTCGAAAATTGATGTGACTTTCTCATTTCGTTGATTTTTGTTGAAAATTACTCTTATTACAGCAGTGTAAAGAAAAATTCAGATTGACATTGCAAGTTTATTTCAGCTAACCGTAGTCAGAACGTGAGTAATGTTTCGTATAGTGGTACTATTTTTAATCTTAATATTGAATTTTAATTTTATTAAAGTTATAACTTGAAAACCTCTAAATTACTTTTTTCTAGTATTGGCAACGTTTCAGATACGTCTTCAAGAAAAATTAGAGAAATAAAAACATTAATACTGCACTCTACACATGCCCAGAGAGGTATAGCAACTATTGCAAGTGTTTTAAGGTTTGTAGTTATTCTAATAAAGACAACCCATTTCCCTGAAAAATTTAAACAAACTAGAAATTATTAAAATCTAATAATTTGGCCACCCACTGTATATGCAATAGAATAGAATAAACACAGAGTACTTATCATCATTAATAATAAAATCACATTAAAAATGGTGTCTTAAAAACCACGAGCAATAAAGTTTTGAGCGCATTCCAATTGATAATTTATAAATATTTATTATAAAATGTAGCACTCAATTGATAATTTGGAGAAAAAACGGCCTCTAAGAGTTTTTAAGGTTCACTCGTGAACCTTAATTACTACAGAGGCTGTATATCATATCACTCGTTACTTCATATAACTCTCTAGCCTGTATGAAGAACCACACGGAATCTTATATAGTGTCGTTAACCAGCTTTAAGACCACATGTGCTCTCTTAAACTGCCGATATACTGCTGATATACTGCTACTGTGAACCTTTTGTGAACCTAAGGCTGAATAATTTGTGCCCAAACTGGCGATATATGGGCTGTACAGCGTGCTGTACAGCTCTTGTACTGCTTACTAAGACAGCTTAAAGAGTTAATGTGTACTATTAGACAACCGATATAGAACCCCCAGTGCTACTTGGGTAGGTACTCTGTGAAAATTTTAACTTTTTGCCTATTATAGTTCATGAGATAAAGCCTGCTCATAGACAGACTGACAGACAGCGGCTTAGTAACAGGGTCTCGTTATCACCCTTTTGTGTACGGAACCGTAATAATTCGGAGAGCCGCGTCATATTCTTGAACGGGCGCTGTCAGTTGGGATTGGTCATCTCTTAACTGTCATGGCTCACATCTTTATTACTTTTTTATTGATTTTTATTCACCTACATTGTTTTCACATGTATGTAGAAGCAACAAGAATATTGATAACAGAATTTTGTAAAAACATAATTGAAAAGAGTGTCTGTGCTTGCTCATTCTTCTCCAGAGGCCTACTTATGTTTTGGACACGCGTCTGGCTTCAACTTTCTGACTAACTGACCGACTCCTTGACAATCAAAAAGTGTCCGTAAATGGTCTAATTGAAATAAATGCTTTGACTTTAAAAGCCAAGACCTGCAACCTTTGAAACACTCATAGCTGCACTTTATTACTTACTCCAGTTACTTTCCGATTAAACAATGGGTAAAGTCAATCGGGTTACAATAAAAAAGGAACTTTAATCTCCAGAAAATAGAACTGAAAATTCTTGCTCAAGTCTCTGTTACTCGTTTAAGAATTTATTTGAATGGCCACACAGACAGAAATGAACCTTAACTGTTTAGAAATTAGATCTAAAATAGGTTTATTAAAAGGGTGATTCTAGTCACGTTTCAAATTAAATCGGTTGTGATTGGCTTAGGGGAATCAAATGTATTTGCAATAAGGTTGTGGAACTGCGCGCTCACGTGTATATTTATTCAATTGGCGACAATCTCGGGTGAAAAACGACCGGAGTATTACTTTTCTTATTTATATTGAACTAATAACCTACCCCGGCATTGTATGGATGCATAAATATGCATAAACCTTCCTCTTGAATCACTTTATTTATTGATGAAAATTTTGAGCGGAACTCTAATTCTTTATCTAAATTAAAAGGAACCTAAGTCACTCTTTATAACTACAGCTTTCTACCAGAGAAACTTCCATCAAAATTGGTCTAACCGTTTCGGAGGATTTTTGGGTGCAGGTTTCTTATTTAAAGATTAGTTTAAGATTTTTTTTTTTACTTTTCAATGTTCGTTTTTTATTTGCGTTGGAGATTTTTTTAATTTTTAATTACTTTTTTTTAAACGTTTGCCCTCATTTGTAGTTTTCCCTGCACAGTGGGTGTGTTTACAAACATATTTAAAACTCACATACAAAATTAGCCAGACCCCAATTAGTCTGCAGAACACTTTGCCCATCTTCATTATCTTGCTCGTTCTTCTCCATAGAGGCCTCCCTCCATTTTAGAACAAGCAACTCGCTTCAACTTTCGGACTAACTGACCGACTCCTTGACAATTCAAAAGTGCTTGTAATTTATTGGTCTAATAATTATTGAAATAAATGTTTTGACTTTGACTTCATTTCCTTACGAACCTTTTTTTTGTGCGCGGTGGAAATCCTCTTGAACTTCCTTCGTCGTGGGGGTGACAGAAGAGCATACCGGATAGCCGAACTCTTACAGGCTAAAACCACCATAGTGTTCCACCTCTGCCTATGGCCGAGAGTGCAGGATTCTCATAAGCATTCACCACTCCTCGGCAGTTCTTTACTAACCTGATGTACTCCCGAAGTTGCTTCTGTACTGCTCTCAACTTATCGAGAAAGGTAGCAGTCTGATCAAAGTACTCAATGGCGTCAGTAACGCTTCCATCTTGATGCTTATTGTCCACGATCTGCTGGTTCCTGTCAAAAAAAAAATATTTTAATAATAATATTTTTTATTTTATAACAATATGTAGAACATAATTATATCTATATAATTATTGATTGTCACAGCCGCCGGTCTAGTGGCCGCAAAGCGCGACTGCTGAGCATGAGGTCTTGGGTTCGATTCCCAGGTCGGGCAAAGTGTAATTGGGTTTTCTATCAGAAATTTCTTAGTAGTAGCCTGTAGGTACCAATGGGTACACTTCTGCCTAACCCTTCGGGGATTACAGACATAAATTGCATGTCTACTTACTTTTTTTCTAGGTCCTGATACTCGAAGCTGTCCTCCTTGATATCCTTATGTAGTGGTATGAGGGATGGCACGAGGTTCAGAGTATTGTCCAATAAATCTCGTCCCAGAATCATATGAGCTATGTACCTGCGAAAAGTTTTATGAAACTGAATTAACTGACTATCTTTCTACAGAGTGGCCCAAATAACGACGTCTAAAATAAATTTTGGAAGCATCTCTTCTTGCACTATCTAAACCAACCCCATGCAAGCAAGAATATCCCAAAAAATAAAAAAATCGTCTAGCTCCTAAACCACAAAAAATCGTAGAACATACAGGACCTGATGGTGGTGTGGATAGCCCAAGAAAAAAGTCTTCCAAAATTTTCTTTTGGGCGTCGTTGTCTAGGCCACCCTTAAATTATTATATAAAAAGCTAAAAGTGTTGCTAAGCGCAAAACTCGTACGGTTCGGGTGATTTGGCTGATTATTTTTTTATTGTGTTCGTAATTTCCCGGACAAGGTTTATTTAGAAGAAAATTTTAGAATCAGCCGCTTTACACTCGTGCGAAGCCGGAGTTGTGTATCATGCTCGTAGCGTGATACACAAGAGGCGAAATGTGCACTGGACAGTTCTTAAGTTATGTGACGTCACAGTGGGTGGGTGAACAACAACAACAGGCGATGATTCGAGGGGAGCGGTTCAGCTATAGAAGCTATACTTCGTCATATGTTCTCTGCTTACCTTTCATAAGCTCGGGGTTGAAGGTACCCCCTAGCGAAGTAGTTGATACCTAATACTGAGCCGATTCCCTTACACTCGATGCTCCGCAGTAGGTTCTTGAAACCAACCAGGTACCTTAGAAAAAAGAAAAACGCTAAGAAAAACTCTTAAGTTTGTCCATTTGAATAAATGAAGCAAGAGGACTGTAATGTAAAAATGCAAATGGTGGAGTAGTTTCCCTTCGCATTTTTGTAAAACAAAACATAACATCACACCTGTAATCCCCGAAGGGTTAGGCAGAGGTGTACCCATTAGTACACCCACATTTTGCCAGTTATGTTTAAGTTTCATGTAATAGGGGGCGAGCCACACCCTAACCCCAAAATATTGTCACCAAAAAACCATTAAAAAACGTAAATTAGGTAATTCTAACCTTTCGTGTTCTATTGAAGAAAAAACCAAGATATTATTAACTATGTTGCACGTTGAACAACAAAACGATTTTATGCCCATATATTTAAATATGGAAGTCACACACTCGAACTAAACACGACTCAAAATGAATGAGAAAACACATGCATCCATCGCGTGATTATTCCAATCAGATTGATGGAATCAATGAGTCAACTGTTGCTCAGTCAACCTGCTCTATAATTATTGAAGAATGTATTTCTTTTTTCTGTTGGAACTGTGATCTTAAAGGAGCCAAAACTACGTCATTGGTACATGGCCAAAATTTTGAAAACAGATAGAGTAGCGTATATTAACTGGAATCTTGTTTAATGTAAAAATGACGATAAAAATCAAAGGCTAAGGGTCAGTTCATACCGAGACGCGACGCGACGCGACGCTGCGTGCACACTTTAAAAGAGCGACTGAAAATATAACTTTATTTTCTACACGAAAAGATACACATTTCATTGTGAGAATTTAGAAGGAATACGTTACACCACGCAGCGTTACGTCGCGATGCGTCGCTCTACGCCGCGAGGCATCACGAGGCGTGGAGCGACGCATCGCAACGCAGCGGTGAATCGCCGGTACATTATACACGGTTACTTTAAGGTCGTTCTTAAACCGAAAGCCATAAACTCGATCATCAAACTCGAAACGATTGGGACCATTTTTTTTTTCAAAAATAAACAGCTGTTCAGTACACTTTGACGAGTTAGACGAACATAAATGTACTGAACAGCTGTTTTTTTTATTGTTATTTTTGAAAAAAAATGGACCCAATCGTTTCGAGTTTGATGATCGAGTTTATGGCTTTCGGTTCAAGAACGACCTAAAAGTAACCGTGTATATTGTACTCTTTGGCCAGCAGCGACGTTGCGATGCGTCTCGCGGCGGCGCGCGGCGCAGCGCGAAGTCACTGGCCTCTTCCAGTATCGTCACGTTGCGTCGCGTCTCGGTGTGAACTGACCCTTAGTCTACAAAACAGCTATTAGACTAGCGGCAGCGAAGTCTGAACGATACAAAAGACCCACGATCAAAAACTTCACAAACAATAATGCGTATGCTAAAATAGGCAGAAGGAGTCACATTCAAAGATGAGGTGTGCAACCAAAATAATTATCAAAGAGAGCTTCAAAGTTTGAGAAATCTATACTATATTATAAAGAGGTAAAGTTTGTGAGATTGTAGGGGGTGATCCCTGGATCTGCTGAACCGATTTTGAAACTTTTTCGCAAATTGAAAGCTATGTTATCACTGAGTGGTATCGGCTATACCTATCTTATTATCAAAAAATTAGGGATCCGTAAAAAAATCATGCGAACTAAGTCGCGAGGAGGATCCCCTGCAATTTCTTCACCCGCGGATTTTTTCACTTGCGTTAATTTATATCTTTAGTTACTGCTCCGCCCTCGTTGGACGTAGCGAGATGTTATATAGCCTATACTTTTCATCTTGAATCTGGCTATCTTAGACAATAAGCCTTTTTAAAATCCGTGTGGAAGTTTCAGAGATTAGCGCATTTAAACAAACAAACAAAAAAATCCATCTGCTTTATTATAGATAATTTATCTTATAAAACATTCGTGTCACAAGAAATCTTCGACAAGTGATAAATCATAGTTCTTTCTCTGCACATGTCACACTGTTGATGTCATGCAATAAAAAAAGAGATTATTTTGACCTTTGAAATGAGATAGGTTATCTATCATACAATTCCGTACAACTCTGGGAGAGAGCCCGTGCAATGTTACACATTTTCCTTATAGGTAATAATCAGTCATCATCATCATCATATCTAGACATAGGCCTTCTCTAAAGATAGCCACAATGAGTGGTCCTGCGCTGACGGCAATCAGCGGTGACCCCGATCTTTTCCAGGTCGTCGCTCGGTCCACCTTGTTAATCAATCAATCATTGTAAAACTAAATTGGGAATTATATTTTTTGTCAGCAAAGTATAGATTTGTCATCAACTTGTGTCATCTATCGAAATATTTTTTATTTTCTGATAGGACTTGGGGCACCCCGAATCGGTTCTAGTGGTTACATTTTTTTTAAACCATTCTGCCCCGCGAATACCGGCTCCGATTACGCCTTTTCAGCAACTTTACAGTGTTTTGATGTTGTTACTTGATAATAATATCCCGATGATTATAATAATTGTGCTATACAATTGTTTTAATATGGTTTGGCAATACCATTTTGGCGACAGATCTACTATTTTGAGGACGACCCCTATTATTTAAGAAATTTTATATATTTATACAAAACAAATCATACCTAACTAAAATTATTTTAGTTAGGTATGATTTGTAACTTTTACCTTCAGAGGTACCTATTATACCTCTGAAGGTAAAAGTTACAAATATTGATTTGACATTCTTGTACGATAACGCACTCAATGTTTTGCGCGTTACAAATACGAGTATTATGTCGACAGATCTGATTATATCACCTCAATTCTACATCTGATTACGAGAACTGGAATTTCTTGGAATTCCTTTGAAGTCGTGGAACCTTGACTTTAGTCAAGGTTGCGATAAGCTTCGCCAAAGTCTGACTCAATCACATCTCGTAAAATGTAACGCATCTTAAAAAAAAAGTTAAGGATAAAGCTTTCTTTCGGCAAATTCGTCTAGATTTCAGAATTAGATGACCAAAGGGAAAAAATGGTCCTTAATGTTAAACTAGATCAATTTCTATCTGTGAGAGTTTATGAAAGGGATGAATTGGTACCTAAACTTTGTTATGTCATAACATCACGCATGTACTTAATCGCTAAAGGGTTAGACAGAGGTGTACCCATTAGTACACCCACATTTCGCCAGTTATGTTCAAGTCCCATGTAATAGGCGAGCCTATTGCCATCAACCGGGCACACATCCAGACTCCGAGGCTACTACTGAGAAATTCCTGATGGAAAATCCCAATAACACTTTAGTTATGTTTTGAATGTACAGTCGGCAAAACAGATAGGTATGCAGGGTCGTCAGATATAGTTGAAGTTTTCTAAGAAACCGATGGATGTCTTTGACTGAAACTTAACCTAAATAAAGAACTATTTATTATCTACGTTTTAAATTAAATTACATTCGAAAACATCCATCGGTTTCTAAGAAAACTTCAACTATATCTGACGACCCTGCATACCTATCTGTTTTGCTGTGTGTACCTATATATAAATGTTTTATTTCTCTTTCATTTATTTTTGTCGAATCCAATCTAATTATTGTAATTGGTTAAAAAACCTTAACCGTTATAATTAAAGTTAAATAAATAAATGAACCAAATATCAGCGAATTCAGTTTTGCCGTTAAAGCGTGAAAGAGTAACAAACATCCATTCATTTTGACTGCCTCGTTGGTCTAGTGGTTAGTGACCCTGACTGCAAAGCCGGAGGTAGTGGGTTCGATTCCCAAATCGTTGAGCATAATTGTTGGTTCTGTGTCTGGGTGTAATTTATCTATGATATATTATGTAGGTATTTATAAATTATATAAGTAGGGTAAAAGCCGGATAGTCGCCCCGGGGGTATAGTTGCCTGATTGCAATTACTCTAGTTTCGCGAATAAAACACATGTTATTTTATTTATCTATCGAGAGACTCTGCAACTACAACTAAGTTGACCGTGTTGCATGTCTCTGTGCGATTGCATGGGACGGCTAGGTGCGATCAAAGTTTTTGCGGGATAAATGTCCTCTGTCGCGACGAGGCATCTATCCTAAATGTAATTTATGTAGAGATGGCAACTATCCCCTATATGGGATAGTCGTCCCAAAATTTAGAGGTCCGCAAAAATATAATATTTATTCCTTTCATAAATTTGAAGATAATAAACCAAAGTAGTTACCCGTTTAACAAATAAAGAATCTCGCTTTTTATACTAAGAGATATGAAGTAATTTCAAAAAGTGGGGCAACTATCCTGGTTTTACCCTATGTATATCAGTTGTCTGGTTACCATAACACAAGCTCTGCTTAGCTTGGGATCAGATGGCCGTGTGTGAGTTGTCCCAAGATAAGATATTATTATTATTATTCATCCATTCATCCATTCGCACAAGTAAGATAGGAGTATGATAGTGACTCACAACAATTGTAAGAGAAAAATAATGAACAGCTTCTGAATTTCAGTGAATATGTCATCTTAGTTTACAACAATTTATGTTGGGTTGAGACTGAATCATTTCTAATTGGCGATTAGTCATATGGTGTACGTACGATAGCCGTATGGTGTCATAGGATAATGTTACAAAATTGATGACAATCTTGTCTGTTAGGTGGGTAATAGAACGTAAAAAGACGTAAGTGAAAATATGACACAAGTCCTGCCTATGTGTCATATTTTCACTTACGTCTACCGTACGTATACTTACAGTCAGCAACAAAAGTCGATTAACATTTACGATTTTTAAATCCTAATTATTAAGTACAATATTAAAAGTAAAACGCAATGAATATAAAATTAAGATAAAATAAACCCTTAGCTATTGCCTGAAATTCTGAAAGCCAGGTACATTATGTGTTTAGTGTCTGTTTAAATGATATAAAAAAGTTACATTGTTAATCGACTTTTGTTGCTGACTGTACTATGAATAAAACAAATAAGTAAACAGGGTACAATACGCGCCACGAAAGATTAGACTTGACACACCACACAAACTTTATTATCTATATATATAAAAATGAATCCCTGTTTCCCTTGGTCACGGTATCACGCGTAAACGGCTGGACCGATTTCACTTATTTTTTTTTGTTGTGTTTGTTGTTATTGTTGTTATTGTTGTTATTGTCAGGAGAAGATTCTTAGGGAAAAAAAAAGTCGGAAATGTCGGTCTCAAGGGTAGGGGTAGGGTAGGCGTAGGGTAGGGGTAGGGTAGAGGTATCGGTAGGATAGGGGTAGGCTACCACGCGAACGAAGTCGTGGCGGGTCAGCTAGTTTCGTAATAAATATTATAAATATTGTTTTAAAAATTTCATCTAAATCTCATCTAAATATTCCTGAATAGATACACAAATTATGGATAACTATTTCGTACATTCATACCTGCGTAAGCTCCCTACTGACGCTTGTCAAGTCGAGATAAAAATCGTTGCGATTTTTTTAATGCGAAATAAAATCTATAAAAAAATTATTTTCGCAATGCGCGGATTGTAGTGTATTTCTGTGGTTCACAGATTTGCGATATTTTTTCGCAACGATTTTTTATCGTAGTGCGCGCTTAGCCTTACAGTAGCTGTTCGTGTGAAATGAAATTATAAGTGTACCAAGCACTTAGAGTGCTGCAATATACGTAGGTATATAAGGTATGTAATTAAGAGAGCGATGTTATAAGAGGTTTAAAAAGACACATCACATACTGTTAACTACGCATGAGCAGTAAGTGTAGTTAACGTTACTTAGTTACCAAACTAAGTTACTCAGAGTAAAAATTTTTGCTAGAAAACGACGTTAAATTAAGTATTTTTCAGCCATTCTTTATCTAATATAAAAAACAGCTGTTCAGTACACTTTGACGAGTTAGACAAACATAAATGTACTGAACAGCTGTTTTTTTTATTGTTATTTTTGAAAAAAAAAAATGGTCCCAATCGTTTCGAGTTTGATGATCGAGTTTATGGCTTTCGGCTTAAGAACGACTTAAAAGTAAGCGTGTATATATACACGAAAAGGTATATACAATGTCACAATGTAGGTATATGTGTGTAATCGTTGCGATGGAGCCCGCCTCTCATGCACGAGACTGTGATTTAGCAACCGGGCACGGGCAAGCACCAATGTGACTTGTTCTATTGAATCTTATAAAAGACTAGCTGACCCGCCGCGACTTCGTTCGCGTGGTATCCTACACTACAAATACCCCTACCCTAACCCTGCCTTACCCTACCCCCTACCCAACTCTACCCCTACCCTACCCTACCCCGTACCCTACCCCTACCCTACCCTACCCCTACCCCTACCCTACCCTACCCTACCCCTACCTTAATTAATTAGAACATTTTATGGTACTATCTTTTATAGTTTAGGCGGCGTACGCCAAATAAGGAACTTTTTTGGATGATTTTTTACACCTTGGGTCCGAAAAACCCAAATATCTTACGGACCCCTATTTTTTCTAAAATAAAATATAGCCTATAGCACTCAGTGATAACGTAGCTTCCAATTTCCGAAAGAATTTTCAAAATCGGTTCAGTAGATCCGGAGATTACCCCCTACATACAAACTTACAAACTTACAAACATACAAACTTACAAACAAATGTTACCTCTTTATAATATTAGTATAGATATAGAAGTATAGATATAGATTACTATAAATATTTTATAGTAGGTAATCTGTGGAAAACGTAGGTAACATATTTATCATAGTTTAGTGTGTAAGCCTTATCATAAACATGTAATATGTTGCTGTTTGTTTTTCCTTAAATAAAATAAAATAAATCTTCCTTATTTTATCTTGGACATCCCTGACATCGCTAAATGAAAACAACATGAGGAAGCCTGAACTTGTAATTAAGATAAGTCTGCAATCGCCAATCCGCCTTAACCAAGCGTGGTGATCAATGCTGTATGTGAAAAGGCCTTTGCCCTACAGTGGGACAATAGCCTGGTACCTATGTATTTTGTGTTCAATGACGATAATATATAATAAAGTTAATTAAGTTTGCGACTGGTAACAGTAAGCAATAAACTATCGCGCCCAAAGGGTTAATTTGGTTCAGAATGTTTGTCATGGGCAATCATGGCGGATTAGGGTTAGTTTTTGTCTTTATCGTTGCGGTTTTATATGAAAGTTTAGCAAGTAAAGGTTAGGTAAGGTATTTTTAGTTAGAATAATCAACACTTTTGAGGCTAAGTATTAACTATCATAGATCATTTCTACGACTTTCGATGTCATATTTTTTTTTTAATTTGAAAGAAGGAAAAGAATGAAAATCTGTTTATTCCCGCGAAAATTACTCACATAACATAAAAAGAGATAGTAAAAATTATACATAAAAACAAAATAGAAACAAGTTTGTATTAAATCTAAAAATTAAAAATCAAATAAAAACAAAAAGAAATATGCGCATTATATGGAATAATTATGTGAATTTCATTTACTGTGTATGTTTTTATGTTTTATTATAAATAAAGGGTGTATACATATAAGGTGTAATAGCAAAAAAAGGTCATTGTACTCATCATTATGAACAACTTTTACTTAAGTACCAACCATACATTTTGTTGAGCTATGCGAACATAGATAGTTTAATGTGTGAACTATAACATTAATATTGACTATAATTACTGATATAGGTACTATAGGTACTAAAGATGCTCAACTCGTTCAATAATTGCGCAATGTTCAGTAATTGTGGTTAAGTATGACGTCTCGCCAACACCTCGCAATTTACGACAACACCGAGATTTTCATACAAATTGCTAAGAATTGCGCAATCATTTTAGTTGCCTGCTTTTCTAAAGTATTTTAATTACTCAACTCCCAAGTAATGAGACACAATTGATTTTATAATGTTCTGTCATACCGGTAAGTCAGCCGGGGCTTGACCGGTTAATGCGTAAAGGGTCCAGCCGGGGGCACGGATCATAGGTCATGCGAATACCGGATTCCCGACTTATGGTAGCGGGAGGAACCGTGGGGTTTTAGTCGGTATGAGTTCGACATATCCCTTCGTTGTCCCAAAACGGAGGGCATACATGAAGATTTCCCCAAGAAAAAGAAAAGGTTTCCGGTTGATGACGCTTTCTGTAACTAAGTCTACCGCAGAAGGCGTTGGCGGTAAAGCGGATTGGGGCGGTATGACGTTTGTTGGCATCAACGGATCCCTTAGAGGCCAATGCGACATGAGATCAGCTTCACCACCAACCGCGACGGTGCGCGGTGCCGTGTGTTAGTCGCCTTAGGTCCTTTAAATGAACTTGTGTATAATATTGGTGACTGGTAATTTGTGACCGATATACACGATTGCACTCATGCTAATAAACAACTTTTCCGAAGAAACCACTTTTTGGATTTGCAAAGCGCATGGCCTTATTTTTTTCGATTTTGGCAGACGAACTAACAGACAACGGAGCCTGATTAATAGGGTTCTGTTAGCGTCCTGTGAATACAGAACCCTTAAAAGAAATGATTACTAAAATTCCATTTAAAAAGACTAAAAAGAGGCCAAAAACCTAGGTTTTTATTTGGAACTCAATCTGGCGACTTAAAAAATAACGATGTAAACTGAGTCTTCAAGACTCTGTTTACATCGTTATTTATTTGAAGAAAGGTATTGTCATTTAGCTTTAAGGCCCGGTGTCCACCAAAACGGAGACGAGAGGAGATGTCTCGTATAACCAATCGGTTGCGTAATTTTCACATCTCACCGCTTAGCTTCAACACAACACAACACAGTATCCTATTGATTATTTACAAAACATCTCTTCTCCTCTCCGCTTTGGTGGAGTCCGGGCCTAAGAGCGCCTTGACTCAGAAGAAAAGGATGCACACAAAAAAAAACTCCTAAAAAAACGGCAAATTCTGACGTAAAATTAAATAATTCTGAGAAAGAGGTGTTGTGATTCATTAAGAATGTCTGCGGTCCAACAATGAGGTTTTACATAACATTTTATAATATCGACAGAACGTTACTGTTTTATCGTTTTTCTGGATTGTGGAGGTCAGATAGATAGCTAGAGATAAAACGCTGGTATTCAGCTGCAACCGGTTAGACTGGAGGCCGACCACAACATAATCGGGAAAAGGCTAGGCAGATTGATTGTTATTGATTTAGCGTGGTGATTAATGCTCGTGCTTACGCTGTCTGAGAAGAGGCTTTTGTCCTGCAATGGGGCAATAATAGGCGAGTATTAGTGTTATTATTTAGTTTACAAGAAACTTGAAAATTAGTCATCATTATGAACAACTTTTTATATGAGATCAACAAGTAATCCATTCATTTATGCCCGAATATTTTATTTAAAAAATTATTTATTTTCTATTTTATTTACACATGCAATATTTAGTTTGTAGCGCCCCTATTATGTCACAATTGTTTATCTTACCTAGTGTCGACTTATAAACGTTATTATTATAAGTTGTCTAACTAATTCAATGTGTCAAGATGTGTTACATTACCATTCAGTAATTTACATCACAAACTTACACCTAATGCAACTATTGTTGCTCAATGTTATTTAGTTTTGGGCAAAATATAATATTATATATGCGTAGTTAACAGTTATATGATGTGTCTTTTCACATAACGTACTAGCGTGATCTCACTAAAAGTTTCATAGAAATAGTTATGATTATGTAAATGAGTGGCACGCGTGATCCGACCTCATACCTTAAGCTGCATTCATACTTAACCTGCCCCGCGTGTCGCCACGCGTGGGAAAGCTACCGGTCATACATTTATGCATGCATGCTCATGAATGGAAGAAAATAATGCGTGCTTGTCTAGTGTTCTGTGAGAGACAATATGCGAGGGTGTCCACTGTTACATGTTAGTTTATGTTAAACCATTTACTCAAATAATTATTAATAATTTTATCCACGAATTATTGTATGCATATCTTTGAATTTAATTTTTGTATTGTATGTTATTTGAATGCTTATTTTATTTTTATATTTATAATTTCTATGTTAATAAACGTATTTGGCATGTGCCGTTTTAATTAACTATGAATAAATAAATAAATTTAGCAGGTTGCTCTATGCCACGCGGGGCGGGACTAATGTGATCAGTCCTATACTGTATATACAAAATGTATCAAACCAATAGCTTTCCCACGCGTGGCGACACGCGGGGCAGGTTAAGTATAAACGCAGCTTTATTCAAACTATGTTGTTTCTTCAAAGGTAGGTGTCTGCTTGTACTGACCTTCTTATAAGTCCGTGTGAGTCAACCTTTACGGGAAATCCTAAGAAATTAAGGTAGGCTTACACTGATTTGTTGTCTTTTGAAATGTTAGGAGTGATCGTCTACGATAGCAATTGGTGACTTGGTGCTTTGGTTGACTGGTGGAGAATGCTTAAGTTCGCCTCTGTCCTTTTTTTGTTGCATAAAATTTAAATAAATATATTTATTTACTATTTAAACTTGCTCACATGTTATAATATTATTATATTAGGTATAACATGTGAGCACCATGTCGATCCTTCAATCCCTTAAGACCAGGGTCTTTACCAGTGCATCAATATTAGGCAAAGAGTTGAAATTTTCTCGGAGTATGTATTTCTATTGCCGCTATGACAAAAAATAAAAATAAAACGAAGAAGAAGTAATTCAAGTTAATTTTTGTTACCTCAATACCCTTTTTCTCAGAAATTGTTTGTGTATCTAGTGACTTCACTACTGACACCGGACTGAGATGTGTCATACACACGTGGGACACATTCCGCTTAAAATTTAATAAGCACCCATACTAAGTTACGGTTAAGTAATAACAGCAGCACGGGTGGATTAAGTTTTTGATTATCATAATCTTATGGCCGTCCACTGCTGGCCTAAACGTGGTCTCCACTCTGACACGTCGTGTCTGCTCCACCGACCATCTGTCCGTCTGCAGACATGACCGGCCTTCCACTTCAGCGTACTAATTCTTCGAGCAATGTCCGTTTTTGACCATTAAGAGTCAATTTTTCCAAACGACGAACGAACAGTCCTAGATTGAGTTACTCATTTGAACGCGTTCTATCGCGTTAAATTAACCTTAACTACGATTTGCATAAAACCTACTTACGCGCGGAGTTAACGTAGCGTAATTCGGATCGATTTTTAAATTAGAAACACCCGTTTCGCACATATTTATGTTATTTAGTTGGAAGGCTTCATTCACATTAATCATCATCATCATTATATCAGCTAAACGACGTCCAATGCTGGACATAGGGCTCCCTTAAAGATAGCCACAATGACCGGTCTTGCGCTGTCCTTTTCCAGCAGTTTCTCGCGACCTTTACAAGGTCATCAGTCCACCTCGAGTGCTTTACAACCCCAAAGGCATTAATGTATTATACTAATTGTGTTTGTCGCATTTCCAATTCGCAAATCCACTCAAATCTGATCGCGTGCGTTGACGCACTTGAATGAGACCCACGTGCACATTCATGACTAATAAAGTAGGTGTCGGCGCATCAATTAGCAATAGGCGACACCGGGGCCTGCGCAAGGTCGGTGTATCGAACTCATACACGCATCGCGCCGGTCGAGTCACACAGATCACTGCCGCGACCGCGCCGATTTGCAACGTTAAAAATTGTAATAACGGTATTAAATGTAAAGTGCCATATATAATGGCCTAATTGAAATAATTGGTTTAACTTTGACTTTGAAACCTATATCTTATTTATTTAATGTTGCATAAAGCAACAAAAAAGTACAAAGGCGGACTTAATGCCAGCTTAAGGCTGCGTTTCCACCAGAGATGTGTTGACCGAGGCGAGGTAAATGAAGCGATTCTATTGGTTCTTTACAAACACATCCCTCGTTACGCATCCTCGCACATCTCTGGTGGAAACGCAGCCTAATGCTTGATTGGCTTATACAGTTCTCTGTTTCTTGTATGTCCCTACAGGACCTAATCAGTGCATTGTGGAAACATATGTAGTATGACAGGCTTTACAGGTGCGCATATAGATATATAGACACTACCACTTAACATCAGGTGGGAAGTAGGCGTGTTTTGTCAATTCAAAACAAAAAACAGTTGTGAGCTCACCGTTCTTAGTATTGCCACTTTTTGGCGTGACATAGCACGACGAAGGGACATCAGAGATTGAAATCATTGACTCCTCTGCCTTGGGGACAAGCCTACTACACTACTCCCAACCACTGCAACTCTTAAAAGCCAAAATCATACCACTAGAAAACGCCGATGCCGGAGAAACAATTCCTTTTTTTCTTTCTACAGTCTTGGATAGATTTTTGTTACTATTGCTCCTTAAAAAATAACGTTTGCCCACACTAGGAATTTCTCCTGTATTGTAGGTGCGTTTACAAACATATAAAGTTAGGTAGGCTGTAGGGCGTAGGCTATACAAATTTTGATTCTGTGCGCTAAATAATCGCTTAGCAACTGCGGCATCCGCATCGGATTCCGTAACGACATGAATCATGCAGTCTATATGCTCTGCAGAATTTACGGATTTATATTTCCGTTGCTCGACCAGACAGACCTATGATGGCGGCGCGCGCCTTTCTAGGGAAATGTGCGGACGCAGGACAGACCGCACATGATGAACGAGCCCACCAGTACCACCAATACCAGTCGGGGGAGAGATTATGCGTCAAACGAATACCGAGGTCCTGACTCATAGTAAGAGGAGGAACCATGAGGTTTTAGTCGGTACGAGTCCTATATAACCCTCACGTAAACAGGATTGCTTACCTCCAAATAGTGCTGCTGTCAGTATCCTTTATCTCCTTCGTAAGGTGACTCAGCAGGGCAGCATTGGCGTTATTATACCACTCCACCGCTTCCGTCATCGATGTATTGATAATACTTGCTCTGTGGACAATAGAACATTTTTTAAGCAAGTATGTAAGAACCTCGACGTTCCTACTTCAATCAGAGGTAGAACGATCGATTGAAACCCCTTAGAGTAACATTGAAACATACCCAATTTAATCATAACCAAAGAGAAAATTTATTCAATTCGAGACAAACCAAAGCCGGTAACGACTATCAAAAGTAACATAACATCATGCCTTTAAAACCCGGGTAGAGTAAGGGTTAGGCAGAGGTGTACCCATTACTACACCCACAATTCGACAGTTATATTTAAGTCTCATGTAAAAGGGTGGAGCCTGTTGCCATTTTCCAGGCATAAATCCAAGCTCCGAGGCTGCTACTGAGAAATTTCTAATGATAAAACCCAATAACACTTTCCTCAACCTGGGAAAAAGTAAAAATCGCGGTGGTTAGTGAGAAAAGAATCCCACACTCCCACTTTGAGGTTTTATCCTCAAAGATCGGAAGCCTTTTGAAGGCTTTCTCCCAAAAACAAAGAAAATGACCACAACCTCAGTAGTCGCATTTTAGACTACTTGATCAACAGGGCAATCCCTCTACAAAGTATGATGGAAATCGCTTCAAAATCCATAGTGTACTTAGAAGACTCACATTCACACGAAAAACGACCTTGTTTACTTCTATCTCTTATTGATTTATTCAAAGTAACACTTCGTATTTTTAGGACATGAGTCTTAAAAACCAGTCAATAAGTAACGGTAGGTCCGGATATTCTGTGTATTGGTCACCGTGCCACCATGTCATTTTTAATGAAAGTGGTATAAATATAGCATTGATTCATGGAAGTTTATTGTCCGTCTACTCGTAAACAATTTTGTAACCGCAATTCTCAAACCACAAGTGACTAAACCAGTTATAAATATAAACGGAGATGGATGGAAATGGAGAGGAAGGTCAAAGAAAACTTGGATGGCTTGTGTGAAGAATGATTTAAAAGAAAGAATTGTTTGTCCGGAAGACCATCAGGAAACGAAGTTTTTCAATTCACAATCTCGATTTTCGCGCGCCCACACCCCCACACACAAACACACCCTCCCTTATATAGAAAGAGACAGACAGAAAGAGAAACACAGATGGTTATCACAAGATCTTTTTTTGGCGCGGAATCCTAATTCTTTTCTTAAAATAAAAGTAGTCTAAGTTATTCCTTATAATATTAACTAGCTATCTGCTAGTGAACGTGCTGTCAAAATCAGTCCAGTCGTTTCGGAGATTAACCGTTAGCCCGAGTAAAAAAAACAAAAATGAATAAATCAGTCCTCCTAAACACTTTATTGGTTCCAATGTTGGCTGTTGTAAGTTGGCGCAATTGTTTGTTAAGCAAATGTTTGTCATCACTTAATTTAGAGAGTAATCTATGTGTTGTAGCGTGCGATGAATACTGATACAGACTTCAGTATTGATTTAGTAGTGAACGCTTTTATAGACAAAGCTTTGAATGTACCGATAAAATTGTTTTGTAATCTAAACAAATAAATTAAATTGACTGCCTCGATGGTCTAGTGGTCGCAAAGCACGACTGCCGAGCCTGAGGTCTTGGGTCCGATTCCCAGGTCGGGCAAAATGTTGCTGGGTTTTCCATGGGAATCTGTCAGTAGCAGCTTCGGAGTCTGGATGTGTACCCGCTTGATGGCAATAGGGCTCGCCCCTATTACATGAGACTTAAAATTATCTGGCGAAATGTGGGTGTACTAATGGGTACACTTCTGCCTAACCTTTTGGGGATTACAGGCGTGATGTTATATTATGTTTTGTACCAAATGTTAAGTAAATATTTTACAGTGGTACAGAACCCTCTGAGTGTGAATTTAACTCGTGCTTGGCTGGTTTTTAATAAAGGTAGGTAAGTAGTAGGATAGGTATTTTTACGTAACAAATTATACTTGTTTCATGTGTAATCAATTTCTCAATTCGAAGCACAGAACACAATTAAAAACAATAATATTCCCCGTTGTTCCCGATTGCTAATTAATTGGAACGTAGGGGAATATTTTGACATTTGAGTCATATTTCATGTTAGCAATTAAGCTTTTTGACCGACCCAGTCATTCAATACTCAGTGAGTCAATGTTTGACAGTAAAATTTCTGTTGCCACGAAACTATTTTCTATTGAAGAGTTTTCTAAATACGCGTTCACTTATGTATGCATGTGCAGCAAATTCGCGTCAGATAATATTTTTGAAACATCATCATCAACCGGATGCAGCTGAGTGCCAGTATTTTACATGGAGCGACTGCCTATCTAACCTCCACAACCCAGTAACTGGGTAATACGATACCCCTAGGTAAGACTGGTTGTCAGACTTTCAAGCTTCGGATGACTCGTAACGACTGTCAAAGATCCACGTATGACAGCCGGGACCGGGACTTGAAAAAGTCACATTGGTACTTGCCCGGATTCGAACCCACACCCTCATGCATGAGAGGCGGGCGCCTTAACCGCTAGGCCATCACGACACTTATCACTAACTTAGTAATTAAATTAATAAACTTTCAAGTCCTTTTTTATTTAATGAATGAACCGATTTTAATGAAACTTCCTACGTTTAGGCAATATAGGTGTATATGTCGACTGCCTCGTTGGTCTAGTGGTTAGTGACCCTGACTGCAAAGCCGGAGGTAGTGGGTTCGATTCCCACCCAGGACAAACTTTGTGTGATGAGCATAATTGTTGGTTCTGTGTCTGGGTGTAATTTATCTATAATATGTAGGTATGTATTTATAAATTATATAAGTATGTATATCAGTTGTCTGGTTACCATAACACAAGCTCTGCTTAGCTTGGGATCAGATGGCCGTGTGTGAGTTGTCCCAAGATATTTATTTATTATTATTATTTATTATGTTATCAGAGAACATTTTGTACTTAAATAACATAACATTACGCTTGTAATCCCCGAAGAGCTAAGCAGAGGCGTACCCATTAGTACACCCACATTTCCCCAGTTATGTTCAAGTCCCATGTAATAGGGGGCGAACCTATTGCCATCAACCAGACACAAAAACAGACTCCAAGGCTGCTACAGAAAAATTCCTGATGGAAAAACCCAATAACACTTTGCCCAACCTAGGAATTGAACCCAAGACCTCATGCTCAGCAGTCAACAGTACATAAATACAAAACAATAAAAATACCTTAAGTACATACATAGACGTATGTAATATGTGTGATTATAATTATGTATTGTAAGTTAATTAGACCAACATGAAAGACGAGAATTTTACGGCTTAAGGCGCTTCCCTGACCAAATGACCTTGAGCATTCGGTCCCTCTTTGCCGCACGCCACTTTCTTATCTCATCTCTTTCTCATCTTTCTCGTTTTCACGCAATTTTTCAGAATTATTGAAATATAAAAAAAACACCGAGCTTTTTAAATAAAATAAATCTTGTATTATTTAGATATTTTAATTATCTAATGATTAGTACAATTCTCAAATTAATAGCACGTTGCATTAAGCAGAAGATGCAAATAATCAATAATTTTAGTCATTATTTCGCAAGGAGGTTTTAAATGTATTTTAAACACATTTGACAAAATTAGATCTTGCAATGTGATGATAAGATATCAAACATTAATAAAGTGCTTTTAGATGTCGTTTATTTCCCGTAATCAATGAGAAGATAGCCTCTGAAAAACGACTAAAAACAAGGTTTTGGTCGGGGTACGGCCTTAAATGACACAGTAACTGAGATTAGCCTTCGAGTTATGGAACACGGATTCAATCCCCGCATGATACAAAGATTTATTTGTACCAAGGTCTTGATAGTTGATCCGGGCTTGTGCGCAAACGCATCTTTTTTCTTGTAAAAAAAGAAAGAAAAGGAAGGTGAACACGACAGTTTACATTCTTTTAAAACCGCATACAGACGTCATTTACGGAATGATTCATATTGAAATGATCTCGGTCGGAAGTCCGAAGTCTTAACTGCATGAATAAATAAATAAGTTAAAGTCAAAGTCAAAATTACATTTTTATTTCAATTAGGCCATTAAAACGTACTTTTGAATGTTATCCACAAGAACAAAATAATTGAATCTACGAGTAGTTGCCCCTTAAAATTAGTTTCATAATATGGAGAAGAATGGGCAAGAAACTTCATACATACTCTTTTAAAATTAATGTTTTACAATATTTATACACAAAAACATACTTACAGATGATATAATATTATGATATAATTATAATTGTATTATTTAGAATAATTAGAATAATTGTATTATTTTAGAATTGACAAATGATTAAAATGAAAAATTTACTGGTGACTGTTGCCATAATATCCAACAAAAGATTAAATAAATGGATGAATCATTGATTAGCAGTCAAAACAACTAATTTTTCCTCAATAATAGAAGATGCCATACAACCGCAATACCTACTGCAAGGCAAAACCCATTTTAGAAGGAAAAAAAAAACACTCATCACCACGCTCGCGCATCGCGGATTTGCGATTCCATTTTTAGCTAACTTTTGCCTACGACTCCCGCTGCGTAAATGTCGAATAAAAAGTAGACTTACCCCATTCCTTTCCAAATAGCATAACATCATGCCTGTAATCCCCGAAGAGTTAGGCAGAGGTGTACCTATTAGTACACCCACATTTCGCCAGTTATTTTTAAGTCCCATGTAATAGAGGGCCAGCCTATTGCCATCAACCAGGCACAAATCTAGATTCAGAGGCTTTTTTTTCTTTTGAGTTAGTAAAAATCATCAAATGAGTCCTTCCGCCCTGGGTGGGGCGGAAGGGACTGTCAGACTTTTACTGACTAACAAACCACCCTGTTCCTTCTGTTGCCCTTTACGTTCCAGGGCCACGGTATCCTGTTAAGACGTCCCGAAACCCCGGCAGATGCTGCCACAGAAATTCCTGATGGAAAAACCCAATACCACTTGACCTGGTCATCGTACCCAAGACCACTACATCAATAAAGCAGTCAATTCAATACAGGTTTTTAAAATTAAGTAATATTAGTAATATTAAAGTTATTTTGTTATTTATCCTTATCTTGAATCATACATAATGGCATTTTTTGGTTATTCAATTCATAACATTCCTTTGACATGAATATTCACTACTACAAGTTTTTTCACACATAATAATTACATTTATTTACACACACTAACATCTCGTGTTACTATGAGATGGTTACAAAATCACTGATGCACAAAAAACGAGGTAAATTAACATTAATTCGTTATTCAGTCGATATGAGTCACAGTGATTAATATTTTAATCAATTGACCACTAAAAACGTGAATCAAAGTAAATGTCAAAAGTCAAAACATTTATTTGAATTAGACCAATTACTGGCACTTTTGGATTGTCAAAGAGTCGGCCAGTTAGTCAGAAAGTTGAAACAGAAGTCAGAAGCCCAAAAGTCTGACAACCAATAGTACCTTGGGGTGTCGTACTACCCAGTTACTGGGTTGTGAAGGTCAGATAGGCAGTCGCTCCATGTAAAATACTGGTATTTAGCTGCATCTGCTTAGACTGGAAGCTGACCTCAACATAGTTGGGACGAGGCTAGGCAAATAATGATGAAGGACGTTACTATAAGTACCTACAGGTAGCAGACTAGTTTTTTTACGATTTCTTCAATGAATTGCCTATAAAAATTTAACGACCATTTTATGGAGAGGGTAGGTACATTAATAGGTGAATAAAAATCTAGATATTTTGTGTTATTGTTCTTTATGCACCTAAGCGTATTTTCAATTTAATGAATTTATTTTTTATTGTTGAAGAATAATGGTCGCCATATTCCAAATTATTATGGGTCTAACTTCGCTTTTGTTTAACCCGTGTTATAGATAAACTACTACCTATAACATGGCGCGCCCCTCAATATTACCTACTATTTCAATTACTCACATCCGTATGAAAGAGTTTGTATGTAATTGTAAGTAATCG
Source organism: Hoplodrina blanda (assembly GCA_949316365.1). NCBI lineage: Eukaryota > Metazoa > Arthropoda > Insecta > Lepidoptera > Noctuidae > Hoplodrina > Hoplodrina blanda. Next base: position 13,272,725 of record OX438592.1, read on the forward strand.
TCTTCAAGCCAGCAGATTTGTTTGTCAACTAATCTTAAATAGCCGACAAACAAACACAAACTAAACACTTTCAAACGTATTAAATTGTGGAGGAGTTGTGCGCGACATGTTATTGTAGTTTATCTCTAAGTTACGTCTTTGGTAACTGCTCCGCTCCCGTGGGCCGTAGCGTGATGTTATATAGCCTATACTATCCCTCATGAAACTGGCTGTCATATACAGAAAATATACAGAAATATAAAATATCTTTTCCAATTCGACTGTTAGTTACTGATAGTTGCTCTTTCCAAAACGTAGGCAGGCCTGTATGGGGAAGAACGCGCAAAAAAACTCCACGGACACTCTTTCTAAATAGCTGTTTACAATATCCTGGGTGTAATATTCTTGTTGCTTCTATGTTAAAACAATGAAAGTAATAATAAAACAATAATAATAACTATGGCAGTTAAGAGATAACAAATCCCAACTGACAGCACGCGAACACGACGCGTTGATCAGCACCATTTATGTCAAACATTTTGAAGGGAACCGAATGATTCAACCCAATGAATGTTTATACATAATTATGTTTGTCAACACACCCACAATGAAGGAGAATATTCCTGTTTCCAACGTCATTAAATAAAAAACTACTAGGAACCAAGCAACGCAGGGAGGGGACGCCCTAGGAAGACCTACACTGACCTAATTGGTGGGGTTCTTAAGAAAGGTCAGGTGCGGAGTACTAGTAACCGGCGTGCTTGCATGACTATGAACGTGGATGAGGCGAAAGGAGTATGTAAGGATCGTATAGCAGGTGGCGTTCTGTCGTTACTGCCTACCCCCATGGGAAAAAGGCGTGAGTGTATGTATGTATGTATGTGTATGTACTAGAAATTGAACTCTACCCCCCACATAAAACATTAGCATAAAAAATCACCCCTTCTCTATTGCCTAGCAAACATAATATTTGCTAACGATTAGCCCATCTAAAAGAGTGGTTGCTCATGGGATTTTAACGAGCCATACAAACACATTACTATAGGAGTGCCAACGATTATAATATCCATTATGGGGTATTAGAAACACCATTAGGAAACCATGGAAAATATTATGGTGCATGTTGCATGCTTTATGATAAATTAATGCGATTAGGTACCTACCCAGTTCTAGTTAGTGATAATTAATTAGAAAACATGTAATTAATAACTACATGTTTTACTAGCTTTTCTTCGCGTCTTCGTCCGCGTGGAATTAGAAGAAATTGTACAGTCAACAAAAGCGATAGGTATGCAGGGTCGTCAGATATAGTTGACGTTTTCTTAGAAACCGATGGATATTTTCAAATATAATTTAATGTAAAATGTAGGTAATAAACAGTTTAATAATTAAGTTAAGTTTCAATCGAAGGCATCCATCGGTTTCTAAGAAAACTTTAATTATATCTGACGATCCTGCATACCTATCTTTTTTGTTGACCGTACCTACATTTAGTGAGGTTACCTTACCATGCACTTAGGGTGCGGGCACACGATGCGTTGCGGCGCCGCACCGCAAAGATTTCACGGTGAAATCTTTGCGCTGCGTTGCCGCAACGGAGACGCAACGCACCGTGTGCTCGCGCTCTTACCTCGACACATGAAGTTGAAATTCATGTACTTATACAGCTGCGCCCTGCGACTTACCTGCCACTATATAGGTACTATTCCACATAAATATCATTCTGGTTATTATAGATATAAGCGTGTTTAACCAAACAAAAAATTAAATATTTTGTTTTTTTTAAAGCTTTTATTTAACAATAATATATTAAAACGTACAAAAAAGGAAAAAATTAAAAATATATATTTTATAAAATAATTAATAAAATAGTACCTCAGTTTTAATAAAAGCTTTGGCGCTCATTCACTACTGTTATTTTAATATCTAATGAGCGCCATAGCTTCGAAACTTTCTTTTAAAGAAAAATCTCTTCGATTTTATTGTATTAGTATAGATTAGTATTCGTATCAAGTCGGTTTTCGAATCGGAAATACGATTATCCTACAGAATTTTAATTTTAGACGACAAGCACAATTAGTACCTCATTAATTTTAAGGCGATGTTTACGCATATTTTTAATTACGTATCAATTTACATAAAAATAATTAGATTTCGTGAACATTAAGGGCCATCGCACACTAGAGACACGACAGTCTTTAGACAATCTTTATTCACATAGACAAGTCAGCTTTATCAGCTTTATTATTAAGAGAAACAGTTGTGTCTACCACACGGCGTACTTTTTATTATACCATAGTCTGTCTGAGACTGTCGTGACTATAGTCTGCGCTCAGCCTAAATTAATGAACATTTTTAAACACGCTTATCTCTAGAAGTACCTGTCATATTGGAACAAATCTTTTTGTATATGATAGCCAGATTCATGAAAAATAGTATTAGCTATATAACATCACGCTACAATCTACGGGAGCGGAGCAGTAAACAAAAACGTAACTTAACACGGATGAAAAAAAAAATCACGCGCACGAAGTCGCAGGATTTAGCTAACTTAATGATAATAACATAACATAACATCTGTAATCCTTGAAGGGTTAGGCAGAGGTGTACCCATAGTACACCCTTATTTCGCCAGTTATGTTAAAGTCCCATGTAATAGGGGGCGAGTCTATTGCCTTCAATCAGGCACAAATCCAGACTCCGAGGCTGCTACTGAGAAATCCCTAACGGAAAACCCAATAACACTTTGCCCGACTTGGGAATCGACCCCAAGATCTCATGCTCAGCAGTCGCGCTTTGCGACAACTAGATCAACGAGGCAGTAATGATAATACGTAGTAGTAGGAAGAATAAGTAGCAACAAAAAAAGTTTCAGTAGCAACCCAACTAGCAAAATAAATGTCGAATTGAACACTGCTATAAAGCTGCTGAACTGCTACAGAACTAATAAAACCTTTACATGTCTGTTAGTTGTATAATTCAAATACTATACAACTTTTTTGATAGTTGGGAAGGTAGTTTTAAAAGCAACCACTCGTTTAAAGTTTAACTAGACGCCTCTCGTAACTTTATAGTTTGATCGATCTACTATCACTACATTGAATAACACAGCGAGCCATCTTTGTGTACCACGGGTTCCGTAATCAGAACGGATATTTCTGTATTATATCTGTTCTGATTACCAGACAAGGTTCGACTTTGAAGGGATAATTACTTACTTATCCTAATCTTAATCCTAACTAATATTATAAATGCGAAAGTGTGTTTGTTACCGTTCCACGCCTAAACCACTGAACCGATCATCCTGAAATGTTGCAGATACGTTTTCAGGTGTACAGAAATGGACACAAGATGCCTTTCATCCTGAAAAAAAAACGGGTTGCACTCCGGGAGTGCCGGCAGAAGTGAAAACTTGATTATTAACGTTGAGCATGTTTGATATTTTGGAATGGTTAGGGAATAATTTTGCACCAATTGCTTTATCAGTATAAAAGTACTATCATTTATGTGGTAGAATACAATATTCATTTATTGCGCTATCGTACACAAACATGACAATTTATATTACATTAAAAATTTAACTTTAAAACTATTACAATTATCATTCGCGCAAGCGCCCTGCGCTGTCTAAACGAAACAGTAGGCCCAGGCATACATTTTCGCCGCGCCGTAGAGAGGGGATAGCTGTCTACTCTCCATCCGTCTTACGCTTTTTCGATCAGGTCACGTGTCCTGACGCGAGTTTAAGATTTTATACCCATTACAGAAAAAGTGCTCAACGCCGCTAAAGAAGTTTTCACTTCAAAAAGAACCGTTCCCGAGAGAAATCCCAATAACGTTCTTATGATGATAGATGGCACCAAATGTTTTTCGAACCATGATCGAATTTTAAATAAAAAGAAGCGAGCGGAAGTTGGAAATTATTAAAATTTTTGATAAATTATCTATATAATTCATACTAATATTATGAATGCATAAGTAACTCTGTGTATCTGTCTCATACACTTTCACGACTAAACTACTAAACCAATTTTGATGAAATTTGGTACGAGGTAAGTTTGAACTTTAAAAAAGGATAGGGTACTTTTTATTGGGTGACTTCCTCTGCGTCTGTGTCTGCAATAACCAACATATACGCGATCGAGGTCGCGGGAAAAAGCTAGTTTAAAATAACAAGGGTTTTCTGAGCTAAAATAAAGTGGTTTTACGGAACCCTAAAACGACAAATTAAAACTGCCACCAGCGTGGCAAGTAGATAGGTAACGTAAGACGTTATCCTAAGTAATAATAACTTTGAAGCAACACTATTTGATCGATCGACGGAACTTCTGCTGAAGAACTCAACTCTGTCCTGGTAGTATAATTTATACTTCTATAGGTACTATCTTTATTATATCACTATCTTAATATACAGGGTTATTTTTAAAACACCAGAAACCTAAAAAGGGGTTATTGTACTCATCATTATGAACAACTTTTTCTATGGGACCAACCCACTTTTTCTGGGTTAAGTTGTTAGTGATAAGTACAATGACTCCTTTACAATGACATTTACGCACGTATTACATAAGATAACAAAATACTTTATTACCTGAAAGCTCATAAGCCTCCTGAAGCCATACTCGTTTGTAGTAAAGACACAAAATTGGATCTCGTATCGACAATAAATTGCCTGCAGGTGAACAAAGCCATCTCATTGCTTTCTCTATCACGACTAATCGAGATAAACAACAATCGATTCTAATACTTTGATTTTTATTAGTCTTTAATGAACGATATACGACTTCATTTAGACTTTCAAAGTTAACGCTTTCAACATGGATTCCACGTAATTGTCAAAGTGTCATTGACCTTGGGAGTGCGTTGACCCGAAAGGTTATTTTGTTAGTATTCGACATAGCATTTGCGAATATTTATGCAAAGGGAGTACTTGTACTGAAGCTTGTATACAAGATCGATAGCATATGGATGAAGTTGGATTTTAGTAGGGATTATGTGAAATCTTCTACGTGATTTAATAAACAAAGGATTCTGTCTTACAAGGTAGGCCTACCAATCTTCTCTTCATTGTAACCTTTACAAATTTTTTGCGACGCCATTTTAAAGGAAGATATTTTTATAAAGCTTTAGCATCCGTAAATGTAAACGTAACATAAATCACGCCTGTTTTCGCGGAAGGGTTAGGCAGAGGTGTACCCATCAGTACATCAACGTTTCGCCAGTTATGTTTAAGTCATATGTAATAGGGGGCGAGCCTATTGCCAACAGCCGGGTACAAATCCAGACTCCGAGGCTGCTACTGAGAAATTCCTGATGGAAAAACCCAATAACACTTTGCCCAACCTGGTTATCGAAAATGCGACCAGCGAGGCAACTTAATGTTTTTAATAAAAGCCATGATTAAGATACACTACCTTAACTCCTCAAGTTCAGCTCTGAATGCGTCACAGTCCACAGGCTTGGAACGGTTCTTGAAGACCAGCATCGGAAGAGATCCCATCTGGTCTATAGCTCTGTTGGTACCCGCGAAGCGCTGTGATAGATTTGACCTGCAAGATTTTAAAAAGCATTTAATCTCCACAGTCAAAGTCAAAACATTTATTTCAATTAGACCATTTACAGGCACCTTTGAATTGTCAAGGAGTCGGTCAGTTAGTCCGAAAGTTGAAGCTAGTTGCTCGTTCCAAAACGGAGGTAGGCCTCTATGGAGAAGAACGATAAAGAAACTCCACGGCTCTCTTTTAAATTAGGTTTTTACAAAATCCTGGTTACATTATTCTTGTTGATTCTACATCTCCTTTATAGATTGACTAGATGATCCGGTAGTTTATATGTATAAGTGGAAACTTGTAATTGGCTTTCGCCTGCTTATTACTTCTTACTATTCGAATGTTTTAGCTGTAAGTTTTCGTAAAAGCAATAATAATATGTGGAAAATAAAACAGAATGAAAAAAAAAAGTGGTACCTAGGTACTAAGCTTATTTTTTGTACCACATTTTTTTTCCATTTATCTTTCTAAATCACAGTGTGTTTGCTCTACCGACCGTTTGTTTATCTGAACATGGATGGATGTATTATGATCTTTATAGCACTTGGTACCTACGTATTGCTGTACTTTACATGATTTTTATTTTAGGTACATCGTCTTCACATTCGTATAAATAGAATTAATGTACAGCAGCGGTCATACGTGCAGTAGCATGCTAAGGTTTAAATTGCTGTGAACACGGGGTACAGACCATATCTGTGTGTATAAGTGATGTATTCAAAGTTAAAGTCAAATCATTTATTTAATTAGGCCATTATATAAGGCATTTTTGAACGTAATAACACAGTACCTACATACACCTCAAAATTCGCACACGACGTCGAAAGGTCTTAAGTTTAACCAAAGTGTCAATCGATTTACTTTGTAGATTGCTACTCCACTTATGACCGCTACTGTACCTACTACTTATCGTAAACCATATTTTTAAAAAGAGTAAGTATGGAGTTTCTTGCCCCTTTTTCTCCATACGAAACTACCTACTAGTTAACGGGTATGTGCCGTCTCTTATTACACTTACGACGTCATAATCATTGCTTTCAACTCGGTATGAATCATATAAATTACTTATTACTTACATGCAATAAAATGATTATTACTTGTTTTATAATTTTAGATCTTTTTTTGTAATATAAACATACCTATTCAATTATGTGGTTATGATGTCATAGAATTAATGTTGAACAAACAGGTGCTATGGGCAAGCGTGATCTAGTTTGCTTGGGAAGGATATCCGAACGTAATTCGACCGCATCATCTTCAACCAATCGTAGCACAATTATGTGACGCAATATCTTGTTGTCATTGGCTGTTATTTCACGTACTCTTTCCTTTGAACTCTGTATACTTTTATAATAAACTAGCTTATGCCCGCGATTTGGTTCGCGTATTTTTTTTTTTAATTTTAGTTGTTTATTATATTTTATAATTGGTTTTTTAGCGTAGCCCTAATTTATTTTTCTAAAATAAAAGTAGCTAGCCTAAGTTAATTGTACTTCTTATAACATCAGTTGTGAAAGCCAGCCTGTTAAAGTCCCAACCAAATCGGTCCAGCCGTTTCAGAGATAAACCGGAACAAACAGACACACAGACATAATTTAAAATTGTTGCTTGTTTATTATTATACAGCGATCAAGGGAAAGAGGACGAAAAATAAAAGCCAATCACAACAAGTTATAGCGTCACTTTACTGTGCTATGATTGGTTGAAAATGATTCGGACGATCCACTTCAGATCTATATCTTTCCCAAATTAACATCATTAATTAGTATGATATCATAGCCAAGTACCTACGTAGAATTATTATATTATAGGGTACAAGCATGTGAACACAAGTGCACTAGTTCCTCTTCGTTCACTCTGACAAAACGACTGGAGGGGAGATCGTGTATATCGATAGTAAAGCAGAGTTGGCGAATCAAATTGATTGTCAGGCACGCTAATAATTGACAAATCTATGTATTTGATCGAACCTAATTTACAACAGAAGAAATCACACTATTTTTTTTATTTAAATAAACATAAATAAACTAATTTAAAAAATATTTTAAAAAACAAGCTTCAATTTAAAATTGTTACAATATTGAGTATTGGACATTGTATTGTCATCAGAACTAAAGGTGTATGCAAAATTTCAGCTCAATCGGATACCCACAAATGGTTGAAAATGGTTTGCAAATGAAAGGACAAACTTACTTACATGTATACTTACCTACATACGAACAGTGCAAGCTAATTATAAGCTTGTAATAAACATTACGATTCTTGTATGAATTTCGAGTTCCAAACAAAGAGTTTATAGAAATTAGTTTTATTTTTAATCCCCGACAAAACGTGTGTGTGCCTGTCTGTGGCATCGTAGCTTCCGAAAGGATGAATCGATTTTGATTTTTGTTTGAAAGGTGTATTAGTTCTCTTTTGTATCAAGATTCTTTGACGGTACGTCATAGTCATATTAAATATTATGTTTTGATTTAATAAATGGCACGTTCACCAGTAAAGTTTCGTTAACCGTACCTACCTCAAAGTGCTTCCATTGGTGAATATGAAGAAGGCCACCTCCGACCTCTCTTGTTGCAACCTCGTCACAAGCTTCCCCAGTTCTGTTGCTCTGCTGACCTGTTGCAACAATAATAATAACAATAACATAACACATAACATAAACTCACGCCTTCTTCCCATGAGGCTACGATCCTTACATACTCCTTTCGCCTCGTCCACGTTCATACATCTCGTCAAACAAGCACGCCGGTTACGAGTACTGCGCACCTGACCTTTCTGAAGAACAAGGTATAATAGATCAGTGTAGGTCTTCTTAGGGCGACCCCTCCCTGCGTTGCCACTCACCTCTGCCATATAAATACCTTTTGCTAATCGTCTTTCACTCATCCTCTCAACATGACCGAACCATCAAACAACAACAATAGAATTATAACAATAGATAATCTTAATAATAAAATTGACGTTATTTCAATCCTAATGGTCAGTAAACACAAAGCAATAATACACTCGAGCAGTTTTGATTTGTCTGTAGGTACTAATAATATAGATAGCTTAAGAGTTAGTTTGTTTAAACGGTACAGAGTTGAGTTTATAGAAATAATATGTAATTCTATTGCTACTATAACGACAAATCATAAAAATTAAGTTAAAGTTACAAATGACATTTTTTACAAAAAAGATAACCGGCTTGAAAAGTAAAAAATAATTTTAGTTTTCATAGTCGGCGGCTTTGGTTTTGATTTGTTGTTATGTACTTTACCTAATACCTAGTTATTTACTTTACCAGGACTTATATCAGCCTATTACTGTTCCACTCAAACCATGTCAGAGGCCCTTGAGGCGGTTTAGAAACTCTGACACTAGGGTGTGTGGGGTCGTAAGACCTTACTGCCCACACAATAAAAAAAGTAGACTTTGTATTTTTTGAAGACGGTTTTTTTTGTTAGATCTTAATTATTGTGCGGTGGTACGGAACCCGCCATGTTTGCGTTTTGTACTTGGCCTGGATACTAACAAACATCTTATTAATAATCTTCAACCAAATTAAAACTTTGAAAAGTCAACATGGGAATGATAATGACAGCTAATTTATAAAATGCCAAGTTTTGGTAATAAACTTTACAGATGTACGTGAATAACTTTGGAAATGTAATGGGGAAAACAGATCGATAGCTTGCTGTACTCGATAGTACGGTCAACAACAAAAATCGATTAACAATGTTACTTTATTGTATCCTTTAAAATAGCCACTACAAACACAATGCACTACTTCTCAGTATTTCAGGCAACAGCTAAGGGTTTAATCCTGTTAATTGTATATTATTCATTTCGTATTTCCTTTATTATTGTACTCCAATAATTAGGATTTAAAATGTTTAAATGTTTATCGACTTTTGTTGCTGGCTGTACCTATGTACTCTTATTTGCACTTCGAAAACCCACTGTGTTATGGAATAGCACGTAATACTACTATAGACCTTTGTTAGTATTATAACGTTAGACAAATATCGTTATTTCAATATTACCATAGACTATATTATATAGATTAAATATTGTCATACTTAAATATAACTGGCGAAATGTGGGTGTAGTAATGGGTACGCCTCTACCTAACCCTTCAGGGATTACAGGCAATGTTTTAACTTAAACAGATCGAAAAAAAGAACCATTGACACGAAAATAAAAAAAAAAAACATAATGTGCCTTTCCTAAACCACATAAAAAGCCTACAACATCAAGCAACAAGTTAGCAAAATATTCTCTTCATTTTACGTAGGTAGAATTTAAAAAATGTAATTTATTTCACGTCAGTTCTGATAAACTAACATTTGACGGACACATCTGTCGCTAGCTCATGAAAATGTATGAGATTGAAGATTTACACACACATACAACCCTTTCGTCGATGAAAGTGTGTTAGATTTAAACGGAGTTAGGAATGTAGATGACGTCATTAATTTTGTCATGGTTTGACCTTAACTGGGGTTAAATTTTGTTGTTGCATGATTGCTGAAAAATAAACCTAAAATTTAGGCACGTAAAGTTTATTTTTATTCTTATTGAGTTTAGTTTTGGCAAAACGAATCAAATCAAATCAAAATTTCTTCCAGTGTTTAACGGTAACTAGGGGCATTTTTGTATGATACTTGGGCCCAAAATTCCCCAACCGTGATGAAACCCATATGAAATGAAAGTTTCATTTTATGGCTGCTAAGTTTAAGGAGGGAGGCCTTTGCCCAGGAGTGGGACAGAATAGGCTAACAAAAAAAAAAGTTTAAAAAAATGCTACTTTGGTACTTTTTGTGTTTTTTTTTATATATAGCCCTGGGCTCACTTTTCAACATTGTCCAAAGTGATGAGAGCTATCGTCATACTAGCTTTTGGTTTCTCCATACAAACTTTGGATGCCCGTTTCATCCTCGTCTCGTCTGCTAACTATAAACTACGTCTCTGCCAACTTTTACCTTTTTATAATGTCGAGCGGTTTTCGATATTTCATGATGAGTGAATGAGTGAGTGAGTGAGTGACTTCGGTTTTATATATTTAGATGAAAGCTTTTAGGGTGTAGGGGAGCGTGGGGCTAGTTGTAGCAGGGGTAAGTAGTAACAGCTTAATTACTCAGCAGGTTTCGAATATTTTGTTTTAAATTGACACTTAATCTACTCCTTATGACGAGGCCTACGACATAAGCACAGCCAGGGTGGCTCAGACGAGCGCAGAGAGTAGTTATGAGCAGACCCATGATTTTTGCTAAGTAACGTAAAAAAAATTAATTCCTAAAGTTGGATTCTAAATAACTGCAATGTCTTAATAAAATCTGTATCGTTTGATTTGTATAGTCAATATATTAGGCTATCTTATATAAATACTTTTATTTGACAATAATATAAACTTTTTTTTAATAATTAAAAATGTTCAATAATTTGGCATGGGGCTTGTTGTAACGAAACTTGCCCCTTCGTGTTTTTATATGAGCATTTTGTCGTTATATACACAATCGATTGAATAGAAAATGAACCAAAAAAGAAAACATTGATAAAGTGCACAAAAAGGTTTTCAACGACGGATCAGATTCAGAAACGGAGAGAGTGAGTGGTTTTGTTTAATTAGTGAAAAAGAAAACAGCAGATGACGGAGAAGCCTGGGGTCACCAGTTAAATGTGTAAAAGATGCTCCTGTATCTGCTGTGTATGCTCGTTTGTGAGAACTGTGATTCTGATGAAGACTGAATTTGCATTTAATATCAAGCTAGACTAGTTTGTCACGTTGATTGTGATAATTAAGTTTCAAAACTGATTAAGGATGATTTTTAACTAGTAAAAGTTTAGGGTTAATGATGATTTAGGTAAAATAAAAAAAAAGCAAGATTAATGACCAAAAATTAATATAATAAGCTTCAGTAATGATTTTGACTGTTGATAGAAATGTTATAACTTTGTTTATAAGACTAAATCGATACTGTACGACAAGAAAGATCTCTAAATGTTAATAAAGAAACAATGTTAACCTTATCAGTTTGTAATAAATACGTTATGTAATATTTCTCATATTCATTCACAAAAAAAGCCTGAAAACCATATAAATATGTTGTTTTATTATTTTGTTACTACTTGCCCCACGCCTGTTACAACTAGCCCCAACTACGGGGTAAGTTGTAACATGCTACTTCTTTCACCAAAAGTCATTTTATACAGATTTCTTATTTTAATTTAAGCCCAGTTATCATTCTAATCGATACCTGAATAGATGCCCTTTCATTTAAAACTGCTTTATCATGAAAACACTCAATTTTTTGAGATCCCCATCGAAAAAACTAAAAATTGTTACAACAAGCCCCCCGCTCCCCTACTTCATTTAAATTTATGGCTGCTAAGTTTAAATCCAGCGCGAAAATGGTGGAGTCTAAGTAAACATTTTCGTCACGTCCCTTCCACCTTCTACACCAGTTACCTGTTCTTCAACATCAGCGACATCCTTTCCGTTGGTAATGCTGCTCTTCAAAGACACCGTGGTCTGCACGATGAGGGCGAGGATAGGAATGAACGGGAGAAGTAGGAGTCTCCAGAGCTGACAGCGACGGCTCCTGCACCATCTCTGGAGCTTGGGAGCACAACTGGACTTGTCTTCCATCTTGATGTTTTGGGGTACTGGAAAAGAAATAGAGGAATTAGTTTTGAATGGAAAAGTAGGTTATCCTACTAATATTATTATATTACAAGCTTTTATTTAGCTGGCACTGTCCTTAGTCAAGTTGTTCTTTCAAAATTTGCAAACCAATTTTGGACCATTTGTTGGTATCCGATTAAGCTGAAATTTTGCATACATCTTTAGTTCTGGTGACAATACAATGAACAATACTCAGTATTGTAATAATTTTAATATGGCCGCCGTTCCAAGATGGCGGATTACATATTTTATCTCAATCCCCTTGATATGGGTATCAAATGAAAGGGCTTAAAGAGTAGAAAAAGAAAAAGTTATTAACATTACTCTAAAAAAAAGCTTTTAAAAAGTTTTTTAAAAAGTTTTTTACCATTAATTCATGAATGTAAAAGTTTGTAAAAATGTTCGGATGTTTGTTACTCAATCACGCGTTGAACTGATTTGCATAAAAATTGGCACATAGACAGACCATTTCTTGGATTAACACATGGAATATTTTTTATCCCGGTAATGTTTTCCCATGGGATAAATAGTTCAACGTACTTTACGAAAATTTACATGAACTCAATTATGACTTAAAAAGATTTTTTTGTATTTTTTTTTTGGAATTCGGACTGACTTTCTTGCAGTTGGATTTTGGCATGCGTGGTGATAAACCGCACGTACACAGTAATATAGTCACGCGATACTTTCTACCATAAACGCAACAGGGCAATTCTGTTCTTTGAATGGATTATTCTGAAATACTTTCAAACATAAACAAATAAAAAATCAATTATTTATCAAATATTTACTATTGATCCTAATGGTAATATTATGGTAATATCTGTCTACAGCCAGGTAGATATATCTGCCCTACCATAAGCACCGACGTTACGGGTACCGCTTCCCCCATCAAATCATGAAAGTAGACAAACTCCTGAATGAATGTTTGCTTAGGACCTTCCTACCTCATAAATTCTCCTCTACTAATATTATTATTAGATTATTTTGTTAGTAAAGGTGCCATTTTTATGGGGGTAGTTCTATCAAAATGAATCAACTCATGTCAAAATATCTTTCCTTTTTCAAAGTAATCGTAACGATTTTAAATATTTATTGTGGATCTAATTTAATTCGTTGACATTTTGTTGACATTCCAAGAATCTACTTTAATTTGTTGAGGGATCCAAGACAGTTGAATCGTTTCTCTGGGACACGTCGGGTCATTGCCTCGGCGATTTTCTGGTGGTCGCCACTGTTGATTCTGGCTTTCAGGAGTTGCATTGGTTTAGGGATAGTGTGGTGGACTTGTAATCCTTGTAAAAATAATGTGTCATTAAAAAGCAATAGGCTCGCCCCCCTATTACATGGGACTTAAACACAACTGAGGGTACACCTCTGCCTAACCCTTCGGGGATTACAGGCGTGATGTTAAGTATGTAAAAAGAAAAATAGGGACATACACATATTTGCTTTATGGTAAAAAAACATTGCTTGAAAAAATCACCCGCGTTTTTCCTTTTATTCTTATTATCCTTAACTCTACAGTACTGCAGGCCGAAAGGAAATGACCTCGTAAATGGAAAATTTCCCGTTTCTTTTAGTCTTTCACACGTCTATTGGCAGACGAAAAATCCGGCCAAGTGCGAGTCTGAACTCGCACGCGACGGGTTCCGTACCATCATAAAATATTTAACAGTACATACAAAAAGACACTTCTTTTTGCATGACCTCTTTTAATTTTATCTTTATTTTATTTTTTTATTATTTACTATAATATCACGGGAACCGTAATTGTTTTCAGTGAATTTACTGCTCCAGACTATAATCATCAAACGCTATACTAAATTTCATACAAAGTCGTATAGCCGTTCTGGGGCGTGATTGAGTAACAAACATCTATTCATCCATCCAAAATTTCGCATTTATAATTGTAGTCAGACTGTTATAGCGGCCAAAGTTAAACACACTTACGTGAAATTTTTAAAGGTTCACGGTTTAAAAGGTACAGTCCCGTAACAAGCGGATAAACGGACAAACAGCGGAGTTTTAGTAAAGATAAACTACCTACTATAACATGGCGCTTCCCTCCATATTACTATTTCAATAATAAGTCTAGCAACAATGACACGCTGATTTGTTTTTGTTTCGAGAGCCGTCTCAGTACGCACACATGCGTTGTGAGTCTTGTAAATACTTTCAAACGTTTCGAATTGTGGAAGGGCGCGTCAAGTTATCGTAGTTTATCTCTAATAGGGTTTCGTTTGGCACCTAATGGGTACGGAACCCCAAAAAGTAACTACTTTTACGTGCCTACGGCACACAATTTAATGGCATTTTTGTATACGACACATTCTCTTTGGGATTTTATTGCTACCTTTTAATGACTACAATATCTTTTGCGCGACTGGAGCTACAATTTATATTTGTTACTATATCGGTGATTTTGGCAAGAGAATAGGCAGTAGTCTTCTGTATTAAATTGACATTGTTAATGTCAATCTTTGGATAAGACCAACCTGCTGGGAAAGACAGCTATGACGCGCGCATTGCATACACTAACAAAATCGCGGAAAGGATAGATTAATTTACTTGGTCCTTGAATGAGTTAACATTAGCGTGCGGCAGTGTGTATTATTTCTATGGCAACCCAGAGTGGTTGCCCGGCCGCCCGTGAGAGGGCGCCCGCGCACTTTTTCTAGAAAGATCTGACAGTTGGTAAGTAGTTGTCAATAGAATCCTGCGAGGTACTAACCGCGAATGAGTGCGTGCGCGCGAGCTAAGTTTCTTTTGTATAATTTTTTGAGTTTGTGTAATTGGGAATTAAACTGCCAGTTCATAGCACCTGCGTTTTCCTACACCCGTTCCCCGGCTATAAACAAAAATTACGTTACATGAAATATAACATAACATTATCCCCGTAATCCCCGAAGGGTTAGGCAGAGGTGTATTCATTACACACACATTTCGCCAGTTATGTTCAAGTCCCATGTAATAGGAGGCGAACCTATTGCCATCAACCGGGCACACATCCAGACTCCGAGCCTGCTACTGAGAAATTCGTGATGGAAAAACCAAATAACACTTTGCCCGACCTGGAAATCGAACCATAGACCTCATGCTCAGCAAAATTTCTCCTATTACAGACAGAGGATCCAACAACGGAGGCTTAGTAATAGGGTCAAAATCAAAGTCAAAACATTTACTTCAATTAGACGATTTACAGGCACTTTTGAATTGTTAAGGAGTGGGTCAGTTAGTCCGAAAGCTGAAGCTAGTTGCTCGTTCCAGAACGGGGGTAGGCCTCTATGGAGAAGAACGAGCAAGAAACTCCACGGCACTCTTTTAAATTAGGTTTTTACAAAATCCTGGTTTCATTATTCTTGTTGATTCTACATGTGATCTGCGCCACCCTTCAGGTACGGCGGTACCCTAAAATAGCTACTTTGCTTGCAAGCTCCACGAAGTAAACAAGTTATCGTTTTATTTCGAAAGCGTGTCGCGGCTACCCTCCCCAGTTATTAAAGTAATAGCATGGCCTTATCTGCAGAAACAAATAAACCAACCGACGGTTATGAAGATTGAATATTTTCTCAAGCTTTAATCTGAGAGAGAAGTTTCTCATTGTTTGCGTGTACTTGCCTTATCATTAAGCTGATTGGTCGTTGATAAATGTAGGTGTATTCTCTGTACCTGTTCTTGGATTGATCGATTGATTTCAGAGCTTAAGCTTGTCACTCATCGTGACACAGCAAGTAATTTGTTTACAAGTTAGAGTTTTATATCAAGTGCGTTAAAATATATTTTGTAATGACAAGATTATAAGTAAAATTTTGGCCGTGAAAGAGCGCAGTTAGTTGGGATTGGTCATCTCTTGACTGCCATGGCGTATTTTTATTATAATTTTTTAGTTGTCTTCATCTACCTTTTCTTTCACATATAAAAGCATCAAGTATAGTTTAACCAGGATATAATAAAAATTGTGTCCATGGAGTTTTTTGATCGATCTTCTCCATAGAGACTTACCTACATACGTTTTGAAACGAGCAACTAACTTCAACTTTCTAATTGATTGATTCTTTAGTAATTCAAACGTGCCTGTAAATAGTTTGATTGAAATAAATGCTTTGACTTGACTTTGACTTTCACTACGTAGAACGCGCTGTCAATAAACTACCCCTATCACCATGTCAATTTTAATATTTCACCTTTGAACCAATAAAGCTTTCCTAAAATAGATTTTCTTGTTAGGATCTTGACACCTGCCGTCTTTCTATTGTTTATCCTGAATTCCGAATCAGGTATTGTTACTAAATAGCATAGGATCTAAAAGTCGTTGGATTTTCGGCATGTTAGTTACATTAAAACTCCAACTAAATGAGAGAAAATTTAAAACATGCATTAAACGCACACTATGTAGTCGAGCATACTATAAGTTAGAAGATTATATCACAGACAAAAATGCTTGGCTTAATGCTAGTCCTGCTCCACAGCCACTCGGGCTCACTAATTAGTATTAATTTTAAGAGAATGATGTTTCTTACCCCCTTTTTATTGACCTGAATAACTTGTTTCGTTATCAGTACCTACTAGTACTTTTTTCTTTTTTACATACCACAGTTCATCAAACGAATAAGTACACTGAAGTGTTAGTATTGTATAATAATATCATTTATTTCAATTTTGTAAATGTGAGTACCATGGAGCTTTTTATTTATTGAGTTGCTATGTGTTTTGACTTGATGAGCATGGCGGTTGAGAGCTTGTCGTGCTCACTCAAATGTCTCGCTGATGGTGGCGCGTGTGTTTGATCATTTGGCTCCCTTCAAAATGGTTGAGTTAAGTGGTGCTGATCCATGCGTCATGCTCGTGAACGAGTGCTGTCAGTTGGGATTGGTCATCTCTTAACTGCCTTGGCTTATAGCTTTATTCTAATTTTATTTTTTATTTTTGTTTTATAATCATCTTCATTGTTTTCACATGTAGAATCAACAAAAATAATGTAACCAGGATTTTGTAAAAACCTAATTTAAAAGAGTGCCGTGGAGTTTCTTGCTCGTTCTTCTCCATAGAGGCCTACCTCCGTTTTGGAACGAGCAACTAGCTTCAACTTTTGGACTAACTGACAGACTCCTTGACTATTCAAAAGTGCCTGTTTATGGTCTAATTGAAATAAATGTTTTGACTTTGACTTTGACTATTATTATTAAATCAATCTGTCGGATGAGCGACATAGAGCATTCATTATGGTGCCAAAAGTTTTGAGAAAATTACTTATTTAAATGTCACCTCCGAGTGGTCAAGGAACATTTACTGAATCCATGTAAAAGTGTTCGTTACGATTTCCCTTCCGTTACGTATACCTATGAGAAATTCCTGATGGAAAAACTCAACATGCCCGACCTGGGAATCAAATCCAAGATCTCATGCTCAGCAGTCGCGCTTTGCGACCACGAGACCAACGAGGCAGTCACCCCAATACCTGAGAAATAAACTAATAAGTAATATTAAAATCTCGTCACAATAATCTTTATGTTCAAAATGTCAGCCATGCATAACAACGTATGTCTGGCGGCTCCGGTATCTCAGTCCATAAGTTTTTATTCACTTGTTTGTTTCGGGATCTCGATTGCCCAACTAGCACCTCGAATTCTGTCCAATGCATAAACATGAATGGGTCTCACATAAGAGAATAAAAATAGGTATGCTAGGTATCGATTTGTTCAAGTATTTCAATACTTAAGGTCCATCGCACTCGTCCAACCTACTAGTGCGATTGCTGGGCATGTCAGGTCTATGAATGGTCTTGGGTTCGATTCCTAAGTCGGGCCAAAGTGTTATTGGGTTTTTTCATAAGGAATATCTCAGTAGCAGCCTCGAAATCTGAACATAACTGGCGAAATGTGGGTGTACTAATGGGTACATAACACCTCTGCCTAACCCTTCACGGATTACAGGCGTGATGTTATGTTTATATGAGTCATTTTGCATTGCCTATTTATACCCGGCTGTCAACGGAGGCCTACTGTACAAATTAGATGTATTAATAAAAAAAGAAAAACATAGGGACACACTATAAATATCTTCAATATTAGTTGTATAAGAGAAAAGGAAATAGGCTAGAGCCAAAGTCTGAATTGTGCTGAGCTTACTGAGAACCTGCTGAGCGTGGGATTCGATCCCAAAATTTCGGCAAGACGCGTTATTGGGTTTTTCTATTACGAATTTCTTAGTAGCAGCCCGAGTTGGTGGTGTAACACCCCTTTTTCTTTTTTGAGGTGGTGAAAATCATCAAATGCGTCCTTCCGCCCTGGGTGGGGCGGAAGGGGCTGTCAGACTTTTATTGACTAAAAAAACCACCCTGTTCCTTCTGTTGCCCTTTACGTTCCGAGGCCACGGTATCCTGTTAAGACGTCCCGCAACCCCGGGTGTAACACCCCTGTGCTTTGGAAAGCACTTAAAGCCGTTGGTCCTGCGCCTGATCTCTCTCTGATCATCAACAAACTGACAAATTCTTTAGCTTTATAATATTACTTCTTGGCTTTTGTTCGCAACTTCGTCCGCCTCAAATATTATTATAAATATATTAAAATTGATATATTAGGATAGGTAGAAGGTAGCATAATTATGTGCTATAAAAAAAAATTGTATTGTGCGTCACTTTCACGTGAATAAAAAGCTTTTCTTTCTTCTTTCTATTCCAGACTAAAATCTATCTCTTTGCCAAATTTTATCCAGATTCGTTCAGCCCTTCAGGCGTGATTCAGTAACAACATCCATACATTTAAACTTTAATAATATTATTACAGTAGTTAAGTTATATACTCGTATATTAGCATAGATAAGACATCAACAGCTGCCCTACCATGAACTCTTATTGCGATCCAAAAAACTGAATTGTTCTTCAAATAAGTCAATATAACGCATCAATTTATGTCATTTATTGACGTATTTTCTCTTATCGCGATCCAAAAACTGAACTGTTCTTCAAATACGTCAATATAACGCATAAATTGATGCGTTATATTAACTTATTTGAAGAACAATTCAGTTTTTTGGATCGCAATAAGAGTTCATGGTAGGGCAGCTGAGCAAGAAAATAATTTAAAACAATCGTTTGGCTTCACTCCAAAGGATTAAAGAGTAACAAATTTATTTTGACCCCTAACTTATTCAAATTACAGTTAAAAAGGGTTGCAAGAATAGATCATTCAATATTGGTTGGTCGAGTGATAAATATGCTGTCGATCCAATTTCGTTCACATTGTTAGGCATGTACGAAACGTCTATACATTGATATCTTTATCCTTTTACGCTATAAGGGTTATTTTACTTTAAGACGGTCAAAGACTAGTTAAAGCACACACACATAACACACATACTAACCTCTTCAATGAAAAATCAACCTTAAACGTTGGTCTACACAGTCTGGTTTCGTTGTAAATTGATTTGAATAATTCTCTTGGCTAAACACTGTCTCTTAAGATACAGGTTAACCTAGTTTAAGAGGCAGGGTTACTATGTATTACACATAACATTACGCCTGTAATCCCCGAAGGGTTAAGCAGAGATGTAAGTACTATTTAGTGCACCCATATTTCGCTAGTTATGTTTAAGTCCCATGTAATATGCAGCGAGCCTATTGCCATCAACCGGGCACTAATCCAGACTCCGAGGCTGCTTCTGAGAAATTCCTGATGGAAAAACCCAATAACACTTTGCCCGACATGGGAATTGAACCCAAGACCTCATGCTCAGCAGTCACTAGACAAACGAGCTAGTCACTCAGCAGACAGATATATTATCTCAAGGTACATACTTCTTTGATAGAAACAATCGGACAGAGGATCAGAGTTCTCAAGATTACTTTCAAACAGACAAACTCTTCAGCTTATTACAAGCTTCTGCGCGCGCGAATTTTTCGGTGTAAAAACAACCTAGGTATATGCTATTCCAGACTTAGAATCTACTAGCTTTTGCCCGCGACTTCGTCCGCGTATATGTCGGTTATCGCGGACGCAGACGAAGTCGAAGTCGAATAAAAAGTAGCCTATGTCCTTTGTTGGGGTTCACACTTACCCTGTACCAAATTTCACACAAATCGGTTCAGTAGTTTAGGTGTGAAGAAAAGACAGACAGACAGACAGAAAGACAGACAGAGTTACTTTCGCATTTATAATATTAGTTAGGATCTCTGTGCCAAATTCCATCCAGATCCGTTCAGCCGTTCAGGGTGATTGAGAAACAAACATCATTCTATCCATTCAAACTTTTCCATTAATTACAATAGAAGTCAGACATCTAAAAACCAGTTTTGCAAATGCGATTATGTCCTCAGATAAAAAAAAAATGCCGAGGTAAAAATCACCAAGATTTGGAATCAATCTTTATGAGTCATCAATCAAATAAGAGGATATTATCGACAGCGCGCTGCTGCGCTTCGTAGGAAAGCAGTTGGTCCATAAATAATTAAACTTGATGAAATTTTGTACATAAGATAAGGGTAGGTAAGGTAGATAGGTAGGCTTGTGGCAAGTCAGTTTTTCCGAGAAATTACTTAATTTCAAATTGAAACAAGATTAGATGGTAAGTAACTTGTATTTACCATTACGAGTTATTGAGATATTTTTTCTGTTGACCAAAATGTTCAATTAAATAAATTATAGCTTGTATATTGCATTGTCATGCAATGTGCATGTGTACTCAAAATTCCAGCTCAATTGAACACCGGGAATTGGGTCAAATTTAACTTGTAAGATTTGATTAAGTTCCTACAGCCACTTTACGGCTCCATCATCAGACCAGCTCTGTGACATCATTATATTGCATTGTCATGCAAATTGCACTTTTACGGAAAATTTCAGCTCAATCGAATATCGGGAAGTGGGTCAAATTTAACTTGTAAGATTTGATCGGCCACAGACACCGGGACAGGTGAAAGTAAATAAAAGCTTGTTAAATATTATACCAGCCTATTATTATCCTACTGCAGGACTAAGTCCTCTTCTTATACAGAGAAGGTACGAGCATTGATCATCACGCTTGCTCATCGCTGCTCGCTCTCGCTTGCATCATTATATTGCATTGTCATGCGAATTGCACTTTTACGCAAAATTTCAGATCAAGTCATTTCAATTTCAATTTCAATCATTGATCATCACACTTGCTCAAGGCGGATTGGCGTTTTCAGACATATAATAATAAGTCCAGATTTCTTTAAGATGTTTTCCGTCACCGATGCCAGTGATGTCCAAGATTTTAGAAAGTACAGCAACAATATCAATATCTTAAGAAATATCAATTACCTACTTATGAAAAGGTCTCCACTTTTTAATGTAATTTGCACCATATTTTGAGTCACAAGATACAAGCTCTGCTTAGTTTGTGGCTCGCCAACTATGTTCACACTTGTAAAACGTACTTTCAGTTAATAAACGATTTATTATTATTATTATTATCATTTATTAAATTGTATATACATATAAATTACATTTTTAAATATTAATATAAAAATACAAACATTTAAAAATATAAAAAATAGTAGCCCACCGGAGGCGGAAACAGGGTCCAAGCCACCGGCGGTCAGGGCTCCAAAGAGAGGAACCTCCTAACTATGCGGGCCGTGTCCAGAAGTACTGCTTTCTGAATCAAGCCCTTGATCCAGCCACCTAACGAGAGCCTCCTTAGATGTTGGTCGAGGCTCTTGGCTATTAAGCCATTGGCTGTGACGACTATCGGCACAATGATCGCTGAGTCCACCTCCCACATGTCGACAACCTCGCGGGCCAAGTCAAGATACTTGATTTTCTTGTCTTTCTCGACCTTCACGAGGTTCACGTCATGCGGGACTGCTATGTCAACAATCATTGCGCGCCTCTCTAAGCGATCCACCACCACTATATCAGGCTTATTAGCCACAATAGTCCTGTCAGTGATGATGGATCGATCCCAGTACAGTGTGACACTGCCATTTTCGAGAACTGGGTCGGGCACATACCTGTAATACTGTACTTCCGATTCCACGAGGCCGTATTTTAGAGCAAGTTGCTGATGTATAATCCTGGCTACTAGATTGTGTCTATGCAAGTACTCTTCGTTAGCTAGACGAGAACACCCAGAGATAATATGACGGATTGATTCACCCGGCCGGTGGCATGCCCGACAGATGTCAACCGTGCCATCCTTCACAATAAATCTCCGGTAGTTATTCGTCATAATAACTTCGTCCATAATTGCACAGACAAAACCTTCGGTTTCTCCAAATAGGTCACCGAATCGAAGCCAGGATACGGACGCTAAGAAATCTACATCGGGCCCATGCTGGGCCCGAAAAAAGCGTTATTATTATTATTATTATATTTCAATAACAATAAAACCGATTTTTTCTTAACATCACCTAAACCAGAATAATTGAGTCAACTAGAGTCAAAAACCGCAATGTCCTATGTAACTACAATGGATATCCATTGTAGTTACAAAGGACATTGCGGTTTTTGATTCTAGTTGACTCAATTGTTCAATTTGTCTTCTACAATGCAAGAAAAGGATTCATGTACTTCATTTATTAAATGAAGGTTCTATTATCTCCGTCTTATTTACTTTTTCCGCAATAGCGAGCGCCAGCTAGTCCGGGCACCATTGTCTGCGAGGGCTAATATAATAACAAAAGAGACTATTTCATTTGAACTGTCAAGACTAAGCGCTCCATACAAAACGTGGTTTAATCACGTTTTGATCAATAATTAACTAAACATTATTTGTAAATGTAATTGATACGTTTCGAGGAGCTCGTGCCTAAGTAATAACAGCCGATCGGGTCGGTCCATCGGATTAAGCTACGCTTGCCGGGGTTGGTCCGTGGATGGGTGACCATCTTTAACCGAGTCTCCTTCGTGCCTCGGAGAGCACGCTAAGCCATTGGTCCCGGTTGTCAGACGTTTGCAATTTCCATGTTAGTGGTGTGACACCCCGTGTCTCGAATAGCACGAGTAGCCGTTGGTCCTGAACTCTCCTCGTTCGTGTCGGATTGCTGTCCCATTGGGCTATGAAAGTGAGGCTCGTGAACGAGTGCTGTCAGTTGGGATTGGTCATCTCTTAACTGCCTTGGCTTACATCTTTTTTCTTATTTTTTTTTTATAATTGTTTTATATTCATCTTCATTGTTTTCACATGTAGAATCAACAAGAATAATGTAACCAGGATTTTGTAAAAACCTAATATAAAAGAGTGCCGTGGAGTTTCTTGGTCGTTCTTCTCTATAGAGGCCTACCTCCGTTTTGGAACGAGCAACTAGCTTCAATTTTCGGACTAACTGACAGACTCCTTGACTATTCAAAAGTGCCTGTAAATGGTCTAATTGAAATAAATGTTTTGACTTTGACTTTGACTTTGACTTTGAGGCACTGTAATACCTCCTTCGTACATGACTAGTCTCCATTAAGATTAGCCTCCGCGACCGAAATTCTGTCAGAAGGACATTATCATTTCACTGACTAATCACAAAACTAGATATGAATGCCCTTATTCTATATACAAAATGTCATCAAGTTTATTTAGTTATTGACCAAAGCATGACCAGAATACGTTTGTATGGAACACACAGCGGCGCAGTGTCAAGAATATCCTTATAAATTCATTCTGTGGCGTCGTCTTTAGGGGACGTTTTCTAAGTATTCTTGAGAATATAACATAATAATACGCTTGTTTCTTGCCAGTTGTGTATGTTATAAGTTACATTTAAGGGGGTGAGTAGGGGCGAAAAGGGGCTAATGGGGGTGAATGGGGGCGAATGTGGACAAAATGTAATGCTTACTTAGCAAATATAACTATCAATCACGCCCAAACACTTCACGCAGTCACTGACTTTTAATTATAGGAGATAGCGTTCTAATCCATACTTAATTAAGTATTATGCGAAAGTAACTCTGCCTGTCTGTAACGTTTTACGACTAAACTACTGAACCGATTTTGATGAAATTTGGTATGGGGTAAGTTTGAACCCCAACAAAGGACATAGGCAACTAGTTATTCGACTTTGACTTCGACTTCGTATGCGTCCGTGTTAACCGACATACGGGCGAAGTCGCGGGCAAACGCTAGTACTTTTATATCATAAATGTGAAAGTACTGTCTATCTGTCTGTCTGTCTGTTACGCTTTTACTACTAAACTACTGAACCGATTTTGATGAAATTTGGTACGGGGTAGGTTTTCACCCCAAGAATCTCCAAGAGTCTTCGCCCGCGATAACCAACATTTTCGCGGACGAAGTCGGAGCAAAAGCTAGTATAGCATTAGATATTAATTTGTATGTTTAACCTACAAATAAAAACACGCTATGGAGGTAGGTACAAAAGACAAAAGGCCGTCTTTATTAGGTACTTAGATAGAGTGCCTATGTAAGTACCTAATTAAAGTGTATATTCTATATCTTTAAATAGTATGTACCTATTATGTTAAGTTACTTTTCATGTCTGTCTGTCAAGCTCGCTTCTTACAGTATGAGACATTTTGTCTAGAAGATTTTTGAGGTATGTTTAATATACACGGTGGAAAGGACAATGTAACACTTTTACAATGGTAGATTTAGATATTAAAATAAAAACATAAAACGGTTTTTCAAGGTCAAAGGTCAAAGGTAGGGGTCAAAAGTGCCTTACGAGTCGCTACGAGTGAAGGATGGTACGGCTGTGCTCGACTTGGCGAGGACACTGCCTAGACACTGCATAACAACCTTTATGAATTTTTCCGCCAGGAATTTCTCAGTAGCAGCTTCGGAGTCTGGATTTGTGCCCAGTTGATGGTAATAGGCTCGCTCCTTTTACATCGGACGTAAATATAAGTAGATTGCAGTAGGCTTGCCATTACATCTATACTTAATATTATAAAGCTGCAGCGTTTGTTTGTTTGTTTGAACGCGCTAATCTATGGAACTACTGGTCCGATTTGAAAAATTCTTTCAGTGTTAGATAGATTAGTTATCGAGGAAGGCTATAGGCTATATACCATCACGCTACGACCTACGGGAGCGGAGCAGTAACCAAAGACGCGGGTGTAACCGCGGCGGACAGCTAGTGGAACTTAAACATAACTTGCGAAATGTGGGTGTACTAATGGGTACACCTCTGCCTAATCCTTCGGGGATATTATGATGTTATGCGTCTTCGTGAATACTGAATCCATGCTAAAGGTCTTCATTACGATATCGATCCTTCCACTATGTATTGACATTTAACTTAGATAATACCTAGCACGGAAATCTTGATATTTGAACGCGTTGCCACATCAGTAGATCGCACCCCTATTAAGCAGAGATTGTCGGAAATACTATTAATAGAATATACCTATTACCTATTACCTATACAAGGTTTATCTCTACTGACTCAATATTATGTAGACAATAATCTATACTAATATTATAAACTAGCTGTCCGCCGCGGTTACACCCGCGTCTTTGGTTACTGCTCGGCTCCGGTAGGTCGTAGCGTGATGGTATATAGCCTATAGCCTTCCTCGATAACTAATCTATCTAACACTGAAATAATTTTTTAAATCGGACCAGTAGTTCCAGAGATTAGCGCGTTCAAACAAACAAACAAACAAACACTGCAGCTTTATAATATTAGTATAGACTAGCTGTCCGCCGCGGTTACACCCGCGTCTTTGGTTACTGCTCCGCTCCCGTAGGTCGTAGCGTGACGGTATATAGTCTATAGCCTTCCTCGATAACTAATCTATCTAACACTGAAAGAATTTTTCAAATCGGACCATTAGTTCCAGAGATTAGCGCGTTCAAACAAACAAACAAACAAACACTGCAGCTTTATAATATTAAGTATAGATGTGAATGTAACTCCGTCTGTCTGTTACGATTTTACGAGCAAACCACAGAACCGATTTTGATGAAATTTGGTACGAGGTAAGTTTGAATCCCAAGAAAGTACATAGGCAATTATTTTTAAGTTAGAACTTAAGTATTTAATTTTCTTAAAAAAAAATATATCTCTTTAAACGGGGCTTCCTCTCTCCTACCCTTTGACTGTGCTCTACAGGGTCCATCGATCTAAATCATAAAAGTTACTAAGTACCTAAGAACACATAGGGAAAAGCAAATAAGATATCAAGTATTGAGTAGGCGATTTTTTTTTTCCGACATCATCTGCGTCCCGAAGCGACATTTGCGAGGATGAAGTCACAGGTAAAAGTTAGTACAATATCTATAATTATCAACTAAATTGAAGATATTAAAGAACATTATGTGAGGAAGGCACCATTAGGAAAGCAGTTTTGAAAATTCCCCAGGGGTTGAAGTAGGGGGAAGAAGGGGTAAATCTAAAAAGATATATATAAAAAAAATGTTTTTCTTTTCATCCCCAATTTTACTATTAAGCAATTTAATATCCAAGGCATTAAGTCCGCCTTTGTACAATGAATGTTTTTTATATGTGCGTAAAGTTCTGTGTAGATTATTTATTATTAAAAATAATTATTTATCATTTATTTATAAATAATAGGGGATGAAAATCTACACAGACAAAGTCACAGTCAAAGTGCTAGTGTAAAATATTAAATTTTTCAAATAAATCTTTCCCTGGAATCGCTGTTGTAACTTTCTTATCGTCTTAAATGTCACTTAAGTATAGAATTTCATTGTTCTTCTTATTTTTAAGTATATACTTAACTTAGGTCGTTGTCTGTACGACTGACATCTAATTGATATTTTATTGAACTAAAAGAATGCTTGAAGTTTCTTGCTCATTCTTCTCCATAGAAACCTACTATTTGGAACGAGCAACTATCTTCAACTTTCTAACTCCTTGACAATTTAAAAGTGCTTCTAAACGGTCATAGAGGAACATTGGCCCTTTTAATTTAATTAAATTGTTTTGATAAACTTCTTTTGCTTTTTTATATCGTTTACTTACCGATATTCAAATGACTGTTTTTATATCTAGGTATAGGTATAATATGCAAATTAAAAGTAAGGCTTAATAAACCCAATGATTCGGAATTTGTATATATGTTGCAATATTGCATTTATTAATGCAATAATGCATTTATGAATGCAATAATACATTTATTAATTCAATAAACTTTTTATCAATGCAGTAATGTATTTATAAATACGAAAAGCTACAAATATTCAAACTTCGAACGTGCTGCATTCATACACTTACATAAGTCGAGCCTTACATGCAGCTATCCGCAATATAAAAAAATATTTCCGTCATACCTTACGTTCTTTATCAATACAAGGTAGCATAGGAAATTCTAAAACGGCTCTAAAATATCGCTTCAATAACTCTCTCGATATGGTTTCACGTGAAAATACGAAACTTTCAGTCAAAAACTATTCATTATTTTAACTATCAAAACAAAATGAGACTCACCCATTTTAATTTATGATGCACTAAGTGTCTGTGTAAGTATCTGCACAGTGATGTTAGACGTTTAATGTAAACACGATATTTTGCGGGAGCAGGACCCTTTGTTTGCCGCGACAACCACCCTCTTAGAGGGTGGGAGGACCACTGAGGAGCTCCAGAGAGTCACACCGGCGTATGGTAAGCGCAAACTGTTGCTTTCAACAATATAATAATAACTGGAAAATTAATTCAGAGCCTCGAGATATCCCTGAATTGCGTAACATGATGTATTGTTTGATTATCTACGTTTTGTTTCACGAATAAATTAATCTCGTAAATGTAATGTTATATATTATGCTTTTACATCATAACATCAAGCCTATAATCCCCGAAGGGTTAGGCAGAGGTGTACTTATTAGTACACTCACATATTATACACACGATAGGCGCCCTGGATCTCATGTTATTGTAACAATCTTTGACCTATCTTTTGTACATAGTTTTTGTATATACAAAATTTCCTAAACCTAAGTGTCCTATTACATATAGTATGTGTTTTCTTTTTTTTTCTTATGTCAAAGCTTCTGTACGGTCAACAAAAGAGATAGGTATCCAGGATCGTCAGATATAGTTGAAGTTTCCTTAGAAATCGATGGATGTCTTCGATTAAAACTTAACTGTTTATATTATCTTCTTTTTAAATTAAATTACATTTGAATTTGAAATTTGAAAATATTTATATTGAAAATATCCATTGGTTTTTAATAAAACTTCAACTATATCTAACGACCCTGCATACCTGTCTCTTGTGTTGACTGTACTTTCTAAGTTTATCTTACGGCGCGTTCACATAGAACGTCCGTTTTACTAGTCCGTTTAAACGTATAATGTTATTAGCGTATGTAGTTGTATGAGCGAGTTCACACAGAATACAGTATTGCCGATCCAGTAAAAAATACGGATCCGACATCCAGTAGCGACGAATCAGTTAAAATCGGTCCTGATGCTGTGTGAATATTACCTCTAGTAGCGACGGATCAGTTAAAACGGATCGGTGAAGGAAAAACATAGAAAAAAAAGAACCTCCTCCTGCCACCTCCTGTAAATGGTAACGGTAATAAAATAAAGTGCCTGTAAATGGTTTATCTATGTAATTGAAATTAATGTTTTGCCTTTGACTTTGACTTTGATGCCAACAGACGATTCTCAGATTATTATAATTACAAAACGACTATAATCCCTGAAGAGTTACGCAAAGGTAACCCAGTTATGTTTAAGTCCCATGTAAAAGGGGACGAGCCTATTGACATCAACCGGGCACAAATCCAGGCTCCGAAGCTGCTACTGAGAAATTCCTGACGGAAAAACTCAATAACACCTTGCCCGACCTGGGAATCGGACCCATGACCTCATGCTCAGCAGTCGCGCTTTGCGACCACAAGACCAACGAGGCAGTCCTATCGACATTGTCGTATTTGTCGTTGCGTTTAGATCAGGAAAGAGAACAGTGGTGACCTCATTGACCCAAATCTGTAACGATTTCATCGAACAGAGCTCGCGAACTTCCCCTCAACTATCATTAAGTAGGGTTCTCATTATAGACATTTAAACCGAAATATTCCATCTGTTTTAGCCTTATTGATTCATTGGCTGGCGGTGTTGGATTCCCCGGTCCAGTTATAGTATCTAATCATGGAAATTATAAATTACTAGCTTTTGCCGTGTGAATTTTCTTTACGGATTCAAATTTTTTTGAACATAAAATAAAGCCTATGTAGCTTTCTATAAGTGAAAGATTTTTTTAAATCAGTTGAGTAGTTTTTGAGTTAAACAAAAATACAAGAAGATTTTTTAAATCAGTTACATAACAGTACCCGGCGATAAATATTGCACATCGACCTTTGGAAAGAGACAATCGGCTAATTTCGGCTTCGTAGAGCTTTATCTCTGTCTCACGAAATACAAACAGTCCGGTATTTATTAGGAGCTGTTAAAACAATATGATTTGCTTCTTTTGATATTTTTTTTTCTTTATATAAAATACGAAATACGACAAAGGTCGATGTGCAATATTTATCGCCGGGTACTGTAAGTAGTTTTTGAGTTTTAAACAATAATAAAAATCTTTTCTCTTTATTGTATTATTTTTGAATGATAAGTTTAGACTAGCTTTTATCCGCGACTTTCTGTGTGTCTTTTTTTTTACGGAGCACTATTTTTAGGGTTCCGTAACCTCAGTCGGCAAAAACGGAACCCTTATAGGATCACGTTGTTGTCTGTCTGTCAAGACCCTTTTTCTCAGGAACGCGTGGAGGTATTAAGCTGAAATTAATGTGAAATACTCAGGTATGCTAAGTACCTCTTGGAACAGTAAAAAAATAATTTTCTTAGTCAACGCAATCTAAAGATAAGGTCGTTTATGGCGCATATTTTGACGCTTGCTAGACAATCAAAACATATAAGGAATTTCTCGTTGACCTACACCAAGCCAGCAACGTGTGAACAAGTTGTCAGAAACTCGTTAAGATGTAGGTTAGTTTCACGCCCAGTTTTGTGATCACACAGAAATCAATTACAAAGTCCAGGTAACAGTCTGGAGATTGGGATTAAAGCCCTGCAAATAGAAACAGTCTGGCACCACTAATCAAATTTTCCCGTAGATTTTGTATGGCAATAGCAAACTGTGACGTCATAATTTGTTAACTCAATTGACTAACATTTTTGTTGACTAATCGTTTTTTTTTTTGGTTATTTGTAGTATATTCGGGTTAAAATAAAGAGAGTTTTTACAGCAGACTTAAAATTGTTGGTTGTTGGTGTCTACGACCCAATTCTGTCTTTTTGTTGGTGATTGCGTTACATTACACGAGAAAAATCTCCTGTGATGTGACATCATGTAACACACATAAAAAGTTACATACCTACATATATTCAGTATAAACTAACCTCGCATTGGGACATATAAAAGTAGGTATTTAGGCAACTTCATAATCCCAAATATGTACGATCAGCAACAAAAATCGATTAACAATATTACTTTTATATCATTGAAATTAAATAGACATGAACTAACATTATGCACTGCGTCTAAAAATTGTGGGCAATATCTAAGATTTTTTTTCTTAGTTTAACATCTATTTCGTATTTTCTTGGATATTGTACTCATTAATTAGGATTTAAAAAATCTGAAATGTTAATCAACTTTTGTTGCTGACTGTACATTATGTATGATCGTAGACTTTAAAGACCTGAATTTTATGTAAACG
Source organism: Hoplodrina blanda (assembly GCA_949316365.1). Lineage (NCBI taxonomy): Eukaryota > Metazoa > Arthropoda > Insecta > Lepidoptera > Noctuidae > Hoplodrina > Hoplodrina blanda. Next base: position 13,303,529 of record OX438592.1, read on the forward strand.
CTGACAGAGGCTTATAATTATACTAAGTACAACAGTAATATAGAAAAGGGAAATAGGAAAATAGTGAAAAAAGGAAAATAGGCAGTAACTCCATGTAAAATACTGGTATTCAGCTGCATCTGGTTAGTCTGGAAGACGACCCAACATAGTTGGGAAAAGGCTAAGCAGATGATGATGATGAACAGTAATAAAGAAAAAGCTAACATTTTAAAAACAATTTTCTATTTTTTGTATTTTTCTTATCAAATTCAGGTATCAAAAATAAAAAAATAGATACATTTACATTTACTTAAGTCTAACTTATTATATCACAATGGTAACTCTAGAAAAGACCGAGGGTAATTGCATAGTTGACATCATTAACCAAAAGTTCCATGACATTAGGTACTTCTTCAAAGAAAAGTCAAAGTCAAAGTCAAAACATTTATTTCAATTAGACCATTGACAGGCACTTTTGTATAGTCAAGGAGTCTGTCAGTTAGTCCGAAACACTTCATTTTAGCCCTAAAAACCCGATTAATTTTCAACTTACTGTAAAATTAGATTTTTTGTGGCTTTGAAATCAATAAATAGTTATTCAATTAAATTGCCAAATAAGTAACGTCACAGTTCGATAATGCTGCCGATTCCCTTGTTCACAAACTAGACTACAAGAGAATTGACATCTCTTACAAACATAAAGCGAAAGAAAAGGACGGTGACATATAAGAACCAAGTCAGAGATGTCAAATTAGTTCTGCCTTGAACTTTTCCGTATTTTTAATCTTTACGTTTTAAGATGTCAACTATAATTGTATGGGATGTGTCAGATTGACTAAATTTGACAGCTCTTATTTACATTAGTCTCTTTCTTATTTTATTGGACAGAAAAAGATAGAAATAGTCTAATTTTAGTTTAGTCTGTGAACAAGGGAATCGGCACCATTGTCAAAAATCTTTAAAAGAATAGAATTTTGACAGGTCTTATACAGTCAATATTGATTGGTGGTGTCAACTAGCCTATTGTGTAATGTAGGCTTTAAAGCCCCGTAATTATTATTATTTAGATCTTATAAACCCTTTACATAAGGTTTAACTTAATTATCATCTAGCTCTAATAAAAGTAAACCATGTGCGAACACGGGCACCTTTATCGGAGTACAATAAAAGAAAAATCAACTGCTCCATACATTACGGCGATTTTTAAAACAAAAAATACATGGAGCAGCTGCTTTTTTTTGAGATATTAGCGTTGGTTTTTAAGTAAAAATTGTTTTTTTTTATTGGTGAGTACAATGACTTTTGATTTTTATCTTGGGCAGTTGAAATGACTTGAATAATTCTTTTTTTTCGACTGAATTAAATCCAGGGTCGAATCTGCCCTCTTACATACACTATAAATTGTAAAAATAACACAATTTAGTATGGAGAATTGGTTTTTTAGAAAGAAGTCAGGGATTTCTGGGCCTGAGTTGTATTTGTTGTGTGTAAGTTGAAATATTGTTTAAAAAAAGCGTTACATTTTTCTATTGTAAAATAAATAAAAATAGCACAATTTACAATCCAGAAGACGAGGATTTTTTTGTCGTGAATAAAATAAGGTATCCAAACAATAATCGATAAACGTAATTAAATATTGTTTATATTCCAAAATATTTTAGTCTATGTTGATTTCAGACACAGATTGCAAATCTGACTTTGGCTCGATATTTTGGATGATGTTAATATTTGATTTGTGAGTTTCCTAATATTCTCCCACTCTACAAATAATATAAAAAACTGTATTTAATAACTAAATATTAATCAAATTTCAAATAAAAAATCAACAGTTCAGTATACGTTGTTATATAAACTCATATTTACTAAATCACTAATAATTTTGTTCTCAGACATTTGACAAATTACAAAATCCGCAGAAATATAATATAAGGTTAAGTATACGTTGATTTTTAGACAATAGTTCGTTATTCATTAAAAATAATTCTACTGTTAAATAATTCTGTGAAATAAAAAAATGTAATTATAAAAATAATTGAATTGTGTTTCTGTAAAATATGTTTCATTCATTAAATAGTCGTTGAAACAATAATATTCGAAATAAAAATACAAGGACCAAATATTATAATGAAACATTTTCTACGAAACGAAATTCTATAAAATTTCTTTCTGTGAAACAATTAAGAGGACGCCATAATATACGCTTTCATCTTTTTACAACTCAGGCCCGAGATTGTATGAAAGTGTATCCTTTCAAGTCTTATTAAAAGTTATACGTGTTAGAGTACAATGACCCCTTTTCAGTTTTAGGGAAAATAAAAACTAAGCTTTAAAAAATCGGATAGCATTAATCTTTAGCCAAAATTAAAACTTAATAATGAACAAAAATGTATGTCATGGTACTGAATAACGGGTGTAAAAAAACACTTAATGAAGCACAAAGTTCCATTTTTCCCATTAAAGGTATTGTTCCCATACCTGGGAAATATCAAGTTACGTAGATAATGAAGGTTGTAATGAAAGTTCATACTTTTTGATACGTTTTAAAATAAAACCAGTTTTAAATGTTATAACTAAACTTTAAATAAATGCACGATGTACTGTTGCATGCAACGCGCTCATTTCTGCTCAAAGTTTCCCAGCAATCGATTTTACTCAAAGTTACTTGGTTTAATGGTCAGTAACCGTAGTTAACTAGGCTAGGCTATATCGATACCTTTAGACTCAAAGGGCGTAAACGCCATTTTGGCCAAAATGAGATTTTAATGCAGTCTTACTTAGTTTTTCGTCCTCTATCGATTGGTATATTTAAAACATCGATATTCGCAAAAAAATGGTGGATACAGCCATAATTTTTGGTTCGCTAAACATAGATTTTCTTAAAATTTGGGTCGTGTTTTTTGGCTCTCCTGAAAAGTCGTGTTTTGGTGGATACGCCCTTTGAGCCTAAAGGTATCGATATGTATTTTTACACCACGTACAGTTATTTAAAAAAAAAATCTTAAACGCCATTATCTACATTACCTATTCTATGACAACACACACAAATCCTAAATTCAATCTTATTAATTTCAAGTTAAGGTGTTTAATACCCAGACTCGGTACAACGCTCAACATTTTATTTCCGAGTCTGGTTGCAAGAGACACTTATATTTCAAGTGTCCGTACCTGAAGGGTGCCCACGGGACCCCATTACTAAGCCTTCGCTGTCCGTCCGTCTCTCAGCGGGCTGTATCTCATAAACCGTATTAGGCAGAGAGTTGAAATTTTAACAGAGTGTGTATTCCATTGCCGCTAGAATAAAAATAAAATAAAGGGGGTCCCCATACAAGAAACTTGTTTATTTTTTGGGCGCGTTTTGCTATAATTATATCAATACTGTACCGTGGCGCGTGGCACGGAACCCTTCATGTGCAAGACGGACTCGCACTCGACAGATTTATTATAATCTAAATCTACACTGGTTTTTATTGACAACTGGTTAGTCCAGGTCCCATGCAGGCGGCATATGCTATAGCGTGGGGCAAGAAATTCTGTTCATAGTTTCCTGTAAAGAGATGGGCCCAGGGTCCCTTGGCAAATACCGCCACGTCTTCACCGCCATGAGTCTCCCTGGATATCGGCACCAGGGAAGGGTATGTGTAGTTCAAATGAGCTGTAATAAAAAAAAATTGGTGAAGTTCTCTAGAAAGATCGGGTGCGCAGTACTTAAATTTTAACCAGCGTGCTTGTATGACTGTGGACGAAGCGAAAAGAGTATGTACGGATCATAGCAGGTGGCGTTATGTGCTTTCTGCCTACCCCTATGGGAAAAAGGCGGAAGTTTATGTATGTATTATTATAAACTAATTAACAGAATATACTTACTAAAGTTATCATCCATAGCCACATTGTACCTCTGGTTATGTACATCCCGTGGCTTGTACCCTGGCCCGTTGGCGTAACTCAGGGTAGTGTACGGTATATGATCAGAAGCATTCAACTGGAAGAAATAAAAAGTAAAAAAGTATTTAACGAGTGTAAAAATTCAATGTTAACACATTAACCGCCGCGTAGGTCACCCGTGACCTACGCTAGTGGAGGTTTGACCTTCAACAGTTTTGGCCCGGCGGTGAACCTGTTAAGTATTATCACTAAACTTTAAATACTAGACTGGCTCGTTGGGCTAGTGGTCGCACAGTGCGACTGCTGAGCATGAGGTCTTGGGTTCGATTCCCAGGTTGCGCAAAGTGTTTTTGGGTTTTTCCATCACGAATTTCTCAGTAGCAGCCTCGTAGTATGGATTTGTGCCCGGTTGATGGCAATAGACTCGCCCGTATTACATGGGACTTAAAACATAACTGGCGAAATGTGGCTGTACTGATGGATACACCTCTGACTAACCCTTCGGGGATTGCAGGCGTGATGTTATGTTATGTAAATACTGGCATAACACCTACACTGTGGTTTTTACTGGTTGATTTTTTTTATAACTAAGTCTGTAAATTTTGTACATCGGTTGCCATATGCAAAATACGTACCTTGTTAGCAAGCCCCAATATATCACTTCCTCGTTTACTATATCCACTGTACGACATCGTATGACTATGATCTGACGTCACGACCACCAAAGTGTCCTGTAAGTCCACCATTTTTAAAGCAGCTTCCACCGCTTTAGCAAATTCAGCGGTTTCATCAAGCGCTTTACGGGCTTTCGTCTCGTGATGAGCAGTATCAATTCTTCCTCCTGAAATCATATTTTTGTAGGTGCCTATTTTATACGTAGGTAAATAGCTTTGTGAACTGTCTTAGGGCATAAACTCGACACGACGTCGTGCCGTGCATCGTGAAACGTTGCAACGTCGTGTCGGAGAAATTAGACCATGTAGGAGCCGCCAATTATTTGCTGTGGTGTGCCTAAACCCATATAAATCTAATCTGATAGTGAAATTCTGCGCATTAAGCTTTTATTTACTAATGAACACCCGTATGTTCACAGTGAACATATTTGTTCAGAAACACCCGGGTGTTCACATTAATAAAGGTTCTATTACAAAAAAATAAAAAGTCTCATATAAAACCTTCAACAAACAGGAAAAATCCATTCTTCTTCTTCTGCAATATTTGTATTGCTTTCTGTGTCATTTCGCTGAGGGTCGGGTCATCGCTCCCTGCTTCCAAATGGTACGGCATATGGTCATGCGAGAACAGACCTAAGGCGTTATCATAGATGGTATCATCTATGCTCATGAGGTCATTCCTATTGTACACGTATTTGTATGTCGTTTTGAGTGCTTCCTTATTTATTTTCCATTCTTTTATTAGATCTATCCCGTCACTTCTGTGGCCCTGGTTACCTTCGGGGTCTCTTTGACTAATGGGGAAGAAGTTTTTCCGTCCTCCTCCTAATATGACCTGTGGGAAATTAAAGGTCATCATGGTCAATCATGAACGTTAAGCAGCTTTTTAGGACTTCAAGACAAGTACTCCGTTTATTAAAGCATTGAAAAAAAGCAGGGCAACAATGATCCTAATAGCAAGTCCATCTGACGTAGATTCGGGTGCTTGTTTTTTTTCCTATGGCAAACAAAGGTAATGTACAGTCAACAAAAGAGACAGGTATGCAGGGTCGTCAGTATAGTTGAAGTTATCTTAGAAACCGATGGATGTTTTCAAATGTAATTTTATTTAAAAAGTAGATAATAATCAACAGTTCATTAATTGGGATATATATCGAAGACATCCATCTTTTTCTAAGAAAACTACAACTATATCTGACTACCCTGCATACCTATCTCTTATGTTGACAGTATATATAAATGTTCTTTTATAATAAGGTTCTGATCTGTTAAGATTCATATCTTTTCAAGTCTCTCGCCCCGTCAAGGGATAGCATACATAGGTAGTCTCCTTGGACAACTCTCGGCTTGTGCGTGAGTTAATTCGCGTAGCCATCTGCGTAGCTGGCTGAATAAAATAAGGCACAATGTCCCACGCCTTTGCTCAAGGGACAGTAAAATTATATTATTACACGTTACTATGGCAGATGTGAGTGGCAACGGCAAGGAAGGGGACGCCCTAGCAAGACCTACACTGACTTTATTGGTGAGGTTCTTCAGAAAGGTCAAGTGCGCTGTACTTGTAACGGGCGTGCTTGTATGACGAGATGTATGAACGTGGACGAAGCGAAAAGAGTATGTAAGGATCGTAGCACGTGACGTTCTGTAGTTTCTGCCTACCCCCATAATAAAAAAGCGTTACGAATGGTTTGTCAGTCAACTATTCACAGCGACTCACATTAATATTCCTGCCGACTCGCCCCCTAACCAGTTGTGAGGCTATGTCTTCGCAGCGGAGCCCCTTCTTCGGCATGTCACTGTCAGCCTCCCACATCCTGTCTGCTGAGTGAGCGTACGATGCTGCTGGTGTGGCGTGGGTCACCCGCGTGGTGGTGACGAAACCTGGAACAATTAAACAAAAGTTAACAGTTTGAAAAGTTGTACTAAAAAACCCTTTTGTGGAAAACAGGTAAAAAGTGATCTTATAAGGGCCTCGTTTTCAGGGTTGCGTACCCGAAAAGTGCTAATACTTTCGCTGTCTGTCCGTCCGTCCGTCTGTCAGAGGGCTGTATCTCTTAAACCGTAATAGCTAGAGAGTTGAAATTTTCACAGAATGTATATTTCTGAATGAAAAGGGGTTCCCTTAATAAGAAACTAGGTATTTGCGTAGGTAATACAACATTGTATTGTATATTGTTTGGTGGTACGGGACCCTTCCTTTGCGAGTCCGGCTCGTACTTGGCGATTTTTTTTACTTTTTTTAGGTAAGGGACCCTAAAAATTTGTTTGCGCATAACTGTGAATTTGATTTTGAACCGACGAAAAGGATGTGTTTTGATTTGATCTTCTTTCATGTTTGTTTTGTTATTTTTTACTTACATTGATTTAGGAACAACTTAAAATTAATAATAAAAAAATGTTTATTTTTTTATTTTTCGTCTTTCAGTTTTTTTTCGTACGATGAATTTTTTGTTGGAAGTTTTTTTTAGTCACAGTTCTATGGACAGAGAATTAATAATTTACTAGTCGTTTCCAATAAAAATTTAACCTGATTGTCTTATTATTTCGACAATTTTTTAGTTTCTGTTACAGCTTTATGATAAAATAAGGTATCGCACATTAATAACGTAAATGTCAAAAGGAGTTCTCCCCCCCTTTACTGAAAAAATCACGATATTTTTCGGAGAGTATTATATTTTGCTTATTCGTAGAACGCGCGATAATATCTAAAACAAAACAATTATTTTCCATAAATCAATTAAATAATATCTATATTTAAAGATTTTATCCTAAAACATTTTAAGATATTTGGTACCTACCAACAATATTACACGTATTTTTGGGTAGTTAAAAGTTGCTAAAAACCTCACGTGAATAATGTGGATTTCTTAAAATTCGGATAGCAGGTATTGTCCTTTACTTCTTATAATAATAATTGCAGAAAAACCTACAATAGAAATACCTACAATAAATTATCAATATGTTTTCTAAAGAATTGAAACCGGATTGTGCAGTAACGATTACTTTTTAAACAATAAAATTGTTATTATTTTAAGAAATCGTTTATTCAATAATATTTCTTAGAACATATTTATATGATAATAAAATTATCAAAATATTATCATGTTACGACCTTTACAACACATTAAACACACAGATCATAAGAAACTAGCATTTTTCCACGACTTCGTCTACATTTGGGTCATCACGGCATATTGCATTGGGTGAACCTGCAATGATAGATGTAAGATAGAGAAAAATAAAATAAAAGTCTGAATGTTTTCCCATCCTTCAAAAAAAAACAAAAAGAATTGAAAGCCAGTCTTACCAGTCCCTTTCCCAGCTCTCTGGGCCCAGTCCATCAGGCCGGTGACGGAGTGCAGGCCATCTCGCTGGCCCTTACAGTCTCCCCGTCTGACAGCCGCACTGAGGCCCACAGTCCCACTGTTGGCCTTCACACCGGAGAGGTAGGCTGTGCCGCTGCATGCTGAGTCAGCGACGTTGTGGTCTACGCAGTATGTCTGGAGAAAATAAATATATGATGCGTGTACATAATAAATATAACCCGCTGATTCCCCCGGCTTTGCTCGCGTAAATCGCGTTCGCATCGGTTATTAAGGGGTTTATTGCGAGGTCCCCTGATGATTAAAAAAAAATAAAAGTCAGCAACAAAAGTCGATTAACAATGTTACTTTTTTATAACATATAAACAGACACTAAACACATAATGTACTGGCTTTCAGAATTTCAGGCAATAGTTAAGGGTTTATTATATCTTAATTTTATATTCATTGCGTTTTACTTTTAATATTTTACTTAATAATTAAGGTTTAAAAATCATAAATGTTAATCGACTTTTGTTGCTGACTGTACCTTCGTTACTCTTAATGCTATCAACTATCTGCCAGTGAAAGTCGGTCCAGCTGTTTTGGAAATTAGTCGGAACAAACATACAAAAAGGCTAAAATTTAAAAAAATGTTTTTTTCTTGTAAGTAAATATCGTGTTAAGATTTATATTTGAAAAGCTGTTATTTTGACGTTACAAACAGACACTCAAATTTTATTTTTTTGTAAGTATTGAAATAATATTTAATTTTTTCACTTGGACGAAGCTTTGAGTTGTGTGTTCTTTCTATCTTTTTCTATATCAATAAAAATTAATGGCTAAATGTCTTGTTAATCGCAAAACTCGAGAACGGCTCGACCGATTTGGCTGATTCTTATTTCGTTGTGTTCGTAATTTTCTTGACAAAGTGCACAAGTGCATAGTCGGAACTTTGCATCCATGCGAAGCCAGGGCGGTTGGCTAGTAATAAATAAAAATCTTCCACGTACCTTAGCCAGACCTGTATAAGGGAAAGCTTCAAAGCTTAGCTTCAGTTCTTCGCCAAGATGACCGTACTTCCGTCCCAGATACACCCTGGTGGCAGCCAGGGTTGTGATGCTCATGCCGTCTCCAAGAAACAGGATTACGTTCTTAGCCACCCTCGTGTTTAGCGGACTGCTTAACTGGAATTTTGAATAAGGAACTTTAAAATTAGAACATTAGGGCTCAAATTAAATAAGTTGGCTAATCTTAACAGACGTAATTAATGAGTAGTTTCAGGGTTCCGTACATCTGTTGGCAAAAACGGTACTCTCATAGGATCACTTTGTTGTACGTTTTTTCAGGAACGCGTGGAGGTATTAAGTTAAAGTTAATATCAAATAGGTACTCAGCCTTTTGACTAGTGAGAAAAATTCAAAATTCTAAGTCAACGCAATCTAAAGATAAGGTCGTTTATGGCGCATGTTTTGACACTCGCTAGGGAATCAAAACTTATAGGGAACTTCTTGTTAGACTAGAATCATGAAATTTGGCAAGAAGCAATGCCTCATAAAGTAAAGGAATAAATCCGAAAACCGTTTTGTAGTTACATCACAAAATAATTACTTTTTGCGATTATAAACAGATTTTCTTGTATGTTGAGTTAAATATTGTATAACCATTTGTGTGCCAGTTCATTACATTTAACACATAGGTACATAGACAGACAACCAGACCTGAAACTACTGTCCATAGGCAATACAAATATTTGTTCCATGCGATAACTTGATGAAAGTCCGATAATGGAACAAAGGGAAGAGGATTAGGTGCTATTTATTTATTATTAGTCGTCCCTTTATCTTAAACTTTTTTCCCATTTAAAAAGTATTCAAGAACAGGTAAAAAAGGAATAAGCCCTCACTAATCCTCTGCTCAATTGCACCAAAATCTTGACTTGGAGTTAGTTGCTAACGCGAAGTTAAATCACGAAATGTAAATGTCGTACATAACAAGTCGTGTTAGCATCTAACTCGGAGTTAAAAGATAACCCTTGCACACATAATCACACACACCGGTACAAGTTATTGTTTAATAACCTAAATTTTTTTAAAGAGTAGGTATGACGTATTGAGCTTCTTGCCCATTTTTGTCCATACGAATCTAGCTTTTGGCATGGGCAACTAAAATTAAGAAGTATTTCCGTTTGAGCACCTATGCTTACCTTCAATACCTTTGGTGCAAACGGGAATATATATTTTTTCATGTAAATGTCGCTAAAAAGTGCCTTAAATGACAGTCTCATTGAAATAAACGTTTTGACATTGACTTTGACTCTGACTTGATGGCGCAAGCGGCCCTCAAATAAATAAGGAAAGGGAAAACTTGGATGAGTCATTGACTTCAATTTGTAAACTTTAGTTTTACATTATCCTGGAGAGTAGATATTCAAAAGTATCCATGGCAACACGGAAGAAATATTTGTACGGCTCGCAGATTGTTGTTTGGTCTGGTTGTTTGTGTATGTGAGTTTATATGTTTGCAAATGCACCCACGATACAGGTGACTTTCCTAGTATAATCTGGGGGGGGGGGATCCAGAAATATATACTGAATCCATGGTCAATGTGTCATGATGTTCTACGTTATATTAAAGGTTCCTAAGGACATACCTTTGTCCTCAATATCCATTGCGCCTGCAGATTCCAGTGATCTTTATTCTTTTCATCGAACGTTGGAGTCTCCGAACCTGTAAAAAAAATAGATAAAAACTTTATTTTTCTTTCAATTGTTTCCCAGAATACCTATAATATAAATTTGGCCGTTTATATAAAGTAGTTTTTTTTTTGGATATCACTCCCTATCCCCCCACTCTGCGCTTTCCGGTACATGGTCGCCCCTCGAGAGCCCGACCCCAACGGTCGTCTGCTCTATGAGCTCCGTTTTTACTATGGCAAACCTAATAACCAACCAACCTTGAAAAATTCACTAGAATCTATCAATTTTATTGCCAATTAAAAACTAACAATAGATATATTAGCATGTGGGAATCAAACTCTGTCCCTGAGCTGACAAACCAGTCTATTGACTATTTGGGTCATCAGTTCCAACGCAAACGGGTATTCTGAATAATATTAACCCTTTTTAGTTATGAAGATAGTTGAGACGTACCAAAGTGCCGAGAAAGGGTTAGTTCATTAAGATTCATTAATTCGTTCAATAACACGTTCGGTGGTAAGTTTCTATTTACATAACGCAACATGATGCCTGTAATCCACAAAGGTCGGTATAATCCTAAAATGTCAAAATTTCATGAAATAGTCATTCTTTCGGGTTACCTGGCCCTATGGAGTTTTATGTCTGACTTAAATGATTATAATTCTGAAACTACATACTTCTTACGCCCGCGAATCATACTTTAATCAACATTAAACCTAATACTGACTTGCAAATTGCAAAATACGTAAGAAAATTTAAATTTCGCGGGCTACCGTGAAGCTTCCATCTTAAGAAAGGTAACATAACGTGTGTAAAAGGACACACAACGAAGCTGGTTAAATATTCATCAATTTCCACAAACCCTTATACATAGGTATAGCCTATACTATTCATCATGAATCCAAAGTACTTAGACATTACTGACATCATTCCGTGCCTCGGAAAGCACGTTAAGCCGTAGGTCCTGGCTGTCATACGTAGATCTTTGACAGTCGTTACGAGTCGTCAGAAGCCCGAAAGTCTGACAACCAGTCTGACCAAGGGGTATCGTATTACCCAGTACTGGGTTGTGGAGGTCAGATAGGCAGTCGCTCCATGTAAAATACTGGTACCCAGCTGCATCCGGTTAGACTGGAAACCGACCCCAACATAGTTGGGAAAAGGCTAGGTAGATGATGATGAATCTGGCCATAAAATAAAACCACTCGCACGAAGTCGCGGGCAACAGCTAGTTAATTATAAAGCCAAAGCGACGTGCCTTAATGTTAATTAACAATTAACTTTAATTATGTTAATCTTCACCTACAGGTAAGCATGCCATTGTGGCATACGTACTTATGTCACGTGAATAGCACGAACCAAAGATGATTCAGAGACAGATGTGGCAGCAAAAGGCGGGGTCTACGATCCTTGACGAGGACGTACAGTCAACAAAAGAGATAGGAATGCAGGGTCGTCAAATATAGTTGAAGTTTTGTTAGAAATCGATGAACGTTTTTAAGTGTAATTTATTTTAAAAGTAGATAATAAACGGTTCATTAATTATGTTAAGTATCGACCGAAAACATTCACTAGTTTCTAAGAAAACTTCAACTATATCTGGCGACCCTGCATACCTATCTCTTTTGTTTACAAGCTTTTACTTAGCTTGCACTGTTCGTATGTAAGTATGTATGTAAATTAGTTGTCCTTTCGAAATTTGTAAACCATTTTTCGACCATTTGTTGGTATCCGATTGAGCTGAAATTTTGCATACACCTTTAGTTCTGATGACAATTTAATGTCCAATACTCAATATTGTAATCATTTTAAATTAAAGCTTGTTTTTAAAAATACTTTTTGTTGACTGTACTTCCGTGCGAATAAGTTTCACACGGTTGAAGGCCGAACACGTAACTGATTCATTTGTTTTTTTTTTTATCAGCGCCATTATATCTGGGAATCCCGCAAAATTTCGAAACCGGTGGTAATATTAACGTAATCTTACAAAATTGTGGTGTCATAAAGAATTTGAAATGCTAATCGTTTTTTGGGTTCTGTACTCGGAGGATGCGAACGGAACTCTGTTATTAAGCCTCCGGTGTTCGTCTGTCTGTCAGCGAGCTGTAATCTCATGAACAGTTAGAGCTAGTTCACATTAGGTCGGATTGATAGTTTTACAGATGACCGACTGTCGGGTGTTGCTGTTCACACCAGAAGCTGCCGATCCGACCTAATGCGAACACCACCGTTGTTATAGGTCGGGACACGTAAGTTGACCCTAACTGGACATGTTTATTCATGAATAACAACAACAGTTAATGATTAATAATCCTAAGGAAGGCTATTATATGTACACCACAGACCACCCACCCCGTATAAGTGCCATCGGGAAGTCTTTAATTATAATATATTATATTGTTGTTGTTTTTCATGAATGTACGTGATCATTTTTGGGTCAACTTACGTGTCTCGAGGTATACCGTCGTTTTACCACAGCCAACTCACAAATCAGTTGTGAGCTGATATTTGTTGGTTCGATAAAACTGTCGGTCCGACATAATGTGAATCAGACCTAATAGGTGGAGAGTCAAAGTCAAAGTCAAATCATTTAGTTCAATTATTAGGCCAATAAAAGGCACTTTATAGCGTCATATACAAAAAGAAAAAAAGGAATTTAATCTAGACAGTTGAAATTTTCACAGAATGTGTATTTCTATAACAATAACTAATAAAAATAAAATAAAGTTAAAAAAGGAAGTCCCCTTACTAGTAACGTGTTATTTTTTTGTATGTAGTGTTGAATATTGCACGGAATTACTGAACCCCTTGTGTGCGAGTGTGATGACCGTGTTTTTTTTTTGACTGAATTTTGAGATATGTCTGATGCGCGATAAGTAGTCATTCATGTATCTAATAAGCACGTAGTTCTAGAGTGACTGTCGCATTGTTACCTAAGTATTAATCATGTTTTTGTGGTTAGAATGTGACGTTATTCTTACCTGAATCTGTGCGTATGTTTCAATAAAAAATAATGTCGTGATACTGTTTTTTTTCCTTCGTTTTTGGTAAGTAATCAGAACGCTCAAAGTTCCAAATTCAAGTTCACTTATTTACATGTAAATACGATAAAAACGATAGCAAACAACTGCCTCGTTGATCTAGTGGTCGCAAAGCGCGACTGCTGAGCATGAGGTCTTGGGTTCGATTACCAGGTCGGGCAAACTGTTATTGGGTTTTTCCGTCAGGAATTCTCAGTAGCAGCCTCGAAGTCTGGATTTGTGCCTGGTTGATGGCAATAGGCTTGCCCCCTACTACATGGGACTTAAACATACCTAACAGGCGAAATGTGGCTGTAATGCCTAACTCTTCGGAAATTACAGGCGTGATGTTATGTTATGTCTTATACAGGGTGCAGTCTTGCATCCCTGTCTTTCATACATCTAGGGAAAACCACGCCATCTTGCTCAGTCGTCGACACAAATGGTCTTCATGCTGTAAAATATTCGACAATCTAATTTCGTAATTAGTCTCAGTGATATACGAGTATTTAGTTACTATGCTACGAGTATTTATTTGTTTTTTTTTATAACTGATAATAAGACACGACCCTTCTATTTACATACATACATAAACTCACGCCTTTTTCCCATGGGGGTAGGCAGAAACCACAGAACGCCACCTGCTACGATCCTTACATACTCCTTTCGCCTCATCTACGTTCATACATCTCGTCATACAAGCACGCCGGTTACGAGTACTCCGCACCTGACCTTTCTGAAGAACCTCACCAATAAGGTCAGTGTAGGTCTTCCTAGGGCGACCCCTCCCTGCGTTGCCACTCACCTCTGCCATATCACCTTTTGTTAATCGTCTTTCACTCATCCTTTCAACATGACCGAACTATCTAAGCATACCCTTTTCTATCTTTGTCACTACATCCTCTTTTAATCCGCAACGGTCCCGTATAACCTCATTCCTCACTCTATCGTTCAAAGTTACACCACACATAGGTACTCCGCAAGGAACGCATTTCCACAGCATTAATCCGACTCTCATGCCTCGTTTGCCATACCCAGTTTCTATTTACATATTATTATTTATTATCAACAGTTTCAATGGTCGTTAAAGACGATGCCATTTTGTTTTACATCATTTTGTTATTATTATTTAATTAATATAGGTTGTCTTATTTATTAAGAGTGTGTATACAACAATGATTTGAATTGATAATTTTTAAATTACAATATCCAGTTTACAAGTGTGCTCGATTTACATTGAATAATCATTTGAATTAACAACTTAGAATATACTCTGAATAATTACAAGAAAACATTGACCCACTGGTCAATAAATGCGAAAAAAAATCAGCTGTTTCAAATGTTTATGTTCGCAAAACTCGACAAAATGTAGGAAACAAAAGATTTTTATTTTTTGGTATTTAGTCTTACCTAGGGGTGTCGTAGTACCCAGTACTGGGTTGTGGAGGTCGGTTAGGAAGTCGCTCCATATAAAATACTGGTATCCAGCTGTATCCGGTTAGACTGAAAGCCGACCCCAACATGTTGGGAAAAGGCTAGGCAGATGATAATATTTTCAAGTTAGCTTTCCTAGTGACGGTCAAAATATGCTATACCTTAATATACCTTATCTTTAGATTGCGATGACTTAGAAGTTTGATTTCAGCTTGATACCTATACGCGTTCTTGAGAAAACGGGTCTTGATAGACGGGCAGACAGACAGACGGACAACAAAGTGATCCTATAAGGGTTCCGATGCACAAAAGCAGTCACTGTGGCCGAAATCAGTTAGAATACACCAGTGAATCACCACCTTTAAAACAGGTTTTACCTAATACCCTGTTTTTTGACATGACGAGGGTTTTTGCTAAGAAATGTGATCGAACAGTAACCAATATGCGGCACGCGCCACTAAAAATAAAGATTGCTCACAATAAATGATCAATTACGTTGCCACGAGCCACGAGCCATGTAAAACAAAAACATTGCTGCAGGCGGGAAAAACCAATACTACTATAGTAGGGAAAAACCCAACTGTCTTTGCGAGGGTTTTTGTGCACACAATTATAGCATTAGTTGTCATACAGTTATTGAACCTATAAGGTGCAGTTTTGAATACTGGTGTTTCAGAAGGCTGTGCAACACTTCTGATACGGCAGTTAACGTAGCAACCTACTGGGTCCAAATAGTTTAATTGATTCAAAGTCAAAGTCAAAACATTTATTTCAATTAGACCATTTACAGGCACTTTTGAATTGTCAAGGAGTCGGTCAGTTAGTCCGAAAGCTGAAGCTAGTTGCTCGTTCTAAAACGGAGGTTGGCCTTTATGGAGAAGAACGAGCAAGAAACTCCACGGCACTCTTTTATAGATGTATCATCGATATGAAAAGAAGAAGGAGGTTGTCATAAAGGTTAAAAAATAATTAAAAAAAAATGACACCTGGTCTATTATTAATGAGTCCTTGTTGTTTACTTGTTTATGTTTGACATACATAACATCACGCCTGTAATCCCCGAAGGGTTAGGCAGAGGTGTACCATTACACCCATATTTCGCCAGCTATGCTTAAGTCCCATGTAATAGGGGGCGAGCCTATTGCCATCAAGCGGGCACAGATCCAGACTCCGAGGCTGCTACTGAGAAATTCCTGATGAGAAAACCCAATAACACTTTGCTAGACCTGGGGATTGAATCCAAGACATCATGCGCAATCTCGAACGAGATTAAAATTCATTATCTGTCTGATTCACTCAAAGATTACGTCCATTATCCGGTTCGCAAGCGGTAAGCACGTGCAAACTTCCTCAACAAACGATATACCTACAAAGCCTTGGCATGCACGCTTGCAGTAAGCACGTGTAATGAATACTACTTACGTTAGATACGTACTTACATAGTTTGTAGGTTAACAAGTGTGTAGTTAGCGGTTTTATATGACGTGTGATGACGCTGTGCGGTTAATACACGTTCTGGGTAAAGCTACGTGTCTGTTACCATGGCAACCGATAACGTGGATGTTGTTGTTGTTGATTGCCTCGTTGGTCTAGTGGTCGCAAAGCGCGACTGCTGAGCATGAGGTATTGGGTTTTTCCATAAGGAATTTCTGTAGCATCTGCATCAGTATCAGGCATAGCAACTGCATCAGTATATAGCACCCTCGGAGTCAGGATTTGTGCCCGGTTAATGGCAATATTCTCGCTCCCTATTAAATGGGACTTAAACATAACTTGTTCTGGCGATATGTGGGTGTACTGATGGGGTACACCTCTGCCTAATTTCAAAGCAACAATAAAACACGACATCACATTTCAACATTCGGGTATTTATTGTACCCACTTCTGAATTGTTGTCAAGCGATTTTTAATCGACTTCAAAAAAAGGAGGAGGTTATCAATTCGACTGTATTTTTTTTTTATGTTTGTTAGCTCCTAACTTGCGACTGGGTGAACCGATTTTCATGATTCTTTTCTTATTTGAAAGCTGGTGCTTCCCGTGTGGTCCCATTGTCACCATTTCAATATCTGATGTTGAACTTCGGAGATATGGAATGGAACTCCTCACAGAATCACAGCAGCAATATCGTAACAAGTGAAATTGCTTTGTTTATACGTGTAGTCGATGACTGACTGAAGGAAAAGGGGGGGGTACATCGACCCCCCTCCTACAAGGATTTCAAACATTAATCCACAAGCACTAAAAAGTGAAAAATAAAAAGATTTTTTACAAAAAAAGATAATCTTTTTATGTTTTATGACATCATACCTCGACACGTTCACTCACTCTTTATCAACCCCCACAGAGACATTTAGGTTAATATTTACGTTTTCCTATTAGGTAATAAATTATTTACCTTTAATAATAAAACCGCCATGTGAGGTAAAAGTCAAACCCGTGCAAACATGTGTAGAAAGACACGTCACAGAGCCGTTAATTACGCATTCTGCACATCAAACCAGGGCCGTAGCTAGGGGGGGGGCATTGTGGGGCAATGCCCTACCTTGAAATCACAATGCTCTACCTTAAAAATCTGTTAATCTTAAAAAAACTTGTTAATCTTAGTTAATTAGACACCAGTTTTGTAGCACAGCGCTTGTGGCACATCTAATATGTTTATGGGGCATGCGGTGCTAACCTGTAAGAAATTGTTACACTAACTTACATAATGGTAGATAATTACTCAAAATATTAACAGTGTAAACAATTGTTGGTTGGCCAATAAAGGAAAAATAAAATAAAAAAATAAAAATACCAAAAATAAGATAAATTATTATAATTAAATGGTTTGTTCATAGTTTCAGAGTCATCATAAGATGTCAGATATACATGGTGATTGATTAGGAGCCCGTGTTTCGAGGGCAGATCAATTATGTCATTTTTTTTACTTCCGCCCTACCTGTAACCAATGCTGCCCTACCTCAAATTCTCACACTCTAGCTTCAGCCCTGCATCAAAACTTTGTGCTAAAATATTTGCTGGGAAACGACTTTTAATAACTCTTAGTGTTAGTTGTTACGAGTCGTCAGAAGCTTGAAAGTCTGACAACCAGTCTTACCTAGGGGTATCGTATTACCCAGTCATTGAGTTGTGGAGGTCAGATAGGCAGTCGCTCCATGTAAAATACTGGTATTCAGCTGCATCCGGTTAGACTGGAAGCCGACCCCAACATAGTTTGGGAAAAGGCTAGGCAGATGATGACTCTTAGTGTTAAAAAACACTCATGGTGTAGAATAAAAACATGATCGCAATGATAGGAAGAGCATAACTTTCGGCTACAACAAAAAAATTATGATAAATCATTTATTCTTAGGTTACAAAGACCCATAGATACCTTAGACCATACCTTAACTTATGTATACTATATAATAACAATTGTGTTAGTAAATAATACTTAGGCTACGTTAAGCGTCATTACAATTATGTTTTTTGGAGCTTATATAGGCAGTTGCTCCATGTAAAATACTGGCATCCGGTTAGACTGGAAGCCGACTCCAACATAGTTGAGAAAAGGCTAGACAGATATTATTATCTTGTTTTACGTCAAGTGGTTTTGCATAACTACCTACTTAATTTACATTAAATACGTATAAGGGTTTGGAGACATAAATAAACTTGTTTTCTTTCCAATTTGCGTACGCGATTGCTTTATAATGACGTTATTGTGATGATCGCAAATGGAAATGTTTAAGTATAAAATACGTCATAGTTATAACGTAATTAACCGCTACGTAGGTTGGTTCGTTTTAACAGAGTTAGGGCCATTGCTTGTTATAAAAGCACGACGATTTAACAAATAATTTTCCAATTAAGTCAGGGCTTCTTGATTTTTAAACATTGTCCCTCACCAGGTTTGTCTCATGTTTCGTGGTTGCTTTTACAAACATATTATAAAGTCACATAAACAAACAGCCAGACCCTGAACAACTATCTAAGCTAGGCTGTACCTATGCCATACAAATATGTTTTATGATGATTATAAATCGAGGTTTTCGCACGATGTTTTTCTTAACTGATGTCAGTGACATCCCAAATCATCTTAAAAATACATAAATACCAATAATAATAATACTAGCCTATTAATATCCCATTGTTGGCCAAAAACGTAACTCAGGGGGATCGGCGTTGAGGACTGAAATACAGGCTATGCCTAGTTCGGCCCCAAATGCTAATACTTTTGTGTACAGTAACTTTAGACTAAGCACTTAATTTGTGAAATAATGTACAATTTTTTCTGTGAATAAACATTATTATTATAATAAAAAATAAACATAATATTATATAATAAATGATTGACTAAATAGTGTGTAAGTAATTCTATATTAAAATTGTGTTGCTGCGCCCTAACAGGGTATCATGTATGTACTTTTACCTTTTATAACACCCTATGTATCTACTCATGATCGCAATAAATATTTGAAGTTTGAAAGTTTGAAGTTATTATTATTTATTTCAATTAGACCATTAAAAGGCACTTTTGAACGTCATTTTTACGAGAGAAAATGGTTTCCATTGGTTTCCATTCAGCCAGACAACATACCAGACAAACTAATAATACGTATATTTACAGATGTAAATAACCATTATGTACTTTCGTTTTTGTTTCGTGTCTAGCCGAGAACTTACGTGACAAGAATCTGTAGTCCCAAATTATATTAACACAGCCTTCAAATACGACTTATGAATATCAAATCGTGTCTATAAATACGTTGAACTCAGTATTGTTTAACTTGGCAAAAAATTTGACCCATCTCCAAACGTGGACGCCATGCAAATATGGCACGCGTCATTTTTTGGTTGTGTTGTGTCAAGTAACGTTTTTGCATAACGTTATGCAATTTACACGTATCTTTATTTCTTTTTTTTTGTGGAAAAAAAACGATGTGTCATGTTGAATTCGGTTTTGGTAACTTAATCATATTCTTCTGATCAAATGTCAATGGGGACTAGCAAGTAGGTACCCAGGATATACAACATTATTTTTAGTATATGCGAAAACTGAATTTGTTCAGAATCAGTTACTGATTCGATTCCAAAAATTTTTACACCATGTTATTTTTTTTTCAAAAATATTTTAATGAAATTTTATTACCAGTTCATTACAATACAATCACCGTACGGTTAGGTACCTATTGCCAAACTATTATCACGAGTGTATAACACAGGAGACGCGGTTTACGCGAGTGTACTGCGAAATGCATGTATTGCAGCATGTTTTTGAACGGACAACCAGGTAATATACAAGTTTATAACTTTGTGATTTTTTATGATACGGTTTTAAAATTTTGTACATAGATTCTTTACACAAAAATACTAGACAGGTGTATCGGGTTTCGCATAAACAAAAAATAATGTTGTATACATATAATTATGTTACTTATATCCCTCTTCCCTAACTTTCATAGCCCGATAGATCGGTAATCCGACTCGACCTGAGAGAGATCAGGCACAGGATCAACAGTTTATATTTTATTTTTATACAGTTTTATATTATACAGTTTTATATTACTTATACAGTTTTATATGTATTATACAGTTAAATATTTTATTTTAAGTTTTAAATTCTAATTTGTATGTTGACTAATATTTAACAGCAAAATATAATTTATTTTAGATTTAATAAACCTAGAAGTTGTATTTTATGTAGTTACCAAACGATGTGTAACCTAAAACTTCAGTAATGTTTGCATGCCATTTTTATGGCGACATGTGCTTGAACTTTTATTTATACTTACCATCTTAATTGTACATACCACATTTAACGCAAATAAATAATTTTGACTTTGACTTTGTTTACCTACGTTCCGAGACATGGGTGTGTAAACTTTTGAACTCCGGGCTGCTACTGAAAAAATCCTGATAGAAATAACTCGATTACACTTTGCCAGCCCTGGCAACCAAACTTAAGACCCCAAGCACAGCAGTCGAGCGTGCAACCATAAGACCAACGAGGCAATCATGTTACTTAACAAACTGTGTAACCTCCATTGATCATACACAAAATTGCATACTCATAAAAGCCGTGAAATAACCGTGTAAAAATTATAATATAAAAATCGAAATAAACTATAAATAAACGACCAGTCTTAACCTTCACCTACTCACGAACATGTTACAAACAAGTTATTCCAAGTTGCGCGCACACGACCACGTAAGTAAGATGTCTCTCGTGCGGATAGCAACGTTGTGACGTCATTCACGTCACCCATTACGTTACGGTAACAAGTCAAGCGTAAACAAGGCGAGAAAACCGGTTATGTAGATATAACTTTATGCAAATATGTTTAGAATGTGAACTGGGGAAACCGGAGATTATTTATCAAATACACGACTATTAAAAGTTAGCAATAGAAGATGTGAATAGGTTTATTATGCTAATCGTCTGTTAAAACGGCGGGATCGCAAAAGTGGGGGAAGGGATCACCGTGGTTGTTTTTAGTCAGTGAGAGACTCTCAGACCCCTCCGCCCCATCCAGGGGGATCTCTATGAGGAAATTCCACCACCATCCAAACAAAAATATTGGGGTTAAATTAGGTAAGTGACTGATATCGCAGAAGGCGCGTACGCTGCCGGGATCTCTGACATAAGTGTGAGAAGGGCGCATTGGAGTGGTTTATAGTTCGTAAGACTCTGACAGACCCCTCCCGCCCCGTCCAGGGCGGGGTCATCCAAAAGGATTTTCCAGCCCGGAATAAAATAAAAAAAATACGATTAGTTTAGCGATTTATCCCTACTGATGTTTGTATCATATTACCCAGTTACTAGGTTGTGGAGGTCAGATAGGCAATCGCTCCATGTAAAATACTGGTATTCAGCTGCATTCGGTAAGACTGGAAGCCAACCCCAATATATAAGTACTTGGGAAAAGGCTAGGCAGGTTGATTGTTTGCCTACTCTCAAAATACGAAACAAACATATTGAATCATGTTAGTTAATATTTCAGATTTTAAACAAATAATGCGCATTTATTTCTAGAATTACCACAACATAAACAATATCATTATATTGTATACTAGCTGACCCGCCGCGACTTCGTCAGCGTGGTATCCTGCACTACCAATACTCCTACCCTAACCCTGCATTATCCTACCCCCTACCCTACCCTACCCCTACCCTTGAGACCGACTTCCCGACTTCATATTAAAAGAGCTGTTTTAGGGACTTCGTTCGCGTGGTATCATGCCCCTACCCTACCCCAACCCTACCCCTACCCCATATTTTCTCACCTTCAAACCTTCCCTAGACCTCCACGAACATTTCAAAATCTAAATCAGCTAAATCGGCCCAGCCGTTCTCGAGTTTTAGCGAGTTTACACCTTGGGTCCGAAAAACCCAAATATCTTACGGACCCCTATTTTTTCTAAAATAAAATATAGCCTATGACACTCGCAGATAATGTAGCTTTCTAATGGTGAAAGAATTTTCAAAATCGGTCCAGTAGTTTTTGAGTTTATCCATTACAAACAAACAAACAAACAAAAAAACAAAAATACAAAGTTTTCCTCTTTATAATATTAGTATAGATTATTGTCATAATAACGTGCAATATAATAATTATGAAACACAGAAACAAGCGTCACAGAATTTACAATGAAAGGAAAGCCGACCCTTGGATACCCACTGTACCTATATTAATGTGGTTTTAAGACGAATTCATACGTCTAATGTTTCATACTGGCAACAATTAATTACAAAACCGCTTTGTTATAATAATTTCACGTTTGAAACTAAGTTATCCCGTAGGTAGGGACCTAAAAGGTGTTGCCAGCTGAAGTTTCTCATTATTAAAAAATCATTCTCTTCGCATCATATCTATAAAATAAATAAAATAGAAATAATAGCTTAATACTAAATCCATGATTATGAAAGTATACACGGTACAATTTTTGTCTGTCAGTCTGTTTGTTCCGGCGTATCTCCTAAACGGCTGGTCTGATTTGACGGCACTTTCACTGGTAGATAGCTTATGTTATAAGGAGTAACTGACTTTTATTTTATAAAAAGAATTAGGGTTCCGCGTAAAATTAAACAAACTCCACCGATAACCGTCATATAGGTAGAAAGGGGACATCGTGAACCAGACTATTATTGTTAACCCATACCTCCATTAGGGTATATGGGGGGTATGGGTTTACAATACGCAGCATACCGAAAGAATAAAATAAGTTCCATACATATTGACCGTTTAGGTTTTTAAAAAGAAAACCTGATAATACTTTGCCCGACTTAGGAGTCGAACCTAAGCATTCTAGTTGAGTAGTCGCGCCTGGACGCCACAAGCCCATAAGTTAATGCGGAAGCACTACGTGTTAAAGACTACGCGTTATCTGTCAGTCAGGCACGCAACTGTGTTGTACAAGTGGTACCTACTGACTTGTCTTAAAGATGATAGATTTCAATAATCACCATAATGATTATAATGACAGCTAACATAATGATGATGATCACTCATACAACCTCATCTTATCTTAAACGCAACCAGCTAAACTTGACCCGTTCAGTGAACTGTTGAAAAAATTATCATAATGACTGTACATTGTCTGGTTTTTCACATTGGCTCCAAGTATCCCAATGTTGGCGTTAGCGCCAGTCGTGTGACGTGCTGTAGTAGCATTGGCTCCAACGTTGGTAGATGCAATGGTCTCAGTCCACAAGTTGGACAAGGCGCGTTGGGGTCTATTACAAATGTTAATTCTGGTGCAGCCAAAATACGTCCATTCCTTTTCGGTGTGAATTGGTCTTGATTTTAAAAGAGTACGTATGGAGTTTCTTGCCCATTCTTCTCCATACAAAACTACCTTTTGGAAGGGGCAAATAGATTCAACCCTTTTTTGTATATTACGTTCAAAAGTGCCTTATATTGGCTTAATTGAAATAAATGATTTGACTTTGACTTTGGTCGATGCAAATGTTTCAGTCCACATGTTGGACAAGGCGCGTTGGAACCTAATAATTAAATTTTAATGGTCGTCCATCGAATTAACTCCATGCCTGTGAAACCAGGTTTCAAGGCCAATCACTGTGACTCAATCTTAAAGCACTCATTTAGATGTAAGAGGTCCAAGTAAGAAGATTATTTATACTAATATACCTAGTAAAGCTGAAGGAAGTTTTGTTTGTTTGCAATCGCGCAAATCTCTGACACTGCCGGTCGAATTGGAAAAAATATTTTTGTAAATGATAACCAGATTCGTGACGCATAGTTTAGGTTATATAACATAACGCTACAACCCACAGGAGTGGAGCAGTAAACTAAAACGTAACTTAACACGGATGAAAAAAACTCGCGTACGAAGTAGCAGGGAAAAGAATTACCTAATAATTATGCAATGATTTAGAGATGATGATGTCGTTTCTGCCTACCCCCATGGGAAAAATGCTTGAGTTTATGTATGTGTTTCGTGTTTGTGTTTATGTTTGTGTTTAATCGTTTCTCTTGGACTCGTCGAGCTTCATTGCTTCGGCGCTTTTCTGGTGGCCTCCACTGTTGATTCTGGCTTTCAGGAGTTGCAGTGGGTGGGAACAGTGTGGCGGGCTTGTATGTGTTTATGTATTTGTATCACCAGTAGGTATGTGATTTACTGTCAAACTGCTGACGTTTTATGACGTCACGTGTCGGGGCCTCTTGCGCAGAACCATAAAATGATACTTAATACGTTTATCTTTTTTGTCTAAAATCCGAAAACGTCCGAAATGTCGTGCCATTTACCTGAGGTAAAGTCGTCAATAAAATAAAATAAAACTACTCAGGTATCTGCGCTCCCAAAGCGTCATTAACAAGTTAACTTGTTAATGACGCTTTAAACTTGCTTCCTACGTAAATGTTTTAAAACCATGACGTGATGATGTTATAACGTCAGCAAGGTGTCATTAAATCATTATTATCCTTTAGTTTCTTTAAAACACTTAAGAAAAGGAAGAATTTTTTACAATTTGGTTGTTTTTTTATGTTTGTAACCTCTGAACTGTCATTTGTGAACTGATTTAGAAAATTCTTTTTCAACCGACTTTAAAAAGGAGGAGGTTCTCAATTCGGCGCGTATGTTTTTTTTTTTTTTTTGTATGTATGTTACCTGATTTCTCAGCCAATTATGAATCGATTTGGATGATTCTTTTTTTGTTTGAAAGAGTATACTTCCGAATAGGTCCCATAGAAATATTGTCATGATCTGATGATGAACTTCGGAGATATGGAACGGTACTCCTTATAGGATCACAGCAGAACCGTCGTAATAAGAAAAATTGCTTTGTTTATACGTGTAGTCGATGACTGGCTGAAGGAAAAAAGGGAGGGGGTACGTCAATCCCCTCCTACCACTTTCCAAAATTAAATATATCGTGTGAGGTATTGTTTGAAAGGGCTTTTTGTAAGGATTTCAAACATTAATACACAAGCACTAGGTCCCATATAAATATTGTCATGATCTGATGATGAACTTCGGAGATATGGAATGAAACTCCTCATAGGATCACAGCAGCAATATCGTAACAAGTGAAATTGCTTTGTTTATACGTGTAGTCAATGACTGCCTGAAGGAAAAGGGGGAGGGGGTACGTCAACCCCCCTCCTACCACTTTCCAAAATTAAATATATCGTGTGAGGTATTGTTTGAAAGGGCTTTTTGTAAGGATTTCAAACACAGCACTAAAAAGTGAAAAATAAAAAGCTTTTTTACAAAAAAAGATAACCGCCTTCAAAAACTACAAAATAAAAAATAACTTTAGTTTTGGAAGTCGGTGGCTTTGGTTTTGTTTTTGTTATGTAGGTAAGTATTGCCACCGACTTCCAAAACTAAAGTTATTTTTTATTTTGTAGTTTTTGAAGGCGGTTATCTTTTTTTGTAAAAAAGCTTTTTGTTTGAAAGATTCCATCAGATTGGTTCAATTTTATTGAAATCTGGTTCTGATGACGGGGTTCATAAAGAATCGAGAAAACTCCTCAAAAATCATAGGTTAAGGTGTAAAACCGTATTTTTTTGTTTAACGTTTAATTATTTTTCTTGAGGTAAAGCCGTTAACATTAAAAAAAACTAGTTGCCTACGCTCTTAACTTGTTAATGACGCTTTAAAGTGGCTTCCTACGCAAATGTTTAAAAACCATGACGTCTTATAACGTCAGCAAGGTGTCATTAAATCATTAACAATAATTATTATAATTTCCTTTATTTTAATGTCTTGTATAAGTATCTAAGATCTAACCTTTTAAGGATAATGATAAAATGATATTTTTAGACTAAACAATGATGACCAACCGCTTAAGAATCTGCGAAAGTTGATTCTATGTATGAGGATGGAT
This sequence comes from Hoplodrina blanda, assembly GCA_949316365.1. Lineage (NCBI taxonomy): Eukaryota > Metazoa > Arthropoda > Insecta > Lepidoptera > Noctuidae > Hoplodrina > Hoplodrina blanda. The sequence continues at coordinate 13,329,856 of OX438592.1, forward strand.
GGATAGTCGAATAGATGGGTGGTTGGATGTGTGACTTGACTTGACTTGAGGCACACATAACTTTCAGATATTGATTCAGCTTAACACATAACTTTTATACCTTTTTTTGTGTTCCCCTGTCTTAATTTAGGACTTCGACATAATTCTGACGTCTACATAGATAAATTCGCGGGCAGAAACTAGATTTTTTATACAACCTTAATTTTAATTCGTTACAAATCTTTAAGGGGGTGAATGTACTCATGAATATGAACAACTTTATTAAGGGACATAGTACGAAATGTGAAAAAAAAAAACAGCTGATCCATACATTTTGATCGTAATGTAGTACATTATTGTATGGATCAGCTGTTTTTTTTTTCACATTAAGAATTAAAATTAAGGTTGTATAAAAAACCTTCTCTCAGTCCTCACGACTGACTGTATAGTCCCTATTGTTCTATTATAATACAGTCCTTATCTCAAAACACGAATTTCCAACCATAAACTTATTAAAATAAGGTTGAACATCGCAAAACAAGCCAGAGTCTATACATACCCCAAAAAAGGATCAACCAATTAATAACGTCACCATACAAGCCGTTATTAATTGGTTCCACATACAAGTTTTAAAGTCAATGACACCACAACAAGGTCAAGGTTGCGCAACCCGTCAACCAACTTTCGTCCAATAAAATCACGTAACCACACAATAACGGTTTGGCAACCGCAGCCTGATTTGAATAAAGAATCGACGATGACCTTGCTTTGGGGTATGAAAATTTATTGATAAAAACATCTTGCTGATGCAAAAAGTAGTCTAGATTTGCAAATAATGAAATTTCTCGTGATAGAAGTATTTTAAATAAAGTCGTTATGGCAAAGTTGGTGAGGCTGTGGGTTTGCAAACGGGGGGATGGGGGTTCTATATATTTCAAATGGTGTACTACACTAAAGGATCGACCTTTAGTGTAGTACAGTCCTTTAGTGCAATAGGCTCTCCCCTTATACATGGAACTTAAACATAACTGGCGAAATGTGGGTGTACTAATGAGTACACCTCTACTTAACCCTCGAGGATTACAGGCGTGATGTTATGTAGGTATGCAATAACAATATTGTAATCTAATAGACAGTGATTGGAGATTAAGGACTGTATTGTGTGTGCAACCGGCTCTTAATCCCAGACTAGAGGATATTAACGGATGGTTGAGTGACAATCAATGCACCGCACCGTATACCTAGGTGATGTTCTATAAAAGCCCACTTGCACCTTAAGTCAGGCTTAGTCGCTAAGACGAGTTAAATTAAGTACTAAATTATATGGTACATTTTGTTAACTAAGATAAGTTTTTCGTGTTTGTTTTTTTTTTGGACCACTTTTTGACATTGATTTGATCGCAGAGATGAGATTGAGACTTAAAGATAATATCATTAAGTACATTGACAGTAGGTACGCATGGTCGTGTTGCTTGTGACGAATTTACAAAAACAATAAGAGAAGCATAGATGACATTGAAAGGAATATCATCGTTCTTATTCCGAAGTCGCGGGCATTAAGATTTTTACTCCATAATGGACAAAAAAAACATTTTTCTATCACATCACATTCTATCTTGTCAAGAGCGCGGTCTAGTTCTAACGGCATCAGTTAAGTATGTTAATAAAAATACAACGCACCTTGGTGGTCACACGCTGTGGAGGTGCCGGTCAAAAGACCCCAAGCTACATACTTAAACTCACGCCTTTTTCCCATGGGGGTAGGCAGAAACCACAGAACGCCACCTGCTACGATCCTTACATACTCCTTTCGCCTCTTCCACCTTCATACATCTCGTCATACAAGCACGCCGGCCCCACAGCTAACCTTACAATTTTGTTTTTAATTCTGTGTTTGTTTACTAATAGTAACTTTTAAGAACAAGTTACCAACAATTTTATTGTGCCTAGTTTCCATAAATAATATAACATAACATATTATGTTGCCTGTCATACCCAAAAGGGTTAGGCAGAGATGTACCCATCAGTACACCCATATTTCGCCAGTTATGTTTAAGTCACGTGTAATAGGGGGCGAGCCTGTTGGCATAAATAAACAAATTATTATTATGATTTTTAATAAGCTAGTTATCAAAAGAAAAATTTACAATTGAAACGCTAAGAAGTAGATTAAATAGATACCTAGCTAACATTGACAACACAGATCAATTCAAAACTCCTTAGCGAAAGAAACACGAGGAAAACCGATGCATTACACATGTATTGGGTTTTACGTTATTATACCGGTCAACTGATCAAATACAATACCTTCACTTCCTAAGTACAGTCAACAAATTAAAAGAGATCTAGGTATGCAGGGTCGTCAGGTATGCGTCCGCCGTCCGACCAGAAAAACCCAAGTTGGCGGCCGGCGCGGCGCCGTGTTCCACGCGCGCCACGCGAGAGAGGGTTTTTTTTTTAATGTGGTAAAAGTCATCAAATGAGTCCTTCCGCCCTGGGTGGGGCGGAAGGGACTGTCAGACATTTACTGACTAAAATACCACCCTGTTCCTTCTGTTGCCCTTTACGTTCCGGGGCAACGGTATCCTGTTAAGACGTCCCGCAACCCCGGCAGGCGTTTGGCCCCGTGGGTGCAGTCATTATGGCCAATTATGGGAATGGCTGCACGGGGAAGAGGGACCCGTTGAGGAACAGCGGGTCGAGGCCTACCAGGCGAGCGGTGAATGCTTATGCGAATCCCGCACCCCCGGTCACAGGCAGAGGTGGAACACTGCGGTGATTTTAGCCGGTAAGAGTTCGGCATGCCACTCCGTCACCCCCACGACGGAGGATGTCCATGAGGATTTCCACAGCGCACAAAAAAAGGGTCGTCAGATATAGTTTAAGTTTTCTTAGAAACCGATGGATGTCTTCGATTGAAACTTAACTCAATTAACGTACTTTTTATTATTTAATTTATAAAAATTACATTTGAAAGCATTACACATTTGGCCAACCAGTGTACCAGTTGTTCCTTTAACCTTCTAATACCTCTCTCTTCATCGATTATTTCTCTACTTCTGTACTCTTTTATTTTCTCCTTTTAAAATTCTCTCTTTCTACCAAAAAAAAGGGTCGTCAGATATAGTTCAAGTTTTCTTAGAAACCGATGGATGTCTTCGATTGAAACTTAAGTCAATTAACGAACTGTTTATTATTTAATTGATAAATTTAATTTTAATTGAAAACATAAATTTCTAAGAAAACTTCATGCCTATCATGTTTTTGTTGACTGTACCTAAGTACTGAGAAGTGATAGACCTTTCGCAATGTGGAAAATCCAACCAGACCTACAAGAATGATAGGTACCTACTGCACCTGCCTAAGTAAATTCCCGATTGCGTAAATCGACGCAATCAGATCGTCAGTCACTGATGATCGTATGTGAAAGGTTGACCAATTTCCCTATGGGCTCAAAAGTCGTAAAGGACACAACACATAATGTCCTTTACGATATTTCCGCCCAATAATGGTGCAGTACCTATAATTGTGTTTATTCAATTTATTTATAGCATAGAATATAATTGTTTATTTGCTAAACAAAGGTAAATCGGTGTTAACAATAGAGGTCAAATTAATTAATAATTTATTAATGAAGTCTTTACATCTACACTAATACTAGCTAACTCGGCCACGCATTGCTGTGGCTTCAAGTAAGTAAAGATATTGAGGTCAATAATCGAGATAAAAACTATCCTATCTTTTAAGTATGGATGGAATAAATGGATGGAAGAAGATCTTGTCAACATGTCTGGAATATTGTGAGATGAGCGTGTGACCGTCGAATAGCTGAATACTTCTTTTTTTTGTTTTTGTTTTATTGTTTTTTTTTGTTTTTTGTCTTTGTACTTATATAATGTGTTTGTGTCTTTAACTAATGTAATTGGCCTTGGCCGTTTTATGTTAAAGTAAAAATAAATAAATAAATAAATAAGTTTGACCAAATTACACACAGTAAGCCATATCTATTATCTATTACATATAATAAAATTGTAGAAAAGTGGTGTCTGTACAATGAAAATATATTAAAAAAAAGTAGCAGGGGTTGTTATTACATCTATGCCGAACCTGAAATTGTAATTAATTTTTTTTTTGTCTGTTTGTCTGTTTGTCTGTTTGTCTGTTTGTCTGTTTGTCTGTGTGTTTGTGCACGCTAATCTTCGGAACTACTTGACGGATTTGAATGATTTTTTTTTTGTTGTATTGGTATTAAGTCCGGGCAACATATAGGCTATAATTTATCTTGGAAACTTGAACACCTGATGCAGAACCGCAACAGACCAGCTAAACTATAAGAGATACAAAAATGGTACCATAGCAAAAATTGTTTCACGTGATGAGCATTTTCTGCTAAGAGAATAAATTTGAAGATCTGGAACACCTGATGTGGAACTCCAAGAGCCCAGCTACACTATAACATATATAGGAATGACGTCTTAGCAAGAGTTGTTCAGCCTGATGAGCACTCTCTGATGTCGTATAAAATTTGAAGATCTGGAACAGCTGATGTGGAACTCCAAGAGCCCAGCTATACTATAACATATATAGGAATGACGTCTTAGCAAGAGTTGTTCAGCCTGATGAGCACTCTCTGTTGTCGTATAAAATTTGAAGATCTGGAACAGCTGATGTGGAACTCCAAGAGCCCAGCTACACTATAACATATATATATAGGAATGACGTCTTAGTAAGAGTTGTTCAGCCTGATGAGCACTCTCTGTTGACGTATGAAGATTGTAGATCTGGAACACCTGTTGTGGAATTTCAAGAGCCCAGTTACACTATAATATATACAGGAATGACGTCTTAGCAAAAGTTGTTCACCCTGATGAGCACTCTCTGTTGACTTATAAAAATTGAAGATCTGGCACACGCGTTGTGAAATTCCAAGCGCCCAGCTACACTATAACATATATAGGAATGACGTCTTAGCAACAGTTGTTCAGCCTGATGAGCACTCTCTGTTGACGTTAAAAAATTGAAGATCTGGAACACCTGATGTGGAAATCAAAGCTCAATTTCACTGTATAATTATAAAATAACATAAGCTGGGAGTACCTCCACGCGGTGAAGGCGGTAACAGTTTAGGACTGATTTTCGATGAAATCTCGCTCATCCCGTTGTTTTCCCGTCCCCAGGCCTTAGAATTCTACATCAGACGTTTCAGATCTTCGATTTTGACGACCCCGTTGTCGCTGGCATAAGCAACAGGATCCGCGTACGAAGTCGCGGGCAGAAGCTAGTCTATACTAATATTATAAAACTGCAGTGTTTGTTTGTTTGTTTGTTTGTTTGAACGCGCTAATCTCTGGAACTACTGGTCCGATTTAAAAAATTCTTTCAGTGTTAGATAGATTAGTTATTGAGGAAGGCTATAGGCTATATAACGCTACGACCTACGGGAGCGGAGCAGTAACCAAAGACGGACAGCTAGTTTCATAAAAATGGTTGAGTATTTCAGCAGTCCATCCCGGACAAAAAACTAAAACATAAGAAAAAAGTTGACACATATCCAAAAACCGTACACATTTTCTCATCCGTCTATCGCCTATTTTAGGGCCCTACCATAGTGGGTAGGTGGTATGGTCATACGAGGATAAAGTTTTCAATATTACGTTTCACAGTGGGACAAAGGAATCTTCAGGAAAAACAGAATAATGAGGATGGGAGCAAAGGTCGGTGACCGTAGCGTCATCCCGGTTGCAATGATGCTGTGGCTATCATTGACCTTTACCTCTAACATGTGGATTTACGTCACAGTGACGTTATTCCTGTTAGCCATGCCCATATAGGTATACTAGCTTCTGCCCGCGACATCGTCTGCGTCAAAGTTCAGTCAAAGTCAAATCATTTATTTCAATTAGACCAATAAAAGGCACTTTTGAACGTCATTTACAAGAGAAAAAATTTAATCTAGTTGCCCATTCTAAAAGGTAGTTTCGTATGGAGAAGAACGAAGTTAATTACTCCACGCAATCTTTAGACCCCCTTGGGGGGTGAATTTTGGAAAATCCTTTCTTAGCGAACGTTTACTAACTATAAACTACCGCTGCTTTCATCTTTATACGTCAAAAGGTTTTCGATATTTCGTGATGAGTGAGTGAGTGAGTGAGTGAGTGGATGAGTGAGTGAATGAGTGAGAGAGTAACGCTCTTTGAATAAATATCGGCGTAGAAGTTTAATTTTTTCGCTGCTCCAAAGGGTAGCAGACCTACTTAGTATTTGATATTCATTTGACATTGATACCTCGACGCGTTCCTTAGAAAAAGGGTCTTCGCAGATGGACACATATACGGACAACCAGTGATCCTATAAGTGTTCCGTTTTTGCCGACTGAAGTATGGAATCGTAAAAAGAAAAGATTTAACCATTTAAATAGACTGCTACTTTTCAGTCTTTTTCATGGTTTTTCGACTCCTATTATATGGGACTCAAACATAACTGGCGAGATGTGGGTGTACTAGTGGCTAAACCTCTGCCTAACCCTTCGGGGATTACAAGCGTGATGTTATATTATGTGTACTTTTCAATTTAATCAAAAAGTTCACTTTGATCTATTTGGTGGTATTCCCACCATGTGTCACCAAGCACTGGAGCCGTCATAACGTTTAGTCAGGTGACCTAAATGTAGTGTGCTTCCCCTTGACACCAGTGAAATAAAATTATACATAAAATTACGTATTTATGTGCGGTTCCAAGGTGCATTCCGGTTTTCCCTGATGGTGTGACGTGGCCAGGTAGGTGGGTGATGATGAGATGAGAGTGTGAGGCTGAGAGAGATATCGATACCTTTAGGCTCAAAGGGCGTAAACGCCATTTTGGCCAAAATGAGATTTTAATGCAGTCTTACTTAGTTTTTCGTCCTCTATCGATTGGTATATTTAAAACATCGATATTCGCAAAAAAATGGTGGATACAGCCATAATTTTTGGTTCGCTAAACATAGATTTTCTTAAAATTTGGGTTGTGTTTTTTGGCTCTCCTGAAAAGTCGTGTTTTGGTGGATACGCCCTTTGAGCCTAAAGGTATCGATATATTATTATTTTAATGAATTAGGTTTAATTAAAAACATTCATCTATTCAATTCAATTTTATCTGCTCCGTTATCTGATGCGGCCAAAAAGTTGTATAGCATTGTAGGTCTTCGTTTTGTTAAATAGATAGGTATTAAGATTATATTAAGTTTAAGATACAATGGGCCTTTTTTTTCCGGTCATGTATTTGTGTACAAAAGTTCTTAATTAAATAAAGAGAAAACAAAAGAGAAAATCACAACATACAAATAAATAAAATTAAAGTATCTATTTGTAATCAAAATAACACCTTTTTTACAAAACAAACATAAAAGTCTACACGGTAAGATAATTATACGAAAAAAAAAAATCTGCTTGTGTGTTTGTTCCGGCTAATCTCTGAAAAGGTTGGACCAATTTTGACGGGACTTTCACTGGCATGTAACTGATGTTATAAGAAGTAATTTAGACAACTTTTATTTAAAAAAAAAAACGAATAAAGAAGGGTTCCGCGCAAAACGCAAACCTTCTGACGACTTCCAAAGTCTGTCTGACTGATAAACAAATAAAACAATGAAAGTAGGTAAGTTATAATTTGCTCTTGTAAAATCGTTACACCACTTGAATACACAAAGTATAAAAAAAATCTTACAATTTGTAAATACTGTTCATTTGTATTCTGATTATTGTCCGGTTCAATGATGAGAATGTATTATTTGTGTCACTATATACAAGCTAATTACAATCACGCTTTATGTGCATTCTCATAACAATTCAACTGATTGTTATTATTTCTTATATTTTGTTGCTCAAATATTTAAATCTTACTAACTGTCCCGTTTATCTCATGGAAGCAAGCGCGACTGGTGAGTGACGACCTGGGTTCGATTCCCAGGTCGGGCAAAAAGTGTTTTTGAGTTTTTCTGAATTTCTCAGTAGCAGCCTCGGAGTCTGGATTTGTGTCTGGTTGATGGCAAGAGGTTCGCCCCCTATTGCATGGGACTTAAACATAACTGGCGTTTGGGTGTACTAATGGGTGCGCCTCTGCTTAACCCTTTGGGGATTACAGGCGTAATGTTATTTTATGTTAATTATCAGTTTTTTTTTTTAATTAAATAAGGGTGTGTGACATATCAGTAATGAGCAAATAATACGAGTATTATTGAATACGGAAATGATACAACGTAGTGGATATGACTTGAAATGAGTTAAAATTAAATTTTCAAATTCGACGAGTACTTCCAGAGACAAGATCGAACAGAAAAAACAAACAAACAGTTAAACTCTTTAGCTTCATAATATTGAGGTATTGATTATATAAAGTCGTGATGGCCCAGTGGTTAAGGCGCCCGCCTGTCATGCGAGAAGTTGTGGGTTCACAACCGGGCACGGGCAAGTACCAATGTAACTTTTTCAATTCATATAAAATGTACTTTCTAAGTTTATCTTGGACATCACTGACATCGGTGATAGAAAACATCGTGAGGAAACCTGGACTTATGGTTATTATAAGCCTAAAATGAATAATCCGCTTTGAGCAAGCGTGGTGATCAATGCTCGTGTTTCTCTGTATGAGAAGAGGATACAGGCTGGTATTATTATCAAAATAAAAATTGCAGTATAATTAAACAAAGTTTTTAACGTTGGCCCCAAACTAGGCAAGCCTGTATCTTGGGTAGCAATATGGAGACATTTTAAACACACGATTATCTGAGTAAGGTTTGTTTAGACATATTATACAAGCTTCTGCCCGTGACTTTGTTCGTTCCAAAGTTGATTTCTCCATACAAACTTTGAACCCCCGTTTCATCCCCTTAGGGGGTGAATTTTGGAAAATCCTTTCTTACCAGATGTCTACGTCATACAAAGAACACACCCTTTAAGTTTCAGGTCTCTACGATCAGCGGTTTAGGCTGTGTGTTGATCCGTTGGTCAGTCGTTCAGGGCAAAGCATTTTATATGTCTAGATAAAGATGGAAGAAGATAAATAATTAGTAGGGAAATATATTTATTTTATTAAATAGATTTAATAAACATATTTGATTAGATATCTATTGACCCAACACGAGCACGCAGCGTAAACATAACGTAAATTCGATCGTAATTTTGAATTGGAAATATATACCTACCTAATTAAATATTTATTTAGTTTCAAGAATTTATTTATAGAAGTGTGTGTCGTATAGAATTATAGTGAGTAGTCAAAGTTTCATTTCGAAAATCTAGGTACCTACTCAAGTCTAGTACTTCTATATTGACGCGTTTGTGCTAGGCATAGGGTTAACACACCACACAAAATTATTTCGTAAACAAGTTATTATAATTAAAAAATTAAAAAACACGACTGCAAAAATTTCACATAATTGTACTTTATTTACTCGTCAGTTTTTTTTTACGACGTTTTTTATTAACAGTGCTATATATTTTTTAAATCTACTCATCAAACTCTAGACAATAAACATAGACACGACCAGATTCATTAAAAAAATAAATTGAGGCTGGTATCAATTTGCGTTTTAAAGTGACCACACCGGTTTCTTTTTATTTTTTACTAGCCGTTCAGTTCAGTTCAGGCGTTTAAAAGTTATGGTGGAATAAAGAAACTCACATACATACATACATACATACATACATACATACATACATTAACCCTGAACACATAACACTCCTTTTTTGGGGCAGTCGTGTAAAAATATAATAATTTTAACCTGAATGTCATCGAAAAATCACATAATAGATACACAAATTCTAAATAACTATTTCGTACATCCATATTTAGTGGCGCGTATTATAGGTACTTATAATACAGTTTAAAAGATGCAGCCTTTAATCATCAAATGAGTCCTTTCGCCCTGGGTGGGGCGGAAGGGACTTTCAGACTTTTACTGACTAAAAAACCACCCTGTTCCTTCTGTTGCCCTTTACGTTCCGGGGCCACGGTATCCTAATAAGACGTCCCGCAACTAAGATGCAGCCCTGTGACTGACGGACGGACGGATGAGTGAGAGCAATAGGGCTCCAGTTGGACGCTTTAGGTACAGAACCATTTTTATCATAAGGGAAACTCGGATTATGAAAGGAAACGTTACAAACATAATTATTTAAGTAACAAATAAGTAGGTAACAAATATTTCCCATTTTAACTTAAATACTCGTACTATAATTTATATTAACGATTTTCATTCATCCATTTGCTAAACCGAAAATAAGGAAGTTTGTCACGTTACCACAGGAATGTAATAAGCACATAATATTATTTGAGTTTGAGGTTAAGCGGTCTAGGTAGGTAGGTTAACTAACAATAAACTTATGAATCATACCCTCAACCAGTTACCGATCAATATAGTAGGGGAGCCCAATATGCTAAATGTGGATTTACTCGAGCGTTGTTGGGACCTTTTGGATTGTCAAGATTAGATGCTAAAAAGAAAAAAAAAGGTTACAGATAGGACCCTTTCACTGATGTGGGGACGGTGTAGGTACAGATTTTCAAAAATGAAAAAGAAATGGTTACAAAGAAATACTCGAGCGTGTCAGTTATTAATAGTGTATGCGCCCCACGTATTTCTAGTAACGAAAAAATATTAATCTGCCGGTTTGCATAGTTGGGGTGGCCGTAACAAGGGGTTGAAAATGGTAAATAAAATTATGACATTGGAATACTCGAGCCCGTCAGATTAATATACAGTCAGTTCAGCTTGATGTCCTTGTCGTGCTGACCCTTAATCTGACAATAATTATGTGCAGGGACTTCTTCAATCTGAAGGTTTGAAATCCGCTGCCCTTGACGCTCGGCCATATATACAGGGCTCATATATGGTGGAGGTACTTAACCGGGTTCAAGGTGTCCCCCCTATATTAATCTGCCGCGCATGAGTAAATCGCAAAAGCCCCACTTGGGCTCCCCTACTATTACTTATTTATTACTTAATATTTATTTAAACAGATAATGATAGCAAGATGATGTATGAACGTAGGTGAGGCGAAAGGAGTACCTATGTAAGGATCGTAGCAGGTGGCGTTCTGTGGTTTCTGCCTACCCCCATAGAAAAAAGGCGTGAGGTTATGTATTTATGTGTAGATAACCACTTACTTTTATGTATACTCCTCGTACTGACGTAAACTAATGTCACCAATACTAAATACGAAAATGTCAAAAACCGCGCCATTTTTCTCTAAATAAAAAAGAAACACTTTCAAAAAAAGAACGACACTGACAACAAAAGAAAAAAACAATCAAACACTCGAATTTGTCATTTTAAAAACAGAATACGTTTTTTTTTTAAGCACAATGATCGCGGCGCAACTGTCTTTACAGTACTGTTCGGGAATTACTTTTAGTAATGATTTAAAAAGTGCAAATCGGACAAGACATTGAGTGGCGTAGAGCGTATTGTGCTATTTTTTTTTTTGCCTTGAACTGAACCTTGACAGTGCGTGTAGAAAATGCATTCTTGTTCATATTAGACCCTTTACGACAATAGATTTAAATTGTATTGAGTAATTTAAAACGTGTTACTAATTTGTGTCAATACAATGATTGTGAAATAATGTACTTATATTATAAAACCGTTGATTATTATGGTAAATGATTTCACGTGATCTGGTTACTGTTTCACTTTTTTGTACCTACCTAAGTACCTACTAAAGAAAAGTGAACGACTAGTTATAGATCGATATTGACTTGACTTTTTGTATGGAAATTAAATGATTACTGATCATTTAACTAAACCATTATTGATTTGTTTAAATTGTTAACCTTTATATTATTTTTGCTCAATACTCATCTATACATCATAATTATTATTATGTCAAAATAACGGTTTTCTTACTAAATGCATATATGAATATATTATTTTTGTATGGAAATTAAATGATTACTGATCATTTAACTAAACCATTATTGATTTGTTTAAATTGTTAACCTTTAAATTATTTTTGCTCAATACTCATCTATACATCATATTATTATGTCAAAATAACGGCTTTTTTACTAAATGCATAATATGAATATTTAGACGGTAGTTTTAACAAAATAAAACATGTTTTCAAATTTTTGTTTGTTTGTTAGTTCCCGAGGCTTCAGAACTGCTAGATTATTTTTGGCGGGACTTTAAAAGCAGATAAGTGATTTTATAAGGAACAACTTATTTTTATTTTAACAAACCAACATACTTACTTAATTTAAAAGAAAATGTGTTCCACAAAAAAATTAAAATCCTTTCAGATAAATCAACATCAACGCGGACGAAGTCCCAGGAATAAACTAGTTTAAAATACTATTCTGTCAGATAGTGAATAATTTTGAATCACAGAATGTGTCACGAAACATTAAATTTTAATTCTTGTTACATAACCACCGTAATATAACACATGTATAATCACTGAAGTCGAGCTTTCAAGGTTCATGTAATGTCGTCCTTCAGAATTACAATAAAATGAAGCTGTTACTTACATACATGTTTTATTGCCCGTAAACGTAATGACGGCATAAATGTACTCACACGGGCAATTTAGAGCAATTTATTGCCCGGTGACATAGCTACTCTGATAATTTGGGTGCAAATTAGTATGAAATGTGAAGCAAGGACTATGCCTTTTCCTAGTGACCTGTTGTTTATAAATCATGACAGTTATGAACCTGACAGATGTCACTCACTCGTCACCTATTTTTAACCAACTTAAAAACAGAAGTAGGTTCGTTGTTCGACTGTATAGTAGATCTTTATTTTATATTTATGATTACCAATTTCTCCGCCAATTGTCGACCTATTTATAATATTTGTCCAAAATCATTTGTTTTGCACCTGTCAAAATTCCTCCCATGGGTGGTTTAAATTACCAATAGAATAATTTTGAATTTATTCTAAGCACAAAGGGGTTTGCGTAAAAGTGGCGTCATTTTGAAGTTGGATGGCCACTAATGAAACTTAGATATTTTGAAAGATCAGAATAATGCGATTAAAAGCTAATATGGACACATTTCTCTAAACCATATCGAAACGGAGATATTTGGTTTTGATAGCTCATTAAACACGAAGAAGTTATTAAACCGATATATTCTTATAAACCCTTTTAAGGTTCTGAGGTTTTTTTTAGTAACTACCTACTTACCGAAACCTAAAGATAAACTACTATAACATGGCGCGCCCCTCCACAAATTCAAAACGTTTTTAAGTATTTGTGAAAGTATCAACGTGTGCGTACAAACAAAGTCACAATGTGTGCGTACTGAGACGGCTCTCGAAACAAAAACAAATCAACGATTTGTTGCTTGACTAGCGGCGTCATTAATTACTCATTATTATTAGTATGGCGCTGCACTGACATACTCTATGAAAATGACACGTGCGTTGTCTTGTGCGGTCTTGCTAGTTATGATTAGTTGACCAACAAATCTGCCGGCCTGCTACTGAAGACTACAACTACATAGAAACTCTTTCATATGGATATGGCCACACACATTGAAATAGTAATATGGAGAGGCGCGTCATGCTATAGTAGTTTTTTTTGTAACTGTAAGTGTTAATGTGTTATTTCGAATTAAAAAACAAAAAGTCTAAAACACTATTATCTCGAAACTACCTTTTTGCACTTAATGACTTCTTGCTCTACAACGAGGTATTGTGTCTTTATTATTTCCCAAGACCCAAAAGTAACGTAACATTGACACATGGTCGTGAAACAGTAAAGTCAATCTCTAAAAACAACCTTCAAAAACATATCTAAGATTTCTGTACGCAGGACAGTAATTGAAGTTTTTATATTGACGACATTTTTCAAATCTTCAAATGCAAATATCTCAACTTCGATATAACTTAGAATAATAATAATTGAACATATATATGTGTACTTAACACAGCACAACAAAGTAACATAATAATTATTAGTGGCCAATGAAAAAAACCATGACGCCGCTAGTCCATACTAAGTTAATCAATGCCTTTTGGAATAATATATTAATTGGACTGTTATTGCTAGATAATAATGGCATAATAATTATTCAATTAAGGTAAACGCAGCTATCAACGACCCATCGAAAATCTGCAGGTATTACCGACCTATAAAAGTAATTCGAAATCTTTACGTTTCCAGAACTATTTTAGCTATAGTAGGCAAAGTTACACACGCGTTTATTCCTTGAGCATCGTATACTTTTACGTTTTTGTGAGTAGCTGTGCAAAAAACAGATAAAATACGCTAATTACTGCGGGGCAGCGTGGACGCAGGGCGTGTAGTACTGTTCCCTTGTTCCTTCAAGTAAGTACGTGACTTTTCTATTTAAGACATTTATACAAACAAATGACGTCTATACTTTATCTTATATTACTAAATGTATTCATTTAAGTGTCAACTCTTGATTTCTTACGACATTTTATTAATAAAAAGTAATTTGAAACGATAAAACCATAAATTAAAATGGGACGGTGTTAACTTCATCAGTTTTAGTCGTGGCAGCTATCAACGACCCATAAGTCGGCAATGGCAGCAAAGTAACTTTTCGTTTTATTTTTCTTTTATGTTATTATATCACACTAACACAAGTATTTTTATGGACCAGTTTAAATCTAAGCTATCAGTCTTTATAAAAATCTATTAGCGACTAAACTTTTTTGTCTAGTTTTTACCTTTTAGCGTTGTCAATTTAACCAAAGTTATGATATTTTTCGAGGATCGATATTGAATAGTATCAGTAATAAATCATTGTTTTTGTGTTTAAAACAGTGTGCATTTGTTCATATTTTTGTGACATTAATCAATTATAATCTATTTTATAGTCCGAAGGTCAATGAAATTAAAATAACCATTTTTTTTATAATAAAAAAAATAAAAAAATAAATATCTTGGGACAACTCACACACGGCCATCTGATCCCAAGCTAAGCAGAGCTTGTGTTATGGTAACCAGACAACTGATATACATACTTATATAATTTATAAATACATACATATTATAGATAAATTACACCCAGACACAGAACCAACAATTATGCTCATCACACAAAGTTTGTCCTGCGTGGGAATCGAACCCACTACCTCCGGCTTTGCAGTCAGGGTCACTAACCACTAGACCAACGAGGCAGTCAAAGAGTCGGATGAGTCGGTAATACAATTTATGTTTATACTTACATACTTTATTACCGACCCATGAGGGTCGGCAATAACAACTATAAGAAGCTATTACTGATCGTATATAGATTATTTAGTTTCTCACCTTACTTTTATGATTTAGCTGATTTTGGTTTTGAAATGTTCGTGGAGGTCTAGGGAAGGTTTAAATGGTGAGAAAATATGGGGTAAAATATAGGGCAGAGGTAGGGCAGAGGTAGGGCAGAGGTAGGGCAGAGGTAGGGCAGAGGTAGGGCAGAGGTAGGGCAGAGGTAGGGCAGAGGCAGGGCAGAGGCAGGGCAGAGGTAGGGCAGAGGTAGGGCAGAGGTAGGGCAGAGGTAGGGCAGAGGTAGGGCAGAGGTAGGGCAGTGGTAGTGCAGAGGTAGGGCAGAAGTAGGGCAGAGGTAGGGCAGAGGTAGGGCAGAGGTAGGGCAGAGGTAGGGCAGAGGTAGGGCAGAGGTAGGGCAGAGGTAGAGCAGAGGTAGGGCAGAGGTAGGGCAGAGGTAGGGTAGAGGTAGGGCAGAGGTAGGGCAGAGGTAGGGCAGAGGTAGGGCAGAGGTAGAGCAGAGGTAGGGCAGAGGTAGGGCAGAGGTAGGGCAGAGGCAGGGCAGAGGCAGGGCAGAGGTAGGACAGAGGTAGGGCAGAGGTATTGCAGTGGTAGGGCAGAGGTATTTAATTGCAGAGGTAGGGCAGAGGTAGGGCAGAGGTAGGGCAGAGGTAGGGCAGAGGTAGGGCAGAGGTAGGGCAGAGGTAGGGCAGAGGTAGGGCAGAGGTAGGGCAGAGGTAGGGCAGAGGTAGGTTAGAGGTAGGGCATAGGTAGGTTAGAGGTAGGGCATAGGTAGGTTAGAGGTAGGGCAGAGGTAGGGCAGAGGTAGGGCAGAGGTAGGGCAGAGGTAGGGCAGAGGTAGAGCAGAGGTAGGGCAGAGGTAGGGCAGAGGTAGGGCAGAGGTAGGGCAGAGGTAGGGCAGAGGTAGGGCAGAGGTAGGGCAGAGGTAGGGCAGAGGTAGAGCAGAGATAGGGCAGAGATAGGGCAGAGGTAGGGTAGAGGTAGGGCAGAGGTAGGGCAGAGGTAGGGCAGAGGTAGGGCAGAGGTAGGGCAGAGGTAGGGCAGAGGTAGGGCAGAGGTAGGGCAGAGGTAGGTTAGAGGTAGGGCATAGGTAGGTTAGAGGTAGGGCATAGG
Source organism: Hoplodrina blanda (assembly GCA_949316365.1). NCBI lineage: Eukaryota > Metazoa > Arthropoda > Insecta > Lepidoptera > Noctuidae > Hoplodrina > Hoplodrina blanda. Next base: position 13,346,175 of record OX438592.1, read on the forward strand.
TAGGTTAGAGGTAGGGCAGAGGTAGGGCAGAGGTAGGGCAGAGGTAGGGCAGAGGTAGGGCAGAGGTAGAGCAGAGGTAGGGCAGAGGTAGGGCAGAGGTAGGGCAGAGGTAGGGCAGAGGTAGGGCAGAGGTAGGGCAGAGGTAGGGCAGAGGTAGAGCAGAGATAGGGCAGAGGTAGGGCAGAGGTAGGGTAGAGGTAGGGCAGAGGTAGGGCAGAGGTAGGGCAGAGGTAGGGCAGAGGTAGAGCAGAGGTAGGGCAGAGGTAGGGCAGAGGTAGGGCAGAGGCAGGGCAGAGGCAGGGCAGAGGTAGGACAGAGGTAGGGCAGAGGTAGGGCAGAGGTAGGGCAGAGGTAGGGCAGAGGTAGGGCAGAGGCAGGGCAGAGGTAGGGCAGAGGTAGGGCAGAGGTAGGGCAGAGGCAGGGCAGAGGTAGGGCAGAGGTAGGGCAGAGGTAGGGCAGAGGTAGGGCAGAGGTAGGGCAGAGGTAGGGCAGAGGTAGGGCATAGGTAGGTTAGAGGTAGGGCAGAGTTAGGGTAGAGGTAGGGCAGAGGTAGGGTAGAGGTAGGGCAGAGGTAGGGTAGAGGTAGGGCAGAGGTAGGGCAGAGGTAGCGCATAGTTAGGGTAGAGGTAGGGCAGAGGTAGGGCAGAGGTAGGGCAGAGGAAGGGCAGAGGTAGGGCAGAGATAGGGCAGAGGTAGGGCAGAGGTAGGGCAGAGGTAGGGCAGAGGTAGGGCAGAGGTAGGGCAGAGGTAGGGCAGAGGTAGGGCAGAGGTAGGGTAGAGGTAGGGTAGAGGTAGGTCAGAGGTAGGGCAGAGGTAGGGTAGAGGTAGGGCAGAGGTAGGGCAGAGGTAGGGCAGAGGTAGGGCAGAGGTAGGGCAGAGGTAGGGTAGAGGTAGGGTAGAGGTAGGGCAGAGGTAGGGCAGAGAGATCATCACTAGCTTATACATTCCATTGCTGGAAAAAGGCCTTCTCTCATACACGATCGGGAATAGCTGCATAAAAATCGTTAATAGCTTCACAGCCATTTTTATGGGTCGGTAATAGCAACAATCGACTAAGTCACTTTGTAAATTATTTTTTACAGGATAATCCTTTATTTAAATGTATTTGATTCAGTAAATACATTATTTATACATAACACTAGCATATAAAATTAAACTATCAATCTTTAGAGGAACCAGTATACTAAAAAAAAATTGTTGATTTTAAATTTGCCTTAGGGGGGTCGTTATTACCTGCGTTTACCTTAGTTTGATGTAATTAATTCAATTATTGAGAGCTTTGAGTTGGTTTATTTTGGCAGAATATACAGCAAATACGATTAGATAAAAAAAACTTTATTACCTCACCAGATGATCAGACTGGTAGTAAAACTAGATTTTTTTTCACCCACGTTAAGTTACGTCTTTGGTAACTGATCTACTCCCGTAGGTCACAGCGTGATGTTATATAGCCTATACTATTCTTCATGAATCTGGCTATTATACACAAACAGATGCCGATGAACAGATGATGCGCACCATCACAGGACATGCATCACCTTCTCAGTTGCCCGTCGTACACTACCACCTGCACCATCCAAGACCTCAATGAGGCCAATGACAGAGCTGTACAGGTTGCTCAATATTACTCGGACAAAATTTGAGACAATCGACACGAGAAGAAGAAGAAGACACAAACAGATTTTTTCCAATCTGACCAGTAGTTCCAGAGATACAAACAAACAAAAATCTTTTCAGCTTTATTATATTAGTTTAGATACTTACACTAAGCCTTCCAGACAAAGTCACTTCCAGCGATCATTGAGACTAAGAGGCTACAGTAACGTCAATCAAATGTCAATCTCGTACCATAAATAAATAAATAAAATAAAAATAAAATAAAATAAAAATAAAATAAAAATAAAAATAAAATAAAATAAAAAAGCCTTTTATTTCTTACAGAAAATGTAGCAAGTTACAAGTTAGTTTACAGTTGTATTTTATATTAGTGTTATTTTATATAGGGTTTTCTTTTTATTATTTATCTAAGTAGTATTATTTAAAGTATATTTTAGTAGTAACAGAAATTATTCTGTAAGAACCCCTCTGCAGGTAAAGGCCTCCTCCAAATTTTGCCAGTTTTCCCTGGATTGTGCCGTTTGTGTCCAGTTTGGGCCCGCTATGCCTTTAATTTCGTCCTCCCATCTGGTGGAAGGTCTCCCTTTCTTTCTTTTGCCCGCTGGCCCCCTCCATTCTGTCACTTTTTTTGTCCACCTTTGATCTTGCAGGCGTGCTATGTGTCCGGCCCATTTCCATTTTAATGCAAGGGCTTGTGCTAGGCCGTCTGTTGCTTTTGTGATGTTGCGTATTTTTGTATGCCTTATTTTATTTATTCTTTTTATGTTTAGCATACTCCGCTCCATTCCTCGTTGGCACGCTGTAATTTTATTTTTGATGTTTTTGTTGAACTTCCATGTCTGACAAGCATAGGTCAGGCATGGTATAAGGCAAGAATTCATAACCTTTGTCTTTAGTTGGATTGGCATGTTGCTCTTAAATATTTCCTTGAGGCTCCAGTACTTGTTCCATGTCAGCTGGGCTCTGCGCTCAATCTCTTGGTAGTTATTTAGTTTGTTGAAGCTTATTTGCTTGCCTAGGTAGATGTATGTATCGGTGTATTGAAGAGGTTCGTTGTCAGCGTATATTTGTACCTTGGTGTTGTTGGTCATTACCATCGTTTTAGAGAGGTTCATCTCTAGCCCGGCGAGCTTGCTAGCTTTGTTTAGTGATTCTACCATGTACTGTAGTTCTTTTCCCTTCTCTGATATCAGCACCAAGTCGTCGGCGAAACGTAGGTGGTTTAAATATTTATTTTTTACTTTTATTCCGCATTCGTTCCAGTCGAGCTTGCTTATTATCGACTCTAATGTGGCTATGAATAATATAGGTGAGAGTGGGTCCCCTTGCCTTACGCCCCTCTTTATAGGAAACCAGGGGCCGGCTGTTTCTAGTTTAACTCTGCTTTTGCTCTTCCTGTATATGCTTTTGATTACTCTTAAATATTCGTTTTCCACTTTTTGTGTTGTTAGAGTTTCCCAGATATAGTTGTGTGACACTGAATCGAATGCTTTTTTGTAGTCAATATATGCCAGGTATAGTGGTCTGTTTCTCTCTTGATATTTCTCGATTAGAAGCTCGAGTGTGTGAATGTGGTCGATGGTAGAAAAACCTTTTCTGAATCCTGCCTGTTCAACAGGTTGACTTTTTTCTAGTGTGGGGCTAATTTTTTTGGTCAGGATTGTAGAAAATAGCTTATAGGCACTCGACAGCAGACTTATAGGTCTGTAGTTCCCAATATCATTTGGGTCACCTTTTTTATATAATAGAATTATGTTGGATTCAGACCATTGGGAGGGTATCTCTCCAGATTCGAGGATAGAGTTGAATAGATTTGTAAAAGATGTAGCTAGTATTGGGGCAGATATCTTTAGAGTCTCATTTGTTAGGTTGTCCGAGCCTGGGCTTCTGTCTAATTTCAGTTTGTTTATTGTCTCAATGACGTCATTAACTTCAATTTGGGGTCTTTTTTGTGTGTTACCATCGTTGCTGTTGTTTTGGTTCTCATGACTGGTGTCTTCTGGCTCTTTCGTGCTGTAGAGATCCCTGTAGAATTCTGTCGCTAATTTGATGATTTCGGCGCGGGTGTTTTTTGTCGAGTCGCCTCGTTTTAGATTGTCGATCCAAGTTTTATTTGGTTTCAGCTCTTTGTATGCCTTTTTTGTGCTACCAGTTTGGCTTAGGTGTTTTTCGATAGTTTTATATCTGTAGTTGGCGTAGTCTTTTTTTATACATTTGTTGACAAATTTGTAGAGCGCCGATATTTCGTTTCTTGTTGATCTGGTTTTATTTGAACCCTCCAAAACCTGAAAAAACCCCACAAAAAACGCTATACATTCTGACATATAACGTTAAAACACTTTCATCTCGTACCATACTAACACTTTATTGAAATTTGTACTAAAAAGCTTTTTATATAAGTACCTACTCAACCAAATTGAGAATGACAGGATTTAGTCGGCGAGACAAATTAAATTAAAGAAAAGTGTATTATAGAGTCAAAGACACCTTAGGATGGAACCGTCATTCTAAAAATATTTAAATATACCATATTATTTGAATATTAATGATCTGCAGTATTGTGGGATGATAGTTCACATCACCAAAATTCTCCAAGAGGGATTTTAACAGGAATATTATTTTAAACTAGCGACCCGCCCCGGCTTCGCACGGGTGCATGTATTATACATATAAACCTTTCTCTTGAATTACTCTATCTATTAAAAAAACCCGCATCAAAATCCGTTGCGTAATTTTAAAGATCTAAGCATATAATATTATAGGGACAGACAGACAGGGAAAGCGACTTTGTTTTATACTATGTAGTGATAGTGATACTATCCAAGGTGTAGTCATCCTTGTCAAATAAAAAATAATAATAAGCACGACAAGGTCTAAGACAAAAATCATCAAAAAATTACGATGCCTGGTTAATAATTAATAAATAATATTGTTTGTTTTTTTAGTTGTTTTTTTAACAATATTTCAAAAAATATCCTTTTCCAGATCACCGAAACCTAAGCACAGTGAAATATAAGCTCTATTATCGATGTAAAACAAAAAAAAATAAGACTATAACACGTCTCCATGCACGTCGCTGTCCGACCGTGTCTTATCGATATTGTAAATATAATTTACACACACCAGAATAAATCTGTGTGCGTTGTGTTCGTATTTATAAAAACTATACCCACTGACATATTGGTGATAGTTGGTAGTCCTTCCTTGTTATCCACAAATTAGTTTTTTTAATTTGTAAACAAAAGCAATGAGGGCTGGCCTTACCTTTTGCCAAAAAATCAGCATTGCCATACAACATGGCAAGGCTGTCAGCTTTAAGGGCACTTGCCCCATTGACAGCAATGCGGACGTATTTTTTGGATGCCTTTAGTTCCTCCTTTCTTCTTTATTTTTTATAAATTGTACTTTATAATTTTATTTTATTATTATTCACAAGTTTTGTGTATAGCAATTTAAAAGGCCTAAGTTAAACTAAAGCCAAAGTTGGCGTAGTAGTTAAAAGATCTTTTTGGTATAAATACAGGGCAGGACTGGACATCGTTCTGACGGCCCACTTTTAACATGGATTCAGTGGTACCAGCAGTGGTAAGTACCTAACGCCGGCAGGGACCGGACAACACCGCTTAAGAGTTAAGCCTTTTGACAGGGTAACCCGTAACTGGGGTAACTCATATCGCAGTGTTATCATTTGTTCGAGTTACATCATCGAAACCCAGGGAAATGGTTAACACCTTTATTATGGTAACCACGTGAAGAGGTTAACCCTTTTAATGGCTTAAGCCTTTGAAGGGGGTAACCTTCACGAAAAGCTTTTATTCGTGTTACCCTGAATTACCCAATAAACTTGAGTTGTATGTAGGTGGGGGGATACCTGCACCCGAGCGGCGCCTCATTGCCTTACCTACTATTTTTATTTAGTTACGAACTTGACAACGACGAATACAAAATAGGTACCTAACGGCGCACAGCATTTTCACAGAAATAATAGGTAACTAAATTATTTGCCAAAGGAGATCGGACATTTTAGTATGGACCTTGGTCCAAATGGCTTCGGCTGATAAAACCTAGTCCATATGATAGTTCTAGAGTGAAGGATATTTTTTACTATGGGCACCATAAAATTAGCCTATGGAGAAAAAGTTATACGGTCCAGGAAAATGGTAGACGTACCTATTGTAGACGAACAATTCCGATTACTCGAAGACGCCTGAACCGATTTGGAAATTTCTATGTTTGTTTGAAAGAGCATACTTTCCAGGTGATCCCTTAGAGATATTGCCATGATCTGATCATGAACTTCGGAGATATGTAAAGGAACTCCTCATAGAATCATAGTAGAACTGTCGTTACAAGTAAAATTGCTTTGTTTATACGCGTAGTTAATGACTGACAGAAGGAAGAGGGGGAGGGGGTAAGTCGATACCCCTCCTACCACTTCCAAAATTAAATATATCGTGTGAGGTATTGTTTGAAATCGCTGTTCGTAAGGACGACAATAAATATTGCGCTTTAAAATGAAAAATAAAAAACTATTTTACAAAAAAGACATTCGCCTTCAAAACTACAAGGTAAAAAATAACTATCGTGTTGGAATTCGGGGGCTTCGGTTTTGTTTGTTGGTGCGGTTGTCTGTTTCGTAAAAAAATAACTAAAACCCGACTAATTTCGAAAATATCGGTAAAATGAATATTGTTCTTGTTTTATGCTTTTACCACGATTTTTTCGTAGTCGGGTTTTAGTTATTTTTAACTTATTTTTTATTTACACTATTTTGGGGGTTATATTATTATTAAATAATAAAAGCAAAGTAGCGAGTGAATTTCAAATGTACTCATTAAGCCTTTTCATTTGATACCGATGTTGACACTGTTAATAAAAACAGGCAAAGTAGCTAGTAAAAGCTATATAATGTAAATATACATATTTCAAATGTGCTCATCAAGCCCTTTAATTTGATACCCATGTCGATACTGTGCGAAAATATTTTTTTTTTTGGTAACGACTTCACATCCCCTAGAGGGCGCCATATTGGATTTGGTGACACGTCACCTACCCTATAACCAGCGGACAACTGAGACGCTTCTAATGACACCTCATTTGTCATGTAATGATAAGTAGTTTAGAAGTTATAGGGAACAAACAAACATACATCCATACATACCGGTCAAAATCATAACCCTTTTTTTTTTTTTTTTTGAGGTGGTAAAAATCATCAAATGAGTCCTTCCGTCCTGGGCGGGGCGGAAGGGACTGTCAGACTTTTACTGACTAAAAAACCACCCTGTTCCTTCTGTTGCCCTTTACGTTCCGGGGCCACGGTATCCTGTTAAGACGTCCCGCAACCCCGGCAGGCGTTTGGCCCCTATTGGGGCCCCGTCCCTGTGCTGACAGCTCTTTGAGGCGCGCGCGAACAGAACGCGCCGTCGACCCGGGCATGGTCCTTGATCGGACGGCGAGCTACCCATTACTCGCCGTCCGCAAGCCCGCGCCTACGGTGGCCGGATGTCGCCTCGCGACGTCCGACGCCCTGGGCGTCTCCCGCGGCGGCTGGGGCGTGAGGTGGAGGGTGTTGTTCTCTCCCTCACGCGGCCCGCCTCCTCCTTCGCTAGCATTACTGCTTCGCAGAAGGAGGTGACTGCATCCCATTCCCTCTCGCCCCGGAGCATGGCCTGAACCAGGTCCGGACGCGAGAGGTCGCCGCCGCCTATCGCCTCCGTGAGGACACGGCGGTGCTCTGCCCAAGCGGGGCAGACCTGCACCGTATGCTCCACCGTGTCCTCCGGGCGGTCCACACAGTGGTGACACCCGGGCGTTTCCTCCCGTGCAATCCGACACAGGAACCTCCCGAAACAACCGTGTCCGGTGAGGACCTGCGTCAGCCGGAAGGTGAGGACGCCGTGGCGCCTCTCTAGCCACTCCTCAAAGAGGGGTCTTACCGCCGCGATTGCAGCGTGCCCGAACCTAGGTTGCGACAGTCGCATCTCCCATTCCGCCATGAGATCGCCCCGGAGCTCGAGCCGCAGTGCCGCGATTTGCTGCGGCAGCGGGTTTTCGCCCCGGCGCTGCGCGTCCACGCGCCACTCATAGACGCGCTGGAGGACTGTAGCCTCCAGATCCCACGGCGGTAATCCGGCAAGGAGGTTTGCCGCTTCGCCGGAGACCGTGCGGTATCCCCGGATCATCCGGATGGCCATGACCCTCTGGCAGGCGACCAACTTGGCTGGTGGCCGCCGCCTGATGATGGGGGCCCACACAGGGGCCCCGTAGAGGGCCATGGACCGCACGACCCCCGCGTACAACCTCCGGCAGGAGGCGCCTGGTCCCCCGAGGTTGGGCAGGAGCCGCCAAAAAGCAGCCCCAGCCCTTTCCAATCGCGGAGCCAGGCGTCGGAAGTGTTCCTGGAAGCCCCACCGGCTGTCGAGGACGAGACCCAAATACTTCATCGTCGTCCCGACGCCGATGTGGACCCCTCCCACCGTTATTTGGGAGCCCGGCGGTGGCGCGTTCCGAAGACCATGAAAGCACATGGCCTCGGACTTGTGCAATGCCACCTCGAGTCCCAATTGCCGGATCCTTGCGACGACTGTCGCAACCCCTCTCGTCGCCAAGTCGGCCGCCGCCTGGTGCGACTCTCCCTGTGCCAGGACAAGCGTGTCGTCAGCGTAGCAGACCACGCTGACGCCATCAGGGAGGTCGGCGCGCAGCACCCAGTCGTATCCGATGTCCCACAGAAGCGGCCCCAAGACCGATCCCTGTGGGACACCGCACGACATTTCTCGCCGGTTCCACTCCCCCCGTTGGCCGGGGTAGATGACGGCCCTATCCGTCAAATAGTCCTCGACTACACGACGGAGGTAGGTCGGCATCCGGTGATACCGGAGTGCCTCCCTGATGCAGCTCCAGGGCAGGGTGTTGAAGGCATTGGCGATGTCGAGCGACACCGCCAAGACGACCCTGCCCCGGGTCACTACTTCCCCCGTCGTGAGGGCTCTCACGCGCATGATGGCGTCCACCGTGGAGCGCCCCCTGCGGAAGCCGAACTGGCTCTCCGCTAGGTCCGGCCCCGATCTCCCCAGGTGCCCGACGAGGCGGTTGGCAATAACTCTTTCAAAGAGCTTGCCCACCTCGTCGAGCAGCACGATGGGCCGGTATGCGGACGGAGAGTCCGCAGGGCGCCCCGGCTTCTTGATGAGGACCAGTTTCCCCGTCTTCCAACGAAGCGGGAACTGGCCCCTCTCCAAACATGCGCTTAGGAGCCCCCCCAGTCGAGGACCGAGAGCCCCCGAGGCCAGGACCCAGGCTTTGGCAGGCAAGCCGTCGGGTCCCGGGGCGGTATTCTTGGCCTTAAGCCGTTGTACCGCCACTCTCAAGTCTACCTCGGCCACCTCCGGAGCAATGTAGTCGTCGTCGCCGCTGTGGTCCGCGTCTTCGTCTGGCACCGCCATGGGCGGAGCCATGGACGGGGGCACATGTTCCCCTCGAGAAGGGAACAGGGCGCTCACGACGTCCTCAACGAGCTGGGGCCGGAGACTCTGTGTCAGCGGGGGGCCCCAGGGGCGGAGTTTATCCCGTACCCATTTGTACGGTCGCCCCCACGGGTCCCCGTCCAGAGACTCCAGCATCTCCCTGCGGGATAGATCCCTAGCCCGCAGCATCCCATCTCGGAGGACGGTCTTCGCCGCCCTGTACCCCTCGTACAGCTCCGCCTCTATGGCATCCGCATCCGGAGGTCGGATGCGGCACCGGCGGTGCCTGGCGTACAGGCGTCGCGCATCAACGCACGCCTCGCGCAGCGACGTTATTTCGCGCGACCACCAGTACACCTGACGCCGGGCGCTTCCTGGCTGGGCCCGGGGCATAGCCATGTCGCAGATCGCGGACATGGCCTCCCGGAACCACTCCACCTCGTCGTTGACGTCGGCAGGCCTGTCTGGTGATGACACCCAGGCCTGCACGATCGAGGCTTCCAGGAACAGCTCCCGGTCCAGCTGCTTCAGCGCCCATCGCGGACCACTTGGGGTCTGTCGGACCAGCGCATCTGGGATCTGGGCGGAGACGTCGAACCGAATGTACCGGTGATCCGAGTAGGTCTCCACCCCCTCCTCTACGCGCCAGTCAACGACACGCTGCGACAGAGCGGGGCTGGCGAACGAGATGTCCACCACCGACTCGCCCCGCATCCGCACACACGTGGGGACAGAACCCCGGTTCAGGATGACCAGGCCTGTCTCCAGAGCCCAGTCCTCCACCATCCTGCCCCGCGCGTTGTCCGTGTACCGGGAACCCCAAGCCACATTCTTGGCATTGAAGTCCCCGAGGACCAACACGGGGAGGGAACCGAACCCGGCGACGACGACTCCTATCTCCCTAAGGGAGACGTGGAACTCGGCGAGAGTTCGGCTCGGGGAGAGGTAAACGCCCACCACGGCGATCTCCCCGAACCGTGCTGCCACACAACCCCGTCCTCTTTTGACGCTAAATCATAACCCTCCTTTTGGCTTTGCCGTAGTCGGGTAAAAAGTTTTTTATTTGCAGGTTTTAGTCCAATATGATACGACAAGAAGTAGTCGTTTATATTTCAAATTCTTAGAGAAAGCCCTTTCAAACGATAAAGAAATAAAGAATTTTCCAGATCGGTTCAGGTGTCTTCGAGTAATCGGAATTGTTCGTCTACAATAGGTACCATTTTTCTGGACTGTATAACTTTTTTCTCCATAGGCCAATTTTATGGTGCCCATAGTAAAAAAATATCCTACACTCACGAACTATCATATGGACTAGGTTTCATCAGCCGACTCCATTTGGACCACATCCGCCCGTTCTCCTTTGCTATAATATAATAAGGAAGTACGTACTACAACACGCACTTAAACTGTAACACTGATTTACTTCCGTAGCTTCGTCCGACTTCCGAATTAAATGACGAATGATGAGACTAAACAAGTTTAAACACGAATAAAGAAATATGTTGCGATGTTTAGCTTGTGCGACAACCAAAATTGAACTGTAATATCATATTGACAATAATTATTATTCTATGTTTACAAATCGCTCTGTACATGCAACAATGGCGCCGCCGGGCGATAAGATGACACATGTGGTCTCGGTTATTCAATTTTCAAACTAATGTCGATTGTAAAGAGCGCATTTTACAGTGTCATTGGTTGGAATGGTTACCCTGTTACCGTGTAACAGGGTATTGAAAGGGTAACCTGTTCGGAAGCGGTTCCATGGCACCCGTTCGAGGGTGTAACATGTATCATAGGGTTTTTTTTTTAAGCGCTTAAAAAAACCCCTTAAAAAACCCTTTCAACGAGTACCCGGCCGGTCCCTGATTACGCCGGGACCAACTGCTTTCCGAGGCACGATGCTTTTTATTAGGACTAGATATAATCATGTTACACATGGCTGTAATCCCCGTAGGGTTAGGCAGAGGTGTACCCATTATTACAGGATCTGGTACACTTGCGCGAAAGACATTTCCGCGCAAGACACTTGCGCGAGTCCCTTTGCGCGCAAGGACATTTGCGCGAATGACGTATGTATCCTGATACCATTATTACACCCACATTTCGCCAGTTATGTTTTAAGTCCCTAAGGGGCGAGCCTATTGCCATCAACCGGGCATAAATCCAGACTCCGAGGCTGCTACTGAGAAATAAATAACCAATAATCATTGTTAATAAGAATATTTTTTTTACAAGCTTTTTTTAGTTTTTGTAACGTCTAGTGCCATCTATTTGATTATTGGTGAAGTAATTGAGAACTGAGTGACCGGTGCGACTGTTGTTTACTTCGAACACATTTATTCAACTGTTTTTGGTACAAGTAACGCCATCTAGTATTAATATGAAGTATTATTAATACAATTTTTTTATATCAAGCTGTTGTTTATTTTGTTTCTGTCAGTTTAAATATTTGTACTTTTATGTACCTACTAATAGAAAATTTTAGACAATTTGATTTTCTATTTTAACCTTTAGAAAGGGTCTAAAATATTCTACGTTTTTAAAACCACAAATAATAAAATAATAAATTTTCCAATACTGTACAATATTCTTATGACTTTTATTTAAAATCTATATAAATTCCTATCATTAATTATAATATCCTAATTGCTATTTATCGTACTAAACAGAGGTCTGATTTTATTTATCATAATATCATATTGAGATTGCACTGCCATCTACAGGAGTTTGTGAACATTTTAGTCCACGTTAGTTCTTACTTAATATACTAGAGGTCGCTAGGTACTCTATATTTACTTATTATATTGAACTAGTACTCTCCCCGCGACTTCGTTCGCGTGATTTTTCTTACGGATCCCAACTTTTCTGATAATAAAATATAGCCTATAGCAGTCAGTGATAACGTAGCTTTCAATTTGCGATAGAATTTTCAAAATTGGTTCAGTAGATCCAGAAAGTACCCTTTACAACATCACAAACTAAACCTCTTTATAATATTAGTATACTTAATTAGATTAAAATGGTCAAGGATCAAATTATTTTTATTTTAATAATGCTATTAAAAGGCACTTTTGAACGTCATAGACAAGAATTTATTTGAATTTAGTTCAAGGTTTTAAGGTTAAGGCTTTTTAAATCGTAATCACACATCAGTTGTATGATTTTTGTAAAGCAGCCAGTTACGAACGCATGCTTTTACATTATATTTATTACAACACTAGTGCGGTAAAGGATTTTATTCAAGACTATGTGACTGTGAATGTCACTAATGATAAATAAATGGTAATTTTATTTTCGTATCTATGAATTATAGCAATCTTTTTTCCTCACTAGTGTGTTTTAAAATGTCTTATGGATTTTATCATAAGGTACGCCCTCGCCGCTTAGGCTGCAATCCAGCTTCGACCGTTATGACAAACTTACCTCACTCGTATCATAATGTACTATTACAGAACCCCAAAAATGTTCTCCAATGACTCTTCAGACTTATATATCATTCGTTTAAGTATCAAGTTTAATTAAACTCGATGCATTAATTTTATAGCATAGACTGTGCAACATAAACGCAGTCAAGGCTATAAATAAAGAAATTAACGATCAAAACATCGCATTTATCTCACAAGTGTCGACTAGCCAACACCTGTCAAGTGTTAATATGAAGCTCTTCTGCGCGTTCGTAATTCTCGCGTTACTGGCCACGTTGTGTTGCGGCCAACCTGTTGACAGTTCAATGCCCGAGCAACTAGAAAATTCTATTATAACACGGGTCAAGAGGCAGGCTATAATAGGTGTGTCTAAGTGCCCAGCAGGATATGTTCGACTGTCAAAAAAGTGCATCACTTGTGCTCAGTAAGTAGTTTTTTTATTTTATATAAGGTGGGCTTGCTCTTTCAGTTTATCTTAGACATTACTACTTACATCATTCCGTGCCACGGAAAGCACGTAAGGCTGCGTTTCCACCAGAGATGTGCGATGGAAATGTATCGTGCGAGGATGTCTAGCCGTGCTGTGAAAATGTGTGGAGGATACCACCAAAGCTGTGCGATGAAAATGTGCCTACGAGGATGTATATAGCGGAGCTGTGAAAATGCGCATTAATGTGTGATGCATATTTATTAGATTAGATTTCTGCAACACATCTCTCGCACACATCCCTCGTACACATCCCTCGCACACATCCCTCGCACACATCCCTCGCTTGTTTAGTATGAGCAAACATCTAGCTCCGCTGAGCCGTTTCCACCAGAGCTGTACAGACCGAGGCGAGGTTAATGAAGCGATTCTATTGGTTCTTTACAAACTCATCCCTCGCTACGCATCCTCGCACATCTTTGGTGGAAACGCAGCCTAAAGCCGTTGGTCCCGGCTGTCATACGTGGATCTTTGACAGTCGTTACGGGTCGTCAGGAGCTCGAAAGTCTGACAACCAGTCTTACCAAGGGATATCGTATTACCCAGTTACTGGGTTGTGGAGGTCAGATAGGCAGTCACTACATTTAACATATTGGTATTAATCTGCATCCAGTTAGACTGGAAACCGATTCCAACATAGTTGAGAAAAGGTTAAACAGATGATTAAGCTCAATGTTATTTAAGAAGCCAAGTAAACAACACGAGTATGTTAATTAATCAAGGTGAAAATGTCGCTAGCACCTGTTTGCTTGCAAACCCACAATAACATGTCCATTTGCACCAAAAATTTATCTCAGAGTTAATTGCTGGCTCGATGTTGTATTATAAAATGTCATAAATCATTTGTAATTTAACCTTGTGTTAGCAACTAACCCTTTTTTTTACAAGCTTTTATTTAGCTTGCACTGTCCGTATGTAAGTTGTCCTTTCAAAATTTGCAAACCATTTTTCGACCATTTCTTGGTATCCGATTGAGCTGAAATTTTGCATACACCTTTAGTTTTGGTGACAATACAATGAACAATACTCAGTACTGTAATAATTTCAATATGGCCCCCGTTCCAAGATGGCGGATTACATATTTTATCTCAATCCCCTTGATATGGGTATCAAATGAAAGGGCTTGAAGAGTAAAAAACGTCGCACTAAAAAGCTTGTTTTAAATAGTTTTTTACTATTATTTTTTTGTTTTCGATGTGGAATATCCTTCCCCTCCATCCACGAACCCCTGCAGGTGCCCGCCTCCTCATGTGAGGAGGTGGATGTTTGCGGCGCCACTACCGCTTGGCTGATTGAATGGGGGACGGCACACGTTAGAACCTAACCCTGCGTTAAATTTTTGGCGTAAGTGGTCCTTATAAAACAAGGGCCCGTTTCACCATTTCCTATAAGACAGTATTAACCAGATATTTTTTTTATTGTGTGTGTTTTCCAAATGCCTGTTATTGGCGACTGTGTAAGGATAAAACCAGTAATTAAAATATTATGATCTTATGTATACAGTACAGTAGCTGTTAGCAAACCTCAATAAATAAATAGATTCAATATCGTTTCTTTTTTTCAGGTACACAGAAATAACAGGAAAAGATAATCTGGCTTGCAAGAAATAGAAGTTATTAATGACAAGACAACTATTTATTGTTACGTAAAGAATTTTAGTTCTTAATAAAGGGTGGAGCGTCATGCTCGGGAACGGGCACTGTCAGTTGAGAGTCATGTTTTAACTGCTTTGGCTTATATCTTTATTTATTGTTTTATATCGCTATTCACTTACATTGGAACGGATTCCCTCGTACACAAACTTAACTAAAATTAGACTATTTCTATCTTTTTCTTTCCATTATAAGAAGAAAGGGTCGGAAATAATTTAGACCTGTCAATTTTAGTTAATCTGAAACTTCCATACAATTTTAGTTGACATGTCAGAACGCATTCATTAAAAACACGGAAAAGTTCAAGGCAAAACTAATTTGACATCTCCAACTTAGTTCTAAAATATCACCGTCCTTTTCCTTTGCTGTATGTCAGTAAGAGATTCCAATTCCCAAATTTTAGTTTAGTTTGAGAACAAGGGAATCGGCCCTGTTTCACATTATAGAAGCAACAAGAATAATGTAACCAGGATTTTGTAAAAAAATATAAAAATGACTATTCAAGGAGTTCTGGAAGGAACAACGAGTTTTCTGACTAATTGACAGATTCTTTGACAATTCAAAAGTGCCCATAAATGGTTTAATTGAAATAATAATAATACTGTGACATATACATATACATATACATGGATTGAGTATATCATGAACCGTAATAGCTGCTAGAGAGTTAAAATTTTCACAGAATGTGTGTATTGCTGCTCAAAGTCAAAGTCAAAACATTTATTTTAATTAGACCATTTACAGGCACTTTTGAATTGTCAAGCAGTCGGTCAGTTAGTCCGAAAAAACCAACAAAATATGCTATACCAACAAATAATAAATATAATTTAAATGGGGTACCCAGAGACTCATTTTTTTTTTTGCGTTATTGGCTCGATACTGTAACGGCAATACTGTTATATCTTCTACGATGTTATAGTGGTTTTTTAGAAAGGTCAGGTGCGCAGTACTTGTAACCGGCGTGCTTGTATGACGAGATGTAAGTATAAACGTAGATGAGGCGAAAGGAGTATGTAAGGATCGTAGTAAGTAGCGTTCTGTGGTTCCTGCCTACCCCCATGGAAAAAAGGCGTGAGTTTATTGTGTGTAGGTATGTGTGGTATGGAACCCTTCGATATGATTTAAATACGGCAAGCATTTATAAACACCATGCAATTTAATTATGAGTTATTAACTACAATTTAAACTAGTTTTAAAATGTTAAACTCTACCTAATTTTACAAGATTTTTTCCTGTTTACGCTCACGTCATATGTAGGTGTACCTAGGTACATGTCATACTTAGTTTATTTTACTAGCTTATTCCCGCGACTTCGTCCGCGAAAATGTTGTTAAACCCTGACGATGACGACACTCACCAGTGAAACTGACCAGTTAATCAAATTATGTTTACAATTTCATGTGTTTTAATTTTTTGCGCGGACCCCTAATTATTTTTCCAAAATAAAACTAGCCTAACTTACTCATTATAATATCAGGTATCTGTCAGTGAATGTCTCGTCGAAATCCAACCAGCCGTTTGGGAGATAAGGTACAATAAATAGACAGACAATTTTTTTATTGTTTTTTTCTTTTATTGAGCTTTTATTTTGAAATAACAAACAGACACTTACATTTTATGTAAGTATTTGTACATTTAAAAATAAACACTGATTTATGATGACCACACAGGAAAACCTAAAGGAAAATTTGATACTGAAATGGTATAAATGGGGATTAGGAATCCCAGCCCACTGTATTCCTTTAACAGTAGTCGATTAGCACGTATCACCAATTCACCATGAAGCTCCCTATCATATTGGTGATGGTCGTGGTACTCGCTACGTTGTGTTTCGGACGACTGATTGATAAATTAGCACCCAATCATCCAGACATTTCAACAGGACTAAGATTTAAGAGATTTTTTCCTATAGCTTCCCGATGTCCGATGGAGTTTCGTGAATGGCATGGTTTATGCATTCTTCCCGACAAGTAAGTTTTATATAATTTCATCTTTATTATTCTTTTTTTTTGAACCCGATGAAGATAACTTTCAGAAACTTCAGAGAACGCTAACAAGTAATGCATAACCATGTCTTCCGGGGTTGCGGGACGTCTTAACAGGATACCGTGGCCCCGGATTTTAAAAGGCAACAGAAGGAACAGGGTGGTTTTTTAGTCAGTAAAAGTTTGACAGTCCCTTCCGCCCCAAGCAGGACAGAAGGACTCATTTGATGATTTTTACCACCTGAACAAAAACATGTCTTTATGATCGTTACTTTTTTACAGCGATGACCCAAACAAAACCGAAGAAGATTACTGAAGAAAATAACTGAAGACGTATTTAAAATGGCGACACCACCAGGCGCCATAAGTTTTCTGCCAAAACTTATTTTGACGTAAACCGTATTTTTTCATGTACAGTCTGTTGGCAAGGACGTCTGACCCACCATAAAAATAAACGAATTTGGACCCTCAGCTTGTAGCATTAAGGTTTATTCAATTTATATGAGCTTATCAAACTAGTGCTCGAGAACTCGATGAACAAATACAATAATAATACAGACACGCAAATTTGATCTTTATTACGTTAGCATTAGGTTATATATTATAACTACTTGTTATAATATTATTAGTGTAATAGCTTATTTTAATGATTGCATTCAAGTAATTCTGGTCTCGTGGCCTTTATATGAGACTGCGAAAAAAGAGTTGTGAGATCAAATCCTGCGACGAACTTATTGTTTTGCTTTCAATTTAGAATTTATTTAAAAACTTCTTGTATTATTGTAAAGAACTATAGACGGATAATCTTCAAATAAAAACTTTCTAAAATGGTAATATTTTCGCATAACTTGTAATAAGTGGGTAGTTGAAAAATAAATATTAGTATTCATTATAAAACTGGTATTTTCAAATGCTACGGGTATGCAGTGACTACGCGCAAACATATTTTACCTTGCCTTACTAAATTCTGTGAACTTTAAAGTTTTTTAATTTACCCACCAGTTTACAAGATAAATTGACGTAAATCATATTGCTCGTTCTATAATAATGCAACCAATATTGTAGAAATGAAAAAAAATTAAAAAAGAAACTGATAATAGGTGGACTGTGTTTTGACACCCACCTGTTGTTAGTCGCCAATCCAGCATTAAACCGCTAAGCCACAAGAACTTGTTGGGAATACGCGAAATTAAAGATTGGTTTGTAATAAAATTATGTTGTGTAACTTAAAAGCTTTTCAACTTTAATGTCAACGAGATAAGGATTAAAATAACTTAACAAAATTATATATAATGCTGGTAGCTCCGACAATGTTACCTTAAAGTTACGTGTTAAAGATCAAATTTGCGTGTCTGTTTTGTTATTGTATTCGTTCATCGAGTTCTCGAGCACTTGTCTGATAAGCTCATATAAATTGAATAAACCTTAATGTTACAGGCTGAGGGTCCGAATTCGTTTGTTTTTAGGGTGGGTCGGACATCTTTGCCAACAGACTGTACCTATAGTCAACAAAACAGATAGGTATGCAGGATTGTCAGATATAGTTGAACTTTTCTTAGACACCGATAGATGTTTACAAATGTAATTTAATTTAAAAAGTAGATAATAAACAGTTCATTAATTAAGTTAAGTTTCAATTGAAGACATTCATCAGTTTTTAAGAAAACTTCAACTATATCTGACGACTCTGGATACCTATCTCTTTTGTTGACTGTACCTACCTTTCCACGGTCGTCTGTGTTTAAGTTTGTCGTTTATAATTTTTAACCCAATAAAATTTTTAATCAAATACCTAACTGTTTGTTAATTGCATGGATCCGGGGTGGGGAGGGCTAAGGGGCTCATTCCTCCCCCAAAATCATCTGAGTTCTTCCGTGACTAAAGTGTAATCTTAAAGTGAAGTTGATATTATTCTAATTAAACTTTTTTACAAGCATTCGCTACCTAAAAAACCTATCGTCAGCGGGGCCATGCCCCCTAAACGACAATCCTGAATCCGCCCCTGGTTAATAGTGCCTGTAAATTAATAATAAAAAAAATACATCTTAGTTTTAGTTGGTCTTTATTAAAACAAAACAAAACAGAACATGAAATAAATTTTATTTCATGTTTCACAGTTAGGACCGAATGAGCAACTCCATGAGATTGTTGTGGTAGTCTTGTAGCTGAGGGCCGCGGGGACTCTCGCTCCGGAAACCGCCCAGCTTACCCACCAGCCAATACGTCTCCATACAACCTTTTCCCTGCACACACAAAGATATAAGTTACTTACACGTAAATATAAAGGAGGTATAGATAAACTACTGTAACATGGCCCGCTCCTCCTTATTACTATTTCAATGTGTGTAGTCACATCCGTATGAAAGAGTTTGTATGTGAAGTAAGTAATTGCCTTCAGTAGCAGGCCAGCAGATTTATTTGTCAACTAATCATAAATAGCCGATCGCGCAAGACAACGCACTTGTTATTTTCATAGAGTATGTCAGTGCAGCGCCATACTAGTAATAATGAGTGATTAATGACGCCGCTAGTCTAGCAACACATCGCTGATTTGTTGCTAGACTGTGAGTCTTTTAAATACTTTCACAAACACTTTCAAACGTTTTGAATTATGGAGAGGCGCGCCATGTTATTGTAGTTTATGTCTAACTATGCTAGTGATTCTCAACACGAATAAATTATGTACATTTATAGCAAGCAGCTTTTACAGAGAAACCAAGGAATGTATAGTATGCGCGCGTACATACACAAGGGAGCTGAAAGCGGTGGCGTAGCGGGGCCATGACGCCATGAGAAAGCGTCGTGCCGTTTTCCGTCACGGCTAACTGGTCAATTTTACTGCCAAAGTGCCCCAAAAAAATTTTTACATCAATTAATAAAACAGTTATAGTTTGACCGGAACCGCTGTACCGCGGCTGTACCTCTGTTTCGCTGCGAGGTGGTGGCCGAGGAAAAAATTGAATCAGTTCAGCGTTGGCGGCAGACTGACAGTACGGCGGAGCGGCCGATATTCCCCCTTTCTCGCCGCGTGCATAGTACAGCGGTTTCGGTCAAACCATACCTACTGTCAGCACAGGGACGAACGCCTGCCGGGGTGGCGGGACGTCTTAACAGGATACCGTGGCCCCGGAACGTAAAGGGCAGCAGAAGGAACAGGGTGGTTTTTTATAGTCAGTAAAAGTCTGACAGTCCCTTCCGCCCCACCCAGGGCGGAAGGAGTCATTTGATGATTATTACCACCAAAACAAGGCAACGGTACGGCGGTTTCGGTCAAACTATAGTATTCTTACCGCAACATTAACGGGACCTCTCGTCTCGAACTCATAGTTTCCAATCTCATCGAGTGCTAGTTTCGTTGTATACGAAATGTGGATTTTCATAGCTGTGGACGAAGAAGTAGGTCGTCAGGGTACTTTGTTTTGAACGATACGAAAACGAATACGATACGATTGTTTGGTACGATTCCCCATAGATGTTGTATGACAATATTGGAACTGTGACGTCACTTAATTGCCAACTCAATTGATTTACTATTTTATGATTTCAAAGCCGCAAAAAATCAAATTTAAAAATTTTGTAAATTGAAAAGACGGGTTTCTGCTGAAATAAAGTGTTTTTAGAAATTGTCTCTTATCTTCTTTATCGTGTGGGCAGTAAAGTCTCCACACACACACACAGCTCATTAATATTAGATTAGTCAATTATTTGGAATCCTACAGTCTGCTATCTAAAAATCAGTATGGCTTTCGGCGCTCTAAGTCTACCTCTGATGCAGTCCATGCTGTCACTGAATATATAGCTATCAATCTAGATGAAAGAAGAAAGTGCTTGGCTATTTTTCTGGACTTAGCCAAAGCCTTTGACACGGTCTCTGTCCCCATGCTTCTGAAAAAACTTGAACTGTTTGGCATTAGAGACAAACAGTTAGATTTGTTTACAAGCTATCTCACAAATCGCTATCAGGCTACAATAATAGGAAATTACGTAAGTGCCGATCTGCCAGTAACTTTTGGGGTTCCGCAAGGTAGCGTTTTGGGGCCTACTTTATTCTTGATGTATATCAATGATCTGTGCCAAAAAAATCTTTCGCAGGGTCGAGTTATATCGTACGCAGACGATACGGTAATCTTACTTTCAGCAAAAACCTGGAAAGAGACTTACGAAACTGCTCAGAATGCTTTAAACGATATAACTATATGGCTCGCTGATAACGTCTTGACGTTAAATGCTGATAAGACGAAGTACATGACTTTTACTATTCGCAATCAAAGTGGAGCTTCAGATGACCATGTTCTGGTAGCTCATAGTTGCTTGGAACCTAATTCTAATACCCAGAACTGCTCTTGTCCCAAAGTAGAACAAACTGAGCATATTAAGTATCTCGGTTTAATATTAGATAAAAACCTAAATTTTGCTAAACATATTGAGATGTTAAGTGGCCGAATCCGCAAACTTATAACAGTGTTTAAAAAATTAAGATTTGTTGCGGAACCTAAACTTGTAAAACAAGTGTATCTTGCACTCTGTCAGTCGTTGCTTTCGTATTGCATCACTGTTTGGGGTGGTGCTCCGGCTACAATTATAAAGCGCCTAGAAATAGCTCAACGTGCTGTACTCAAGGTAAGCACTTTTCGTCCATACTTGTACCCTACAGCCCTACTCTATAAAGACTGTGAAGTACTTACAGTTAGACAATTGTTTATTTTGGCCTTAATATTGAAGCAACATCAAGAATTGCCTTTTAATGCTCAAAACAATACACAGCGACGCAAAAATAGGGTTTGTGAATATCCAAAACAGTTTCACACTGCTTTTATCAGGAAGTTCTTTTGCTCATTAGGTCCTTTTTTGTATAATAAGATTAATAATATTGTTACGATCTACCCTCTTAACAGACACAAATGCAAAAAAACTCTTGAAGCTTGGTTACTAACTTTGGGATACAAGGATACTGAGGAGCTTTTGACGGTTCTACGCTAATTTACAAACTTAATTAGTTAATCATTTATAATAAAATAAAATATGTAATACAATAAAATATAACACATAAAAATAATTAGTATACATTAAGAAGCTGGATAAGGTCTTTGTTTAATTGAAATTAGTATTCATAAGTCAGATATGCAAATAATACACACCCTCTCACACTCACACACGTACACTACACACATATACAAAGAGAGGCCCTCTCTCACACACCATTTATTTCAATTTTATTTCTTTCTTGTTTTTCTGTAAAATAGTATAAGCTAGTTTAATTTCTGATACTACGGGGAGTGGCGCCGTATGCTGAAATACAGGTCCTAACCTAGTTCGGCAGCGGATGCTATTATATATATTTGAATGACTGTTACCTACTAGCTAATAATTAAGGCAAAACTTGTAATATTTTTTTTGTGGAAATAAATTATTATTATTATTATTACACACCCTAGTGTCAGAGTTTCTAAACCGCCTCAAGGGCCTCTGACATGGTTTGAGTGGGACAGTCCCAGGTTTCCTCACGATGTTTTCCTTCACCGATGCCAGTGATGTCCAAGATAAATTTTAGAAAGTATGAATTGAAAAAGTCACATTGGTACTTGCTCGGTGAACCCACAACGAATATGAATAATGGTCTGAACTATCCAATTGCTAATGATATTGGCAAGTGGATTACCTTCACCAGTGCTCTCCATGCGACTGGCAGTATTTATGGTGTCGCCAAAGAGGCAGTACCTCGGCATCGTGGTACCCACCACGCCGGCTACACACGGCCCCGTGTTCACACCTGCGCGGATCATGAGCGGGGCCCCAGGGCGGTGCGGCACGCATGCGCCCTCCAGGCTCCGCAGCAGAGATAGAGACATATCTGCTATCTCTGATGCGTGACGGTTACCTGGGGAGATCAGACTATGAGTACAAGTTATACAACGTGTAACGTTAAATGCGCAAAACCTCAGACACCCCAACTGATTTTTAATTAAATTGACCTATTTCAGAGAAAAAAAAATCATTAAAACAAAAGTAAAGGTTTTATGTGCTGATTTAGTTTTACTGGCAATTCTGATCATTTCTTGCGTCTGCGACGATGCTCTATCGAGGGAGAAGTCGTCACCGGGCCGTTGCGCGCCGGATGGCTTGACCTACTAATAAATAGACACGGCAACGTTGTTAATAATTTTTTTTTGAAAAATGTGACCTAAATTAAAAAGTGGTTCAATTGATTCTGCTCGTTATTCTGATCAAACTATTTTCAGGTTTTGCGCATTTAACGTTACACGTTGTATAGGGGGTGGAAATAATATCGTGATAAAAAACTTTTATCAAAGATAAAAGTTTACTATAGTTGACTATAGCGGTCGATGTTCCATTTTTTGAAACACGACCATTTCATGAAATGGTATAACACTTCGTGAAATTAACAATTCTAAGATCTGGTATACACAACCCAATTAGCAAAATAAATAATATATCCTAACTAATGCGTCGAATTGAACACTACTATAAAACTGTTAACTTCTACAAAACTATTATAAAACCTTTACATGTCTGTTAGTTGTATAATTCAAATACTACTTATACTACTTTTTGCTAACTGGGAAATTACTCAGTATTGAGAACAAAAAGTAATTTTTGAATACTAACCGTTTCTCTGCGGTAAACCCGACACGACCATGTACGCGTCACCAATGGTCTCCACTTTGTACACGTCATAATGAGTGATCTTCTCATCGAACAATCTGGACAAGCACATTAATATCAATAACAATTTTGCTAATAAATGCCAAAGTTTAGATGAATGTTCGTTACTCAATCACTCCAAAACAGTTGAACGGATCTGGATGAAATTTGAGACAGAGATAGATTATAGTCTGGAAAAGCGCATAGGCAAAAGTATATGGTTCCCGTTGGATAATATCAACTTTGATGCGGACGAAGTCGCGGGCGGGAGCTATAGTGTGGCCATTAGTGCTGTGCACTCCCTGAGGTATGCGCGGGGAGGTGGGAGGCGAAGAAAAAAGTGCATGAGTTCACATGAGATCGATATTGTCGGACTGATCTTACGATATCGGTTTACAATATTTTATATAAAGCTTTAATATTGGCGATTCCAGACTTACATTAATTACAATTCCAGGTTTCCTCACGATGTTTTCCTTTACCGATGTCAGAGTTCCAAGATAAACTTAAGAAAGTACATTTGAATTGAAAATTGCCTCCTCTACGATTTTGGCAATATTCGCATCACTATTCTATTCAAAGCTTTTTGTCTACTTTTCTTTTCTTAAAATATCGACCATTTTAAAAATGACGGTCTTGACATCATAAGATAACGCACGACCCATCTACGAATATTTATCTCATGTGCGTCTGAAATAGACAGTCCGATACAAACAAATGCTAGCTACCGCCGTGAGCGTCGGCGGCAGACTGACAGAGCGCAGCAGCCGATTCTCCCCCCCGTCTCGCCGCGCGCATACCTCAGGGAGTGCACAGCACTAATGGCCACACTAGTGCCCAAGTAACAAAAGACTATTGCCCCGAAAAGATGGAGTTACAGTTAATCCCTCCTCATTTAACAATTAGTGATGGAACGTGGTTTAGCCAACGGACCTGTACAGCATATTGAGCATGTTTATCACCTCCATGGGAGTACTACTGGCCGATATGTTGGTGAACCCGACGATATCGCTGAAGAAAATTGTGACAGCATCGAAGGCTTCGGCTGGCACTGCTCTTTGAGCTCGTAATCTTCTCAATACAGGAAGAGGCAGCATTCTGGATAAGAGGAGATCACTCTTCTGTTTCTCTGCTACCAACTTTTGTGTGCTCTGCTCGATTGAGTTGGTGAACGTCTGTAATAAAAGAGAAGGGAATCTTTTATTTATAACTAGTGGCATGGGTAGTTGGGCCCTATATCAAAATTTATTGTCCCTTCCACCCAACTAAAGCAAATACCAAAATTGGAGTGTAAATATTTTTCACAAAAGAAACCATACATGACAAAGGCAGAGGTGTACCCATTAGTAAACCTACATTTTGCCAGGTAAGTACCTATGTTTCAGTCCCATGTAAAAATAAACAACCCAACCATGTAGGTAATAGAGGGCGAGCCTATTGCCATCATCGGGGCACAAATCCAGACTCCAAGGCTGCTACTGAGAAACTCTTTATAGAAAAACCCAATAACACTTTTCCCGATCTGGGAATCGAACCTCATGGCCACTAAACCAACGAGGCAGACAACGCAGGCAGTTACTTAGTTTGATATATAGTTAACGACTATGCGATATGTCTATTTACAGCCCGAAATATCGGTTATTCGTTGTAGCAATTTAGCATACTGGTTATTTATGGAATAGGTAATATTTTTAACCTTTTAAACCGGCATTCAGTTTGTAGATAGATAGGTTGGTAGTATATGTGGTTTCAAATAATAATAATAAAATATTTCGCAGTGGATTTTAGAACAGTAATAACGTCTTTTGAGGAAAATATACATGTCTATAAAAATTACAATAGAATCACATTCTTGTATGTCTGTCCCACAGTACGGGACGCTCCTCGATTGGGGTTATAAGTGTTAGCTATAAAGGTATGCGTCTGTCGTGCTAGCTTGACACACGACACGGCGTCGTGCCGTGCATCGTGGCGCGTTGCAACGTCGTGTGTAAAACGTTACGCACAGAGGTCCAGTTGAAAAACACCGTCAGGCACAAGTGGTCTGGCATTTATGCTGAACTGGGCACTGGGACTGGGAACTGTTGGCACAGCTGTGCGGCACACAGAAATGTTATTTCTTAGTTTTTTGTTTTTTTACTGCATTTTTACTTTTTGTGCATTATATTTGTGTGCAAATGGTGTGTGTCACTAAACATTTTTTTATTTTTGTTATTTTTTCGCGCCGTGAATTTTTAACATGAATGTCGAAGATTTCCACGACTCGATTCATGCCAGTCGCTATTGAGGGCCGCCGTGACCAAAATCGGTCTGGAGAATAGCATTATTATTTTTCAAATAGCATTCTGATATATCATGTATTGACATGATATACCAGTCATGTATTGACACGACACGAAAACCGCAAACATGTCGTCTTTGTAAAGTATAACGCAAAAGCCATAGGTTTTTTGTATGACATTATGTGGTTACTGAGAAACCTATTTCTTTCATTAATCTTACGTACCTACTTAACCGCTATAACAAACTATGATTCACTAATAAGTATGAGTCAATCGACTGTCTATGAGGACGACGGAGCCGATTCAAGACTGATTTCGCGGATCCCTAATTATTTTCCTATAATAAAAGTAGCCTAAGTTACTCCTAATAACATCAGCTTTTTGCCAGTGAAAATCTCGTCAAAATCGGTCCATCCGTTTACGAGATTAGCCGGAACAAACGGAAATAGACAGGCAATAATTTTAATAATTGTTTTTTTTTCTTTTATTTATTCTGTAAAAATGCTGTTATTTGACATTACCAATAAACACTTCAATTTAATTTGTTTTTATAGACAAAACCTTACAAGTAGTTACGATAAAAAAAAATAACATCATACTATGAACCGGTGTCCGCAAACAGTAGTCTAATGACGTGTGATGTTTATAAGATACTAAGGGCATAGACACATCATCGCGGCGCCGCAGCAGCGAAACGGCACGACGGCTCCCGCTCCGCAGTTGATGTTTTGTTGTCAAAAAGATAGCTGACGACATCGATGCTGACTTGTTAATTTCTTTAGAAGTCACATCGCATTCTCTCAAGCAAAATTTGCGGAATTATGCGAGATTTCTCTGTAGCAGCCTCGGAGTCTGGATTTGTGCCCGGTTGATGGCAATAGGCTTGCCCCCTATTACATGGGACCTAAACATAATGGGCGAAATGTGGGTGTGCTAATGGGTACACCTCTGCCTAACCCTTCGAGGATTGCAGGCGTGATGTTATGTTATGTTATCGCATTCTCTATCGAATAGAAGAATACGACCATATCTAAGCAAAAACTACAAGTATTCGTTTGAACCGATGCTGCCGTGAGCCGGCGCGGCAGGACCGTACACGGCAGTGTGCTGCAGTACGACGTCATGCCGTTTCATCGTGGCGATGTATCCACGCCCTAATCACACGACCAATAGTTACCAAGAAAAGACAAATTGCACAGATAATAATCAAAGATGATATCATTAAATACGTATCACACACATCATTCAAAGTTGAGACGTAGAGTGAGAAAGTCGTGCTAAATAATGCAACGTTTGTTAAATTTTGTTGTGTTCTGCGCGTGCGCAAGTTTGAGTGTGCCTCACGTGTTAGTTCATACTACTAGTGACCTTGTTGCCTTTGGAGTACTCTCTGACGCTGTCAATAAACAATCTGACATTAGAGTTAATTCGTTAGATGTTGTTATGGTGTATACTGCATCTCCAAGTTCAAGTTACGTTTTGGGTGCCAAAAGATACCATAGAAGTATTATAGAAACATCTAGCTGCCCTGAAGGTCAAGTTAAACTATTCAACTGGTGTGTTACATGTTTAAAGTGAGTATTTTTGTTTGTATTTGTGACTAGCGACGTTTTTGTGTATATAGTGTGAAAAAAACCTATACTTCTTCTTCTTTCTTTATCGTGTGGGCAATAAAGCCACCGTAGGCGCGGGCTTGCGGACGGCGAGTAATGGGTAGCTCGCCGTCCGATCAAGGACCATGCCCGGGTCGAGGGCGAGTTGAGAGCGTCAAAAGAGCTGTCAGCACAGGGACGGGGCCCCAAACGCCTGCCGGGGTTGCGGGACGTCTTAACAGGATACCGTGGCCCCGGAACGTAAAGAGCAACAGAAGGAACAGGGTGGTTTTTTAGTCAGTAAAAGTCTGACAGTCCCTTCCGTCATGATTTTTACCAACTAAAAAAAAAAAGGAGTATCAAGGTTTGAGTGGAACAGTAAGTCCAGGTAGCCTATACTATTCCTCATGGATCTAGCTATCATACCCTTCGCCTTGTACATCCGCTTCCTCATTTATATCCGTAAAATTTTCGCGGAGTTATAACGGAGGTTTATTTACAGTGACATACGCTACGCGGCCGCAGAATCTTGACCATTTCACTCGCAACGCTCAGGGCGTTGAGAGATTCTGCTCCGATGTTCGCACTTACTTATCGACGCCGGCAAGTTCTAGTGAACAATTATTTAGTGGAGCTGGTATAATTTATGAAACATGACATCGTCACGCCTGAATCCTCAAAGGGTTCGGCAGAGATGTACCTATTACTGCACCCACATTTCGCCAGTAATGTTTAAGTCCTATGTATTCATATTCATTTATTTGCATACCATAATGTGTGTAAATATAGATCAGGGGCGAGCCTATTGCCATCAACCGGGCACAAATTCAGATTCCAAGGCTGCTACTGAGAAATTCCTGATAGAAAAACCAAACAACACTTCGGCAGTTTGTGTATGTAAAACATGTATATAAATGCACCCACGATAGAGGAGAAATGCCTAATGTAGGGCATCGTTTTTAAAAAAATAAGGCAAATTATTAATAATTATTTTTTTTTAATCATTGGAAATCGTTAAATGACTTCTTCCGCTCTGGGTGGAGCGAAAGGAAGTGTCAGACTCATCATCTGCCTAGCCTTTTCCCAATTATGTTGGGGTCAGCTTCCAGTCTAACCGGATGCAGCTGAAAACCAGTATTTTACATGGAGCGACTGCCTATCTGACCTCCACAACCCAGTAACTGGGGAATACGATACCTCTTGGTAAGTAAGGTAGTGTCAGACTCTTACTGACTAAAACCCATCCATGTTCCTCCTAATGCCGCGGTGACTTTCGAACATAATCCGCAACCGTGGCAGAGTAATGTCCTACGCTGCAGTATAATGCCTGCATATTCATTCACAGAATTTTCTATTTACAATAGATATCAAGATGACAGAAGATAACGTTTTGATATTTGCGCATTTATTATTGTGTCCGCAGGTAAATGCAAAGAGATATTGTGAAATGTTTTCATAAAGTTTAACTTTTCAAAAGATAAAACAGAACTGTTTGTGGGTTTTTTCGAAAGTAATGAAGATACGTAAATAAATTAAAAAAGAGAGAAGAGAAAATAATGAGGACTGCCTCGTTGGTCTAGTGTTCGCAAAGCCTGACTGCTGAGCATGAGGTCTTGGGTTAGATTCCTAGGTCGGGCAAAGTGATATTGGGTTTTTCCATCTAGAATTTCTCAGTAGTAGCCTCGGAGTCTGGATTTGTGCCCGGTTGATGGCAATACGCTCGCCCCCTATTACATGAGACTTAAACATAACTGGCGAAATGTGGGTGTACTAATGAGTACACCTCTGCCTAACCCTTCGGGGATTACAGGCGTGATGTTGTTTTACTAAAAGTGAACTAAAATTGATATCGTACAGTCAGCAACAAAAGTCGATTAACAATGTTACTTTTTTATATCATTTAAACAGACACTAAACACATAATGTACTGGCTTTCAGAATTTCAGGCAATAGCTAAGGGTTTATTTTATCTTAATTTTCTATTCATTGCGTTTTACTATTAATATTGTACTTAATAATTAAGATTTAAAAATCATAAATGTTAATCGACTTTTGTTGCTGACTGTACCTTAAATAGTACATCTATTTTCTAAGTATATCTTGGATATTACTGACATCGGTGAAATAAGACACCGTGAGGCAACATGGACTTATAATTAATATAAGTCTAAAATCACCAATCCACCTTACTCAAGCTTGGTAATAAGTAGTCTTCTCTGTATGAGAAGAGGCCTTTGCCTTGCAGTGGAACAATAACATGCTGGTGTTACTTTGTTAGTAGGTACAGTACCTATACTTCTAAAATAAAGCCGAAGAGATTTTTTTGTTTGATTAAACGCGCAAATCTCTGAAATTACAAGTCGGATTTAAAAATTATAAGTATTAGCCAGATTCATGAGTATAAGGCTTTATAACATCACGCTACGATCCAAGGGAACGCAGCAGTAACCAGAGACATAACTTAATACGAGTGAGATACATCATTTATCCTATGACATACACGAAAGACTATAAGGTAAACACTGCGGCACCTTATCCGGTTGTAATAGGAGCGATTTTACAACAAAAGATATAGTCTGATGTGCTGGCGACTACATTTACATGGTATATTAGGCCACACGGACGAGGTCGCGGGCAGAAAGCTACAATTCTAAATTTTTTAGCTAATTTTTATTAACAAAAAAGTTAATTTGTTGATTCGTTCGGTTGCATTCAGTACTGGCAAAAATAAAAGCTCTCTCAAGGAATTAACGTCTAAATTCGTATATTTTTTACAGATACAAACAAATTACAGAAGAAGATGATTGTCCTTTACAATAGTGATAAGAAGCTGAAGATAATACTACGTAAAGATCATCGCCAATTATAACAGCACAGCAAAATAATAAAATTTGCCATTCAAACTAGAGCTTTAAATCGAGTGCGTTATAATGACTTATCTAATGACAAGATGAGAAAAGGTGACGGCTTGCAGGCGGCGTCATCATCATCATCATATCAGCGTCCACTGCAGGCGACGCACAGTGGTCTGGAAATCGAGCTCCATACTCATAGAAACTTAAAGTAAAGGATTAAAAAAATAAAAATTGTAATGGCTCTGGTATACCTCCCTTTACATAATATTAACGTATGGATGGTACAAGTCACAGTACGCGTGAGAAAAAAAAGATTTGTGTTTTTTTTGTATGGGAGAAAACACTAAAAGTACGTTTTTTCGAAACTTAATGGAACTGTTAGGCTGGTGCTCACACGAGCTATAGTCCCATACACGGCGATCAAGATGACATACAATTCATGTACCTTTAGGCACCGCTTCGCACGTAGCAAATTTTTGAAATTTTGATTTTTCGAAATGTGATTTTTCAAATCTTTGCCGTGGTTAAATGATGTTACCGATCGATTTACTTATATTATAATGAGATTTAGCCTGCTAATGACTTTTATGATGACAATAATTAAAAAAGGTATTGATTGGATAGGTTCTTTTTTTAAATTTCTTTTTAAATGATTTTGCCATCTATCATGGTCATAAGCATTGAGTGCTTTACAACATGGTTTCCCATATTAGAAGGCTGCAGTGCATCAATCTCAGCCTCAATCAAAGCCTGTTCTTCCACGATGTTTAACTTGTTTTCGTTTGAAAACTTTAATAGGTCTGCAAAACATGGTGGAAGATGGCTTTGGATTCTCCCATACCTTTTCATCGCCACAAACTAAGCGCAAAGGCACAAAAGAACACATAAAAATACTGGAATCGTCTTCGTCTGCCATAGTTTGCTTATACAAACTTTGCCCAGAAGCACCATCAAAGCCCCACTTGCATAATTATAAGTGTCAACTCTTCATCTGCCATCCAGCGAAGATTCCACACGTAAGAATTTTCCAAGCTTAGCCACAGTTTTGCCCAAAATTGCTTGGAGCTTTACTTTTATCTCTCTTTCCGTGATGTCTGTGGTATCTTTTGGGGGGTAGCAGTCCTCCTTCGCCTCAAGGATGGCAGTATAAGAAGGATACAGTGGTATTCCTTCTTCTTTGCACAAGATCTTAATGTAAAAAGTATGAGACATGGCTGCAAGAGAACATCAAATGGTCCGAGGTCGTGAGGGAAAAAATTACTACTTCTGTAGTGTCGCTAGAGTAGCAACCATGTTCCAGTTCTGACTTTGGTGTAAATGAGGGTGCATCAACATCCTACACACCGGAGACGTGCAGTGTTGAAACATCAACATCAGTTGTAATGCTGAGAAAAACATTCGTGGATCTAAGCCCGCTACAGAAGAGAAGGAGAGTGGAAGAGCTCCTAACGCATAGCACTGAAAGCCTTGCTCATGCAACTGGTTTAAAAGCACAAAACAAGAATGTAGCAGATATCATGAAACTGGTAACGGAGCATCCCGAAGAGGCTATCAAGATAAAGAAATTGTTAAATACAAAGAAAATTGCATATATATTCCGCTCATTGAAACTCATTTGACCTCATTGAAGCTTTCGATGTGGCAGTATATGACATTAAGATCTTGTGCAAAAGAAGAAGGAATACCACTGTATCCTTCTTATACTGCCATCCTTGAGGCGAAGGAGGACTGCTACCCCCCAAAAGATACCACAGACATCACGGAAAGAGAGATAAAAGTAAAGCTCCAAGCAATTTTGGGCAAAACTGTGGCTAAGCTTGGAAAATTCTTACGTGTGGAATCTTCGCTGGATGGCAGATGAAGAGTTGACACTTATAATTATGCAAGTGGGGCTTTGATGGTGCTTCTGGGCAAAGTTTGTATAAGCAAACTATGGCAGATGAAGACGATTCCAGTATTTTTATGTGTTCTTTTGTGCCTTTGCGCTTAGTTTGTGGCGATGAAAAGGTATGGGAGAATCCAAAGCCATCTTCCACCATGTTTTGCAGACCTATTAAAGTTTTCAAACGAAAACAAGTTAAACATCGTGGAAGAACAGGCTTTGATTGAGGCTGAGATTGATGCACTGCAGCCTTCTAATATGGGAAACCATGTTGTAAAGCACTCAATGCTTATGACCATGATAGATGGCAAAATCATTTAAAAAGAAATTTTAAAAAAAGAACCTATCCAATCAATACCTTTTTTAATTATTGTCATCATAAAGGTCATTAGCAGGCTAAATCTCATTATAATATAAGTAAATCGATCGGCAAAATCATTTAACCACGGCAAAGATTTGAAAAATCACATTTCGAAAAATCAAAATTTCATAAATTTGCTACGTGCGAAGCGGTGCCTAA
This sequence comes from Hoplodrina blanda, assembly GCA_949316365.1. Classification (NCBI taxonomy): domain Eukaryota; kingdom Metazoa; phylum Arthropoda; class Insecta; order Lepidoptera; family Noctuidae; genus Hoplodrina; species Hoplodrina blanda. Next base: position 13,378,604 of record OX438592.1, read on the forward strand.
AGGTACATGAATTGTATGTCATCTTGATCGCCGTGTATGGGACTATAGCTCGTGTGAGCACCAGCCTAACAGTTCCATTAAGTTTCGAAAAAACGTACTTTTAGTGTTTTCTCCCATACAAAAAAAACACAAATCTTTTTTTTCTCACGCGTACTGTGACTTGTACCATCCATACGTTAATATTATGTAAAGGGAGGTATACCAGAGCCATTACAATTTTTATTTTTTTAATTCTTGACTTTAAGTTTCTATGAGTATGGAGCTCGATTTTCAGACCACTGTGCGACGTGCTTGCAGCTAATGGATGATTTTTCGAAGAAATGCTGTTGCTGTTTCATAGCGATAGTGCTACATTGAACGATGACCGTTATAGTGATGTTATTTGAAGAAGAATTAAACTGGACTATTACATCAGTTACATTGTAAAACAAGCCTAATATGAATGTTCGAATAAATTGCGATAACGCGGCCATCATAAGTTTAGAAGACCCGTATTTAGAAAACTAAAAAGAACCTATTTATTTTATTATTGATTCATGTTAAGAATCATTAGCATAAATTACTTGTACCTTCTTAAATTTGACGATGCAAAACTGTATCTTGAGTAGTAGATACGTTACGATAGAAACGATCAAAATATATCTTAGTTACTATCAAAGCCGGTGTTGCGGGACGTCTTAACAGGATACCGTGGCCTCGGAACGTAAAGGGCAACAAAAGGGACAGGGTGGTTCTTTACTCAGTAAAAGTCTGACAGTCCCTTCCGCCCCACGAATGATGATTTTTGACACCTACAAAAAAAAGCTACTATCAAAAATGCGAACGTTTAGATGGCTGGATAGTTTGTTACTCAATCACGCCAGAACGGCTGAACGGATTTGGATGAAATTGTTAACAGAGATACATTTCATACAATTAGTATAAGACTGATCACATTAATCACGCCCCGCGTGGCGTGGAGCAACCTGCAAAATGTATGAAACCGATAGCTTTCCCACGCGTGGTGAAACGCGGGGCAGGTTAAGTATAAACGCAGCTTTAGTCTGAAAAATGAGCAACAGGCAAACGAACGAATTAAATTGAATGCACGAATGTAATCATGTTGTTTTATTTACGTCACCATTATTTTATTATATACAAATAAAATACATAAAAATACCCGGCCCACCGTACCCCGGTATCGTGCCCGGTTGATGGCAATAGGCTCGCCCCCTATTACATGGGACGTGCGAAATGTAGGTGTAGGTACTTACTAATGGGTTCACCTCTGCCTAACCCTTCGGGGATTACTTTTTTTTTAATTTTAATTTTCTTTGAGAACTGATTTCCTCAAATTAGTCACTGGTGCAGCGGCGCTACTTCCAAACGTCATCGTGTTACCTACTGAACTCTTTTTAAGTACTCGCGCTCTGTGGGTATTGGTAAATAGGTACAAATACCGCGCCGCAACTCGCAACCTAACGCCAATTATTTTACCTAGTGGCGGTCAAGAAATTAATCCATTTGGCTGCGTAGAGTAAGATTCATAATAAACGTATTCCATTTCTGCCTTTTTCAATATAAAAACTACTACAAGAATAAAAAGCTGCTAAATAACAATCTTAGATCATTTTTAACCTCAATACATGACACGTGTGTTATCGATTTTAAATCTATAATGTCTTCTATATATAAAAGGCAACTGTTACTGACTGACTGATCCATCAACACACAGCTCAAACCACTGAACGGATTGCGCTAGTTTGGCACACAGATAGTTATTATGACGTAACCATGCGCTAAGAAAGGATTTTTCCAAATTCACCCCCTTAGGGGATGAAATGATAAGTGAAGTACGCTATCCCGAATTTAACGCGCGCAAAGCCGCGAGCAAAAGCTAGTGGTAATATAAAACCAAAAATAATACCGTTTTTCCTCAAGATCCATTAATAAAAGAGCAAATAGGTACTAAGTTTCACATTTTATTGAAATAATAACAAAATAATTAATGAAGAGTACACAACAATAACAAATTGATGACGTAATAAATCAATGAGTAACTACCAATTAATTTAACAATACAACATTTACGATTCCCATTGTATAACATTTATACGAATGTACCTATATTTTGTAAGAGCAATGGAGCGCAGCATTCTGTGTGTAATAAAGAAGAGACAGATTACGGAACACACCAACTAGCAAAATAATATAAAATATATAACAATGCGTCGAATTGAACACTACTATAAAACTGTTAACTGCTAAAAAACTATTATAAAACCTTTACATGTCTGATAGTTGTATAATTCAAATCTTATACAACTTTTTGCTAGTTGGGACCACGCTGTGCTCCAAAACGGTGAATACAGACATGAGCTTTTGCTCTTTTTAATATACATATATACTCGTATATATATCGCAAATGAAACAATCTAATTAATGATCTAAATTAAAATAAATAAATTGACTTTGAGGTGAGATGACATCTCATCTCAAATTCACTTCACCTAAATTCACCGAGGGTGATTTTACAGTATAGCACTGCAGATTATTTAAAATCCTCCACACACAGACAACTAGTAAGTCTGCTTGTGACAATACTTAAATCTTATTTGTACGTTATGTAATTCTAGATAAATTCATGTTATCAACAAACTGGACAGGTCTTCTCTTCAGTTACTAACATGTACCTGAAATATTAAAAAAGAAATTGTTAGATTATGTAGTATTCACTAGAAAAGAATTAAGTAATTGAATTAAACTTTAAGGCTGAGATTGATTTTTGTAAATAGAATACAAATGAAGTACTGTAAATTGTTTGACAAAAATAAATTAATTATGATAACATAATAATGCTGCTGATTCCCTTGTTCACAATTTAAACTAAAATTAGACTATTTCTATCTTTTTCTGTCCAATAAAACAAGAAAGAGATTAATGTAAAGAAGAGCTGTCAAATTTAGTCAATCTGACACATCCCATACAATTATACTTGACATCTCAAAACATATAGATAAAAAATACGGAAAAGTAGGCAGAACTAATTTGACATCTCTTACTTAGTTCTTAAATGTCACCGTTCTTTTCTTTCGCTGTATGTTAGTAAGAGATGTCAATTCTCTAATTTTAGTCTAGTTTGTCAACAAGGGAATTGACACCAATATTTATTTCTCATATTTTATTAACTTATATTCTAAGGTTAATCAACTTAAAAACTTTTAGGTAAGTATAAAACCATTAAAATTCTTTGTCAAAATTAAATGTAAAAAGCACGCGTGAATGATACACCAATTTTTTTCACTAAAAGAAGTGCAAGAAGATTCACTTTAGGAGTAAGTTTGGTAAAAAAAAATCGAATAACACAAAATAAATCATACTCACATCTTACAAGGAACGCATCGTGTTCCTAAATCCACCCAATTTTGTGCACACCGACATTTTGGTTTCCCAATAACCCATTGCCGTTTCACCCGTCTATAAGATGAAGTTTCTGGTTGCTCGGTTGCAAAGCTGTCAACTGGTTGCGCGGAACACAACGCGGCGAGTAGCGCAACCATCAGGAAAACGATGAAAAAGTTCATTTTGAAACGTGCTTATTAGACTAGTATTGTGAGAGTAATGATTTATTGATCATGCTAATTGAATATTTATAACGTACACAGGCTAATGCTGACGTAGGGTTGTAGAGTGACGCATGCGCACTGATGACTGGTAATGTTTTTCTCCACACATTTGTCTAGTTGCTGCAGTGTCCGGAATGTCCTGTTCTTTTGTGTTTGATTTTATGATTATGCCGCCCGCCCTCCTCTTACCTCCTCTTGGTTATAGGGGGTTTTTCAATTCATATTTACTTTCTTGAGTTTATATTGGACATCACTGACATCGGTGAATGAATACATCGTGAGGAAACCTGGACTTACCTACCTATACTATTTACTATAACATTTTAAAGAGCTGAAGTTTGTTAGTTTAGGAAGTTGTAGGGGGTAATCTCTGGATCTACTGAACCGATTTTGAAAATTCTTTCGCAAATTGCAAGCTACGTTATCACTGAGTGCTATAGGCTATATTTTATTACTAAAAAAATAGGGATACGTAAGAAAAATCACGCGAACGAAGTTGCGGGGAGTGTGTAGTTAATGTGGTGATCAATGCTCGTGCCTTCTCTGTATGAGAAGAGACTTTTGGCCTGCAGTAAGACAATAATAGGCTGATATTATTATTATTTTATTATGATTAAGTATGAGCAGGCTCACTCACAGAATTTTTAATTAAATGAAGTTAAAATTCACAACATAACATCACGCCATTAATTCTCAAAGGACTAGGCAAGCCAGGGCCAGGGCCAGCCAGGGCTAGGGCTAGTCCGCCTTTGTACTGTTTTGTTGCATAAAGTTTGAATAAATAAATAATAAATACAAAGGTGTACTCATTGGTACACCCACATTTCGCCAGTTACATTAAAGTCCCATGTAATATGGAGCGAACCTATTGCCAGCAACGAGGAACAAATCCAGACTCCGAGGCAGCTACTAGGAAATACCTGATGGAAAAACCCAATAACGCTTTGCCCGACCTGGGAATCGAACCCAAGGCTACTCAGCAGTCGCACTTTGGGACCACTAGTCCAACGAGGCAGTTACCTACTCATACTAAAGGAAAATGGTGTCTTTCCCACATCACAACTAACTAGACACGTATCTAGAGCATCGCTGGCCCTGAATTAATTAATTTATCTTATGTATTTTCTTATTGTATAGTACCTTTTCTTACTACAGTATTATATTATCTGTGTTACTACTGAATTGTTGTCTCACTCTTACGTGAGCTATCTCGCACATTGTTATATTCAATTTAATTGTCTAAATGTAATTTAAATGTCTACAATATACATCAACAGTGTCATAAACCTATAGTGGTAATCTTAATATATTGTGATCGTAAAACAGATCGTGGTTTTATTGCAAAAACTTATTTTACATAATCTCCTAAAACGATCAAATTTTATGCTCAAAAGTAGAAATTTTATCTCTCTCCCAATGTCAAAGTTTTATTTTGACATGAATTTATAAGTCACATTCAAAAAATACGCCCTATCACTTTAAAATTCATTAAACACAATATACATAATAAAGTGTTATTTTATCTTTGAGTAAAAGTTGAGTTGTAAAAAACAGATTGACGGTAAAAATTAAAATATTAATCAATGAGGAAAATAATGAAAGCGCCCTTCCTCTTAATCAAAATTTTGTGTCACACCAATGTCTTCCAAACTCCGGGCTGTTACTGTGAAATTCTTAAAAAAAAAACCCAATGGCACTTTTTGTCCGACCTGGGCATCGAACACAGGATTTAGTACCCAGGAACCACGCGACCAACGGGGTAGTTAATAATTTTGTTACCTGCTGACACAGCTAATTGACGACATAGTGACGACTGCGCTGGATAGAGCGGGTTCGATTCCCTCACGCAAAAAAATTTGGTACCTACCGGGTAAAACAGGGTGAATCGAGACGGAACTTTAAAAGGGATTCTAACGTTAAACTAATAAAGTGTGTCGCCAACAAGGAGACCAATTTGTAAATTATAATTCAGTAAATAAACACATTACCCTCCTTTGCGTCTCGCAGTCGGGTAAAAACAGGAGTCTTTTTTGCCAACAAACTTTGTTATTTTAACATTAAAATCTCTTTTATTTAAAGTTTCGTTCCGATTCACCCCTGCCTTTCTATTCACCCCGTTTTACGGTATTGGTAGTTGTTCCGGCTCTGGTTGTTAGTGAATGTGGTTATAATTATGTTTGTAAACGCACCCACGATACCTACAGGAGAAGTTTCTAGAGAGAGACCACGTTTAAAAAAATTATACGAGTAACTAACCTAGGTAATAATAATTTAATTAACCGACTTCAAAAAAAGGAGGAAATAAAAAGCTTTTTACAAAGAAAGACAACCGCCTTCAAAAACTACAAAATAAAAAATAACTTTAGTTTGGAAGTCGGTGGCAATACCTACATAACAAAAAACAAAATCAAAGCCGCCGCCTTCCAAACTAAAGTTATTTTTATTTTGCAGCTTTTGAAGGCGGCCTTTTTTTGTAAAAAAAGCTTTTTATTTTAAACATTCGACTAAAACACGTTTGAGGATATTTTTGTGGACAAAACTTATCGCAAATAAATAAACAAATTAGTTGTTGTCCTCGAATCCGTAATCTATTATAGGAAAACTAGCTTTAGCAAAGACAAAGCGATCTCCACTGTCGTCTTCTATCTACAGGGTGGCCTAATAACGACGTCCAAAATAAAATTCTAGAAGCCTCTCTCCATGGGCTTCCCAAAATATCCCCATGTATGTTGAGCGATTATTATTTATAGTACCTATTATAATAATGCTTTTTACGGTTGCATTTTTTGGGGTCACTGCCATCGTTCTTGTGTTTCATTTTTTACAAAGATTTTATTTATCATCTGCAGACCAATTAGTATCAATAAAAATATTTCCATAAAAGCTTTTTTACAAAAAAAGACAACCGCCTTCAAAAACTACAAAATAAAAAATAACTTTAAAAAAGCTTTTTATTTTTCACTTTTTAGTGCTTGTGTGTTAATGTTTAAATCCTTAATAAAAGCCCTTTCGAACAATACCTTACACGATATATTTAATTTAGAAAAATGCTCACAAAATAAAAGCACTAAACCAAATTAGATGAAATTTTTTTATGGGACCAAATGGCAAGTATATACTGCATCGAACAAAAAAAGAATCACACTAATCGGACTAGAAACCTCGGAGTAATCGGTGTACATACATAAAAAAAAAAAAAAAATACCGGCCGAATTGAGAACCTCCTTCGTTTTTTGAAGTCGGTTAAAAAAGGCAAATAAGAATTTTTCCAAAAAATATTAAACCAGCATAATATCGATGGCAGCAAAGTAGAAACGGACATCTACATTTTTTCGAAAATGCTTTTTTTACAAAAATGAGCTTTTATTAATCCTATCTACAAGTTTGTATTAAATTTTTTTCAAAATTCAATATAACAAAGAAAATTTGACACGTAAATGAAGACATCTACACTGGATTTTTAAAAAACATCGCAGTAGAAACGGACATGTGAATTTGTCCGCCTTTACTTCGGAGCTTTGACAGATGAATGGAAACGTCAACCAAAGACATCAGTCAGTTGTCACATTCTAGCGCGTACCGGTATAAATGTAATAATAATGATAGTGTTTACAGTTCATTATTAGTGCTAGTAATGAAATCTTAGAGTGAGTAATAAAAATTATTTTGAGGTTACGGTTCGACGTAAACACGGACATCTGCCACTTGTTCGTTTATAAAGATGTTCTTTAAATATCCTTAAATGTATTACAGGAGATTATTATCTTACTTTATTAGATATTTTAAATAAAATGGGCACTTTTTTATTACAATGTAATAAAACTTTGACGTAGAAGAAGACATCTGCCTGATAAACGGTTATCAGGCAGATGTCTTCTTCTACGTCAAAGTTTTTTCAGAGTAAAAAAAGACATCTACATTATTTCAGTAAAACAACGATAAAGCGATAAAACCTATTACACAATTCATAAAGAAGGTTATTTTAAAGCATTATAGAAAATTTCAGGTTAATCGGTCCATAACTCTCAAAATAACCACTCTTTTAAACTATATCTGCTCTCCTGTAAAGTTGCGATTTTGTAGATGTCCGTTTCTACTTTGCTGCCATCGATATAGCTCCTAAACAATGCTATACATGAAGGTGTTTTGGCGAGATAAAGAAAGAAAAAAATGCCAGACTATTGTTGTCCTGCTCGAGGTCAAAGGCCTCTTCTCATACAGAGAAGGTGCGACCATCACCACTTTTGTACATAAGTCGGATTGGCGTTTTAAAACATACATTATCTTATAATATACAGGTTTTCTCACGATATTTTCTTTTACCGATATTAGTGATTTTCAAGACTGTACATACTATGTTATTAAAAATGTCACATTGGTATGTGCCCGGATTTGAACCCTCTTGTAAGAGAGGCAGACGCTTTAACCACTGTGATAAGAAGAAGAGAGGTTTCCAAAATTTTATTTTGGACATTACGTTACGGATCAGCCTGTATAACCTACCAAACATTTTTATAGGCTAAAGTAGCTTTAAAGATTTCCTACTTAGTCAACAAGTGACCTTTTGTTTTTATAACAAACGAGTCCGAATCCCGAAATCTCATAAATATGCAAATAAACTAAACAATACTATAAAACGATAATCGCTGACCAATTTTAGTCATTCATTCCAGTACTAAACTACTTGAAAAATGAAAATTTACGTTTTGTTGTTTGTTGTGCTCTCCGCATTTGTGAGCTTAGGCCTGGCCTATGATTATGGTGCGACCAAATGCCCAGATGGCGAAGAAAATATTGGGGGAGTGTGTTTCGGACAAAACGGTGAGTTTTATTTTACATATACACAATAACATCACGCATGAAATCCCCGAAGAGTTAGGCAGAGGTGTTTACACCCACAATTTGTCAGTTATATTTAAATCCCAATATTTAATATAAATCCCATGTAATAGTAGCGAGCCTACTGCCATCAACCGGGCACAAATCCAGACTCCGATATTGCTATTGATAAATTCCTTATGAAAAACCCAATAACACTTTGTCCGACCTAGGAATCGAACTGAAGACCTCATGCTCAGCAGTCGAGCTTTGCGACCACTAGACCAACGAGGCAATTATTATATTTTTAGTCATTATAATTATGTTCAGTTTGTTTGTTTGGTTGTTTTGTAACTTTCCGTAAAATATATTGATTTATCCTAAGGGAACACATTACCGGGATAAAAAAGTATCCTTTGTGTTAATCCAGGAAATGGACTATCTATGTGCCAATTTTCATTTAAATCTGTTTAACGGTTTACGAGTGATTGAGTAACAAACATATAGACATCCAAGCATCTTCACAAAATTCCACATTATTAGTTGGATTAAGAGAATTAGGAGAAAAATTAGGAACATAGGAATTAGGAATTATTAGGAGAATTATTATTATTTTTGTTTTCATAGTTTTAAGTTTATTAATTTTGATGTAATGCCAATAAACGCATTTTTTTTTTATTTCTTTGTTTCTATTTTCACTATTAAAAAAAATAGGGAAGCTTAATTTCATCAATTCGGCTAAAATCGCTGGCAAAAACTGGTTATCAATATTTTCATTGGCAACGAAGTGTTCCCAAAATAAACCATAATATTTCTTTAAAAATATTACAAGCAAAAATAATCATAATTGTAAGCCAATATTTTTGCTAATATACATATACTAACAAGCTATGGATTTTAATTATCCGAAATAAATTATTCTATTCTATTCTATTAGGTATGTACTATGCTCAGATTCAAGTTAGCCGAATTAATTTGAATGTAATTATGTCACTCGTATTCACGGGACTATAACAGGTATCTACTATGACTTCCTAACAGAAATACGTGAGGATTGTATATTATTTGTGAAGCGACACACACAGTGTGTGTTCCATAAGCCATAATAAATAAAATAACAATAATAATACCAGTTTATTATGGTCCTGCTACAGGGAAAAGGCTTCTTCTCATGAGAAGGCACGAGCATTCAACACTACGCGTGCTTAAGTCGGATTGGCGATTTTAGACTTACATTAAAAAAATACAACTTACATTAAAATTTTGCTGAGGAACCCAAGAAAGTTCGCAAAGTGTTATTGAGTTTTTTCATCAAGAATTTCTCAGTAGCAGCCTCGGTGTCTAGATTTGTGACCGATTGATGGCAATAGGCTCGCCCCCTATTCATGGGACTTAAAACATAACTGGCGAAATGTGGGTGTACTAATGGGTACCTACAACTCTGCCTAACCCTTTGGTGATTACAAGCGTGATGTTATTAAGTTACAAGTACCCACATACTTAGGTGAATAATAAATAAAATGAATAAAAAAATAAATATTTATTTAGCGATATTTCTTCAAATTTTTAGATGTTTACATTTTTATTACATAAAAAAATTTACTGTAAAATACCATCTTATGGGGTTTTTGTGCGCCATACCTAAATAGCAATTCATGTAGCTACTTTCAAATTCATAACAACTATATCCCCATGCTTTACAAAAAAAAAAAATATCTTTATCTTTACTCGTATCAATATATTTTTTTCAGATTAATCTTGAAACTTGAAAATGACGACCTCACCTCGAACCTCGGTACCTCGAACTTTTGAACACGAACTGAACCCTTGTTATGCAGCATTAAATAGTTAATAAAACGTAACAGTCTATTATTTAATAATTTAAACTACCTCAAACCCTGAAATGTCGAAATTCAACCGTAATTTATCTATGTGGTGGTCGTGGTGGAAAGGACAACGAAATGAAAACTTTTATCATGGACTAGCTGACCCGCCGCGACTTCGTTCACGTGGTATCCTACCCCTATCCCTACCCTACCCCAACCCTACCCCTACCCCATATTTTCTCACCGTTTAAACCTTCCCTGGACTACGACAAACATTTCAAAACCAAAATCAGCTAAATCGGCCCAGCCGTTCTCGAGTTTTAGCGAGACTAACGAACAGCAATATATAGACGAGTTTTAGCGAGACTAACGAACAGCAATTGTTTTTTATATATGTAGATTACATGGTACATAATTCTAGACGTCCTAGTTATGAAATTTCTCATAACATAACATCACGCCTGTAATCCAGGGAGGGTTAGGCAGAGGTGTACCCATTAATACACTCACATTTTGCCAGTTATGTTTAATAATTAATGTTAACACATTAATTTAATTAAGATAGTGAAAAAAGGAAAAACGAAATGACTTATTAGATTATTTTAATAAATTAATAACAGTATATACACAACAATTGCAGCCACATTATGCTCATACGTATAATTAATGTGTGGCGTGATATTAAAACACGATCACTTTAAGTGTGATTTGAACTACATAAGCAATGGTGTCATAAGGTACACATACACATCCCTTGGGGCAATAAATTTTATATAACAAATACAAGGTGCAGTTTTGCATTCTTGTTAAGAGGAAACTTTTCTCCATACAAACGCTCTCGCCTGTTTTCTTTCTGGTTTATGACTATATAGCAATGATTTTTTAGAATAAAGTAAAAATCAACTATTTTTATGCCCCTATGTTTTCCTTATTTTTATAAGCACTAGAACCAGACATTATTTTTATAAGCACTAGAACCCACAGAAAATGCTCAAAATTGCCGCTGTGAACAGCGGCCTAGTATACATTTTTAAAAATTATTAATGATAAGATAAAAATATAGGGGCATAGTATTTATCCTTCTTAGTTCATGAAATATCTTTTATATTGGTTCAATATTAGAGAAATAAATAGGCGAGAGCTAAACCCCGAATTATGATATTTTATTAGGCTATTCAGTCGGATCTGCAGTTGTCCTTTTCGCACGCCGAAGCTCGCAGAGCGACAGCGATAGTTTCTTCTGATACCTAATTTTCAAAATTCTCTCCTCTCGCGTTTCCTCGTCATGAGGAAACTGGCAAGGTGTTTAAGCCAAAAAATCGAAGATAATTATGGGACCTCCATCAACCGAATTGGACCCGTGTCAGATGCTGGACTGCTGCAGAACTGGAACAGTGCGGGTTTCGTACTGGACACGGACGGTTGTCTATTTCCATATATACGCTAGACCTTTTATTCACAAACTGGACAAGAGTCTTCTCCCGTTGCATCCAAGTAACTGAAAAAAAAAAGAAAATAAGCCTTCACTTAAAAAAACACACAAGACTATCAGGTCCCCAAAAACTTCAAACATTTTTAAAGGCTGGGCCTTGGGCCTTGGGTTCTATTCCCAGGGTCGGGCAAAGTATCATTGGATTTTACCACTAGGAATTTCTTAGTAGCAGCCCGGGGTTTAGAAATTGGTGTGTAGTGTTGGTCCTGCGCCTGATCAGGGGGCCTACCACAACCTCTTAAAACAATATTATTTTAGTATTACTTTGCCTTCCGCACTGTTCGATTTTCAACGGTCAGTTCAGCGCCGAGAGTTAAAAATGCAACAACAAAAATTACAAAGTAATATTAAAATAATATTGTTATAAGAGATGGCGGTAGGCGCCCTGATCCCGGCCGTGTCAGATTCTCGCCCCTTTAGACTATGAGAGTAAGGGAAGAGAGGGTTATGTTTGCATACATAACATCACGCCTGTAATCCCCGAAGCGTTAGCCAGAGGTGTACCCATTAATACACCCACATTTCGCCAGTTATGTTTAAGTCTCATGTAATAGGGGGTGAGCCTATTGCCATCAACGGGGCACAAATCTAGACTCCGATGCTGCACTGTTATATTTGCATAATAAGAAATTCTACTTACACTTCACAGGGCAAGCATCGATCATAAACTTCAACATAGCCAATAGGACACGGACACTTGAGATCTCCAACAAAAGATTGTCGCTTAAATCTGGTAGCAACTGAGGTTCCTGGTTGATAGAGAGGGGATCCAGCAACCGGCGGTAGATATAACGCGCCGAGTAACGTAACAATTACACATAATATGCATAACAGCTTCATTGTAATCTAAACTTAATGTAATAGTGCTGAAGAGTTTTTTTCGTTTGTTTAAACGCGCGGATCTTTGGTGCTAGCGGTCGGATTGGAAAAAATATTTTTGTAGACGATAGCCAGATTAACGTGGAATATTATAGGCTACATAACATCAAGCTGCGATTTACAGGAGCGGAGCAACCAAAGACGTAATTAAACGCGGATGAAACTGCAGGTTAGTACCGTTATAATTGATTAACAATCAATATAATGTTTAACATAATTATACAGGGTGTCCCAGCTAAGGACGTCCAAACGAAAATTTTGGACTCCTCCCTTCCTGGGCTATCCAAACCACCCCCATGTATGTTCTACGATTTTTTGCGGTTTAGGAGCTAAACGACATTTTAATATTTTTTGGGATATTCTTCTTTACATCAGATTTTGTAGATTTTCTCTTTTTGTGTCGCATTTTTTGGAAATATTTTAATTGATAATTAATCCTGAAAGTATGGTCTTCGATCGATAAAAACAACTGTCTGTCTTATTGTCACCCGAAATTACTTAAACTTAGTTCAAAGGCAAAAATGTTGTTTTGTAAATTTCGTTGCAGATTTTCGGCTCTTAAAGAAAAATCACAATAAGGGCCCAAATCACCTTAAAGTAATTTCAAAATCTTCCACGGACCCTCAGCTCTTTAAAACAGTACAAATTACTAGTATTTTACGGGTCATTATTCGGAGCAATTGAAGCTCGAACATGGTAAGGCGAAAAATACAATATTTTAGAACATAAGTGAAACCTAATGAAAATGAATTAAAATGAACTTTTATCAAGTTTTCAATGCAATATGAGCTCTATGTCATGTTAATTATTTGCACAATGGTGATTTGGAGTGGTTAGTAAAGTTAGGTTAGGGTTAGGTTAGGTTAGGTAGTTAGGTTAGGTTAGGTAAATCTAACCTAAGTTTAGTATTTTTTTTAAATTAGTGATGTTATTTAGTAAAGTCAATGACATAGAGCTTATATTGCATTGAAAACTTGATAAAAGTTCATTTTAATTAGGTTTCACTTTTTCGTTTTTAAAAGCCGATGATAATGAAACGAACTTTTATTAAGTTTTCAATATAATTTGAGCTCTATGTCATTGACTTTATTAAATAACATCACTAATTTTAAAAAATTACTAAACTTAGGTTAGGTTTACCTAACCTAACCTAACTACCTAACCTAACCTAACCCTAACCTAACTTTACTAACCACTCCAAATCACCATTGTGCAAATAATAAACATGGCATAGAGCTCATATTGCATTGAAAACTTGATAAAAGTTCATTTTAATTCATTTTCATTAGGTTTCACTCATGTTCTAAAATATTGTATTTTTCGCCTTACCATGTTCGAGCTTCAATTGCTCCGAATAATGACCCGTAAAATACTAGTTATTTGTACTGTTTTAAAGAGCTGAGGGTCCGTGGAAGATTTTGAAATAACTTTAAGGTGATTTGGGCCCTTATTGTGATTTTTCTTTAAGAGCCGAAAATCTGCAACGAAATTTACAAAACAACATTTTTGCCTTTGAACTAAGTTTAAGTAATTTCGGGTGACAATAAGACAGACAGTTGTTTTTATCGATCGAAGACCATACTTTCAGGATTAATTATCAATTAAAATATTTCCAAAAAATGCGACACAAAAAGAGAAAATCTACAAAATCTGATGTAAAGAAGAATATCCCAAAAAATATTAAAATGTCGTTTAGCTCCTAAACCGCAAAAAATCGTAGAACATACATGGGGGTGGTTTGGATAGCCCAGGAAGGGAGGAGTCCAAAATTTTCGTTTGGACGTCCTTAGCTGGGACACCCTGTATGTTTACCGCAACACTAAAGATTCGAATGTGGCACATAAAAACTCCACATTTATTTATATACGGTGATTGAACCAACAATATCTTTGAAAAAAACCATGTGTTGCACTTGCGACATGATTTTCCTTATAGTCCAAGAACCAAGCGTAGCTTAACCTACGTCATGTTAGAGTGGCTGAAACGAAAATAAATGTAGAGGAGGAGCATAGGCATAAAATTATTATAAAAACAATTCAAAATAAATTTTAAATAGCCGAAATAGCTAAGGGATGACCAGCCCCGAATGATGGTACCCGTTCGTTCACGAACCGGCACCATTTTGCTCAACCATTTTTAAAAGGATTTTTTATTTATTTTATAGATGTAATTAACACGCTTTTATTAGCTTCACTTGTAACTAACTATGTATGTAAGAAAATCTTGGAATCTTAATTTGATCCACTTAATTCCCGGTCTTCGATTAGGATGAAATTTTGCACACGCTCTGAGTTCTGATGACAATACATGACTAGCTAAGAAACGTCATTACAAATCCAATATGACGGCCTCCCTAAGATGGCGGACTGTCTGTTTAAAATCCACCCCCATGATATGGGTATCAAATGAAAGGGTTTGCTGTCAGGAATACGAAATAAATAGTTACGTGACTTACAACGTGCTAAAACCGTGTTTTTTAGTTTTTTAAACTATTATTTTTGGACAAAACGCTCCATTTGTAATTTTTAGTGCGTGCTAAAAGCGTGTTTTTTAGTTTTTTCAACGATTATTATTTTAGTAAATATACACTTGATTCAATGACTGATTCTTTGAGCATTAATATATTACTTTTTAAAATCCAGCTGTGCTTAATAACGTAACTCTGGTGACTTTAGGATCTTGGTCCATTGCCCTTTGTTTCATTCAGACACCTTTATAAGGAAAATAATTATTTAATATTATTTTGCATATGATTTACGTAAATCCGGTAATTCCTTAATGAGTCGTAAAGTTTCCCCTAATGTATAAAGACGAGCTCACGTCTGTCTGTCTTTTACGCTTTCACGACTAAACCACTGAACCGATTTCGATGAAATTTGGTACAAGGTAAGTTTGAAGTCCAAGGAAGGACGTAGGCTACTTTTTTTCCGCGACTTCGCCCGCGTCCGCGATAACCGATATTTACGCGGACAAAGTCACAGGCAAAAGAAAGTCCATACTAATATTATAAAGAGGAAAGATTTGTTTGTTTGTTTGTTTGTATTGAATAGGCTCCAAAACTACTGACAAATTTGAAAAATTCTTTCACTGTTAAGCTACACTATCCCCGGGTGACACACTACACTAGGGTGTGTGGAGTCGTATGACCTTACTGCCCACACAATAAGAAGATATTTTTAAAAATTAGAGATCCATATGAAAAATCACGCTAACGAAGTCGTGGAAAGAGTGCTAGTAGGCTATAAAGTACGTATAACAACAATAATTGTGTTAATTATATTTGAAGTCCACTTAAAACCACATTCTATCTACATACCTACCTATGTTAATACGTCATACTGCATGCCTACAGGACCCGTCCTGATAGGTACTGTAACCGCTGGACGTGGATTGCCTGTACCGGGAAGTCAAAGTCAAAACATTTATTTCAATTAGACCATTTACAGGCACTTTTGAATTGTCAAGGAGTCGGTCAGCTAGTCCGAAAGTTGAAGCTAGTTGCTAGTTCCAAAACAGAGGTAGGCCTCTATGGAGAAGAACGAGCAAGAAACTCTACGGCACTCTTTTTAATTAAGTTTTTACAAAATCCTGGTTACGTTGTTCTTGTTATAAACTATCTACATGTTTAAAACTCTCTTTCAGGGTTCCGTACGCAAAGTTTGCCGACGGGGCCCTATTACTAAGCCTGTACTGTCCGTCTGTCTGTCTGTCAGCGTACTGTATCTCATGAAATTGTCACATCATGGCGGACTGTCAAGTCTTTCTTATTCTAAAGATAGTTTATCTCATACGAACATATTTACTATACTATTATAAATGCAAAAGTTTGGATTGATGAAGTTTTCCCGTTTGAGTACATACCTATGCATTGAGCACCAATCTTTTCTTTCAATACCTTTGGTGCTCAATGCATAGGTGCTCAAAAAATAGGTGCTCAAACGGGAAAACTTCGAATAGATATTTGTTACTCAATCACGAAAGATCGGCTGAACGAATCTAGATGAAATTTAACACAGATATAGATTATAGTCTGCAATTGCACATAGGCTATGCTTATATCTCGAAAAAGTAAACGGTTCCCGTAGGAGAATATATTACTTTAGACGCGAATGAAGTCGAGAGCGGAAGCTAGTATATTCTTATAAAATAAGGTCGTAAATGGCTCAGCCAGACAGATTCTCAACAGTACTTTCTGACAAGTAACATAGAAATAAATGAACAACAGTTCTGATTAACGAACAATTCGTTTCATTACCTCTTAATTGACGCCATTCATTCGGAAGTACCTACATAAATACCAGTCGAATACGTTGATGTGCGTCAACATGCTATTAATATTATTCGTATTTGCCATCTTCATTCTGTTATATTATGAACCTACTTGACCGTTATGGTAAATACTAATAGGCAAAGATACCGTAGTCGTCAAACCTATGTTATCTTCTAAATATATAAAAGCGAAACGTTACTCACTTATCACGAAATTTCGAAAACCGCTTCACATATAAAGATGGCAGGGCATGGCAGGGGATGGCATCTTTACACCTCTTCATCTCTCATCACTTCATCTTTTCACCTTTATATCTTTATACCTATCTGAACCCAAGATCAGACCATCGAGGACTAGTAATTCCTCGATGGTCTGATCTTGGGTTCGATCCCCAGGTCAGGCAAAATGTTATTGGGCTTTTCCATCAAGAAAACCGCTTGATGTATAAAGATAAAATTTAGCAGGGAGGTAGTTTATAATAAGTAGACGTCCGCTAAAAGGATTTTTTAAAATACAACCCCTAAGGGGATGAAACATGGATCCAAAGATTGTATGTTAAAACTTAGGAGAAACGTAGGAGTAAACTAAGTTACCCTAATTTAACGTGAGGGAAGCCTAGGGCAAAATCTAGTTATTAAAATAAGGATAGATAGAGGAATAGCAATAGCAATTGACTTTGACTTTAAATGAAAAGACATATTCTTCCTATTATAATATTGCAATTATTTTTTTGTTCTGTACCTACCTTCTGATCACAGAGATATTAAAAGTCAAAGTTCTAAGATTTTTGGATATTTTCTTACAAAATAATTTCCAGTTATAGTGGCTATTATTAGGGGGGGCTTATGTCCAGCAGTGGACCTTGTTCGGCTATGAATGTTATATGTAAACTTTAAATACTCCCTCGCCCCCTGTATTGCTGTTTGCACCCACAAGTACAATTTTTAATGTGCGTTGCATTGCTAGTCTTACTAAGAAGTATCGTATTACCCAGTTACTGGGTTGTGTAGGTCAGATAAGCAGTCGCTCCATGTAAAATACTATCTAGTCTGCATCCAGTTAGACTGGAAGCCGACCCCAACTGGTCGTGAAAAGGCTAGACAGGTTGATTAATTCCTCTATCTATCCTCAAAGTTCCAGCTACATCGAAATGACGAAAGTCTGGCGACTGTGGGCTCTTGGACTATATAGACAGTCGTGTAGACACAACTACTTGGCAAGTTATTTATTACAACGACTGCCACAGTTTGAGTCACATCCGTAAAAGTTATGAGTATAAGCCTTTTATATAAATCTTTATTATGTCTCCTACGATCTACACACATAAACTTACGCCTTTTCCCCATGGGGGTAGGCAGAATTATTCATAGATAGATAGATAGATAAAACATTTATTGAGTGCACACAAAAGACACATCACAACACTAAAGTACAATCAATCAGCTATTGACTAGGACAAAGTAAGGTGTGTGTCTCAAGTTGCACCAAATGGGAGTCCAGCTCAGCATGTGCCAGGCAAATATACCTGACGCTGTATTCTGCTGAATCCCTGCAGTGACATGCGGACGTCGAGCAGATGAGATATATTGGTGTTGTGGCAAAGTTTTATGCGCGGACTAAGTTTTGTTAGCAATTACAATTATATTGTATTCTACAATCATCATCTACATTCATCAGCTTCATCTTCCTGCCCTTGTCCCATGTTACTTGGGGTCGGCGCAACACGTTTTCCTCTTCCACTCTGTCCTGAGCACTCTGTTCTATGAGCTAAATACTACGTTTGAATCTGAGGTTTGAATTAAGAAGAGAATTAGACAGACCGTGGGACGACGGCTGTCAATCCTAGGATAGAAATAGAATTAAAATACGAGTACATACATACATGAACTCACGCCTTTTTCCCATGAGAGCAGGCAGAAACCACATAACGCCACCTGAGACGATCCTTGATCCTGAGCCTCATCCACGTACATACCTACATCTCGTCATACAAGCACGCCGGTTACGAGTACTGCGCACCAGACCTTTTTGAAGAACCTCACCAATAAGGTCAGTGTAGGTCTTCCAAAGGCGACCCCTCCCTGCGTTGCCACTTACCTCTGCCATTTAAATACCTTTTGTTACTCGTCTTTCATTCATCCTCTCAACATGTCCGAACCATCTAAGCATACCCTTTTCTATCTTTCTACGATCTAAGTTATGTTTTTGGTATTCATAGATATGTGTTAAGGTCTCAGTATATTTTGGTACGATAAATGAAATAATATCATTGTCGTTTATGATGGGTGTAAAAACACAATAAAGGGTGCGATTCCACTTGAGCTAAGATACGTCGCAAAGGATGTGACTGAGTACACAAAAAGAATTGCCGTTTCATTTTTATCACATAATATAATATCACGCATGTAATCCACGAAGGGTTAGGCAGAGGTGTACACATTGGTACAGTCAGCAACAAAAGTCGATTAACGATGTTACTTTTTTTATATCATTTAAACAGACACTAAACACATAATGTACTGGCTTTCAGAATTTCAGGCAATAGTTAAGGGTTTATTATATCTTAATTTTATTTTCATTGCGTTTTACCTTTAATATTGTACTTAATAATTAGGATTTAAAAATCATAAATGTTAATCGACTTTTGTTGCCGACTGTACGTCCTCATTTTGCCAGTTATGTTTAAGTCCCATGTATTAGGTCACGAGCCTTATGAGCTGAGCATGATGTCTTGAGTTCGATTCCCAGGTCGGGTATAGTGTTATTTAGTTTTTCCATCAGGAATTTCTCAGTAGCTTCGGAGTCTGGATTTGTGCCCGGTTGATAGCAATAGGCTCGCCTCCTTTTTTTTTTTGTTTTTGACGTGGTAAAAATCAAATGAGTTCTTCCGCCCTGGGTGGGGCGGAAGGGACTGTCAGACATTTACTGACTAAAAAACCACCCTGTTACTTCTGTTGCCCTTTACGTTCCGGGGCCACGGTATCCTGTTAAGACGTCCCGCAACCCCGGACGCTCGCCCCCTAACATGGGACTTAAAAATACATAACTGGCAAAATATGGGAGTCTAACCCTTCAAGGATTATGTTTAAAACATTCAACCAAAACATGTCTAAGTCTATTTTACTGCATAAAACCTATCGCCAAACACAACCAAACAAGTTATCGTCCTTGAATCAACAAATCACATTCCGAATCCCGTTCGAAGCTTTATAAATATGCATGTAAACACTGATGTCTACACTGTTATGTATAAAAGGTTATACGCTGCGCATCTCTCGGCATTCTAGTGCTATACGTGAATATGAAGTTGTATCTTCTGTTGTTTGTTGTGCTTTCTGCAGTAATGTTAGGGTTAGCGTACCCTGGAAAGTTTACTAGCCGTAAGAAGTGTCCAGTAGGATATATTAGTATTGCGGATCAATGTTTTACTAGAGGGGTAAGTTTATATTTTATTAGCACTCTCCCCGTGACTTCGGATCCCTATTTTTTATATGTAGGTATAATAAAACTAGCGACCCGCCCCGGCTTCACACGGGTGCATGTATCACTACATATTATAAAACAAAGTCGCTTTCCCTGTCTGTCTGTCTGTCCCTATATATGCTTATATCTTTAAAACTACGCAACGGATTTTGATGCGGTTTTTTTAAATAGATAGAGTGATTCAAGAGGAAGGTTTATATGTATAATACATGCACCCGTGCGAAGCCGGGGCGGGTCGCTAGTTATACATATAAACCTTCCTCTTGAATCACTCTATCTATTAAAAAAAACCGCATCATAATCCGTTGCGTAGTTTTAAAGATCTAAGCATATATAGGGACAGACAGACAGGGAAGCGACTTTGTTGTATACTATGTAGTGATAGTGATGATATAGCCTAAAGCACTCAGTGATAGATAACGTAGCTTCCAATTTGCGAAAGAATTTTCGAAATCGATTCAGTAGATCCGGAGATTACCTACAACCTCACAAAACTCACAAACTTTACCTCTTTATAATATTAGTTTAGAAGCATTTATTTACCTGTCCCGGTGTCTGTAGCTAATCAAACCTTACAAGTTAAATTTGAGCCATTTCCCTATGTTCGATTGAGCTGAATTTTTCGTAGCAGTTTGGATGATGGTGCTAAATAATGATGTCACAGAGCTGGTTTTATGATCCAGCCGGAAAGTGGCCATAGGAACTTAATTATTTCACTTACTTCCCGGTGTTTGATTGAGCTGGAATTTGAACACATTTGCATTACATGACAATGCAATTTAAAGCTTGTTTAACATTTTTTTTATTGAACTTTTTTTATTCACTAAGCCATATTCTGTTTCACTATATAATAGTCAACATTATAACACAAAATTATGATGTCCAGTAATTTTTTTTTATGGCACCAAATGGCAAGTATACTGCATCGAACAAAAAAAGAATCACACTAATCGGACTAGAAACCTCGGAGTAATCGGTGTACATACATAAAAAAAAAAAAAATACCGGCCGAATTGAGAACCTCCTTCGTTTTTTGAAGTCGGTTAAAAATCTAAGCATATATAGGGACAGACAGACAGACAGACAGGGAAGCGACTTTGTTGTATACTATGTAGTGATAGTGATGATATAGCCTAAAGCACTCAGTGATAACGTAGCTTCTAATTTGCGAAAGAATTTTTGAAATCGATTCAGTAGATCCGGAGATTACCTACAACCTCACAAAACTCGCAAACTTTACCTCTTTATAATATTAGTTTAAAAGCATTTATTTACCGGTTTTGGTGTCTGTAGCTAATCAAATCTTACAAGTTAAAGAGCCATTTCCCTATGTTCGATTGAGCTGAATTTTTCGTAGCAGTTTGGATGATGGTGCTAAATAATGATGTCACAGAGCTGGTTTTATGATCCAGCCGGAAAGTGGCCATAGGAACTTAATTATTTCACTCACTTCCCGGTGTTTGATTGAGCTGGAATTTGAACACATTTGCATTACATGACAATGCAATTTAAAGCTTGTTTAACATTTTTTTTTATTGAACTTTTTTTATTCACTAAGCCATATTCTGTTTCACTATATAATAGTCAACATTATAACACAAAATTATGATGTCCAGTAATTTTTTTTTACATAAATTATTCCAGTAAAACATTATTTTTAATACTTTTGTTTTCTTTGACTACGGGGTGCCCAAAATATTCTCAAAAAAAAAATCCTTAAAAATATTTTATCTAATTCCGCGAAAGTTACGTAACTCAATTATCACAGAACAGTGACAGCCCTGTTCTTAGATTCAGGTTAACCGAACTAATTTGAATATAAATATGTCACGCGTCTTCACGTGGCTATTACAAGTGTGATTTGCTAATGTAAACACGTGCGGATTGTATAATAAATGATGTGTAAAGTTTAAACGCAGTGCGACCTCGGCAAATCTTATATCATTGTTTTTTTGTTGATGATATAACGCCTCGGAAATAGGTTTGCCAACCTTACTATAGACACAAAAGGCCTATACTATCCTACTATAGGTATATTAAGGGCCCGACCACGTTGTTCCTGACTAAAGGCTAAACTACTATACATGGCCATTGAAAATTTACCCGAAACCTGAAAAGGGGTCATTGTACTGATCATTATGAACAACTTTTACTATGGGACAAACCTTGAAATCATGAAAAAACAATCAGCTGTTTCATACATTACGATCGTGTTGTGTAGCATTTTTGTAGGGATAGGCATCAAACTAAAAGCAATAATAATTAAACTATTTCTGGACATTATTCTGATATATCAAGTTGACAGTATGTTCACTTTGTTAACTTTTTACCTACCTAAAATTTTTTTCGTCTTAAGGCTATATTTTTACTATATTTTTATTGGTCATATTAGAACTACTATTTTTGACAGAAAGTTGGCAACCTTATTCGGGAAGCACGTAAGGCCCCTAGCACACGGCGTATTTTAAACCCGCAGACGACTCGCGTTTCAAGAACGTGCGTTTTCGGCGCCGTAAATGCTGATTGTTGCGTTTGTTTTGATGATGGTTTGCGTTTGTATTGATGATGGCTGGAACTGCGCTCATACGCGCAGTATAGACGGATTTCACGATCGCCCCGTGTGCTTAGGTTAGAAGGTTGCGTTCAAATCTCGTTTGAAGCACGTATACGCGAGTCATCTGCGCGTCGTCTGCGCGTTTAAAATACGCCATGTGCTAGGGGCCTTAAGCCGTTGGTTGTACACCTGATCTCTCCCCGGTCGTATCGGATTGCCTTAGCATCGTTATTTGAGAGTGTGTAAGAGAGAATGCACCTATGCTCGCGTACACACTTGTACCTACACTATAATATCTTCATGCGTACAATACGTGCCGCGAAATAGGTATGAGACAATCATGACCCACCACCCGCCACACAAACTTTATTATTTCGTAATTAATATTATAATATTGTTAAGAATTTTAAAATGGCATCGAAATATCCCAATGGATACACAAATATTTCGTACATATACAAACTGAATTTTAAGTCGTTGTAAATCTTTCAGGAGGTGAATGTACTCATGAATATGAACAACTTTTATTAAGGGACATAGTACGAAATGTGATAAAAAAAACAGCTGATCCATACAATAATGTACTACATTACGATCAAATTGTATGGATCAGCTGTTTTTTTTTTTCACATTTCGTACTATGTCCCTTAATAAAAGTTGTTCATATTCATGAGTACATTTACCCCCTGTAAGATTTACAACGAATTAAAATTCACGGTGTATACCCGCGCAAGCTTCCTAAATGACGCTTGTCAAGTCTCATCTTTCTGGCGCGTATTGGTATGTTTGTCAAAGTTGTCAAAATACTTATATTTTTTTTATTTTTTGCAGAAACTGTGAATCGTCAAAATGGCTGTAGCTAGAACTTTCAGAACCTGAATTGAACCGTTTTTATACAGCATTAAACGGTATATAGGATACCATGATGTATTATTTAGTAATTTAAAATTATGTATATTTTTAGATACCTATAGTACCTAGTTGTATATCACTGATTTTAATGTTTATTAACTTAAAAGACTTTCATCTCATTGATATAGAGTTTAAATTGCTATCATAAAAAAAAAAAAAATTGCGATCATAAATAAAATTAATAATTAAAAATCTAGTAAAATGCAACTACTATACAGTATATCACAACCAATGGAAAAAAATTGTAAAATAAACAGTTTTATTTTTTATTTTTACAAAAAACGGCAACCACCTTTAAAAACTATAAAGAAAACTTTAGTTTTGGAAGTCGGCGACTTTGGCTCTGTTTTTCGTTTTGTATTGTGACCGACTTCTGTAACTAAAGTTATTTTTGATTTTGTAGTTTTTAAAGGCGGTTATGTTTTTTGTAAAAAAAGTTTTTTATTTTCCGCTTTTTAGTACCTACTTCTTATCATCCAAATTAATTATGAACTGGAAAGATTAACTAAATAATCTTATCATTTGACATGTTTCATCTTCCACACGATTCCCCTGTCTGTGAACACTTGGGTCGAAGTTTCAAAAGATCCTTTGAAGTCCATTATCAGTTGACCACGAATAGATAATCAATTCACAATATGTATTGTTCGTTATTGAAAAGTTCCATTGTCTATCACCGAAGGTCTACATGAATATAATATGAGATCATACATTAAGCTTTGTGAAATGAAAAGAGAGAAGAACCGCATCATACTTTTCAGTTAAAAATTAAAGTAGCTAGAAAGAAAGAAAAAAAAACTGTTTTTAACGCGAAAATGACGCACTTAATATTTAAAAAATGTACATAAAATCAAGGTAGAAATAGGTTGGTATTAAATCAAAAAAATAAATATAAAATGAATACAATACTTAAAAGAAATATGCGCCACTACCGTGCTATAAACTGTAGTCATAATCACTTGGAATCACATAACTATGTTATAATAATACTTACCAGACTATTTTTATCCCACTACAAAGCAAAGGCATCTTATCATACAGAGAAGGCTTGAGCATTGACCACCAAACACACTGATATATGGCGGACTGGTGATTTCATATATTAATTACTAACTTCTGCACGTGACTTTGGCCATGTGAAAGATAAAAACGCCATTTAAGAGTGGGTAGTAAGCAAAATTACCAATCTTTTTATTTATTTTACAAGAACAATTCTAGGTTTCTAGGCTTAAAATACAAATGTATGAAAACTACATGATATTTTCGAGGGTTCTCATTGATCAAAAACATAAAATAATAACATTTTCTCGATAGAAAAACATCACGAAGTAGCCTCTAATTTTTTTGTTTTTTCGATTTATACACGATAATATAATGACTAATATAACGAAAATTTGATAATCAGTTATAATTATACATGAGTGAGGGTTTTGTTTAGGCATTTTCGGTAATTCCTTTTAGTTTTGGAGTTATTACGATAAAACACTTAACACGGGGCGCGCGGGTGAATTATAATATAAGGAACTTCGTTCCAAAAGTTTGCTGGCTTTTGGCGCGCCCTTAACATAGCATAAATGACACTCGAAAATAGTGTAGCCTTCTGTCAGTCAAAGATTTTTTGTAATCGGAGCAGTACTTGTAAAGATTACCTCGCCTCTACAAACAAAAAAAACAAACAAACATCACGAATTCATATTATTAGTTTAGAAGGTAAGTCTCGATGTTTTCCTTAATCGATGTCGGTGATGTTCAAGATGTTTCTTAGAAAATACATTTGAATTGAAAAAGTCACATTGGTACTTCTGCTGGACTATTTCGAAAAACTAAGTATAAACCTGTCAGCTATTAGAATAGTTCAGGGGTTCCCTAACTGTGCGTCGCAAAGCCCTGGGGTTCTGTAGAGCCATCCTGAGGTGGGAGTGCGACGGTAGGCGCAGGAAGCCTACCACCAGCTCCTAAAACAGTATCATCTCAATATTACTTTGTAATTTCATTGGATTTTTAACTCTCGGCGCTGAGCCGAGCGTTGAAAATCTAACAGTGCGCAAGGCAAAGTAATATTAAAATCATACTGTTTTAAGAGATGGGGGTAAGTCCGCCGGCACGCGACGTCCTTCTCATTAATTGAAGTACATAGTAAGTACAGATATATTTTCTAATAAATAATAATTACAGTAGGTAATCTTAATGTCTCTTAGAGCTACACACTACAAATCTTCTTTTCGAAAGCCTGTAAAGGGTGCAGCACAAAAAGGTTTGGAACTCCTGGAATAACGGACAAGTATTTAAGTCTAGGATTAATCCAGGTCACAGGCGAACTTTGATAATAATCATCAAAAGACAATGTCGAACTTTGCATGTATATTGTATCCATTGCAAATCGTGTCGGCTCCACGAGCGAGAGGGAAGACCTTGTATTATCGGTCAAGGGTGAGATGCGCACGGCATGCAAATGCTGTCAACGTTACATAAGTTGCAGTCTTGCATCTTCGAGCAAACAAATTCAAGGAGGCTAATGATTCTTAACATAAATCAATAATAAAATAAACAGTTTTTTTTTAATTTGTCATTTTCGAATTTCGATGTAGCTTTCCGCTGGGATCAGGCAGGCGGGGCGATGAACCCGCACGCACACAGCGATATAGTCGTGCGACACACAATGGGGCGATTCTGTTCTATAAAAGAGGTGTATTCTGAAACACTATTAAACATAAATAACTAAAAAACAAAACAAGATTTTTTCAATTACTGACCAGGTGGCGTAATTTTATTTGATTATTTATGTCTTTTATGACAACTTCCTGAAATTTTACGACAATGCAATTCTGCACCTTGTATAATAAAAAAATAAATAATTGGAGTATTATCACTTATCTTACCTACTACTATTATAAACGCCAAAGTTTGTGCTGACGAATGGATGGATGTTTAAACGGCTTTCATGTTTAAACGACTAAACGGAATTAGTTATTTGGCATAGATTCTATATTGATCTGGCTTAACAAATATTTTTTTTTTGTCCCGACTTTATGTTCTCGTGATATAATTTAGCGCTTTGGCTTAATTCTGAATTCTACGCCGACAAAGATGCAGGTAAACGCTAGTTAATGCATATACTCGTATTATTATCCAAAGGTGCAAACCTGCTGCACATAAAGGCGACCATTTTACATAATACATGCATTTTTATTATAACAAAATTATTAAGGAATGTAGTTCTATCAAGGCTCTTTTCGCACAAAACAAAATCTAAGCTCAAATTCAAGGCTTAGCACAAAACAAAATATAAGTTAGCTCACAGCTTAGGACGTAGGCTTAATAAAAATAAAGTCAAAGCGCTACGAAAAAACGTAGCAAACGTAGCAATTCGTAGCCGTCGTAGCCGTCGTAGATGTAACGTTTATAAACAGCTTGTCTACACTCCGGGACACATACAGGGAGATTTTTTTATCAGGTTCTAAATTTTTATGTAAATGAAAAATAATAAAATACATGGTTTTTCTTTTAGTATCACTCAGTACTAAAATATTAAGATATACCATTACCATAACATTTTTTTTTTCAAAAATGGTGCCTTTGAAGGATACCTAATGCCTAGAAAAAATTTGGAACGTGATAAAATGTCTTCCTATATATATATTCATCCACCGTGCATATCCATTAGTACGTCAATAGAGGCGTAAAACACCAAAACAATAAGGAGTAGAAGAAAAAAATGGTAAAAGTTTTTAAGTCATACATTAATGAAAATCATACTGATCTTGTGTTTGTTCGAACTAGTCTCAGATACAGACTGCACAGATTTTCATATGGTTTTTACCAATAGAAAGAAAAAATATCTAGGGAGGTCTATAATTTATAAAGACTACGAAAATAAGCCACCAGTATGCTGATATATATGTGAATACAAAACACACAATGTCACATCACGTGACGGCCCTCATCTATCCATCAAAAGTCTTCCAGTTATCGATAAATAGTGCTACTCGAGTGAAGCCGGGTCGGGTTGTTAGTGCTCATATAAAATGACGTAATAAAACAAATGAAACAGAGACCCTAGCTCGAGCGCGCTGACGTCAAAGTAATCGATTTAAGTCGAATTACAAACATAGGAAATACGACTACTTATGTTCTAGTAATTTAATTTTATACAACAAGTCTTGTACAAATTAGTTTAGTAATTAGTAATTTTAAATAAAACCTTCAAACTAAATAATATTTCCAACAGGTATTCTTAATTTAAAAATCAATCGAATTTACGTTCCGTTTCTCAGCGCGCTCGTCCTAGCGCCCTCTGGTGTCATTTAGATGACTTACGCTATCCAGTACTTTCAATTCCACTTGTCGTATTGATCGTATATCCAAACACACAGTACGGGCATTTTTCTTTGAACAAAGCCGGCAGCAGATGGTCTCATGTGGATACCGCTTCTCATACAAAATTCAAAAGCTCACGCGTCTTGTTCACAGAAAATTAACAAAACAAATGAAACGGAACGCGATCCTTTTTGTTATATATTTACTAGCTGACAGGCCCACACGTTGCTGTGGCTCAGGTTTGCAATAAAAAAATATTAAGACCATTAATTGAAATAAAAACTATCCTATATTTCAAGTTGGATCAAACTGCACACGGTGTGCAAATTTGATTAAAATCGGTTAAGTAGTTTAGGAGTCCATCCCGGACAAACAACGTGACGCGTAATTTATACCTATACACTATGTAACAAAAACCCTGTCAGATCAGTGTTGCCGTTGATCAGTTTTCAAATCCATTAAATGGTTACGTATATGTGTACGCAGTACGATGCCGAATAATACCCTTAAGGATCGGACAGGGTTTTTGTTACAGGCTGTATATTAAGATTTAAAATTTCAGTATGCATTTTTTAATCAGGTTAATGCAGATACACAGTTTAACAATATAACGGATTAGAATACCTACTTTTATTTAAATGGATATTAATTGATTTACTCTCGAATGCTACATGGCGCCGCATAGCTACATTATACATAAACACGTGATAGACGCTAGACGGATTCGACGTCGATATATATAATGGATTACAATAAATTTAATTAAATGAAACATAAAACATAACATAAAATTACGCCTGTAATCCCCGAAAGGTTAGGCAGAGGTGTACCCATTAGTACACCCACATTAAATAAAACAAAATAAAAATCCCAATTAAATGAATATTAATTAAATCGGGATTTAAATGTAATTTTCTATCATGTAATACGATTTCAAACGATTTAGATCTTGAATGTTCCTATTTAACATGATTACATCTATCGTACCTGTATTGTATAAGCGATGTGGCGCAGCAATAGCAGCATTAGTGGCGACGCGAGCAGCACGAGCACTAGGATGGCGACGCCAATGCCTAGCGTGCGCCGCGCCACCCACACCACCGCACGCCCCGATGACCTGTGCCCACCATGCCACACATGTCATGCCGGCTAAATAAAAGGTGGAAGGAACATCGTAACCAGAACTTTTACCATTCTAGACCAGGGGTTTTCAAAGTGGAGGTCGTAGAGACCAGCAACAGGAAGCACCAGTGTAGTTAAGGACAGAGCCGGCTTTAGGGTGGGGCGACCCTGGCGTCGAGGCCTAGGTGGCGCTGCGCAAGCCAGCGCAAGAATTTCGCAAATTAATAAATAAATAAAAATAAAAAATGAAATGAAATGTTATCAAATAAATACCTATTTGTGGTTTTATACCTATATATTATATTCGATTCAATCAAAAAATGTGATAGGTACCTACCAAATTCAAAATAATTTATTATTATAATAAAAATTAATATAGGGCCGCCAAACTAAGTACTCGCCCCGGGCGCCTAAATGGCTAAAGCCGGCAGATTACGAGCGTCTACGCCGAACCTTCGACATTTCATACAAACTTAGTATCATGCTTAGGTTTAAACGGTAGATATTTAAAAATTTTCGCAATAAAAAACTTCAATTCAATTCAATTCAATTATTTATTGCGTACCATATTGTGTATAAGGATGTGGAACTTTAATACTTATTCTTTTTTTCTACCTGTTAGATCTTTGATAGTAACCTAAAATGGATGTCGTGATTGCCCAGTGATATCACCTACGTCTCGTGCATGAGATGGTTGGTTCGAAACCTACTCGGTATACTTTCTAAGGTTATCTTGGACATTATTGACATCGGTGAAGGGAAACATCGTGAGAAAACCTGGGCTTTAAATTAATTTTAGTCTGAAATCGTCAATCCGCCTTGAGCAAGCGTGGTGATCAATGCTCGTGTCTTCTCTGTATGGAAAGAGACCTTTACCCTGCAGTAGGACAATTAGGCTGGTATTATCTATACTAAAATAATATAATAAAGCTGAAACATTGTTTGTTTGTTCAAACGCGCTAACCTCTAGAACTACCAGTCAGAATGGAAAAAATATTTATACAGGCTGTAAGGGTAAACACCGTTGTCACTAAAACCATGGGTAGTTGATTTAATTATAAAAATATTTATCTGAATTTAAAAATAAGTAAACGAATTTTTCTTTCAAGAAAAAAAAAATTAAAGTTTCTGTCCGACACCGTCCGTCAATTCACGCCCGAGATACGTAATCACTACAAAGGGCGTTGACCTGCTGCACTGGCCGTCCGTTATAACTACCTACATAAGTTTTAACTGATTACATCATTGTAATAAAAACACAAAAATAATTGAAATAATTTTGAGGAAAAATGGAGACTACTTAAAAAAAAATATTTTTTTTTTCATTGAATTTACGTTCTATAAGTGAAACCAAACCACTGGTTTCAAGGATAACGGTGTTTACACTAACACTCTGTATATGAATAAATTCTATATTTATTTATTTAAACTTTTTGCAACTAAAGTACAAAGGCGGACTTAATGCCTACATGATAGCCAGATTCATAAAAAATAGTATAGATTATAAACCATTACGCTACTATCTACAGGAGCGGACCAGTAACCAAAAATGTAACAAAACGCTAATGAAAAAAGGCCACCCGACAAAAACTACACTCACGAGCAACCAAATCGACTCAAGCCTTGTCGGGGCACACATACATTGATACAACTAAAATTATGAATGGAAATTATTAAAATGATATGTCATTCGAAAGCTTGAGATGTCAGCTTTAATTTGATATCATTATCATTGAAATCCATCCATCATTTTTGAAATAAATGATGTCTGAACGCAAGAGTAGGAAAAACGGAAATTTAGGAAAAAGTTAATTTGTCAAATACGAGACACATACCGTGTCTCGTATTTGACAAATTAAACAAAAAAATTTAAAAATAAAATTAATTTATTTAA
Organism: Hoplodrina blanda; assembly: GCA_949316365.1. Taxonomy (NCBI): domain Eukaryota; kingdom Metazoa; phylum Arthropoda; class Insecta; order Lepidoptera; family Noctuidae; genus Hoplodrina; species Hoplodrina blanda. The sequence goes on from OX438592.1 coordinate 13,409,776, forward strand.
ATCAGTATTTCGTATTGCCCCCTCTAGCCCTAATTACATCCCGCAGTCTGTTTTTCATGGACCTTATCAATTTTTTGTCATTTTCTTGAGGAATGCCGTCCCACTCCTCTAATAATGCTGTCTTTAGCTCGTCTACGCTTGAAGGGACTGGATTTCTGGCCCGAACTCTTCTTTTAAGCTCGTCCCATAAGTGCTCGATGGGATTCATGTCAGGACTGAGCGCAGGCCAGTCTATCGTGCGTAATTCGACCTCTTGCAGAAACTGTCGAGTGACTCGTGCCGTGTGGCAGCGGGCATTGTCGTGCATTAACACGAAGTCTTCACCGACATACCCTGCGTAGGGCACAACATGATCCAGTAGAATGTCGGTGATGTACCGATCAGCTGTTAGCCCGCCTCCTCGGCCGCCCCCAGGCACGAAAACAAGTTCGGTTTTTCCCTCTAAAGAGATATCAGCCCACGTAATGCAGGAACCGCCGCCATATGCCACTGTTTCAGCGAAACAACATTGGGCAAATCGTTCCCCCGGACGCCTGTAGACTCCGCCTCTCCTGTCACTGCCATGCAGACACATTCTGCACTCATCAGTAAACAGGACCGATCGCCCATTGCGCAACGCTCCAATTGAGATGCTCTCAAGCAAATTGAAGGCGCGCTTGTCGGTGGCCTGCAGTCAATTTAGGGCCCGTCGCAGGTCTTTTTGGCGTCAAGTTGGCTTCCTTCAAGCGTCTTCTCACTGTCCACTCGCTGACAGCCACTTGTCGTACACGTCTCAGTTCTTGCTGCACATCAACGCCCGTAAGGTGTCGATTGCGCAGCGAGGTTGAGACAATGAAGCGGTCGTCTCTCTCTGAAGTGCACCGGTGGCGGCTCGTTCTTGGTCTCCGATTGAAGGCACCAGTCTCTTGGAACCGTCTGTATACTCGGGATACAGAAGACTGGCTCAAGTGGAGCTGGGCAGCGACTGCTGGCTGACTTAACTCATGTTGCAACAAGGCAACAACTTGAGCGGCTTCTTCTGGTGTGGTATCCATGGGTTAGCGAAAACAAGGAATGCAATTTACGGAGATGTGTACCGGTCAACTTGTAACAAGCAACTGATAAGATAAACCGGAAGTGGGGGTGTTTTATAGCGGGAGCAGGTAGCGCAAGTCGTGGATTTCTAAAGAGGTAATTTACGCTGACGGCCAATTAAAATGTGTCAATAAATCAGCACTTAGTTTTTTTTTAAGGTATTGATGTTAATTGAAAGCCTAATTCTTCAGCTTTCGAATGACATAATTATCACTTTTGTAATTACCATTTATCGTTTTAAGAAAATCAATGTATATGTGCGCCGTCTAGGTTTGAGTCGATTTGGTTGCTCGCGAGTGTAGTAGAAGGTACTCACCCCACTATAACCCACAGATCTTTTTGGACTATCCTCATCCTGTCTAGGTAGGTAGACCAGTCCACATCAGTGTATAAATATCGGCTGATATTCGCAGCTGTGGGTTCGATGATAGGTTGATTAACTAGTAACTGCTTAAGCTCTTCAAAGCTGAAAATAAATTCAATGTTTTAATGAGTTTATATGATCATTTATAAAGGTAAGGCGCCCTTCGCCTTTCGCATGAGGTTGTGGGTTGCTACTAGGCTAACTGCGCTAACAGTAATACATTATGTAACAATATTCACAATACTCAATACTCACAATACTCAATACCCACAGTACTCAATATTCATAATACTCAATACTCACAATACTCAATACTCACAATACTCAATACTCACAATACTCAATACTCACAATACTCAATACTCACAATGCTCAATATTCATAATATTCAATATTCACAATACTCAATACTCACAACATTAAAATTTCATTTAATTCTTTGACTTCTTTTACATTTTTTTCTGTCTCTAAATATTCTATTGTAGACTTCAGACTATCTCTCCCTGAATCTAAGTGTGTCTGTATACTGCTTATAACTAGAAAATCCATCTGTTCCACGTTTGTGAAGTAGGCGTGTGACGTCAGAGCCAATGACAGCTCTTCTCTTGACTTCAGAAAGTCGGAGCAAGCTGACAGCTGTCTGCAAATAATTGAAACGACATTTATTTATTTATTTATTATATCTAAAAAGTAATTTAATACACGGATATATGACATTTCGGACCACGTAAAAGAAAGGGAGGCCTGCAGTGGTTTTACACTGCATTCAGGCTGATAACACGGGTCTACAGTGGTTTTGTTGCCCTTGATGTAAGAGTAGTTTCGCGTACCTCTATGCCACCAATTTATGAAACTATGAATGCTTTTGGAAGATTGGCTCTGATTTTTTTTTGTCAGTAGAAACCAGAGAGAGACAAAAACGTATATTCCTAAATATTAACTTTTAATATTAATTTAACATACATAACATCACGCCTGTAATCATTGAAGGGTTAAGCAGAGGTGTACCCATTACTACGACCACATTTCGCCAATTATTATGTCCCATGTAATAGGGGGCGAGCCTATTGCCATCAACCGGGCACAAATCCAGACTCCGAGGTTGCTACTGAGAAATTACTGATGAAAAAACCCAATAACACTTTGCCCGACCTGGACATCGAACCCAAGACCTCATGCTCAGCAGCCGCGCTTTGCGACCAATAGACCAACGAGGCAGTAAAGGTATTATTTATTATTAACTGTCTTATACTAACTGTCTTATTAAACGAACAACGGCGTATAAGTTTTTATGCGGTTTTAATTAATACCACATTTTGTAAATGTATCGGGTGTAAAAAACGAGTTAGTTAATTCATTTTATAATTAATGCGTAATATTACACCGCGGTGTTGTGGTTGGATTCCCTGAATCATTTCATACAACAATTTTATTACACATCGAATACGTTATAATATTAATATTTTAACATTATTTATTGGAGCAATAATTGAAAATTTTCTCTTCCGAGTAAAACCACATTGAAACAAATATTTTACATTAAATCGTTATACAAGGTGCAGTTTTAAATCGTCTCTCAAATTCATGGAGGTAAGTCCGCTAGTGATTTTCAACACGAATAAAGAATAAAACAAATAACATCTTTATTTTTTTATTTTAATAGATTATTTTAGCGCGACCGCTGAGCATAAGGTCTTGAGTTCGATTCCCAGGTCAGGCAAAGTGTTATTGGGTTTTTCCAACAGGAATTTCTCAGTAGCAGCCTCGGAGTCTGGATTTGTGCCTGGTTGATGGCAATAGGCTCGCCCCCTATTATATGGGACTTAAACATACCTGGCGAAATGTGGGTGTACAAATGGGTACACCTCTGCCTAACCCTTCGGGGATTACAGGCGTGATGATGTACAAACGTGATATACCTACAACCTTTTGAAATTTGACGAGGATGCAAAACTGGACTTTGTATATTTATTATACAAGGTCCAGTTTCGTATGTTCGTCGCAAGATACAATATCTTAATTCTGTAACTTTATATTCTCCGTCAGTTATAGTTATTCAAGTAATATAACTTCGCTTTAACACATCGACGGTTGAATTTTGAATGTCGTAAGTGACATTGAAATGTTTTTCCCTTAGGGGGCATCCATTAATAATGTGAGGCGATTTTGGTGATTTTTCGACCCCACCACTCTCTCCTTGGAGAGACGTGAGATTTTGCTCGACCCCCTCTTCCTCTAATCTGACGTGCATTTTTTTTAAGTGTGTATTTAAAAAAAAAAAAAGTAACAATTTGCTTAATTATTTTTATTTTTGACTTCTAAGAACGTAGTCTAGAACCACAGTATGAAAATCGAACAAAAAAAATCGTTATATTTGCCAAGATCAGACCACAACGTGAGATTGGATGAGATTCGGCTCGACCCGCCTCCCCCCCCCCCCCCCAAACGCCTCACGTAATCAAAGGACGCCCCTTACGACATTTCAAAATTCCATCGTCGATATTAAAGTAATATAACTTCGCCTTAACATGTTGTGGTGTATACGCACGAGAGCACAAGGGGTACTTAACAATGTGACCCTATTCTAATAACAATTTTATGGGTCCTTGCATTATCCAATAAAGTTGTCATATATAATATGACAGATCGTTTTTGTTACATCAAAGGTCATTCAAAAACTAAGGTCGAAGGTCAATGAAAAATATGATTATAAACTCTATTCTTTCACCATCTACCTTCATATTAAGGTACTTTCAACAATATCGAATAAGAATGCCAATATCCATAACTAAATCATTCAAAATCTAGACACAATATAGGTTTAAAGAAATTTAATTCTCAAAAACGCCTCGACCGCCCCGGACCACCTCGTTCTTGTGGTTGCAAAGCGCGACTGCTGAGCATGAGGTCTTGGGTTTGATTCCCAGGTCGGACAAAGTGTTATGACTGCCTCGTTGGTCTAGTGGTTAGTGACCCTGACTGCAAGCTCGATTCCCACCCAGGACAAACCTAGTGTGATGAGCATAATAATTGTTGGTTCTATGTCTGGGTGTAATTTACTATAATATGTATGTATTTATAATTTATATAAGTATGTATATCAGTTGTCTGGTTACCATAACACAAGCTCTGCTTAGCTTGGGATCAGATGGCCGTGTGTGAGTTGTCCCAAGATATTTATTTATTTATTATTTATTTATTTATTTATTGGGTTTTTCCTTTAAGAATTTCTCATTAGCAGCCTTAGAATCTGGATTTGTGCCTGGTTGATGGCAATAGGTGAACCCCGTCATTACCGTAGATTAATTAAAGAACTTATAACTATAGGAACTTAAATACTGGTAGTCAATACTTATTAATATTATAAATGCAAAAAGTGAGTTTGTTTGTTACGCTTACACCCCTAAACTTTATAAACGCTTTATTAATTAAGTTAAGTATCAATCGAAGACATCCATCGGTTTTTAAGAAAACTTCAACTATATCTGACGATCCTGGATGCCTGTCTCTTTTGTTATCTGTACCTATGATCAAAGTAAAAAGGACCTTTGAGATTTTTGAGTTGAGTACGTACGTATTTTTAAGACATATTTCTTATACATGGTGTATATATAGGTCAACGGTTACGTGATATGTCTTTACACCCTGTATAATAAATTCGAACTCATCGAGAAAATCGTTATTGAATTTTACCGAATGGCCTAATTTTTTTACACGTGCGTATATTTTGTCAGTCAATGATTATCAATCAATGTTTAATACAGTCGTGTTGGCCCAGTGGTAAGGCGCCCGCCTCTCATGCTTGAGGTTGTGGGTTCAAATCCGGGCAAGTATCAATGTGACTTTTTCAATTCATATGTACTTTCTAAAGTTTATTTCGGACATCACTGACATTGGTGAAGGAAAACATCGTGAGGAGATCTGGACTTATACCAGCCTATTACTGTCCCACCCAAACCATGTCAGAGGCCCTTGAGGCGGTTTAGAAACTCTGACACTAGGGTGTGTGGGGTCGTAAGACCTTACTGCCCACACGATAAAGAAAGAAGTCAACAGCTACGTGTTTGTCTTTTCACACCCTGTATATTAAATTCGAACTCATCGAGAAAATCGCTATTGAATTTTGCCGAGCGGCCTAATTTTTTTACACGTGCGTATGTCAATGATTATATTCCTCACGCTCTAGGATGGTGCGGGTGACATTTGTCAAACTGTTGCTTTTCACTCTTGAACGTTACGGCGATTTACAATCATGATTGAATATTTTAACTGCACACTAATATCATAGTCGTAAAATATGGAATCAGTAGTAAGTAAGTAAATAACTAGTCAATTAAATAATGTATGTCACTGACCTAGCTATGCGATTCTGACATCCATAGATGAATTGCTGACATATGTCACCCGCATCATCATAGAACGTATGAAATATAATTGTTATCAATGTTTGTTTAATAAATATAAAAAGTACGTACTTACCGCCATAACGACGACGTGGTTGTCTTAACATTCTTCGCGACATTCAACAGCAGTAATGTATTAATTTCTTCGTATACTCTCGTTCTTTTAAACGCTTCCGCCTTCAAATTTCTGAAATATACAAAAGAATCGCTTTACAAATTGGTCTTATATCATTTCAGTTATTTTATAAAGTACAGGGTACGGGGTGGAAGGGACCTCGTAACAAAATCTTTTATCATGGATTCAGTACATGATTCTAGATTACCTTGAGACAAAATGTTTTATAGGTTAATAAAAAAAGAAGTCTTCCATACTATGAACGTGTAGCTGTAGTACTTTAATATGGAACAACAGATTATTTTGTTCTTTTATTATATACAGTGTGACTGTTAATAGACTGAAAACCTGAAAAGGGTGATTTGTACTCATTATTATAAACAACTTTTACTAAAGGACCAACCTCCAAAATAATAAAAAAAATTACAGCTTTTTTCTTCAAAAATGCTGTACAACAAGATCATAATGTATGGATCAGCTGATTTTTTTAAATATCAGGGTTGGACCCAAAGATATTATCTGTGCCCAAAGTAAAACTTGTTCAAAATGATGAATACAAATGCCCCTTATCAGATTTTCTGTGAGTTAAAAGTTACCCTGTATATTATGCATTATGTAATTTTATTACAGAAAAAAAAATAAGTAGGTATACACCAATAGTGCTATAGATTACGCTTGCAATATAAACCTCTTAATGACCAGTCCCTTTTCCATTTATTCGACAAACTAAAATAAAAGTATGCTCATTCGAATTGCATTGCACGCTTCTTTAACCGAAACCAACGAAATTCGCAAACTTATCAGCGTAGTAATAAAACAGAGATTCCAGTGCGCATCCCTGAAGTTCGCATAATATACGCACCGTTTGCATGGGTAAGCCCGCATTGCGTATAAGTGTTGAGTGTACTCCAAGCCTTATTTAACTTAATATATTCTTTGGGAGTTAGATTAAATTCCTTGATAAAAGTCTCTAGACAGTTTGACATTGTTAACTAACAGATATTGTTTGAGTATACAGGTCGTGGCGAACCTTCATTGGTGGATGTGTCAGTAAAGAATTTTGGCTTAGTGATATAATGGAGAAAATAAAACGAATGCTAGGTAAAGTCTTTGTTTGCACACAGTGATATAGTCGCGCGACACTGCATACCAAATACCTATACGAAACGAGACGATTCTGTTTTTAGAAATTTTAGTTCTTAAAAAGAGGTGTATTCTGAAATACTCTCAAAGATAAAAAACTTAAAGAACAAGTAATTTTTTTAAGTGTTTGTCTTTTATGACAACTATTTCTACCAGGGCTAGTATCATCCTGTCTTAAAATCTATGAACAAATACATATAATATATAAAACTGATGAACACAAAACCATATCTGTTTTTCCTGACTTATTTCGCGCAGCCGTGAATCTTATATGATCCTTTTATTTTTTTAAATCTAAATCCTGTTAAATCGTGTTCCTTCTCTGAGCCAAATAAACTTCTTTCTATTTTTCTTTTCCAGTTTATTTCTTGCTCAAAAAGTACTAAAATACATTCATTGAATGTCTGGCAAACTTCAACTTGTCCGGCGTAATACTTGAAAAGTTTTCTCATGAAAATAAAATCTTTTTCTTTTTTCGGAACGTTCTCAAGTATAGGTATAATTTCTATTTACGCCATTGGAAACGTGTTTTCCTAACCAGTGACGTGATTACGTAGCACACTTGCTATGTCTATTGATTGATTTTGACAAAAATATACAGGGTGTAAAAAGACACAACATAAAGTCAAAGTCAAAGTTAAAATTCGAATAAGAATTTGGTATGTTGTTTGTGTTTTTATACGTACGGACGACAGCGTGTTAAAGTCAAATACTGTAGCATCTTTTTCGGTTGTAATAAGAGCGATTTTATAACAAAAAGGTATAGTCTAATGTGCTGGCGACTCGTACATTGAATTATTATTGTTTGTAATGCTTAAGCATTTGGCATTCAGGGTTAGCTCGTTGTGACAGAACTAAGCTCTATTGCATGCCAATTAACAGCACGGTTGGCGTGTCGCTTCGATTTCCGCACGAGACAATTATTTGTATGGCCTTCAGATAGTTGTCCCGGCTCTGGCTGTTTGTGTATGTGAATTTATATATTTATAAGTGCACCCACGATACAGGAGAAATTCCCAGTGTGGGATAACGTTTTTATAGAAATAAATGTTACGTAATTAGGCTGCTGAGCTATTTTCAAGAAAGACGTAGTACTTCACACACAATGTCAATTGGCTTAATATTATGGGATTATACTCACTTGATATTCATAAGATCTTCTCTGAAATGGCTGCATGCAAAAGAGGAGACAATATCGTTTATTTATACAGGTAGGTAGGTACGGGTGTCATTCCCGCTTTACTCACAAACGGGTATGTAAGCTTACCCATACACTAATCCAGGGGCTCCCAACCTTTTTTCACATCGAGTCGCCCTTAACAGGTTGTACCTAATTTTACTTTTGCGATTATTTTATTTTTTAATGTATTTAAAGAAAACTCCAAAAATTATATTATTTTTAATTATTATTATTGACTAGCTTCTGCACGCGACTTCATGCACGTGTTTTTTTTTACTCGTGTTCAGTTACATTTTTGATTACTGCTCCGTTCCCGTAAGTCGTAGCGTGATGTTATATAGCCTCATGAATCTGACATATAAAACTTTCTACGGAAAATATAATTTATTTGCAGGATAACCATTATACTATAGTGTATTAAGATACAATATACCATGTATAAAAGTTTGATAGCATTCGCCCTAAAATTTTAAATCATTTTATTTTATAATATTATATTTTAATCTCAACCTTTTTTAACGAGCTTATCTTGTTACATTGTACCCGCAGATTCAACATAATGATGTTACTTATATAATGTAATATTTTACTGATTTTCAAAGAGTGTTCACGAAGTTTCTTGCTTGTTCTTCTCCATAGAAACCTACTGTTTGGAACGAGCAACTACCTTCATCTTTCTGACTGACTCCTTGACAATACACAAATGCTTGTAAATGGTTTATTTGAAATAAATTACTTGATTTTGTTATGACAGTAAAGCGCTGAGCAAACTTGGACACTTTTGTGTCTCGTGTCGGATACAAGCTACCAATGAATATTTGAGTTCTATAGAACCAGTATGAAATCAGCCACTCCCTGCGCAGGTTTAAACATTTTTTGCGTCCAGTTGCATCCACCACATACATGTTGACGATCAAAAATTGTCGGTGGAAACTAAAAGTGGTCAGTTGAAGACACAAACAACATTAACAAAATTTTCTCACTCCTAGGCGAAGACCCTTCCCACTCCTTCCATTTATCATGATCTTATGATTCATCCATCCAGTTTTGGAGAAATTCATCCAATCCGTCCACTATTTAAGTAAGTACATTAATTTAATAATTTATTTAGTTGCCGAGTCCGGCCCAGGAAAAGGTAACGAGATGAAATAGACACGCACCAAAAGGGCTGGTTCGAGGTCGTGCAAGAAAAGAATACTTAGAAGGACTATAAGGAAGCCGATTCCAAACAATGGGATCCTTTAAAAAAAAACGCATTTTCATAATTTATTTTCGAATAAACAACATCTTATTTGACGCCGTAATTCATCATTCAAAGATTGACCTAAGTGACTGCATAATAGAATTCAAAGTGGATTTAAACATTTTAATAACAACATATTAATTCGCATACCCGTCTAATATGCTTCCATTTTCTGCATTTTTCATCACACAATGTCTGAAAGCTTCCTTATTAGGTACGCAGTCGTATGATCATGCCATCACGTACGTACTTTATGTGGTTCGACGGATAATAGGAAGCTAACGAGTCCATTCGACCGAATCAGTCGGAATGGTGCAAAAGTAATCGATACTAGAGATGTTACGAAGATTCGATTCCGATACCGATAAGTCGAAATTTTCGATTGAAATTACGCTTTCGATTTCGGTTCCGACACTTTTAAATCGGAGTATGGAGATCACGGGAGGCCTAGCGCTTACGAACATGTTTAGGCTTGTCGCGCGGAGAATTCTGATTACTACGAGGATGGATTGAAAAGTTCGTAGCCTGACCTCGAAGTAACTATGCTAGAATTTCCTGAATACCTCTCATATTTTACTCTAATTCTTCAATAGTCAATGTGCAAAAATTGAGGAGTGTAGCTCAGGTAATTTATTTGTTATTTTTAAAAAAATGTTTTTTTTTCCTATTGTCATGTCCAAGCTCAGTAGCAAGCGAACTCGTTGCGAAGTAGATTGGACAGAGATAACACTGCAAAGCTTTTGTTCACTAAGGATAATTTGCTAAGGAAAGTTATTATTAAAATTCAAGAAAAAATGTTTTATTTTTCAAGTTAATTTGGAGATTTGATTAGATAGCGGTTTTGTTCGCGTCAATGTCCCCCCGTTTCCTGAAGGAATTTTGGAAAATCCTTTCTAAACGGACGTCTACTAGCTATAAACTACCTCCTGTCAAATTTCATCTTTATACGTCAAGTGGTTTTCGATATTTCGTAATACTTAAGTGAGTGATTTTTCGCTTTTATATAATTACTAGCTTTTGCCCGCGACTTCGTCCGCGTATATGTCGGTTATCGCGGACGCAGACGAAGTCGAAGTCGAATAAAAAGTAGCCTATGTCCTTTGTTGGGGTTCACACTTACCCTGTACCAAATTTCACACAAATCGGTTCAGTAGTTTAGGCGTGAAGAAAAGACAGACAGACAGACAGAGTTACTTTCGCATTTATAATATTAGTTAGGATAGTTAGGATTTAGATTAGACTACCCTTAAAACAAATCTCATGTCTACCTCCGGCTACGAATCCGATTCCTGTTCTGAAATCTTAAAACCTTAGATTTCGACATCGGTTCCGAGAAACCCACCTCCGTTACATCCCTAATCGACATCGGCACTACCTATACTGTGAATATTAACTAGTAGCTTTTACTTGTGTGTTCGTCTGTGCAAACTACAGAATAAGCCAAAGTCCTGTAATTACCTCCGCGGGGAATACAAAAACCAGACAAAAAATCCTCTGTGTTAAGCTAGATTAATATCTATGAGTGTCTCTGCTTGTTCCGTTCATCCGTTTAAGTAAGAATTCATCCATCCATCCGTCCATCTATCCATCCTCGCAAACTTTCGCGTATATAATAGTACTAGCTTTTGCCTGTGACTTCGTCTGCGTAAATGTCGGTTATCGCGCACAAAATCGCGGAATAAAAAGTAGCCTATGTCCTTTCTTGAGGCTCAAACTTACCCTGTACCGAATTTTATCAAAATCAGTTCAGTGGTTTAATCATGAAATCGTAACAGACAGACAGACAGAGTTACTTTCGGATTTATATTCTACTAGCTTTTGCCCGCGACTTCGTCCACGAGGAACTTGTTTATATCGTACTTGCATACAAACTTCCACCCCCCTTTTCACCACCTTAGGGGGTGATTTCCGGGATAAAAACTATCCTATATCCTTCCTCGGATCCTAAACTATCTCCATGCCAAATTTCATTAAAATCGATTCAGCGGTATAAGCGTGAAGAGGTAGCAGACAGACACACTTTCGCATTTATAATATTATAATAACATAACATCACGCCTGTAATCCCCGAAGGGTTAGGCAGAGGTGTACCCATCAGTACACCCACATTTCGCCAGTTATGTTTAAGTCCCATGTAATAGGGGGCGAGCCTATTGCCATCAACCGGGCACAAATCCAGACTCCGAGGCTGCTACTGAGAAATTCCTAATGGAAAAACCCAATAACACCTTGCCCGACCTGGGAATTGAAGTATATAAAAATGAATCCCTATTTCCCTTGATCACGGCATCACGCGTGAATGGCTGGACCAATTGCACAAATTCTTTTCTTGTTGTGTTTATTATTGTAAGGAGAAGGCTTTTATGAAAGAAAATTAAAAAATAACTGCCTCGTTGGTTTAGTGGTCGCAAAGCGCGACTGCTGAGCATGAGGTCTTTGGTTCGATTCCCAGGTCGGGCAAATTGCTATTGAGTTTTTCCATCAGGAATTGTTCAGTAGCAACCTCGGAGTCTGGATTTGATATTGGCCTAATTGAAATAAATGATTTGACTTTGACTTTGGCTTTGAGAATAAAATACTACCTACTGTCTGACTTCCAATATGTATGGATAGACAACCATCACTGAAATTTTGTTAATTAGTGGAGAATTTCAGGAAAATGGATAAGGGTCAAATAGAGTTCCGTACCCAAAGGGTTCAATGGAGACCTTTTGCTCTCGCTCATCCGTTTATCCCTCTGTCACAGGGTTGTATCTATTGAACCGTACAGATAGGTACCTACTTAAAATTCAGAGTGTGTGTTACTTACCTAATGGCCGCCGTAACAACAGCGATACCTATTTATATAAAATGGAAGTGTCTGTCTATAATATCAGATTAACAGCTTTCTACTAAATTCACATAAAAGTACACACATCAAAAGTGTGACACTTTTAGACACTTTTGATGTGTATATATACCTACGATACTTATAACAAATAATGTGTTTGTCTGTCTATCTAACTGTCTGTTTGTTTTGGCTAATCTCCGAAACGGGTGAACCGATTTTGACGGGACTTTCACTGGCAGATAGCTGATTTATAAGTTATTATAATGAGGAAATTAAGTTTTAATTTAAGTAAATGAATTAGGGTTCCGCGCAATAAAATAAAAAGGCCCGCAGAGAACTGGCATTCAGAAGTAGCTGGTATACGCTAGTTGGGTATACCTATAATATCACGCTACCACCCACAGGGGCGGAGCAGTAACCAAAGACATTACTTAGTAGCAGTCTCCAAGTAAGAAACGAATAGTAAAAAGTAGCGATTGTTTAGCTATCTCCTTACATTAGGCATTACCTAACTAGGCATTATACCTACCTAACTAGGCACGCCGTCTTTTCGTGTGCAGTAGTTTTTAGTTTGTTTATTTTTAATATGTATTAGTTTATAGTTATCATAATTAAATTCAACAACTAGATTCAATTAATGACGTTCAAAAGTGCCTTTTAATGGTCTAATTGAAATAATGATTTGACTTTGACTTTGACTTTGAATTATTTATGTATTGTAATTTATGGGCCAAGTTTCCTAAATTAAAGGAGTTAGTATTATTATTACCCAACTAGCCATTACCTAACTAGGCATTACCTAACTAGGCGTTCCTTAACTTGGAGCTGTTCCGTAAGTAGGTACAGCTGTGTCTTCTTAAATGTTACGCAATAAAAACAAACTCGCTACATGCGGTTTTAACACAGAATTCCCGAGAGATACGTCATAATTAAAATTTACCTACAAACGTACCGTTTATTCACATTGTTTATTATTCAAGTTCGTGGTATTTTGATTTATTTATTTTAAATCCATATATCCATAAAGTAAGTCAAATCTTAAAGTAATCACGAAATATCAATCAAGAACTGCTTGACATAAAGATGAATTTTGGCAGGGAGGTAGTTTATAGTTATAAGACGTCCACTTAGAAAGGATTTTCCAAATTTTAACCCCTAAGAGGATGAAATGGGGGTCCGAACTTTGTATGATAAAATCAACTTCGCGAGAGAAGTCTCAGGCAGAAGCTAGTTACAAATAAACCATTTACATGCACTTTTGAATAGTCAAAAGTCAGTCAGAACGTTAAAAGCTTTTTCTTAATCTCATTTTCTTTTTGTTTTATGATTTATTTATTTATTTATTGGCTGACATTTGCATCTGCCATCTCTTCACTACCTTGCGTTAACTTTATTGCTTAAAGTTTAAATAAATAAATAAACTTTATGGATACTGATAAAAGCTAATACTTCACTTACTATAACGTCATCAAATGACCCTGAATGTCAGGAACACTGGTGAACTGGTCAGCAATCGTCGTGAACGCCCTCTGTAGAACGTTTCTGAAAGCAAATTAAATAAAAAATCATTAAATGTGAGTGGTTGACCAAAAAGGGACCTCAAGGGAAAATAATTGATTTCGAGTAAATCGCGTTTGAAATTTCGTGTAGCAACGAGTTTCGGCTCGGCCTCGGCTCACAAAAAAAATCATAAAAAAAAACACTACGGCACCTAAAAATATTCTGGTTAGACCAAAACAAAGCTAAAAGACCACAGATTAAAAAATTCAAAAAAAAAAAATAACGGTTTCCAATCCCTCCAGGTCCCTTTTTGGTCAACCACTCACAAATATCGGGTAAAAGACGCTTAACGTAGCCGAAAGATTCACGCTCTTCCTATCATATTGATCTTTTTTTTTTGTTCTGGAACCTGTGAACCTGTGATGGAGATATTGAAGTTCAAAGTTTCATCTTTTTGGCACGTTTTTTTACGAAAACAAGCTTTAAATATTCTGACTAATCTTTAAATACTCCCACTGCTCCAAATTTCCGTTCAGGACATTTTATTTTCTATTTTTTTATTATGTATTTAGTTTTTTAGATTAAGTACCAACTTGTCTTGTTTCGGGCTGTTGAAAAAAATTATTTTGTATTGTGCGTCAAAAGTTTTTCTTTCTTTCTTTCTATTAGCGTGTGTTACATTGCATGTCACCATAAACAGTAATTTTTCACACCAAGTAGAAACGTTGATTCCCAGCAATAATTTCTGCTCAATATTGCTTAGTTTGATGAACAGTATGCGTAGTTAATAACCATATGATGTGTCTTTTAATACCCCGTATGTCATCATTATCATATCAGCCGTAGAACGTCCACTGTTGAACATAAGCCTCCCCTATAGATTTCTACAAGGACCACAAGGTGGACAGACGATCTGATGAAGACTGCAGGATCGCGCTGAATGCGAGCCGCTTCCAACCCCGTATATTATGGTCAAATATTTTTTTTATGGTTTTTTTTAAAGCTGGTATAATAGATGTTCCGGCCCGCATCACTAAGACGACGAAAGGGTAGGGGCAGAAGTTGCCAACACTGACATATCACCGGAGCGCACGCCAGACAGTACACACATAAGTACATATATAAACTCACGCCTTTTTCCCATGGGGGTAGGCAGAAACCACAGAACGCCACCTGCTACGATCCTTACATACTCCTTTCGCCTCATCTACGTTCATACATAAAAAAAACATACCTAAATAACTAAAAAAAACACAAATAACTAAAAAACTCTCACTCTCTCTCTCTCTCTCTCTCTCTCTCTCTTAAATAGGTAACTTAAAATAATGTGAAAACTTAAAGTAAACCTGGTCATACAAAAAACCGTGTTTTATTGTTGATATTCTCAACAACACCACTAGCTACAACCAGACAATAGGCACAAAGGGACGTTTATTGCAAAGACCAAGGATTACAAAATAATTAACATTAATGAATTAGTCCTAATGCATTCCGGTATTAACCATCCATAAGGTTTAACGTTTTCCTTATTACCTAATTCTACGCATGTAGGCACGTAGGTACATTAGTCTTTAAGTTATGAACCTACCAGGGTTGCGGATTTTGTTCGAAAGAATTACCGGGGCCTTGGAACACAAAGGGCATTATAAGGAACACGGATGGGTTCAGTCAAAGACGAAGAAGTCATTTAATTTAATGATTTCACATTATTAAAAAAAAACATAACATCACGCCTATAATCCCCGAAGGGTTAGGCAGAGGTGTACTTACCCATTAGTACACCCACATTTCGCCAGTTATGAGTCCCATGTAATAGGGGGCGAGCCTATTGCCATCAACCGGGTACAAATCTAGACCCCGAGGCTGCTACCGAGAAATTCCTGATAGAAAAACCCAATAACACTTTGCCCGACCAGGGAATCGAACCCAAGATCTCATGCTCAGCAGTCGCGCTTTGCGACCACTAGACCAACGAGGAAGTAAAAAAAAATGACCTAGATCTTAATTTAGGTATACTTATTCGCGTCCAACCCAGATTCCTGGTATGAATTTCTAAATAAATACCAAGAAACTTCTTTCTTAAGTAGGGGTAATACTGAAATCTTTCACAAACAACCATACTTTCGTAGGTGCTTGGAATAATATCAGTGTGACAAATATTTTTGTTTGTGCGACTATCCGCATAAGATTGTTTGCTCATCTATTTATTTCTATAAAAGAGGTAAAGTTTATTTGTTTTCTTGTTTACATTACGCCTGTAAACACCAAAGGGTTAGGCAGAAGTGTACCCATTAGTACACCCAGATTTCACCTGTTATATTTAGGTAAGTCCCATGTAATAGGGGGCTAGCCTAATTTTCATCAACCGGGCACAAATCCAACTCTGAAGCTGCTACACACTTTGCCCGTGGTTCTAGTGGTTTTCGATATTTTGTGATGAGTGAGTGTATGACCTTTCACCCTTAAATATTTAGATATTTGTATGGCTTTTACTTCCACACAGGCGAAGTCGCAGGCAAAAGCTATTAGTCGATATAAAAAATACGTCCCTATTTTTTCTGTGAATAAAATTATGAGGTAGGTACAGTCAGCAACAAAAGTCGATTAACATTTATGATTTTTAAATCCTAATTATTAAGTACAATAAAGGTAAAACGCATTGAAAATAAAATTAAGATATAATAAACCCTTAACTATTGCCTGAAATTCTGAAAGCCAGTACAATATGTGTTTAGTGTCTGTTTAAATGATATAAAAAAATAACATCGTTAATCGACTTTTGTTGCTGACTGTACGTATACCTACACTCTTGTTTAGCCTTATTATAATTCAGTAAAGTAATAGATAATAATAAGGTCTCATTTCATCTAAAGTTACCTAAGGGGCCTCTGTGAGTTGGTTTCAGCACCTCATTTTTCCAAGGTATGAGAACCTGTAGTATTTTTTATTAAGAACCCCCCGTGGGTTCCAAGGTATGAGAACCACGGGGGGTTATTAATAAATAAATACGTAATACGTAATTTTATACTGTTTCATTTAAAATTTTAAGAAATAGGTAGTTTGCACAGGGTTTCGACACCAAAAGTTGATCTTGAGTCTAATCAAGTTGACCACCCCTGCCCCTATATGTATTAGTTAGTATAGGGGCAGGGGTAAGATGGACTTATAAGGTTTTTTTTTTTATTCATGAGGAATATTCCTCATCTGGCAAAACGATTTTTTCCAATCCGACTAGTAGTTCTAGAGATTAGCTCATTTAAACAAACAAACAAAAAAATTCTTTAGCTTTATAATAATATTAGAATAGCGCAGAGGTCACCAAATGGCGGACGGCGGTCTGTGTCCAGATCGCCGACATATACCTATTGTGCGAACCCTAAGAAAACTGGAAACTTTATACCTAAACTATTATTCAAATATGTCAGAAGATATGTGAATAACAAAAAAAAAACTGTGTGACATTTTAGTAGACCAGTCTCGCTTAGTAAAAATAGACATTTTATTTGTGATCACCAAGTGGTCCGCGACAGTCTCATAATTTTCAAATACGGACCTCCAATAAAAGTAATTGGTAACCCCTGGAATAGCGTATAAAGAATCCATCAATATTCGACATATTCAGTATAATTTTGAGGTCAGGAAAAACAAAATTATAGCTAATTCAGCTGCTTAATTCAGGCCTCGCCTACGGGGTGCAGGGGCGCGAGGATAGGACGAGAACGGGGATCGGGAGAGGTAAGGGAGGGGGGCGCTCGTAGCGTGATACACAAGAGGCGAAATGTGCACTGGACAATTCTCAAGATATGTGACGTCATCACAGTGGTTTACAGCGAACAGTGTCAGCTTTCTTCGGCTAATTAAAGTATTTTTCATAGTAAGAGATTAAAAATATAGAACACTTTAAAAAAATATAGTATTTTAAAGAATATTATGTAAAAATGGACACAGATATATATTTGTTACTATTTAGTATTTCTACAAAACTATAGTTTTTAACAAGTGAGAAATTTATGTGTACTTACGATGTTGCAAAATAAAAATTGAACCATCTAACTGAAATATGTATAGTATTTTTGCGTACTTACTATATATTTCTTTAACAGTACATAGGTAGTATGCAGACGCGAAATATAGTACAATACTATAGTTGACGAGACGATGACGAGATGTATGAACGTAGATGAGGCGAAAGAAGTATGTATGTAAGGATCGTAGCAGGTGGCGTTCTGTGGTTTCTGCCTACCCCCACGAAAAAAAGGCGTGAGATTATGTATATACTATAATTAGTGTACGGTTGGCAACCCTAGTCAGCGGGCAAGGACTCAATTTAGCGGTTTAGCTATAGCAGGAAATGTCACAAATAAGATGGAACAAATAACGTTAAAAATATCATAATTCCGGCGTTGCCATGACTTCAATCGAATATGAAAATTATCCCCGAAATTGTTTACAAAAAAATATAATTATGTATACGTATTTTTCCAAGGAAGTGAGCGACTTCCTTTTTATTTTACTATCTATATTATTTTGATGATGTCAGTAGGCTCGCCCCCTATTACATGGGACTTAAACATAACTGGCAAAATATAGCCTATACAGCATGTAACAAAAACCCTGTCCGATCCTTTAAGGGTATTATTCGGCATCGTACTGCGTACACTGATCTGACAGGGTTTTTGTTACATAGTGACACTATGTAACAAAAACCCTGTCAGATCAGTGTTGCCGTTGATCAGTTTTTATGTTTTATTTTAATTTAATTACATACTAATTCTTCTTTCTTCTTTTTTTTTCACTGGTGAAAAATAATAATCTCAAATCCATTAAATGGTTACGTATATGTGTACGCAGTACGATGCCGAATAATACCCTTAAGGATCGGACAGGGTTTTTGTTACATGCTGTATATAGCACTCAGTGATAACTTAGCATCCAATTTCAGTAAGAATTTTTAAAATCGACTCAGTACATACAGGGTCTTTAATTAAAAAACACGGATTAAAGTTAGACCATTAGTCAATTCGGTTTACTCATACATTTTTCGAGGTTGAAGTTTGGAATAACTTTACGTTTATTAATAACGGGGACAGAGATTACTCCCAACAACCTCACAAACTTCACCTCCATAAAATATTAGTATAGATATTACAATTAAAGTATAGATTATGTACAATGTACCTACCAATAAACTATTGTAGGAAATAACAATAGTTTATGACGTTCATTAAAAGCTAAAATTAACACGGTAAATTCATTCAACAATATTATTGCGTAGGTAGGTACCAGTCTGCATGAATGTAAACAGGAAAGACAAACACATTCATTAACAGTCCTAGTAGACTATGAAAACCGACTTCAAGATTCTTGAAGTCGGTTTTCCGTGTAGTATGTACCTACTGGACTTCAAGACGACTGAAAACCTAAACTCAAATCATCAAATCAAATTGAATCATTTATTTTCTTTAAAAACATGGGTAAATAGAGTGCAGTCAACAAAAGACATAGGTATGCAGGGTCGTCAGATATAGTTGAAGTTTTCTTGGAAACCCGATTTTCAATAGTCAGATAACTTTTATCCAAATAATAAATATGACAGTTTGAAATATTTTCTATACAAAAACTGTCAAACCGCCATATTTATTCCTCCGTTAAAATCAGTTATCTGACGATTAAAAAATTAACCCTTTTATTAATGAACTGTTTATTATCTTCGTTTTAAATTAAATAACATTTGAAAACTGCCTCGTTGGTCTAGTGGTCGCAAAGCACGACTGCTGCTGAGGTCTTGGGTTCGATTCCCAGGTCGGGCAAAGTGTTATTGGGTTTTTCCATCAGAAATTTCTCAGTAGCGGCCTCAGAGTCCGGATTTGTGCCCGGTTAATGGCAATAGGCTCGCCCCTATTACATGGGACTTAAACATAACTGGCGAAATGTGGATGTACTAATGGGTACACCTCTGCCTAACCCTTCGGGGATTACAGGCGTGATGTTATGTGATGTTGTGTAACATTTGAAAAAAAAAAATCGGTTTCTAAGAAAATATCAACTATATCTCTTTTGTTGACTGTAGGTACATAGATGTCTTCATTACAAAAAACAACAGATCTAGATACATGTTCTACCGTCTCATTTAACTGCAAAATTACACTTTTAGTTGCTTCAATAAATATAGTTAGAAAATTGAGTTACTACAAAAATGACGTGACCGTTTACTATTGCCACAGAAAATCTATGGGCGAATCGCGTTCTGACAGGTCATAAAAATATCCAATTTAGGTAGCATCTAATACCTAATTGAGCTTTTGTTTTGTCTAAGCAAACCAACGCAGAACCACTCAATAATAAAATTAATTAATTTGGCATATTGAAATCTAATCTTAATCTAAATAGATTAAGATAAACATACATCTATACTAATATTATAAAGAGGTAACATTTGTTTGTAAGTTTGTATGTAGGGGGTAATCTCCGGAAGTAATGAATGCCAATGTCGCTACGGCAACGGCATACGGCAACTCGGCTGTGAAAGTTGCTCACAGATTGCCATAAAGTTGCGGCAACCGTAAACGTTATAGCAACTATCAACTTTTACAAGAAACTTTTTAAGAGTTGATAGTTGCCTTAATTTAAGTTGCTCCGTGTGCAAAGCGCCTTACTGATTATGGTTATATTTAGGGGAGGCCTATGTCCAGCAGTCGACGTTGTTCGGCTGATATGATTATGATGATGATGGTTGAAATAGTTAGATGTATATACCTTACTATCTGGCAAAAACAGCTCAACTTAAGTACTTCTAAAAAAAGTATGCTTCAAAGTTTTTCAAAATCATCACTTAGAGAAAGACTTATGGTGAAAGACGATTAATTAACAAAAGGTATTTATATGGCAGAGGTGAGTGGCAACGCAGGGAGGGGTCGCCCTAGGAAGACCTACACTGACCTTATTGGTGAGGTTCTTCAGAAAGGTCAGGTGCGCAGTACTCGTAACCGGCGTGCTTGTATGACGAGATGTATGAACGTAGATGAGGCGAAAGGAGTATACACTATGTAACAAAAACCCTGTCAGATCAGTGTTGCCGTTGATCAGTTTTTATGTTTTATTTTAATTTAATTACTTCTTCTTTATTCTTTTTTTTTTTCACTGGGGAAAAATAATAATCTCAAATCCATTAAATGGTTACGTTTATGTGAACGCAGTACGATGCCGAATAATACCCTTAAGGATCGGACAGGGTTTTTGTTACAGGCTGTATAAGGATCGTAGCAGGTGGCGTTCTGTGGTTTCTGCCTACCCCCATGGGAAAAGGCGTGAGTTTATGTATGTATGTATTACTTAAAAAAATAGAAGTATTTTTTAACATGGGTTTAACTAACAAATTATGTAAATGTAATATCGTTACCTTGGCACAAACATCAAAATAAGACACATCATAGCGGGAATGCCCATTATTTCCCCGTGACGCATAACTACATTGTGAAACATAACAATACATGGATAAGTATACAGGTACCATCGAACAAATCATTTAGTATAGGAGCTAACTTTTAAACCAATCTAAAGAGTTTTTTTTTGTTTAGTTTGAACGCGGCGATCTCCGGACCTACTGGTCCGATTTTGAAAATTCTTCCGCTAATAGGAAGCTGAAAATGCACGCGAAGTCGCAGGAAAAAGGTAGGTATTTATATACATGGATATAATATAATTATGTTCTGCTAAGAATAGAAAAGAAAAAAAAATGTTGACAAATGACACAGACCATGTGCACACAAATAAATAAAAACAAAAAGGCAATAAAAAAATAATACGAAAAAAACAGGCCTAGGCGGCCTACCACAATGCTTTAAAATATGAAATATTTTAATATTACCTTGTAATTTCCACTGTTACATTTTCAACTTAAGACGCTGAGTAGAGTGTTGAAAATCCAACGGAGTACAAGACAAAGTAATCTTAAAATAATACTGTTTTAAGACATAGTGGTAGGCCCCCCTGTTCAGCATAAAATGCCAGACCACATGTGCCTGACTCTGGTTTAAAAAATAAAAAGATGAAAAGGGTTTTAAAAATGTGAAAAATCATCAGAATACTTACACATCGACTGTTGATGATTTGAGCAGGTAATTGCTGATGATATGTCTCTCATCTTGAAGGCTGATGATGAGATCCCCCATCGACAATATTGTGTTAACCTGAGAAACAAAAACAATAATAAAGTACGTAGACTTTTGTTAGGATAGGAAGTCATTGACTGCCTGGTTTAGTAGTCGCAAAGCGCGACCGCTGAGCATGAGGTCTTGGGTTCAATTACCAGGTCGGGCAAAGTATTATTGGGTTTTTCTCCCGCCCCTTATTACATGGGACTTAAACATAACTGGCGAAATGTGGGTGTACTAATGGGACACTTCTGCCTAACCCTTCGGGATTATGTGTGTCTGTGATTAGGCGTTATGTGAAGTCATCAAATGACTTCTTTTGTTCTTTGCGGAGTGGAAGGGAGTGTCATACTCTTACGGACTAAAACCCCTCCGTGTTCCTCGTAATGCCCTCTGCGTTCTAGGGCTGCGGTGACTATTTTGAACAAAAACTACAACTCTGGCAGGCACTGGTTCTAGCGGACCCCGTCTACTATCCTGACATCTCTTTGAGGCATATGTAGAACACAAACCTAGACTAGAATAGTCCTAGTTACTAGAATTGCCACCAGGAAGACCTGGAAAATTAATTTTAGGTTTATTTTGTCCTTTTTTTATTACTTAACTAGCGACCCGCCCCGGCTTCGCACGGGTGCAATGCTGATACTAAAATATACTACATTTACGACATCACATAAGAAACCTATAAAATTATCAATGTTTCTCTACTATGTTATGCATGTATTATACATATAAACCTTCCTAATGAATCACTTTATCTATTAAAAAAAACTGCATCAAAATCCGTTGCGTAGTTTTAAAGATTTAAGCATACATAGGGACAGACAGCGGGAAGCGACTTTGTTTTATACTATGTAGTGATAGTGATATTTAAAAAATAAATTAATCACATTCCTAAACTAAAAGGATGTGGGGACGTAAAAGTCAGTCTGGTATTTACATAAAAGATTTTAATTAATGGCATACTGAAAACAACACGAAATAATTAGACGGTATAGATACCGGCACCAGTGGTGAGCACTGCGCATTTGTTAATTTTTCGGTCTCTTTGGCGGAATGAAGAAGGCGGGGGGCGCCGATCTTGCACGCGATTGGTTCGTCAATTGATACTCGTCGTCTATTGGTCTATCGCCTGTCATTCGGCTACTGTACACTTTTGTGCAAATTTAATGAATCACGTTTTAAATTTTTAAATTGTTTTTTCTTGTTATTACGTGTTAGTTGTTTTTTTTTAATATAGTTTAATTTCGTTATTTCGTATTTGAAGTGTTTTTTTGTTTAATAAAGTTCATTTTTATTATTTCGTTTTATAAAATTGCTGTGTTTTAAACTTTTTTATGTTTTGAAAAGACATTGAAGATCTATATGTGTTAGTCTTTATTTGGCCAAAAGTGTACATGCGCGAAATCCTACAACCTGTGCTCAAAACTTGTGCCGGCAATTATACCTGTTTTATTAACAGTAGAAATCCAGCTATTGCCTGCGACTTTGCCTGTGAATGCCGATTATCGTGGACGCAGAGGAAGTCGCGAATTAATTAGGATTCAAGTGTACACCATACAAAATTTGATCAAAATCGGTTCAATGGTTTAGTCCTTAAACGTGACAGACAGACAGAGTTACTTTTGCATTTCTAAGATTAATATGACTAACATTAACGCAGTCTTGGTACTACAGTACAGACCTAAATAATTATAATTTGCACGTACCTAACTAAAATAACCGACAGGAAAATACATCTTGAGAATTGAAATGAGAACTTGCGTAATATTACCATTATTGTATTGTAAACAAATGGTAAATAACTGTGTTTTTAATAACAGGGAAGTCTCAACAATAACAAAACGTCATTAATTGCTCATTTTTCTCATAACTGACAACAAACTTGAGCAGTCTGCAGTGCTATTCTGTAAAAAATTAAAAATACACATACATAAACTTACGCCTTTTTCCCATGGACCTAGGCAGAAACTACAGAACGCCACCTGCTACGATCATTACATACTCCTTTCGCCTCATCCCCGTTCATATATCTCGCCATACAAGCACGCCGGTTACGAGAACAGCGTACCTGACCTTTTTGAAGAACCTCACCAATAAGGTCCTCATATCTACCCCGGTGATTTTAGGTAAAGTGAGTTCGAGTTCGATTTGAGTCGCTAGCATTAGATGGAATGACATTTCACCTAAAGCTTTCTTCACGACCCTCGCGATTAAAGTTATGCCATTTTAAGGCACAATCGGATTGGCTGAGCAGTTTGGCCATAAGACCCTAAAACAAGGAAAGGGGGGATATAGTCTTACGTGATTGCTTACCTCAGTATCTAGGTATAATGAAGAGTCTAATGTCTGTGACAGTTGCGCCATGTTGGAGCAGTTCTGGATGAGTAGCGCCACGTGCGGCACGAAGCAAACAATCAGCATCTGCAACAGGAATATCCTACGGCCCCGCCTGGAAAAATTAAAAAATATTTTTCTAAACAACGCAGATACATAAAATTGAAGTGTATGTATTTAACAACATAACTATCAGCTTTTCACTAAATGTATATAAAAACATGTAGGATATTTAAAACTTTTCTTTTTTCTTCAAACTTTTTGTCTGTCTGTTTGTTTCGGCTAATCCATTTTGACGGGACTTTCAATGGCAGAAAGCTGATGTAACTTATATAATATAACGAAAAATGCTCAGAGCGACCCCCGTACCCCGGCCTAAGGTAGTTGAGGGAACACCATGGGGTTTTCGTAAGTAGAAGTCCGACACAGCCCTCCGCCTTCCCCAAGGCGGAGGCAGACCATGAGGATAACCCCATGAAGTAACCAATGTGCCCTAAATTCAATTCCCTTTTCTTTTGTATATGACGTTCAAAAGTGCCTTGTAATTAGCGTTGCCAGGCGTCCGGGTAAAGCCGGACATAGTTAGGCTTCTTGATGGCGTGTCCGACCAAAATAAACGGTGTCCGGCTTTTGTTAGGTTTTTAATTAAAAATGTTGATAAATCTTTATCTAGAATTTAATTTTGGCTGATGACTTTATTTTGACTGATTAATAATAAAGTACTTAGACTGATTTTGCATTTAATTTTATTTATATTAGATCAGAGTTTAACAAGATTTACGGTAACAATAAAAAAAGCTTGATTTTACATACAATTTTTTTTTGTCGTGCCTGTTAATACTGAGACACAAAATCGTCAACAATGTAGGGTGTTCGGCCTTTTTTACCCAAATGTCCGGTCAAACTGACTGGTCTGTCCGGCTATTAGGTTTGACGACCTGGCAACCCTACTTGTCATAGCCTAATTGAAATAACAGATTTGGTTTTGACTTTGACTTTAAAATAAATATCGATTTATATCACCTAAATCTGTCTATTCCATAGTCAAATGTACCAGGCGCACATCACAGACAAAGTGTCTGCTTCACTATACCAAAATCAATCTCAATACAGAGACGTCGAGACGAATTATTGTCGATTGCTTTTCGATGTTGAAAACCCGAATATATACGAATAGTTCGCAGATGAAATGGATTCGATAGACAACGGAGAATTCATGTAAGTATATCATGATGTTATTGCATATAGAATATGTTTTATTTTGAAAGGAAAATAAGCCATTTATTGGTGGAACGAATTTGTAAACACAGGGTACAGAAGGACCTTTTTACTGAAAGTCAAATCATTTCTTTTAATTATCAATCAAACAATACTAATATTTTAAGTAAAGAGGAAAGATTTGATTGTTCGTTAGTTTGCATTGAATAGGCTCCGAAACTAAATAATAAATATTTGGAGGAATGAGAAACAGGGTGTAAAGTTTCTCATCCTCCGTTGAAAAGGGAGGATCCTCCGACCAGACGAGTGTTGTGTCTGGCGGGCTACTGCCCGACGGTTGTTGTCGGGATTTTGTATATATGCTAATGTCGCGGCAAACTCTGATAGCGCGATGCAGACATTGAGTTGTAGTTCTCATGCTGTGCGATAGATGTCGCTACATCACTCCCCTCCGAGACCGGAGGTCGATACTCGGAGCTCGATGATTTCTCAGTGATGCGTGTCAAGCCAGTGGTAGGTTCCCGTGAGTCGGAACCGGATGCCGTGCTGCGTAGTGGCGGATGCTGCGTCGACCAGGAGAGGAAGTGCGTCTCTGCTTGCTGACCGGCCGAAGTGCATGTGCTGCGCCGAAGTCGTTGATGTGGCTGGATGCTGTTCTTCTGAAGAAGATGCCAGTAGAATGTCGTCGACGAAAGGAAACACCGGAAGTCCTCGTAGTACATTATCGATATGGCGTTGGAAAGTCTGGCCGGCGTTCCGTAGACCGAAGCACATTCTCGTAAACTCATACAGTCCGAACGGCGTTATGACGGCCGTTTTTGCAATATCTTCCTCTCTGTTCCTGACCTGGTAGTACGATTTCTTTAGGTCAATTTTGGTGAAGATCGTCTTGCCCAATAAGTTGTAGGTAAAATCGTGGAGTCTTGGTATGGGGTACCGATCTGGAACTGTAATGGCGTTCAGTCGGCGGTAGTCTCCACAAACTCGATATTTCCCGTCCTTCTTCAAAACAAGATGTATGGGGCTTGCCCACGGACTCTTCGATGGTCTGATGATTCCCTGCTCCATCATTGCCTCGAACTCTTCCTTTGCGGCGTTATACTTATGGGGCGACAGAGGTCTAGCTTTGGCGTATAATGGTGGTCCTGTCGTTTCTATGTGATGTTCCACCTCACTGTGACAGAGCTTCAGGGTTGGTCGAGTTATATCCGGATACTTCGCTAGTAGGTCGTGATAGGGATGTTGAGTGCTGACGGTGTTGATGCTGTGCTCCGATGTCGGTGTAACGTACCCGACGACGGACAAACCGGTTTGTTTGTCGATTAGTCGGCGTCCGTGTATGTCGACGGTGAGTTGATGTTTGTGCAGGAAATCGGCACCTAATATCGGTCGGGTGACGTCAGCGATCACGAAGTTGCAGACGTAGGGGCGTCTTAATCCGATATTCAGCACTATTGTCCGCTCGCCGTAAGAGGGTATCGATGATCCGTTGGCCGCATACAGGTTACTCATTGGCCTCATCTTCCGTTTTTCCACTCTTCTTATCGGCAGGACTGACACGTTGGCACCGGTATCAATGAGAAAGCGAAGTCCAGTAGATATTTCTTTGATAAATAAGCGACGGTGTTTGTAAATCTCGTCGACTTCGGCTCCCGTCGCAGCTAAAGCCTGTTCTAGTTTTCCCGTGTCTGGTTTGTTTTCTTCTCGAAGTTACACGGACTCCTGCACTTATAAGCTTTATTCCCGAACTTCCGATGGAAATAACACGTTGACTGGGTACGGCGTGCTGAGTTTGAACGGGAACGGCGTCGTTGGTAATTTTTGCGCGTACGGCGGTAGTTGGGTCGTGATCTGTCCGTTTTGAGTGCTGCTATTTCTTTAGTCAGTGACTCGATCATGCAGAGGATTTTCTCGTCTGTCGACGATGTTTTAGGTTGGGGCGATGGTCGACTGCTGCACGAACATACTGAGTTCGCTTCTCGCATTTGTTCTGCCATTTTGTCTGCCATCGCCGCTAGGTAGTCCAGCTTCGATTCGTTAGTAACCGCGAGTACTGCTCGCGTCGCGGAGGGTAGATGGCTAATCCACAACATGCGCAAGGTGTCATCGGGCATCTTGTCGCGGGCCAGATCGCGCATTCGCCTCAGAAGCTGGGATGGTCGCTGGTCGCCTAGTTCTACGTCGTTGAGCAGTCTATGAAGTTGGTTGTTCTCTGACTCCTCGTACTCGGTCATCAATCGAGTTTTCAGTGTCTCATATCTTCCCGTGTTAGCCGGTGATAGGATTATATCTCCGATTTGTTCTATCTCCATCTTCTCGAGTTGAGCAACTACCAATCCGAACTTTGCTTCGTCGCCGAGTTTCTGGCTGGCAATAATAGTCTCAAATTGCGCAAACCATAAGCGAGGTTTATCGCGCCAGAACTGTGGAATTCTTGACTTGATGGAAATTGTTTCAATGTCTTCTTCCAACGTTCTTGTGGGGCGTTCTTGAGCCATTTCTACGTCGGGGTCACCACTGTAATGTACTTGAGTCGGGACTAAGTAAAACCAGAATTGCGTTTTCTACAACATTTATTTATCATAATGCTACGTCTTATATTTACAAATTCCCTACGCAGTTAGTGGTAGGTTCACGATGTGTACAAAAATAATTCCACCAATGGCCGCTGCCTTCGAACACGCGCCGAGTATAAGAACGTCGCTCCAGGCCATTCGAGCTCAGTGTTCCAAGTAGCTCCGAGTAGGAATGTCGTTCGTCGCATCGGCAGCGGCGGCGGCGGCGGCGGCGCTAGCGCCGTCCACTCCATACCACAGGTATCTGCGAGGCGGCGGCGCAGCCCGAGCGATACACCGCCAGTGCCCGGCGCGCGCTCGGCGCAGACGGACGTATGCCACGATCGTAGGTTGCGGCGCGCGCGCCGTCCACTTAGTACCACAGCAGTCACCTGCGTGGTGGCGGCGCGGCGCGAGCCTGTTGCTTGCTTGCTACCGCAGTGCCCGCCGCGCGCTCGGCGCGGGCGGACGTATGGTATATTATGTAGGGCGTAGACCGCTACAAATATCTTGGGACAACTCACACACGGCCATCTGATCCCAAGCTAAGCAGAGCTTGTTATGGTAACCAGACAACTGATATACATACTTATATAATTTATAAATACATACATATTATAGATAAATTACACCCAGACTCAGAACCAACAATTATGCTCATCACACAAAGTTTGTCCTGGGTGGGAATCGAACCCACTACCTCCGGCTTTACAGTCAGGGTCACTAACCACTAGACCAACGAGGCAGTCAAACTACTAAACCGATTTGAAAAATTCTTTTACTGTTGGGAAGCTACACTATCCCCGGGTGTTAAGGCTATATTTTTTTATAACAAAATTGGGGATCTGTATGAAATATCACGCGAACGAAGTCGCGGGGAGAGTGCTAGTAAAATATAATAAAAGTAAAATTATGATACCAGCCTATTACTGTCCCACTGCAGGGCAAAGGCCACTTCTCATACAGAGAAGGCACGAGCATTGATCACCACGCTTGGTCAAGGCGGATTGGCGATATCAGAATCATAGTAATTATAAGTCTAGATTTCCTCACGATGTTTTCCTTCCGCAAATATAAAACAGAAATAACAAAATTAAGGCGCACACGGAGCAACTTAAGTTGAGGCATCTATCAACTCTTTAAAAGTTTCCTGTAAAAGTTGATAGTTGCTATAACGTTTACGGTTGCCGCAACTTTATGGCAATCTGTGAGCAACTTTCAAAGCCGAGTTGCTCAATCTACGCAGCAATCAGCGTGAACAGTATATTATAATATTTAACAGTTGCTAGTTGCGGCAATTAGGAACTAACTTAGTCATCGATTGCAGCAACTGAAAACTGTTGACGATCGCCGGAACTCGAAACTCGAGTTGCTATGTGTGCGCAGTCCAATTGAAATAATATATGTAAACAGCTAGTTTCCAGTTGCCAGTTGCTGCAATAGTTGCTCTATGTGCAAAGCGCCTAAATTGACACAACTGCAATTCCTCATGAAATTCAGCAAACAGAATGTAATATCGCCCGACTTGTCAATGGTGAAACTTTTTTCAATATTTCAAAATTGGAACTTAAAGGTCAGCTGTGGCAATTTTGGCAAGCGTTCAAAATAAAAACCTTCGTCGGTTTAAATTAAGAATGTTTTCAAAATTAATTTAAAAATCTTGCCATTACGGAGTTTTAGGTTATTATAAATGAGCTACATTCTACGTTTGAATGAGGTTTGAATTAAGAAGAGAATTAGACAAACCGTGGGATGACGGCTGTCAATCCTAGGATGGAAATAGAATTAAAATACTTATAATAATAATATTTAAAAGTAAATAGTTGATTGCTTATGATTTATCTATCTAATATACTTTATTGCTTTTTTGTTATTATTTTTGTGTGCACATGGTCTGTGTCAATAAACATTTTTTATTTCTTTTCTTTAGTTCTTTAAAGTAATTTAAATACGAAGTCTCAAGATAAATACGTGTTTCAATCAAAGTAGATTGACATATCTCGGTACAGTAGTGACCCACGCCTCAGGGTCGCTAATAATACCTAGTACTTGCCCGGACGAGCTCTTTCACAAAGCGCTACTAATAAACTTTATGATCTACAAGTCCCAAGAAACTCCATAATCTAGATGTATGACGAATAAGTTAAGTACATGTAGTCAACTAAGTTCAACGCTTTGTGTTCTTGTACAATTGAGAAGTAGGTACAGTCAACAAAAGAGATAGGTATCCAGGGTCGTCAGATATAGTTAAAGTTTTCTTAGAAGCCGATGAATGTCTTCGATTTAAACTTAATTAATGGACTGTTAATTACCTCAGACCAACAAAAAAAGAAAGACGGCGCGCCGCGAACATCAAAAGTGAAGCCACCTTTTTATCTATGTGCGTATCGAAGGGTTGCCATTTGTTAATAGAGTAACGATGTTATTTCATGTACTTACAAGTGATGAAAAGTGATTCCGTGAGACTTTTTATGTGATTTGCTGTTGTTTTTGCAACTTTTCACTACACAGGAAGGCATAATTCTATGTTTTAAATCTAAATTTACTTGACGACGACTCGTGACGTACTAAGAGCAATGAGCATGGTTTTAGTGTAGGTGTGTGCGTGAGCGTGTATGTATACATGCAGGAGCACGGTTTTATGGCTTCACTTATGATGTTCGCGGCGCGCCGTCTTTCTTTTTTTGTTGGTCCGAGTTAATTACCTACTTTTTAAATTAAATTACGTTTGAATATCCATCGGTTTCTGAGGAAACTTCAACAGTAACTTACGTCCCTGCATACCTATCTACTTTATTGACTGTACCTAGTACAGTCGAGCAAGCCATTTGATATACAGGCAGCTGACTTGCAACTACTTTTAAACAATGTTTTGAGTGTGTCAATTGCCTAAATCACTCTAAATAGGTTTCAAAATTATCAGATTAGCTTTAAAGGTGATCACAAAATAACAAAGAATGGCAATATAACAGAAAGAAAATTATTGTTGTCTGTAAACCTTGCTAAGCTAAGCTATGCTTGCTAAACTTGTTCAACCGTACTTTAAACTGAAACTAAATGATAAGCCACCCAAATACCCACCCAAATACCCACCCAAATAACCCAAACCCAAATCCAAATCCCAAATATTTTCAATCAATGTTTAGAAAGTGCTGTCAAAGTCAAAGTCAAATTCGAGGCTAAAATGGAGCCGAGAGTATAACGATTAAATGCTCACGCATTTCATACGACATTTTTCGAAACACTAGTAAGGAAAATTAAATTAAATTTCATAAAAAATTTTGATTGAAATTCCATAGGCACATGTATTTTGTCCAAAATACGGAAGTTTTACCACTACGAACTTGGCTTCCTAACGCTGCAATCCACCCAAAGTGTGCTGAAAGTTTGAATATACATACATAACATGACGCCTGTAATCCCCGCAGGGTTAGACAGAGGTGTACCCATTAGTACATCCACATTCGCCAGTTATGTTTCAGTCTCATGTAATAGGGAACGAGCCTATTGCCATCAACCTTACAAATCCGGACTCCGAGGTTGCTACTGAGAAATTCGTAATGGAAAAACCCAATAACACTTTGCCCGACCTCAGCAGTCACGCTTTGCGACCAACGAGGCATTCATTAAAAAAAAGAAAGAAACATTAAAAGTATGAATATTTCTGCCTGTATACTTATCTATTTTGTTATCAGTACTTGTTCGAAAGCCAAAGTACGAGTACCTATCTCCCATCTTTGGGAACAAAAGGAAGCACACCTACGCAAAACATAAGATAACAATAATATGCCTTTGTATGAATTATTTACGCTCATTTATAATAAAAAAAAAACACATGAATTGGTTATAGACATAATTTCCATTTCTAGGGTCCCGTACCTCAATCCCCAAAAACGAGACCCTTTTAGCATCACTTTTGTTGTCCGTCTGTCAAGAAGCTTTTTCTCAAGAACGCGTGGTGGTAACAAGCTAAAATTAATATCAAATACTCAGGCCCTTTGAAGCAGTAAAAATATCAAACTTCTAAGTTAACGCAATCTAAAGATACGGTCGTTTATGGCGCATATTTTGACGCTCGCTAGGGGATCAAAACTTATAGGGGCCTTTCCGTTGATCTATATTCATAAAATTTGGCAAGAAGCAATGCCAATAGCACAAATAAAGAAAGAAATCCGAAAACCGTATATTTGTAGTTCCATGACAAAATAATTACTTTTTTGTGATTATAAACTTACTAGCTTTTACCCGCGACGACGTCCGCGTGGAACTTGTTTATATCATACTTGCACACAAACTTCCACCCCTCTTTTCACCGCCTTTGGGGGTGATTTCTGGGATAAAAACTATTCTATGTCCTTCCCCGGGTCTTAAATTATCTCCATGCTAAATTTCATCAAAATCTATTCAGCGGTTTAAGCGTGAAGAGGTAACAGACAGACAGACACACTTTCGCATTTATAATATTAGTATGGATTTTTTTTGTATGTTGTTTTAAATATTGTACGTTAGTAGTACGGAACCCTTCGTATGCGAGACTCGCTCGCACTTGGCCGGTTTTTCTTTATTCAATTCTTTTTGTATTGTACAAAATCTATTTCAGTATTGTGGGTCGTGGGTAGGTAATTCGAAATACCTAAAGGTAAGGCATACAAGTGCGTCTTATATGAGCGTGGTTGGTTCCGTAGTATATACAGGGTGACTTTTTATTTAGGGGCCACTTTTCTGGGGCTGAAAGTACTCATGAATTTTAACAATTTTCATTGCAAGCTTTTATTTAACTTGCACTGTTCGTATGTAAGTTGTCTGTACTTATAATTTTTACCGAAAATCAACGGGTTTTTTTCCAGTAATACTAAAATAATATAAAACAATCATTATAAAATAATTATATAATTATTAAAAGCAACTATTATAGGTTCACCCCCTATTACATGGTACTTAAACATAACTGGCGAAATGTGGGTCTAGGGTACAACTCTGCCTAACCCTTCGGGGATTACGGGCGTGATGTTATGTATATAAATATTAATTGACGAAAGTTGTTACATGGCTTACACATTTTTCAGTATAATATTAGACAAGTATTTATTATTTCCACAGGTAAATCAGCCGCTATTCCTTATATTGGTCCCATAATGTATAGACCCATATAGATAGTTCCTATGCCAGTCTGTTATACCAAAATTGTAAGGAGACCTCTTCATGAAAATTTTGATTCGATAATTAGGTATTTTCCTAAGTAGGTATATTGAATTTATTTAATCTGTCATTCGAATTATTCGTATTGCCTATAAATAAATACCCTTCAGTTAGTATCCGGTGATTATTCAGACAGTATCCGGATACTAGACGGATAGTTACATGCCCTTGTTGGAGACATTCAACGTATGTATTCTGATGCGCTATGTCGTCTCATCAATGTGTGACTTTTAATGTGATTGCAAATTGTGAGGTTATCAGTAATAACTTTAATTGTTAGAGAAAACGCAAAAAGTTAAACAAATAATGCAGATCGCAAGCTGATTCAACAGTTTAATGTCAATCCAGTATTGGTTGTTACGCTATTGTAATAAGAGTGCAATTATAAAAAACCACAATATTTACTATTTATTGTATAACTTTATCATTGGATACCACAACAAAGATAAGGTATGTCCACATTAAGAAGAAAGACTGAACACGATTCGTTTGTTTTAAACAATATTGTCTTTCAATTATAAGAAGATTTGCCTCACTCGTGTGCTCTACATAAGTGCAAAGTGCACGCAGCAAACCAATCAAGGTTTTATTATAATAATCGTTAGTTTTTGGTGTCAAAACTGTTTTTGGAACATAGTCCTGCAATACTGTGTATTTTGAAGTGATTGCAATAATGTGTATCGAAACGTCACTAAAGCGCGTTTGTTATACTTAGATATGTATTTAGTTTTGATAATTGTGTTGTTGTAATATTTTAGTTTTAGTTTACCCCTTCTCGTGTCAATATCATGGAAGAAGTTCAAATATCTATAAACTCGTTACAAAATACAAAGAAAAAAACATTTTTTACAAGAAATTTTCTTAATTTATTAATAAAATTCGTAGTTCTCGGTGTTACAATTTTTTACTTTATAATGAACGTGCCCATTATCATGCATTTTGATACGCCGGATAATAACATTTCGTGTCATTACGTAAATGAAGGCGATGCATTGCCGTCAGCTGAAGATTATGACTTTTCTCCGGAACCCAATTCAATATTCTTTCTCGAGACGTCATGCCGCGGAGGAATAAACTCGCGTCAGGCATGCAACATCGAGTCTGCATCGAGAGCTCACCCAAAAAGACAAGTTTATGTGATGTTCAGTGGGCCAGTCAGCGACGTCGTGTATACAAGGAGTTGTATCGCGGTACTGCGACGTCTGCCAAACGTCAGGTTCGCAAGGATTCACATAACTGAATACGCTAGAAATACTCCTTTGGAAGCTATGGTGGCAGCCAAACCTTTTAAGAGAAGCTATTGGCGGGTGGAACATACTTCTGATGTCCTGAGATCTTTGACCTTGTACAAGTGGGGAGGGGTGTATCTGGACACGGACATGCTGGTAGTCAAGTCTCTAACGCCTCTAGGACACAACTGGGTGGGGAAGGAAGATGATTACTTAGTAAATGCTGCAGCCATCGCTATGTCTACAGATCACCTAGGAAGAAAACTGGCCAAAGCTGTCATCCAGTACGTAGCTTTAAGAATTTTTTTTATCAAATTCAACGAATTTGGTTTCCAATAATAATTTATAATACTAAAATTATTAGTTGTCGAAAGTCGTTACATTGCAAACATTCTTTCAGTAGGTATAATTTACAAACATTTATTATTACCCATTTATTATTATAAATGATTAATTAATTAAGTGATTAATTTTATATTGGTTTCTATACAGGGTTATTTTTAAAACACCAGCAACCTGAAAAGGGGTCATTGTACTCATCATTATAAACAACTTTTTCTATGGGACCAACCTTGAAATGATGAAAAAAAAAACCGCTGTTCCCTACAAAAATGCTATACAACACAATCATAATGCATGGAACAGCTGCTGATTTTTTTTCATAATTTCAGGGTTGGTCCAATAGAAAAAGTTGTTCATAATGATGAGTACAATGACCCCTTTTCAGGTTGCTGGTGTTTTAAAAATAACCCTGTATAGCTCAAAGAAGTCTCTATACCTACCTGTGCTAGTTTGTATAACAGACAGAATTATGAGGAGAGCCACATAAATTAACTGTTTACTAAAGAATTAAGCGAATAGTCTGACAGTTGTAGTTTTTTGAGAAACTGATGGTACGATGGTCGAGAAAACACAAACACAAAAAAACACTAAAGGATATCTTGAGCTTGACCAAGATAAAGAATAAAATAATATTTACAAAGTATCATTTCTTGTATATTTACTTTGTACGAAATACTAATTTCGTTTGCATTTTCCCAATTCACAATTTTTTTTTTCAGTGAAGTCAAAACTTCTTTTCGACCAGATAGTTGGATACATAATGGACCAGGCGCCATAACGAGAGTGCTAGGAAAGATATGCAATACACCCGACGCATTAAAATGGTCGTCTCACACTTGTCAAGGTCAAGTAACAATATTATGTACAGTCAGCAACAAAAGTCGATTAACAATGTTATTATACTTTTTTATATCATTTAAACAGACACTAAACACATAATGTACTAGCTTTCAAAATTTCAGGTAACAGCTAAGGGTTTATTATAGCTTAATAATATATTTATTGCGTTTTACTTATAATATTGTACTTAATAATTAGGATTTAAAAATCATAAATGTTAATCGATTTTTTGCTGACTGTACATGGCAAAAACAGAACCCTTATAGGATCACTTTGTTGTCCATCGGTTTGTCTGACCATCTGTCATGACCCTTATTCGCAGGAGTAAAGAAGTATCGAGCTGAAACTAATATCAAATACTCAAGTCTGCAACTCCTGTTAGCAGTGCAGAAATTAAAGGCCTAAGGCCTGGTTCACATTAGGTGGGACCGACGGGTTGCGGGACGTCTTAACAGGATACCGTGGCCCCGGAACGTAAAGGGCAACAGAAGGAACAGGGTGGTTTTTTAGTCAGTAAAAGTCTGACAGTGCCTTCCGCCCTGGGTGGGGGAACTCATTTGATGATTTTCACCACCTTAATACAAAAGGTGGGACCGACAAACAACTTACAACTGCTTCGTGAGTGTGACGTCCCCGGGTAAGATAAGGTCGTTTATGGCGCATATTTTGACGCTCGCTACGGAATAAAAACCTATAGTGGTACTTGCCCATAGGGGTACTTGGTTTTTGCCCGTGCCTGGAATCGAGCCTACAGCCTCGTCACACTGCACATAGGAGTATTAATCATGAGAAAATTATTCAGCAATAGCTCTTGATTAGAAATGAGGATGCAAGGGTACCCTTGTAAAGTTATAAACTTAAACATTTATTATATTTTCAGGACTGGAAGTGTATAATTCAGAGTATTTCTATCCAATACATTATTCCATTTACGAAGAATACTTCAAAACTGGAGTGATGGAAGACGTTGATGACGCCTACACTCATCATTTATGGAACCAGTTAACCTATGAAACGAAAATAGAAAAAGGATCCCCGTATGCAAAATTGGCTCAAGAATTTTGTCCGAGCATATACAACATGTATGGAGAAAATTTTGGGTCCTAACAGAGACAAAACTTCGACACATCGCCGATCGATGGTGCGTTCTTTATACAATATGAACATAATATGTCATCATTAA
This sequence comes from Hoplodrina blanda, assembly GCA_949316365.1. NCBI lineage: Eukaryota > Metazoa > Arthropoda > Insecta > Lepidoptera > Noctuidae > Hoplodrina > Hoplodrina blanda. Next base: position 13,446,684 of record OX438592.1, read on the forward strand.
AATCATTTTTTTTGTAAATAATATATGATTAGTATTTGTATAAGTATTTATAAGCATAAAATTGGATTTTTATAGTTTATAGTAAGATAAATACATTTTTAGTGCAAAACACATTCCGCCATAATATAATTAAATATTATTTTAACATAAGAATTTGGTTGTACATAGAAATATTGTTTTTAACGATCTGTGATGAATGAAACTACAAACTATTATAAATTATAATCTTTTCATCTTTTTTTTTCTACGATTATAATTTTATAATAATATTTATTTGGACACGGAAAATTATTGATCAGTATTTAAACAACATTTAATCAGGATTACTTATTAGATATTATTATTAGAAACGTACCTACAAGTATTTAGGTACGAAAATGGATCCAATAAATAATGTCACTATTCGAAGACATAAAACTATGACCAAATCAAGATCTACTGAGTCAATAAACAACAGCATAAATACAAGCCCTATATCATGTGATGATAATATATTGACCAGAAGCTTAGACCTTTCTACTAATATATGCTCCACTATTGTGTCTGAACTCAAGGATGAAATAAGAGATTTAAAGAATCATTTAGAGAGTACGCAACATGAAATGGAAAATGTCATTTTAGAAAACATAGACTTGAAAAAAGAAATAAAAAATATACAGCAAGAGTTAAACGTTTTAAGGCAATTATGTAGAAGCCCTTTGACTACTTTTCGACACAACATGTCTTCAAGCATGAAAAAAAGTGTACGTCGTCGCCTTACGAACAGTTTTCAAATCTCTCCTCTGAAACTTAACGAAACTAATACTACCTTATCTACGGACCTGGACAAAATAAGTACCAGTCAAACAGAAACGGACATAATTACTAGACAGTCTCACAAGAAAACAGAGGCTCAACAAGTCATGGCAACAAATTTCCCTACAGAACAAGAAGTAAAGACAGCTGAAGAATTCAAAAATAACGTACTTTCACCCCTCATAACAAAACCAAAGTTAATATCAAGTAGAGCAACAGAAACTCAAAATATTAAACAAAGACAAAAGCAGGAAAAAAGAGCATTTATAGTGGGAGGTAGACAATGCAGTGGACTAGCCACACAGCTTTGTAAATCCAGACTCAAGAATACCTATAATGATTATCGTTTTCTATCTATTATTAAACCAAATGCCTCTACAGAAGAAATATTGACGAGTATTAAACTATTTGACATTACCTCCGATGACAAATTAATTATATCTATAGGACAAAATGACACAAATACATTAAAAATGACTACAGAACTTGTTCTGTTTTTAGAATCGATTAAATGTCCTGTGCTCATCATTAGTGTGAATAAAAACATTTGCTCCATTGAATTCAAATTGAATAAAATGCTCGAACTTATTTGTAGACAGAGGAAGAAGTGTTCTTTCATATCAAATTATAATAACATTACATCGTTATGTTATAAAATAAATTCAGCGATAGACCAACTAGACTATGATGAAACATTTTTACCATTTAGTAAAAATACCCAAAACAGACCGGGAACGAATATGGCGCGTACGAAACATCAAAGTACTCAAACATACAGTAGCTTTCTAAATCACAATTTAAACGATGCTCCACATGATGTTAGCACTTTAAAAGTATCGGCAGAAGAAACGTTTTTTCGAGACTAAACAAAATAACCACGTCGTATTCCACCAAAATATTGCTGGTGCCATAAATAAATCTGATGATATTGAAATAGCAATAAATCTGCTAAGGGATAAAAATTGCATAGTCGATTTTATCTGCCTAACTGAAACCTTTATCAAATCCGGGGACGAAGAAAACTTAAAAATAAATGCTTTTAAATTAGTTAGTACTTTTTCTAGAAAAGACCAGAAACGCGGGGGCGTTTGCATATTAATAAGGCAAAATATTGAATCCGAACGCATTGAATGGCTAGAGAATATGACACTGGAAAAACATTTTGAAATATGCGGTGTACGTCTAAAAAAATATAACATTAATTTACTATGTGTATATCGAACACCAAATTCTGATTTAAATATTTTCTTAAGAAAAATACAAATATTACTCAATAAACTTCATGACAAAGAGAATTACAAGAACGTCATATGTGGAGACTTTAACATTGACATTTTAAATAATACAAAACATACAAACGAATTTATTAATATCTTATACAACTACAATTTTAAACCGCACATAAATCAACCTACTAGACAAAACACTTGTATTGACAATATAATTAGTGACATTAAAGATTCTAAAGGAGAAGTACACGAATTGGGACTATCAGACCATAACACTGGTCAAACATTGACAATTAATAGAAAAATTAAATTAAAACATAGTCTAAATAAATATTGGTTTGTTTCAAAAAGAGACCTATGCAAAGATAACTTGGACAAGTTCCGCTATTACATCAGTAATTTGTCTTTTTCAGATGTTTTCCAGGAAACTGATGTTAATAAGGCGTTTACATTATTCCACGATGAAATCTGTTTGTTTTTTAATTTGTGCTTCCCTTTTATAAAAATCAAAATGAACCAAAACTCTAAAAACCCTAAATGGATTACTAAAGGTCTAAAAAAGTCTTTTGTCACAAAGCGTAAACTTCAATACGAATATTATAAAAACAAAAGCAGCCAAAATAAGAAAAAGTACGTAACTTACTGTAAAATATTGAGAAATTGTGTCATAAATACGCAAAATAGGAATAATAAAAAATATATAGAAAAAGCCGAAAATAAATGTAAAGCAACGTGGAAAATAATCAATGATAGACTGAAAGATAATCACCAATCGAACGAAATTAGGGAAATTTTAAACGGTGAACTAACGATAAGGAATGGTGCCGATATTGCTACACATTTTAATGATTTTTTTATAAATATTGCTAAACCAAATATGGATACACAGTCTACAAATATACCAAATTGTGGGATAAGGGTTGCAAACTCTATCTTTCTGGAACCTGTAGATTCTGCTGAAATTTATAAATTAGTAATGGGGCTGAGAAATACTAATTCGGCGGGGTACGATGGCATTACAACTAAAATATTGAAAGAAAACATCTTGGCATTATTAAAACCATTAGACTACTTAATAAACTTATCCATGGAAAAAGGTATTTTTCCTGAAGCACTCAAACTATCAGTTGTAATACCACTCCATAAAAAGGGCTCGAGATTGGAGGCAGGAAACTATAGACCAATTACTTTAATTCCAATCTTCTCCAAGATATTCGAGAAAGTAATGAGCATAAGACTGACTAAGTTTTATGAAAAAAATGATATTATATGCCAACAGCAAAACGGTTTTATTAAAAATAAGTCCACCACTTTAGCAGGTTTTAAATTAGTCAAAGAAATTCTCAGTGCTTTAGACAGAAAACAGGTTCCAATAGCTGTTTTCCTCGATATGAGTAAAGCTTTCGATATGGTATGTCACGAAAAGCTACTTTATAAACTTGAACAGTACGGCATAAGAGGCCCAGCCTACAATTGGTTTGATACCTACCTTAAGGGTCGAAAACAGTGCACAGATATAGTTAAAATGTGCCCAAAAACTAACTCCTACGTAACATATAGGTCTAAATACAAAGTTAACAAAAGTGGCGTACCACAAGGGACTGGAATCTCTCCATTGTTATTCATAACATACATCAACTCCCTGCCTAATTCAACGGACCAATACACCATTTTGTTCGCAGACGACACCACTATTTTGACCAAAGAGGACACTTTTGAAAAAGCAGAGAACGTCACAAATAGGGCTCTAGGAAATATACATGACTGGTTAAATCAAAATAATTTACAAATAAATACAGATAAAACCAAATTTATGACATTTAGTACGTATAATACCAAATCTAAATCTAATGACACAGTTGACATAAAAATAAAATACAATAATAATGACATTGAAGAAGTAAATAATATTAAATTTTTAGGTATACATTTTGACAATTTTTGCAATTGGAAATCACATACAGATATAGTATGTAAAAAAATAAATAAATTTATTTATGCACTAAGAAGAATAAAAAAATTAACAAATGTTAAAACAGCCCTACTGGTATATCACAGTCACGTATGCTCTGTTTTGAGATATGGGATAATCATCTGGGGAAACTCCACGGATGCACAAAGAGCATTTATAGCTCAAAAAAAATGTCTCAGGGCGATTTACAATCTAAACTGGACTGACTCCTGCAAACCAGTTTTTACAAATAACAGGATACTTACATTTCCATCACTGTACATTTTTGAAATGTGTAAATTCGTTCGAAATCATTCATCGCTCTTTGAAAAGGATGCTAACGCCCTCTCAAAAAGGAAAATTCGGCAAAAGCCGCTAGTAGTGCCGCGAAATCGTCTTAAGCTGTGTGAAAAAAATTGCTACGCGATGGCAGTTAAGCTATTCAATAACCTTCCGGATTCAATAAGAAAACTTAATGATTTAGAATTTAGTAGAACACTTTTTCGTTGGCTATGTGACAGATGTTTTTATTCGATTGATGATTTTATAAATTTGAAATCTTTCTGACATTTCATAAGTCATATTATTATAAGTTTATTAAATAAGTATATTGATCGTGCTCTTAAATGTACTCAATTACTACCCACGTATTATGGTTTTAGATTATTATCATATTGAACCATTATGACATTATATGAAATTAATTGACTATTTAATAAGATAACGCTGACATTATATTTTTTAATTATGTATGTAATGCATGTTTAAATATGTATTGTTTTGACCCAATTGTCACTAAATATTTGCACGACTTGATGTATGTCGAATATAGTGAAACTCAAAAATTATCGTCACCATGTATAACCTATATTCTAGCAAATAAAGCATTCATTCATACCCTTACCCCATATTTTCTCACCGTTTAAACCTTCCTTAGACCTCCATTAACATTTCAAAACCAAAATCAGCTAAATCGGCCCAACCGTTCTCGAGTGAGTTTTAGCGAGACTAACAAACAGCAATTGATTTTTTATATATATAGAGATAGAGATTGATTTCGCCATAACTTTCAAACCAAACGTCCAATTTTAATGAATTAAAGACTAAATATTATCTACATAAACAGTACTTTGTAACAAAATAGTTTATTTTGATAAGGAGTAATGACATGTGTAAAATAAATGCGTTTAAATGAAGTCCTAAAAAAATTCAAGATTTTTAAATAAAAAAATGGTTGTTGTGTTTAACTCGAAATAGATAGGTATAGTGTGTCGCGGACTTTTTTGTAGATATTTTTAAGGTCTTTAATTAATTGGAACATTTTTGGTTCTATCTTTTATAGTTTAGGCGGCGTACGCCAAATAAGGAACTTTTTTGGATGATTTTTTGCACCTTGGGTCCGAAAAACCCAAATATCTTACGGACCCCTATTTTTTTTAAATAAAATATAGCCTATAGCACTCAGTGATAACGTAGCTTCCAATTTCCGAAAGAATTTTCAAAATCGGTTCAGTAGATCCGGAGATTACCCCCTACATACAAACTTACAAACTTACAAACAAATTTTACCTCTTTATAATCTATATATACTAATATTATAAAGAGGTAACATTTGTTTGTAAGTTTGTATGTTTGTAAGTTTGTAAGTTTGTATGTAGGGGGTAATCTATACTAATACTAATATACTAATATACTAATACTAATATACTAATACTAATATACTAATACTAATATACTAATATACTAATATACTAATATACTAATATACTAATATACTAATATACTAATATACTAATATACTAATATACTAATATACTATACTAATAATATTATAAAGAGGTAACATTTGTTTGTAAGTTTGTATGTTTGTAAGTTTGTAAGTTTGTATGTAGGGGGTAATCTCCGGATCTACTGAACCGATTTTGAAAATTCTTTCGGAAATTGGAAGCTACGTTATCACTGAGTGCTATAGGCTATATTTTATTTTAGAAAAAATAGGGATCCGTAAGATATTTGGGTTTTTCGGACCCAAGGTGTAAAAATTCATCCAAAAAATTTCCTTATTTGGCGTACGCCGCCTAAACTATAAAAGATAGAACCATAAAATGTTCTAAGTAATTAAAGACTTTCAAAATATCTACAAAAAAGTCCGCGACACACTATACCTATCTATTTCGAGTTAAACACAACAACCATTTTTTTATTTAAAAATCTTGAATTTTTTTAGAACTTCATTTAAACGCATTAATTTTACACATGTCATTACTCCTTATCAAAATAACTAACTATTTTGTCACAAAGTACTGTTTATGTAGATAGGATTTAGTCTTTTATTCATTAAAATTGGACGTTTGGTTTGAAAGTTATGGCGAAATCAATCTCTTCTCTTCTCTTCGAACGACCGGCGACGACGACGAGAACGGCTGGGCCGATTTAGCTGATTTTGGTTTTGAAATGTTCGTGGAGGTCTAGGGAAGGTTTAAACGGTGAGAAAATATGGGGTAGGGGTAGGGGTATTTGTAGGGGTACGGGGTAGGGTACGGTAGGGTAGGGGTATTTGTACCGGTACGGGGTAGGGTACGGTAGGGGTAGGGTAGGGGTAGGGTACGGTAGGGGTAGGGTAGGGATAGGGTACGGTAGGGGTAGGGTAGGCGTAGGGTAGAGGTAGGGTACGGGTAGGGTATGGGTAGGTTAGGGGTAGGTTAGGGGTAGGGTAGGGATAGGGTAGGGGTAGGGGTAGGGTAGGGTAGGGGTAGAGGTAGGGTAGGGGTAGTGTAGGATACCACGCGAACGAAGTCGCGGCGGGTCAGCTAGTATTATATAAGTAATAAGTATAGATGGAGCGACTGTGTGAAAGAGAGCTAAGGGACGGGGCGTTGAGAAACATACCCTTACATAGCAACCAACATGCATACAGCTCAGGCAAGTCAACAGAATCCGCCCTCCACATGGTCGTAAGTAGGATCGAGGAGGATATACACCAAAAGGGTTCCTGCCTGGGCACTTTTATAGACATTGAAGGAGCCTTCGACAAAACCAATTTCTCCAGCATCAGCGCCGCTCTATCCAAACATGGAGTGGAACAGGTACTCACTGACTGGATCACAAACATGCTAAGCAAACGAGTTGTTCGGCTTGAGGAGGACCAACAGGCTGCCATCATAGCCAGAGGTTGCCCCCAAGGTGGGGTGTTATCACCGCTCTTGTGGAACCTCGTTATAAACGACCTCATCACAAAACTCAATGCCGAGCGGTACTACACCATAGGCTACGCGGATGATCTCGCCATTCTCGTGTCGGGGAAGGTAACGGGGACCATTTGCAACCTTACACAGCATGCGCTACGCATCGTGGAACGATGGTGTAGGGAATTCGACCTATCGGTAAACCCAACTAAAACCGAGCTAGTCTTGTTTACACAGAAACGCGCATTAGGTCCCTACCGCCTGCCGAAACTATTCGACACCGTACTCCAACTGACCAACGAGGTAAAATACCTTGGGGTCATCTTAGACAGTAAGTTAAACTGGAGTAGCCACTTAGACAACAAACTAAACAGGGCCTGCATCACCTTCTGGCAATGCAGGAGAATGATAGGTAAGAAATGGGGCCTATCCCCTAAAATTATACTCTGGCTGTACAGTGCGGTGATACGCCCCATGATCACCTACGGGGCAGTGGTCTGGTGGCCCAGAACCAAACTAACCACAGCCCTCAATAAACTACAACGAATGCAAAGACTCGCATGCATGGCGACCACGGGCTGCATGAGGACCACTCCGACGGCAGCACTTGAAGCCATGCTCGGGCTACCCCCGCTACACCTCTATATTCAGCAGGAGGCCACAGTAGCTGCTCTGCGGCTAAAGACACTAAATCTGTGGAGCAGGAGCAGCACACAACACACTGCGTTACTAGAGGAACTCGGCGACGAGCTTCCAATAACGAAAGCTATCAACGACAGGATACCCAAGCAATTTATCTTCGATAAAAAATACAAAATCCAACTGTTTGAGGACCAACGTTGTGAGGGTCAACGCCCCACTGAGCTTCGGATCTTCACGGACGGATCCAAAACAGGTACTGGTACAGGGGCCGGGGTCTTCTCAGAAGACCTCAACATACACATCGCCACACCACTGGGGACTCACAACACGGTGTTCCAGGCGGAATGCTTGGGCATCTCTCTAGCAGCATCAGCCATACTGGCCAGGCAGGTAACGGGGCAACCAATTCGTATACTGTCGGACAGCATGTCGGTACTTCAAGCTCTAGACAGCCACACGGTTAACTCCGGGCTAATACATGAGTGTCACCACAACCTAAACAAGGTCGGTTATCTCAACAAAATAACTATTCAATGGATCAAGGGACACAGTGGCTCGCGTGGCAACGACGCCGCAGACGAGCTAGCCAGAAGGGGTTCGAGTGCAGTCGCTGTGGGTCCTGAACCCATAGTACCACTCCCTTTTGGGCACCTACGCACCATGGTAAGGAAACGCACCAAGGACCTACATCAGACACTATGGACCGAGATCGGCGAGTGCAGACAGGCGAGAGAAGCTTTACCGGTAATCAACGACCGGTTCACGAAACAAGTCCTTAGACTGTCCAAACAGCAGCTTCGTCTGGTAACAGCTGCTGTAACTGGTCACGGATCGTTCAATAAACACCTTTTTGTCATAGGGGTCACAAACAGTCCACTGTGCAGAGCCTGCATGGAGGAAGAAGAGACAGCAGCCCACGTGCTTCTACACTGCCCTGAGGTCGCCACATACAGGGCTAAATACTTCGGAAACCCAGGTAACCTGCGGGAGATAGCCGGCAACGTCAAGGCGCTGTTGGCGTTTCTCGGGGAGCTGGGGTGGATCGAATAACTTTATTCCCACCCGTACGCAAAATACGCGCTTGGACGTGGAGTTGCGGAAACCGGCCCGTGTATACAATACAATACAATACAAGTATAGATGTCGGATGCGGTCAATAGTACGGACACGAAACGAATCGCAAGCGCGCCATTGGTGACATCACGTGATCTACCCACACCTACAGCGCGCTTTTACAGAGTCGTAATGTTTTAAGCCCATGGTGAGGAGGACATTCAGTGTCTGATCGCCCCGGAGTTAAGACGTTGCGGAACTGTACTCAATTCGTCGTTTAAGTGTTAATTGTGATTTGTAGTTGTGTTAATTTTCTATTTTAATAAACACCGTGTATCGCACCTAGTGTGTTTTCATTGCACGAAACCCATCTTCTGCCCGCAATGTCTGAATCTAGGGGAGTAAATCCTGACGATCCTACAAGTACAATATTTAAAGTAAAGCGCAATTAATATAAAATTTAGATAAAATAAACCCTTAGCTATTGCCTGAAATTCTGAAAGCCAGTACATTATGTGTTTAGTGTCTGTTTAAATGATATAAAAAAGTAACATTGTTAATCGACTTTTGTTGCTGACTGTACCTAGATGAGAGTAATATGAAGCGTCTGAAATAGTGCGTTGCCCTTGCCTCGTTTAAAAAGAGACCCCTTAACAAGAAGCCCTTTATAAAATTATATTACATACAAAGGACTGATTCTTGACTTTTTGAATGTATTCTAGAATTCACGTATTTAGGTTTCTACGAGTACTAGGTGACGATGCTAGTGAAAAACTCGGTAAATATGCTAGGGTTTGGTTAATTATAGAATTTTTCCTTTTACAAGATAATCACGTCTGCCAAATTTTCTACATCAGATCTTCACATAAATACGAGTATTATGGAACTAACTCAGAAGTGGAGTGTACTGTGAAGGCACAGAGAATCGACAAAGCGCTGGAGTAGCATGCTTTTTTTTTATTTGCTGCTCAGTATCAGGATGGAGACTTATAATTATAACAATTGAGGGGTATAGGCATACTTACAGATTAAAATTAATTAAAATCATCAAAAGATAGAAAAGGGTATACTTAGATGGTTCGGTCATGTTGAGAGGATGAGTGAAAGACGATTAACAAAAGGTATTTATATGGCAGAGGTGAGTGGTAACGCAGAGAGGGGTCGCCCTAGGAAGACCTACACTGACCTTATTGGTGAGGTTCTTCAGAAAGGTCAGGTGCGGAGTACTCGTAACCGGCGTGCTTGTATGACGAGATGTATGAACGTAGATGAGGCGAAAGGAGTATGTAAGGATCGTAGCAGGTGGCGTTCTGTGGTTTCTGCCTACCCCCATGGGAAAGAGGCGTGAGTTTATGTATGTGTGTTTGTAAAATCATCAACATAATTCTCTTAAATCAGAATATTGGCATGAAGGCTTGGTGTTTTCGTCTAATTATTAACATCGATTTCTTGAATAAAAATCAACGCAAATTAATATGAAAAATTGTCAACCTAGCTGCAGAGTAAACTGCTGTGTGTTGGATGTTGGTAATTCAGCCAACTAAACACAAAGGTTTACGCGCGAGAATTTGTTACATTTATTTTTAGTTCGAGAAACCGAGAGTAGCTTTGACAGTTATAATTATAAATAATGTTTGTTTTTGTTTGTTTGGTATGTTATAATTATTAATGGTTCTAATGATTACAGTTTTGTATATGTATAGGTACAGATTTTATCAGAGTTACTGTCCCCTCCAATTCAGTCACATTCAATGCTACATGGAATTTTAAGAGTTATATCTAAATAACAGTATGACGAAGCTACAATAACTATAACTAAAATGCGTTCGTTGTAGATCATTATCTGATTTTGATAAAATAACGTTAAAATGTTTGCGTTTCCGCCTTTTCGCGTCAATTTAATATGAAAAGTTCAAATATGTACTCGTTAAAAAATCCAAAGAAATCATTTCTTATAACAAAAAGAAATATTATATTTATAACTTTAATAGTTTTCTGTAGTCTTACTATTTACTATATTAACGTGCAAAATATGTTAATCAAAAAACCTATTATCATGCATTTCGAACCTGCAGATAATAATATATCGTGTCATTACATAGATGATGGCGATGCATTGCCGTCAGCCGAAGATAGGGTCTTTTCTCCGAGACCCAACTCAATATTCTTTATCGAGACGTCCTGCCGCGGAGGAATAAACTCGCGTCAGGCATGTGCCATCGAGTCTGCGTCGAGAGCCCACCCAAGAAGACAAGTTTATGTGATGTTCAGTGCACCAGTCAGCGAGGTCGTGTATACAAGGAGTTGTATCGCGGTATTGCGACGTCTCCCTAACGTCAGGTTCGCAAGGATTCACATAACTGATTACGCTAGACATACGCCTTTGGAAGCTATGGTGGCAGCCGAACCTTTTCAGCTAAGCAAGTGGCGGGTGGAACATACTTCTGATGTCCTGAGATATTTGACCTTGTATAAATGGGGAGGGGTGTACCTGGACACGGACATGCTGGTCGTCAAGTCTCTAACGCCTCTAGGACACAACTGGGTAGCGAAGGAAGACAACGGCTTAGTAAATGCAGCAGCCATCGCTATGTCTATGGATCACCTCGGCAGAAAACTTGCTGAAGCTGTCATCAAGTACGTAGGTTTGAGTATTTATTTTCCTAAAAATCAACATGGTTTTTTTTCCAGTAGAATTTATCGTTCTATTTTTATTAATTGGCGAAAGTCGCTAAATTGCTCAAACATTTTCTAATATCTGGATGTCATTCAGAAAGTATCCGGATACTAGACAGATAATTACATGCCCTTATTGAAGACATTAAACTCAATGTATGTATTTTCATGCGCTATGTCGTCAACTCATTAATGTGTTGTACTTTTAATGTGTTTGCAAAATTTATAAGGTTAGCAGTTAGTACTTTAGTTATAAGACAAAACAAAATAACAAACACATTTCATAAAATAATAATAAAACCATTAAATTGAAACAAATAATAAGGTCGCAAACTGTTTCAACAGTTAAGAGGAAATGCGGTGGTCTATTCTCCATAGAAACGTTCTCGCCTGTTTTCTTTCTGGTTTACGGTCTTAGAGCAAAGATTTTTTACAGTAAAACAAATATCAACTACTTGTATGTTCCTATGTTTTCCTTTTTGATGATTCATTATATTTAAAAGCACTAGAACCCTCAAAAAATGCTCAAAATTGCCTATTTAGACCACTGTCAATAAAGCCCTAGTGTACAAATTTGACAACTGTTATTGAAAAAAGAAAAACATAGGGCCACAGTATATATCCTAATTATTCAGTTTACGAAATATCTTTTAAATTGGTCTAATATTGGATGAGGAAATGGGCGAGAGCCAAACCTCGAATTAAGACTTTTAAGTTACGCTGTTCAGTCGGATCTGCAGTTGTCTTTGTCGCACGAATTTGAAGGCGGGGTCGCGGGACGGTCTGCTTATACGTATACAGATGGGAAAAGTGATGCGCAGTAGTTGAAATTAATATCGATAAACTAGTGTTGTAAACATTTATCGATTAACACATTTACATTTTTTGGAATAATGAATAATGGATTAGAAGCTGTATTGAAACAGTATGAAGAGCATAACAAGCAGTTGAAGCTGATATCCAAGTGGGGATTTGATGGTGCTTCTAACCAAAGCCGATACAAGCAGAAAATTGAGGGTGAGGAAGATGACTCGAGCATTTTCATGACCTCCTTGGTGCCACTAAAACTGACAGATGGAGACAACATTTTATGGACGAACCCAAAACCATGCTCAGTTTTGTGTTGTCGTCCAGTTCAGTTTACTTTTGTAAAGGAGAGTGAAGCAGTTGTCCTTGAGCTGAAAAAACAAATGGATGAAGAAATTGAGGTCCTTATCCCCACAGAGTGCAATAATAATAATAGGGTGACTCATCAACTAATGATGACGATGATCGACGCTAAAGTCTGCACTTACCTTTCTGAAGCTAGATCAAATGCATCGTGCTACCTGTGCTTAGCAAAGCCTACAGAAATGAACCGCTTAGATGCTGTAACATCAAAAATTGTGTGTTCGGACCTGTATGAGTTTGGCTTGTCATCCCTACACGCCCGTATAAATTGTATGGAATGTCTGTTACACATTGCATATAGGCTCGACTTCAAACGGTGGGCAGCGAGAAGTGATGAACACAAAGAAATGCTACAGACAAGGAAGAAAATAATTCAAAATAAATTCAAAGATGAGCTCAATCTGTTTTAGTTGATATAGTAAAACAAGGCTCGGGAACCACCAATGACGGGAATACCGCAAGAAAATTCTTTGAGTTTCCTAATAAAACCGCAGCTATAACCGGTTTGGATGAAGACCTCATCAAAAGATTTGCTGTAATTTTACAAGCAATTACATCTGGAGAGCAGGTCGATATAATAAAATTTAGAGATTATGCTCGCAAAACAGCAGAAAAGTACGTATTATTATACGACTGGTACTACATGTCGTCAACCGTTCATAAGTTATTAATCCATGGGGCTGACATAATCGAGAAAAATAAGATTGTGCCGATTGGGACTCTCTCGGAAGAAGCCTCAGAGTCTCGAAACAAAGATTTTAGGAGGTTTCGAGAACATCATTCGCGGAAAAGAAGCAGGCAGGATTCTAATCAAGACATTTTAAATATGCTTGTTCTTTCTTCGGATCCATTTCTAAGTGCACAAAGGCCTTAGTTAGATGCCAAGAAAAAGCAGAGCTTTTTTGCTGAAACTCTCGACTTAATTCAATTTCAGGAAACTGAGTTCGAGTTTTTGGATATATCCAATCTGGATGCTAACTCAAAATTAGAGTCTGACAACGAGAGTGATAAGGAAAATTTGTAAAAAAAATATATTTATGTAATTTGTAAATTTGTATTAAAGTGTGTTTGGGTTTTTTTTGTAATATTTAATGATATTTTTTATTTTTTTTATTTACTTTACTTTATTTTACAAATGCTTAGTATTAATTCCTTAAATTAAATTATTTTGTATATAATATACCTTTATATGTTACTTCAATAATAATTTGATAATCTTTTTTTATTTAAATTAATATAAATGTGTCAAAAACAGCAATCTTTTTATTTTATTTTTCTTGTTTCGTGTGTCCTTAATATTTGGGTTAATAACATATCAAACTTTTTAACTTGGACACTAAAAGGGATCGTTTTACATGTAAAAATAAATAAAAATATTTCACTTCGTGTAGTTAGATACCGAACGATGCGAACACCAAAAAATACGCACTACTGACTCGGACAATTTTATTACACGACACCACACGACACGCGGTGGCATCGGCAGCGCGCGTCTTACACGCACACACTGTCAACTTACACACACATAGGGCGGCCGGCCGCCGAGCGCTCGCAGAGCGACAGCGATAGTTTCTTCAAATACCTAATTTTCAAAAGTCTCTCCGACCGCATTTCCTCTTAGTTGTTACGCTAGTGTAATAAGTGTACAATTATAATATAATAAACTATATATTTGCTATTCAATGTGTACCTATATCATTGGATATCACTACAACAAACTGTGTAAAGAAAAAAGGCTAAATATTTACTTTTTATTTTAAAAAATATATTGTTTCGATATACAGGGAGATTAGTCGCGTCGATCGTGTGCTCTACTTAAGAGCTAAGTGCGCGCAGCAAACCAATCTAGGCTTTATTATAGACCTACAAAGTGTGCAATTCAAAGTGATTGTAACAATCTGTATCGAGATCTCATGTCATAACATAACGCGTTTTTTATTACTTAAATCTGCATTTAGTTTTGATAATTGTGTCGTTTTAATGTTTTCGCTTACGCCTTCCCGTAATATTATGAAAAAAGTTCAAATACCTATGTACTCGTTACAAAATTCAAAGAAAACATTTATTATTAGAAAAAGATTTGTCTTATTTATAACTTGTATAATAGTCATTCTTACCATGTGTCACTATATAACCAACATGCAAAATAAACTAAGCATACAGCCCATTATCATGCAATTCGAACCCGCAGATAATAATATATCGTGTCATTACATAAATCAGGGCGATGCATTGCCATCAGCTGAAGATTGCGACTTTTCTCCGGAACCAAACTCAATATTTTTTCTCGAGACCTCGTGCCGCGGAGGGATAAACTCGCGTCAGGCATGTGCCATTGAGTCTGCGTCTAGAGCCCACCCAAGAAGTCAAGTCTATGTGATGTTCTGTGCGCCAGTCAGTGACGTCATGTATACACGGAGTTGTATCGCGGTATTGCGACGTCTCCCAAACGTCAGATTCGCTAGGATTCACATTATTGATTACGCGAAAAATACTCCTTTGGAAGATATGATAGCAGGTGAACCTTGTAAGGATGGCCAGTGGCGGGTAGAGCATACTTCTGATATTCTGAGATATTTGACTTTGTACAAGTGGGGAGGCGTTTACCTGGACACGGACATGCTGGTAGTCAAGTCTCTAACGCCTCTAGGACACAACTGGGTAGCGAAGGAAAACAACGGCTTAGTAAATGCAGCAGCCATCGCTATGTCTATGGATCACCTCGGCAGAAAACTTGCCGAAGCTGTCATCAAGTACGTAGGTTTGAGTATTTATTTTCCTAAAAATCAACGTGGTTTGATTTCAGTATAAATTCCAAAATTATTAATTGGCGAAAGTCGTTACATTTCTCAAACAATTTTTTAATTTCCGGGGATCATTCAGAAAGTATCCGGATACTAGACGGATAATAACATGCCTTTGTTGGAGACATAAAACTCAACGTAGGTCTATATTCTCATGTCGTATATCTTCAATTCATCAATGTGTTATATACTTTCGATATAATTGCAAAATTGTGAGCTATTTATTATGCTATTATACATATTACTAGCTATTTATTGCTTTAGTTATAAGAGAAAACAAAATAACAAACACATTATATAAAATAATAATAAAACCATTAAGTTGAAACAAATCATAAGGTATATGGTCGCAATCTGTTTCAACAGTTAACGTCATTCCATTATTGGCTGTAACGCTAGTGTAATAAGCGTTCAATTATAATAAAATAAACCATATATTTACTGTTCAATGTGTACCTATATCATTGGATATCACTACAACAAACTGTGTAAAGAAGAAAAGCTGAATATTTACTTTTTATTTTAAAAAATATATTGTGTTTCGATATTCAGGGAGATTAGTCGCGTCGATCGTGTGCTCTACTTAAGAGCTAAGTGCGCGCAGCAAACCAATCTAGCTAGGCTTTATTATAGACCTACAAAGTGTGCAATTCAAAGTGATTGTAACAATCTGTATCGAGATCTCATGTCATAACATAACGCGTTTTTTATTACTTAAATCTGCATTTAGTTTTGATAATTGTGTCGTTTTAATGTTTTCGCTTACGCCTTCTCGTAATATCATGGAAAAAGTTCAAATACCTATGTACTCGTTACAAAATTCAAAGAAAACGTTTTTTATTAGAAAAAGATTTGTCTTATTTATAACTTGTATAGTAGTCATTCTTACCATGTGTCACTATATAACCAACATGCAAAATAAACTAAGCATACACCCCATTATCATGCAATTCGAACCCGCAGATAATAATATATCGTGTCATTACATAAATCAGGGCGATGCATTGCCATCAGCTGAAGATAGCGACTTTTCTCCGGAACCAAACTCAATATTTTTTCTCGAGACCTCGTGCCGCGGAGGGATAAACTCGCGTCAGGCATGTGCCATTGAGTCTGCGTCTAGAGCCCACCCAAGAAGTCAAGTCTATGTGATGTTCAGCGCGCCAGTCAGCGACGTCGTGTATACACGGAGTTGTATCGCTGTATTGCGACGTCTCCCAAACGTCAGATTCGCTAGGATTCACATTATTGATTACGCGAAAAATACTCCTTTGGAAGATATGATAGCAGGTGAACCTTTTAAGGATAGCCAGTGGCGGGTAGAGCATACTTCTGATATTCTGAGATATTTGACTTTGTACAAGTGGGGAGGGGTGTACCTGGATACGGACATGCTGGTCATCAAGTCTCTGACGCCTCTAGGACACAACTGGATAGCAAAGGAAGACGGCAATTTAGCGAGTAACGCAGCCATCGCTGCTTCGATGGATAATATAGGCAGACAATTTGTCGAGGCTCTTATCCTGTACGTATCAATCATCAATTTATATCAATTTACCCAAAATCAACGAGATATTTTCCTTAATACTGCTCATAAAATTTTGTATTCAATACCTACCTAAACGATAAAATGTCATAAGTCATTACCTCACTTTTACATTTTCATAAGTAGTAACACTAGGTAAGAATTTGGTATTACTAACATAAAAAAAAAATCATCCGTAATTCTTGAGTATTGGTACATAGATTCGAAAACGTTATCCATCCCTGTCCTAGTCTGTTATAATTTGCGAGAACTTTTAATTAAAGGGTTGATTGTATAATTTTATTTTAAATAAATTAATTTTACTGTCATTTGAATTAAAATACTTTCACTTTTATATCCGGCCAGCATTCAAGTAGTATCCGGATACTGGACGGATAATTGCATGCCCTAGTTAGAAGGCAAGACGTCACCTGTTGCGTACAAAATCAACGCACGTAAATCATGTGCTTTGTCGTCAAAATGTAAAAGGTATAGTAGGTACTCGGATGTTAACATGGTATATCAAGTTTCAAAGAGAAACCTTTACACAGGTATAAGCGACAACATTGGCGCTCTACAAAGCCCAACTCGTATTATATTCCGATTATTTCCGATGTGTGATTTTAATTTTACACGTCATGCACGAAACTTCAAACCACAAATTGAAACAGTTGAAATTGTTTGAGAAACAGATGGATGTCTCAAATGTTAATTAAATTGATAATGGAGTAATTTATTAAATTAATGTTTACGTAGATCGTTAAAATGTTTCGAAAACCTTATATTATAACTATGTGAATCCCGAATGTCCGAAGTTCTTCTCATTCGCCCAGGTGTTTTACCACACGGAATATATAAAAATCAATGCCACTTTTCGTTGTAATTTTATAACTCAAGAACGGCTGAACGGATTTATCTTATCTTGGTCTTGAAATGTTCGTGGAGGTCTAGGGAAGGTTTAAAAGGTGAGAAATAAAAAGAAAAGGGGTAGGGTAGGGTATTGGTAGGGGAGGGTAGGGTAGGGGTAGGGTATTGGTAGGATAGGGGTAGTTTAGGGTAGGGTATTGGTAGGGGTAGGGTATTGGTAGGGTAGGGTAGGGGTAGTGTACCCTAGTAGGGTATCGGTAGGATAGGGGTAGGGGTAGGATACCACGCGAACGAAGTCGTGGCGGGTCAGCTAGTAGACTATTTAAATTGACCATATTTGTGGCATTTCAGTGGACCAACTTGATCTTGGTTTTTATGGAAGGTAAATCGTGTTTTTCTACAATAATATAATTCCTGTATACAAAGTAGTATTGTAAAACATTTTTGCCATTCGCCTCAATACGAAACTACCGTTTGCAAAGGGCAACTAGATTAAATGTTTTTTGTCTTGTAAATGATGTTCAAAAGTGGTCTGACTGAATAAATAATTTGACTTTGAACTCAATAAATACACGTAGTATAAGTTTATGTCACCCAGCGGTCGTTTTATACCACAGTACGGTCCATTGAAGTGTCATCAATGTGGATACAGCTGAATGACGTATTATATTGTATCAATACTAAACACTGGCAATACAATCAATAATATATTGATACAAACATAGATAATAATCTACTTGTAAGTACATCATATGTTTTGCAGAATAGATACTAATAATCTTAAGTTTAACAAGTGAAGTTAATTGACCAATTAACTTTATCTATTATTTATTTATTACGAACACAAATGATTCATATTGTTGTTAATAACACTTATACAACTATGTTAGTGACGTTTCTCATTAAAAAACACAATACAGAATAAAATAAAAGTAAAACAGAACAGCACATAAATAAATAAACTAAACTAATTCATATGCCTATAACTTTGTCCGCTTCCCGCTGCACCAGACCTGCAGCTATGCATACGCATCCGGATCGGGTCATTATCACCCTTAAAATGCTGTTGGTGCTCCCCCAAATCCATTGTATCATATGTGTGTGATGTTTTCACGTAATTATTTAGCACGCAAATGTGTTGGCCGGGGAAGAAACGGTCTAGTGTTCATAGTCTCATACTTTTCAAATACATAGACATAAACTCACGCTTTTTTCCCATGAGGGTAGGCAGAAATTACAGGATGCCAGCTGCTACGATTCTTACATACTTCTTTCGCCCGTCTACGTTTATACATCTAGTCATACAAGCACGCCGATTACGAGTACTGTACACCCGATCTTTCTGAAGAACCTTACCAATAAGAAATGAATAATACTTATCAATTCAAAGAATGTTTTTTTGCCTGACTTGCCCTAAAACGGTCAATGTGTAGTGGACGGGCGCTTTAAGACCAAAGTAAAAAGAGCAAGCATAATGCCGCCAACTGAGCACAAATACATACACAGGGCTGTTACTCGACTACGAAGTTCCTAGTAGATCAGGATTAGTTCATTATCTATCACTAATTTTAAAACAAACACTTTAATAATACTTAGATAAAATCATTCATGACTTATCGTTAAAAACACAAACCCAAAAATAACACTGAAAGATACCTTAGGCTTGAACAAGATAAAGAATTTAATAATACATTTACAAAGTATCTTTCCTTGTATATTTACTTTATAAAGACTATACTAATTTCGTTTGGTTTTCCTTATATTCTAAATCTTTCTTTTATTTTTCAGTGAAGTCAAAACAACATTTAGGCCAGATATTTGGATACATAATGGACCGGGCGCCATTACAAGAGTGCTTGAAAAAATATGCAAGACACCCAACCTAACTGAATGGTCGTCTAACACTTGTCAAGGTTTGCTAACAATAATATCATAAACATAATACCTATCCAGGATTTTTGATTAAGCGATGTTTATTTTCATAAGTACTGTACTTTTGTAAAGTCGTCCATACTTTAAATGAGAGAGCACGTATGAAAAAGATCAACTTTTGCAATGGGACTAACCTTGAAATCGCGCAAAAGTCAGCTGTCCTACTTTTCATCGAATTAAACGAATAAAATGTATGCTGCAGCTGATTTTTTCCAGTAAAAGCGACTTACGAGTTATAGGTTATGAGTTTGATTCCATACAACTTGCTTTGTGAATTCTATTTTACCACCACTGGTCTCAAAAGGGCGAAGAAAATCCCAAGGAAAACCGCCTACCTGCTCTTTTAAGTGATAAGCTTAAACATTTATTTTTTCAGGACTGGAAGTGTATGGCCCAGAGTATTTCTACCCATTACATTACTCTAGAAATAACGAATACTTTAGAAATGGCGAATTGAAGGACGTTGAAAATGCCTACACTCACCATTTTTGGAACAAATTAACCCATGAAAGGAAAATAGAAAAGGATTCTCCGTATGCAAAGTTGGCTCGAGAATTTTGTCCGAATATATACGAGATGTATGGAGAAAAATTTGGTTCTTAACAGATACAATGGTTTAAACCTATTCTACAATTATATTTTATTAATTTCTAATTTTGTAAATAAAATATGATTTAAGTATCCAAAATATAAACGTAAGTAAGTGAGTCTTGTATTTATTCCCATAAAATGTTTAAGTTTCTGCAATGTATGTAAGTTACGTATATTTTGTAGTGCAAGACACATTTCGCCATAATATAATTAAATATAGTTATTACAAATGAATTTGGTTGTATGTACTACTGTAAATTAGAAAATAAACGAATATTCGGTAACTATATCTAGTATCCGACCATATTTGGTTTCCGGTCGGATACTGAGTTTACTATGAGTGCCAAAATGGTTTAAAAAAAAATTGTTTACTTACAGTATTTAATATTTATTTTTAAAAAGGCACTTATTATAATTAAAGCATTTTTAACTCAACCAAATGTATTTTGTTTTTTGCAAGATTTTATTTACTTTCACCTGTCCCGGTATGTGGCTACTGGCTACTCTAATCTTACAAGTTTTTAACCCACTTCCCGATGTTTGATTGAGCCGAAATTTTGCTTAAATGTGCAATTTACACGACAATTTATAATGATTTTAGAGCTGACCGTATGATGGAGCCGCAAAGTGGCTAGTTCAAGTTTTTGACCCACTTTCTGGTGTTCAGAATTTTAAGTCTTTTTTTTTTTCACTGAATGAACCAACTTGAATGAAACTTCCTACACATAATCAGGATATACAGTATGGGGATCACTTATATGCAATAAATTATACGACATACTTGTTATCGCCTTTTCTGACGATATACAAAAAATTAACGAAATCGGTCCAGTAATTAGGTCAAAAAGTAGAGTTTTAATTTTGAACAAATTTAAACACTCTGTAGAATTGGATCAATTTTTTTTCGTAAATCTCAAATTTTCAAACGAATCAAAAAGCCGCGCCAACAGAACAGTCAACAGAGAACTGTCAACAGAGTGTTTACTTTAACTGAATTTATTTTGATATTTATTTTGTTTGAAAATTTTACTTTTTTAAATTTCGGTTTTCGATTTAAAATTTAATTAAGCTATACTTCTGTGGACTAGTATTACTTGAGGTTTCATTTATTGCCTAGAAGTGAGTTCCATACCGTATAGGTCTCAAAAGTTATCAGAGAACTTCAACATTTACCTAGTTGCGAACTTGCGAGCAATCTGTAATAACAAGAATTCCCGCAACGCTCCTCAGATAACGTTTGTACGTCTGTAACGGGACCCCTAAACAAGCCCTCTACAAAATTATATTACATACAAAGGAATGAATTTTGACTTCTCGAATTTACGGTAGACGTCATTGTCTTTAGGTTTATACGAGTGTGTAACTATGCTGGAGCAAACCTTGGTAAACGACTACCTGTGCCCCACGGCTTTACTTTATTTGAGGAAAAATCCCAGTAAAATATTTTTCATTCTTTTAAAACAAACTTGATTACCATAAAAAAGGTTGTTGTGAGTCGACCTTAAAAGATAGACAATGCTATCGCAGACTTTTAAACGGGAATCATACATGATTTTTGTGTAAGGGTCGGTACATATCTGACGGAAAATGCGTCGCGTAACGCCAGAACAGTCAAATATATAATAAAACATCTAACCATACACACATAACCGATAGACGATACGTCCGTCGTATCTTCCGTCAGATGTGAATCCACCCTTACTTTGACCGTTTACGCAGTGCACGTAACGGTAGCCTTCAAAAGAAATATTTTATCCCGTTTTTGCAACATTTTTTATTGATGCTCAACTCCTATTGGTCGTAGCATAGGTTACTTTTATCCCGCAACATTGTCGCGTTGATTGCCGACATTTACGTGGACTAAATACTTAGGGGCAAAAACTAGTCTAATATTATAACAAAGATCTCAATGTTATTTCTCTAGCGTATACTTTCTAAAACTAGGCTAAGTAACATTAGAATCAATTTAAACTAGATAGGGCTTAACATCTCATAACAAATTTTCACTTAATATGTATTATATTTCCAAGAAGACAAAGGTTTCCAGACAAAGAATTTAATAAAAACAATTCTTCTTTTTATTTGTAAATTCTTTATCTAACATTGTTACAAAGTATAAGTAACCCAATGTTTAGACTATCGGAACCTCTGGTATTTTGTTACAAGTAATTGTTATAAATTGATTTTATAATCGGCTTTGCTCGATACCCCAAGCCTGGCCGCAAACGGGCCACCGACCGCGACCACAAAACGCCGCCACCGAACGTATTTTCTGTAGTTTTCATACATTTTATACATACATATTACATAACATCACGCCTGTAATCCCCGAAGGGTTGGGCAGAGGTGTACCCATTAGTACACCCACATTTCGCCAGGTATATTTAAGTCCCATGTGACAGGGGGCGAGCGTATTGCCATCAACCGGGCTCAAATCGAGAGAAAAAACCCAATAACACATTGCCCAACCTGGGAATCGAACCCAAGACCTCATGCTCACCAATGAGGCAGTCATCACAGACATTTAGTCAGAAATTTTATACATATTTATTTATTTATTCATTTATTTTCCAACTAACATCTATCAATACAGAGAATCTTATTGCGATAATATGTACATTTCTAAACTCTTATCTTAACTTATTACCAACTCAATTTTATAATTTTATGTAACTTATTACAATTATTAACTTATTACAAGTATTATTTTATTATTACTTTGCTCATCACACTGTTGGATTTTCAACGCTCGGCTAAGCAGCGTGAGTTGAAAATTCAACAACAGAAATTACAAAGTAATATTAAAATGGTACTGTTTTAAAACATGGCGGTGGGCCCCTAGGTGGCGACGTTTGTGGCGGCGTTTGTTGCTGTCGCGTGTGGCCCGTGTGCGGCCACGCCAAGGCGAGGTAGTCAGGGTATTAATAACACAAGTAAGTAGACTTTACTTACAAAGTCCTCTTAATATAAATTGCCAAGAAACTACGGACTTTATTGACTCCGCCTTGGCTTTGCTTCTCGTGAAAGTGGAATGGCAGTATCTAATATCAATGTTTTTAATAAAAACCACTTAAATTGGCAAGAGCTTCATCAAAATTCATTAAGTAGTCGCAAAATCGCAGACCAATTAGCGGGAGGAAAACTTTAGGTAGGTTCTATAACATTTTTGGACATAGTTTTAAGACCGTTTAAAACGCAGTATGGTTTTTCGAAATGAATGAACCGATTTCAATGAAATTCCTACGCATAAGCAAGATACATAGGTCTACAAAGTCATCAGAGAACATTGTCAAAAAAAATGTTACTCTAATGCAACCGATTTTAAGTTTTTCATAGAAACAGACATTTCCAATTATCTTTTTTTTAAATAGACTCAAACATTTTCTCTCTCGAATCAACTTTTCAAGCTTCATAACTTTTTTCCACGACTGCAGGGAAACATAACATCACGCCTGTAATCCCCGAAGGGTTAGGTAGAGGTCATTAGTACACCCACGTTTCGCCAGTTATGTTTAAGCCCCATGTAATAGGGGGTGAGCCTATTGTCATCAACCGAGAACAAATCCAGACTCTGAGGCTGCTACTGAGAAATTCCTGATGGAAAAACCCAATAACAGTTTGCCCGACATAGGAATCGAACCCAAGACCTCATGCTCAGCAGTCGCGCTTTGCGACCACTAATCCAACTAGGCAGTCAACACGACAGGTGAGTGTAAATAAGAGCTTGTAAAAACGGATACTGTCGCAATCTTACGAGTATTATGTTATTACATTAATGTAATATTACATTTACATAATACAAGGTGAATTAAATTTTGGTGGCACGGTTGGCGCAGTGGCCGGGAGTACAGTCACGAGCAAAAACAAGTATACACTTAGTAATATCACGAAGCAATTATTGTCTTCGAATATATTCATTAAAATATCACGTTGTTAGGAATAAAGTAAGAATTTTTAATTGAATTCAATATAAAATAGGTCTTATATCAAAGTTGCAACCGTTATTTTACAAGAAAATCGCTTTTGGATTTTGCTAAGTGTATAAGTACTTGTTTTTGCTCGTGACTGTACACGAGGTTCGCGGAATGCGTGTACCCTTTTTTTTTAGGTTGTAAAAATCATCAAATGACTGGACTGACTGGACTGTCAGACTTTAACTGACTAAAAAAATACCCTGTTCCTTCTGTTGCCCTTTACGTTCCGGGGCCACGGTATCCTGTTAAGACGTCCCGCAACCCCGAAAGCGTGTACCCTGGATCCGTGGCGTAAGTGTGGGAAGG
Source organism: Hoplodrina blanda (assembly GCA_949316365.1). Lineage (NCBI taxonomy): Eukaryota > Metazoa > Arthropoda > Insecta > Lepidoptera > Noctuidae > Hoplodrina > Hoplodrina blanda. The sequence continues at coordinate 13,471,384 of OX438592.1, forward strand.
GAACACCGGGGTGGTTTTTAGTTATTAAGCTTAGAGTTTGTATGATTATTATTGTTCTGTGCCTCGGAGATGCTCGGAACTACACTATGTAACAAAAACCCTGTCAGATCAGTGTTGCCGTTGATCAGTTTTTATGTTTTATTTTAATTTAGTTACTTCTTCTTTCTTCTTTTTTTTTTTCACTGGGGAAAAATAATAATCTCAAATCCATTAAATGGTTACGTATATGTGTACGCAGTACGATGCCGAATAATACCTTTAAGGATCGGACAGGGTTTTTGTTACATGCTGTATAGGTGAATGATGTATTACTTATAGTTACGCCGGCTACGATGCAAACCAGCGCCGTGGTTTCGTGCCTTCATACACGGGCAAAGCATTACGCTGAGCGTCAGCCGTTTCGCACAATAGAGGCGCATATTTCCGTTTCCGTATTGTACGTCTATATAATGAATTGTCTGTTTTTAGATTTAATATTTGTTTCTGGGTATTTTTATGTTATGTGTGTCACTTTCGCGGGAATAATAGTTTTTCTTTGTTTTGATCTTTCTTTCAAACACTCCTCGCCCAACCAGGGCGGAGATTCATAAGGATTTTCCCCCCACAACAAAAAATAAAGTAGTTGCCAGTTCTGGGTTAGATTGTTTGTATATATGACTTTTATATGTTTGTAAACGCGTTTGTAAACGTTATAGGAGGAGAAGGGCAGAAAGATTGAAGAGTGATGAATAAAGCGTTGAGTATTTGAGTATAAAAATTGCTATTTTCATTTTTTTTTTTGTGTTGTTACGCCCTAACAGTTTTCACCAGTCATCATCAAAACTATAAATATTTTTTTAAATGTAAAAAAGTAATTCATTTAAAATATAATATTAACTATAATCTCAATTTCCATAACTCCTAATTTAACTCGTAATTTATAATTATTTAAGTATGTTGTAGGTAAAATTTTGTTCTTTTCTTTTCGTTCTAATCGATCATCATTTGCCTCGCCTTTTCCCGACTATGTTGGGGTCGGCTTCCAGTCTAACCGGATGCAACTGAATATCAGTATTTTACATGGAGCGACTGCCTATCTGACCTCCACAACCCAGGAACTGGGTGGGTAATGCGGTACCCCTAGGTAAGACTGGTTGTCAGACTTTCAAGCTTCTGACGACTCGTAACGACTGTCAAAGATCCACGTATGACAGCCGGGACCAACAGCTTAACGTGCTTTCCGAGGCACGGAATGATGTCAGTAATGTCTAAGATAAACTGTAGAAAGTACATATGAATTGAAAAAGTCACATTGGTACTTGCCCGGATTTGAACCCACAACCTCATGCATGAGAGGCGGGCGCCTTAACCGCTAGGCCATCACGACATAACATCACGACATCTTTTCGTTCTAAATATTTTTGTTTAATAACTTTAATTATAAGGTAATACTATGTTGCTGTGCCCTAACAGGGTTCATAATTGTACTTTAGCTATACACATTCTGTTATACACATTATGGTATGCCAATAAATAAATATGAATATGAAGATGATGGACATTTTAAGAACTGAATTACAGACTATAAATACTGACTCACTTGGACGCTGGGTTGATATGAATGAAGCCGACCTTGACGGAGACGACATTGTCCTGCCTCTCGGAGGGTGTGGTGCAGTGCGATGAGCAGTTCTCCACCTTCAGCGTCTGTGGTGTCATCGCGCTGCAACAATAAAAACTGACGTAGGGTCATTACAGTGTAAAATTCACACAGTTATAGGTTCAGGGGGCCTACCGCCACCTCTTAAAACAATGCCTTTTTCCCGTGGGGGTAGGCAGAAACCACAGAACGCCACCTGCTACGATCCTTACATACTCCTTTCGCCTCATCTACGTTCATACATCTCGTCATACAAGCATCTTATTTTAATATTACTTTGTAATGTCTGTTGTGCGATTTTCAACTCTCGGCGCTTAGCCGAGCGTTGAAATTCCAACTGTGCGGAAGGCAAAGTAATATATAGGTAAATGAGACTGTTTTAGGAGATGAGAGTAGGCCCCCAGTTCTGCCAAACCTGTGTCGATTTATTTTTCATTTTCAGGAAGTTATTAAAATGATTTTGGTTTTTATTTAATTAATTTACAAACATTAACCTAAATACAAAACTTATGAATAATATTAAAATTACAAAGTAATTATGTACAATTTATAAAAAAGAAAGAAGAAAGAAGGACCCTACAGGACATCAAATCATTCGTCTGCATCGCTGTCAATGGCGCAAGTGCCCATAAGGCTGACAGCATTGCCACGTTGTATGGCAATGCCGATTCTTTGGCCCAAGAAAAGAATTACTTATTTATTACCTATGTTTTTACAAAGTCAATTACATATATACCAAACAACATAATAAAATAAAAAAAGGAATCTATAGTACTAATAATATCACTATCACTACATAGTATAAAACAAAGTCGCTTCCCTGTCTGTCTGTCTGTCTGTCCCTATATATGCTTAGATCTTTAAAACTACGCAACGGATTTTGATGCGGTTTTTTTTATTAGATAGAGTGATTCAAGAGGAAGGTTTATGTATTTACATTGCACCCATGCGAAGCCGGGGCGGGTCGCTAGTAAGTAATAAAGCTACAGAGTTTTTTTGGTCATAATAACTATCTGCGTGCCATATTTCAGCGCAATCCGTTCAGTGGTTTGAGCTGTGTGTTGATAGATCAGTCAGTAACGGTCGGTTATTATGATTGATTCTTACTCATGTACCCACACATCTTGTTTTATACACACACATCCACACGACTGACACCCACGCGCGGAGAATGCGAGTACTACGCACCTGACCTTTTTGAAAGGACTTCGTCGATAATGGTCCGAGATCTCGGAGAAATCAGACATCCTACATTATAAATGCAAAAGTTTTTCAAAATGGATGGACGTTTGTTCCTCTTTCATGCTAGAACGGCTGATCGGATCTGGATGAAATTTGGCACAGAGGTAGATTATAGTCTGGAATAGCACATAGGACTTTTTATTTCGGAAAAATGTATAGTTCCCGTGGGGCAATATATTATCTTTATGGCGGACGAAGTCGCGGGCGGAAGCTAGTATGTTTGGCTGAAATTTTGAGGATAGTAAGAAGGCGTATGTCATTAAAAACGTATGTGTACTTGATAGCTATATTTTTAACATATTCCGTCCCCTATTACATGAGACTTAAAACATAACTGGCGAAATGTGGGTGTACTAATGGGTACACCTCTGCCTAACCTTTCGAGGATTGTAAGCGATGTTATGCTAGTTATAAGTTTGCATAAGGGTCGGTTCACATCTGGCGGTAGATACGCCGCGTATCGTCAGTCCCGTAACGCAGAAACAGTCAAATAGATAATAAAATATCCAACCATTCACACATAACCGATGATGCGTTAGTGCGTCGACCATACTAAAGACGATACGTTCGACGTATCTTCCGTCAGATGTGAACCGACTCTAAAGTCTTAAAATAAAACTGAAAAGTTGAAATGTTTTTTATTTAACTCACCATCGTGACCTTGAAATATTTTTCTGGCACGACCCAGCAATTACGATTTAAGATTAAAGGACAAAGAGGCTTGCGGGGCGGAATTCAGGCTTACTGAAAATGTTTTTAAAATGAAAATGTTCTTTTTTATTTTGCTTATTAATGACTGGATTAACAATAAGAATTATTTATTAGCAAGAAACCACAGAACGCCACCTGCTATGATTCTTACATGTCTTCGTCTCGTCCCCGTTCATACATCTCATCATACAAGCACGCCGGTTACGAGTACTGCGCACCCGACCTTTCTGAAGAACCTCACCAATAAGGTCAGTAAGAAGAAAGGAGATAATATCCTAAGATACGTACGTCAGCTATTTGTGAAGGGTCACCCGATATAAATCATAGAAAGTGTTCTTCGGATAAAAATCTCAATATCTCTCCAGTTGTTTTCTACGTGAATCCTTGTAGAAACCAGAATTAATTTCCGTGCGTTCAAGCGTTTTTACCATACCTATTACCTACTGGATTCAAATGTAATAGTTCATATTGAGGATTCAATTAATAAGAGCGTTTATTTATTTTATACAAATTTTCAAATCTATACATATAATAAAATGGTAAGAAAGTCAAAACTGTACATTGAATATTTTTTTTAAAGAATACTTGGGGTGTGATCTACAATCGATACCGAAGCCATAAATACAGTTTTTAGAATTTTTGTCTGTGTGTCCGGGATAAACTCAAAAAGTACTAGACGGATTTGAATGATTTTTGTTGTATAGGTATTAAGTCTGGGCAACATATAGGCTATAATTATCTTGGAAACTTGAACACCTGATGCAGAACCGCAACAGACCAGCTAAACTATAAGAGATACAAAATTGGCATCATAGCAAAAATTGTTCCACGTGATGAGCATTTTCTGCTGAGAGAATAAATTTGAAGATCTGGAACACCTGATGTGGAACTCCAAGTTTACGCAGACGAAGTCGCGGGCAGCAGCTAGTAACTTAATAATTTTCGACTGCCTCTTCGGTTCAGTGGTTGCAAAGCCATTTTTTCCCATGGGAAAAAGGCGATCGTTTATATATGTTCTTCTTTTCGAGTCGATGATTTAAGACAATCCATTTTTATTTCCTATAGTTTTTGGGCCCAGTAGGTGGCCACGTTAATCGCGGCATCAGTAGCGTTTTTACACGACTGCCCCAAAAAAAGGAGTGTTATGTGTTCAGGGTTAATGTATGTATGTATGTATGTATGTGAGTTTCTTTATTCCACCATAACTTTTAAACGCCTGAACCGATTTAGATGTATCGTTACAATCTTTGTATCGTTCCGAGTAACATAGGCTAGTAAAAAATAAAAAGAAACCGGTGTGGTCACTTTAAAACGTAAATTAATACCAGCCTCAATTTATTTTTTTTATGAATCTGGTCGTGTCTATGTTTATCGTCTAGAATTTGACAAGTAGATTTAAAAAATATATAACACTGTAAATAAAAAACGTCGGAAAAAAACTGACGAGTAAACAAAGTACAAAGTGCAATTTTTGCAGTCGTGTTTTTTATTTTTTTTAATTATAGTAGCTTGTTAACGTCCTCTAAAGTGCAGGTATAGGGACACTTTAGACATTGTAGTAAGTGGGCTATCGTCTGATCAGGATCTGATATTATATCTTCTTTGTGATAACATCAGACGTCTGTGAAGAAGCCTTTAGGGTTTGCCTTAAAATCTTATAATATAAAAATGTAAGGTTGCTCATAAACTTTACCTAATATGTACTTAAGTTTATAATTAACATAATTTAATTAAGTTCGTGTGTTGTTTACCTTTAAGACATTATTATACTGTTTAGAGATTAAAAGACTGTAAGTATATTATTTTTATGTTTAAGACGTTAGTGTATACAATTGTTGGTGAACCTAATCTATACCTACTTCTATACTAGAATAAAGCTGAAGATCTATTTTGTTTGTTCGTTTAAACGTGCCAATCTCTGAAACTAGCAGTCAGATAGAAATATTTCTTTTTGTATATGATAGCCAGATTCAAGAAGAATAGTATAGGCTATATAACATCACGCTACGACCTACGGAAACGGAGCAGTAACCAAAGACGTTACTTAACGCGGATGAAAAAATACCACGCGTACAGGTACCCGGCGATAAATATTCCACATCGACCTTTATCGTATTTCGTATTTTATACAAAGAATAAAAATAATTATCAAAAGAAGCAAATCATAATTGTTTTAACAGCTCCTAATAGATACCGGACTGTTTGTATTTCGTGTGACAGAGATAACGGTCTACGAAGCCGAAATTAGCCGATTGTCTCTTTCCAAAGGTCGATGTGCATATTTATCGCCGGGTACTGTACATAGTCACAGGAAGCAATTTTAACTAGTTAATATAACAAAACTGAACAGTTTTTCTGTTTGTTAGTATAATAGCAAAATCTATAGAACTAGCAGTCAGATTTGAATATTATTTTACGCTATGACTCACGGGAGTCTCAGACAAAGACGATCAAAGAAGTAGGTAACTTAACGCAACAACAACATATTAATATCAAGCCTGTAGTCAGTTAGGCAGAGGTGTACCTATTAATACACCAGTTCACATTTCGCCAGTTATGTTTTAGTCCCATGTAAAGGGGGGTGAGCCTATTGCCATCAACCGGGCACAAATTCAAACTCCAAGGCTGCTACTAAGAAATTTCTGATGGAAAAACCCAATAACACTTTGCCCGACCTGGGCATCGAACCCAAGACCAGCAGTCGCGCTTAGCGACTGCTAGACCAACGAGGCAGCATCTAAATAATTATATAAAAGCGAAAGGTCATTCACTCTCATCATCATTCAAACTCTTATCATTTGATTTTTATTTTTTAGATTTAAACAAACTTGTTTCTACTTTGCTTTTGTGTACAATTTTTATTTTTTCTTTAATGTTATTTGCGTCATTTTCGCGAGAATAAACAGTTTTTCTTTCTTCTTTCTTTCATCACAACATATTTTATCGAAAACCGCTTGATGTATAAAGATGTTTGGCAGGGAGTTAGTTTTAGACGTCCGCTAAAAGGATTTTTTAAAATACACCCCCCTTTTTTTTTGAGGTGGTAAAAATCATCAAATGAGTCCTTCTACCCTGGATGATGCGGAAGGGACTGTCAGACTTTTACTGACTAAAAAACCACCCTGTTCCTTCTGTTGCCCTTTACGTTCCGGGGCCACGGTATCCTGTTAAGACGTCCCGCAACCCCGGCTGGCGTTTGGCCCCGTTGGGGCCCCGTCCCTGTGCTGACAGCTCTTTGAGGCGCGCGTGAACAGAACGCGCCGTCGACCCGGGCATGGTCCTTGATCGGGCGGCGAGCTACCCATTACTCGCCGTCCGCAAGCCCGCGCCTACGGTGGCCGGATGTCGTCTCTCGACGTCCGATGCCCTGGGCGTCTCCCGCGGCGGCTGCGGCGTGAGGTGGAGGATGTTCGCTCTCTCACGCGGCCCGCCTCCTAGCATTACTGCTTCGCAGAAGGAGCTGACTGCATCCCATTCCCTCTCGTTCCGGGGTGAAACGTAGGAGTTGATTAAGTTCTCCGAATTATTTTTTACTAATATATTAATGCGAAAGTAACTCTGTCTGTCTGTCTGTTACTCTATCACAACTAGGTAAACCGCTGAACCGATTTTGATGAAATTTGTTACGGAGTAAGTTTGTACCCCAAGGCCTTCCTAAAAACATAGCATATGTCCTTACATATGCTATGTTTTCCTTTACCGATGTCTGTGATGTCAAAGATTAAACTTATAAAATACCTACATATGAATTGTACAATGGTACTTGCCAGATAACGAACCCGCAACCTAATTTCATTTAATTACCCTATTACAAAATGCAAAAACTAGTTTGAGACTAGAGCAATATTGCGCCTGGAATGGCAATCAATATCAGTGCCGCTCCGTAATTGCGTTGCAAAAACAGATGACATCCGAGACTTAAGGAATGTTCCACCATTTTCTAATTAGTTTTGTGATATAATAAAAACCACCACGTACTTCACCACCTATGTATTTTATCTCTCTCCACTTTATATATTTTGTTTGTATGTATGTACGTATATATATTACACTGTGTAACAAAAACCCTATCAGATCAGTGTTGCCGTTGATCAGTTTTTATGTTTTATTTTAATTTAATTACTTCTTCTTTCTTCTTTTTTTTTTCACTGGGGAAAAATAATAATCTCAAATCCATTTAATGGTTACGTATATGTGTACGCAGTACGATGCCGAATAATACCCTTAAGGATCGGACAGGGTTTTTGTTACAGGCTGTATATGTATTTATTATTATAATTTCTTCTCGGAAATGTTTTGTATCTGTGCATCTACTATGTTTTCTCTCTGCATCACCCTAAGGTAGACTGGTAAAATATGCCTAAGGCATTAAGTCCGCCTTTGTACAGTATATTTTTTACTTGTGCATAAAGTTTTAAATAAATAAATAAATAATGCTGAAGAGTTTTTGTCTGTTTAAAAGCGCAAATCTCTGGAACTACGAGTCTGATTGGAATAATTCTCATTGTATACAAGCTGACTCGACCACGCATTGCTGTGGCTTGAAGTAAGTAAAGATATTGAGGTAAAAATCGATATAAAAACTATCCTATCTTTCGAGTTGGATCAAACTGCACACGGTGTGCTTGATTAAAATCGGTTAAGTAGTTTAGGAGTCCATCCCGGACAAACAACGTGACGCGTAATTGCAATGCAATTATTATTATTGCAATTATTACATGGGACTTAAACATAACTTGCGAATGTGGGTGTTCTAATGGGTACACCTCTGCCTTACCCTTCGGAGATTACAGGCGTGATGTTATGTCATGTGAAATTCTTCCATCAATCATCGATGTTGATCTGAATAAAAGCTAAATAAACTAACATGCACGTTTATTTACGACCGAAATGTGTAGTGTACTTAAAAAACTTTGCTCATGTGACGTCATTCAGGTAAAATGCCGTTAAAGTTTAAATTCCGAAACCGGAAAATAAAACCAGGGTCGGAATCGCAGAGATTGAATGAAACTGCCAGCGACATTTAAAATAAGTAAAGGCTTAGCACGAGCTCGCGGACTCAACCTAACGAAAAGAACATTTTATGCGTCATAATATGATATACCCTAGAACCACACATATCATCACACCTGTAATCCCCGTAGGGTTAGACAGAGGTGTACCCATTAGTACATCCACATTTCGCCAGTTATGTTTTTTTTTCAAGTCCCATGTAATGTACCTAATAGGGGGCGAGCCCATTGTCTATTGCCAGGTACAAATCCAGACTCCGAGGCTGCTTCTGAGAAATTCCTGACAGACAAAACCCAATAACACTTTGCCTGACCTGGGAATTCGATTCCTAAAATTCTGTATATGATAGCCGCATTATTTATTTAAACTTTATGCAACAAAAAAAAGTACAAAGGCGGACTTAATGCCTAAGGCATTCGCGAACAGTCAACCAAAAGTGGTGATTGATGAAGAATAGTATAGACATCACGCTACAACTCATGGGAACGGAGCAGTAACCAAAGACTTAACACGGGTGCAAGAAACACACAAACAAAATCACAGGGAGCAGCTAGTGTTGTATAAAGTTAAACCAAAATCCTAAACGATAGTCGTATTCCGAATCCGAAAATCTACTTCGAATACTTTAACGTTTGCCCGCTCGTGCTAGGCCTATAGGTCTGTATCGTGACCTAGATCCGGCCAGGAAAATCATGTTGATTGTATACAACCTTCTTTTAACTCTCAAACATTTTCTTTTTAAATTCAAAGTGTATTTTTTTTTTCTTAAGAATTGTTTAACGAGCCTTAAACTGCACCTTTTTAAAAAAGGTTCACTTAATTGACGCTCTTGTCGTTGAAAGACTGTCGAGTTTTAACTTTAAATCGTTCTGAAGTCGAACTTTCATGTCACGTACATTGCTAGAGGTCATAAACTTTTAATAGGGTTTAATAACATTTATGTGGGTCTGATAAAACGAAGCCACACACGTTATTTAACCAATTTTTCGAAGTAAATGTAATGTTGTGATGGCCCAGTGGCTAAGGCGCCCTCTTCTGACGCAAGAGGTTGCAGACACGGGCAGTAGAGACTACGATGACTTGGCGCGGCCTTCCACAATTCAAAACGTTTGAAAGTATTTGTAAAAGTATTTACAAGGCTCACAACGCATGTGTGCGTACTGAGACGGCTCTTGAAACAAAAACAAATCAGCGTGTCATTGTTGCTTGACTAGGGGCATCATTATTTACTCCTTATTATTGAAATAGTAATATGGAGGGGAGCGCCATGTTATAGTAGTTTATCTCTACCAATGTGACTCCCTATTTTATTAAAACTTAGTAGGCCTTATTATAAAACAAAGTTTTTGCTTAAACCAGGTTTAAACCATTGCGCCAATTTTTGTATTAGAAACTTTATCTTTTTCAAAATAAAGCTCGAAATCCAATAACTGGTTCGAAAGTTTAAACCTGGTTTAAGCAAAGACTTTGTTTTATAATAAGGCGGCCTAAGTTTATCTTGAACATCACTGACATCGGTGAAGGAAAATATCGTGAGGAAACCTGGACTTGAATAAATAGAAGTCTGAAAACGTCAATCCGCCTTGTGCAAGCTTGGTGATCTTGAAGGCCTTCTGAGTTAAGTCAATTTTTAATTAATATTACGCATAAGTTTTGGATGTACATTGTGGGTACACCGCTGCATAACCCTTCGGGGATTACAGACGTGATGTTATGCTATGAAATAACTGATTTGACTTTGACTTTAAGTATGTTGTTTACTCAATCTATCTATTTCATGATAGCAGTTTTCGAGATAAGTCGTCAGAACATTAAAACATTCTCTTTAAGGGCGGCTCGGTCTAAGGGCAAGAGACGCTCTGCCCAATGTCAAATGTCCCATATAGACAGTACTTACAACTAAACAACCACGCACACACATTCAATTATCTACCTAATTTCATCTCTTATTAGTAGAACATACGAAAATGTCCTTTGGCAAATAAAGTCGGACTCCGAAAATCACGGTGTACTTGTTCGACTATATATTCTGCCTAATGTCAGCCTCCTGTCTCGAGTTGTCCATACAAACGAAAAAATAAGAAAACGTGAAAAGGACCATGTACAGTCAGCTAAACAGATTATAAGTATGCACGGTCGTCAGATATAATTGAAGTTTTCTAAGAAACCGATGGATGTCTTTGACTGAAACTTAACCTAAATAAAGAACTATTTATTATCTACGTTTTAAATTAAATTACATTCGAAACATCCATCGGTTTCTAAGAAAACTTCAACTATATCTGACGACCCTGCATACCTATCTGTTTTGCTGACTGTACGTTGTCCATTCAGTGCTCGAGAACAAAAGGCTCTTTCAATTCATACGTTAGGTTACTGGTGGGGCACAGACACAGCGTGTGTGTCGAACTGTACACGAAAGGTTCTCTTTTTATCCGACTGAGCGACGCAAAGGGTAAAAATGTTTATCAGTCAAACTCAAAGTGAAAACATTTATTTTAATTAGACCATTTACAGGCACTTCTGAATGTAAAGGAGTCGGTCAGTTAGTCCGAAACTAGCTAGTTGCTCGTTTCAAAACGGAGGTAGGCCTCTATGGAGAAGAACGAGCAAGAAACGGCACTCTTTTCAATTAGGTTTTTAAAAAATACTGGTTAAGTACATTATTCTTGTTGCTTCTACATGACACACATGTCATGTTTGTACAGTCTGTACTAAGCTTGTTTTCTTTGTAGAGACTAAGGCTGCGTTTCCACCAGAGATGTGCAAGGATGCGTAACGAGGGATGTGTTTGTAAAGAACCAATATAATCGCTTCATTTACCTCACCTCGGTCAACACATCTCTGGTGGAAACGGCTCAGCGGAGCTTGATTTTTGCGCATACAAAACAAGTGAGGGATGTGTGCGTGCGATGTGTTGCGAGGAATGTGTTGCGAGGAATGTGTTGCAAGGAATGTGTTGCGAGGAATGTGTTGCGAGGGATGTGTTGCGAGGAATGTGTGTTGAGAAGGATGTGTTCATTCATCTGATTGAACGAGAACTGAACACATCACTATTACTTTAAATATGGCAACATTATTTTACAAAGTGACATTGTCACACTGTCAGTTGGCTTCGTCTAATTAAAAATACGACCTTCGCAACGCATCCTCGCAACACATTTTCACATTTCACATTTTCACAGCTCCGCTACACATCCTTGTAGGCACATTTTCATCGCACAGCTTTGGTGGAAACACCCACACATTTTCACATTTCCATTTCCACATTTCCATCGCACATCTCTGGTGGAAACGCAGCCTAAACGCGTGGGCCAAATTGGGTAATTCTTTACATCACCGCGGCCTGCGAGCGGTTGGCCGCAACCGCATGCTCCACCCCTTCCGCCACGCGGTCAGTTGCAAATTTTACAACAGGCCGAGTATACCGCGTAAAAAAAGACCCAAAAACTTGTGTTAGAAGTTGGTTTCAATTTAATCCATACTTCTCTTTTCCTACAAGTGATATATGCGATGCCAATGATAATAATCACAACTCAAATGTTTCTAATCTGTTTTTTTATTTCCTAATTTTTTTCTCAAATACCGAAATAACCTATTATAATAAACAAAAAAATTGCGGATTATCCGTCCCGTCATTTCAGCTAGTGTTGCACCCACATAGTTTCGGCTCTATGCGCAGTGTTCTTTTATCTATACTAATATACTAATACTAATACTAATATACTAATACTAATACTAATATACTAATACTAATACTAATATACTAATAATATTATAAAGCTGCAGAGTTTGTTTGTTTGTTTGTTTGTTTGAACGCGCTAATCTCTGGAACTACTGGTCCGATTTGAAAAATTCTTTCAGTGTTAGATAGATTAGTTATCGAGGAAGGCTATAGGCTATACCATCACGCTAAGACCTACGGGAGCGGAGCAGTAACCAAAGACGCGGGTGTAACCGCGGCGGACGGCTAGTCGTTGATAATACCATAATACTAAGATTACCTGTGTCTATTTCTGGCTATAACCTTTTCAAATTGAATGATACAGAAACACGCATACCAAGATGATAGGTTATAGGATATTTTAGAATCGGGGAAAACATAACATAACATCACGCCTGTAATCCCCGAAGGGTTAGGCAGAGGTGTATCCATTAGTACAGCCGCATTTCGCTAGTTATGTTTAAGTCCCATGTAATAGGGGACGAGCCTATTGCCATCAACCGGGCACAAATCCAGACTCCGAGGCTGCTACTGAGAAATTCCTGATGGAAAACCCAATAACACTTTACCCGACCTGGGAATCGAACCCAAGACCTCATGCTCAGCAGTCACTCTTTGCGACGAGTAGACCAACAAGCCACCAAGGCAGTTGTTTGGCTTTGTCGACCACCTCTGTACCTACCACATACGAGGCAATTAAATGATTCTGATTTGATTTGTACATAGCATGAGCACGCGAAGTACAAGTCACGTGATTACTATTGATTTCAAATTATAAATACCCATATTGTATCTAGTATTTATTATACAAGTTTCAAGGCTTTATACATACCACCGGGTGATACTTATTACACTTGTTTTATAAAGTTACACCAAAATCCATGCTAATATTATAAATGCGAAAGTAACTCTCTGTCTTTCTGTCTATAACGCTTTTACGACTAAACTACTGAAGCGATTGTGATGAAATTTGGTACGAGGTTTGGTTGGTTTGAGTTGGTGCCACTTTTTAGGCTACTTTTTATTCCGTGACATCGTCTGCACTAAAAACGGACACTTAAATTTTATTTAATTGTATAGTCTAAGATGCTATAATGCTATTTCATGAAATTACTAACTTATTTTAAAAGTTTGAATACTGCTTTTATTTTGACTGCCTCGTTGGTCTAGTGGCCGCAAAGCGCGACTGCTGAGCATGAGGTCTTGGGTTCGATTCCCAGGTCGGGCAAAGTGTTATTGGGTTTTTCCATCAGGAATTTCTCAGTAGCAGCCTCGGAGTCTGGATTTGTGCCCGGTTGATGGCAATAGGCTCTTCCCTATTACATGGGACTTATAAACATGACTGGCAAAATGTGGGTGTACTAATAGGTACACCTCTGCCTAACCCTTTGGGGATTACAGGCGTGATGTTATGTGTATAAAAAGTATGTCAATTATTATTGATTGGTGGTCAAATAGCAAATTACGTCATCCGTGCCTTCGTTGAGATTTTGTACATATAAATAAATAAATAAATATCTTGGGACAACTCACACACGGCCATCTGATCCCAAGCTAAGCAGAGCTTGTGTTATGGTAACCAGAAAACTGATATACATACTTATAATTTATAAATACATACATATTATAGATAAATTACACCCAGACACAGAACCAACAATTATGCTAAAATAAAGTTTGTCCTGGGTGGGAATCGAACCCACTACCTCCGGCTTTGCAGTCAGGGTCACTAACCACTAGACCAACGAGGCAGTCAAAACGGCACATATGCTTTAGGTACACAAAATTCACGAAAATACAGGCGCAGGTGAGGTATTGAAAGAACAACGGATAGGTGAAGATAGCCTTGAAGGACGGACACTGACCTTCACTGAAGAGGTCAGGGACATTGTACCCGCTCGCAGCCGGCGCGCCTTGCCCGTAGACGAAGGAAAAGGGTATTTTATTATAAGATTATAACGTGTGTTAAAAGATACTTAACGAAATTGAAAGTTAGTACATCTTTTTCTCGTCATTGCGATCTTTTTCTTGTTGTAGACTAGTGTTGCCTATCGATAGTTGACGTCATATCAATAGTATCGATAGTCTATCGATAGTATCGATACTATCGATAGTGTGATACAGGGCAATAGTGTTGATATACAAAAATATACACATCAAAAGTGTCTAGGGATCAACATCCCTAACAAATGTTAGGGATGTTGATCCCTAGACACTTTTGATGTGTGTAGTATCGATACTATCGAAGACCAGCATACCTATGTTTAGGAGCAATACTATCGATAGTATTGATAGTATCGATAGCTCACACAAAGTAATACTATCGATACCAACATTACCAACATTTCGATGGCAGCAAAGTAGAAACGGACATCTACAAAATCGCAACTTTACAGGAGAGCAGATTTAGTTTAAAAGAGTGGTTATTTTGAGAGTTATGGACCGATTAACCTGAAATTTTCTGCAATGCTTTAAAATAACCTTCTTTATGAATTGTGTAATAGGTTTTATCGCTTTATCGTTGTTTTACTGAAATAATGTAGATGTCTTTTTTTACTCTGAAAAAACTTTGACGTAGAAGAAGACATCTGCCTGATAACCGTTTATCAGGCAGATGTAGAAGAAGACATCTGCCTGATACCCGTTTATCAGGTAGATGTCTTCTTCTACGTCAAAGTTTTATTACATTGTAATAAAAAAGTGCCCATTTCATTTAAAATATCTAATAAAGTAAGATAATAATCTCCTGTAATACATTTAAGAATATTTAAAGAACATCTTCATAAACGAACAAGTGGCAGATGTCCGTGTTTACGTCGAACCATAACCTCAAAAAAAATTTTATTACTCACTCTAAGATTTCATTACTAGCACTAATAATGAACTGTAAATACTATCATTATTATTACATTTATACCGGTACGCGCTAGAATGTGACAACTGACTGATGTCTTTGTTGACGTTTCCATTCATCTGTCAAAGCTCCGAAGTAAAGGCAAACATCAACATCCCTAACAAATGTTAGGGATGTTGATCCCTAGACACTTTTGATGTGTGTAGTATCGATACTATCGAAGACCAGCATACCTATGTTTAGGAGCAATACTATCGATAGTATTGATAGTATCGATAGCTCACACAAAGTAATACTATCGATACCAACATTACCAACATATTTTGTGCTATCGATAGTATCGATACTATCGATAGCACTATCGACATTGTTACTAGTTTTCGAGGTCATCTATCGATAGGGAAACTATCGATAGTTAGGCAACTCTGTTGTAGACCATACTTGGAAACCTTTTGGTTAAGGAGATAATGAAAGTCTAAGTTCAAACTTTTATCAAAAAGTTTTATAAGTAACTAGCTTATGCCCGCGACTTCGTCCGCGTAAATGTCGGTTCTACCTCTTTTTGAGCCGGTTAGGTGATCTTCTTCTTTATCGTGTGGGACTGTGGGCAGTAAGGTCTTACGACCCCACACACCCTAGTGTCAGAGTTTCTAAACCGCCTCAAGGGCCTCTGACATGGTTTGAGTGGGACAGTATAAGCCCAGGTTTCATCACGATATTTTCCTTCACCGAGGTCAGCTGATGTCCAAGATAAACTTTAGAAAGTACATAATATGAAATGAAAAAGTAGTAGGTGATTTTCAGGCAATATACATATAGCTAAACCATTTAATGGAATCCTCGCCTGCTGACACTGTGCACCGGTAACCACTGTGACGTCACATATCTTAAGAACTGTCCAGTGCACATTTCGCCTCTTGTGTATCACGCTACGAGCGCCCGCCGCCCGCACCTCTCCCAGTCCCCGTGCGACGAGGACTGAATTAAGTAGTTTGGCTATAACAGGTATGTGATGTAGGGTTGCCAAGCGTAATATAAATTATTATACTATATTTCGGGCCTGCGTACTAGATACTGTCGAAGAAATATAAAGTAGTAAAGTAAAATACTATATTAAAGTTAGATGGTTTAATTTTTATTTTGCAACATCGAAAGTAGTAACACAAAAATCCCTTACTCGTTAAATACTATAGTTTTTATAAAAACAAATAAGTAACAAATATATCTGTGCCAATTTTTACTTATTCCATAAAATACTATATTTTTCTGAAGTGTAAGGAACTGAATTTTTATCGCTTATTTTGAAAAATACTATAATCAGCCGAAAAAATGTTGGCAACCCTAATGTGATGTGTCTTGTTACATTCCATATTATGTAAGGCCAGAGTTAGTGATTGTGACACGTGCGTGTCATTCGGTAGACCAGTCTTTCCCAAAGTGGGCGATAACGCCCCCTTGGGGGCGCTGCAGAGCTCAAGGGGAGCGGTAAGAGACCCAGAAAAAAAATTGTCGGCGTTGTGTAGATTCGAGGCTTGGGGGGCATTTGTAATTTTATCTACTATTTTTTTATTTTATTTTATTTATTAGGGACAAAAAACAGTTATACGTTACAATATTAACATTGAGTATAAGCATAACAGTTAAAAACGCATAACCCACGCTATTGTCCATGAATAACATGGAATTTAAAAGAAATAAGGAAACGGACGCATACAGAGAGGGCTCAAAAGAAAAGAAGAATGAACCCGAAAGGCCTCACTAACCAACCCTGGACAGCGTTCACCGTCCAAAGTAGGTATGTTGTCACCAATCAGATCAGAACACAACAAGAGCATCAGCAAGAAGCATTCATTGCTATGGATAACTAGCACTAGCAAGTAATTCAATTGCCATTTTTCTAAATTTGCTCTGATTGTGCGCGAAAATATCTAAATCTATAAAATGAGAGTGGTTTTTAAGTAGGTGAAAAAATGGAGGCGCTAAAGAAGAATATTCTCAAAGTGGGCAGTAGATAAAATAAGTTTGGGAACAGCAGTAGACTCTGTCAACCTAGCGAGTTTTCTGTGGAAGAAAATTAAGGAAACGAAGGCAATGTAACTAAATCATTCCAAGGATTGTATTATTTACACAAGACCGACTCATTTTGCGCTTGTCTTCACTTATGTTATGTACGTAGTACGTAGGGATCACACATAAGTAATTGAAAGAAAGAAAGAATAACTGTTTATTCACGTGAAAGTGACGCACTAGTCATAAAAATTATAAAATCTGAAATTATAAAAGTAAATACTGTCCAATATTGTTGTTGTGTGTTGTTATTGTTATGAATATTTAACCATTATTTTGTATATTGATTGCCTCGTTGGTCTAGTGGTCGCAAAGCGTTGTTGAGTTCGATTCCCAGGTCGGGAAAAGTGTTATTAGGTTTTTCCCTCAGGAATTTCTCAGTAGCAGCCTCAAAGTTCGGATTTGTACTCGATTGATGGCAATAGACTCGCCCCTATTACATGGAACTTAAATATAATTGACAAAATGTGGGGTATTCATGGTTACACCTCTGCCTAACACTTCGGTGATTACAGGCGTAATGTTGTGTTATGTTAAATTTTATTAATTTTTAATAACATTTTGGCACTTTATAGTAAACTGAGTATCCGGCCAGATAACAAAATAAAGTCGGATACTGGATGGTTACCGGATATCGGTTTAATTGCTAGTCTACAATTGTACGCACAACCAAATTCTTATGTTAAAATAATATTTAATTATATTATGGCGGAACGTGTCTTACACTAAAAATATACGTAATCACCTTTTATGCATGGAAATACGTACTTTCTTACATGTAAAATTAGATACTCAAAAAATATTAAAAAAAAAAAATTAAGCGACAGTTAATATAAAAGCTGCTTTAGACGATGCGAGAAATATCGTGCAAGTTGTGGTACAGTAGCGGTCATAAGTGCAGTAGCATGCTAAGGTTTGAATTGCTGTGAACACGGGGTACAGGCCATACCTACATCTGTGTATATATGTAAGTGATGTATTCAAAGTTAAAGTCAAAGTCAAATCATTTATTTAATTAGGCCATTATAAGGCACTTTTGAACATAATAACACAAAACCTACGTACACTTCAAAATTCGAACACGACGTCGAAAGGTCGTAAGTTTAACCAGTGTCAATCGATTTGCTTTGTAGATTGCTACTCTACTTATGACCGCTACAGTACATTACCGTCGATGATCGGTCACTGATGACACGACAGCCGTGCGGTCCCGCAATGTACGACAAACCGCACGATATTTCTCGCATCGTCTAAATCAGAAGCAACATCGACGGTTCTGCACTGTCGGTTTTGTCTTTGTTATGAGTTTATGACCCAAATTCTTCTCTATACGTCTCATATATCGTCGGACAAAATTCTTGAGCCATCTTTGCATACGGGGAACCCTTTTCTATTTTCTTGTTATGGGTCATTCTATTCCAGAAATGGTGTGTGTAGGCTTCGTCAACGTCATCCAAGTCCCCAGATTTGAAGTATTTGCTATTTTTGGAATAATGTAACGGGTAGAAATACTTTGGGCCATACACTTCCATTCCTGAAAATATAATAAATGTTTAAGCTTATCACTGTATAAGAGTACCTACCAGTGCACCCTTTTTCTAACCAAGGGCCAATCTGCCTAGCCTTTTCCCAACTTCCTTAGGGTCGGCTTCCAGTCTAACCGAATGCAGCTGGTATATATTATACATCGTATATATGAGTTTATGTACTTGTATACGTTTAAACTTATAGATATTTGTTTTTAATGATTTTAAAATTTCATAGTTGATTATTTCCTCATGTGCAATTTTTTGCACCTGCTTTGTTATCTCTTCACCACCTTTGGTTGACTGGTAGAGAATGCTTAAGGCATTAAGTCCGCCTTTGTACTTTTTGTTGCAAAAGATTAAATAAATTAATTAATACCAGTATTTTACATTATCCACCTAACAGTATGGCTTATCTCTCTATCTGTTGTTATACTACTCTACCTAGGACATAGGGACCCTACTGATTGGGTAGTATAATAAGCACTTAGGTAAGACGGCTCCTCTAATTGGTTTTCCTGTACCAGATGCCTATAAGAAAAATTGTTCTTTGAACGGAGATATCTCGTTTGATATGATTGATTTGATAATGAAATCGTAGGTTTTTTCTTTTTCATATAATAAATTAGTATGTTTAAAGTCAAGAGTTACATGTTCTCCTAACCATAGCGTTTTTTTTTTGTTCTGGAACATACCTTTTTTAGTTACCATATTTTTTTAAGGTTTTTTTTTAATGAAAACTAGTTTTAAATGTTCTAGCTAAACTTTAAATGCCCCCACGACCCCTGTACTATTTTATACACTCATGAGCACAATAATTTGTTTACCTGCAGTAATTTTTGCTTTATATATATATTTTTTGCTCTGTTATAGTTGACGGGTATCTAATTTGTCTTTTTACAACCTATATATTGCGTAGGTCGGGCAAAGTGTTATTGGGTTTTTCCATCAGGAATTTCTCAGTAGCAGCCTCGGAGTCTGGATTTGTGCCCGGTTGATAGCAATAGGCTCGCTCTCTATTACATGAGACTTAAACATAACGAGCGAAATGTTGGTGTGCTAATGTCGAGTACACCTCTGCCAAACTCTTCGGGGATTTCAGGCGTGATGTGTTATGTTTATGACATTGTTTCCAAACCTTGGCAAGTGATACATGACCATTTTGATATGTTGGGTGTATTGCACGTTTTTGAAAGCACTCTCATTATGGCTTGCGGACCGTTATGTATCCAAACATCTGGCCGAAAAGTAGCTTTGACTTCACTGAAACAATGCGAACAACATAAGTACGTTGTACAAAGTAAATATACAAGAAAATATACTTTGTAAATATTATGATTTTATTTTGGAAGGGGCAACTAGATTCAATTCCTTTTTTTTTGTATTCGACGTTAAAAAGTGCCTCGTAATGGCCTAATTGAAATAAATGATTTGACTTTGACTTAATAGAAGTTGTAATCTTGTTTAAGCCCAAGATATCTTTTATTTTTTTTATTTTGTGATTTCTCTACCCACTACAATGTACTCTATGACCATCGTACCATCAGTTTCTCAAAAAACTACAACTGTCAAACTATCCGCTTAACTCTTTAGATAATAGTACATAATGTTTGTGGGTGATGTTTCGTGCATGACGAGTAAAATTTACAGTACATAAGCGGCCATTATCTCACATCAAAGTACAATAAGAGTCAACTTTGTAGGGCATCAAATTTGTCACTAATATTTGTATAAAGGTTTCTCTCTGAAACTTGTTATATCATGTTAACACCTGAAAAATTAAATTGTGATGAAAAGACGATCTAGCACATAGGCATATATGACAAAGCTTGCATTGATTTTGAACGCATCAGTTAACGTTTTGCGTTCTAACATGCAAATATCCGTCCAGTATCCGGATACTTTCTGCGTGCAAATATCTGTCCTAAACGTTTGACAAAACCGGATATTTAAATCCTACTAATATAAAATAGGTAAAAGTGTGTGAAGATGTTTAGATGTTTGGATGTTTGTAACTCAATCACGCGTAAACCGTTAAACAAGTTCGGATGAAAATTGGCGAATAATATGTAAAAATGTTTCCTAAAATACTTAAAAACTCTGGATTATCCTGGCTTATAAAATGTGACTTTGTTTGGTTTGTTTCCTTTACCTTCGTTAATCCTGTACATACATTTTTGTTTCCTCTAATAACAAAAGTAATGACTAATAACCTAATCATTATAATTACAACCATAATTATGATGGAAAGATAAAGTTAATAGTTCAATTAACTTTTCTGGTTGATTATTATGATTACCTGTAGGTATGTATTCTGCACAACATCTGATATGATGTACTTACAAGTAGATAATCCATACTAACACACTAATACTAATTACTAATTTAGTAGTAGTATTACAGAAATAAAACTAAAAAGCAGTAAAAATATCAGTAAAAAAATATTCATCAATACGTACTCAATAAGAGCCTTGATAAAATTTCTGCCTATATCATCCCTTGAAACAGCGATGGCTCCGTTACTCACAAAATCGTCATTTTCCTTCGCTACCCAGTTGTGTCCTAAAGGCAATAGAGACTTGACTACCAGCATATCCGTGTCCAGGTACAACCCACCCCACTTGTACAAAATCAACAGTCTTAGGACATCAGAAGTATGTTCCACTCGCCATTTGCTTTGATTAAAAGGTCCGCTTGCTATCATGGCTTCCATAGGAGAGTTTTTAGCGTAATTAGTAATGTGAATCCTCGCGAAATTGATGTTTGGAAGACGTCGCAGTACCGCGATACAACTCCTTTTATATACGGCGTCGCTGACTGGCCCACTGAACATCACATAAACTTGTCTTTTTGGGTGGAGCCTTGTCACAGACTCGATGACACATGCCTGACGCGCATCTATCCCTCCTCGGCATGATGTTTCCAGAAAGAATATCGAGTCAGGTCCCACAATATAGTCCCAATCTTCAGCTGACGGTAACACATCACCTTTACGTACGTAATGACACGATATGTTGTTATCCGGGGGGCCGAAATACGTAATAGGCCCGTTGATTACATATTGATAAGTTATAAGAATGACAATTACAAAAGTTACAAATATAATCTTTTTTTTTCTTGCAAGTAAAGTTTTCTTTGCATTTTGTAACGTGCTCAAAGGTATTCGATTTGTTTCCATGATATTGACCCTGGAATTCGTAAACTAATACATTATAACAAAACAATGAATAATTATTTTAAATAGGAAAGATGGATGCTTGTTGCTCAACAACGCTAGAACGACGAAATTGATAGAATAGACTTTATTCCCGAAAATATGTACGATTCCCGAGGGAAAATACATCAACTGATCAATCAATCAATCTGATAGAAGCTAGCACAGATTTAAGAATAACAAACGCGTTTTAGTTACGACATGAGATTTCGAAACACATTGTTACAATCACTTCAAAATACACACTATTGTAGGACTATGTTTCAATAACAATTTTACCACTGTAATCTAACGATTCTTATAATAAAGTCTTGATTGGTTTGCGGCGTGCACTTACGCATTTACATAGAGCCCACAATCAATGCTTTTATAGCTAAACTACCTAATTAAGACTTCGCCTATTATTGTTGTTCAACGTAAACCACTGTGACGTCACATATCTTAAGAACTGTTCAGTGCACGTTTCGCCTCTTGCGTATCACGCTACGTGCACCCGCCGCCCGCACCTCTCCCGGTCCCTGTTCTCGTCCTATTCCCGCGCCCCTGCACCCAGCAGATGAGGACTCAATAAAGCGATTTAATCTCAAACAATATCGGAACACAAGGTTTAAAACAAATGAGGCGTGTGTTAATGATGCAGGTTTGCTTGAGTTAATGAGGAACTTAGTTGATAAGGAATAACTATCGATGCAACGTAAATTGGACTTTATTTTCAGTTCACGTGAGTATAGTGTGGACCACCAGCTCAGGGGGCGAGCCTATCCTGTAATCACATTGCAGTGGCGGCAATCTGCAAAGCGAGTGCAGCATATACAATGCGTCCCTTTCAAATTATCTCCTTCTCGCTCTCTCCCAATTACTAGGTCGTCAGTTTTTATTCAAGAATTCCTTAATTTATTCTGGATCGCGACAAAAGGGATGGGCAAAACTTTTTAGTTTTGCCCTACTTTCAAAGTTATGTTCTTTCCAAATCAATATCATATAAATGACAAATAGGTACATCAATCAATCAATCTGTCTAGCCTTTTCTATGTTTGGGTCGGCTTTCAGTCTAACCGGATACAATTAATTACCAGTATTTTACATGGAGCGACGTCCTATCTGACCTCCACAACCTAGTAACTGGGTAATACGATACCCCTCGGTAAAACTGGTTGTCAGACTATCGGGCTTCTGACGACCCATAACGACTGTCACAGATCTACGAATGACAGCCGGGACCAACAGCTTAATGGGCTTTCCGAGGCACGGAGGAGTCTTCCAGTGTAAGGATGGTCACCCATCTACGGACCAACTCGTGCGGCTGTTATTACTTAGAGAAGAGGTCTTCCAAATAGGTACAAAACATAATATAACATAACTGGCGAAATAAGAGTGTACTTATGGGTACAGCTCTGCCTAACCCTCTGAGGATTACAGGCTTAATCAATCTAATAATTATGTCGAATTCTGTCGCTTGTCGTCACTGGCACACGTGTCATTGTTTTGCCATCCCTGACCTACATCATCGGTGTGCCAAATAACGTAAAACAAACTACAGTACCGCATCGCCCCTGTTACGTGGTAACCCTAAAATTGCCGCCGGGACCGAAGCTGAGAAAACAACACAATACTTACTATAAATTCCGGTCAGTTGTTACTTGTTTACCCTGGAAGTTTCTCCGGACAATAACCACACGAAGTATTGCTTGTTTAGTTAGATCATTGGGCGGAGAAGAATCTTCAAGTATTACGTAGTTGTTGCCGACTTTAAGCCGATTAACACACGGCACCGCGCACCGCAGCGGATGGCGGTAGCGACAAAGTGGATTGCACCGCTCGACTGCGCGGTCGGGTGGTGTACGTGTGTAAGGCATCGACGGATTTTATAGAGGCCAATGCAACAGGAGATCCGCTTCACCGCCTACCGCGGCGGTACGCGGTGCCGTGTGTAAATCGCCTAAAGGGTCTGTACTTGAGTAGTTTTGTATCTTCATGATATTTAAGACGAATTCAACTAAACTTTTATACCAAGCAAAAGTTTTATCGTATGAATAAATTTGGAATTTTAAACTTTCTTTTTTTATGAGAAACGTGCTAGTTTTCATTTATTTTACGGTCCATCCTTTCATTGTCCCACTGCAGAAGGCCTCTTCTGATACAGAGAAGGTACGAGTACTGATCACTACGCTAGCTCAAGACGGATTGCTGATTTCAGACTTTTTACTACAAGTCCAGGTTTCTTTACGATGTTTTCCTTCACCGATGTCAGTAATGTAAAAAAAAAACTTTGAAAGTACATATACAAATAGTCCCATTGGTACTTGCCTGTGCCTGTTTGTGAACCTACAGCCTCGTGCATAAGAGAAGGTCACGTTAACCACTGAGCCTTTACGACTTTTACGGTAAAAGAAAATATAATTGTATAAGTACATTAGATATTTTTATAATTTTGTACTTGAGTGTGATAATTCAAAAGTGCCTGTAAATGGTCTAATTGAAATAAATGTTTTGACTTTATGTTGTAGGTACACTTTATTTAGGTATTTATTATGGTGGCTTTTCTTTTCTTTTAGACCCGTAGCGCACTAGCGGCCTGGCCGCAGCGGCCAGCGACTCGCACATGAGTCGTTCGATCTCGCTGGCCGCTGCGGCTTGGTGTGGCCGCTGGCCGCGTGTGGCCAGGTGCGCGCGCTCTGTGGCGATTTCATACTAAGGTATGTATCTCGATGGCCGCCGCGGCCTGGCCGCTGCGGCCAGGCCGCGGCGGCCAGTGCGCTATTGCTCTTACGCTCAGGCGCTATTTACACCCGCCATGTAATCTCTTCACCACCTTTGGTTGACTGGTAGTGAGTGCCTAAGGCATTAAGTCCGCCTTTGTGCCTTCTGTTGCATAAACTTTAAATAAATTAATATCTTACTTAGGTGAAACCAGCCCTTAATTAAACTTGAACCAAGTAAGGCCTGAATAATTGCATAATTTGCAATGGATGGAATATTTTTGAAAGACCTATTCTACCACACCCTACGCCATGTGACAGGCGAGAGAAAAATATCATCCCCGCTTTACATAAGGGTACCTGGCTTAAATGTAAAGTGGGGTTGAATATTTTTTTTTTTTTTCATTAAATTGTTTTATACCCCAACTACCACTTTGTGTGCATAATTAATATTATACCAAATTACAGCGTTCTAGTGTTCTAGTACTAACAGACTCTGTGCAAAACTATAATACTCAATACTCAATTTTATTGCATTCCATATACACTATGTAACAAAAACCCTGTCCGATCCGACATATTCCCACGCAATAGACGTGACAATGATCAACTTTGTCTCCAATCCGCTAAGACGACCCTAATGCGAAAAAGTGTATACTGTATGGCTCCAGTCATTTTCAACAAAGTACCTAAAAGTTGGAAAGAACTACCTTACTCTATGTTTAAAAATAAACTTCGTACTTTTTTGACCACCAGGGCATATTATAGCGTTACTGAGTTCCTCAATGAAAAAGAATTTGAATAACCCATTAGTAATTAAGTATGACAACTTTAAATATTTTGTTATTTTGATTTATTATTTTTTTTTTTTGTTTGTTTGAGTAATAAATTTAATAAGTTAATAACTTTATAACATTAATAATAATTGTTCAAATTTTGCACGTCACGTAGTGACAAACATGTCTGCACTTATTCACTATTATTTTCATCTTGTATTCATTTTTTATGTATGTACACACACATGTTTAAGCAAATAAATAATCTTATTCTTATTCTTATTCTTATTCTTATCCAATAAAGGCGTATTCCTGGTTCAACATACGTGCTAGAAAAAATTGATAAATGTAACTCATAACAACCAAAAGTTATTGATTTTTTATTTTTATAATCCATGCGAAATTTTACACTGAATATGGCAAAGGAGGATGCCCAAAAAAAACCCGGAGTCGATTAAAATAATTTATGTACAGGAAGATAGACCATATAAAAGAGGTCGCAAATATGCAATTCGTTTCGCATAGAACTATAACCGAACAGGCCAGCAGCATATAACAATAATCATATCGGAGTGCATTGATAACAGGTTCATTGTTTTGTTATTATGTTAGTTTCGCACTCACTCATGAAAGAGATGGGGAATACAGATAAGGAATTACAATTTGCGAGAAAGAAAGAGATAGAAGATGTTTTATCTATGCGCGCTATTGTTATCCAGGTAGCGAAACCTTGACCGACCCTGTCCCCCGCGCAGTCCTTCGTAAGTTTTTTTCATTTATTAGGTTAATAGCCTTATAATTCCAATGAATTACCATAGGTTTAAATGAGCTCTTTTTTATTTAAAAAAGATCATATCTTACCTGATATGACGCTAATACAGTAGTTTTACAGAATTCAGTACGTAGGTTTCTTTAAAATATATATATTATTTATATAATATACATATATATACATATATATTATATATATCAAGACACTATTACATAACTTTCAAAAAACCTAGCTGTGTAGTGTTTTTTTAGATATATAATATATATATGTATATAAATATATATATATATTATATGCAAATGTTTCATGTTATCAGTAAACATGTATAATGTACTTTACTCTCAATATTACGCACAATGCCGCTCTAAATATCATGGATTTTTAAGACTAAAGTCAATTAGTAACGGTTTTTTTTTAGCACTTGGTGATTGTTTATTCGAAAACAAATATTGAATTTGGGATATAGTATGTTCACTATACCTAGCCACACATAAATCGTTTTAATCGATTCCGGGTTTTTGGTCCATACATTTTTGGGCATTGTCCTTTTCATAAGTTGACAACACTCCACCCGCCGGCAAAATCAAAACAAAAAACTGTAGGTGAACTTTGTCGAGCGATCAGTGTTGCCGTTGATCAGTTTATATTTTTTATTTTAATTTAATTATATTCACTGGGGAAAAATAATAATCTCAAATCCATTAAATGGTTACGTATATGTGTACGCAGTACGATGCCGAATAATACCCTTAAGGATCGGACAGGGTTTTTGTTATATGGTGTATAACACAACATTAACAATATAATACGCAAAGTAACAGAGATCAATATGGACCCTGTCGGGCACAGCAAAAAATAGGAAAGAGGAAGAGGCCTTAGTATTCATTCAAGCAATTCAATAACAAATTATTATTATTAGGTATATGAGTTTAATTGGGTGTATAATTGTGTAGTATTTACACATAAACATATAATATGGTGTTATGTTTTTGTATACATAAAATAAAATAAAATAAATATCTTGGGACAACTCACACACGGCCATCTGATCCCAAGCTAAGCAGAGCTTGTGTTATGGTAACCAGACAACTGATATACATACTTATATAATTTATAAATACATACATATTATAGATAAATTACACCCAGACACAGAACCAACAATTATGCTCATCACACAAAGTTTGTCCTGGGTGGGAATCGAACCCACTACCTCCGGCTTTGCAGTCAGGGTCACTAACCACTAGACCAACGAGGCAGTCGAATACATATAAGTAAGTATAGTATATTAGTAATTTTTATTTCATGTACAGCATAAAAATAATGTCTGTTATTAATTATTGATACGCAATTTTTATAAATATTTTCATTATTATTGAATTTTGTTCTTATTTAATATACATAACATAACATCACGCCTGTAATCCCCAAAGGGTTAGGCAGAGGTGAAATGTGGGTGCCCATTAGTACACCCACATTTCACCAGTTATGTTTAAGTCCCATGTAATAGGGGGCGAGCCTATTGCCATCAACCGGGCACAAATCCAGACTCCGAGGCTGCCACTGAGAAATTCCTCATGGAAAAACCCAATAATACTTTGCCCGACTTGGGAATCGAACCCGTCGTGCTTTGCGACCACTAGACGAATGAGGCAGTCAGTTGTTTTTATTTATGTATTAATATTTGCTTAGGTATTTATAGGTATATTTGACTTTCTATGTTTCGTATTCGTATATAATTATAATATATTATTTATTATGGTTCCTTGTTAGCTACGGTACCCTAAAAAAGGAATTAAAAACAAGAATGAAATAAATAAGAAAAGAAAATTGGGCGGCGTAAAACCGGGATAAGCCGACTGAGCTTGCCGCGGCGTCCCTCTCGCTTAGTACCACGGATTCAAATTAAATTAACATTTAATGGAACCTATTTATATTTGCTAGACTCGATTGGAGAATCTTATCTAAGTATTTTAATAGCTCTTGAATACTTAAGAACGAGTTAGAGCGGAAAGTTTAACCCCTTCCCGCGAGTCACTCTTTTGATTTCAAGTCAATGAAGTGGGGAGCTATTTCAGGCTATATCCAGGCCTTTGCCCTTCACAACAAAAAAAGGAATTACAATAATTATTATTTGGTAAAGGAATTTGAACCATAATAACGTATCTTACTTGCGTGTGTGTTTATAGATGTTTTTAATTAAGTAGATGCCCAACATTTTGAGGTAAATAAAGATATCAAAGTCTAGAGATCAGGGCCGTAGCTACCGCCGTATCAAGGGTATCAAAAATACGGGGCCAAGCTTGAGGGGCCCCGAATCTGTGTAAGCAAAAATCCGTAAAATACTATCCACTATCTCACTCAGACTGAAAGAAACAATGTTTATTGACAGACCATGAGCACACAAAAATAATAATAAAAAGAAAAGAAAAAAATAAAATAAAAAACATTTATTTATACAGGGTAATTGAAAATTTACCCAAAACCTGAAAAGGAGTCATTGTACTCATCATTAGGAACAACTTTTACTATTGGACCAACCCTGAAATCATGAAAAAAAATCAGCTGTTCCCTACAAAAATGCTGCGATTTTTTTTTTCATGATTTTGACTCGATTGGAGAATCTACGTATTTCAATAGCTCTTGAATACTTCAGAACGAGTTAGAGCGGAAAGTTTAGCCTCATAGTCTAACAATGTTATGCCTCGTCCCTCGAGTCACTCTTTTCATTTCAACTCAATGAAGTGGGGAGCTATTTCAGGCTGTATCCGTTCGACATCGGTAGACATTCGGTGCTGTAATATGTACTCTGGCTGGTTGAGCAATATACAATCTTATTTGATTTCTTTTTTAACACATAACATCACGCCTGTTATTCCCGAAGGGTTAGGCAGAGGTGTACCCGTTAGTAGACCCACATTTCGCCAGTTATATTTAAGTCCCATGTAAAAGGGGCGAGCCTATTGCCATCAATCGGGCACAAATCCAGAATTCGAGGCTACTACTGAGAAATTTCTGATGGAAAAACCCAAAAACACTTTGCCCGACCTGGGAATCGAACCCAAGACCTCATGCTCAGCAGCCGTGCTTTGCGACCACTGGACCAACGAGGCAGTCACTTACTTTATTACTATGAGATAAGCAATGTTTAAAATAAGTAAAACCGAAGGCTGACACGATGTTTTTAACAGAGTAAAATGTTATAATAAGAAAACTTAATCAAATAAATCTATAACATAAAACAAAGTGCCCGGTTGATGGCAATAGGCTCGCACCCTATTACATGGGACTTAAACATTACTGGCGAAATGTGGGTAAACCTCTGTCAACCCTTTGAGGATTACACGCGTGATGTTATGTTATGCTATAAAACAAAGTCGGGTTATTTGTGGGTTATTTACACCATTTAACTTAAGAACGGCTAGACCGATTTTAATGATCTATGATTTGTTGAATACGTCTATTCCGATAATAAAAAGGGAGAAAAATTTACAAAAAAAAATACTCTTCTGTTTTATTCCATTACTAGTACAGATAAGCCTGATATCATTTATCTGATATCGCCTTGAGCAAGCGTGATCATCAACACTGGTACCTTCTCAATATGAGAAGAGGCTTTTGCCCTACAGTAGAACAATAATAGACTGGTATTATAATTATTATTTGGTAAAGAAATTCGAACCATATTAACGTATCTTCCTTGCTAGCCAGTCGCGTGTGTTTATAGACGTTTTTAATTAAGTAGATGCCCAACATTTTGAGGTAAATAAAGATATCAAAGTCTAGCGATCAGGGCCGTAGCTACCGATGTATCAAGGGTACCAAAGATACGGAGGCCCCTAGCTGGAGGTGCCCCGAATTCGTGTAAACAAAAAACCGTAAAATACTATCCACTATCTCACTCAGACTCTAAGGCCGTACGTTAAACTTTCCGGGACTAAATTAATAAAAGAAATAAACAATGTTTATTGACACAGACCATGTGCACGCAAAAATAATAATTATAAAGGAAACAAAAAATAATAAAAAACACTATTGTGTGCCCCACAGCTGCTCCAAACAGACCTAGTTCAGCATAAATGCCAGACGACTTGTGCCCGACGCTGCCTGGTTTGAACTGGTTCTTTGTGTGTGACGTATTAAATTACGGATTAAGTAAACATAATAATAATGTTTTTGAGAAAAATCTTTACCTTCCATTTGGGCCGCAATTAGGAAGACAAATTTTGTTTGAGGGGCCCCCTCCAACAAAATTTGATATAGGGCCCGGGATTAGAACCAACTACGCCCCTGCTAGTGATTCATTGTTAGATTTGTCTTTGCGTGTTGACAAAAACAACTTGGCTTTATTACATATTTGCTAGACCCTCACCATAAAATGAGTTTAGAAAGAACTCACGACAAAAACAGGAAAATCCAAGCAGTAAATAACACCGGAATAGCTACTTAAAGTTATCTCAATAACAAAATTATAGGAATTTCTTTGTGTAAGCTCCAGCCTCAATTTAATAGCACCGTTTGATGGGGAATTATATTGTGGGCTCCACAAATTGATCTGTCTGTAATAATAGAGATTAAATTACAAGAAAATTTTCAAGGCAGATGAGATTTAATAGGTTTTACGTTGTTTAATATAGTTTTACTAGTGGTCGCCCACTCTTCGAAATTCGACCATAGTTCGTTAAAATATTAGGTTTGAACTTTATTAAAGTAGCTTCTGCCCATGACTTCGTCCGTGTCGCTTTTTTCAC
Source organism: Hoplodrina blanda (assembly GCA_949316365.1). NCBI lineage: Eukaryota > Metazoa > Arthropoda > Insecta > Lepidoptera > Noctuidae > Hoplodrina > Hoplodrina blanda. Next base: position 13,502,372 of record OX438592.1, read on the forward strand.
TCGCGTTATGTTCCGCTCCCGTAAGTCGTAGCGTGATAGTATTTCCCATGAATCCAGCTATTATACAAAATAATAATAATACCATCCTATAATTATTGTCCTATTGCAGAGGGCATTCCAGCAGCAAGTGCAGCAACCTGGGAGTCTGGATATGTGCCCGATTGATGGAAATAGGCTCGCCCCCTATTACACTTAAACATAAGCATAATTGGCAAAATGTGGGTGTAGTAATAGATACACCTCTGCCTAACCCTTCGGGGATTACAAGCGTGATGTTTATGCAGGACATTTATCATAAGAAAAGGAAGAAAAAAGAAAAAGAATCAAGAAAGAAAGAAAGAAAGATTTTCGTTAAGAAAATTAATCATATAAGCGTTTTGGATGCCACATCTGTCAGCTTGTGAGATAGAATGAATAAATAAATAAATAAATTACCACGCTTGCTCAAAGCGGATTGGCGATTTCAGACTTATATTCTCTTTCACCAATGTCAGCGATGGCAAAGAAACACTTAGAAAGTACAGTCAACAAAAAAAATAAGTATGCAGGTTCGGCAGATATAGTCGAAGTTTTCTTAGAATCCGATTGATGTCTTCGTCAGCCGTTTCGGGCGGTAGTGGCGCATATTTCTCAATTGTATTTACTTGTTTTTATTTTTTTAGATTTAATACCAGCTTGTTTTTATTTTGCTTTAGTGTTCCATTTTTCTTTTATGTTATGTGCTTCATTTTCGCGTGAATAAATAGTTTTTCTTGTTACATTTGAAAACATCCATCGGTTTCTAAAAAGACTTCAACTATATCTGACGGTGACGACCCTATCTCTTTTGTTGACTGTACATATGAATTAGAAAAAGTCGCATACCCGAGCCCGGTCGCGAACCCACAGCCGCGCTCCTACAATTATTTCAATTAATTTTAATTAGTTTATTAACTGCTCTATACATTTTACTTAGTAGCTTAATTTCTTTTGTTTCTTTTTTTATGCCTTAATATATATAATTCTTCTGTACGTGTGTTTGTCACCTGGCTCCTCCTAAAAGACTGTACCGATTTGGATGAAATTTTGTGATTATGTTTTAAAGGGTTCCTGGATGATTTGAAAATACATTTGGACCCGGTGGCACATTGTACTGGCTCAGTACAAAAAAGAGGAACTTTTTTTCAAGTCTTGTCCTACCTAAATAGGTACTTTGACTTCTTCTTCTTTATCGTGTGGGCAGTAAGGTCTTACGACCTCATACACCCATACACCCTAGTGTCAGAGTTTCTAAACCGCCTCAAGGGCCTCTGACATGGTTTGACTTTTTCGTTTTCCTTCACAGATACCAGTGATGTCCAAGATAAACTTTAGAAAGTACATATGAATTGAAAAAGTCACATTGGTACTTGCCCGGATTTGAACCCACAACTTCATGCATGAGAGGCGGGCGCCTTAACCACTCGGCCATCACGACACTTTTGATGGCACACGGGCTTTGACTGTGACAGGCTAATGCTCCCGGCGAGGGCCTACTTTTAAATACTCATGTAAAAGGAATTCTTCTCGGCAGTTCACGAGCATGTTTATTAATTACCTAAGAGTAGGGCTGCCATCACCTAAATTGCCGACGCCGGACAAAAACTTCAAAAACCCTGGACATTTGGGTGAAATTGAGTTTTTGCTGGTGCCTACGCTTATGTATGGAAGTGAATGGGTATGGCAAACGTGGCATGAGAGTAGGATTAATGCTGTGGAAATGCGTTCCTTGCGGAGTATGTGTGGTGTAACTTTAAACGATAGAGTGAGGAATGAGGTTATACGGGACCGTTGCAGATTAAAAGAGGGTGTGGTGATGTAGGATGGAGTAAAGATAGAAAAGGGTATGCTTAGATGGTTCGGTCATGCTGAGAGGATGAGTGAAAGACGATTAACAAAAGGTATTTATATGGCAGAGGTGAGTGACAACGCAGGGAGGGGTCGCCCTAGGAAGACCTACACTGACCTTATTGGTGAGGTTCTTCAGAAAGGTCAGGTGCGGAGTACTCGTAACCGGCGTGCTTGTATGACGAGATGTATGAACGTAGATGAGGCGAAAGGAGTATGTAAGGATCGTAGCAGGTGGCGTTCTGTGGTTTCCGCCTACCCCCATGGGAAAAAGGCGTGAGTTTATGTATGTATGCATGTACTAAAAATTTTTTGACAACCCCTCCCGGACGCCCTCTAAACTAGGACAAATCCGGGGAAACCCGGACGGATGGCAGCCCTACCTAAGAGGCACTGTGAGTGTAACAGTTAAATGTTAAAATAGAATTTCTTCATTAACTTGTAACTAAGTTAATTACTATTTCATAAATGTGCCTCAAGCAATATTTTGCATAAGGCGCCCGTCTAATGGAAAAGCTATGTGGTAGAAATTTTGGTCATGAATTAACTTACTTCATTTGTGTTAGGTACCTACGTTAATTATATCAGTTAATGCTAAAAATAAATTAATTTGAAGTGTCTGTTTGAATGTCAGTGTTTTTTACAAATGAATATGAATGTCTGCCTCGTTGATCTAGTGAGCATGAGGTTCGATTCCCAGGTCGGGCAAAATATTAGGGTTTTTCCTTTAGGAATTTCTCAGTAGCAGCCTCGGAGTCTGGATTTATACCCGGTTGATAGCAAGGCTCGCCCCCTATTACATGGGACTTAAACATAACTGGCGAAATGTGGGTGTGCTAATGGGTACACCTCTGCCTAACCGTTCGGGGTTTAGAGGCGTGATGTTATGTAGATGTAGGAATATTTACACGGTACTTACATGAAAAAAGCAATTTTGAAAATGTTTGCCTGTCTGGCAGTCGAAATACTCATACGATTTAGAGGTACATTAAACTGGTATAGCTGAATACTAATTACAAAGCATTAAGTATAGTAATTAATTAGTAAAACATTATTTAATTATTAAGAAGTTGTAGATTGGTTCCTTTTCGGAGAACTAAGCTCAAATAACGTAAGTAATTCGTGGCCTTGTTTAAAACAATATATCTATGTACCTACGTTGTATAACGTATTATTTCTATGATAGCTCAATCAATTCGACAGCGTCCTTGAATATACTCGAGACGATCGATTTTAGGTCAAGTAACAGTAGCTTATTGTTTAAAAATTCATAGAAATAATACTACTAGCAGTCTTCAATAGACTGGAAGAATAAAAATTACTAAATTAAATAATTTGAGAAGCAATTAAGTAAGAAGTGTACGAGAAGAGAGGCTGGACGAAATAGGCTAGTTTGTCAACTAGCCTATTTTCGTCCAGCCTCTTTTCTACCACCAACGAATCAACGCGATTCTTCCATTTTGTATGGCAATATCGAACTGTGATGTCACTTATTTGACAAGTTTATTTAATGATTTCAAAGCCATAAAAAATCTAATTGTACTGTAAATCGAAAATTAATCGGATTATCAGCGCTAAATTAAGAATTTATTTAAAGAAGTTATGTCTTGGAATTATTGTTTTTTTTTTTTTTTATTATTGGTTAATGGTGGCAACTACCGAATTTTAGGATTTTGAAGGGGGATCTTTTCTATGAGGGCAGTGAGTGTTACGACGTGGACGCAGACAGTTGAGACGGAGAGCAGGTCCTGGTCTACTAACTACATATATTCCATGCGTTCTATGATGGTGCGGGTGACACATGTCAGCAATTCATCATTCATGGATGTCAGAATCGCATAACTAGGTCAGTGACATTATTTATTTTACTAGTTATTTACTTACTTATTACTGATTCCATACTTTATGACTATGATATTAGTGTGCAGTTAAAATATTCAATCATGACTGTAAATTGCCGTAAGGTTCAAGAGTGAAAAGCAACAGTTTGACAAATGTCACCTGCACCATCCTAGGGTGTGAGGAATATAGTGTTGCCTCTTTTTGTTAGGAGGTGATGCATACAAAAGAGGCGGAGGAGATGGAGCAAACCTCTCACTGCATCAAAAGGGCAGCAGAGCGCCAGCGGGCGCTTAATGATCTCCGACCACCGTAAGAAGGGGCCTGCGAGTGGCAAACTTGGGGCAATTCATCGCTCAATCAGACATAGGCCTGTGACGGCGGCTCTCAGTGTTTCATACGTGCCTCTCTAGGGATATGTGCGGTCGAAAAGACAGGCCCACATGTTAAAGGGTATCCAATACCGTAGTCGAGGGCTCGGATCTTACGTCATGCGAATTCCGGCCACGGTAGCGGGAAAAACGTAAGTAAGAGTCGGACATAACTCACTGTAGTAATAAAAAAAAAGGTCTTGTAATCAAGACTGTAGTACCTACTCTGTAAGTGAATTGTAATCTAATCCATTAGAGGCTTTATTTGATAAGTGTTAACTTCATTTAAATTAAATAGTTGGTGTCTTAAATAATATTTTATTTAGTGTAGCTTTATTTGTATTGTAATTTATAGAAGAATGAGGATCTATCTAAATCTTTCTAAATATTAAACCGAAAGGTCACTTTCTGACTCATCAAGAAAATTGCTTGACGAATAAAGATGAAAGGCAGGGTAGGTTAATAGACGAATTATAGGTTAGTAGACGTTCGCGATGAAAGGATTTTCCAAAAATCACCCCGTAAGGGGATGAAACAGGGGTCCGACATTTACGCGGACGAAGTCGCGGGCAAAAATCAGTTAAATAATAATTATTATAGTATGGCGAAACTACTACTTTATTACTAGTATTGTTATTTATTCGTATATTAATGTGTCCATTTCCTAATCCGCACCTTGGCAAAGATTTATCATAATATCAGCGTTTGGTTTGAGGAAAACGGGCAAGGCCTTCCGATACACTCACACACACACCCCCACTGCACACTAATACACCCGATTATTAACGATTGTTCACTTTCAACGGGCACACAAAAGGAAGGCAGAACCGTAAATACTCGGATCCTTAAATAATCTCCGTATTTATATCAAGCAAGGCTACAAAATAAATCTTAATGGGAAAACCGATAACACTTTTTGCTCGATCGGAGCCGGGACCAGTAGCAGCAGTCGCGCTGACGATTACAAGACTTCTTCTTCTTCTTTTCGTGTCGCGTCCTCCTTTTTTTGAAGTCGGTTAAAACAGCTAAAAACGTTTTTTATTTGTTTGTTTAAACGCGACAAACTCTGAAACTACTAATCGGATTGGAAAAGTTCTTCTGTATGTGATAGCCACTTTTGTGTGAAATAGTATCTATAAATGCGAAAGTAACGCTGACTGCCTGTCTGTTACGCTTTGACGGCTAAACCACTGAACCGATTTTGATAAAATCTGGTACGGAGTTAGGTTGAGCCCCGAGGGAGGACATAGGCTACTTTTTAATGCGCTACTTCGTCTGCATCCGCGATAATCGACAAACACGTAGACGAGGTCGCGGAAAAGTTGCATCACGCTAAGACCCATGGGAGTAGAGCAGTAAGACGAAACTTAACACGAGTGAGAACTGACGGCCAACTTTACAATCCATAACTCGTTTATTTGACTTTCACAAAATCTGATTCCAACTTTCACAATTCTTTAAGAACTGGCGAAATGTGGGTATACTAATGGGTACATCTCTGCCTAACCCTTCGGGGATTACAGGCGTGATGTTATGTGTTGAAATAAAAAAGTTTGTGTGGTGTTTCAAGTATCATCTGCGTATGCGAATTGTAATTTTTATGCGAATTTGTGACATTATCAGCCACACTCAATTCATCTCATGTAAATTGTACGCCTAGTGTATTCATTCAGTGTCAAAAGTTGATTATCTCATTTTGGTTTTATTCCCGCGGGAATTATAAAAGATCCGGCGCCATATTGGTTATTTTACAGAAGTAACAATTTGAAAGCTGTTTTTAGAGTTCCGTATCTGAAGGGTAATAATGAAAAAAAAAAATGTGTGAATAATGTTTTTTTTTATTGTTTGCACATTGCGAATAAACCTTTTCTTTCTTTCTTTCTTTCTTTCCAGGGTGCTAACGGGACCGTATTACAAAATTAAGCTTCCGCTGTCCGTTCGTCCGTATGTCAGAAGGCTGTATCTCATGAACCGTAATAGCTAGAGAGTTGAAATTTGCAACCAAAAAATAATAAAAATAAATAAAAGATAATAATGAAAGGGGGTCAAAAAGAGAAAGATACAAGGAACCTGTACCTTTTACAAGCTTTTGTTTGGCTTGCACCGTTCGTTAAAATGTAAGGAAGTTGTCCCTTAAAAATTTACAAACAATTTTTCGACCATTTGTTGGTATCCGATTGATCTGAAAGTTTTACATACTTACACCTTTAGTTCTGATGACAATACAATGTCCAATACTTAATAGTGTAATAATTTTAAATTAAAGCTTGTTTTTAAAAATATTTTTATTTGCATTTTTGATTCGATACTATAACAGCAATAATGTTATATCTTCTACGATGTATCGAAACCATTTGTGTGCGAATCCTGCTCGAACTTGACTGATTTTTTTACTCACTTCGTAAAAAGGTTTTGTCTTGGGTGATTAGGTTGACTTTTGCTTAACACTGTGTCTATGGATTTCGAAATAAAATGCGTCTGTTCTTTAACGAGGTTTATTGGCAACTAAACAATATAGATCATGCTTCTCTTTATAAGTATGAAATTGGCGTTAACATAAGCCGCCCACCAAAGGACTACTGACAGTCCTTTAAAAACTATAATTTATGAACTTAGGATACATGCAAAACCTAAAGTTAAACAATCATCTCATCTGGTGCTGTGTCGATTGGTAAAGCACACAACTTTGTCACACATCGCTTAGTTATAGTGTCACCGCTCTTTACGCTATACACTCTGGTTAAACCGTCGGGGCCGGGGTGCTTATCGGTGATGCGTCCCATTGACCATTTTCCCGGAGGGAGGTTATCTTGCTTGATCAGCACTATGTCTCCCTTCTTGAACTCTTCTTCGCGTTTTAACCATTTTGGCCTCTGTTGGAGTCTTGTGAGGTACTCTTTTTGCCATCTTGACCAGAAGTCACTCAACAATTTTTGCGTGTATTGCCAGCGTGTCAAGTTGCTTATTTTAGCGTCCTTCAGGTTTGGGTTCGGGACGGTGACTGGTGCTTCCGTTATTAAAAAATGACCAGGTGTTAGTGCTTGCATGGTGTCATCATCCATTGGACATAACGGACGCGAGTTTAGGCATGCTTCTATTTCGCAGAGAACCGTCATCATCTCTTCAAATGTTAAGTTTGTAGTAAGGACTCTCTTCATGTGATATTTTATTGATTTCACTCCGGCCTCCCATAATCCTCCGAAGTTAGGTGAATATGCCGGAATAAAATGCCATTGGGTCCCGTCGTTGGCAAGTAATTCAGCGATTTTGCCATCAAATTGCAAACCAGCTTCCTTCCAGGCTTCATATAGTTGCTTATTAGCGCCAACAAAATTTCGTCCTTGATCGCTCCACAGATTTATGCATTTTCCTCTGCGGGCGCAAAACCTTTTGAAGGCACCTATGAATGCTGCTGTACTCAGGTCACCAACCAATTCTAAATGAAGTGCCTTGGTGGACATGCAAATGAATATTGCTATATAGGCCTTGGTAGTTCTGGCTCCTCTGCCCTTACTCATCAATAATTGGAATGGTCCCGCAAAGTCGACACCTGAGTTAAGGAATGCTCGTGCTGGTTTCACCCGTACGCTTGGTAAGTCCCCCATTACTTGTGTTCTCACTTTTGCGTTTAGCTTAGCACACACCAAGCAACGATGGATGTATTGTTTGACCAGCGTTTTCACTCGCAATATCCAATACTTGGATCTAAGGTAAGTGACCATCAACTGTATACCTCCATGCAACGTCTTCGAGTGGGCTTCTGCTATTATAAGATAGGTAAGTTTGCTGTTTCGACCCAGAATGATTGGATGCTTGCATTCATCAGTCAACTCTGCGTTCCTGAGTCGGCCGCCCACCTTGAGGACTCCATTCTCGTCAAGGTAAGGATTTAATGATTTTAATTTGCTTGATTTTTTTACTCTTTTCTTTCCTTTTAAGCTTTCTATCTCTTCTTTAAATTCTTCCTCTTGTTCTAATTTTATACAGGTTTGCAAGGAGAGTTCGAGTTCTTCAGTTTTGATTGTACTATCTATGTTTTCTCTTAGTTTATTTTGTTTCAGGAATCTTCGGCAGTAGGTGATAGTTCTCAGTAGTTCAGTCAGTGTATCAAAGCCGTCGAGTTGTGCGGATAATTTATTACCTTCTTCGTTGTCGTTTTTTGTCATTTTCAGAGCTCGTAAGGTGTTTTTCTTTTTTTCTAGGTCTGTTGGGGTTATGTTTAGTCTAGTGAACTGTATCTTCTGATGTAATAACCACTGTGGTCCGTTCCACCATAGGTCACAACCTTTCAAGTTGGCTACTAACATGCCTCTTGACGCAACATCAGCTGGGTTATCGTGGGATTGGACATGGTGCCACTGACTACAACTTACATTAGTTGTAATCTCGACAACACGGTTTGCCACAAACGCTTTCCATCTGTTCGGATCTCCATGTAGCCAGCAGATGACAATAGAAGAATCTGTCCAAGCATAGATTTGTGTTTTAGGTATCCTCATTGCTTGCCCTATTTGCTTTAGTAGTTTGGATAGCAACAAAGCTCCACACAGTTCTAGTCGAGGCAATGAAATGGTTTTCAAAGGAGCCACTCTTGTTCGTGCAGCAATGATTGTGGTTTTCACTGTGCCATCTGAGTTTGTAACTCGGCAGTAGGCTACAGCACCATATGCCTGTACAGAAGCGTCGCAAAATCCGTGGATTTCTATGGAATCTTTCCTTGAGCTCAATGTTCCCATCCATCTATTTATGTAGATTCCGTTAGCATTTTCAAGATCAGATCGTATTGTAGCCCATTTTTCAGCCAGTGTCGCATTCAAGACTTCGTCCCAATCAATCTTTTCCTGCCAGAGTTGTTGAATTAAAATCTTTGCCATAACAAGGCAAGGAGCAATCCATCCGAGAGGGTCGAATAACTTTTGAATGTCAGATAGAATGCTTCGCTTTGTGATTGCTTTGCCGATAGCTGGTAAGTTCAGATTATATTCAAATTGATCTTTACCCAAATTCCATTGTATGCCCAGGGCTTTAATTGTTCCATCAATCTTTAGTTCCAGATGTGCATTGGATGATCTTTCGCTTGGTTCGATAGTCTCCATGAAATCACGGTTGTTTGAAGACCATTTTTTCAGTTCGAAGCCACCCAGACGCAGTAGCTTTTTAAGATTTTGACTAATTCGTATAGCTTGTTCCAGATCATCGTGTCCGGACATTACGTCATCGACGTAAAAGTCTTCACGCAGTATCTTTGCAGCTTCGGGATATTTGTCACCTTCATCATCAGCCAATTGCATAAGTGTCTTTACGGCGAGATAGGGTGCGGAAGCTGTTCCGAATGTCACAGTCAAAAGTCTGTAGTCTTTGATGTCTTGCGCTGTATTATCTCTCCATAGAATTCGTTGATAATCGATGTCTTTTTTATTTGTCCAAATCATCCTGTACATCTTGTGAATGTCAGAAACATAACAAACAGCATGCATTCTCCATCTAATGATAATGCTTCTCAAGTCATCTTGTAATATTGGACCCAACAAGAGCTCATCGTTAAGTGAAGTACCGTTGGAGCCCTTGCACGAGGCGTCAAAAACAACACGAGTCTTCGTCGTTTCCTTATCACTACGGATCACCGCATGGTGGGGTAAGTATACTGATTTATTATTTATTTCTTCCTTAGGTACCTCTTCTATATGTTTTAATTCTTTGTATTCATTAATCACCTTTGTGTATTCTTGCTTCAGTTCTTTGTTTAGATTAAATCTTTTTTCTAGTTGAAGGAGTCTTCCCTTTGCTATTTCTCTTGTATTGCCTTCAACTGATTTTGGTTGTTCTGTTTTAAATGGGAGCTTGACTATGTATTTTCCATCTTTATCTCGCTTGTGTGTCTTCTCGTATATGTTTTCACATAATTGTTCAGTTAGGGTAAGTTTTCTTTTCGTGTCTGTATCAACTTCCCATATTGTGGTCAGTAAATCTTCAATGTTAATTTCTTGCTTCATGGCCGTCAATGATTTTTCTCGTGCGTTCAGTTTGATTGTTATTCCACCCATTAATATCCATCCCAGGTAGGTATTTTGGGCGCATGGTGTATCTGGTGGACCTTTAATGAGTCCTTGCTTGAGAATTGCTGCATATTCGTTCACACCCAACAACAGATCAATGGGTCCCGATTCATAATAATTTGCATCTGCTAGTTGTAGGTTTGCTATGTGCGGCCATTCAGTCTCCCTCATGATGTTCATCGGTATGTTCGAAGTCAAGGGCTTGGACATCACGTAGGCTCTGATAGGTAAGTAGAATTGTTTTTCCCACCGTGACAATACTTGAAACTTGACCTCATGCTTGACTTTCATCTTCATGGCTTCCATTCCGGAGACGATTAGATTTACTGGAGTTTTTTCTAGATTCAGGATCTGAGTTACCTTCTCGCTTATGAAACATGCTTGAGATCCTGAATCTATCAGCGCTCTTAAAGCAGTAGTGTGTCCATATTCACTCTTCAAAATTACTACTGCTGTAGCCAATAGTGATATCTTCTGCCCCGCAGTATAATGAGACGCAATCATTGTGTGAACCTTTTTCTCTTCTACATCTGCTTGGCTGGATGAAGTCGGTTGCTTGGTTTCTACATTTTGAGCCGCTTCATCAATCTTCTTGGGTTGATGTAAAAGTGTGTGATGTCGTCTCTTACAGGTGCGGCAAGACATTGGCATACGGCACTTGAACACCGAATGTCCCGCCCCAAGGCAGTTGAAACATAATTTGTTTGCTTTGACATGTTCGCTTCTTTCATTAATTGTCATTTTATTGAATGTACTACAATGACACAGTGTGTGCGTTTCTTTACATAAAGCACATGGTTTTTGTTGTTTATCATTTTCTGTTGCTGTAACATGTAGAACACGCTCTTTGGTAGGTTTACTGGTGGTCGTCGGAGAAATCATTTCAAGCGTCCGGAATTTGGCCTCTAAAAACTCACGCAATTCCTTCCATGTAGGCAGCTCTTGGGAATTCACCGAATAGGCAGTCTGTTCCCATTCTTTGTGTGACTCCGGGTCCAACTTCTGCACAACCAGAAATATAATTACTGGATCCCAGGAATCAGTAGGCACTTTCACGTTTTCTAGACTGTTAATTACTTCAGTGGTACAATCCAGGAGGGCTTTCAGCTGTGCCGCCGTTTGACTGGTACATTTTTTTTGAAAGAATAATCGCTTCATTAATGCATTTACTATCATGCGCTTGTTATCGTATCGGTAATTAAGCGTTCCCCATGCTTGAACATAATTAGCACCCGTCACCTGAATGTGTTTCAGTAAGGATGCCGCTTCGCCCGTGATACTGGTCTTCAAATAGTGTAATTTTTCAACTTCACTTAGCGTTGTGCATTCATGAATTAATGACACATACAAGTCTTTAAATGTAGGCCATTCTTCGTAGTTACCAGAAAACGGAGGGAGTTGTATGTTCGGTAGCATCACTTTAGCACGTACTTTTCCATCACACGACGTATTGCTGCATGAAGGTTGGTTATGGTCAGTCGTCTTCGAAGTGCATGCTTCCAACATCTCTCTAAGATCGCCTAACATACATAGGTACAAGTCTTCATGGAGGAGGAATTCTTCATTCACATAGTACGGTATAACTCCGCGTTGTTCCCGATTTGTACTTTTCAACAGATCGTAGTGCGCTTTCTTAAAAGCTACCCAGTATTCTTCAATCGTTTGAATACGAGTTCGTAAATATCCAGGCTTTGATAACCGTTCTTTTGGGCACTTTTTAAGGTTTATTTGGGTCCTTTTGAGTGTTGACGCCACATCTTCAAGTACAGTTAACGCTTGTTCTGCGTCAGAGTTCATTGTTTATATGTAAATCACAAGAATCTTCCAAATGTAGTACAATGTCTAATCGAGAATAGTCTATTTTTTAAGTTAATAATGTTCAAATGATACACCGATACACTTTGCACACACACTAATTGACCAGTTCTAAGAAATCCGTGCAAAACAACACCAGGTGGTCCCTTATCGCTCAATGGAATGCGGTTCTTTTGTTCTCACTTCGGGTGCTCCGTCAATTCCTAATGAGGTTCGATCCGGCTCGTAATCGACCATATGTCTTGGGTGATTAGGTTGACTTTTGCTTAACACTGTGTCTATGGATTTCGAAATAAAATGCGTCTGTTCTTTAACGAGGTTTATTGGCAACTAAACAATATAGATCATGCTTCTCTTTATAAGTATGAAATTGGCGTTAACAGGTTTGATTATCCCTCGAGATTTTTTATTCGTTTACCTAAGTGGTTTCCTTAATCTACTAGGCCGATTTTTGTATTAACATTGGTCAAGACAATAATAATATTCATTCCAGCCATTATTTTGTGGTAGCCACTGCAGAGAAAAGGCCTCTTCTCATACAGAGAAGGCACGAGCATTGATGACGCTTGCTCAAGGTGGATTGGCGATATCAGACTTATCTATCTTAATAATATAAATTACGCGTCCCGTTGTTTGTCCGGGATGGACTCCTAAACTACTCAACCATTTGTATGAAATATGGCTTACTGTGTGTAATTTGGTCAAACTTAAAAGTTAGGATAGTTTTTATCTCGATTATTGACCTTAATTTCTTTACTTACATCAAGCCACACAGCAACGCCGGGTTAGCTATTAATTATATCAAAAGCTTCTGTTACTGACCGACTGATCTATCAACACACAGCTCAAATCACTGAACAGATTGTGCTTTGGCATGCAGAGTTAGCGTCAGGATGGCTGGTTGCCTATGACCAGGTCTGAAAGTATATTTAAAAAAAGCAGTTTTACAAAAAAATAAAACCGCCTTCAAAAACTACAAAATAAAAAAAGTCGGTGCCTTTGGTTTTTATTTTTCACTTTTTAGTGCTTGTGTGTTAATGTTTGAAATCCTCACAAAAAGTCCTTTCAAACAATACCTCACACGATATAAATTTAATTTTGAAAAGTAGTAGGAGGGGCGTTGACGTACCCCCTCCCTCTCTTCCTTCAGTCAGTCATCGACTACACGTATAAACAAAGCAATTTTACTTGTTACGACAGTAATGCTATGATTCTATAAGGAGTTCCATTCCATATCTCCGAAGTTCATCATCAGATCATGACAATATTTCTATGGAACCTATTCGGAAGTATACTCTTTCAAACAAAAAAAGAATCATCCAAATCTATTCATAATTGGCTGAGAAATCAGGTAACATACATACAAAAAAAAACATACACGCCGAATTGAGAACCTTCTCCTTTTTCAAGTCGGTTGAAAATTGCTATCAAATTGCTTATATTTGCTACATTTCTTCAATAATTGCTACATTCATGATACATTCAGAGAAATATGAATACTTTATTGACCAGCCATCCTGACGTTATCCATAGTAACTATGACGCAGGAAAACCCTAAGAAATGATTTGCCAAATTTCCCGGCTTTGTAAATAATTCCTTTTCATGTCAAAACACGGACGAGATCCTAAGTGATACATTTTTAATACCATCGGGCAACGAAAGGGTTTGTTATGTCATGATAATTGTTTTAGTAACATCCTGTTTACTAGCTTTCAGGCTTACTGAAATATCATTCATTATTATGCAAAGTGATTTGATTGGCTGTTGACAATTTAGTCGACCAATCATGTGGTGAGTTTTAGAGTGCAGGGTGTACTCGTATGTTGATATAGGATTTCGGCAGCCGCAAGCTAAAAATAGATGACCCTCTTTTACGAGTGTCGGGAAAATGAGGAGGGCGCTTAACTAGTTTATAGATTTATTGTAGGCAGATGGTGTGGATATAAATGTTTAGTGTAATATGCGAGTATAATGATGATATAGTGTTTTGTATGCAAGGTACATTGAATTTACGTGTAATTATGTATGATTCTGTATACAAATATTGTAAAACACTGATTTTAAAAGAGCATGTATGGAGTTTCTTGTCCATTTTTCTTTACGAAACTATCTTTTGGAAAGGGAAACTAGATTCAATTCTTTTTTCTTGTAGGTTCAAAAGAGCGTTTTATTAGACTAATTGAAATAAATTATTTGACTTTGACTTTAATAAAATCTTTGATTCTTCGATTCTTATTTGCTTCGATTAACTGCTGCGCTTTGTGCCTCGGGGTTCGATTCCCGCTCGGGACAAATATTTGTACAGACTCTAGGTAGTACTTGTTCTGAGGCTGGTTGTTTGTGTATGTGAGTTTATAGTTTGTTAACTAATTACTAGTAGGGGGTTATGTTTAAAAAAACGTTTTTCGTTCCGTTTTCTTTCCAATTAATTGTAATCTAAATATATATAACTCAAAGGTGACTGACTGACTGACTGACTTAGTGATCTATAAACGCACAGCCCAAACCACTGGACGGATCGGGCTGAAATTTGGCATGCAGGTAGATGTTATGACGTAGGCATCCGCTAAGAAATTGATTTTGATCAACTCTACCCCCAAGGGGATAAAATAGGGGATGAAAGTTTGTATGAAACTTTGTGAATTTTAAACCGATCGGGCTGAGACTTGGCATGCATCTCCTAAGAAAAGATATTGATAAATTCCACCCCTAAGGGGATACAATAGGGGATAAAAGTTTCTATAAATCTTCTTAGATTTTCGACTGATTGAACTGAAGTTAAAGATTGGAGCTACTATGATGATGTAATATGAATGTATATACGGTACATATCCCAAAATAACTTTTTTTTTGTCTGTCTGTCTGTCTATTTGTTCCGGCTAATCTCTGGAACGGCTGGACCGATTTTGACGGGACTTTCACTGGTAGATAGCTGATGTAATAAGGGGTAACTTAGCCTACTCGCTCTGGCCGAAAGGCTCAGGGCGTCCCTGGATGCGGAGGAGGTCCGAGTGTCCAGGCCCACCAAGTGCGCCGACGTGCGCATAATGGGCCTGGACGACTCCGTAACGGAGGAGGACCTCAGGGCCGCCGTCGTCAGGACAGGAGAGTGCGCTGCCGACCAGGTCAAGGTCGGCGCCATCCGTCCTGACTTCGCGGGGCTTCGAACCGTCATGGTTAGCTGCCCCGTATCGGCGGCCAAAAGAATAACGGAGGGTCGAAGGCTCCTGGTGGGCTGGGTTTCGGCGCAGGTCAAACTGCTCGATCCCAGACCCCTGAGGTGCTTCCGCTGCCAAGTGGGCAACCACGCGGCATGCGTCTGCACCTCGGAGGTGGACCGCAGCGACAAATGCTTCCGCTGCGGACAGCCCGGTCACATGGCCGGTACGTGCTACGCCGCGCCGCACTGCTTTGCATGTGCGGCCGCTGGCAAGCCGGCCGATCACCGGGCAGGGGGCAGGGCCTGCGCCCCACCTGCCAAGGCCAGGGGCAGAGGTAGGCCCTCCGCTGCCGCCGCCGCTGTCGCCGCCGCTGCTGCCGCCGCGGCCGCCACCGCCGCCACCACCGTCGCCGCCGCTGGTGCGTCACATCCCTCGAGGAGGGCCCTGGAGGAAGACATAATGGAGGCCTAATCACGGCCCCATTGCGCCTCCTCCAGGCGAATATCAACCACTGCGCCGCCGCTCAGGATCTCTTGCTCCAGAGCATGGCGCAGTGGCTGATCAACATCGCGGTGGTCGCCGAGCCGTACTTTGTCCCACCCAGGGATGACTGGGTGATGGACCTCGACGGCTCGGTGGCCATAATCGCGTCGGCCGCCGCCGGTACCCCGTCCCTCGAGAGCGTCAAGAAGGGACGGGGTTGTGTGGCAGCACGGTTCGGGGAGATCGCCGTGGTAGGCGTTTACCTCTCCCCGAACCGAACTCTCGCCGAGTTCCACGTCTCCCTTAGGGAGCTAGGAGTCGTCGTCGCCGGGTTCGGTTCCCTCCCCGTGTTAGTCCTCGGGGACTTCAATGCCAAGAATGTGGCTTGGGGTTCCCGGTACACGGACAACGCGCGGGGCAGGATGGTGGAGGACTGGGCTCTGGAGACAGGCCTGGTCATCCTGAACCGGGGTTCTGTCCCCACGTGTGTGCGGATGCGGGGCGAGTCAGTGGTGGACATTTCGTTCGCCAGCCCCGCTCTGTCGCAGCGTGTCGTCGACTGGCGCGTAGAGGAGGGGGTGGAGACCTATTCCGATCACCGGTACATCCGGTTCGACGTCTCCGCCCAGATCCCAGACGCGCTGGTCCGACAGACCCCGAGTGGTCCGCGATGGGCGCTGAAGCAGCTGGACCGGGAGCTCTTCCTGGAAGCCTCGATCGTGCAGGCCTGGGTGTCATCACCAGACAGGCCTGCCGACGTCAACGACGAGGTGGAGTGGTTCCGGGAGGCCATGTCCGCGATCTGCGACATGGCAATGCCCCGGTCCCAGCCAGGAAGCGCCCGGCGTCAGGTGTACTGGTGGTCGCGCGAAATAACGTCGCTGCGCGAGGCGTGCGTTGATGCGCGACGCCTGTACGCCAGGCACCGCCGGTGCCGCATCCGACCTCCGGATGCGGAAGCCATAGAGGCGGAGCTGTACGAGGGGTACAGGGCGGCGAAGACCGTCCTCCGAGATGGGATGCTGCGGGCTAGGGATCTATCCCGCAGGGAGATGCTGGAGTCTCTGGACAGAGACCCGTGGGGGCGCCCGTACAAATGGGTACGGGATAAATTCCGCCCCTGGGGTCCCCCGCTGACACAGAGTCTCCGGCCCCAGCTCGTTGAGGACGTCGTGAGCGCCCTGTTCCCTTCTCGAGGGGAACATGTGCCCCCGTCCATGGCTCCGCCCATGGCGGTGCCAGACGAAGACGCGGACCACAGCGACGACGGCGACTACATTGCTCCGGAGGTGGCCGAGGTAGACTTGAGAGTGGCGGTACAACGGCTGAAGGCCAAAAATACCGCCCCGGGACCCGACGGCTTGCCTGCCAAAGCCTGGGTCCTGGCCTCGGGGGCTCTCGGTCCTCGACTGGGGGGGCTCCTAAGCGCGTGTTTGGAGAGGGGTCAGTTCCCGCTTCGTTGGAAGACGGGGAAACTGGTCCTCATCAGGAAGCCGGGGCGCCCTGCGGACTCACCGTCCGCATACCGGCCCATTGTGCTGCTCGACGAGGTGGGCAAGCTCTTTGAAAGAGTTATTGCTAACCGCCTCGTCGGGCACCTGGGGAGATCAGGGCCGGACCTCGCGGAGAGCCAGTTCGGCTTCCGCAGGGGGCGCTCCACGGTGGACGCCATCATGCGCGTGAGAGCTCTCACGACGGGGGAAGCAGTATCCCGGGGTAGGGTCGTCTTGGCGGTGTCGCTCGACATCGCCAATGCCTTCAACACCCTGCCCTGGAGTTGCATCAGGGAGGCACTCCGGTATCACCGGATGCCGACCTACCTCCGTCGTGTAGTCGAGGACTATTTGACGGATAGGGCCGTCATCTACCCCGGCCAACGGGGAGAGTGGAACCGGCGAGAAATGTCGTGCGGTGTCCCACAGGGATCGGACTTGGGGCCGCTGCTGTGGGACATCGGATACGACTGGGTGCTGCGCGCCGACCTCCCTGACGGCGTCAGCGTGGTCTGCTACGCTGACGACACGCTTGTCCTGGCACAGGGAGAGTCGCACCAGGCGGCGGCCGACTTGGCGACGCGAGGGGTTGCGACAGTCGTCGAAAGGATCCGGCAATTGGGACTCGAGGTGGCATTGCACAAGTCCGAGGCCATGTGCTTTCATGGTCTTCGGAACGCGCCACCGTCGGGTTCCCAAATAACGGTGGGAGGGGTCCACATCGGCGTCGAGACGACGATGAAGTATTTGGGTCTCGTCCTCGACAGCCGGTGGGGCTTCCAGGAGCATTTCAGACGTCTGGCTCCGCGTTTGGAAAGGGCTGGGGCTGCTTTTTGGCGGCTCTTGCCCAACCTCAGAGGACCAGGCGCCTCCTGCCGGAGGTTGTACGCGGGGGTCGTGCGGTCCATGGCCCTCTACGGGGCCCCTGTGTGGGCCCCCATCATCAGGCGGCGGCCACCAGCCAAGTTGGTCGCCTGCCAGAGGGTCATGGCCATCCGGATGATCCGGGGATACCGCACGGTCTCCGGCGAAGCGGCAAACCTCCTTGCCGGATTACCGCCGTGGGATCTGGAGGCTACAGTCCTCCAGCGCGTCTACGAGTGGCGCGTGGACGCGCAGTGCCGGGGCGAAACCCCGCTGCCGCGGCAAATCGCGGCACTGCGGATCGAGCTCCGGTGCGATCTCATGGCGGAATGGAAGATGCGACTGTCGCAACCTAAGTTCGGGCACGCTGCAATCGCGGCGGTAAGACCCCTCTTTGAGGAGTGGCTGGAGAGGCGCCACGGCGTCCTCACCTTCCGGCTGACGCAGGTCCTCACCGGACACGGTTGTTTCGGGAGGTTCCTGTGTCGGATTGCACGGGAGGAAACGCCCGGGTGTCACCACTGTGTGGACCGCCCGGAGGACACGGTGGAGCATACGGTGCAGGTTTGCCCCGCTTGGGCAGAGCACCGCCGTGTCCTCACGGAGGCGATAGGCGGCGGCGACCTCTCGCGTCCGGACCTGGTTCAGGCCATGCTCCGGGGCGAGAGGGAATGGGATGCAGTCACCTCCTTCTGCGAAGCAGTAATGCTAGCGAAGGAGGAGGCGGGCCGCGTGAGGGAGAGAACATCCTCCACCTCACGCCCCAGCCGCCGCGGGAGACGCCCAGGGCGTCGGACGTCGCGAGGCGACATCCGGCCACCGTAGGCGCGGGCTTGCGGACGGCGAGTAATGGGTAGCTCGCCGTCCGATCAAGGACCATGCCCGGGTCGACGGCGCGTTCTGTTCGCGCGCGCCTCAAAGAGCTGTCAGCACAGGGACAGGGGCCCCAATAGGGGCCAAACGCCTGCCGGGGTTGCGGGACGTCTTAACAGGATACCGTGGCCCCGGAACGTAAAGGGCAACAGAAGGAACAGGGTGGTTTTTTAGTCAGTAAAAGTCTGACAGTCCCTTCCGCCCCACCCAGGACGGAAGGAGTCATTTGATGATTTTTACCACCTAAAAAAAAAAAAAAAAAAAAAAGCCTACTTTCACTGGTAGATAGCTGATGTAATAAGGGGTAACTTAGCCTACTTTCACTGGTAGATAGCTGATGTAATAAGGGGTAACTTAGCCTACTTTTATTTTAGGGTTCCACGCAAAAAAAATAAAACCTCGCAGTAAACCGACATTTACGCGGACGAAGTCGCGGGCATAAGCTAGTACTTGTATTAAATTGGAAATTGCCCAAATAATTGGACATGTTAAAAGGCTCTCAAACTCTCGAATAATTAAAGGAACATGTACAGGGGAGGGATAATAGGTACCTATCGATTATTGATAATTGAATACACAAGAGAACACAATTATTTGTTTCGACGATACTAAATATAGGATCAACAGTAGCGTCTAATAATATCTACGTACCCTGACTAAATACATTAAACGTTTGCTATACAGTTTGTATTATTTTAAGTAGTCATCTGTGGAAAGTGGGTAGTATACTAAACTACTTTATATATTCTTTGTTAATTTCAGTTTTTTAAAGTTCAATGTTTAGGTAAGCATTCGAGTTCTTTTATTCCACACTTTTTTAGTTAAAAATCCGTCATTTTAAAGAATTTTCTTATTAGGTACCCAGTGTAACTCGCACATTCAAGACGAATCTAATGGCGCATCATTTATCATAATCGATTGAGCCGTTGAGTAGGTATGAGCAGACATAGGAACAGACATTAACATGAGCTTTTTTAACATTTTTTTTTAATGTTATGTGCGTCACTTTCGCGGGAATAAATAGTTTTTTTTCTTTTCTCTCTTTTTTTTCTTTTCTTTCTTTTCTTTCTTTTCTTTCTTTTCTTTCTTTTCTTTCTTTTCTTTCTTTTCTTTCTTTTCCCTCTTTTCTTTCTTTTCTTTCTTTTCTTTCTTTTCTTTCTTTTCTTTCTTTATTTCTTTTCTTTCTTTCTTTTCTTTCTTTTCTTTCTTTTCTTTCTTTTCTTTCTTTTCTTTCTTTTCTTTCTTTTCTTTCTTTTCTTTCTTTTCTTTCTTTTCTTTCTTTTCTTTCTTTTCTTTCTTTTCTTTCTTTTCTTTCTTTTCTTTCTTTTCTTTCTTTTCTTTCTTTTCTTTCTTTTCTTTCTTTTCTTTCTTTTCTTTCTTTTCTTTCTTTTCTTTCTTTTCTTTCTTATCTTTCTTTTCTTTCTTTTCTTTCTTTTCTTTCTTTTCTTTCTTTTCTTTCTTTTCTTTCTTTTCTTTCTTTTCTTTCTTTTCTTTCTTTTCTTTCTTTTCTTTCTTTTCTTTCTTTTCTTTCTTTTCTTTCTTTTCTTTCTTTTCTTTCTTTTCTTTCTTTACACAGGTCAAATACATAACTCTCCTTGCGCGCTTCAAAGCAGTCGGATAATAGTGGCAATATTTCGTCCCGAAACTTAATGGCAGCATAAAAACCAGAACTGAATTTACGAGATATGAGGGCACAATACCCTGGTCGTGTGCTCGCATGCTAATGAGAACCTCGATTGCTAAGGCCGGACCTGCCGGCCTTTTGCTTAGATCGTACGAAAAAGAGTTACCGGAATTCCCGAGACTGTTTTCAAAGTTTGTGAGAACATCCCTAGAGGCTACACAACCCTACTTTACGTGTACGTAAATCATTGTGACGATTTATGTCAGAACTTTCAAAGGCACATGAGGTATTCTCTTTTAAAAAATGTACAGGAAAAGAAAGAAAGCAAAACTGTTTATTCCCGCGAAAATGACGCACATAACATAAAAATTGTACATAAAAGCAAAGTAGGAACAAGTTTGTATTAAATCTAAAAAATAAAAATCATATTTTATACAAAACTTTTTTATCACGTTTCAATTTTTTTCTAGGCATTAAGTATCTTTCAAAGACACCATTTTTGAAAATAAAATTGGTAGAGTACCTATGTAATTTTTTTTAAATAAAATATTGTTCTATACGGAATTTCAATTTTCATGGTGAAAGTATGAAGGGAAAATTTGCAACTTATGTTTTGATTTTTATCAATGTTTGGGGGCGGTGATCGACGCGGCGCAAACATTTACTTTTTTAAGACAACTATGTGACGCTATATCTTAATATTTTAGTACTGAGTGATACTAAAAGAAAAAATACGTATTATAATACACACATCAAAAGTGTCTAGTAACATTTGTTAGGGATGTTGATCCCTAGACACTTTTGATGTGTATATTTTCAATAAAGATCATAATATTAAAATTTGGAACCTGATAAAAAAATCTTCCTGCATAAATAATTTTATGAATAAAAGATTACGGGGCGTGTAATCTTTTATGCGTGAACCATGTGTAACTTCCTAAATAAATGTAACAAAATCGTTACACCTGTAATCCCCAAAGGGTTAGGCAGAGGTGTACCCATTAGCACACCCACATGGCCACATTTCGCCAGTTATGTTTTAAGTCCCATGTAATCGGGGGCGAGCCTATTACTATCAATCGGGCACATACCCAGACTCCGAGGCTGCTACTGAGAAATTACTGATCGTAAAACCTTATAAGTCCGCCTTTGTAGTTTTTTGTTGCACAGAGTTTAAATAAATAAAAAACCGGCCAAGTGCGAGTCAGACTCGCGCACCGAGGGTTCCGTACACAAACTCCTCCGAAATGGCTGAACCAATTTGCATGAAATTTTGTGTGCATATCGGGTAGGTCTGAGAATCGGCCAAAATCTATTTTTTTATTTTTTTTTGTTAATCGCATAACAACGTTTGCTGGGTCAGCAAGTCTAATATATAAAATTCTCGTGTTGCGGTGTTTGTTTCCAAACTCCTCCGAAACGGCTGAACCGATTTGCATGAAATTTTGTGTGCATATCGGGTAGGTCTGAGAATCGGCCAACATCTGTTTTTTTTTTTTAATCGCTGAACAACGTTTGCTGGGTCAGCTAGTAAGTTTATGATTATTAAAAAAAATATACTATGTGATGTAACTAAAAATTTAAGATTTTCGGAATTTTTCCTATATGTGTACTTTATAACGTTGCTTCATGCCAAATTTCAAGATTCCAGGTCGTCTGGAAGTATCCTTTAGGTTTTGATTCCCTTGCGAGTAGTTGCGAGTTTCAAAATATGCGGCTTTAATTGCTGTATCTTTTGATTGCGTTGACGTAGAAGTTTGATTTTGTTACAGCTTAAAGATATTATAGACTTGAGTATTTGTTAAGAATTTCAATATAATACCACTACGCGTTCATGAGTAAAGGGGTAATAAGTTTAAAATTATTAAAAATATTTTTATTATATGATGTAACTAAAAATTTATGCTTTTCGCAATTTTTCCTTTATCTGTGTTATAAGACGTTGCTTCGTACCAAATTTCAAGATTCTGAGTTCACGGGAAGTACCCTGTAGGTTTTGATTCCCTTGCGAGTAGTGGCGAGTTTCAAAATATGCGGTTTTAATTCCTGTTTCTTTTGATTGCGTTGACATAGAAGTTTGATTTTGTTACAGCTTAAAGGTATTAAAGATTTGAGTATTTGATATGAATTTCAATATAATACCACTACGCGTTCATGAGGAAAGGGGTAGTAAGTTTAAAATTATTAAAAATATTTTTATTATATGATGTAACTAAAAATGTATACTTTTCGCAATTTTTCCTATATCTCTGCTATAAGACGTTGCTTCATACCAAATTTCAAGATTCTGAGTTCACGGGAAGTACCCTGTAGGTTTTGATTCCCTTGCGAGTGTCGAAAATTTGCGGCATAAACGGGAGTATCTTTTGATCGCGTTGACTTAGAAGTTTGATTTTTTCACAGCTCCAAGAGACCATAGACTTGAGTATTTGATATGAATTTCAGCTTGATACCTCCACGCGTTCCTGAGAAAAAAGGTCTTGACAGACAGACAGACAGACAGACAGACAGACAGACAGACAGACGGACAACAAAGTGATCCTATAAGGGTTCCGTTTTTACCTTTTGAGGTACGGAACCCTAAAAAGACTTGACCCGACTTGAGAATCGAACCCGAGACCTCATGCTCAGCAGTCGCGCTTTGCGACCACTAGACCAACGAGGCAGACACGTAACTTAATGTAGTAATCTAATATTATAAATGCGAAAGTAACTTAATCTGTCTGTTACGCCTTTACGACTAAACCACTGAACCGATTTTGATGAAATTTAGCACGGGGTAAGTTTGAGCCCCAAGAAAGGATATAGGCTACTTTTTATTTCGCAACTTTGACTGTGTCCGCGATATCCGACATTTAGGGTCCGTTCACACAGACCGGCTCGGAGAGGAGAGCAGATTCTTATCACGTTGAAAACAGAGTTTTTAGTATTTGTAGTAAGGTTTATTTTTACATGTGCACTGCTTTTGTCATTAAGAATGCTTGAACGCGCTTGGTGTGAAATAATAAGAGGAGCCGACCGGCTCCGATCGCGTACATTTTCTCGTTCGCGCAGCCGATCGCCTCCGATTGTGTCCAGTCTGTGTGAAAAGAAAAATGCGCGCCGATGCTCACCGAGCCGGTCTGTGTGAACGGACCCTTACGCGGACGTAGTAAAGAGTACGTATTAAAAGAGGTTTAACTTTATTTCTTACAAGCTGTAAAAAGATATATCACATAGCCATTAACACGCGTAGTACTGCCCATCAAACTAAGTAAAAATGATTGCTGGAAAACAACTTTTATTTTTTGCGAGTACGAAACTCACACTGTCTCTGTTTATCGTTGTACTAGCAGCCCGCTCCGGCTTCGCACAGGTTTTTCAACTTTTTTGAATATAACCTATGTCACCCGGGGATAGTGTAGCTTCCCAACAGTGAAATAATTTTTCAAATCGGTTCAGTAGTTTCGGAGCCCATTCAATGCAAACAAACAAACAATCAAATCTTTCCTCTTCATAATATTAGTAGAGATAACATTGTGCTTACGTATTTAAAGTTAAGTTGTAACATTTAAAACTTGTTTTTATAGAAAAACGTAAACGAAAATTGGCATCTTTAATACCTTTGTGACCAGAGGGTTTGGTCCTAGTATACAGCATGTAACAAAAACCCTGTCCGATCCTTAAGGGTATTATTCGGCATCGTACTGCGTACACATATACGTAACCATTTAATGGATTTGAGATTATTATTTTTCCCCAGTGAAAAAAAAAAAGAAGAAAGAAGAAGTAATTAAATTAAAATAAAACATAAAAACTGATCAACGGCAACACTGACCTGACAGGGTTTTTGTTACATAGTGTTTATGTAATATAATATGTCATCATCTGCCTAACCTTTTTCCCAACTATGTTGGGGTCGGCTTCCAGTCTAAACGGATACAGCTGAATACCAGTATCTTATATGAAGCGACTTTTTTTTTAGGACAAGCCCGCCAACACTGTTCCCACCCACTGCAATTCCTGAAAGCCAGAATCAACAGTGGAGGCCACCAGAAAAGCGCCGAGGCAATGAAGCTCGACGAGTCCCAGAGAAACGATTAACTGTCTTGGGTCCCGCAACGAAATTAATCAGAAAAGATTAGTGGAGAAGTAAGAAAAAATATAATTTCCACTTATGAAGCGACTGCCTTTCTGACCTTCACAACGCAGTAACTGGATAATACGATACCTCTTGGTAAGACTGGTTGTAAGACTCTCGGGCTATTGACGACCCGTAACGACTGTCAAAGGTCCACGTATGACAGCCGGGACCGGCACGTACTTATGTCAATGATGTCTAAGATAAACTTTAGAAAGTACATATTAATTTTAAAAGTCACATTGGTACTTGCCCGGATTCAAACCCAACCTCATGTATGAGAAGTGACCGCTTCAACCACTGCGCCATCACGACATACCTACACAAAATACACTATAAACCACATAATACAATATGTAGGTATAATACAAAAATAAAAATGTCATTGATAGACAGACTAAGAAACTTTCATTTTCGTCAATTGTTTTTTCAGACCATTTATAATAAAATTTCCTATACAGGTAACTTCTGAAGGTCAAAAATTCAAAACTTCTGAAATTCAAAATGTTGTCACAATCTGATCTCAACGACAATCAATGTCAAGTGTTAGTTAGAGACATTTTGACAGATTGACACAGAGATTGCGATCGTTCGTTAAAGTTTGTTAAATTTCCCCACCCTCATCTCCTCCCCCCTCCCCCGGTATAGTGTAGTAAAGTTAACCCCTTTCATTACTCAAAGCCCAGTCATTACATACATTTCGGACATTTAAGCGTGTCTCCAATTTAAGCAACGTTTATGAGTAAGAGTTTACTTGTCTAACTGGCAACCTGTTGCCAAGCTCTGTGGCAAGTAGCAAGCATTGACGTAAGCAAACGGAGAGAGGGGGGGTGTTAAAGCAAACTGTCGTAGTGTCTATGTGTGTGTCATCCGTGTAAAGGAGTGTGCCCCGAAATAAAGTACGTTTTGATGGACAAAGGGAAAGCCTTTACCAAGCAGTACGATATAATAAGTCTTAAAGAAGGCGGATGGTTATCTCATTATATTACCGCGGTCAGCTTTTAGGGACTTACAAAATGTTTTATTTATAACTAGGTTTTGCCCGCGACTTCGTCCTCGTAAATATCTCCTTTCTCGTTAATTTCTTCTTTTCCTGTCCAGGCGGTTTTCTAATGGAATGCACTCCCTCAGAATATCAGAATGGCCACCAGTCAGTTCACATTCAAGATAAAAGCTCGCGAACACTTACATAAGAAGTTGGCAGACTCGTCCCACAATTAATTTGTTGTACTTCACCACCTATGTATTTTATCTCTCTCCACTTTATATATTTTGTTTGTATGTATGTATATATGTATTTATTATTATATTTTATTCTCGGAAATTTTCTGTATGTGCACCTACCTACTTACTATGTTTTGTCTCTGCATCACCCTAAGGGCTTGTACACAAAACTGCGATGCGATGCGATGCGAACCTCGGGAACTTAAAGTTCCCGAGGAATTCGCAGATATTTGCGTTGCGACGTCGCACCGCAGTTTTGTGTACAAGCCCTAAGGTAGACTGGCAGAAAATGCCTAAAGCATTAAGTCTGCCTTTGTACCTTCAGTGTATTTTTTACATGTCCATAAAGTTCAAATAAATAAACAAATTTTCGGTTATCGCGGACGCAGACGAAGTCAAAGTCAAGTCGAAAAAGTTATGGTGGAATAAAGAAACTCACATACATACATACATACATTAACCCTGAACACATAACACTCCTTTTTTGGGGCAATCGTGTAATAAAAAGTAGCCTTTGTTGAGTTTCAAACTAACCCTGTACAAAATCGAAAAAAAAAAAAAAAAAACAAAATCGGTTCAGGAATTTAGTCGTGAAAGCGTAAAGGCAGACAGACAGAGTTACTTTCTGATTTATAATATTAGTATGAATTTTACGATGGCCTAATCTATCTATACATATAAAATGCTTTGTCCTGAATGACTGACTGACTGATCAACGCACAGCCTAAACCGCTGATCGTAGAGACCTGAAATTGCGAGAGTATGTTCTTTGTATGACGTAGGCATCCGATAATAAAGGATTTTCCGAAATTCTTCCCCTTAGGGGATGAAACAGGGGTCTAAAGTTTGTACCGACTTTTTTTTCAGATAATTTACAAATTATAATGTATTAATTATCCATATTTATTTTGTGTTATGTTATATTCCAGGACTTTGACGCGCACAAAGTCGCGGGAAAAAGCCAGCCTAGTTATCTATACTTAATACTTATATACTTATAATATTATAAAGAGGTAACATTCGTTTGTAAGTTTGTATGTAGGGGGTAATCTCCGGAAGTTATGATCCGATTTTGAAAATTGTTTCATAAATTGAAAGCTACGTTATCACTGAGTGCTATAGGCTATATTATCAAAAAATTAGGGATCCGTAAGAAAAATCACGCGAACGAAGTCGCGGGGACAGTGCTAGTTTATAATACATGCGGCTCTTGACAAAAAGGCAAACTTAATAAGGTAACTTAAAAGACCGACCTTGCTTTATTCACGTTTCACGGTATACGGGCCCCCAAGAAAAGCTCAGATGAAAGTGTTCCTTTTCAAAATTATATTTTCCTCAAGGACGATCGTAACTTTGAGAATTTGGTGCAAAATCGCGCTAGCGGAGTTACATTTGCGTCTGTGTGTGTGAAACTCGTTTGTTGTTTTATTAATTGAACTAGCGACCCGCTCTGGGTTCGCCCGGGTGCAATGTAGATTGTAACTATACGTATTAACCTTCTATTTGAATCATTATATTTATTTGTGAAAACCGCATTTAAATCTATTGCGTAGTTTAAAAGATACAGACGACCGACGGGAAGCAACATTTTCTATATTATATTTATACTTTAGAGTTTGTTAGTTTGTGAGGATTGTATCTCGGGATCTACTGAACCGATTTAGAAAACTCATTCGCAAACTCGAAGCTGCGAGTTTGCTATCACTGAGTGCTTTAAGCTATATTTCATTATCAAAAAATTAGGAATTCGTAAGTTGGAGAGTGCTGTTGGGTAGGTACTATATAGAGATTGGTACATTAATACATAATGTAATGACCAAAGAGTTCGTAACATTACATATTATTGTACCATACATTATGTATACCTAAATGTTTTATTACAAGTATTTTTATTATTTTGACGTTTGAAGTTTATTCTTTGCTTTGTCTTCTATTTTCCTTGCTTCAATGTTGTGTAATATTTTCTTTTACTTAATCCATTTAAATTCTGTTTATTTTGGTTTCAATGCTTTATTTTATTTTCAACCATTAACAGACAGTCCACTTGTTGTCTATACAATACAAAAGAATAAAAAGAAAAAGAATTTTGTATTACAAGTTGTGATATGCATGGCATAGTGCCTAATTGAGGTGTAGAGATACAGCGATCCTTTATCTTTCTATTTTCCTCGATTATATCATCATAAGTATAGTTAATAACGTATTTATCGTTTATAGAAATATAACAATAATATTATATCTGCTATTATGGTAGAAAAGCGCGACTGCTGAGCATGATGTCTTGGATTTGATTCCCAGGTCAGGCAGTGTTATTGGGGTTTTGATGAAATTTGGCACGGGCACGGGATCAGTTTGAACCCCCCATTTTATTCTGCGACTTCGTCTGCGTCCACGATAACCGACATTTACGCGGACGAAGTCGCGGGCAAAAGCTAGTATAACAATAAAACATCTTTCTATCGATTATTTTTTTTTTATCAAACTGAAATGTGCGGTGTTGAAGGTAAATGAAACTAGTGAATCCCAGAATAATTTAGAATACCTACTAAATTATTTTTCATAGGATAGTGCATTTAAATAAATGGTTACAAAAGTGCATAGATTACCTATATACTTAGTAATACAAATCTTAAAGTAGGTAATGAATACAGTCTTACAAAAGATACAAGACCGACCCCAGAAATTACTTCTTACAAACAAAAACACAAACAAACAAACTTTAACCCTTTACATAATTAGTAAAGATATAAAAAGGTGGCTGTTACTTTTGATTAAAATGGTAGGGTTAACTTAAGATTTGCAATTTACGAACTTCTGAAGTTACATAATGTCACAAGTAAGCTTAGGTAAACTTGGCTTGTGACTTGCGTATTTGAAGAGAATATAAATAATAATACCTACTGTTCCACTGCAGGCCAAAAGACTCTTCTCATATAGAGAAGGCACGAACATTGATCACTACGCTTGCTCAAGGCGGATTGGCGATTTCGGACTCATATCTACCTATCTTCTATTTAAATATATCTTCTAAATATATAAAAGCGAAAGGTCACTCACTTCACTCACTCAACACGAAATATCGAAAACCGCTTGTAGTATAAAGATGAAAGGCAGGGAGGTAGTTTTTAGTTAGTAGACGTCTGCTAAGAAAGGATTTTCCAAAATTCACACTCTAAGTGCATGAAACGAGGATCTGACATTTACGCGGAGTCGCTATCAAAAGATAGTTAATTATAAGTCCTGATGGTTTCTTCACGATGTTTTCCTTCACCGATGTCAGTGATGTCCAAGATAATATGGATTGATAAACTCACATTGGTTCTTGCTCGGTATTGAACCCGCAATCTCATAAATGAAAGGCGAGCGACATAACCATTGTGCCATTATGACATTTACCAAATATAGGTCAATAAAAAATTATTAATGACATTGTCATAAAAGGTAAGAATGCCGTATAATTAATTAACAAATGAACATACAGCTAAAGTCTTACCTGTAACCTATATCCATTTAAGTAAGTCTTCAGTCGTCTCTAAGTTTTCCCATTTATAACTTCTTAATAACACTGAATATCATTATACAAGCGCAACTGTAGGACAAATCACTCCCTGCCAACTTTAGTAAGAAAAAACCACGGGTTTACGTTGAAACAAATAAACATTCACACAATCCACAAAGTCTTCCGCAATACACGAGACGTTTCATGTTAAAATAATAATGAATATGTTAAAACTTCATTCAAAATATAACATCGTACATAAATGTATGGTGAGGCATAGCTGTGGACGCGAGCGCCTGCCGTAAGCGCTCGAGCAACACTGAATGAACACACACCAGCGCA
Organism: Hoplodrina blanda; assembly: GCA_949316365.1. Lineage (NCBI taxonomy): Eukaryota > Metazoa > Arthropoda > Insecta > Lepidoptera > Noctuidae > Hoplodrina > Hoplodrina blanda. The sequence continues at coordinate 13,532,003 of OX438592.1, forward strand.
CAATTGAATCGCAGAATCTACACAGGCGCTCTTACGAGCTAACTTATGATCGTTATCCACTGAGACGTAACGTTGATGTAATATAAATATAAAAAGAACTCGAATTACTTTTGTTTTATCTTTTTATTCAATATTCAGAGAATATTCTTTAACATTTAAGCATTAATGTTTATTATTTAAGTGTTTTTTTTGTAGGTTCCTACGTATTTTGTGTATGACTAAAATATTAAGTACATAAAAAGCTTGTAGCAGACAGTTAAAAGTACATTATTTAATGTATATCGATCGGTATTCCGTCCATTTCAAATTCACGTGACGACACGTTCATCTAATTGCACGTGGGAACGTTTGCAACCGTTTCCTATGACAGTTTTTATAGGCTAGTGAGCAACGGACCTTTACGTAATATTGTAAAAAACCGGACGAATGCGAGTTGAATTCGCACATGATGGGTTCCGTATCACCATACAATATTGAACACAACATAAAAAAAAAGTTTGTAATCGCAAAAGAGTAATTATTTTGTGATTAACTACAAAACGGATTTCGAAATTATTCCTTACTTGTGCATCTTGCTAAATTTCATGATTCTAGGTCAACGGGAAGTCCCCTTAAAGTTTGATTCCCTAGCGAGCGTCAACATATGCGCTATAAACGACCTTATCTTTAGATTGCGTTGACTTAGAAGTTTAATTTTTTTCACTGCTCCAACGGGTAGTAGACCTGAGTATTTGATGTTAATTTCAGCTTAATACCTTCACGCGTTCCTGAGTAAAAGGTCTTGACAAAGGGACAGACAGACGGACAACAAAATTATCCTATAAGGGTTACGTTTTTGCCGACTGAGATACGGAACCCTAAAAACCGGACAAGTGAGAGTAAGACTCGCCCACTGTGGGTTCTGACTCAAAGCTATGTCCATTTGTCCATCCGTGGCTTCGCTCCTTTTAAGCAACCCCGCCTTTTAGTTTCCAATTCCGGATTTGAGGACAAACTTAACTTTTGCAGTTGAACAAATGCTCTCCGATACATGGTTGTACATCACTGTCGATGTTTCAACTGTAAATGTAAATTTGTAAACAAAAAAGGAATATTTTTGTCTGATTTAACAAAAAATTTTCGATTTTCGGACTTTTCCCTTTACTTGTGCTGTACAACCTTTTTTTGTGAAATGTTATTATTCTAGGTCATTAGTTTAGGTCCTATAGGTTCAGACTTATTTCCAAGTGTCGAATTATGCGACACTAGCTTTCGCCCGCGACTGCGTCCGCGCCAATTTTAATATAATATCCCAAGGAAACGGTACATTTTTCTAGGATAAAAAGAAGCCTATGTGCTATTTCAGACCATAACCTATGTGTGCGCCAAATTTCATCCAGATCTGATCAGCTGTTCTGGCGTGATTGACTAACAAAAATTCATCCAATCAAACTTTAGCATTTTTTTTTTTTTTTTTAGTAGTAAGATAAGATATAAGATAAATGTCATCAAAACATACATTTTGATTGCGTTAACTTAGAAGCTGTGAAGGGACTATAGACTATAGGGAGTTCGTGATACATTACTTCGTTATCGTTATGATAAATTAATATATTTAGCTTGAAAAAGATATTTACCAATTTCATTAAATTTTTTATTATTTTTTTAGGATTTAAAATTTTATTATTATAATTTAATTTTTTTTAGTATAAAATTAATAGAATATATTTTAAATTCTTTCTCAAGTTTTCAAAACAAATGCTTTTTACAAGCTCATTAATTAATTTTTTTTTGTTAGTTAAATAATAAATTATCTCAGTATTCAGTATTATAGATATTCAAGTTGAATAGAATAGAATAGAATTTCAACTTGATACCTCCTCAGAAACAACGACAGACAGCCGAACAACAAAGTGATCCGTCTCCAATAAGGGTTCTTTTCACACAACGCACGGTACCCTAAAAACGGGAAACTGTGTTTATTTGGTTGGTTTATCCCGTTTTCATGGTTCAACACCTCAATCGATCTTCGTGAAATTGGGCTCACAGATGATTTGTGATACGAACACAGACAGACTGTTGGTACACTTGCGAGGCGAGGGAAGTCGCGAGGCAAACTAGTTTGTTTAAGTAACTAACTACTATTTACATAAACTTGCGTGTTTTTGCTAAGACAGCATAAAAACTATAGAAACTCTGCTACAATACTTATATTTTTTTGGAACGAAGTTTCTTGCGGTAGATAACACCGCCAATCAATTGACATACTTTCTATGATCTGTCAAAACGCGATACGAAAAAAAAAACAGCAGATCCATACAATTTGATCGTAATTTCATTATTGTATGAATCAGCTGTTTTTTTTTTCACATTTCGTACTATGTCCCTTAATAAAAGTTGTTCATATTCATGAGTACATTCACCCCCTGAAAGATTTACAACGAATTAAAATTCACGGAGTATACTAGCGAGCCACCCCGGCTTCACCCGGGTACAAATTTCCAACATTACCGGTGGATTTTCCGAAAATTTTCTTTCATTTCCTTGTCCGGGAAATTATGAACACATCAAAAAAGAATCAGACAAACAGATCCAGTCTCTCTCGAGTTTTGCGCTTAGCAACACATTTAACGATTCATTTTTATTTTTATAGATAAAGAAGAAGTAACACACGCGAATAAATATAGGCACGTGTAGGTAATTTGAATCGAACGCGCAACGCAATCTGATTTTTACTGCTCAATATTAAAATTGCTTTTTGATATCTACATTTCCTCTGCGATTTTTTTATCGCCTTTGAATGCTTTTCCATCTAAATTCTTCATTTCAGACAACGGGTGTAAGGGCCTGTGCACACCGCGTTTGTAGCTATACAGGCGCGAGTCAGTCAGTCACGAACTGCTCTGTAGGTTAGTTACCAAAACGCGCGTCAACGGCGCGTTTAAAAAACGTGGTGTGCTCAGGCCCTAAAAGGCCGATTAGCGTAGTAGGTAGCTGAAAGTTACCTACAAACTCTTTCCATTATTGTGATGATTTTTTTATTTAGGTATAGATCTAGGTGGCTCCTGGTTTCAGAGATATATTGAAGATCAAAGTTCCAATTCTTGTCAGGTTTTTTTTAAAAAAGCTTGTTTTAAATGTGATACACCCGGCGATAAATATTGCACATAGACCTTTGGAAAGAGACAATCGGCTAATTTCGGCTTCGTAGAGCGTTATCTCTGTCGCACGAAATACAAACAGTCCGGTATCTATTAGGAGCTGTTAAAACAATTATGATTTGCTTCTTTTGATATATTTTTTTCATTTTTTGTATAAAATACGAAATACGATAAAGGTCGATGTGCAATATTTATTGCCGGGTACTGTAACTAAACTTTAAATCCCTTCCCTTTTAAGCCCTTTCGCGCGGTAGTGGCGCATATTTCTTTTTGTATTTATTCGATTTTTATTTTTTAGATTAGGAAGACCTACACTGACCTTATTGGTGAGGTTCTTCAGAAAGGTCAGGTGCGGAGTACCTACTCGTAACCGGCGTGCTTGTTTGACGAGATGTATGAACGTAGATGAGGCGAAAGGAGTATGTAAGGATCGTAGCAGATGTCATTCTGTGGTTTCTGCCTGCCCCCATGGGGAAAAGGCGTAAGTTTATGTATGTGTAGGTATGTATGTGTATTTAATACAAACTTGTTTCCCATTTGTTTTTATTTTCTCTTTTTATGTAGGTACTCGTAATATGCGTCATTTTCGCGGGAATAAACAATTTTTCTTTCTTTCATTTCTTTTCTTTCTTTCGACACCCATTCTGTCTCAGTCTGACGTGGACGGAGACCCTAAACATTATGGTACACGAAAGTTGTTTACACTATTGTGTTAAATCGGCTAGAAAGGAATCGTAAAAAAACAGCAGATCTGTACATTTACCTATACATTTGTTCGCATAACCCAATAAGAATGTATGGATCAGCAGATTTTTTTTCTAGGTTTGATCTCATAGCAAAGGTGATTGGTTCATAATAATGAGTTCAATGACCTTTTGGCCTTACCTTCTGGTAAACAAAATGTATCTCTGTGTGTGTGTGTATCTGAGGTGCTTTAACCGGAGTTTTTCTTTAAGTTAGAAGTTCAATTTTTTTTTACATATTTTCACTAATACAAGTTTTTTAAAGTTATAACTAACATTTAAATACCCCAACGACCCCTGCACTGTTACATACACCCATAAACACAATATTTTATATTGCGCCCTATCAAAAACCATGGTTTTTGTTTTGGGTTGAAATCCCCCACAAATGTCGTTTCCTAACAATAATTTTACTTAGTTTGAAATAGTATGCATTGTAGTGATGGCCCAGTGGTTAAGGCGCCCGCCTCTCATGCATGAGGTTGTGGGTTCGAATCCGGGCATATACCAATGTGACTTTTCCAATTCATATGTACTTTCTGAAGTTTATCTTGGACATTGATGAAGGAAAACATCGTGAGGAAACCTGGACTTATAATGACTATTTTGAAATCACCAATCCGCCTTGAGCAAGCGTGGTGATTAATAATAATAATAATAAACCTTTATTTCAGGCAACTAAGGCCCATAAAACACAAATACATAAATAAGCACAACTTAACTATAAACTAATACATATTATTTTATATAATAAACCTAAATTTAAAAACTACTGCACACGAAGTGACGGCGTCGTGTTGCGCTGCGTGGTGTCTTGTAGCCTTCCGCGGAATCGCCTATACATGACACCCTTCGGCCAAAACTCTTCCTTGAGGAAGGTCTCAATGCAATGAGTCGGAACTCGCACCACGAACGACTTGAAATTCGTGTTGTGGCGCGACTCCAACTTCTCCACCCTGACGGTCCAATTAGTCCTGGCTCGAACGTACTCCACGATCTCCTCAGCCTTCGTGGTGTAAAGTAGCCGGGACACATAGAGCTGCGTCGTAGGAACTGCCGGACGCAGCATACTGGGTCCTGCCAGCGCGGTTCCGCACTGGTTCCGACTTGGAGGCTTCTTCTTCTTCTTCTTCTCCACCCTTACGAAGCCATCCTTGTCACACGTGCCTTCTCTGTATGAGAAGAGGCCCTTTGCCCTACAGTGGGGCAGAGTCTGGTATCGTTATATGCTTAGTTAACTGCTGTGTGATATATGTCTTATTACAACCCGTGTTTGTCGACACCGCTTTTGTGGTACGTGACATTGCTACATAACGTGAATTCATTTAATTTTAAACCGGCAATATAGCCGGTTAGCAGCCGACCCGGATGTCCCGTACAACCGTTCTAATGCCGCCACGATTAAACGTGGGCGGACCGTCTAATGCGAATACATAGAAATGCCTTATTAATTTGTTATTATGTAATTGCTTCATCAAGAGACGTCGTATAGAGGAATATTATGTTTGCAAACTGAAATTCGTCTTTTGCGACTGCTGAGCATGAGGTCTTGGGTTTGATTCCCAGGTCGGCCAAAGTGTTATTGGGTTTTTCCATCAGGAATTTCTCAGCAGCAGCCTCGGTGTCTGGATTTGTGCCCGGTTGATGGCAATAGGCTCGCCCCCTATTACATGGGACTTAAATATAACTGGCGTAATGTGGGTGTACACCCCTGCCTGACCCTTCGGGGATAACAGCCGTGATGTTATGTATGTAAACTGAAATTGTACCTACTCGTATGCTACACGACATTTTCTTGAGTCAATTTGAGAGAACAGCGTGTCGCGGATTCCCGGACGGAACAAATATAGGTCATGCAATATAATCTAAAGGTTCCGGGTCTGGTTGTTAGTGTATGTGAGTTTACACGATAACATAACATAACATCACGCCTGTAATCCTCGAGGGGTTAAGCAGAGGTGTACCCATTAGTACGCTCACATTTCGCCAGTTATGTTTAAGTCCCACGTAATAGGAGACGAGCTTATTGCCACTAACTGGGCACAAATCCAGACTCCGAGGCTGCTACTGAGAAATCACTGATGGAGAAACCCAATAACACTTTACCCGACCTGGGAATCGAACCCAAGACCTCATGCTCAGCAGTCGCGCTTTGCGATCACTAGACCAACGAGGTAGTCAACCATGGTACAATATTAATTCTCAGTGTGGGGGCAAAGTCGGACAATCTTACTACTGCAAAAGTTTGATACTTAATCACGACAGAACCCCTAAACGGATTCGAATAAAGAGCACAGAGATAGAATATATTCTGGAATACATATAGACTGATGCTTTTTGTCCCACGTTTATACAGGGTTATCCTTGAAACGTTTAACCCTGAAATCATGAAAAAAAATCCGGTTCCCTACAAAAATGCTATATATCTACAACATAATCATAATGTATGAAACAGCTGATTTATTTTCTTTTTTTTTTCATGATTTAGGGTTGGTCCAATACTAAAAGTTGTTCATAATTATGAGTACAAAAACCCCTTTTCAGGTTTCTGGTGTTTTCAAAATAACCCTGTATAATTTAGGAATATGGCTTTAATTCTGGAATCTGCGTAAACGAATTCGCGGAACGAAGCTAGTAAACATACAAATAGGGTCTACATGTGTAACTTCTAAAGTAAATACGGCGACAAAATATCGACTAGTTTGTAACATACAAGCAAGTAACCAGTTTAATCAATGTGTATGCAACACGCGTAGCGCCACTAGTTAACTCGTAGCAACGTAGGTATCGCGTAGCAGCGTAGCCAACCGCGTAGCGCCCGCCGCAAAATACAAAAACCGGTAAGTGCGAGTTGGACTCGCAAACGAAGGGTCCCGAACCATCGTAGAAGATACAGATACCGGCGATAAATATTGCACATCGACCTTTATCGTATTTCGTATTTTATACAAAGAATAAAAAGAATTATCAAAAGAAGCAAATCATAATTGTTTTAACAGCTCCTAATAGATACCGGACTGTTTGTATTTCGTGCGACAGAGATAACGCTCTACGAAGCCGAAATTAGCCGATTGTCTCTTTCCAAAGGTCGATGTGCAATATTTATCGCCGGGTACAGTATTTCTATTACCGCTATACCAATAAAAATAAATAAAAGTTATTAAAGAAAATAAGTCCCCAATTCCCCATATTCTTATATGGGGAATTGGGGACTTATTTTGGGGGCCTGTTTTTTACGTTTTTAACTCGATACTATAATGGCAATATTACTAGCGGCGGGTACTGCACACATTCTGCGAAAATTTCAACTCTCAAGGTATTACGGTTGGGTTGCGGAATTTGTTCGAAAGAGTTACCGCGGCCCTGGAATGTAAAGGGGCACTAGAAGGAACACGGATGGTTTTTAGTCAGTAAGAGTCTGACACTGCCTTCCGCTCCGCCTAGAGCGGAAAGAGTCATTTGTTGATTTACCATCCTGACAAAAATAAAAGCTATTACGGTTCATGAGAGACAGCCCACTGACAGACTGACGGACAGCGGAGGCTAAGTAATAAAGTCAAAGTCAAAGTCAAAACATTTATTTCAATTAGACCATTTACAGGCACTTTCGAATTGTCAAGGAGTCGGTCAGTTAGTCCGAAAGTTAAAGCTAGTTGCTCGTTCCAAAACGGAGGTAGGCCTCTATGGAGAAGAACAAGCAAGAAACTCCTCGGCACTCTTTTAAATTAGGTTTTTACAAAATCCTGGTTACATTATTCTTGTTGATTCTACATGTGATCACAATGAAGATGAATATAAAACAGTAGTAAAAAATAATAAAAATAAAGATGTAAGCCCATAGCAGTTAAGAGATGACCAATCCCAACTGACAGCACTCGTTCACGAGCATGACGCATGGATCAGCACCATCTAGTCAACCATCATGGAGGGAGCCAAATGATCCAACACACGCGCCACCATCAGCGAGACATTTGAGTGAGCATGACAAGCTCTCAACTGCCATGCTCATTAGCACCCTTGCGTACGGTACCCTAAAAAGTTCTTCTTACAAATCCAATTTCACGCTTACCCCTTGAAGCCAGATGAAAAGCAAACTTCAGAATTTCTAAAAAACATAATATTAAAGGAATTATACTGCCCCATGAATTATAATCCATGTTTATATTTATTTTAAGCAGTCCAAGGGTGGCTGCGCTCCATAAATATTTTCGGAAGCCGGAAAGGGTTTGTTGATTTTAAAATTATGACGGGTAAGGTAGAGGTTTCAACACCTAAAGTAAATTATTATAACTATGTTTATATTTAGAGCTTACGCTACACTGTAAGCGATGTTGGAGAGATGTGAATCGTAACGTAGAAAAGTAAATAGAATAAAAAATAACTTAATGGCACTTTAATAAAGTTTCCGCTAGTTTTATATAGTATCGTTGGTCGAGGACTGCCTCGTTGATCGGGTCGCAAAGGGCTACTGCTGAGCATGAGGTCTTGGGTTCGATTCCCAGATCGGGCAAAGTGTTATTGGGTTTTCCCATCAGAAATTTCTTAATAGCAGCCTCGGAGTCTGGTTGATGACAATAGGCGCGCCCCTTATTACATGGGACATAAACATAACTGGTGGAATGTGGGTGTACTAATAGGTACATCTCTGCCTTACCCTTCGGAGATTACTGGCGTGATGTTTTGTTATTTTTATGTTTCCGCTAGTTGCGTTATAGAAAAATAAATAATACTTTGTATTTATATTGGATCTAAGTGTGTTATACGCCCAAAGGTACTGGCACGAGAGAGTGGATGAAACGTAACGTAAAACTGCGGGATCGATTCCCGCACCGAACAAATATTTGTATGACCTACAGAAAGTCTTGCTGTTTGTGTACAAATGAGTTTACATGTTTTTATGCGCACCCATAATACAGGAGAAATTTCTAGTGTGGAATAAAGTCTTTTAAAAAAAAAACCTATCTGCTGTGGGTATTTTTTGCCTAGTATAGCGTCGCATCCGCTTTCTATGAGACATAGACTTTACTTACTCTAATTTCAATGCCAGTACCTAAAGCTATATTAACAGTCTTATTCAAAGTCAAAGCGTTTGTTTCAATTAAACTGTTTACAGGCACTTTTGAATTGTCAAGGAGTCGGTCAGTTAGTCAGAAAGTTGAAGCTAGTTGCTCGTTACTTAGTAGCTACCGCCGTATCAGCGGTATCAAAGATAGGGGCCCTCAGACAGTGGCCCCGAATCCCCCCAGGAGCCCCCGAATCCACGGTACCAAAAATTCATAAAATATTATCTCACTCAAACTCTAAAGCTATGTCCACACCAATGCGCTTTCATGTTCATCTTGCCTTTTCGTCCGACGCATGCATGAAGAGAGAATGAGAGGATGAGTGAAAGACGATTAACAAAAGGTATTTATATGGCAGAGGTGAGTGAAGACCTACACTGACCTTATTGGACAGGTTCTTCAGAAAGGTCAGTGCGCAGTACTCGTAACCGGCGTGCTTGTACGACGAGACGTATGAACGTGGATGGGGCGAAAGGAGTATGTAAGTATCGAAGCAGGTGGCGTTCTGTGGTTTCTGCCTAAAACTAATTCAAAACAGCGCATGCTTGTAGCTCACGCTGATCGGTCACCGGTGGGCGCATAGGTGTTTACAATAAGCTGCATGGCGTTTAAAGGCAATCAATATTGCAGGCGCTTGATGCGAGATGAATTGAAAGTTGAAGACGCAAGACGGAACGTGAATACGCACTGGTGTGGACATAGCTTTAAGCCGTACGATAAACTGTCTAGGAGAAAATAAACATATTGTTTCATTTGTAAAAATCTTTACCCTCCATTCGTACTTTGCCGGAGTTTTGGTAAAAGAGCCCCGGAACAAATTTTGATACAGGGCCCGTCCAGAGCAAGCTACACCACTGAAATGTAGGTCTCTATGGAGAAGAACGAGCAAAAAAACTCCTCGGATACTCTTTTCAATTAAGTTTTTACAAAATCCTGGTCACATTATTATTCATGTCAGACATAGTTTATTCAGAACCAGTTAACATAAGATAATAGCAACTATAATAATAGTAAGTTATTCTAACAGCGAATTTCATCTTGTCAACGTTGTGCTAGACCAGGGAGTTCTAAACTTTATTACACTGAGACTCCCTTTCCATAACATCATACACGCCTGTAATCCCTGAAGTGTTATTATTAATTTTTTTAAGGTGGTAAAAATCATCAAATGAGTCCTTCCGCACTGGGTGGGGCGGAAGGGACTGTCAGATTTTTACTGACTAAAAAAACCACCCTGTTCCTTCTGTTGCCCTTTACGTTCCGGGGCCACGGTATCCTGTTAAGACGTCCCGCAACCCCGGCAGGCAATCCCTGAAGGGTAAGGCAGAGGTTTGTCTGTCCATGAGTAGGTACACCCACATTTCGCCGGTTATGTTTAAGTCCCATGTAATAGGGGGCGAGTCTATTACTATTCTACTATTAATAGAAAACTAGCACTCTCCCCGCGACTACGTTCGCGTGATTTTTCTTACGGATCTCTAACTATTATGAAAGTATAATATAGCCTATGTCACCCACCCAGGAATAGTGTAGCTTCCCAACAGTGAAAGAATTTTTCAAATCGGCTCAGATTTTTTTTCAATTTCGAAGCCTATTCAATGCAAACAAACAAACAATCAAATCTTTCCTCTTTATAATATTATAGTATAGATATAAATATAAAAGTATTACGATTGTACTACAATGAATTGACCGTTGCGCGACCCCTTCAGGATAGCTCTACGAGGCCCCAGGGCATCGCGATCCAAAGTTTGGCAACCTTTGTTCTAGACAATTCTGTCCTAAGTAGGGTTGCCAACCCTACTATATATATAGTATCCTACTATATTAGAGCCCCCGCCTACTATATTTTTGAAAAAAAGATATAGTAGGCGAAACTGCTATATTTTCAAAGCATCAAACTCATAAGAAATAATTTTTGTTTCAAAATGTCTTAGCGTAAAACGAAACGTCAATATCTATTTCATGACAATTCTGGAATGTCAAGACTGTCAAGTTGACAGTTACGTTCATTAGATAGTTTGACAGATTGTCAATTTCGATTTTCGCGCTTTCGACTTTGTGTTTTTGTAACTAGCTACATAGTCAATATTTTGTATGGTTTCTCCTAAAAGTAGCAAAAAATATTGTTTTAAGAAATAAAGTAGGTACCTATTTTGGAACCTACTATATTTTTTTTCATATTCTCCTTAACTACTATATTTTTATGGGTAATATTTTAGAACTACTATATTTGACCGACAAAGAGTTGGCAACCCTAGTCCTAAGTAATAACACTTGAAGGATTTAGTCAAGCGCTTTAAAGCGCTACTGGTTTATAGAACAGATTTAATAAAGCGTAGTTTGTTCAGATCTTACGAAATACGCTGATTAATTGATGTGATTTTAGACTCCATATTTTTCAGTGTCGTCATTGCCAAGTGATTAAGATGCCCGCCTACTATGCATAAGGTTGTGGGTTAGCTAGCTATATAAACATATAAAAGCGAAAGGTCATACACTAGAAAATCATCGAAAATCATCGAAAACCATTTGACGTATAAAGCTAAATGTCTATCACGGAACTGTCATTCGCGCAAATGGCCTATCACGCAAAGGGATTCGCGCAAGTGTCTTGGCGCGGAAATTTATGTCCATTCGTACAAATGTCCGTTCGCGGAAAAGTCTAGTCGCGCAAACGTCCATTCACGCAAGTGTCCTGGCGCGCAAAGGGACTCGCGCAAGTGTCTTGGCAGGGAGGCAGTGTATAGAGTTAGTAGACATCCGCTAAGAATGGATTTTCCAAAGTTCACCCCTTAAGGGGAAGAAACGAGGGACCGACATTTATGCAGACGAAGTCGCGAGAAAAAGCTAGTTATGTCTATTATGTAAGTAAACCTCGTGTTAGCAACTAACTACGAGTTAAGTTTTCGCTTCAAGTGGGCTTTACTCTAATTTTACTAGGTATTACTTTAAATAGGAAAGTTTGGATGGATCGATGTTTGTTACTCAAACACGCCGGAACGGCTGAACGGATTTAGGTGAAATTTGGCACAGAGATAGATTATAGTCTGGTATAGGACATAGGCTACTTTTTATTCCGGAAAAATGTACCTACGGTTTATTTATTTATTTTCACATGTAATTACGTATGACTCTGTATACAAATAATAATATTGTAAAACATTGATTTTAAAAGAGTACATAATACATATGGAGTTTCTTGCCCATTCTTCAACATACAAAACTACCTTTTAGAAGGGGCCACTAGATTCAATTCTATTATTTTTTTCTTGTAATGACGTTCAAAAGTGCCTTATAATAGCCTAATTGAAATAAATGATTTGACTTTGACTTTATTTAAACTTTATTAACGAAAGTACAAAGGCGGACTTAATGCCATAGACATTCTCTAACCCCGGTTCGGTTCATTCGGTTGTTCCGGTGGGATAATATATTAACTATGACGTAAAACGAAGTCGTGGATGGAACCTAGTAGGTACTATATTTGAATGTACCTACAGCTACTCACCATTCGACTCGAATGACGTGTGCTCATTTTACGAATTGTATCATATGTGGCCAAAGCTTAGGGCTACCATCACCTAAATCGCCAACGCCGGACAAAAACTTTAAAAAACCACGACATTTGGGTGAAATTGCGATTTTTTTTTCTAGAAGCGCCTGAGAAAAATATTTTAACAATAAAAATAACAATCAGTCTGGGGTACAGGCCAATTTCATTTTTTGTCACCTCCTTTGACGTTTAAAAGGAAAATACTTTAATTTTTTTTTTACTTCTGCTTTGAAATAAAAATATTTATAAAAAATTTCTTTATTTGTTTTAATGATTTAATTGTAATACTTTTATTCCGTTACAAAACTGGGGCACGTTCTGTCCATCTCTTATATTACTTATCTTTCAATTAATCGGGATTCCCCTGACAAGAAAAGTGCACACTTTTCGAATGACCCTTTCGAACGACCCTTGGACTCTTTAAAGAGGTATAACTCCGAAAAATACCGGAGTCCCTTTAAACAGGGATAAATCCGGGAAATACCAGACCGATGGTAACCCTACCCATGCTGCTGTTTATTTTCATTGCGAGACAGGAGCCAGGGTAAAGCGGGGGTGTAACAAATGTGTTCCAGACTTGCGTACGAGTACCCCTGCGCTCTTAAATTCAATAACGCCAATTTTGTAAAGAGAAAACTTTTGTTTATTCATAAATTCAGTTATGGAGTACTGGAGTTTAAAGATATAAATGTTTTATTACTGCAGCCCGCATTGTTTACGAAATAAGAACAAGAATACGAGTTTGTTCTGAAGTAGAGTTTTACAAGCTTTTGCAAAGCCACAATACGCTTTACACCAAATCTAAAGAAATAAAATATTTCAACTTTGCAAATGTTATTAAAGCTAGATACAAGCTGGACCAAATCGTATAAATAAAAACAGTAACTTAAAAAAATATTAACAATCTTTTATTTACTAGTCTGCGACTTCGTCTAAGTGAACATGACAGCTTAATGAGTAATTTAATATTGATGTAATTGACCTAAAATGTAAATACTGTGACAATTTTATGTTATTTGATAATTTCTATTTAATGTATTAATGTAATGTACCTAAAATGCAATACTTGATATGACATTGCAATGCCGTAACAGGCCACTAAGTTCTTAGAACCTAAATATTGTTAATAACATCTAATTTGTGTACACTTAGTTCGCAATAAAAAAATTGAATTTGAATTTGTGAAACTCAAATTCGTTCTTAGCTAGCTGATGTCCCAAAGTCCGACGTCAGGTCAAGCAGTTTTTAAGATTCTGTGAGTTGTTTTTCACTTTTATACATATACATTAACAGCTAGACTATAAATAACAAACAATCCTTACACAAACTTTTACCATATAGGTAGTAGGACACCTCAGCGGTACAATTTCAAATCGTTTAAAAAAAAAAACAACTCTTTCATACATTTTTACCGTGTGATTGCTGAAAGTTGAAGTGTTTAAGTTGTGTATGAAACAGATGATTTTTTTATTACTAACTTAGAAATAATATCAACACTGAGAGCTTGAGAATCATGTAGGTACCTACATAATGCGTGGTAAAAGTTTGCACGCCAATATCCCCCTTCCACCCCATATGTAGAATTGTAGATACATGAAACGAGTAGAAATATGCAAAACGCACAATGTAGCCTGTTGTGTACCAAGCTTTACGTACGGGGCGCTGGTGCCACGTGCCGACGAACTCCCACGAGATCAATACTTGCTAATAACCTATACTAGGCGCTGCACAAACGTAGACACTTTGGTGCATTGTGTCTGACACAACATAAACATTAATAATATAAACATAAATAAATAGCATACATACATACATAAACTCACGCCATTTTCCCATGGGAGTAGGCAGAAACCACAGAACGCCACCTGCTACGATCCTTACATACTCCTTTCGCCTCATCTACGTTCATTACATCTCGTCATACAAGCACGCCGTACGAGTACTCCGCACCTGACCTTTCTGAAGAACCTCACCATTAAGGTCAGTGTAGGTCTTCCTAGGGCGACCCCTCCCTGCGTTGCCACTCACCTCTGCCATATAAACATAAATAAACAAATAAAATAATAGCTCATTTTCACTAGTCGATAGGGCCCGCATGCGGGGTGCGACAGATTTCTGGAACGCATGCCACAGGGCCCGCATTCGTTGAACCGTTTTCATTAGTCGATAGGGCCCCCCATGCGGCGTGCGACAGATTTCTGGAACGCATGCCACAGGGCCCGCATGTCGTTATCACGATCAGTAAAAAGCATGCGCGGCGTATCCCCGCATGCGGTGTAACGACTTGTAACTTTCATTGGTTGTTATGTCGCATGCGGGGACTCGCCGCATGCGGGCCCTATCGACTAATGAAAATGCGCCATAATTGTAAAACATTATTTTTTTTAAAAAGAGTATGTATGGAGTTTCTTTCCCCTTCTTCTCCATACTAAACTACCTTTTGGAATGGGCAACTATAGATTCAATAATACGAGTACAAAAAAACTAGCTGATCCAGCGAACTTCGTACCGCTATACATAATAATATATTTTTCTTTTTTGGTATGAAAAAGGCTGGCCGATTCTTCGACCTACCCGATATGCACTCAAAAAATACCCGATATGCACATAAAAATCGATCCAGCCGTTTCGTAGGAGTTTGATAACTAACACTGCGACACGAAAATTTTATATAATAGATATTTTCTCTTGTAAATGTCGTACAAAAGTGCCTTTTTGGTCTAATTGAAATAAATGATTTGACTTTGACTTTGACACAATATCGCGCTTTAATCCCCGAAGGATTAGGCAGAGATGTACCCATTAGTACACCCACATTTTGCCAGTTAGAGCCTATCAACCGTTCACAAATCCAGACTCCGAGACGCCTACAACAAGACATCAGTCTAGATCTGATCTTGTTTATTTATGGATGAATTTAAAGCTGTAGTTTTAAATTGATCCCTAAATAAACTCCTAACTACTCCTAAGCCAATAGCAAGCTCGAGCAACAGTCGGGACGGAAACAGCGTCAACGTTTGCGCATCGCTTTAAATGCAAAACTTTATTTGTCTGCGCCACATTCAGAGCTCAATTGTTCAATTGAATTCGTGAAAATTTACATAAATGCATCCATTTACAAGTTTTAATCCTAGATCAAATAGTTTAAAGGGAATTGGGGAAGTAACATTATTCATTATTCAAGCAGATTTACAGTTCGTATTTGACCAAAGCTGGGATTAAGGTTTCGGAGGTCATCCTCCTACCATTACCAGACTATTACAAAGTACAGTCAGCGACAGAAGTCGAATAAAACTGTTACTTTTGTATATCATACTAGCTACCGCCCACGACTTCGTCTGCATCAAAGTTATGTAAGAATCTACCGCCTAATCATTTGTGAGAGCATGTAATTTAAATACTATTATCAACTTTTAATTATTATGTGTGGCAACTTTGTTAATTGAAGTCTATGTCGAAGTGACAGCTGACGTTTTGGACATTGACATTGACATTCATATAACATCCGTCACTTAGACATAGACAGGAGAATCGTTGAAAATGACGGTTAAAGCGGATGTTATTTTGAAAAGACTACACTAAATCGCATAAAAGTGGATTAATCCTACGTTGTTTGATTGAATACTGCGCAAGCCTTTCAGTTAATATACTATTCTACAAGACCGTACATTTTTCGAGGATAAAAAAAAGATTTTTTACAAAAAAAGATAACCGCCTTCGAAAACTACAAAATAAAAAATAACTTTAGTTTTGGAAGTCATTTCCTTTAATATTGTCGCTATTAGGATTAAAAAATGTGAAATGTTAAATGACTTTTGTCGCTGACTGTACAATCAAAACTCCCCGTCATTATAAATGGGTGATTCCGTCTCTTGTTAGTAACTTTTCCGTCGTATATGGATTTTAGAAAGGAATATTGCGTATTACTTTTAGTCACGTACACGTCAATCAAACGCGTATCTAATATATTTTTTAGACACATCACGATTTTAGAGTAGGTACCGTAATCAAAAGGTGCCAAATGAAACCCTATTACTCTTCTCTCAAGAAGAAGAAGTGGGTAGTATTTTTTCAACCGTAATAGGTAGACATGGTATTGTTTTCGAAGAGTATATAATATACTAGCGACCCGCCCCGGCTTCGCACGGGTGCAATGCTGATACTAATATATTCTATAAAATTTATTTAAATACAACGTTCACAGCTTTTAGGCAAGCGCCGCCGCCGCAGACGCTATGTACCTGCATTTTAAATCTGTAATATCTTCAAAAATATTCATTTAAATTGCATACTGTAAAGGGCCATAATTATCTATATGAAATGCACAATGTTTTTAAGGTACTTAATTGGATAAGGATTAATGCTGTATTGCCTAAAATTGCTTCTTAAATAAGCCATTATTTTTCGTAAAAAGTTAAGGATAATTACCATTTTTTGGTTATTGTGGGTTATCCCTAAGAGATAGACATATACCGTCGCGGACTTTTTTGTAGACCTTTTTAAGGTGTACAATACTGTAGTACATTATTTTGATCTATCTCGAAGGGTTCAGCCAGCGTTTACAATGTAAGCGCAAAAAAATGTGTTTATTTACGACATCACATTAGAAACCTCTAAAATTATCAGTATTTCTCTACTATATTATGCATGTATTATGCATATAAACCTTCCTCTTGAATCACTCTATCTATTAAAAAAAACCGCATCAAAATCCGTTGCGTAGTTTTAAAGATCTAAGCATATATAGGGACAGACAGACAGGGAAAGCGACTTTGTTTTATACTATGTAGTGAAGTAACTACCTTTTGGAAGAGGCAACTAGATTCAATTCTAATTTTTTCTTGTAATGACGTTCAAAAGTGCCTTGTAATGGCCTAATAAATTGAAATAAATGATTTGACTTTGACTTTGACTTTGACTTTGACTTTGACTTTGACTTTATATTACCCAAGACCTCACGCTCAACAGTTGCTCTTTGCGACCACTAGACCAACGAGGAAGTTAACAAACAGTAAATTTTCTTATTTCGAAACCCTACAAACTACACAGCCGTACCAATAACAAACCTGAAACAAAATAATTAATTACAGGTAAAACAATCAACTAATTAGAATTGAAACTAACTACAAATTAATTTAACAATTTAATCCCGGCATTTCCAACGTTTAACAATACAAGTTTATTACTGCATAACGACACACTAGGCCAGGGGTGGGAAAACTTTTTCAGTTAGCGGCGCTTTTACGGATTTAGTATTTTACCCCACCCACCGCCTCGCCGCGCTCTACCTAGTTGAAATAGGGTACAGTGATACTATACATATAAAGCTGAATTTTTGTACCTATTTTGACAGACTAGAATACATTTATTATTTAAGAAAAATCTATACTAGTATAATAAAAGGCTCTAGAGATTTTTTGTTTTTTGCTTGGATTTACCAGTCAGGTTGGAAACAGTCGTTATGCCTATGCTATCATAAATATATCCAGACTCATGAGAAATAGTATAGGCTATATAACTTCACGCTACGACTAATGGGAGCAGAGCAATAAACAAAGATGTACCTAGCTTAAATAAACTGTTAAATAAAATACAACGAAAACTAAATCAATTAGACGTTTGGTGAAATGCACACAATTTTTTCAAAGCGTGGGATACGGTTTACTGAGCCCTATTCTCTCAAGGTTCCGCGTTGCATACTTTAAGAACCCCTGGACTAGGTAATTACGTTTATTATTATTTTAAAAGCCGGTTTATAACCAATAACCTAGTTTCGCTTCACTAACAAAATTACACTTTAAAACAATATTAATTAGACAGAAAGGATAATTTGAGCAATTTTGATCACTTTTCGTATATTGGTCGTCGCATATTACAGCAATGCAGAGGTTTGGAGGAGTGTACGACTAAACGCCGACAGACATTACGCCGACAAACATTACGCCGACAGACATTACGCCGACAGTCTGAACACCGACAAGACTTTACTTCGACGAGATTAATTTCTTTCTTTATAATCTTGTCGTTGCTGGCGAGGGGCCACAGTTTTAAATTAACCTAACCTACATACATAAACTCACGCGTTTTTCCCATGGGGGTAGGCAGAAACTACAGAACGCCACCTGCTACGATCCTTACATACTCCTTTCTCCTCATCTACGTTCATACATCTCGTCATACAAGCACGCCGGTTACGAGTGCTCCGCACCTGACCTTTCTGAAGAACCTCACCAATAAGGTCAGTGTAGGTCTTCCTAGGGCGACCCCTCACTGCGTTGAAACTCACCTCTGCGATATAAATACTAACCTAACCTTTTTTTTAATAATTATTAACCTTTATTCACATCTACTATGAGCTCTATTGGCGAAGAGTCCTGTCGGCAAAGAGTTCCGTCGAATAAAGTCTTGTCGATGATCCAGTCTGCCGTCATTTAGTCGAACACTGGGTTTGGAGTTGTTATTGGCATATTGGGTGTAAAAAGATGCTCAATGGAGGATTTTACACGTCCCTCTAATCATTGCGATTATTTTGTTTTTACGCCTGTGCCATACCTTTATTTTATTATTTTATTTATTTATTTAAACTTTATGCACAAAAGTACAAAGGCGGACTTAATGCCTTAGGCATTCTCTAACAGTCGACCAAAGGTCAAAGGTCGGAATAGTGTCAGACTCTCACTGACTAAAACGCATTCGTGTTCCTCCTAATACCCTTTGCAGTTCCAGGACCGCGGTGACTCTTTGGAACAAATGAAATAAATGATGTTTATTCAGTAAATTGGTTATAAATAACACTTTTACACGTCACATTTGTTTCACAGAATCCGCAATCCTGGCAGGTCTTTACCATATTTAGGAACCTTTTGGTCACGAAGATCTATCGAAGAAGTCTTCGTAATAGACAACGTTCCAACTTTTAGTTACGTTTTTTTACAAAAACAAGTTTAAAATGTTCCAACTAAACTTTAAATACGCCCACGACCCTTGTACTGTTGTATGCATTCCTAGGCACAATAATTTGCATGTGTCACATTGCATGGCAAGAGAAACAATGATTTTGGATACAAAAAAAAAAGTAGTTTTTAGCATTATTTTTTGCTTAATGTTGCTTAGTTTGATAAGCAGTATGCGTAGTTGCGGGTACCTATGTGAAACCTTCTTCCAATGAGTCTTAAAAATATTAAAAAAAAAATAACAAACTATTAAAACAAAACCGCATCAAAACCGACCCATTCATTTAGGAACTACGATGCCACAGAACACACGTCAAACTTTTAATAGCCCTCTTTTTGCGTCGGGGGTATAAAATCTCATACATAAGTGCCTTCAGCTACTTAAAATGCTGACCGTACCAGTTATTTGAGATCGTAGACGACCTCTAAAGTACGGTTTCACGCAAAATCAATACTCAAGTGGGTATGTGTCAATAGAAGCATTATAATAACTTTATTTACTGAAAACTATCCGTCCTATAAATCTAGGAAACTTAAGCAGACGTCTTTGAAGTAAATTTTGAACTTTATGTTGTTTGAAAAGAGTTCATAATTGTATGAAGTCAGGTAAAGACAGTGGATCGTTCTTGTTCAGAAAACTTAGTATCGATTGTGAAGCCTTGAAAACTTTCTATTTATAATTAATTTGATAAGCAATAACTATGATGATGAACAAACTAAGGCGGTATTTGAGCATAGATTTCGCCTTAGATAAAGATTTAAAGCCGAATCTTTAAAAAAATCGTATTTTTGCGATTTGCAACTTAATATATCAGTTTGTATGATAATAAAAATAAATTAATGGTAAAAAAACTTTTTAAAACAAGCTTTTTTAGTGTAATATGTTACTAACTTTATCGTTTTCTACTCTTGAAGCCCTTTCATTTGATACCCTTATCAAGGACATTGAGATAAGATATGTAATCCGCCATCTTGGAACGGCGGCCATATTGAAATTATTACAATACTGAGTATTGTACATTGTATTGTCACCAGAATTAAAGGTGTATGCAAAATTTCAGCTCAATCGGATACCAACAAATCGTCAAAAAATGGTTTGCAAATTTTGAAAGGACAACTTACATACGGACAGTGCAAGCTAAATAAAAGCTTGTAAAAACTGGCCATTTTCGAGTCCGACTCTCACACGTCTAGCAAGTCTAACATAAACGAGCCTTTATTGACAGTCCTCCACCAGTCACTTTATCACAGTCGCTTCATGTAAAACACTGGTATTCAGCAGCACGAATACTATGGAGTTCCTTAACCGCAACTGAAACTATCGGATATCCGAAACCCTAATCTGATTTAAAGTTTCGAATAATTTCGGATACGGGCGGAGTCTAAGTAAGACACGTTATGACAGAATTTAGCTATTATACACTACCCGAGCAGGTTCCTTGCATTAGTTATAAGTAGACAGTTGAAATTTTCACAGAGTACTCTATTGCCTCTATAACAACAAATACTTAATACAAATTAAGAAGACGTAGTGACAAAGATAGAAAAGAGATGGATCGGTCATGTTGAGAGGATTAGTGAAAGACTAATTACAAAAGGTAGATATATTATGGCAGATGTAAGTGGCAACGCAGGGAGGCGACGCGCGACGCCCTAGGAAGACCTACACTGACCTTATTAGTGAGGTTCTCAGAAAGGTCAGGTGCGCAGTACCTACTCGTAACCGGTGTGCTTGTATGACGAGATTAATTAACGTGGACGAGGCAAAAGGAGTATGAGGATCGTAGCGGGTGGCGGTCTATGGTTTCTGTCTACCCCCATGGGAAACAGGCGTGAGTTTAAGAATGTGTGTTATAAAAATTAATATAATAAAAATTAAATTTAATTTAAAAATAGAGGCAGTCCTCATACAAGAAACCTGTTTTTTGTAGGTATTTTGTGTTAAATACTAAACTTTTTGTGTGTCGCATAAGGCCGGTTTTTTAATCATAGGCTATTTTTAGAAAGCAAAACGAATGCAAACGGAAGCCAAATTCGCTTGTCAATAAATAAACAATATCCCAACAACATTTTAATTATATTTAAATTGACTTGCGCTTCAATTAATTCCAGAAATTCATACGGCTTCTGTGTTTATTAAAGCACCAAGTAACTGAAATCCAACGACATTCCCTCACTCTTTGAAATCCACTGACGTTTTAGATCAACCTTGTGACCACACATCACCTTGTCAAGCAGTAATGGATTTGAAACATGACAATAATGTAACATACGAGGTGATGACGTAATGGAATGGGTTTTCCTAATTTGAAGCATTTAAAACGTGACTTGGTTTTACAATTAGAGATCTCAACAAGGACCGTGCAATAGAAGAGACATTTTGATATGAAATTTACTGTACGTCGGTCGTCTGTTATCACCAAAATGTCATTAGTCATCGGGATCAAGTGCAAGCATTACTAATCCCAAAAGCTAATTATTATTAGGTACAGTTTCGAACTTCCATTCATTATCATTATTTACAGTTCGACTTTATCCTTCGTTGGGTTCCACAGGGAGAGAACGGAGGCCAGACAAACCTATAAGCCGCTCTTTATTTGTGCCAATCTCCACGCTCCCTTTAACCCCTGAACGGTACGAATTAATTGGCAGATTTCTGCCGTCACGTAAAGAAAACCCTTTATACCCCCTACTAGCGACCCGCCCCGGCTTCGCACGGGTGCAATGTAAATACATAAACCTTCCTCTTGAATCACTCTATCTATTGAAAAAACCCGCATCAAAATCTGTTGCGTAGTTTTAAAGATCTAAGCATACATAGGGACAGACAGACAGAAGCGACTTTGTTTTATGCTATGTAGTGATAGACGACTTTCCCTCTCTTTCTATTATATACCGGTGTCAGGAACTCTGTTTCTGATGGGAGTCCCCCGACTGCACATTTTTGTGTTCCGGTGACAAACATCCTCATGGATGTGGGTGGGTCTGTCAGACTCTTACTGACTAAAAACGACCCCGGTGTGTTCCGACACTTACGTCGGGGATCCCGACACGCGCATTCCGCAAAATCGCTACGCTTTTTTTTATTGAATAAAGAATATGCCTAACGCTTACTATGCCGTCCGGGGAGATGACGTGGTTATGTGGGGGCTTGCACCCACTAAAAACTCCGCCTGTGCACCTACTTTCGCCTGGATGGATGGGCCACAAGAACTACTACGCATGACATTCGCGTCTCATCCAGCGTGGCCCACTTCAGGGCGCTTCACTTCAATTACGTCACACACAAAGGCCCAGTTGAAAACCAGCGTCAGGCACAAGTGGTCTGGCATTTTATGCTGAACTGGGTCTGTTTGGCGCAGCTGTGGGGCACACAATTTCTTATTTTTTGTTCTTATTATTCGCCTTTTTATTATTATTATTTTTGTGTGCACATGGTCTGTGTCAATAAACATTTTTTCTTTCTTTCTTTCTTTCAGGGCTCCCTCTTTTGCGGAATTTGCTCGAAAGAGTTATCACGGCCCTGGAACGCAAAGAAGGCACTAGAAGGAACACGGATGGGTTTTAGTCAGTAAGAGTCTGACACTCCCTTCTGCCCTGCCCAGAGCGGAAAGAGTCATTTGATGATCTCCCATCCTTAAAAAAAAAGGGCTCCCTCTTCTGCCACCTAAAATCTCCACGCTCCTGTGCCAGCCTCATTTAGGTTCTATCCGCGATGATATCAATATATATCGTCTGACCATTTTGCCGCCGTAGACGTCGACACTTCCTTTTCTTTTTTACTTTCATTTGATTAAAGCTGTTTAATTACTTCCCACCTTAACTTGTAACGGTCTAATTACGTTGATTAGGTTGTAGATCCCTGAAAACTTCTGAAAAATGTTGAATTTCACTGAAACGAACAGCCATTTCGTGTTGTAATTAGTAAGTCTGTTGAAGGGCGACCAAGGGATTATCCGAAAAGGGACAGCGTTCTGCTTCTAATCTATTAATTTCTACTATACAAGGTGACTGCCTCGTTGGTCTAGTGGTCGTAAAGCGCGACTGCTGAGCATGAGATCTTGGGTTCGATTCCTAGGTCGAGCAATGTTATTCGGTCTTTCCATCAGGAATTTCTCAGTAGCAGCCTTGGAGTCCTGATTTGTGCCCGGGTGATGGCAATAGGCTCGCCCCCTATTACATGGGTCTTACAGTTCTACCAACATATCTGTGAACTGAACCGTTCTCTTTCAGTTCACAGATAAGTTGGTAGGACTGTAAACATAACTGGCGAAATGTGGTTGTACTAATAGGTACACCTCTGCCTAACCCTTCGGGGATTACAGGCGTGATATTATGTATGTATGATGTATACAAGGTGCAATTTTGGATCCGCCTCAAATTCTAGGTGGTAACAATGCTAATTCTTAGCATGAATCAATTATAAACTAAACAGGTTTTTTTTTTAGTATTTAATTTTCGAATTCGAAGTATATCTTGCAGCTGGGTTCAGGCAGGGCGATGAACCCGCAAGCACACAGTGATATGGTCGAGCAACACTGCCAACCGCATAAGTAACGGGTTGATTCTGTTCTGTTCTGTTCTGAGCAAGAGGTACTATAATACATAATCACTACATAGTATAAAACAAAGTCGCTTCCCTGTGCTTAGATCTTTAAAACTACGCAACGGATTTTGATGCGGTTTTTTTTAATAGATAGAGTGATTCAAGAGGAACGTTTATGTATCTACATTGCACCCGTGCGAAGCCGGTACGGGTCGCTAGTACTTAATAATACATAGACGGAGTATTTCCGTTTGAGTACCTAGAGGACTAATCAATTTTTTATTGTGGTATTCTAAGGGCCAACCTTTGGTGCTCAATGCATAGGTGCTCAAAAAATAGGTGCTCAAACGGGATTACTTCACATAGACGACACGGCTCTTTTAAATTTTTCTTAGAATTTAACCCGGGGAGCGCATTGTTGGGTCAAATTGACCCACGCCATTTTGAATCGTGTGTTATTTTTAGAATTTTAGTGCGATGTCGCCGTACTTCTCAGTAGCTGGAGCGAACATTCTCCCCTATTCGTTTGTTACCGCTATTCAGTCGGGTCGCAACTACACCGGGAGATACACGAGGCCAAACAACTAAAAAGGTAAATATGACCCAACCATACACTCGATGTCGTTATTTTGCGCCAATTATTCAGCTTTTTTTATTGTTTATCATTTTATTTTTAGGTTTATTTTCAAAATGAACCGGGAAGAACTCGAGCGACAGCGGATTTTAGCCATATTACAATTTAGAAGATTTATGTTTTGTTAACTTTTGATTGCTATAAGACAGAAGATGTCATTTTTGTTGATTTTTCGTACTAGTTTATTTGAATTTACATTAAACACGTATTTCATGATGAATTCGTTTATTTTTATCTGAAACCTTTTCAGTGTTAGTGACATAATGAAATTACAGTAACAGTTTTATAAAATATCTCGTATATTGGAAAAACATTCATGTTTTCAATCGGGTCATCTCGACCCAACCCTACACTCAGTGTAACACTTTTCAACCATGCGCACCCCGGGTTAAAAGCTTTTATTTTAAGCAAAATTTCACCCACTTCCACTGAAGCTATCGCGCTGAAAATTGGCACAAACGTTTAGTTCTGGTGACAATGCATAATTATGTAAGTGACGTTATTCTAAATCCAATATGACGGACGTCACAAAATGGCCATTTATAATTTCAATAGTAACCCTTGATATGGGTGTTGGAGCGCCTGATCAACTTGCAGCGGCAACTCACCTCATTAGCTATTAGCGCTAATTGTAATTGCAAGTGTCATGTTTTTTGTGCGTACGTCATGCTTCACTTGCTGGACTTGAGCCGTGTAGTTAACACCCAATATAATTTTATTTTTATTCCTGGAGTTATTCATTCTGCAAATCCCTTATATTCCCGCACATGGTCCTATCGACCCGGATATCATATGAGATAAAGAAGATCAGTGGTTGGAAACAAGGAATTAAGGATTTTATTATCCACGTGCCGTGGAGGTTATCTTGCCGGTGGATTGAAGTGATCTCGAAGAAGTTATTAGCGGTGTACGGCGTTATAATTAATTTAATATCATCACCCAACACTCAGGTAGTATAAGTAAAACAAAACATTCTTGTAAAAGGTCAGTATAGTTTATTGTATTACCTATTGTATTGTGTTAGATGAAAATCATTAGGTACTTGTTACATTGTGATTAGTATTTTATTTATCAGCAAATTAAGTTTAAGGACAATACTGATTATAGTATAGTTAGCTTATTGCTACATTACTTAAACTTAAGTTTATAAGGCTGTAACTAATTCACGTAATTATAATAAACAGTAATTATTAAATAGTTAGCAAGTATCTTAACAAATACATTTGAGAGTGTTTGATATTAGTGCAAGTCATCATTATTATACAATTGTAAAGTACATACACAAAGGTAATTAGTCAATTACATACTCATTTAGAATCATTTATTCATTCATTAGTGATTAGTGTTAGTTGTGCCTAATTCTAAGTTAGCGTTAAAGTTATTAAATTATAACATTAGACCCATTGTATGTTATCATTTTTACACTTAGTAGTTATATTATTAGGTTGTTCGTTTGGCATTGTGTTGTTTTGCAATAGCATTTAGGAAGTGTATAAAAAACACCGTTTTACTATTAGATAATATTGTTCGTCTTAATAATTTTATTCCTGTATCAATTTCAGGTTGACGACACTCATCTCCCAGCATGTCCGAGGAAAGGGACTTAATTAAAAAGCGAGGGAGCTTCAAGGGTCGTTTGACTGCGTTCGTCAACTTTCTGGACTCACTCAAGGACAAAGAATTATCAAACGGTGATGTGTCTGAATTGCAGTTGCGCATGGGTAAACTTGAGTCGTTGTACGAGCAGTATGATGAGGTACAGTTACGTCTGGAGTGCATCGTAGATGATCTCAAATTACAATACTCTGAGCGATCTGAATTCGAGTCTCTTTATTATAAATCCTTGTCGAAAGCCCAAATCATTCTTAGTGATTTTAATAGGGATAGTAAATCGATGGAAAGCTGTAAAAGTACACATGCTAGCACGCACAAGCCGGTTAAATTGCCAACAATTCAGTTACCAAAGTTTGCTGGATTATATTCCAATTGGCTAGAATTTCGCGACACCTTTACTAGTCTAATTCATAGTAACGATGACATTGACGAAATCAATAAGTTTCACTACTTGAGAGCATCTCTTGAGGGTACGGCTGCAGTAGTTATTAAGTCTATTGAGTTTTCGTCAAGCAATTACTCTGTGGCATGGAGGTTATTGTGTGATCGTTTCGACAACAAAAGATTATTGGTGCAAAATCATGTAACCGCATTGTTTAATATCGAGTCTATCTCAAAGGAATCTTCTGTTCCAATAAAGACTTTAATCGATCACTTAAATAAAGATTTGCGAGCATTAGAGTCGTTAGGGGAGCCTGTTAACCACTGGGACACACTTCTGATTCATATTGTTACTCGCAAGCTTGATCAAAGGACTTATCGTGAGTGGGAAGAGTACAAAGGTAGGATGGACAAAGATGGCACGATTACATTCCACGCATTCATGCAATTCCTACGTCATCGAGCCGATCTACTCGAGACCTTAGAATTAACTCGAAATAATTGTTCTCAAACGCCAAGTAAATCAAGCCATAAGATCAAGTCTATGGTAGCAACACAATCTCCTAACAATTCTAGCACTGAGTTGACTACTAAAGTATGTCCTAAATGTAATAATAATGACCACATTTTAAATAATTGTCCACAGTTTTTATCATTAAGCAATGACGATCGTCTAAAATTACTACCCAGTTATAAAGTCTGTTTCAATTGCTTTCGTTCAGGTCACTACGCTAACAAATGTAAAAAACCAGGTTGCAAACTATGCAAACGTAGGCATAACACACTTATTCACGTAGATTCTAAAGGTACTATTGCGAATACACCTAATGATAATTCGGTGAACAACTTGTCTGCATCGTCATCACTGCCGTCTACTACCACTAATACAAATGACGTAGCCTTGTCAGCAAACATTGCATCTCCCCGCAGTCATAAGCAGCGAGAAGTGTTGTTGTCGACCGCCCTGATCAAACTGCGGGACCACAATGGTTGCGTGCATCTCGTTCGAGCGGTGCTTGATAGCGGTAGTACTTCGTCATTCATAACAGACAGGTTGTGTAAACAACATAATTTAATAACTAGTCAAGTAAATAGGTGTATTCTTGGCATCAATAATATTAGTTCGCACGTCGGCAAAACATGTCGTGTTAAGATGACGTCATTGGATGATAGTTTTGCTTTCGAACTTCATTGCTTTGTTCTGCCATACATTACAAACAATGTACCGTGCCGTGAAATAAATATTTCTGATTTTAACATACCGTCGAATATTATTTTAGCTGATCCTACTTTTTATAAGCCTGCTGATGTTGATTTATTGATCGGCGCTGACCTATTTTGGGACTTGTTAGGATCGCAAAGATTAAAGTTAGGTACCGGAAAACCAGTACTATGTGAAACCCGTTTAGGATGGATAGTTTCCGGTCCAATCACTCAAAATTATATTTCACTGCTGTCGAATGAAGTAAAATGTAATTTCTCTAAAATGGTTTCCGATGGCGATACTGACTGTGAAAAGCTTAGAACAGAATTGATAAAGTTTTGGCAATTAGAGGAGATAACTGCAAATTCTTATAATTCTTACATGCCCGACGAAAAATTATGTGAGGATAATTTTGTTAAAAATACGACGCGTTTGTCTAATGGTCGTTTTTGTGTTCGCATACCTCTTAAGAAGGATCCCTCGGTTCTGGGCAATTCTTTTAAGAAAGCTACACTTTGTTTGCAGTCTTTAGAGCGTAGATTAAGGGTCAAGCCAGACTTTAGTAAAATGTATCATGACTTTTTATCAGAATACGAGTCACTTGGTCATATGACACAAATTGATAAACCTAATGTGAGTATTGGTTATTTTATTCCGCATCACGGAATATTACGCGAGTCTAGTAGTACGACCAAACTTCGTGTTGTCTTCAACGCAAGTTGTCCGACACCGACGGGCGTGTCCTTCAATGACCTACAGATGGTTGGGCCAACTGTACAGGACGATCTATTGTCTATACTTCTTCGTTTTAGATTCCACAAATATGTCTTATCTGCGGATGTGGAGAAGATGTATAGACAAATAGTCGTCCACCCGTCGGATAGGTATTTGCAACAGATAGTTTGGCGTGATAATGTTTGTGAGCCTATTAATGTCTACGAACTAAACACCGTTACGTACGGTACGGCTAGTGCACCGTTCCTGGCAACTCGATGCCTTACACAAATAGGACTCAATTGTAGGAACCCTAAGATATCTGATATCATCAGACATGATTTTTACGTCGATGACCTATTGACCGGGGGGGACGACTTAGACGAAGCAAAATTCATTCGCACTGAAGTTACAAAGGAGCTTGCGTCGGCATGTATGCCATTGAGGAAGTGGAAGTCAAATAACCCTCAACTAGTGTCAGATTCGTTTCCAGCGTCAGGTAACTTGCCTACGGCTTTGGATTTAAACATCGGAAGTAATGAGCCTGACAGGTTGCTTGGTCTCGGATGGCATGTCAGTGTTGATGAGATAGGGTTCCCTATAAACCTAACTAAGTTCTCGACTAGGCACACTAAGCGTGATTTGCTATCCGTGATTGCGCGAATTTTCGACCCTTTAGGCCTTTTAGGACCTATTGTCATCACCATGAAGATACTACTTCAAAAATTGTGGTTAGACAAATCATCATGGGATCAGCCATTACCTAATGATATTAGCAAACATTGGGATAATATAATTGAGTCTTTGCCTTTTTTAAATCATTTGCGCATTCCGCGAATTGTAGTGTGTGATTTATATAAGGAGCTTGAACTCCATATTTTCACTGATGCGTCTGAGTCCGCATACGGTGCTTGCGTCTACATTCGCAGTGTTAATAGTGAAGGTGAGCATTTGGTTCGCTTATTGATGGCCAAGAGTCGAGTGGCTCCTATAAAGCCTACCACAATTCCTCGACTGGAGTTGTGTGGTGCGGTAGTCGGTGCCCGTCTCCATGAGAAGGTGATGAGCTCACTCCGAGTGAAGATCAATCGGGTCTACTGTTGGACTGATTCAACCATTGTGTTGGGATGGCTACAGATGATGCCTACCAAACTTCAGCCTTTTGTACGGAACCGCGTTGCTGAAGTTTTAGATAAGGCGGGTAACTGTACATGGCGGCACGTCCCAACCGACCAAAACCCAGCAGACCTGATCTCTCGTGGGGTGGAAATCAGCGTTCTGCAGGGTTCAGATCTATGGTGGTATGGACCAAATTTCTTAGGACTAGACCCTTCTGAATGGCCTTCTCAAATTAAGTGTCCAGAACTGAAATCGTTACCGGAGACTCGACCTAATGTAGTTTTAAATGTGGTTATTAATGATTCAAACAGTAATTCTTTTATTGATTTTAGTCGTTTTTCTAATTATTCACGGCTTATACGTTCTGTTGCGTACTTATTGCGATTTATTAAGTCATGTAAAAAACATTATCCAAAGTCTAATTATTTGTCACACGATGAGTTACAAGACGCACTAAATGTCGTCATTATTCAAAGTCAATCTCAATCATTTCCTGAGTACAAATTACTTTTAAATAAAACAAGCTTACGTAAAGGGAGCGCCCTTCTAAAGTTAAATGTTTTTTTGGACGACAACAATATAATGCGAGTAGGAGGACGTCTCGATAATTCAAATTTTGCTTACAGTAAAAAGCACCCTATTATATTACAGTCCACTCATGAGCTAACAAAATTATTATTTCATTTCGAGCATAAAAGGCTGATGCACGCTGGCCCACAATTACTTTTAGCTTCCATTAGGGAATCGTACTGGCCAATAGGTGGTCGCAACTTGGCGAAGGCCTGTTATCACAAGTGTGTTCTATGTCACCGTATGAAGGGTAAGGTCGTACCTCCGTTAATGGGTAACTTACCTCAAGAACGCCTTCGTCCAGGTTATCCCTTTGAGAGTACCGGTGTTGATTATGCCGGCCCCATTATGTGTGCTAGTCGACAAGGTCGTGGATGCAGGCTAGTAAAGGTGTATGTCGCAATTTTCATATGCTTCACAACCAAGGCCATTCATTTGGAGCTCGTTGGCGATTTAACTAGCAATAGTTACTTACTGGCTTTGTATCGATTTATTTCTCGGAGAGGCAAACCCGTTGATATCTTTTCGGATAACGGTACCTCATTTGTCGGTGCGTACAACGATCTTTCAAAATTTTTAAAATTAAATAGTTCGTCCTTGGGTGAAAGTGCAGCGAATGATGGAATAAGGTTCCACTTTATACCCGCATATACCCCTCATTTCGGTGGACTCTGGGAGGCGGGTGTCAAGTCAACAAAATATCACCTTCAAAGAGTGTTGGGAAATTGTAATTTGACCTTTGAGGAGCTTTACACCGCACTAACTAAGATCGAAGCCATTTTAAACTCTCGTCCACTGACGCCGTTATCTTCGGATCCTGCAGACTACACACCGCTTACGCCAGGTCATTTTCTTGTTGGTCGGCCTCTTACTTCCTTGCCGCAGCCTGACTACAAAGATTACTCTGCCAACCATCTGTCTCGTTTTCAAAGGATTGAACAGCTCCGCCAGCATTTCTGGAGCAGATGGAGCAAGGAGTATGTGGCTGAATTACAACTGCGGTCCAAATGGCGTTCCTGCAAGGATGGTTTGAAGTTAAACTCCTTAGTTGTGATCAAGGAGGATAATCTGCCTCCTCTGAAGTGGAGACTTGGACGAATTGTGGCTGTTCATCCGGGGACGGATGGAATCGCTCGAGTAGCTGACATCCGGATGTCTACTGGAGTCGTCCGGCGGGCATTCACCAGAATCTGCCCATTACCCGTGTCTTCGGAATCTGGTTGAAACCGTTGCTTTCAACGCCCGGGGGCATGTTGGAGCGCCTGATCAACTTGCAGCGGCAACTCACCTCATTAGCTATTAGCGCTAATTGTAATTGCAAGTGTCATGTTTTTTGTGCGTACGTCATGCTTCACTTGCTGGACTTGAGCCGTGTAGTTAACACCCAATATAATTTTATTTTTATTCCTGGAGTCATTCATTCTGCAAATCCCTTATATTCCCGCACAATGGGTATCAAATGAAAGGGTTGATGTGCGAAACACAATAAGTAAAGTGATGTCATTCAAAATTCAAAATGGCGGACGTCACAAAATGGCAATTTATAATTTCAATAGTAATTTTGTATGTAGGTAGTTTTTGTAATGTATTTTTATTTTATTTTTTGTTTCGGCTAATCTATAAAACGGCTTGACCGATTTTAATAGGACTTTCACTGACAGACAGCTGATGTTATGTACAGGAGTAACTTAGGCTACTATTATTTTAGAAAAACAATTAGGGATCAGCAAAAATGAACCCCCGCGAAAAACGACAAACGTCGCGGACATAAGTTAGTAATTATTATATTGGTTGACCTACATTTATGAAGTAACCTTGAGTACTCATAAGTACTTCACATACTTATCCCAATTTCATGGCCCCGCTGCTTAGACGGTCGATTTCCATTAAAATTTGCATACATTTTACATAAACACGTATTGGCATATATTTAAGTATTATATTCTATCTCCAGTACATGGGCTATAAGATTGTTATGCCTCCGGAAGCTAAAGATTTTACGATACTTCTGGGAAGATGCCGGAGATTTCAATATTTTAAAGAATAATTTTGATGAAATTACAGCTTTGCCTTTTGTTGTTTAAAGCCCAAAGTCTAATAACCTTACATAATTGATTGTTCTTCTTTTGTTCCACCAATAAAATATTTGTTTTTTAATGCAATTTACAATAAGCTTTTAGCCCCAAGCATAATTAACCTAGTTTTTATTGATTTAATTATAATTTAGTTAAGTTCAATTGAACTTTGAAAGAAACTTAATTTTTCAACTATTAAAATTCGTAAAATTATTTTATGTGCATAATGGTGAATAAGAATAGATGAGAATCAAACCTAAAAAATTTAATTGACACAGTCAATAAACATTTTGTATTTATTTTTTTCTTTCTTTTTAAAAAACGCAGGGGCCCTAATAGGTTAAAGGCGGCCCTGTCCATCAACACACAGCTTGAACCACTGAACGGATTGCGCTGTTTGGCACGCAGATAGTTATGATGACGCAGGCATGATTGTGCTAAGAAAGAACTTTCCAAAACTCACTTTCTAAGGGGATGAAACGGGGGTCCAAAGTTGAAACAAAATTAAATCACCAATAACCGTCATTTAAGCGGACGAAGTCGCGGGCAGAAGCTAGTTTATAATAAAGTGTTTGCCTGCGAATTCGTCGACGTAAAGTTTCTTAGGGATACCATATTTTTTTAATTAAAAAATACAGCCTAAAGCACTTAGGGACATCGTAGCCTCCTATTAGTGTAAGAATTTTCAGAATTATACCAGTAGTATTTAAAAAAACAAACATAAACCCGTCAGTTTTATAATCTATCTACCTACATAAATAAAAATTACCTAATGCCTAAATGTGTTGCTAAGCTCAAAACTCGAAAACGGCTTTAACGATTTGGCAGATTTTTTTTGTGTTCGTTATTTCGCGGACAAGGTTTTATATGAAAGATTTTTTTAAGGTATTCCACCGGATAATTCGGAAATTTGTACGCAGGTGAAACCGGTTCGCTACTATTAGTATCGATATAGATAACAGTAAAAGTGTAAATCGACTTTAGAACACTACAAATTAGAATAAGGATAAGTGTTTTGGGTTTTTCCATCAGGAATTTCTCAGTAGCAGCCTTGGAGTCTGGATTTGTGCCCGGTTGATAGTAATAGGCTCGCCCCCTATTACATAGGACTTGAACATAACTGGCGAAATGCGGATGTATCTACTATCTACTAATAGGTACACCTCTGCCTAACCCTTCGGAGATTACAGGCGTGATGTTATGTTTTGTCACTAAAAAGGATAAACAAATCACTACAAATCACTATTCTTGTTAAAAAGGGTACAGATTACTCTTGTACAGTCTCTTCAGAACTTAACGGGATGTCTAATCTCGAATAAAGTCTCGAATTTTCGGGTATAAGTTAAATATTAGCAAACCAACAGAAAAAGTTACCTTCGTTAACTTTATTTTACTTTATTCGGAAAACTTTCAGCGATCGTAAAATGTTTGCTCGTAGAAAATACAAAATTTACCTAAGGCCCTTTTTAACTTTCAACTGATCTACTTACCTATCTTCTATACATTTATGTGTGTGTGTGTGTATAAATAAAAATAAGATCAAATAAATAATATTGAAGTGTTTATTTGAATGTCAAAATAGCAGCTTTTTAATCGCCGACTCAAAAACGACGGGGTCTTACAAGCTTGACAAGGGTTCGTGGGTGTGTGTCTGTGGCATCATAGCTCCCGAAAGAATGAACCGATTTAGATTTTTTGTTTGAAAGGTGAAGTAGTCGGAAGTTTTCTAAGCTAGATAGCCGCCGTCAGGGGTTTTTAATTTTTTTTTTTTTACAAAATAAATGATGTATAATTATAGAAATTGCCTCGATGGTCTAGTGGTCGCAAAGCGCGACTGCTGAGATAAGGTCTTGGGTTCGATTCCCAGGGCAGTGTTATTGGGTATTTCCATCGGGAATTTCTCAGTCTCTGGATTGTGCCCGGTTGATGGCAATAGGCTAGCCCCCTTACAAGGGACTTAAACATAACCCAATAACTGGATAATACGATACCCCTTGGTAAGACTGGTTGTCAGACATTCGGGCTTTTGACGACCCATAACAACTGTGAAAGATCCACGTATGACAGCGGGACCAACGGCTTACTGTGCTTTTCGAGGGACGTAGGATTCTCGGTGTGTAAAAATGGTCACCCATCCACGGATCAACCCCGGCAAGCGTAGCTTAACCTGATGGATCGACCCGTACGGCCGTCGTTACTTAAAACTCTCAATGTACGGATTGAAAATTTATTTTGGCTAAACCTGTATCTGTGGGTGCCCTCTAATGACATGTGGATCTGTGTGATCTTTTTTGTTCCTAACATACACTTATTTGTTTATAAACAGTAGATATTCAGCACTTTAGGCAATACCGCGCCAGCTAGCTGCGCCGGCGCACGCTTTTTAACACCGCTGTCTTGATTCTATTTTTAAAATGTATTTGAGGTTACTCTTATTTTTGAGCATCGCCTTAGTGGCCGCTCATCCACCGAACCCCATCGTAAGAGTGGCTCGTGGCATTCTTCAGGGTACCTGGAAGATGTCCACGAAGGGCCGGACCTTCGCTAGCTTCCAAGGCGTTCCATATGCGCAACCGCCGATTGGAAAGTATCGATTTAGGGTAAGTTTCATTTTTAATTGTTTATTTATTTATAAATCAAAACTGTACATGACTTTATGATAATCAACTTAAACACAAAACTTGTAAATAATAATAAAATTATAAAGTATACAATTTATAAAAATGAAAGGGGGAAGCTTATAGGGCATCAAAAAAACTCGTCCGCATCGTTGTCAATGGGGCAAGTGCCCAAAAGGCTGACATCATTGCCACGTTGTATGGCAATGATAATTCTTTGACCCAAGAAATGGCCGGCCCTCTGTTAATTTATTTATTAAAGTACACCAACAGCGTAAGTACATTATGCATTGAAATAGAAGTACAATGTACTTGTTACGAAGTATTATTTCTAATGTACACACCAACTATAGGTATACATAGCATTCACAGTAAAATTTAGAGGACAAACTGCTTAGAAACTAAACAAGGAAAACTAACTGAGCAAGGTCAAGACAAAAATAAAATAAAAAATAAACAAATTAAAATAAAGTACAATATAAAATTACAAATTAAATTGTTCATGTGAAGAGTCGACTCAAACATAATAGCTTCCAAAAAAGTTGTTATATTGGCGCCGCTTGAGATTTTTGGCACCAGCATTGGCGGCTCTAGCCTAGTACGTCGTGCTAAGAAGATAGGGTGGTGCAAGGGGCCAACACATGACGTTGCATCCCACACTAATGGCCTACCCAACTACCATGGCATTACGGTCATCCCATCTGGTATCTTCCCATCGTCACGTGCCAAGCCAATTGGTTTCAAAACAGCCGGCACTCCGGCAGAGGCAAGAGCACGACAGATCTCTTACAGCAGGACAGGCGGTGTCCGAGGCAATCGATAGCTTCACCGCACTGACAGCGATGCGGGGCTCGACAAGAAACGGTAAGACGCAAGTATGTAGCGAGCTGGAATGTAGTGTCATCCAGCATAGGAAATGTTAACGATGGGAGTGCCTGAAGCCAGAGACCCGGCTCCCACTCACCCACAGCCCGCAAGCAGGCTCATCAGAGTTGGTGGATGATTACATTAATTCCGTACCAACCTGCAGAGCGGCTCGTCCCACTGTCTCTAGCAAGTTAAATTGTTAATATTATTACTAAGCAGTTGAGAACTTGTGCAAAAAACAATCACGTGCCAGCCTGTAGCAAACACGTTTTTTTTTATCACAGCTCTCAATATCTTCTCCTAGTTTAATAGACAGGGTCTATAAAATTGCTCAAATAGATTTTTTATGTGTGTGCAAATTGATAAAAGCATATTAGTTACTCTACCACTATTATGTTTAATCTTGTCTATGTTTCATAATAATATATCTCGGGACCCTGGGGTCCTGGGCCTTTAGCAAGCGTACGAGGGGCCGAAACCAGCTCACAGAGGCCCCTTGGGTAACTTTAAGTGTAATGAGACACCAACCGACAATTATTCTGCTCTGTTCCTCGTCAGTGTTCACTCTAGCCCACCAATAAAAGCAGGGCAAAGATGAGGAACAAAACTTCTCCCAGGAGGTCAGGTCTGTTGGGTCGCTACTGCCTAACAGCCACAGCGGCGGACATTATTATTATTCATCATCATCTGCCTAGCCTTTTCCCAACTATGTTG
This sequence comes from Hoplodrina blanda, assembly GCA_949316365.1. Lineage (NCBI taxonomy): Eukaryota > Metazoa > Arthropoda > Insecta > Lepidoptera > Noctuidae > Hoplodrina > Hoplodrina blanda. The sequence goes on from OX438592.1 coordinate 13,568,514, forward strand.
GGGTCGGCTTCCAGTCTAACCGGATGCAGCTGAATACCAGTATTTTACATGGAGCGACTGCCTATCTGACCTCCACAATCCAATAACTGGGTAATACCATACCCCTTGGTAAGACTGGTTGTCAGATTTTCGAGCTTCTGACGACCCGTAACGACTGTCAAAGATCCACATATGACAGCCGGGACCAACGGCTTAACGTGGACATTATTATTATTATAATTTATTAATTTACAGTACATATTATAATTAACTAGCTTTTGCCCGCGACTTCGTCTTTCGTCAGCGTAACTGTCGGACCCCCGTTTTATCCCTTTAGGGGGTTAATTTTGGCAAATTCGTTCTTAGCGTACGTCTACTAACAATAATCTACCTCCCTGCCAAATTTCAACTATATACGTCAAGCGGTGTTCGATATTTCGTGACGAGTGAGTGACCTTTCGCTTTTAGCAGATTTATTCACCAAAAATCTTTTTGTACTCTAAATAAAATGGCTTGTTCAAAATCATCTAGTGACATGGTCAAAGCTTTTTGTGACTCTTTCCAGACGAGTAGGCGTTGAGTTCAGACCCTGCCCTTTTAACTTTTATAATAATACGTATACTAGCTGACTCGACCACGCGTTGCTTGAAGTAAGTAGGTAAAGATATTGAGGTCAATTATCAAAATAAAAACTATCCTATTTTTTAAGTTTTACTAAATTACACACAGTAAGCCATATTTCATAAAAAATGGTTGAGTAGTTTTGGTGTTCATTCCGGACAAACAACGTGACGCGTAATTTATTTCTTTAGATGTTGAAATGAATAGGAAATGTCTCACAGTTTTCCTATAAAAGCTTTTTAACTTTGTCGTTAATGAAAAAAAACCAACCAAGTGCGTATCGGACAAGCATACGAATGGTTCCGTACGACCATACAATATTTAAAACAACATACAAAAAAAAATAGTTTATAATCTCCAAAAAGTAATTATTTTGTGATGTAATTACATAACGGTTCTTGGATTTCTTCCTTTACCACGGCATGGTTTTTTTCCCATGATTCTAAGATCTAGGTCAACAGAAAGTCCTCTATAGGTTTTCATTCCCTAGCAAGTGTCAAAATATGCGCCATAAATGACAATATCTTTAGATTGCGTTGACTATTATTTTCATTGATGATTATTATAATTGATATTAATTTCAGCTTGATACCTCCACGCGTTCCTGAGAAATATGGTCTTGACACACGGACAGACAGACGGACAGACGGACAACAAAGTGATCCTTTAAGGGTTCCGTTTTTGCGGACTGAGGTGCGAAACCCTGAAAACCTCGGCTTTATGGGCATTAAAGCTCGCCACTAAAGTTAAACCACATAAAACAGTGGGTATTAATGTATTTAATAACATTTATAGGTGTAATCGAAATGATAAGAACTTTCTTATATGTAAACAAAACAATTATAATGTTACTAGGACCCCAAGACGTGTCTCGAAGTACCGATATTAATATTTAATTGACTTGTTTCCCGGGATTTTTGGGTCAAGAGATAAAAGATGCTTGTCCAAATCTTATTGTAATAATAACTAAAGGTCATCGAACGTACCATTATTGTGTGAGGGCAATAAATGGACATGCGACGCCATTTTCAAAAATGGCGTGCGGTTTTCTTTAAGCTTGATTCACACATATCAGTGAAGTAGTTACGGCACCGTACCGTATCAGTGATAAATTATTCTCTTATACAATCAACCCTGGCAGGCACTCGCCCAACGCGCTTTCGACCCGGGTCTGATTCTGATCGGACGGCCACCTCAAGCTCACCGTCTGCAAGCCCACGTATAATAATGAACACCTCAGTTTGTGTTAAGATGTTACATACATAAACTCACACCTTTTTCCCATGGGGGTAGGCAGAAACCACAGAACGCCACCTGCTACGATCCTTAGCTTATTCCTAGCATTTCGTGGGAACAATACGAGTAACAAAAATTTAAAACTCGGAGGCGGCGCGGCGGTGATGCTCGCCACACACTACGCCAATGTTTCTCGCGGGGCGAAAAGCGAGCTGCGAATTGTCGCTTAGCTACGCTGAATGTGTTGAGATGTTATTTCCTTTATTTTTGTTATAGGAACCGCAGAGCCTGAAGTCATGGATCGGAGTGTGGCATGCCAACAGGTACCTCCCCGCCTGCCTCCAGTACGAACCTGACTTAAAGAAAATCATAGGTAACTCTCCTTAACCCTGTACAAGACATAGGTAGACCAAATCCTCTTCTTAAACAGACCTCCATACTGGATTGCATACAAGCCGACGCGATGGATCTGTGTCTACCACCGCGGGCCGACACCTGCAATACTGCGTTGCCATCCCACAAACAAGCTGAAATGCCTCCTAAACAGTCAACAAATTAAAGAGATAGATAGATATGCAGGGTCGACAGATAGTTAGAAGTTTTCTTAGAAACCGATGGATGTCTTCGATTGAAACTTATATCAATTAATGAACTGTTTAATAACTTTTGAAATTAAATTACATTTCAAAACATCCATCGGTTTCTAAGAAAACTTCAACTATATCTGACGACCCTGCATACCAATCTCTTTTGTTGACTGTACCGTTAGTTACACCAGCACCCTTACCCTTGAAACCGAAACACAGCAACGCCGCTTAGCAACAGAAATTAATTCTTCTTTAACAGATTTTTTAAAAGTCTCCTAGTTCGTTTCCCATCTTGTTTATTAGCAAAAACTTCTCTCTTCAGGCACCCAATGCGCGGAGACTCTTAATGATCCTAAAAACAGACCTATAATCACGTCATTCCCCTCCACCAGGTAGCGAGGACTGCCTCTACGTGAACGTCTTCACTCCCAAGTTGGAGGCTGGCGCCAACCTGCCAGTGATGGTGTTCATCCACGGAGGAGCATTCATGTATGGGGAGGGGGCATTGTACGATCCTTCTAACCTCATGGATTGGGATATGGTGGTCGTCACCGTCAACTATAGGCTTGGACCGCTAGGTAAGTCGTAATGTAAATAAAGAAAAAGAAAGAAAAACTATTTATTCCTGCGAAAGTGACGCACGTAACATAAAAAAAATTGTTTACCAAAGCTCAAGCCAAAAAACAAGTATTAAATCTGAAAAAAAAAGAGTAGTTATTTTTGATCGCAGAAGATATGGGATAGATGTTTCCTTTGACGAAAAAGTTTTACAGTTGATAATAAAAATAAAATAATAAATAAATTATTGCAAAAAAATTACACAAAGTTTATTACGTTGGCCCCAAACAAATAAAATATATATAAATAGTATGATATTATACAGTAATATCTTACGGTACGACGGTATGATTTACTGGGCATCCTTAAGGATGCCCAGTAAATCGTACCCAGAATCGTAATCGTACACAGTCAAGTAGAATTAGCAACTATTCCTTTAATTAATTTATTTTTATGGATGACAAATCATCAAATGACATCTTCCGCTCTGGGCAGAGCCGACGGGAGTGTCAGACTCTTACTGACTAAACCCGAGTTCCTCCTAATGCCCTTTGCGTTCTAGGGCCGCAGTGACACTTTCGAACAAATTCCGCAACAAGTGTTTCTATTTTTACTAACTCTAGTAAACTCTAGTTATAAGTTTTAAATACTCTGACACTAGGATGTGACATTAGACTTTAGTACTGCCCACACGATAAGGAAGAAGTTTCAAATTGTTACTAACAAAATACGGAAGGAAATTCAGAAATAAATGTTTACTATTATCACAGGTTTCCTCAGTACGGGCGATAGGAGTGCTCCAGGGAACTTCGGGCTTAAGGACCAAGCCTTCGCCCTCCACTGGATCAAGAACAACATCTTGATGTTCGGCGGCAACCCTGACAGTGTCACGCTGACGGGATGCTCTGCGGGAGGAGCCAGCGTTCATTACCATTACCTGTCGCCGTTGTCTAAAGGTGAGGAAGGGAATTATTTTTCTAGCTTCGGCCCGGCTGGTTACTAGAACTAATTTCCGTGCGTTCAAGCGTTTTGGCCATAACTATTACAGGAATGAAATGTAAACAACTCACATTAAGAGGGCTCTTAATGCTAATTGTAATCCGGGGATTGACAATCTAGGCTTATCTCAGTTCTAAACGTTCATGCAGTCTCCTGCTTGTTATGGGCGGAAGTGGAAATTATGTTTTCTCTTGGTCCTCCGCTGTTTATTTCTGATCGTTGCGGTATCCAAGACAGCTGAATCTTTTCTCCTGGGCTCGTCGAGATTCATGGTTTGGCGGTTTTCTGGTGGTCCACTACTGATTAGAATATCGGGGATGCCCAAAAAAAAAATTGAGATCAATATCCATATCGGCGGTCGAAAGGCTAATTGGTTTATAAAAGCAACATTTTTTAACGTTACGTTTTGTTTAACGTAAAATAACAAGCTACTATAATTAAAAAATTAAATAATACGACTGCAAATATTGCACATACTTGTACTTTGTTTACTCGACAGTATTTTTTACGAAATTTTTTATTTAAGTACAGTGTTATATATTTTTTAAATCTTCTTGTCAAATTCTAGACGATAAACGTAGACACGACCAGATTCATTAAAAAAATAAATTGAGGCTGGTATTCATTTACGTTTTAAAGTGACCACACCGGTTTCTTTTTATTTTTTACTAGCCTACTCGGAATGATGCAAGGATTGTAACGATACCCCATACATCTAAATCGGTTCAGGCGTTTAAAGTTATGGTGGAATAAAGTAACTCACATACATACATACATATATTAACCCTGAACACATAACACTCCTTTTTTTTGGGCAGTCGTGTAAATATGTAAGAGGACATATTTATTTTATTCTGTTTTTTAGTATTTGTTATTATAGCGGCAACAGAAAATCATCTGTGAAAAATTCAAATGTCTAACTGTCACGGTTCATGGGATCCAGCCTGGTGATAGACGGACAGACAGACAGACAGACAGACGAACGTCGGAGTCTTAGTAATAGGGTCCCGTTTTACCCTTTGGGTACGGAACCGTAAAAAAGAATCGACCAAAATCGGTCCAACCGTTTTGGAGTTTTGCGCTTAGCAACACGATTAGCCATTACTTTTTAGATAGATAGATTTGAAAGTTGGTCCTTTCCGAGGCCAACCACTATTGGAAAATAGTTGTAAAAAACAAAAGCGAGCTAACTAGTTTATTTTGATAAGGAGTATTGACATGTGTAAAAGAAATGCATTTAAATGAAGTCCTAAATAAATTCAAGTTTTTTAAATAAAAAAATGGTTGTTGTGTTTAACTCGAAATAGATAGATATAGTGTGTTGCGGACTTTTTTGTAGATATTTTTAAGGTCTTTAATTGATGAGAACATTTTATGGTTATATCTTTTATAGTTTAGGCGGCGTACGCCAAATAAGGAACTTTTTTGGATGATTTTTACCCGACCACGGGAAAGCCAAAAGGAGGGTTATGATTTTGACCGGTATGTACACTAAACGTTCAATAGTCCATCAGCACCATAAAGGCTACTTTAGCTCGAATATACAAGCGCGACACAGTCAATGAGGGTGCGTGTGCGTGTATGAGTGATGTCTCAACATTCCACAGATAACACACACTAATAAACTGTCGCCACACTACGCGAAATAGCATGATATTTCTGTTGCATTTAGAATACGCGTCTGTTCTTACCATAGCATTGCTAAAATTCGCATCAATCTAATATGTGTTGGTAGCTGTTTAGGCTAAGCAACAGCTTCACGATCAATAAGGTCTGAGTTCGTATCTTAATTACTTCTTGGCTGTTTTTTTGTTTCTTTGAAACCATAATAATGAAAAGTAAAAACTTGTTAGGTTTATGCTTATTAATAATGAATCATGCTTATTATTTATTTTTATACGAAGAAAATGTTAGTTATTGTATTAAGTTTTAACTATTTATGTGATTTTTAATTTACTTTTTTGGTGTTGGAAGGTGGAAATAAAAAAGTCGTGCTTAATAATAACAATAAAGGTTTATTCGTTTTATTTATTTATTTAATTAACTGACAAGAATTGTGACGTTACATTCCTACTTAGATAAAAGAAATTCACTTGTAACCGTTCATAAGATTTTTTGTGTTTACCCACGTCATATCAATATAACAAGAAAAGAATATTCTAATAACACAAATACTTATTTCTGTCTACCTCACAGAAATCTAAATTATTTGTTTAATTTTCTATGATCTACCTTTTTAACTTTACGAAATGTGTGAACAAAGCGAACAAGATAAAGAATATTATGCTTATCAAGTAAAAACTTACAAAAAGTCATAGTCTGGATGAGATTCGATCTCACGACTCCTCGATTCAAGCACCTATCTGCAGGCGTTTAGCCGATAGGCCAACTTGACTTATTTTATAATGTTGAAATTATGAACTACAAGCATTTGTCGACGGCAATGATGATACATGTGACTGTTCTCGAAAATAGAAGGTCGTAAGTCAAACTTAACTTGAAGCGAATGTTTTTTGAGAATGTCTATCCACTTATGGACTCCACTGTATGTATGTTTGTATGTTTGTTTGTTCCCTCGTAACTTCTAAACTATATTATATATATTATATTATTACTATAATATAATTTATTATATTATAGTTATAGTATAGAAGTATAGATGTAGCATTACGCTACGACCTAGGGGGACGGAGCAGTAACCAAAGACGTAAATTACCGCGGGTAAAAAAAACGCGGATATGTCGCGGGCAGAAGCTAGTATATTTATAGAGTTATACATATAGATGGTACAAATTGAAGACTGCTGCAGAATCGTCAATGAAGCTACAATATAGTTGAACTTGAGATATAAAAGTATATTTATGACCAACGACGTTACTGAACTCTGTATCCGATCTAATGTAATTTTCTATTGTCGTAAAAATGACAAAAACACATCGAATAAACAATTCGAACTTAGAATTCGAAATTCAAATGTAATCTTAGAGCCAAACACGAGCTCGAGGAGTTTACATACCTAAACGATAATAAATTCGATCGATGTTTTTAAATTAAGAATAGCTTAGACGTTTCGGAATGTAACGTTTTTGAAGTGAAAACTTCTTTAGCGGCGTTGAGCACTTTTTCTGTAATGGGTATAAAATCTTAAACTCGCGTCAGGACACGTGCGCGTCAGGACACGTGACCTGATCGAAAAAGCGTAAGACGGATGGAGAGTAGACAGCTATCCCCTCTCTACGGCGCGGCGAAAATGTATGCCTGGGCCTACTGTTTCGTTTAGACAGCGCAGGGCGCTTGCGCGAATGTTCGTGTATGTTAAACGTAAACGTTAATAATCAAGTTTTCACTTCTGCCGGCACTTCCGGAGTGCAACCCGTTTTTTTTTTTAAATTTGAAGACACGATATGGCGCCAAAAATCGACCATTTTAATTTTTAGAATTTTGCAGGGTACAGTTTTGCATCCTCGCCAAATTGCTTTTAAGATCAAGGGAGTAACTATTCTAATGATACTCATAAATTAATTATGTATTTTTCATTTTTCTCAGTAGATGAATTTCGAATTCGATCTAGTCATTTTGCCGCTGGGTTTAAATAGGCGGGGCGAAAAACCCACACGCACACAGTGATATAGTCGCGCGGCTTGCTAACGTCTCAGACACAATATTCGGACAGTATCCGAATTACACATTTTAATTTCAATATTTTTTTTTTACTGACAATTTAAATTAGGACACCGTCTATTATTGAAACCGTTGAGCTAAAAAAGTTTCAAAGTAAAATTCAAAACATTTATTTCAATAATACCAATTATAGGCACTTTTGAATTAACAAGGAGTCGGTCAGTTACTCAGAAAGTTGAAGCTAGTTGCTCGTTCCTAAACGGAGGTAGCAAGGCATAACATCACGTCTGTAATCCCCGAAAGGTTAGGCAGATGTATACCCATTAGTACACCCACATTTCGCCAATTATGTTTAAGTGGGCAACCATGCAATTGGGGGCGAGCCTATTGCCTACAACCGGGCACAAATCCAGACTCCGAGTCTGCTACTGACAAATTCCTGATGGAAAAATCCAATAACACTTTGCTCGACCTGGGAATCGAATCCAAGACCTCATGCTAAGCAGTCGTGCTTTGCGACCACTAGACCAACGAGGCAGTAAAATAAATCTACTTTCAAATCGAAAGAGCATAGTGCGCCATTCTTCATGTCATATATTTTTTATTACAGATAACTTATCCGTGGAGTAGTAAAGTTTTTTTATTATTCACTAAAGTTTTTTATACTACCTTTGCGTTTCTTATGTTACTTTTCTCTCGATAATTAACTCAAGCACCCTTTGTGCTTGTTATAACTGTAACATATTGTAACATTTATGACATTAACTAATTGTAGGTCAGGTAGCTGCTCAAAGTCAAAGTCAAAATCAAATCATAATATAACATACATAACATAACATCACGTCAGTAATCCCCGAAGGGTTAGGCTGAGGTGTACCGCCATTAGTACTCCCACATTTCGCCAGTTATGTTTTAAGTCCCATGTAATAGGGGGCGAGCCTATTGCCATCAACTGGGCACAAATCTAGACTCCGAGGCTGCTACTGAGAAATTGCTGATGGGAAACCCAGTAACACTTGGCCCGACCTGGGAATCGAACGCAAGACCTCACTAGATCAACGAGGCAGCCCACTCTAAGCCACAGTTAATAAACAACGCGAGAATGTCATAAAATATTCAGTGAAAACCAAACAATTTCAGAAACCGCAACACACATAGTGTACCTAAGTAAATATGAGCTTTTTACTTAACACAGAAAACTCTTTGTTCTATCTAAGTGCCGTTATCTTAACAAACAATAAGAAAAACACACAGAGAAACTAAGAAATCTATACTATCTATACTAATATTATAAAGCTGCAGTGTTTGTTTGTTTGTTTGTTTGAACGCGCTAATCTCTGGAACTACTGGTCCGATTTGAAAAATTCTTTCAGTGTTAGATAGATTAGTTATCGAGGAAGGCTATAGGCTATATACCATCACGCTACGACCTACGGGAGCGAAGCAGTATCCAAAGACGCGGGTGTAACCGCGGCGGACAGCTAGTTTAATATAAACTTTGAAGAGCGTTTATGCCTTACGACATTTCATACAAACTTGCTTATTTTTAGAAATGAATGAACCAATTTTAAAATTGAAAATTCCTAAACATACGCAGGATACATAGGTCTAAAAAGCTAGTTGAGATTTGAAATGTCTTATTTAAAAAAAGATAATTGGAGATCTCTGTTTCTATGGAAAACTTCAAATCGGTCGAATTTAGCCATAACACAATTTTTTTTAAAAATAACGACTTGGAACGGAAACGCTCCGTTTTTGTAATTACTATATGACTAACTTTTGTTTTCGTCCGAGTGAATTTTCTTACGGTCCCCTAATTTTTTGCCAATCAATTATAGCCTATAATACTCAGTAATAACGTAACTTCTTAATAGTGAAAGAATTTTCAAAATCGGACCAGTAAGTACCAAAGACAAGCGCCCCAAATAAAAAAACAAACTCGTAACTTTATAATATTAGTATAGATAAACAAAGCTTGTTTACGGAGATAGCAGTGGCTAATCGTAATACAATATAGTGACGTCAGCGCGTGGGATGAACGTTAAGCCTTGCAGCACACGGGCCACATGCTAGCCACAAAACATCGCCATCGAGTTGCGGACTACAGTTTTCGTACAATTTATATGAACTCGCACACGGGCACCACTTCTCGCTATATGTGGCCGCCACCGACCACTAGACACTTCCATCTGAGCACAAGTTGCTGTGGCCGACCTGAAAAATTTCAAACAGACTCCGCTACTAGCAAATAGAATCACCACAGGCTGGTGTTCTCAGATGGTACCTATCTTCAGTGCCCATTTATCTATATATTATATTTTATATTGAAATTGAAACTGTTTATTGAAATAATTGATTTACAAAAATTTTTTAAATTAAGGCTTTAAAAACTATAGGTAAATAATATTAGGTTTCTATCGGAACCTTGATAACATTACGCTACGACCCACGTGAGAGGAACAGTAAATATAAACGAAACTTAACGCAGGTAAAACCACGGGGTATTACTAGTGTGATAATAATAGCAGTCGTCTTCCACCACTTGTGCCGACCACCGATCACAAGTGACTGTCGCACGCTTGTGCTACTGAGTAGCCGTTTCCAGCAACAGATGGCAACATTTTGTGGCCCGTGTGTAGCAACGCTAATACTCATCCATCTATCATCCTAACATCTCGTGGGGTCGGCTAACTTAGGTACCAAAGGCGGTTGAGTAGCCATATTGCATTTATATGTAGGCGGATAGATTGCCGTTTGACCTTTTAATCCAATTATTAGGATTCCTATAATCCTAGTACACAAAGATATATTTACTCGAAATAAATAGAATGTTTTTATCCTCCGACGCAAAAAGAGGGGTGTTATAAGTGTGACGTGTCTGTCTGTGGCATCATAGCTACTAAACGAATAAACCGATTTTGATGCATAACACCACGCCTGTAATCCCTAAAGGGTTAGGCAGAGGTGTTCCCATTAGTTCACCCATATTTCGGTAATTATAAATCCATGGATTTCAAGTGAATTATCAGTAAGGAAACATAATCATATAGGTAATACATATCCATAAAACATAACATACAAAGTCACCTGTATTCTTTAAAAGTACAGTCGACAAAAGAGATAGGTATGGACGCCTTCGGTTGAAAATTAACCGAATTAATGAACTGTATATTATCTACTTTTTCAATTAAATTGCATTTGAAAAAAAATATCCATCGGTTTCTAAAAAAACTTTAACTATATCTGTCTATCTGATAACCCTGCATACCTATCTCTTTTATTGATTGTACATAATTAATTTGTTAAGTCAAAGTCAAAAACCTTTATAATTAAAACAGCTAACCAAACACAACTTCGCAGCTACGTTTCTTTGGAACAATTGGTCCACTATTTTCAACGTCAAATGTTCACTAAAATGAAAAGCTACGGCACGGCGGGCACAGACACAAAGGCGATTACTAAAATGTTCGTTTTTGGCGTTCCGTAACCGATGGGTGCTAACTGCTAACGGGACCCAAGTCTCCACTGTCCATCCGTCCGCTATCTGTCAAGGGGCTGTACGTCATAAACCTTAATATTAGGTAAAGAGTTGAAATTTTTGAGTGTGCCGTATTTCTACAACGTATAACAACAAATAATAAAAATTAAATCCATCCATACTATAAATGTGAAAGTGTGTCTGTCTGTCTGTTACCTCTTCACGCTTAAACCGCTGAATCGATTTTGATGAAATTTGGCATGGAGATAGTTTAAGACCCGGGGAAGGACATATAATAGTTTTTATCCCGGAAATCACCCCCTAAGGTGGTGAAAAGGGGGGTGGAAGTTTGTATGCAAGTACGATATATATAAACAAGTTCCACGCGGACGTAGTTGCGGGCAAAAGCTAGTAAAAATAAAAGGGGTCCTTAGATAAGAACAGTCTTTTTTTTAATGGCGTTGTTCGTTCAATACTCAATACTCAATTTTTTATTGCATTTTATATAAACCTATTACCTACATACAACAATAAAGTAAAAGAGATCAATATGGACCCTGTCGGGCACAGCAAAATTTAGATATTAAATTGAACCTTGGTACGGAGCCCATCGTTTGCGAGACGCAGCACTTGACTGAATTTTTCGACAGTAGCTTTACCGGGATTTGCAGGAATTCTGAAAAAGATCGAAAAGTCACTCGAATCTCGGATTTATCTGTCACGAAAAATCGGAGTGTCAGTCGAATCAATTCTTGTAATCGGATTTTCTGTTGACATGTTTAGGTACCCACCTACGTAAATCTTTTCACACCAATCTTTTTAGAGAGAAGGCACGAGCATTGATCACCACGCTTGCTCAAGGCGGATTTTCGATTTCAGACTTATATAAATTATAAGTCTAAACCAAACGCAATAATATTTTTTTTAAATGACTTTTAACAGACAAAGAGTTGGAAACCCTACTCCACACCCTTATTTAAATAAAGGTTCATTTTTATAGTTACCAGTGAAAATTATTTTCTCATTGTGTGAACACAAACGAAAACCATTACGGTTGTTCCAAAATTTACTGGTATCCGGCTTGAAATTCCATTATAAATCTTCGGAGGCGACCCATCCATAAAATGGCAGTTAAATAAAGAATCGAAACCAAATTGTGTATTGGGAAAATTCCCCATAAACGGAATTTATTATTCAAAAACAGTTTAAAGAGAAGATCAAATAAACACATTAATTGGTAAAGGGATTGCAAGTCCCATACAACATAACATTTTACCTGATATTGATAACCTTAACTTCACATTGTGGTTATTAATATAAAACTTGTTTGGTAATAACAAAATTATGTAGATCATTGCAATGTCAAAAATCAAACGGTCAAATAGAATGAACGAGTTATTAAAATCTGAAGGTCATACTTAACTCATTCATTTTATATGGAACAACAGCATAACATCACGCCTGTAATCCCCGAAGGGTTAGACAGAAGTGTACCTATTAGTACACCCACATTTCGCCAGTTATATTTAAGTCCCATGTAATAGGGGGCGAGCCTATTGACATCAACCGGGCACAAATCTAGACTCCGAGGCTGCTACTGAGAAATTACTGATGGAAAAACCCAATAACACTTTGGTATAACAAACAAATGCATAATAAAGGATACAAAACAACCAAACTTAAAACTTATGAATATGCAATCAACAACGTTATTCACAACAAACAAAAAAGATCTTTCGCCATGCCTCGATGGTCTAGTGGTCGCAGAGCGCAACTGCTGAGCAATGGTCTTGGGTTCGATTCCCAGGTCAGGCAAAGTGTTATTAGGTTTTTCCCTCAGGAATTTCTCATTGACAGCCTCGGAGTCTGGATTTGTGCCCGGTTGATGGCAATAGGCTCGCCACCTATTACATGGGACCTTAACATAACTGACGAAATGTGGGTGTACTTCTGTGCCAAATTTTATTCATATCTATTCAGCGGTTCTGGCGTGATTGTGTAACAAACATTCATACATTCAAACTTTCGCATTTTTAATAGTAACTACTTAGTAAAATAATTCGTATCACAGACTAGAAACTAAGATTAAAGTAATATAATATAGGTACCTGAAAATAATGAACAAGGCTAAGGATTTTTCCAATAGGAATTTCTCAGTAGCAGCCTTAGAGTCTGGATTTGTGCCCGGTTGATAGCAATAGGCTAGCCCCCAATTACATGCACCGGCGAAATGTGGGTGTACCTACTAATGGTTACACCTCTGCCTAACCCTTCGGGGATTACAGGCGTGATGTTAAGTTAATAATGAACATAGCATTTATATAATTGTCTTAATCTTCCCTAAATATTTTCAGGCACATTCGCGCGAGGCATGGCATTCAGCGGCTCCGCCCTCACTCCGTGGTCGCGCTCCATCAAGCCGGTAGAGAAGGCGAAGGCCCTGGCCGCCATCGTGGGATGCCCCACTACCAACAACAGGGAGATGATAGGATGCCTCAAATATAGACCTGCCGAGGTCATCGTCGACGCCCAAGTGCAGATGTTTGTACGTATATTTTGTTCCCTTGCGCTGCTCGTGCTGTTTCCATTACCTAGTCTTTCTTTCTTTCTTTATCGTGTGGGCAGTAAGGTCTTACGACCCCACACACCCTAGTGTCAGTTTTTATTTCGCCTCAAGGGCCTCTGACATGGTTTGAGTGGGACAGTAAGTCCAGGTTTCCTCACGATGTTTTCCTTCACCGATGCCAGGGATGTCCAAGATAAACTTTTAGAAAGAAAGTACATATGAATTGAAAAAATCACATTGGTACTTGCCCGGATTTGAACCCATGCATGAGAGGCGGGCGCCTTAACCACTGGGCCATCACGACACACCTACCTAGTTACGACCATTACCTAGTAAAGTTTGTGGATTTGTAAAGAATGCTGCAGCCATTCCCCAACCAATAAATAAAGATTAAACAATTATTTCAGTGAGGCAAACCACCTTTTTTTAATCGACTCTGCGATGTTGTGGCTACTGATCAGATCATGTCCCATATGCTGGAGTGTCCCAATTGTCCATTTACCTGCACACTTGACGATCTGTATAAGCGTGGCGACCTATTGAGCCAAAATAGTTTAAATAATTGTTTATTATTTATTTAGTAGAACATCGACTTTCAAAAAAGAAGGAGCATCTCAATTTGATCCGAATGTTTTTTTTAATGTAACTAAATTCTCCCATCTACCTCCCCAGGAATGGACGGTGCGTATGTTCACTCCGTTTACGCCAGTAGTGGAGGCGCCAGGATTGCGGGACTCGTTCCTCAGTCGGTACGCGTACGACGCAACCGAGGCCGGCAGCATGATGAAAGTACCGCTCATCACCTCTGTGACCTCTGAGGAGGGACTATACCCTGCTGCTAGTAAGTGACGAATTTCTTGCTTCTCTCCCAACTAGGTACCTATTGTCTGCTACCCCTCTTAAGTTGGGCCAGTTCAACTTTCATAGATACTTAGATAGATAGATAAAACATTTATTCGGTGCACACAAAAGACGCATCACAACACTAAAGTACAATCAATCAGCTATGGACTAGGACAAAGTAAGGTGTGTGTCTCAAGTTGCACCAAATGGGAGTCCAGCTCAGCATGTGCCAGGCAAATATACTATATAGTGTATACTGTATACTGTATTTATAGGGTTCGGCGCACGTGCACGTGTTTTCAAGTTTTGAGGTTAAGTATTGGAATTACAATAACCAATAATGACCTGTAGTTTAACGTTATTTTTAAATCACAATAAGCTCGCAGTAATTAACTGACGATTTATGAACTAATTTTTGGACAATCAAATGACAACTGTCGTAATTGCGCCGACATATTTAAGTAAACTTAATTTCATCATCATCATCTTTCTGCCTTTATCCCAATTTACAAGGTTGGCAAAGTCTTCTTTATCGTGTGGGCAGTAAGGTCTTGCGACCCCACACACCCTAGTGTCAGAGTTTCTAAACCGCCTCAAGGGCCTCTGACATGGTTTGAATGGAACAGTAAGTCCAAGGCAAGGCATAGTTTATTCTTAGAAAATAAGAGGTTTCTAGAAAAATGAGTTTTCTAGGTTGGAATACTTGATAAGATCGCCAATCCATTATGAAAGAAGTCCCCAAAACTGACCAACATTTTTTAATCTCTTTCACAGCCTACCAAATGCGGCCCGACATTCTGCCAGACCTGGAAGCCCACTGGAACGAATTAGCTTCCAACATCTTCGAGTACAACGATACCCTTCCGCTCAACCGTCGCCGTGAAGTCGCGAAGAAGATCAAACATCAGTACTTGAAAGACAAACCAGTCAGTCAGGAGACATTCCCGCAGCTTGTTCAGGTACGATAGAATATCTAGGTAAACTTCGTCAGCTTAGGTGTTTTAACTTTCTGCCAGGGTTGCGAATCCTTCCAGGGTGAAGGATCCTGCCAGGATAGCAGATTTTGTTCGAAAGAGTTACCGCGGTCCTGGAATACAAAGGGCATTAGGAGGAACACGGATAGGTTTTAGTCAGTTAGAGTCTAATACTCTCTTCCGCTCCGCCTAGAGCGGTAGAAGTAATTTGATGATTTAGCGTCCTTAAAAAAAAGGGGGTTTTGACTTGGATGTGAACTGCGAAGTGGAGAGAAAGGAACCTCAGTATAAGTACCAAGGTTCCTATAACATGATTGAACTCACAAATGTGCCTTTATTTCGCAGGCTTTAGGCGATCGTCTCTTCGTGGTTGACGTGGGTAAACTGGCGCAACTCCACGCCATCAAGTCCGGGCAGCCCACCTACGTGTACCGATACGCCTTCCGCGGCACCAGCAGCATGTCCAATGTGTGGGCACACAACGATGAAAATTACGGTGAGTTTTCATTTTATTTACTTACGACCCACCACTAAGGCGATAAACACACGGCACCGCGCACCGCCGCGGTAGGCGGTGAAACGGATCTCATGTCGCATTGGCCTCTATGAAATAGGTACGTCGATGCCTTACACACGTACACCGCCCGACCGCGCGGTCGAGCGGTGTAAACTGTAAGGGCGCGTTCACACGACACGCGCACGCCCACCGCACGCCACCCGCGTCCAACTCGCATTGAAATTTGTTAAATAAAAATTTGAGTCTTATTATCCATCAATAGGTCTCAAATTGCATTTAACGAGGTCTACACGCGCACGCCAAGCGCACGCCCCGCGCCCGCCCCGCGCCCGTTTCGCGCCAACCCTGCGCTCGCCCTACCCGCGCTCAGCGAAATGCAATTTGAGGTCTATTGATGGATAATAAGACTCAAATTCTTATTTAACACGTCGACTGAGCATGAGGTCTTGGGTTCGATTCCCAGGTCGGGCAAAGTGTTATTGGGTTTTTCTAACAGGAAATTCTCAGTAGCAGCCTCGAAGTCTGGATTTGTGCCCGGTTGATGGCAATAGGCTCGCCCCCTATTACATGGGACTTAAACATAACTGGCGAAATGTGGGTGTACTAATGGGTGCACCTCTGCCTAACCCTTCGGGGAGTACAGGCGTGATGTTATGTATGTTATTATTTAACAAATTTCAATGCGAGTCGGACGCGGGTGGCGTGCGCTGGGCGTGCGCGTGTCGTGTGAACGCGCCGTAATCCGCTTCGCCGCCACTGCCATCCTAAAGACCAGCAGTGCTATTCTGTAAACATCTTCATCTGGAAATCGAGGTGAAGTGAGCTTGACCGACGACCTGGTAAAGGTTGCGGAAAACCGATGGATGTTATTTATCAATTTGAAAGCAATAATTTTTTTTTTTTTTTTAATTGAAAATTAATCAGGTTTTTAAGGCTAAAATAAAGTATTTCTTTTGAGAAGTTATAGTTTTAATAATATAATTAATTTATATTTACATATTTATTTATTTGGTAATTAATAAATACAATATTTTTACAGTCTTAATTATAAAAAAATATATATTTTTAAAAACAAGCTTTATTTAAAATTATTACAATATTGAGTATTGGACATTGTATTGTCATCAGAATTAAAGGTGTATGCAAAATTTCAGCTCAATCGGATACCAACAAATGGTCGAAAAATGGTTTGCAAAATTTGAAAGGACAACTTATTTACATACATACATACTTACATACGAACAGTGCAAGCTAAATAAAAGCTTGTAATAAAAAAAACAATCAGAATGAAAAAGAAGAAACAAAAACTAAATGGCATTAAAAAAAATTATCCGCATCGCCGTCAACTAGAAATGCCAAATGAATACTAGTTTATATTCATCCGTACCGCCATTTTTTTTTCTTTTTTTTTCATCTCTTAAACAAACACAACAAAAGAATATTTTTTGTGAAAATTGTCCAGCCGTTTGTGCGTGATGCCGTGACCAAGGGAAATAGGGAATTGTTTTTATATACACTATAGATTATAATTTTTTTCTACATATTCCCAGGTGTGTGCCACGCTGATGATGTGGTGATGATCTTCAAGTATCCTGGCGTGTATAACAATGAGCCTGAAGACTACGCCATGATTGAAGTGCTCATCAACATAATATACTCCTATTCCACTACTGGGTAAGACCTTCAAGTTTTTTACCATGTCAAACTATCTTTTGCCCGAGGTTTTATCCTACATCTTGGAAAACTTCCCTTTGAAAGGCTAGCTTCTGCCCCGACTTCGTCCGCGACTGCGTCCGCGTTTTATTTTTCAGGCGCGTCTTTGGTTACTGCTCCTACTTCTGTGAGTCATAGCGTGAGATTATAGCCCATACTTTTCCTCGTTAATCTAAATACTATAATACAACATTTTTTTTCCAATCCGGCTAGAATTGCCAGAGATTAGCAGATTAAGACAATCAATCAGGTTAGCCTTTTCCCAACTATGTTGGGGTCGGCTTCCAGTCTAACCGGATGCAGCTGAATACCAGTATTTTACATGGAGCGACTGCCTATCTGACCTCCACAACCCAGTAACTGGGTAATACGATACCCTTTGTTAAGACTGGTTGTCAGACTTGCGAGCTTCAGACGATCCTTAACGATTGTCAAAGATCCACGTATGACAGCCAGGACCAAGAGCTTAACGTGCTTTCCAAAGCATAGAGGAATCTCGGTATGTAAAGATGGTCACCCATCCACGTAGGTATCAACCCCGGCAAGCGTAACTTAACCTGATCCTAGCAGGTTTAGACAAAGAAACAAATAATTCTTAAGCTTTATTGTATGTATTTGTATATGTAGATTACCCTTTTATTCAATTACTTACTTTCGCATTCATAATTAAAATAGAAATCATTTTTAAGAAGCCTAAAATATACCTACAATGCATAGTAATATCTTTATATTGTGGTAATATCACAGTTTAAATTTACTTTTTTAAATAAGCTCCGTAACAGACCCTTGAATAACGACATTTTTTTACTAGATCCTGTTTATTTTTATTTATGATAAGATAAAAATATATTATTATATTGAGGCACTTACTTATATCAAAAGTAGACACGTTTCAATGAGATTACATTAATACCTAACGTTATTTTCTTTGGACTCGAGTGAAATTATGATTGGTCGACATATTTATTAGACAGGTATAATATAATATCATTTTTTTTACTGAAATTGAGTAAGATTATGGATTTATGTTAGGTACTTCTGTCCATATATTAATATTATAACGTTGAAGATATTGTTTGTTTGTTTAACTGCCACGTTGTTCTAGTGATAACAAAGCGCGACTGCTGAGCATGAGGTCTTGAATTCGATTCCCAGGTCGGGCAGTGTTATTGAGTTTTTCCATGGAATTTCTCAGTAGCAACCTCGGAGTTTAGATTTATGCAATAGGCTCGCCCTCTATTACATAGGACTTAAATATGGGTGTGGGTATACTACACCTCTGCCTACCCCTCGCGGATTACAGGCATGATGTGACCAAACTTCGTACCGTTTTTTTTGCCGCGTGATGCCGCTACCAAGTAAAATAGGGATTCATTTTATATGTATGGAGATTAGATTATAACGCTGAAGAATTTGTTTTATTGAACGCAAAATCCTAGGGACTACTGGTCTGATTTGAAAAATCCTGCGTTATACAACGTGAATTTTAATTCGTTGTAAATCTTTCAGGGGGTGAATGTACTCATGAATATGAACAACTTTTACTATGGGACCAACCCTGAAATCATGAAAAAAAAAATCAGCTGTTTCATACATTACGATCGTGTTGTGTAGCATTTTAGTAGGGAACAGCTGATTTTTTTTTCATGATTTCAGGGTTGGTCCCATAGTAAAAGTTGTTCATATTCATGAGTACATTCACCCCCTGAAAGATTTACAACGAATTAAAATTCATGTTGTATAGCCCATTTATCGACAAAGGTAAAAAAAGGCTATAATTATAACATCACGCTATTACTTACGAGAGGGAAGCAATAACCAAAGACTTAACTTAAAGCAGTCGAACGACGGGCAGGAAAGATAAAGTACAGTCAGCAACAAAAGTCGATTAACATTTATGATTTTTAAATCCTAATTATTAAGTACAATATTAAAAGTAAAACGCAATGAATATAATATTGAGATATTATAAACCCTTAGCTATTACCTCAAATTCTGAAAACCAGCACATTATGTGTTTAGTGTCTGTTTAAATAATATGAAAGAGTAACATTGTTAATCGACTTTTGTTGCTGACTGTACCTACAAATCAAACATACGACCATAAAACAATTTAAAAGGCTTTATTTTTATACCTTCACTAGCGACCCACCCCGGCTTCGCACGGATAGAATGTAGCTGATACTAACTATACGTTTAAACGCTTCTCTTAATCCACTCTATCTATTGATGAAACCGCATTAAAATCCGTTGCGTAGTTTAAAATATCTCTAAACGTAAAATGGCGAGAAGCGCTTTGTTTTTATTAGAGACTAGCTGACCCGCCACGACTTCGTTCGCGTGGTATCCTACCCCTACCCAACCGATACCCCTACCCCTATCCTACCGATACCCCCACCTCAACACTACCGATTCCCAACCCAAACCCTACACTACCCCTACCCTACCAATACCTACCTCTACCCCTACCCTACCGTACCCCTACCCCTACCCTACCTCTACACTACCCTACCCCAACCCTACCCCTACCCCAAATTTTCTCACCATTTAAACCTTTCCTGGACTACGACAAACATTTCAAAACCAAAATCAGCGAAATCGGCCCAGCCGTTCTCGAGTTTTAGCGAGACTAACGAACAGCAATTGAATTATATATATATATATATACTAGCTTCCTTCCGCGACTTCGTCCGCGTCAAAGTTGATTTCTCCATACAAACTTTGGACCCCCGTTTCATCCCCTTATGGGGTGAATTTTGGAAAATCCTTTCTTAGTGGACGTCTACTAACTATAAGCTACCTCCCTGCCAAGTTTCATCTTTATTAGTCAAGCGGTTTTCGATCCTCCTTCTGTGAAGCAATAATGCTAGCGAAGGAGGAGGCGGGCCGCGTGAGGTAGAGAACATCCTCCACCTCACGCCCCAGCCGCCGCGGGAGACGCCCAGGGCGTCGGACGTTGCGAGACGACATCCGGCCACCGTAGGCGCGGGCTTGCGGACGGCGAGTAATGGGTAGCTCGCCGTCCGATCAAGGACCATGCCCGGGTCGACGGCGCGTTCTGTTCGCGCGCCTCAAAGAGCTGTCAGCACAGGGACGGGGCCCCAACAGGGGCTAAACGCCTGCCGGGGTTGCGGGACGTCTTAACAGGATACCGTGGCCCCGGAACGTAAAGGGCAACAGAAGGAACAGGGTGGTTTTTAGTCAGTAAAAGTCTCGCCCTACCCAGGGCGGAAGGAGTCATTTTATGATTTTTACCACCAAAAAAAAAAAGCGGTTTTCGATATTTCGTGATGAGTGAGTGAGTGAGTGTCCTTTTTCTTTTATACATTAAGATTATATTGCTTTTTTTTTGTTTTTAGAATTCCAAAACTGAGTGACGATGGGCCAGCATGGAATCCAGTGAAGCCAGGAGCTGATGAATTGAACTACATGAACATACAGTCACCTATTAAGATGAAGATGAAGTCAAGCATCGATTTTGGCCATAAATCCTTCTGGGACAGCATAAGGTACAACGAAAATGAAAACTATCGTGGTGATCTTAAAGACGAACTTTAAAGTTAGAAGTAGATTTGTAATAATATGTAATAAATCATTTATTTGCATAGAAACATGGTGTACAGTGGTATTAAATATATATATTGATTGATTTTTTATTTTTAAAGGTCTTTGTTATGATAGTAATACAGAGTGCACACAATAAGATCTTATTTTAATTGTGTATAACCATTGATATACAAAAAACTGTACAACCATAAAATTAAATGTAGCTAGTTCTTAGGCTAAGCTTACCTTTACAAACATTTTACGCTGAAAATTATACCTAAGTTATGATAATTAATAAAATATCAAAAATTGAATAAACATTGTATTTCATTAAATCTAAAAACCGCTTGACATATAAAGATGAAATTTGGCAGGAAGGTAGTTTGTAGTTAGTAGACGTCCGCTAAGAAAGGATTTTCATAATTCACTCCCTAAAGGCGAGGCCACAACACTGCGTTGCGGCGTCGTATCGCAAAAACGATGTCGCACAGCAATACAATGCGATAACGCAACGCAAAAATTTCATTGCATACGACATCGTACGACAAGACGCTAACCGTCACTTCAGTTTCTAGTGAGACATGGACCGCACTACATGGGTCCTACTTTTACTAGCGTTAAGACGCATCAAGAATTCAAGAAAAAGAAACAGAAAAGAAAGTACTGCTTCCGGCTGACGCAGGTCCTCACCGGACACGGTTGTTTCGGGAGGTTCCTGTGTCGGATTGCACGGGAGGAAACGCCCGGGTGTCACCACTGTGTGGACCGCCCGGAGGACACGGTGGAGCATACGGTGCAGGTCTGCCCAGCTTGGGCAGAGCATCGCCGTGTCCTCACGGAGGCGATAGGCGGCGGCGACCTCTCGCGCCCGGGCCTGGTTCAGGCCATGCTCCGGGGCGAGAGGGAATGGGATGCAGTCACCTCCTTCTGCGAAGCAGTAATGCTAGCGAAGGAGGAGGCGGGCCGCGTGAGGGAGAGAACAACACCCTCCACCTCACGCCCCAGCCGCCGCGGGAGACGCCCAGGGCGTCGGACGTCGCGAGGCGACATCCGGCCACCGTAGGCGCGGGCTTGCGGACGGCGAGTAATGGGTAGCTCGCCGTCCGATCAAGGACCATGCCCGGGTCGACGGCGCGTTCTGTTCGCGCGCGCCTCAAAGAGCTGTCAGCACAGGGACGGGGCCCCCCAACGGGGCCAAACGCCTGCCGGGGTTGCGGGACGTCTTAACAGGATACCGTGGCCCCGGAACGTAAAGGGCAACAGAAGGAACAGGGTGGTTTTTTAGTCAGTAAAAGTCTGACAGTCCCTTCCGCCCCGCCCAGGACGGAAGGACTCATTTGATGATTTTTACCACCTCAAAAAAAAAAAAAAAAAAAAAGAAAGTACTGCCATTTAATATGGCCAATAACCTAGATTAATGCGAGCGAAGTCGCGGTAAATAATAAACTTCATTATTTTTTAATATGTCACGCTTTCATTAAAATTATTCCTAATTTTTTTGGATTTCAAAATTCCGATATGTCCAAAATAAATCTGGAATTTCTCAGTAGCAGCCTCGGAGTCTGGATTTATGCCCGGTTGATGACAATAGGCTCGCCCGCTATTACATGGGACTTTAACATAACTGGCAAAATGTGGCTGAACTAATGGGTACACCTCTGCCTAACCCTTCGGGGATTACAGGCGTGATGTTACGTTATGTAAATCTAGCATTCCTGCGTTGTCGACACGATGTCAACAATGTCATCTATCCATTTCGCAAGCAGACGGCCGACACTTCTGCCTACTCTCATTGGGTTAAGTTGAGTTAAGTTTGGTTAATTTGATTACTTCCCGCCGTAACTTGAAACGTTCTAATTAGGTACGTTAATTAGGTTGTAGGTACAACTCAAAACTTCAGCTTTTGATGTTGATTTCTCGGAAACGAACAACCATTTCGCTTTCTAATTAGTTAGTCTGTTGAACGGCGATAATGGGATTATCCTTAAAGGGACAGCGTTCTACTGCTAATTTAGTCGTTTTACTATACCTATATGAATGTCGTGATGGCCTAATGATTGAGGCATCTGCCTCTCATGCATGAATTTGTGGGTTTGAATCTGAGCAGGTACCAATGTGACTTTTTCAATTCAAAGACCAAGCAGATTGATACTACACTTTAAATATGAAAAAGGTAGGTATAATGTACATAAACGGATGAGTAACCAAATGTATATATGTGTAACAGTTCCTTGACGGATTACCCCACTGACAGACTAAGCCGAGATTGGCTGAACCATATTCCTATCACTGTCAAACTACGAGTAAATGAAAGAGACAAAAACATAGCTGGCGCCAATATATGTGCTTAGTAAGGGTTATTTATGTCAACCTAAGCCACAGAAGACAGAGCAGACAACTAAATTAAATAAGAAGAAATAATTCATTTGCAGCTTTGGATCACATTCTGAGTATAATTGTTCTATTTTGGCGGTAATAAACCGTACACAGTGTAAAGGTCATAGCTCATTAAAGTCACCCAACGACCATATATACCTAGACTCCTAATAACAGACGACCGATGTCTGTCAACACATTAGGCATAAAAGTCTTAATAACCGTCGTCACTCACCAATAGTCACCAAGTTCGTATTAGGTAGTTTCGACCACTCCTGTGAGCCGTAAACATACACTGACCTTGAGGTAGCCAATCAGAACGCAGTCCCCCTCGTACCTCAGCAAGTTGGCAGAATAGTTTTCGTGCGTTAGATCGTGTATTAGGCGTCTATAGGCTGTATGGTCGTTGGAGTCACCCGACACTCGACCAGCACCGCCTCGCCTCGAGCGGTTAGTGTTCTTTGCATGTAGTACTATTTGTAGGTATACGCTCACTACAACAACTCACTGGCTCAAATGGCCCACTACTCATCTATTCCCGGGCATTACAATGTCCACTCGTTGGCCACTCGACGTTTACTAGTTGTCACGCGGCATCCAAGCGTTAGCACGAGGTAGTGCTGGTCGGGTGGGTGTAATGAGCTATGACCCTTAGGGCCTGAGCACACCACGTTTTTTAAACGCGCCGTGGACGCGCGTTTTAGAAACTAACCTACAGATCAGTTTGTTGACTGACTGACTCGCGCCTGTATAGCTACAAACGCGCGTCAACGGCGCGTTTAAAAAACGCGGTGTGCACAGGCCCTTAATCGACTTTTGTGACTGACCATACTGTAAAACCATCCAACCAAAACTTAAATAACATAATTTAAGTGAACGCAAACAGAACAAACAAGGATCAAACGTCGCTGGATATCGCTTTTCTTGTTGAAGTGGACACAGACAACTCTTGGCCAGCCTCTTCAGAACTGGACGGTAGACAACCCTAGCAAAGTCAGGGAACAATGCCTCAAGTACTCTTTAAAACTCCTTGTTTTATTTAAAACTAGCGACCCGCCCCGGCTTCGCACGGGTGCAATGTAGATACATAAACATACATCTATCACCTATTGATAAAAAAGCGAGCGTCAAAATATGCGCCATATAAATGACCCAAACATTAGATTGCTTTGACTTAGAAGTTTGTTTTTTTCACTGCTCTAAGACATGGGTTACACGCTCAGTCTGGCGTCATTCTGGTCAATCAGTCTGGTCAGAATGACGGGAGAATTATCGTCTAACCGGTTGATTGACGGACTGATGGTAGCATTTGATATTAATTTTAGCTTGATATCTCCACGCGTTCCTGAGAAAAAGGGTCTTGATAGACGGACATCAAAGTGATCCTATAGGGGTTTCGTTGCCGACTAAGGTACAGACTAAATACCGCATCAAAATCAGTAGCGTAGTTCAAAACAACTAGATGCAATAGGGCAACTAGATTCAAATTCCTTTTTCTTTTTGTATAATAATATGACGTTCAAAAGTGCCTTATAATGGCCTAATTGAAATAAATGATTTGACTTTGACTTTGAAAAGATCTAAGCGCACTGACGCATAGACGGTGAAATGCGACGTTTTATAATACATGTAAAAATATATTTCTTACTTAGCTTCTGCCCGAGATTTTGTTCACGTGGTTTTTTCACCCGCGTTGTTTACGTGTTTGGTTACTGCTTCGTTATTCGTAGCGTGATGTCAACCTATATGTGGAATACCACATGAATCTGGCTATCATGTACAAAACTTTTCCAGTCCGACTGGTATTTTCAGAGATTAACGTGTTTTAAAAACAAACAAACAAAAAATACTCTTCAACTTATTAATATGAATATAGATACTTAAAGTAAAAGAAAATAGGAAGAAAGAAAGGCAAAGTAGGTAGGTACCTACCTATTTAACAAAAAGAATAATTAATTAAATAATGTAACATTAAATTAAAAGATATTAGATTTTAATAACATTTAATGAATAGCCTGGCTTATCCTAATACTAAAAAGCACTTTGAACAAGTACTTAAATATTAAAAATTCTAATTTCGTACGTTCGATAGATACGTGTGTGTGGCCGTAGCACGGTAATAAAATGTACAGTATTGTGTCTTCATAGAAACGGTCGCAACGCGAGTCATACCTACGCGCGTCGGGTTCGGTACACTCTCGGTACACAAACAGTCTTGACTGCGCCGCCGCGCCGCGCCGCCGCGCCGCCCGCCGTAGTGACGAATGGATGATGTAATATTTTTGTAAGCAGTGAGCGTGCGATTTCTTAATATGGCAAGGAGAAATTATAAACTATATTGTGCAGTGTTTGGTTGCTTGAATTCTTCGATAACGAACCCAGAGATAACATTTTTTTAAATACGAGAGGTGAGACTTTAAAAACAATTATACACTTACCTACCTACTATTACGTAATTTGTTTTTTTTTTAATACTTAAATACCTACACATTTCGCTTTTTACACCGAGTAAAATTCTTGATAATTTATTAATAATTTAATAAAATAGGTAGGTACCTACATAAATAAATTGTGGATAGGGTGTAAAAAGTGATACGAATGACCTAACTACGCCGTTCCCGTACAACTGGTACCTAGGTAGGTAGTTTCCTAGTTTCGGCTATCTGCTTACTTATGAACGTAGGTACTTAGTTACTTATTACCTGGTAATGATACCTGCCTACTTAGTAAGATTTTCATTGCTGTAGATACGGCACACGCGATGAGATGGTTGTTATATAACGTTTGCAGCAGTGCGACATTGGATGGGTGACCAAAGTGCTCCTAGCTGTAGGTACTATAGGTAGTAATGTGAACGTTAATAAGCTGAGATGCAAACAGATTTTATAATTACTCGTTCGATGTTCCTTTCATTTTGGTTGAGTAAGTAGATGTTGAAGTTTGTAAGGATTGGAGTTTGGTTTCCTTCGGCGAATTTTTTTTTATTAAATCTTTTAATTATACAACGCAACATGTATTTTTATTGAACACTTCCTATTTCAATAACAACGAATTATTTTTTTAAACAAAAATAAATTCACATAACTAGAAAGAAACTCAAGTAGGTTGATGAAATTAAAATACTATGTGCGGGCAGCCCTAACGCGTGAGTATGTCGCACGGAATTTTAGGTACTTAATTCAAGGTTACGGCCGAGAGCCACTACTGGTAGTATATTTATACTGTGGCCGTAGTATAAAAAAAACTTGAGAGGTGTCAAGGGACACCCGGGTGGAACGAAGTTATATGAGAGAGAGAGAGACAGACAGAGAAACACGCGCACGCCGCACGGCTTACAACTCCTATAGCAAAAAGTGTCGTTACAACTTTTGGTCTTAATTTTTTCCGTCTAGCCCCCTTTCGCGACGCTCGATAAGGAACTTCGTTCCAATAACTTTGAAATAACTGTCGCTAGTCTGGCGCAACACGTCACATTAGCATGTCGGTGACACGAACCCATATGCTTTGCCCCTACCAAAAATCACTCAATGCGGCTAGAAAACTTTTCACTTCAATAAAGAAAGCTGTTGAAAATATCGAAACGAGTTCACCAATCAACGTTACCCTAATCGGTCAAACGTAATCATATCTGAGGGCGCACTCTAATGACATGTATCTGCATTATGCACTCCACGACCGTACCACCTATCTGTTTTATAAACAGTAGATACTCAACAGTACCGCGCCAGCCAGCTGCGCCGACGCACGCATGTCTGCGCCGCCATCTTGATTCTATTTTTAAAATGTATTTGAGGTTATTCTTGTTTTTGAGCATCGCCGGCTTGGTTGCCGCTCAGGCCCCGAACCCCACCATAAGAGTGGCTCATGGCGTTCTTCAGGGTACTTGGAAGGTGTCCACGAAAGGCCGGTCCTTTGCCAGCTTCCAAGGCGTACCATATGCGCGGCCGCCGATCGGAAAGTATCGATTTAGGGTAAGTTAATAATATAGTTGTTGAGAAGTTCGTTTTAATAATTAATTCTTTCCGCTATGGCTTACATCTTTATTTTTATTATTTTTTACTACTGTTTTACTCGTATATTCATCCTCTTTGTTTTTACATGTAGAAACAACAAGAACAATGTAACCAGGATTTTGTAAAAACTTAATTAAAAAGAGTGCCGTGGAGTTTCTTGCTCGTTCTTCTCCATAGAGGCCTACCTCCGTTTTGGAACTAGCAACTAGCTTCAACTTTCGGGCTAACTGACCGACTCCTTGACAATTAAAAAGTGCCTGTAAGGGTCATAAGTGCAGTAGAGCATACTTTTTTTTTTAGGTGGTAAAAATCATCAAATGACTCCTTCCGCCCTGGGTGGGGCGGAAGGGACTGTCAGACTTTTACTGACTAAAAAACCACCCTGTTCCTTCTGTTGCCCTTTACGTTCCGGGGCCACGGTATCCTGTTAAGACGTCCCGCAACCCCGGACTAGAGCATGCTAAAGTTTAAATTGCTGTGAACGCGGGGTACAGGTCATAGTTACATCTGTGTGTATAAGTGATGTATTCAAAGTTAAAGTCAAAGTCAAATAATTTATTTAATTAGGCCATAATATAAGGCACTTTTGAACGTAATAACACTGCAGTACCTACGTACACCTCAAAATTGGCACACGACGTTGAAAGGTCGTAAGTTTAACCGAAGTGTCAATAGATTTCCTTTGTAAATTGCTACTCCACTTATGACAGCTACTGTACATGGTCTAATTGAAATAAATGTTTTGACTTTTGACTTGACTTTTTTGACTCGTTTCTTTTTTTTGCTTGTTATAAATCTATTTATCTTAAATATTTCAAAACCACTTTGAGAAAAAACTTTTGTCGACCCCTTTCAGATGAGTAGGCGTTAAGTTCAGACCCTGCCCTTTTAACTTTTATGATAATCTAGTTTATTGTTTTGTCTCGAGGGCAAAAAGGATTTAAATGTCACAATTCTAGCCTTTGGCGGTAAACAAAAAAAGTTTTGATAAACATTCAAATTAGCTATTAAAGTTTTACCATCGCGTGGGTTAAATGGTATATAAAATACTAGCACTCTCCCCGCGACTTCGTTCGCGTGATTTTTCTTACGGATCCCTAATTTTTTGATAACAAAATATAGCCTATAGCACTCAGTGATAACGTAGCTTCCAATGTGTGAAACAATTTTCAAAATCGGTTCATTACTTCCGGAGATTACCCCCTACATACAAACTTACAAACAAATGTTACCTCTTTATAATACTTATTATTATATTATACTAGCTGACCCGCCGCGACTTCGTTCGCGTGGTATCCTACACTACCAATACTCCTACCCTAACCCTGCCTTACCCTACCCCCTACCCTACCCTACCCCTACACTACCCCTACCCCTACCCGACCCCTACCCTACCCTAACCCTATCCTACCCCTACCCTACCCTACTCCTACCCTACCCCTACCCTTCCCCTACCCTACCCTACCCCTACCCTAACCCTACCCTACCCCTACCCTAACCCTACCCTACTACCCCTACCCCATATTTTCTCACCTTCAAACCTTCCCTAGACCTCCACGAACATTTCAAAACTAAAATCAGCTAAATCGGCCCAGCCGTTCTCGAGTTTTAGCGAGTTTACACCTTGGGTCCGAAAAACCCAAATATCTTACGGACCCCTATTTTTTCTAAAATAAAATATAGCCTATGTCACTCGCAGATAATGTAGCTTTCTAATGGTGAAAGAATTTTTAAAATCCGTCCAGTAGTTTTTGAGTTTATCCATTACAAACAAAAAAACAAACAAAAATACAAAGTTTTCCTCTTTATAATATTAGTATAGATTACGTTTAGCAGGGAGGTAGTTTATAATTAGTTACGTTCGCTAAGAACGGATTTTCCATAATTCAGGGAAACGGGGGTCAAAAGTTTGTATGAAGAAAACTTTGACGCGGACGAAGTAGCGGGCAGAAGCTAGTATTATATTATTAGTATAGATAAGTATAGATTTTATCTTATCTACTGTATAAATGCGAATGTTTGGATGAATGTTTGTAACTCAATCACGCCAGAACGGCTGGACGGATCTAGATAAAATTCTGCACAGAGATAGATTATAGTCTAGAAAAGCACATAGGTTACTTTTTATTTCGGGAAAATCCCGTTCCCGTAGGATAATATATTATCAACTTTGATGAGGATGAAGTCGCGGGAAGCAGCTAGTTTAATAATATTTACGGTATTGGCGGTTGGCTAAGTGATTGGCTGCTGTGCTTTGTATCTCAAGTTCGATTCCCGCACAGAGAAAAAAGATATATCTTGTAGGTAGTCGTCCCGGGTCTGATTGTTTATGTATGTGACTTTATAGGTATGTTTATAAACGCACCAACGATTCTGGAGTTTACAGCACATTTATTAGATGAAAAAGTAAAATGATTAGAACTTTCCAACTATGTTAAAAAAAACAATATTACAACTTTGCCACTATATTAGTTTTGTAAACTGCCAATAATAACAAACTACAAACTTTGTAATTGTATATTTAATTTTGACCATGGAAACAACAACGTTATCGTCAACGAAGTACCTAATTAATAACACTATACCTAATTAATATTATTTAGATTATATACCTACATATAGCTTATAACTAACTAGTCCTTGGAAAATTCTGTTAAAATCATCAGTTCAAAACATAACATCACGCCTGAAATCCCCGAAGGGTTAGGCAGAGGTGTACCCATTAGTACACCCACATTTCGCTAGTTATGTTTTAAGTCCCATGTAATAGGGGGCGAGCCTATTGCCATCAACCGGGCACAAATCCAGACTTCAAGCCGGCAGCTACTGAGAAATTCCTGATGGAAAACCCAATAGGACTTTGCCTGACCTGGGAATCGAACCCAAGACCTCATGCTCAGCAGTCGCGATTGCGACCACTACACCAACGAGGCAGTTCAAAAGTGCTTTTTAATATGATTTGACTTTGACTTTGACTTCCACTTTGACTTTGACTTTGATTCTGACCCTGACTTTGACTCAGGTAGGTAACATACTCGTGTGGGTTGTTTATCAAGTCTCGTGGAATTATACAATTAAATAAACAGCCTAGCTTTATACACAAGATATTTAGTTAAATATTTAGAATCGAGTCTCTTCAATTTATTGATACTGGTAATTTCCCATGGGCAAGGAATGTTTTAATGTCATGTTAGAAACTGGTATGAAATCTTAATGTAATTATATAATAGGTAAATAGGTTCTAGTTACGTTTTTTTTTTAATTACGATCAATTATTTATCGATCATTAAAATAAAAACTAATATACATACCTTTATCAGACTAGCTATTGCCCACGAATTTTGGAAAGTCCGTTCTTAGCGAACGTCTACGAACTATAAGGCGCTTTGCACATAGAGCAACTATTACAGCAACTGGCAACTAGCTGGCAACTAGCTGTTTACATATATTTTAATTGGACTGCGCACACATAGCAACTCGAGTTTCCAGTTGCGGCAATCGTCAACACTTTTCAGTGGCTGTAATCGATGACTAAGTTAGTTTCTAATTGCCGCAACCAGCAACTGTTAAATATTATACCGGTTTTTAAAGTTGCCGGTTTCCTCAACCGTCAATCGCAACGCGTCGGGCGATTTCACACCCTCCCTCCCTCTCCCTGCGCCCGGCAATGCCAGTGTCGCTACGGCAACGGCATACGGCAACTCGGCTATGAAAGTTGAGCACAGATTGCCATAAAGTTGCGGCAACCGTAAACGTTATAGCAACTAAGTATCAATTTTTACAGGAAACTTTTTTTAAAGAGTTGATGGTTGCCTCAACTTAAGTTGCTTCATGTGCAAAGCGCCTAAACTACCTCCCACTACCCACTACCTCCTATAGTAGTATAAGTAAACTACAAGCGGTTTTCAATATTTCGTGATGAGTGAGTGAGCGAGTGACCTTTCGCTTTTATATATTTAGATTTGTATTTAGATTTAGACCTGAGAAATGAGACATAGTCACATCAAAAGTAAAAAATCGCTTAAGAAAAACAAAGATAATGATACTGGCCTGAATATTTATTAATATATTGTACCTACTTTATGTATCTACCTATACTTCGATCACCAATGCACCAGCCAAAAGCTTTAATTACTCGTATCAACTAATTTCATTGTAGATTGGCATGTAGGCATTGGTGCCGATTCCCTTGTTCACAAACTAAACTCTTTTGCAAAAAAAACGGGCACTTTAGATTTTTTACTTACTTCAATGAAGAAGAACAAGAAATAGGTTTTATTAATTTGACGATGTATTGGCATGTTATTTGAAGCATCCTGGCATGATTCTTTACGTTCCAAATTTAAAATTTGAAATTAATAAAATAAAAATAATGATTATTGTGGATTATTCTAAAATTGCTTTACTAATGGCGCGAATTGCTGAAACGATTTTTAACTGATTACGATATTTTAAAACTTTTTGGATATTTTCTGCAAATTAAACAATTTAATCTTTCTTTTCACATTAAATACCACTTTTTGATATGAGTGATAAAGCGATAAGGGCGGGTAAAATTATAGCCCTACTTGAAGAAGGTTGTTCGCAAACTTACGTGTCTCAGCGGCTAAATGTGAGTCGTTCAACTGTCCAGAGGACTTGGCAACGGTATCAAGAGACCGGTTCGGTCAAAAGAAGACCCGGTTCGGGAAGAAAACGATGCACAGAACCAAGAGATGACCGCTTTTTGGTGAGTCAGGCGTTGCGGAATCGTAAGGCGTCAAGTGTGGACCTGAAGAAGAGCCTTGAAGAAGTAAGAGGAGTAGAAGTTAGCTTGTGGACGGTCAGAAGGAGGCTTTTGGCTGCCAATATCAGGAGTTACCGCCCAGCTCGGGGCCCTAAATTACTCCGTGAGCACCGTGTTGCTCGACTTCAGTTTGCTCGGAACTGTGCTTCATGGACTCTGGAGGACTGGAATAAAGTATTGTTTTCTGATGAAGCTAGAATCTCTTTGTGTGGAGAGGACCGACGCCGGCGAGTGCTGCGAAGACCACGGGAACGCTATGCGGAAGTGTGTTTCGAAGAAATCACTCCTTATGGCGGAGGCTCCGTTATGTTTTGGGCAGCAATTAATTCGACGGAGCGTACGGAGTTAGTTTTCATAGAAAATGGAACATTAAATGCACACCGGTACATAATGGAAGTCCTAATTCCACATGCACAACCCACATTGACTGCACTTGGGGAAGATTCCATTTTTATGGACGACAATGCTCGCCCGCACCGTTCTGGCGACGTGGAAGCGTACATGCAAGAAGTTGGGATCCGTCGTTTAGATTGGCCAGCTCGAAGTCCTGACCTCAATCCAATTGAGCATGTCTGGGATGTTCTAAAGAGACGGGTAAGATCAGTGCAACCTGCTCCACAAAACATCAGGGAGCTAAAAAGAGTCATTGCAGAAGAGTGGGAATGTATTCCTCAAAACATTATTAAAAACATCGTGGAAAGCATGCCCAGAAGGATTCAAGCTGTGATTTTGGCAAGAGG
This sequence comes from Hoplodrina blanda, assembly GCA_949316365.1. Taxonomy (NCBI): domain Eukaryota; kingdom Metazoa; phylum Arthropoda; class Insecta; order Lepidoptera; family Noctuidae; genus Hoplodrina; species Hoplodrina blanda. The sequence goes on from OX438592.1 coordinate 13,601,667, forward strand.
AGGTCACACTCGTTATTAGGTTTTTACATTTGTAAATTTATTTAATTAAAAAAAGTAAAATAAAAATCTTGTCTTATTTGCCGACCACTTCTTATTGTTTGGGCGTGTACATCGGTTTTAAAGAATCCATCGTTTTTTTTTCTTTTAATTGCCCGAATTCACTTCACGCGCATTAATTTACACGATTATAAGTATACAGACTACGTCAAAGAAATAAATTTCATTTAATTAACTAGAATCGACCTTAGAACGTAAATTTCCATAGGTGCCCGTTTTTTTTGCAAAAGAGTGTAGATTAAATTTAGAGAATTGGCATCTCTTATTGACATACAGCTAAAGAGAAGGACGGTGACACTTACAAACTAAGTTAGATATGTCAAACTAGTTTCGCCTTAACTTCTCCATATTTTTAATCTATACGTTCTAAGATGTCAACTATAATTTTATAAATGTGTCAGATTGACAGCTCTTATTTATATCCGTCCCTTTCTTGTTTAATTGGAGAGAAAAAGAAAGAAACAGTTTAAATTAAGTTTAGTTCGTGCATAATAAAATCGGCACCAGTGAATAGTTCCTGGGAATTTTTTACTGATTTTTTTTTCTTAATTTTTTTTGACATTTAATTTTGTATTTATTTTTTAATGTCATTTTTAGATTTTAATATTACTATAATAATTTCATAACTGTGTAAATTTTTGTCCTGCACCTTTTTCATTATTTGCATACCCATGTGATGGTTAAACATGAATAACTTTATTATTCATTAAACAAAACATCAATGTATATTTTTTACCCATGTTTACAAATTAATAAATGATCTATCATTTATGAATTCTCGCGAGTTAAGACATCCCCACACATCAGCGATACTACCACCGGAGCGCTATAACTATAGCTTTATTTATGTATTGAGTGGGTGCGTGCGTGCGTCTTTATTGATTTGATTAGATCCCGGGGTACGTCCAGGAAAAATACTGTTGGCATATAAATACCTTTTGGAATAGGCAACTAGATTCAATATTATGTTTCTTTTTTTTCTTTCCACAAGAGATGTGCTATGCGACGTAGCTATGAATGCGTTTGATATCCACCAATCATATTCATTGGTGCACATAGCTTAGCACTGGTGGAAACGGATTCAACTAAGATATGAATTTTTTTAAGTAAAAAAAATGTGACACAAAGAAAAACAAAGCTGAAATATACCTACCTAATATTGTAAAACATTGATTTTAAAAGAGTACGTATGGAGTTTCTTGCCCATGCTTCTCCATACAAAACTACCTTTTGGCCTTCCAAAAGGTAGTTTTGAAAAAAGGAAAAAAGGTAGTTTTGAAAAAAAATAGAATTGAATCTAGTTGCCCCTTGGCAACTAGATTCAATTCTATTTTTTTTTCTTGTAATGCAGTTCGAAAGTTTCTTATAAGGGCCTAATTGAAATAAATGATTTGACTTTGACTTTGAAACTTTGGCCTTAAATGTCTGTAATGAAACGGTTCCCAGGTATGGTCAACAACAAAAATGATCACAATGATGGGAACAACATGTACCTAAATTACTTCTTTGTTAGGTGTCTTTTTACATCTTTTATGTGGCAGACAAGGACCGGTCATTTTAAGGGGTTAAAAAAAAGGTAAAAAGTTCCACACCTTTGCTAGGTATGTATGCAAAGCAAAGACTGCAATTCGATGGCCGCATCGTTTAAACGTGCAAGGGCCATGCATGGTTTTTTTTTGTTGTTTTCGGTTCCTTTGCCTATTTTTTAACCGACTTCAAAAAAAGGAGGAGGTTATCAATTCGTCTGTATTTTTTTTTTTATGTTTGTTAGCTCCTTACTTGCGACTGGGTGAACCGATTTTCATGATTCTTTTTTTATTTGAAAGCTGGTGCTTCTCGTGTGGTCCCATTGTCACCATTTTAATATCTGATGATGAACTTCGGAGATATGGAATGGAACTCCTCATAGAATCACAGCAGCAATATCGTAACAAGTGAAATTGCTTTGTTTATACGTGTAGTCGATGACTGACTGAAGGAAAAGGGGGGGGGGGGTACGTCAACCCCCCTCCTACCAGTTTCCAAAATTAAATATATCGTGTGAGGTATTGTTTGAAAGGGCTTATTGTAAGGATTTCAAACATTAATACACAAGCACTAAAAAGTGAAAAAGTTTAATTTTTATTAAAAAAGAAAAGTTTTATTTTGTAGTTTTTGAAGGCGGTTATGGGTGATTCTTTGAAACATAGTTTTTACGTGTTTTTTACCGAAGAACACATCAAGATAATCTCCAATTTAAATAGCTATTTCAGGTTTTATGGTAAAGCTAAATGTCCATCGAGGCCTCATGTAGATAATTAGGATTTTTTTAAATGAACTTTAATTATGTCTGCAGAAAACAGTAAAACCTAATTAATCTGGCGTGTCCCAATGACGCTTTTTGTTAAATTATTTAATTTTCTGCGATGTTTTGTCTCAATAATAATAAAAATAGTAAATTACAGTGATATTTAAATAAACGTTTTTTGATATTTTGATATTTAATTCCAAAATAATTGTATATTTTCGTAATTACATTAATTTGAAAAATGTCCCCGACTAAAGTAATCATTCAGCTGGCGCAATTTGTTCAAAGCATGATTTCACGTAAACACGAATATTTGATAGAATAAGATCGACTCGTGATTGGTGGCGCTAGTCAGTGCCGATGTGTAAATACGGAGTGCTCGTGCGCGGTGTATTTTGGCGAAACAGTACGATCGTAACTTGTGATCTGGCGTTTGTAAGGTAAGTAGCCTAGTTAATCTGTCTTCATTGACGGATTGTATGTATTTACTTACGTTTTGTAACCATATCAAAGTCTCTTATGAGGTTGTCTAATTATATTAATTACACCTTTGATTATTTACGTTTATAAATAAAGGAGCAGGATTTGATAATCTTCCAATTCCTCATTGGTCTGAACTCCATTAGTCTGGTTTCATCTGGCTCTTAAGAGCAGATGAATTTGAACGGGGCATATGAATTAGGTTTCATTTAAATTAGGGCGGATAGCACAAGACCTGACGATTTTTTATGTATCAGATTATCTTAGGTCTAACGAAAAAGTAATTGTATATCATGTCAATTTGTTTTTGTTTGTTAGTATGAGTTTGTTTGTAATATGTACCAATTTTTTGTTGTCAAAATATTGTGGAATCGGAAACATTACCTTTGAAATAGAAGTCATTCATTTCACGAATATTTTATTTATAATTGAATAAAAATTGAGATAAAATTGCTTAATAATATAATAAAAGAAGATTAGAAAACCAAACCGTGAGAAAAATACCTGTATAAATGGATATGTTACCGGCAATCTGTATAATTCAGGTATTCTATATAATACCTAGGCAATGTGTAAAATACCTGGGGCGTACAGGCAATGTATTAAACATTATAATAATAATAATTTGTTTATTGAGACTACAAATGAGGTCCACTCTGTTAGTAACAATTTCTTAGACTATATTAGTACTTAATAACTAAAACAGACCTTGTCCGAACGGCTAATGCCCTCACAAGCGGGCTATCTGCCCGGGCAGCTATAGAGTTCAGCAAGATGTTAGGACTGTCACGCAACCTGCGAAGTAACGAGGCAGATTTACTGCGTCAAAGCAGTCAGTGCGCGCATCGACAAACATCGCCGATGCACTGCAGAAGCGTGGCAGTCGCAACAGCACCCTGAACCATTGTTGTACTGGATGGATACGCAGAGAATTGTAAGCCTTTTGGGTATATCTGAACCACAGGGACCCTGAGTACAGTGTTGTGCAATATGCCTTAAAAAGAGCAATTTTAACTGCGACTGTACATCGAGAGAACCTGCGGGCCAGCATGTTCGCCCGGACTGACAACGCTCTGCGCTGCCTCTCCAAATCTGAATCGTCTTTCAGGGAATATGTTACCAGATGGCCCAAGTATTTAAATTTATACACTCTGTTTATTGTGTGACCTTTAAGTATCAGAGGAGGGACCGTAGGTGGACACCTGGCATCAGACCTGAAGACGATGTACTCCGTCTTTTTGGTGTTGTATATCAACCCATGAGACTCCGCGTACGACTTTCGGAGAGCATTAATCGAGGGAGCCAGCAGCACCATGTCGTCCGCGTAGCTCAGATTATTAAAACAAACGCCATCTACGTAGCAGCCGACACGCATGCTACTGAGTCGCTCGACCAAAGCATTCACATACAGACCGAAGAGCAAGGGAGAGGACAGTCCCCCCTGTCTCACCCCACACTCCGGCCTGCATGGCTCCGAAAGCTCCCCTACCTATCTCACCCGAGTCTCTTGGTGTAGATACCAGAACTTGACAAGAGATGCGAGCTCTGGTGGCAGTGTACTGTCTCCTAGCTTCTTCCAGAGTAAATCTTATGAGACTAGGTCAAAAGCCTTGGATAGGTCCAGAAAAACCGCGGAGACTGGTGTTTATCTATTCGTGTAATACCTAACAGCGTGTTTCAGACTAAGAATGGCCGTCTCCGTTGACAGCCCTGCTCGGAAACTGGGCATTATGAATATTATTCTCTATTACATACTTTACCTAGGTAATGTATACAATTCCTAGGGATTGAGCATACTTTTGGACAATAAGTAATGAAACAGATGCACGAAAGAATAATAAAAATAAGAATAATAATCAAAGTCAAAAAAAGTCAAAAGTGCAAAGTCTCATTCTTCTGCGTGTATCATCATTAATCTGGCTCATCAATTAATCAGCTCACTCTAAATCCTAAACTACTTTGTGCAAATCAGTGCGTTTGATATATGTTATTACATTTAATGACTCGGACAAACTATTATGTTAATTTAGATCCAAAGGTAAAAATAAATTTAAGCCATATGAATGAGTCAAAAACCCTCGGTTTCAAAGAATCACCCTTATCTTTTTTTGTAAAATAGCTTTTATTTTTTATACATTTTAGTCTAAAAATAATTAAGGAATACATTGTATAGATCTGCTTACAAGGAACCCCGCATTATTAAGGAGTTGACTTGGAGTTGACTTTTTTCACTTGCACGTTTATTCGATGCACCGAATTATACTGCAAATAATGTCTGCGTACATACCAGCTCAAAGAAAAACAATAGACACTTTATTTAAAATAGTTTTATAACAAAGACGACACTTATAGTTGTTCTGTGCTTATAGCGCGTTGGCTACCAGCTCGCTAACGATTTATATCAACATATTAGTTCTCAGCTTGGAATATAAATTAGTTGCAGTATTCTTGTACAAAACGTTATAAAAAAACTGAAGTAATTTGTCTGTTATTACATTGTTTTCATTATTTACTGGACTCCCGGGAGAGATGAGATGTCGAAAAAAAGACTTGAGAAATATACTGTGGAAATGTAGTTTATGGTTTAGGGTTCCACTTTCATAATAAAAGACAGTTTCTAGGGTTCCGTACGCGAAAGGTGCTATCACTGGCAATCGGGGCCCTATATCTAAGCCTCCGTTGTTCATCCGTCCGTTTACTAAAGAATACTAACCGCTCAAGGCGAGGCGGTGCTGATCGGGTGTCGGGTGGATCTAATGAGCTTTGACCTTGACCTCTCGTAAGTAGGGGTCGTAGAATGATGTACTGAATCCTAAACAACGTCAATTCTATCTTCATTTCTAACCCTATGATGCGACAATGTCCCTTGACCCTATAAGTACATCTGTGACCAGATGGTTGTCATACACATTCATAACTGAACATCCAATGAAATTTGAATACATTGGGAATGCCAATGAGCAGTGTGATTGACCTTACAAAGTAGGGAGCAACGAGGTCGCAATGCGTCCCTGAGATGAACATCATCTTGTTTCAATAACTCTCTTTGTCGTTTCTTTTATCGACGTTACCTACCTTATAAATCATGGAAGTTGAAAAGAAACCATTCGGGTTTTTTTTTGTGAAAGAAGGTAGGTATAATAATTAGATACGAGATTTTTTATTTTTCCGTTTCCTTCGTCTGTAAATGTCGGTTATTGCAGACGAAGTCCCAAATAAAAAAGTAGATAATGCCTATATCCAGATCTTAGGCTATCTCTATGTCAAATTTCATTATTATCGGTTCAGTAGTTTTGCCGTGATGAGGTAACGGATAGACATTTTGTAATTTAAAAAAAAAATAAAAAAATTCAGAGTATATTCTCTTTTAATGGGTGCTTTAACAACCAGCAACGAAATTAAAATAAATTTTAAAATTAATGGTCCTTTTATTTTTACCCGACTGCGCCAGTAGGAGGGTTATGTTTTTTTATCTTTATACCCTACAAGAAACGTGTTTTTTTTGTGTTAAATATTTTACGGTGGTACGAAACTCTTCGCGCGTCCGACTTTTAGTCCATTTTTTTATTAGGTAATCCTGTAAGTCCCAAAGAATTTGTAGATTATGTTAACGTAATAAATGAAATTTAAACATAGCTGGTAAAATGTGGGTGAGATATTACCCACCTCTGCCCTCAGGGTAATGTAATATAGCCATCATGTTACGTATTGTTTTAGGATAGAACCCCAACTAAATCATACAATCTCATTCACAATGAAGTGGTTCATATTAAATCATGATAACCTCAGTGTGCAAATTAGGTTAGCACATGTAATACCATTTACATAAGCGTTGTGATTTTATAATATTCCTTACAACTCGAGTATAATGAAATTAAAATAGGTGTGCTTTCAGAATAAAAGGAATGTGGAAAAAAAATAATCATTTGAAATTATAAAAGTTGGCAAACGATATACTGGTTCGCCATCTTTATTTTTTTATTTTATTAACAATAGGAACGTATCGTTCGAAATTTAAATTCATACGATTCACGCAGTATTTTTTTTCTCATATCGAATTTTTTAGAATTTTCGTAAAAATAAAATTTAATATTAAAGTAGCCGGTTTAGAACTAATTGTTTATATGTGTAATCCTGTCCTAGTCCTAGTCCTGGGTTCGATTACCAGGTCGGGCAAAAAGTGTTATTGGTTTTTCCGTTACGAATTTTTAGTAGCAAGCCGGAGTATGAAAGGTTGGGTGACACTCTCGTGCCTCGGAAAGCGCGTTAAAGCCGTTAATTGGTCTCTATCCCCGGTCGTATCGGATAGCTTTCCCATCGCCCTATGAGAGTTGGGAAAGAGGGAATGCACCTGTGTTTGCGCACACACTGTGCACTATAATATCTCCTTTATACTTGGCTAGTCTCTGAGATTACCCACCGTGACCGAAATCGGTCTGGAGAATATAGGTACCTATTTGTTTTAAAATCATGCAGCCATAAAGAACCATAAAGATGAATTTAGACCTCGTCTGTCATGTTGTTTAGAACCTGTTTAGTCGTCTATGCATAGATTACTAAATTCGTTAACTCCACAGACACTTTATCTAGAATGTTTTTTAGCAACACATTTTTTTGAGTTCTAACGTGTTAGTTGAATTTTAATGATTTGATCTTTGAAATCGAATGTTTTTATTATAGCAATTAATTATTTAATAGAAAAGAAATAAAAAGCGCTGTAGGTATTGGACATGGTTTGTTTTTACAAATACAAAGAATACAGAGCAATTTACAATATAATTTTTAGCTACCTATTGTTTTCAAATCATGTATAATGTACCTGGGTACATACATAGTATATCACACGCTATTCGGTTTAAAAAAAAACAATTTTACTACTAAAATAGGAGCTCGTGGCTAAGTTATAACACGATAGTTGGGAAAGGGGCTAAGCAGAATGACCATTTACTACCAAATTCTTCATCTATTTTTTTTTTACAAATGCATACAATTTCGATAAAAAAAAACAATACAATTTATTAGTACAAATTTTCGGCCCTACTACTAATTATTATCTTGAGAAAACTACATAATAATATATTATTTGTGTTTAATAATGTTCTTATTCAATGTTGAATAATATGATGTAATAATATTGAATAAGAAAATTAATAAACAAGAATAGTTTCCTCAAGACGACACGTAAAATGACACGTGCTGCGGATATAGTAGGTACAGTCAGCAACAAAGTCGACTGTAGCTTTTGACGCTTTTACATACCTATCTAAATATACACGTTGACAGTATGAACGAAAAAACTCAATGTTGTCTATGATCACCTCTCCGACGCGTAATTTATACATGGTTACAGATTTTTTTTCCGAAACCTGAAAAGGGGTCATTGTACTCATCATTATGAACAACTTTTACTGTGGGACCAACCTTGAAATCATGATAAAAAAGCAGCTGTTCCTTACAAAAATGCTACACAACACTTTTCAGGTTTTAGGTAAATTTTCAATGACCCTGTATACGATGCGAAAGTTTGTGTATGTTTGTTACTCTTTCATGCTTTAACCGGCTAAACGAAAGTAGCCGTGGCACATACCTAGCTAGCCATAGCTATCACATAGAATATTTTTATCCCGTTTTTTGTTCCCATAGGATAATTTAGAGCTTTAGTTTAATCCTGAAGTCTACGTAGACTAAAGTTAATTTTATTTTCATTTTAGTATCTATAGTTCCCAATTAGAATTTGAAATAAAATTAAATGTTAAACGATTTTTGTCGCTGACTGTACCTACGGTAGGTACCGACCTTGTTAAAACAGGAAAGTTTTTAAGTAAGTACCTACTTAATATAATATTGAAATAATTAGGTAGGTAATCGTGGGTAGGAAAAATGAGCATCTCTGGTTATTTTCAACCGACTTCAAAAAGGAGGAGGTTCTCAATTCAAAAAAAGACAACCGCCTTCAAAAACTACAAAATAAAAAAACTTTAGTTTGGAAGTCGGTGGCAGTACCTACATAACAAAAAACAAAACCAAAGCCGCCGACTTCCAAACTAAAGTTATTTTTTATTTTGTAGTTTTTGAAGGCGGTTGTCTTTTTTTGTAAAAAAGCTTTTTTAAAGGAGGTTATTCATTTTCCGCACTATCGTCATGGCCCAGTGGTAAAGCGCGCCTCACATGCGCGAAATTGCGGGTTCGCAACCAGGCACAGGACGGGGCTTAAACATAACTGGCGAAATGTGGGTGTACTAATGGGTACACCTCTGCAAAACCCTCGGGGATTACGGGCGTGATGTTATTAAGATTATGTTTCACCGATTTGTTCCATTGCCTTAACCTTTCCCAAGACGAAAATTAAATTCCTTAAAATCCCTTCCTCCACATTTTTTTACAGATGGTATCTTTTTAGTTCTTGACATCTGTCAAAACGAGGCGAACGCGCTTTAGGAATTGATTACTTTTCAATTCTTCTGTCACTCACAGTAATTACTTTTTTTTAATTCAATGATTTTTGACGAATTGGTTTGTAATTGAAAAAACCCACTGATTTTTATTCAATCTGCGTCTATTTTCTGTCTGAACCAAATTATTTATTTCAATTAGATCATTCAAAAGCACTATGCAAATGAAAAAGGAATGAGATCTATAGTTGCCGCTTCCAAAAGGTAGTTTCCTATAGAGAAAAATGGGCAATAATCTCCATACATACCTACTCTTTTAAAATTAATGTTTTACAATATTTTGTATACAGGATTACTGATGGGGGTGTAAAAAGACACATCACATGCCCGTTGACGATGCATACTGTCCATCAAACAAGTCACATTGAGAAAATGATTGCTGGGAATCAGCAACAACTCTTCGTGTGCGTGTGGTACGAGTGATCTTTTTAAAAAGTTCATTTGATCGGGTTTAAAAAAAGATATGTAATTGTAAATAATTGTTGAAACAGGATGGTAAAGTGAAAAAACTGTTAAACCTGAAGTAAAAAAGTTATGGTGAAAAAACTAGATCACTCAATCTGCTCGCTTGAAGAAAATGTCATAACACGTATCTGAGAACATACCACCTTCGTGGTTTTTTTCATCTCAAAAAACTGTAGATATCAAAGCTAGTAACGTTCAATTACTCGTTTCATTGGAATGTTGCGTCACAAAGTTTTAATGTTTCAACAATTATTTACAATTACATTTTTTTTTTAAACCGGATCAAATGAACATTTTAAAAAGATCACTCGTACCACACAAATACCAACTTTTCATTGTTATATTTTATGCAACGCAAATTATCGTGCGTATCGGGTCGTGAGGGTGGGCTGGGAATCGAGCCCCAGACCTCATGCTCAGCAGTTGCGCTTTTGCGACTACTAAACCAATGAGGCAGTCGTTGTCTTTTTACAGCCGGCATAATTCCACGCTAGAATGAACCCATCTTCTTCTAATTAGCGTTTTATTCAGAAAAATAGGTAAGGTAACACCCCCAATAATCGACACTTTAACGTGCGCAAACAAGCATTTTTTTAAATATTTTCTTACTTTATGATATTATAAGGAATTTTGGAGCATTGGGTAACGCTTCAGACTTCGTTGCGTAATATTTGAAAGCAAACATAAGTTTCATATAAATAAATAAAGTAATAATATACCAAAATAAATTAACGTTTTTTGGTCTAGTGATCGACAGCAGAATTCTATTTTTCGACACCCGGTAATCGACATGTTCCAGTAATCGACATCCAATAATCGACATATTCCTAACACTTTTAAACAATAAATCCCAATTGAAAAGCCGAGATAATCTAGTATTATATGTGACGAAATAAAAACTTAGTCTTAATCAGTATTTTGATCATTTTAATCAACAAACAATCTTATAATAAACAAATAGTGGCTAGTAATTCGTAGGTTTCTAAAAAAATACACTTTTGCAATATAATACATCTCTTAAATGTTAAACAATAAATGTAGAAGATGTGTCATTTGGTTTCGGTTTAGTATCCACCTTTTCTTGTTTTTTTATTGTTTTTATCTGTTAGTTTTTTCTGTTTTTTGTTTTTCTATCTTCCTCAATTTTAATCGTTTTCTTTTTTCTCTTTCCTTGGATTTAATTTCTAATTTTTTCACCTTTCTGACAATTTCTATTGCCTGTATTATTTGAAAAAGTGTGGAATTTTTTTTTGGTGCCATAAAAAACATTTATGTCGATTATAGGAACATGCGAAAAAAAAAACTCCAGTTATCGACAAGCGTGTTTTCATATTATATTATAAACTTACAATTGCAAAGACATTACTAAAAAGTAAAGAATTTGGGTTCTAACTTAATAAATAATTTACATGCTCGGTCATGCAAAACAATTAAAAGTTATGGGCATTATATCTTGCTCATCTCCTTAGCGATTTCGCTAATGAAACTGGAATTTATTTAGAGATCTCTGACGGTTGGTATGTTCAGCTACGCCATTTTCTTTAAAACAGCCGAATCTATGAAATATCTTTCGCAATGATAGCTAGATAATCCTCAACTATGTTTATGGTTCAAATACGTTCCGAAGCGAGACTCAACTCTTGTTTTTTTTCGTTAACTTTTTAAGTGTCGAACACTGGGGCTCTGTCGAACACTGGGTGTTTTACCTTAGGATATTATTATAGCCATTTGAGAATTGAAACTCCTTTGTGATTCCATATTCGATGCAAATTGATTATGACGTCTCAGTTAACGTTAACGATATACCCGATGCGTAGCTAGGTAGTCAACGGCCCCGGTGCAAAAAAACAATACTGGGCCCCTAATAAAACTGTTTAGGTTTTATTAAAATATAAATATACAGGTGGCCAAAGTCCCCCCAAGGAATTCTCCTGTATTCTTTAAAATGAATTGCCATGTTTAAAGTCGTATTGCGTCCTCTTTTATTTACATTCCGAAGGTGGGAGAACTTTTTGTTAGTTCAATTCGAAGTTTGCTGGCCGAGGGCCCCTGCGCTTGGGGGCCCCGGTGCACGGCACCGACTAGCCACTGCGATATACTCCAATAATTGTGCACTGCTCTGTAATTGATTGCTTTGTCTGTCTGTCGACCGTGAATCATGCGCCATTACAGCTATGGTGCCGAAATAATTGGACTACTGCAGTTCTGTACGTTATTTATTACATGTATTTCCTTCCTGGAACTCGTTTGGGAGTACAAAGAATCGAGATCGATTCGAGTATAGATGGAGGAGTACCTATGTTTGTATCGTCGCTAATTCAACCTGCAATTTATTCCTATAATGATTTTTTTGCCGCGCCAGAATTAATATTTATTATTTTTTCTTTTTTAACCGCATTAGGTGATTTTTAAGTGAGAAAGTATCTCGTCTCATAATTCCTTCAAAAGCAAGCAAATCTCCTCGTGTAAACGAACCTTAAAAGTTACGTATGTACTTTTCTGTAACTAAGCCATCCCATTTGATCACGTGGTGTAATATATAACCGACCACCGAAGCACGTGGTAAGATATTGACCTAAATGTTTGTTGTTATAGGAACCGCAGCAGTTGAAGCCATGGCTCGGAGTGTGGGATGCCACGAGGTACCTCCCCGCCTGCCTCCAGTACGACCCGTTCATCGACAAAATCACAGGTAAAATAACTTTTACTGCAACCCCTCTTATAAGAACGTTTACGCCGTACGGCATTTCATTCAAATCAAATCCTATTTTTCGAAAAGAATGAACCGATTTTAATGAAACTTCCCACACATAAGCAGGACACATAGGTAGGTCTAAAAAGTTAGTTGAGCACATTTTCGTAATTTCTTATTTAAAAAAAAGATAATTACTTAGGAAATCTGTTTCGATGGAAAACTTAAATTTGGTCGAATTTAGCTGTAACACAAAAAAATTTGAAAATGTTCTCAACTTACTCTAAGGAAGTTTCATTAAAATCGATTCATTCATTTCTAAAAATAAGTACTTGAAAGTTTGTATGAAATTCCGTACAGCGTAAACGTTCTTAACCCTGCTAAAATATTGGTAGAAAAACTTCTCTTCTCGCGTAAGCTTCCAATAAATATTTTATGTTGTCGGCTTATTTGTAGATAGAGCAAACAAGTCGCGACGGGGCCACCAGGGGAAATAATATACTAACTTTTAGGAACCATCGCAAAATAATCTCAGTATCAATCTGTCAAAAAGGCGTCTAATTTACCTACGTTTTTTGACATTGATTGACGCGAAGATGAGATTGCGACTACATCACTGTAAAAGACCATGTGTATGTACCAATATGTCGGCCAGGGTGTGTCTATGTATACACCGTGAATTTTAATCCGTTGCAAATCTTTCAGGGGGTGAATGTACTTATGAATATGAACAACTTTTATTAAGGGACATAGTACGAAATGTGAAAAAAAAACAGCTGATCCATACAATTTGATCGTAATGTTTGTCATTATTGTATGGATCAGCTGTTTTTTTTTTTCAGGTTGTATAATAACAAGTAATAATACAATTTATTCAAAAATAAATGATATAATTTATACATAAGGTATAAATTTCTCTAACCAAGATTAATCTTCTCCACCAGGTAGCGAGAACTGCCTCTACGTGAACGTCTTCACTCCCAAGATGAGTCCTGGCGCCAACCTGCCAGTGGTGGTGTTCATACACGGAGGAGCCTTCATGTATGGGGAGGGGGCCGTCTACGATCCTTCGAATCTCATGGATCGAGACATGGTCGTGGTTACCCTGAACTATAGGCTTGGACCGCTAGGTAGGTGGAATTTTTTTAAAAACTAATAAAATAAACAAACTAATTCAGTGTGATAAATGTGTTACAGTACTATCCAGTAATAATACATATTATACGTCCTAAACTCATACTTAAAATAGACTTAACATGAATCAGCGTTTAATATACAAACAAAAACATAACAATTACTTATTAAAACAAAATGAGAAAATTTTGACGTGGCTAAAATTTTAACAGAATTAACACCAATTAAAAAGTGCAAATATTAATTGCTAAAGTTTGCGGAAGTTACTGAACAAGAAAAATTAATTAGCTTACTCCTTGTTGATTACCTTACGAAGCTTGTTTGCGTAATTTGGAACATTTTAAATCAATAATAGCCCTGCCTCCTTTGTAATAATATTTCTATTAGGTAGGTACTCAAACGCAACCAACTATTTATTCAGTGAGCATTTTGTAACGAAACTGTACAAAAAAAGACAAAATAAACTTCTTTCTTTCTTTATCGTGTGGGCAGTAAGGTCTTACGACCCCACACACCCTATAGTGTCTGAGTTTCTAAACCGCCTCAAGGGCTTCTGAAATAGTTTTGAGTGGAACAGTAATAGGCTGGTATAAGTCCAGGTTTCCTCACGATGTTTTCCTTCACCGATGCCAGTGATGTCCAAGATAAACTTTAAAATAAAATAAACTAAACTTAAAATAAGATGTCCGGATAGCCCTGTGGTTAAGGCCGGGCAAATACGGTCTATGTGATATTTTCAATTCATATACAACGTGTAACGTTAAATGCGCAAAACCTCAGACACCCCAACTGATTTTTAATTAAATTTACCTATTTCAGAGAAAAAAAAATTCATTAAAACAAAAGTAATAAGTACTTTCTAAGTTTATCTTGGACATCATTGGTAAAGGAAAATATTGTGAGGAAACCTGGAATTATAATTAAATATAGGTCCGAAATCGCCAATGCGCCTTGAGCAAGTGTATAGTGATCAATTCTAATGCCTTCTCTGTACAAGGAGGTAGGCATTTGCCCAGCAGTGGGACAGTAAAAAGCTGGTAGATATTAGATTTTTAAACTCAACCTTACAGAATATAAACTACTAGTACTCTCCCCGCGATTTTGTTCGCGTGATTTTTCTTACGGATCCCAATTTTTTTGATAATAAAATATAGCCTATAGCACTCAGTGATAACGTAGCTTCCAATTTGCGAAAGAACTTTTATAATCGGTTCAGTAGATCCAGAGATTACCCCCTACAACCTCACAAACTCCAAAACTTTACCTAAGTATAGATTTCGTTAGAGCTCGAAACTGGAGCCCGCACCGGTAGTTCAGACAAAACACAAGTGGGTAAAGTTAGTCGAAAACACTACCCGAAACAAACAAATCCCATTTATATTTAATCGAAGGCCACGGTCCCTTATCTCGTTGGTTGAAGGACGGAGAATAATTTACAATAAACCGCAATCATTTTACATAATGGCCAGAATAATAACAGAATAAAAACTTATTTATCAACGAGAGACACATTAAAATTATTGTCTACAAAATATAATCTTGTACGGTCGATGCCCAGCATTACTTGACTCCCCTCTTAGGAAGAAGGTATAGGAAAGACGGACCAGGTTTTTATTTTTAAAACGTTGTCCCATACTAGGACACACACAAACTCACGCCTTTCTCCCATGGGGGTAGGCAGAAACCACAAAACGCCACCTGCTACGATCCTTATTACATACTCCTTTCGCCTCATCTACGTTCATACATCTCGTTATACAAGCACGACGGTCACCCGGCGGCCCATACTAGGAATATACAAAAATTTGCTCCGTGCGGGAATCGAAACCGCGACACGCAGCGCTGCAGCCAATCGCTCAGCCACTGCGCCAAGCGTGCCGTCAATAATTTAGGTACAGTTACCGGCACGTAACTTGGCAAGAGATTTTCGTAGTGGGGGAAGTTCGCGCATATAAAAATGTATGAAATTGTGCGTGCGCAAACATCCCCCACTACAAAAACTCTTGCCAACTTACGTGCCGGTAACTGTAATAAGTTACATTAGTCTGTCTGTAAAGGTCATTATGTCTTTTATAATGCGCACAGCAAAGGAGTGGAATCTCTACCTATGTCTGTATTTCCGAACGCATTCGACCCTAATCTCTTTAGAGTGAATAGACTTCTTCGTAAGCTCGCTCCATCGTAGACTGTCTCTGTCACCTCTGACCTATAATTCAACTTTTTTATTCTATTCAGTAACTTGACAGATAAAGGGTTACCAAGTATTGACAAAAAAAAGATAGTGAGGTGGTGTAAGAATGAACGAAATTAAATGAACTTAAATAATGTACTGAACTTGGTATTAAACCATTCTTATCATTCGTTCCTTACGCAAAATCGTTCACTACCCCAACACTATTAGTTGTAGTATGGTAAC
Source organism: Hoplodrina blanda (assembly GCA_949316365.1). Classification (NCBI taxonomy): domain Eukaryota; kingdom Metazoa; phylum Arthropoda; class Insecta; order Lepidoptera; family Noctuidae; genus Hoplodrina; species Hoplodrina blanda. The sequence continues at coordinate 13,617,650 of OX438592.1, forward strand.
ATTATTATTCTTTGAACTGTCAAGTTACTGAATAGAATTAAAAGTCGAAATATATACTAGAGTCAAGAGCAAACCCATCTTATATACAAAAAAAAACAATCTTACACAAAGGTCCCAATTCCGTTGTTCACAAACTAGACTAAAACTAGAGGATTGACATCAGCTATCACTGACATTATACAGCTAAAGAAAAAGACGGTGACACATAAAAACTAAGTTAGAGATGTCAAATTAGTTTTGCCTTGAACTTCTTCATGTAGGTATTAATCAATATTTTCTGACATATCAACTATTATTATACTTGGAAGTTTCAAATCAACTAAAATTGACAGCTCTTATTTATGTTCGTCTCTTTCTTGTTTTATTGGAAAGAAAAAGATAGAAATAGTCTAAATTAAGTTTAGCTCGTGCATAATAGAATCAACACCATTATCGAGTTTTCGAATGCAAAAACATGACTTAAGTAATTAAATAATATTTACATAAAAAATAATAACAGACATTCTGTTTATAATTAATTTATGTAAATGAATAATAATATAAAAGTTCATGTTTTGAATATAATGTCAATTATTATTATTATAATAATTGATATTCTATTATTACTAAGTTGACCAGTATGATACTTGTTTCAGTTATAAACTATTCCTACTATCCTACTACTAGAACTTACCCACTATCCTAATAAGTGGAAATTATAATTATATTTTTCTTACTCCTCCGCTATTTTTTTCTAATTACATAATTTCGTTGCGGGACTCAAGACAGTTGAATCGTTTCTCTGGGACTCGTCGAGCTTCATTGCCTCGGCGCTTTTCTGGTGGCCTCCACTGTTGATTCTGGCTTTCAGGAGTTGCAGTGGATAGAAATAGGTATATGGCTTGTCCCAAAATATCATATCTCTGTTATAAACCCGAAAGTTTGTGAGGATGAATGGATGTTTGTTAATCTTTCATCCTAACTAATATTATAAATGCGAAAGTAACTCTGTCTGTCTGTCTGTCTGTCTTTCTGTCTGTCTGTCTGTCTGTCTGTCTTTTCTTCACGCCTAAACTACTGAACCGATTTGTGTGAAATTTGGTACAGGGTAAGTGTGAACCCCAACAAAGGACATAGGCTACTTTTTATTCGACTTCGACTTCGTCTGCGTCCGCGATAATCGACATATACGCGGACGAAGTCGCGGGCAAAAGCTAGTCAAATATAAATATTGATCTAGTTTAACACAAAATACTGGGACACTACAAAATTCACTCCGCTCTGTTGCTCTCCGCTTCAGTTGAGTGACACCCTAAAGTAGGGCAGCCATCCGTGCAGAAATCCGCGGATTAGTCCTAGGCGTCCTCCGGGGGTCATCCGGAAAGGGTTTTCAAGAAGTGGACACTTTTTGTGTCAGGGCAATCTCTATCTCTACGTAGTATATAAAACTATGTCGCTTCCCGCCGCCTGTACGCTTAGATCTTTTTAAGAAGGTTTATGTTTCATGTTGTTTTATGTTTTCGACTAAATGAAAGATTTTATTTTTATTGTTGGTCTAGTAGTCGCAAAGGGCGACTGCTAAGATCTTGGGTTCGATTCCCAAGTCAGGCAAGGTGTTATTGGGTTTTCCCATCGGGAATTTCTCAATAGCTGCCTCGGAGTCTGGATTTGTACCCGGTTGATGGCAATAGGCTCGCCTCCTATTACATGAAACTTTAACATCACTGGCGAAATGTGGGTGTACTAATGGGTACACCGTGGGTACACCTCTGCCTAACCCTTCGGGGATTGCAGGCGTGATGTTATGTTGTGTGTTAATGTAAATGTATTTTTCTCAGGGGTGTGGAAAAAAAATCTCAATTTTACCCAAATGTCTGAAGTTTACATGATTTTTTTGTCCGGCAACTCATTGGCGTATTTTTTTATGATTGTGGGCTTATTCATTATGTCAGTATTAAGCTCAATTCTTCTCACTAATGTCCATTTGATCACATGATATTTCTACTTAAAGAAAGAAAGAAAGAAAAATTGTTTAATCACGCGAAAAAGACGCACATAACATAAAAATAAAAAATAAAAATTGTACATAAAAGCAAAGTAGAAACAAGTTTGCGTTTGTGTTAAAATATCTAAGATCTTAATCATGAACCCCTTTTTCTGTTACCCCAGGTTTCCTCAGTACAGGCGATGAGATCGCTCCAGGCAACAACGGGCTCAAGGACCAGGCTTTTGCCCTCCACTGGATCAAGAACAACATCTTGATGTTCGGCGGCAACCCTGACAGCGTCACGCTGACGGGATGCTCTGCGGGAGGAGCCAGCGTGCATTACCATTACCTGTCGCCGTTGTCTAGAGGTAAGAAAGATATTTCATTAGGTACTAGCTGCTGAACCCGACTTCGTCTGCGTGAACCCAGGTGATTGTCCAGGTGTTCCAGATCTTCAAATTTATTCTCTCAGCAGAAAATGCTCATCACGTGGAATAATTTTTGCTATGGTGCCATTTTTGTATCTCTTATAGTTTAGCTGGTCTGTTGCGGTTCTGCATCAGGTGTTCAAGTTTCCAGGTTAAATTATAGCCTATATGTTGCCCAGACTTAATACCTATACAACAAAAAACATTCAAATCCGTTCAGTACTTTTTGAGTTTATTCCGGACATACATACACTTTCCTACCATTTTATTATATGTATAGATTTTTAGGGGTTCCGAACCCTAACGGTGCCAATGGTACCCTATTGCTAAACCTCCACTGTCCGTCCGTCTGTCAGCAGCAACTAGCTTCAACTTTCTGACTAACTACAGACTCCTTGACAATTCAAAAGTTCCTTTAAATGATGATGATGAAATAAATTCTTTGACTTTGACTTTGACTGTCAGCGGGCTGTATTTCATGAACAGTAATAGTTAGAGAGCTGAAATTTTCAGGGTTTGTATTTCTGTTGTTGCTAATAACAAGGACAAATAATAAAAAAAAATAAGGGGATACAAGTAAAATGTTTTTTTTTTTAAATATAGGGTTATTTTCTGTATACACTATGTAACAAAAACCCTGTCAGATCAGTGTTGCCGTTGATCAGTTTTTATGTTTTATTTTAATTTAATTACTTCTTCTTTCTTCTTTTTTTTTTTCACTGGGGAGAAATAATAATTTCGAATCCATTAAATGGTTACGTATATGTGTACGCAGTACGATGCCGAATAATACCCTTAAGGATCGGACAGGGTTTTCGTTACATGCTGTATAGTGTTAAATATTGTAACGGTGGTACGGAACCTTTCGCATGCAAATCTGACTCGCACTTGGCCGGTTCTTTTTTTATAGTTTGACTAGCTTCTGCCCGCGACTTCGTCCGCGTCAAAGTTGGTTTCTCCAAACAAACAACTTTGGAAAAAACTTTACTAACTTTGGACCCCTGTTTCATCCCCTTAGGGGATGAATTTTGGAAAATCCTTTTATCGGATGCCTACGTCACACAAAGAAAACACACCCTCCAAGTTTCAGGTCTCTACGATCAGCTGTTTAGGCTGTGCGTTGATCCGTCAGTAAGTCAGTCATTCAAGACAAAGCATTTTATATGTATAGATAGATACATATATATAAGATAATAATGCCTCTAAAAAGACACTAATCCGAACCAGACGTTCGTACTAAAAACAAAAGCGCTCAAGTATCTACCAAACTTCAATCAAACAAACCACAAGTTCGCAACTCAATCACAAATCACAAACTTCTATCTCTTGGCTCGTAGATTTGTAGATATCAACTGCAAAGCTACAAAACTAATCGCTACCAGATTTCTCTCACGTAGATATAGCTGTACCGACTGGTCTATGTATATCTATATGTATATTTATAGAGATATCGCGATCATTCGTTCCCAAAGTATTCAAATCATTTATTTCAAGTAGGCCACTATAAGGCACTTTTGAACGACATAATATACAAAAACAAAAAAGGAATTGAAGCTAGTTGTTTTAATAAATAAATATTGTCCCCTGAACCAGGGACGTATTAACCGTATCGACAATACGGGGCCCCACAGCTGCAGGGGCCCGGTGTAAGCAAAAATTCGTAAAATATTATCCATTATCTCACTCAAACTCTTAGGCCATACGCTAAACGTCCCTGGAAAAAATAAACACACATTTGGGCTTCGCCGCAGTTAGGTAGAAGAGCCCCTAACAAATTTTGACACAGGGCCCTTCTAGGACTAGCTATTACCACACTGCCCTGAACTGTCCATCGTTCATATAAAGAAAGAAAGAAAAGCAGAAAGAAAAACTGTTTATTCTCGCGAAAATGACGCCATAACATAAAAAGAAAAAATAAAAGTTGTACATAATAGCAAACTAGAAACAAATTAAATCTAAAAAATAACAATCAAATAAATACAAAGAGGAATATGCGCCACTACCGTGCGAATTCCCCCCCCCCTCCCCGTTTTCTTCGTGAAGAGGTGACTCCCGAATTTGGACCTTTTTTATAACGTTAGTCGCGGTCCAGTGAACTTTTGGAACCGCTGATCTAGATAGTTATGATGGCACAAATCGAAGACTGCTGCAGAATCGTGAATGAAGCTCCAGACCGGTGTATTTCAACTTGGGACATAAAAGTATATTTATGACCAACGACGTTACTGAACTCCGTATGTGACGTAATGTAATTTTCTATTGTCGTTTAACTGCCAGAAACACATCGAATAAACAATTCGAAATTCAAATGCAAGCTGCTCCATCTCTGACATTATAGCACTACAGGGCCGTAGCTAGGGGGGGGCATTGTGGGGCAATGCCCAATGCCCTACCTTGAAATCACAATGCCCTACCTTAAAAATACCAAAAATAAGATAAATTATTATAATTAAATGGTTTGTTCATAGTTCCAGAGTCATCATAAGATGTCAGATATACATGGTGATTGATTAGGAGCCCGTGTTTCGAGGGCAGATCAATTATTATGACATTTTTTTTACTTCCGCCCTACCTGTAACCAATGCTGCCCTACCTCAAATTCGACTCTAGCTACAGCCCTGTAGCACTAGCACTTTCCCCGGGTCTTCGTTCGCGTGATTTTTCTTACTGTTCCCTAATTTTTTGATAATAAATTATAGCCTATAGCACTCAGTGATAACGTAGTGTAATGGCGTTGAAAATTAGACTTTCTTTATGGCGAAGAAGAGGCATCGTAACGAAAACTTTACCATAGATTCAGTTCATAACATCACGCCTGTAATCTCTGAAGGGTTAGGCAGAGGTGTATATACGCCTTAGTACATCCACATTTCGCCAGTGATGTTTGATTCCCATATAGGTAATAGAGGGCGGGCCTATTGCCATCAACCGGGCACAAATCCAAGAAATTCCTGATGTAAAAACCCAATAACACTTTGCCCGACCTGGGAATCGAACCCAAGACCTCATACCTGAATGATAAAAAACAAATCAGTTGTGTCATACAAAAGTGTAACACCTACACGAACAAAATGTATAGAACAGCTGATTTATCACGTTGTTGACGAAGGAAAACTTTGTCACGAAGGGATTCGAAGGAAGTTTTCATTATGATGTTTCTTCCACCCCGTATATGTCAAAGTTTCACCTAAAGGAGCGCCATTCTTCTTGTCATATCTTTTGTTATTACAAATAACTTTCCTCCGAGGTAGTTTTATTGTTCATTTGTTTTTTTTCTTTGTTATTTTTGCTTAAGCGTGATTGTTATAGCAGTAAAACATGATATATAAACACCATAATGGGACGGCTGAACTCTTTACCTAAAGCAATCAAGGAATCGAAATCACTTCCAATATTTAAAAGGCTATTAAAGTACCTACTACCTGAAAAATATATAAATTATAAGTTTTTTTAGTGTTTTTTTTTTAATTTAATTTTAGTTTATTACCAAGCGAAACAGTCGCTTATCTTCATTATTATGTTTTTCCTTATAATATCAGCGTTAGGTATATTTGCCTGGCACATGCTGAGCTGGACTCCCATTTGGTGCAACTTGAGGCACACACCTTACTTTGTCCTAGTCCATAGCTGATTGATTGTACTTTAGTGTTGTGATGTGTCTTTTGTGTGCACCGAATAAATGTTTTAACTATCTACTCGTATCTTTCTATCATACAAGTGAATAATAAAATTGTATTCTTTTTGAGCGAAATATATTTCTTAAACCGTAAACCCTATAATTATGACGAAAGTTTTGTTGATCCTTAATTCTACAGACAAACGCACGTAAATTACCTATATACATGGTAAAATTAAACATTTCGAACCCCCCTTAAGGTGGCTGTCTTGGACCGATGTTCATCAAACATAGCTAAGAAAACTCCCGAAATCCCGACTAATTCGCCTTTCTATAAAGAAATCAAAATCGGTTTATCCGTTCGGGAGCTGCGATGCCACAGACAGACACACACACAGACACCTCAAACTTATAACACCCCATAGTTTTTGCGTCGGGGGTCTGTTATAAGTTAGCTGCATACCTAGCGCCTTAATAATAAAGTAGCCTAAGTTACTCCTTATAACATCTTCTATCTACCAGTGAAAGTCCCGTCAAAATCAATCCAGCCATTTCGGAGATTAGACGGAACAAGCAGACAGACAAGAATATTAAAGTTGTTATTATGATATAAGTACTGTATAAACATTCATTCATTAGGTAAAAAGCTGTTATTTCGACATTTCAAACAGACATTCTTTTTTATTTATTTGTATGATATCGCCATTTTTTCATTGAACCTTAAGTATTTTGCCAATGACTTCGTGTCTTATCGATGGGGTAAAATTACCTTCACTTTGCTCCTTAACGCAGAATAAAGATCGTTTTATGGAAATGCATTACCTTATTAACTTATACAATCCAACCATTTTTATTATACTTTAAAATACACGGTTACTTTTAGGTCGTTCTTAAACCGAAAGCCATAAACTCGATCATCAAACTCGAAACGATTGGGACCATTTTTTTTCAAAAATAACAATAAAAAAAATCAGCTGTTCAGTACACTTTGACGAGTTAGACGAACATAAATGTACTGAACAGCAGATATTTTTATAATAAAGCAAAATCTTTTTTCTTGTTTAAAAGCCCTAATCTCTAGAACTACCAGTCCGATTGGAATATATTTTTTATATCATAGCCAGATTCATGAGGGATTGTATAGGCTATGTAACATCAAGCTAAAACCCACGGAAGCGGACCAGTAACCAAAAACGTAACCTAAATCGGGTGAAACAAAAACAACGCGTTTGAAATCGCAGACAAAACCTCATTACCCATATTTACGACACGAAAACCCGCAGCTAGACAATAACATAATAAAATACAGCTAAAAACCTAAAACTAGCTCTAGAATGGTAATTTTATTACGAAACAACAACTTGAGTAGTCTCAAACTACACAATTACAGAAACCTAACTTAGTGTACATAAGTAAATACAAGCTTTTCTTAACATAAGTAGGCATCTCTTTGTTATAACAAAGTTCAATCACTTACACCGTGTCGTTATCTGCACATACTAAAAAACACACAGAGAAACTGTAGTTTCAATATTATACGAATGCATGAAACGTAAACTTTCAACCGACGACCGTCTTTGTAATTATAGAGTGATAAACAAAGCTTGTTTGTTGAGATAACAGTTGCGCTGTAATACAATATGGTGACGTCAGCGACGTGGGATGAATGCCCGTTAAGCCTTGCAGCACACGGGCCACAAGCTAGCCACAAAACATCGCCATCGAGTGGCGAACTACAGTTTTTAAACAGTTTATTTCAACTCCCCGCATCCTTTTTTTTTTTTTTAGGTGTTTAAAATCACCAAATGACTGTCAGACTTTTACTGACTAAAAAACCACCCTGTTCCTTCTGTTGCCCTTTACGTTCCGGGGCCACGGTATCCTGTTAAGACGTCCCACAACCCCGGCAGGCGTTTGGCCCCTATTGGGGCCCCGTCCCTGTGCTGACAGCTCTTTGAGGCGCGCGCATCCTGAAGACGTCGCGTCGGTATTCAGTAGTCGGTACAGACACGAGTCTACAGATTTCGTACAGTTTATATGAACTCGTCGCATACGTTAAACTTCAGAAATTGGTACAGTCAGCAAAACAGATAGATATGCAGGGTCGTCAGATATAGTTGAAGTTTTCTAAGAAACCGATGGATTTCTTTGACTGAAACTTAACCTAAATGAAGAACTATTTATTATCTACGTTTTAAATTAAATTACATACGAAAACATCCATCGGTTTCTAAGAAAACTTCAACTATATCTGACGACCCTACATACCTATCTGTTTTGCTGTGTGTACATGCCAAGAATCTCAAGTTTTCGCGTGTAGCCACTACAGGCCACAAAAGTGGTGAATGTCGGCGCGTTCACCACTCAAGCGATAGTCGCTCGCCGTGTCGGAGTAACTTTATGACACTCTTTAATTATGATGGTCTGGCATTTTTGCTGAAAAAGACCTGTTTGGCGCAGCTGTGGGGCACAAAATTAATGTTGTTTTTTTTCGCGTGCATATTATTTGGTCAGATGTTTTAAACATTTTTCTTACTCTTCTTGCTTTCTATACTGTTAGCGATGTATTAATACAACTACCAGCTATCAACCACTGACTCTGAGTGGCTTTGTCATGCATCCGTAGCTTAGTCGCCGCTTCCAGCTACAGTTGGCGATGTTTTGTGGCTGTAGCGTGTGGCCCGTGTGCAGGAACACTAAGACTCATCCATCTATTATCCTAACGTCTTATAGGGTCGGCTAACTAACCAAGGCAGTTGAATATATTGTATTAATATTAAAGCGGAACGACTGCTGTTTGACCTTTGAATAAGATTACTAAGTAAAATTCTTAGACAAAGGCATATACATATACATTATGCTCAATCTTGAGTAAACAAATTGTCTTAAGACAATATTACTTACATATCGAAATGGTATGTAAATCTATCTACACAAATAAATAAAGCATCTATTTGTATGTACTGTCAAAATAACAATTTTGTACAAAATCAATATGAATGTTTACGAGGTACTTATACCAATTTTTATTTTTTTGTCTGTTTGTTTGTTATGGTTTGTTCCATCTAATCTCCGTATCGGCTGGACTAATTTCGACGGGACTTTCACTGGCAGATAGCTAATGCTATAAGGAGTAATTTAGGCCACTTTTAAAAAGAGTAAGTGTACCGAGCATAGCTAGTATTCTATAAAAGTACAAATTCACTCACTAAATAAACACAGAATCTCAAAAACTACTTGACCTTTGAAGCTTGCAGTTTATACGTAAGAGACGTCAACTAAGAACGAATTTTCCGATAGGAGGGGTCTTTGACCTCTACTTGATCCACCCGTCCCTCGCAATTCCACGAGTTCATAAGAAAAAGGGTCTTGACAGATAGACAGACAACGAAGTAACCAGTGAGGGTTTTCTTACTGGATTAGGTACTAACACAATACAGGATTAGGTACTTTACTACTATTAGGTACGTCTTTTACCTTTTGAGGTAAGGAATCCTAAAAACGAAAGAAATGAAGATTGATGAGAGACAGAAGTAAACTGTAGCATTTACCTACTCTACGAAGGCATAAACGTAGATTTGTATTACAAAAAAATGTAATCCGCCATCTTGGAGCGGCGGCCATATTGAAATTATTACAATATTGAATTAACGGATACCAACAAATGTTCGATAAATGGTTTGTATGATGCGATAACTTACATACATACATACGTACAATCCGCCTAGTGCAAGCGTGGTGATCAATATACAGTTATACACCCCTTCCCTGTATGAGAAGAAGCCTTTGCCATGCAAAGGTAGACTAAGTAGTAATCTGGTGTTCTTTTTTGTAATATTATATCAGAGAGCTCTATTATATTCCACAAAATAAGACTAAGGTAAGGTAGACTGGTAGAAAACCGCCTTTGTACAGTGTATCTTTTTTTTACTTATGCATAAATAAAATAAATGTATATTTTGTAAACTCCATATTTTGTAATAGGAAATTTCCCAATTTACAGAACAACTGAACTCGTTTGTTATCTAAATACGAGTCATTTACGAAAACATAGTATTCCGACAGTCCCGTTTAGAACATACGAAACGTACTTTATTCGCATGTTTCTCGTTGCGATGTAACTGGCCACATCTGGCGTCCAGCATTTGAATGTGTACACAAAAAAAAAACTTTTCTTGTTTATTTTTAATTTTAGCACAGTGGAGGCCACTGCAGTACCGTGCAATTTTATTTAGACTGTCGAATAATGTTGCTAATCCTTTCTTACATGAGGATATTATATTATTCTGTGAAAACAATGATCAACTAGCACTAGACGCGCGTCGTATAATACAGTTCACTCATTGCCCAAACACAATAAAAAACTGCGAGCTAGCTGCTTGTCGTTGCTTATTTTTAGTAAGGGCGAATATCAACAAACTTATATAAACATAGTCGCGAAAAAAACACGGCTGCTATTATCTGTGCAGGGGCGTGGATATATTTTCTTTGTAGAAAGGTGGCGCGTCAAAAATAAGTTAGGAAACACAAACATGCAGTTTTACTGCAATTACTTTCTAAGTTTATCATGGACATCACCAATGGAGTAGCTAGGGGGGGCATAGGGGCGATCCGCCCCGGTGCCACCAGCCCGGTGGTGACACCAGTCAGTAAAAAAAAAACACAAACTATCACATTTTTCAACAATAAATCATTAGGCTCAGTCGCTTTAAACAAGTTATCCTAACTAAATAACTTAATTTATCGATCGTAATAATTTTATAAATGCATGTATTTCATGAAATAAATAATGTTAACAATAAATAGAACACGAGGCAACACAAAATGAATGATGATGTGATTTTTTTATTCTTGGGTGACACCACTTATCCGCTCCGGGTGCCACCCATGCTGGCTACGCTACTGGACATCACTGACATTGGTGATGAAAAACATTGGGAAACCTGAACTTATAAAGGCGGATTGGCAAGTTCAACTTGCCAAGCCGCCTTGAGCAAGTAAGCGTGGTGATCAATACTCGTGCCTTCCCTGTATGAGAAGAAGCTTTTGCCCTGCAGAGGGCTAAGAATAGGCTGGTATTATTTACTTAGTTAAGTTATCTTAAGGTACAAACAAAGTTTTGAATCAGCTAGGTTTACATAACTGTGAAACAGATATTTACTTAGAATTGTCAAGTTACAGTAAATCGCATGTTTGAATACTAGAGATGAATTCTAGTTAACCCGTTAACTGTCAAGCCACTGAATAGAATTAAAAGTCTTGACTTTGACTTTGACAAGTAAAATAAACGTAAAATATCATCGTCCAATGGCGGCCGTTCGCGTTGAATCAAGTTTTGTACCTATGCGGTACAGTTGACATTTGAAGCGTTTACTTTTGTACCGCATAGACCTACAGATGACAGTTGAAGAGTTAAAACACATAACATTACGCCTGTAATCCCCGAAGGGTTAGGCAGAGGTGTACCCATTAGTACATAATTATGTACATGTGAGTTTATATGTTTGTAAAACGCACCCATGATACAGGAAAAATTCCGAGTGTGGGGACAATTTTTTTTTGTCCTGTATTAAAAAAAAATAGGAATATGTTAATAATTATTAATGACTGCCTCGTTGGTCTAGTGGTCGCAAAGGGCGACTGCTGACCATGAGGTCTTGGGTTCGATTCCCAGACCAGGCAAAGTGTTATTGGGTTTTTCCATCAGGAATTTCTCAGTAGCAGTCTCGGAGTCTTGGTTTGTGCCCCATTGAAGGCAGTAGGCTCGCCCCCTTTTACATGGAACTTAAACATAACTGGCGAAATGTGGGTGCACAAATGGGTAATACACCCGTGCATACCCTTCGGGGATTACAGGCGTGATGTTATGATGTTATGTTATGTAAATTATCTGTTACATTAGAATGTCGTGTTTTTAATGGAAATATCAAATGAATGAGATAAAAGGGTTATTATAATCTGAAGGTCACCGTTATATTCAGCTTATCCACAGCTGTGCAGCTATTAAATTATTTTTTAAACAATCATTCGTATTACTAACTAGAATGTTTTCATAATTATACATGTTAGTTAGCCAGCCTATTATCGTCCTGCTGGAGGGCAAAGGCCACTTCTTATACAGAGAAGGCAGGAACATTGATTGATCACCACGCTTGCTCAAACTGGACTGTCGACCTTAGACTTACACTAGCTGTCCGCCGCGGTTACACCCGCGTCTTTGGTTACTGCTCCGCTCCCGTAGGTCGTAGCGTGATGGTATATAGCCTATAGCCTTCCTCGATAACTAATCTATCTAACACTGAAAGAATTTTTCAAATCGGATCAGTTCCAGAGATTAGCGCGTTCAAACAAACAAACAAACAAACACTGCAGCTTTATAATATTAGTATAGATTAATTACAAGCCCAGATTTCCTCACGATGTTTTCTTCTGCCAATGTCAGTAATATCCAAGATACCTAAACCATCACAAAAAAAACCATTAACACTGTAATATAATGTAAAAAGCACATGTGACCAATAAAAAAAACCTTATACTTAAACCTGAAGCGTTGAAAATAGAGCTGCTATATACGAGCAAGTGTGTTAAAAATTAAATCAGCTGTACTTTTACTCCACAAAATTGCACTTCAACACGATAAAGTTTTATGTCAGTACATTTTATATTTTCTTTTTTTCAGAGTCAGGTCCCAAAGTAAAAATTGTTTGAACTCATGTACTTTCGCTCTTTGAAAAATAAAACTAATCTCGGGCATCGCGTCTAGCCCGAATAAGTTATAAATATTAATGTTTATTATATTAGTTAAGTACTTATTTATACACACATTGTAACGTGTCAAGGACGCTATAAATGAAGAAGATACTGCCTATTTATGTATTTATCTAACTCATAAAATAAAGCTGCAGAGTTTTTTGGTTGTTGGAAAAAATCTATCTTTTTTTTATGGTAGCTATAGTAATGAGGAATAACATAGGCGATATAGCATCACGCTACGACCCACGGAAACAGAGCAGTAACCTAATACATAAAAACCACACGGACGAAGGCGCGGGCAGAAGCAAGTCTCTTAGACTCCTGTTTCAACCTCTATAAAAAACACTGGACTTAATACATAAAAAAAGGAACAGAATTCGTTGTTAGAAATTGTCCACACAGAAATATCATGGGAACTTAAAGGCAGGAAAATAGACCCTAAGAGTAAAGAGATACGATTTACAGACCAATGAGCAAAGTAGGATTTACATACATGCCTCAATTGTTCCCTAAATCTTTTCCAGGTACATTCGCGCGAGGCATAGCATACAGCGGCTCCGCCCTCGCTGAGTGGACGCACTCCATCAAGCCGGCAGAGAAGGCAAAGGCGCTGGCCGGCATCATAGGATGCCCCTCCTCCAATAACAAGGAAATGATGGATTGCCTCAAGTACAGACCCGCCGAAGCCCTCGTCAACGGGCAGATTGAGATGTTTGTAAGTATTAGGGGTGTGAAAACACGCTTAACGTCGGGCGACACGGGGATTGCCACCGGTGGCAAATGGGACTAAAAATTGTTCCATTGCGAGCATTTTGTTCTGGAGTCTAGACCATACCTGAGAAACTTTTGGTTACGAAGATATGAAAGGTTAAATCTTCAACTTTTTGACACGTTTTACGAAAACCAGTATAAAATGTTAAACAAAGCTTTGAATACTGCCACGACCCCTACACTGTTGCATGCACCACAAAGTCCAATAATTTGTGCACAATTACACATTACGCACTAAAAAAAAAAAAGATAGAGAAGAATGAAGAATAAAAAAGTCCTTTCACAAAAAAGTAAGAGCAAGTTCTTACTGGAAATTGCATTTTTCGAGATTTTGGTATTTTGGCTTTACAGACTTCCTTTACTTAGTGAAAATCGTGGGTAAGGATTTGTGTGGAAGGCAAACTTTTATTTTTTAGTCGAAGAATGCTGCCGGCTTTCCGCAACCAAAAAATAATAATCAAACCATTATTTCAATGGGGACATCGAATCAATCGCGGCCTAAATTCTCCTAATTACCTTCCCAGGGTTGGAAGGGGGCGCGTATGTTCACGCCGTTCACGCCCGTGGTGGAGGCGCCAGGAGTGCGAGAGCCGTTCCTCCAGCAGTACCCGTATCACGCCACCCAGTCCGGCAGCATGATGAACTTGCCGCTCATCACCTCTGTGACGTCTGAAGAGGGACTGTACCCTGCTGCTAGTGAGTGACGAAATTCTTTCTTCTTATCTAGATTCGAACTGACTTGAATGTCGATATACAACATTATTTTTTGTTTATGCGAAACCCGATACACCTGTCTAGTATTTTTGTGTAAAGAATCTATGTACAAAATTTTGAAACCGTATCATAAATAAAAAGCTATTTTACAAAAAAAAGATAACCGACTTCCAAACTCCGAAGTTCATCATCAGATATTGAAATGGTGACAATGGGACCACACGAGAAGCACCAGCTTTCAAATAAAAAAAGAATCATGAAAATCGGTTCACCCAGGCAGTCGCAAGTTAGGAGCTAACAAACATAAAAAAAAAATACCCTCCTCCTTTTTTTTAAGTCGGTTAAAAATCACAAAGTTATAAACTTGAATATTACCTGGTCACAGACGTCCGTTCAAAAACATGCTCATTTCGCGGTACACCCGCGTAAACCGCGTCTCCTGTGTTATACACTCGTGATAATCGTTTGGCAATATGTACCTAACCGTACGGTGATTGTATTGTAATTAACTGGTAATAAAATTAAAATATTTTTGAAAAAAAAAATAACATGGTGTAAGTAAAAATTTTTGGAAGCGAATCAGTTACTGATTCTGAACAAACTATATTCAGGTTTCGCATATACTAAAAATAATGTTGTATAGGTAATGTCAGATAGACCATTCAACTGTCAACTGTCCACAACCGCTTCGACTGCCTGTCTCTCTTTTAAGTTTCCCCAATTCAACTTTTGTTCAAAATATCGCTGTTCATAATTTTATCATCAAAGTCAAACTTAAATCATTTATTTCAATCAGATCAAGGGTTCCCTGACTTATTTATAACGCGGGAGCGCGTTATAAAAATATATACCGCCCCCCTTTCTACGAAGGAAAAATATCCGCGCCCCTCTACCGAGATAATTTATAATTTTAGATTAGGTACTATCAAAGATTACGCAGAAAAAAACTTGTAAAAATGTGTACCGATATTATTCGGTCTGAATTTATTTTATGGCAAGAAGCAATGGTTGATTTTGACTGTCTTCGATGAGATCGACAATCTATTACGAAATAAGTCCTTAATACTTGTTATTCATTTTATAATTTAGTGCTTGTAGCACACCTACTTAATATGTTTATGGGGCATGCGGTGCTAACCTGTAAGAAATTGTTACACTAACCTAAGTTTATGCATAGATATTACTTTAAGTATTAGCAGTATAAACAATTTTTGGTTGGTCAATAAAGGAAAATAAAATAAAATAAATAATACCGATTGCCAGGTCCATTAAAACATTCCACAACTTCTTTCCCAGTCTTCCAGGAGACGCCAGACATTCTGCCATCCATAGAAGCCCACTGGAACGAACTGGCTGCTTATATCTTCGAGTACAACGATACTCTTCCGCTCAACCGTCATAATGAAGTCGCGATGAAGATCAAGGAACACTACTTGGGAGGCAAACCTGTCAGCCAGGAGACATTCCCGCAGCTTGTCCAGGTACGATAGAATATCTTATATCTTTTACGTAGAATTTCATCAACTTAGGCCGTTTGTCCACCGCCGCCGTCACCGGAACGTCAACGAGAACGAGATGACGGCGCCGAAGTACTGATACATAGACTACTATAGCCGCGTGTCCACCGCAAGACCGTCACCCGAGCACCGTCATCCCGGCCGCCGAGTTTCGAGAAGATCGGCGTGACCTGTGCCGGCAACGGCAATACAAAACACGAGTGAGCCACCGATATATCGGCGCGGTGGACAAACGATCGCCGTCACGTCATCTTAAACTCGGCCCGAAATAATCTCGTTCTCGGTGACGGTCCGGTGACGGCGGGCGGTGGACAAACGGCCTTAGGAGTTTTGACTTGTATACCAGACTGGAAAGCTAGAGGTAATGAGTTAGTAGTTTTTATTATTACAACAGCTTAACCGAATTTTGCTGCGGTGCCTTAAAAATTAAGGCCTCCAGCCAGGGCTTAGATACTTATAAACTAAGCGACTATCAAGCTAAGGGCACCTGTGGGGTACTGCCTTCAGCTTAGAGCGCCGCTAGGGGAGGACAGCAAGGGGACAGGCTGGATCAGATATCTAATGAGTTTGTACACCAATCATAACGTATTTATATTTTTCGAAGAACTAAAGATATTATTCTGCCGCTGTGCCCGCAAAATTCTGTAACAATAAATTTCCTGAAATAACTTCTTAAAGCTTCAGGTACAAGCGTACCAAAGATATTTCAAAGAAAAAAATAATACAGAAATTATTTCGAAAGACTTCTATTACGGACTTTTCAGAAATCGGTACAATTTGTATCAAGATAATTGGGTGGGTACTTAGAGCTTACAAATGTGCCCGTAGGCGGTTACAGTAATAAGTCTTTTGATATTCTCGTTTGTAGAAATAACTAGTTATTGGAATCGCTACTTACTTCGCAGAGGCGTAGCCCTCCCTAGACGGGCCCTGTCCCAAAGTTTGAAGCCCTTCAAAAAAATAGTCTTAATTCGGGACTCACCTCTTGGATTTCATGAAGAACCGAAGGGCATAACTATATGAATGAAGGACTATTCAGGGCAGTGGTGTAACTTGCCCTAGAAGGCCCTTCTACCTAACTGTGGCAAAGCCCAAATGGAGGGTAAAGATATTTCACAAAAGAAACAATATGTTTATTTTTTCCGAAAAGTTTAGCGTACGGCCTATGGCGTTGTCCTAATTGGCGAAGATCGTACGATGGCGCGATGCGTTCTCGCCGTGCGATGAGTTCAAACATACAGATTTCATCAGAGTGTCCTATTTGAACCTCGCAAGTAATCGTGCGAGCACATGAAATGCTTAATAACGATCGTACGATGCGTTTGATCGTGCGGTCATAATGTAATCAAAGCAACAGATCTATTTTGAATGTTTGATTTTTTTTTTAATTTGTACATCCAGTAGTTTAAAACTGCATGAACTAGAATTTTATAATTCTACGTAGTTTTACTGACTTAAGAAGTGTTTTATGTACTCTTTTGCACAATAAACCGACATAATTACTACCTTTAAGAAAGAAATATAAAAAAAGTAATAAATAAATATAATAAATACATATAAATGTTTCTCTTTCATTTACAAATAATCGTAAAAGTCTTCTTCGTTATTTCGTACATCAAAATAAAGGTTGAAAAATTCACGCATTCAAAATATTTTATGTTGTCTACGTTTCCTTTTTTCAATGTCATTTGCAATTTTTAAAGCAATATTGCCCGACAGCAAAAATTGTGCATCTCTGTACAGTGCCATCGTTAAAGTGGCGTGAGCGCGACGCCAGCCATCGAGCGACGTCATCATACGATGGACATCGCGCGATCTATTAGGACACCTGTTAGGTCATCGCACGACCACTCTGATCGTGAGATGAAAAACGCATCGCGCCATCGTACGATCGCTCCCAATTAGGACGCCGCATAAGAGTTTGATTGAAGTAGCAGATAATATGTGTATTTTAGGAATTTTTGCTTACATGGGTTTTTGGGCCCCTGTTGCTGGGGGGCCGAATCTTTGATACAGCGGTAGCTACGCCCCTGTTACTCCGGTTCCTGGAACAAAAATGAATGTGACAAACTCTCAAGCGTGTTACCTTCTTTTAATGTTGACGTGACTTCTCAACAGCCAATCACAGCGTTTTACGTGGGCTTGAAATTTAATTTGAGTTCATTTTTGTTCAAGGAAACGGGCATTAATCTGCCCACATTGGGAAAAAAGTATAAGCACCTTTGCCCTTGCTTAAATCTTCAGTGGGCCGATTGAGCATACTCTTGAGTGGGGCGATTATGGATCGTGATACCCTTAACCAAACTAATTAATTTATGATTACTCAACACAAGAGCACATCCGTCACCTCTCAAAGTCAAAGTCAAAACATTTATTTCAATTAAACCATTTACAGGCACTTTTGAATTGTCAAAGAGTCAGTCAGTCAAATCTTTTATTCAAACTTATTATTTTTCTTCAATTTGAGTACTTAGTTTAGTACTTGGAACTCAAGATCTCGAGATCTTGGGCAGCAAACCTTTCGACTTTGAAACTACACGGATTGACAGACAAGAAGCATAATTGCAGATCTTAACTTTACTTATAATACTCACAAGCACTTCTATTTCGCAGGCTCTAGGCGACCGTCTCTTCGTGGCAGACGTGGGTAAGATGGCGCAGATCCATGCCGCCAAGTCCGGGCAGCCCACCTACGTATACCGGTATGCCTTCCGCGGCGCCACCAGCCTGTCCACTCTCATGGCGCGCAACAATGCCAATTACGGTAAGTTTTTATTTTTACAAAATAAAACGTCTTCAGCTTGATTGGCTTCAGCTTCAGCTGTAAAAGTTAGTAGGTCTATTATCGAAACTATTGCGCCCTATTTAGCCTTAATATTTAACACCAGTGTAAACCAAGGAATCTTTCCCGATCTGATGAAACACAGTCAAGTCGTACCATTGTTTAAAGCGGGTGATGATAGTAAGGAACCCAACAATTATAGGTATGTGTCGATTCTACCAGTTCTCAATTTGAAAAGTTAATGCTCAATCAAATGTTACGTCACTTTAATAAAAATTCCATCTTTCATGAACAACAGTATGGTTTCACCAAAGGGCGTTGTACAACTGACGCTGGTGTCACCCTACTAAAGAACATTTTTAACGCCTGGGAGGAAGCCCAAGATGCCATTGGAATCTTTTGCGACCTCTCAAAGGCGTTCGATTGCGTTAACCATGAGACACTTTTGTTGAAGCTGGAGCACGGGATTAGTAAAACATCAATTACAGATTATCATGTTTTTCTGACTGTTTCCAGGTGTTAGCCACGCTGATGATGTGCTGAGGATCTTTAACTATCCTGGTGTTGCTACCAGCACCCCTGAGGACTCCGCTATTACTGAACGACTCATCGACATGATATACACCTTCTCCACCACTGGGTATGAATTCATTCTTATTTACGCTATCTTTTGTCCGCGGTTTTACCAACATTTTTAGAAACTTTTTCATAAAAGGTATCCAGATAGACAGTATCTTATATGTACTTTTTGTGTACCTTTGATCCACATTCGCTCAGTCGAATTTATATTTAAAAAACCAAAGATCCCTAATTGATTCTCGAATGTATGAACGTAGATGAGGCGAAAGGAGTATGTAAGGATCGTAGCAGGTGGCATTCTGTGGTTTCTGCCTACCCCCATGGGAAAAGGCGTGAGTTTATGTATGTATGTGTGATTTTCGAATTTACATTATCTTATTACGTTACTAATGCAAAAGTTTGGAAAGACGGAGGCTTGTTACTCAACCACGCCAGTACCTGGATGTTTGGCACAGAGATAGATTACCTATAGTCTAGAATAGCTCATAGGCTACTAATTATCCCGGAAAAATGTGCGGTTCCCGTGGAATAATAATTATATTAACTTTGACGCGGACGAAGTCGTGGGCGACAGTTGTACATTATAAGGCTACCTACAAACCATATATTATCATATTTTATTTTTACTTTTTGAACAAGGCTCGAACACTCGGAGCAAACATTTTATTTTTAGCAACGACTATTTTCTACTGATTGTATTTATTTTTTCAACACACTTGCTTATAAAGTGGGTGAATTACACACGTGTGTTTTTACATAATACGACGGCACTTGCGGTAATGTATTTGCATAGTGTTGTGAATTCTTTTATACTTTAATATTTTTCGAATAAACAAACTATTTAATTATTAAAATGCGATAAATAACAAAATGTTGGAAATTGTCGTATGGAACACGGCCATTTTATTTTTACATTCTTCATTTATTACATTCTCGGCTCCGTATCATACAACCTCGCCTAAGGCTTGGACTGCCATCCAGCCTCAATTTTAATCATAAACATAGTTCACGCGTATCATAATGTACTATTATGATAAGATTATATATTTAGGCACTGCTACTTATTATAAGAAGCAGACATATTTCGATTAGATTACAAATAATCGATCTTTGAACTCGAGTGAAATTATGATTAGTGTACACGTACTTACATATTTTATTTATTTATTTATATTCTACGTACTTATAATATCATTATATTTTTTTGAGTTTGAGTAAGATTGTGATTTATTTTTGTATCTTTATAGATATAGAAATCACATTCATATTTATTTATTTATTTATTTGCGTACCAATAGGTGTAGGTAAAAAAAGATGTTACATAAGGCTAAAAGCTAAAGTATAGTTATTATGGAACCGGTTAAAAAAATTACAAAAAAATATAGAAAGTAACAAATCTTATAAAATGTGAAATATGTAGGTATAGGTTCAAAATTACATTCAGCTTCCACATGTGCAAAACTCGGAAAGTAGTCCAACATTCACTTGATTTGGCACAACATTATATTTTACCAGAGGATTGTTTTTTATATCTATTTTTTTTATCAGACTGAGCCAGAGATAGTAAACCATAAAAAAAAGATGCCACAAATATTTTACGAAGAGAAAATTACTAGGCAAACATACCTACTTCCGTCCACTGACCGTCCGTCACGCGTCGTTCCGTTTTCTACCGAATAAAATACGAAAACCCGAAAAAATGGTTACCATTTGACAGCTTCTGGGCCTGGCATGACCCAATTATGCCATCTTGACCCCATCAAGCCACCAATCAATTGACATACTTTTTATGAGCTGTAAAATACGATTTTCATTTTTTTTCCATAAATTTTTGTTCGACTCAATTGATTAACTATTTATTGATTTCGAAGCAACTACAAATCTAATTTTACTGTTAATTGAAAATTAAACGGACTTTCAGGGATAAATGAGGGTTTTTTGGAACTATCTAGACGGAAAAAATTAAGACCAAAAGTTGTAACGACACTTTTGTAACGGCGCAAGCCGTGCGGTGTGCGCGTGTTTCTCTGTCTGTCTCTTTCTCTCTCTCTCTCTCTCATATAACTTCGTTCCATCCGGCCGGGTGTCCCTTGACACCTCTCAAGTTTTTTTTAGAGAAGTTGCGTCTTGGAATTATTAGTGTCAAATAACCAATTTTTTATACCTTTATTATATTCCTATTTTATTTCCAGAATCCCAAAACTGAACAACAATGGGCCTGCATGGGATCCAGTGAAGCCAGGAGCTCCTGAACTGAACTACTTGGACATCCTGTCACCCACCAAGATGGAAATGAAGACAAGCACCGATTTTGGCCAGAAATCCTTTTGGGACAGCCTTGGGTTTAACGAGAATGAAAACTATCGTGCTTATCGTAAAGACGAACTTTAAAAATGTAAAAAGGTTTATTTTATATTGCAACCTCTTTGAATGCGAGTACCATCTTTTTAAAAATAAAAACATAGGTATTTTCCATAGATTTTATTCCTTTTTTGTTTTTCAAAAGTCAATAAAACATAAAAATTATTAATTAATTATACTTCTTTTCCCTTTCGTAATTGTATAAATCAAAATATAAAAATAACACGAAACTTTTCATTGAAGCTGTGAAATTAATAAAGCCAATTAAAATATTTTCTTTCTTCGTATTAATTGAGACGCCATTTTAATCGGCAGTTGAATGTTTTTTTATTTACGTAACCATGAGTCAAGGTAAACATCGATTCAGCCCGAGGACTGGTGACATAAATATATTTTACGTTGGAAAAGTGACAGGGAATGCCACACTGCCTTCCGAAACGTACGATATCTATGATCTATCGACATTTATGACAAAAATAGTTTATTCCTACGATTTCATCCGCGTGAATGTTATCTATGGGTTTTTATTTTATTGCGTGGAACCCTAATCCTTTTTCTAAAATAAAAGTAGCCTAAGTTACTCTTTAAAACATCGGCTATCTGACGTCTAAATCGGTTTAGTTGTTTCGGAGTTGAGCCGGAACAAACAGATGAAATGTAAGATATTGTTTTTTCATGTACCTACATTCATATTTATTTTGTATAAAGCTGGTATTTTCATATAACAAACAGACACTTCGATTTTATTTATTTGAGTCTATGAGGTTGGTATTATATTTCTTTTAACTCATTATTTCCAAAATGATTACAAATCTGTTTTGGGAATTATAAAGTACCTACTTAAAGTTACTGAGTATGTATCTTTAATTACATTGTACCCTTGTGTATAAAAGTTTGGAATTTATTTTAGCCACGAAATGTAATTATTCAGCTGTCCAACAAGATATAAGGATTCCGAAGCTATCGGAATTTGATGTGATATAGGTTATATGAATAAAGTTACGTAATACGACTTACGTACTGTTTAATCATTCGGTATGTGGGTAGGTTGGTGGTGGAATCTATTTGGTATTGAAGACAGGGCCGTATTAACCATGTCGGGGCCCCTAGGAAATGCATGTCTTAGGGCCCCTTTACCCTTAACTAACTTCCAAAAAAATATATTTTGTACCTAGCTCAACACAATTTAGGCAACAAATTAAAATAATAAAAAAAAATTACACTCAACACAATTTGATTAAAAATTACGCAGTTTTTATACTACATTACGAAGGTGTGTCATCCTTCTACGCAATAAAAAATAAACAAATGGATTTATCTATTTATTTAGTATTTATATATATGTACGAGTATTTTTCTAAACGTTCTTTAATCCCTGAGGGTTTGTTACATACAAATCTTCAAATTAAATTTTAATTCGAAGAATCGTTTTCAATTAAGTATTGTTCTTTCTCGGTCTCGGGCCCGAGGATAATCCGGCCCTGTTTGAAGGTATGCCTCGCGTTTTAAGTGATTCTGACGTCATCACCTTGCCTGGCATTGTCTCAACTAGGTACTTACCTATATTTCATCGTAGGCAGTTTCTATGCTTTTGTAAATATTTAAGTGATGACTATGATTTCTCCCGCTTTGTAGGAATTCTAATGTCTTAGAGATAGGTAGGGAACAACTGTTTACAATCCCAAGTAATATTTTAATAGCGTTTTTAATATTAAGGATCAAATGATGATATAATACCTATTTCCTGTTATCCGTTTAACTCGTTAATCACCACTTACGAGAAATACTTACAAGATAAGTTTGAAGACCATAGTCTGCATCTTATAATCATAAAATGTTGATAACTTATTAGCCACAATCTCATCACAAAGAAACCTGTACTTATCTTACTACTTTATAAATGCAATAGTTTGGATGGATGAATATTTGTAACTCAATCACACCAGAACAGCTGAACGAATCTGAATGTAATTTGGCACAGAGATAGATTGTAGTCTGGAACAGCACATACAGCTATGCTATTCTCTAAAAACACAGCGCCGCGGCAGCGCTGACACTATGGTTTGTGTTTAGTGGATTTTCAACGTTGTGATCTACTCTATAAAGTTGAAAATCCACTAAACACAAACTATAGTGTCAGCGCTGGCGCAGCGCTGCCGCGGCGCTGTGTTTTTTTTAGAGAATAGCACAGCAGCACATAGTTCTCATGGGATAATATATCAACATTGACGTGGATGACTTCTATGCTAACACATATAAGAGGTAAAATTTACTTGTTTTTTTTTATGTTTTTGTTTGTAAGAGGTAATTTCTGGAAAAAATATCTGATTTCAAAAAATTTTCACTGATAGAAAGCTACTCTTGTTGTTGCTGAGTGTCATAGGCTTTTATGGTAGGTATTACTTGACTTATGGTAGCAGGAGGAACCGTGGGGTTTTAGTCAGTAAGAGTCCGACATAACCCCCCGTTATCCCCAAACAGTGGGCATCCATGAGGATTTCCCCACGAAAAAAAATACTTGTCTTCCACGTGGACCAAGTCGTGTGCAGAAGGTAGTCTTTGAGCAGTAAAAACTGATTTCTCATTATTCATACAGTACTACCTACCTACATTAGTACATTTTATTCTAAATCATTCAGTCTACTGCCTAGACACGCATACTTTTGGGTCTCTGTCTAAGGTAGCTGATTAAATAATTAACTTGAACAGACCACGGTTGACCTCTGTACTAACTACTGTTCCAAGTCTACATAATTCAACGATAAGACATACCTAACTATAATATTATCCAACCACGTAACCTTGAGTTATCTATACAATCTAAATAAATCAATAAAATTGAAGTACGTTTTATTATTATTATAACTATTAACAAGACACGTATACCAAAAAACCAATTTGTAAATTTTTTGTCTGTCTGCCTCTTCCGGTTATTCTCCGAAACGACTGGACCGATTTTCACGGGACTTTTACTAGCAGATATTTGATGTTTTATGAAGTAACTTATGTTGCTTTTATTTTAGAAAAAGAATTAGGGCCGCAAACGCTAGTTAGCAAAATAATTTTGTCTGTGTGGGTTAAACAAAACAATATTATGCTAGTCATCACTACGGCTGCCAACCGTCCGGGATTGCCCGGACTAGTCCTCATTTATTGGGGGTCGTCTGGAAAGGGGTTCCCAAAGTGTCCGAGGTAAGGCGTCCCCCACATTAGGCGTGCGCGTTGCGTAAGCGTCGCGTGTTACCGCCGTGTGACGGGCGCGTCGCGAGGCGCGCGGTGCGCCTTGGCGTTTAACCCCCGTTCAGTCAAGTCAGTGACAATTTGGACAGTGCCGTTAGCTCACGTCGCGTTGCTGTTTTGGCAGCGGGGATAGCGGGCGAAGGGGAAAGAACGCGACGCGAGCGCCGCGTGCACTCTCCACACACGCCGCAGGCAGGGCAGCAAAACGCGACGCTCACGCAGCGCGCACGCGGCTGCCGTGCTACTTACACGCCCGAGGAACGCGCACGTGGGGTCAGCCTTAGTCCCAGGCATTTTTGGTGTCAGGGGAATTAAAATAAATTGAAAGTTACTAAAGTTACGTTAATAAAATTACACGTAAATGATATTTATATTGTAAAAAAAATTATTTCTCTCGGGTTTTTGAAATATTTGTCCGGTGTCGGCGATTTAGGTAATGGCAGCCCTAGTCTTGGCATAGGTTACCTACATCAGATTATAACGTTACTTCAGCTACATATATGAGGCAGGGCTATTATAGCCTCAGTGGCGTAGCGTGGGTCTTTGCCGCCCGGGGCCTACCGAAATTTTGCCGCCCCCCCCCCCATAATGATTAGTTTAAAGTTTAACAATTAAACGTTATATTCTATGCAACGGACTATACAATAACTTATTGAAAGTCAAGATAAAATTTACCACTACTTCGAAAGGAACATGTAATACATCTATCAGTCAGGGCCCGATCTAAGGGGGGGCCGGCCGGAGAGTCGCACAAGGCGGCGGCCGACCCAGCGACACGTGGGGTTGCGACAGTCGTCGAAAGGATCCGGCAATTGGGACTCAAAGTGGTATTGAACAAGTCCGAGGCCATGTGCTTTCATGATCTTCGGAACGCACCACCGTCGCGTCGGGTTCTCAAATAACGGTGGGAGGGGTTCACATCGGCGTCGAGTCGACGATGAAGTACCTAGGACCCGTCCTTAACAGCCGGTGGAGCTTCAAGGAACACTTCCGACGTCTGGCTCCGCGATTGGACAGGGCTGGGGCTGCTTTCTGGTGGCTCCTGCCCAACCTCGGGGGACCAGGCACCTTCTGCCGGAGGCACTACACGGGAGTCGTGCGGTCCATGGCCCTCTACGGGGCCCTTGTGTGGTCCCCCACCATCAGGCGGCGGCCACCAGTCAAGTTGGTCGCATGCCAGAGAGTCATGGCCATCCGGATGCCATCATTTTATATCCGGGGATACCGCACGATCTCTGGCGAAGCGGCAAGCCTCCTTGCCGGATTGCCGCCATGGGATCTGGAGGCGACAGTCCTCCAGCACGTTTACGAGTGGCGTGTGGAGACGCAGCGCCGAGGCGAAACCCCGCTGCCGCGGCAAATCGCGGCACTGCGGACTGAGCTCCGGTGCGATCTCATGGCGGCATGGAGGATGCGACTGTCGCAACCCAAGTTCGGGCACGCCGCAATCGCGGCGGTAAGACCTCTCTTTGAGGAGTGGCTAGAGAGGCGCTACGGCGACCTCACCTTCCGCCTGACGTAGGTCCTCACCGGACACGGTTGTTTTGGGAGGTTCCTGTGTCGGATTCAGCGGGAGGAAACGCCCGGGTCCGGGTGTCATCACTGTGTGGACCGCCCGGAGGACACAGTGGAACATACGGTGCAGGTCTGCCCTTGCTTGGGCAGAGCACCGCCGTGTCCTCACGGAGGCGACCTCTCGCGTCCGGACCTGGTTCAGGCCATGCTCCGGGGCGAGAGGGAATGGGATGCAGTCACCTTCTTCTGCGAAGCCTTACGCCCCACGACCCCAGCCGTCGCGGGAGACGCCCAGGGCGTCGGACGTCGCGAGGCGACATCCGGCCACCGTAGGCGCGGGCTTGCGGACGGCGAGTGATGGGTAGCTCACCGCCCGATCAAGGACCAGGCCCGGGTCGACGGCGCGTTCTGTTTCACGCGCGCCTCAAAGAGCTGTCAGCACAGGGACGGGGCCCCAACAGGGCCAAATGCCTGCCGGGGTTGTGGGACGTCTTAACGGGATACCGTGGCCCCGGAACGTAAAGGGAAACAGAAGGAACAGGGTGGTTTTTTAGTCAGTAAAAGTATGACAGTCCCTTCCGCCCCACCCAAGGCGGAAGGACTCAATTGATGATTTTAAGGGGGGGCCGGCCGGGCAAATGCCCAGAGCGGCAAAATTAAGTGTGCCGGGCGGTTGCACGAAGTCCAACCTATCATGAATTTTTGTAAACTTGTTTAGAAACCGTAGTAGACCAACGTATTTAAATATTATACGATAAAACAATATCACATAATATAATTATATCATTCCTTCTTTGGAATACTAAGCTCATGATTTATTTTGGTGTTAGTGTAGAGGGCAGCGAATATTATTTGCCCGGAGCAGCTAAATAGCTAGATCGGGCCCTGCATCTATGGGAAGAAATGGGGTCCCACCGCCATCTCTTAAAACAGTATCATTTTAATATTACTTTGTAATTTCTGTTGTTGAAATTGATTGACACGTAACATTGCGAGCGCGATTTAGTTTTTTTTTTAATTTAAATTTAAAAAATCGCGGCACTGGCCGCCCCCTGACATATGCCGCCCGGGGCCATGGCCCCCCCGGCCCCCCCCAAGCTACGCCACTGTATAGCCTCTCCTCTGCATATGACAGTTTATGTTGGATGGTCGACGATTAACATTTGATTAATTGATTTATACATAAGTTACGGCAGCTTACGCTCCCGGGATAAATGTGGAAGGGGAAAACTGGGGTAGTTTTTCGTCAGCAAAAGTCTGACAGACCACTCCGCTCCGAACATTCATTCCCACGGGACATGCCCCGGATTTTCTATGCCGGAACAAAAAAAATAATAAAAATAAAACGATACCTAACCCTAAAGATTTTATCAGAAATTATTAATTATAAAAGCTTTTTTACAAAAAAATACAACCGCCTTCAAAAACTACAAAATAAACAATAACTTTAGTTTGGAAGTCGGTGGCAATACCTACATAACAAAAAAACAAAACCAAAGCCACCGACTTCCAAACTAAAGTTATTTTTTATTTTGTAGTTTTTGAAGGCGGTTGTCTTTTTTTGTAAAAAAGCTTTTTATTTTTCACTTTTTAGTGCTTGTGTGTTAATGTTTGAAATCCTTAATAAAAGCCCTTTCAAACAATACACGATATATTTAATTTAGAAAAATGCTCACAAAATAAAAAGCACTAAACCAAATTAGATGAAATTTTTATGGGACCAAATGGCAAGTATACTGCATCGAACAAAAAAAGAATCACACTAATCGGACTAGAAACCTCGGAGTAATCGGTGTACATACATAAAAAAAAAAAAAAATACCGGCCGAATTGAGAACCTCCTCCGTTTTTTGAAGTCGGTTAAAAAAAAATAATTTGCTTTAAGATTCTTTTAGAACGAAAACGGTTCAAGGACGGTAAGCACTGCCCTCGAAACCTCGACTTAAGGAAGGATCTACTATGCCCAGCATAATATAAAAACTACACTCTAGGGCAGAATTTCTTTAAACTGTGGTCCATGGGCCCCTAAGGGATTCTTGTAATATTATCTGTGATGTAATGAACGCCAGGGGCCCATGACGAGCCTACCTACCAGAAGTGAAAGTTGACATACCTACAGGGCTGTAGCTAGAGTCGAATTTGAGGTAGGGCAGCATTGGTTACAGGTAGGTCGAAAGTAAAAAAAAATTCATAATTGATCTGCCCTCGAAACACGGGCTCCTAAACAATCACCATGTATATCTGACATCTTATGATGACTCTGAAATTATGAACAAACCATTTAATTATAATAATTTATCTTATTTTTGGTATTTTTAAGGTAGGGCATTGTGATTTTAAGGTAGGTCATTGCCCCATAACGCCCCCCCTAGCTACGGCCCTGCATACAGCTACGCTTCGCTTTGCATTATCAACAAAAACGGCTCCTCATTTGACATACTAATCGACCATGAGCAGCAGCCACCGTTACGCTAACTACTCGTATGTAAATCGTAAACAATCGGTCATAAATAAATGATTGGGTGTTAGCATCAGGAATTTCTCAGTAGCAGCTCGCTCGCTAATAGGCTCGCCCCCTAATAAATGGGACTTAAAACAAAACTGCCGAAATGTGGGTGTGCTAATGGGTACACCTCTGCCTAACCTCTGTCTAAGGCTTTTATACACTCGGATACACACAAAGGTAGTAGTCGAATATTTTGATCAAACGCCACGTATGCATTAACGGTTTCACAATGCATCGAATAAATGTCGTCATCCAGTTCGTAGTTATTTAAAAACAGTTAAGAGACCCAGTCGAATGCTCATGAGTACCTAATAAATGTGTGATCTTTCTAAAAATAGATTAGTTATTGGCGTTTTGGCAGACCTACAAATCAGACCAGACGCATCAGTTTTAGTAGATTCCCAATTAAAACCGGTGCCTAACAAAATATTGACGTGATGTTCTGTGGGCAGCCGCTTCTCGTACGTGCAGTTGTGGGTTCAATACCGGGCAAGTACCCACATGACTTTTTTCAATTCATTATTCATATTTTTCTAAGAGCTGATTTTTCAATAGTCGGATAAATTTTAACCGGTAGTTACAAAAGCTGTCAAACCGCCGCCGTATTATTTTATCTCTCCGTTAGAAGTTACTTGACGATTGAAAAATTAGGCCAAGTTTATCTTAGACATCACTGACATCG
This sequence comes from Hoplodrina blanda, assembly GCA_949316365.1. Taxonomy (NCBI): domain Eukaryota; kingdom Metazoa; phylum Arthropoda; class Insecta; order Lepidoptera; family Noctuidae; genus Hoplodrina; species Hoplodrina blanda. The sequence continues at coordinate 13,647,080 of OX438592.1, forward strand.
GTGAAGGAAAACATCGGGAACATGGACTTATAATTAATTAGAAATACAGCTATGCTATTCTCTAAAAGACTCGACGACGAACTCGTCGACGAAACTAGTATGGTCCCCAGTGGATTTTGAACTTTATGCTCTAGACCATTTAGTTGAAAATCCATTAACGACAAACTGTCTCTACGACGAGTTCCGAAACAGTTTGTCTTTAATAGATATACAACGTTGTGATCTACAGCATAAAGTTGAAAATCCACTGGGGACCATACTAGTTTCGTCGACGAGTTCGTCGTCGAGTCTTTTAGAGAATAGCACCCCAGGTTACAAAATCGTCTTGTGATTGGGTGGTGATCAATGCTCGTGCCTTCTCTGTATGAGAAGAGGCCTTTGCCATGCAGTGGGTCATTAATAGGCTGGTATTAACAAAATATCATCATTTGTAAGGATTAGTCTCAGACCTAGCAGTCGAAACGGTGGGTTCGAGTTATGGTAATAAAACAGGATTGAAAATACAAATTTATTTCGAAGCAACACTGACATAAAGAGTACAAATCACAAATGAAAACCCATTTGGTTACTAGCATACCCAAAACAACCCGTCCATAATATCAAAACCATACTTTATTATCTACATTTACAGAAAACACACTTTTACTAGAAACACGGAGTAGGAAATAAATGGAGTACCCACTGAAAATACTGTCAAAAGTTCATACAACACTTATGTAGTTTACAATGATCTATTCAACAATGCTACGTTATTAACAACATTCGCTAGACTTTCGTGATTAAATCTGCCCGCGTATGTTCTCTTTGGTTGCTTATCGTACTTACTACTCCGTGTTTACAGCAAACCACAAAAACAATAAACTTCAAAACAAACAATCCAAATGCAACATGGATTAAGTTATAAAATACAGTTATTACTGTGTGAGATACTTGTATTAGAAGACATACAATTATTAATGTGAATAATTAGAAGCCTCATAACATAATCCAGATTATTTTACAGGGAAAGTAGCCAATCTTTATAAAAAGATACTGGGCCAACATTTTCCGGTAGCTAAATGATTAAATATAACCAAATTATGTTGTTATTCACACAGACGTACAAGGATATATGAGTCATCATTCATTATTTGGTAAACAGATATTACATCAGGTATTTTGCACTTTGATCGCTAATATTTTTCCTACAAAACCTGTTATATTGGCTAACAAAACCAATATTAGCCAAGACTTAAAAGTGTGTGTAAAAGAGGGTACATTGATAAAAAGAAAACAAGAATTTTATGATTTCTGACATCACCTGCATACTGGTTTATATTACATTAAAGACAAAATATGCATTGATCATCTTTTTAAATAAAAATAAATTAAAAACACAGACTTTTTGTTACACAAGTACACTAGCCACTTGCACGTCGACGCTCGCGAGTTGTCATGTGGGTCTTACGTCGCGATGCCACCGCGCAATCGCACCACCGCATAACGCCGCGGTCGTCCCCGATAAAAACGTTTGCCAAAAGAAAAGTATTAGAGCAATTTTAAAATAAAAATTAACATTGATTACGTTAGAGTATAGAGAATAAACTTAAATAAAAATATATGCTTCAAACCTACATGTACATATTTAAAAAAAATGTTAAATTTAAAAAAGTAATTATTTTTTTCTGATTTCACGGCAATTTTATTTTTCGTAATTAAATTAAGCTACCTTTATCAGTTATAAAAATATGTAAATAAAGTAGACTATATTTCCTTCAAGATGATAGCAAAAGATCTAAATTACATTCATGAGAAGTATTTAAAATAAATTTTTCAAATCAGAGTCCTCGAGTCTCAAGTACCGGAGGTCGGACGACCTTCGATACTCGAGAAAAAAAGCAATATGGCCGCCCGGGACTGTGCAGACGGGCGTTTTATTTTTGACTATACTTAATAATTATTGTACTTCGTGTTTTTGTTTTTAATATTGTTTTATTTGCTGTGCTCTATTTTTAATTGTCAATATATTTTACTGTAAATGTGCCCCTTTTTAATAAATATATATAATAATAATAATAATAATAAATGATTATTATTATTATTTTAATAAGAAATAAATACATTTTTATTTATTATTACTTTGTTTTATTTTTTTTAGCTAGCCTATTCTATCCCACTCCTGGGCAAAGGCCTCCCTCCACTCCTTCCCTCATCCCTCCAGTTCGTCCCGGCATCTCCTTCGTGGCCTACCGCGGCCCCGACTCCCAGTTTATATATATATATATATATAAATATAAATATAAATATAAATATAAATATAAATATAAATATCAATATAAATATAAATATATATATAAATATACAAAGTTGATACGACAGATGGGCTTTTCTTTAAACTGCCACTACTAGGTACCATTTACAAGCTCTGTACCAAAAATTAATTAAATAGGAGCAGAAGTTTAGTCGCAAATGATTTTTTAAGTTTTTGGCGGACCCCTTTGATACGAGAGAATACACGCGCGCCGCGCTCGTACGACGTTGCCGCTTTAATACCTAGGTATCTAAGGTCAGTTAAATTTATTTACAAAGGGTGTTTACGGCTTTACTCTGATTTGTAAGCTATTTAGTTTGTTTGAAAAATAAAAAAAAATAAAAAAAAAATAATTTATATTTTATTTTAAACCGTGTCAAATTAATACTAAACACGTATAGTATACGTAGTTTAATTTAATGCCTCTCTGTCATATCAACTCTGTATATATATATAAACTGGGAGTCGGGGCCGCGGTAGGCCACGAAGGAGATGCCGGGACGAACTGGAGGGATGAGGGAAGGAGTGGAGGGAGGCCTTTGCCCAGGAGTGGGACAGAATAGGCTAGCTAAAAAAAATAAAACAAAGTAATAATAAATAAAAATGTATATATATATAATAGGGTAGGGTAGAGGTAGGGTAAGGTAGAGGTAGGGTGGGGTAGAGGTAGGGTAGAGGTAGGGTGGGGTAAAGGTAGGGTAGGGTAGAGGTTGGGTAGGGTAGAGGTAGGGTAGGGTAGGGTAGAGGTAGGGTGGGGTAGAGGTAGGGTAGGGTAGAGGTAGAGGTAGGGTAGGGGTATTTGTAGGGGTAGGGTACGGTAGGGTAGGTATTGGTAGAAGAAGAAATAAAAGAGGAAAGTCACAAAAAAATATGTAATAAAAAGTAAAATACAAAATAACAAATAAAAATAACATTATATTTAGGGTTTGTGGTAATCCCTAAAACAGCCCAGGATGCACAAGTTTACCATGCACTCCTTGCACATCCAAATTGTGCGAATTTTTGAGTTCAGCTAGCCTCAAAAATTCTCCACCAAAAGCTCGTCTGCACAAACCTTACTTTTACAAACGTTATTGGTTACTACAGTCACAGGCACTTGAACGGTGCGTATCGTATTACTCATTTCGTTGAATCTGCTAAAAAATATGAACGTAATTGATTGTTTGTATGTAATTTATTATTCTAGATAGTTTATTTCATGAAATTAGGGCGTCATTTCTGTTGCACAACATTTCTACAGTCCGTGAACAAACCAAAAACCGACCGGTAACCTCTAAAAACGGCACTCGAACACTTCTTTTGCTAAATTTAACAACGTTGGAGATTAAAAGAGTATGATTATTATATACCATTGTAACGTGTACATTGTCTAGAAAATTGTAATATATTACACTTTTAGAAATAAGTAATAAAACAAGAGCACTTACGACATAATTACAGCGACACGTTCACCGCAATCACACAGAAAACACACTTGACTTCAAGTCGTTGTACCAACCTCAGAGTGTTGAATAATGTACCGCACTTGGTTTTAAAGCCATCTGTAACTATTCCTCTGTACTAAAAACCATAGCCCTATACACGAAAAACCCGTAATCAACCCGTAATTCATGTTTCCGTGCTTCCCTCATAATTGTAACTGTGGTATCCATGACGTGTGTGTCAAGATTTTTTTTTGTGACTATGGTCACCCAAAACGTGCAAGTGGCTAGAGCACTTACATAATTTTATTTTTATACAAAAATATCTTAGAGGAAGTGTGCACAAAAAGTGCTTCAGAGGAGCAGTAAAAAATATATATTCCTGCTAACACACTCAACAATTATATAAATATTATTTATCAATCATTTTGCACACCTTATTTATTTTATAATGGAATCAAAGCTTTGATTAACAGTTTTCAAATAAAAACATTACTTAAATAAAACATATAATATTGAAACTACTTTAATTTTGTATGTAGGTAGTTACCACAAAAATAAATGCAAAAAGCTGCTCTTAATAATGCCTTATTAGTATCTAATTAGTTTCTAATAATTAAGTGGATACTAGAATTCCAAATTGATTAGTTTTGCGTTAAATATTAGAAGTTTTCATTCTCAGATAATTTTAGAAAGCACCTTAACAAAAAATAAGGCAATTATTCATAGATAGATCTAGAAATTACTGGAATCACAGTTGCACCATTGCTTGTATTTTGACAGATAGATAGTAAAGATGTTTAAAAGTTGTTCATTAAGCATTAAAAATAGCGATGTGAAGACTTGATACAAGATTACTGGACTTTAAACATCACTAACTTATAATCAGACCATAAGTTTTACAAATTGGACAAATCTACTCATCCTTCTTGGAATCACCTCCGCTAGCCACTGTCAGTGTCTTCTGCAGTTTGCTGTGTTCCTCAGCAAGCCTGTCATACTCCTTGTGGAGGCTCTCAGCCTGGGATTTCACAGCCTCTTTGTCCTTCTTCTCTCTGGTCAAATCCTTTTCAAGTGTGTTGACTTGATTTTTGAGCTCCTCAAGTTCCTTCTTAATCTTCTCGTCGCCAGCGCCAGCCTGGTCGAGCAGCGTCCTGGCGGTGACAGTGGCGCTCTGCGCTTGGCGGAAGTTCGCTTCAGACTGCGCCAAAAGAGTCGCCAACTGCGAAATTAGCTGCACCAACCGGCGAATTACGACCAGCAAAAATAGCGCGAAGCCGGAGATGTAGAAGTTCCTCTGGGCACGGAACAGCCTCATGCTACCTTGCATCTCTGCATCCAAGTGCTGGTGGTCTGTGGCCTCGATACTTGAGTACTTCTGCATTTCGCGGATGGCATCGAGGAGGCATAGCACCAGTATGCCGATCAGAATTAAGAAGTAAATAGAAGCTTGACCACTTATGTAAGCGAGGAATTTTGACTTGAAAAACTTCTGCCATTTTGATGGACTTGCGATCGGCAATGCCAAGAGTAGCACGATGGCTATTTCGGCGTACAAGAACGTCGCGATGATTGTCCACTGTAAGCTCATTGTGGCACTTTGCAAACTTTACTCTTACAAGGAATTAAACAGCTGCAATACTAGCAGCGGCACAACACAATAAAGAGTCAGATACGACAAAACTCAATGCGGTTTTTATATTAAAAATAATCGGTGACTAACGAAACGAAAATGACAATAATGACGTCCGAAGTTCATATGTTGAAAACAATGACGTGTCTATTCTATTGTCTATTTCATAGAATTTTTTAGGGTCTATGGTCTTGATCTATCTCAGCAAAAAGCCGAAAACAGTCTAGACCACAGAGTATATTTGTATATATTTAGACCGGCCCAGACGCAGACGCCACGAACTATTTATTAGACAATAATTTTATTGGGAAATCGTTTTATGCTGCTCAAAAAACAGTGACATTCTAGAATCTTCTTATTTATCGTGTGGGCAGTAAGGTCACGACCCCACACACACCCTAGTGTCAGAGTTTCTAAACCGCCACAAGGGCCTATATTAGTAACTAGCTACCCGCCCCGGCTTCGCACGGGTGCATGTATTATACATATAAACCTTCCTCTTGAATCACTCTATCTATTAAAAAAAACCGCATCAAAATCCGTTGCGTAGTTTTAAAGATCTAAGCATATATAGGGACAGACAGACAGACAGGGAAAGCGACTTTGTTTTACAATATGTAGTGATCTAGTTAATCATTGAGACCTAGAATGACGGACTGACGTTGACAAGTATTTGATTACACCTAATCACTAATCTGGCCTGTAACATCTTGTAAAAAACATGAAAGTGAGAGTAATTATTACATATTCTAATGCAAACATTACTAAATATTGGGAGGGTACTGCATGGCTCGCATTACATTTTTTTCAGTTTCCAAACGAATTCTTAGTTCGGAAAGTGTAAAGCCGGATTTACATTTGTCTGACGTGTTGTGTTGTGACGCATTGATCAGGGGTGCTATTCTCTAAAAGACTCGTCGACGAGTTCGTCGACGAAACTAGTATGGTCCCCAGTGGATTTTCAACTTTATGCTGTAGATCACAACGTTGTAAATCTATTAAAGACAAACTGTTTCGGAACTCGTCGTAGAGACAGTTTGTCGTTAATGGATTTTCAACTAAATGATCTAGAGCATAAAGTTCAAAATCCACTGGGGACCATACTAGTTTCGTCGACGAACTCGTCGACGAGTCTTTTAGAGAATAGCATAGCAGAATGGTATCGGTTTCATATGCGCGCTCTACACTCGCCCGCGAATCGCGGCGCGAACTTGTCGCGAATTTACAATGACTCTACACTCGCAATGGTTCGCGGAATTTAAACAGTAACGTTCGCAACTTTGATTAAAATGGACGTCGAAGTAGCTGTTGCTGCGTCCCTAACAATGTGCGCGTTAGCGTACTATAATTTTGTACATATTAAAAATGAAACGCAAATTAAGAATCGTTGGAGAAAACGTTAATTTTTTTGATAAACCACAGTCATGCAGGTCTAGCTCAGACAACGGCTCGAACAATACTGATCGTCGCGGACTGCGAGTGTGGAGTCATGCACGTTCGCGTCGCGTTCGCGCTTCGCACTCCCTTTGAAGCGGAACAAAAAACCGACAAAAATCGGGGAACAAAGCGCGAAACCGCGAAGAATATGCGAAACGGCTCCACACTTCGCGTTCGCGCCCTTTCGCGGCCTTCGCGCGCGAGTGTAGAGCGCGCAATACATTTTGTATGGTGAGATTTATATTTGGTGTCGCGATCTGTTGTGATGGCTTCTGCTAAATGTATGAAACCGATACCGTTCTGATGCGTCACACTCACAACACAACACGTCAGACAAATGTAAATCCGGCTTTAAAAATATTTCACATAGAGCAACACGGGTACCTGACGGAAGATATTTCACAACGAAATAACGTTTCTATTTCCATATTTTCTACACACAATGACACAATAAGCAGTGGTTGACGAAAATATTAAGCCGAAACCGTTCATCATATGCTCAGTAGACGTTTTTTATTTTCATTAATTTAATTATATAATATAAACAAATATTTTGAAAAGTAAACGTATTGTCTTATTGAATGAAAAAAAAAACACGAATTTGTAATATTCTGAAAGGAGAAATTAAAAAGAAACGCTACTGTCAAAAATGACTGCTCATCCCGTTGTCGAGTGACGTCATTTTGTATAAAAATTATAATATTCATTTAAAATTATTTTATTGAAAATTATATATAATATAAACGATCAATACGACCATGGCTGATCCTAAATATGAGAACCTTCCAGGAATAGTGAGTTTATCACGTCGAGTGTACAAAAAATATTGATTTTGCGTTGTGGACATTGTGGTGCTCAATTTTTATTTTTCCCAGGCTTACGATCAACCTGATGTGTATGAAACCGGCGATTTGCCGGAGGCCGACCAGCCCGATCCCTCCGAGGAGGAAGAAAACGAATGCATTGAGCAATTGCACCTATCAGTGAAAGATTCTTTCAACAAGTTCAAAGGGAGATTTTTAACTGGCGCGGTTGACTTTTCTGATAGACTTAGCAGAAAATCTAGAATTGGGTACAGGTATTTATTTATAAAACCTATAATTTTTGTTTATCAATTTATTACGACACACTAAGCCTACAATTTTATTATTTATAATGTCATACAAAAATGCAAAGACAAACTAAGTATAAGTTAGTATAAGTTTGTGTCTTTGCATTTTTGTAATTATTGCATATTCTAATGCAAACATTACTAAATATTGGGAGGGCCTGCCTTTTTTGATGCCTTATTTGACATATCAAATAAGGCATCAAACCTCTTTATTCATAATTTAACGTAAATTAGGGCTGGTGAGTGGGAATTGGCAGCTGAAGGTGAACCAGAGACACCCCTGGAGCGTTACAACAGGCTCCGCTGCGAGTTCTCAGAGTTACTTGAACAAATTGCAGAACAGCAAAACAAAGCCACTGAGAGTGAAAAGGTAAACAAGCCAACCCCTAGGCAAATATATGCTTATTAAAACCCTCTATTATAGAATATAAGGTTCAAAATTGTTTGTAAAAGTTTGATGCTCATAGATATTATTTTCAATCATTTCATCATTTTAAAAACTAACAACAAGAACCAAAATTGCATCATTACAGGTTTTAGATTGTACTGATTTATTTTTATTACTTGTCTTATTATGATCTAGTACATTGCTCAAACAAGTGTAGTGACTCTTATGTTTATCAATGTAAAAGAAAGTATTTCTTATTTACAATCATAATTTCATCATTACTACTAAATATTATGACTGATTACTACTCTCACAAAGGTGGAAAAGTTCAACAGTTTTAAGTTTACATTCCTGATAAGACCACTTATTGTGAAGAGAAAATAAATGAAATATTATTATTATTATTATTTATTATTAAATAAAAAGGAAGTGGTTCTTACATATTCAACCTTATTTGTTCAGGATGAGTACACCAAACTGGCCGTTCAGATCAACTCAACCAAAAAGTTACTTGAAGAACTAAAATTGGAGGAAGGGGAACAAATCGACCCTAAGGCTGAGAAATTAAAGTAAGATTATTAAAATAAGTTCTGGTAGGTTGAAGATTTAAATGGAAAACTATTTGTTACTTATCCTTTATCTGTTAGGCCCCTAGCACACGGCGTATTTTAAACGCGCAGACGACTCGCGTTTCAAGAACGTGCGTTTTCGGCGCCGTAAATGCTGATTGTTGCGTTTGTTTTGATGATGGTTTGCGTTTGTATTGATGATGGCTGTAACTGCGCTCATACGCGCAGTATAGACGGATTTCACGATCGCCCCGTGTGCTTAGGTTACAAGGTTGCGTTCAAATCTCGTTCATAAAAAAAAAGCACGTATACGCGCGTCACCTGCGCGTCGTCTGCGCGTTTAAAATACGCCGTGTGCTAGGGGCCTATTTAAGTTCTAAAAAGATTATTTTTAATGAGGCAGTTTAGAAACTCTAGACACTAGGGTGTATGGGGTCGTAAAACCTTACTGCCCACATGATAAAGAAGAACATTTTTATTACCTAAGATTTATTCGATTAGACGTGCTTGACAGGTAATAACACATCAGATATTGTAATATTCTGAAAGTTTAAATGAAACGAATTTATTGTTGTTGAGATATGGCAGGGAATTAGCCTACAACCTTTTATTTTTCAGGGAGTACCTGTCAAGTACCAATAAGAAGAAGCCTGGGGAGGTGATGACGGCTCATCTGAAGCTGAAACCTGAAGTGAACTTAGCTTACACCACTAGGATAGCACAACTTGAACATAGGTACGTATTTGTACTCATCTCACGCATCTTGCAAGTATGAGCGCGAGCACACGGTGCGTTGCGTCTCGGTGCGGCGCCGCAACGCATCGTGTGCCCGCACCCTATGTCATTACCTCTGGTTATTCCATGAATGTATTAACTATTTCCTTAACTTATGTACAATTGTATAGTACGGCCGACGTATCTTGGCGGTCTGAAGATAGCTTTTTGGCTGCGCAATGAATCTTATAGAAACGAAATTGTTTACTGCGCAGCAATCGGCTAACTTCAGGGCCGCCAAGATACGTCGGCCGTATTGTACAGTCAACAAGAGTGATAGGTATCCAAGGTCATCAGATTAGTTGAAGTTTTCTTAGAAAGTAATGGAGGTCATAGATTGACACTTAATCTTATTTATAATGAACTGTTAATTATCTACTTTTTAAATTAAATTACAATTGAAAACATCCATCGGTTTATAAGAAAACTTCAACTAAATCTGACGACCCTGCCTACCTATCTCTGTTGTTAACTGTACCAACCTATAGAAATAAAGTTGTCTTCTTAAATTACATAGAAAGTGACAAAAAGCAAAGTGACAGAAATGTGTACATATTAAATGTCCCTTGTACATTAATATGCAGGGCAAAGGCCTTTTCTCATACAGAGTATGCATGAGCATTGAACACAACACTTATTCAAGGCTTAGCGATTTCAGACTTATATTAATAAAATTGTAAGTCCAAGTTTCCTCTCAAAGATATTCTTAGAAAGTACTTATGAAATAGAAAAAGTCATATTGGTGCTTGTCTGGGACCTCACAACCTCTGGGCTTATACAATTTCCTACCCTTAGACATTATCCATATTTTTATGTCATGTGGTGTTCACAGGTTACACAAACTAGAGCAGGCAGCGGGCGTCAGAGATGAGGAGGCGTTCAGGAGGTTGCAGGCAGCTACGGGACAGGTAGCTAGAATTATTATTGTTCTAATAAATGTTTTACAAAAGAGCTGCAATGCAGAGCCTAAACCCGTCGCCATCCCACAGTGTTTTCAAATGACATAACATGGCATGAATTGTATAACCAACGATCAACAACCTACATTGTCATACCGTGGTGTGTGAATTGTCAAGGAATTAAGTCAGTTCCAAAGGGGATGAAACAAGGGTCCAAGTTTGTATGGAAAAACGTGGGGCACACAATTGGGTAGTACACTATTAATAAATAATTTCAAGACTTATGTCTTGGAATTATTTATTAATAGAAAGAAGAAGAAAGAAGTTATCTTCTTTAAAAAACGCTTTATTTTAGCCCTGAAAACCTGATTAATTTTCAATTTACTGCAAAATTAGATTTTTTGTGGCTTAAATCAATAAATAGTTAGACAATTGAGTTGGCAAATAAGTGACGTCAAAGCGTGCTATTTCCATACAAAATCTATGAAAGAATCGCGTTTTGACAGGTCATAAAAAGTACGTCAACTGATGGTGGTGTCAACTAGCCTATTGCTTATTTTTTGTTCTTTTTACTGCCTTTTTATTATTATTTTTGTGTGTACATGGTCTGTGGCAATAAACATTTTTTCTTTCTTTCTTTCTTCTTTCTTTGATTAGATCGCCAATAACCGCCATTAATGAGGACGACGTCACGGGTTAGTCACATAATCAATTAATAACACATCTACGAACAAATATGTTATGGTTTCCCAGGCGACACTATGTGGCGCGGCGGCGTCGCTCGCAGCGCAGACGTCTCTCTTGCGGCCGGGTGAGCTGGCCGCAGCGGAGGCACGGGTTACCTCTCTGCTGTCCAACGTGGAGGCTCTGAAGACAGCTGTCAAACCTGCAGACCCTGAGCTGGACGCTAAGGTATACATTACATGATTTTGTGGTTACTGGAATGGTTGTGATCACAAATAAGCGCAACCAAAGTAATCTCTAAATCTATACTAATATTATAAAGCTGCAGTGTTTGTTTGTTTGTTTGTTTGTTTGAACGCGCTAATCTCTGGAACTACTGGTCCGATTTGAAAAATTCTTTCAGTGTTAGATAGATTAGTTATCGAGGAAGGCTATAGGCTATATACCATCACGCTACGACCTACGGGAGCGGAGCAGTAACCAAAGACGCGGGTGTAACCGCGGCGGACAGCTAGTAATTTATAAGAAAGTCACTTCCTGCCTTCTGTACACTTAGATGCTACGGATTATAATGTAGTTTTCATCATTGGCGATTTTTTCATCATTTCAGGGTTACATCCTGTATACTAGACCTAACCATAAAGTACCGCGTTCATAAACAATAAAAAATTGCAAAAATATTACTAAACTTTATGAGTATTTAAAAGCAATAACGGTTCTTGTATGTATACATAATGGTCTTTATAAACATTTTTTCTTTATAATTTCAGGTGAACGAGCTGTACAAACTTCTGAAGCAAATAGATGGTATATCACATTCTGAGATACTGGAGCGTATGGAGGCTTTGGAGGCCTTACATAACCAGGGTGAGTACTATATGGACCTGCTAGGGAATCTAGTTTCTAACTGCCAAAAGAATACCAACATTACAAACATTTAAATAAAGTCTAAAATTGTATGTTTGTTCTATAAAGACCGCTTGCCTCAGTTATCTCTTATCTCACAGTTAGTTACTAACATAAGCTTATTATATACCATTTTAGGAACTAACTCTGAGTTAAGTTTTTGGCGCAAGTTACTAACTAACTTATGAGTAATTTTCGACTAAGTTTGCAGAATTAAATTTTTATCGAAACACAATCGACTGGTGGGTAGTAGGTGAGCAAATAAACGTGTACACAACACCCTTTATTGTAATTGATACTTGTATCTGAATTAGTTACCTTTCAATATACTTTGAAATACATATTCCAAATTATTTTTGTGGAGGCATGCAGTAGACACAATACAGCTCTCAATAATTGTATAGCAAAATAACTTTCATTGTTTTTCCTTACAGCAAGCAACTTCGGCAAATCCCTAACAGAGTTGGAAACTCTTCAGAATACAATAGCAAGTGGGGTGCAGAACAACAAGGAATTACTACAGGGGGTCCAGGAGGTGTTCGCGCATAACGTGGAGAGCGTACACAAAGAGATCAAAAAGTTAGACGAGAGGATCGGGAAGCTGGCTGCAGCGTGATGAGGGAGCAGCGAAGTGCTTTTAGGAAATCGAGTGGCTTGTCGATGAAATTGTTGGGCAATCGATGCTTAAATCGTCTGTTAAATCGATTCTTTTGCTTGATTTAAAATCGATTTTCGTGTGTCTGTAAATTCGATTTTCAACGTGATTCCTTTTATGTTGGCTTTTCTTTATTTTACTGTTTTTTGAAAACTATTGAAAGAAGAAAACCATGCTTTTATTAAAAAAAAATGTCTGTAATATTTAGTATTATAATAATCAAACTAATAATTCTTAAATAAATAAATATTTTTATTATAATCATTCCAATTTTCCAAATAATCGGCAACACAATCGATTTTCTAACAACACTTGAAATAAAAAGCATTTGTGACGTCATCAATGCTCTCGAATCATTCAATGATACAATGCAATTATTTGAGATTCAAGTCATCACCATTTGTATTATTTGCTCATAATAACGTGCTATAACGCTGTCAATAATCTAATTACACGACTTTGAACGGACCGATCACAATAACATTCCGTTTTTGTCAAAGCTTTCAGTGTCCCACTCCTGAGCAAAGGGCTTCCCCCCACTCCTTCCACTTCCCTCTGTATCGTGCGTCCTCTCGCCAGTTCCTGAGGAAGCTTGCCATCCAAGGCGTCCCTCCATCTTCTCCTTGGTCTGCCGCGACCCAGACTCTTGTGATATGTGTAGCTGGCATCCGACAGATATACCTTGACCACATTATACAAAATTACCTACCAGAATGAAAGTTAAATTAAGTGCCTGAAAGTTAAATTACGATTTTTCAAATTGATTTATTACCTAATCAATCTCACTGCAGTGGGCATCTATCAATCAAAAGTAGACAAAATTCTGAATGTGTGATTCTAATGATAATATGAATGATGTTTTATAACTTAATTATTTTTGTTATTTGTAGAGTGCAATACCTACATACAAGGCTGTAAAGGAACGATTGTAGTCCAATTTTTTACGAGGAAAGTATTTCAATATTAATCTATCTTCAATTTCTCTTCACCGACCAGTGAGTGTTATTTATTTTGCAGTTATAACAAAAGCAAGAATGTTCTATTCTTCTCATGTATATCTATTTCTATTTTATACATAATTATTTCCATGTTGAACATACATTAATAACCTAACACTTGTATCGTTATCTATAAGAATAGACTGCTTAAGAGAATATAATTTATTTAAAATAAATCGATTATGTAGCTACTTGTTGTTTTATTCAATACTAGCTTATGCCCGCGACTTCGTCCGCGTAAATGTCGGTTTACTGCGAGGTTTTATTTTTTCGCGTGGAACCCAAATTTTTTTTCTAAGATAAAAGTAGGCTAAGTTACCCCTTATTACATCAGTCGATTTTATGACACTTGTACTTTTTCTTGAATAATCTTAACTTCCCCAAATTAAAAATAACTAAAGTGGACTGCATCGTTGGCCTAGTGGTTGCAAAGCGCGACTGCTGAGCATGAGATCTTGGATTAGATTCCCAGGTCTGGCAGTGTTATTAGATTTTTCTGTCAGGAATTTCTCAGTAGCAGCCTGAGTCTGGATTTGTGCCTGATTAATAGCAATAGGCTCTTCCCTATTAAAACAACTGGCGATATGTGGTCGTACTAATGGGTACACCTCTGCCTAACTCGGGAATTACAGGCGTGATGTTTATGTTATGTAAAAAACAAAGTGCAACACTAATTGTTTGCCTCAACAACATCTTAGTATCAAAATAAAACAACAAAATGGATTACGGATGTAATGTTTTATTTTTTAAAATTACTTAGAACCTAAGCTTCTGGAAGAACCACTTGTTCTTTCCGCTCTTGTATCTCTCCTCAAAGCGCACTCTTGTGTTGAAACGGAGCTTCTTGCGCTTTGCGGGGTCTTTTAGGTCCTTTGCGCTGAACTTCTCAAAGCTGAAGTCTACGGAGTAGCGAGTGGGCATCAAGTGATTGTAGTTGACGACCTGTAAAGATTATGGAATTGTTAGTATTTGAGATGTGAAGACTAAAATTAGTAGCTGGGGGTTAACACTTTGTACACCTATGATTTTATCAAACATTAGGTTGGAGGTTTGCAAATCTAATTTTGATGGACATAGATTCCTCATTCCTGGTAGGGTTTTGAGTGAAGTTTGTAATTTTATTATGCTGTAGTGAAACAGTATTAAGTAATGTCATCTACCTAGATGCCAAGTTAATTTCCAAATAGCACACTGCTGCTGATTGGTACATATTCATTACAATCATGGAATCTTTAATTTTAAGTTGCCCTATCATTACATGCATTTTTATTATTTAATTTATTATCCAGACTCTGGGGTCCCGGGCCTTGGCAAGGCATACAAGGGGCCGAAGCCAACTCACAGAGGCTACTTAGGTAGCTTTAAGATAAAATGAGATATAACAATTATTATCCATGTATGCACTATTATTATTATCAGCTGTTGCAATATCCACATGGTACTAACTACAATGTACTTTGAAAACACATAAAACCACTTCAGTAAATAATATAAATGAGCCCAAAGCTGGTGTTTGCTTGTCAATAGGTAATAATACACATAATCATTATAAAGCAGGGTTATAATTGAAGTTGGTAACTTCATTCTGCTTGTTTTGAAGTCAAAGCATTTATTTATGAGCACTTCAAAATTGTCAAGGACTCTGGTCAATTAGTCCGTTAATATAGTTTGGGGTTAAGAGAATGCACTCCTGGTTATATTTGACACTTTACGATGATCTTCTATTCAGATGATGAATGTAAATGAACTAGTGTCAAGAAATCATCAAAACAACAATAAAAAACGATGTTATTAGCAAATAAAAACTATCGACTTACCTTCACGAAAGGCTTTACTTTGGAGCGCTTGTGGATTTTGTTTTTTCCCATCCTCTTGTGTACTTTACGGGGATACCTGTCGATGCCGGCCACGAAAGCGTGTCCGTAGGGCTTGTCTGAAGTGCCTTCGTCGTAGTTCTTGACCACGATCGCCTTGCGGCCCGCGTACCGGCCACTGAGGACCAGCACCACTTTCCCTGGCTTCATAATCTTACCCATTTTGGGTGGATCTGGAAACAAAACTAACCTTCAAAACTTATGTTTCTGTATATGTTTTGTCGTTTATTCACATCGAAACCTCTAATAACAATGACGTGTACTAATATTAACACTCAACACGGTGTAGTAGAGTGAGTATTAAATAAAGAATCTGCATAAATAATATAATAACCACCACAAACTCTGTGTACAACACGAATTTGAATTTTCTATTTTTCCGAGAAATTATAAGTAATATCAAGAAATAGGGACACTAATAAGTCACGGGGATCACTATTTTGATTTACGTTAGGTATTTCATTTAATTTGTTCCCTCATTTCACAGATTTTTATGGATATTTTTATAAAAGTTTCTAAAACTCACATTCCCTTTACCTGTCGACTGAAAAAGAAACTGTGTTGCTATTGCAAAAAAGCATGATAGTTTGACAATTGACATTGACATTTGACAGTGACATTATGGAAATTTGTGGCCGCGTTTATGTTACTGTCGTAATATTTACTTCAAAGATACCGGGAGCTTTAGCTAAAAAAAGTTTAATTTTAACTTTACAAAGTACACAAAAATGTACGGTTGCTTTTAGAATTCTAATTTGGGGCTATTGCAATCAACAAGCTAAAATTATTGGCATAATATATTTCCACTATTTTTAATTGACGTTTTGACCAATGAAATAAGCAATCCCAAAATTTCAATTACGGTTTATAGAATTTGGTTAATAACGGTTTTCACAGCTCCAGTTTATTATAATGGCGCCAATTTTAAACTTTTGTCTTGACTTCCGCCGCTTTTTAGTAAGTTTCAGCATTATTGTTTTATTTGAAGTTTCCGTATAGCCAAGCATCAGATATCCATAACCCAAACACACTTTGTTTTAATTCGCATCGCGCAAGTGGAACTCGTGCGTGAC
This sequence comes from Hoplodrina blanda, assembly GCA_949316365.1. NCBI lineage: Eukaryota > Metazoa > Arthropoda > Insecta > Lepidoptera > Noctuidae > Hoplodrina > Hoplodrina blanda. Next base: position 13,663,792 of record OX438592.1, read on the forward strand.
CGTAATGTCTACGGTCTACAGTCTGGGTCTACAGAGGCATGTGCCTCTGTAGACCCATGACCTCTGAAAACGCAGCAGTTGCGTCAAGAAAATATAAACAATGGTTATAGGTACATATTTATTTGCCGTCGACTCGCTATGAAGACAATGGGCCGCCCATGCTAGAGTCTAGCATGGGCGGCCCATTGTCTAGCTAGACACGAAGAGCATATACGATAAATTAAAACAAGTAAGTTGATTAATTGAGTTTAATATCAATAAAATAAGAAAATTATTTACACAAATTTTATCAAAATACAAAAATAAAACACTGTCACATACATATAAGTAATAACATTTGAGGAGGTACTATTATAATTACATATTAGTCTTAGGTATGTTGCAGCGCAGCTGTATTTCAAACCTAAATAATCCTCAAAATACACATTTTCGGAAGTAGGGCAATGTTGACAAAACAAAAAATAATCGTCTGTACATTTTGTACACTTACAATACGCGCCACGAAAGATGAGACCTGACAAGCGCCAGACGCCAGTAGACAGTGGGGAGCTTGCGCAGGTATGGATGTACGAAATAGTTATCCATATTTGTGTATCTATTCAGGGATATTTCGAAGACATTTAGATTAAAATTCATAACAATATTATAATATTACGAAATAATAAAGTTTGTGTGGTGTGTCAAGTCTGTTCTTTCGTGGCGCGTATAAATACATCATATGATATTTAGGTCTAAAAGCACCTTTAACTTGTTACTTATTTAACAAAATAAAGTCTATCGAAATCAACCTTACTAGCGCGAATCATTTTTGACGTTATTTTATCGTAGTTACGTAACTTTTCAATTGGATTTATTTTTTTTATTTTATACTTGTTCAACTGTATACATAACAAAGTATGTACAGGGTGTCCCAGCTAAGGACGTCCAAACGAAAATTTTGGACTCCTCCCTTCCTGGGCTATCCAAACCACCCCCATGTATGTTCTACGATTTTTTGCGGTTTAGGAGCTAAACGACATTTTAATATTTTTTTGGGATATTCTTCTTTACATCAGATTTTGTAGATTTTCTCTTTTTGTGTCGCATTTTTTGGAAATATTTTAATTGATAATTAATCCTGAAAGTATGGTCTTCGATCGATAAAAACAACTGTCTGTCTTATTGTCACCCGAAATTACTTAAACTTAGCTCAAAGGCAAAAATGTTGTTTTGTAAATTTCGTTGCAGATTTTCGGCTCTTAAAGAAAAATCACAATATGGGCCCAAATCACGTTAAAGTTATTTCAAAATCTTCCACGGACCCTCAGCTCTTTAAAACAGTACAAATAACTAGTATTTTACTGGTCATTATTCGGAGCAATTGAAGCTCGAATATGGTAAGGCGAAAAATACAATATTTTAGAACATAAGTGAAACCTAATGAAAATGAATTAAAATGAACTTTTATCAAGTTTTCAATGCAATATGAGCTCTATGTCATGTTTATTATTTGCACAATAGTGATTTGGAGTGGTTAGTAAAGTTAGGTTAGGGTTAGGTTAGGTTAGGTAGTTAGGTTAGGTTAGGTAAACCTAACCTAAGTTTAGTATTTTTTTTAAATTAGTGATGTTATTTAATAAAGTCAATGACATAGAGCTCAAATTATATTGAAAACTTAATAAAAGTTCGTTTTAATTCATTATCATCGGCTTTCATTTAAAAACGAAAAAGTGAAACCTAATTAAAATGAACGTTTATCAAGTTCTCAATGCAATATGAGCTCTATGTCATGTTTATTATTTGCACAATGGTGATTTGGAGTGGTTAGTAAAGTTAGGTTAGGTAGTTAGGTCAGGTAGTTAGGTTAGGTTAAACAAACTTTTATTAAGTTTTCAATATAATTTGAGCTCTATGTCATTGACTTTATTAAATAACATCACTAATTTAAAAAAATTACTAAACTTAGGTTAGGTTTACCTAACCTAACCTAACTACCTAACCTAACCCTAACCTAACTTTACTAACCACTCCAAATCACCATTATGCAAATAATAAACATGACATAGAGCTCATATTGCATTGAAAACTTGTTAAAAGTTCATTTTAATTCATTTTCATTAGGTTTCACTTATGTTCTAAAATATTGTATTTTTCGCCTTACCATGTTCGAGCTTCAATTGCTCCGAATAATGACCCGTAAAATACTAGTTATTTGTACTGTTTTAAAGAGCTGAGGGTCCGTGGAAGATTTTGAAATAACTTTAAGGTGATTTGGGCCCTTATTGTGATTTTTCTTTAAGAGCCGAAAATCCGCAACGAAATTTACAAAACAACATTTTTGTCTTTGAACTAAGTTTAAGTAATTTCGGGTGACAATAAGACAGACAGTTGTTTTTATCGATCGAAGACCATACTTTCAGGATTAATTATCAATTAAAATATTTCCAAAAAATGCGACACAAAAAGAGAAAATCTACAAAATCTGATGTAAAGAAGAATATCCCAAAAAAATATTAAAATGTCGTTTAGCTCCTAAACCGCAAAAAATCGTAGAACATACATGGGGGTGGTTTGGATAGCCCAGGAAGGGAGGAGTCCAAAATTTTCGTTTGGACGTCCTTAGCTGGGACACCCTGTATGTACCTACCTGAATTACTTGATGTTTATTACATACATAACATTTTTATACCTTTAATGTGTACTTTGTTTGGTAGCTCCGTATGTAACAAAGCATGCATAGAAGAATTTTTAATTGGATATATTAATATTTTATATAACTTTTTTTTTAATTGAATGCTTTATATAATACCTCCTCAGCACGTAAGAAAGTATACATGTGGCGATTTAGCCAAAATGCCAGATTTTTGCATCCATAGTTAAGATTTTCACATCAAATAATTCATGCTATGGCTAGATTTCTTAATTATTTCAGAACAACATGCTTTTACACCTAAATACCATACAATTTAATTTTAAGAAGTAACTTCTAACTAGAATAGACTTTCTAAGATATTTATGGACACAATATCTGGACTTTAGTCAACTCAGGTTCCAATCAACATCATTACTGTGATCATGTGCATTGTCATTTCAACAGTGTTAATATAGCACTAATTGCGAAAATTTAAGTACGCACAATCAAACTAATGTGAAAACAATAACTACATTAAAATAAATATGAGACGGAATGTGCAGTGATGAGAGGCAGACAAATGAATGAGAAACTATTAAAACGTTCACTAGTAGGCCGTTCAACAAAACCTTTGCAACGTATTAAAAAAAATACGCCGCTGATATGTTTATATAGTTTAAAAAAATATTGTATTTACTGGCGCCAAAACTAAACAGTGTTGTTTTTACATACGCAATAGTAACATTTACAACAAATACTATTGTTCTTTACAAAATTGTCCTTAGATATTTCTTTTACATATTTCTCATGAATATTTACATACTTAACCCTTAATAAATAGAAGACAGTTATTGTATTTTTTTTTCTATACATTTTAAAACGTATCACTCTCAAACGTCTGAGTAAACAGCGTTCACAAACCAAACATGTGTATCAAAAACTAGTGATACGCTTTATATATTGATATTTTAATATAATAGATATATATATTTATTTATTTATTTATGTACATAATGTAATCTCAACTGACTCACTTTCTATTTTATCGTGTTCAGTACATTTCGTGTAATTTAGAATAATTTATTACTTTTTACATTACTAGTATAAGTACAGTTCCTCCAGGGCAAATAAAGGAATTCGGAAACTTGAGATCCGTTTTTTCATTGTAAACAAAATGGCGAAATAAAATTTAATTAAAATACTGGTGTACCGACTTGAAATTAATAGCTATACTGCAGACCAACGTCAATGTGGAGTAAGGCACTGTCTCACTATGTCCGGAAAAGCAATATCTAGCAAATGACAGCCACAGAATTTGTGTTCCAATCCGTTTGAATTTGTATCTTCCAGGTAAACTGGCCATTATTTTCTTTGATTAATTTTATTCAAATAATCGCGGACTTTAATTGGTGAGTATCAGTCACCGATGAAAAGAATGCAATTAATATCAATCGTGCAGACTATATGCGCAAGTACACGCTAATTTCGCGTGTTTACTAATATTCTATGTACGTCATACCACCGACAAAAATCGGACTAAATTAAAAAGCATCGGCCATACTCATATTGTAATTTTAATACGACCGACTTTTTGACCCGATTTTTGACAACGAAAAACCTTATCAGGAGGTAGTGAAACATGCCATTAATTCTGAGTTATAATTTTACGCAGTTTTTTTTACTTTAAAAAAATAACTATTCGACATTCAAAACAAATTACTCGTTAAAATTAAACATAAATAAAGAAAACTGTAAGGATTTAAATAAATACTACATGGAACTTGTCTGGAACAACCGAATTTGTATAAAAAAATTATAATATATGCTTCAATAATTCACACTAGATCTGCGGCAATACCCATCCGATTAAATTAATATTCGCAAACTCAAGCAACTGCCTTTTGATGAGTCAATATAGAACTAGCAGCAAGTCAAATAATACAGTTAATATTTTAATTATTGCATTGTCCTTAAATACGTTTCAGCTGCCATGATACTAGAATCATTTTGTCCTCTATGGTTGCTTGAGATTACGACTACATTTTTACGTTATTTTATATTTAATCATAAGTAAAGTTTAGTGCGCTGTAACACAACAATCAATCCACATTTTCAAACACGAAGATATGATATTTAACGTGAACATTTAGACATAAGAATTTTATCACCTTGTTGCTTTTTCGGAAGCAGGCACTAAGCCGCGTCACCACGTGTTCAATAGCTATAACATCTCTTCACTTTATACTAACAATTTGTCACTAATCATAAAATAGGAAAGTATTATTATCACTAGATTACAAGAATAAAAAGACTTGACGTTGTCAAATAAAATAGCGCAAGAAGGATTTATAAAATTGTATACCAGTAACGTGGTCTTATCACAACTAAATTCAGGAAATTCTCCTCTTTCCCACATCGAAGATCAAAATCAATAAATCAATGAACAATACGCGTGCTCTAAGCTACCTGTGACTACAGAATATTTGGCACATTATTATTTAACGCATCGTGCATTTTTTACTTTGAAAAATAAAATGGCTATTGTTTATTTCTGTCACATCGCTTAGCTTGCTACATCTCTTTTTATGCAAATAATCTATTCATAAGATAAACATCTGCGTTTTAATGTGCTGAGTTCACATTAAAACTCATTAGATAAAAAAACGTTAAGTAAAAAACGCACGCTGCGACATTTTGTAAACCTCGCTGCGCCCGCAGAAAGTTCCAACTAAAAAAATTGAGGCAGATTAACGAATCAGTCAATTCCGTAACCTCCGTCTACCTGACACGTCGACTCTAAACCTAAAGGAAAAACATACAACAGCTCCTTGAAAAACAATTTTTATAAATATATTTTTTACACAATAATTGAGACACTCGGGTGCTGATACATTTACTCTTTATAAACGTCTATATAATTATTATGTCATCTCGGAATCACAACACTGGGGGGACTATGTACACTCTCTCAACAAATTCACAGTTAAATATACGTCAACGTTACAAATTACTCACAAATATACATACATATAAAACTCTAGTTACACGTTACGAGTCGTCCCTCGGGCGGGGTCGGCGGTGCGTCGGCACAGTCAGTGGCGGCCTCACACGGAGATCTCGTAGTTGCAGTCGTACACGGACGCGCGGTCGGGCGGGTCGGGCGGGGGCGCGCGCGCCTCCAGCTGGTCCTGCACCTCCAGCGCGCGCACGAACGACAGCGGCCGCGCCGGGGCCCCGCCCGCGCGCCTCCGCGCCAGCGGCGACGCGCCCCCCACCGCGCCCAGCGCGCCCGGCGGGAACACCGCCACGCCGCCGCGCGGCACCAGCGGGTGCGCGTGCGCAGGGTGCGCGGGGTGCGGCAGCATGGCCGGGTGCGGCGCGTGGTTGGGGTGTGGCGCGTGGTTGGCGTGCGGCGCCGGCGCGCGCTCGGCCCACAGGTAGTTGCCGCGCTGCGGCGAGGCGGCCAGCTCGCGGATGTCGTCGGCGGTAGGGCGGTGCGGCGCGGGCGGGTCGGGCCGCAGCAGCTCGCCCTCGGACAGGAACCGACGCTGCGGCGAGGCGCGGCCGCCGACGCCGATGAAGTCGGGGCGGCGCGGCTGCGTCGGCGTGCCCGGGTTGGACCTGTCAGGCGCGGCGCTCACGTCAGGGGTTTAATCGCGCGAGCTCGTCCGAGCCCTCGCTATCGTTATCGTACGGCCTACGGACAGAAGGAGAAGGGAGCTGCGGGGCGAAGCGTTGCACGTGCGATCGCGCGACCGGCGCCGCCGCCCTCGGACTGCGCACGCTCAGAACGCGAAACGCATGCGCCCTGCGTTGGTCGGCACGCTCTATCTCGTCGAATACGATCAAGAGGCGGACGATTCACCGCGGGACGTGCGCTTCTTCAAAGTATCGGTCGGTTATTGACATCAATTATCACAAGACCGTACCGCAATCCCGACTACGTTCCAAATGTCACAATTATATATAAAAACTAATCTACGTATAACCATGAGCATATAACGCGTGTTTGGGATCAGAGTATAGTCATCGTGGGAGCGAGGAGATGACCGGGTTCTGAACGCGTAGAACTTTGGGTCCGGAGGCGGCGACCCCGCCTGCTACGGTTGCGGGGGAGCATGCCAACGCCACATGCCACAACTATGTTACACTATCATATCATACACACTACTACTACTACGGTCAACTACTGCATGCTTATCCTGGTGAAATTACAATTCATAGCAGTATCTCCTTTGAAATGTAAATATAAAAATATAGCTGAATTAAAACTTATTCAAATATAATTTATTTTATAATGATGAATTTAAACTAAATTAAATGTAGCAACATTAAAAATAATATGTATATATAATAAAGTGCAATGTGCCTAAAAAGATAGTGTGCCCATTTCATCAGGATAAAACAAAGAAAAAAAAGCACCGGCAAGCAACGACACGACATATACAATGGCTTTGTACATAATGAAAACAGACTTCTTTTTATCTCAAAATGAATAGTAAAAGTCAAGCTACTCGAAACGACTTTCTGAAAACGAAGAATTCATAGAAAAAACAATGAAAATAGCAAAAAGTGTACTGAAATATAGAAAATGCTAGCTTACGACGAAAGAGCGGCGTAAAAACATATAAAAAAGTAAAGACATAGGGAGTTCGTCTAGCAATTGTTCGTTTACCATGGAGCATAACTCGTCTATGATCATAAGTCGACCATAGACAGGCGTTGGTAGCCGTTATCAGCCATTGTATAGTGTGTCGAGCTACGCCTGCGCCCCGTGTCACAACAGCTTGCAAATAAAAAAGTAATGTATATATATTTATATGTAATATACAAAAATTTTGGGTGAATTCTGTCCTACTTTATTAAAATTACCTTCGTTCGGCCTTGTTTAGCCAAATTTTTACCACAAATCTTTTACCAATTTTATCCCACAGACAGAATTCCCATAATAACCTAGTTACACCATCTTTTATAAATTTATTTTTTCGCAAATGTTAAAAAATATAATCATGTGCAGAGCCATGAAAATCTATCAAGGTGTTTCGGTCCCCTTCCCCATATTTTTATCAACAATATTATATTTAAAATAATTAAGTATATAAGTTATTTTACCATTCTCCACAGTCATGTTGCAGAAATACTAATAAAATATAACAAAGTTAGAACGGTAATTACGCATGCAAATTTTTAAAAACATGGTGTAACTGATTATTGAATAGTAAAAAAAATATAATTTAATAAAATATAGTTGTGTCAAAGAAAAACTGCTTTGTGCTAAAAAATAGTCTCATACAAAGCATAAAAAAAGTTTTCACTACTTTTGGATATCCTGTGCGCGCATTATTTACAATATTAATTGCCTCGCATTCAAATCCAAAAGTACATAGTAACGGTAAACTAAGAAATACATATTAGTCAAAATATAAAAAAATAAACAACTTCAATTAGTGGCAAAATGCAAAAAAATCCTATCGATTAGGTATTTTAAATATCTTATTATAGCTAAAACAAACCAAGTGCAGAGCCATATCAAAATTTAAATACGAAAGTTTATAAATTAGTGGATATTTTTACTTCAGCTCTAATTCAATGATTTTACAAAACTTACTTTTGGAAATCTGGAATCTAGAAGAAGAAATAGTTAGAATGCTCGATTCTTCCTGATGCATTTATACTAAAAGAATTTTCTACAAAATGATTATGAATTGTAAAAAGTAACTAGATAAAATCAAATGCCTAGGCTTATGGTTTAAAAGTATAAAAAGAAATGCCATGTAAAAATATCCACAAATTCTTAGTAAAAAAAATTGCATATACACACAAACACACAAGAGCAAACAACGACAGTTAACGAATTACCGTTGACACGTCGGCTCTATGCGTTAGGTCCACCTGCCGCGGTAAGCGGTAAATCACAAAGTTTATATTTCGTGTCGTACAAGCTATGAGACCACAAATATTTTGTTACACTCGAAGATATTCATTTATTTTCTTATTAGATCGCTTTCTGTTAGGATCAAAATGAAAACTTTGAACAAGTTTTCGCAAGTATTAGTCACGAATATGGTACATGTTTCAAAGTGAATGAGAGAGTGAGAGAGATGTAGAAGACTAGAGGGGAGGGGAGGATATTTCTCAGGGTTGGGACAGCATACAGTGTGCCCAATTGTAATATTATAACATACAATGTGCCCAAAGTCGAAATGGACGAAATGAAAATTGTATTCATGAATTAGATTAAAACCAGACACAGGGAAATGTAAGATGGAAGCAAAAAGTGTTTGATGGCACATATATTATTATTACAAAGAATATGCACTGAACATAGCATTTTTTTTTTAGTTTATTCATGGTCTCACTGCATTTCATTTTTGTTTTTTTATTTTATGTACAATGTTTATAAATCTTTACAATCCCAGTTAAAATACATATTCAACTATGGACAAAAATAAGTATTAAATTACATTTTTGTGGCACTTTTTGAGGGTAGACTGAGATAATACTTGGATTTTCAATATAAATTATTCTTATTTCATCGGTTATCTTATCTGTCAATTATTTTTGAGAAATAACTGCATGAAAGCAAGTTGATTCATTGTAAATACTAATTTACAACAAAGTAGTACATGAACCACGTATGTGCTTTAATAATTTTGCTAATAATTAATTTAAATAAAGACATGGAATAACTTCATCATCAAGTAAATTGCATAAAGATGCAGATATAATCTAACCAATTTAAAAACTGCACATTTTTTTTTTTTTGTAAAGAAAATGAATAATCTCAGACTACCCGCAATATAGCCACATTTTAAATATATTAGTAAGCAACCCTCAAATCTTACAAAGCTAAATATACACCAATGACAATAAATATCAACAGTTAATAGTGTTCCCAAACTTAGTAACCTCTAATAAGTGAATGCAAAACATTTTACATGCAAATAAACACTGAATCAAATCAAAAACGTATAAGCACAATACAGACTACTTACAAGAGTATAACTTTGATTGACAGAATAAAAAAAAATCGGTTTACCGGTTTTTCGGTATTTATCGGTTTTACTGAAACTGTCAATTTCAAAGTTGTACCTCGTTTTGAGCCGTACCGTGGTTTAAGCGATGCATTCCCGGTATAGGTAGAAGGGGATCAAAACCATTTCTGTTAATGATGGGAACAGGCCATGATACAATGGGAAATAATATAAATACCTATTTGAATCATTATGGGAACATTTTCTCTTCTCAATAATCAGCCAATTAATCCTTTATGGAAATTTTGTATCTAGTAACACACTTTAAGTATAGTAATATAGTGTACAAATTCTTGTTAACCTTGAATTAGAGAGTATTTTTAGAACCTTTTGAATTAAATTGCGGAAACTGAAAGGACATTCTTAAAAAATTCATAAATATTTTGAATTTGCCAATAAAAAAATCTACTTCCTCTGTTTTTAGTGTGGCAACTGCAACCACTTTCAAAATTGAACAATAGGGTTGTCACAATCATGATGAATAAATTTTCAAATAACACCAATTTCATATCACCCTGGATCTTTCAGTCTCCGCTGCTCCGGCTATAAGTGATAGTACATACCTTCTGACCGGACTGCTGACTGCAAGCGGCGTGGGTACCCCTAACGCCTTGATTCTTTGTTGCATGGTGGGCGAAGGTCGGGCTCCGCCATTGGAGCCCGCGTCGTATCTCACCGGCTCCATTACCACCCGGTAGCCTGAAGTCGTGGTGCCACCGTGGCTGCAACACGGAGGAATCAAGTGTGAGTATGTATTATCTTTCACTGGGTGCTGTGGGGCAGACCTAGCCTGGTCCAAGGAACAGGCAATTGGGCTTCTGTCAGCCTTGTTGATTCGGAAGAAGAACAATGGGAGATTTTTCATTTTCTCTTATATTAAAAATAAACTTCTGTAGATTATTTCTAATTTATATAGTTACCTGGTATTTCTGGATAGCGGGCTGAGTCGTGGATAATGGTGCGGCCTAGGTGGCAGGTGATGGTGTGCTTCGGGCGGGAACAGGTTCGCGGCGGAGCCCCGTCGCTGCATGGAGGGCGGCGTGGGCTCGCAGTCCGCCGACTGCGAAGCCCCCGGCCCGTCCAGCTCGCCGTCCGCCTCCTCACGCCCCGGAGACAGCTGCGAGGGCGCCGCCCACACCAACTTTACACTCTAGCTCTTACTCACTCTCCGTGGGGGGTTTTATGGGGGGAGCAGTACTACCACTCGGTTTTAGAAAGGATAGGAGATAGTTTGTCGTCAAACATTTGTCAGTATTTATTTTTTAGGCTTAGATTTTACAAAATTAATGGCAGATTAGAAAATATCACAAAAAATTTTAAGTTTGGGGCATAGCAAAACATATTACAAATTTTCTCTTATTCATTAAGGCAGCTAAGTCAAAAATAAGTTTATAGAGAGTAAGATTACGTTCAGTAGTATATAGAAAAACATTTATATAAAGATCTATAAAGACAACAGAGATACTATCACCACATTTAACATTCATTCAACAAAAAGAACTTTTTATCTAAGTTAGACAGCGCCATTGCATTATGGATTAGTTCGGGCAAGCGTGTGAATGTGAAACATGGACTTCATGACACACACATTAATATTTTCAGTGAGATATTAAAGACACATAAAGCTAATAGAAACATGTGACGCAAAAACATACATAATTATATTAAACTTAGAAATAAGTAAGTAAGTATGAGATTAGTGTTTGAATTTTTGGCAAAGTCGGAATTATTATGAATTCATTACTAATGATGGTTCTATAAGTTAGAAATTAATTTTAAAGATCTAATCTTTACTAGTTTTAAGGTTTATTTTGCAATAACAAATGTTTATACAATTATAAAACTATGATCTAGTATCCTAAATTCTAAGCTATTATACTTTATTCCGACTTAAACCAAATGGTTTACTTTTACAGTGCACAAATAAATAACCACGATTTAAAAAAAAATTAGTAAAAAATTAAAGCAATCCGATGTCTAAAATCTTTTTAAGAAAAGATACAGTGCATAAAAAATAACAATCATTAAGTGTTTTTTAAAGTGAGACCAAAATACGAGTATATGTATACAGAGTTTAATCCGCTACTGATCTTTCGGGGAATAAAATACTCATAAATATCAACAAATTTTATTATAGGACCAACTCTTTCTCTTCTCAACACTCTCTCTCTTCAATACATTTTGATTCTGTTGTTTTGTAGAAAACAACAAATGACTTTTCCATAACATAACATCACGCCTGTAATCCGCGAAGGACTAGGCAGAGGTGTACCCAAACCCATTAGTGTCCGCATATTTCGCCAGTTATGTTTAAGGCCCATGTAATAGGGGGCGATATTTTAGAGTTGGCCCCGTAATAAAAGTTCATATTCACGAGTACTTTCACTTCCTGAAAGACCAGTCATTCATAGTGTATACGTATAATTGTGCATTACAAAAGTGAGACCAAACATATAATTGTGCATTATAAAAGTGATACCAAAAACGAGAGAGTAATCCACGGTATTAGTAACTTGTTAAACCGTCGATTATAATCATGACAGTACCATCACCAAGACATTACCTGATTGTATAGTTTCGGAAACATTAGTAGAGAGCCAGACATTATCATGTCTTCAATTCACGTGAATAGGATTTTAAAGAAAAAAAGTGCAAGTGCTAATTTCGACCTTATGTCTGTGAATTGAAGGTATGTAATTCGCTCTACAAGCATGATAACTAGATGATGCTACTGCTTTACTTGGATGGAACAAGCTGTTATTGTCTAGTGAAGCGTGTGATGTTATAAAAGCTAGACGCTGTAGTTAGATAATGATTAAAATGAGAATTGTAAATTGTAAAAAACTGTGTTAGCGAAAATGTTATAAATCTACAATATAAGTTAAAAAAAAGAGATAAAAATCAGTTAAATCCTTTCCTATTTTTACTACAATGAGATGACATGTTGACGCTTAAATTACATATCATAATATGACCACAAACAAAACATTTATATCACCCAAATATTCTGTAGTATGTGTTTTATTTCCCTCTAAACAAATTCGACATTATTATTCATTGAGTGATGGATTTTAAATCTCCCTAAAGCTCTTTTATTTTATATTGTTTTTTACTAAGACTTATTATTATACTTTTGGTGATGACTATGGCTCACACACTGATTTGATGTTTTTTGAAATGTTAGAAAAGATAGTTTACGATCACATTAATGTAAACGTGTGAGCACTGTGTATCTACAAATAATAATTTAGCTTCCATTTCTAATCTTTGTAGCATTTGGTACGTATTGTAGTACTTTACATGATTTTTATTTTAGGTACATCGTCTTCACATTCGTATAAATAGAATTAATGTACCTACTACTTATTGTAAACCATATATTTTTTTAAAAGAGTAAGTATGGAGTTTCTTGCCCGTTCTTCTCCATACGAAGCTACCTTTTGGAATGGGCAACTAGATTCAAATTTTTCTCGACGTTCAAAAGTGCCTTTTAATGGTCTAATTGAAATAAATGATTTGACTTTGACTTTGCTCCACCCACAATTTGAAATTCTGACTTTTTTTTTAAACCGGGCTTAGCCTGCAGCACACCGAGTGCCGGGAAAGCCCAGAGCTTGGAAGTCGATAATCCCAAAGTATTGTATAGAAAGACCTTTCCATATCTATAGGTATATATCGATGCTTCTTCTATCTTTATACAAGTGAACCATTTTACAAAACCCCATTCCCTTCTCTGGTTAAGGTGGGTCTACATTTGTGCCACGCAGCCTACACGGTAACTGTGTTGAAAACGGTATGTGGTAAAAATAGTTTGGTTGATATTTATGTTTTTCTTTTAAATTATTTTTCTTATTTCATTACCTTTAATATTGTGTTACTGTTTGTATGCTCACATCACAAATTCTTTTATGACTATAGGCTTTTGAAATTTGACGACTATGTTTTCCTTATTTGTTGTTTCTTATAATATTTTTAACTGTAAGTCTTACATAAACTCACGCCTCACGCTCAGTTTATGTATGTATGTAACTGTAAGTCTTACTTTAATAAATAAATAAACTGCCATACCATTCCACGCGTACGCGCACGTTGAAAGGTCACAAATGTGAACCCACCTTCACTCATAGAATTTCCTCCCCCCCACCTCGTAATCACCAGTCAGTTCACAGCTTAGCTTAGCTTAGCAATGACAGCAAAGCGTCTGGCTCTCACCTTGTTATAGTGTGCGTGCGGTCCGGCGGGCCGGTGCGCGGTGCCGTTGTCCGCCGTATACGTCTTTACCTGGTGCTGGGTGTCGGTCGCTATCGTCGATATCGCCGACGCAGAGTGCGTGCCACCCGGCATCGCTTCCCGCCGCTTCTTACCACCTTTGTAGATGTATTTCGACGGTCGAACTAAACTGTAAATTAAAATTCATATTAGTCACCTTTATTTCATCTTTAGGTTTAATTAAATAGCGGCGGAATAGAAGGACATGTTTGGTATTAAAAAAAATGAATTTTTCACTTTATCTCCATTACGTAACATACAAATTAGACCACACACCTAGCTATATTTGCCTAGGAAAGAGGGTAAAAGACGATTCCCTCCACTTCCGCCGCAATGTTAATTGATCTTAATATATATTCTCCTACGCTACTAATATGACTGAGCCCTACCTAAACGCTGCAACAAAGCAGGCATTGCATCTTCAATGTATGCGGTTCTTGTTCAGAGTAATGGCTTGGGTGTATTGGGTCGTTATTATTTGAACTTTTTGGACATTTGAATCTGGAAATAGGTATCAGTAGAGCCAAATGCAAACCTATTTTCTACAATATGTTGTACAAAATTAATTGACAACATTGGGAACTACATAATTATTCTCTATCAAGAGTCGATACTTATCTACAATCCAAAATGAAGTGTAGAAAGCAAACCTTAGTAGATGGCGAGACGGTCAAGAGACCAACTTAATCTTGTTATCAGATGAGCTTTTCTTTACAAGTGCAGTGCGCCTGAGAAAGAGAAAAGCATAAAGCGAGAACTACCTACATTACACCGACGCGCACGCGTCTGTCACGTCGCTGAATCGGCGCTTTGTAAGTACCTAGTAGTTCATGGCATCTCTGCACAACTAATGGCCATATAACGCGACATCCTATAGGAGAAACGTGGCCTACGAACGAATGAAGTTCTAAATAAATTGGCTCTTTGTCATTCTATAGCATAGGCCTCTCTATCTGGCTATCAACTCGATTCTTGATTCCAGTGGATTATTTGACACACCATGTAGGCTACGTAGCGAAATAGCCAAAAACGACACAGGTGTACACACCGCCAATAAATTGACATACTTTTAATGATCTGTCAAAACACGATTCCCCCATTTCCTTATTCCAATACTGGGTACTGTGACGTCACTGATTTTTTAACTCGATTAACTAAATATTTATTGATTTGAAGACACATAAAAATCTAATTTTACAGTTGATGGAAAATTGATCAGATTTTCAAGACTAAAATAAAGCGTTTTTTAGAGAAGTTGTGGCTTGGAATTATCGGTTAATGTAATCTAGGCACCTCTACACCCGTATTGTCTTTTAGGGGACATCATACTTAACGTAACTTTCGGGACATTTTAACTTGAAATTTCGCAATGCATCCCACGCCACGTAATATATACCTAGCAGAATGCAAGATGGTCACTTACCTAGGGTATTGCGGTCCAAACTGCGCATAACAACAGTTGTACCAGCATCCCTTCGAAAAAGGATTGTAGCCGCCGGTGAACTTGCCCGTCACCTGCTCGTTGGTCGTGCGACCTCGGGACACCAGCACCATGTGGAACCCGGTCAGACCGAATATTGGTATCGCTAATAGTGCGATTATACCCATTATTACCATTCTGAGATGATTTAGTTAAGGATTGGAAGATTTTTTGTATTTTTGTACAGTTTTGGGTAAATGCAGGTTTATTTTTTAGGCTTGTAGGAAAGCTTTGAATCAAAGCGGAAAAACGTTTAAAAAAGTACTTCTCTCTTTTTTTAATGACAATAAACCTTTTTGTTCACTATTTTGTTGTGTTAGAATTATAACTATCCGTTTAGAATTTTCGCGCATTCACACATGAAATTCGAAAATAACTGCTATTGATATTATAAAACAGTTGTCATATTGATAATAACAGAAACGAGTTATTTCTAAATTAACGCACACGTTTAACTACCTATCTTGTTACATGTTTTTGTTTATCTAGCCTTGAAATCAATCCTGGTAAACTTTACATGTAACTGTTTTATGTTCCAACAAAAGTAAAAAAATGTATTCCATAATTTTTCAAGAGGTGGTATAAGAACGTTTTTCCGTTTTTAGCATCTGACCAAATTATCGAAATAAATCGTTAAATTGATATAGCGTCTATCTTAAAAGTAAAATACCTGAAATGAATATTAAATATAATATATAAAAGTCTGGAATCGCCAATCCGCCTTGAGCAAGCGTGGTGATCAATGCTCATGCCTTCTCTGTATGAGAAGAGGCCTTATCCCTACAGTGGGACAGTAATAGGCTGATATTATTATTATTATATTATTTACATATGGTACATGAATTATAATAAGTCTTAGACTATTCGAAAAGGATACGACACAATAGGCTCGACCTGCGTCAAAGTCTTGTTATTGTTCATAATATAATATAAACTGAGGCCGAATATGCTCAGCATGTGTATGGACAATGATATTAAAAAGAAAAAGAAGAATCTGTAGTTGCGTCTTCCGATGCAATTGTTCACCCACGGACAGTGGTGGTCAAATGTCTGTAAAAAAAAGCAATTAAAAGAAGTTTAGTAAAAAAAAACGATCCGGTTTTCTTTTCTGGAATAAATACAGTTTAAAAAACTATCTTGTTTTCTTTTCTGGGATATGTTCAGTCAACAAATATTTGGTTTTCTTATGTGGGATAAGTACAGTTAAAAATATGTTAAAAAAAAGATCTGGTTTTCTTATCTTGGAACATTTTTGGGCGACCAGATCAAGTATCAAACAAATATACAATATATAAAGGGCCCTCTTCTGTGGCGTTAAAAACACGATTCTGGGATCTACAATATTAAAAGTCAATACTCACTTCTATGCAATGATTGCAGACAGAACAGTGTGAGCACCGTGGCGGTCGGTAGAACTTGCACGTGACGCACCATTTCATTCGCACCGTGATACCATTTATCTCCACGCTGCGATATAGAGGTGCTCGAAAATCATCCTCCCGGTCCTCGTCAGGTGGAGCTACTTGGATGAAACGTTTTAACAAATAAAACATATGTTTATGGCAATGGGCAAACGCCCCTTTTTTTTAATGTCCCCTCCCTCATACACATACATACACACACACTCATCCCCCAAACAACTACCTGCAGGTCATACAAATATATCTTTCGTGCAGGAGTCGAACTCGCAACTCGTGGCGTAGCAGCTAATCATTGAACCACAGCGTAACGTTATAAGTATTCCAATGGGACTTAAATAAATGGTGGAATGTGAATTTGAATTTAGAATGTAGTAAAAAGAAAAAATAATAAAAAAACAAATTGATTGCCTTCGATTTATGTCCATTTAACGCTAACCTGAATCAAACTTAAAAATATACTTTATTTATAACACGTCAGAACCCTTTTTCTTTAAAAATAGGCCTCATAAAACCAGCCGTCTGGAAAGTATAGATACCTTCCTTCGCCCATTAAGTACAAAAAAAAGATGTAATAATTACGTGCTGGTATAGGCATAAACATAGGCAGACTATCCTATATGGAATTTTGTGCTTATTGATCAACATCGCCTATTGGTCGCCAGTCATTACGGGTCGTCAGAAGCCCGAAAGTCTGACAGCTAGTCTTACCAAATCCCAGAACAAACACCTTTGCCCTCCCCCTCCCCCAAACCATACGTACGAAAGAAAACGCTCTCGATGAACCCCAGTTACACTATAGTGCTTTGAGTACTTTGTATTTGAATAAATTAGCTAATATTTTCTTGTTAAAGATAGTATCGGGCGAATACGTTATAAAATTAATGACTAACAAAATTAAAAGGTCATTAATAAACCATTACTGAGTCATGGCTGTAAATCTTGTTTATTACTCATTGCACCTAAACTAACAGTGTGGTACTACCACTGTGAATTTTTAGTAGGTACTAAGTAATTTTTTTACATGCACGTATTTTTGTATCAATTAAGCATTTTCTTCTTTCTTTCTACTTATACATACTAGGCCCGTTTAGATTTTTAACCGACTTCAAAAAAAGGAGGAGGTTATCAATTCGTCTGTATTTTTTTTTTATGTTTGTTAGCTCCTCACTTGCGACTGGGTGAACCAATTTTCATGATTCTTTTTTATTTGAAAGCTGGTGCTTCCCGTGTGGTCCCATTGTCACCATTTCAATATCTGATGATGAACTTCGGAGATATGGAATGGAACTCCTCACAGAATCACAGCAGCAATATCGTAACAAGTGAAATTGCTTTGTTTATACGTATAGGTAAGATTCAGACCAACCGGCTCGGATCGGACCGCATCGGAACGGATCCGTACGCATGCCGCGGCAGCCGTACGCATCCGTACGCATGCCGCGGCAGCCGTACGCATCCGTACGGCTCCGACGGACGCGATCGACGGAGGTAAAGTTGCATGCAAATATGAACTATAATTACTGTTGATACATTTCAATGTTCGTGTTGTGTGTGTGTGTGTTTATGTGTGTTGTGTTTGTTGTGTTTCGTGAGGAAACCTGGACTTACTGTTCCATTCAAACCATGTCAGAGGCCCTTGAGGCGGTTTGGAAACTCTGACACTAGGGTGTGTGTGGTCGTAAGACCTTACTGCCCACACGATAAAGAAGAAGAAGAATGTTCTTAACCGCATTGTAAAATGCCGTCCGGTCCGGCCCGATGCGAGCCGGTTGGTCTGAATCTTACCATAGTCGATGACTGAAGGAAAAGGGGGGGGGGGGGGGGGTACGTCAAACCCCTTCTAACAGTTTCCAAAATTAAATATATCGTGTGAGGTATTGTTTGAAAGGGCTTTTTGTAAGGATTTCAAACAGTAATCCACAAGCACTAAAAAGTGAAAAATAAAAAGATTTTTTACAAAAAAAGATAACCGCCTTCAAAAGCTACAAAATAAAAACTTTAGTTTTGGAAGTCGGTGGCAATACTTACCTACATAACAAAAAACAAAACCAAAGCCGCCGACTTCCAAAACTAAAGTTTTTATTTTGTAGCTTTTGAAGGCGGTTATCTTTTTTTGTAAAAAATCTTTTTTTGTTTTCTTATTTAATATTACATAGCCATTTTTTATTAGGTAAAATAAAATATCTTCTAATTTAGAGAGATCGTACGTTGAGAGCAATTAAATAGCTCCATACCGTCAACGTAGACAAAGTATTTATTGATTAATTGTTATCAAACTAAAGTTCAATAGAAATAAGAGTTTAAATTGCATGACTTTGGATATCTAAACATAAGTTACTTGTACTTTGAACCATTAAACTTATTGCTGGATACAATCGTAACACATTAAATTGTGTCATATTCAACAAAATTTGACATAATTAATCTAATTATTAAGAGATAGTTTTGCCATTACTAAGGTCGTTTGTGTGATACACGTCACAAGGGCATTCACATTAATAGCGAGCATAGATAAGATAGTGTTTCACGGCATGAACAAATCAGCACAGACAAACACGTGGGCTATAAAAACCTCCTTTGGTCCACTAAGCCTCGATTAGCTTGTATTGCGTAAACACGTTCCTAGTTAAAATAATGTTAGTCTATGATAGAGCTCATTCCCCGGATTTGTCTTAGTTTAGAGGGCGTCCGGGGGTCGTCTGGAAGGGGTTTTCATTAAGTGTCCCGATTAATTGAAATTAAAAAAGTGTTCTAAATTAAAATATTAATAAAAAATAAATTGTAAACGATGTTTATAATAATTGTGATTGTATATTTTTTTTGCTTCCGAAAACTCTCGCAATTTTACCTAAATTTCCGGGTTTTTGAATCATATGTAGTTCATACCTACAATTTATTATTACGACCATTTTGCGCAGTATAGTGTCATAAGCATAAAAAAAGAAATAATACTATTTATAGGAACGCCCACTAGCTTTGCTTTCTATACCAAATATTGTTTTTTTTTTCTTTAAAAGATCTACCTTGTTAGTTCGCACGACGATATATCAAACTATACATTGCCAGTTTAAACCGACCTCTCGTTGCAAGAAAAGCCTATACAATGCGAAGTCAGCTTAAACTGGACTGGTTTAGCTTGATATGTTGTCAATTATAAATAAGTAAATCGAACTTATAATAAATCTTATCCATAATCTTTCAAACTAATCATAAGGATCAGAATGGCATTTCATTAATACGAAATATAAAAAATAAAATTGGCATTAAAAAATAAGGGCTTGTCTAAATTATCAAATTAGTCATTGCACCGAGCCATAATTTATCAGCGATAAGCTTAAATTACTGTTAACTAATGAATTACACAAATATAGATAGTGTTACTTAAAGAGATAATAGTACATTCATATTTATATAGCATGTTTAAGTCCCATTTAGTAGGGGTACTCCAACTTTTTCTAATTCTCAATACTATAGAAAATTCAGGGTACTGGTACCTTTTGGTATAACGCCCGGGTCCATGAAAGTGGCCAGGGTAAAATTGGCCAAAACAAAAAACGTTATGAAGCCTTGGTACGCGGGAACCCATGGGTGCTTGTGAAGGTAGTATTGACACCTGGAATAGACAAAACATTACATTATTAACTTTAAATGAATCTGACATTTATGAATAGGTCACGTTATCTATAGATTAACGCCCAGGTGGGTAATGATTATAATTTAATTATGTATACCCGCGTTTTGTTACGTCTTTGGTTACTGGTCCTCTCTTGTGGATCGTAGCGAGATGTTATATAGCCTATAACCTTCCTCTATAACCGGGACATATAACGCAAAACGATTTTTGCAAATCGAACATGAAGAAGAAGTTCCTGAAATTGCGCATTCGAGAAAACAAAAAAAAAATATTAGATTTTTTTTTTATATAATAAGGGTTTGCTCTGGACTCTAGGTTAGAACTGACATAGACAAAGTCTACGATGGAGTGAGCCTATCCAGAATAAGCCTGTTCACTCTAACTTTAAAAAGATTAGGGTCGAATGCGTTCAGAAATACATATTTTTAATATTAGTTCAGATTTGAAGATTTCTAAAATTACCATTACCTGGCGTTTTCGCACAGATACTGTACTCGTAAACGCACTTTATCAAATGTTTGATATCTCCTATAAATAGTACATAATAGAGATGTTAATAAACAGAACATAATCTCATGTTTCACACACTAGTGATAATGAGAATCCAACATAAACAGTTAAACCATAGATGTTGTTGAGATAAAAGATTTGCTACTTATGAGAAGTAAAGATTGCTTTCGTAGATATTATCTGGCTATTCCGCGTGGCTTCACCTGCGTTAAGTCTTTGGCTACTACGCCGGTCCAGTGGGTCGTAGCGATGTTATATCTTTACACTAGCATTTGCCCGCGACTTCGTCCGCGTATAATATGTCGGTTATCGCGGACGCAGACGAAGACGAAGTCGAATAAAAAGTAGCCTATGTCCTTTGTTGGGGTTCACACTTACCCTGTACCAAATTTCACACAAATCGGTTCAGTAGTTTAGGCGTGAAGAAAAGACAGACAGACAGAAAGACAGACAGACACACAGAGACACGAGACTATTTTTGTGTCATAGGTTAAAAATCTATGTAATTTTTCTATGAAAGAATAATTGTAATAATTAATAATTATTGATGTTACTATAAGGTTTATATCAACTTTATATCATAAACAATTCATATAATTGTGTACACAGGCGGGTAACCACTTTTCACCCTTACATCCTTAGAAATAAGGTTGTAAATTGGTCAATCGCCACTACCTTCGGTTGTACAAGGAATACTATTACTAATCTATTACTATTCGGTTGTATAAGGAATATACAGTGTCTCGTAGCTCCTAAAGAATGGACCTATTTTGATGTTTTTTTTTTAACTCAATACTAATTTTGTATGGAAAGTTGACCAAAAAAACAGAAAGAGAAAACCATAGTTTTATTTAACTGCATATCATGTTTGTGAAAGACTGATTACAAACATTCTTTATGCTATAATTAAAAAGCGAAACTAATGCATTCAAACAGCATAAGATTATGTTTACCTACAGGAAATACTTGAACCAAACTGCGGTAAACACTAGGTAGTACGAAAATACATCTGCAATCAGCATGTTTGTGTTAACAAATTTCTTACATACTAGTTGAACATTTATTATATTACATTAAAATTTTGAATTTCCCGCCGCATCTAAGCAAGCTACAAAGAGTATTTTCAATGAGAATTTTCCCGAACTGGGAATCAAACCCAAGACCTAATGCGCAGCAGTCGCATTTAAACTAAGTTACTTTGAGCAAAAATTATAGCTGGAAAACAACTTTTATATTTGGTGCAAAAAAACAATCTTTATGGTTATGTGCAATGTAAGGCATGTTAAACATTGTACTTTTGGATGCCTTCATTACCAGGGGTCACATAGTTGATAAGAAGTAACTTAAGGTGGAAGCTCAACGGTAGCCCGCGAAATTCAAATTTTCTTGCGTTTTTTGCAATTTGCAAGCAGATTAAAGTATGATTCGCGGGCGTAAGAAGTATGTATTTTCAGAAATATAACCATTAAAATCAGTATAATAACTCCATAAGTCAGTATAATCCTAAAATGTCAAGATTTCATGAAATCGTCATTCTTTCGGGTTACCTGGCCCTACGGAGTTTTATTGCTGACTTAAATGGTTATAATTCTGAAAATACATACTTCTTACGCCCGCGAATAATACTTTAATCAACATTAAACCTAATACTGACTTGCAAATTGCAAAAAAAAAAGAATTTCGCGGGCTACCATGGAGCTTCCACCTTAAGCTATCTATTTTTATGTAAGAACTAGGGTACCGTGTGAAAAAATTAAAACCAGCTAAACTAGTTTAATAAACTTAGCCTAGTTTTTTATACCATTAGGAGGTAAAAAGTCAAGTCATGGACAGTTGATATTAGTAGTGGTAACTTTACAGGTTTTACAAGTTTTTCTACGTAGGTCAGGGCATACAACATAGCAGTGTTATCAAGAAATTGTAACATAAAACATGGTTAATGGTATTCTGTGGTTTTTTAAGATTATATGTCAATATAATATTCCATAAAACATTCATAATACACTTTGCAATATTGGAGCTTTCTATCAAAGAAAGAATTTTTGTAATCAGTTCAATATTTGCATAGCAACAAAAAAAAATAAACAAACTTTACCTCTTTATATTAGAATGATTAAAATAATTTGCAAACTTGAAAAAATATAAAGAAATAAAATAGAAATACAAAATAAGTAGTATTATTAAATTTATATATAAAAATAATATTCTTATTTCACTTTTGCAATCTAGATATATTACCTAATTACCTGATATAATAGCTATAATTACTATGAGCTTTAACAATTAGGTATCTGGTTCTAAACTGTGTAACACACCACAGGTATGTTTAGAGGTTGGATTGCTACAAATTGGGTCAGTAACACACGAGATAGTGTATTTATAACAAAACCAAACATATGTATAAAGTATAGAATTTCAGAATAAGTTTCACCTCAAATGAATTCTTATACAAATATTATATATTTGTATTTTTATGTGAATTTTATTTAATACCAAAAATGTTAAAACAATTTTAAAGTGAAATTTTAACTTGTATGTTAACCTTTAAATCCCTGAGAAACCAAATTCACTATAATAAATGGACATCAAAGTCCTGTAATAAAGTTATTCTAAAACAGAAAAGGCGTACTTTATATTAGCTATGAAATGGTAAACAAATCATTGAAAGACCTGTTTTCAAGTTCAAAGTAATATAAAACAGTGTGAGAACAAAGTGTTAACATATTTGTTTTTTTTAGGAAATGGGATAATTATAATTTTAAGCCAGTTAACTGTAGCTTAAGTCTTACATAATAGGATTATGTTTAAAACTTTATAGTATTAATATGTATGTGTCATAAAACAAAACTAGGTACATATTGGTTTTTGATAAATAAACCAACTGTAAAATTTGATATTCTCTGTTACTCCAGACAACTTTGTTAAAAACATGTTGTATTTAGTAATCTATGTTAGTGTATCGGTGCCACACATATTAGATGTTAATGTAATCATCATGTTCTAATATTTACAAAGAGATAACATCAATGAAACTTGTATCAACTTGTCTCCTCTAATAGTTTGTAATAATTTGCATATCTATGTAAACAACAGGAAAATTGTATTTTATATTTAGCAAGAAAACGATAGAAACACAAGGAAACAAGTATAAGGTTGACTGACTCACATCTATTACACCATGAGACAGCTTTTGTTTATACAGGTTTGGAAACCACACAGGAAGTACCTGGCCATTGACACGACAACACACCAATGGTTACTCACTCCAAGAAACCCTAATTATGATATGGATATTTAATTTGATATATAATTACTTCGAACATGGCTCCTACACGGTCTCTAAGGGTCTGATAAAAATACTCTTACCGTTACCGCCACAGGCACAGCAGGTGTATAATCCACACACAGTCACACAGGGCAACTTCACAGCCCCAAGATATTAATAGAAACAATTCAACAATCTCATGTGAAAGTTGTCAAACCGAAAATGAGAATTTACAGACGATCGACGACATTGTATACTTACGGGAAATAAAAAAACAGGGATGTTGTACCCAACAATAGAGTCCAGGCGAACGTCGCGGGGATGTATCTCGTTTTGAGGTCGCATTTGGGCATATTGTGTCAATTTTATTTCCCTAAAAGAAAATTAACTCAGTTTTATTCACTACAGATCAACATGGCCGCACCTATTAATCTGACAGAAAGAAACAGTGTAGCCAACAGTGAATTAGGGATGTGTTAAAGTTAATTTAATAACCGGTAATAAAATGCACTAATTATACCGGTTTTTCAAAGTGGAAGTAAAAGTAAAAGTTTGGTACAAAATAGAGAAATTAGAAAATATGTGAAGTCTAACATCTAATCACTTCGTTAGCAGCCTGGGACTCGATTTGTGCCCAATTGATGGCAATAGGTTCGCCCCCTATTACATGGGACTTAAACATAACTGGCGAAATGTGGGTGTACTAATGGGTACACCTCTGCCTAACCCTTCGGGGATTACAGGTGTGATGTTATGTGTATGTGTACTTCGTTAGATTTGTCGATAAGTCAAGACCTATTTGCTCCAAATAGTGAAATGCGACCTAAATGCCCACGTCGCTTTTTATAAATCGCTCATGGGACTCAAGAAGGCTTGCTTTGGCAATTCTCTTCTTTATTGTGACTTGATTATTATCAAGAAGGAAACTTTTGTGGTGGATTTGGATTAAAAAAAATAATTAAATATTTTTTGTCGCAATTCTCCAGCAGAACTTTTACATACATTAAAAATGAAATCGAAGCTTATTATATAAAATTAACGAAAACGATTAATGACTTTAACAATATTGCATTTTAGTGTCCGATTCTAAAAATGATATAACAGTTTATAGTCTGTTATGGTATTTTAATTGTCTGCCTACCCATAAATGAAATACACGTAATAAGATTATAAAACCGTATTTTTTAAATAATGAAAAGTGATTTTTGTGGTATAGCCACATTTTTTTCTTTTTACTTTATTGTGTCATGAAAATTGAAAAATGGTTGTCATTTGTTAAAATAAATTGTATGCCGCTGTAATTGGTCAACAACTATATTGACAGTTGATGACATTGGATTTGATTGGCTTGATAATTTCCGATTTGCTTGCAGTCTCGCGGATAAAAATGGCCGTAGTGTTGTCTTGTCGTGCTTCTGTGGTGTGATACTTTTTTTTCGTAAATCTTTACTAGATTTTTTATCAAAGAACATATAAGATTTTTTTTCACAAAAGTGTTGACTAACTGATCGATTAAGTGTGACAATGTCTAATGGTACTAGTCCGAGTGTGTTGAGTTTTTTGAGACAGTACAGGTTCCAGAGGAAACCGAACGATCCTGCTGGAACCAGCAGTCCAGTAACAGTCACTTCGGCTGCCACTAGTTCTCGTGAGTAAAAAGGTTCTATGCTTAGGACAAGGTCATGGAAGGTAGCACGTGCTTGAGACTTTTCAGTTCTCACCACGAGGAGTTATTACCACGTTCAGTGACCCGTGGTTCTAAAGCTAACATGTACCGGTTATTTGGCTTAAAAAAAATCCTACCTTGACCATGAAATAGCGAGATTATTCCTGTATTTGTATTTGGGTTCACACCTTCATTACTAAGATGTAGATGCTTACAGTTTCATTCTTTACCTTCTAAACATTTGCTCAAAGAAAAACCAAATATTAAACGTTTACCCGACTGCGGCGGAGTCTAAAATGAGGGTAATACATAACGCTATTACAAAAGGGAACAAGACAGACATTCATCTATTAGCAAGTCTTCTAACATGGTCATGAATTTTATTAACCTTTTCATCACATTGATTTGCACTCAATACTTCCAGTATTTTGACTGAATATTTATGTCTGTATTAACAATGGTATTGTATTATAATAAGAAATAAAGTAAATAATTGCTCAATCTGCTCCAGCAAAATGATTACTATAACTAGTGCATATTAAAGCCCAGTCATATTGAGCCATTTTATTGATTATTGATTACTATACAATATGTTTCTTCTTTCAACAAATTAAATAATAGCTCAATGCAGATTTCAACTAAGCATTATTTTAAACAGCCCATCATTATCCTAAAACAAATAAAAAACAACTATTATTTTTCTTTGTGTCTCTCGAAATTTTCTATCCTTTCTACCTTCTTGTAGATTCCATGCAATATGCTAAAGTAGTACTTATTCATTACATAATGTCAAAATAGTACATATACCTATCAGTAAAACTTTGTTGCTGGCACCTTCAATTATTGGTTTTATTGATTGTAACATGACCCCTTTGTAGAGGCATAAATTTTTAATGGCAGCTGCCACAGCATACTGTTCCTAGTATTGTATTCACCTGTCCTTGCATTTTTAATGTGTAGGACTTTTCCAGTTATGCAATGAAGAATTTATTGATTTCAATGCAGTTGTTTTATCATGTTATAGTTAGGTTAGGCACAGTTATAACAGTTAATTGGTCTGAAAGAGTACTTTGAATTTCTTACATTTATGTATTCAGTATGCCTTATAGTATTGTATAAAGTAATACAAATAATTCTGTAGTTTTAGTTATGTATTTGTAAATCAGTAGAGGGTGTTTTAAAATTTGGAATGTGTTTATGGTTTTCCTTTTTTTTTTCATTTGATTAATCATTGCCAGCCAGTTCAATATAGGAAGTCCTAGCTAGCGTATTATTATATAAGAAAAATAATGAAAATATAATTCTTTAGTTGTAGGAGCACTTTCTGACAGTCAAACATTGCATTTTATTTTACTAAACTAATCTTGCATCAAACCTTTACCTATACTAATAATAAGCTAACATTTTGAAAAATAAAATTCTATCAAAATTTATCTTCACGCTAATTTTCATTACAGGCTAAGCAGAATAGGAGCAATAATAACAATAAAACTAATTGCATTACCACCTTCCAAAGCCACATTTAGCCGTAAGTGTAGATCAGATTTTGCAATTAAACATGAGATATGCATTTGTGCGAGTACTTATGTACACTCAGCTTTATAAATGAATTTGATGCCATTGACCTTCATGCAACGACTTGCACAAATGTAAAACTTATGTCTTGTTGTGAACACTGTATCAAGTTGCAACCTGTCATTGTATGCAGTGGCATATGTTGAAGTCTCTTCTAACATTTTAACAATAATAAACATTTATAAACATCTTATGTCACTATGGTGCATTGATTATATGCCCACCTGCCATGCATGAGGTTGCTGGTTCGATACTAGGCCATACCAATGTGACTTACCAATTCATATGTACTTTATAAGTTTATCTCAGACATCACTGGTATTGGTGAAGTAAAACATCATGAGGAAACCTGGACTTATAATTGATATGTCTGAAATGCCCTTTGCTGGGCAAAAGCCTTATAGACCATAAAGACAGAGGCTATAAAGACTTACTTAATAATAATGCTAGTAATGTTACACAGTAATAGGCTGGCATTATTATTAAATAAGTCTCAATACAAAGGAGTTCTGTCTCCTGAATTAGATATAAACTGTATCTTGGAAAACAAGGGTTTTCCCTAAATGTCCATTATTATTTTTTTATACAGTGAGTACATTGCAATTTTAAGGTTCCTTTATGATATTCTTGCTTGTTCTTCTCCTATAGAGGCCTACCTCCGTTTTGGAATGAGCAACTAGCTTCAACTTTCGGACTAACTGACGACTCCTTGATAATTTAAATAAATGTTTAATTCAAATAAATGTTTTGACTTTGACTTTGATATAATATTTCTACATAAACCATAATTGAAGCAATGGATAATGTGGCAAAATTATAGTTTCATTGCAGCTTGTGCAAGATAAGATACATTCCGTGTAAAATTACCTTAATCAGCATGAAAAGTTATAATTGTTTACTTTTTATGTGTACTGTGAAAATGTATAACAAATAATGTTGTTTCTAGAGACAAATCAAAACACCATTATCAGGATGGCGGCACCAAACACTGTAGTAGTAAACAGGACTAATGGACCCGTGGTATACAAACGGATACGGGTCCAAAGCTCAGATTCTGATGAGCCAGCAACTCCTGCTAAGAAGCCCGCTGTCAACGTTGAACTCACCACTGCTGTCAAAGAGAGAAGATTTAGAAATATGCTACAAATGTTTCCTGAAATATCTCCAGTGGTTTGTACTTTCAGATAAGATTTAATGATGTTTATTGATGTAATGGAAGATTGTTTAATGTTTTTTGTCATCACATATTTGTAATTGCTTTGATACTGTCTGATTTATTAATTAACTATTGAACTGCCCTGTTGGTGTTGTGTTTCTCAAGTGCGACTGCTGATCATGGGATCCTGGGCTTCATTCTCAGGTTGAGCAATGTATCGAGGGGCACGGCAGTGCCCCCGCCAAGTCGAGCAAATAAAAGCGGCACGGCCGTACCATTATTTTCTCGAAGCAGTTCAGGCCATTTTCAACCCCTTATAACTTTGTTGTGGATTAAACTAGAAGCCTGTATTTCTAGTTACCAAGCAAGCATTGTATAAACACGGTATATTTCAAATTTCATTCAATTTGAACCAGTAGTTTAAGAATTATAACTAGTCAAAGTTCTTAATTTTGTCACTCACTGACTGACCGATCATCAAAAGTCTAAAGCACTTCTAGTAGACATAGAAGCTTCAAATTTGGAATGCAATTAGTGTTTAGTGTATAAATCAAGGAAAAACTAAAATATTTTGCAATTTCGGTCCAGTTTTCTAGATACACCAATTCTTAAACCGATAATCAAAAGTCTAAAGCACTTCTAGTAGACTTAAAAGCTTCAAATTTTGAATGCAATTAGTGTTTAGTGTATAAACCAAGAAAAAACTAAAATATTTTGCAATTTCAGTCCAGTTTTCTAGATACACCAACTGCATAAATAACTTTGTAATCCCATATGACATGATATAATCTTAAAGGATTACAAAGTTATTTATGCAGTTGGTGTGATCATCAAAAGTCTAAGGCACTTCTAGTAGACATAGAAGCTTCAAATTTTAAATACAATTAGTGTTTAGTGTATAAATCAAGGAAAAACTAAAACATTTTGCAATTTCAGTCCAGTTTTCTAGATACACCAATTCTTAAATTTGAACTGCATAAATAACTTTGTAATCCCATACGATTATATCATGACATATGAGATTACAAAGTTATTTATGCAGTTGGTGTATCTAGAAAACTGGACTGAAAATGCAAAATATTTTAGTTTTTCCTTGATTTATACACTAAACACTAATCACATTCAAAATTTGAAGCTTCTATGTCTACTAGAAGTACCTTAGACTTTTGATGATCACACCAACTACATAAATAACTTTGTAATCCCATATGACATCATATCATCTTAAAGGATTACAAAGTTATTTATGCAGTTGGTGTGATCATTAAAAGTCTAAGGCACTTCTAGTTGACATAGAAGCTTCAAATTTTAAATGCAATTAGTGTTTAGTGTATAAATCAAAGAAAAACTAATATATTTTGCAATTTCAGTCCAGTTTTCGAGATACACCAACTGCATAAATAACTTTGTAATCCCATATGACATGATATAATCATATGGGATTACAAAGTTATTTATGCAGTTCAGTTTTTTTTCTACAAAAAGAAATGAGATGCCACCAAAAACAAAACTTGTAAAAATTCCAAGTCTCGCAACTCAGTTCTTCTACCGTAAAAAGTTGTGAGATCCATGTACCTAATACCAAGTCAGTCGATTTATTCAGTCCCTTCTTAAGGGGACCTTCTGTCTTAAGTTATTACGTAATTGGCATTTATGTTTAAATGAAATAAATTGACTTGGCCATCGCATGAAAACACAATGCCATCAAAAACAAAACTTGTAAAAAACCAAGTCTCGCGACTCAGTGAGCACGATTTTGCTATCGCACTAAACAATCTTATTTACTACAATATGTATTGCTTGTGAGTTACATTGTGTTTTCATGCGTTGGCCAAGTCAATTTATTTCATTTAAACATAAATGCCAATTACGTAATAACTTAAGACAGAAGGTCCCCTTAAGAAGGGACTGAATAAATCGACTGACTTGGTATTAGGTACATGGATCTCACAACTTTTTACGGTAGAAGAACTGAGTTGCGAGACTTGGAATTTTTACAAGTTTTGTTTTTGGTGGCATTGGGTTTTCTATTAAAATATTCTCAGTCCCATTGGACCATGAGCGTTAGGGAAACAGGTGTGGGCCTGTGTTTGCGCACACACACGTATACCATATTATCTTCTGCGAAGTTGGATCCAGTAAGATTAGATGCCGTGACCGAAATTCAGTCGCAACAATAAGAAATATTGAAAAACCATGCCGCTTTAAAAAAAATATGTTGACATGAAATTCCTTTGTTGTTACTAAACAATGTGATTGAAGTTTGTAAATTGCTATCATCAACCAAAAACATAGCTATGTTAGGCTGCTACTTACACAAACAACGTGAATCCTAAAATTTCTATCATCAAAAAATTTTTCAGTCCTTTATGTAGGTACTTTCTAAGTTTATCTTGGATATCACTGACATCCGGAAGGAAAACATCTTGAGATATAATAACATCAAGATATTAACTTAATATAGGTCCGAAATCGCCAATCCGCCTTGAGCAAGCGTTTTGATCAGTGCTGTTATAAATCAATTCAAGGTTAATGCCCATTTATATTTTCCACAGTTCGTAAAAAACACACTAGTAAAACACGGCTGGAATGAAGAGCGTTCTAGAGACGAGTTGCTGATGCATGACCCGGAGACAAACGACAAAGGCTCCACATCATACTTTGGGTCGAAGCCCAGCGGGTCTGGGCAGAGCATACAACGGCCTTATGCCAACATGGGTATTGTTAGAGTCACTAGTGGACCTAAGACTGTGGTGGTGAGGAAACCCTTGGAGGCTAAGGGGGGGAGGACGAGAAGAGGCAGCAGCGGCAGTGAAGACGACGACTACGGCGTCAGAAAAGGAAAAGATGATAGGGTTTATGACAGGTATGTGTTTTAATCTGTTTGTAAATTATGAAATTTCACACAATATAGAAATACCTATCTAATTTACCCTGAAATTTTTAAACGACATTTAACTTTAAAACATTATAACGTATCTCTGTCACTACAATACACCATAAAGTGACAGAGATAGCATAAGACTTAAAAGGCGACTTAAAATTGAGTTGCCTTTGAGAGTTTCGTTTAAGTCGTAAATGAGTCTTTGTACCGAAGTTTCTTAGCTCGGCTTGAGAAGGCCTTGCCCCCCTTCAGGCGACCTTCCCTCTCTTCCTCTATGTCTCTTTCTTTCATAGTCGGTTATGTGTGTGCGTGCGAGAGATTCGATCAGCAAGCATTGTGCGCGGCCAGCTGTATAACCTCAATTCTAGCGTGTAAATTTTATTTAAACTTATTTTTTGTTTTATTTTATACGGGACATTGTTCCTGGCGGGGGTCCTCCGACCGCACAATGATTTTTTTAACTGTTTCTTTAAACCCTTACTCTTCAGTGAGGATTCCGACAACGAGATCACAGATGACCTCATAGGCGACAAGAAGAAAGTATTCGAGTTCCTCAACACTAGCAATATGAACGAGCTGTCGCTGCTCAGTGGGTGCTCGCAGAAGAAGGCTGACGCTATTATGTCTCTGCGGCCTTTCAATGGCTGGGTGGATATGGTAAGCAGTTTATTTACAGCCTTACTTAAGAAACGTAACAGTATGCATCAATTTTAGGGTACCATAGTCAACAAGGAACAGTTTATGTTTCTCTATGTCTGTCTATCACAGCTTTGCTCAGAGACTCTTAGTACGGTCAGTGCCCTGCATTACCTGACCCTTTTAAGGAATAAGTAGACGTAAAGATGGGTCAGGTAATGTAGGATACTGACTATACTAGAAAGCTGCAATTTTTCATGGATACCTATACAAATAATACCATGATAAAAATAATCGTCGAACATACAATTTATTTCTTTTATTCAACTAACAGGTAGAGAAATTCAACAGCAACAAGATGCTAAGCACAGAGCTCCTGAACTCGACGCAGGAGTTGCTGACGACCAGGAACAACATCCAGCGTCTGATGAAGAAGTGCATCGGTCTGGCGACGCAGCTCGAGTCCGCTGTGGCTGCCGGGGCTGGCAGGCTCAAACAACCCGCCATATTGGATGATAGGTAAGGGAACAGTACTTTGCAAACTTGTGTAGGTACGATATCTGGTATGGAGATGACTGCCTTGCTAAATTTTTTGCTAGTCAGCAAAATAACAGTGGATTGGTTGCCCCTTTGTGGAGGCTGTTATAGTTACCATAATACAACTAACACGCGGTTCCTGCAATCGCATCTTCATACAACTCTAAATAATGTATTGGAATTCTGTAATAAATATTTCATTTAATCAAACCAAATCGAAAACATCGACTTTCAAAACCTTTGTCTTCATATTCCATTACAGTTTTGTTTTTGTAAGCGGTTTATACGCGAGCGCACGCAGCAGTATGCCTGGCAGTACTACGGCGCCGTGATTGGCTTAGCTAAGTCAAAACGTCATGTTAATAAAATAAATAGCTGTGCTTGCGTTGCAGTGCCGCGTTCATTCTTTTATAGGTTTCGGGACGCATAGAGGACAAACACATCATTTTTTACGTAGACAGATTAATTTCAAGCCAAAAACCATTCTGTTACATGACATACAGCCAGCTAAATAACGAACCCTCTTTCCAGCCTAACCCTCGCTCCATACCAGTTAGTAGGGCTGAACTGGCTCGCAGTTCTGCACAAGCAAGGCGTGTCCGGCATCCTGGCTGACGAGATGGGTCTCGGCAAGACGGTGCAGGTGATCGCGTTCCTGGCACATCTCAAGGAGACCGGACAGGCGAGGGGGACGCACTTGGTGGTTGTGCCTGCTTCCACACTTGGTTAGTTTCGATTGATATAAGTTGTATAACACACCAAATAATTTGCTTTTCAATTTACGGCTTTAAATCTCGTGTGTTTAGGTCTCACTTTTCAACATTGTCCAATAGTGATGGGAACCACATCAAATAAAAGGTCTTAGGGTGTACTTCATTTCATTTTACCGCCTCGTTGGACTAGTGGTTGCAAAGCATGACTGCTGAGCATGAGGTCTTGGGTTCAATTCTCAGGTCGGGCAAAGTGTTAATAAAATTTTTGCATCAGGAATTTCTCAGTAGCAGCCTCGGAGTCTGGATTTGTGCCCAGTCGATGCCAATAGGCTCGCCCCCTATTACATGGGACTTAAACATAACTGGCAAAATGTGGGTGTACTAATAGGTACACCTCTGCCTAACCCTTCGGGAATTACAGGCGTGATGTTATGTATGTATGTCTATGTTTATAGACAGAGACAGTTTCAGTTTCTTGTAATGAATAGATTAGAGAACTATGTACCTATGTTACTGTAATTTTGAAGATCACAGATTTGAGTGGACCTGCCACGGCACTCAGATAGTGCATGCTTGTGTCATGGAGTCTTTTTATATTTCAGACAACTGGAGCAGCGAGCTGGCCCGCTGGTGCCCCGCGCTCAACGTCAGCAAGTACTACGGCCACCCGGAGGAACGTCGACAGCTGCGTATACTATACGCGAGAGGATTGAATGATATTGACGTCGTACTTACCACGTGAGTCAGCATCAGTTATATCATTTTGTACTAAGGGATGGAGGCCTGCCCAAGTAAAACAGTTAAAAGGCATCATTGCAATATATATATTTTACTTCTAACTTTTTGGCTCGTTTTTTTTACGAAATCCAATTTTGAATGTTAAAACTAAACTTTAAATACTCCGACCTTCTTATACAGGGGGCTTAGACAAAGTAACAATTTCAAAACGATAACGAAGTTAGAAAAGACTAAAATGTATGGGATTGACATAAGCCGCGTTAAGTCACGTGGACATGAAGCAAGACATGACAAGCTGACAAGCAAGTCAGAGACGATGACGAATTTAGATATCGTTTCGCTACAAAGCGATGTTACTTTGTCTAAGGAGCCAGTTGCATTGATTTTTCACACGAAAAGTAAAAGTCGTTTCCCAACAAAAATAAAGTTGCTCAATGTTACTTAGTTTGATGAGCGATGAATTGCATGGATGTATAGTAAACGGAGATGGTCTTGGCTAATGTCAATGAATGTTGTCTCCTTCCAGCTACACAATGGTGAACAGTTGTCCGGAGGAGCGCAAGATGTTCCGCATAACGCCGATGCACTACGTGATTTACGACGAGGCGCACATGCTCAAGAACATGGCCACGCAGAGATACGACAACCTGCTCAAAATTAAAGTAATTATCTTCTATACATCTATACAAATAAATAAAAGTTCTAGATATATATAAAAGTCAACCGTTACTTACTGACTGATCTATCAACACACAGCTCAAGCAACTGAACGGATTGCACTGAAAATTGGCACGCAGATAGTTATTATGACGTAAGCATGCTCTAAGAAAGGATTTTCAAAGGAAACGGAGGTCCAAAGTTTGTATAGAGAAACAAGGAAGTCGCGGACAGTAGCTAGTAAATAAATATGAATATTTACACGGTCAATAAAGTATATTTTCCTTTACAGTCTAAGCACCGTCTACTGCTAACGGGCACACCTCTACAAAACAATCTATTGGAGCTGATGTCGCTGCTATGCTTCGTGATGCCGCACATGTTCTCCGGCAAGACGGACGATCTCAAGAGCTTGTTCCAGAAGAATGCGGTAAGTTAACATACCTGACGTCACACTTGTACAGGCAGACTTAACTTTTTGGCAATCTTTGAGGGTGTGAAAGTATTCATTAACCCGTTGACTGCGGGAAAACACACAACCGTATGTGTTTTTCAACGACGAGCACACCAATTTGGAACATCTTATTTTTTTTAACTGCAATTGCAAAAAAGGGATTTACTTATATTTGAATTTCGCAGGCTACCCTAGCAATTTCACCCTATGTGGCCAACATAGGGTGAAATTGGCCAATTAACTATTTATTGATTACAAAGCAACTAAAATCCTAATTTTACAACTAATTGAAAATAAATCGGGTTTTCAGGGCTAAACTAAATTGCATTTTAGAGAAGTTGTATCTTTGAATTATTTGTTAATGGTCTAAACTCTAAACTACCTGATTCCTAAAGCATTAAAGCACGCAGGACAACACAACAGCTGTTCCATTGTCTGAGGAAGAGCACCACATTATCACTCTAGGCTGGAATTGTCTGGTCTGTGTATAGCATAGTCTACATCACTCATACAACGGCAATTGGACAGCTTACCTTATCATCTCTCTCTGCTGTTGTCTTTTAATCAACCATTATTGTTTCACAGAAATCGAAAACAACAAAAAAAGCTGAAGGAAAAGATGAGGACGAGCTTCCCTTCGAACAGAGCCAGATAACGCAAGCCAAGCGTATCATGAAGCCCTTCGTACTCCGGCGGCTGAAGAGGGACGTGCTGCAGGACCTTCCGAAGAAGACCAACCATAGGGAACTGTGCGCTATGTCGGAGAGGCAGGGGCTGCTGTATAAGAATCTTATTGCGAGCTTTGCGGCTAAGGATGGTTCGGTTAGTTGGATATACTTTTGTTTTTGTTGTGTGAGACTTCGTATATACTTTACTTGTCTACCACTAGATAAGGAGTGCAGTGGAGTCGTGAAAAACTACTACTAATTTTTACCCGACTACGGAGGGTCGCTTCTTCGATATACAAAAAACCAAGGCACACAGCACTCACTCAGACACATAAACGTCAACAAAAAATGATCGCGCAAGCTGAGAATGTGCACACGCATCATTTACTTTAAAAGGGTTTAAAAAGGAACTTTGTTCAGAGGGCATAAGTTTGAAATTGCTCTACGTTAGTTATGGTGTTTAACTTTTTATTGTAAATCTAGGTATTTTATAAATCCATGTTGTTCATTCAATATCACATCTTAATAATTGGGAAGATGACAGCATTTACCAATAATTCCAAGACATAACTTCTCTAAAGAAACACTTTATTTTAGCCCTGGAAACTTGATTAATTTTCAATTAACTGTAAAATTTGATTTTGAATTGCTTTCAAATTAATAAATAGTTAGTCAATTGAGTCTACTCAAAAGTGACGTCACAGTTATTTTTTGCCGTACAATATCTATGGGACAATCGCGTTTTGACAGGTCATAAAAAGTACGTCAATTGACTGTGGTGTCATCTACCCTATTGTCATTACAGATCCACGCAACAACAGAACAGAGCGGCATGGCGATGATGATGGACATGCGCAAACTCGCCAACCACCCGCTGCTGCTCCGCTACCACTACGCGGACCAGCAGGTGCGCAAGATGGCTGCGCGGCTCGCGCGGGACCCCGCCTACAAGGAGAACAACGAGCAGTACGCCTGGGAGGACCTCATGTGCATGTCCGACTTCCAGATACACCGCCTCACCTTGACGTACTCTGTGAGTA
Source organism: Hoplodrina blanda (assembly GCA_949316365.1). NCBI lineage: Eukaryota > Metazoa > Arthropoda > Insecta > Lepidoptera > Noctuidae > Hoplodrina > Hoplodrina blanda. The sequence continues at coordinate 13,700,740 of OX438592.1, forward strand.
GGAATTAAACTATAACGACACCCAAATTAACTAGGGAAACTTAACAGGAGTTATGGAAATCAAAATAAAAAAAGAAAAAGAATTACCATCACGCCTATAATCCTCAAACGGTTAGGCAGAGGTGTACCCATTAAGTACACCCACATTTCGCCAGTTATATTTAAGTCCCATGTAATAGGGGGCGAGCCTATTGCCATCAACTGGGCACAATTCCAGACTCCAAGGCTGCTACTGAAAAATTCCCGATGGAAAAACCCAATAACACTTTGCCTGACTTGGAAATCGAACCCAAGACCTCATGCTCAGCAGTCGCGCTTGGCGACTACTAGACCACGGCAGTCCACGGTGGTGTTCTTAACCAGTCAATAAAACATTCTCATTTTTCATTTCAGAGTATCCGCTCCTTCGGTCTCCCAGAACACTTGATCCTGGACTCCGGCAAGTTCCAGAAGCTAGACGAGATGTTACCGCGCCTGCGTGCGGGCGGCCACCGGGTGCTGATCTTCAGTCAGTTCACCATGATGCTGGACATCCTGGAGCCCTACCTCACCATACGTCGATACCAGTACCTAAGACTTGATGGCAGCACCAACGTTACTGATCGGTATGAAACACATTACTTTTTAGGGTTCGCATAGCATCAATAATATGATTGAGCAGTTTTCATTGATCATTTGATAATAAACTAAAATACAATAGAAAGAGAGTCTTATATTGCGTGTATTGTGATATTTATATCTGGCACGTAATTACGATTTTTTTTTTTCGCAATAATAATTGTGACTTTTAGGTGGTTCTAAAAACTAGGCTTTATTGGACTTAATTCCCAGGGAAAATAAATATATAACGAAACGAGTATGTAAGGATCGTAACAAGTGACGTTCTGTAGTTTCTGCCTATTCCCATGGGAAAAAGGCGTGAGTTTATTTGTATGTATCTAAAAAATTAAACCTCTCCTTCGCACTGGAAAAAGGACGGTTTTAGAAGTTCACGACACGACCCTGAGGCTTGAAGACCCCAAATGTGAGTCTTCGTAGTATTTCTGAGCAGCTTCTAATATTTGCCTTTAAATTATTAAAAAAATATATCGTATGTTCCAGACAAGACCTAATAGACCAGTACAACAACTCGGAAATTTTCGTGTTCCTGCTGTCGACGAAGGCAGGCGGACTCGGCATCAACCTGACGGCCGCTGACACCGTCATCATACACGACATCGACTTCAACCCTTACAACGACAAGCAGGCGGAGGACAGGTTAGAGTCACACTATTATAAATAGCTAACTTCTAGTGACAACTTTGCATACATTTACGAATTAAGCTGAAATCCTAAAATATCTCATGGGAACATAAAAACGGGACAAAAATGAATGATTCTGTCAAAGCAAGCCATCCCATTGTGGATTATGTAATAATTAAATTAATTACGTTAAACTAATGCAATAAGTTGAATGTGTTACATTACTATTCTACAATAACAGTTCAATGTTCATCCCTTAAAAAACAAAGCAATTAGTTCCATAAATGGAAGATTTGTAGATATGGGTAGATTTGTTTGGCCAGAAATAAATCCAGAAAATATGAGACCGCAGCAAAAGACTTCTAGAAATCGTAGACTTGGAAATGACTATTCTAAGTACATAAATGCTTTTCTAATTGCGTTATATTTCTTTACAGATGTCATAGAATGGGTCAGACGCGTCCAGTCACAATATACCGGTTGTTGAGCTGTGGTACCATCGAGGAGGGAATCTATCAGGTAGCGCAGGAGAAGCTCAACCTAGAGAAACACGTCACCGGAGTCGATGGTATGTACTCACAGAGTGAAATAACCTCAAATAATTTATTTGTAATAAACCATTAACAGGCTTTTGAATTATTTAAGAGTTGGGCAGTCAAAATGTTGAAGCTAGTTGCTTGTTCCATCTTTCTGACCTATACAAAACAAGCTCAGTATCAAGTATCTTATGCCATACTAGTACTCTCCCCGCGACTTCGTTCGCGTGAATTTTCTTACGGATCTCTAATTTTTTGATAATAAAATATAGCCTATAGCACTCAGTGATAACGTAGCTTCCAATTTGTGAAACAGTTTTCAAAATCGGTTCAGTACTTCCAGAGATTACCCCCTACATACAAACTTACAAACAAATGTTACCTTTTTATAATATTTTAAGTAATAAGTATAGATAAGTATAGATATAAATTGCCATGTTTATAATTTAGCAGTGATTATAATAATACCGGCCTATTATCACAATGCGGGGTAAAGGCAGGCGTCTTCTCGTTAGGCACCACGCTTGCTCAAAAGTACAGGTTCCCTCATAATGTTTACCTTTACCAATGTCAGTGATATCCAAGGTCAATGTGGATATTGTGGACACCAGTCTGATATACAATATAATGATGTTCTGGTTTGTCTTTCAGAAAACGACAAGACGGAACAAAAGAACGTGGTGCGGTTATTATCAGCCGCCCTCGGGCTGACGTCGCCGGGCAAATGATCCGAGACCAATAGCGTCATCGTCCTGGACTAGACACTGACCAATCATGGCAAACAATAGTGATACCACCCAACATTGACGACCAATGATACTGTGTGGAAAAGTGCGCGCTGTGAATATGTCCTGTGTATATTAAAACAAGTGATTGGTGATTTTATAAGTGATCAATTCAAGCTTTCATAGTTTTAAACATATTTTGGATATTAAAACACATTTTCTTGTTTTATTCGTCTGACTAACTGCTGAATACTCAAACAGAAGTCAGTTTTATATCTCTGTCAAGTCTCATGCTGTCTCTCTCACTTTAAAGAGTATTGTTGCGACATATATACTTTAATGAATTTTTGAGTATTCAGAGCAGAGTTGAATGTTACAATACCGGTGCAATTTTGTCGTTATATTGCCACCCACTGCCTTATAAATATATCAATGAACTTCTATAAAATGTTAAAATGATGTAACTATAGATGCTAGCTGTAGATTGACTCTACACTCGTGGGATTGGGAAGCAAACACAAAGATCTGTTCACATATTCTTTTAAAGTCTTCTTTAATGAGCTGGTTGTATACCAGCCAATTATTCTGCAAAAATCTCTTGGTGAGTTTGTGTGAGCTGTCATCCCCTGCGATGCCTCTAATTTCAGCATCAAGTCTCCATAAGTGTAGAGTCAGCAATATATTACAGCTAAATCGATTAATTGAGTCTTCGTCTGCGGTATTAAAATAATATATACCACTGTAGCGTCACATATCTTAAGAACTGTCCAGTGCACATTTCGCCTCTTGTGTATCACGCTACGAGCGCCTGCCGCCCGCACCTCTCCTGGTGCCCGTTCTCGTCCTATTCCCGTGCCCCTGCACCCGCAGACGAGGACTCAATTAAGCGATTTAGTTATAAACTTATACATGATACTTTAAATGGATAATTTATTGATCTTATTATTATAAATGAATTAGCCGGTGTAGCAAGAATCAATTCATATGGTTTCGTATTTTCTTTTTCTCTATACGATGACCATGCGTACCAAAGTGTGCACGTTGATAAGTTTTTTATTTTATTGACTCAATTTTTTTTATACTTGTAGCTTGAGATATCTATCTGTCTCGCTTTCAAACGGCGATGACATCGCCTGTGTGAGCGAAACAGCAACACTTTTATATTCGAGCGACAATGACCCAATTTTCTTATCAATGTGCATGCTTTGATATATTTATTAAATCATTTATGTCATTGTATGTAGTAAAATAAAAAATATATTTACATTTAGAATTATTAATGTAGTACACAAAATTACTCGGAGATTGCTGTGTAAAAACAAAAAAATATGTATGTAAAAAAATGTGTGGTGGAAATGTAAAAAAAATGAAATAATTCTGGCTATGAATGAAATGCACTAAATGTTCCCTTTGTATACTTGGGTTAAATGTGAAAGAGTGATATAAACTGTTTGTGTAACTTATTTATTTGTATCGCCTCTTGTGTATGTTTCAGTATTTAAATGTAAGCCTCAAATCGTTTATATTGGAATGCTGACAAAATGGCTGACTGCTAACGTGACTTCCACTATTCAAACGTTGACTGTTAGAGAATGATTATGGCATTAAGGGCGCGTTCACATAGAACGTCCGATTTTACAGGATCCGTTTTAACTGATCCGTCGCTACTGGAGGTGATATTCACACAGCATTTACAGGACCGATTTTAACTGATTCGTCGCTACTGGATGTCGGATCCGTATTTTTTACTGGATCCGCAATACTGTATTCTGTGTGAACTCGCTCATACAACTACATACGCTAATAACATATACGTTTAAACGGACCAGTAAAACGGACGTTCTATGTGAACGCGCCGTAAGTCCGACTGTGTACTTTTTGTTGCATAAAGTTTAAATAAATATAATATATAATAATACAAAATATTTTTTTTGGCACATGGTCCATTTTCTACTTAGCGTAACGATGGCAAATTTAGATACTAAATAATAAAATTTTGTTACAATTTTTGGGATAAAGAACTTTAGTATTTCTTTTTTCCATACAAAACATTATACTTTTTCCCGCAGAGGTAGGCAGGAGGAGCTTACGACTATACGAAACAAAGTCAGTATTACACTATAAACGATTATAAATAATATCGAAGCGCCCACAGACTAGCATATAATAAAACTATAATTTACTGAATACAATGTGACCTATTTTACTGCTTTGTCCTAATGAGATATTCGGGTTATTTAGCGTAAGGCCTAGATACATAAGACAGCGTATTTAAAATAATTATAACGAATAAAATAAATCTGGTTTCATTGTCTGTGTATAATTTATTTACTTATGGAAATTGTTTTGAAAATTGTGTAGTAATAGTAGGCGAATGGTATTTATTGATTCTGATAGAAATCTTTTGTTGAATGGTAAAAATATATGACTTTTACTACCTACCTGGGCTATATGATTTGTTATTCAAAAGTTATTACTTTATAATATGGGGTTTGTTCTGCCAAAACAGACTAAGGGTGCTTACATAAAGAAGCAGGTTACAGGTACGGACAGGTCGGTACAGATCATTACCGATTGGTACGGGTAAAATAGCTCATACAATCAATATGTGCTCGTTCATAAAGAAACAGGTGGAAACTTGTCGGTACCGACTATCTGTACGGGTTTAAACAATTGCCAGCGTAGTATGTCGTCTTCGCCGTCAAGAACAGATTTACCTGTTTTTTATATGTTGTTGAACCCGTACCTATCAGTACCGACCCGTACTGGCATATCGGGACCGAAAAACCTGTATCTTTATGTTTGCACCCTAATCATGTCAAAATTTCTCCCAGTATTTGAAGTAATTTTCATAATTTAACACTGATTCATTTAACATTGAATTGGTTTTATATTATTATTGAGAGACTGTGGTTTGGCCTTTTCTAGCAGAACTAAGCTTAAACTTGAAGCTAAATTTAAAGAATAAACAGGTAATTAATTATTTTATTTTTCCATTATATGTAAATAATACGCAAACATTAAAGCCAAACAAAAAATTGTAAAAAAAGTATACGCGAATTTAATGTACCTATTAGATGAATAAATAAATTTATTAGTGTAACATCTCGTAATTATTAAGAACTTTGTAAGATAAAATACGTTATATTTGGTAAGCTTAGCGATTGACATTAAAAATTTAAATGAATTTAAAAGTTTAACAACTTTTGTATGTACTGATGTTCTATCATAGTTGTGGCTCCATATACGCCATTGATGAAGTGTTGGAGTATCAAATGATTATTCTTCAGAGAATATTATATTGCATAGGCTAAGGCTTCGTTCAGACGAGTAACTTTAGACGCGCGTTTACAACGGCTTACCGAGCGGTTGAGTGAGGTGAAGACCTAAAGTTTGAAGGACACACAGGGCAATCAGTACTACCCTTTACGAAATAGATAATCATACTGACTAATATTATCGCTAGTTAGCATCTCTTTTTTTCAACTGAGTGTTTTTCCTCGTCAATTCAAAAGTAAACCTGTAAATGGTTCAATAACTATTTTTTTTTGTATGAAATGCGTTGTCTACTATTTTCTAGCATAGCTCATACTGACAGTCTGAAATTTTCGAGCTAGACGCGTGAGAAAAAAAAATGTGATCGCGCGTCAAGAACGCTTCATCTGAACCTAGCCTTATAAATAAGTCTGACTACATCCTGTATATGCCTATTGTTGATCGACTAGCTTTTGCCTGTGGCTTTATTTAGTTAATTTTTTTAGTTTAATTTTTCCAAAATCCAGCAAATTGCAGTTATTTATGTTTTCATAAACTTGTGGTACCTTTGATTGGCTTATCCTGCTACGCAAACATACATAAAGTGAAATCTGTAGAAAAATATAACTTTCCACAATGATTTTGATACTTGTTATTTAATAATTTGGACTTAAATTTAGCATGTTAGACTTACAGCCAATATTTGAGTATCCTTAGGCCAAAGTATACTTGTACTCAATTTTTGGTTTAAAACTAAATGTTCGGTAATGTTTAATTTTTTGTCAACATGCACAAAGATACTTTGCGTTTTAAATTCAGTCTTATTGCTTTTGCAATAAGACTTAAGTTCCTTAATCACGCAAAGTATGTAACTATTATAAAATGTTTGTTGTCAACCTAAATGTTACGACAAAAAATTAAACATGATTCAATATTGCGATCTTATGGGTGAGTTTTGTATTAATTAGTTATTTATTCACATTTTAGATCAATTTTTCGGTTTAAGTAGTAAGTTTTTAGTTTAATTTTAGTGTAGTACACATTCCTTAGTAAATATATTAGTTGATTTTATTTTTCTTTTTTTTATTTCATTATCTTTTGCATGCATATTTTGCACGTATTATGAACTGTTTCCTATTTCCTTAGCATCCTTTTGGTACAAGACCAACACAAGCGCCACAATATAAAAATGTAATAACTTAGTTTTATAATAAGTGTAGCTTTCTAAGTGGCAGTCAACGCATGCAGACGAGTAGTTTTCATTAATTAATTGATAATGAACCAAAACTTACCAGAGATAGAGTTGAAACTTGCGTAACTTGCAACTATATTTCATTATTGTCCCACTGCAGGCCTCTTATACAGAGAAGGCACGAGCATTTATCGTCACGCTTGGTCAAGGCGGATTGTTGATTTCAGACTTATGTTAATTGTAAGTCCAGGTTTCCGCAAGAAGTTTTCCTTTACCGATGTCCGTGATGTCCAAGACAAACTTAGGAAGTGCCATAAAAAGTAATTACAATACTAAAAATAAATGAAAACTGCTCAAGTATGTTGCTGTTATTTTGCGCTGATTATCTCTCTTTGCGGTCATAAACGACTGTTAGGCCGCGTTGAATTTGCTACTAATTTTACATCTTTTAAAAACCTGTAGATATAATTTTCTTCATTAGCATTTAAGTCCACTGTATCTAAGCCATGTTTTTCATTCACTTAACTAAGACATAAAGGAGTACAGGTATGTCATAGAGAGTGTAAAAAGACACTAATACAGCTGTCGTCATATTTTCTTCCTACCATTCCAATTTTAAAAGGTGTAAAACTGAACGTTAAATATAGCTTTACGGCCCCTGTACTGTAGTAATGCACCCATACGCACAATGTTTAGAGTGCGCTACAATAACCAGTGGTTTTCTACACTAATAAATTTAACACATAAAATCACTTTAATCCCCGAAGGATTAGGCAGAGGTGTACCCATTAGTACACCCACATATCGCCAGTTATGTTTAAGCCCCATGTATTAGGGCTCGAGCGTTGCCATCAACCCGGTACAAATCCATACTTTGAGGGTGCTACTGAGAAATTCCTGATGGAAAAATCCAATAACTATTAATAATTATTACTCAGTGTTACTTTGATGGGCCGTATCAGTAGTTAACAGCTATGTATTGTGTCTCCTTACACCCTGAATTTAACCTTTTCACCGCCACGGACTTCAATAGTAGTTCCGGATTTTCGTGCCACTAGCGCCACGACTTCATTACTTGCTCTTCATTTTAACTATTATCATATAGCTTGGCGCTGGGCGAGGCATCGCGTTCTGTGTTCGCTGGCGGTGTAAAGGTTAAACAGGGCACTGTCTCTAGTTTATTTGGCTAGAATACTTTTACAATTTTAGTAGAGAAAGTCATGAAGCACTATACAAGCAGCTATTATATACTAAAAGCTCAGATATTACTGAACAACTTGTACATGTATTATACTTTTAATATTTACAATTATATCTGTAGCGTAAAGTGTGTGATGTAAAATGTAATATTTATAAATGGTTGCTCATCCCATTGCCTTGATATTACAGAAATTTTTACAGGACCCTACAGATTTTGTCCTGCCCAAATGTTGGCTCGCAGCGCCATCTGCCGGCTCTAATTGTAAATTTAAACCATCCAGGACCCACTCAAACGCACAAAAAATCTCATTTAAATCAGTCTAGTGGTTTAGGAGTTCAGTAACATACCTAACTATTATACAGGGTGACACATATTGTAGGTACTCACGATAACGAACAACTTTCCCAAAGAAACGATTTTTTTTTTAATTTGAAAAAAAAACACTTGTAGCCATAGTCTTCCAAATAGAATATTGAGTAAGAAAGAAAACACATATTCTGCTGTAATTTAATTTAGTTACATATCCCTTTTTACAAACAAAACTATTCAACTTTATCATGTATTTTTTTTTTAATTCAACTATTAAGTCGGACTGCGCACGACTGTGTGAAGTGGTTTTAAAATTGAAGCAAATCCACTCTTGAGCCGACGCTAAGCGCTAACCATCTTTATTTGTTTGTCCCGCTTTAAAGGTCCTCACCAATTGGGTCAGTGTGTGTCCTTCTAGCCCGTCCCCTACCCACATTGTACTAACATCCGAGCTATTATTACCTTTGCTTCACCCTCTCTGCAATGTTGAAACATGACTAACAGATCGAAGGAAACGGTATTTCTCAAACCTTTTGTTAAACTATTAGAACTCTGAAGAATTCATGAAGACAGTAAAAGTTTAGAGTAGGTAAAGTCTTTTCAAATCCTTTTTGTTTTTAATGAAGCTTTTTCCAAACTTATACCAACTTTACGTATTTGAAAATTGAGTTGATTTCAGAATGTCATAGGAAATATTGTAGCGGAAACTTATAGTAATTTTTCCGAAATATAAAAAGACCTGAATTGGGAATTTTGTTTAATAAACATTCAATGGGATGAGTAACTCTGTAAGGTTGCTAATGTATCCCATATATTTATTTTCTTATGGTAAATGGAATAACACATGTTGAGTGAGAGAATAGCGTTTTATTGTAGCACTTTTAATCCCATGAATCATTACACAATTTTTATTTTTCATTGATACATACTAATCTCATTAACACTTTCAAATAATAGTAAAAACTGACACACAATGTAAGGCTAGATGCGCACTGATGCAGCTGGCAACAACAGCGGCCGCATTTTAAAAATGTCATGCCACAACGCGCAAGCGACCGACGCGACGTCCCTGTGTGTGAATCACCTTTTTTTAAGTATGGCAAATCATCCAATGGCTTCTTTGGCAGAAAGGAGTGTCAGACTTTAACTGACTAAAGCTCATCCGTGTTCCTTCTAATGCCCTTTGCGTTCTAAGGCCGCGGTGACTCTTTCCAACAAAATTCGCTATCCTGGGTAAGAATGTGCATCACTTGAGATAAAATTTCAATAAATTAGATATTGGACGATTTACCTTGCCTGACTAAAGGCCGCTGCATACGTTACGGGTAAATACTTCGGACGGGACGTGAGCGGGACGGGCACGTGATTGCCTCGTTCAAAACGGGAACGTGGTGCAAACGCATACGCACCGTGACATTGATTCGGATCTAACGTGCTAGTGTGTGAACAACGAAAGATGGATTAAGTAATTGCTATTGCTCTAAATGACGGAGAAGCTACGACCGTCAAGAAAAAAAGGAGATTTTCTGTACATCCTACATGGAATAAAAGAGAACAAGAAGGAGAATAGCGGGCGCGGGCCGTGACGGGACGGGGACGTGCTAAACATCGTCACCGACGATATTTTTCCCGTCCACGTTCCCGGCCCGTCCATGTTCCCGTGACATATACGTTTTTGAATACATTTTGTATGCAACGATGTTTCCAAAACTTCCCGTCACGTCCCGTCCGGATAAAAACCCGTCACGTATGCAGTGGCCTTAATTGCAAATTGAAACATTATTCTCAAAGACATTAGATCGCATGCCTCCAGCCGTATTACGGCTGCATCAGTGCACGTCTACCCTAATCTTCACCCACAACCGCGGCCGCGACTCAAATGAGAATCGCTTGTTTCAGTGCGTTCAGTATATTCGACGGACAGATGCCTTTCTCTTCATGACAATGTCGGTAGATGTGGGTGACAACACATTGAAAGCTGAAAGTAACAAAGCAATCTCTTTCCTCTTTGTTACTTTCAGACTGGGTAGGGCAGGGCTTCTGAAAACTCGTTTAGGTTTACCTTTAGTCTGTTGTAAATGGTAATGCCTGGAATCCTTATCTATATAAGGTGTTATACAAACGGGTTAGGTGCGTAGACGCATTTAAAAACTCTGTTTAAAAGCTCTCCTGTATTCGACGATATGTGTCGTTGGTCCTACATAAATGCTTACCAGGTAGGTACTTGCAGCTACTTGTATCGATTTTAAGTTGAGGATTCAGAAATGAAATCCAAGAAGAACGCAACCAATACCTATTTCTCTGTATCAATCAAAATAGCTGTTTATTGTTGGTTTGTGTTGTTACTCAGTGTTGCAGAATCTTTACTTAATAAGTATTTATATTACAAGTAATACAAAGCAGTTCGGTATCAAAACAACAGTCGATGTAGACCAGCCAAACATCGATTCAATATTTCAATGGTTGAATAGTTCGCGGCGCGTATTCCAACAACACACGGTCGCGACTTTGTGTCATATTCTCTTTCTTATGATGTTCAGTAAATAATAACACAAATACGGTCTTTTGCCAGTGTAAAAGTGTACTAAAGTGTGTCGGATGGTGCAGTAGTACGTCTTCCCTACGATGGTCAAGAAGGGCCGTGACATAGCGCGTGCGGCGATTAGCTGCTGACAAACACGACACAGTGTGCGCTCTGTGTCGCGACACACACGCACACAGTGAGGTAACGCGAGCGCACTCGCGGCGCGCCAGTCGGCACACCGCCCGGGCGGGCGCCACACGACCGGGATCTGCGCGAGCGACGAGCGGCGACGCGAACCAAAATAATATCAGTGAAATAAACACGTATTCCGCCAAACGCTGTAACATGCGAGCGCAAGATTCTGGTGAGTACCTCCACATCCTACCCCGCCTACAAGACACAGTGACAAACTGAAACTAATCTAGTTATAAAGGCATTTCCTACGTCTATATTTAGTTGCGCCTTATTTTGGGACGCTGTGCATTGACGAGGGAGTTTCACGCTGCGCTTTTACGCGGTTTCCTCCGTCTGTGTGTGTTTCCCGCGTGAAAATTACCATTACGAACATTTTAGGTAGGTATACAATAATTGACCAGCTCTCCGTGCGTCAGAGTGGTACTCGGTAGTAGAAACGAATAGTGAAATTTTTCGACTAAAATTAATCGAATAAGTGAAATGAAAGTGGCAATTGCACATGGTTCAGGAGAGGCTGAAGCGAAAACATCGTTCGAAGTCGGCACGTAATTAGGTAGTTTGAAGCATGATAAAAAATAGATTTTCTTGTCTATGCTTGTGTTCTCAATTGGCCGCAGACTGCGCTCTGGCCTAAATACCGGCACACACCTACTAAAGATCAATGTCTCCTAGCTTGGAGGCGTCAATGAGAGGATCACTTTACCTGCTGCGATGTCTTTGTAAGTAAACAACATTACCATAGGTAGGTACCTACCTACCTAACTAGTTATTATTACGTTGGATTTTCGGATAAGTACCTACCCTTGAACTCTCGGCAAGATGAATCTGCATACAAACACATTCATACTTTATACCATACCTACCTAATAGGATGACTAAGAGCGGAGGCGTCATTGAGGTTTGTCAGAAAGTAAAAAATAGGCATTGCTTAAGTCACTATTTATCTAACTTAGCACCTATTGAATAGAATACCTACCAACCTATTTTTTGGTTTATGAAAATATCAGTCATGCAAACGTGTGACTATAAGAACTGAAATAAAGGAAAGGTAGGCATTTTTGCAAAAACCATCTCGAATAACGTCCAACGATCACGCGATCAAAACAAAAGTAATAGGTAAACTTTAGGTAAACGTAATGCTCATTTCAAATAGATAAATTATAATTTAAGTTAGGTATGTTCAAATTCATAGTTGCATTACGTACAGTTAATTAACAGCTAGAATCGACTTTAGTGGTGCGCCAGCGCGGGTGCTTGATCACCGGCGTTAGGTAACAAAAAATATAGCGAACGGACTCAGGCGATTGATTCAGGTCGTTTACCCCTGAAACTGAGTCTGACGCGACGGAGTTACAGTAATCGTTCGCTTTTATGAAATTGCATTTTGGCATTATTCATTTTTGATAAAACTAATGGCTTACCCAGACGATAGACTTTTTCTGCCATCAAGTCTGCGACGACCAAACGGCCTCTTCTGCATTCCGCAGCGACGAGGCCTCCATACAACTCGATTCCTTCCTTCGGAAGTTCTTTCCAACAGCAGTTACTCTGCCGCCATTGAAAAATGGCAACACACAAACAATGTGTGTTCAAAAGGCGTTTCCACAATGTATGGTGTACCTACACGTATTTCAAATAGGCAGTGTATATTTTTTTGGAAATACATAATAGTAGATACTGCTGATTGTGCGACTTTTCAATGGCGGTAGAGCAAGAAGAGAGAACTTCCAAAGGGAAACCGGTAGGAATCGAGCTGTATGAGCATTAATCAACTGATCACCACGCTTGCACAAGGCGGATTGGTAATTTCAGACTTATATTAACAAGTCCGTTACCTCACGATGTTTTCTAACACCGATGTCAGTGATGTTCAAGATAAACTCAGAAAGTTCATGTGTATAAATGACATTAGTACTTTTCCGAAATCGAACCCGCAGCCATGCCTTAACAGACCTTAACCACTCGGCCATTGCAACTCAAGGCCATCACAAACGTTCAACTCGTTCAAGGATCATTGTTAAATTATTGTGCATGAGTTATTGCAGGATGGACGATCGTGCAAGCACCATGCACTATAATACGCCATTTCCCGTATTCTTGAGACTTTTAAGAGTTCCAATTTCCAAGACTGAATAAACACATACTTACAGACGATTATCTTGAATAGGTAGTAGGACTTATAGGATAACTAGCTGTCCGCCGCGGTTACACCCGCGTCTTTGGTTACTGCTCCGCTCCCGTAGGTCGTAGCGTGATGGTATATAGCCTATAGCCTTCCTCGATAACTAATCTATCTAACACTGAAAGAATTTTTCAAATCGGACCAGTAGTTCCAGAGATTAGCGCGTTCAAACAAACAAACAAACACTGCAGCTTTATAATATTAGTATAGATATAGGTCCAAAACGGCAATACAAAATAAAACGTGCAATGCTTGGTTGCTCACCGGGTAAAATATAAAATTATCTTTAACGAGACTCAGTAACCAGAAACTGAACTGATTCATTGAGCAAGCTGCAGGCGCTTACTGAATCCTTTCAAAACAACTTTTCTTCATTATTTCATGATTTCAATCGTCTGGATAGGGTGCCAGCTAACCCCATATTATGACCAATTAATTATGACAAGCAACAGTTCAATCAATCAATCAATCAATCAAACAAACTTTATTTGTGAACATAGGTATTACAATAAAGGTCTTTATGGGTCAATAAGGGTCCATTACTTAATTCTACAAAAAATACATAGCTCACCAGTGACTACCTACCAGCCACTACCTACTTAAACATCTTCTATTGAACGAACCCACTCGATAAACCAACTTAGGTATAGAATATTCGTATTGACTTTTGTGTGAATGCAGGCATCCATCTAGGGTTTAAGTAGATACTTTCTCTTTGTGGTGTTCCTAACTTCCTACACTCAAGAAGACCACACCTTTTGAAAGTTCGCTTAAATTGTTTGATGACTATCTTTCATAGATATACTAAAGTTGGTCGTCATTGCTTTATGCTTTTGCCAACAGCTTCGCCCGCCGGTCGGACGGGAATTATCCCACGGAAGTGTACCTGGTCTACTACCAGGATAAAAAGTCCATGTTCTTCCCGTGCCAATCCGTTCAACTGTCATTCCAAATTCACAATAGACTCGCATTTATAATATTAGTGGGATTTCCTTCCATGATATACCAAGAGCTTGCAACTAAAAAACATTCACATTTCAAGACCTACAAACTCAGATAATTTAAATAAAAAGGTTTCTCACTAAAATAATCCAAACGTACATACTTTTTTTCAGTAAATAAGAAAGGTATCTAAGCTAATCTTATTAGAAATCTCTCTACCTTTGCTGCTAATCGGACAGGTGTAATTAGTAAAAGTATAATTTTAATTTTTCATGCTTATTCGAGTATGGATTAAAAATGCAAGGTGAATGACCAATAAATCTGCATACGATGAATGTAGGTCAAACAAAATAGGTATCTGATAAGAAAAAGATAAGAATCTTCAAGCCCAGTGTCTGTTTAGTTCAGGCAACATCTGGTGTTTAAAACAACATCGTCGCAAGTACCTAATTATTACGTCGTTTGCAAGGAAAGTTAGAACAGAAAATCTGAGATTATTATCTACACAGCTAATTAACGACGAAGTGGAAATAGTGAATAATAAACGTCTTTTATTTATTTAAAAAAGAAATACATTCATATGAAATTAAGTTACAAGCCCTTTTCACTGATAAATTATTCTGAGTTAGTTCACTTGATATTTTTTCAAAAAATTTTCTAATATTCGTTAATTGTATAAGGTAAGAGGACCACAAGAAGATCTTCTTCTCCATTTCACTTAATCTAAATCTACCGGTCATCTATAAAACTCTCCCTCGGTAAATTGAAGTGAAGTAGATATATGCTAGAGATTAACTGCTCACCTCAACCTCACTTTATCGAAAATCTACCATTTTCAAAGAATGCTGAATAACATTACTGTGTAAGAAATTAAACGGAAACGCAGAATCACTTATCCCCAAGTTGCTGTGATTGGTTGACTGAATTATTAACAACCAGCAAAAGTCGCGGTGATTAATCAATTTAGTAACTTAGGTTACTATTAATTAAATCGAATGCAACAGTATTCATATTAAGCACTGCAGACCAGGCAAGGATATTGCCGATGAAACGTGAGATGTTTGTTAAAACTCTGATATCCTGCCGGGTATGAGTAACGGCCTTGAGGTCGAGGAGTACCTAGGCATCTAGTCATAGGAGTAATGGATCACAGTTATCGAATTACTATGGGTGGTCTTGGGCATAGTTTGCGAAAGGCTCAATTGGCCAAATGACAACAGCCAAACAAATAATGAAATGAATTTAGAAACCGAGAGTAAATAGGTAAAGAATTGAAAAAGAATAATAAATACACACACATAACACCTGTAATCTCTGAAGGGTTAGGCAGAGGTGTAGGTACCCATTAGTACACCCACATTTCGCCAGTTATGTTTAAGTCCCATATAATAGGGGACGAGCCTATTGCCATCAACCGGGCACAAATCCTGACTCCGAAGCTGCTAAGTACTGAGAAATTTCTGATGGAAAAACAAAATAACGCTTTGCTCGACCATTTTGAGAGAGGCAGCCATTATTTGGCAGTATTTTCTTTGATTTCAATTAAAAAATATAGTTATTTTAGCAGCAGAATTAATCAACGTGGGAATCTCTGCAAATCGTTGTTCGTATCACGAGACCATCTAAGGAGAATTAGATAAATAATTATCTAAGATATTAACTTTGAAGTTTGAGATGATTAATGATGACTCCTTCTACCCTAGTGTTGCAAATATAGTGACTGCACAGCACATTATCACAGCACGACTCACCTTTTGTAAAGCCTAACTTGCATACAGTTGGTATGCGCTGACGCAGGCGTAGGCAGATATGTAGGCGACGCGGCATTGGACAGCACCTGTTGGTAACTTGGTATGATATTAACATAAACTTAGCGAGTAGTTCAATATTTATGCAATACGTGTTTAAGGACCCATCAGGTGTGGGGTTCATAAGGAATGCATAGGTAGTAGAGAAATGTAACAGTAATGATGCAGAAAAAAATACTGATTGATATAGAACATCTCCAAACATAATATTTTAAGTGAAAAGTCGATAAAAAAATGCCTTGATGCGACCCACACACTGACACGCGACGATGTGAAGATTATGGTGGATAACCAATTATGCTAACTGTATTCAATATCAGGTCAATGTCAATACAATTTTATTCTTAACTAGCGAACTGCCCAGGCTTCGTTTAGGTGCAAATTCTGACATTTCCGTTAGATTTTCCAAAAAGAATCGGCTAAAACAGGCTAATCGTTCTCGAGTTTTGCGCTTAGCAAAACATTTAATGATTTATTTTCATTTGTTTCTTCTTTCAAATTAACGAAAACACGTTCCGAAGTCAAAGTCAAAGTATTATTTATTTATACATATTTCAATAAAACTATTTAAAGGCACTTTTGAATTGTCAATGAGTCAGTCAGTTAATCAGAAAGTTGAATCTAGTTGTTCTTTCCAAAACGTAGGTGGGTCTCTATGAAGAAGAACATTACTTACATTGTTTTTCCAAATAAAAGGCAGTGTCCCCGTCTCGTATCTACAAAGATTTTGTTATCAGCTGTTATCGTTGTGCAAACCAGGGACCGGCCGGGTACTCGTTGAAAGGGTTTTTTAAGGGGTTTTTTTAAGCGCTTAAAAAAAAAACCCTATGATACATGTTACACCCTCGAACGGGTGCCATGAAACCGGTTCCGAAAAAGGTTACCCTTTCAATACCCTGTAACACGGTAACAGGGTAACCCATTCCAGCCCATGACACTGTAAAATGCACTCTTTACAATCGACATTAGTTTGAAAATTGCGAGACCGAGACCACATGTGTCATCTTATCGCCCGCCGGCGCCATTGTTGCATGTACAGAGCGATTTGTAAACATAGAATAATAATTATTGTCAATATGATATTACAGTTCAATTTTGGTTGTCGCACAAGCTAAACATCGCAACATATTTCTTTATTCGTGTTTAAACTTGTTGAGTCTCATCATTCGTCATTTAATTCGGAAGTCGGACGAAGCTACGGAAGTAAATCAGTGTTAGGGCGATTGTGCACTACACGGAATTTTACTGTCCGGCGCGCGGCGGTCCGATTTTTTACGGTCCGATATGGCATGAAAAAAACGGATGATTGGCTTGTGCACTTGTCCGTCTTTACTCGGATGATACGCCTCAGTTTAGGCACAGAATAGAGAGACCAGAATCCAAGCTTCATACTAACGCCCGTGCGTAGGTACACTACTACTACACGCGCAGCTATACCACAATATAAAGATAATCAGTAGTTGCACTCGGCCGTAACCTTGAATTAAGTACCTACGACTTCGTGCTACGTACTCACGCGTTAGGGCTGCCCGCACATAGGTAGTATTTTAATTTCATCAACCTATTGAGTTTCTAGTTATGTGAATAAAAATATATTTTTTTTAGTTTAAAAAAATAATTTATTGTGATTGAAATAGTGTTAAATAAAAATACATGTTGCGTTGTACTTACAGTGGGTGGCCAAATTATTAGGGACAGCGCCGAGATTTTAATAATTTCTAGTTTGTTTAAATTTTTCAGGGAAATGGGTTGTCTTAGGCCCCACGGATATTTTTATTTAAAGGATTTATTAATTGAGGTAATAAAAACATCAAGTCTGTAGGCAAAACTATTTATTTATTTTTGGAAAAAAAAATTATACGTTATTTGATTTCTAGAAGTCGTTGGTACTGGTCCTGCCTCATGTTCCCTTCGACGGTCACAACGATGTATAGGCGCCTTAAATGCCTTTCGAAAAGGTCACAGACCACACCATGGTACTTATTGGGTGTTTAGCCCCCCCACAAGGCAGTTCATGCAGAGTCTGTATGAAGTTATACCGCAGGGCGTCGTCGCACAAAATAAATTTTGTCGAGCAAAATCTGAAATATTGATTTATCGGAAGCATACCTGAAAAAATATTACAAAATCGTAATACAGTGACAAACACCACGTGCTGTTCTATTAAAAGACATATTCTTACCCGACTCCAGCCTGCAAAAGAAAAATTTCGGTGTTGTCTGGCCCATTGAAGTCGTCTCTTCTTCATGTTCTCTGTGAGGCGTGGTGTCTTGATTGGCCGACGACCTATCAAGTTCTCTTCGGCCAACCGCGCTTGTACTGTCCTTTCGAAAACTCCTTTTCTTTCATCGATCATCATCGTAGACAAACGGGCAACACCCGTTTTACGATTTTCAAGGCAGATATCTCTGATTTTTCGATCTGTACGAAGAGTGGTGATCGTTTTTCTGCTACATTTTTTCACACGGCCTACCTCCAGAGTATTGTTCTGCTCAGTTTATATTTTTATTAGAATAACTACAAACCTTAAAACACTTGCAATTGTTGCTATACCTCTCTGGGCATGTGTAGAGTGCAGTATTAATGTTTTTATTTCTCTAATTTTTCTTGAAGATGTGTCTGAAACCTTGCCCATACTAGAAAAAAAGTAATTTTGAGGTTTTCAAGTTATAACTTTAATAACATTAAAATTCAAGTATTAAGATTAAAAATAGTACCACTATACGAAACATTACTCACGTTCTGACTACGGTTAGCTGAAATAAACTTGCAATGTCAATCTGATTTTTTTTTTACACTGCTACAATAAGAGTAATTTTCAACAAAAATCAACTAAATGAGAAAGTCACATCACTTTTCAAAAAAAGTTACCAGCTTTACAATTTTTTCACATCAAAACATAATATTAATATCAGTAATAACATCAAATAAAAAAAACCCCGTATAAATCTATTACTTTGTTTAAAAATAATGTTTCAACTAGATAATACATTTCTATGAGCGCTGTCCCTAATAATTTGGCCACCCATGGTATAATTCAAAGATTTAATAAAAAAAATTCGCCGAAGGAAACCAAACTCCAATCCTTACAAACTTCAACATCTACTTACTCAACCAAAATGAAAGAAACATCTAACGAGTAATTATAAAATCTGTTTGCATCCCAGCTTATTAACGTTCACATTACTAGCTATAGCTACAGCTAGGAGCACTTTGGTCACCCATCCAATAATGTCGCACTGCTGCAAACGTTATTTAATATCAACCATCTCATCGCGTGTGCCGTATCTACAGCAATGAAAATCTCACTAAGTAGGCAGGTATCATTACCAGGTAATAGGTTACCATTAAGGTATTACTCTCATAATCATTTCATAATGATATTTCGTCTATGGTAAATACCTAATTATTTTACCAGTTCTACGGAACGGCGTAGTTAGGTCATTCGTATCACTTTTTAGTTTTACACCCTATCCACAATTTATTTATGTATTTTATTAAATTATTAGTAAATTATCAAGTATTTTACTCGGTGGAAAAAGCGAAATGTGTAGTTATATAAGTATTAAAAAAATAAACAAATTACGTATACGTAATAGTAGGTATAACCCGGTTCATTAAAGAATGGAATCTTAAATGGCGGCGCTTATCATGTTCTCTCGCTCGCACACTAGTGCCGTCTATAGTCACTCCAGCGCGTACCGTAAGCAGAAAAAATAATAGTCTTGATTTGCTTCCTTTTTGTAGGTACTTATAAATGTCTCATTTTTTAAATTTAACATTCCTTTTATGATGTTGTTTAACGTTTAAGTTTGATAAAGATAGTTTTGAAAGAAATGTTACGCGTTCAAACAATAACGGCCTGGCCACAGCTAACGGCGGCGCGAATTGCGGGGCGTCTGGAGTCGCGTCTTGCGGTGAGCGACTCAAACAAATGGTAGAGAAACTATGAAGTATGCCACAGCTACCGCGGCGCGACCTGCGGCGCGTTGAGCGTCGCGAACTGCGAATCGATGAGCGTCGGGCGTTCTCGGCGGCGACGGGCGGTGCGTCTTGCGAATGAAACAAATGTACTAGCGAGTATCGAGGCGGCCACAGCTCAGAGCGGCGCGCGCGGCGGCATCGGTGGACGCATTCGGGATCGCGCGACCGAAACAAATAATTTTGTTTTTATCGCGCGTTTTTTTATAAAAGTAATGGATACGGAACAATTTATAAGCGAAATATTGAGTAGACCAGCAGTATGGATGTCAAAACATCCACATCATAAATATAGGCATGTTATAAAAAAGTTGTGGGCCCAAATAAAACAACAATTTCCTGTTAATAGTGGTAAGTATTTATTACCTATTTTTTACAAGTAATGTAGATACGGCAATTTAGTTCAAACTTTTGATGGGGGCCATTTAATTTAAACTTTTGATTAATTTTAATAGTTTAGCCGTTCTCTAAATACGTCCACCGCTGACGCCGCCGCGGTCGCAACAACTCTAGCTGTGGCATACCATCGCAAATCGCGCCGCCGGCCGCGACTCCAGACGCCCCGCAATTCGCGCCGCCGTTAGCTGTGGCCAGGCTGTAAGTCGTTTAATTTAATTACGACAGGAACTTGAAAATGTGATTTTTTGTTTGTTGAGATATCTTAACGATTTTGGTGTCAAATGAAAGGTATAGGTCTACAACCATTTTATTCGTTTAAATTATGTAAATCGGTCCAAGTGAAAAAAAACTTTAACTTGAAATTTTATATGCTGACTGTACTATCTGTCAACGCAAGTACATGCCACCATTTTAGATTCCATTCTTTAATGAACCGGGTTATAGGTAAGTGTTTAATTGTTCTTAGTCTTGCTTTTCGTATTTTAAAAAATGTTATCTCTGGGTGCGTTATCGAAGAATTCAAGCGACCAAACACTGCACAATATAGTTTATAATTTCTCCTTGCCATGTTGAGAAATCGCACGCTCACTGCTTACAAAAATATTACACCATCCATTCCTTTATAAAAATGTACTCTGTGATCCATTCGTCACTACGGCGGCGGCGCGGCGGCGCCGGCGCAGTCAAGACTGTTTGTGTCAGTGTTGCCAATTTAGCTCTTTTGGAGCTAAATTTAGCTTCCTTTTTAATTAATCAGCTCCAAAAAAATAATTTTAGCTCTTTAGCTCTTTAATTTTACAATTTTAGCTCCATTCCAATACATGAAAAAAAAAAAACTTTTGGTTATTTTTTCTTTTGGTGTATTCGAATTTCATGCTGACCAACGAGTAAATTAATACGTAGAGCCATACTTACTAAATATGGCTCTAAATACGTACTTTCCTCGTAATCATAGAGTCGTCATCTATGATTAGTCTATGACTTGAACTATAGGGAATACCCCAAAGAGTACTAGAATACCCGTATTATTTTAATTTCGTTCGATCATTACTTAATTCTTTGACTTTGGTAATTGGTAGACTATCGTGTATTGGAAAGTGCAATTTGCAAAATGTCGAGTAGGCCATACACTCAAAAATTTCGAGACGAATGGCAATGGCTATCTGAAGACTGCTTTTCAAGGTTGGTTGAAAGCAGTTAGTAACGACAAAACCAAAGCATATTGCTGCTATTGTCGATGTGAATTAAATGCGAAAAAAAATGATTTATTTTTATTTATATTAATTTTTATTTGACACACGATAGTTCTGATGACGAATAATCATATTTTTTAATTTTTCCCTTATTTATCTTACAAGATATAAAATGACATTACGTTTTTCTTTAACAATAATAAAAAAAATGATTTTTAAACTTTCTTTTATTTTAGCTCTTTTTTTCGGAAAATTTAGCTCTATTTTAGCTCTTTTTCAAAGGTGATCTAGCTCTCTTTAAAAAAATGAGTTGGCAACACTGGTTTGTGTACCGAGAGTGTACCGAACTCGACGCGCGTAGGTATGACTCGCGTTGCGACCGTTTCTATGAAGATCACCTACTGTAGTATTTTTATACTGTGGCTATACCTACCTATATATACCTACTTAGGTATATTGACGAATTAAGATTCGTTTCGTATTTTTGTTTTAGTAGGTTTGTAGAATAGTACCTAGGTACCTACCAAAGTTGGTAAGTATATTTGTAAGTCGTCATAATAAGATTCCATTTGGCCTTTTCTATTAGATAGGTAGGTAGTAGGTACCTACTTAACTTACGTTCGTAAAATAGTAAAACAAGGAAGGAAACATTATACCTAGGTAGTTTCGCCATGACCGTCCGTGAGTAAGTCAAAGTAATTTGATTAAGTAGGTAATCAACTTCAAAAAAGTAAGTAATGTATGTACCTATCTATGTCATGTGTATCTGTTACCGGCAATCTGTATAATTCAGGCATTCTATGCAATACCTAGGCAATGTATAAAATACCTGGGGCGTACAGGCAATGTATGAAACATTATGAATATTATTCTCCATTACATACTTTACCTAGGTAATGTATACAATTCCTAGGGATTGTATAGAGTACCTGCTGGTCCACCGGCAATGTGTAAATAAATAGATTTTGGTCTATAGGTTACTGTAAATCATATGTTTTACAAGTAAATCTTAGAATTGGTATTAGCCAAGGAACTGTAACCAACTTGGCTGTGGTGTGGAATGGCTAGTCACAATTCTACCCCTTTTTTGGTTCGGGTCTAAAGTTCTTACATATGTCTTAGGGCTAAATTTTTAAATCGTCAGATAACTCCTAACGGAGGGATGAATATGGAATAATGGCTTTTGTCTAAAAAAATTGTCATCAATAATAATATTATGTGGTTCATCTAAAGCGAGCGGAGCGAATTCAAGACTTGGGGCACCCCGACTATTATTTTTTTTTTAAACCACTCTGAAATAGGAGCCCCGCGCAGCGGGGTTCCGTCGACCAGGACTTTCCTGCTCTTTTATACACATTGCCGGCTGCGCTGTCGGTATTGTATAGAATACCTAGGCAAAGTATAAAATAAATAATATTTCATACATTACCTGTCCGTTTTAGGTATTCTATACATTGCCTAGGTATTATATAGAATACCGGATTACACAGATTGCCGGTAACATATCTACTTCATAGTATGATTAATTATGTACCTACAGTCAACAAAGGAGATAGGTATGCAGGGTCGTCAGACATAGTTGAAGTTTTCTAAGAAACCGATGGATGTCTTTGACTGTAACTTAACCTAAATAAAGAACTATTTATTATCTACGTTTTAAATTAAATTACATTCGAAAACTTCCATCGTTTTCTAAGAAAACTTCAACTATATCTGACGACCCTGCATACCTATCTGCTTTGCTGTGTGTACATAAGTACCACCTGCCTACCTATTTATTTATTTAATCATAATACATACCTACCTACCCACTATTATTAATTATTATTAAAAATTTTGAACACTGTTAGGATAGGAAGCTTTCATTCTGGTCTCTCTATTCTGTGGTTTAGCTCTGAACGATGAGTTTCTTGGTTCCGTTCCGGAATGGGCAAAAGTAAAATGTCGGACGGTAAAATTACGTATAGTGCACAAACTAGTATATACTTATATGGCGTGCCATATCGGACTGCCGGACAGTAAAATTCCTTGTAGTGCACAATCGCCCTTACAGTTCTTGTGCGTGTTGTAGTACGTATTTCCTTAAATATTATAGCAAAGGCAAATAATTTAGTTACCTATTATTTCTGTGAAAATGCTGTACACCGTTAGGTATTTTGTATATGATGCATCAAATAACACAAGCAAATGTAATTTATGGTGAAATTCCGTATAGGTAAGGTTTAATATTTGTTAATTCGTCGTTGTCAAATAAATTCGTAACTAAATAAGAATAGTAGGTAAGGCAATGAGGCGCCGCTCGGGTGCACGTGCAGGTATCCCCCCACCTACATACAACTCAAGTTTATTGGGTAATTCAGGGTAACACGAATAAAAGCTTTTCGTGAAGGTTACCCCTTCAAAGGCTTAAAGCCTTTGAAGAGGTTAACCCCTTCAAAGGCTTAAGCCATTAAAAGGGTTAAGCCTTTGAAGAGGTTAACCCCTTCAAAGGCTTAAGCCATTAAAAGGGTTAACCTCTTCACGTGGTTACCATAATAAAGGTGTTAACCATTTCCCTGGGTTTCGAAGATGTAACTCGAACAAAAGGTAACACTGCGATATGAGTTACCCCATGTACGGGTTACCCTGTCAAAAGGCTTAACTCTTAAGCGGGGTTGTCCGGTCCCTGGTGCAAACTGACGTTCTTGGACAATTATAACTGCATCATGGACAGAGATAATGGAGGGAGATCATTTTAGGCGGTAAACGGCGGTTTTATTTTTAACTAGCGACCTGCCCCGGCTTCGCACGGGTGCAGTGCAGATCATAAACCTTCCTCTAGAATCACTCTATCTATTGATGTTGTAGTTTAAAAGATCTAAGCGTAGGTACAGACGGCAAAAAGCGATTTGGTTTTATACTATGTATTGTTTTTTTCACCCGCGTCTTTGGTTACTGCTCCACTCCTGTGGGTCGTAGCGTGATGTTGTATAGCCAATACTATTCCTCGTGAATCTGGCTATCATATACAAAAAAATATTTTTAACAATCCGACTGAAATTTCCAGATTGACGCAATTAAACAAGCAAAAAAATCCTAATTTTTTATTATAGTATGATAGATTTAGGTGACAGGTGCCCGATTTATGTCAGTGATGACAGAACATTTTTGAAAGTACATCTTCCAAGATAGTATAAACTCTCATTTGTACAAGAGTCGCCGCCATTAGAAGTAAGAAACAACTCCGTGTTTTTGCTGCAAGTAGTCAATGGCACGGCACGAAGCGAGAAGTTTTTGTGCCGCTGATGACTCATACGGCTTCCGAAGTTCCGACACATTGCTGCCGCGCAAACTTATTAGTTTATTACTTTTATAAATAGACTAACTTTTGCCCGTGACTGTCGAGAATGTCGAAGACGCGTTATAAAAAGTAGGTAGTCTATGTTCTATCTTAAGGTTCAAGCTTAGTCTGTACCAAATTACATCGAAATCGGTTTAGTAGATTAGCCGTGAAAGTGTATCAAACAAACAAATGAATAAACTCAGTTTTGGATTCATATGACACTAATCATATAAGTTAATCGAGCTCGAGGTGAGCTGGCAGTTCCTAGCTTCGACAGCATGACAGCTCATCTTAAGCTCGCTTTACCTAAATTCGAAATGGGACAATTACAGAATAGATCTGCTGGTCACGTTTGCGTTGTCTCTGTGACAAGTGCAGTAAAGCCACTGGAGCCACCTTTTTCCATGTATTTGCTATGTGTATTATATATCTATATTATATCTATAAGAGTCAAGAGCAAACACACCTCATTAAAAAAACCTAACAGCAATCAAGACAATCCAATAACATTCTCTTCATCAACAATACTAAGTGCTAACTGCTAACATAGTTTATGTAATGTACATTATAAATAACACGCAACAAAACCGGTTTCCGACAGACAAGTGATGAAGTGACTCACTGTCTGATGGTAAACAATAGCCGATTATATCTTGATCGCTTATTATTTTGTAGTTTTACACATTTGCGGCTAATTATCGACTTTGCCTCCGACAATGGCGTTTAGCATGTCCTAGAGCGCTTTTAACTGTATTGAAATTAGCATTAATTCTCATCCTAAGAGCCGAGAGATGCCCAGAGACACGTCTTTGATTACTGCTCCGGTCCCGTTGGTCGTAGCATAATTTTATATTGCCTGTAACCTTCCCCGATAAACGGGCTATAAACACAAAAGATGATTTTCATATCGAAGCAGTAGTTCCTAAGATTAGTACGTTCAAACAAACTCATCAACTTTATAATGTTAGTATAGCAGACTGGAAACTGGTTATCCTAGATGTCTAAAGAGTTGAAGCCGCGTAAAGTGCTAAAAGATTTTTTAGGTAAGTATACATAATACCTAATGCACACATTCAGTGCTATGCTCAATCGCACCCACATTTCAAAATGTCGGCAGTCTATTTGTTTTTCGCAATTTTACTTGATACCTAAGTAAATAATTAATTGCAGCCATAGGTCACACACGAACAAGTTCATAACTTGAATATGTGTGTGTAATTCGAAAGGCTTTTGGCTTCTCCTTGCAGTGCAATTCACACTAACCATCTAGTCATCCACTTTTCCAAAATGTTTTGGAAGATGGGATGACCAAAAGGCCTTGGAAGTTGGGTAGGCCTTTAGTGTGGGATGCAACATGTGTCCACACCCTTGCGCCATCAGATCTCCTTAGCATGACGTTGTTCTGTGATGACGTGCTGGGGTGGCTGCTGCTGTTGCCAAAAACTTTAAACGGCGCGAGTATAACCACCTTCTTGGAAGCTATATGTTTGAGCCGTTTGGGGTTAAAACACTACACTTGTGTTAAATTAATTACAAAAATCTTGCGGCAATCGAAGAACAATTCAGTGTATTTAATTTAATAACAAAATAAATTAGAATAATTTACTAATATTTATCAAAATCGGTTCAGAGGTTTAACCATAAAAACCTAATACACAAACAGACAGACAGGGTTACTTTCTCATTAAATTTATAATATTATATACGGATACATTAGTTTTGTATCATCTATTATGTTATGACGACGCAATGGAAGTATTGTAGATTGACTACGATTTACAATTTCGGCCTTGTTTTATAAACCCTGTGTCGAAATCAAAATAACAAACATTGTTTGTTTACATTTGTCGCTATTATTAGAAACATTAGGCAGACGTTGCCTGTGATAAGACAAAACTTCAGGTAGCTTATTCTTCCTACTTTAATTTCAAAATTGAAAATTTTTAGAAACTTCTCTTCAAATTGTCCTTTTTTGGGGTTCCTTACCTAATTGTAAAGGGTATAAACACCTACTAATTCGCATTTCAATAACGCATTTCGCATTTATAGTAGGATAACTATTATAGTTATCCTACTATAAATGCGTTGCGTTTCTAAGGATGCATGAAATGATGGATGTTTGTTACTTGTTAGTATTTGGCGCTGAAAAGGCTTGACTAACTAATCTGAACGAGATTTAACTTAACATAGAATATTCTTTATCCCATTTTCGTGTTCCCGTACCATAATTTAGGACTGTTTTTAATTCAGAAATCTACGCGGACGAAATCGCAGGCAGAAGCTAGTTACTTATAATCATGAATCAAACATCATTCGAAGAATCAATAAAACATTTCAAGCTCTGAACGCAAGGACACTGAACAAACAAGATCATTGTATTCAGACTCGATTAACTTCGTCGATCAATGAATCGATATCGCGACAAAACAAAAGTAGCTCGTGCCCACTGACCCAGAACCTTTGCAGACTTGTAATGTCTGCACAAATGTCATCTGGACATCTTACCCTAACTCCTAAGACCACCACGAAGAATTATCAACCTTAACACTTTGATTTAGAGTTCGTTTTCAAATGCTCGGTATCTGCGAGATAATATCTTTTGGTAATCGGTTCTAAAGCTTGTATGTATGTGTGTGTACATGAGTAAATACGATGATGTCATTATGCTCCGCCCACGTTGATTCTGTACAGTTTTTATAATGTGGAAATTTGTTTTGCTGTCTTATATTAAAGATCTACATCATTACTGTAATGTTGGAAAATTAGCTTCATTTCGCTTCAAGGAAGAAGCAATTCCATAGTAGTACCTAGTAGCAATACACAAGAATGTGAACGCAACGGAATGAAGGTCATATGGACTGTAATTGTCTATAATGCATCATTGGGCAAAGGGTTCGTCCTCTCATATTACTGGCCATTTTCAATTTCCACCTCATCACCTTGTGCCTCAGTAGCGGATCCAAGAGGGGTTGGGGCTAAGGGGTTTTAACCCCTCCAAAAGTATCTGAGCTCCTCCGTGACAAATCTTAAAGTGCACTTCTCATTATTCTAATTAAACTTATTTGCAGATATTACCACTTTTCAGTGAAAACTTAGACTTAGTTTACCTTGGACATCACTAACATCGTGAGGAAACCTGGACTTATACCAGCCTATTACTGTCCCACTCAAACATGTAAGAGGCCCTTGAGGCGTTTTAGAAACTCTGACACTAGGGTGTGTGGGGTCGTAAAACGAAGAGATTGTCCAAGCCTTTGTAAAAATTACCTTATAATAGCTCTCGTTATATGAACGGTTGTATCGATGATGTCAGACAAAACTGAGACTTAGTGTGAGGAAAATCTGTTTATATTAAAATCTTATAAGGCATCTAAGTCACTGCAAGGCTAATGGTTTCTGTTTGCTTACCAACTTTAGCCCCAATATGTAGTGTCCAAGTTTTAGATTGGATTAGACTCACACTCACTCACTCACAGAAGTCACAGATTTAATGTCTCAGTATAAGAATACTAAAGCGGTGGTCAGGATCAACAAAATCGATGTCAGCACGATTGACGTTCAGTTATACCAGCATTAACTTAATAGAAAACTCGAATCAGGAACTGAGGATGGGGAGGAAGAGGAAGGCCAAAGAAAGATGGATGGATTGTGTAAAGATTGATACGGAATAGAAAAAGAACGGGTTACGCCGGCCCTAACTAACGTGTAACAAGGGCAATAGGATGATAAACTCAAAGATAACTGAGTAAATATAAATAGTAATCTACAGGACCTTTGCTTGAAATCTTTGATTTGCAAAATCTTACCTCTCTACGAAGAGCCTTGCTGAAATACTCATTCATTTTACATATTCAGCAATTTAGCATTCAAATAAAAGACTCGTGCACAATGAAGATGAACTAAGCTATCGGGCATGCAATTAGCATTTCTTGCACACAGTAGGTAGGTGTGTGTCATTTCTCAAATATTCCCTAACAAGCTGAGTAAACTGCGTCATATCTATTATCTACTGTGAATATGCAAAACAGGCTAGAAACGAAACTGACACTATTTCGCCAAATTATCTTTGTGTTTTTGTAAAATTGCTGGCTTCTGTAAAAACTTTGTAAATTGGTAGTTTTTTCGTCGTTTCTATTTCAATTACAATCATCACTTCGTGCACGTTAACCAGTAACCACCAAGTTTCTATTACCATATTCGTTTTAAAGAACATGATGAATATTTCTTTGATTCCAATCCGCTTTGAGCAAGCATTGTGATGATTGCTCGTGCCTTCTCGAGAAAAGGCCTTTGCCCTGCAGTGGGGCAATAAATAACTGATATTTCTTTAGTTTTATTTTGTGGATTAACTTTAGTCAATCTACAAGCAATAGCCTATGATAGATTAATGAATTAAAGATTTAGTAGCCTATAATCTTCAATAATTTCTTGTAGCCTAAATTGTAGTGTAAAGATTTAGAATAAATCAAATTAGCGTTGTTGAACGTCAAGACCATTTTTCAGTTTTTTTGCGCAATCTTTCAATTTCATTTTTTTGTGTCTGTCAAGTCTCGTCTCTTTATGGTGCATTTATAATGTTCTCGAATCGTGATTTTGTCAGTAGCACCTATTAGTTTTTGCATTTTTTACTGTAGCACTATTTTAGAGGTATTTTAAGTTATTGTGAAATACTTTATACTGAACTATTTAAGTAAAGTGGATGGGTGACCATCTCATCTTTACACACCGAGACTCCTCCGTGCCTCGGAAAGTACGTTAAGCTGTTAGTCCCGGCTGTCATTATTATGTGGATCTTTGACTGTCGTTACGGATTGCCATAAGCCCGAAAGTCTGGCAACCAGTCTTACCAGGTATTACCAGACTCTACTCGGTAGAGTTACGGGGCTGTGGAGGTCAGATAGGTCGTCACTCCATAAAAACTAATCTTATACAGAGAAAAAAAAATGTGTTTTTGTTTGTAACAGAAAAATTAAAAAACTACTTAACCGTTTCTAAAAATTCTTTTACCTATAGAAATCTACATTATCAGGGAGTAACAAAGTTAAAAAAAAAAATAGCATCCATAAAAAAAATCACGGAGTCGACGATAAAAACTGGTGTAAAATACTGGTATTTAACTGCATCCAGTTAGACTGGAAGCCGACCCCGGGAAAAGGCAGATGATAAATTGGTACCAAACAATTCTCACACTAACACACCTACATACACGTCGCATCCGAAACGAATTCATCAACAAATCCATTACTTAATTAATATAATAATTAACTTTCTCGTTGTTACAGTGAATTAAATACGAGTACGTGAACGAGTCTCTAGTGCAGAGGACGAAACGACAGACTGCTACGAGAGAGCGGTGAGTCATTGTATTGTATGCCAGTTACCACTAGGGTTGCCAACACTTTGTCTGTCAAAAATAGTAGTTCTAAAATGATTAAGTACCTACCCATAAAAATATATTAGATAGCGATAAGATGAAAAAAAAATTGATAGGTAAAAAATGAACAAAGTTAACTTGATATAACGTACTGTCAACTTGATATAACAGAATAATGTCCAGAAATAGTTTAAAATGCTTTTACTTGATGCCTTTAAAATAAATAAATATAGCAGTTTAGCCTTTAGCCAGACATGTAGTACTTAGCCGTGCCCATAATATAGTAGGATACTATATTATATAGAAGGGTGGCAACCCTAGTTACCACAGATTATCACTAATTAATAAATATGCGCTCGACTGCGGTCGTAGGCCTAATCATTAGCGTCCATCCATATGTGATACTCTTTGGTAGAAACGACCTAGAACCCTCTGAAATATAATGGACTTTGTCCTTGGTCCATGAGTAATCACATTCTTAAATTATTTTTTATTTCATACTTTGGAAATCTATAGGGGAGGCCTACCTATGTTCAGCACTCGGTGGTCATCCTACTATCTATCTAAATAAATATAAAAGCGAAGCGAAAGGTTACTCACTCACTCACTCACTCATGACGGAATATCGAAAACCTCTTGACGTATAAAAATGAAAGTTGGCAGAGAGGTAGTTTATAGTTAACGTCCGGTAAAAAAGGATTTTTTTAATTCACCTCCTAAGGGGATAAAACGGGGGTCCAAAGTTTGTATGTACAAACTTAGGAGGATGTAAAGTTAGTACATTCATTCAAATAAAATTGAAGTGTCTGTTTTTAGTATCAAAATAACAGCTTTATACTAATTGCATAATTTGCATAATTATGAAAATACCTTAGATACAAGGTGCAAATAAAAAAAAAAACATTGCTCATAATTTTTGTCTATCTGATTGTTTCGGTCTCACCCCCTCTAATACGAAAGAAAAAATAATGTGACAAATTGTCAAACGCTGCTCGTCATTGATAATTCAGTCAACCAATCACAGCAGATTACGCGCGCTTGACCATTTGTCATAAGTATTTATTTTTTCAATTTAATAAAGTAGTTTAGATGTTTATACATCATTCCTTGGTAATAACGCTGTTTCTTAGCCGTGATAAAACAGCAATTAATTATAAAACATCATTTTATTGTTAAGTAAACAAGAGCATTTTTGTTTTGCATTTTTTATTAGAAATCGTACCCGACATCTTGTTTAGCGTTTTTTAAACTGCGTTTTATAATTAACGTATAAATATTTATTAGATTTCTATTAATTAGGATACTAGGTAACTGCCACTGTTACATTTGAGATTTTGTCCGTCTAAGACAGGGGTACAAAATCCCAGATGCAAGGTGGGTTGGAATTCAGCTATAATGAAACCACAAACTAACAAACAATAACAGTTTATTATAAAATCAATTAATTTTATTTATTAAAAGTAGAGGTATACATTAAGTAGCTTAATAAGTTAATTAAGTGCCAGCCAGCGTTAGTTAACCGGTAAAACTGGGTCGTGGGGAGCTAGAGATAAGCCCAAAGTACTGTTCCTTTAAAATGTTTATTTAAAGTGTTTATTGAAATGTCTAAGGTACCACCTTCCAGATTAGTGAACGCTAAGTGATATAACGTAAAATAAAATTTAGTAGACAATTTTACTATTAAATGGGCGCCAGGGACTTGTAGTCCCGAACCCTGAGCCGGCTAAGGTGTTCAAGTATGGTCCAGTTAGGAAGCGTAGGTGCCGAACCCGGGGTCCTAATTAAATCTGGTTGAAAACCAGCCACCAGGTTTGAAGACCGGGCAGGTAATAAATGGGTTCTAACTTGGAACCGGTATTAAATTTATAGTAAGTGTAATTTATAATATAAAAAAAAAAACCGTCCCGCCTGCGTTGAAACGCTAGGCGGACTCTGCCACCGCACAGTCACCTAGTCACTAGATTCAAATTTTTCTCGACGTTCAAAAGTGCCTTTTAATGGTCTAATTGAAATAAATGATTTGACTTTGACTTTGACCAGTTGATATTACTTATGTCTTTTAGTCAACAATGACTCACTTAATAAATGGCTATTTTGCCATTTACGGTTAAGTTTTGATTATTTATTTGAATATTTTGTATGCTGTTAAAAATGTACCAAGACTTTTATTTCCATATTTAATTTTAATTTTAAATACCTACACCTACACCTTTTTAGTACCTTTGAAGCAATTCAATGATTTTTATTTCAGATGAACTTATTTGGCAGATATTTTCATTTGAAATTCTGTTACATTTTAATAATCGGACAGAATAATGTTCTTTCGGAAATCAGGACATTGTAAAAGAGACTTCCATTATAATTTTACCATTAATTGTTTGTAATCGGTGCCTACTTTACAATATTTTCTTTAAATCCATAACTCGTATGAATTTTCAAATCCGTGCAACGATTTCAGGTGAAAACATAGTTATTTCTCAGTCATTCGTCGGCACGACTGCGTGGCGCGTGCTGCGTGTACGCATAGTTCAACGCACTCTACAGTTTCAGCTCGTTACCATTGATTGATTTCTGTCACACACCTGACATCACATAATTGATACATTTTCCACATTTACGTTGACAGTGAAAAAATGTTGATACTTAGAAGGGAAAACCAAGAGAAATTCTGAGTTTTATTGCTATGCAATTCAGACTTTATTGAAGAGAAAAAAAATAAGAGAGTAATTCCACACGACGACTGCCAGTGCTTTGCGTTCTTTGCAGAAAAAAAAAGCTCTGAGGAGATTATTAAATGAGTCGGTCGGTATAAAAAAAGTGCGGTAAATCGGTATTTAGCCTATAAGCCTAGGGGAACCCAGACTCTCTCTCTTTTAGAAAATATATTTTGAGAACTGCGGCGTGGCCTAGCCATTAAAATATATCTTCCATAGTTTTGCGCAACATAAAATGGTACAAACATTAAAAAGTTTGTTTATACTCTGCCTCGCTCGTTGGGCTGTGAACGAGAGGTCGAGAATCGGGATGAACTAAATTTTACTCTGTGGGACGTTACGAAATTGCTATTAGCCTTGCATCATACTGAATGAATTGAGCTAGCGGTAAGAGGATTTTATAATTCTATGAGACAGATGTTGATTTATTATAATTATTTTGAAATTGCACACCTTTGTTTTTGTTATAAAACATCACGCTTGTAATCCCCGAAGGGTTAGGCAGAGGTGTACCCATTAGTACACCCACATTTCGTCAGTTATGTTTAGGTCCCATGTAATACGGGGCGTTTTTCAGGGATGTTTTTGTTACCAGCGTGGAAAATCCTTATGGAAAGGGTGGGCGGATCTACTTAACCGCTAAAATACTGTAAAATGCTTGATTTTGGTGTTTTCCGTACAAAAGCTATTTAACCTTAAGCAGAAGATTGCTTCAAAGAAAATGTTCTGTGGATAACGCCATATTACAACATGAACGAAGCCAGAGTGGCAAGTAGCGTTCAGATACCCCATTTTTAGGGTTACAGCCGTCGAAATGTTACTAAAATGAGCAACATTTAATGATAATATTTTATAACATAGCATCAAGCGAACACACAATGCCTAACGTAATACATAGTCCCACGTAATTGGAGTTTCCTTTATTTTCAACTGCCTGTTGATTATGTGTGGTTTTGTAAACCGGTTACTGAAACTAAACTGAAAAGATAGTGTTCAAGTGAATTACTGAATAGCTGCAATAAGGAAATGATGTAATACGGAAATGGTTTTCCGTTGAACGCTTGAAAAACAAGAATTTTAATTTGGATTTATGTACTTAAAGAAAATAAACAGAACCCAATGGTTCTATTATGTAGGTAGAGTCAATACTCTAGAGAAATAAAATCAGAGGATGTAATATTATTTCACTGCATTTACAAAAGGGCATGCGCACAATGTTTGGATAAGACAACTAAAATATTTATTTAGTTTGCTATTTATCATTGGATTCGGATTTAATAAAGAAGATAGCCTATAAAAAAACAAAAATAATAAAAAATAAACTACGTAAATAGTCCGGTCAAATTAGACATTCGAAGTTACATAAAGTCCCATCAAGCTGAAAATCAGTAAAATTGTTCAAAACATAATTAAAAGTAATATTTAAAAGTTCCCCATCATTCTCGTGTATGGAAAAAAAAATATTCAAGGTCAAAGGTCCTAAAAATATCTCAGAAACGGTGGCTCGTGAGAAAAAAGTATTGATTCATTTTTATAGATAATTTTATGATCTACAATTTTTGTCTAAGGTACTTTTATGATAAAACTTACCGTTTTGCTGAAAATCGCGAAAAACTCATTTTTAGGACCTTTGACCTTGAATATTTTTTTTCCATACACGGGAATGATGGGGAACTTTTAAATATTACTTATAATTATGTTTTGAACAATTTTACTGATTTTCAGCATGATGGGACTTTATGTAACTTCACTCTCATTTTTTGGTCTAAATTGACCGGACTAAAAACTAAATAGCGTCAAAGAATTCTTCTGCATCGCCGTCAATTGGAAAACATGCCTATTAGATGTCAATGGTTCCTTTTAAATTAAGAAGGAGGGAATAACATTTATTTGACAATAACATTTATACATTCACACAAATCTTGTACTATACTATTTTTAACCGACTTCAAAAAAAGGAGGAGGCTCTCAATTCGGATGTTTGTATTTTTTTTTTGTTTTTTTTTTTTAGGTTTGTTCGCGCTTAACTCCGTCGCTTGCCAACCGATTTCAAAAATTCTTTTTTTGTTGGAAAGGTTATACTTTCCAAATGGTCCCAATTTTAT
The DNA here is from genome assembly GCA_949316365.1 of Hoplodrina blanda. Taxonomy (NCBI): domain Eukaryota; kingdom Metazoa; phylum Arthropoda; class Insecta; order Lepidoptera; family Noctuidae; genus Hoplodrina; species Hoplodrina blanda. The sequence continues at coordinate 13,735,938 of OX438592.1, forward strand.
CGAAATCGGACAAAAATATGTCACTAAAAATAAACAAATAAAAATTTAATTGTAAAAAAAAAATTTTAATTGCGAATGTTTGGCTGAACGGATGTTTTTTATTCAATCACGCTAAAACGGCTGAACGGAGAGAGACTAAATCTATCTCTGTGCACAAACATCCAGATATTTGTGCACAGAGATAGATTTAGTCTGGAATAGCAAATAGGCTTTTCATCCCGGAAAAATGGTTGGGCTTCGTGGGATAATATGTATTAGGCAGAAGCTGGTATTATTCACTTGACTTAGGTAATAAATAAGTGTCAATATTGTATTATAATCTACTGACTCATTAAAAATCCATAAGTATATTTCTTTAAACAGTAGGTATAATAAATTATATTAGTATTATACCTATGCGTTGCGTCGCCATTTTGGGAAACCGGGCTTAGCCTTGTATAGAAGCAAACGTTGAAAGAACTTGTTATTGAAAACGATTTCACTAGAAATGTAAATGAAAAAATATGGAAAAATATTGCGGTCCTTTTAGATTTAGCTTGGATCTGCAACACCGCCTTCGGGTTCTATTTTTTTTGCACGAAACCCTGGGTAATTTTTATAAAAATAAAGAAGGCGTAGTTACTCTTTATAACATCAGCTATCTGCTATAAAAAAGTCTCATCAAAATAGGTTCAGTCGTTTTAGAGATTTGCCGGCACAAAAAGACAGATTCTTTTTTTTAACTGTTTAGTTTTATTTATTTTTTAATTATTCTGACATTACAAACAGACACTTCAATTTTATTTAGTTGTTTTTAATAAAATATATATTTTTCATTGTTTCAGATTAGGGTTCACAGAACCCCTTCAACGAAACGATTCGAGATTGGTGCTGAAGAAGATTCTTCTCGGCCCCTCGAAATATTGTAAAAATCGCTCGGTGACTGTCAGGCACTACAATATACCTGCACTATTATTCTTGTAATAAAGCCGTACTAAAAAAAACGAAAAAAATCTCGACAGAACGCCCTCTATCAGTGGCCACGACAGAGGGTTTTAATTTATGTACATTTATATATGCATATATAAAAAAGAGAAAAATAGTGATCTCTAACGTGACGTCACAATACCAAAATTGTGATTATTTAACTACATAATTCATTATTTTAATCGCTTTGCTGTTTTCAAATCGCATTTTAACGCGTATTGCCCGTTGTATTGTTAGTTGTTTATAGTAAAATTGTAAATATATAAAAATAACTTAATCATAATAAGTGTGACATTGCGTAAAGTAACTATAATACTAGTCATTGATCTAGTGTATTTATTTTGATAATATTCAATTTTGTAATCGATAGAGGATAAACTAACTATATTAGAGATTTATGACTACGTATTTAAAATATAAAAAAAAACTAAACTGAATGCCTGAGTGCATCGATAACCAAAGAAAAAAAACCCAGTGAACTTATAAAAAAGTAAAAGGCACACTGTCAAAAAAGGCGGGAAGCCGTGGGCAGTACCACAGATTATCTAAACATAGTGCTTGACTCCGTTGAATCGATTAACACAATCGGCAAGATGCAGACTCAAATCGGTGTTGGTAACGAGCTGCAGAGGAGCTACAGGATGCAGGATTTTGCATCGCCTGGCGTCATCATGCGGGAGAGGAGCTTTATACGCCCTCAATCCCATCACAACATGCATCATAACCAGGTATGTCCAGTCCATTTCTGTAAGACTGCTTTGTGACTAACTTCTATTTTTAAGCGTGAGATTCTATGCTGTATACAGGCAGAAATTGGGTCATCATCTCCTGTACACAGTACTTTAATAGGAAAGACCTTGTCCCAAAGGGCCTCATCGTCGAACAAAAATAGCTCAGCGTATCATTCTATTATAACTAAAGGCTAAAAATTGCGGCTATATTTTACGAAGTTGCATCAGCCCGGTGTGGAGTTGTTTGATTAAGTTAGCAAGACCTTGGTATGTGCTAAGGATTTCTAGTACGATTGCAGTTCACGCGTAGGTAGGATCGCGACACGCTCTGTTCCGACGCCTACGTCCTGTCTGCATAACTCGATAGCCTTTGCCTTTACATTTATTTTGTAATCGATTACTCTTGACACATGATCGTAACGTATGTACTAAAAAGAAATATTCAAAAGAGTCTTTATACTTTGATACTGAAGTAATATTTATTTATTTTCCAATTTACATCTGATCTATCATTACAGAGAAACCTTTGCGATAGTGTACATTTCTAAACTGACAACAAGATGGCTGTCTTAAATAGGTATTTAGTTAGTGGTTGCTACAAGATCATAGATTTCCAATACTGAAAGCGTTGAAATTAATTTTTATTTCAGTTCAACAATGCGAAACGACGGAGCATGATCCTGACTAATGCTAAAGGGAAGCCTACGCTGGAAATTTACAGACCTCCCGGTAAGTGAAGAACATACCTAATACCTTTATGTAAGTTCTGAGTAAATTGTGGCCAGGGTTAGTTTTCAAATTATTTGCCAGGAACAGGCTCCCATCTATATGCATCTATACTATAAAATGGCAACTTCTTGCTTGTATGCTTATTTTAAACATACTTTGTGAAAATAAAATCCCCTGGGCTTCAACATTCCCAATAGTTTTTTTTTGTAGAATTTGCATTTTTATAATATTCTACTTCGTCTTGCTTGCTTCTGGTAGGCACAGCACTGTCTACATATTTATTTGTACAATTTTATTTACAAGTGTTCTTAATTTTAAGCAATCACCACCTTTTCTCTTCTATCCAACAAATCATCATTCTATTTATCGTTCAATTCATTTTATTATGTATCTCAAATGTAATCGATATAAAATGATATAATTCCGATTCTCGATTTATCACAGGCTGAATGTAAGTAGTACTTGGCCAGCAAGCGTCTCCACGCAAAATAGGCGCCAAAATTAAAAATAAACAAATTTCATATTTGGAACAGGTCGACAGTCGAATGTTTGTTGCGATGGGACGCGTTTGTCAAACGAATGTTTGTTTGCAGTTTTGTGTGTTGTGATTTAAGTGAGATATTATTATGTCTCGGTGTATCGTGAAACAGTCGTTGTCTCAGCCGGTGGCGGTTGCGCCAGTCGCCCCCGTGGCTCAGGTGTCACCGGTATCTGTTTCTCCCGTGTCCGTGACTCCGGTATCGGTTTCTGTGACCGTGACTGCTGCGCAATCAGTTTCTGATGCCTCAGGTTCGTATATGCAAGAGTTTTAGTTATCGGTATCGCCAAAATATTTGCATAGAGCTGTTTGGATCATATGCCGGTCATGAGATTGTTTGAAAAGCGGTCTGTAATGTCAACATTGAATCTCGGCGGCAGATATTATGTTATTTCCGTCACAAAACACGAGTGTTTTGGCGACGATATACAATGAAATAATAGTATGTAAATAAAAAAAGTCTGTATTATTCTTGGCAGCCTGTTTCAGAGTTTCAGACTTTGAAAATAAGGTGAGCATGTGATTGTGAAACTGACAGCTCCAACTCTACTATTGCCTTTGAATAATTGTCTATCAGATTGTCATTTGACCTCATTTTAAACCGACGAAAAGGAGGAGGGCATCAAGTCGACGTGTATTTTTTTTTTGATATGCTGTTTTTAAAATGTCTCCATGTCAGACTCTGTCGTGACTCGTGGGACCTATCCGTTTTTGTTTGTATTTTCGCAATTTCAGCAGGTCTGTCTTCAATATTTTGTGTCAGAGAAACTTTACAGATGAGATGAATATTTTGAGTATCGATATCTGAAAAGAAAAGAAAATAACCAAACTTATAATTTCCAATAAGTTTTCTATCAGCGCCCTTTGACCCCGAAATCATTTGCCTGCCTTGAAAGCGTTCTGGGGATTTTGAATATTGATTATCTCAAACATAGCACACCAAAGATAATCTATTATAGACTTTACCACCTCTATAATTCGTAAATGAACGAACACTTGTCACACATTATCTTTCATTACATTATGCCGGCCATCCACCATCCAATCTATCGTCCAATCGGCAGAACGCTACCGATTGGATCATGCCGATTGGACCGTGGATGGGAGTGGATTGGCATGACAATTATAACTATCATGCCAATCCACTCCCATCCACGGTCCAATCGGCATGATCCAATCGGTAGCGTCCTGCCGATTGGACGATAGATTGGATGGTGGATGGCCTGCATTACTGAACACTCACTATTCTCAAACGTCACTCCTACGCGAAAAAAGAAGCTCTCGCTAAATAAAATCGTTTTAAATCTACTTATCCCCGTCGTAATTACAGTTTTTAGTTGTTCAGTTAAAACTGTACATATTTGCTTGTAAATCTCGGATGAAAGTTTCGCTTTTGTGCATTTGAGCGGGACGCATCGCGTGCGGCGCGCGATGATCTAGGTTACCCAATTAAACGCACACGCTTGCTACATACGTGATGATTTTATATATTGTGGGTCTATTGCTATTATTTTACATTTTGGTTTTTATTTAATTGCCGTATTGTTCGCTAGTTCTGTTAGTATCTAACTGATATGCAATTCTTGGAGCGTGCTCTTTCGTTATGTGTTTTTTTTTGTAGGAATACTTTAGTTTTGAAGCAAGTTGGGTCCGTATAATTGTGATCCTATTTTTTGGGATCTAGACAAATTCTTAATATTTAATTGTTTTACTTCTATCTTTGTCGCTCCTATAGTTATATCAATGATTAGAACATATCTACGTAACATCTGGCTTACAAATTCGATATTCTTCAAAAGGTTTAGAGCATTAAATCTGCTCCAATTCGACCATAAGTAAAGTAATTGACGTTTCAATGGTAGGCCTACATACCAGTCGAAGCGGCCCACCGGACACCAATCAATCTAACTGTACTTCGTCTATACATGCAGAGATGTACTGACCAATGTTATTGACTTGTATATCAGGTACAAGATAGAAGATCATGTTTTTAAAAATACACTTGATTTGTGGAAGATGATAAACTTTTTGAGGCTGATGATGATGTTAGAAACTGTAGCGATGATATAACACTGCCTAGAGCGTATTTTCTTTGTATACAGGCGTCGATATCCAAAAATAAACGTTATAATAACTCCATAGTGACGCAGTTTCTCTGTAAAATATTTTATGACTGAATATGACTCAAGACAGCCTGGAGATGAAGAATTTAAAATACTGAGTCATGAGGTCAAAAGAACGTTAAAAGATTTCAACGATCGGTATTATTTCATATTAAAATTTATGGGGATATGACGTCTACTGTAAAATCGGCGTTCCTTCGGAAAAAAACAAGAGTTTTATTTTAACGTTTTCCACGTGGTTTTGTTTTGCTATTCAATTTCGGCTATGGGTTCTTATATGCTCTATGTAACTGTTAGTCTCTTTAGCTTGTATTCCATATAAGTTCAGTATAAACATACATATGTTTTGCACATTATTTTGCTTCCCATTATTTTGGGAAGTCACTTTTTGAATTTGTGTCTGTTTCTTAGACAAGTCGTTGAAACAGAGCTCTTCATTGTCTTTAAATTTCGTCTGGTTTTCTGGTGTTACAATTCATTACTTACTTTAGTGCAAAGTACTTACTTGGAAAGATTTAGCGAAATAAAATATTCAAACAATGAAATGTAACCTTTGTGTCAATGTCTTCATAATACATGAGTATCTAGCATGAAAAAAACGTAAATTGTATGCTTTAAAACAGGAAAGATCGTGAAAAAAGTAAACTGCTTTATAATTTCGACCAAGGAGATTTTATCAACTTATAAATTTTATTACGTAGTTCTTTACACGAAATTTATCCGGTCTGAGACTACGCTAAGACTTCCAGTTGATCTATATTTTGTCAGTGTGTCACGGTGTTTTGGCCATGTTCCATGTGTTCATTCATACGTACTTGTTTGCCATATCCCTTCCGGATAGGAGGGATGAGGTGCCTATTTATTGCTCTTCTTTGACCTCTATCATTTAGATCACTTAAATCATTACATTTCACATTTCTTCATCTTCCTGTCACAATCACGTCCTGATGGCACAGCTACGTTAGAACTTTACAAGGCTTCTACACAAAATGTAGGTGCTTCTGTACATCTATGACTGTCTTCCATCAATAACCTAATACACAACATCTGTCCTATCTCCCTCTTCTCTTGACGACCACCGTTGACCACCAGGTGTCCGCACAGACGGCGTGGCGACTACGGCTGCCAGCTCGGGCGCGACCACCACCACATCAGCGGCGGGTGGTTCTACGTCTGCCTCCACCAACAAGCTCAATGTTCACGCTAAGGAGTTCACCATGGCCAAGCCTGCCGACCTTCACAATAGGTGAGTTTTATCCTTAGATTTTAGTTTTATGAGACTTTCAAAGGATACGTTTAGGTGGGAACATGTTGAAATTCTAGGCTACGTTCAAACTCAACATACATCTTTCCAACGCTTGCTAAGGCTTGAATAACTTAATCCATATCAATTTATAGCAAACTCTGTTTTAAGTCATGTCTGGTCCTGGATCTCTATTGTGCTGCTCTCCCATTGCTATAGCTAGTTCCTTGGACTTTATTTATAGTGTACGTTTCTCTAAACAACTCCTGCCATGCCGGTACCCACATAGATTCTGCACCCACTCGTGTGATAAAATCTTGTCCACCGAAAAGTTTAGCCTCATGTCCGTCATACATAGCTAATTGTTATGCATGCACATGATTCGAAGTCACTTCAGGTAAAACCTTGACTTTGCAAGCGATGAACTTTTCCATCGTGCAAACCGTGCTTAATATCTGTTTAGGTGTCTGTTCGACGCGCGAATTAATTACCAATTCAAGTCGCCGCGTTTACCTTAATAAGATTTTAGATATTTTCCGTCGTTCACACGGTTTTTGACCTTGCTCTGGTTGGTGTTGAATAGTTTGTTTCTCATCAACTGTAGTAACGTGACTGGAAGCGATGGTCGCTGTTGGCACATCTCCAAAAGAGACAAAACAAAAATCTGTGAAACAATGTGCGAAACTGTTCGCGTCGCGTAGGTACGTACTCGTAGTATCAATTGTAGAGTTTTTGTTATCACTTTGTTCTTGGCTACGGTGACGCGAACACGCCCGCGCGCGCCAAAACGGGCCGAACAGCGTGCCGCCCCGCGCAGTCCGCGCACGCGCCGGGAGACGCGCGGAGTTCCCGACACGACCGCGACCAAACAACCACGAAATTATAACGCGAACGCCTCCGACGAACGAACTTGACTCGTACACTCCGTATTTTTGAGTACAAATCTCAACAGTGCCGTGTGAGTGATCCGCTGACAAATCGCCCACTTACTTGACGAAGAGTTATGCACCGCGTGCTGGAAAGTGTAAGCTCGGGATAGGATGTGCGCGGATACTGGATTCTAATAATAAAGTTCTGATGCTAAGAGGGAAATGAGACGTAATTTGTCGGCAGTATTGCCAAGTTTGCATTGAGATTTGCATTTGAAGATAGTGATAAATTGTATTGTAGCTCACGTAAACATCAAGATTTTAAACAAACAGTGCGATGACGAGCGTGGTGTAGTGGAATAGTCTTGTGATTTCTAGTCTGTATCGAACGAAGATTTGTTGTGAAAATGGTTCGCGGAAGATACTCTACTTCTGACTTGTAAGTACCTACATATACATTTTCTGAAACATAGCACTCTTAATCAGACCATGTCGTTTAAGTCCCGGAATTGTTCTCGCCACTTAGCTCAACACTGTAATTGACGTGACTGGCGGAAAGAGGACTTTGTCATGTTACATTATGTTTTATAGTCCTTTGTTAATCCTGAACCTGATAGATGCGCAAGCGCCATCGAGTTTATTTGGTAACCTGGTACTTAGTGCGTACGTTTTCAACTGTTGTCACGAGACAAGGCTTCGCTGTTGTTATCTGATTAAGAATAAATACGTATAAAAATAAAAAAACTTGCTCTAATTACAATGTGTATGTAATAGAACGTTGAAAACAAACAGAGTCTGCTCTTGAGTCGTAAGTAAATAATGGTAAAGCGTGGGGTGCTTATCAAAACTATCAGCGACTACGTTGAATACGTTACGTTTAATTTACACAATACCTTCAAACGTATAAACACCTGTTAATTTGGTTTATCATATTTGGTGCATTGTCATCCGTGCCTATGTTAAACATGACATGTTTGATTGTTAGAAGTTGTTTAGAATTAGAAGTCTCTAATTTATGAATAACAACTTTTGCTTTTAGTAGCCATAAACCCCTGTTCTTTTGCATTTAGATTCCCAATATATATACCTATATTTTGGGCATTAGATATAGTAGGTACAGCAAAAATGATAGCTAGACAAAGTTCTTTCCTATATTTTTCCATGCTTTCCTATCAATGTTCGTGTAACCAGCTTTATGATGAACATCCAGAGCGAGCTCCAGCTTTCCACAATATATCTTTTTAAGATATCTTTGAAGAAAGGACGCAATTCATTATTGTGTGTAAGTAAATAGTTTTTCAAAGCAGAAAGATTTTACTTGCGTTTAATTGGGGAAACACGTAAATATATTTTGGCATCCAAGACGCGTTGTGCTATAAAATTGCGTAGGAGGCCACTTCCCGAACACATCTCTGACTTCTACGATTCATTTTATTTACTCACCACAACACTCAGTTCTTCCATAATTTGTGTAATTGCTCTTTAATTTGGCTCTCCTATTAACTCTTTCTCTCAAGCATCACGACTTACTTTTCAGACTCAACAGAATCCATTCAATAGAACGGACCGTGCGTCATTCTCATCTAACTTTAGAGATCATTCCAATGTTTTGTCGACTTGTCATTATTCGATCTCAAGGTCGAAGTACCACACCGTTTTATTCTCTGTTTATAAATATGACTTCATTCGCTTAAGTTTTACCATTTTCATTAATTGCTCACATTTGTCTGCTGGCTGTTCGGAAATGAATATGAAGCTGAATACTTTGCAAAATTAAATTCTGTCCACACAGGTGGTTTTGACTGCCGTTTTGTGTCGACAGTTCCCTACCCTTATTTCAAACTGTGTCTTAATATCCTTTTCTTGTAATTTGCAACCGTATTTGTAACTTTCCTAAACAAATTGGAACATAAATAACGATAAAATTTGTGAAGACATCGTGATGTACGTAGAAAAGTTGCGCTGGCGTGCAATTGAGCGTGAGTCACGGAATGCTGGCTGCAACATGAGCGCTCGTGTTGGATGTCTTGTTTATACGTAATTGCCTTACTGATCCCACACCGACCGCACATATCCGTATCAACTGTGCCCATGTTATGATCCTTTTATGTAATATTTGATCGATAGTGTTAACAATGTCAACTTTTATACGTAGTGTCCATTTTCGCTTACTATTTTGCCACGTTTATAACCTAGTTCGTGTAAATTCTTTTGTAACACAAAATGCCGCTTCAGCTGAAATTCCAAACAAAAAGATTTTATTGCGTTTTAGTTCTCTTCATTAATTTTTTCTTGTTTTTCATTTTATTCTTTCATAAGTGCTTACTTCTTTAAGTATTTTCCACTACTTATCTTTCATTCCTAAACTCTACCTCCTTTGATATCTCTCACCTTGACATTTCGTATTCAGGTTTCTGTAACTGAATTAAGTGTCTTTAATTCTTAGTCTTTATTTTCAACTGCCACTTTTTTTAGTTACGTACTGCACCACTCGAATATTTAATTTTAGCTTTAGAATGAATTAAATATGTCGAAACTGCTATAAAATTGAAAGCCTTTGAATTTTCTTTGGCAACTGGGACTGTAAACGTTATATGGGGACTTCCTAGATTTAAGTCGATGTAGCAGTGAGAAAATAATAAAACAATTTCAATGTACTTAGTTTTCAGTTTTATGTCGGTTCGTGGTAAAATAAATGTCAGCCTGGGTTTAGTGAGATTTATCAGAACCGAACACTTGCTTAAGTGGTTTATATCGCTTTCAGAGTACTGGTTAGGTTAGGTGTCTACAACATGTTAATATAAATCTAGCTAAGACTTGACATTTAACAGTATACTACATTGAATGGTTTATATTCTTGAAGTTATTTATGAGAATAATTTCGAACGGAAATACAACAGTTGAACTAATAATGTAATATAGTACGTGATGTGAAAGTTAATAGAAGAAAATCACTTTAGGTAGTAAACAGAGCACACATATTAGAAAGTTACAATTCAATGATAGCTAGCTATGCCCCCATACTTTATTCAAGCGCTTCCTTAGGCAGAAATAGAACTTTTAAAGTGGGCGATATACGGCAAATATATGCGTATTTTATGGCTTGTTGATGTTCAAGATCTATCTTCGCGAACTTTTTGAGTGAAACATGGTCATAAACGGTCATCGAGCTTCAAGTAAACGGACTTGTGCTTGTTCTAACGTCTGTCGCTCAACTTCAATACCAAGTTTTTTTTTTTTTTTTAGGTGGTAAAAATCATCAAATGACTCCTTAAGACAGGGCTGTGTAGCGTCTCCTTGGCTGTTCAACCTATACATGGATAGTTGTTTGGCGGATTTGAGAGAGAGTGAGTGTGGATTAAGGATGGATGAGTTGCTTGTCAAATGCCTGTTATACGCAGATGATCAAGTTCTTCTTGCATCGTCGGCAGAGCAGTTGCAAGACATGGTAACGGTAATGAATGACGCGTTTAAGAGGAAAGGGATGAATATAAATGTGAACAAGACGAAAGTGATGGTTTTTGAAAGAGAAGAGGATGTATCGGTGTGTGATGTGAAAATAAATGATGAGAGTGTGGATCAATTGAATGAGTTTGTATACTTGGGCAGTATGTTTACTAGAGATGGAAAGATTGATGCTGATGTGGAAAGGAGAGTAACTGCGGGAAATAAAGTGAATGGTGCTATACATGCGGTTGTGACCAACCAGTTCATGCCCAAAAAGGCTCGACTGGCTGTTCACAATGGCGTGCTGGTGCCTACACTTATGTATGGAAGTGAATGTTGGGTTTGGCAAACGAGGCATGAGAGTAGGATTAATGCTGTGGAAATGCGTTCCTTGCGGAGTATGTGTGGTGTAACTTTGAACGATAGAGTGAGGAATGAGGTTATACGGGACCGTTGCGGATTAAAAGAGGATGTAGTGACAAAGATAGAAAAGGGTATGCTTAGATGGTTCGGTCATGTTGAGAGGATGAGTGAAAGACGATTAACAAAAGGTATTTATATGGCAGAGGTGAGTGGTAACGCAGGGAGGGGTCGCCCTAGGAAGACCTACACTGACCTTATTGGTGAGGTTCTTCAGAAAGGTCAGGTGCGGAGTACTCGTAACCGGCGTGCTTGTATGACGAGATGTATGAACGTAGATGAGGCGAAAGGAGTATGTAAGGATCGTAGCAGGTGGCGTTCTGTGGTTTCTGCCTACCCCCATGGGAAAAAGGCGTGAGTTTATGTATGTATGACTCCTTCCGCCCTAGGTGGGGCGGAAGGGACTGTCAGACTTTTACTGACTAAAAAACCACCCTGTTCCTTCTGTTGCCCTTTGCGTTCCGGGGCCACGGTATCCTGTTAAGACGTCCCGCAACCCCGGCAGGCGTTTGGCCCCTATTGGGGCCCCGTCCCTGTGCTGACAGCTCTTTGAGGCGCGCGCGAACAGAACGTGCCGTCGACCCGGGCATGGTCCTTGATCGGACGGCGAGCTACCCAATACTCGCCGTCCGCAAGCCCGCGCCTACGGTGGCCGGATGTCGTCTCTCGACGTCCGACGCCCTGGGCGTCTCCCGCGGCGGCTGGGGCGTGAGGTGGAGGATGTTCTCTCCCTCACGCGGCCCGCCTCCTCCTTCGCTAGCATTACTGCTTCTCAGAAGGAGGTGACTGCATCCCATTCCCTCTCGCCCCGGAGCATGGCCTGAACCAGGCCCGGGCGCGAGAGGTCGCCGCCGCCTATCGCCTCCGTGAGGACACGGCGGTGCTCTGCCCATGCGGGGCAAACCTGCACCGTATGCTCCACCGTAATACCAAGAACTTAGGTTACAAATACACCTGCAAAATAATGCTTTAGAAAATCAGCCTGAACTCGTGAACAAATCGGCCATTCAACTCATATTCAAATACATCACGCGACTTGGTCTAAAGTAGATAAACACTTGGTTGTCAAGTGTCAACCGACAATGGAGTGCAGTACAGACAGGACATGGCAATTGTCCCCATTCCGTGACACGTCATCACTGACAGCTAAACAGTTACGAAATGCCTGGTCTCCAGACACACCGTCTGTCACACGATGGGAAATAGGGCGACGGAACTGGAAGAGATGCTTGAAGGGGGGGGGCGGATATAGACGATTTAGGTACTGTAAGACAAGTGGGTGAGTTTTTATTGGGATGGATGTGACAGCATCTGGAAAAGCGCACTCGACGATCAGTGCTATGAAACAGGATGGTAGGAGAGAGTTCGTTGGTTGGCAATAGATGCAAATAATTAATATGTACTGAAGTGGGGTAAGGTTTGTATTAAAGCACTACACAGTACAAATGATTTTAACATTATTGCAATATGCTTACACGGGTTTTGCTGTGAAACTACATCTATAGACAACCTAGGACGAAATGTAGGACAGTTTACAATGTCATCACAATTTTTTTAACTTTAAATCAGCTTAATATTTGAAATAATTCAAAAATATTAATAACACTGAACTTCCAAATCAAATCCGGATACAACCAAAATTCAGCTACCTACTTTACTATTCATGGTATCGATTTGTGCACGCTATAGGTAGGAAGGTACTTATTTATATCCACAATGAGTTCATCATTAATCCACGCCGCCATTTCCTATCGTAATGAAACAATTTGCGTAGCATTGCGCAGGAGTGGACATGGGCAGCCATAACGGGCTCGTTGTGCGCGGCATCGCGACAATGATCACTTATTATTTATGAGGTTTATGCTCATGGCTATGGGACACGCGCCACTGGACGCCATTGTCCACCATGAATAACAATCGTAATGGCAACTGCGTTTGGCACTGTTATGATTGAAATATAACTTCAAACGTTTGTGATGCGTGATGCCCCAATGGTTAAGGCGCCCGCCTCTCATGCATAAGGTTGTGAGTTGGAATCCATGCAAGTAGCAATGTGACTTTTTCAATTCTCATATGTACTTTCTAAAGTTTATCTAAGACATCATTTATTTACATCGGTGATGGAAAACCTGGACTTATCTATACTTAATATTATAAAGCTGCAGAGTTTGTTTGTTTGTTTGTTTGTTTGAACGCGCTAATCTCTGGAACTACTGGTCCGATTTGAAAAATTCTTTCAGTGTTAGATAGATTAGTTATCGAGGAAGGCTATATGCTATATACCATCACGCTACGACCTACGGGAGCGGAGCAGTAACCAAAGACGCGGGTGTAACCGCGGAGGACAGCTAGTAATTTAATAAGTCTGGAATCCATCTCGCCAATCCACCTCGAATCAATGCTCATGTCTTCTCTGTATGAGAAGAGGTCTTTGCCCTGCAGTGGGACAGTAGTAGGCTGGTATTAATTATATAAGTAACTTGATATTTCATCAGTTTACTTCTCATTTTGGTAAACGGTGTCTTTTCCTCATCTTGCTCTCTACTTTAACAATGTTCTTTCGTGTGGAAAATTCTTCAAACAATAGTAGTTCAAAAGTAATGGCCGACTGATTTGAATATGAAAGAACGTAACACGACCAGGTTGACATCATCATGTAACGTTTTGGTGTGGCGTAGTTATGCAAGCAGTGCTGTAACTTTGGTAACACATAGCTTTATGAATAAAATAATAAAAAAAATATTAAAGAAAATTATGATAAGAATGTGTTGCGTTTCAAACATTTGGTTTTTCTTTAGAAATGTCTACATAAGGCAAGTTGAAGAGACTTCCTGCACTAGTAGGCTGTGCCTGTCCTGCAGGAAGCTTCATCCATGAAGTACCAATTATAATCAGCAGAATAACAATGTGTTTGTCAGAGAAAAATGTCAAAGTCAAAATAAAAACAATTAAGTATTGCATGTCACAAAATAAAAAATTTAAAACCCCCTGACGGCGGCCATCTTGCTCCGATTTTCATCAAACATAGCTAAGGACACTCCCGATAATTCACTTTTCAAACAATAAAAAAACAAAATCAAAATCGGTTCATCCGTTCGGGAGCTACGATGCCACAGACAGACACACCCTCAAACACGTCAAAATTATTACACCTCGCCGTTTCAGCGTCGGAGATTAAAAACATGCTGTATACAATTTCGTGATGTTTCATTTCTATTCAAGGACGAGATCAGAAATCGGAATCAATCGGAAAATCATAGATCACACACTGACGCTTTGAACTTGGTGCCAAAGCTTTATTTATTCCAACGGGATATTATTCGCTATTACGTTACATTTTGTCTATAAATTTCTACTCCTACCTAACCTACCTATAAGTGGAAGGAATAGTTTGCGATGAATCAGAGCTTTTCCCAAAATTTATGTGCTCGATTGTGTTTTGGGTCAGTTTAGAGTTTAATCAATATTCAATTTAGTTTCAAATCGATACACGAACCCACAATGTATCCTGTCGGATTTTAAACCTCTTGTTTTCTATACCTACCTATTTGAAGAACATGTTCCGTAGATTGCTGACTTGACAGTGTAGTTGAAATAAACAACGTTGTAAAAGTAGTTTTAAGACACACACTCCTGATTTTTCGAACGAATATCAGCGCAAACCTAATATAATAAATTGTTAAGCGCGCCTAACCTTCTGTGATTCGCTAAGATGATATTTGTCCCTAAAAAATGTACGGTTTCTGTAAGATAATTGGCGATTTAGAGTTAGTTTTGAACTTTTGAAGTAACGCAGACGAAGTTGCGAGCAGAATCTAGTAAAATTAATAAAATCACATTCTGTATTTACATAAACTACGTTATTTCACTCGAGTTCATCTAGGTGTTTGTCCTACATTTATGTAATACAAATAATACAATATGTATTTCAATAACACTGTTGATTCTTCGTGATGATGCTAATCTTCGTAAAAGGTACATAGAGTACTTACATAGTAAGATAACATTTACATGAGCGTGGCTGCGGCGAGGCTAGCAATGTAATTTGTACATAGATAAACGATCTTGTCGTCTATATTGTCACCGTCACATTATGTACATGACATATATTTATGTGCGCACATATATCTTACATACATACATAACGCATACATTCGCATACCTATGTAGATGAGCAGACATGCTGATATTAATTTACAGACATTGATTACGTAGCGTAAGCCGATGATACACATAGGTAATGGCAATGCATTCTTGTAATACCTACCCAATCACTCTGGCTTTGGTTAGAAAAGGGTTAGCTGACGCTCGCTGTCATTGAACTGCTTTTTTTATAACTCTAAGGCTATACTATGGACTAGAGCAGTGTTCCCGAAGTTGACTTATCCGGATGATGAAAAATAAAAGGGACTATAATAATAAAACTAGTATATGAATGAAGAACTGTCCAAATAAGAAAATCAATATATTTAGTTACAATCTAATATTGTAAACACAAGGAATGCTATTTCAATGACAAGGATGTCCAATTTTGGTCATTGTCATGTAATTTTCAGGACTAGCACTTCAGCTTCATTTTGGGAAATGCTGGACTAGAGGACCAGTTTTTTATATCTTTTGGTCCTTCGAAACTGATACTATTTTCTGCTTCATTTATTATTTTAAAATTTTCAAGAATTTTTGTGCCCTCTGCATGTTTCTTGGCCTCAATTTCGTAACCTTATAAGTAAACTTCGCGTCATATTGTGTTGCAGGCCAGGCATCGGCTACGCCAGTGTGGGGCTACAGCACTCGCGCTCGGCGGTGCTCCATGCTCAGGTGCCGCCGCACTACCGGCCCGTCATGTCGCCGCACGCGCTGCTCAACAGCGCTTCCAGCGGGAACGTGCCGCATGCGCAGGTAATTAACCATATAAGTGAAGTTTGCAAACGTCGTCACCGGAAACAGTCACGCCGCGTGAAGATGCTTGCTTGCTATGTAAATGAACTCTGCAATAATCGACAGGTCAGCGTTATGAGGCCTGAGATTGTTTCATAAGACTCTTCCGGGTGCTCCACAGACATTTAGCAGAGAAAATCTTGATGTGTGACAGTTTGTTCCCATAGTTGCCATTGTTGACAGCCTCATCTACTTTGTCTCATGTGAGGATTACCCAACGTTACTCGCGGGTTACTAACCGATTGTTAACTATGGGAACCAGTATTGACAATACCGCAATAAACCATTTATATCCAATTAGTAAACTTGACGATAAAGCATGGTTTACATGATGAAAGTTTCTCGACTAGAACAGGCGACTATCGAAAAGACATAAAATGCGAGTAATATCTTGATGAAGTTGTTAACGTCACTAATAATACTCGCAACGCAAGTAACAGTTTTCTTTTCAAAAGTAGCAGTGACATTTTCGCCTCTTGACGTTTAAGACTCTTATAATAATGCCACAAGCCATTAAAATTCAATTAGCTACAAGCCTATAAAAGAGCTAATAACATTGCAGGTGGGACCGCGTGTACATTTCAAGCTGCAGCCGCAGCAAGCGATCATTCCGGAAAAGAAAAAGTCTCCTCCGTCTTCTTTGACGAACGGCAATGGCAAGAGCATTCGTCCTCAGTCGTTCACGCCCGGGCTGAAGCGCTCCAAGTCACTGACGTCGGCCGACGCGCTCGCGAGCGGCATGGCGGCACTCGGGCTCGCGGCTGATGCTGGGGACCTCGGGAACTTCCCGCCCGAGATACAGGAGTGTATCGACAAGGCCCTCGAAGGTAAAGCATTTATTTCGGTCAATATTATAAATATAACTTGTATCTAACGTGTATATTTTGCACAAAATTTTCTACTCTATATATTTTAGCGCAATATCAATAATGAATGGAAACTGCTCGTGTATATTGCAGCTTTATTGTGTTGTTGTGTAAGTGCATTACTTTGATAATTTGATGTTCGTTCAAACAAAAGCGAGACGAGCTGAGGAACTTGGCTTGTTTTCCAATCACATCATTTTTATAATCTTCATCCAAAACTGCTGTATTTTTTCTGGTAGTTAATCTTCAGGGACGATAACGATATGGCATGTATATGGTTGTTTTTTACCTTGTAGATCCGAACGCAGTGTGCGCGCGCACGCTGATGGACGCGGTGGGGCACTTGGTGTCGCGGGCGGTGGAGTCCCCGCGTTACGCGCTGCCCGCCGCAAGACGCTGCATCGCTGTGGTGGAGCGCGAGAACACTGAGACCTTCCTCGAGTCGCTGCTTAACACGTGCCAGCAGTGGTACCACGACAGAGACAAGGTCTGCATGACTACTAATAAAGAAAACAACTATAGGTACGCTTCGACCTTGATCAAAATTTATTTGTTGACATTACAGTTGTTGGGTTCGACGGTTGGTGGCGGTCGGCCTCGCCTGATGGCGTTCCTGTCGTTCCTACTGGAGATGTACTGCCAGCTGCGGCGGCGAGCCATCCAGCGACGCGGAGCCTCTGCGCAGCCCGGGCAAGTGCTGCTGACGCTCATCTGCAAATGCTGCGAAGACTGCATCCGCCAGCCCGTGCCCTCTGCTAGCGACGTAAGTACACGAATTCTAAAATTGCAGAAGGCTGCGATCGATAGTCCTCATTTAAACTTCTCTGCAAAATAAATCCTTGTGAACATTTCTCGCCGTGTTAAAATCACTTCTATTTAAATGTCAAATGTTGAAGCTGACTGAATACAGAGATAAGTAGTAAAAAAAAAATTATCGGTCCTTCCAGACGGAGAACCTGTTCTTCGTGCTGACGTACATCGGGCGCGACTTGGAGTCGCAGCTGCCGGGTGAGCTGGAGCGCTTGTTGACGGCGGTGCGCGACGCGTTCCTCAACACGTCGGCGGCGCCGTCCATCCGCCGCACGCTGCTGCAGCTCATCGAGCTGCACGCGTCGCGCTGGCAGCTGCCGGGCTGCGCCGTGCTGTACTACTACCCTTCCTCCAAGTAACGCGCGCGGGGCACGAGAGGGCTTAGTGTGCGTCGGACCCTGCCGTGCGACCGTCTTAGCCGAACACCACGTTGTCGGCGTCTCGCAGAATATGCTGCTCGGCTAAGAGTTGATTTAATCGTGTGCGGTGATGGAGACATTGTATAATGACCTCGACGCACTGCTGTATTCGAGCAGCGGAGTTCGGTCACAGCAGCGCTTTGAAGTATGCTCTGTCGTCGCATGACGAACGTTGGTGAAAAATTTGGTCCTTTTGTACGGAGATGCTACTTAGTACGCAATAAACGTTTGGTAGGTACTATTATAACCAAATTTCCAGTGTTTTCTATTGAAAGGGAACTAACATATTTTTTTATAATTTGCTTAATGTATCAACACCTGCTTCGTACACTTTTAATAGCCTTGTGTCTCAGCTGATCAATGCGTTGCGTTACGAACAGATGCCTTATGCCTCATGCGTTGCGTGTCTTATTGCGTTGCTTCTCAATCGTGTTGCGAAGAAATTATTTACGCAATGCGATTCCTGATGCGATGCCAAGTAGAACCTGGACGCAGCATGACGTGCTGGTCAGCTTAGTGGGACCAAGCTTTAGTCTGTAAAGCTTTAGCTGGGGATTTGGTCCTTATGTACGAAGGATACCTGTGCATGTTTATAAATCTAATAGTACTTTGGGAACTACCACATTGTCTCTTCATAAGGTGGTTAAGTGCCCTGATGTACCGTAGAATCAAACCGTACTGTATCTTAAGTTAGCAAGTACTGCATAATGAGATTTAGTTCTTGGCGACTACTGTTGGTGATGGTTATAATAAATATCTTCGATCTTTCGACTTCTTGGCCCCGTAAATTGCTTGGTATATTGGTTTGTTATACGGCGACAAAAAGCCTTCCATTTGTAAAAGTTTTGGAGTTGTCGCCCTCATAATGTCTACTATAAGTTAAGCCAATTTGGTCCTTCAGTTGTACTGTGAGGATTATTTTGGAGGGGTACGTTATTATTCTATAGGGAGTAGTTACGTTAGATTAGTTTACAAAGGTTACAAGCATTTCTTGTAGTGTTTGATTTGTTTCAGTTTGACCTTCATAGCGTTGCGTTAGTTGTACAGGAGGTCTCTAATAAAATTGTTGTCCCTTATACGTATCGTAGGCATGATGCTGCCATAAGCTCATTTATTGTGCCTTTAAAGATTTTAGTAGTTATAGACACGTTCCCCTTGCTCTCGAGAAATAATAAAAAGTATTTTGTAATAATTATCGGACGTAAGACGCACTCGGGAGCGAAGGAACGTAACAATTAAAATGTAAGGTGTAGTTTAGCTTAAGGTGGATTTAGTAAACGCAAGATATGCCTTGAAAGTATTAAAAAGTACGTGTAACATAAGTAGTAGGACAAAATGACGATGTACATTACTGTACGTTCTTCGCATAGTATTTGGTGCATTGTACCCTTTGTCGGTTGTGTCTAACTCTAGTGGCGCCATCTTACCTTACCGCTTGTAGTTCTCGTTTGCCTAGCAATGCTTCACGGGCGCTGGACGTTATGCACTCTGGTGTTAGTTTATTTTCTATTAGTGTAGACTTCTCTCAATTATGCAAATTATCATTCTATTAAATTATAGATGAATCTTATCAGTTTTCTTACACAATGATCATATGAATGTATGACTGAACTTCCTAAGTATGAAGTGTTTCAATTTATTATGCTTGTGATATTATAAATTTAAGTTATGTAATCTCTGATAATATCTCTTCTGTCCTAACCAAAGACTGTACTGACGATGTGGAGATTCATTATAATAATTAACAAAAGTGTAAACTCAATGTTGTTGAAGCTGGACCAAATTATCTTGGTGTCCCGCCGCAGGCACTGTACCCGCCGCGGCCGGAGCATCACTTCAGTGACTATTATAAGTTCATTTAGTTGTAGACCTACGTCTGATCACCATTGTCAAAACTAATGATTTTTTAAATATTAGTTATTACATAATTACGGAAAAAGTTGAAAAAGACCATAAACTTTTCGTTATTACTATGCATTCGTAGCAGTATAAGGTAATGGTATGTTTGTAGAAAAGTTGAAAAAATAAAAAAAAAATGGTGCTAACAAAAATATTGGTGTATTGTATATTATTTTATTAGAACACGGGCAATAACATTGTTCTGGTTACCGCTATAATTTTGTACGAATAAAAACATAAAAATGATATATAACCAATAAATTATATGAATACAATGTGGTGTTTTTATTTTATTACATAGGTATGTACCTACAGCTTCATTAACAATTTTATTGTAGTTAGGGCCTTTTTATTGCCATGCGTGTTTGCGCCCGCGTGCAGGCCAGGTACGCATGCGTGCTGCGGACCGCACGCAGAGCATTATTTTCGCATCGCCGCCACAGTATTGTGCGTGTCGCCAGAAAGAGAACACCCGTGTCATAATGAATGTTCATATTGCAAGCCTCGTCCCGACTAGGAACATTTGTCAAGCGACATGTGTCCCCGGTGACATCGGGTGATGTTCGACATGTCGCTCGACAAATGTTCCTAGTGGGGACGAGGGGCTTCATACAACCTGCGTGCGACCCGCTTGACAGTAAAAACAACACTGACTGTCAAGGTTTGCCACACGCACACTGGCGGCACGCATCCGTGCGAGCCACCCGCGATCCGCATGCGTGTGGCGCGCATGACAATAAAAACATGTATGATACGATAGGTTGCGGGCAGCACGCATGCGTGCCTGGCCTAGGGTTGCCAACTTTTTTTACAAGAAATAAAGTATATTCGGGTCTATGAAGAATATTAAACAGTATTTTATAAAAATGAACAGTATTTTATTTATTAAGTGTTTTAAATACATATTTTTTAGAGTTTCTTGCACAACTTACTAATTTACAATCTTTTTTAAAAACTTCATACGCCTCATCACAATAACTGAAATTAAAATAAATGAGGAGCTAATTTTTTATTAAATTAATAGATGCTCTATTTCTATCCTCCCGCCACTTAGCATTCATTACTGAAAAAACTCTTAGTAAATGCTGAGGTGGCGGGAAGTGAGTGACAGTCTTGAATATTTGACATTAACAGATTCGTTCAGACACTCAGTGTGATTTGTGTGTGGCTGCGCTGCACTGAGCAGTGAGCGCCCTCTGACTAAATAAAAACAATACTTAATACTGTGTTTGCATTTTGATGCTGAAAACAGTATTTTATATACTTTATTTTTGTTCAACAGTAAAAAGTATAATTTAGTGAAAAACAGTATAATACTGTTGAAAACAGTATAGTTGGCAACCCTAGCCTGGCCTGCACTGCACGCGGGCGCAAACACGCATGACAATAAAAAGGCCCTTATTGAAACAAGACACACTACTTATTCGATCGCTAGAAGTTACCGGTATCTAGATCAATCACTAAAATAGACATCATTCACACGAGCAAACATCATCAATCACTGGAATAGACATTATCAACTGCTTGAGCAAGCGTTTATCAATCACGAGCAAATTTTCAACAACCCAAGCAAATGATACCAATTTAGAAAGCACACAAGCACACGTTATCAATCACTAGCACGACATGTTAACAACCGTTCTGTCTACTTTCAAGCAGTTAGCAGACTCTATCAATCAGTAGAACTAGACCAGAATGTTTTCAATCATCGGCTGCAAGGTAACGAGGTTGCAATGGTAAATACCATAGAGTAAAGTAATATAACGGTTATAGAGAGCCCACTCGCCGACTTTTTTGTAGACCGCAAATGTCAATTGAATTTGATCAGCAAAATAGCGCCATCTATTAACGTCATCCGCAAACTTTTACGTATGTGTGTGTGAAGGTACTACTGCTACTGCATATATGCATGTGTGTGTGTGTAGGTATAGTGAGTTCAGTCCTCTCCACCAAAATATACGCAATATGCAGTAGCAGTAAGTTATAGCAATTAGCTAACACACCTTTGAATAAATGGTTGATATTTATAAGAATACATAACGATAGAATTTTATAATTATTTACTCATATAAAAAAAATAGGTTTAAAATTCTATGGATTCGTATCCTCTTTCTCAACCATTTATGCAAAGGTGGATCAGCTAATTGCTATAACTTACTGCTACTGCATATTGCGTATATTTTGGTGGAGAGGACTGAACTCAACGTGGATCGGCGGATTAATTTCACGAAGAAAAACACAAAAATAGAACGAAAACTACAAACATGCGCATACTACGCAAGGAGCAGTCGCCATTTTGTGACTTTTTTAATCAACCTTGCTGTGTTGCTAGTAATTGTAATAGTAAGGCATTTCTTATAATATAAACAAATATTTGCAATTAATAGATAAGAACATATTTGCAATTATAAATAAAATCTCTAAATTCAGTTATAAAACTACTATAATTAATTTATATTATTAACCACAATTTAGAATTCATCGATAGTGTCGCCATCTATGGTGACAATAAGTAACTATTATAATTTGTTTTCGGATGACGATATCAGATGTCGCATTTTTAAAAAAATGTCTATAAATCGGTCACTGTATGGGAGTGTCCTCCCCCTGGTAAATACACGGGATCCGCTGCCCCGTGCCCATTATAATTTACGGGAATTCCTTTCACAGGTGGCCCGTGTTGCTCTATGTTTCAGGCTGTGGCAGGCTCCATTCAACAACTCCAGACAACAACAAGGGTACAAAACAGATGGTAGGTGGTTTAAAGGCGTATTTACCACATGACTAGGTACTTATCGAATATATTTTTAGTTTTACTGCCGAAAGGTTTTAGCTAAAAGCTGCCTATTCAAAACACATAAATAAAAAAAAAAACTGCTGTCATTTTTGACAGATGCGTTTTAAACCACAGAATGAAAAACTGGAAACAGACCGATAGAAACTGAAACTAAAGTTTTCAATAGATTACAACTTTCTTATTTTTTTGACAAATATTGTTAAAAATGATGTCTTTTTTATAAATTGTTTGTAATAATTATCTTGTTTTTATGTTTTTTGATGACTAAACCAGTAGTCGTCATTTTTACGGTTTAAGTTTCTGAACACACCAAGATTCTGATTGGACGCGCTTATCAACCGCTTCCTGCTAACTTCACGTCACTCACAGTTCTACGTTTGGTTCGGTTCGGCCTTCGCCCTACGCTCGGGTTCGTTTGCTTTGTTGTGGCCGCAGCTCATCAGTTGCCGACGAACTAGTTTTGCGCCTCGCCGCGAGCGTGTGATGTGACCTGTTGATTTACCTATTACTCATCGTGTTTTTGTGCTTTTGTCTGTGATAAAAAATGACATGATGCTGTTTAAAAATGTATTCAGTGGTGCGCGTTGAGTGATTGTGTGTTCAGTGTAAAATGGGTTTGATAACTTCAAGGGAGCAGACAATGTTGGACGGGCCGGTGGCGTCGGCCAAGAGTCACCATGTACGGCAGCCGTCGACGAGGAACCGGACGAAGCCTCCGATGCCGGACCGGGACGAGTTGGAGAACCGATTCGTCAAAGTTTTGGTAAGTGTTGGCACCAAATTTTGCCGGCATTATGTTTACAAACAACATTGTTTACTGCGTGTGAACGGCAGACGTTACTTTTATTACGCGATTGCGGCGCTCGCGTCAATATTTAAACAATAAGTTGTAAACAATGTGTGTGTAAATATTCGTTAAAATGATTGTTTGTCGAAGTTATATTTCGGAGAATAAATGTGCTAAGCTGCTATGGCCCATGTGCCGCAGGCGCCCGCAGGGGTGGGACTTATCCCGACTGCGGCAAATCTACGTGATTCTTATTTGTTTTTGTTTCCGAAATGTGTTTTTGTGACTGAAAGGAACAGCCAAGACCATTCGCATGTGTTTCCTGGTAGCTATTAACGTTATTTATCATAAAACTGTGCACAGACTGACTGTTAACTGTAGCTAGCACAATTTCCTGTCTTTGTTATGTTTTCCTGCAGTATTAATACTGTCCAATGGAGCCAAGCTGTTGTACCTACCTATATTTAGTTGTTGCTTAGTCAAAACATAATATGTAGATACCACTGTCATAATTATTATGAAACTGATAAACAATGAAGCTTTTCATTTCAACAGCATAAAAATAAACTGAAACTAAGTACTAACATGATAAAAGAAAAAAATGTCATTCATTTGTTTTGTTCATCTTTAATAATAATTAATTGTTAATTAAACAAATATTGAATTCCCACCCAATGAGAGTGTGAATTTTACTTTTGTTTAGCTTACGAATGACATAGTCACACACTGCTATCCCCATAACATGTCTGCCATAGACGTCATGATAATAAATTATACATAAATTTATTATTTCAAAGCAACATAATTATGGAGATGCTTTCAATAATATTGCCGCAATGTCTACCAAAGTAAAATGCTTCAAAGTGCAGTAACTACAAGTGCAATTCTTTAATAAAGACTTGCACTTGGACTAGGTATTTAATTAAATCAACCTACATAAGAGGTTGTACTAAATCAACGCCCTATGCACCCTGATACCCTTATCAGTACACACCCAAGGTAGTAGGTGGTAGGGGTACATGGTATAGTACCCCTGTACTACAATGTTACTGGCTACCAGTTATAATGTCTTCCTAGCTGTGTTAGTGTCAGCTTCAAGTCTAACTGGATACCTAATTATATTACCACTGGCTAATATATTATCCCATGGAAACCATACATTTTTATGGGATAAAAAGTAGCCTATGGGCTATTCCACACTATAGTCTATCTCTGTGCCAAATTTCATCCTGATCCGTTCAGCCGTTTTGGTGTTATTGAGTAACAAACATCCATTAAAACTTTTGCATTTATGATAGTAGTAAGAATTAGGATGACTGTGTCACAAGTATTGCATTTCACATGCACGTTTGCACACAATATTATTGGCCATTGGTAAAATTTTTAAAGTATTGTTTTTCTGGCATGTGCCTGATAACATTATAATACAACAGTGTTCCAAAACAGTAATGATAATGAGTCCCTATTCTAAAAAGTTTCAACTATACAGTTGCATTGTCTATGCAGCTGCATTATCAGCTTTTCTATTTCCAAACATAATTATCTTCAAGCATTATCTTTTATAGTAAGTTCCTGACACAAGTATTATTGTGATAAGACAAACAAAATGTTTCATTTCCTGTTTATCTATAATATTTGTCATGTTTCTAGGTTTTGTTTGTTGATGTGTTAGTTCCTGGTACTTGATACAATAAGCAAAGCATTGATACAACAATTTTTGATGATGAATAATTATTTAGTAGAAAGTTATTGTTGAAAAGGTTTGGTCAGAGATTATTTGTATCTAAGCTAAGAAGGTAAGTAGTAGCTATAAAAAATATATTGACATATTATTACTAGCGCTATTAATACTTGCAAGTCCCATGTAATGAGACACAATTGATTATCTATTGTTCTGTCATACTGGTATGACAGCCGGGCCTATAAAGGTTTACGTCAAAATGAAGTAAGCGGGCATAAATCGGTAGTAATATTCAATTATATTCTTGGAAAACAATTCAAGTACCTACCTTTTTCAGTACTATACAAGTACTTTATTGCATAAAAAAGGTACTTAAGTAGGTGTTAATTAAAAAATACATAATGTGCAGAATGCAATTATTTTTAATTAAGTAACCACTCTTTTGAAAGATTACTTATCACTGCATTTTAAATACCTACTTAATATTGCATATTTAAAAATGGTGTTAAAATAATGTTATTAAATTGGTTCAATGTTAAATGAGTTGGTGACCTTTAAGGTCATGGCACATTATTCCAGCACCGCAACGGCACCGCTTCAAACCAGCAATTTACTTGTCATTCAAATTAGAACATTAAATCGTGTGCAGTATAATATATTTCTTAATGTTAATGTGAAAAAGACAACGGCGAGCAATCAGCGCGCTTGCCGCTACCATACAACACGACTCGCAGTCCGCGCGCTGCAAGCGAGCAGACCGCGTGCTTACAGCGCGCCGTCTCCGAATTACTAGCGAGACGACGTCGTTATTATGAAAACATGCAAGTCGAACATGAATGCCATATAACAATTGTATTTGCGGTAACAGCAAGCTTGCGCCTCGCGGCCGGCGCGTGGTCTGCGAGCTTGTGCCTCGCGGCCGGCGTGCGGTCTGCGAGTTGGTTGCTAGCTGGAGCCTAAATTCGAGGCGACGCCGTGCTGCTGCTGTGCAGTTGTGGTGCTGGGATAATGTGCCATGACCTTAACAAGCACCATTTCCTTTGCATAACAGATAAAAAAATAATACCTAATATGTTCCAGATAGTGATTGTTAAAACATAACAATTTTTATAAAATATCATAGGTACTTTCTGGTTTTCATTTTGATTTAATAGCTTATTTTCATGGAGACTCCATTTGCATTACTCTATAATCTACTAGATTTTGCCCGCGACTTCGTCCGCTTAAGTGTTGGTTATCGCGGACACAGACAAAGTCGCGGTATAAAAAGTATCGTATGTTCTTGCTTTGGGTTCAAGTTGACTCCGTTTTAGCTCTATGCCACATAAACCGCCAGAATGGCATCAAATAAAATTTTGAAGCCCATAGATTTAAGGTGCATTGGGGTAATTACGACAACCGGGTAAATTCCGATTTTATTAATTATGCACCTTAGTGCATTGGGATAAAAAATAAATCGCAATATACCCGGTTGTCGTAATTACCCCAATGCACTATACCTACCAATTTCCCCCATCTTCCATTTAAAAAAATATATACCTACCCAATCAAATCTTACATCAATAACACAACAAAATCCACTTCCTCACAAATAATGTGCGATTGTGCGTGCGAGTGTACGCGTACGCGACGGACGGGTCGGGGGGGGCTGCGCACACGTCGTTATCGCGCACAGAGCCCCCATTGATGGCTGGCTATTTCTGTACTATCAGCGACACGGGGAGATTGTGCCCACACTCCCACTGCCACCGCGTGTAACTTGTCCATTGCTTCTTTGTGATGGTATTTTTAGAGTCCTAAAATTAACTGTCATGGCGGAAAAAAAAAATAATACTCGCCACTCCCACTATCTCTTCCGGCACTGGTAAACATAGCAGGGGTTTGTGAATAGTTAAGAAGTGCACCTACATAATCCTTTTGTTTACCAATATTTGTATGTCATGATTTTTGTGCGTACCTTTAGTATCTTTAGTTGAAGATTCTAAATGAATAAAATAATATTAGGCGGTTGATGGCAATAGGCTCGCCCCCTATTGCATGAAACATAACTGACGAAATGTGGGTGTACTAATAGGTACACCTCTGCCTAAACCATTCGGGGATTACAGGCGTGTTGTTATGATCTACTTCCAAAGTGACCAAGTTAATACTGTTTAAAATTTGTCGATAGCCTGGTGGAGGATGTTGGAGAATTGTCATGAAACAAGCAATGAATCATATTACTAATACATGCTCTTGTTCTAGGATGCCGAATTGTTTAAGTGGTTTTGATAATTAATAAATTAGTGATCCTTTAAGCTCAGTACGGAGAATTGTTGAATCATAAATTAGTTATTGTTTCGGCACTTTGAATGGAGTACCTAATTACCTCGCACACAGTTTCACGTAGTTGAAAATAGATTAGTCTGTCGTAGGTAATCAATTGAAGGATAGATAAGGAGCGTTAGAAACGTTAATGATTTAACAAAATGATAATATAATTTAAACAACAAAACATAACCCGAACGTCCCCGAAGGGTTAGGCAGAGGTGCACCCATTAGTACACCCACATTTCGCCAGTTATGTTTAAGTAGAGGGCTAGCCTATTGCCACATTTGCCACCAACCGGCCACAAATCCAGACTCCGAGGCTGCTACTGAGAAATTCCTGATGGAAAAACTCAATAACAACACAACAGAAGTTAAAACTAACAAACTAACCCACACATGATTTAAATACGTATTTATTCCAACTGAATTGACCCCGATGACTCGAAACCTAATTTCGTTTAAATCAATCCGACTTTGGACATTTTCAAGCCAAACCGACAAAAGCAAACAAAGGTTGGCAATTCCTTCTGCTACAAAAACAGGAACTCTTCATTACGCCAAGGTCATTCGGGCGACTTTTTAACCAGTAAGTGACGTCCGTGAGTCATTGGGACTTGTCGTTTTGAAATAGGGTCACTCCAAGGCCTTGGGGGCAGCAATCAACGAGTCATTAACTCGTCAGGGTGATGCGTGGCAGACCGTGGAGTTGATTGGCGTTGATGATATTTAGAATATTTAATTCAGATGGGCCATTCCCGTTTTGATAGGCTGAAATTTTTAGCTGTTGTAAGTGTTTAATAGTTTGGAAAACGATAAAAATAGATAATAATTATGTCGTCTATGTAGACAAGCTTAATGCCAACCATTTATTTCATTCCACATCGTATTGTACTTAGCTAGTGAAAAACATTTGTTAATGAAATATAAAAAGAATGTTATAACTTGTTATTAGTTATTATTCTAAGTATAATTTAATTTTTTTTATCGTTTTTTTACTGATTAGGTATTATGGTTTTGTCGTTTTAATATCAGTGTCAATGCTATAGTATCGTTTACTGAAGCATTTACTAGTAATATTATATATTGTACATATTATATTTTTTGTAGGGCTATTTTGGGTCATTCGGCCTCTAGTGGTTGGTCTAGGTGCACTAGACGAATTCTATATAAAAATAATCCTAACCAGAACTTTAATTAGAATAAAAACTTTAGTAATTACTCAGCAACAATTTAATACTATCCGATCCATCAGTCAGGAACCATCACACATGTTGATAAGTTGTTGATGATATCCTAACCACGAACCATACACAAATTATATACCTACTAGGTACATAACATGTATGTACACATTATTTCGTAGATCTTATCCAGCACTTACTTACTTTCTCCGTAACCGACATCGTAAATTGTGCGCCTGAGTTGATTGAATCGGATTTTTATTAGCACTTTCAAAGCTTAATTAAATAGGCGTACTGGATTGGTTATCAAAAGAGGTACAAAGAAAAAGCATTTAATAAGAAAGTCAACCACTTTAATTTGTTTGTAGTTTGTTTGGTTGAAACTTCAAAATCTGTCCAAACATTTAATCATGTTATTTGAAAAACTAAAAGTTTTTAAGTAAGACTTCCGATTTTTTTGGAACATAATTCGGGAGTCCGGTATTCGCATTACCCATCATCCGCGCCCCCGACTAGTATCGGACCGCCACGCCATTGGCGAGCCCCTTCACGAGCTGACTTCACCTAAATTTACTAAAGGATATTTTCATAGCAGTACTCTTAGCTCCATAAACAATAAGAGAAATGTTGATAGGTATCTCATTTGCGGTGCCAGTGTTACTATAACAAAACAGCAATGCTACTACCCATCTCTTAAACATAACATTGTGGCGTGTCCCAGTATGTAAGCTATCTCAATATTGTATCTTTAATCTTTGTATAGAATAACATGCGATTGGATTGATTTATAAACGATTAATAAATTATTATGCATACATTGTGTGGCAGTTATCCTTAATTAAATACACATCTCGTTAGCTAAGTGGCTTATCATTGTAATTTTAAAGGATGTTGCCATATTTGTGATGTAGTTCGCTTTATATTATGCAGAAGGTGATTAATGATGAAGGCCGAGGTATTTGAGTTTTTGTGTAGTCTAGCTATGAAATATTTTTTTATTGAAGCGTAGTCCGGAACAGTTTTAAGATGTTATGAAACGCTTTCTCCAATTTAACCTCTGACCCTCTTTAATAAGGCATGAAATTGAAAAATTAAATGTCGAGATGGCCCAATGGTTAAAGTGCAAGTACAGTCTGTTAGCAAAGACGTCTGACCCACCCTAAAAACAAACGAATTTGGACCCTCAGCTTGTAGCATTAAGGTTTATTCAATTTATATGAGCTTGTCAAACTAGTGCTCGAGGACTCGATGAACAAACACAATCATAATACAGACACGCAAATTTGATCTTTATTACGTTAGCATTAGGTTATATATTATAACTACTTGTTACAATATTATTAGTGTAATAGCTTATTTTAATGATTGCATTCAAGTAATTCTGGTCTCGTGGCCTTTATATGAGACTGCGAAAAACAAGTTGTGTGATCAAATCCTGCGACGAACTATTGTTTTGCTTTCAATTTAGAATTTATTTAAAAACTATTTCTTGTATTATTGTAAAGAACTATAGACGGATAATCTTCAAATAAAAACTTTCTAAAATGGTAATATTTTCGCATAACTTGTAATAAGTGGGTAGTTGAAAAATAAATATTAATATTCATTATAAAACTGGTATTTTTAAATGCTACGGGTATGCAGTGACTACGCGCAAACATATTTTACCTTGCCTTATTAAATTCTGTGAACTTTAAAGTTTTTTAATTTACCCACCTGTTAACAAGATAAATTGACGTAAATCATATTGGTCGTTCTTTAATAATGCAACCAATATTGTAGAAATGAAAACAAATTAAAAAAGAAACTGTTAATAGGTGGACTGTGTTTTGACACCCACATGTTGTTAGTCGCCAATCCAGCATTAAACCGCTAAGCCACAAGAACTTGTTGGGAATACGCGAAATTAAAGATTGGTTTGTAATAAAATTATGTTGTGTAACTTAAAAGCTTTTCAACTTTAATGTCAACGAGATAAGGATTAAAATAGCTTAACAAAATTATATAATACCGGTAGCTCCGACAATGTTACCTTAAAGTTACGTGTTAAAGATCAAATTTGCGTGTCTGTTTTGGTATTGTATTCGTTCATCGAGTTCTCGAGCACTTGTCTGATAAGCTCATATAAATTGAATAAACCTTAATGTTACAAGCTGAGGGTCCAAATTCGTTTGTTTTTAGGGTGGGTCAGACGTCTTTGCCAACATACTGTACCAATGTGATTTTTTCAATTCGTATACTTTCTAAGTTTCTCTTGGAAATCACTGACATCGGTTAAGGAAAACATCATTAGGTATAATAAATTATTAGTCTGAATTAGTCTGAAATCGCCAATCTGCCTTCAGCAAGCGTGGTGGTCTGTTTTTTGAAAAAATTTGCAACAGGGTCGCAGCAGAGAAGTCGCAGGAAAAAGCTAGTTGTTTTTTTTTAAATAGCCAGCACTTATTGGCCTAGGCATACCCGGCATGATATCTATTTCAAAGCAAAGGTTCCGCAGCATCAGCAACATAAAATTAAATCATTTCTGCAGATTCCTGATTACAAGTTGATTCCTCCACCCAATGCAATTACGTCAGCTGTACGATAAGCGGCGTATTTCTAAAAGCGTGGTTACTTGCGTATCCCGTCTTGCGGCTTGTCATACAGGTTTTCTATTAATCATTCGTGCGACGCATGAGTCGGCTGCATTCCTACGACTATGGGGTGCCTCGGTGCCTCCACCACATACTAGGCTTGGTACAAATTACTGATATTAGATCGAATGGGGATTAGATGATAATGGTGTTTGAGAAAATCATCTATCTATGATCTCATGTTCTTCTTATGTAGTTTTAAATACTGAATTGTCTACGGTCACGTATTTTAAGTAAATAATGCGATTTTGTTTTGAGTAACGACCAATCATGGGATAGGGATAATTCTTCACCGATAATATTCCTCATAACCATAATAAGATGACGTCAAAAACTTTTGATAATACCTCAGTAGGAAAACAGGAAAAGTTTCTTTAACTAAGTAGGTACCTAAATATTAGCCACATGGAAGTTATTCTAAATAGGAAATAAATTATTTCTAGTGTACTGTTGTGTGTTGTTTAAAACAGTGTACCTAATTACAGTGTTGCGCTTGCGCAGAATTATTACCAATAGAAATATTACAGATTATCTAAAAATAAAGCATTGCCAAGGTTACGCGTAACACGTTACACGTGAAATAATTCAGGATTTCATTATAAAACTTCCTTTTACGCTGAATTTAAATTACTGCATTCAGTTAAAGTAAGCAATCACTTCCTTAATGCATGCGAATTTTTATTCAATATTTAGTTGTTGAAGGTTGTCCAAAAATTAATTAAAAATAATTAAAATAATTGTGTAGATTCCAAAATAGGTAATTGCGAATGGATGACACAATAAAAAACCACATCGTGTATCAACCCTGGAAAATTGTGATCGTCAGCCAAAGGATCGTCATCATGACGTTGTCTCCTGTCATCCAATTAATTACAGTTAGTAATAGTAGTTAGTAATTACAGTACCTGGTAACAAAATAAGGACACCCACCAACTTACGTAAAAAGGGAAAATTCGATGACGATAATTAATGTTCTTCCCGAACATAACTCACCTGACTGACGACTCAAAGTACAAGCTGATTCAGACATGCAAATCGCAGACGCTATAAAAAGTAACAGCTACAAACAACAGTACGTGGGCGACACAACGACGTAATGATATCGCGAACACTACAATCGAATGCGACACGCATCAGAGCCAATCGGTACATTCGCTGCGACAAATCGATGCGGCAAGACATCGAGAACATGTTTTTACTGCTTTTTATAATCGCTCGTTTATAGCTGTCGGTGTCCACGATTAATGTTTCAATAAATCTTCTGAAACAGTTGTTATGATTTAGTAAGCCTCAATTTTACGAGTTCTTAACCGTTTTACAAGACATTGACAGGCAAATTGCTTGGTAATTGTATGCTTTGGAATATTGGTACTGCTTTTTGTGAGCCCCAGGAAAAGCTCCATTACTGAGAACTTTGAGGGCTCGAGGCAGACTGCCACAATTGATGAATTTCTCCCTAACTTTTAAGCCGCACATCTGGTTTCCTTACCCAACTATGTATAATATCAAGATATTATGGGTTAAGTAATAACTTTAAGATTTATAGTGTTAATATGTTCGGATGTGGCGCAATAAACTCAAACTGGTCTGGTCCTCCTTGTAATATAATAACTATATTTAACATGCCATTAATTCATAGAATTTATGTAAACGTTTCAAATACCACAACTTAATAATTGAGTATATTTTTCCCATTGAGTTATAATGTACTACGTACTAGAGAAGCTATCTCAAAGAAAAGATAGGGCGCACTTGATGACGGCGGGGTATGCGCGGGACAAGCGGGGGGGTGTTATGTTCTCATAGATAACAATCAATGCGCGCAGATGCGACATAATTTTATTATTCTGCCTACTTGTGTACTTACTCAAAGAATAAATAAAAAAGTATTTATGCTGTAATAATATTTTAATTTCCTTTAAGTAATATAAGTTTAGTTAGTTTCTGCCGTTTTGTGAACAATCTGAAGGTAACCACGTTTCTTCGCTGCGATTATTCTGAACATCCATGATTCTCTTGTTTCATGACACCGCCGAGGAAACCTTTAAATCCAAATAATAATAAAAAAATATTAATGTTATTGCATTAACATTATTATCGTGATTTAAAATTAATGTTTTACTGCCCTTAATAAATTATGTAAACTTATACGTCGATAGTGTCAAGTCTGCGCATACAAATGTTTTACTCTTTGACATTCACGTAAACATGGCCGCCGCGCAGCCGCGGTGACGCGTTGCAATTGAAAAATTATAATTAAAAATTAAGCGTGTTTTAAACATAATTAATGAACTTACTGGTGAAAAGTCACTCCTTGACTTTTATTTATGTTTCTGGAGTTATTTGTACAGTATCTCAATACGCACGAAGGCTTAATATAAAAAACAAAACTTCACTCAAATGTGTCACGTTGCAGCAAACGCTCGGCATAGAATAAGTAAGTTGGAGTGCACGCGCTCTAACTCGTGTTATGCTGGGGCCACACTAACGGGAAATGCCATTAATTATCGCGATAATGGACGTTAACCATAGGTGTAGCCACAACTTAACGGGATAATTTGACAATGGCATTAACAATGCCGTTTGGCGTTAGGCGATAGCTCAAGTGGCGGTACATCAAAGAGATTAACGCGAGAATTGATGCGATGAAGTGGTCACACTACGTTTTGTCAGTGTGCTTCGAGAGCGCAACGGGAGCGGACGTGTTTGTTTTTTGTACGACGGATTTGCCTCAATATCGACGTTTTTGTTTTAAAATACGTACTATGGCGACGGAGTGGAGTAACGAGAAAGTTATTACTTTTCTCGAGATTCTGCAAACAGAACCATGTTTGTGGGATCCGAAACTCAAAAGTTACACGAACCGAGGAACACAGAGTGATGCTTGGCGCCGAATAATGGAAAAAATACCGTTTCAAACAACTATTGAAGTCAAATAATATAAATTTACACTCATGAAATATAGAGCTCTGTCGACGTCCATCTTGCTTTAAATTGAAGTAAATTCAACGCCGTTTTTATCGCCAATAATGGGCATTCATGTTGACTGTTGAAGTGTAGCCACCCACTTTAATGCGGTAAAAATTATTGCAATAATTATCGCGATAATGGGCATTGACGTTAAACGCTAGTGTGGCCCCAGCATTACAAACAATCGAGTTGGGGTGTCTTCTCTAGTACGTAGTACATTATAACTCAATGATTTTTCCCTATCATTACGTATTTTCCGGTGTATTAATAACGGGACTTTTGTGTTACGTACTAATAAGGTAATTCCCATGTAAAATTGGGCTACAGTTAGTTACTAATGAGAAACGAACCGAATCAACTTCACTGTTATTAGGAATACATCACACTACTTCATGACTCTAAAGAAATGACCAAGGCATACTACGACGAAAGGATTAAGACAAGAAAACATTTGATTAAGAGTCTAAAGCAAGCATCAACACTTATGGCTTATCCAAAATTCGCGTGTTAACAGAGCAAGCTTCCCAAGATTGGTCTTAATAACTCTGCTCGAGATGGACCACCCGCTACCGTCGAATATCTATATTCCACCCCATTTCGGATAGACCTTTCGGTCACGGCGGCCAATTACAATAGAGATTATCCGAGTACATAGGAGACATTATAGTGCACAAGTATGTGCGCAAACACAGGTGTACTTCCTCTTCCTTAACTCTCATAGTCCGACACGACTGGGGAGAGATCAAGCGCAGGACCAACGGCTTGCCGGGGTTGCGGGACGTGCCGGGGTTGCGGGACGTCTTAACAGGATACCGTGGCCTCGGAACGTAAAGGGCAACAGAAGGAACAGGGTGGTTTTTTAGTCAGTAAAAGTCTGACAGTCCCTTCCGCTCCACCCAGGGCGGAAGGAGTCATTTGATGATTTTTACCACCTAAAAAAAAAAAAAAGGACCAACGGCTTTACGTGCTTGCCGGGGCACGGGGGTGTCATTCTTCTTCTTCTTTTCGTGTCGATTGACAAATTTTGTCCGACCAATATTGAGCAACCTGTACAGCTCTATCATTGGGAGTGTCATATAATATACCATCAATTTCCAAATTGCGGGCTGCTGCTGAAAAGGACAATGCCCAAAAATGTATGGACCAAAAACCCGGAATCGATTAAAACGATTTATGTGTGGCTAGGTATAGTGAACATACTATATCCCAAATTCAATATTTGTTTTCGAATAAACAATCACCAAGTACTAAAAAAAAAATCGTAACTAATTGACTTTAGTCTTAAAAATCCATGATATTTAGAGCGGCATTGTGCGTAATATTGAGAGTAAAGTACTTTATACATGTTTACTGATAACATGAAACATTATTTGCATATATATATATTTATATACATATACAATGTGATAGGGGTGAGACTTCTAACCCGTTAAGGCTGAGTACTACATCTAATTTTATCGACAAAAAAAATAATATGGGGGGTTGAACCCCCTCCCCCTAAAAATTATGGCTATTTTAATATTTTTTTTAATGTACTACGGCGCGCTTAATATCAAAGGTTGTATGCGTCGTAGAAACAAAAAAAAAACGACAAACGGTAGCTAATAACCTTGGCTAACTAATTCATTACTTTTTTCATATGTTTGATAATGTTTTGGTGAGAAAAAAAAATCATTTCTGAATTATTTTGACCGAAAAAATCGCTATTTTTCAATATTTTCACGAATTACTCAACCCCCAATATTATTTTTTTTGTCGATAAAATTAGATGTAGTACTCAGCCTTAACGGGTTAGAAGTCCCACCCCTATCACATTGTATATATTATATCTAAAAAAACACTACACAGCTAGGTTTTTTGAAAGTTATGTAATAGTGTCTTGATATATATAATATATATGTATATTATATAAATAATTTATTTTAAAAAAACCTACGTACTGAATTCTGTAAAACTACTGTAGTAGCGTCGTATCAGGTAAGATATGATCTTTTTTAAATAAAAAAGAGCTCATATAATTACATATGGTAATTCATTGGAATTATAAGGCTATTAACCTAATAAATGAAAAAACTTACGAAGGATTGCGCGGGGGACAGGGTCGGTCAAGGTTTTGCTACCTGGATAACAATGGCGCGCATAGATAAAACATCTTCTATCTCTTTCTTTCTCGCAAATTGTAATTCCTTATCTGTATTCCCTATCTCTTTCATGAGTGAGTGAGAAACTAACATAATAACAAAACAATGAACCTGTTATCAATGCACTCCGCTATAATTATTGTTATATGCTACTGGCCTGTTCGGTTATAGTTTTATGCGAAACGAATTGCATATTTGCGACCTCTTATATATGGTCTATCTTCCTGTACATAAATTATTTTAATCGACTCCGGGTTTTTTTTGGGCATCCTCCTTTCTGATGGAAAAACCTAATACCACTTTTTGCCCACCCCACGCTAATAGCCGCGTTTGCGACCACCAGACCAAAGGGGCATTAGCTGTATATCCTGATGCTGAGTAGATATTTGGTTTACGTTGCTTTCCGGACAGGAGCAAACAAATGGGAGTGTATAAGGATGAATCTCGATAACACAGAAGTGCAAAAAGTAAACAAATAACAGCATAAGAAAGCCGACAACCTCATCAGAGTGAATGAGTTTGCAAAATTTGCGAAACGTGAAGGGGAGAGCTACCATGTTAAAAGCCTTGTCAGACATTATTACGTAAGCGAAGTCTTATTTCATTTTACCAGTAGCAAACAATTCTTTTTTTTGGGGTTTCGTGGCCAAAAGGGTATATCGTGTTTTCTTTGTGGTAAAAACCATCAGGTTAGCAGGCCGACTGTTGTCTAACATACATTTAAGTATTTCTAGTCTACATTCTTGAAGGCTGTTTTGATGCTCAACTCTTAAGCAATTGGGTAGTTCACATCATTAACCAGTAATTCCAGGAAACAACTCCTTTAAAAAAACACACGAGCTAAAATAAGTAGCTGTGAAAACCCGATTTATTTTCCATAAACAGTTAGTCGATTTTAATTTGCTTTGAAATCAATGAATAGTTAATCAAGTGCGTTGGCAAACAAGTGACGTCATAGGTTAGTATTGACATACAAAATGATAGGGGGAATTTAATGGCTCATAAAAAGTATGACAATTTATTGGTGGTGTCATAAGTACCCAATTGTAGTCATCTACTAATTTTTCTTCCTTTTCCTTGAAAATAAAACCAGTAAGTGCGTCATTTAAATTAATAACCATTCTGTGTACGCTATAAGTAATGTTGTAATAAATTAATTCTATGTTTGAAAGAAAGAAAGAAAAACTTTTTATTCACGTGAAAGTGACGCATACAACAAGTTGGTACTTAATATAAAGAAAGAATAAATAAAAAAAAACTAATAATACTTAAAAATAAAAATAAAAAAAGATTGCGCCACTACCGCGCGAAACGGCCGACGCTCAGCATAATGCCGTGGCCCACACACGATGGCACGAAACCACGGCGCTGGTTTTCAGCGTAGGCCGACGTGTCTCTGCCTCGGAACTATAGGTAAACATCATTCACTGTCATTCACCCATCGTTCCGAGGCACAGAACAAATAAAATTTAAACACAGACGCTGTTCGGCACAGCGTTCCCAAAGTTCGCTCATTGCACAATAATTAAAACGTAGTGATTTATATACTCTGTGACAATAATAAGCATACATACAGATGTACAAAAATACACAGAACTGAATAAAAAAAACAAATAAAAATATACAGACATGAAAATAAATAAATTTAATTGGACGGACGGATTTTACGGACGTTTGGAGCTTCCGCTCTCAAACGTCCGTTATATGCATCGGAAGGATGCGCTTGCGCTGGTCGGAACACTCGGAACCAACGATAGCCATTTAATGTAGTAATGAGGTCACAACATAATGTAATTACAGCAAGTGATGCTTCTGTGTTGGTACTAATATGGAGGCGTAACGAAGATATTATGCAAAATGAGCGCTTTGTTAATAATTATGATCCTCTCATTTGGAGGACATTTACTGGATAAAACAGTCCCATAGATGGTTGGATGTTGAGTTATGTACGGACGACAGCGCTTTAAGGTAAACAATACGACATCTTATGCTTTTGTAATAGGACCGATTTTACAACAAAAAGGTGAAGTCTTACGTGCCGGCGACTGTCCAAGCATAATTCGATTATTAGGTGCTTCTGGATAAATTAAAAAAAGATGAACCAAGTACTTAACCTTCCAAATGGTACTTGCGTATGGAGAAGAATGGGCAACAAACTCTATACCTACTTACTCTTTTAAAAAGAAATGTTTTACAAACAGCAACATTTCTCAGGCAGATCTCTTATTCATTTGCATTTCTGCATCAATACATCAAGTTGAACAGGACATTAAGTACAGTTTGCCCTACATTGCAATCTAAACGAGTAATGCTAATTAGGTTTTATTTTTCCAATTTAATAAATAATCATATTTGCCCTGTGTCATTCAGTCAGCTTTAAACTGCGCAGTTACACGACCATGGTACGATAGGGCTGTCCGTCATTAGATCCGATAACTGTCAACAGAACACCATGTATCATGTTGCAAGGTAAGTGAACACCAACAATGATGGCGTGTGGCCAACTGTGTCGTGACGTGACTAATTGTGAGATGATGATATTTAAACGCCTTGTTAATTGAGCGAAGGTACAAGTTTTTGCTTGAAAACTATTTGCTGTCATTAATTTAGACTTAGGTCTTGGACAGACTGATGCGACGTCGGGTAGGGAAGAATGCTCTGAGCGATCCCCGTGCCCCGGCTAAAGGTAGTTGGAGGCACACTGTGGGGCTGTCACATAGTCGCTAAGAGTCCGACTTCCCCGAGGCGGAGGCAGGACATGAGAATTTCTGTACAAAAAAAAAGACTGATGCAAAGAAAAAAAAAAGTCAACAATATGTCAAAATTTAAATTTCTAAGGAGAAAGCGCGGGAAACATACGCGGGAAGCGGATTCGTTGCCAATATAATTAAGGATTACTTAAACGAGAATATAAAAAAAAAAATTCAAACTGCAGTTAAATAAATACTGGATTAACATTCAAACACCTGGCCACTTAAGTTACAGATGTAACATTCCTTAAAAAAAGCAGATTAACACGGCACAAGCCACAGTCCAAGTATAGCTATTCTGTTCCACTTTGAGGGAAAAAACTATGGGATATTAATTATTGCGAGGTCCAAGCAAGGTCGAATATAATTCTCTGAGTCAGCGGGACGGAAAACATGCGAATCATAATGTGCGGCATGCGATATAAGTACTGGCTGTTGACGTTGATTAATTTGGTCAGTATTAAAATTATTGTGACATGTGGTTATTTATAAGCACTGATTTAATTAAATTGACGGTAAGATAGCAAAAGAAGTCCACCGAGGTCAATATTGACTTAACCATCCGATCTGGTCCGCGCTACTCCTTTTGCAGTACCATATAGTTTATAAATAAAGTATCTACATAATCAGTTTCGTGAAGCTTCTTACCGACTTAGGTACACCTACACGATCGCTGGTGTATCCTAGAAAGGTATGCTTGACGTAACAGAATAGATTCTTTATCAATGTTTGTATACAGACAGACACCGGAATTATAAAAATATTTTTATTGTTGTGGTTTCTATTCAATGCAAATCATAACCCGTCGAGATTTCATAAATAGGTATTCATGTTTAACAACGGTGTTTAGAATTACCTAGATCAAATAATAGTTAGTTTTTCTTGCGATGTCGTAATATTTACTCAATGACATACATATTTTAGTTAAGAATGCTATTTATTTTACGCCATAGTAAATAAGAGTAGGTAAACTCCTATAACAATTATATAAAATATGAATGGAACTGCATAGATGCATTTTATGAAGCAAGAATTGGCCTAAGCCAAAAAATCTAGTGGAAAAAGGGCTTGGTATAAAAGCAAACCAAAATCACAACTTTTCGTGAGAGGCTATATTAAAATGGTTGAAAAACCTAATTATGTAGTGTTTGAATGCTAAAAGTGCTGCATTAACAATTTTACATCTTCTACATGATACTTCTCGACGGATGC
Organism: Hoplodrina blanda; assembly: GCA_949316365.1. Classification (NCBI taxonomy): domain Eukaryota; kingdom Metazoa; phylum Arthropoda; class Insecta; order Lepidoptera; family Noctuidae; genus Hoplodrina; species Hoplodrina blanda. The sequence goes on from OX438592.1 coordinate 13,776,398, forward strand.
ACGGGCGCGTCGCGGGCGCATCACAGATGTTCGCTTACCGCATGTAGCTATAGCGTATAGGTAATTACTTGATAAAATTCCCACAGTGCATCGAGTGTGGACAGTTATACTTGAAGTGCGCGAGCGCCGTCACGGCCTAGACCCGCCGAAGGTCGGCTCATACACCGTTGTAACATCTATTACGATTGCGTTTTTAATTATGAGAACGATAATAAAGTAGTTTTCTAGGTTAAAGAAAAACATGAGTGATTTTCATGCTTAACTGTTTAAAATAAAAGTTATGACTTGAAAGAAAAGGCTTGTGGAGGTTTATGCCATGAGATACGACACTGGGCAACACTATGTAATATTATTACAAGTCTGTTTTATATTCCCTCTACAGGACAATGTTGGATCGGAATTCGAAAAATATTGGGTAAAAATAAAGCTCACAGAACTTTCTAAAGAATCAAAACCAGCCATGGAACACCTAGGAACTTACTCAGAATTCTTAATGTTTTTCTGAATCAACAATACATCCTGGATGACACATGACTACACTGACAACCCACCATTTCACCTTCATTGTCGGTTGAAAACAATGGATCACTCTAGTAAACAGAAGTACATACAAAATGCACAAAATATAACGTGTCTATAGCCATTGTGGTCATTTACCGTGAAATTACGAGTGTCCACGAAATACTACGGCCAGTTAGAATCAACGGATCGTAGTAAAAACATTACGAAAGAAACCTTGGTTGGTGTGATGTAAGCCCTTCGATGGGCGCGGTTTTGTAGTGGATAAATAAAGGGTACTAACCTACGGCGTTGTGGTTTTTCTGATTGTCAAGATGGATTCGTTCGATTTCTTGGAAGGCTTGTACTTATTTTCAAGATCCACTTCATAAAAAGCTGGCGTGGTTCGAGTATTCTCTTGTGTATGTTGTCACATGCCATTATTACGTCCATGCACTAGAAGTTCCATGGGCTTTTTGTGACTTACTAAGCTGGAGCTGCCCACTTTGCATCATTTTAAGGTTTTTTTTCAATGAAGCGGCATTTGATTCGTCATGATGCTCATGACTAGTAACTTTGATTGACATCATAAATATTCATCGATTTCTTATAAACTTTGAAATCGTTCATGACAAATGGAATATTTTTCTAGTTATGTCATCGAACCATTTGCATTGTAAGGCAATGCTATAAAGATAAAAATTGTTACTTTCAATGACTTTGGCTCTTAAGATTATTTCATAACCATTCAGACGCGGTATAGGATAAAAAAAAGTTTAGAGAATGTTAATATTTCCAAGCAAAATAGAATATAAGACTTTCGTGAAAAATTTACATTATAAAGCACTTAAACACAAATTAGATAATAAAGAAACATTCCAGCATTCATAATTAATGTCTAAAGCAGAGGCATTGTAAAAATACCTTCAAAGTGGTAAACGCATTGGTCTTTTAGTAGATTGAAGGGCGTAATCCTGTCACGAACTCACGACACATCGCGTGTCATTCGCTGTTAGCTTCTCATGCGCATTTCAGCTGGAGGGCGGAGATCAAAATGGATTTAAATCACTTAGATATACTTGAAGTTATGAATGATGTAGTTGAATCCTTGGTATTGTTGGTCCTTTCTAAGGAGAAGTTTGTGGAACTTCTAGGATTTACGGAAAGGTGTCATGTATTACGTAATATTTATACTGTCAGACGTGTTCCCTTATTACCTTCTATATTACAATCAACGATGCAGATCGCACATCAAACAACAGTTACACAAGGCTCCACTCATACTATCAATTTGTGCCAAGATATACCCAATTAACAGACGATAATGAATGACAATGTCTAACAGTAATTCCCTATCATCCTCGACATTAGGATCGATGACGTCACGCGTCTAAGATAACTCTCCGATAGCTGTTAAACAGAACTGTGGCTGGGTCACTGACCGAGCGATCATTAACAAAAAAAAGCAGTCCTACCACGCATCTTTTGATTGAGAACTACATGTGATATTGGGATGCGATGTAACATATTACATTTAAGTCTTTCAGCGTTATGTATTGAAATAATAACTGGTGTAAAAAGATACATAATGAAACCGAAAGTTACATGTTCATCATTGCGATTATTTTTTGGTCTTGGACCAAACCTCGGACTTTCTGGTAGCGGACATATTTTCATTTTTATTTATTTCACGTATTTTTACGAACACAAGTTTTAAATGTTCTTAAGATGAAATATGAGAATTTCTACTGCATAGTTATGATAACGACTATTATAATACCAGCGCACAAATGTATTACGCGAACAAAAGGACCAATTATTAAAATAGGTAAGACAGATAAGCACTTCCACTAGGTGACTGGCATTAATAGTAGTTTATTTCTAGATAAACTAACCCCCTTATTGAAGAATCTCAAGAGACGAAACATCGCGATGGCGTCGTATGGTACGGGTTCAAGTTTAATTAAAAAACTTAGAATTTACATGGAAGTCTTAGTCTAGTTCTAAGTAGTCGGCTTCACACAATATGTGGATTACTGCAACTGTACCGAAATCCGTGGAATCAAAAGATAAGACTTTCAAATTGATTACTACAGCCGGAAATATTGTTTTTAAAGGTATTTGACTAATGCAAACATTTGTTTAAAGTAGATTATGTGTAGGACATTGCACGCTTGCTCTTATCTGCAATGTTGTTCCCATGACCTTCAAGATTCTTAAGGCGGTGCTCTGATTACGCTGCTTCAAGGATACATCTAAGTAACTAGAAAAATAGGTCTACTGCAATAAAACTTTTATTTTTTATTTCCTTCTACTATTATAAACGTAAAAATTTGTGAGGATGAATGTATGGATGTTTGTAACTCTTTCACGATTAAACGACTGAATGGAATAAGTCGAAATTTGGCACACATTGATCTAGCCTACCACAGTCAATTTTTTATCCCGTTTTTGTGTTTCCGTAGGATAATTTAGAGTTCGATTTAATTATGAAGTTTACGTAGACGAAGTCGCGAGTAGAAACTAGTAAAAATAATTTCGGGGTAACTTAAATCTGTCAAATAAACTGACCCACTTTGTATTTTGCTCAAATATTAATAATTAATAATAAAAATAAAAATTTATTGCATTATTAAAGCTCTGCCCACCCATTAAGGATAACAAGCTTGAGCGATCACCATTAACCTATTTCGTTGCCATAACATTATATCGTATTTTTTATAGGAAAATGAACATTTTCGCGAAGCGTCCAAATGTCAAGCGGGGACTACATTGAAAAAATCCCATAAAAAAATTAGGCAGCGACCAACGACATTTCTTATATGTTAGGGAAATGTCAGTATACATGTGATTGGCTATAGGGCTATGAAAACCCCATTCGAAGTTAATTATATAATTCTATTTAGCTAGTTTGACAAATAAAAATTGGTCCTTGGAGTCAAAATTTGACAACGAACTTAACGCCTTCATTCAACTACATAAGTAGTAGCTTTAAAGTCAGCGTTAAATCATGCACATTTGCATAAATTTCTGAATTTTATTGTCTCTCGTTCCGATCAAAAGTACATAATAAACATCAAAATGGTTCCAATAAACTAAAGCGCCTTTAAAGCACCTATTTAACAACTAATCCTCCTCTTATCTCTACAATCTAACTTACGCTACAAATCTTAAGAGATTACAATCTAAACCCGCATAGCTGCACTAAACGATGAGCTCAACTCAAAGTTAGCGCATCGGAACATCAAACGCTGCACTCGCCAGCTGACTGGCATGGCGGCCATTGCATGACGTCATCACATGTGGCACCCATCCCGCGACCTTTTCGTTTTGTTTCCTGCCTCTCTTTGTTGCTGGCCGTTTGATGGTTTATTTTTTTATGGACCTTTATTTGGAGTCCGTGCAAAGGAATATGGTGTTATTTTATGCCTAAGGTTAATCGCGCTCAACGAAATAAATTATCCATACCTTAAATTCCTGGATGATTCAAGCCAATGCTCTCAGAAACTGTCAATTATTTATCAGAGTTCAGATGGTTAAATTTTTTCGCATCCTCATTCCCCATATCGTCTCACCCTGCCTTCTTCGTTTCATTGGTCAATCTACTACCATCTACTGCTACTAACTTAGTTGTATCATATCATATGATTTTTTTGATACAGCATAGCATAAATATGCAAGTCTCTTTCAAATCCTAAGGGTTAAATGGAGTCCAAGAGAAGGCTTGCGACAACGTTCAAGCACAGAAGTTTTGGACAACCCTAGATAATCAAAGAGGAATTACATGTAGAGAATATATCGATAGTTGAGATAGCTGCATCAGTCATTGCACTGTGGCGAATGCTTGGCATCCGACGTACCACATTGTCGTCTTTGATATGCGAAGCAGGTTCAATAAATAGTATTGTTGGTCTGTGACCTTTTCTTTAAGCCCACTAGAGAGTTAAAAGTCATAGGTCATTTGGATAATTTGTGTCTTTTGCGCCCTAAACATTCACTTAAGCTGAACTAACCATTTTTTTTTAATAATAAACATACTGTAGATTTACCTGAATCCCTAAATTGTATCAAGTTCCCACGTTTGCTTATTCGGCTGTTTTTAGATTCTCTTCCACCTTACTGACAATATCGTCATCATGTAATGACAGTCGTAAAACGGCTTGCTGCACAATTTACATTGGAAATATGGTATTAGCGTCAATTAGGATGCTGAACAAAATGTTCATAAGCGGTAGAAGCCGTGTATGATGTTATGGTAAATGCCTCGTGCATAGTAAATTATATGGCCATAAAAGTTTTGAAAACATCTCATGAACTTAAAAATGCTTTAGATGCAGTGAAATGAAAAAGAAATGGTCCAGTGATTTCTTTTTCGAAGATGTTTGCAAGTAAAAATTGACAAAAGGATCTGACCTAGGGTTAAATAGCAGAAACGCTTTTGTAGTCCTAAACTGTTGTTGCGGTTCTTAGGACCAAAATCTACGAAGAAATCAAAATAAATCCATGAAACCAAGTTAACTATTTTTCAGAAAAAGCTAACAAAAACAACCCTTTTAATAAGTCTACCTCATTGTATACTTACATACATATGGTAGTGACGTGCAATACACTCAAAGAGATTGAAAGTCTAAACCAGACGGGCCCTAACAAATTGTCCTGTCGGTCGGTTGAACCCGTATTTCTTTTTACTCGTATTTGGGGACTTGTAACGATTGTGCTCTAATAGAAAAACATCCATTTAGAGTCATTCTTCACTCCGTTCGGGTAAAATGTCAAAGAATATATTTTCTTTCCCGTTTTCTGATTTAATGGCGGGCCATGTGAGCGAGGGGTTGCTTTGATTGGAAAATATCTGAAGTTTTAGCGGAAAGAAATAAATGAACTGATGAATACCGACTTTACCCTGGGTTTCTTGATTGAAAATAAATGCAACATTAATGTGACAAATTATAATCAAGTGTCAATTGGTTATTTATAATACTAGGCTAGAGTCAAGTGCAAACCCTTATTATATAAAAATACAGTTAACCAATCATAGCAGCTTACGCTCGTTTGGCAATAATTATGTCAAATTGTGCGTTTGGACTGTAGCTAGCTGTATGAAGAACGATTTAAGCCATCTTTATAGTCACATTGATAGTACTTAGGTAAAAATCTAGCAACAATAGTAATACTACACAACAATAGTATAATAATAGTACTTACAGAGATTCAAATCTTTCTCCACGAATTTTAAATTCTTGCGAGTTTTTTGGGACTCAGCAATTTTTGTGCCTGCTAAGAGGCTTAACCATGGCAAAATAATGAAGTGTACTTTACATAAATATCCCTCAAATTCAGAGCAACTCAAGGCGCCTGGCCGCCATTTTCCTGCTATTCTTAGCGACGACTCAACAATAAAGTCGTATTAACAGGAGCAATCTTCCTAAAAGCTATTGTATTGTCCTTCCCGCGCAATATCCTGGAGCTAATGATGTCATTGATCAAGCTATTTTTGGACCACTTAGATATAAATGTTCGTTTGTAGGACTTGAAAATGGGAGTTGTTTGATTGGCTTGTTCAATACTTAACTATGACTTTTCTTGTCCGGAAAAGTACATACAGGGTGTCCCAGCTAAGGACGTCCAAACGAAAATTTTGGACTCCTCCCTACCTGGGCTATCCAAACCACCCCCATGTATGTTCTACGATTTTTTGCGGTTTAGGAGCTAAACGACATTTTAATATTTTTTGGGATATTCTTTACATCAGATTTTGTAGATTTTCTCTTTTTGTGTCGCATTTTTTGGAAATATTTTAATTGATAATTAATCCTGAAAGTATGGTCTTCGATCGATAAAAACAACTGTCTGTCTTATTGTCACCCGAAATTACTTAAACTTAGTTCAAAACCAAAAATGTTGTTTTGTAAATTTCGTTGCAGATTTTCGGCTCTTAAAGAAAAATCACAATAAGGGCCCAAATCACCTTAAAGTAATTTCAAAAACTTCCACGGACCCTCAGCTCCTTAAAACAGTATAAATAACTAGTATTTCACGGGTCATTATTCGGAGCAATTGAAGCTCGAACATGGTAAGGCGAAAAATACAATATTTTAGAACATAAGTGAAACGTAATGAAAATGAATTAAAATGAACTTTTATCAAGTTTTCAATGCAATAAGAGCTCTATGTCATGTTTATTATTTGCACAATGGTGATTTGGAGTGGTTAGTAAAGTTAGGTTAGGGTTAGGTTAGGTTAGGTAAACCTAACCTAAGTTTAGTAATTTTTTAAAATTAGTGATGGTATTTAATAATAAACATGACATAGAGCTCATATTGCAATGAAAACTTGATAAAAGTTCATTTTAATTAGGTTTCACTTTTTCGTTTTTAAATGAAAGCCGATGATAATGAATTAAAACGAACCTTTTACTAAGTTTTCAATATAATTTGAGCTCTATGTCATTGACTTTATTAAATAACATCACTAATTTAAAAAAAAATACTAAACTTAGGTTAGGTTTACCTTTTTTTTTTTTTTTTGTTCCGGGGTGGAAAATCCTCATGGATGTCCTCCGCTCCGGGGAGAGCGAAGGGGTCTGTCAGACTCTTACTGACTAAAAACCACCCCGGTGTTCCTTCTCACACATAAGCCGTGGATTGCGGGAAACCACTTTCTTTCCGCTATCCACGGCTGGTGCCGTGTGACCTCAGGTCAGAGGGGGGAGTGAGGTGTTTGACTCCCCCCGCGACGTCATAGAGGGGCGCGCGGGAACACTACGCGCCGCCACCTCGGGTCCAGTTGAATGGGGGGCGACAGACGTCCCCGAGTCTGCCGCCCCTGGACCCATTTAGGGGGGCCGGAGGAGGTCGGCATAAGCCCTCCTCCGACGCCCGGTGCGCCTGCTGCGGGTCGGGAGGGAGGTAGAGATCTCCCTCTCCCTTTCCGCAGCCTCCTTCCGCGCGATAACTGTTTCGCAGAAGGAGACCATCGCGTCCCAGGACTCTTCGCTGCCGACCATCGAACTGACCACGGCCGGCAGCGACAGGTCGCTGCCTACAACGTTGACGAGGGCACGGCGCGGCTCCTCCCAAGCTGCACACTCTACGAGTGTATGCCGCGCCGTGAGGTTAGGTTTACCTAACCTAACCTAACTACCTAACCTAACCTAACCCTAACCTAACTTTACTAACCACTCCAAATCTCCATTGTGCAAATAATAAACATGACATAGAGCTCTTATTGCATTGAAAACTTGATAAAAGTTCATTTTAATTCATTTTCATTACGTTTCACTTATGTTCTAAAATATTGTATTTTTCGCCTTACCATGTTCGAGCCTCAATTGCTCCGAATAATGACCCGTAAAATACTAGTTATTTGTACTGTTTTAAGGAGCTGAGGGTCCGTGGAAGTTTTTGAAATTACTTTAAGGTGATTTGGGCCCTTATTGTGATTTTTCTTTAAGAGCCGAAAATCTGCAACGAAATTTACAAAACAACATTTTTGGTTTTGAACTAAGTTTAAGTAATTTCGGGTGACAATAAGACAGACAGTTGTTTTTATCGATCGAAGACCATACTTTCAGGATTAATTATCAAATAAAATATTTCCAAAAAATGCGACACAAAAAGAGAAAATCTACAAAATCTGATGTAAAGAAAAATATCCCAAAAAAATATTAAAATGTCGTTTAGCTCCTAAACCTCAAAAAATCGTAGAACATACATGGGGGTGTTTTGGATAGCCCAGAAAGGGAGGAGACCAAAATTTTCGTTTGGACGTCCTTAGCTGGGACACCCTGTATCTACTTCGATGAGAGAATGATTCATGCAAAGAATGATGTATTTTGTTGTTAATCACGTAGTAAGTATTTTTTAAATTAGTGACATAAATTGGGTTTAAATTACAAATTATGGTCCATAGACTACAGGCCCATGTCCAAAAATGGTGGGTCATATGAACCACCAGGTGACGTATATAGGACGATATAAGAGCATAAAATAATAAGATTCAGCACTATGCCGTCACTTGTAAGCTGTCCAACTGAGTGCTGATGAGAATTGAAAAGTGCAGGTAGAGTGAGTACATTTTGGTCATATATTTTTGTACGGCATTTTTACCATCGATAGATCCATGAAAAATAATAAGAAAGCGCGCAGTGCCGTACAAAAATGTTGGGCCACAAAGTCGGTATTTTTTTTGATTTTCTGACAATTTCCAGGGTAAATTTGGTCATTTGATTCTGTACGGCATCAGTTTCATACTGTTTCTATACAGCTTCTAATCCATTATTCCGCAACGCCGTACAAAAATCATGCGACAAGGGGAAAAAATCGAGGGTTGCAACCCCCTCTCTTTCCGTGGTCCGGGGGGCGATTTGAAACAACATAAAATTAATTTATTTTGAAAGTATTTTATGCATAGATAATATTTTTTTACATGCCGTACATTTTCGTTGGTCCAAAGGTTTGTAGGGGAAAAACAACTCAAGGAAAAATCCATAGAACGAAATGATATGAAAAGATATGGTCTGCATTAAAATGTACGGCATCATTTTTTCCTAATTTATTTATCTTAATACTATTTAAAACAAGGGAAAAATGTAGAAAATTGCTATAGGTTATTAATCTATGAATATTTAAACTTTTGCAATAATTCAGTTTTTGTATTTCTCTATAATTTTTTTTAGAACAGTTTCTTTTGAACGGCAATACTATATAACAATTGTATTTTACAATATCATGTTAAAAAAAAAGTTGCCGTACAGAGTCAAATGATTTTACAGCTTTATAAATCAAGTATACCATGAAATTAAGATAATTAATTAATTTACATTCAAATGAACAATAATTTTTTGACGGCATTATTTTTATTAGTACTTTTGAGTGCTAGCTAATGTTTTGGAACCGAAGCCGTACTTTTTCAAATCACCCCCCGGACCACGGAAAGAGAAGGGGTTGCAACCCTCGATTTTTTCCCCTTGTCGCATGATTTTTGTACGGCGTTGCGGAATAATGGATTAGAAGCTGTATTGAAACAGTATGAAACTGATGCCGTACAGAATCAAATGACCAAATTTACCCTGGAAATTGTCAGAAAATCAAAAAAAATACCGACTTTGTGGCCCAACATTTTTGTACGGCACTGCGCGCTTTCTTATTATTTTTCATGGATCTATCGATGGTAAAAATGCCGTACAAAAATATATGACCAAAATGTACTCACTCTACCTGCACTTTTCAATTCTCATCAGCACTCAGTTGGACAGCTTACAAGTGACGGCATAGTGCTGAATCTTATTATTTTATGCTCTTATATCGTCCTATATACGTCACCTGGTGGTTCATATGACCCACCATTTTTGGACATGGGCCTGTAGTCTACCATTGTTGCGTTTACCAATTAGTCTTGCTTGCCATGGTTTTTTGGATTCCAAACGGGACCCTATCACTAAAACTCCGCTCTGTCTGTCTGCCCATCCATACGTCCGTCTGTCACAGGGTTGTATATTTTGAACCGTAATAGATAACAGACACTTGATTTTTTCACAGAGCATGTATTACTATAGCCACAAATAATCAAAATAAAAGAAACGTGTTTTTTTTGTATGCAGTGTTAAATATTGTTCTGACTCGCATTTGGCAGGTTCTTTTTATGGGTAGATTTTGTATGTCATATAATTATGTAATCATGACATAAATTAAGTACTCTTATAATAAATAATAAGTACATACTCTTAATGACTGTTGTTGTTTTCAAATCTGTTCATATTATTCTTGCGGTCTCAGCAGAGAAACCCGTCGCCGTCGGCGCAATTTATTAAGTACACATATTACATATTTATTTGCCCATTTTCTTTTTCCCGTTGCAATTAATTATTTCCTGGTTTTCTCTATCTGACTTGCGCAATGTTTTCGCTTTCCAAATAACAATTTTATTGTAAACAATAGCGTGGCGTGACGAATGCTGCTCATCATGTGACAGAACATCGGATGGGTGTATTATTTTGCAACGATGTGTATGACTGTAATCTATTTGTCACGCTACTGGCGATGGTGCTGCGATTATTATGCACAACAGTGTAGTTTGTAATTTAGTTCAGAATTCCTACAATTAACTGGTGAAAACGTCACTAAAATAAACACTTTTTGTAATTTAATTTTGAACTACATAGCCTCAAACTTGACATCTATAAAATAATGGTAATAACTGAATAGTTGAACTCAAAGGACCGATAAACTTATTCAGGACCGTCAGAGACGGTTGCTCTTGTATCATTCAAAGAGCTATCTACCAGAAGTACCAGATCAGCATCAACCGCGAGGAAGAGCCAAGACTGTAAAATTAACTCCACCAAACTAAATTGGCATACAAAACCACACGAACCGGCCCAGTTTCATTACAAAATCACAAACGCGGACGTTTGCAGTCTCAACGAGTGATTGGTCTAAGCAGGATGTCGTTGTGCACTTACATAGATAAGGTTCCAACTTGTATGGCGACGTCGCGTGATAGAACCCTGTCGTTCTATGGATAACGAAATAGGTTGCAGTAGACTTCCTTATTCTGATAGCTCTCGGATATTACTGAGCTGCGGTCATGCCAATAATAAGTCGCAGTGATTTTGTTTACTTTGTTGCGAAGACTTAAAGGAAGAAGGTAATCTTGGAATATACAGGAACAGTATAATTGCCTTGTAAAACATTTGGTAAGTCTTGCAATTTTTTGGTAGTAAATTTTTTTTTCAATAAAATTATTTGTCTTTGACCACTGTCTAACCTGCCTGTTGACAAACGTCGATGCTGCACACTTGAAATGGTCTTTTCTCTCGAGATTCGAAGACGCCCAGGATATCTCATGACTCACCTAAGCGGCCCGGTACCGACTATTTCACTAAACTGTTTTGCTGACTATCAAATCCAAAACAAGGTTCACCGATCACCGTAAAGGACATAAACGGTGTTTCCACTCTCAGTTACGAAACTTTTTATAATTCCTAGTAAGGTCAGAACATGTGAATCACAGACGTATATACATCGTTGCTTGTATTGCCAAATGCTTACCTTGTAGTTATTGAGGCGTTGTTTATATGTACATGTTTATTTCACAATAACGTAATTGATATGGCCATTTGTGCTGGCCAATTGAAATTATACCATGGCCATAAAGACGAAATGCCCTAAATAAAGTTTCTATTATGTACAAAATTTGTAAATGGTTCTTTGTTTAGCTAGAGCTATCTCTACCGAATACGGACTATACCTATACTAAGATCATTTCAGCAATTGATTATTAGCTAAGCTTAAAAAGCCTTAAACTATTATTCAAAATAGGTAAATTGTACCAAAAGACCAAAAATATTTGTTTTGTCTTTTGGTACAGTTTTCCGTAATGGCAAATAATCGTGATTAAAATTATAAGAACATTCAAATGACTTTTAAATTTCTGTGCGTGAAGGAATTACAAATTGTCGTTATTTTGTGTTGTTTCTCAATAATATATGTTATATGTCCTAGTTTCAAGGAACCCAGCTGAATGAGATCCTTTTTAATGCCTTCGCTTGTCGATAAGTAGAATTAGGTCATTCCAGATACGGTTCTAATAATACGAAGCTATCTAACCAAAACGACATTTTAAGTGCACTCTTACTCAACTCAATTACTCTGTCGCACTGTCACGTTACAGTGCCGCGGCCTGTAGGACCATCCAATCATAATAAAATCATATCGTGACTTCATAAAAGGAGTTGGGTTTTTACGAGAATCCCGATTCCTACTATTGATTCATAGGAATCGGTCAGTAGTAATGACGTCAGTAACATATGGCCCGCTGATGAATAACTCATTGATGCTTGAACCTTTTTATAAGCTGCCAGTGTCATAGTTTGAGATTACCGAATGCATCGAGTAGGAGCTTGTAGTTGCGATATTCTCGTTTTTCTGGACCAATTAGTCGCGCCTCTTGTAGTTGTCAGTTCGTTTGTAGTCTTCTGTTTTTGCCATCTCCTAGACTTAAAAGACCTAGTTGCACAGACCATAGGACCACTAGCAGATAGCTAGAAGCAATCGGTTTAAAAAAAAATCTGTTAAAAGTATTCTAAACTCATTTATTCAAAATGCATTCGTATTGTTCGTAACTTATTCCACTTAGTATGCCAGCTGCATATGTCCATTTTATTTAAAAACGTATTGATGTCATACGCTGACGTCACTTCAAGTGTTCTTCGTATAAAATATATTTTGAACTAAAGTTCTAACAGTCTATTCTGTTAAAAAAGTGAGCTTGAGGTGAGGTGTCCATTCTTAACTTCAGATGGAATGATAGCTCACCTCAAACTCACTTCACCCAAATTTTCGATCAATTTGGGTGAAGTAAGTTTGAGGTGAGCTTTTTTCAGAATGGCACTGCAGACCACGTCAACTCTGGTTTCTCGTATATGATATTCTAATATCATTCTAAATTACAAACACATACTAGTTTAAATGAAAATCCATGGAAAGTTCATCGACAGAAGCATATAAATTATTCATCTTACCCGTTTATCGATATCATTGAGCACACTAAACATGGTTTATATTTCGATTAGTCAGAGACTATTGTCCTGTTTAAAAACCCATAATTTAGCTTGACATTGATCATCGATCACCTTCGTATCTCTAGCACGTTTCTGTATGGTGCAACTGCAGACAATGCTGCCTTCCTCCTTGGCTTATAATAGAATAATAACCTTTAGAACTTTAGAGTCGTAGCCTAGTGGTTAAGGCCTCTCATGCATGAGGCTGCGGGTTCGATACTGGGCATGTCGCAATGTAACTTTTTCAAATACATATGTACTGTCTAAGTTTATCTTGACATTGATGAAGGAAAACATCGTGAGGAAACCGGGACTTATAAATAAGTCTAAAATCACCCATCCGCCTTGATCAAGCATAATGATTAATGCTCATGCCTTCTCTGCACGAGAAGTGGCCTTTGTCCTGCAGTGGGACAATAGCAGGCTGGTATTATAACCTTTAGAATAAGATACTTCAACAAACAGTTCTCAACATCTTGACAATACGGTATCTCACATCTGAAGTCTAATGCCCTTTGATATCGGCTCGCGTTATAGCCACGGAGTTGAGACACCTTTTGTCTCGCACAGCTACGAGTGAGTCAGCACTTGCGAAATGTTTGTGTCATATACCTTTATGTACTGAAGACTGTCTGTCTCGCAATGTTTGCCAATTTTACCGTATTTTACTTGATAGTAAAACTGATATGCTTGCGGTCCTTTGAAGTTGGTAGAGGGTACTAAACTTTCCCCCTTAGATAGGGGACCGATTATATTGATCATTAAAAAGTTTTTTCTGACCTGTAGTTTGGGGTTTTCATCGATCGATAACTGGAATAGGTTCTGGTAAGCTAGTGGTAGATATTATGGAGCTTTACCGTGGAAGAGGCTGTAGCTGGTATATCTTGAGAATCGTATTAAACCGTGTCCAGGACTGAATTTATTATTCTATGAGAAACTAGTTGGAGTGATAGAATTAGAAAAAAATATACCACTCAGTCATGAAGTTCGGCACCGAAAATCTTACCTAATAATAATCGTATCGATATAAATAGGTATAAAATTAGTTAGTAGCATTCCTATCCCTAAGGCAAAACTTTCCCTACACCAACCATGAGGACAGTAACCAGACATAATCCCCAAGCTGGTTTCCCCAATTCCCACTGGCATTAATTTCCAATAAGTTTCTCCAGGCAACTTAAGACCTGCGCAAGCGCAGTTCCCAGAAGACGGGAAGGAAGTACGCTGCGTGATGCGCGTACGAATGCAACTTGAATAAAGCCGCTAGCACGTTGAGAAAATGACAGCTACTTAATATTAAGTTGTTTGTTTTAATGATTATGTGCAATCAAAATTATTAAATTTATTACAGCTGAATGTATGAAAAAAATATTTAAGTATTCTGAATTTCTGATATTAAATAGGTATATTGGTATTACGGTATTGTTACTGGGAAGTAGGTATTGATCGATAACAATAAAATGTAAATGTTTTGTTTGCATGAATACAACTGAACACGTCCTTTATTTTATGAATTGCGCATTTCTATTAATATAAATATGAGCTCATTGCTAAGGCACCATTAATAAAAATAATATCCGTAAATATGATAAATTCTCTATTTCAATTCTCAAATAGAGTATTGAGCGTGTGTCCCGCTGCCTCTTATCACTTAGGTCACTGACGTCATCGGCGCCTACACCTATTATTTTCGAAGTAAATGCACTTCCATGCAAACAGCGTGCGTACTAAGCCGTTGGTGATGTCTGTATGTAAATTTTATTTTTCTCGAAATAGGGTTGGTTGGTTTTAGGTTGAGTATGTAAATTCTACTAGAATTTAAAGCTAATAAGGATAGGTTGTAGAACTATCTGTTGAAGAAAATAATGGTCCTTCTGCCCACAAATATATTATGCTAATTTAATTGGGCTTCTTCCAAACAAGCAAGTATAAGCTTATATGAATTTTCTTATTAATTTTCTTTTAACTTGAGAGATTCTCCATTTTTAAAAACACATTTATTCCATGCACATAAGAGTTATATTGTAGAGGATGTTTATTTAATAGTGGTTTTATTTATTCATTATTGCCAACTGCTACTTATGGCATATTTTATGTGTATAGAAACTCCTTTGTTTGCACAAGATACCTTTAACGATCAATATAATGTTTGTTATTGACATATTATGTTTTTATGTTATTGGTACTTCAGTGGTCCTTGAGTACATGAAGAATTTTAAAATTAAATAGATGTTGTGAATTTTCTGGTTTGGATTTTTACGGTAATTTTTTGACTCCGAATTTGTTTAGATCTTGGACTAATTCTATTTTTTGGCAGGAAGTCAGAAGTCGGGACAGCCTTTGTACAAGACAAATAATCGTTAATTACAACAGCAAAAGACAATTGAATCTAGTTGCCCTTTAAAAATATAGTTTCGTATGGAGAAGAATGGACAAGAAACTCCATACATACATCCTCTCCCAATCTTTTCTCTCTCTCTTACCTACTTAATAGAATATATAATATACTTTATTTCTTAAAGCTTGACGTACTAAGCAAATACTAACGTGTTGGTATGAGAAAATCGATAGTGGGTGCATAAATAATATCAACTTGCGGCCACTTAGCCACTTATAAGCAATAGTTTCCTCGGTTGGGGTGGCTTGCGAAAAATTGCAACTTATTCTGGTTTTGCGGCCATTCTCTGAATAAATCGAAAATCTATTGCCCATTAGGTAATTTAATAAAACATCATTACGTGGGCCGCAAAACATAATGGATGCTTTTTTTCTGCGGAAATCCTGGATAGTTTATCTTTGAATTATCTTTGAATTTCAGTCTGGACTGGAAATCCCGTTTATATTTTAATCATATTTTCATTGCTTTAAGCCACACCAAATCTTAGGAAATATTATAAAATAGAATGATCATTTTGGATTAAGTTTCACTTGGGCTTACCAGTAAAACTTAAAGTCCAATATGGCCATCAATGGTCTAAGTAAAATTTTCTGGGTTCAGAGCCCAAGAATCGATAGTATAATGTTAAATCATAAATCGTGAATGTTAACCCGTTTCTTACTCGTTCGCATTTTGTATTTCCTAGGAGCCTTACTTGAGCACGCTTTGTCTCTTAGAGTGTGGTCGTATAAGGACTTTAAAGGAATGAGGAGGAAAATCGTCTCCTTAGCAGGTTTTTTTTTGCTGGCGAGTCAGACGACATCGATTTATTATCGGGTGCAGTTGAAACTCGTTCGCATGAACTGTCTTAATGATTTTACACTTGCGCAGTTTAAGCAAAAAGATTCGGGATGATTGTTAAAATCCTTATAATCAATGGTTGCCGAAACGCCATTGTTGCTATCCAAAGGACTGAAAGGTTTGATCCGAACAAAGAATTAGAAATATTTCAGTTGGTATATGTTTCAGTAAAATGAATGTGATGATCCAGTGGTTAAGGCGCATCTTAGAATACCGGGCAAGTACCAATTTGGCTATTTCAATTCATATGTACTTTCTAAGTTTGTGTGGACATCACTGACATCGGTAAAGAAAAACATTATGAGGAAACCTGGACTTTACCATTAATATCTGTAAGTGTGATTTCGCCAATTCGCCTTGAGCAAATTTAGTGATCAATGGTCGTGGTTCTATTTATGAGAAAAGGCTAGTATTCAGTTTTAGGTAATGTATTGATTTTTTTAACCTGAAACATATAGATCATACCATAATACCCACAAAGCTTTTTCCAGTTCGAAAGACTGCGGAAAAAAATACGTTTTACCAATTCAAGTAATGATAATAGCCCCACAGAATTAACGAGCCGTAATAAACTACTGTTCCACCTCCCCGTGTCACACCCGGAACTATAACCCTGCCCTTTTAACTACCATATCACGAAAGCAAACAAATCATAAGCGAAAAAAATACGAGCTGTTCGCGTGGCGTCTTTACAAAACACTATGTTAATGTAATTGGACTCCTAAACTGTATTACGGAGGCTTTATCTATACTAATAGAATAACGCTAAAGAGATATTTTGTTTGTGTTTGTTTTAACACGATAATCTATGAACCTACCAGCTTGAGTGGAAAAATATTTTTGTCTATAATAGCCAGATTCATGAAGAATAGTATAGGTTATATAATATCACGCCATGACCCACGGGAGCGCACAAACCACGCGTACGACGTCGCAGGGAGTACCTACCTTCATTAGTAGCATTTTTAATACTTAAAACTCTGGAAAGCCTACTGCTTTCTGGGTCAGCGTTGATTTATTATGCATATTGTGAGTTGTAAAACGTATACTGTTTTGTGCAGGCGTGTTGCGAAATTAAGAGCCCTGTTAATGAGGTCCAAGGGTCGGAGGAATATAAAGAAGCGTAAAATGTTATTATACTTTGCATTAACTGTTCTTTTATGAAAGTTATTTGTCATTGTAAAGTTGATGCATTCAGACCTTTGCCTTCTTTTAAGCGTGGAATTTGTTAATGGTCTGAGGTTTATTTTGCTTGTTTCATTGTCCAAAGGTATCACGATTAGATCGGGTCAAAAGGTTCAGAACTCAGAATAAACCGTACACAAATTCTTTTGCTACCTGGAATTTATGGTATTAAAGGACATCAGAATGTGAAAACATAAAAGCTCTTAACACAGAGTGGAAGAGACGAAAGACCAAAGATTAAGCAGTCAAGGGGACTGTCGACAGTAGTGAAAACATAAAACTTTGGAATAACTGTCACCAGTTTGGCGCAAAACGTCACAGTTGCTAGTCGGTGATGTGGACATGTTAGCATGTCGATGACGCCTACCCGCAAGTTTTACCCCTACCAAAAATCGCTCAATGCAGCTAAATAAGGTTTCATTTCAATAAAATTGATTTGATAATCATTATTTTTGGTCCTTTTAAAAGAAAACAATAAAATCCGTGATGATTTGGGTTAGTAAAATGTGGCAACGTACAGATAACTTGTAAGGTAACTTGTAAACGTGCCGTATCATAGAGTTTCGCACTCGCACCGGCCGTGTCTATGAATTCGTATATTTTACGACGTGACGATCTGGCTTTCCTGCGAGTCCTGATATTGTAGTTGCCACACAAGTTATTAAGTTGTTTTCAAGTAGATAGGCGCCGCTGCCATTGCGAAACATACTTGAATCAAGACAATTTTTATTCTGAACAATAATTGTGATCTTTGAAGACTCTGGGAGTAAAGAGACTTTATATAATAATAATACCCGCCTACTATTGTCCCACTGCAGGACAAAGGCCTCTTCACATACAGAGAAGACACGAGCATTGTTTATCTAGCTTGCTCAAATCGGATTGGCGATTTCAAGACTTATATTAATTAAAAGTCCAAGTTTCCTCACGATGATTTCCTTGAACGATGTCAGTGATGTCCAAGATAAACTTAAAAAGAATTTAAAAATTGAAAAAGTCAAGTTAAGTATGTGTTGAAGATGATTTATATAGGTAAAATATGTTAATGAATCTACATGGTTAGAGGATTATATTCGAAATTGAAATATTGTTGCTCCTACAGCTTCTGTTTCTCTCGTTAAACCTGGAGGCACCTGGTATGAATGTAAGCACATTTATCATAGAGCATCGAGCCAGACGTGTCTATGAATTTGTATAGTTTACGATGCTTGCGAAGTCACGACAAACCAGTTGCATACGCGAGTTAGTAATATTCAAGAAGGAGTATTGCTGAGAAATGTTTAATCCCACCAAAAACATTCTGTAAAAAACGCGCCAAGTCACACAACATTAACTATAATAATAAAGAAATCGCAGTAAGGACCTTAGACTTGGCACGACTTTGTTTAGATTTCATTACTTTTTAGAGATAAACAAGCAGCTCCATCGAGACTTGGCTAGTTTTTTACAGAATGTTTTTGGTGGGATTTCACTTCTTTTTGTAGAAACGTATATTATATTGATTTATTTTATTAGATTTTCTTATTTGACACAGTTTTTTTTTTCTTTTTTTTTTTAATGAAGCGGCCCACCAAGTTGAATATTTTTTGTAAAGGTGGTATGTCGCGATCTCTAATAGTTTGGTTGGGCTCTTGTGTTTTCTAATCAGGGTCACCAGGTACTCCAGATCTTCGATTGTCCTAGTTTTCTCTTTATGTGGCCATTAAACCCTAACTCTGTACCAAATTTCAGCTCTCTGAGTTTATGGGAAGTACTAGTTCTATTTTGATGATCATGAGTGAGTGAGTGTCATAAATGCGAAACTTTGCTTTCGCTTAACTTCGGAACTAAATGACCTATAGACTTGAAATTTTGGATTTTAAGTGTATGATTACAGCTTACTAGATGACGAAAACTTCTGCGTTCTGGTCTTATCCAGAGGTTCTCAAATAGGGGCCTGAAAATGCGGCGAAATGGTTCCAGTAAAGGATGGTACAGTCAGCTACAAAAGTCGATTAACATTTATGATTTTTAAATCCTAATTATTAAGTACAATATTAACAGTAAAACGCAATGAATACAAAATTAAGATATAATAGACCCTTAGCTATTACCTGAAAATCTGAAAGCCGGTACATTATGTGTTTAGTGTCTGTTTAAATGATATAAAAAAGTAACATTGTTAATCGACTCTTGTAGCTGACTGTACGGCAGTGTTTGCTTCGCGCTCGACTTTGGCGGGGGCACTACCGTGCCCCCTGATAAGACGTAGAACTATTAAGTCTTGTATTTCTGAACTCGCAAAAATCGAAAAATCGATCTGTGTTTTTGGCTGGAGCTCCAAAGCTAAATACTTTAAAAGTGTATCTTGGTCATTACAGACATCGGTGAAGAAAACATCGTGAGCAAAACCTGGGCATATATTTAAAATTAGACTGAAATCATTAATCCGCCTTGAGCAAGCGTGGTGATCAATGCTCGTGCCTTCTCAGTACGAGAACAGGCCTTTGCTAGGGCCAAAGCTAGGGCTAAGGACAGGGTCTTCTTATCTGAGAGCAAGAAAGTCTTTTTTATTTTTCCAGACGTGTCTAAAATGAGTGCTTTACCCAAAACAATTGTTGTCCGACTTATGCGAGTGCTTGCAGTTTTAGGCGAATCAGCAGTTCTGGTTTTCATGTTAAAGCTTTGTGTTCCTGTTCTAATATTATTTAATGCTTACATTAAGTACCTTTCTGGTAAAGATTTAAATGTTCCAAAATCGCCACATTTAGCAAGTCAACACTATCTTGACTCCTAGACTCCTGTTATTAATGTGAGTCTGCGGTAATATTATGCGCATATTTAAGGGCGGTTGTTAGCCGCACCCTTATAGGGTTTGTTTACATGGACTCCACTGCCGCTGATAACTGAGGTTATTTATGTGCGGGAAATGCGTATAATTATACCTTCCGCACTAATATGATGTGCGGTCCTTGGATACGCATAGGCTTTCCTACGAGCTGTATTTAAATTAGCGTCCATTGGGGTTAATACATAAAAACTGTTAGCTTTTAGTTGAGACGTAAAACATAGCCTTTGGCTTCTGGAGTAGTGTAGCTTTACATCAGTAAAAGATTTTATGTAATCAGACCAGATATTAGCAAACAAACTCTTCAGCTTTATAGTGTTAGTAGTACTTAGAAGTAGGTAAAAGTACCTTAAAAAAATAACTTATTCTGCCAAGCAATCTTAATCTCTTTCGTGCTTCTTATTTTCTTAACTTTCCATTATGACTACATAGGAAAAATATTTTCTAAATCCAATTCACCCTCGTATCTCTTCCCATCGTAGTTCCTAAATCAATTCACTTCAGCATCCTCTCCCCATTTGAGAGCATCCTCAGAACCTCGAGTGCCGACATTAAGCCAGCTTCGCGTCAAGTGACAGTACAAATAGGATCATATCCTATCCCATTTGTCCCATTCGGGGGAGGACTGACAGGGGCGAAATTGTTTCATGCATTCTTAATACAAATGTCGCGTGTATGTGAATCTTCATGGTTTGTGAGTGGGCTGTTTCAGTAAATGGAGCGATAAATAATGTTATTTGTCGGTTTGATTTTTCAATTGGCAACGTAGATAACCTATTTAGAGATATAGGTACGAACGATGTAAATTGTGCATCTGCTGAAGTATAGTATACGAAAGTGGAGATTGGGGCACTCAAATACAGGTCTGCGACCAGCAGTGGGTGAAGTCGAGCTATGGATAATAAAGATGATGATGAGTCTCATGATGTATTCTAGCTATAGAATAAGACATGGTGTTTGAATATGCTATAACGGGTGGAAGGGACATCGTAACAAAAATCATCTACACGGTCAAAATGTATTAAACAGCTTTTTTTTAACAACCGACGGAACATGTACTGATTCCATAGTAAAAGCTTTCGTTGCGATTTCGTACTTTCCTTAACCAACTAACCCATAGGTACTTTCCATTAACCAACAACGCATTAACCATAACGCAGTATTAAATACACATAAGCAGAAAGAATCGAATTAATAAAAACTATTTATTCCTTCAACTTTTGTCGTCTTTATTTTCCCATAAACTGAATAGCTTCACCATTTGTACAGAAGCAGCCCCGTAATAGAAAGCTACAAAACAGACACGTTTGAGTAACGTAGCTGTGTCACGCTGAAGGTTTCAGCCGTGCCCACTACATAGGGCGACGACCTGAAGGGTTGACTTCGTTGTTTGGTGCATGTTGAAGATAGGGGCGGACTTCATTCAAAACTAACAATAAAACATATGGTTAAGGGGACAAGGTAATTTAAAAATGGTGGTATATCATGTGGAGGCGATAGGCGGCGGCGACCTCTCGCGCCCGGGCCTGGTTCAGGCCATGCTCCGGGGCGAGAGGGAATGGGATGCAGTCACCTCCTTCTGCGAAGCAGTAATGCTAGCGAAGGAGGAGGCGGGCCGCGTGAGGGAGAGAACAACACCCTCCACCTCACGCCCCAGCCGCCGCGGGAGACGCCCAGGGCGTCGGACGTCGCGAGGCGACATCCGGCCACCGTAGGCGCGGGCTTGCGGACGGCGAGTAATGGGTAGCTCGCCGTCCGATCAAGGACCATGCCCGGGTCGACGGCGCGTTCTGTTCGCGCGCGCCTCAAAGAGCTGTCAGCACAGGGACGGGGCCAAACGCGTGCCGGGGTTGCGGGACGTCTTAACAGGATACCGTGGCCCCGGAACGTAAAGGGCAACAGAAGGAACAGGGTGGTTTTTTAGTCAGTAAAAGTCTGACAGTCCCTTCCGCCCCGCCCAGGACGGAAGGACTCATTTGATGATTTTTACCACCTAAAAAAAAAAAAAAAGCCCTATCATGTAGTATTGTCGGATGTCTAGGCCCAGTTCAGAACAATGTCATATGTTTCCCTAATTTCCGTGGTAGACACCGTCACGCTAGGTATGTTAATGATTTCACAAATTCGCTAAAATGCTATCAATCCACGTCGTCACGGAATGGAAGCCTCGATGCGCGAAAATTTGTAGGATTCGATTTTCCGGAATCGGTAAGAATTCATTGGTAGACAAGTGATCAGTTTTTTTTTTGCATTTGTACTTTACATAATGAACATAAAGTTCATTATGCAATGTGCATAAAATTACATTCCGACGAATTTCGCAATGGTATGAATTGAGCCTTAGTCTCCAAGGACCAACCGAATAACTCCACACTTCGTAAACGCCTAAAAAGTTGCAAGGGCCAAAAATTCTATGACGCTTTCTCCTTATCCCTTGGCCCGTGCCAGGCGCCACAGACGGACGAACTTGACGAATCAATTGTTTCAGCGGTACTCACTATAGTGTGGGTATTTAGGGAGTGGGTGGCCCTTTTCAATCGCCCTTTAAGTGCAACCAGTGTTGTGTGAACGCACTGCTTCACTCATTTTATTGTTGTTGAATGGATGGTGGTTCTTGTGTATAGACCTTTTAGTTAAGGTATAGTTTTTGTTTTATTGTAGTGGCGCTACCTAGGACCAGACATTTTCTTGGCTTCGGTTGGATTCATGGGAATAATAAGAACATATTGGTAGCTCCTATTTTGAGAGCTCGAATCATTTTCTTACATTGTAGGTATGTTTTCAAAATATGTTCTGGATAGCTCAACGCGGTAAATATTGTTGAACTTGTTTGTCGACTGGCTGTCTTCCAGCTGATTTGAGATGAAGCGATCAATCTCTTAACACCTAAATGCGCGTTTCACTCAAACATTTATAAACAAGTGTCAAGAGCTGTCTACCAACATAATTGAGATGCGGAAGCTTGCATTGTGTGAACATTATTCGTTCATTCAAACAATACGGTTTCAGTAAAATGTTCTCCTTGAGAATAACGACACCACCTTTGCACTTATTACTAATTTTTTACTAAGAAGAAGCTGCATTTTGAATAAATTAGTGCATTACTAATTCAATGCGGTTTTGGGAAATAAGTAAGTAGGTACCTATTGTGGTCGGAAGCTTAGTCAACTTTTAGGTACCTACCCTAAATATCTTAAAAATTCTTAAAAGTTATTTATTTATTTTATAGCTTATTCTCAAACATAATTATAGGTTCTCATGCATTGTATTTTCATTTTTGGTTTCTAAGTATTATCGTTAGTGCTTATGCCTTCTCTGTTTGAAAAGAAGCCTTTGCCTTGCAGTGGGACAATAATATGCTTGTGTCTATTATTTAAGTATCTATGGAACATCCTTACTTTCCTTACTCTTGAAGTCAGGCTTCGGCACCAAGCTTCTATTTCACATCAACTTCCTCAGAACACCTGAAGGTGCTCCCAGCGGGAGCATTCGCCTGTAGTGTAATGATCCCAGATTTAATTTTAAGCATTTTCTAACAATACTGCCTTACTAACTAACGAGCATTCGCCTTATTCTTCTCACTCATTGATGTAACGCTCGAATCTGAGCTGTTACCTACATTAAAGTCGGTCAGAGAGCATCTTAAGCCAAACATCCTTCACCCTTATTGGCATCACGAGAACTTCCCAGTCCCACACTATCAATAGCTCTTGGAATGAAAACATAACTATTTCTATCACATACTTTAAAACAATATGAGTCACGTAGACATGCCTTTAGTAACACACTAACACTTTGATATTCATAATAATGATTTGTCACGTAATGTGGGTCCAGTCCATATGGGTTGTCTGTACTGACAATAATACTTTGAACTAGGTGTGGTAAACTGACATCATCATTTGAGTTACTAAGAATTCATAATATCTTGCTTATATCCCTAGGGATAATCTCGTAGGATCTTATTATCTCTTATTGTTGATTTATTTTACGTACATGGTTTTCAAATTTTAAAGCAGCATGAATAACGTAACCAGGATTTTGTAAAAACCTAAAGTGTCCGTGGAGTTTCTTCCTTGTTCTTCTCCTCAGAGATCTGCCTACGTTTTGGAACGAGCGTCTAGCTTCAACTTGCTGACTAACTGACGAACTCCTTGACAATTCAAAAGTGCCTGCGAATGGTTTAATTGAAATAAATGCTTTAACTTTCACTTTATAGTGGATGCTTTGACTTTCAATTTTGAAGGTGTGCTTAGGTACTTAAAATCTTTTTTTACCTGTAATGAATCATTAGGTCAAAGTCTGTCGATCTCCTTACCCACACGTTTGAATAAAGGTATTATAGAATAATTCTTGGTCAAAAAAATCCGTAATAAGGAACTAGATTGTGTGGCAATGCTTTGACTCCTACAGCATTTTCTACATTATGATACTAAACCTTCCTATAAGAAAGACGGTAATATGAATACCAGACACAAATGAGCTTGATTAGACGAAACTTAGACCACATTCATATCACGTTTAAATTAATTGTTTTACGTCCTCTTTTGCTAATTGGCGACCCAAATGAGACGTATTCAGGCAATTAAAGTGACATACGTACTGGTGGCTATACTGCAATACTGTGCTCATTATCTAGTTTTTTAACCGATTAAGTCCGCTGTACATAACAACTAGTTTTAGCCCGCTACTTCGTCTGCGTGGAAGTCGAAAGTTTAATCGTTCATACCACTACCTATTTGTATGTATGTAATCTGTCCATGCTATATTCATACTATCTCTCTTCCATTTAGATACGTTACAGTCTTCCTTGAAAAATACCGTGAGAATTGTCACATTGAATCGCAAAATTAATTCCAAATTCTTGTTTGTTCCAGGTAAGGCCGCATCAAATGAACCACAACGGTCTGGGTATTCCGAATAATCTTGATTATTGCGTTAATTATACACTTTCCTCGAATCGAATCCATGCAAATTTTGTGAATTCAAAAGTTGGAAGATTGGCCAAAGTCGTCAAAATGGCATACAGGTAGACAATGCTTTGCCTGACCCTTTTATTAAGTCGTAGGGTATTTCATCTTAATAAAAGGATTGTGGATGTGGATCATTTAAACAACGGAATATTTGGATTGACAGTAGTATGCCCTTAATATGGAATAATACCTATTATACATATGTACTTTCTAGGTTCATCACTGACATCGGTAAAGGAAAACATCTAAGCCTGAAACTGCCTTGAGCTAGCGCGGTGCTCAATGCTCAAGAGTCATGCAATCTCTATCAATTCAATTGCATTTAATCTCAATTATAAGTTTCCTAAAGGTCCTTAACCGCGCGGATAAAAAGGTCTCTCTCATGGATGCAGCCAAATTCAGGTACAAAAGCCGACTAACAAATAAAAGCTTAAACACAAGCATAGTTTTGTCCGCAACGGCCTTAGGATTGTACTGACTAACCCAGATTTAAAGCCGGTCGATATATTTCGACCTTTTGCCAACTGATTATGGGGTAGCTTCTATTATTCTAATGTAGAAATAATCGTTAGGCTGACTACTGTTTGAATAAAAAAAGAATCAATTTGGAAAGTGAAATGTGGCTGTTTAATATTAGAGTAGATGATTGAACGCCACAGCTTATAAAACGTCTCTTCTGCTAGACACAATGAGTAATCATGAATATTATAAAGGATATTCCCTCCTTCCTACCTCCCTCCTCCCAGGGGACCGGGGTTGTCCCCCTCTCCCTTCTAGGTTAAATTCTTAGTATTCCTATACTGAAGTGATCAAGTGAGGAACTCAATCGTTAAAATCATAGAAAAACAAAGAACGAAAATATTCTTTTCAACCTGTTCCAAATATGTGAGATCAATCGCTTACCTAGAACGAAGTTAATATATTAACGACGTCCGAGGTACCGAGGTGGGCGTCTAACGGGCGGCGACAATCGCTCCATTATGTCTGTACCCGGGCGTCGAACCCGCACCCACATGCTTGTCATTACTGCTGCATATCGGCTGCGGGTGTAGGCCACACTGCACACCCTAATGAGATCAGGATTAGTAGCTTTCTATGTTCAGTATCGGTACAGAGAATGAGGGTTAATGAATAAAGTTCCTTGCCAGATAGGGATAGACGATATTATTATATCGTCTATCCCTATCTTCAAGGACGTCAGTATTTGTAAGGTACTATAAGTTAATGGGTGGCAATAAGAATAAAAAATTAAATCTGCATAGGAATCTAGTTACTGCACAATATTGTAAAACATTTATTTAAAAAAAAGTAGGTATGTATTTTTGCTCCTTATTTTTCATACGAAACTAACTTTTGAAAAGGGCATTTATAGTTCTGTCTTTGTAAACAACGTTAAAAAGTACACGCGTATAGGTACAATGGTATAATTGAAATAAATGATTTGACTTTGAACTCGTAACATTTTGTTTTGTTATTTGAAACGTAATAGATAAGGGCAGATAATGAAAATATCTAATGTCGAAGGTCAAATAGTCTATGAACCAAGAATGGAAAAAATATGTTTAGAATCAATTCGCTGTTATAGTACCAGCGAAGCAACCCGTAAGTGCAATGTTGAAAAGGGTTTTTGTTACCGCGGCCATAAAGACGTTGCAAGTAACATTTTGCATGCAAAAACTTAACATTCCACCACTGTCTGTCACACCACATTGACATACCATCACATATTCACACCTATGACACAGTAAGATTACTCACATCTGCATCATACGCGAACTGTCGAAGCATTAAGTTTTTGTGGGCGGGCATCGAACTGCCGACCGTGCCCCCATGTCTCCCCTGCTTCCGGCGCCGCTTGTATTTGTGGACATGGTAATAAAAGTAAAGGAGTTTTACTTTACTTTATTGCTAATCAACGGAAACATTCAAAATTTTCAAAAATAAGCGCCAATCCATTTTGTGCGCTGTGGATCAGAGGGTCTTTTGATCCGCGAATTTTGGTCCTTTGAGGCGGGAAGATGAAATACACCAGTCAGCACTCGCAATCATCATGTAGGCCATGGCATGTCTAAGTAGGTCAAAAAAGTAAAAACAAGCTTAGACGATTATTGGCACTTAGGGTCATCATCCCATGAATAAGCCATAGATAAACAGCGTGAAAAACGAGAGACTTGGAAAAAGTGCATTTTCCTTACAAACGAATATTTTTACCATTATTCTAAAATCTATTCACCATATTGAAATCCTAAAACAATACACACCTAAAATATCGAAAGCTTTCGCCCGATTTCAATTATTGGCGTTGACAGTAGTAATATGAAACTCTATTGAATGGTTAGCAGCTCGGTTCGTTGGCTCTGCACCGGAATCGTGCCTATTTGCATTTTTAGGCCTCGACAGTGTCAATAGAGAACTGCAAATATGTGTTAACGGGCTACCAGCTTTTACGTCACTTTTGTACGTAAGCTTTACGCTCGTTGTTGTATCGATGATGGTTTTGGTTAGAGATAGACAAAGATCAAGCAAGTCTAACATAAATTACACTTGCTTCTGATCTTTTTTAGAATGTTCTTAACCTTCATCTTGTTATGGCCATCCATCCACCTGAATTAGTCGTAAGCACTGGTTCATCAATAGTCTATTATAATTGAAAATCTTTAGTTACTAGAAGGATCTTTATTTCTAAACTAGCACTTTGCCCGTGCCATCGTCCGCGTAGAGTTCGTGATAATGTAGCTGTCCATAGCTGAAAGAACTTTTACGAAATTAGTTACGTAGTTTTTGAGTTTATCCATAACACACAAATACAAATCTTACAAAATCATTTAGAGCACACACTGCCTGCAGACATTCTTACCATATGCACCAGATCTATCAATCCAAACGTCCAATGTTTTGATGACCGTTTTGAATTGTCAAAAGTGCCAAGTCAGAATAACTTGCAAACATAACACAGTGACCAAAATACCGCAGTGTTACGTCAGAGCCATCAGAAAAGCCCATTGTTGTCTGCTGCCAATGATTGATGGCGTTTTATTTGCTGCAATTTGCTACCAATGGCTCCTTCAATGGAAGAAAGCCGTTGCTTTTGTGAATAGATCTAACAATTCAGATTCGCTGAAAGCAAAATATATGGCTGAAGAGTATGGTATAATGGTTGCGTGGAAGACAGAAAACTCGCGAATAACTTTTAATAAGATATTGGTATCGGGCAAGTTCCAATGTGAATTTCCAATTTTTTATGCACTTTCTAAGTTTATCTTGGATATCACTGACATCGGTTAAGGAAAACATCGTGAGGAAACCTGGGCTTAAATTAATATAAATCTGAAATTGCTTATACGCCATAAGCAAGCGTGGTGATCAATGCTCACCTTCTGAGAGAGAAGAGGCCTTTGCTCTGTGGGAAAATAATAGGCTGGTATTATAATTAATCGTTATCGTTAGTTTATGAAAATGCAACTTCAGCGAGAAAATATAAAAAATCTTTAATCAGCGTTTGTTTCCGACAAAACAATTACAAACGCCATAATATAAAAACTGCTGACAAACTTTTCTTGCAGTTGTAACGAACAGACAAACTGAAACGTTTTATTGTTTTTCCTTTTTTCTCGATGCTTGAAGACACTTAACAAAGTCGAAAGTTACATGTTTTTCCTATTATTGTAATAATTTTTTTGTTCCGGATCAAAACCTTCTATTATTTTTTTTTATGTTCTTCTAACTAACCTTTGACTACCCCCATGACCCCTGTACTGTTAGCTGACATGGGTCAGCTAACATGATTAAAAAAAAAAAATACATTAAAATGCTGGAAATGCTAAAAATGAATAATATATATAATATATAATTGTTCAGTGTTGCTTAGTTATATGGGCAGTATGTGTAGCAAACGAGTATGTGATGTATCTTTTTATACCGTATAATGCGTGACTATGAATAGTAAAATCACAGTTGTACGAATTAAGCAAATAAACCAAGTCGATAGTGAGTAATGCAAGTGAATGGTCGCCAATCGGTGTCAGGACTCACGGGGCGCCATGGTTCATGCCTGACTTGATTAATGTCTCAGTACCTAGCTTATGTTTTACCGAGAACTGTGTCTTTATCACTGTTCCCTTCTAGGGCAGAGCTAGATTATTTGTAGGGAACATGAAATCATTCTTATTTGGAGGTGATTTCATCGCGTCGTTTTAATGAGTTTCTTGACCATAACTTTATTTGGATGACTGCACTATCTACAGTTTATCTTACACATCACGGACATCGGTGAAGAAAAACATCGTGAGGAAACCATGACTTACAATGTAATTTAAGTCAGAAATCGCTAGTCCGCCTTGGGCAAGCATGGTGATCAATGCTCGTGCCTTCTCTGTATGAGAAGAGACCTTTGCCATGCAGTGGACAATAATAAGCTATAGTGTTATTTATTAAAGTTTAATCAAAACACCAGGAAAACCAAATTATTTCTCTCCACTCATCAATCAATCATTCTTCCCGTAAAATTAATTACGATTGAAGATCCAAGGAACCCTCACATATTTAAAGCGAATACCATTGTTCGTTCCACAAATAAGACTAAAGACAGAATAAGGACAGGAATGCCACCTCTGAACCGGCCTCAGACACGGGACGCTAAGGTACAGTTTACATGGAGAAGACACTCGTGGAATACCAGTCACTTGTTAATGTTTATTGGAACTTTGGTAGGTCGGAGGTGCTATTCAGTATTTCTAGCGTATCTAATATCTATCGGCTTCTGTGAAGAGTGGGTTTGCGAAAGTGTAACACTTACGTGAGTTTATTGTTTTTTTTTTCTGTTCCTTTTCCCATTGTCTTAAAATAGATCTGAACATTCCAGGTAGGAATGTTATCTCTGAACAGACGTGAACCTTAGGGGCATAAAGGTGACTCTAAATAAAATCGGCCGAGTGCGAGTCGGATTTACACACGAAGGGTTTCGAATCATCATACGTATAATATTTAACACTTCATACAAAAAAAACCCATTTCTTTTATGAGCCCTCTTTAATTTTTAACTTTTTATTTTCATTATTTGTTTTTCTAGCGGTCCTAGTAATATACACTCTGTTAATTTAAAAAGTCTACCTATTACGGTTCATGAGTTACAGCCCATCGACAGACAGACGGACAGCGGAGTCTTAGATTTTAGAGTCTCATTGGCACTCTTCGGGTACAAAACTCTAAAAACAACATGAATAAACAATTAACACGGATTAGTGCTATTTGTTTTTAGTGCCCTTCTCAAGACGATTTTCTCGCACTAGTACTCAACAATTGACGTCGCTTGACTCCAAGACCATTCAGGAAATACACAAATAAGTTTAAAGACAAGTAAAGCAACAAGAATGCTACTTATGAACCTGAAATGGTTGGCAAGGTATCGCTTACAAAGCTATGGAGAATTGGACACACATAAAGTTGTACTAGCCTAGACACCTAAAATACGTTTATGGGTTTACTATACTCAGAAGTGCACTTTCTCATAGTATTATATGAAAATTCGTCTTGTTTAGGAGCTTTCTATGTTTACAACAATAGATTGTATTCATATAAAATGTGGATGCAAGTTTTTGGAACGTATTTCAATAATGCCGCTTGCGGGAGCAGGACAGTCTCTGGGTTGAGCAGTTCTTCCTTGAGAGTTTCGTCATGCTGGTCCACCACGTAGCAGAGAAATCTTGAAGTAATCATTGGATGTTTATTTCCAACAACTCTTTCTTAAGTACATAATTATGTTTATTTACATTTACATTACATTTGAATATTAAATGACAGATAAGTATCTAATTGAGCTTTTTACCTTTTATGGGTTAAGTTGTTTCTGAATGCAAATTACAGACAGCTAAATGTCCATTACTTAGCAATTGTCTGTAAACAAGAAACTTAACAATCACTATTTACTATTAACATTTACTTTATCATACTGGAATATTCAGTGTTTACAAATTCTCAAACGTAACTCAATTTTAAGTCGCCTTTGAATCGTATGTTATCTCTGTCACTTTATGGTGTATTGTAGTGACAGACATACATATAAGAACATCTAAAGTTAGGTAGTGTTTGAGAATTAGGGGGTTAGGAACACCGCATGGATTGTTGTTTACCTTTAAAAAAAAAAATGTTAGCCCTCATGATAAATTTTCGATTTACTGTAGGTATCATTCATTACATTTTAATAAATAAATAAATAGTGAGTGAATAGAGTTGACAAAAATGTGACGTCACAGCTATCACCATACAAAATCTTTGGAGCAATCGTGTTTTGACAGATCATAAAAAGTATGTCAATTGATTGGTGATGTCTGATAGGTACCCAATATTGAGGACAGAATTTCTCGTAGTTCATAAAATGGCACAATTTCAATGGTTCCTCCATGAACAAGTCCTTAGGGCTGCACAATGCCCACCCGTGGTGCCATGCGACAATGGTATGCAGGTATGCTAAACCATGATCTGACCCTGTCGCTAATGCTCCGTATATATTAGAAAGGATTGGGACGTCGATCTGTCTGTTTGGTAAGTTCGGCTGCACGATTTACGATATCTATCTTGGGTACTTGACACTATCAATCAATTAATATACTTTTTATAAGCTGTCAAAACTTGATTCCGCCATTGATTTTGAATGGCAATACTAATTTGTGATGCTACTATTTGCCAATTCAATTAATCAAATATTTATTGATTTCAAAACAACTAAATATCTAATTTTACTGTTAAATGAAAATTAATCTAATATTCAGGGCTATAATAAAGTGTTTTTTTTTAAGAAGTTGTTTTGTCATTTTTGGTTAATTGTGACCTAGTTGCTTGACTAACTTGTACTGTATTGAGTAAAAATATTTAAGAACTAACTAAAATATAATTGTATACCGTGACTCCCAATGGTTAACCTCTCATACATGAAGTCGTAGGTGTAAATCCGGGCACGTACCAATGTGGCTTTTTCAATTCATATTATGTACTTTCTAAGTTTATCTTGGATATCACTGACATCAGTGAAGGAAACGCCGTGAGGAAACCTGGACTTATGTAGTTAATATAAGTCTGAAATCGCCTTGAGCAGGCGTGGAGATCAATGCTCATGCCTCCTCTGTTTGAGAAAAGGCCCATATCATCCATGAGTACAAATAGGCCGGTATTGTTATTATATTGTATGAACTTTAATGGATTAGTAATTGAGGTTTTACACAATCATTTTAACAAGTTAGCATTTACATAGTTATTGTTTATATTGGCATATTATTACTTATGTCTGTTATTGACTACACTTATTGTTTTTCCTTATTTTCAAGTTCGAAGTTATTTTTGCTTCAAACTCATACTTAGTGGAATTGATAGCGAGTCTTTAGTCATTCATAGTTCGTGACTAGGGAGTTTCAAAATAAACAACGGCTTTCATCATATTTTTCCGTACCATCGTGAATAGGGTTGCCACATTTTTTGTAAGCAAATAGAGTATAATATTAAAGTCTTTAGTAAAAAAATAAAGAACTAAATCTGAAAATAAAATATTATTTATGGCGCATGCTTTATTGATGCGATACGTTCCGTTACACACAAAAATCGCTTAACTTATTTTTTGTTACTTTTAGTAAACATTTAAATTGAGCCTTCAAAAGTAGTAGATAAAGTAGTTTATTATAAAATACGGATGGCAACCCTAATCATGAATGAATCAAAGATCTATTTTTAGAAAAACTTCCGTCAAAATAACGAGAAACAAACTACAGCTCAAAGATAGATTTATAGTTACTTAAAAACTACATTTTGTCGAATGAAACGTACAATTGAAAGATTAGGGTTAGGGCTAAAACCGTTTTGGTTGCTATTTTGGGACCAACAGTGAGTCATGGTGTATTTCTCATTCCTTACAACGCCGTGTGAAGGCTCACTCGTTTCTTTTTCTCACATTCTTTGGATTTTAATGAAGGGACTCTTCGCGTTTAATTTTTCGTTTTAAATACTGGAGTAAAATGCTATTGTTTATTTTGAGCTGTAAACTGCCTGGTTTTACTAATTGCTGTTGATTCTACTACCTTTTCAGTCGTAATTAAAAGTTTGAATTTAAATGTTGGACCAATCGCGAATTGGACCAATTGCGAATTGGACCTATCGCGAATTGGACCAATTGCGAATTGGACCTATCGCGAATTGGACCAATTGCGAATTGGACCTATCGCGAATTGGACCTATCGCGAATTGGACCTATTGCGAATTGGACCTATCGCGAATTGTACCAATTGCGAATTGGACCTATCGCGAATTGGGCCAACCGCGAATTAGACCTTTTTTTGAACATTGGACCAATCGCGCCTAAACGGTTGGTAGGTCCTTCTGACCCGATTGCGCCAGAAGGAGGGTTATTTACTTACTGCTACGTTACTACTCCGCTCCCGTGGGTCGTAGCGTGTTATTTAGCCTATACTAATTCTCATGAATCTGACTATCACAAAAAGATTTTCCCTTTTCCGAATGACAATTCCAGAGATAAATGCAGTCAAACAAACAAAAATCTCTTCAGATCTAGTTTAGATTAGTATAGATTATTGTTTCTGGGAAATAATCATTGTATAATAATAAAGAATCGCAATCACAAGTTATTAGTATGATCTACCGGCCTACGAAATGATGAAGATCTAACTAAATTGAATTATTCTGATTACACCATTGGTGCAGTGGCTTATCGACTGACTGCTGTGCTGCGGACCTTGACTTCGATTCCTGCACGAAACCAATATTTGTCGGCCTTCAGATAGTTGTTCTTGGTTGTAAATAATCCAAGATAAAGGAGAAACTTCAAGTGTTGGGCAAAGAGAAAAATACCCCCAGAATTATTACACCAAATACGCCAATATCTCGTCAATTAAATGTTATCTCATTATTGCCTCGATTAGCAAAAACAACGCCTCATCCACGCAAAAATTATAGAGAGCGAAAATCTAACTCATCGATCAAAATTACAGCTCCCGAGTCGGTAGCGAGTGGCGATCGAGAATTGGATGATCTATCACGCGACCAACACCCGATAGACATAACTCGCATAGTTGCACGCAAATTATCGATTTGTGAAGTTGTCGACATGAATTTAATATGATTTGAAAATTGATAGTCTAGGAAGGAAAATTAATATTGATTGTCGCTTTTCTTTTGACTGATAGCCCAATGGTTCCCGCCTCATGCATGAGGTTGTGGGTTCGCTATCGGGCAAGTACCTACCAAAATGACTTTTTCAATTTATATACGAGTATGTAGGATACTTTGTTACTCTTTACCTTGGACATCACTGACATCGGTGAAGGCAAATGTCGTGACAAAATCTGGACTTATCACTACATAGTATAAAACAAAGTCGCTTTCCCTGTCTGTCTGTCTGTCTGTCCCTATATATGCTTAGATCTTTAAAACTACGCAACGGATTTTGATGCGGTTTTTTTTAATAGATAGAGTGATTCAAGAGGAAGGTTTATATGTATAATACATGCATGCACCCGTGCGAAGCCGGGGCGGGTCGCTAGTAATTATTATAAGTCTAAAATCGCCAATCCGCCTTGAGCAAGCGTGATAATCAATGCTCGTGCCTTCTCTGTATGAGAAGAGGCTTTTGGCTTGCAGTGGGACAATAATATGCTAGCATTATTTATATTAGTTGAGGAAGTTTTGATATACTTTAAAATTGTGGTTTGCCTGCAAAAACTCAAAACGACGCCACTTATATTCATTGTTTACTTTCGCGTGATTATAACTTTTTCTATGAATTATGTGAGACCGTTATTTATCGTAATTTTATGCAACGTTTGTTAGGTAATATATTACACCAGCATCAGTTTCTTAATTTCTTCAGATGAATAAGTTGCGAAATTGCGTTCCGGAAAAATTGCTGACGTTTGACGGAAATTACTTCTCATCGTCAAGAAGTTATTACTTAGTATTGTGTAATGTCCCATTGGTGCCGTGGCCACAAGCGCTACTATTGAGTGTGAGGTCTTGTGTTCGATTCCCAGGTCAGGCAAAAAGTGTTATTGTATTTTCCCATTAGGAAGTTCTCAATAGCAGCCCCGAGTTCGGAAGTTGATGGTGTGCTATCCGTACCCCTGGTAATAGGCAGAGGTAGAACACTGCGGCGGTTTTAGCTGGTAAGAGTCTGGCATGCCCCTCCGTCACCATCACGACGGAGGACGTCCATGAGGATTTGCACTGCGGAAAAAAGAACTACTATAGATACTTATAGTACCTACTGACCCTCGAATTTCTCCATAAACAAGTAAACAAAATATTTGCATAGCAATATTCTTAACTATGTACCGGAAGTGCGTCATTATTATCAGGAAGTGCCAATAAGCAACTCTCGATTCTCGTGTACTTACTTCTGTAGTGTATTATTATGTCGTCCAAATAGACCATTTGTGTACAATATTGTTGGAAAGCCCGTTTGTCTTGTGATTATCTCAGTAACGACTTGGCAGATTTGTATCTGTTTATGTTTATTTGCATGGATTTCTTTTTCTGTACCTAGTAGAATTAAAAGCTTTGTTTGTTATAAAATAATAATAATAGCGTAATTCTCTTCCTCAGTAAGGCAAATACGTCTTCTCGTACTGAGAAGGCACGAGTATTGATCACCAAGCGTGCTCGAGGCGGATTGACAATTTCAGATGATGTTTGTGTGTGTTGTATTCCTCATGGATCTGGCTATCATTAACAAGATTTTAGATTTCAAAGATCTTTTCCAATCTGACTGGTAGTTACAAAGATTAGCGCGGTTTGAACAAACAGAAATCTCTTCAGTTTTATAATACACTAGCTGACCCCCCGCGACTTCGTTCGCGTGATTTTTCTTACGGATCCCTATTTTTTTTAATAAAATATAGCCTATAGCCACAGAATAACCAGAAGCCAAGTTTCATACTAACGCCCGTGCGTAGGTACACTACTACACGCGCAGCTATGTGTGCGTGACCTGTCACTGACAAGGCGCGCGGGGAGTGCGCCGGCGCCCGCTCGGGTACAAACCGGTTTGAGTCGGCTCAGCTAGCGGACAAACTTAAGGTGTGCCAGCGACAGCGGTCGGGTACGACGCGGACACAGAACAGTTACTATATTTATTTAGACGCGTTTGTTAAATTGTTTTTAAAGATGCCAAACTGTTGCACTGTGTGTACAAATAATGGTCGAAATAACAAAGAGACTTCTTTTTTTGTATATCCATGTATAGGTACCTACATAACAAATTATTTAAAATCAAAATACGAAACGAATAATACGTCAATATACCTACTTAGGTATATTGATGTATTAAGATTCGTTTCGTATTTTTGTTTTAGTAGGTAGGTTTGTAGAATAGTATACCTACCTACCAAAGTATATTTGTAAGTCGTCTTAGTAAGATTCCATTTGGCCTTTTCTATTAGATAGGTAGGTACCTACTTAACTTACGTTCGTGAAATAGTAAAACAAGGAAGGAAACATTATAGGTAGTTTCGCCATGACCGTCCGCGAGTAAGTCAAAGTAATTTGATTAATCAACTTCAAGAAAGTAAGCAATGTATGTACCTATCAATGTATGTGTATCTACTTCATAGTATGATTTATTATGTACATAAGTACCACCTGCCTACCTATTTATTTATTTAATCATAATACATACCCACTATTATTATCTTAATCTTCTTAAAATATCGAAGTAAGTAAATTAAATGTTTAGCAGAACTATAAAATTGGTGATCTAAAAAAATAGTGTAGGTATATTGACGTATTATTCGTTTCGTATTTTTGTTTTAGTAGATTTGTAGAATAGTACCTACCTACCGAAGTATATTTGTAAGTCGTCTTAGTAAGATTCCATTTGGCCTTTTCTATTAGATAGGTAGTAGGTACCTACCTTAAGTAGGTAGGTACCTACCTACTACCTATCTACTTACGTTCGTAAAATAGTAAAATAAGGAAGGAAACATTATAGGACCGTCCGTGCGTAAGTCAAAGTACCGAGTGACAGCCCTATGAAAGTAGGTAAGAATTTTGAACACTGTTAGGAAGGTTGGATTCTGGTTGTTCTGTGCTATAGCACTCAGTGATAATACGTTATCACTGAGTGCTATAGGCTATATTTTTTCCAATTTGTGAAAGAATTTTCAAAATCGGTTCAGTAGATCCAGAGATTACCCCCTACATACAAACTTACAAACAAATGTTACCTCTTTATAATATTAGTATACATACTATGTATTAATAGATGGATCGTCGTGAAATTGATTTGACCGATGATTCATAGAAAGGTTAGTAGGTACTATTGGTTTATTTTTTGTTTAGTAACAAAATGATTTTGATGTACAGTCGCCAGCACATCAGAATAAACCTTTTTGTTGTAAAATCGCTCCTATAACAACCGTAAAAGCGCTCTCGTCCGTACCTACCTATAAAAAATTAGGCACAGTCGATCCTCAACTTGTTCCAAAGTCGAGAATAAATTCTTAATTTGAATCAAAACTTGGCCCACAGACACCGGCCGCTCCGTACAAGTTTTCGTCCACTTTATTAAACAAGTTCCAACTTTTTATGTCAGGGGTATAATTTGGAGTCGTTTCATTTCAGTCTCCCTTTCGTCAAGTATTTAGTGATTGACTCACTCGAAGGTCGCGGACTATATTCGTACCGAGTTTATTTTTTCTTCGTCTGATTCATCAGCCAGTGCTGCGCCATCGTTATCGATAAATTATCGGGAAGCCGCGAATGTATCGATGCGATTCCTTGAAACGTTTAATTACTTCCTTTCTAATGCAATTATGTTGTTTCCTTTTGTTGTTATAGCCTCTAGTCATGTGTGGGTGTTTTATCGCATCCTAGTGATAATTATGTACCTATGTATGAATGAATCAAAGACCTATGAACTTTTCTCAGAAATTTAGTAACAGCTGTCGTGTCTTTAATCTTTATCTATAAAAATCTGTTTCCGTATGTTTGTGTCCTTAAAACTATGAAAGTAGTCGAGTCACTTGACGTTTTTACACACAGCTTTTTAATAAAAAAGGGTTTTACTCGCTCTTTTTAAGTGAAAACTTCTATAGCCGCTTTGAACGCTTTTTGGTAGGAGTAAAACTTATGGGTCCGAGTCACCGACATGGTAATGTGACCGCGTCACCGATGTGCTAATGTTACGTGTTGCGCCAGACTAACGACGTGCAACGTTTAAGTTTTCACTTCTATCGGCAGTCCCCATGACTGCCTAATATTTTATCAGACAGCGTCAGACAGAGAAAAGCCACAGTGAAGCGTGGCCAGGTTGAGCTAGATGTCAAATAATACGGTTTCGACATTGTTAACGAATTTGTGTGAAATTGTGAATACACATGAATACAAATGATTCCTCTATACTTAAACGGGCATCATTATGTCAACTGCATGTTTATATCATCCACGTTTGGAAATAAAATTGCTGCAATCATCGTGAGCAAGGAGATTAATGGCTGAAGTATCAAAGCCTTAATTATTATAGCGATGGTTGTATTTCCATGCTGTACGCACATCAATCTGGTAATCGCCTTTTATGAGAGCTTTTCACGAATTACGGTGGTCTTAAATATACATACGGGGTATAAAAAGACTCAACACATAGCTGTTAATTACACAAACGACAATTCTGAAACCAGCAGGCAGTAGCCAGTGGCGGTTTCAGAATTGTCGTTTGGGAGAGGCTTGGCCCTCTGAGGGTAGGTTTTTAGCAAAGTAAACACTAAAAAAGCACACATTTTATAATTGGTGACAATTGTACCTCAGAGGGTAATATTCGCAAAAACAAATTAATTAGATTAACATCAAATTCACTTTATGATTTGTCTCGGAAGAACTCAGATGGTTTTGGGAGGGCTTTGACTTTCCATTAGTTTCCATATCTGTTCGTAACCAGAAGATTCCCAGGTTCAGGTTCCCTATGGTTCAGAACAAAAAAAAAATGATGATGCAATGATGGGAACAACTTGTAACTTTCGGCTTCGTTAGTGTCTTTACACTAGTTATTTAAATAGCCATATCTACGTTTTCTGACACAGTTACGTGGTCGCCTGTAATAATTCAAGCCACGAGTTTCCTCATTCTCTTATACCATGATTCATTACAGTGTCAGTTGAAAAATGTATAAATATACTATGTTTATCAACGTATTTATAGAATATTGAATCACTGGTTTCAATGAATCTGTTGGCCACGTCTGTAATCGTGCGTTTTGATGTCAATAGCTTCCCATTATTTACGTAAACGATGTTTCCTTTGATGTACTGTTATTACTTCAGGGAACTACGCAACTCAACGTATTTTTAAGTAAATCTTGAATTAAAATTACATTTATATTATATTTCTCAAGACTCCTTTATACTATCTCAATATCTCCCTAAACATCGCAAGTAAAATTGAATTATCGTTTTCCAATCCGATAATATCTATAAATTAACGATTTATTTCCACAATAACAAGCTCTATAGACTACAATAAATCTCGATTAATTTATCGGTATCTAATATTAAAAACTTAGTATCGATAAATTACAGGTTTACCTCTTTCACGTCACTAGTCTACTAAATATAGTATTTTTAAGGTTATACAATCGTTTCATTCAATAGATGTGGCTCGGATGTGAATAAAAAATTGACCGTGACTTGGTGGGACTAGGAAACGTTAGTTGATTGGTATTGTTCTACCATTTAGTAGTTTGTTGCATATTGTTTAGACTGCGCAGTACGTTTAGGTATGCCACTATACTAGTTCCTATTATTAACCTCAATTTGATGATTAGTTAAAACGACCATAGTTAGTGTTTTAGGCATTAATTTTGGGACACTAAAAATATGGGTTTGGATTCTTAATAAAAAAAGGACCACTTTTTGAATAAATCGTACTTGGGCAATTGGGCATTAATTACAAGCTTTTATTTTTTTAGTTAACCGTAGGTAGGTATAGGTATCTCATTCTTCACTGACGTTGAGTCTTTTCACTTTTAATCATTAAGTACATATAGTTACCTAGCTTCTGCCCGCGGCTTTGTCCGTGTGAAAGTCATTTTGCAGAGATTTTTTGCATTCGGGCCAGTATTTAACAAACCAAAAAAAAAACAAACAAACTTTCCCTTTTTATAATATTAGCGCAGATAAAAGTAGAAAACACGTCGCTGTTAATTAAAATAACAATACTTTTGTACCTTACCTAACCTTTGGGAAGGGAAGCCAAAGAGTAAGGACATTCAATACTAATCGCAGGCGGAAAGATTTTTGAAAATTAGGTATGACAAGAAACTATCGCTGTGCGTCTGCGAGCCTCGGCGTGCGCAAAGGACAACTGCAGAACCGACTGAACCAACGAACCAACTGAATAGCCTTAGTAAAAGTCATTTCGCGGTTTGGCTCTAGCCTATTTTCTTCTCTAACATTGAACCAATATAAAAGATTTTTCGTAAACTGAGCAAGAAGAATATAAATTGTGCCCCTATGTTTAATAGTTTCCTTTGTACACTAGGCTTCTGTTAACAATCTTGAGCATTTTCTATGGGTTCTAACTATAATGTACTTATCATCATATTCATAGGGACATACAAACAGTTGGTATAAATTTACTTAAAAAAATCTTTAAAGTCATAAGCTAAAAAGAAAATAGAAGAAAGTGTTTCTATGAAGAAAAGACCACCTGCATTTCCTCTTAAGTTTGATGGTTTACGTACATAAGTGTATACCAAGAAAAACACAATTGGTACATTGACACCTGGCCACAGACACCACACAATGCAGCGCTCGCGCAACTGCCTTTACGATCCTCTCAAGACTTTACGAGAGTCATTTCAAATGATTGGAACACAGACGGAAGATGGAGTATTAAATGAGAAAAACAGTAAAAATAAGCTTTATGATAAGGTTGTTGTAACTTAAAGATTTCATGTGTTAGTGAAATTGCTTCCGTATTTGATGTGGATTCGGGGAAGCACGTCTCGAGTGCATTTCGTAGTTTTAAGGTCTGGAGGACTATTCTGTTAAATTCCTCGGTGAATTTAGAGGAGCTGTCAATTTTTTATTCCAGCTCATAGGTGAAGTGAGCTCGCAGAATAGCACTGCAGATCTGTGCGTGACGGTAAGCCTATCAAAACTTGGAGATGTCTTCACACATAATACTACACACTCATCTCGTGGTGGGAACGGCTAAGGTCAGTCAGAATTTGTACCTTTCTTGTTGCATAAAGTGTACAAGGACTGCAAGGGACAAAGTTAGGACTAAAAAATCTAAAATCCTCGAAAAAAAATTGTTTTACGTTAATGGTTCTGTGTAAAATTAGTCGTAAAGTTCACATCCATGTTACGATCAAGCAAATCTAGGATTCTCTCAACTCTCAAATTCCAACGTATTGTATTCCCCTCCTAGCTAAAATTAATTCCGTACATTATGTGAAAAAGTAGGTAGGTTCCTATAAGGCGCTTTAATTTAGAATATCTATCTATACAGAACACAAGAGATCCCATAACACAATAAAACTACTGTTAATGCAGGTGCACTTGAAACGTTTAGCATTTAATGGGGTAGTAGTAAAAGTGGACAACATTATTATGTATTGACAATTTGCCAAGCTATCACCTTTCTACAAAATCTATTATTGTTTAGGTACCTGTTTATGTGACTGTTTATGTGACTATAGAACTATTTTTATTTCAAACAGTACAGTAATAGTAAAATCAGGATTTTGAAATAAATATCCGTGGAGTTTCTTGCTCGTTCTTCTCCATAGAGACGTACCGACGTTGTGAAATGAGCAACTGGCATCAATTTTCTGACTAACTGACCGACTCTTTGACAATTCAAAAGTGCCTGTCATTGTTTTAATTGGAATAAGTGCTTTGCCTTTGAATTTGAGTATATTGACTCTCTGCACGCAAACTCTTCACGCTTGTGACCTAGCTACCAGTAGCCTCCATTTAGGGCTTGCAGGCAGAGAATGTTGACACTAGCTGAGAATAAACACAAATAAACACTAGGTCTTCTTATAAACGGTCATAACGTGCTTTTGCCATTACCACTTTATCCCCCGAGTCGTCATTACAACAT
This sequence comes from Hoplodrina blanda, assembly GCA_949316365.1. Classification (NCBI taxonomy): domain Eukaryota; kingdom Metazoa; phylum Arthropoda; class Insecta; order Lepidoptera; family Noctuidae; genus Hoplodrina; species Hoplodrina blanda. The sequence goes on from OX438592.1 coordinate 13,818,778, forward strand.
CCACAATTAAATAAAGAATCTACACACCTACAGTCATCCAATAGCTGGAGCCAATTTAAAACAAGTTTTAAATTGAGAAACAAACCATAAAAAGGGTAAAGTCCGTGCACTTTCATGGTCTGATTACAAACATGTGCGTTTAATGAGGCGGGAAGAGCCGGCGGCGCCACGCCGAGTGCCTAATTAGAAAGTAGAAAATCTAATTATTTCGCTAGAGCCTGTCCGTAGCGCATATCTTGCAGACATTGAACTGGGGTCAGATGAAATCACTGAGGAATATAAGAGGTGATAGAAAAACATCGTTATTTAAACTTAACTGTCTTAAAATTGTGTGGGTTTTTCCATCAGTAATTTCTCAGTAGCAGCCTCGGAGTCTGGATTTGTGCCCGGTTGATGGCAATAGGCTCGTCCTCTGTTACATGGGACTTAAACATAACTGGCGAAATGTGGGTGTAGGTACTAATGTTTACACCTCTGCCTAACCCTTCAGAGATTACGGGCGTACATGTTATGACGATGATGTCCAATGATAACACACGACAATATGCCGCGATACCGTGACGCATGTGTTTTCGAATCGACTCTGTAGAGCGAAACGAATTCGATGCAAATGCGTGACGATCACGACCGAGGACTGAGTGATGGAGTCTAGATCGTTAATGTATCGAGACTTATAAGTTTGTGCTTTATCGATAACTTTGCGAGAATTTGCTGCTACTGAGAAATTTATGATAGAAAACCCCAATACCACTGCTCTACCTGGGAATCAAACCCAAGACCTCATGCTCAGCAGTAGCGCTTTGCGACCACTAGTCCAACGAGGCAGTCATATAAGCTCATATACGTCTAACTGTGGACACGAGCTTTGCAACACACTGGATTCGGACTGACACGTAAAAACAGTGCGGCGCCCTGACCACGTTTATTCCAATTAGACCACGTAAAGGCACTTTTAAACGTCATTTACAAACAATATTGGATATAATCGGTGCTACCGATTTTGGCGATGCAGTCATCACAATAGAAGGCACAAGAAACTATAGCCTGCTATTAAATAAACATTATGTTTTGCTCCAACACAACAAAAATAACGGAGTCTAAGACAAAAGTGAATATTCTCAAAGTAATATTAAAATTAATAGCCAAACCATTAACAGTACATTTATCACTGCTAAAACTAATGCTTTCAACCTTTTATAATGCTTTATGACTACCAAAAGCGACCGAGACTTAACAAATTAACAGAAAATAAATTACGTCAAAAATCACTGTTTTGCTAATAAATTCCGTTTTATTTCTGGACTTGGTATAACAGGTACAATAGTCTCGGTGACAGTTACAATGACAAATGTACCAGGAGTACAGTTTATAAGGAGGACCATTAATAACTTAGAAAGCAGTTATAAATGTAAGATTTAATGATTTGTCCGACTTAATATTGTGAAGGCGCGGAAAGGGTATTGTTGATCTGTTGGCAGTTGATTGATTGCGGAACTAAGGACCCAGCTTTAGGAAAGGGCAATTAAAAATAAACAGGCACATGGGCGCCGCCAGGATTATTTTCAGTAAGGTGCACAGTGGACACACCATACTATTAACTAAAAAAACATAAATTATATAAAATTAATATGTAAGTAAGATTTTATTGAAACAATAACTTAACAAAATATATATCTTTAACAATTCTTATTTCTATGTATTTTCTAACCCAACGACAGAGGGTCTAGAAGGTAGAGACAGATCTTCTGATTACTTCCGTTTTATTATTCGGAGGAGGAACCAAAGTCTAACGGGTATCCCTTTTTTGGTTCCTCCCACGACCTAACTTAGCGATTCTAATATAGCTGCTAATACTACCGTGACTAAGTTTACTTCAGTTCTGCTGACTTCTTAAGGGCTAATATTGACTTAGTTCTTGAATAGTTAAAGTTCCGGAAAAATCTCGGAACCGGTTAATGGTTTGCTTGAGCTTGTGTAGCTTGTTATGTTGGGTTATGACAATAAGTTGAATTTGATTTCTAATCAGCTTCACTTAAACGAAGTGAAGGTATTCTTCTTTTTTACGGGCTTGCTTCTCTAAAATTTTTAGTTATCTGTTGTATTTTTACACCTATGAACAGCTTCAAGCGTGTCAAATGCAATGAATACTCTATTTTTAATTAATCCTGTTGTTGTAATATGTTAATAGGAGCCTTTCCAGTTGCCCTACAGTACTTAGATCCAGTCTCTACCTGCCACATTCGAAGATCATTCCTAACATCACACTCGATAATATAAAATCCACCGTATTTAATTATTCAACATCTTCAACAGAGCTACTCATTTACTGGTCTTGTGATGATGCCCAATATTTACAGAGCACAAACACACACGTAGGCCATTCACCTGCGTGATCAGCAACTTTTTTGTTGCACAGTAATTACGTTAAGTAAAAATAATGTAGTTGTTGATTGAAAAATTAGATTCTGTGTTTTTATAAGAAGAAATTTTTCGATATTCCCAACTAGAATCAAGAAGTTTTGGTGGCTGGTAGATTAAAAAAAATCGCCCTTGGTGAATTTAGGTAAAGTGAGCTTGAGGTGAGCTATCATCACACCTGATGCTACTCACTTAATTTAAGTTCACCAAAAGAGTTTTTTTAATAGCACTGCTGTAGCTTCTTCCAACTTGTTTTTATGAAAGCAAATTCTAAAAGCAGAACCTTAAGAAATAAATTTCTACCTTCATTTTGTGAGAGTGATGGAAGGTCATCAACATGTTTGTGTCTGTATAATTACTCTCAGTACCTGAGCTTTTTAAAAATTCTTTTGACGCTTAATTTTTCTGTTTTAAACATCTCAAACGTCATATCTCATTAATTTGGTCCTTATCTTTAAATGCATCGACTAGCACTTTAAAACCTGCATTTTGTTATATTACCTCTCTTTAAAATAAAGCTTGAGCATCACTTTCAACAAACTATTACAGCCAAGTGTCACTATTTCAAAATGTGTGTGCGCAATTTCGACAGCGGTATTTGCTACCTACAAAATTAAGTTTAGGACCACACCTAAGACATCAATGCGTAGGATCACGCCCATAGCATCATAATTGAGAACACACTGTCTATGCTAATACGAGCATCAAAATAACCAACTTATTGAATCAATCCAGCCACTTCAATCTAACCTTTCTGCCTTTACAATAAGGTACAAGGGTTTGAGATAGAAGTCGTTAATAAAATTGTAGGGTTTGAAGTAGTGAATCATGGGAGATGAGTCTCATTCGCCGCGATAGGCAATGTTGCAGTAATGAAACTGGTAATAGTGGCTGTTTGCGATATGCATAGGCGTGAACATGTTCCATAAATGTTATCAAGCCAATTAATGTAGTCGTTGATAATTATTGGGGTTTAACGAAATATCGCTTTAGTAATAAAGTGGATTAGTGGATGTGCAGAACGACCACACATGAGCTTAATCTGTGCGACCCAGACGACTTAAATTGCGGCGCTTATAAAATAATTTATGTTCATTATTCTGGTCACGTCTTTCCACACCCACGGGAAGTAAATGATAACACTTTCGGAATCCGGACCACAAGTCATAAAATAACCTCAATTCGTACCAAAGGCCCACACACTTGGGACCAAATTCACAAACCCCGATGTATTGAAGTAAGGTTCCGCAGATGCTTCTGTATTCCGTAACATCCTTCGAGTGTTAGATGTTGAATAAGATTACGATGATGCTTAAGCTTTCCGAACAGGTTTGGGTCAAGTCCACTTGGCACGTGCCATGGCTTACGATTGAGATGGACGCTTTGTGAATTGACTGAGTAACATCGTTTAGATCTTGCGCAAGTGATTCATTGTCAATTTGATAAGCTTCAACTTGATATTAAGCTTTGTGAATGTTACCTGCTGTTACAATTATATTATGGCACTTGGTTAGGAACTCATCTTTATCTCTCAGTAGGAGGCGTTAGCTTAGAACGGATTTGACTTTGACTTCTACGACGACAAAGTCACAGGAAAAAACTATTTTAAATATTAATTAGCCTTAACATGCGCCTAAACAATACTCATAAAGTAAAACAAAGGAAACTAAGCTCCCAAAACTAGCCAGTCACAATTTGGCAGTATTCTCAACTTCAAAACGACCTAACTTTCTAAACATCTGGCCACTATATCATGCAGACTAGGCCAAATGGGGCAAAACCCAAACCGTCCAATTTAGCTCAGTTTAGTTTGGCCATTACCAATTAGTGTACTGAGTGCACTTAAACAGTTTGTCCTTAGCCTATGTACTATGCGTAGACGAGTTTTACAGCGACTGAGGTTGGTAGGGTTACCTCGAGTTTTCTACAGCAATATTCCGTCGTTTATTACGGTTGTGTACCCTTGTTTATGTTTGAAGTTACAGGAGTCAGTCCTGCAAAGTTTTACCAACTACCCGAGTATAACATGATCTTTTTCCAGATTATTACTGGAAACACTGATTTAAAATTTCGAATCCCAATCGTGTCTTGTGACAAAAAATTACGAAACTCACAAATCCTGTCCTATGGTCACTGCTGGGGCTTTCATATAAAAGCTGTGAGTAACTAGGCGTAATGATACATAGAGTATAACATTAAAAGTATCTGATTCAATTTTCAAATTGGAATTCTATCCGATAGCATTTTGGTTTAATTTTATACGACAAGCACAATTAGTATGGATAAAAGCCTTCGAATTAAATAAATATTATTATGTGCAAAGCGGGTATTCCCAATTCAAAAATCGATCGAGTTTTCAATAATTTTAGCGTTTTCCACAAGTAATCGTTCTAGGTTCTCTGTACTGCTGGGTTACGTTACCCACAATCTGAAGTTACGTCTTTGCATAAACATTCTGTTACAAGGTTGCCTTCATAAAAGCTAAGTTATGATAAGAACCCCTTTCTGTCTGTACCTACTCAAGTAAAACGCTATATTTACGATACCACCGATTTATGTCTACGCTGCGTCAATCGTAATTTTGCAAAATTGATCGGTTAGAAACATTGGCAATAAATAATAACGTAGTAAATGTCAAGTATTCAAACGTGCTTGTATGAAGAGAAATATGGTCTGTATGGCCTGGACTAGGAAGTGGATCATTTGGCGTTAGACAATGGTCAAGCAAGTCATGAAATTATTGTATTTTAATTATAACGGTTACAGTTGAAGACGATTGCAGTAATTAAAGACACAATACTGAAAATAGAAGAGAGAGAAATATAACACATAAAAATATAACAAAGTGTACCTACTCATCACTTTCATAAAATTCTATCACAGTACTTCAGACATACCAAGAAATCTTCGTATATCCGCAACCAGACCGTTTGTTGAATTAGCATACAAGAGATTATTAAAAACAGCCTGAATGTGAGGTACTGGGGGTAGCACGTGCAACAGTTCGACAAGGAGACAGCAAATAGCCTGTGCATCAAAGAGTATTAGGCACTGAAGAGGCGATTCAGAGTGGTATTCCATGTTAAAATTCTTTCCAACGTGTGAGGCCATAAAATAAAAGGAAAAGGTTTTGATAAAGATAATTACTTCAGGTTATACATACTGGCTAGGCTACACATACTGAGATTCCGAAATTAGTAGCCCTTTCAAGAGTCAAGAGATCTCTAGCTAGCTAAGTGTACTTACAACTCTTAAGTCGAGTATCTCTTGTAGTCCTCGACACGTCTTGAATTCACTTCAGAACGACGGAACGTCTTTATCAGATTAGATGCAACTTTGATCAGGTATGAGCTAGGAACATTCCTTGTACATTGACGTGTTGGAATTTGAGTTCAATAAATGATATTTTAACCACTATAGTATACGACGAACTCATGATTGTAACTGCATCTTATTATCGTATAGCTGTCCGCCGCGGTTACACCCGCGTCTTTGGTTACTGCTCCGCTCCCGTAGGTCGTAGCGTGATGGTATATAGCCTATAGCCTTCCTCGATAACTAATCTATCTAACACTGAAAGAATTTTTTAAATCGGACCAGTAGTTCCAGAGATTAGCGCGTTCAAACAAACAAACAAACAAACTCTGCAGCTTTATAATATTAGTATAGATAGTATAGATTTTAACCACCCATTGTAAAACACTGATGTACAAAGCCATCCTATCTTACTTCCTACCTCTTCTATTATAAATACGATAGTTTGTGAAGATAAATGGATGGATGTTTATCACTTTACCTGGTGGTAAAGTGACAAACATTTGCCAGGTGGTATGATAGCCCACCAGCCAGCTCACATGACCTAAATTTCCAGAAGGAGATTTTCATAAAATAGTTAGGCAGATATTTCTAGCCACATGCGTTATCATAAAATATAAACCAGTTAAGTATCAGCCCTGTGAGTCTGTGTATACCGTTACAGACGTATAAGCCAATATCTTGGAAACTGGTTCAATGCTAGCCGATCCTTGTTTGGATACTAAATCCATCACGATTGTATACAATGTGCTGTTATAACATAGGCGTAATGTGAATATGCCTATGGGATTTTTATAGGGATTTGTGATGCTGGAAATAGAAGAGAGGAAGAGAAGGATGGGTTCATAGTTTGGTTCCTTTATTCATTTGTTCTTCATTATTCTTTGTTCCTTCATTATGTTTACAATAATATCCTCGAAACTCTTTTCTGTCTTGGCCTTTTCGCATCATTTTTGTTTCATCAGTATCTTCTTTGAATAATGGAATAACTAGCAAATCTTTCTTAAGTTAAAGGTGTTTAAGCTCATTTTGTAATGCACAACAAAGCCCTAACGTACCGTATCTTTATTCCAGGCGTCAATGGACCTCCCCCCGGACAAAGCGAAACTCTTGCGAAACTACGACCTGGAGAAGAAATGGGAGATCATCTGCGACCAGGACATGGTGCAGGCTAAGGACTCGCCAGCACACTACCTCAACAAGCTCAGAACGTACCTCGATCCTAAGGCGTCCAGGAGTCACAGGGTATGTTACAAAGACAGATATAAACTAGTAATTGGTAGTCAGGAATGGATGTCCATGTTTAGAAAATAGTGCGGGTGGCCTCTCGCTCCCGGACGTGGTTCTGTCCATTGTCGGGAGCGAGAGTGCTTGGGACGCCGTCGCCTCCTTCTGCGAGGAGGTGATGTCCGCTAAGGAGGCGGCGGAACGGGAGAGGGAGGCTTCCTCCTCCCATCCTACCCGCATTAGACGCACCAGGCGCCGGAGGGCGCAAAACGATCTCCGGCCACCTTGAGATGGGGCCTGCGGGCGACGGACTTGGGGGCAGTCCGTGGCCCGAACAGAGACAGGCCCGAGAGTAAGGCGCGCGTGGTGTTCCCGGCGCGCCTTGTTGGAGTCAGTGCGGCCAGTGAGCGACGGCCGCACCGGGTGACGGGACCCGCCTTGTGGCGGTGGCGGGTCAATACCTGCCGGGGTGCGGAAGAATGCTCTGAGCGCCCCCGTGCCCCGGCAAAAGGTAATTGGAGGAACACCGTGAGGTTTTAGTCGGGAGTCCGACACACCCCTCCGCCTTCCCCGAGGTGGAGGCAGTCCATGAGGATTTCCCCACGAAAAAAAAAAAAATGGTTAGAAAATAGTAGAAAGGAGAACGGGCGGAAGTGGTCCAAGTGGCGTCGGCTGATGAAACCTAGTCTATATAATAGTTCGTGAGTGTAGGATATTTTTTTACTATGGGCACCAAAAAATTGGCCTATGGGGAAAAAAGTTATACAGTCTAGAAAAATGAAAATGTAGACGAACAATGAAAAAGTTTGCCTTCGGGCGGAAGTGTTCCAAGTGGCGTCGGCTGATGAAACCTAGTCTATATAATAGTTCGTGAGTGTAAGATATTTTTTTACTATGGGCACCAAAAAATTGGCTCATGGAGAAAAAAGTTATACAGTCTAGAAAAATGAAAATATTGTAGACAAGCAATGAAAAAGTTTGCCTTCAGGCGGAAGTGTTCCAAGTAGCGTCGGCTGATGAAACCTAGTCTATATAATAGTTCGTGAGTGCAAGATATTTTTTTACTATGGGCACCAAAAAATTGGCTCATGGAGAAAAAAGTTATACAGTCTAGAAAAATGAAAATATTGTAGACGAACAATGAAAAAGTTTGCCTTCGGGCGGAAGTGTTTCAAGTAGCGTCGGCTGATGAAACCTAGTCTATATAATAGTTTGTGAGTGTAAGATATTTTTTTACTATGGGCACCAAAAAATTGGCTCATGGAGAAAAAAGTTATACACTCAAAGTTTGCCTTCGGGCGGAAGTGTTCCAAGTGGCGTCGGCTGATGAAACCTAGTCTATATAATAGTTCGTGAGTGTAAGATATTTTTTTACTATGGGCACCAAAAAATTGGCTCATGGAGAAAAAAGTTATAGTCTAGAAAAATGAAAATATTGTAGACGAACAATTCAGATTACTCGAAGACGCCTGAACCGATTTGGAAAATTGTTTATTTATTTGAAAGGGTCTACTTCCCAAGTACTCCCATAGAAATATTGCCATGGTCTGATCATGAACTTCGGAGATATGGAACGGAACTCCTCATAGAATCATAGTAGAACAGTCGTAACAAGTAAAATTGCTTTGTTTATACGCGTAGTTGATGACTGACTGAAGAAAGAGGGAGAAGGGGGTACGTCGACCCCCCTTCTACCACTTTCCATAAACAAAGCAATTTTACTTGTTACGACTGCTCTGCTATGATTCTACGAGGAGTTCCTTTCCATATCTCCGTAATTCATTATCAGATCATAGCAATATTTATACGGGATTACTTGGGCAGTTATACCCTTTCAAATAAATAAAGAATGTTCGAAATCGGTTAAGGCGTCTTCAAGTAATCGGAATTGTTCGTCTACAATGTACCATTTTTCTGGACTGTATAACTTTTTTCTCCATAGGCCAATTTTATGGTGCCCATAGTATAAAAATATCCTACACTCATGAACTATCATATAGACTAGGTTTCATCAGCCGACGCCATTTGGACCAAGGTCCATACTAAAATGTCCGATCTCCTTTAAGGGCATATCAAACTGCGAATTAGCTTTGATGCTTAGCTATTCCTTTATCTCATTAATAGGTTGGTTAAATGAAATGTATACTTAAATGGTATATACCCAATAACTAATTCTTACCACTTAATCAACTTTTTTCTGATAACTTTGTCCTTCATGATTGACTTCCACGTCTTTTCTTTCTCGTGTTAATAAGACGTACCTCTGGCTGGATGCAATTTAGACATTTTTATCGCTGTGTAAATGATATTGGTACAAGACCACTACATTGTTGTTCCCCTTCACCGTCAAAGGATACTATAGAAATGTTGGAACAAAGTTGCCAAGCTCACCGTATTCGGCGATACCGTTATACATTGTAAACAATGAACGAGCATTAGTGAGCGATAGAGATCTGCGGCCGCCGGCAATTTGTGGCTACGACACTATTGTGCACTGAACTTAGTTTGGAAAGGACTTGGTTTTCCTGATTCTAAACGTCTTGTTATTCTGCAATTGTTTGAGCACCTTCACCAGGCAATTTCTCAATTTTTCTATGGTTGTGAACTTGTGAAGTTTAACAGTCTTTTTAAGGTGATACTCTACTGAAGCAGAGATGAGTGGAGCAGAACATTAACCTTATAACTGTTGAGCAAAACAGAGCCGTATAAAAACCGATTTAGTATATGGGTGTCGGTATAAATACAGGCACGTAAGGCATTCCACCTTTGTCTTTGAGATGGCAACGCGAGGCCTTCAGTATTACAGATATCCATAGATCACTTAACATCAGGTAGGCTGTTGGTTTTACCCTAAGTCAAACTTAAGTGAAGTCATGTTACTTCTAATGTCAAAACAACACCATGTTCCCCATACCATAAACATAGAAAACCCCTCAAGCTTCAGTCCCGTTAAATGTCGCAAACAATGAGCAATACATCACGTTTTATCGATAGGGATCGCTGGCCAGCTACAATTTGTGGGCAATCCCTTCCCAAGCTTCTGTTCAAGTGATCGTTACAACTAATGGGTTAAAGCCCTTTAAGGTTTCTTGAAATGATCTGGGAATTGAAGAAAAACTTAAGTTGCTCGTATTAGTAATTCTGTTCACATCTTTATTGGCTTTTTATTACAAGTTACTGATGTCGTTTAGAACTTTAGACTTGTAGCGTTCAATCGATGCCAAACCCAGACGTCATTTAGTCGTTTGATTCAGTTATCAGTGTCTGCCCTGTCTGCTCTATCTACAGTGAGCATCAAAATTGGAAACGACTGTTGACGGGGATGCTGTTGCGTGATTTATGTTTGTTATGTTGTGCTATTCGTCTATTTTTCTACTGTGGAGCGGTTCTTATTACCCTATGCGCAGTATTTTCAATCTTCTTTCGTTTATCGCAGTTAGTACAAAAGGACCAAATCTTGTTAGAAAATACCAATGTGACTGACCTTTTCTTAGTTTTCATATCCAAAGTTCTTATGCGTTAATGCACATAGTTCAAAATCTTCGATAGCCTACAAATGTCTGATTGAAAATCTCCTAAATCATATAACGACCCGCGTCGTATTTGACCCAGTTTTGAACAGAGTAAACTTGAACTATTACCACTATTACCAGTTATTGATATGACCTCGAGATTCGGGACAAACAAATAAACAGACTCCCGTTGCTGTAGGTACTAGCTAAGCGTAATCGTGTAGTACATTTTATGTGCACGTTCCATTACCATGTTTAGAGTTTTGTTTGTGAATAGCGAATTATTTTCTTTGTTTATGAATGGGAGGAAATATCCTAAGATATTGTTTGTTTTGTTCAGGATAAGTGATTGGATATAATGTACATTTAATTTGCTTTCCAGAAGTTTTGTTACTGGTATCTTATATTCAGTATGGATTCTCTGATATTGATAATAATTGTCAACTGATCGACCAAGTAAATATGTTGTACGAGACGACACTGACGATACGGTTGGCGCAGTGGGTGAGCGATTGACTGCTGCACTGCGTGACGCGGGTTCGATTCCTACAAGCAGTAAATATTTTTATGTATAAAAATGATATTCTTACGAAAACCGATATTTTTAGTAAATCCGCGTGCAGTATGTAAAGCTTGTTAACACCTGTGCTGTGGTTTGGCAGCTTTTACGTAAATGTGGAAACGCAGGTGCTTGGAACGGCTGTATACGTCACACAATAATGTACTCCACTCACCACACGTACTCCATATTATTATCATACTCCCAGTATGATAATAATATGGAGTACGTGTGGTTATTGTAAGAAGTTATAAAAGAGAATGTATTTGTACTAAAATTCACGTAACTTGATCGGTTTAGATAGTTATGAAATATTTCATCACTGAAAATAGTAATGAAAGGTGGAATAAAGTTCCGGGTGTCCCTTTCCATAAGGACCACTTTGTACCGTAGGACCAAACTAATTTTAAGAGCGCGAAGCGAGCTTGTAGTATAAAACGACTACCTTGTAAATGTCGGTTATCGCGGATGTAGAAGGAGTTGCGGATCAAAAGTATCTTTTGTGGGGTTTTGACTCTATACCAAATTTCATCAAAATCGAATCAGTAATTTGCCGTAAAGGCGTTACAAAGAAACAAACTTACTTCAGCATTTAGCAATAATAAGTATTTACATTCTATCATGCTCGTTATACATAAATATGTGAACCAGACACCTCTCATAATGCTTTCCAATTAAACCACTGTACGTAGGGTTGGCAAAAAACGTAGCCACTCAAAATGAAAGCAAGTGTATTTTCATAGGTGTACCGTTGCAACGGTGCTCCAAACATATAGACCTGATTGATCCGTGTTTTACAAGCACTTGAATCGAGTACATAGAGTACCAGCTATAAAAACTTGTGTCATTTCATTAGTTAATCGATTTTGGTCCTTGTGGACTCGTTGATTAAGTTTAGTTTCGTTAGTTTTGATAGTCTGGAAATAGAACTCAATCATGTAATGAGGTCTTTAGTTAATTTCGACATTGTTGATGAGCTTTTGTTATAATCGCAATGCACATAATAAAATAGACATATACGAGTATATACGTACAGGCGAATATAGTATAACCTCCTCCTTTTTTATGTCGATTAAAAAGTAGGTATGGTATATGGTAGATGGGGATGTACGAGGTATAATAAGGCCCATAAAGTAGCCGTTAACTACGCGTACTGCCCATCCAAATTTCCAGAAATGGACCAGAACAAAAGAAAAATATTACCTATGGGACAAACATGTCATTTTCGGATTCGTTAAGTGTCTTATTAATCCCGATATAGTTGAGTCAGCTCTTGGCACAGACACGTTAGGTATATCATCCTATCTCTGTGAATCAGCTCCCATCTTCACTTTTGCTAATGGCGATAAAAACAAGAGCAACAGGCGCCAAAGTGGCGCTTTTTATTTACCCACATTTCTCACACGTCGTAAATGATTACGACACTGCTTAGTAGGGACTCAACAAACAGTTTGTGTTGTAAGTATTCGAGTAATAATCTACGGCATTTGTGTGTTGTCACATTATTTTTAAGCTTTTGTGGTCCTATGGCCATAACTGATACAGCTTTAAAATTTTTGGTCCTAATGTTACAATTATAATACTCCAGTGTTATATAACAGTATTTAAATAAAAAAAGCTTTTTTACAAAAAAGATAACCGCCTTTAAAAACTACAAAATAAAAATAACTTTAGTTTTGGAAGTCGGCGGCTTTGGTTTTGTTTTTTGTTATGTAGGTAAGTATTGCCACCGGCTTCCAAAACTAAAGTTATTTTTATTTTGTAGTTTTTGAAGGCGGTTATCTTTTTTTGTAAAAAAGCTTTTTATTTTTCACTTTTTAGTGCTTGTGTATTAATGTTTGAAATCCTTACAAAAAGCCCTTTCAAACAATACCTCACACGATATATTTAATTTTGGAAACTGGTAGGAGGGGGATTGACGTACCCCCCCCCCCTTTTCCTTCAGTCAGTCATCGACTACACGTATAAACAAAGCAATTTCACTTGTTACGATATTGCTGCTGTGATTCTATGAGGAGTTCCATTCCATATCTCCGAAGTTCATCATCAGATATTGAAATGGTGACAATGGGACCACACGAGAAGCACCAGCTTTCAAATAAAAAAAGAATCATGAAAATCGGTTCACCCAGTCGCAAGTTCGGAGCTAACAAACATAAAAAAAAAATACAGACGAATTGATAACCTTCTCTTTTTTTTGAAGTCGGTTAAAAATGCTTTTTCGTATTATGGAATGAAATTAATGCTTATTTCTCCATCCATTATTCTGAGGGTCTGTTTGAAATGAACTTATCATGAAGTTACATAATTATAATATTGATCAAATAAAGTCAAGTATTAGTTCAATTTCGGCGCTTACGCAGTTTCTGCTAAACGGCATATTCTGGCCAAAGCCGAAGGTTCAGCCACACACAAGCAAACACACAATTCAAGTTATCGATGACTACGTGAGAACTGACATCGCTTTTGTACATAAATATCTGTATTGTAACGAGATATCAGTGTGATGTTACAATACACTCGCGAGAATCAGCGGTTCAATTGTAAAGTACTTTGGTACACTTGAATATGTGAACCAGAGCGAACTTGAAGAAATCTGACGTCAGATGTAGTAAGTTATCGGAAAATAAGATATGTAGTTAGGAGTTCTGTCTCACAAAGTTAGCTAAAATGACAACTGCATGAATTCCGTGTACACCATAGTTTCAATCACTTGGTTTCTCGAACGAAAAATTAATGCACTCGTAAGTTACTGTGATTGGATGGCTTAATTATGAACAAACAATCACACAGCAGCTTACGCTTGGCAATTTGTTTTGATTTTTGTTCGAGAACCCTAACAGCGATGACACTAATTCGCAGTTACATATGGTAGGAAACCAGAACAATTTTTGGTCTCGTCAGAATAAAACCTTCCACAGAAATTATATCAAAGACATTTTCTATAAAGCTTGCAATAGAGACATATTTTCCAGCAGAAACACTAATATCTTAACAAGACTTAACTGGCAATTAAGCTAGCGTGTGCCTAACAGTAAATCCCGATGAGATACAACAAAAGATAGGCGAGGCCCCACACAGTACGGCGTGCCACTTGACCTCGGCGAAGCTCCAAGATCACGAGCCCCATGTAAAGTTATTATGTGGAAACTTGAAGATTTCCTTTTGAAGACGGATGTGGAAACTTGAGAAGAAAGTAATTATTGTATTTTAATTTGCTGTAGTACTTTTTCTTGGACCGAAACATCGCGGTAGACCCTGACTTACATGAATGTCTGTACTTAAGAAAGATATAAAAATGTCGATAATCTTCCAATTGCGACCCAGAAAATATAGCTTTGGAGAAGAATGATACACAAATAAATATGGAATAAGGCTGGACGAAGAAGACGACTATTTCATAATAGTTTAAGATCAATTTGATTCTACAGAAGACACTGAGACACTGAGATCTGGGTACAGGTTCCCTCGAGGTGGCTCTAAACTAATCCCGAATTGTGACATTGTTAACCAATCGGGAAAGAACTTTGTAAAGCATTTTAGCAATTTGATATAGAGAACATCACGACTAAATAAGAACCTACGGATCTTGATACTGTTACTCAATCTTTTTGACATACAAACTGGGAAACCTTATCGTATCTCACGATCCTTGAGAACTAATAGAATGATCTCTTGTCACCAACATCAGGCAAAACTATCAATCATATTTTTTTCCCAAAATATACCAGCATCTTTCATGTGGATCACTAGAACGAGGTGATAATCTCTGACCTGTTCCTTTATTTTAATTATTGAGGTCGCATGGCAATCGGGTCGCATTACCGAAAAGGTCGCGTCTCCGACTGTAATCATGTCTGACTCACATATTGTAACGTCGTGCTCTGACTGCGTGTGGTAAAAGCGATGAGCAGAGTTTTATTGAATTAATCCAGGATTTACTCCTTGTAGGTAGGGTAGTAGGCTAGTAGGTGATAGGCTGACAATTTAGTTGAGGTTGCGGGACTACGATGCGGGCATCATCGTTTTAGCGATTTTTGGATGTGGACCCAAAGGACTGTGTCCAACAGTAGATGACCATTATGATGCCCTACTCTTTATACAAGTTTGTTTTATCTTAATTCCGCAAAGTAAATGATGGTAAGGGTATAGACGCCGACGAGCCCTTCTCCAAAATGTTTCATATAACGTAGTGAAACAATAAATTCGCCATTTCTCCTATCTTGTGCCACAACGTGAATGGGCGTACAGAATGCAGATACAGTCAAGATGAATGCTAGCGGAACGTATATGGACGTAGATTTTCTTATCTGTTCGTGATATACCTGAACTTTCGCCAGATATGGAGCAGTTGTGTTACTGTTCGTAGGGCTATTAAACACTAGAAAAGAGCAATTTGGGATAATGTCTTAATTTATCGAGAGGAATTTCAGTTAGCTATGTAAAATACTTGTGTCATAGAATGTTTCCACAGATAGCCGGTAATTACTATGTTTTTAATAAGATTGAAGATAATGAAGCAAATAGCTCGTTTCCTTACTGGCTACACGGTAGCCGGCGCTTCAGTATCGATATGTATGTGTATGAAAGCTTTCACACGCAGCAAGTCCATTTTAACCGAGCACGGGGTGTCTAAGAGCCTAAACATTTTAAAAAGGACTCACTGCCCCTACAGGTTCACATAATCTCATCATTTAATCAGGCAATAACAAAAAGGAATTATACCAGCCTATTATTATCTCACTGCAGGGCAAAGGCCTCTTCCCATATAGAGAAGGCACGAGCATTGCTCACCACGCATGCTCAAGGCAGATTGTGTGCCATCCTATGTAAAAATCCTCCACGTTTCGAACTTGTGGTGTATGCTTGACCTTTCTAAGTCTGCATGATGTTAGCCGTAGCTCGTGCAGTCGTGATCTACACATACAAACATATCTTCAAGTCAGGTCTCAGGGTGCATAGGGAGGAGCACAATCTGCGACTTTCTCCGGATGTTTAACGTTGTAAACTTCGTGATTAGCTGGCGGCGTTGTTATCTGTTCATTCTGGTTGAGCTTTGTTTGTTTCTTATGTATTGGTAACTGTATTGGTTTTGATAGGCTTAGATTGAAATCTTGCGCTATTATAAATGTAAAAGCTTGGATGGACGTTTGTATCTCAATCACCCCAGAGCAGCTGAACGGATCTGGATGAAATTTGATGCAGATATAGGTTATAGTCTGGAATAGCACATAAGCTACTTTATATTTCGGCAAAATGTACGATGATATACGTCTCACTATATTTTAATTAACAATTCATTTTTCTATGTTCCAGAAACGGAAGATGGTCGGCGACTCAACTTCGACGCAAGTCCTCAGGGACTTGGAGATATCCTTACGAACAAACCACATAGAGTGAGTTCTGCTTTTTCATATATTTGTTTTTAAATAAAGTTAATTTTAAAAAGTAACTTTGTAGACAAACCTGATTGACCCAAACGATTTGTAAGAGTAACTTGTGAATGTAGCGTAGGTAGCTTTTTGGACACAACAATGCATAAAGCAGAAATGGTATCGTAACCACTACAAGCATACGTGTAATTTACAGCCCATCGATTCTCTGGCGCGGAATATAGTGCCTTCCCATAACTGTCTGGAAGGGAGCCAGAAAATTATGAACCGTTTAAGGGTAGGCGGTAAGCCTACATATTTCTTCTTGACAGGGAGAATTGTGCTGAATGAAGTCGTTCATAAGTAGTTCTATTGTATTAAACTGTAGAGACCCGACCCAACTTTTCACTTGCAAATATAAATGTTTATTATTAATTGCTCGCGGCTTCTCTTGCATCCTAGGGGAATTCCTTTATCTAACCAAATAAAAAGTATGACTTATGAGTCAGTTCAGGTTAATGGTCGAGAGGGCCATGGCATGCATTTAATAAAATAAATGTTTCCAGATGGGTGCGCGAGTTCCTGAACGAACAGAACCAGGGTCTGGACGTGCTGATCGACTACCTGAGCTTCAGGCTCAGCATGATGAGGCACGAGCAGAGGATCGCACTTGCCAGAAGCCAGTCCAGCGATGGAATTAACCAAGGTAAGGATGGACATCATACATAGATTAATTTTTGAATGGTCAACTTACATCTTCAAGTCTGATCTAAAATCTAAATCTAGTTGGTAAATGGGAAGTATATCCATCTGTCTCACTAAAAACATACTTGCTAGACGTAACATCCGTTCTTCAACTCACTTCCTCTCCATCTACAGTAAACACCACAACATCAGAATGTAGCGGACCAACGGAAACCGGATCCACAATGTCAGCATCATGGCGGAGACGAGCTCGTAGCGCGGAGGCTGAGTGTGAAGGTGCCGCCAGTCCTGCTGTTGCCAGGAGAAGGACCAGACATGCGGCCCGGCTCAATATGGGAGCTTCCACTGATGATATTCACGTGTGCATCATGTGCATGCGGGCTATCATGAATAACAAGGTTTGTACTTAAGGACCAAAATCGGGATTTCTTTTGGTCTTTTGAGTCTCGTTACTGTAAGGTTATGTGTTTAGAGGACCAAATTGACCGAAGATGGAAACTTTCTGCTAACTTAGGAGTTGCACGAATAGCTTTTAAGTATTTTCTTTTTTTTTTTCAAATATTTTTTTTGGTATTTCTTAGTAGACAAATTGTTTAATTCATTATTAAGCATAAGCACAAACTAGCATTATTATGTTAAAGAAATAACTTTCAATTAATCTGTACCCTCTCTACTTTCAGTATGGCTTCAACATGGTGATCCAGCATCGTGAAGCGATCAACAGCATAGCTCTCTCGCTAGTCCACCACTCTCTCCGCACCAAAGCTCTAGTTCTTGAACTCTTGGCCGCCATATGTCTGGTGAAGGGCGGCCATCAGATCATCCTGTCTGCCTTCGACAACTTCAAGGAGGTGGTCGGGGAACCAAGACGGTTTCACACGCTCATGGAGTACTTTATGAATTATGATAATTTTCATATCGAGTTTATGGTGAGTTATTATAACCATGTATTTTTGTTTTGCAATCTTTATCATATGTGAGGTGGTCCTTGGGTCCATTCATATTATTACAAAGAATCAAAATAATATGGAAAGGATCAAAAAAAGTATGTTAAGATTGGATGATTGATTCCACAAAGATGCTCATCAAAAATGCATGGAAAACTTGAATGAATGTTGCATGAAGCTGCACATAGATACGCAAACTTAAACCCAAAAATTACGCGTAAGTTTTCTTAGGTCCGGAATTATAATACAATTCTTAAGCTTTATTAATTATTTTCTTTGTCCACCAGGTGGCGTGTATGCAGTTCGTGAACATAATAGTCCATTCGGTAGAAGACATGAACTTTAGGGTGCACCTGCAGTACGAGTTCACTGCGCTCAAGTTGGACGACTATCTGGAGAGGCTGCGGCTGTGTGAGAGTGATGACTTACAGGTAAGGGTCTTCCGGTAATAAGGACTGCTCATCATGAATATGGAGTAATTTTATCATGTTATTGTATTTTGAACTTCATATTAACTGCGTTAAAGATCTTAATTCAAAAACTATCATTAAGCCCGAGTTTAAGATGTTTTACCTATTAATGACTTTAGTGCAATAGATATAAAGTTCAAAATGCTAAAACAGACTTCTAAATTTCAGCTTCTACTTAAGTGTTAGGCCTTCACCCAGTGGTAGAGAAAAGCATTCACTAAACTGTTTGCGAATGTTTACAGGTTCAAATCTCAGCGTACTTGGACAACGTGTTCGACGTGGCCGCGTTGATGGAGGACAGCGAGACCAAGACTGCCGCCCTGGAGAAGGTCAATGAACTTGAAGATGAATTAGGACATGTAAGTTTATACTATCTATATTAATAATAATATATTATAAAGATGAAGACTCTGTTTGTTTGAATACACCAATCTCTGGAACTACTGTCCCAATTCCGAATATGCTCGCTAATAGGGATCTACGTTATTCCTAAGTGCTGTAGGCTATATTTTATTGTAAATACAATTAGGGATCTGTAAGAAAATCTATGTAGACCAAGTCATGAGCAAAAGTTCATGTGTTGATTCACACAATAATATGCTTCCGACGTAGACGTGAACGGGGCAAAAGATCCAAATAACAATGCTTGTCCACTTTGCATAGTATTAAAACTAGACGTATCAAACGCCCTGAAGCCGTTGATTTATAGACCAGTTTTGAATATAATTTTCTTTTTTTCACCATAATAGGCACACGAACGAATGGCGGCGTTAGAAAGAGAAGCTATAGCGAAGCTCGCGACGTTGGAGTCGGAACTAGCTGCGGTGCGGGCCGAGCGAGACCAGTTGGCTGAGGCCAGAAGACAAGTCGTTGAGGAGGTAAGATTATGAAAATAGTGACGTCATAGTATACTATTGACATACAAAATCTATGGGAGCGTTTTGATAGCTCATAAAAAAGATGCCTCGTTGGTCTAGCGGTCGCGAACCGCGAACCGCGACTGCTGAGCGCGAGGTCTTGGGTTCGATTCCCAGGTCGGGCAAAATGTTACTGGATTTTTCCGTCAGGAATTTCTCAGTAGCAGCCTCGGAGTCTGGATTTGTGCCCGGTTGATGGCAATAGGCTCGCCCCTTTTACATGGGACTTAAACATAACTGGCGAAATGTGGGTGTACCTACTATTAGGTACACCTCTGCCTAACCCTTCGGGGATTACAATACTAATAAGAACCATCATTGTTTATCACTGAAGAACGATATTCAATCTTATATCCTATTGTTATAAGGACGCTTTTATGTAACTTGCTTAATGTTTCCTTCCCAGGTGTCGACCTTACGCCGCGCGCAGCAGGACTCGCGCAACCGACAGTCGATGCTGGAGTCCAAAGTGCAGGAACTTGAGTCTCTCACCAAGTCATTGCCACGAGGAGCCTCCAGTGAGTACCTCTACCTACCTGACCTATAAACCAACTAGCCAGGCAATATTGAGCTTTGTGTTCTTAGAGTTTTGTGATATAATCGCTTGGCAATATTGAACCTTGTGACAGTATATTCGATATTGATAACTGTCTAATGATAGGTGCTAGTGTGTTGTTGCATCACGAACATCGCTCAAGCTAGTCTACTATACGAATTTCAAACCTTCCTGCTGTAGCTTACGATACATTTTAACTTAATTTTGCTTTCCAGTGGGTGCTATATCAATACACGCTATGTGTAACGGCACAGCGAATGGTCACCTCCCACCTCCTCCCTTACCGAACGGGGACACGCCTACAATGAAGTCTCCCCCTCCACCTCCTCCTCCCGCGCCCCCTGCGCCCGCGCCGCCCCCGCCAGCGCCTTGCCCCCCTCCGCCCCCGCCTCCTCCGCTGTCCGCGCCCGCGCCGCCGCCTCCTGCGCCTCCAGCTCCTGGAATGATGGCGCCCCCGATGCATACGGACGCTATGACTATCAAGAGGAAGGTGGATACAAAGTATAAGCTGCCCACGCTCAATTGGATCGCGCTCAAGCCTAATCAGGTGAGTCTTGCCAACCAAGTATTTTGAAGATTAAGATTCTGTAGAAAAAACCTTTCGTGTGGTGTAAATGAGGATTTATTTGCTGAAATTGGTATCAAAAACTTGATAAATAGATAGATAATATAAACATCAAACAAATACAAAAAATAAAATAGAAATGTCTGTTTGTAATAAAAAAATACAGTTATTTACTAAATGATAGTTTATGACGATACTTATAACAAAATACAATTTTTATTTTTTGTCTGTTTGTCTGTTTGCCTAATCTTTAAAACGGCTGGACCGTTTAGACTTCCACTGGCAGATAGCACAGCTAATGTTATAAGGAGTGACATCCTACTTGATGACTAAATGACTTACAATCTTCCTCCCCCAGGTCCGAGGAACAATCTTCAACGAGCTCGACGAGGAGCGACCCCGACGGAGGATAAACTTCACAGAGTTCGAAGAAAAGTTCCGCATCGGCGGCGCGTGTCCACAGCTAGACACAGACACGGACACACTAGCCTCCTTCCCCAGCAAGCGGTTCCGGAAACCCGACACCGTGTCGCTGCTGGAACACACACGGCTTAGGAATATAGGTAAGGATTGTCAATGACTGATTGACGACATGGTTGGCTGCTACGTTGCATGTCGGGGGTCGATTCCCGCATAGATCAAATATTTGTTATGTAGTAGTAGTATTTATTACTTCCACATTCTTCATTATAACACATTTTTTACATATTTTCTTTATATAGGTAAATTACAAATAATATAGTTTAAAAAAAAATATGTATAAAAATAATATATGTAGTAGTTATTATTATGGGTTTGGTTGTTTGTGTATGTATGTGAGCTTTTTATGTTTTTTAACACAACCCATCGATACAGGAGAAATTCCTATTGTGGGGCAATGTTTGATAAAAAAACAGCCTTTAATGTTTAAAATTGACATAATTATAACAGATCACCGGGACTAATTAACAAGTATATTATTACCATATTTATTTTATTTTACTATCCGCTACACATTCTATGGCAATCTAGAATAGTATAGCTTGATATCAGTAAAAGACTTTTAGTCAGCATTACCTGAGATCACCCCCTTATAAATATACACCACTTTAAAACATACTTTCTCTTCCAGCAATATCAAGAAGAAAACTCGACACGCCCGTAGAGAAAGTGATCGCAGCAGTCAACAACTTAGACCTCAAACAGTTACCTCTAGAAAGCGTCGAAATCCTCCAGCGAATGGTGCCGACAGAGGCCGAGCAGAAGGCCTACAAAGAATACGTTGCGGAGAAAAAACCAATAAACCAACTCACAGAGGAAGACAAATTCCTCATGCAACTAGCTAAAGTAGAAAGAATATCAGCGAAACTTTCCATAATGAGTTACATGGGAAATTTCTTCGACAACATACATTTAATAACACCGCAAATCCATGCAATCATCTCTGGGTCTTCCTCAGTCAAGTCGTCAACAAAACTACGCAATGTATTGGAAATTATTCTTGCGTTCGGCAACTATTTGAATAGTAGTAAGAGGGGGCCGGCTTACGGTTTTAAGTTGCAGTCTTTAGATACACTGATGGATACAAAGTCGACTGATAAGAGAATATCCTTGTTGCATTATATTGTGGCCACGATAAGGCAGAACTTCCCTGAGCTCATGAACTTTGATACTGAGCTGTTGTACATTGATAAGGCTGCTCAAGGTGAGTTTTGTTGTTTGATCTTAGATCTGCCAGAACGAACCAACCAAACTTGTTACTACACACATCAAAAAAGTCTAGGGATCAACATCCCTAACATTTGTTAGGGATGTTGATCCCTAGACTTTTTTGATGTGTATATTTAGCAAAAACAGTGCAATGTATGTCTCAAAATTATGCTTAAATGTACATACAAAAGCATTATAATTACTTCGAAAAATATGATAAATTTTGACATGGATATATAGATAAATATAGATAACGAACTGTGGTTATGTAAAGGAGTATTGAACACATTTCCTACCGCAAAATTAATTTATTTGGTTAATAATTTTGTATATCGTATTCTCGGATGCTGTCATGTTCTGGCTACGAACGTAAAGAATTACTTCCCTTTCTTACGACTTTGTTGTCTGTCACTAAATAATAAGAACCTAAAGCACTTTTGCAAAGTCAAATCATTTATTCCAATAATTTATCGTTGTTGCCAGCCTAACTATTAAACCATTTTCATTTATGCCACTTCCAGTGTCCCTGGAGAACGTAGCAGGCGATGTGTGTGAGTTGGAACGCGGCATGGAGGCCGTGCGACGCGAAGCAGAAGCCAGGGACGGACTCAGAGCGTCCCCGCATGTACTGAGAGACTTCCTGGCCAACGCGGCCGATAAACTGCGGCGTTTGAGGGCAGAGACTAAACATGCACAGGTATAAGACGTTTAAACTGTAAACATTTTGTAGAAAAATTTAAAAAATTAATAACGGCCATTTTGGATTGATTATCATCAAACATAGCTAAGAACACTCCCGAATAATTCACCTTTCAAACAAAAGAAATAAAATCAAAATCGGTCCATCCGTTCGGGAGGTACGATGCCACAGACAGACACGTCAAACTTATAAATATTAAAAAAAAACTGACAAATGTCAAAATCATTGTTGTAAGCGAAAGTGTATTTTCTTTTTCATACGAAGAACAATCGAGTTACCATTTAAAGTAAACGTCAGCTCAACAATGTATTTAATACAATTAATTTGTTTTGTTTAATTGCTTTATTGTCAAATTGACATTACTGTGTTTTACGCATTTATGCTGCTGGTTCATGGTCCTTCTCTTATGAAATAGAAACTATAACTAAACTAGTTTTTCATCAACCATAACCAGAGGGGGCCTACCGCCATCTCTTAAAACAATATAATTATAATATTACTTTGTAATTTCTGTTGTTGCATTTTCAACTCTCGGCGCCGAGCCGAGCGTTCAAAATCCAACAGTGCTGAAGGCAAAGTAATATTAAAATAATATTTTTGAGATGGTGGTTGGCCCCCAGGGATAGGATAATCAGATGCATATTTACCTAAAGTAACATGTTTATCACCAGGACTCCTTCGCGTCGTGCGTGGAGTACTTCGGCGAGGCGCCGCGAGGTTGCGACGCCAACGCTTTCTTCTCGCTGCTCGTCAGGTTCACGAGGGCGTTCAAGGTATCACGCGACAACCGACAATATATCTATAAACTAGCTATCCACCCCTCCTTCGCGCAGGTGTAATATCCGACTATTCCGGTGGATTTTCCTAAAATAAACCTAGTCCTGACAGTTACATACACAACAAAAAAATGCAGCCGGCAATTAATTTATATGTATAATAGATAGATGATAGTAGTAATAATAACTGTTGATCATTACATGTGTTATGCAATGAGGGTTAGTTAATTATAAATTACACACATTTTATAAATTCATTTAAAAATGGGATCATCTATGAAGCTATAGTGTGGCCATTAGTGCTGTGCACTCCCTGAGGTATGCGCGGCGAGGTGGGAGGCGAAGAAAAAAGTGCATGAGTTCACATGAGATCGATATTGTCGGACTGATCTTACGATATCGGTTTACAATATTTTATGTAAAGCTTTAACATTGGCGATTCCAGACTTATATTAATTACAAGATAAACTTTAGAAAGTACATTTGAATTGAAAATTGCCTCCGCTACGATTTTGGCAATATTCGCATCACTATTCTATTCAAAGCTTTTTGTCTACTTTTCTTTTCTTAAAATATTCGACCATTTTAAAAATGACGGTCTTGTCATCACGAGATAACGCACGCACGACCCATCTTTGAATATTTATCTCATGTGCGTCTGACATAGACAGTCCGATACAGATAACACTACCTGCCGCCACGAGCGTTGACGGCGCACCGACAGAGCGCAGCAGCCGATTCTCCCCCCCGTCTCGCCGCGCGCATACCTCATTAAAAATAAACTATAAAAATTTCAATTACTTACACAAAATTTCATATTCTACCTAAAATAAAATAAAAATCTCAAAACTAAACCAATCCTCATACACTTCCAGCAAGCAGACGGCGAAAACGAACAACGCCGCAGGTTAGAGCAAGCGGCACAACAAGCAGAACACGTCGACCCTAACAAAACAAAGATCATGCAGAAGAAACAACAGGTATGCGACTGTAGACCTTGTGTGTGGAGGAGTATGGACGATTGTGGCGTGGACGGGAGATGTAGATGGGGTTAGGCGCTGTTTGAGGGGATTTTATTTGGTAGCACTCATTTTTTTGGGAGACATTCATCAATCATGGTGTTATAACAATTAAAACTCATTTCTCAAAAGGTGCTGTTTTTAACTGTAATTGGTTTTAGATTTCATTTTTGATGGCATTTTTTGCTGATCATGCTCCAAACAGGGTAATAAATTGCGTAACATCATTTGGGATCCCAAAAGTGTTAATAATAATTGCAACAAAATTGTATTAGCAAGAAGACGAAAATTATTTCGTCTTAATTTGACATTGTTATCCCCGGTTTCTTTCGCGAAAATTAATATGACATACATATTGTTAAACCCGTGTATAAAGCTGCTGTAATAAATAGATTTCATGTTTTTAAATTACGTTCAAAAGTGTGATTTGATCGTAGAATTGAAGTAGATGACTTTGACTTTGATTGGTTTTTGATAAATCACCAATCACAGTAGCTTATGCGCTTAACAATTTGTTACATCATTTTTGATTCGAGAAATTGGGGGTATTCGTGTGTTTTACAATTTAAAACTTCAGGCAATTTAAATAGCTGCTGTTAATGTTTTGTAAATATCTAAAAACTGTTTCAAACTAAACAGCGCTTAACTCCTATTAAACTCGATGTTGCATACATTGTTAGATTCGCTTCGATGGCTCTACATAACGCTTCCAAGGTGAATGGACAGTAATTTGACGTAGAGTTCAAAGCCAAATACACTTTGATTACCGCAAGATGAAACAGCACAATATTATAGTGATTGAAAATTAAAGGAATTAATATACTCGAATATTTTTGTAAAACCGCGGGATCGCGCTGGATGCAAGCCGCTTCCATCCGGTCTTATTGGAAATCAATAGGGGAGGCCTATGTTCAGCAGTGGACGTCCTACGGCTGATATGATGATGATTTTTGTACAAATTAAAATGAATACTTGTTGTAACGCATTTTGATCTAAACGCTGTGCTTCAGCCGCATGCGCATTCATCATATGCGCATCCATCACATGCGCGTTACTCAAATGCGCATTGCTCCAAGTCTGTTTCGCCGACATACACATATGAGCTCATAATTTAGATTATAAACTGATGGTCAATTCTACTAACAACGTTCAAAATCTAGTCGCAATCAATGTTAAAAAATGTCGGTAAATTGGACTGAACGCATTTTTGACAGATTGATACTGAGATTAGATTTCGATCGTTCCTAAACGTTAGTACAAATGCCCACCTCTTATAAAAATAATAGGGTAGATGACACCACCAATCAACTGACGTACTTTTTCTAACCTGTCAAAACGCTATTCTCCCATAGATTTTGTATGGTGTAAATAACTATGACGTCACTTTTGAGTAGACTCAATTGACCAACTATTTATAAATTAGAAAGCAATAAAAAATCAAAACAGACAGTTAATTGAAAATGAATTGGGTTATCATTCAGGGCTAAAATAAAGTGTTTCTTTAGAGAAGTTATGTCTTGGTATTATTGGTTAGTGATGTCATCTACCCTATTCTAGAGAAATGTATAATATCTGCAAAATAAATGATAAAAAGATTTCTCCTTTAATTTTTTGTTAATAGAGTTCAAAATCTATTGATAGTTAACTATTTTAACGGATTGAGCTGTGTGGCATTCCGAAGTTGCAATAATCAAAGTGTAGCGGTTTTATTGATGCATTCTGTGTCCAGTAGCCGTGACTCGACTTCTACATAATGTACTCATATTTTCCACTAATTTTGTTTTTTTTTTATGTGTTTTCTTAATCACCTTTAGTTATGTTGCTTTTTGTGTTAATATTTAGAAATAGTTTATTTTGTCAATAATTTTTAACATATTTTTGCGGCCAAAGTCAATTTCTTTTTACTTTTTTTACTAATATGCTTTAAAAGGTGATTATGAAAGCAGGTTTGATTTTATTTCACTTACATTCTATTACTTAAAGATGTGAGTGAGTATGTGCATTAATACTATGATTTGAGGTGACAGGTAGACAACATTATACATTGAAACACATGATATAACATGCTATTTAGTGGTGATGGTGTATTTGAAGGAAATTTGAAGGGTCAGTGTGGCAACACTGGTAGATAAATCTACCACTTGATTTATTTTTTATTGGAATTTGATTTAATTTTACGGTGATTTAATGTAAAAGTGACTAAAATATTTTCAAAAAGACCTTTCAATCAAATTTTGTAATCATAAAATCTTATGACAGTAACAGTGTTGCCACATCAACCAAAAAAAACCTACCAAAACATCGTAGTAGGTGATGGTAACACCGTAAACTTTCTCACAGAGGTTTAACTACGCGGCCGTCAGCGCTGGCCTATTGCAGCAACACTTGTCACAGTTGAGGCACAGTCTAGAGCCCGTGTAGGCCTCCCCGGGCCCAGGCTAAAGGCCTAACTTATAGGAGTAAGTCCAGTTCACACTGACGGGGAACCACTTGAGTGTGCGTGTGTACTAACCACAGTGGGTGGGGATGGCTGGTGTGTAATGGATGTAGATGGCTAAACAAATTGTTTCTTTTTAAACTTTAACACTTCGTATTCAAGGCTGTTTTTCCAATGACCAGATAACTCTTAATGAAACGATAAATATGGCGGCTTGACGGAAATATGTCAAACCGACACATATTTATTTTTCTGATAAAAGTTATCTTGACTATTGGAAATTAATCCTAAACAATAGAATTATAAAAAAATAATCGATTACAATTATATTCTCTTTGATTCTAAAGGCTATCTATACTCTAAA
The DNA here is from genome assembly GCA_949316365.1 of Hoplodrina blanda. NCBI lineage: Eukaryota > Metazoa > Arthropoda > Insecta > Lepidoptera > Noctuidae > Hoplodrina > Hoplodrina blanda. Next base: position 13,846,326 of record OX438592.1, read on the forward strand.
ATACGATTTTAAGGTCAGACAGATCAATGGAACTCGGATACTCGTTGCAAACGTGAACGCACAAACACATCAAATATGCCAAACATATCATTTTTGGCAAAAAAAACTGGCTTGTTCAGCAAGCACTATGATGGGGCACCATCTCGGGGCACTACCAGAGAAAAGAAAAAAAGAGTACAGTATCCGCCACAAAAGATGAGACTTGAGAAGCTTGTGCGTCCCCACGCACAAGCTTGCGCAAGTATGGATGTACGAAGGGATGATGACATTTAGATTAAAATTCTTAAAAATATAATAATGTTTATAACGAAATAATAAAGTTTGTGTGGTGTGTCAACTTGCCAAGTCTCATTTTATTGCGGCGCGTATTGTAAAAAACTTAAAAAATCAAAAGATCTGACAAATATTTTGTGCTAACTTATCATGAGGTGATAAACTAGGCTATAACATTTCCAAGTATTAGTCATCTACTGCTATTACACAACAATACTGGGCCAACGTGTGACTAATGATCATGAGAAAGATTCAGCATGTTTTTGGGGCAAGTCTGGACTGGTTGATAACCCCCACTCGCCTAGCATGCACACGACCATAGTAACCCTCACCACGATAGGGTTAGGTCTAGATTTATAGATATTTGGGAGGTGTAGCGGTGTGCTTATGCACGGGTTACGGCGTATTCTTAGTTTTTGAAACAACTGTTTTTTGGGGTCAAACGAAAATCGCGTAAGGATCGAAACGGAGACAATTATGTGTGTAGATAAAACTATTTATTTAAGAACGTTTACGCCATACGGCATACAAACTTTCAAGTCCTTATGTTTCGAAATGAATGAACCGATTTTAAGGTCACCAGTGGACATTACGTTGTCCGCGAATAGATGAGTATTTGTCAGGGATCATCACTATGCATCCATTCGGGATATGGGCAACGCAAGGCAAGCGTGCGAGCAACGGGTAGTCACCGAGTGGTCCACTCACCGTCTGCGCCTGATCAGCCCGCTGGCGAGGCGCTCCGGAGTTGATGTAGTGAGGCGAGGCGCTTCGCAGTTGATGTAGTGAGGCGAGGCGCTCCGCAGTTGATGTAATGAGGCGAGGCGGTGTTGGTCGGGTGTCGGATGGCTCTAATGAGATATGACCATAAAGATTCGTCAAGTTTCGTTTGACCCTTAAACAGAGTAAAAAAACAAGAGTAAACCCTAAAATAGAAGTGTGATATTGGATTTGGAAGTTGTTGTATCTTAAAACAATGGTTGTTTGAAGGGTAGCAAAGGTATTAACACACTGCACAATACACGGTTAACATAATTACGTCATCTCTGCATGTACCCATTATTATTATTATTTATATTGCGGGATCCTAAGGTCTAGGACCTTTGTAAGGGCCCGAGGCCCCTTAGGTAGCTTTAGATTAAATGAGACGTTATTATTATTATTAGAAACAAAGGAACTTACATAATAGATGACTTACTATTTCAAGTTATCAAAACTATATAGGACAGAGGATTCCAAAGTTGACTAGACCGCGACCGACCAAACAAAAAGATTCAAATTCGGAACTCATGAAGGGAAAAGGAGCATAACTATCGTCTCCGTCATGGAAAACTACTGATATAGGATATTACTACTCATATTTTATGATTTATCTTGCATGTTAAGAACGACAATAATGCTTTCCTTACGCCAATATACTTATGTTTGACATGTTTTAAATATGACAGAAAATTGGTAAATATTTTTCCGTCTGACGACTCTGGAAGTTACCTTTCAAAACAAATTGAGTGAAAATTATGTGTTTTGTCTTAACGCTGCACTTGCATGGACTTAACAGGGAATGTGTTTACTTACTATGCTAATTATCATTATAATTATAATTGTAGACTTGTGAGCCACTTTTATAATTATGTAGTGCTATATAAATTTATTCGCTCCTTGAAAATAGTTAAACTGCATTTTTTCTTTACTTATTTATCTAGATTTAAAAATAAAATATCCTAGGTTCTGATTAAAACGCTGTTAAAGTAGATAGATACCCCATCAGCCACTGTAAAATCAACCTTTAAGACTTTGATATTAAACCCTTTTTACCCTGGCTTGGTTTTAAGTAGTTTAAGATTGAGTTCTAAGCATGTTTTACATAATTACTATTTTACCGTAGCAACGTCATTAGCATCACTTTAACGCCAACATCCAAGCCATCACAGACAAAATCATCAAGATATTAATTCCTTCTTTCTCAACAGGAGGCTGTAATCAACGAATTAAAAACGAAATCTCAGGCCGTCGGCGAAAAGAAACTGCTTCACCAAGACGAAGTGTACAACGGTGCGTTGGAGGACATCTTGCATGGCTTGCGGAGCGAGCCCTACCGCCGCGCTGACGCCGTGCGACGCTCGCACCGCCGCCGCATCAACTCACACCGACTCTCCAAGGGACTCGAGGAACTGGACGTATGATACGAACTCGACTCCAGTGACGCACTGGAATCCCCCGTACAAAACGCCGTCAAATCTATCAACGCTAGGTGCAACACAGACATTAAAAAGAAACGCCGCAAAGACCTAGAGATGGTCCACACTAAACAGTCGATAGCTATATATAATATCGAGGATAATGTGACAGAGTTTCCCGTTAATATCGAGAGTAACAGAAGGAAGTCGACATACAGAGTGGCGCCCGCGCCGACGGACTGTGAGATTGAGGAACGCTGCGAGCTCATCAAGTCTACTTACGAAGTCATTTCGAAGTACACGAGAGCCATGTTCGACAAGCAAAACGAAACCGTCGTATGAACGATGTGCCTATTTTGTATTGCGCGTATATTGCACTCATTTAAAAGTTTTTTAAATATATTCAAATGTTATTGGCTTGTAGCATTAAATTGGCCTATAAGGTGCGGAGTTATAAACGTCCAAATAGAACAGACAATTCGAATTTTGAAACCGTTAAAAGTGTTGCCATTAATAAGTAATTACCCTAAGAACTGGGTGCAATATATGTAAGAGTTTACTAACTTTGATACGCCTACGATTCATTCCATTCCACGCGCGACAGCGATAAGCAGTATTTTGCTACGATACCATTTACACGATTTTTTTTTATATACAGAAGCTTAGCTTTTAGTGTCGTTTACTTGCCCATAGCCGGACCCCAAAAAAAATACACTTTTTTAATAGATTTGAGTCGTAAATCTCAAGCGTATATAATAGAAAAATAGGACCAATAAGACCAGAATTTCGTAGTGAAATCGTTCAAAAAGCTATGGGCAGTTAGTCCCGCTAGATCAAAAATGGCCTTAAAAAATAGACGCACAGGTTTTGTACCGCGATTTTTTCAACTTAAATATAGATTAGGTATTAATAACAGTGTCCTTATATATGTACACGTATACATTATGATCAGATAAACGATTTTTAGTAATATTTAATATTATGTAGTATGGAACATACGCATTTATAATAATAGCATTTTTTACCTATTTGTGATAGTTCAAATTTTTTTACTGTACGATACGACTTTTATTGGCTTCTCTAGTTCAATTTTTTTTTATCTATACAATATATTGCATCTTATACGAAAATGAGCTTTATGTATGTGATCATAGAGTTCTAATTCGTACCATTATCTCTGACTAACTCGCATGAAAGCCGCTAGATGTCGTATCAAATTATACTATTTGTATTATTATCGCCACATAACGGTCTCTATAATGTATCCTGATATTACTCCAAACATGACACTATAGCTGTAACTATTTATACGATTTTATTCCATCTAGATTAAATTTTGTATACAAACTCTTTTCCCCTAAAGAAAATTATAATTTTTTGATCTGGTAATAATCTGAATAATTAATTTTTCGAATAAGTTATTTTAATGATTGTAAATATTACTTTTTTTTCAGCCTGTGAAAGTTCCAATTTCAGAACAGCGTTTGCAAAAAATAGGAATGTAAATATTGTATTTTTTTAATATGTATTTACTCAAGTTACTTGAGAATGTAAACGGGCAATATAAGTTTTAGGGTATCTATATATATATATATTTAATATTATGCCTGAAATCGGTACTTTTACAATGTAATTTCGAATAAATAAGTTTAATAATTTAATTCATCCAGTGAATATTTAATATATTGATGCTTAAGCACTTAGCGCATACTTTTAAAACAATAAAATACATCCGTGATTATAATTTGATTTGATATGATTAATACAATTATTGATTTCGTGAAATTGAAAAAAATCTGTTAAAAAGATCTTTATTACCTTTAAATATAAGGTATGATTTGAAATAATTTAAATAACTACGCACTCGAGCTTACGTTATAAATTAGAGGTGCTTGTCCGCACATTAGCTTTATAATATTCCTTTCGCTAAGTCATTACGAAAAGATTGAAATTCGTTCGGGAGTTGTATAAAATATACAGGGTTTCGTTAAATAACAAGTATACATGCACAAATATGGCTGTAGATCACTCTTGCGTTCATCTCGTTACAAAAAACTGATTTGGGAGTGAAGGAAATATAAGGTCTTGAATCTACATATAACTTAGATAATATGTTGGATAGAAAGACACAACATTGAAAATCTAGATCTATGATATGTTAAATATTGCTTATAAAAATGCTATACGATATTTAGGATATGTAGTCTTTGTCTGTAAACAATTATAAACTGAAAAGATGACTAAAATTGTCATACACTTTCTTCATTTACTCCCAATCAAATGCAACTAAAAATGCGAAAATCACACAAAAAATATCCTAATTTAACGAAATGAGTGCGAAAATGAACGACAGCTTTTTTAATGACTCTTTTAAATTATTATTAATATGTTGTGTATTATTGTCGATACGGTTTCTCAAGTTATACATTTTTGAATATTATTATTTCCCGAATACAGGTGACAGTGTTTTAAAATAGGTAACTTTACCCACCATTTTACCCCACCATAGAGGTAAAATTGACCATAGATCGCTCTAGTGTTGCCAAGAAATAAACTGTATTGATGCATTGAAGCTCTTTGATATTTTTGTTTTATCCTTTTTTAGGATAATGAGTTTTATAATAATTTATTGCATTTGTTTTTAAATATAATTTTCCTTATTATTACTTGGCAATGGTTTAGCATTCTAAGAGTAATTTTTGTATTTTATAATATTCGTATTTACATGCTTTACGTACTATATTAAGCTGTATTTATTACATTAATATTTCTGATTAATTAAGTCTAATATAAGAAGTATGTGCCTATTCAAGATATATAAACTATGCTGTCCTTTGTAGGAATGTAGGATATAATAAAAAGTATTAAATAGTACAATATTTAATACTTTTTTATTCATAATATTCCAAGTGCTATAATGTATTAAATAGATTATACAATATTTGTAACAAAAGTTTGTGAAATGCTAACTGTTTTTTTATCGGGTGTTAATTTTTATTTACGCTTTCATGTGTATTCGGGACCTATTTAAGTTTACGTAGAAATTTATAGAAACGTTTTGTGCATAGTTATCGTATGTTTGTATTCGATTTCTGATTTTGTGTTAGTATCGCATGTACGCTAGCATTAGCAACAGTATTCGGATGCAATAAATAAAACATACAATTTAATAACAGTGATTTTATTTAAAATTTTAAAATAAAATAAAATTATGTGTCATTTAGCACCTTTATAATTATAATCTTAATAATTATGGGACATTTATAGGGGCAGGGGCGATTCTACTAACTTTTACGTACAAACGCAATCTAATTTCAGTCTCAATCTGACAAAAATGCGTAAGGGCGGAGTTTTTAATAGTCAGATAACTTTTATCCAAAGAATAAATATGACAGTTTGACATATTTTCTATACAAAAGCTGTCAAATCGCCATATTTATCCCTCCGTTAAGAGTTATCTGACGATTGAAAAATTAGCCCTTATTTACCTAAATTATTTGTCATGAATTGTTGCTGAAATGAGAGTGGAACTAGGTTTTGAAAGATTTAATTAAATTGGCAGAATTGACCCTCTGGTTTCCATCAAAGTGGAATGGAGAAGAAATGTCTCGTAAACAAACAAATATTAAAATCGCCGTGTATCTATGGTGTTAAACTTCTAATGCAAAAGTGCTCATTTATTTGTGAACAAAGCTACGTCCTATTTGAAAGCTGATAACATTGTAACTAATATAATTTATGCAACAATAAAAGCGATGATGTAGGAACAATATTAACATTTTCAAGATCAACATTTTCTAGTTTAATTTAGACGCTTATTTATCATTTTTTTCATACCAGTATCATATTAACGCTGTTATAGAGATAAACTACTATAACATGGCGCGCCCCTCTACAATTACAAACGTTTGAAAGTATTTACAAGACTCACAACGCATGTGTGAACACACTAATAGGTAAAGATACATAATAGTAATTTGATTGGATGGCCCATAACTTACAGATCTACATTTCCTTCGTTGTAAAAAATCGTGGTTCTGATAAGCAAATGCTATAAATAACTAAATAAGGATTAGTATATAAAAATATAACTATTATTTTATTATTCTAAAGGTGAACGCCGACCTGGCCGCACCGCAGTCTCCGCAGTCCCCGCAGTCATCGCTTTTGCTTCAGGGACTGCGGCGACTGCGACGCGGGTGGGTGTGCGAGGTTGCTTAAACTGCTAACGTTCTAAGAGGCCGGATTTGACGTTTCTCCTACGTAATAATTTGAAAAATCCAATTCACAATCCTGAATAATTACTATGTTACCCATACACTATAACAACGAGTATCACTTGTAAACATTAAGTTTAACTTAATTTTGAAAAAATACACTCACAAACACGAATTAATTGCCGATTTATATTTTGACAAGACGTTTTGACAACACTACACAAAGGATTTTGATAGCTGTCAAATCCGGCTTGTTACAATGATAACTGTATAGAACTTCATATAAAGAATTCGAAATGCGGGGACTGCGGAGACTGCGGTGCGGCCAGGTCTGCGTTCACCTTAAACATGGTCAAAATATTTTTTATCATGTCAACCCACACCATAACAATTATGTCATACCTAATAAGGCCATAGACTAAATTAAAATATATTATTAACAGTAAGTATTGGTCTACGAAGGCCTTATCCAAAAAAAAAAACTAAAAAAAATTGATCATAGCTCTTTGGTCCTAATTTTTAAACAGCTCAAAACAGCTTCTAGATTATACAGAATGTTTCGTAATTCTTTTTTTTTTTGTGATACCAACAAACTGTTTTCAGCTTGATAGAATCAAAAAAACTGTGGATACCAAACAATGAATATTGTGCCACAAATACCAAATACAATTTAATGGAATATTAGCCATTAGACCATTCACACACAGTGATTAGTATTGTAAAGTCATAGCTTATGCTCATAGCCTATTCAAAATTAACATTAGGTGGCAGACCAGCAGTGGTGGATCCAGGATTGTCGTTAGGGCTTGACCTGGCTGAGGGTATTTTATTGATGAATATTAATGTACCTTTGGTATGGTAATGCTTACACGAAAGTTAATTTAGAATAATATCAACTTCACTTTAAAATTTGTTACGAAAGAACTTAGATGTCTACGGTGGGGGGGGGGGTGGCTTAAGCTCTTTAACCCACCCTGGATCCGCTACTGCAAACCACAAAATGTCAACAGTACTTATCATTTATACAGCTAACATTGTAACAAGCCGGATTTGACAGCTATCAAAATCCTTTGTGTAGTGTTGTCAAAACGTCTTGTCAAAATATAAATCGGCAATTAATTCGTGTTTGTGAGTGTATTCTTTCAAATTAAGTTAAACTTAATGTTTACAAGTGATACTCGTTGTTATAGTGTATGGGTAACATAGTAATAATTCAGGATTGTGAATTGGATTTTTCAAATTATTACGTAGGAGAAACGTCAAATCCGGCCTCTTAGAACGTTAGCAGTTTAAAACTACAAAAACATGAGTTAAAAAAAACTTAAGTGATTTTCAGTAAATAAAATAATGTACTTAAAACTATGATGCAGTACAAGAAATTATTACAAATAAATGATTTAATTATTACTTTATCAGAAATATAGTCTTGTTTTAAAGGACCATGCGACATTTTGGGCCTTTCAACATTGCATTAGAGTGTACTTCATTTCATTTTATGGCAGCTAAAAAATCCAGCTTGAAAATGATGTTTTAGTATGTCTATGAAAAAAACATAAATATTAATTTTAATGGAAATAATGATTGTGCGTTTTGTTCATACAGAAATGCCAAATACTTTCTCTTTAAAAATGCTAACATTTCATACACTTCGGTGCAAATTGATGAATGCTAATGATTTAATGTACTAAGCCCAATCTACACAACACTAGCTCTGGCCTAGAAAGCCCTAAAAGCATTTAAAACTGTGGCAATTACAAGAATCAACAAGACCTTTTCATTCCACTGCAGAAACAAGTGCTACGTTTTTAAAACGAAACAATTTTCATTCAAATGTAACATTGAATTTCTCATTGGCAATACTTTTAATTTTCTCTACTATGGATTCCACTTCAGCCATCGCTCCGATGCCCGTGTCACCGCACATAAGCGTCTTACTTATTGGTGGTACGTCTATGTGGCCCCAGTTTTTCAGTGTGGCTACCTGTTGTGACGTGATAGGATGCTCCCACATCCTTGTGTTCATTGCGGGACAGAAGATTAACGGTTTTGAGACGTCCCACGCTCGAGTTGTGCAGGTTAACAGATTGTCGCATATGCCCTGGAATTTCAAATCATGTTTTATCTTGTACTAGCTGTCCGCCGCGGTTACACCCGCGTCTTTGGTTACTGCTCCGCTCCCGTAGGTCGTAGCGTGATGGTATATAGCCTATAGCCTTCCTCGATAACTAATCTATCTAACACTGAAAGAATTTTTCAAATCGGACCAGTAGTTCCAGAGATTAGCGCGTTCAAACAAACAAACAAACAAACTCTGCAGCTTTATAATATTAGTTTAGATGAAAAAATTGTTCATTTTGATTATTTTTGTATTTCAGATGATTAATAATTAGGTTTACTTTTATAATATATAAAACCTGTTTTCAAAGGTTGTAAAGGACAATCCACATAATGTCTTTTACGATCTTTTTAAGCCCAGACATCGATGAACAATAAGACTTAAAGATGCCGAAGGAATTTTTATTTTTTGTTGAAGATATTGATTGTAATAAAAGTTCAGATAGGTACTGTTCGTGTGTTCGTCATTAAAACACACATACGGTTGTGTGTGCGCCGCACTTGCGTTTTTTAATAAAAAGAACGGGTGTTTTTCGCAGTGAAAGGGTTAACAAAAATGCGTGTCTAGCTTACTTGTGCCATTTTTGCCAGCGTGTTGGCGTCCAGAGGAGCTATCACCATCATGTCAGCCATCTTCCCAAGCTCTATATGCAGCACAGGGTCACCCCTCTGCTTCCAGGCCTGCCACTCCAAGGTATCATCGTACACCTTCACGTCGGCCGGCAGTTCCGACATTTTGAAGAAATGCTTCGCATGTTCCGTCACTATAAGGTGTACCTACAATTACATAACGATGACGATGTGAGTAACATTTTTGTTATTTTCCTCTAAACGCTAAATACACTGTGTAAACATAACCTCAAAATCATAAGTCAACTCGTTCTCAGGTATTTCTAATAGAGATTTTATTAGAATCGGTATTTTTAAGGCAGCTACGCTACCTGTCGCCGCAATTAACAGTTTGCAAGATCGTCTATCCATTTTAGAGTACCTAATTTTAAAAATCAAAATATTTACAGTAGAAGTGACATTAGAAATAGTGCTGTACTAAAGTATGTAGAGCCAATTTATATTATACCAATGTGTCCCAGAAATTATACAAAATCAACTCATAAATAAAATGTATTTTTTTTTAATTTGTGATAGAATGAAGGTTATTTGCTCATGATATAATAAAATCTCGCCCTTTTATTATTACCACAGAACAATATACTCTGATTATTACTGACGTAAGCGCTAGAAATACAAATTACGACAAGATTTCAAAACGAACCCTTATAAAAACATTATAATTAATCCCAATAATAATAGGGTCATGCTTTTAAATTTATTTGTAAATTATAGCTTCAAACGTTCAGGATTAAATTACTCCTTTTTACTCATAATACCATTCTTTCTTATTTTCGAGTCGATGTTGATTGTTGACAATCCAATAATAATAATACCAAGTACTGTTATTTCCTAAAAAACCAGTGAGCACTATTTTCAAGTTAGAAAAACTAAAAACTCTCACAAAGCTAACTTTGAATTACAGTTCTTGTTCTTGTATTTTACTATTCTACATAAAAGAACCGAATTATATAAATCTTGTATCCTATTATACAATATCGCAGCTCTGATTTAAAATTTAGAAAATGTCACTGTGTGATCGCGACATTTTACTTTTTTACATTTTGTCAAGAAACAGAACTTTTATTTCAATAAAATACTACGTATTGGAATTTCTCAATAATATTATTATATTTCGTTTTATCATCTGTTGTCACTTTATAAGAATTCTTAAAAATTTATTTTGTGTTGTCAATATTTTATGTAACATTTAACAATACAACAACCAAAAGGGTAATTTCAGTCCTATTACTGGCAACACTGAACTTAAACGTCATTTTATTATTATCAACAAAACCACAAGTCCACAATAAAATTACGTCAGTCGAATTATAATACGCGGACGGAGTGGGTGTATCAATTAGTGTGTGAAAACAGTTTATATTTACGTTAATGAAAACAATGTTAGTGAGTCACTAAACTTGTCAAAAGTTAAGCGTGTCTGTGTTTTTTTGTGAATTGTTGAAGTGTTAATAGAAATATGTGAATTATGTGTTGATTGAAATTTATTTGTTTACGATGGATGGCAAAGTGAAGTATTACGAAGGTTGTGGACAGGAAGGGCCGATTCGTTGTATATTTTTGTGTGAATTCCATCCGACCGCTGGGCCGAAGATAACATGCCAAGTGCCAGAAAATTATATATCGAAAGATATTTTTGATACAGTCAGTCATTATATCATACCGAAAGTACAACTTCAGAGATGCACTTTGACAGTGTAAGTATATTAGCGGGTAGTTGCGAATTTTTTAAATTATGACTTAAAAATCAAAACATTTAAATGAAATTACTTTTGAATGGTTGGAAACTTTCGATTTCACTTCTATATTCGTAAATATATGAAAGGAACGCTGAGATTTATCCGCTTATTTTCTCTTGCATGTTGCATCTAGTTGATACAGATTGGAATTCCACTATGAGCAAAATGCGCAACTGATTTTCTATATGAATAGTAAATATTATACCTACCTATTAACTTGAACTTGTCTTGGCTCATTTGCATTGATAGGTACCTATCGGTACAACAATGGAAAAATGTCCTTTAAATAGGTATTTAAAACCTATTTTATTTTCAACACTTATAAAGATTTACTGTAGATACACTTAAAACCTAAATAGGTAAAATAAATAATCTTCATAAGCAGATCGAACAATGTGTTGCCGAGTCGTTAATTATAAAATGTTACCAATTTAGAAATAAGGGTCAGTGGGTCGTCTTAGGGGCGGGAAATAAGTAGATACATAATATAACTAAAATTTTCGAACGATTTCAATCACTAAATTAAATTTTTATTAATATTAATGTGTTCCCAGTAGTGGGAGCAGGACAGAAAAAAAAAATTATTTACCTACTTATTTTCAAATGTATAAATATTTTTTTTCTAAAATAATATTTTACGAAAAGCAAATTCTTATAGGATAATGGCAGTAGTAATATATTTAACTTAAATTAAGTTAAATTATGTTTTCTTCCTGTATAATTATTTGTAAAGGAAAAAAACGCGACTACGTTTGTATGGAATTAACGCCGGCCGATTCCATCCGATAATAAAATTGTAAAGCGGCAATAATGATTACCGTTCCGCTCAAGTCCGCTGACTTCCGTGCACCTGCCTATATAATAGCTAAACCGCCTAATTGAATACTAGCTTCTTCTAATCCCCGAAAGGTTAGGCAGAGGTGTACCCATTAGTACACCCACATTTCGCCAGTTATGTTTAAGTCCCATGTAATAGGGGGCGAGCCTATTGTCATCAACCGGGTACAAATCCAGACTCCGAGGCTGCTACCGAGAAAATCCTGATAGAAAAACCCAAATACCTACTAAAACAGTAATGAAAGAGCCCTATGTTCGATGGCTAGTTTCCACCAGCAAGCCAAATTTTTGGAAGAAAAAAATGACCGGGGGTTCCCATTCTCGTCCTACCCCCGCGCCTCTGTACCTCGCAGGCAATTGAGGTTCCTTGGCGGTTTAGCTACAGCTACATAGAAAAAGAAACAAATGAACAAGACATCACGAATTCAAGATCACTGTCTAATTTCTTCGACTCACACAATAGCAAATAGAATATTAATCTTGATTAGAGTTTCCTGTGGCTTTGTGTGCGTAGATTTAATTAATTGATTATATCTGTCCATACGCATGTGGACTCGTTAAGGGCTTTGAAAAATGATTACACGAATTAACTTTTATTTTGATTATCTTGTACAAAGACCATAGCAGCATCTTTATATCCTGCCAGGGCTGCGAATTTTGTTCGAAAGAGTTACCGCGGCCGTGGAACACAAAGGGCATTAGGAGCAACAGAGATGAGTTTTAGTCAGTAAGAGTCTGACACTCCCTTCCGCTCCGCCCAGAACGGAAGAAGTCATTTGATCATTTCCCATGCATAAAAAAAAACTTTAAGTCGGTTAAAAAAATCTTGAGTACTTACTCTACCAGCGCCTCATTTTATATTTTTTTCCCCAGAACTCTCCTCGGGTCGAAGATCCTAGGTTTCCCAGTACGGATAGACAACAAGAAATATGCGCGCAACGCTTACTACTTCAACCTCTGCTTCGTGTGCGATGCCTGGGCCAGGACGGTGCATCTCGAGCCTCTCGTCAAGAAGCTTACAGAATACCTGGTCAGTGAAAAAGCTAATCAAATTCCTTGGTCTTCAATCCAAAGCTAAAGACCATAAGAAGAATCAGCTTTCCTTAGTTATAATTTTGGTACCTATAGCCTTTTACTTACGAGAGCACTCTTGAGATTTTACAAATCCCACTATAATGAAAATAAGAGACAATGGTCCGATTCCCTTGTCCATAAACTACACTAAAATTAGAGAATTGGCATCTCTTACTACCATACAGCGAAAGAAAAGAGCGGTGACATTTTAGAACTAAGTTGGAGATGTCAAATTAGTTTTGCCTTGCACTTCTGTGTTCTGACATGTCAACTAAAACAGCATGGAAAAACTTCCAGGTTTAATTTATTTCCGCTTTCTTGTTTTGTTGGACAGAAAAAAATAGAAATAGTCTAATTTTAGTTAAGTTTGTGAACAAGGGAATCGGCACCATTGGGTAGTGTCCAATCCAAGTTAGCAACACAAAAATCAACATAATGATCTTGCCAAGGTTATGTAGTGACGCGGGACAGTAGTCTTAATAACAGTTATTTATAACGATAATAGTATCCTAATGGTCCTCAATGGACGTGGCTCATGGCGCCACGATTCTAACTTATCCAATTGACCTCTCTCACCAACTGACCCAACTAGAATAATGATAAAATCTTATTAGTACTACTCAACGACACTACACGTAAATGGTAAAGTGATGTTACTTTGGACGTGGTATCATCATTTGAGGTTTTATATTATGGGGAGAGTCCAACTCAACCGACGTTCCACCATCGGACGTCTACGCACTGTGTATTACTATGTCCATCTTGTTGCTATTCCATCAATTCGCACTGAGCATTTCCAAATGTATTTTATAATACGCACAGCAAAGGAGTGGAACTCTACCGGCATTTGTATTTCGAACGCATTCGACCCTAATCTCTTCAAAGTTAGAGTGAACCAGGCTTCTTCTGGATAAGCTCACTCCATCGTTGACTCTCTAACCTAGTCGTCAAGAGCAAATCCAACTCATAAAAAAAAATTGTTCTTAAAACATAATTTCCATTATTCAATTATTCTCATTGACTCGATTGCAATCCTCTTTACCGTTGTAATGGAAGAAAGTAAGTAATGGGGACATATTGTGTATACATTGAAAATATCTGTTCTAAAATGAGGTTTAGAAGTCTTCGTACATACACTCCTATAGTTTTCTCAAAACTTGTTTTCCAACAAAACGATCTTGTTGATTTTATAATGTCGTTAAACTCCTTTTTGAACAGTTATCAATGGAGCTGGAGACAGAATGGTTGTCGAAACAGTCCATTTCTGGAGAAGCTAAGGCACTCAGCGGTGTGATGCGGCAAGTGATGCAGGATATCAACAGCCGCAGAATGTGCACGCTAACAGGTAAATATTTAATTTTACTACATTAAATCGTAGTGGTAGCCCATTCGATTAAGGCACCCGGGCCGTCTAATGCGCGTGCTTGTAGGTCCACAACTAGGCACGGGCAAGTACTAAGGCGACATTTTCTATTTCATATGTCTAATGCAGGCCATCCACCATCCAATCTATCGTCCAATCGGCAGGACGCTACCGATTGGATCATGCCGATTGGACCGTGGATGGGAGTGGATTGGCATGATAGTTATAATTGTCATGCCAATCCACTCCCATCCACGGTCCAATCGGCATGATCCAATCGGTAGCGTCCTGCCGATTGGACGATAGATTGGATGGTGGATGGCCGGCATTAGTTATCTTGGACCTCACGCCCATCAGTGAAGGAAATCAACGTAGGTAAACGTGGACTTACGTCAATCCGCCTTGAAAATGCACATCGCCTTTGCCCTGCAGTGGGACAAAAATAGGCTGGTTTTATGACTACATAAAATCAAATATAAAACTTTAAATTCGAGTGTGGCTAAAAAAGACAGTCGAATTTTTACGATGAAGTACCGCGCATCCAATAATCTTTAGAATGACTGACGGCCGACGGTCAACGACCAAACAGTGCGCCAGAATTTGATCATGGTATCATCATCCGGTATTTTGCGCGTCATTCGCATAAATAAACTCCACTCTTGGTTTCTATGCTTTCTGAGATCGAGATTCAAGAATTTTGCTAATAACAACACCACGCCTGTAATCCCTAAAGGGTTAGGCAGAAGTGTACCCATTAGTACAACCACATTTCGCTAGTTATGTTTAAGTCCCATGTAATACCTACAGGGCGAACCTGTTGCCATCAATCGGGCACAAATTCAGACTTTGAGGCTGCTACTGAGAAATTCCTGATGAAAAATCCCAATAACACTTTGCCCGACCTGGGAATCGAACCCAAGACCTCATGCTCAGCAGTCGTGCTTTGCGACTGCTAGACCAACAAGGCAGTCCAATTTATTTCGCATTCCTGTTGCTGGGGATCGTGTTGACAGATGCTGAAAGCGTAGGTACTTGGAATATCCTTGTATAAACAAGTTACTTAGCATACGATGTTATAAAAAAAACCCAGACATTGTATTTGTTAGCCACGTATTATACCTATGCTCTTAATAGTGTCTTCAAAAACTGCTACAAAGTAACTTAAAAGATCACACATTGTTTTCGCGAAATCTTTCCATATTTTTTTTTGGAACGAAATCCCTTACGCGGCTTGCGGTACCAGTTAACTGGTAGAAATCGTCACGTAAGGAATAAACGTTATGCCCGTCCAGGCGACCTTCCCTCTCTTTCTTTCTCTGTCTCTTTCTATTAAATACAGATGTCAAAAACTTCGTTCCTAACGGGTTCCTCCAACCACACAAAACTTTTTTTCCATGATAATGAAACCATAAAAGGACACTTTAATTAATTGACCTGAAAGTTAAAAGAGTAGGTATGTTTTTGTTTGTTATTTTGTATTATAAAACCTCGAGTGTCGCTTTAGCTTTGATAAAATGTAGGTAAACATCAAAGAACCTGTTTTAATTAATACAGTAATTATTTTGGGTAGGTAATTAAGTATTTACCTAGCTGCAAAAGTTTCCTTAGATACACAACAGCAGGATTTGTTGAAAGAAAACAATAGAAATACAGATACATTTATTTATTTATAATGACCATACCAACAGCACTGTCAGTCTGTCACATACAATTCAATAAACTAACATCTTAAATCGGCATTTCAGTAATCATGCAAATAACAGGTAGGTACCTATGTATGACATTTACATTACATTGTATTTTAGAGACAGAAGAATAAAATATAAATGCGTGTCCAGTAGACCTAAAACCAAAACACTACAAAAACAAAACAATTTGAGCTGTATAGGCGTACTTTGTTTGCACGTGTATAGAGAACGTAGTTATATCTCTACATAGTATAAAACAAAGTCTCTTCCCGCCGTCTGTATTACGCTTAGATCTTTTGAACTACGCAATTAACGGATTTGAATGCGATTCTCATCAATAGATAGAGTGATTCAAGAGGAAGGTTTATGTATCTACATCGTCGAAGCCGGGGCGTTTCGCTAGTTACTTATAAATAGGTGTAATATTTATTTTAATAAATATTAAATAAAAAAATAAAACATTAAATTTTTATTTTTTTATTAAATTTTTAAATTAAATAATTTAAAAATATTTATTTTAATTTTTCGAAAAATAAGTACCTATTAAAACATCCATTAAGTTTATTTTGTTAGGTAGGTATCTTAAGTACCTCATTAGTATGAATGACGGTTAATTACTTCGTAAAATGTCATAATTATATCTGCAACAACGTAAAATTAAATAAAAATATGAATTCAAAATTAAGGGGTTTAGTCATACTAAAAACCTACAGGCGAATCTACTAACAAAACCAATGTTGCCTTTTAAAAATTTTACCCCGTATTAGGGGAAAAATTAATATACGACTTTCTAAAGATATTCCTTTTACTATAAAATATATTCGTGCTCATCCATTGATATTATTTATGAATTCTCGCTCGAAATTGATTGCAGACGATGTCATAAATATGTATTTATAATTAATTAGGTATGTACCTGCCCACACATGAAACCGGTACCTCAAAAATAGAAATTTTCGAACATAAAATTGAATACATAACAATCATTTAAACAAGAAAAGACCGTGGTTCTGCTGTTGCCATGTGAATAGCCAAAAACCAGTTTAAAAGGTGCCATCGCTATTCGAAATTCGCCCTTATTTATAGAGAAACAAAAGTCATGCGAGAGCTGTAAATAAATTGGACAAAATAATAACAATGGGATGTTATAAATGTCAGATGTTATAAAATGTATCCATTTTAATCAACTGATTGAAGATTGGTGAATTATGCTTATTTATAGTTTGAAAAAATATGATGCAATATAAAGATGCATGCAATAGTTGTCAGCTTGGGTCATTAACATTTAATCACATTTCATTAACTGTTTCCAGATTTAGTGTAACTTGCCTTTATAAATGCACATTTGTATTAAAATTTATTTAAAACTAGCTGCCTGCGACGTCGTCCGCGTCAAAGTGGATTTCTCCATACCAATTTTGGACCCCGTTTCCATCCCCCTAGGGGGTGAATTTTGGAAAATCTTTTCTTAGCGAACATCTCCTAACTGTAAACTACCTACATCCCTGCCAAATTCCATCAGCGGGTTTCAATATTTCGTGATGAGTGAGTGACCTTTCGCTTTGTATATTTAGATAATCTTAAAAAGAAAGGAAATAAAAAAGAAGAAACAAAAAACCGATTTTCTTAAAATGAACTTTAATTAAAAACGGAAAAGATATAAACAAGTATGGCTAGACTTCTGTTATATGGAACATAGCAACTTAAACAGTCAGGACCCATTAAACATCTAAACCGTTTTCCCAATATTTGATCCCGGACATACATACATACATAATTATGTAGATGCATACATATAAACATATACATACCCTAACGCTACGCAGTCAGGTAAAAAGAGATTTTTTTTAAATTATGTACTTCACTAGCTGACCCGTGCCCACTTCGTTGGGCGGTAAACATTTTAACTTGTGATGAAATTATGAGTGTGGTTCGGTTAGTACTGAGTGCTTTATTTCCTGACTGCCAAAAAGAGGGTTTTTTTTCTAGCGGTCGCCCGCGGCTCCGCCTCTGTGGATGTCGGTTTTCGCGACAAAAAGTAGCCTATGTGTTATTCTGATTTATATAACTTATAGCGGTCCCCCGTGGCTCCGCCTGCGTGGATGTCGATTACCGCTACAAAAAGCCTAAGTTTAATCCCATGTGTTCAACTACCCAAAAGTAAATTCAGCATTTTAGCCGACAAACAGGCAGATAAACAAACAGACTTTCGCATTTATTGCGTAAGGAGCCGACCACGCGTCTGAGCCGCGCGGGTACCTTACTCATAGACCTAAACTCCCCTCCCGCATCCGCAACCCCGCCTTGGTGACGCCTACTTCGCCTGTCGCCACGGGCCGCGGAGCGCAGAAATAGTATTATATTGATTTCGCCATAACTTTCAAACCAAACGTCCAATATTAATGAATTGAAGACTAAATATTATTTACGTAAACAGTACTTTGTGACAAAATTTATTTTGATAAGGAGTAATGATATGTGTAAAATAAATGCGTTTAAATAAAGTCCTAAAAAAAATTCAAGATTTTTTAATAAAAAAATGGTTGTTGTGTTTAACTTGAAATAGATAGGTATGGTGTGTCGCGGACTTTTTTGTAGATATTTTTAAGGTCTTTAATTAATTAGAACATTTTATGGTTCTATCTTTTATAGTTTAGGCGGCGTACGCCAAATAAGGAACTTTTTTGGATGATTTTTTACACCTTGGGTCCGAAAAACCCAAATATCTTACGGATCCCTATTTTTTCCAAAATAAAATACAGCCTATAGCACTCAGTGATAACGTAGCTTCCAATTTCCGAAAGAATTTTCAAAATCGGTTCAGTAGATCCGGAGATTACCCCCTACATACAAACTTACAAACATGCAAACTTACAAACTTACAAACAAATGTTACCTCTTTAGAATATTATTATAGTATAGATTACAAACAAATGTTACCTCTTTATAATATTAGTATAGATAAAAAAATAGTACCTACCCCAAGCTGACTGGTTAGGGATCCAGAGAAAAACCTCTGTGTGCACTGTGCCGGGTCCCAGACGACCGCCTTCTGCATCTGACTCTTGACCCAGCTATTGAGCGATAGTTTCTCTAGAGATAGATAACGTATTGTGTCTACTTAATTATCTAAATAAACAGCATTATTGTATTTAATTTCTTATCATTTTTAACACTAGCACTCTCCCCGCGGCTTCGTTCTGGATTTTTCTTACGGATCCCTAATTTTATGGTAATAAAATATAGCTTATAGCACTCAGTGATAACGCAGCTCCCAATTTGAGAAAGAGTTTTCAAAATCGGTTTAGTAGATCCAGAGAGAGAGAGAGAGAGAGAGATCTACAATCTCACAAACTTTACCTATTTATAATATTAGTATAGATAATTATGCAACTTCGTAATTTCGCGTGGTTCTTTTCACTGGTTACTGCTCTGCCCCAGTGTTTCGTAGCGTGATGATATATGGCCTATATTATTTCTCATAAATCTGGCTATCATATACAAAAAGATTTTTTCCAATCCGACTGGTAGTTCCCGAGATTAGATGGTACAAACAAACAACCTTTTTTAGGAGACCTAAGATTTTATTCATTGTGCAACAAGATTGCTAGACTACAAAGATACCCACAGTAAACCTTATGCAAATACACACAAGTGCTAATATTGCAATGTTAGCGCTGACACAAGTGTCGAAACTCGCGTTTTATGGATTTTGAGCGTTTCATTAGCGTGATTAGCAAGATGGTGCTTGTTTGCGGATGCTAGCTCACATAGTTATCAAGGAAAACATTTTGAAATTATTGTATGAACTGCGAAAATACTTGTGATTACTAGGATGCGATTAATAATGGCGACCATAAAAAGACTAATAAACTTTAGAAGCTGAAGAGCTAATAAAAACTAATAAATCTATACTATAATCTATACTATAATATTATAAAGCTGCAGTGTTTGTTTGTTTGTTTGTTTGTTTGAACGCGCTAATCTCTGGAACTACTGGTCCGATTTGAATTTTTCGAATTCTTTCAGTGTTAGATAGATTAGTTATCGAGGAAGGCTATAGGCTATATATCATCACGCTACGACCTACGGGAGCGGAGCAGTAACCAAAGACGCGGGTGTAACCGCGGCGGACAGCTAGTGTAAGCTAAAATTAAAGCTAATAAAACGCGCCAATCTCAAGAATTACTGCTCCGATTTGAAAAAAATCCTTTAGTGTTTATCGAGGAAGGTTATCTTATATAAATAAAACAAAGTCTCTTCCTGCCGCCTGTACGCTTAGATCTTATAGATAGATAGATAGATTGCGCAACGGATTTGAATGCGGTTTTCATCAATAGACATAGTGATTCAAAAGGAAGGTTTATACGTATAGTTAGTATCTATGTATACAGGGTGTCCCATAACTCAACGTCAAGCCGAAACGGGGTGACAGGATTGATCATAACCATCACGAGAAAAATCTGAAAAAAAATCTATCCCATGCAGTTTGAAAATTATGGGCATTTTAAGAAAAACCTAGAAATTTGATGAAACTGTACCATTTTTCGGTTATTGTGGTTATTCTTTTTTATTTTTGTTCATTTGAACTTTGGAAACGTAATCCTAAATAACATTTCTAGAAACCCAATAAAAAATAATGACACAATTGCCTCAAGTTTCCGAGAATTGAGACTATTTGTTAAACTACGAATTTAAAATTTTCAAGATTCGTCGAATTTGACAGGCCCTCCTTAAAAAAAAATGTACTAGAGTGCCTTGGCAAGTGGCATTAAAAGTTGGCGCATTTAATCAGAATTCCAAAATGGTACAATACTTGTTAGTTCCATACAATAAAAAAGAGTAAAAAAATTAAAACCTCAAGTAACCCGATTTTTGCTATCTCAGTTAAAATGTTTCTGATTCGCACAAGCTAAATAATAATAAATAATAAATAAATATCTTGGGACAACTCACACACGGCCATCTGATCCCAAGCTAAGCAGAGCTTGTGTTATGGTAACCAGACAACTGATATACATACTTATATAATTTATAAATATATACATATTATAGATAAATTACACCCAGACACAGAACCAACAATTATGCTCATCACACAAAGTTTGTCCTGGGTGGGAATCGAACCCACTACCTCCGGCTTTGCAGTCAGGGTCACTAACCACTAGACCAACGAGGCAGTCAAGCTCTAGGTAGGTTCTTAATTTTAAGGCAAAATGATGAGAGAGATGGGTAGTGGGTATGTTTGCCAGATGAGACAGATAGTGACGCCACTTTTACCAAAGTGAAAAAAAGTTAGTAAAATAATGAAAAATTAAAAAAGGCTTGACGTTGAGTTCTGGGACACCCTGTATATGCACCCGTGCGAAGTCGGGGCGGGTCGCTAGTAAAGTAAGCTATACAGCCTGTAACAAAAACCCTGTCCGATCCTTAAGGGTATTATTCGGCATCGTACTGCGTACACATATACGTAACCATTTAATGGATT
The DNA here is from genome assembly GCA_949316365.1 of Hoplodrina blanda. Taxonomy (NCBI): domain Eukaryota; kingdom Metazoa; phylum Arthropoda; class Insecta; order Lepidoptera; family Noctuidae; genus Hoplodrina; species Hoplodrina blanda. Next base: position 13,867,927 of record OX438592.1, read on the forward strand.
TGAGATTATTATTTTTCCCCAGTGAAAAAAAAAAGAAGAAAGAAGAAGTAATTAAATTAAATTAGAACATAAAAACTGATCAACGGCAACACTGATCTGACAGGGTTTTTGTTACATAGTGTATAACTATAGCTATTTATTTAGGTAATTGTTTTGATGACGTTTTTTAAATCTCTTATTGTCTTACTGTCATGTTATCTCTTCACCACCTTCGGTTGACTGGTAGAGAATGCCTAAGGCATTAAGTCCGCTTTTGTACTTTTTTTTGTTGCATAAAGTTTAAATAAATAAAAAAATAAATAAACATAACTGGCGAAATGTGGGTGTACTAATGGATACACCTCTGCCTAACCCTGCGGGGATTACCAGGCGTGATGTTGTGTGCATTTTAATGCGGTTTTTATCAATAGATAGAGTGCTTCAAAAGGAAGGTTTATACGCATAGTTAGTATCTATATTATTATGCACCCGTGCGAAGCCAGGGCGCGTCGCTAGTAAAGTAAGCTATATAACATTACGCTACGACCCACTATGTTGCTACGGACACATTCTCCACACGTAGGGTTGCCAACCATACTTTATAATAAAGTATCCTACTTTATTTTGCTCCATTATACTTTATACTTTAGAATAAAAAAAAATGTATCGAAAATACTTTATTTTGACTGATACGTAGAATGGAATACTTTTTAGAAGATTTCAGAACGAATATCGCTTAAATAGATCTGGATGAACGCAAGCGCGAAACATTTAAATTTTATTTTGTAAATTCGTTATTTTCCTTAAAATATAGGTAGGCAACCCTATCCACACGTGTAGCCAAGTGATAATAAATTACAGTCCGCACGCAATTGCTCATCCTTGCATTAATTTAATTAGCATACGAATGTGAAACTAAGTGTATTGTTAATAATGTTTCGTGTGAATCCGTAGCTATAACCACGTTTTTATTTTACCACTAGCTGTCCGCCGCGGTTACACCCGCGTCTTTGGTTACTGCTCCGCTCCCGTAGGTCGTAGCGTGATGGTATATAGCCTATAGCCTTCCTCGATAAATGGACTACCCAACACTGAAAGAATCATTCAAATCGGACCAGTAGTTCAAGAGATTAGCGCGTTCAAACAAACAAACAAACAAACACTGCAGCTTTATAATATTAGTATAGATTTAATTTTATCTTTATCCTTATGTATCCGTCTATGTATTGTTGTGCGTGCCCTAGAAGCTATATTTCCATTTATTAGCACACCGCTGATAACCGACATTTACGCGAATGAAGTCGCGAGCAAAATCTAGTATTAAAATAACAATAGCATGGTACGGTAACCAGTGTTGCCAACTCATTTTTTTAAAGAGAGCTAGATCACCTTTGAAAAAGAGCTAAAATAGAGCTAAATTTTCGGAAAAAAAAGAGCTAAAATAAAAGAAAGTTTAAAAATCATTTTTTTTATTATTGTTAAAGAAAAACGTAATGTGATTTTATATCTTGTAAGATAAATATGGGAAAAATTAAAAAATATGATTATTCGTCATCAGAACTATCGTGTGTCAAATTAACTAATTGTGAACCACTTGTGCTTGGTTCCAAATTTTCCAGGTCTTCATACGTTGCCATGGTACCAATTTTTATTTGGACATCTTTTGGCACTTCATAATTATGGCAGCATTTTTTTGTCCGTCGTAGGCCGGATCTGATAGTTAAAATGGCATTAATAGTGTCATTTTTAAGTCTATTTCTTGTTTTATTTTTAACGATATTTAGTTGTGAAAATACTCTTTCTACTTCTCCGTTTGACCATGGCAATGAAATCATTGCAAGAGCAAAAGAACAAAGTTCTTTGAAAGGATTTATGTCAGCCGCATTTTTATACTGCATAACTTCCGACCAAAATGCTATAGTGCTCTCCTTTTTTTGCCATGGCACCAGGCATATGCTATTCCATTGCATTTCTACTTTATTTATGTATTCATCTTCGTAGCCCATTTCCTGCACCAATGGTGCAATATTTTCTTTAACTTGTTTCAAAGTATTTGAGACAGATAATTGGTTTACTTTTTTTAAAATATTATAGTTGTCTGGCAACCTTTGTCTGAGCTGTTTAATTAACGCTATCGTAAAATTGACGCACTTCTCTCGGAATTGTTTTTCATCTTCTGCTGAAAATCGATTAGTGTTTGTAATCTCTTGGAGTTTGTTCTCTATTCTGTATCCTAAATACGGATGTGGAATCAAAAAATCTTCTAAATTTTGTACTTCGAATATATCAATTTGTCTGTTGGGATTAAGAACCTTTCTACCAAGAGATTCAATGGCAATTATTAAATCATTCAACAATTTACTTGGGTCAATATTGTTCGATTGGAATATTTTCACGAGACTTTGCAAATGTTCCAAAACAGAATGAATATATAGCAAATACGCTTCATTTGTAGGATTTTGGAATAGGTTGTAAAGAGTTTCTGCGGCGTAACATTTTTCAGTATGTCTCGTAAGGTTAAAATGTAACTTTAATTCTGTCCACTGGGCCAATATTTTTTTTACTGCTGGTTCTATTGAAAGCCATCTCGTGGCACAGGCTTGAGTTATTTTTAAAGGTTCTTCGTCATTTATGGTCAAATATAGATTTTTATACTGGTTTTGTCTATTTGAGGACTTTGAAAACCAATTATAAGTTTCCTGAACTAGGTATTCTAAATGTCTGGGTAAGTGTTCCGCAGAAGCATGAGATACGGCGAGTTGAATAGAATGACAGGAGCACTTGATCATAATAAGATGAGGTACATCTGATTTCAGTCTCTGGTATACTCCATTGTGTATTCCTGTCATAACATTTGCATTGTCAACTCCAATACCGCAAAGTTTTTTAATATCAAGTCTATTTGAAAGTAAAGTATTTTTTACAGCTTCTGTAATAGATTCAGAGTCCCCTTTGTTTAACTCGGCTAACGTAAGAAAGGAAGAGACAATTTCGAATGATGTTTTGCTAAAATATTGCACTACTATTCCTAGTAACTTGGTTACACTTATATCTGTGCTCTCGTCAAGCAATAAGCTATATGGTCCATCTCCAATATCATTTTTTAAGGTAGAAATAAAATGTGGCGCAAGTACATTCTTTATTACTGCGGTGCACTTCGTTCGGTGTAGTTTAATTTCGCTTTTGAATTCTTTTTTGCAAAGAACTCCAAGATGATCTACCGGCAATATAGAAGTATGAACAGCTATGAATAACGATAAACAAACCTCAGCTGAACTTTTTGCATCGAATTTAGGTTTTGGTTGAAAGTCCAATTTCTGTTGTCGTGATCTATTATATGGCTCTGCAGCTTTAATATGTTTTTTGCGGGTAATGTGGTTCAATAAATCATTTTTTTTCGCATTTAATTCACATCGACAATAGCAGCAATATGCTTTGGTTTTGTCGTTACTAACTGCTTTCAACCAACCTTGAAAAGCAGTCTCAGATAGCCATTCGTCTCTAAATTTTTGAGTGTATGGCCTACTCGACATTTTGCAAATTGCACTTTCCAATACACGATAGTCTACCAATTACCACAGTCAAAGAATTAAGTAATGATCGAACGAAATAAAATAATACGGGTATTCTAGTACTCTTTGGGGTATTCCCTATAGTTCAAGTCATAGACTAATCATAGAGTAAAGGACTAAATAATATTTAGTCCTTTACTCTATGATTACGAGTAAAGTACGTAGAGCCATATTTAGTAAACATGGCTCTACGTATTAATTTACTCATTGGTCAGCATGAAATTCGAATACACCAAAAGAAAAAAGTAACCAAAAGTTTTTTTTTTCATGTATTGGAATGGAGCTAAAATTGTAAAATTAAAGAGCTAAAGAGCTAAAATTTTTTTTTTGGAGCTGATCAATTAAAAAGGAAGCTAAATTTAGCTCTAAAAGAGCTAAATTGGCAACACTGACGGTAACGTTATTGTTTAATGGAATTTTGATATATTTAAATTGTGGTTCGACAAGTAACAATAAATCACATTCATGAATACATAATAAATATTAATATTGTACTTGTTAGGTACTATGTGAATATTTTATTGTGTATGACATTTCTGGTTTCCTGTTGCTTAAGACTGTAGACAGGAACTTTAAAACGCCATTACTATTATAACGCCATACAATTCTTACATACTAATTAGCTTCTTCTATATTTACGAATGTTATACTCTTCATTTGCATTCTGCATAAGCGTTTTCTCTTTGATTTTAAAATATAGATTATTTTATAATATAGACGTCACATGAAAGAAAAGTTCGGGAGGAATCCTGGACTTATACCTAGTTAATATTAGTCTGAAATCGCCAATCCACCTTGAGCAAGCGTTGAGATCAATGTTCGTGTCTCTGTATGAGAAGAGGCCTCTACCCTGTAGTAGGGTTATAATCTGGTATTATTATAGTCTAGAATGTTATGCTTACAGAACCCTATCTGGTTTTCCTAGACTTATCAAAAGCATTTGACTGTGTCGTCAAGTAAATTAAATTCTTTGTTTAGCGTTCAGATGTGGTTGTGTACCTTAGATTTACTTTGAAGATAAATTGGGACATTAATTTAAACTCCATCTTCATTGTTTACCGACATTTGCGGTAAATTACTCTTCGTGGTAATTGGTGTACCTTTGGGAGCTGCTCTTGGCCCATTACTAAATTGTTTTTAATGAAACAACCTTTAATTGACATTTTCTACAAATTGAGTCAAGGGCGACCGAGTTATTTGTCTAAACAATGAAAATGTATTGACAAACACACGTGTCATGTGAATTATTTTATAGACACCTTCGAACTTCAATTTGCATACATTAATACAAACGATATTATGTATGTATATGCAAGTCTTTGCGCGTTATGCAAAGTCTCGTCACACAGGAATTTATGTCGTATTTACTAAGAAGACGTGTCCATTTAACTTAATATAAACCATCACGCCTGTGTTTTCCATAGGAGTAGGTAGACTCTTTAGAGTTTTCTTTGCTAATAAAAGATGATTGAATAAAATCTCAGTAAACAGGAAATTAATCAAAAGCGCTTTACCAATCTCGTTAGAGATAACAGAAAAATCTGCCAGAGTTAATTACTAATGAAACATCGTAATCAGTGTAGTGATAACCCGTAATCTGACACGAGATAGCATTTTTTTTTATTATGCTGTAATTATAATGTAATCACAAACCATATAGATGCAGCACCTATATGTCATGCAGTGCTTGATAAAAATGACAAGCAAACACGTGTAGACTACAGACAAGGCCAAAATTTAGTTTAATTAATATTTTAATCAATGAACTAAGCCACATCTATACTAATATTATAAAGCTGCAGTGTTTGTTTGTTTGTTTGTTTGTTTGTTTGAACGCGCTAATCTCTGGAACTACTGGTCCGATTTGAAAAATTCTTTCAGTGTTAGATAGATTAGTTATCGAGGAAGGCTATAGGCTATATACCATCACGCTACGACCTACGGGAGCGGAGCAGTAACCAAAGACGCGGGTGTAACCGCGGCGGACAGCTAGTTATAGATAAAAACCTCTTTCATATTTTTTTCTTATTGCTACTTAATTGGGCCGGAGAACTTTTTCCTCATGGCTTTTCTTCTGAAATCGGTTCTAATTCTTATACTTCTACTGCTGGATAAAATAGCCTTTTAAATTTTTTCGTTGTATTGTACGCTATCAGTGCATTAATTTACCAGCTTCTTTAATCATGGTATTTATTTATCAAGACCTTTTCAATGATACGGTGTACTGATGCATGCATAGCTTTCCCATCGTGGTTTTGTCTAGGATACCCGAATTCTATTTATTTTTTCGGTTGACATCCATGGTCTCCGGTTTTGTTTCCACATATACACATCAAAAGTGTCTAGGGATCAAAATGTATTTGGTAATAATAATATATTGATCCCTAGACACTTTTGATGTGTGTAGTTCAGGCTTTTGAGGTAGTCTTTCTCCAAATTTTTGTGTCATCATTATGCACACCAGTCCTTTTGGAAGAAGTCAGATTTCAATAGCCGTGCTCCTTTTTGTATTTTTTTGTCTTTCGGACTCTTACTGACTTAAATCTACCCCGGTGTTCCCTTCGTATACTTACGCCGGGGATCTCGGGAGCGTACGCATGCTTTCTGTGATCCCCGACTACTGCCCTCATCTGCGGCCCTCCTTACCTTTTTGCAACTTAATTCATTATTGCGTCAATGACTAATGTTCATAAACTTCTTATCAGGCATTTTGTGAAGTACTTACATATTCTATAGCTTTTTATTTTGCGATTACATAGCGTAATCACTCGTCTGGCTGTCTGTTATCCGTTATCAGGCGTACGTAGGTATCGCAAATTTGGATGGTTCTGTAAATGTGAATCAAAGTGTTAAATTTTGAGCGACAGCTTGCTAATATTTGCATATTTGTTATGACCTTGCATATTTGTTGATAAGACAAATATTTTTATAAGATATCGTCGCCTAATTCCTACTTTTTAGTAAATCAATACGGGTAATAAGAGAGGCATACAAAGTCCTTATATTTCGAAATGAATGAACCAATTTTAATGAAACTTGTTACGCGTAAGCAGGTTATATAGGTCTAAAAAGAAATCAGAGAAAATTTTCGAAATTTCTTATTTAAAAAAAAAGAATTGGAAATCTGTTTCTATGGAAAACTCAAAACCAGTCGAATTTAGGTGTAACACAATTTTTTTTAAATGTTACTTAGGAGTAGGAAGTTATGAAGTCGTGGGCAGTAGCTATAGTATAGTACAGATGATCTGATGTATCGATGTATCTTAGCAACAGTTAAAGCCAGTTGCATCATGCATTCACTGATACCGATACGTTCAAAACCGGCCATTAAGTAGATAAGCAAGTAAATACCTACTTACGTTCATGCCTTCAGGCCTTTACATGCATTTTTGACAGACGTCCAATATCTTAACTAGGTACTTTTAAATAGAGAAGCTTTAAACAATTTAAATAATACTTAATGATCACAATTTCGGGTCGAAGGAGTAATGAAAAACATTTTTTTTTGTCTCGTTGGTCAAGTGGTCACAAAGCGCGACTGTTGAGCATGAGGTCTTTGCTTTGATTCCATCAACCGGGCACAAATCCAGACTCCGAGGCTGCTATTGAGAAATTCCTGATTGAAAAACCCACAAACACTTTGCCCGACCTGGGAATCGAACCCCAAGACCTCATGCTCAGCAGTCGCACTTTACGACCAACGAGACAGTCAAAAAAAGGAACTCTAATCTCTATTGTCATTGTAATTAAATTAGGTAGGTACTTAAGTACCTGAATTAATTGGCTTAATTATATCTCGAGCTCTTTTAAGGTTCAACGTTCATTGATTTTTATGTATTTTATGGAAGTTTATCGTCTGGAACCGACTTTTCTCGGGCCTAAGGATGGAATTCAAAGAACCTTATTCATGTGGTCATAATGTTCATATTCGCTAACCTATTTAGCAAAACGCGGCCTGTAAATCTCGCCCCTAGATTTGTTCCACATGTATGAGGTAATAAGTATAATTCGTATTCATCGACTGGCTTATATTTAGCTAGGGTTGCCAATTTCTTAAGCAAATAGAGTATATTAATTTTTTTAGTTGAAAAAAAATGAAGTTCAACAACTGAAAATAAAGTAAGTAAGTACATAACTATGATTTCCAAGTCCTGTACTTATTTGTTTTTAATTGTACTTCGCGAGTTACAGTTATCTGTAATTCACGCATATCTATACTAATATTATAAAGCTGCAGTGTTTGTTTGTTTGTTTGTTTGTTTGAACGCGCTAATCTCTGGAACTACTGGTCCGATTTGAAAAATTATTTCAGTGTTAGATAGATTAGTTATCGAGGAAGGCTATAGGCTATATACCATCACGCTATGACCTACGGGAGCGGAGCAGTAACCAAAGACGCGGGTGAAACCGCGGCGGACAGCTAGTTATTTATAATTACAGGCATGAAATGGCTTACGGTGGCCCCGGAACGTAAAGGGCAACAGAAGGAACAGGGTGGTTGTATTTTATTTTTACCACCTAAAAAAAAAAATTACGCAGATGAAATCGCAGGCTAAGCTAAAATAACGTACAATCTTGACAATAAATTACGGTTGGCAACCCTATACTTAACGGTGTACTATCAGTACCTCCACGTGGAAAATATAGTGATTACGTTATCAACGGCTATAATTATTGTAAAAACATTGACTTCCTGGTGTGCAGCGGCTACTACCTACTCTCTAGAGATAGTAGACCACTTAAGTTGCCTCGCGTATTATCTGAGTTACAACGATGTGATCGTATCTTTTAAAAGATGTAAAAAGAATATTACAAACAAACATACAAAGAAAGGCGCGAAAAACATAACCCTTTCCTTGCAGTCGGGTAAAAAGATACCTTCTTCTGATATTTTTTGGAAATTTCTTTTTGTTTTTTTTTTCGGGCCCGGTATGGCCACGTTTATCGCGGCATCAGTAGCGTTGTTAACGTCCTCTAAAGCACAGCTGGTGTAGGGACACATTGGGCACTGTAGTAAGTGGGCTATCTTCTGATCAGGAGCACCACACTCGCACTGGGTATCGGTGGGATCTTGCATCATTTTGCTGGGTTATGTTTGCAGCGGCCTACCTACTTGGGTGCGCACTTGCGCAGTCTATTGAGTGCTTTCCATATAGGCCGTTGCAAATCACAGCCCATGCAGTGGCAAGTGTTGTCCTGGGGTTTAACAAAGTTGGGTGGTGGTGTCTTTTATGAAGCTACTAATGAAGAAGAAATATACATGTTGTTTCCATCATTACGATATTTCTTTTTTTATTTTGAATCAAACCTGGAAATCTTTTGGTTACGGAGAAATTGAAGGTTAAAGTTACATACATAAACTCACGCCTTTTTCCCATAGGGGTAGGCAGAAACCACAGAACCCCTGCCTGCCTGAACCTGCTACGATCCTTACATACTCCTTTCGCCTCATCTACGTTCATACATCTCGTCATACAAGCACGCCGGTTACGAGTAGTCGAGTACTCCGCACCTGACCTTTCTGAAGAACCTCACCAATAAGGTCAGTGTAGGTCTTCCTAGGGCGACCCCTCCCTGCATTGCCACTCACCTCTGCCATATAAATACTTTTTGTTAATCGTCTTTCACTCATCCTCTCAACATGACCGAACTAACTAACGTTCTAACTTTTTTAACGTTTTTTTACGTAAACAAGTTTGTTTTCTAAACAAACTTAAAATACCGTCGGCAAAAAGTATAACGACGGAACAAGTATCTGCCTACTTACTTATCTAAATATTCAGGCCAGATTGATAGTAGGTACCTACTCGAGTTGAAACTACTGTAATCAGTACCATATTGCTAGATAGGTATGTCAGAATTAATGTACCCGCATTATTAATTATGCTATAATATGCTTCGCAGATAGCTGTAATGTGCCTACCAGATAATATTGTTAAAATTCATTTGACACAGTTGTTTCAGTGGCTGCAGTGTTTAGTGTCGCCAGTTCGATTGCCACAGGAAACAAAATATTTGTATAGCCCACAGATAGTTGTTCCGGGTCTGGCTGTTTGTGTGTGTGTGAGTTTATGTTTGTAAACGCACCACCATAAAGAAATTTTTCCGAAAAGAAAAAAAATTGACATACATTTTCACTTTTTGTATTTTTGATTGACACACGTCTCGATAGATGGCGTTGTGTATTTTTGTTTTTTTTTTCTGAATCGCGGTGTCAAGATTCTCAGCGATTTCATGACCCTCGAGTGAATATTTGTAAATAAACGTCACTCATTCTGATTTGATTTCTTTGGCAAGTCGTTAATAAATTACTTTGAAGACTTTACATTTCTGAGAAATTGTATAAAACTCAAATACTGCAATGAAGTCCATGAAACTCTAGATACTTTTAAAAAGTTAGAAGATTTCCTCTATAAATAGCATTGCATGTTATTCAAACAATGGCCGATCGATGTGTGAGAAAAGCGCACAAAATCGTCTAGACACAATATCATTAGCAAGGAATAGTTTCTCTATACTTGCGCTAGTACTGTTACTAACAGCTTTTTTATCGATAGACTAAAAATAGTGATGGGGCGTGTCGATATTTCAAGTTTTAATTGCAGATCTTTATTACTAAATATTATAAATCTGAAGAGTTTGCTTTTTTGTTTGATTCACCTAATCTCAGAAACTGCTAATCTGATTCTGAAAATTCTTTCACTAGTATGAAGCTACGTTTACCCTGAATGCTATAAGCTTTATTTTATTAATAATAAAAATGGTAGAGATGTTCCGACTACGAAAGTGGCCGGATTAGCGCATTTAAATAAACCTTACCTAACCTTATAGTAGCCCTAGCCTGAGTGCTATTCCAAACTATAATCTATGCCAAATGTCATCCAGATCCATTCAGCCATTCTGGGGTGATTGAATAACGTAGTAACATAGATTTTAAGTATAAAAGATATTAAGTAACAGTGATATCTTTCATACATACAGAACAATAATATTTTTCATAAACACAGTAGGTAATTGCATTCGTCACACTCATTCTCCTCACTGCCACAGGCACTTGCCAACTGTAACGCTATCGCGGTAACCTTCATTTTACTGCTTTCAATTTTATGGTTGTTAGGCTAGGTTATGTTCTATAACTTATTTGTAACTAGATTTTAAGTGAATAATTTACGTAACAACAACAAGAAACAACAACAAAACTACGAAATAATATTGTTAAGAATTTCAATCTAAATGTCATCGAAATATCTCTGAATAGATAATTATTTCGTACATCCATACCTGCGCAATCTCCCCATTACTGACGCTTGTCAAGTCTCATCTTTCGTGGTGCGTATTGTACCTTACTAATTTTATAAATGCGAAAGTTACTCTGTCTGTATGTCTGTCTGTTACGGTTCCTCCACTAAACCACTGAACCAATTTTAATAAAATTTGATACGGGGTAATTTTGTACCCCAAGAAAGGACATTGGCTACTTTTGATTCCGTGACTTTATCTCTGTCCGCGGACGAAGTCGCAGGCAAAATCTAGAACTTTATAAACAAGAACTTAAAACGTCTTAAAATGTAAAAAAAAAACAAATCATTTCGATCATAATTTTAAATATTTTTTTTTTACTGTTTATCGATGTTTTTAATCGATTGAGACGCGCATTCACTTCACTACACGAGAGAGTGCACTTAGTAACTCGCGATTTTTTTTTATGTGCACATTGTGCACAGTTGCATACACACGCAATCATGTTAAAAGTTAAAAAAGCGGTTTTTATGTGTCTTGGTTTTTTAGTAAACATTTTTAAGTCAGAGTGAATAGCTAATAATTACTAAGTCAGTATTCATTAGCATATTGTCGATAATTATGTTTTTTTAGGTGCATTTAACAATTAATGACTAAGTGCACTTTGGGAAATGGTGTATTACTCGAGTTATTTATTTATTCCACACTAGCGACCCGCCCCGGCTTCGCACGGGTGCATGTATTATACATATAAACCTTCCTCTTGAATCACTCTATCTATTAAAAAAAACCGCATCAAAATCCGTTGCGTAGTTTTAAAGATCTAAGCATATATAGGGACAGACAGACAGAAAAAACGACTTTGTTTTATACTATGTAGTGATTACTATTAAAGAACAATCTTTTAAACGTTTTTTAAATCATAACTTTATTTGGCTTTCTATTTGACTTAATATTTAATTAAGAACCGTCTGAATATCCAAGCGGTTAGTTGACTTCCCGTGACCTGAGGGCTGAGTTCAACCTGGGGTCCTGAGCCATCCAACGTAGCAATGCCATCAGTCTCTAAATTGGGCACATTACCAGTTGACAGCGATGCAATATTTTTTGCACCCTTTGATTTAGTTTTTTGTTATAAACAAAACATCACGCCTGTAATCCCCGAAGGGTTAGGCAGAGTTGTACCCATTAGTACACCCACATTTCGCTAGTTATGTTCAAGTTCAATGTAATAGGGGGTGAGCCTATTGCCATCAACCGGGCATAAATCCAGACTTCGGGGCTGAGAAATTCCTTTTTTTGTTATAATATTATTTTATTTTGGTGTTATTATAATTATGTTATACTAATTTTTTTTCGTCTTTTTTGTTTATTTGTTTAACAAATAGCTATTTTAGTCACCGTCCTAATCGATATCGACTAAAGACTTTTTCCCCTCACTGAGTACGTCTCTGCTCATTACCGAGTGTGCACTTGGCAACAACAGTTTTACGATGGTAATATTTTTTACCGACCACGTTATACTCATGAATGATTATTCTGCGCTTCACGCACGCTTGCAGTTATAATGCGAAAAGAAATGCGTTTTAGATTGATTTAATTTGTATTTTTTTTTTTCTATAATAAAACGTTGGATTTTCACCAAGAATCATTTCTTGCGTTTTATCTTCATTGAAATAAAATAGATGGCTAAAAAGTTATGAAGGTTTTAAAGTTGATATGATTTATAATGATTGTATGACATACAAGTCAGCAGGATTGCGTTTTCACAGTCAAAAATGATCATTCAAGTATTTCTTATGATATTCTAGTAATTATCTATCAATCTGATCTAAGTCGCTTCGCTTTTATCCAGAAATATAACATTATGTAAAGAAATCCATCTTTTTATCAAGTTATGCGAACATAAATGGATGGATCAACTGCTACTGTTTATTTTTTTCGCGATATCAGGTTTGGTCCCATTGTAAACCTCCTTCATAATGAAGAGTACAATGACCCCTTTTCGGGTCGAACCTACAGGAATTTCACACTGTATAAGACACACTGTATAAGAAAGAATTTAATCCTTAGGTACCTTCTGAATACCTATATATCTGAATGGATGGATTATTTTAATAACCGACGAAAAATCTTCGCTCTGGGTGGTTTAGATTCATGTATCTACCGAATCCATGGTAAAAAATTTAGTTACGATATCACTTCTACCTCATTCATATACACAGTAAGGTGGTGGTAAGTATTATTAGGTTTTTCCATCAAGAATTTCTCAGTACCAGCCTCGGAGTCTGGATTTGTGCTCGGTTGATGGCAATAGGCTCGCTTCCTATTACATGGGACTTAAAACATAACTGGCGAAATGTGGGTGTAAATAGGTACTCCTCTGCCTAACCTTTCAGGGATTACAGGCGTGATGTTATGATGTATGTAAAATAATAGGTTTGAGCAAGGTAATCGCCAAAAATCTAGAATAGTCACTCATCTGTTGCACGACTGACCGCAAATGGTGAAGGGTCTCGCCAATGGCAGTCCAATACCAGTCGGGGGCGTGTACCATACGTCATGAGAATACCTGGCTTCCGAGTCATGGTATCAGGAGGAACCGGGTTTTAATCGGCAAAAATCCGACTCAACCCTCAAATATCCCCAGACGAAGGGTACTTATCCATTAGGATTTCCTAACGTCACTAGTCACTCATTTGTTTTTTAAAAAACGTTATATTAAATACCTAACCAATATCATTTTCTGACTGCTCATCTTTCTTGTTCACAGTTGGGACCACAACTACCCACCTAACAGTGGTCAGGGTGAACAGCGATCCCACTCCAGTCAAGGACCACCAGGTGCCTGTGTTCCTGTACAGCAGACACTCCTTCGTCGCTGACCAATGGGACCTGACTACAAATCAGGTAAGATAGTACATAGGATTCTAAAGAGCCAGGAATAAGGCTGATTTTTGAATGACTTATGACTGTTACCTGCCTTGATCTAGCCTTTAGTTTTTAAGTCTATCCGAGAAATACGTTAACCTAATCACAAAACTTATAAATAATAATAAAATTTAAAAGTATGTACAATTTATAAAAAAGAAGAAGCTTATAGGGTATCAAAAGAAACTCGTCCGCATCGCTGTCAATGGGACAAGTGCCCAAAAATCTGACAGCATTGCCACGTTGTATGGCAAATATAAAGTGGTCATATTACTTTCGTTAGGGGAACGATTGGTTTTATAATTTCATATTTCGAAGTTATTATAATGATTTTGGATATTTAACCGAGATTCATTTTAAATCTGTCCTAAGCATAAGTTTTGGTTAAGTATACATTGAACTGTTCTTGCTGTTTAATTATGTACTTAACTCATTTGACATTTTGAATTAGTTTGACGTAATTATTTGGGTTGGCTCATTTTTGCCATTTTTTTCTGATAAAGAGTAACTTTTAAAGACATCCATTTACAAGAAATCTTGATTTTTGATAGAGATTTTGATTTATATTAAATTTCGTTTATAATTAAGAATTTATAATTGTTTAAGTACGTTAATTATTCTGTATTGTTCGTCACTTCACGTAAATAAAAAGTTTTTCTTTCTTTCTAAAATTAACATTAAATGCGGACAACGCCGCGGTTATTGATATATCAATCCTTGTTCGACTACAGACAGAACTAGAGATGACATCATTTAACTTAGGTCAGTAATTGATGTAGGTTAGTGTTGACTAATAAAAAGTACCAACTGCCTGCTACACTATTTATTGTAACTAAAGTACCATGGATTGGAATTAACACGCTATTTTTAGACGTACTTAAGTATAAGTACATATAAAAATAGCTAGTATATTAGGTTTTTTGTGCGGAGGTTGCCTGGTCATTCTCTGGTTTAAATGTTTTTTTTTTTTAATATCAACGCCTAACTTCTTTATTTTTCTTTCGGCAAGGTTGTGTTTGTGAAGTTTGTGGGCTTTTTGAAATATTGAGAGGGGCCATGACTTGCTATAGAGATGGACTATTGTTTTGCTACTAATATTTGATTCGTGCGAGAATCTATCCCGTGAGACGCAGCGCAACAGCAAACGGCTTGGCCACAGCCAGACGCGGTCTTCAAAGTATACAGTGTGATAATGAGTTCCGAAAAATTATTATTTTAATAATTACCTAAACCTATTTAACAAATGAAGTACATAATTTATGTACCTAACTAGTCGTTTCCTAATTGGGATGTTTTTATCATTCGTTGACATTATTTACAAACAAAACATTAAACAGTTTTGTTTATCTTGTCCCAATTAGTGTTCATTTACCAAACACGGTAATAAATGATTCCTTAAAATATAAATAATAATACCAGCCTATTTCTGTCCCACTGCATGTCAAAGGCCTCTTCTCATACAGAGAAGGCATGAGCATTGATAACCACGCTTGCTCAAGGCATAAAAAAAAATCTGCGTTAAATATCTAAAATCATAACAATTATCTAAAAATATTAGCAAAAATTTTAACGGGAGTCGGTTCGTTTTATCAGATAAACACTAGGTACCTAATTTAGGGAACCCATGCATAAAAAATCGTTATACCTATTTAAATGTATGTAAGTAATACAAACATTCAATACGCTCAATCTTGCGCAAGCTTTTAAGTCGATTAATGGTGTACATAATTAAGGTTTTGATCTTCGTAGAAGGCCTGTCCAGATCTGTCAACATTTTGTGCTATTCGAATTCTTTATAGGTACTTACGAGCCCACACACATTTAAACGAATAAATCAATAAGTGTCTGTTTTTGATGTCAAAATAACAGCTTTTTACAAAATAAATTTTAATATAAATGTTTGTGCGAAAAAACTAATTTTATTTTTTTGTCTACCTTTCTGTTTGTTCCGTTTTGAATGCATGACACCAAATAATCACTCTATTTTTAATTTGACAACTTTTGTAATTTAATTATGAAAACAATGTTATCAACGTTCTCAGTTTTTAATTTCAACACATTAATTTAATTGTTTTGAGCCAAAACAGATGCGTCCCATTTGTTTTGTTCACATTATACCTATTATCATTCGCGCCAGTTGTTCGTGGCGTATCGCAGTAAGTTTAATTTTAGTGTCGTGGAACAATGAGATATAATATAAATTGTCTATGGTCGACACTCACACATGTTGTGCCAATAATGTAACGCGGGAAGTCATTGAACTCACTGCTTATAATACCCGGCTAAAGGACAATTGACAAAAATGTTTTGAAGCTGGTTTAGGAACCAAAATAAGCAACCATACATAATGAGATGTCGTTGGATAGGTAATACAATGCAATTTAATTACCTACTATATCAACTTAGTCTAAAATAGGTAGTAAAAAAAACTAGTCGTAAAGCCCGATAATAGTGGAACGTACCCTAAAAATGGTAGAAACTATTCCGACAGTAGTAGAAACTAGAAAAGTCCGTCAAATGGTAGAAACAAGCCGGAAAATCATAGAAGTTAGTCTTAATCTGACCGCTAATACCTAAAGAAACTATTCCAAACAAGGTAAAACTAAATGTTAAAGTCAAATGAATAGTGTACTATGTTGGTGTTATGCTTAGATTATATAATGTCTAGATGGAGTGTCAAATGCTCGCAAACTGTCAAAAAAAAGTTGGTGAACTGTTCACCTAATAGTACTTTCCCGCCGATTAGTGCTGATCGTGCCGCTTTGGCGTCACTACGAATTACGCGCGTTTATGAAATAAAAAAAAACAGGTATAAAATGGCGTCATGTGCTATATCAGTGTGCCGGAATTATAAAGGAAGGCTAAAAAATACCAAGCACATCACCTATCATCGGTAAGTAACCAAAAAACTATATTATATTTATTTTTGGTTTTTATTTTTATAAACATAAAATTACGCCATATTTTATCAGTGTTGCCAGTTTCTTTTTTTCATTCTCCCAACTTAACGTCATTTTTTTGTGGGTATATTAGTTAGTTTATGGTTACGTTTATATTATTTAGTTGGTCTACTTTATTCATTATTAAAGAGGTGGAGTTTATCAATTCGTATTAAGTCTTTCTTTATGTGACTTTGAAGTCGATGCCTAGTAAAATTTGGGTTGGGTTTACAATTACGTCGCCTGAATTTGAGGATTCTGACACTGTGGGGGGGTCAAGTGGAGTTATCTTAAGCACCCCCAAGCAATTTTAGCTGCCGGAGCGGCGTTAAATTATAAAACAATTTTCAAAAAAATCGATAAATCACTAACTATTGCTTGAAACGAACCGTAATTTTCACTAAATTCTTACGTTTTTGAAAGTTGCGTCTGTCAAAATGCGTAAAAAGAATCTCAAAGCCGCCATTTTGCTGCCATTGATAATGAATTATTGTGCGTAAGAGCGAGCGAAGCGAGCTCGGGACTTGGGGCACCCCGACTAGGACAGGTTAGGTTAGAAGGGGATGGCAGGGTCCAGTGAGCGAGCGAAGCGAGCGAACAGACCCTACCATCCCCTTCGTGGTTACTTTTTTATAAACCACCCAGAAGTAGGAGCCCCGCAGAGCGGGGCTCCGTCGAGCCTCTCTGGCGGGGGGAAAGTCTGGAGGAACTCTACCCCTCTTCCCGCCTTCTCCGTCCGCCATACGACCCTATTAAGTGACTTGTATCAAGTCACTAGCGGAGCCCTAGTGGGGCTCCGTCGAGCATTTCCGGCGGGGAAAAATCGTGGGGGGCGACTCCACTAGTCCCCATAACCTCCCCCCACCGCCCCCACCCCCCTATCAAGGCGACGTAATTCTAAACCTTACCCACTACTAAAACTGCATAATACCTACATACACCTAAAACTTATTTTATTTCATTAGTCTATTTTTTTATAGTGACTTATGGGAGAATTGTAGTAGCTGGTATCATTATTCACGCACACAGAGACATAGAAAGACAGTGTAAAACACCGCCTGCACGCACACATGCTTGAATTGTTGGCTCGTTTTTTTTGTTTTGATTGTAGGGCGACGCTCCATCTAGACATTATATAATCTAAGGTGTTATGTTAATTTAATATAGGTACTATGTTAGTACTTATGACTTAAGTTAAAAGCCTTTTACAAACATTGCAATTAAATTATCATTCGCCTGCCCTTATCATCCTAAATTCTTAATAACTGCACCCTAATTTAGACACGCTTGGTTTAAAAAAATATTGTTGCTTTAATTAAAAACCCGTTATAAAACTTGTTATTGATTTATTTATAATTTAAAATCAGTCAGTAAGTAGGCTTGCACATTATTTTCTCTGAATCGATAATAATAATTATAAAGATCATAAATTCGATACGTGCAGGTAAGTAATAAACTTTTTTCTTTCTCTTACACGTGACATTTTGAATAAGCAGGTTCAAAATTTAAATTTCATTTTTGGTCCTCGTAGTGCTGATTTTTTTTTTATTTAGTGATTCCGTTACAAAAACATTTTAGTCGATTCTGAATTCAAATAGGTAGTTGAAAATCGAATTCATGTTTGAGACAACGTCCTTGCATCAGAAATGTGTTTATTTTTGTTACATTTTAACAGTTCTAATAACGTGTTTGTGTGTTTTGGAAATGTTGATTGAAAACGTAGATATACTAAGCACAGGTATTGACTACTTACCAGCGATAGCGCATTCGTAGATTATATATTACTAGCTTCTGCCCTCAACTTTGTCCTCGTTAAAGTTGATATAGGTATTATCCCACAGGAACCGTAGGTACATTTCCGGGATAAGAAGTAGCCTGTGCTATTCTAGACTTTAATCTATCTCTGCTAAACTTCATCCAGAGCCATTCGGCAACCAAAGACGTAACGCGTACGAAGTCGCAGGGAGCAGCTAGTATTTACAATATATGAACTCGGGTGTAAATGTGGTACATAAATGTGGCGTGCAGATAAAGAGTGCGTCGAACTCGCTGATATTGTACCAACGCGGAATATTTTCGGACGCGTGCCCGACCGGCCAGGGGTGCCAAACATTGTGTTTACAGGAAAACGTAGGTATTTGAGAAAATACTAGACTTGCACGTGTTGGTACTTGTTATGTTTAGCAGTCTTTAAATCATTTACATTGCTGGCAATTTGATTTGATCGTTAATCCAAACTTGGCAATGGAAATGGCGTTCTTATTTTCGATGTACAGGCCAGGGTGATTGATACCTAATTCAAAAAGTTCTATTCTTAACTAGATCTAACAAATTTGACTCCGTCAACTTGGGGTTGAAACTGGGTTGATTTGATTTATATGTAACAAAAATTATATTTTTGAATTTATTTAGTCTTTCAGCCAAAAACTGTACAACTACTTCATTTTTTGGTTTCCGGATCATTTTATAAGCTCTAGTTCATCCCCTTTTATGAAATATATCGAAATACCAATCAATCTGTCTGTAGACCAATAGCAATTTAATCATCGAGTACCCACCTAGTTCCTTTTTGGAAATATTTCTTTCTGTTTCATTATTATGAAGCTCTCTCCAGCCAGCCTTTCTAAATTCAAATAATATCCAATAATCATAGACAATATTCATTGACAATAACGATAGACAAAAAGAAACCATGGCTAACATCGTGGCCAACCCTACAGATTGTCCATCTGCGTTGCGTTTTATTTTCAGTGCGTTTCAAAATCCAACCTGTTTTAAACAGAATTCACGTTATATCTGTTGATTTATAGACGTCGATGGATAGACCTATTTGTTAAAACAACACTAGTGGTGATTTCATCGATATTTCTGTTGTTTTTAGGGCTATTGAATGTTGCCAGCTAACGGGGCAAGTGGCAACAATTTTTTTTATAGTGTTTTTTTATAGTAATTACAAAAAAAATGTTAGGCTAAGCTGTAATCAATAATATATGTATACTTACATACATACTAATATAATTATTGTAAAGAGGTTAATTTTTTTATTTATAATCTAATCACTGGAAGTCTAAGGCCGATTACAAAAATTGTATCACTGATAGAAAGTGTTATGATATACTTGTCGTCCTCGTAGACCAAGTCACGGGTAAAAGCTAATGTAAGATAAGTATGTACTTTGAAAAATCGGTTTTTTCAATAATATCTTTGCAACTCTATCGTTATTTCACGGTAAAAACAAAGCATTGTAGACTATCAACATTTTCAAAAAAAGAACACCAATAACGTAATGATTTTAACAATATAACACTATAAAGACCGTTATTTAAGTGTTATTTTTCTAGTGCTATAAATGAAATACATATAGTAGGGAGCAAACCTGCTAGACTAGTTGTTAATATAGTTAAGCAGAAGCCAGTAGTGCAGGACATCTAATTACTACGCGCTTCGTTATCTCATACCGGTTTATAAGACCTAATGACATATACAGGGGTTCTTAACCTTTTTCTAGTCACTCTTTTCAAAAGAAGAAAAAGAAACGGGGTTTAGCTTGTACCAGCTTTGAATGTTTATGATTAAACTTTACATAGAGTAAGTACTTAGTGTGACGGTTGCTACTGCTTATGCCAGATTTTTCTATCTATCATAGCATCTATCTATATGATTATGGAATACAAGGCGCATGTCATCTTCCATTTTTAGGTAGGTAGGCTTACGGACTCCCGGCGTTCATTACACGGACCCCTTAGGGTCCATGGACCACACAGGTTACGAAACCCTGACATAATAACAACGATTTTGTATGTTGTGTGTGAAAATACTATCACAAATCAGTACAATGCAGGCTGGAAGACAAAATTAAATGGTAAAGCTTGATTTAGACGATGCGAAAAATATAGTAGGTATTTGTCGTACATTGCGGGACCGCGCGGCTGTTGCGTCGAAAGTGACCGATCATCGACAGAAATGTACTACAACTTGTACGATATTTCACGCACTGACTAAACCAGCTTTTAACTCTGTTACGGAACTGCCTTGTTAAGTTTTACGATAGCAGATGATAGAAATAACTACTATAACGAAGTGTAAAAAACAAAACAAAACTATCATTTGGATACCTCTACTTTATTGTGTTTGCATTGAGGTTTACCTACTGGTTTAGTTTGAATACTGATGAGTTGAAACAGGTTGTCAATAATAACTTTGATTCGCTTGCAAAGCAATTTAAATAAACAGGTTTATGATAACCTAATTTGTATACCAACGACACTTTAAATTCAATTGATATTTAACCGTTCCATTCGCTAGATCTTATGACAGTTGCGATTTTAGATCAAAGCGAGTTCGCTAGTTAGCGCAGCGAGCTCGCGGCGTATACGCGGTGGACACGCAACGTTTTTGCCACTTGAAGTAAGAGGGGGGCGGGCTATCGAACACGAGTGTAAGAAATAACTTTGACGACGCTTCTTGCGGTGAGCTATGATCTCGATTGCATATCACCAGTATAACGCCCTAAAATGTAATCTCAGAACATGTCATTATTAATCATAACTACAAATGAGAAGAGAAATGGCTGCAAGTCCACAGTTTCAGCTCATATTTAATTACTAACAAAACCCCACGGGTTCACGCACGTGCTTTAAATTACATCTTTGATTACTGCTCCAGTAAGTCCTGTAATTAGCGCGTTCAACAAACAAACGAACAAACTCTTTAGATTAGTATAGATTTGTATTGTATTATAGTATTAAGTTAATATTTGTATCTATGCGGACTGTAAGTTCTTATGAGAAATAAGCTCTTTAAACCGATTTCTGAACACATTTTATTCAAAAAGTCTTCTCCATCATTAATCATTTCAAATTCCTCAATAAATCACAATAACAAAACCATTTATATGCACACCACATTTGCCACGGCCCATTGTTTATAATTAGTATACCTACTAAATGAAGTGGGCATCAGATAAAGTAGTTACCAGTACATGGCTGGAGGCCATATCTCGTCAAATTAATGGCCCAGTAGGTACCATTTCGAGGTCAATAGGCGCCGGCGCATAAAACGCGACTAAATAATTGTGTTTACTGTTCGTAGGAAACGGTTCTCCTTGTTATTGAAAACTTTGTAACTGAAACTGGGAATCGACTAAATTTTGATTGTGTCACCTCACTATATAAGCTTTTTTGGTCTAGATACTTTATGGTTATGTCATTGTTGCCATCACGAAGTCGACGCACTTTTTTCTAAAAATACTTTAATGAATAAATTCCTTTTTTTTAGGATGAATATATGGATAAGGTGAGCTAATATTATTCTGTGAGTTAAAAGATTTTTTCTTAATCTTTCCTAAGCCTTTGATTTCCCTGCATGAAAACCTATATACTTATTATCTAGAATTCGCTCATTCTGTTGTCATGTCAAAGTCGATCCAATACTAAGACGAGATTGTCGATGACGGCTGAGCTTATTTTTAAAACCCACGTACAGATAAAATATGGATAAAAAAAACAAAACAACTTAATCTTCAACAAAATATTTTTTTTTTTTTTACCGTTTTGGGCCGTCATTGCGCCAGATTTGAATTTTGATTGCCATGTTTGTTATTCTGGTTTTATGAATTGAATTTTGAGGCACAATTTTTTTTCTTTTTAGAGTCATTTTTCACTTTAGTTTCGATGAAAATTGTATTGTTTTATTTGTTTATAGCTAATTAGCGACCCACCCCGGTTTCGCACGGGTACAATGTAGATAACATAAACCTTCCTCTTGAAATGAATTGAAATGAAATGAAAACCGCATTAAAATTCATCGCGTACTTTGAAAGATCTAAGCGCATCTAGAGGGACAGATGGCGGGCAGCGACTTTGTCTTAGTAAAGAAGCAAGGAACAAGTTTTCGTTAATCTGCAAAATCTGTATCAGATTAAGTGTTAAAGTCTTAGAGTGCTATAAAAACTTATCAAACGAGCAATTACCATTCAAAGCCCTCCTAATAACAAATAACTAAACACATGGTACCTACATAGGATAACATTGCAATGATACAAAACAAAATTCTAAACACAGCCGGTTTATAAAATGAGATATAAAAAGATAATTTGTACGGCGAGCGTGTCGCCCAAGATAAATATGGTTGTTGCTATGTGTCGTAATGAGCTGTTGCTCGTGCTTAACCTAAATTTGGAATGGCTTGAGCGGAGACGGGCAACTTTTAAGTTGCGTGTAAGTTGCTGTAACCTTTTGATAATGAGTGTAAAAATACCTATTTCATTTGTTTCTGTCGTCTGTTTCATCTCAGAGAGGCCAAATATTTAGTATTTCCTAGGTATTTAATGAAATTCTGAATTTGGATAATCTTCTATTTATATAAATAAAAATAAATGGCTAAATGTGTTGCTAAGCGCAAAACTCGAGAACCACTCGATCAATATGGTCGATTCTTTTTTTTGTTGTAGTATTCGTAATTTCCCGGACAAGGATTTTATGAAAATATTTTTTCGAAAAAATCACATCCTATACTTAAAGTCAGAATTTTACACCCATCCGAAACCGGCGGTTCGCTAGTGTTTATTTAAATTATAAAAGAACAAATGCATTGCCTAACAAGAATCATACATTATTTATAATATGTATTTACCACCTTTGGTTGACTGTTAGACAATACCTGAGGCATTAGGTCCGCCTTTGTACTTTTTGTTGCATAAAGTTTAAATAAATAAATATTTACTAAACTCATTCAGTATTGCAACCTTCGTATAAAACCTATTGTGTAGTCTAGACTGACTAAGTAGGTATATTATTATCTGCTATCTTATCAATATGAACTATGTACACAGTATCAATATTATTCAATATTTTACATGTCTTTATCTGAAAACATGTTAATAATATGGAATATGATTAGAATATATTGCATCTGGCTGTGTAGTTCTAGGTTATATTTTTTTATGTTGATTTCGTAATGGACTGGCTTGTATTGAATCGTTCTACTATTACTATTAGAGCCTTCTCAGAGCCGTGGAGGTTCATATTCATATTAATTTATTTATTTGCATACACTAATGTGTATAAAAGATCTTACATAAAGCTAAAGTACAGTTATTACAGATAATAACAATTCTTATAATGTGAATTTATAAATTACGTATTAAAAGTTATTATAATTTTATCGGGATCATGTATAATTATTATTAAAAGTAAGAGATGTTGGAGCGACGTTGCAGCATCCGGCCGCTAGTGCAACTGTTGCCCCAAAGTTGCTCGTATGGGTATCGATTTTAACCATTTAGGAAGTTATATTCTCGTCTGTGAAGTGACATCATGATACGTGTTTATTAGGAGCTAGTTTGCGTTGATAGTCTAATTTGAATAAGTATGTAAAGCGTTCTAAAGTTGGTCTAGTTTTATTTTACACCGACGCATTATAATCCAGCGTTTTATGTAGATGATTGGCTATTGTTTCTATACTAAGTTAGTGATGGGATAAATCGATAATTTTAGAAAAAAAGTCAATGATTTAGTCGAATAATCGTCAAGGATCTTGATAATAACCGTAAAAAATCGGGTTTGGTATTTTAGAAACCTCTTAAAGCGATGGTCGATAGTTATTTTAAACAATAGAATCGATGAAATTTTACAGTTTCTTGTTGATCGAGAACCATCGAGGATCGTTAAAATCGAACAATCAAACATGGCGTCGTGCTCGCTGAATTATTTATTGACTTAAAATTTTACACATTAATCTAGTCGTAAAGTTTTAGAAATTCTGGCTAACACGTATAATGAAACTAGACACAAAACAAATAATAAATCATTCTAAAGTGAACGTTTTCTAAGTTATATTGTTTATACAATTATACAGCTTTGTCTATTTCTGTTTACAAAGTCTGCTTGGTAAAAATGAAGAAACAACTTCATAATTAAAAATTCCAAGCTTCATTTTAAACGCTCAGAGCGTCACGTTACTCAAGCCGTTCTTTTTTTAATTGTTTTTTTTTTCTATTAATATGTAGATGCGTTCAATCTAAAGTCACGCGTTGTATTTTTAATAGACACGTTTTAATAGTTTTGTTATAGATCAACCGGACAGATAAAATAACAATTTAATTGAAACTTATGTACCCATTAAATTATGTGTTTACGAATAAAACGAACCAGTTTCAGTTAATAATACTAATTTATACAGTTTCAAGGTTGCTTATGCTTTAAAAATAGGTACCTACTTAGATAAAGTAGGTATACTGTATGCATTACATACTGACACAATAACACTTGTCTTGTAAAAGTAAATAGATACGTTCATAGTAAATAAACGTTTTTCTCGCAACAATAATGTTCATGAGATCATCGCCCGCGAAAAATACTTTAATTGTAAGAACTGGTTAAAAATAACGTCAAAACGATACAAGTAAGCTATAAAAACAACGTAAAACTGTCTGGTGATCGTGTAATAAATACCGATAGATACTTCTGCGTTGCCGCGTAAATCTTTGAGATGTGTTTTGAGATGTTTCTGTTCTATTTTTATTATATTAACATCACTATTTATTTCAATGAAAATGGGGATCTTCACTGCCATTTTATCACGATAGGTGGCGCATCGTCGAAATGGCCATTGAAAGCTGTCAATTCAATACATTTTATACCCTAACATTCAGTAAATTTTAATTTTCTCGGAATATGCCTTTGTGTGCTGTACCAGGATGTACTAACCCCGGTGTACATTTATTTCCCAAAGATACTATATAAAAAAGAAGTGGGAAAAGGCTAGATTATATTTTGAATATGTTGTTTGGTAATCTTCGGCAATACGGTGGAGCTATTAGCGTCGTGATAAAGTTCTGCAGCAGGAACGTCAATTGCTTGGCTTTCAGAAGCTTGAGGGCTTTGATTACCGAAATTAAAATTACGGTCATAAGCTTCTAACCAACAAAATAAACAATACCTTTTATCAATTAAAGTAATGTTTTCTCATTATTCGTACATTTTCCTACCATTAGTCAAGTAACAATATTAACACGTAACAACTGAAAAAATATCCAAATCTAGAGCGTATCACTGTTAAATAATATTTTATTAGATAAAAGTCTACGTCTCAATAAGATCGGCTTTCTTTGCAGTTAACCGTCCTCCTCGTTTTTTTAGTTCCTCTTTCAGGTCTTTAATCTTTCAGGTACAATACATCTTGCCAATAACGATAGTGGACCGGTTTTAAACACATAATAATAGCAAAAACCAAAGTGTAAACAAAGCGAAAACGATTTGACAGCAGACATACCGCCGCTGGCGACATCTGCGTTGAGCTTTGCGTGTGGATCCCCATTGTAGGTACATTCATCATCATCATCATACCAGCCGCGGGATGTCCACTTCTGAAAGTAAGCCTCCCCTACAGATTTCCAATAGGACCGCTTGGGATAGGGTTGCCAACTCCTTGTTGGTCAAATATAGTAGTTCTAAAATTTTTACCCATAAAAATATAGTAGGTAAGGAAAATATTAAAAAAGATATAGTAGGTTTCAAAATAAGTATAAATCGAACGTAATCGAACCTAATCGAAAATCGAAATTGACAATCTGTTAAACTCAAACTATCTTTTGAACGTAACTGTCAACTTGACATTCCAGAATCGTTAAGAAATAAATAATTACGTTTCGTTTTACGCTTAGACATTTTGAAGCGAATATTATTGCTTATAAGTTTGATGCCTTCAAAATATAGTAGTTTCGCCTACTATATCTTTTTTCCAAAAATATAGTAGGCGGGGGCTCTAATATAGTAGGATACTATATTATATAGTAGGGTTGGCAACCCTAGCTTGGGAGCGGGATAAATCCAGCGCGATCCCGCGGTCCTCATCAGATCGTCTATCACAAACACAAATCTTAAAAATAATAATAAAATTACAAAGTATGCACAAACTCTGAGGAGGAGGAAACTTAGGTATAGGGCATCAAAAAATTCGTTCGCATCGCTGTCAAGTGTCAAGTACCCAAAAGGCTGTCAGCATTGCCACGTTGTATGGCAACGCTAATTCTTTGGCCCATGAAAGGCCAGCCTTCTGGTCATGTGAAGAATCGACCAGTCGCTTGGCGATGTCCCAATAAACAAGATGAGCGCTCGGACCCCATGGCCCTAGTGTTTTTGTTCTATTCATTCTAGACATCAAGAATTTGTTATTTTATGAAAGAATTTGTTTGTTATGATACCTACTCGCTCCGAGCGAGTAGGTATCATAACAAACAAATTGTACCGTAAATTTAACCGTAGCGTAATCACCGTAATGTCTTTAGGAGACGCCAGTTGTTAAGCCCTATTACGGCATAAAATAACAGAAGAAATTTAAAACTCCACAAGTGATATCAAACAGGCCTGACTTGAAGACCTTCAACAAATTACACACTTAATAAAACCAGTGTCGGTATATAATCGAAAGGAAATCTATAAAAAGAATAATAACAACCTGCAATAATGATTCATTATTATTAATTGGTTGATAATCGACTAATAAACGGTAGCGACTAATTTAGTCATCGATTTTGTTAATGGTGCAGTCTCATCACTAGCGCCGCCGGCGATATTCGAAATTTGAATTAAGGACATTCAAATATTTGGAATTAAAAACATTTAAATAAATATTATTTTGTTCGATTTTGATTGCTTATGGCGCAGTCCACTTTATCCATATTTGGACAACCGGATTATAATCGTGGCGCCTGGGTTCGATTACCATGGTCGGACATAACAGGATTATTTAGAACGAGTTTTGAAACGTCAAGTTTAGCGTGACACGAAATTAATTTAAATTAAATTACCTACACAGTCATTTTAAAATCTTACTATCATAAACTGCGATAAAAATGCGAAAGTTTGGATGGATGGATGATAAATACGAAAGGTTGGATGAATGGATGGATGTTTGGTGCTTAATAATGCCAGAGCGGCTGAACGGATCTGGATAAAATTTTAGCACGGAGATAGATTAATTTATAGTTTGGTATAGCACACAGGCTTTTTATCCCGGAAAAATGTACGGTTGCCGTGGGATAATAGGTACAGTCAGCAACAAAAGTCGATTAACAATGTTACTTTTTTATATCATTTAAACAGACACTAAACACAAAATGTACTGGCTTCCAGAATTTCAGGTTATAGCTAAGGGATTATTATATCTTAATTTTATATTCATTGCGTTTTACTTTTCATATTGTACTTAACAATTAGGATTTAAAAATCATAAATGTTAATCGACTTTTGTTGCTGACTGTACCTACTTTAGCAAAGACGCGGAAGAAGGCGCGGGTAAAAACTAGTTATATAGTTTATAATTTTTATTTAAACAATTCAAACTATCATACTTAGTAGTTTGAGTCTAAAATTTAAGACTCTTATAGACTTAAAGGTCTCAGATAATTTAAATTTATTTTTTTAATTATAAAGCCGTTTTATGTTTCACGTTTTACGATGCCTTTATAAACTCATTATAAGGAAATAACCGCCTTGTTTAGAAAAATAAATCTAAGTTATAACGTAACACGTTATTTTTTAATAGCAGGAAGTCTTAAATCATATAAAACTTGGCAGCTAATTATAACAATTACTGAACAACCTAGTTTCCCAATTGAATGTTATAGCTTTTTTACCAGGCTCTCATTAGACGGTTAGGTTAGGTTACATTCTCAAATATTGAAATATGGATGTAGGTACAACATGCTACATACATTATATAGACAGAAAAAATCGATAAACGAAATAATCGTAGTCGATTATGAAAAAAAAAACAGCATTTCCATATATTTTGATCTTTTATGTGTTGCACTTTTGAATGGAACACCCGATTTTTTTAAATGTCCGACTAAAAGTAGGTCTAGGATCATGTACAAAATCTTATAGTAATGTCAATATGACAATTCCACCGCCCGCGCCTCACAAAAAACATGCTACAGTAAAAAAAAAAGTTGTAGAATGATCTTCGGTCAGCCGATTCAAAGACAGAATGCCCAGAAACTAGTTTCCGGGCCGCGGGCCGGGCGATGCCCGTCTGCTTTACATTATGTACATGAAACTGCCTCGACTAGAGGCGTGGCGGCATGGTAGCGGCAGCGTCGTCGTCGCCGTCGCCACAGACGAATGTTTGTATGCTACAGCCAGAAACATCGCGCCTCAATCTTCCATTTGGAATGGTCAACTAGATTCATTTTCCTTTCTTTCTTACTTGTTAATGACGTTAAAAAGTGCGTATTAGTGGTCTGATTAAAATAAATTATTTGACTTTGACTTAGATTTTTTTTGTTTTTTTTTTTTTGAGATTTAAGTATGTATTTTCTTCCCATTGTATTTAGAATAGCGGTTTTATTCTATGTAAGTATAACGTCTTCACGTATGATTTATACAAAATATTAAAAACATTCATTTTAAAAGAAAATCTATGTATAAAAAGATAGTTTCTTGCCCATAGTTCACCATACGAAATTAGCTACGTTTTTAAATGACGTTCAAAACTGCCTCATAAAAATCTGATTAAAAATAGCTTTACAGGTGCACTTCACTACATAGTATAAAACAAAGTCGCTTTCCCTGTCTGTCTGTCCCTATATATGCTTAAACTGCTAACGTTCTAAGAGGCCGGATTTGACGTTTCTCCTACGTAATAATTTGAAAAATCCAATTCACAATCCTGAATAATTACTATGTTACCCATACACTATAACAACGAGTATCACTTGTAAACATTAAGTTTAACTTAATTTTGAAAAAATACACTCACAAACACGAATTAATTGCCGATTTATATTTTGACAAGACGTTTTGACAACACTACACAAAGGATTTTGATAGCTGTCAAATCCGGCTTGTTACAATGTTAGCTGTGTAGGTCTTTAAAACTACGCAACGGATTTTGATGCGGTTTTTTTTAATAGATAGAGTGATTCAAGAGGAAGGTTTATATGTATAGGTAATACATGCACCCGTGCGAAGCCGGGACGGGTCGCTAGTAATTAGAATAAAAGTCTTAAAAAAAAAAGAAAAATAAAGTATGTACAATTTCTTTTTATTTTTTTAAATAAATAATACGTTTAGCATCTCATCAAAATCATAAATATTGGTTGACAAATATCAAACGTTCTTTAACGCGGAAACGTTATTTTTACACCATTTTTTATTTAACGTTATTTTTATGACTCCATTTACTAGCTATTGGTTCATGGCGGCGTGAAAATTTGATGGCTCATTAAATTCAAAGATGGCGGATGCATTTTATCTACTAAAACTAGGAGCGGCTTACGATTGACAGACAATTTCTAAAAAAAGACTTGTAATTTACATCTTACAATCGTAAGAAATATAAAAGTTGAATCACGGATGGATATAGCGATAACTAAAACGATATTTTAGAAACTTTTAGCATAAATGTTGTAAACTGGGTAAAGTAGGTATCTAAGGTAAGCACCAAAGTCAAAGTCAAATCTTTTTTTTTTTCAATTTGAACATGTACAGGCACTTTTGGATTTCCAAGGAGTTGGTTAGTTAGGTCGAAAGTTAAAGCTAGTTCTTTGTTCCAAAACGTAGGTAAGAAATTTCACTATTTTCAGATATGATTTTACAAAAACTTAATATTTATTATTTATTACTAACTTAATACCTAATTATTCCTCTTATTTTAATACCATTTATCTCAGTCCCTGATGCTTCATAAATTCATTAAGCAGCTCATAATTATGATGGGTTCGGGTTGCTAGGTATTTCCAAATTTTCCGACGCCGGGCAAAAAATTCAAATACCTCGGACATTTGGGTGAAATTAAGATTTGATATAACCGGAGTTTACCGGACGCCCTTGGAAAAAATATTTTTATAAAATTAAATGCAAATAAAAACGTTTTTACGTTTTATTTTTTTATTATTCTAATTTATTGCTTATCGGAAACATGGCATGTCTTCCGAACACTTTTTGAAAATCCCTCCCGGATCATCTCCAGACGCCCTCATAACTATGGGAAATCCGGGGAATGCTGGATTGAAACCATTAGTTATCTAGTTACAGGTAGATAGGTATAAGTAAAGTATCTCGCTTAGATGCGTTTGCATTCCCTTCACGCCAATCCCTTTCCAAGGTCGGTAGGGCTCGCGAGCCAATGATGGCCGAGGCCCTACACCAGTTAGCTGAAGGTCGGAATTCAACTGTTTTGTAGGAAGCAGATATTCGGTTGTTGTGACGCATGCGACTCCCATAATTTTCTGTAGATACTCAATACCTAGGTATTATAAAGCTGAAAAGTATGTTAGTACACGCTAATCTCTGGAACTGCTTTGCCCCGATTCTGAAAGTTCTTTCACTAATACTAAGCTTCGTTATTCCTTAGTACCATAGGCTATATTTTATTAAAGGAATTAGGGACCTGTAAAAATTGCAGCTCAAGTAGGTATTTTCGTTTTTTGTTTGAACGCTCTTAACTTCGAAACTACTACTTGTATACATATAAGACAAAGTATGAACAAAATTCTAAAATAATTAGGGGCGTAAAACGCCAATCAGAGACAGATCACAGGATATACAGCCAAGTTTATAATTTTGTTTGCATGTTACGACGCCGACGTTTGTGGTAATGAAAAATGAAATACTTTTCATTTACGACCCAAATTTTAAGAAAATCTATGTTTAGCGAACCAAAAATTATGGCTGTATCCACCATTTTTTTTTGCGAATATCGAAGTTTTCAATATACCCAATAGAGAAGACGGAGTGCATCTGTGTTGGCGCACACACTTGTGGATACTGTAATATTTCCTGCATACTTGGGTCCACAGCGATTAGCCACCGTGACCAAAATTCGTTCAGGAAAATATTTAAATCTTGTACTTTTTAAGACAGTTATGTAAAATTGCAATGAATTCATTTATAAGCTAATTTAAAATTTAAATTGTACAAACTACTAAACACGACAGCCACGTGTAAATAAATAATTCATAAACAGACAGACATATTTATTATTTAAATGGCCACGAATCATAGACAAGTCGCTCTTTTATGCAATTCACAATACATTATTTATTAGTATTAGGACAACAAGGGTATTTCCTTTATTTATTCTACTTATTTAAACGACTGCTGCCTCGTTCGTCTAATGGTCAGAATTTTTTTGGAAAATTTTTCTTTCGAATTTCAAACAGGAACAGCGTAGCAACAACAGAACCTACACAAAACCGTTATATATGTCAAAAGGTCGTTAACCCCCTCTAAAAAATCCGGTATCAATGAAGATAATGAATATTTATTTAGCATACCACCAAATCTTTATCTTGGCAGCCTTCTACATAGATTAGATACAAGGTGAATATGTACTAAATTGCATATACTATTTTGATAACCGTATCGGTGATCAAATAGTCTTTGTTATTCTGTCTTGTGCCTGTACCTACTTATCGCCATACCACAGCCATACTGTCTGCAATGGGTGGATTTTTCCACTTTCATTGATAGGTAGATTTTTGTTATTTTGGAGATATCTTTTATAACGGTTCCGTATCGTGTCATTGCATATTTTATTATTACAGCCACTAGAGACATATTGGTCTAGTGGCCGCAAAGCGCGACTGCTGAGCATGAGGTCTTGGATTCGATTCCCAGGTCGGGCAAAGTGTTATTGAGTTTTTCCATCAGGAATTTCTCTGTAGCAGTCTCGGAGTTTGGATTTGCGCCCGGTTTATGGCAATAGGCTCGCCCCCTATTACATGGGACTTAAACATATCTGGCGAAATGTGGGTGTACTATGGGTAATACCTACTCCTCTGCCTAACCCTTCGGGGATTACCGGATTACAGGCGTGATGTTATGTTTTATGTACACGAGATTATTTGGGTCACTTTGGTACCGTATTTATTCAATATTTACTTGAAAAGTCCGTCCAAAGTCAACGATAGCCGATAGTACCCTATCAGAGTATACCGGTTACCAATCGCTTCGTATAACCCTGCCAAATAGAGAAGTAACTCTAAATATAACACAGTGGTGTAATCGACCCCTGTGTTTATAGAATCGCATTAACTTTGCTTGACAACAGCCGAGTCGCGCGCCGTGGCAGGGGTACCCAACCTAGGTGACACAATTATTTGCTCGTCATTTGTTTTATCGAGAATTTGCTGTCCATAATAATATTTGGTGGGTGTGGTATTCTTTTGTGTTTACGTTATATTCATGAGCATAATTAAATACAAGGTTGCGGAAATTTTCGTGGTACGTAAATGGGTAGGTAAGTACCTATTGATAATAATTATATTGTATTTGTGACTGCGCAATTTATTAAAAATAATTGCAGAGGTAACTTTTGTTTTTTACGTATAAAAAAATCAGGGATAAAATAGAATGCAGGCTAACTTGAGTTACTTACATACTTAGTTTAAAAATTTAATAATAATTAAGTTTAGTTTAATTTATTTTTGGTGAGGTTCTTCGAATTGGTCGGATGCGTAACCGGCGTGCTTGCATGACCAGATGTATGAAAGTGGACGAGGCGAAAGGAGCATGTAGGACGTCTTAACAGGATACCGTGGCCCCGGAACGTAAAGGGCAACAGAAGGAACAGGGTGGTTTTTTAGTCAGTAAAAGTCTGACAGTCCCTTCCGTTCTTTCCGCATTTGATGATTTTTACAACCTAAAAATAAAAATTATATTAGTAAATATTGTGAAATATAACACATGTTTATAATAGTTTTATTTATTGCGTAGGTAGAGCATTTAATTTTGATACTTCCTGTTTCATTACCACTTTATAGCCACTCAGTATTTGAAGTAATAGGTATTTATATTTTTTGCGAGCACAGAAAACATCCAGTTGGCACTGACCTAGACAATTATTTACGTTGAGTAGCTACAAAACAACATTATAATATGCGTATTACGAATGATATTGCGTAGGTATGTAGTTAGACATTATTATGTGGTATGAATGTGCGCACGTGTATAAAATTATAAAAATGTATTTCATTAAGTAGATTAGTATTTTTATCTCATATAAAACTAATAAAATCTTCGTCATCTTTAGAATTAAAGTTAGTAGAGGACGAACGAAGATTGTTTTAGACATGCCTAATTATTGATTGCTACTGCTTCATTTCTATTTGACGTTTGTTTGAAACGAAGTTTTTTAACGCGGGTTGCGGTCAGTTTACTGGCAGAAATCGTCACGTAAAGGAAACGCACACGTAAAAAAAAAAATATTCATTAAACTTCCATAGCACCCTTTTTGAAGTTTTTTAGATACTTGACTAGACTTGGATCTTTAACAGCCGTTACGGGTCGTCAGAAGCCCGAAAGTCTAACAACCAGTCTTACCAAGGGGTATCTTATTACCCAGTTACTAGGTTGTGAAGGTCAGATAGGTAGTCGCCCATGTAAAATACTGGTATTCAGCTGCATCCGGTTAGACTGGAAGCGGACTCCAACATAGTTGGGAAAAGGCTAGGCAAATTGATTTTTGTACTTCGATACAGTCGTGACAAAAGCACAATCTTTATCATTAACACAACAGTGAAGTTAAAGACGCAGTACCCAACTTATACTAGATTCACTGAAATAATAAAATATTCATAAGGATCTCGAACAAATTTTAATAGGTTAGTGTGGAGTACGCATTGCTTTCTTCGCCCGTTAAAATCATTCATAGCCCAATTTACAAGTCAGAAGAACATTAGTAGAGTGTTAATCTTAAGTTTGTATATTTTTTTGTTTTCTTCTTTATGATTGAGTTTCCACATAACATATCTTCACGCATGTAATCCCAGAAGGGTTAGGCAGAGGTGTACCCACATTTCGCCAGTTATGTTTAAGTCCCATGTAATAGGGGGCGAGTCTATTGCCATATACTGAGCACAAATCCAGACTCCGAGGCTGCTATTGAGAAATTTCTGATGGAAAAACCCAATGACCACTGTCCAACCTGGGAATAGGACCCAAGACCTCATGCTCAGCAGTCGCGCTTTATTACCACTAGACCAACGAGGCAGTCATTGAGTGTAAATTATATGTATTAAATTGTGACTTGCACAAGTTTTTTATTTTGTATTCGATAACTAAATGTATCGCTTTTAAACCCGATTTAGTGTCAATAGGTCTTTGAAGTACTATTTATTTGTCCTTTCATCAACAAGTACCCTATTGTTTTAGGTGTTGTTCTAGTTATTTTATATTCTGTTTGATGTTATCATGTGGAAAACGGACTGTTGTTCAAAGTCCTTTGAAGCGATCGCTGCTTAGAAATCGTTGTTTGTTTTCCATTTATTATTTGTACTTTATGGGTGGTTGAACTAAGTATAATACAATAACGTCTGGTCTGACCAAAGGACAATGTTGTTAAGACTTCATTTGTTTTATGTATTTTATTTTAAAAACATCAAATGATGTAGGTACTTGTTTTGAATTGAGGGACAAAAGAAAATCGTTATAATAGATTTAATTTACATAAAACCACGCCCATAATCCCTGAAGAATTGGACAGAGGTGTACCCATTAGTAAACCCACATTTCGCCAGTTTGTTAAAGTCCCATGTAATAGGGGGCGAGCGTATTGCTATCAACCGGGCACAAATCTAGACTCCGAGGCTGCTACTGAGAAATTCCTGATAGAAAAACCCAATAAGTATTACTTAGCTCGACCAGGGGATCAAACCCAATTTAAGACCTCATGCTCAGCAGTAGTGCTTTGCGACCTTCGGGGATTACAGGCGTGATGTTTTGTATGTATTAATAAAGGCAAAATAAAGGCAGGCCCTACCCAGCTATGAATAAGGCTAAAATCCATTGTGACGAAACATTACCTATCGCTAATTTTAGATTAGATTAAAATAATAGGGTTGTTTGGATTATCGCTTTTTAAATGTCGAATTTATTGTTTATTTAAGTGTTGCTAAGCATCTAAACTTATATCGTTAATGAACTATGTTTTAGGAAATTCAGTAACAGCAGATATATATTTAATAAGTACTAGCTTTTGCCCTCGACTTCATCCGCGTAAATGGTGACGAAGTCGCGGAATAAAAAGTAGCCTATGTCCTTTCTTGGGCTTCAAAATACCCCATACCTACTAAATTTCATCAAAATTAATTCGGTGGTTTAGTCGTAAAAGAGTTACAGAAAGAGTTACTTTCGCATTTTTTGAGATAATAATAAATATCAAGACAAAAGTTTTGTTTACTGTTCTTTTAATAAAGAAAAAAAAAAGAAAAAACTGGTACCTACTTATTTAAATAAATGAACAACGATTTTTATAATGTTTTAGAACATCTACTAAAAGGTGATGAACGCTTTAAATTCTTATACAGATTTCCTTTTAATTAAATAACTTAAACACCTAGAAGATTTTTTCTCCGTGACATAATTAAAAATAATAAAGGTAATGCTAAATTAAAAAATGTTCCCTCCTTCGCTTATCTTCAATTTAAGGCTATAAGAAGGATTTTTTATTAAATCTTTTTATTTTTTCCAAAATGTTGAGTACCCCTGCTCTGCGCCATGGAACTAATAAACAATGAATATGCATATAATTATTATGAGTTGTGTGAAGGCCACCTCGTCTCACTATTATTTATTTTAATATCGTTATCGCTACCGATTCGATTCATTCGAATATGTATCGATAAAGTGTAAAAATATTTACGTTTATTATTTTGGATATTTCTAAATCACTGTGTTACTGCCTCGTTGGTCTAGTAGTCGCAAAGCGCGACTGCTGAGCATGAGGTCTTGGGTTCTATTCCCAGGTCGGGCACAGTTTTATTTAGTTTTTTCATCACGAATTTCTCAGTAGCCTTGCGGAATCTGGATTTGTGCCCGGTTGATGGCAATAGGCTCGCCCCCTATTACATGGGACTTAAACATAACTGGCGAAATGTCGGTGTAGGTACTAATGGGTTTACCTCTGCCTAACCCTTCAAGGCTTACAGGCGTGATGTTTATGTGGTACAGTTCACGCCCGACGCTCCCCGTGTTCATGCCCAACATAGGAAACTAAGGTCATGCACGAGACTATCAGATCACAGGCCTAACAAGGTCAATTTTACGCACAAGTGACCTTCTATACCGTATTTTAGTTCCGTCAAGCTCTAACAAGTTTTGTGAAGAAGGAAAAAAAGTGATAGATCTTTTTTTTTTGACTGATAAAATCCTCTTTTTGGAAGAATATACTTTCAAACAGGTGCGGATCTAGGTCAAGTCTTTTTGGGCCGCAGTTCAGGGCCCCGTAAATTTTAAGGCCCCAGCCTCCACGAAAAATAAACCTTAATTTTAATTAAAAAAACACCACTTAGGTACTATTTATTTGATTAATAAGGTAGCCCCCCCAAGTAGTGCGTGCCCAGGGCCCCATAAAATCACGGTCCGCCCGGGCTGCTTTCAAAGGGCTTTTGGAGCGTGAATTGACACCTTGCTTGCCGGTACAATGCGCGCACGTAATCGTCATACAAAATGGAAGAGATAAATTAGTAACGATTTTTAAAATAAAATGAAAACAAAAATAAAATAATGGCGTTTTCGGGGACAATAAATCTACGTCATCACTCAGCCTGTAATAAGGAAGTTATGAATCTTCACAACAATAAATAAATTACAATACTTAATACTACTTCTTATTTTTTACTAGCACTCTCCCCGCGACTTCGTTCGCGTGATATTTCTTACGGATCCCTAATTTTTTTATAGTAAAATATGGCCCCTAACTCCAATAGCTTCCAATTTGTGAAAGAATTTTCAAAATCGGTTCAGTAGATCCAGAGATTACCCCCTACATACAAACTTACAAACAAATGTTACCTCTTTATAATATTATTTTTTATTTGTAATGCTTTTAAAAGAGTTGCTAACTAGACTAGCTTCTGTCCGTGACTTCGTCCGCGTAAATGACGGTTATTGACGATCTAATCTTGTTTCTCCATAAAAACTTTGGGCCCCTTTTTCACCCCCTAAGGGGTAGAACTTCGTAAAATCCTTTCTTATCGGATGCCTACTACGTCATACAAAGAACACACCCTCCAAGTTTCAGGTCTCTATCCATCCATCAGTCATTCAGGACAAAGCATTTTATATGTATAGAAGAAGATAGATAGATTTTATTTTTTGTTTATAAAAGAGCCAAACATTTTACAATACAAAATCTTTGCGAACAGTCTCAATCATAATTAGACGTCTGTTTTCATCAAAGTTACACTGAATAATAATTTAAATAACATGAAAACACCATTAAGGATACTTGCGATCCTCTTCACCTCCTTGCTGAAAATTTTATTGGAAGGGGCAACTAGATTCAAT
This sequence comes from Hoplodrina blanda, assembly GCA_949316365.1. Taxonomy (NCBI): domain Eukaryota; kingdom Metazoa; phylum Arthropoda; class Insecta; order Lepidoptera; family Noctuidae; genus Hoplodrina; species Hoplodrina blanda. The sequence goes on from OX438592.1 coordinate 13,905,880, forward strand.
TCTATTTCTTTTTTCTTGTAATGACGTTCGAAAGTGCCATATAATGGCCTAATTAAAATAAATGATTTGGCTTTGACTTTGAATTCTCAGTTTCCGGAGCCTACCTCCATTTTCTTTAGGTCTCTGCAAAATATGAAATGTACATAGAGAGTTATTATAAGCTGCTATCAAGCCATGACTTTTGGTAACAGACGTCATCAAACTCCTTCTCGACATTCTTAACCATAGATAGTGTCATTAGCTGCCTCGTTGGTCTAGTGGTCGCAAAGCGCAACTGCTGAGCAAGAGGACTTGGGTTCGATTTCCAGGTTGAGCAGTGTTATTGGGTTTTTCCATCAGGAATTTCTCATTAGCAGCCTCGGAGTCTGGATTTGTGCCCAGTTGATGGCAATAGGCTCGCCCCCTATTACATGGGACTTAAACATAACTGGCGAAGTGTGTGTACTAATAGGTATACACCTCTGCTAACTCTTCGGGGATTATAGTCGTGATGTCATGTTAATCATTAGAAATAGGCTATAGCAGCCTGTACTTACATATATCGCGGGTCGCTAAGTGCCTTCAATAAATCACATGCCATACACTTGCAAATCCCAGAATTCACTGGCCGCTGCGACCCTGGTCGCCGCGGCCAGTGAAGGTAAGGAGGTCTGCGGTTCGGTGCTCTAAGGTTCCTTGTTTATATTATAACCGGTCGAGCAGGTCATGCAGGCTGTATTACTTTCGGAATGTCAATCGTCTTTACCAACTCGTCTCCTTAAAGTCACTATTTATTCTCTGGTTTATACATGACGTATCTTTTTGTCCTGAATCTATACATACAAATAAATAAAATTGAAGTGTCTGTTTGTAATTATTGTTTTGCAACTAGCTTCAACTTTCGGACTAACTGACCGACTCCTTGACTATTCAAAAGTGCCTGTAAATGGTCTAATTGAAATAAATGATTTTGATTTTTGATTTTGATTTTGAATGTCAAAATAACAGCTTTTTTGCTAAATAAATATGAATTAATGTTTACGAGGCGAGGTACTGACACAAAAAAAATCTCTTTTTAAATATTTGTTTATCGGTCTGTTTGTTTCGGCTAATCTCCGAAACGGCTGGACCGATTTTGACAGGACTTCCACTGACACATAGCTGATGTTTTAGACGATCTGTTATATTTTTTTATTATTTTAGCAAAAGAATTAGGGTTTCTCAGAAATAAATGGAAACCCCGCAGATTATCGACATTTACACGGGACGAAGTCGCGGGCAGAAGTTAACTATAAATAGAATTAAATAATCTCCGTTATTTACAAAGTCACATTTAAGTACCTATGTAATACTATGTAGGTTCGTTCCTTTTCATTTAAACTTTGGTAATTTGGTAACTTTGATATTACTTATTTGGTAACAAGAAATAGAAAATTTGTTTCCAAGTGTCTGTGATTGACGTCCGTTTTTACTAAGTTATCCGATTAAACATTACAAAGTACATAAATCAAATATCTGAAAATAACAATATTCAATTTTATCCTACTCCCTATTTTCTTAAGTTAAGTTACTGTTGTACTTTGAGAGCGAAAAAATAAATTATTATTTATTATTATTATTAATAAATTATTATTATTATGTATACTTTATGTATCTCAGGACCCAGAAGTCCCGGGCCTTTGTAAGGCGTACGAGGAGCCGAAGCCAACTCGCAGAGGCCCCTTAGGTAGCTTTTTAAGAAATAAGACACCAACCGACGATTATCCCTATATGCACTATGCAAGTGCACCCAAGGACAACCCCCGGTTGGTGCAGGACTATTACAGGACATGGGAACTAACAGTAATGGACTATGGGTATGGGTTGCTAAAGTGACTTTATTATTAATAAATTATTATTATTATTATTATGTCTAATTAGGGACTTATTCTGTCAAAATTATTGAACACTAAAGGCTGATTTAGACGGTGCGAGAAATATCGTGCAAGTTGTGGTACATTTCCGTCAATGATCAGTCACTTTTGACATGACAGCCGCGCGATCCCGCAATGTACGTCAAATCGCACGATATTTCTTGCATCGTCTAAATGAGGCTTAATCCTAGACTTCTCCTATTTTTCGAAGTAATTGTAATAATTTTGGATTTTAACGTTGAGTAATTTAAAATCTGTTCTAGGCATAACAATAACATACATATCATCACGCCTGTAATCCCCGAAGAGTTAGGCTAGAGATATACCCATTAGTACACCCACATTTCGCCAGTTATGTTAAAGTCCCTTGTAATAGGGTGCGAGCCTATTGCCATCCACTGGGCACAAATCCAGACTCCAAGGCTGCTACTGATAAATTCCTGATGGAAAAACCCAATAACACTTTGCCCGACCTGGGAATCGAACCCAAGACCTCATGCTCAGCAGTCGCGCTTTGCGATCACTAGACCAAAGAGGAAGTTGAACCGAGGCAACGATGTGTGTTTTTATACCCGATATAAGTACACACGGCTACACATCAAGCTATACAAAACCAGTTTTAGCTGACCTCGCATTGTATATGCTTTTCGTACAATCAGAAGTCAGCTTATACTGGTTAAGTATAGCTTGATGTGTAGCCGTGTGTACGTTCTCCCACGTGGCGCACGTTTTATAAGTCAGGGCCATGGTGTAACGAGTAGTTGACGGCAGGACGTCACTCCTGTCGGCATTAACGAGGGGTTACGTGACAGCAATGTCGCGATGGCCTTGTCGTCATACATTCGGTTGTGGGTTCAATACTATTGTGACTTTTCCAATCAGATACTTTGCTTGTGCCTTCTCTGCATGAGAAGACCTTTGACCTGCGTACGGAACAAGGATGAGCTCGTGGAATAACAGCCGCACGAGACGATCGATCAGGTTAAGCTACGCTTGCCGAGGTTATTCCATGGATGGGTGACCATTTTTATACACTGAAACTACTCCGTGCCTCGAAAGGACGTCAAGCCGTTAGCTCCAGCTGTCATACGTGGATCTTTGACAGTCGTTACGGGTCGTCGGTAGCTCGAAAATCTGGCTACCAGTCTTACCAAAGGGTATCGTATTACCCAGTTACTGGGTTATGGAGGTCAGATAGGCGGTCGCTCCATGTAAAAAACTGGTATTCAGCTGCATCCGGTTAGACTGGAAGCCGACCTCAACGTAGTCGGGAAAAGGCTAGGTAAAATGATAGTTTGTACTTGTAAGTAGAGTGCATTATTGATTACATCAATAGATGCACTGGATCCAAGTTTACACGTGCCACATGCACAAGGTCAGTGAAATATAATACGAGAATTGTTTACCAACTTTGTTGGCCATACAGCGGTATCCATTGCCTCGTTGATACTAACGAAGTCTTTGTTTGTGTTTTGTAAACTGTCAATAGATGCAGTAATGTGACCAGTGGCCAGTGTTGGCCATGTGCATACGAGCAAGAGTGGAATTTGGTGTCGGTTTCAAGTGAGTGTGGTGTGATCATCAGCTGTTCCGTTTCAGGTGGTCTGTTTTGTATTTTGTAAACAATAGTAGATAAGGTTCAAATTACAATAATTATCTTTCTTATATTTTTATTTTATTTTTAACCGACTTCAAAAAAAGGAGGAGGTTATCAATTCGACTGTATTTTTTTTTTATGTTTGTTAGCTCCTAACTTGCGTCTGGGTGAACCGATTTTCATGATTCTTTTTTTATTTGAAAGCTGGTGCTTCTCGTGTGGTCCCATTGTCACCATTTCAATAACTGATGATGACCTTCGGAGATATGAAATGGAACTCCTCACAGAATCACAGCAGCAATATCGTAACAAGTGAAATTGCTTTGTTTATACGTGTAGTCGATGACTGACTGAAGAAAACGGGAGGGGGGGGGGGGAACGCCAATCCTACCAGTTTCCAAAATTAAATATATCGTGTGAGGTATTGATTGAAAGGGCTTTTTGTAAGGATTTCAAGCATTAATACACAAGCACTAAAAAGTAAAAAATAAAAAGCTTTTTCACAAAAAAAGATAACCGCCTTCATAAACTAAGTACAAAATAAAAATTAAAGTTATTTTTCCATATATAATTAATTATTTATAATTAATTATTCCAAAACTAAAGTTATTTTTATTTTGTAGTTTATGAAGGCGGTTATCTTTTTTTTGTGAAAAAGCTTTTTATTCAATTACGTAGATACCGACTTTTAAAATCGCTGATCTATCTTGTATAAATACCTAATACGCATTTAATACTAATTTTATAAAACTGAAAACTTTGTTTGTCCGAACAAGCTAATCTCCTGACCTTCAGTTTGGGCTGTTTTAAAAAAATCTTTTTTGCGTTTTAATAGCCTGCAGCTTATCGAGGAAGGTTAGTAGGCTTTTTAACATCACGCTACGATCCACGGGAACGGAGCAGTATTCACGTTCAACTTAACGTGGATGAAACCGCAGGGTGTTGATAGTACCTATGTATGTATGTTATTAGATATTTCATAATGACCTGACCTTATAGACAGATACCAGCCTTCCACAGATCAAATATAAAATTGTATACATATAGACTAATCGATACTAATATTATAAAAGGTAAAGTTTGTGAGGTTGTAGGCGGTAATCTCTAAATCTACAAAACCGATTTTGATCATTCTTTCGCAAATTATTGGAAGCTACGTTATCACTGTGCATATTGGCTACATTTTATTATCAAAAGAATAGGGATCCGTAAGAAAAATCAAGCGAATTAAGTCGCGGGCTAATAAAATTATAAACTGTAATGTGTGGTAAGAAAATAAAAATATATTCTATTCCATTCTCTATTCTATTATAAAACTAAAATCTCATTCACTGACTAAACACGAAGTATATAAGTATTACTAACTGTAACTTTTCCAAAAATAAATACCTAACAGTTCTGCCACTTTCGATGCCATGTCAAACCATAAATTTTCTAGCCATAAACCAATTACTAATATAGACTAGGATATAAATATTTATAAAACAATAATAAACAAATAAAGCCGTTAATTGTATTCGCCGCACGCGCAACTATTATGGCAAGCTGACTGCTCCACGTGTACGGTGCGTGGTGCGAGGTGTAAGCGACAGCGGATTGTGTAGCAAGTATGAGGTAAATCTATACATATAATATTTTCATTAGAAATTCTTTAAAAAAAAGTAATTTGTATTTTACGGATACAACAAAAAGTAGTGATTTTGAAATTAAGTTTATTTTTGTTACTTTACGCAAAACTACCCAACCACATTCCCGTGTGGTTTCCGGGTAATAGAATAGAACCACCCCCTCTCAGCCCGTGGGTGTCGTAAAAGGCGACTAAGGGAATAGCCGGAGGAGTCTAGCGACTCCTCTGTGTGGTAACATTAGCCTCCAAGCTAAGGTCGCCGTGCCGAGAGCTGTATGACTAGGGGAGAGCCTAGCCGCGAGCGTGCCAGTTGTCTGGGTCCGGGCGCCCCCAGGCACTACTTAAGCCTTACCTCTGTAAGCGGGGCACTGCAGAGTGTGGACAATTTATATCCCTAGCTTTTCGTGGGAACAAAATGAGTAACAAAAATTTAAAACTCGGAGGCGGCGGTGATGCTCGCCACACACTACGCCAATGTTTCTCGCGGGGCGAAAAGCGAGCTACGGAATGTCGCTTAGCTACGCTGAATGTGCAGGGAGGGATAAAAGATAAGATGGATGAAGTATGTGAGGTAGTGAAAGACAAAAGGATAGATGTGCTTTGTGTGAATGAGACAAAAAGAAAGGGAGTGGACATATCCAAATATGGTTCTCTGACCGCTATCTGGTCCGGCGTCCATGAGACCCAAAGGGCCTGTCAGGGTGTGGGGGTTGTCCTCTCAGCGCGAATGATGAAATGTGTGAAAGATTATGTGTGTGTTAGTCCCAGGATTCTGTGGTTGAGAACCAAGGCCCACCTTGGGTCTTAAACCGTATCTTTATTGTGTGCGTGTATGCACCTGATATGGGAAGCTCACCGACGGAGCGGAAAGAGTTCTGGGATAGTTTAAGAGATATAGTGAATGGATGCAGGGCGAATGAGAAGATTGTAATGCTTGGTGATTTTAATGGCTGGGTGGGTGTAAAAAGGAATGGATACGAGAAAGTGTTAGGTGCATTTGGAGATGACAGAGTGAATGAGAATGGTATGGATCTACTAGAGATTTGTGTGGAGAAGAACCTTACTGTGATGAACACTATGTTTAATCACAGGAAGATTCACAGGTATACGTGGGAAAGGCAAGGTAGTAGAAGTATAATTGATTTTGTGATTGTAGATGAAAGATTGAAGAGTAAGGTCACAGATACAAGAGCATATCGGGGTGTCAATGTTGGAACTGACCATTATCTGGTAATGTGTCGGGTGGATGGTTTGTTCAAGCATTGGCGTCATCGAGTTCAAGTTCCTGTGACCACTCTAGAAAGAATAAAAGTAGAAAGACTGCAAGAGGCTAAAGTAAGAGAAGAATATAAGAGAAAAGTAAAAGAGAAGACGGATAAGGTATTTGAGAGTGGGAATGAGTTTAGTTTAGAGGAAGTCTGGGATATGACAAAGAATAGTATGGTAGAAGTAGCTACGACGGTATGTGGTCTAGCACAGAGGAAGTATGGTAGTAGGATGGATGATTCTTGGGTGGATAGTGAAGTGAAAGAGGTTGTGAGCAAGAAGAAAGAGGCATGGCTTAATGTGTTAGCCTGTAAGGCCCAAAGTAGGATGAATCAGGCAACGGATATGACAGATGATTTAGAAAGAGTGAAGAAAAGATACACTGAAATGAAAGCGAAAGTGAAAGAGATTGTAAAAAAGAAGAAGGATGAGAAGGAAGAAAAGTATAACAGGAAGTTCGCTGATAACTTCAGGGCCAATGTTAAACTGTTCTGGAAACAGGTAAGATTGGCTCGAGGGGTGACAGGAACATCAACTATGAACGTTGTGAGAGCAGAAGATGGATGCCTATTAAGCGAAGAATGTAAGGTTTTGGAACGCTGGAAGGGATATTTTGAAAGTTTGTTTCGTGATCAGGATAGCATGCAAGGAGTGGGCAACTGGGCGGAAGCCAGTTTTGAAGACCCACACGTAGATGTAGATGAAGAGAATGAAATAAAGATGGATGAGATTGTAAGAGCACTGAGAGGTATGAAAGTTGGCAAAGCTGCAGGCTATGATAGAGTGTCTGTCGAAATGCTAAAGAACGGTGACGGGGTGGTAGCAAGCCTGTTGTGCTTGATCTTTAATATGTGTTGGAGTTATGGTCGTGTGCCGGATGACTGGTGCAAGGCTGTAATTGTTCCACTATATAAGGGAAAAGGCTCACAGCAGGAGTGTAAAAACTACCGCGGCATTAGTCTATTAAGCGTTGTCGGCAAACTGTATGCGAAAGTTTTAATTAATAGGGTGATAGGAGTGACTGATGAGAAAATTTGGGATGTACAAGCGGGATTTAGACAGGGAATGGGCTGTATGGATCAGATCTTCTCTTTAAGGTGTATAGCCGAAAAACATCTGGCAAAGCACAAGAAAGTCTATTGCGCTTTCGTAGATTTGGAGAAGGCCTATGACAGTGTGTGGAGGGAAGAATTATGGTCGACTCTATCCATGTATGGTGTGGACGGACACTTGATACGAGCACTGAAATCTTTATACAAAGATTCCAGTGCTTGTGTTAGGATTAATGGGGCATACACTGACTGGTTTTGCATCTCAAGAGGTGTAAGACAGGGCTGTGTAGCGTCTCCTTGGCTGTTCAACCTATACATGGATAGTTGTTTGGCGGATTTGAGAGAGAGTGAGTGTGGATTAAGGATGGATGAGTTGCTTGTCAAATGCCTGTTATACGCAGATGATCAAGTTCTTCTTGCATCGTCGGCAGAGCAGTTGCAAGACATGGTAACGGTAATGAATGACGCGTTTAAGAGGAAAGGGATGAATATAAATGTGAACAAGACGAAAGTGATGGTTTTTGAAAGAGAAGAGGATGTATCGGTGTGTGATGTGAAAATAAATGATGAGAGTGTGGATCAATTGAATGAGTTTGTATACTTGGGCAGTATGTTTACTAGAGATGGAAAGATTGATGCTGATGTGGAAAGGAGAGTAACTGCGGGAAATAAAGTGAATGGTGCTATACATGCGGTTGTGACCAACCAGTTCATGCCCAAAAAGGCTCGACTGGCTGTTCACAACGGCGTGCTGGTGCCTACACTTATGTATGGAAGTGAATGTTGGGTTTGGCAAACGAGGCATGAGAGTAGGATTAATGCTGTGGAAATGCGTTCCTTGCGGAGTATGTGTGGTGTAACTTTGAACGATAGAGTGAGGAATGAGGTTATACGGGACCGTTGCGGATTAAAAGAGGATGTAGTGACAAAGATAGAAAAGGGTATGCTTAGATGGTTCGGTCATGTTGAGAGGATGAGTGAAAGACGATTAACAAAAGGTATAAATTATATGGCAGAGGTGAGTGGTAACGCAGGGAGGGGTCGCCCTAGGAAGACCTACACTGACCTTATTGGTGAGGTTCTTCAGAAAGGTCAGGTGCGGAGTACTCGTAACCGGCGTGCTTGTATGACGAGATGTATGAACGTAGATGAGGCGAAAGGAGTATGTAAGGATCGTAGCAGGTGGCGTTCTGTGGTTTCTGCCTACCCCCATGGGAAAAAGGCGTGAGTTTATGTATGTACCCAACCACATGCCTAGATATTTTTGCCTACCTGCCTGCCTTTATTTTTCGAGTAATTAGTAGCCACGTTTAACGCAGTATCAGTGGCGTTTTTAAAGTCCTCTAAAGTGCAGGTTATAAGCAGACGTTGCCGATTACAAGAGGATGTAAATAAAAAGCGATTAACAAAAGGAATTTATATGGCAATGTGAGTGGCAACGCAGGGAGGGGACGCCCTAGGAAGACCTACACTGGCCTTATTGATGAGGTTCTTCAGAAAGGTCAGGTGCGCAGTACTCGTAACCGGCGTGCTTGTATGACGAGATGTATGAACGTGGACGAGGCGATAGGAGTATAAATGTAGATAGATGATGGTGTGGTATTTAGATGTGTGATGTAGTAATGATTTATTATTATTTTTTTATGTAAGGATCGTAGCAGTTGGCGTTCTGTGGTTTCTGCCTACCCCAATGGGAAGAAGGCGTGAGTTTATGTATGTATGTATGTATGTATGTATGTGTATAAAGTGCAGGTGTATAGACAGTTAGACACTGAGTACACCCTATAATAGGAATGGAAGGCGAGTCTATTGGCAAAGAAGCTGTATCTCTAATCTCAGCATTTTCCGATTGGACCACTCGTGATCTCTAAGGCATGAGAATTTGTTATCTCTCTCAGTGTCTTAATTCTGATGAGGTCACTACTCAGGGCACTCAGCAAGTCGGTGCTCATGTTAATCACTAGACAAACAACCTATAGCTACACCGCTTAAATGAAATGGGAACGGGCGGGAAATTTTAATCCTTAATATACAACGTATATAAATTACGCATCACGTTGTTTGTCCGGGATGGACTCATAAACTACTAAAGCGATTTTAGTCAAATTCGCACACCGTGTGCAGTTTGATCCAACTTAAAAGTAGGGATGCATCCGATACCGATACCGATATATCGGCGATACTTCGGGTTTGCCGATATATCGGTATCGGCGATATTTTTCCTAATATATCGAGAGACGTTCGTTTTCTGGCGCCATGACGTCTAGAACTTGAAAAAAAATGGCGCAGAAGTACTTTAGTTTCCAAATGAGTTCTGTCGCATCTATGACTATTTTCCACCGCAAGTTTTATTCAAACAGACTTGCGAAATCGCCTTAGCCCGCAAAACTTAAGAATACTTTGCTTTTTAAATAAAAATCTTATAAATGTTATTTTTGATTACTAAAACTATTAATTAATTGTGTTTTATTTATTCTACCTTCCTTTTTGAATCAATAAGCGTATCGGTATCAGTATCGCCGATATTTTTATAAGAATATCGGTATCGGTATCGTATCGGTAAAAAGGCGTATCGAGGCATCCCTAGTATGAAGTGTATGAACGTAGATAAGGCGAAAGGAGTATGTAAACATCGGCTTTATTCAGTTCACATTCGGATAGGTAAGTTGTAAGGTCAGACAGTCGGTCTATTGTATGTTAACCCACAATCTATAAGTGGAACCATAGGTCAGCAGAGTCAAGGATTCTACTTACACAATAAAGGTCATCGCTTATTTACGCTAATATTGTTTTTTTGGTAAATAAGGAAAATTATAGATGCTAGGTATGTCATGCGTGTGTTATTCGATATTTAGCAGGTATTGAGGAGGTTAAGGAATATTGTGGAATAACAAAAAAAAGTAACGTCAATATCGATGTCTATTACTAATTAATTTCTCTATACAAACTTTGGAATTTTGGAATGATCCTTCTAATAACTATGAACTAGGCACATCCCTGCCAAATTCATCTTTATACACCAACCGGTTTTCGCGATGATTGAGTGAGTGATGCCCGTTTTCACCATCAATCCCTAATTTTTAAGTATCCCTTAAGACATTTTAGATCTAGCAGAAACGCACTCTAAGTCTGCAGATTTTAGAGTGCGTTTCTGCTTGATCTAAAATGTCTTAGGGGATACTTAAAAATTAGGGATTGATGGTGAAAATGAGCATAAGTGACCTTTCGCTTTTATTTTAGAAGATTTAGATAAAGGCAACCGCTACTGACTGACTGATTCATCAACACAACATAGCTCACAACTGAACGAATCTCCCTTATGGAGATAGGCACTCACTCCATGTAAAATACTGAGACACTGTTCCGCGTAAATTCTTTTAGTGAGGCTTAAATCAAATAATCATGTTATACCTGTAATTAAAGATGGTCATCATCATCATCATCTGCTTAGCCTTTTCCCAACTATGTTGGGGTCGGCTTCCAGTCTAACCGGATGCAGCTGAATACCAGTATTTTACATGGAGCGACTGCCTATCTGACCTCCACAACCCAGTAACTGGGTAATACGGTACCCCTAGGTAAGACTGCTTGTCAGACTTTCAAGCTTCTGACGACTCGTAAAGACTGTCAAAGATCCACGTATGACAGCCGGGACCAACAGTTTAACGTGCTTTCCGAGGCACGGAATGATGTCAGTAATGTCTAAGATAAACTTTAGAAAGTACATATGAATTGAAAAAGTCACATTAAAGATGGTATTGTACAAAAAATTAAGATACTTTGTACCAAAAAAATACACATGATTACCCCCCCCAAATAATGATTATGTGATTAACTTTGGTACAGTATGTTTGAGGGTGTGTCAGTGTAGGTACATTTTATGAGTGAGTGTTATTTTTGTAGTTACCTACACGTGCCGAGAAAGGTACTAGTCAAATAAGGATAGTAATTAGTTTTCCTTTTCGCAATATAACTTATATTAATGATCATCATTTCCTAAGGGTATATATTATAAAAGTTTTCGCTATGCCCAAAACGACTTGTTATTTCTATATTATGTGGGATACCTTGACTGACTCCCAGTTGGTCTCATGATTGCAAGTGCGACTACTGAGCGGGGGGTTCTGGGTTCCGTTCTTAGGTCGGGCAAAAACTGTTACTGGGTTTTTCCATTAGACATATCTGAAGAGCAGCCCTGAGTTTGGAAGTTGGTGGTGTGTGTTGAATAAATGAAGTTACTTCTTATAACATCAGCTAACTGCCAGTCCGGTCAAAATCGGTCCAGCCATTTCGGAGATTATCAGGAACAAACAAAAATTAAAAAAAAAATACTTATATGTACTTATACTTGCGTGGTACCTAAACATTCATGTGTATTTTGTAAAAAGCTGTTGATTTTAAAATTAAAAACAGTCACTTTAATTTTATTTATCTGAAAAAAAAAGACACCCGTAATGGCCCAATTTCCGAACGCTTTTCGGGAAAGCGAGTAGACCGTCAGGCTTCGTTCATACGGCATTGTCCTGCACGTTTTTGTTTAATCGTTTTTTTAACGTATAGTCAACCGGGTGTTCATATGGTAAATTTGCATTCGTGTAAAAACGAATAGCCGCAGTTTCCACACAGTTGTCACAGAGGAGACAAAGTTATACCATAATATGCCACTGCGAACCGAATACGTCAAAGTTCATTCGATTTGCTTGACAAGTCCGTTGAGTATGCGTTTAAACGTATATGCGGTACACGTTTTTTTGCAGTAAAATCGACGTGTGAATGGATCTATGTACGTTGTATGGTCACTATTTATACGTTAAGACATATACTGCAAAAAAACGTGCAGGGCAATGCCGTGTGAACGAAGCCTTACTACTTCAAATAAACCATTATTTCAGTCAATACCTACCTACTTACTGAAACTTATGTAAACACAAGTAACCTTTACCAATCCAAAGGCCTCAACATCATATTGGTATGTACAGTCAACAAAAGAGTTAGGTATGCAGGGTCGTCAGATATAGTTGATATACAGGGTCATTGAAAATATACCCGAAACCTTAAAAAGGGTCATTGTACTCATCATTATGAACAACTTTTACTATGGGACCAAACTTGAAATCATGAAAAAAAATCAGCTGTTTCATACATTACGATCGTGTTGTGTAGCATTTTAGTAGGGAACAGCTGATTTTTTTTTTCATGATTTCAAGTTTGGTCCTATAGTAAAAGTTGTTCATAATGATGAGTACAATGACCCCTTTTAAGGTTTCGGGTATATTTTCAATTACCCTGTATAGTTTTCTTAGAACCCGATAGATGTTTTCAAATGTAATTTAATTCTTCTTTATCGTCTGGGCAGCAAGGTCTTACGACTCCACACACCCTAGTGTCAGAGTTTCTAAACCACCTCAAGGGGCTCTGACATGGTTTGAATAAGACAGTATTAGGCTGGTATAAATCCAGGTTTCTTCACGACGTTTTCCTTCACCGCAGATGTCAGTGATGTCCAAGATAAACTTTAGAAAGTACATATGAATTGAAAAAGTCACATTGGTACTTGCCCGGATTTGAACCCACAACCTCAAGCATGAGAGGTGGGCGTCTTAACCACTGGGCCATCACGACATTTAATTTAATAAACTTTTTTTTTTTTTTTCATTAATTAAGTTTGAATAAACTTGAACTATACTATATAGTATAGTTCAAGTTTATTCAGTTAAGTTATTATTTAGTTTATAGGTATGCAGGGTCGTCATATGACGACCCTGCATACCTATCTCTTTTGTTGACTGTAGTCTGTACCTAAGTAAAGTGGGGTAGCTACGTAAACACAGACAACATAAAACCAAAGACAACAAGCATAGACAATATTGTTTATACTAAGAGTGTGTGATTAAGGGGCGGGCCCGACCAACATTGATTCGATGTAAGTGATTGATTCCTTTCAATCACTTAGCTTCAGTTAGCGTTTGACCTTCGAGAAACTGTTTAATACCTATGGCTTGGGAGATTGGGGCTAGTAAACTTATATTAAATTTGGAAAGACGTATTTGATACCTACATTTTTTACAGTAGCAGCCTCGGAGTCTGGATTTGTGGCCGGTTGATGGCAATGGGATGGATGGATGGATAAATTGTTACATAGGACTTAAACATAACTAGCGGAATGTGGATGTACTAATGGGTACCTACACCGCTGCCTAATCCTTCGGGGATTACAGGCGTGATATTATGTGTTTCTACATAAAATTATAAATGACTTGCTTTTATCCGCGACGTCGTCGTTCGCATGGAAGTCAATTATATCATAGAAGATATCCTATGACACTCTGCAATAGTGTAGCTGTCTGTCATCATATATGATCATATCAGCTTAAAGCTGCGCGTCCACTGCTGAACGTAGACCTTCGTAGAGCGCCAACCATCCCAGTTTTGGGCAGCCCGCATCCATCTACTGCCTTCCTTCTTCAAAACGTCCACCATGCAGCAGGGCTACCCAGCTATCTATCAGCGAAAAAATTTTTGTAATTGGATTAGTACTTTCAGAGATTACTTACCTCTTACAAACAAAAAAATATACATATTAATTATACCAGCTATTACTGTCCCACTGCAGGGCAAAAGTCTTTTCTCATACAGAGAAGGCAATGCTTTAAACATTGATTACCATGCTCACTTAAGGAGGATTGGCGATTTCAGACTTATATTCATTTAAAGTCCAGGTTTCCTTACGATGTTCTTTTACCGATGTCAGTGATGTCTAAGATAAACATATGAATTGGAAAAGTCACATTGAAGTTATAATGAATAAACAAGTATAATGATAGGTCCGGCTGATACGGATAGATTAATTCATTATAAAAAAAATAAAAATAATCTTTATTTCGGACTAGTGATACATCCAGAGGTTAGTAAGAAGATATCTTAAAACTATGTTAGTATATTAAACTTACAAGCCTAATGTTGGAGATACATCTTCGCACAATATCACACAATATAGGTGAATCGTACCTCACTGCAATGGTTTTCAGAATGGAGTTGGAACTGGCCCGCACTCTGCAGAGCAGCGATGCAGACTTCTGTCTAATGATGGCATGGAAGCCATCAACGTGTGCGTAAATAATAATAAAAAAAATCTGTCAAGAACGTGGACTAAAAAAAATCATTTCTTTTTCTATGATTTAAACTATGTTTTCCATACAGTACGTGACTTCCATCCATTTCAACACCGTAGTATTGCTTGTTTATCCACGATCACAACACGTGATCGTTAACTATAGTCCAAGAGCCCGGGGTCGCCAGATCAACGTCATCTTAGCATGGTTGAAAATTTTGAGGATAGATAAAGTCAAATCATTTATTTCAATTAGGCCAATAGAAGACACTTTTGAATGTCTTATACAAGAATAAAAAAAAAATTAAATCTAGTTGCACCTTCCAAAATATAGTTTCGTTTGGAAAAAGGGCCCACTCTCAGTATTGAAGCTAGCAAGTATCAGTATAGTCCATCTATACAAATAAATAAAATTAAAGCGTCTGTTTGTAATGTGAAATAGCAGCTTTTTCCTATTGCATATGAATATTTACACGGTACCTACTTACACCAAAAACACAATTTTCAGAATTTTTGTTTGTCTGCTTGTTTGTTTCGGCTAATCTCCGAAACGGCTTCACCGATCTTGCGGAACTATCACTTGCAGATACCTGATGTTATAAGGAGTAACTAAGAATTAGGGTTACGCGGAAAAACAATTAAACGCCTTGATAACCGACATTCAGGCGAACCTAGTCACAAGTTAGTCTATCTTGCCAGTTTAAAATGACGTAGATATAGTGACACTAGGTTCTCAGTCTACACGTATTGAAACCTAAAACTGAAAGGCAACTACGTACTTAATTGAAATGTATCGTTTGCAACTGTTTGTGTTCTGAAACGTATGCGATGCACATGTGTTGCATGTTTCTGATTATGATTGGCTAGCCATAAACTAGATTGAAATAGGTGGAACTCTTTGAAATGGAATTCCTATGAGCGTTTACGCCGTAAGGCATTTCATGATACAAACTTTCAAATCCTTTTTTTTCTAAATGAATGAACCGATTGTAATGAAACTTACTACGCATAACTGCTTATGCGTAGTAAGTTTCATTACAATCGGCCATCCTGCGATGACATAGGTCTAAAAAGTTATCAGAGAACATTTTCGAAAAAATACAGCAAAATTCAACCGATTTTATGTTTTACATAGAAACAGAGATTTCCAATTATCTTTCTTTAAATAAGGCATTTCGAAAATATGTACAGTCAGCAAAACAAATAGGTATGCAGGGTCGTCAGATATAGTTAAAGTTTTCTAAGAAACCGATGGATGTCTTTGACTGAAACTTAACCTAAATAAAGAACTATTTATTATCTACGTTTTAAATTAAATTACATTCCAAAACATCCATCGGTTTCTAAGAAAACTTCAACTATATCTGACGACCCTGCATACCTATCTGTTTTGCTGTGTGTACTTTCTAAGTTTATCATTGTCATCGGTGAAGAAGAAACATCGTAAGAAAACCTGGACTTATAATCATATTAATTAAATAAATAAAACAATAAAATGGTAATAATACCAGCCTATTACTGTCCCACTGCAAGGGCAAAGCTTCTTCTCATACAGAGAAGGCATGAGCATTAATCACCAGTCACCACGCTTGCTCAAGGCAGACAGATCAAAACTTGCCTATGAAACCAAAAAATAAAAAGAAGTATTATATCGCTAAAAAATAAGAAAAATAAATATCCAATTATAATTATTAATGCGAGTAAACAACCAATTTATCAAACAGTCAAACCATATCAATCTTACAAAGCAAACAACCGTATAACTCACGTTGCGCGGGCGCCGACTGCTTGCATGCGAGGTGCGCGTGCGCTGTTGCCATGCACCAAGTAGGACGTCATCTAATCAGGCGCAGCTGTGAATCTGTGCATCAGTAGGTTCGTTATCAAGAAACGTCAAAACACATCAAATATGAGAAATATACATTTGTTTATGGTTAAAGATAGACTTATCAAATGTAGCGTTTGAATATGATCTTAATTGGTTTGTATAAGAAGATTTGTCTCACATAATACTAACATTATAAAGTTGAAGATTTAATGTTTTTTTTTTTTTGTTTGTATGCTCTGCCTCTAATCTCCGTAACTACTGGTCTGATTATAAAAAAAATGATCGCTAATAGAAAGCTACGTTATTCTTAGACTATAAAGTGTGTTATATTTTCTAATACTTTTCTAAGAAAATCTTTAAAGTTTTCTTTAGTGCATAGCAAAAATAAATAAAGGTATCTTGTTGTCTACTAGAGCTACACACAAATTATATCTTATTTAATAAAAATCATAAGTTATTTCTTATAGCATCAGTCAAGATCGGTCCAGCCGTTTCGGAGATTAGTAGGAACAGACAATCAAACAAAAATGTATGTATTTTGTGTGTGCATTCATATATTCATTTTGTAAAAAGCTGTTAGTTTGACATTACAAACAAACAGACACATTTTATTCACTTCTTTAGAAGAGCATCGGAATAAACAACAACCTGTTATACAGGGTAATTGAAAATATACCCGAAACCTTAAAAAGGGTCATTGTACTCATCATTATGAACAACTTTTACTATGGGACCAAACTTGAAATCATGAAAAAAAAATCGGCTGTTTCATACATTATGACCGTGTTGTGTAGCATTTTAGTATGGAACAGCTGATTTTTTTTTCATGATTTCAGGGTTGGTCCCATAATAAAAGTTGTTCATAATGATGAGTACAATGACCCCTTTTAAGGTTTCGGGTATATTTTCAATTACCCTGTATAGGAGTCACAGTATAGATTGGGAACCCTTGTTCAAACCAATAACTACCATTAGGCATTGTTTGCATAGAAAGTTTTACCAGAATGTTAATTTAAAATACATCTCAAACATAATTTCCGTCTGTCTTCACCTTAAATGCGCGTGCGCCGCTTGGCTGCACAGATGCGCTCTGTTGCTGTGCTCGAAGTGGGACGGCTGCTAATCAGATGCACTATTAGTCTCATTACTGTGCGGGTTATTATGCTGTTACTAAGTGCTTTCGTGTAGTAGAGATATGGTGTACTTAGACTTAGTTGTATCCACTATGTAACAAAAACCCCGTCAGATCAGTGTTGCCGTTGATCAGTTTTTATGTTTTATTTTAATTTAATTACTTCTTTCTTTCTTCTTTTTTTTTTGACTGGGGAAAAATAATAATCTCAAATCCATTAAATGGTTACGTATATGTGTACGCAGTACGATGCCGAATAGGTAATACCCTTAAGGATCGGACAGGGTTTTTGTTACAGGCGTATATATTGTTGAACGTGGGTAAGTGATGGTAGAAATAAGCTACGATAACTTGACGCGCCCTTCCACAATTTAAAACGTTTGAAAGTATTTGTAAAAGTATTTACAAGACTCACTACGCATGTTTGCCTACTGAGACGGCTCTCGAACGAAACAAAAACAAATCAGTGTGTTGGGCGAGCTGTCAGCACAGGGACGGGGCTCCAATGGGGCCAAACGCCTGCCGGGGTTGCGGGACGTCTGCACAGGATACCGTGGCCCCGGAACGTAAAGGGCAACAGAAGGAACAGGGTGGTTTTTTAGTCAGTAAAAGTCGGACACATTCGATGATTTTTACCACCGCAAAAAAAAAAAGGGTGTGTTGGGCCGTAAGACCTTACTGCCCACACGATAAAGAAAGAAAGACCATATCTCATTGCACAACGACACGCGGTATATTTCTAATAGGTAGGCAGGTCGGTAGGTAAACATTTCATTAGTACACGCCCCAATTTCCCACAACTCTTTGTACCAAGTGATCGTATATTTATACGACGCGTTCCGTAGCAGGTTAAACAAACATTACAGATATTTATTATAAAAGCTCTCCTTGGCTGGACCCTCGCCAAGTGTTAGGAATACCTCTAATGAAGATTAGGTAGGTATATTGTATGATAAAGATGATCCATCCGTGCCTCGGACAGCACGTTAAGCTGTTGGCCCGGTCAGAAGCCCGAAAGTCTGACAACCAGTCTTACCAAGGGGTATAGTATTACCCAGTTATTGAGTTGTGGAGGTCAGATAGGCAGTCGCTCCATGTAAAATACTGGTATTCAGCTGCATCCGGTAGGACTGGAAGCCGACCCCAACATAGTTGGGAAAAGGCTAAGCAGATGATGATGATGAAAGATGATCCAGAAATCAGAAGAACCATGTCTGTTTATCATTAGACTAGGTTTTGCATGAAACTTCATAACATAACATAACATCACGCCTATAATCCCCGAAGGGTTAGGCAGAGATGTACCCATTAGCACACCCACATTTCGCCTGTTATGTTTAGGTCCCATGTGTATGGGCGAGACTACTGCCATCAACCAGGCACAAATCTAGACTCCGAGGCTGCCACTGAGAAATTCCTGATGGAAAAACCCAATAACACTTTGCTCGACCTGGGCAATTGAAGTAATTGAACCGAAGACCAACGAGGCAGTCACTACAAGGAAAAAAAAATGAATCTAGTGGCCCATTTCAAAAGGTAGCTTCGCATAGAGAAGAAAAGGCAAGAAACTCCAAAACTCCATGTCGAAACTACTATTCCAATTAGGGTAGTTGGGTAGTTATAAAAAAATGAACAGGATGGGAAATGTAACGCGTTGTCTGAGGAGCTTGCGGAGTTGAAGGTATCGACTCAACATAACTCGGACGAACAAATAGACATCCAAAGGCGGGTCGATGTAATGGATAAACGACTTCAAAACGCTGCAGACTTGGAAAATACAGTGCTTGGGCTTGTAGCGAAAATAGACGCAATGGAACAAAGTGCCAGGCAATGTAATATAGAACTGTGTAATATACCTGAAAAGCGCAATGAAAACCTGTTGTCTATCTTGGAGAACATTGGCTCAAAAATCAATTATACCATCAATCAAACGGACATCGTTGCTATTCATCGTGTTCCACATGCTCATCAAGAAAACGGCAAGCCTAAAAACATCATTGTTAAATTAACGTCGCGAATACTCCGGGACAACATACTTAGTGCTTGTAGATTGACTAAAGGTCTTAATGCAGAACTGCTGGGGTTCCCTAACTCACCATTACCCATACATATACATGAGCATTTGACACTAAAAAATAAACAGTTATTTCGGGAATGTAAAGCTCAGGCCGCCAAATGCAACTACAAGTTTGTGTGGGTTAAACACGGGACTATTCTGGTCAGGGAGAAGGAAGGAGCAAAGGCGATTGCCATTAAATCTCATGAAGAGATTGAGAAAATCAAACCTAGGCCACTGTCATCAACACCCCCAGACGCGAATCATTAAAATCACCTACGTTGTTTACATGTTTATTTATCCGATAACCATAGTATTTACTATTATAGCATTGTGTAATTCATACTCTATCAGATACTTTGCCTGCTTATTTAGCCATATATGTATACATCTTAGGATATTCCTCAGCTATAGATCGAAGATTATTAACGTATTAATACTCATTCTAACAACTTTACATTGTCATAACTACCTTAACTCTACTCAAGTGTGTTTACAAGATTTATATGTGATATATTCCTCGCCTGATGCGGTCTTATTTTATAAGTTTTTAAACTGTCGGCTTTTAAATATTGCTACCTATAAACGATATTTTTCGCTACTTACATATAATAAATATGTCTCACTTCTATGTAGATCTCTTCGCAATAATGTATAACAGTAATCTTACAATATATTATCAGAATTGTAGGGGAGTCCGCACCAAACTGGGTATTCTGTATATGAACATTCTTTCAAATTGCTACGATATCATTGTACTGACAGAAACATGGTTAATGCCTAACATATTTGACTCGGAGTTCATTGACGATCGTTATATTGTATACAGATGTGATCGTGACCCTGTGGCCACTGGTAAGAAAGAGGGAGGCGGGACTTTAGTTGCGGTATTGAAGGGCTTGCACTCGACCCGAATAACACCCCATGCAACTCTGCACGCAAACATTGAACATGTCCTCCTGCGAATACCTAACTCGAACAAAGGCCGATATCAATTTATTAGTGCAGTATATATACCGCCGAAAACCCCTGAAAATGTTTATGAAACGTATTTTGATATGTTAAGTTCCTACCTTAATAGTCCTGGTGTCGAATATTTTTATCTGATAGGAGATTACAATTTACCAAATATAGAATGGGTCAAAAATATACACTCTTCATCAGGGCAATTCTGTGAGGGAAGCTCCTCAGTTTGTACAGTTTTGGGCTCCTTTTTGTCAGCACATAATGCTCTTCAATATAATACGCTTAAAAATACAACTGCAAAAATTCTCGATCTTCTCATCAGTAATAATGATGACTGTATCTTAAATAAGGCCACCAATGAACTATTACCCCCTGATCAATACCACCCACCGTTTTATATTGTGATTCCGTTCCCATTAGAGATTACCACTATGACTCGTAATTCCGTGAAAAGGTATAACTATTTCAAAGCTGACTATGACAGTACCAATAAAGAATTATCGCAGGTGGACTGGGATAGTTTATTACGAAATAATACAGTGAATGAGTCAGTAGATGCTTTTTATAATATTATATTTGGAATAATTAAAAAACATGTACCCTTAACAACAATAAAATCATCAAAATTTCCGATTTGGTTCTCACCCGCTCTGACACATATTTTCAAAAATAAATCTAAAGCCTGGATAAAATGGAAAAAATATAAAAATTTATCTGATTATGAACAATTCTCAATTTATAGAAGCCGATTTCAAGTAGAATGTAAAAATTGTTATTCGAGGTACATAAATACCGTCGAGGACAGTATAAAAAATAATGTTAAATATTTTTGGAAGTTCATCAATAACCGTAAGACGACTGGCTATCCTTCAGCTATGCATTTTAAAAATGAATCTACTAGTAATCCCAACGATATCTGTGAACTATTTTCAAATTTTTTTAACTCCGTCTATGAAACCTCTTCATTAGCTGATGGGCTGCAGATTCCCGATGTATACACAGATAACTGTCCTCTTATAACTAATATTCAGTTCACAGTAGAACAGATTGTGAACGCACTACAGTCCCTCGATGTCACAAAAGGACCAGGACCTGATACACTTCCTGTATTATTTCTAAAAAAAACGGCTAAAAATATATGTATTCCTTTACAGATAATATTTAATCGCTCTTTGCAGGAAGGCGTATTCCCTAATGTATGGAAACAGGCTAACATAACACCAGTGCATAAATCGGGCCCCAAGGACGATGTAGAAAATTATCGCCCAATATCAATACTGTCGGCCTTGTCGAAGCTCTTTGAAAAACTAGTTCATAATGAAATATATCCTCTCCTTCATAGTACTATCGCCAAACAACAACATGGTTTCGTTAAGAGAAGATCTACTGTGACTAATCTTATAACATACACTGATTATTTATTCAACAGTATGGACTCCAGCACTCAAGTGGATTCTGTTTATACTGATTTTAAAAAAGCTTTCGACAAGGTTGACCATGTACTGCTCCTGTGCAAAATTGCTTACAATGGCATCCGTGGTGATCTTATGAGATGGTTTACTTCATATGTATCAAACAGAACGCAAAAAGTTGTAGTAAATGGCTATCAATCCGCTTCTATATGCGTAACGTCAGGCGTACCGCAGGGCTCAATTTTAGGACCTCTACTCTTTATCCTATTCATTAATGATATTGGTGGTTGTTTTCTTAACTCAAAATTTCTTCTATATGCTGACGACATAAAAATTTACAGATCAATCAAAGACACTAACGACTGCTACAAACTTCAGGACGATTTAAATCGATTTAGCCAGTACTGTATTAATAATAAACTGCAGTTAAGCATCTCCAAGTGCTGTTGCATAAGCTTCTCCAAAAACAAAAAAATCCTGAATTATCCCTACTCCCTAAATAATAAATCACTGAATAGAGTAAGCTTGGTCCGCGATCTTGGTGTGATTATTGACGATAAGTTACATCTAGACACCCACATTAATACGATCGTCAATGGAGCCTGGCGTATGTTCGGTTTTGTTCTCAGATCTTCAGCTGAATTTACGCGCCCACAGACATACCTATACTTGTATAAGTCCTTAATCAGATCTCAGTTGGAATACGCAGTTGCGGTGTGGAATCCTCTATACAAAAAATATTCGGATTGTATCGAGAGGGTACAGAAAAAGTTTTTGAAGACAATGCATTATAGATGCTCTCGTAACACTGTATCCTATGCCGATTTACTTAATAAGTATACCCTGCTGCCGCTATGTAGTCGGCGAATTTTTCTTGAGACTATGCTCCTGTATGACCTCTGTAACAACGCTTATGACTGCTCGGACATCTGTAATAGATTATGTTATACAGTACTGTAGAGGTTGCTTGCTAAAGCAAACAGGCTGGAAGACTCTTGTTCTAAACTCTATGACAAACTACTATTCATATTTAGAATTAGTAGAAATCTTTTATACGATGACAATTGTTTGGTCATTCGCCCGGCTGGGTGCACTAGAGTCACAAGATAAGTTTCCAATATAAGTATAAAGCTGATCAGTCGTTTTAATAGTATTTGCGCCCTGCAAAGCACCCCTAAGGTCCCAAAGGTGCATTCCGGTACCTCGGTCACGTCCTAGTGACCACATATGGTGGAGGCACGGTGCCTTTGCTGTATGTTTGTTTTAGATTCTTGCGGGGGCGCGATTGCAGCGAATTGAACAGAAAGCGAATGTCTTGTGAGTTTTAAAGCGTATAAAACGCAAATAAGGAGCGAGCGCACAGAAGAATTATGCGTAAGGAAGACGCATGAAGAAACAATAAAGCTAAGTATTGTGTGACAATTTTATTATTATAACATAGCGAAATGGAGTCATCTTCGCTATATACTATTCCTTTTTATTTCACGGGAAGCGAAGGCATAAGCTTCGATGATTTTTTACCAAAATATTTGGAAATAGCCGTCCATAATGAATGGCGTGAAAGCGACTACGCTTTAATATTGGGTGCCTTTCTGAAAGGACACGCCTATTATTTTTATAAATATATGTATCATGACGATATGTGTTTCTCGACACTATGTGACGAGATGAAGACTGAATTTCCTGGACGCTACCGTTCAACAAAGGTTGTAAAAAGCGTGCAGCAGGAAGTCGCGGTTCCATTGGTGGAACATATTGAAGAAAATGTGTTGATATTAGATAATAATGCTGATTCGATTTCTAGTCTTAAAGAAAAAGATGAGCAAAGCTGCCAAGCAGACAACAATGATGACATTGATGAGGCCAGCTGCCTAGACTGCAGCCCTGGCGCTAAAGAGGAGGAGATGCCCATCGTATTCCAGGAAGAAGAAGAAGAAGATGAAGATAATAAATCGGGTCAGTCCGGTCCATTTATTTTATTAGATAACGGTTTTTCAGAGCAGGTTAATGAGTTTTCGTCGAAGGAGGATGACAATCTGTTCGATGAAATACAAATAAATAACATCGAAAATGATCATTTTAAGGATGATTTTACCTCAAAATTGACCGACATACAAGAGGATCCTCAGATATCATTGACATCTGAAATAATGGAGTCACATGGAGATGGTCAAATTATTACACCATCAGTTGATGTCAAAGGTCGTATACTTAATTCTGGTTTATTTAAAGATGATGGAGCATTTAATTATTCAATTTTTGAAAATGTTATTTCACGAGGTGCTATAAAAAATAATAAGAAAGCACAAGTGAGAAAAAAGGTCATAATAGGTAGGAGAAAGGTTAAGATAAAAAGGTTTTTTCCTAAACAATTCGAGATTGTTTATACATCAAGGCGAAGAATTATTAAAAATTTACAATTACACAAAATTTATTTATATTCTTATTGTCATTTTATAAAAAACAGTTCTTTTCTACAAAATAGGTTTTATATATATAATAGAGTTAAATTGAAAGATATATTTCTAAAAATAATTGATTGGAAACTTTTTATTTGGAAAATTTTATAAATTTAATTGTCATTGTCATTTTTACTTATCATGTCACTGTATTATTTTTGTATGAATAGCAGGACATGTCATATTAATTATTCTTATTTTTTTTTCATATCAATGGCGAGCTACGACGTGTGACTTTGGCTTAGACTGGTTGGAAGAAAGAATAACGTATAATCATAGTTATTTCATATCATATAATGTAAACTTAAAAATGACCAATAAGATGAACACACTCCATGATGATAGCGACATTTTTTTTAAAGGGGGGGGGGAAGACTTGTTCACTGAAGAAATCAACTTTGCTGACAGGGCATAGCCTTTGCAAAGAGTGCTTGATAAGTACTGGTGATTTAGTTGGTGATTTTAAGTCTCATTATTTATTTTTATGATTTCTTTTTATCTCATAAAGTTGTCGCTTAAGAGTGAGTTCGTAATACGGTCATTATACCACTATGACTTTTGCTTTCTTCTAACTAAATAATATTCGATAAAGCCAAAGACATAGATATTGATTTCGTTTATTTATATTTATGCATAATAACTTTATTTCGTTTTTTTATTTTAGCTTGTATAACCCACAAGGGTAGATGTGGACTTGCCATATCATAGGGTAGGGGAATGCGTAGTGGCTTTTTAAGAAGTTTTGCCACTATAGGGTTTAAACCATGACTATGTGTATGTTTCGAAGGGATAACATTTTAACCTAATATCATTTTAGTAAAAGATCTAAATTTCTCATACCTATGTCATGAGTTAAGCCATCTCTCCAGAGACATATCCCTAGGATGTCTTCTTATGAGGTAGGGACCTCGTGATAGGTTTAGGTAGGCACATATTGTCTTAGAGTTGTAGATAGGTGTGAATAAAAGTCTTTCATGTTGCAGAACTTATTCAAGCCGTTTATTCAAGGGCGGGCGTAGCTCATGTAGAGGTTGCTTGCTAAAGCAAACAGGCTGGAAGACTCTTGTTCTAAACTCTATGACAAACTACTATTCATATTTAGAATTAGTAGAAATCTTTTATACGATGACAATTGTTTGGTCATTCGCCCGGCTGGGTGCACTAGAGTCACAAGATAAGTTTCCAATATAAGTATAAAGCTGATCAGTCGTTTTAATAGTATTTGCGCCCTGCAAAGCACCCCTAAGGTCCCAAAGGTGCATTCCGGTACCTCGGTCACGTCCTAGTGACCACAGTACCTAGAACAGCGCAGATAAGAGCAGTACGTAAGCAATCACTCTTTGCTGTGTCTTCATGTCGTACAAATGCTGGCGTGCGAGCTCCTCTACGCCGCCTTACTAATAATTATAATATGTATTTTAGTGATATAGACTTATTCTGTCTGTCATATGGCAAATATAAAAGAAGTATTCATGAAGCAATCGGGCGTTCAGATATTTTATCACTTACTTGAGGCACGCTAGGCGTGATTTCCTGAATTTTTATTAGCTAGCACTTCTATTGTTTAAATCTCAACTTAATCAAACTTTTAATATTTTTGTCATGAACTTACTCTTTAATTTTCTAGCGCATAAAATGTACCTTCAAGTTGTATCCTGTGAATAACGCAGTGGATTACATAATTATTAGTTTTAAGTTTCACTGTTTGTATACCATTATTATGTAATTGTTAGTTGTTCCAAATAAATAAAATAAAATAAATAAAATAAATAAAATGATTACCCATAAAAATATAGTAGATAGTGATAAGATGAAAAAAAGAATAGTACTTAGGTAGGTAAAAAGTGAACATACTGTCAACTTGATATACCAGAATAATGTCCAAAAATAGTTTAAAATGTATATTATTGTTTTTAGTATGATGCCTTTAAAAATATAGTAGATATTATACACCGTGAATTTTAATTCGTTGTAAATCTTTCAGAGGGTGAATGTACTCAAGAATATGAACAACTTTTACTATGGGATCAACCCTGAAATCATGAAAAAAAAATCAGCTGTTCCCTACTAAAATGCTACACAACACGATCGTAATGTATGAAACAGCTGATTTTTTTTTCATGATTTCAAGTTTGGTCCCATAGTAAAAGTTGTTCATAATTATTCATGAGTACATTCACCCCCTGAAAGATTTACAACGACTTAAAATTCACGTTGTATAGTGGGGTTGGTAACCCTAATTCCAATTTCCATTTCATTCTGGAACTTTTGTTTTTGTTCTAAGTGGTATGAGTCACAGCCGATTCATTTATCATTTGATTGTACAAATAAATTCTTGTCACATTTAATCAGAATACACTCTGAAGGCCAAGTTCAAGATTTGATTGTTCACAAAAACAGTGGTGTTATTTTCCATGATTTATTTGACAACCAGCTAAATTGGGACGCTGTTCCTCTTCCTGGTTGTGCCATGACAGCGGCGACACACATATAGATAGCGCCCATGCCGAATATAGGAAACTAATAATAGATGAACCTGCAAATAAAAAGTTTAAAACACTAAAATTCGATTGTGTCAAAAACGTCAACCAAAAAGTTTTAAAAGAAAGAAAGAAAAACTGATTATTCACGCGGAAATAACGCACATAACAGAACAAATAAAAAATTACGCAAAAGCAAAATAAAAACAAAAAAACAAGTAAGAAATATGCGCCACTACCGCGCGAAACGGCACAACACAACTTCAAATCCAGTTTTTATTAGCTTTCATTATTTTCCTGAATAGACATTGAAAGTATAACTCTCGTATCCAACTAACAAGGTTTTATTTCTATTGTTCCAGATCCTGCCATACATAGACGGGTTCAACCACGTGTCGAAGATCGCGGCCCTCACGGACGTGGAGATCAGCTTAGTACGAGCGTGTGTCCAGAACCTGGTCTACTACGGAGTGGTCACACTCGTGCCCATCTTCCAGTACTGTGCTGTAAGCATCACAATTCATTAGTAATAATAATATTCTCCAAGACTGCCTCGTCGGTCTACTGATCGCAAAGCGCGACTGCAAAGCATGAGGTTTTATTCCCAGGTCAGGCAAAGTGTTATTGAGTTTTTCCATCAGGTATTTCTCAGTAGCAGCCTCGGAGTCTGGATTTGTGCCTGGTTGACGGCAATAGGCTCGCCCCCTATTACAGGCAGACTTAACTGGCGAAATGTGGGTGTACTAATGGGTACACCTCTGCCTAACCCTTCATGGATTACAGGCGTATTGGTAATTTGACATTCAGTAGCCTGTAGACCTCAACTTTGCCAGATAAGTGTTTTTGACATTCCACTGCGTCACCTAATTTTTCTACACCTGTTATTACAGGTGTACAGTGCTACCCCTAAGTTAAGGCAGCTGACTCGATGCGCAGGCCTACAGCGACAATGTGTGGATTTCTGCGCAAGATCACGTAAGTAACATTCAATTTCAAAAGTAGCATTCATTTATTCTTGTTGGGTTTTAAAGCTTCTGCCACCTTTGTTTTCATGAAGTTTTTCCAGATGTAGGTCTTCTATTTTATATTTAGATACTTACATAGGTACCTAACCTTTGCAATAGGTCCTCTGAATAAATTCCGATGTATGTTTCTGTATGAATCTTCCGAGAATTTTTATGGGAATCTTCTACAATCTGTCGGGTAAACAGTACATTGTACGGACGACAGAACTACAAGGTAAACATTGCGGCATCTTATGTGGTTATAATAGGAGCAACAAAAAGATATAGTCTGATGTGCTGGCTATTGTCAATTGCCAAAGGATAGTTCTTTGTTTAGATAGTGACCCTTGAGCACCACCTAAGCTGTCGGTTGAACTTAAAAACGATACAATATGATGATGATAATGCATCTTCACCATATCACATATTATAAAAAAGTAAAATTTGTTTATACCGATCCAATTCCGAAAAATCTTACACCGATACAAAGTTACACTATTACCGAGTGGTACAGGATATGTTTCATGGCATACTTGTCTCCCACGCGGACGCAGTCAGGAGCAAAATTGAGTGATCCAATAAAATATCGACCCTAATTCTTATCTTCTCCTTCCAGCTCGCCAACTCCCCAAGGTCAGTGACATATTCCGCATGTACGCGGGCATGTCCTACGGCAGTACCATCCGGGACCTCTGCAGACGGATGAAGCCTCAGGAGCTGGCCATCAATGAGAGGAAACTAGTGCTGTTTGGAGTACTTGAGGGTCTTATAAGAAGAGTGTATAAAGTAAGTGGGTTTTTGAGTTTTCGTATAATCGTATGCCCAGCATTCAATATCTTTTTGCGTTTTCATAAGTATAAGTAAATGCTAAGGTATTTATAATTAAAGATGATTATGGACCCTGTCGGGCACAACAATTGGGTGGGAGAGTGGAGGCTGTATGCCCTTTTTTTTTAGGTGGTAAAAATCATCATGATGATGAGATTTTATTTTTTATTTTTGATATATTATTTTATTTTATTTGTGTCATATATTTGTAACGGTGTATTCAATTGTTGGTGAGCCAAATAAATAAATAAAATTGAATCTGTTTAAGGGAATTAGTAAATGGAATTATACTGTAACTTCAATAGTGTATTACGGCAAGGGTTTTGTATGATACTCGTTATTCGGTTTCACTGGTGAGGTTGAAGCCTTAATTTAGTATCTGGTTGGCAAAACAACTAAATATCTCTTCACCACCTTTGGTTGACTGGTAGAAAGTGCCTCCTAAGGTATTAAGTCCGCCTTTGTACTTTTTTATTGCTTAAAGTTTAAATAAATAAATGGATGAGTTGGTCTAGAACCACTCACGGTTTCTACATAATTGGATGTTCTGCATTTAGTTAACAAACCATTACAGCAGATTTTCAGAAACCTGGGCTCAGTTATGATTATAATTTTAAAAAAAGGCAAGCTAATAAAAAAACTGTTTTTATTTCCAGTTCCCAATAACGCTACACAACGACGACACAGCCTCTGTCATAAGTGATCACAGTCAACCACTCGTGCGCACCTACAACGGGCTGGTCTGCCTCGACGAGCTGTGCTGTCAGAGCGGACTGTCAGCTCTACAGATCGAAGAGCAGTTAGAAAGAGACAGCAATGTTGTGTTTATCGTCAAATGAGCGAGATGGAGCATTTTATTAGCAAGGTTTTTTGTATGGGCGTTTGAAATACAGGTGTTCAAGATGGGTTTATGATCTTACGTCGTAATATTAATCCATACCATACACAAGGTACTTTTATATGCTTGATAAAAATGTTATTACACAATTGATGAGGTATTTGTATAGGCATGTAGAGTTGGGTATTTTTCACCTGATTGGGGTGATAGACGTATTTTTTATAAGCTGTCAAAACGCGATTCTTCCATAATCTATGGAAGAATATGTATGGCAAAAGTATACTGTAACGTCATATTTTTGCCAACTCAATTGAGTAACTCTTTATTTGATTTCAAAGCAACTATAAATCTAATTTTACTGTAAATGGAAAAATAATCGGATTTCAGTGCTAAAATAGCAAGCAGTTATGTCTTAGAATTATTGATTAATGGTGCAACTACTCAATTCAATATTTTTTACTGTAAAAAGACGACAAAAATGCGGGTATAAGTTAAGCTAATATGATATCGCAACTGGAAACAGCGAGATACGCGGTAGATCGCGTGTTCTGTGTAAAAAAATGTTTTTAGGGTAAATCACCAGGAATTGTTCAACAATCGATGTAATCAATACGTACCGGCTTTTACGGGTAAGGGTCAGTTCACACCGAGACGCGACGCGACGCGACGCAACGTGACGATACTTGAAGAGGCCAGTGACTTCGCGCTGCGCCGCGCGCCGCCGCGAGACGCATCGCAACGTCGCCGCTCTTGCACGTCGCGCGTACACCTTTTCGTACACGATTCACCGCTGCGTCGCGATGCGTCGCTCTACGCCTCGTGATGCCTCGCGGCGTAGAGCGACGCATCGCGACGTAGTGCTGCGTGGTGTAACGTATTCTAGATTCTTACAATGAAATGTGTATCTTTTCGTGTAGAAAATAAAGTTATATTTTGAGTCGCTCTTTTAAAGTGTGCACGCAGCGTCGCGTCGCGTCTCGGTGTGAGCTGACGCTTAGAGGAGAAAAGGCTAAAAATTGGGCAAAACCCTTTTTTTTTGAGCGAAGAAAATGCCTAACGCATACCACGCCGTCCGGGGAGACGACATGGTTATATAGGGCTCTTGCACCCACTAAAAATTCCGCTTGTACACTTTCGCCGTAATGGGTTTGCCGCGAGAACTGCTACGCATGACATTCGTGACCCATCCAGCGTGGCCCACATCAGGGCTGCCTCTTCTTCGTCCGCCTCCGGGCTACTTCCTCCCTCAGCGATGTCCGGGTGTACTGAGACATCACCGCACCTCCAGGCACCGTGCAGCATGGACGATAGAGTCCCTGATCTACCCACGTCCATAATGGGGATTATGGACGTGGGTAGATCAGGGACTCTATCGGGGATCAGGAACACCACGCTGCGCTCCAAAGCGGGGGCTTTGGAGCGCAGCGTGGTGTTCCGTATTTTGTCTGTTCTTCTTGTACCCAGAAGTATATACACTATGTAACAAAAACCCTGTCAGATCAATGTTGCCGTTGATCAGTTTTTATGTTTTATTTTAATTTAATTACTTCTTCTTTCTTCTTTTTTTTTTCACTGGGGAAAAATAATAATCTCAAATCCATTAAATGGTTACGTATATGTGTACGCAGTAAGATGCCGAATAATACCCTTAAGGATCGGACAGGGTTTTTGTTACATGCTGTATATACAAGTTAATTGTTCAATTCTTTTATATATTATTATATTACAAAACAATTGTGACTGTTACAAGTGCCAAATATAAGAGATTAAAATGCATCGTTCAAGAGTTGATTGATAATATGTTTTCGGAACAGACATTTGCTACCATCATAATATATAAAAAAAAAACTAACGAGCTTTCAAATATCGCTAAGTTGTTTAAAAAAGGAACATATATAGATATATAAAAAAGAGTTTAAATGTACTGTAAATAGTTTAAAAGAACAACGAATTATTTTTAAGGGTAACTATCTTTTTTTTGTATTAAACAGTCAACAAAAGAGATAGGTATCCAGGGTCGTCAGATATAGTTGAAGTTTTCTTCGTCAACCGTCCGGGGGACTATGGTCGCCCAAAAGTTTTTGGCGTTAGGCGTTAGGGCGACTACAGCAGCCCCTGATGACTCGCCCGATATATATTAATAAATATTTTACTCAAATTTTATTAAAGTTCAACTTTTTTTCTTCTGTTTACGATAAGAGTTATAATTTATTTTTCACATATTTTGATTCCTTATAATGTCAGCTCTATACAGGTATTTTTTAATTTGCCATAACTGTTGTAGTTTGTTAGAAAATAGAAAATAGGCTTTAAATCGGCTAATTTTAATAGGCTTTAAGTCCGCGCGCGCGCGGACTTATTAGGCGGTGACAGCTGTCAGACTCGGACGTTAAGAAGAATGGAAACCGATAGATATTTTCAAATGTAATTTAATTTAAAAAGTTGATAATAAACAGATCATTAATTAAGTTAAGTTTCAATCGAAGACATCCATCGGTTTCTAAGAAAACTCCAACTATTTCTGACGAGCCTGCATACCTATTTCTTTTGCTGACTGTACTAAGTAGGTTTGTGTTAAGTATGAATTATTAAAGTACAATTGTATATTTTGTATTCACAGTCTATATTTGAAAATCAATGTCAATTTTTTAATCTTGTACACTTTATAAAATTAATATTATTTGAGTACATTGCATAAGATTAAAATATCTGTGTAAGTTTGTTATATTTTTTAAATGTATAATTGTATAAGATCGATTCTTTTTTTACTACAGATGTGGGTTGAATGCATATTATCGACCCGAAACTAAAAGAGATAAATATTTCTATAAAAATATGCAATTTTAATATTTTTACTTAAGGACTATATTTTTTGAATAGCCATAGTTATACAATTTTGTATAAAATACTTCCCTGCCTACCTACTATTTAGAGAGCTAGATTTTCAGACTATAATAGGTACTTATAATCTTTTTACTGTATTTTAAAGAACACCAATTTACTATGGGGGCAATAAACAAAGGTATGGTGCACACAATAGCCTTAATTTAGGTACCTGAAGTCGCTAAGCCTCTGGGCGCTATCATGTGCACCATGCCTTAGTTTAAAGAGTAAAAAAATTGCTCAATCTTCTTAGTTTTAACATATTTTTAAAAATGTTTTTTTTAATACTTTACAAATGTACATATTGACCGGTCAATCCGTAAAGGTGCTAAATATTTTTATTGTAATGTTACATGTGTGCAAGTGTAATTCTGTTGTAAGTAAAGATTAAAACCAAAGAAAAATACTGTTGAAAAAAAGTTAACGCTCATTTTCTCATAGTTTGACGCAGAGTTCTCGCCTCCTAACATAACATAACTGGCAAATGTGGGTGTACTAAAGGGTACACCTCTGCCTAACCCTTCGGGGATTACAAGTGTGATGTCATGTTTTGTTGGAACGAGATTTTGGTACAGTAATTATTTTAGTTTACTTACTAACAAATACATGTTTATGACAAACCAATTTTAAGCAACTTTAAAAACCGTATTTTTCACCTAAATATGTCTAAAATCAATAATATCTAAAATAAATAAAATAAAAAATGTCCCAAAACTTTTGGCGCCTATCACAAATATTAAAACAAGAGAATGTTATAATCCCACCGATTATTTTACTAAAATACCGCCATCATATCCGAGTACTAAGCACACAACGATAGGGTAGATGATACCACCAATCAAATGACGTACTTTTTATGATCTGTCAAAACGCCAATCTCTCATAGAACTTGTAAAGCAAAAAACGACTGTGACGTCACTTTTATGTCGAATCAATTGACTAACTATTTAGTAATTTGAAAGCAATTAAAAATCGAATCTTACAGTTTATTAAAAAAATATCGGGTTTTCAGGGCTAAATTAAAATGTTTCTATAGAGAAGTTATGTCTTGGAATTATTGGTTTATGGTATCAACTACCCAATATACAAAATAGAATTTCTGGAATTATACATTTAATGGTGTCTAGTCGTGTTTTGTAAAATAATCTGTATATTTGTCGAATGAATGTGTTCATGTAGGTATAGACTTTAGCCGGCTATAGTCAGCATTTTCCGGTTATTTTTATCATTACCCAAATATTTTCTCGTCAGCTTTCTTTTTTTTGTTGTTGTTAATTATAAAGGCGTGTTCAGACTTTATAAAAAAATCATTCTTGTACGTAATTGATGTAGGTAAATAATTTTATGATTTAGAAATAAGCACTCTTAATTGAGGACTCAAGGTAAATGGCAACACTGAATTGAATGTGATGGCAACCCTAAAAGATTTGCATACACTGCTGCAAAAATCAGGAGTAATCAAAAATAAAAAAAGAATTTTGAAAATCGGTCTACAACTGGCAGAAAATCGTTGAACTTACCTACATAAACGAAGTCGGTTAAAAACCACAGTCGAACATGGGAATAAGTCGGTTAAACATGTTTACGTTTTGAATTGAGAACCTCCTGATTTTGCCAAGCAAAAATAAACGCTAACAAAAGTTACATATTTAAGTGACTTATTCTTAAAACTGACTTCTGAACACGCCAAAACTAGTCAGGATTCTTCTGTGCCTTATTTCTTGTATATTTGAAATTATGTCGTAATCAATGCATAATATTACTTAGTTGTTAATGGATATTATCGTTATTTTAAGAGATTATCACCACGTACTGTTTGTCGTCATGTTTATTATAAGTTTATTTGTGATTAATAAAGTACACGATGGTAGGGATATTGTGACACAAACTTTTACAGTTACCGGCACGTAACTTGGCAAGAGATATTCGTAGTGGGGGAAGTTCGCGCATATAAAAATGTATGAAATTGTGCGTGCGCAAACTTCCCCCACTACAAAAACTCTTGCCAACTTACGTGCCGGTAACTGTACCATTTAGTAAAATCATTTTTCTCAGTTCATGTTTTTTCGACCCCGCGATAAGGCCCGGACTCCACCAAAGCGGAGAGGAGAAAAGATGTCTAGTAAACAACAAATAGGATACTGTGTTGTGTTGAAGCTAAGCGGTGAGATGTGAAAATAACGCAAGCCGATTGGTTATACGAGACATTTCCTCTCGTCTGCGCTTTGGTGGAGACCGGGCCTAAGATATTTCGTCAGTTTAGGTTGAATTTGTTACTTCAAATGTATCGCAGAATTCGCAGAGCTTCATTACGCCTCGCCATTTGAAGTGAGTGGCACAGTACAAAAAATAGGCTACTCTTACAAATTCTTTTTCAAGTCGTTTCTAACCCAACTAATCTATGGTAAAATTGTGTCACTAGAGCCGATTCGCTTGTTCACAAATTACACTAAAATTAAGGAACTGGCATCTCTTATTAACATACAGCGAAAGAAAAGGACGGTGACATTTTAGAACTGAGTTAGAGATGTCAAAATAGTTTTGCCTTGAACTTATCAGTGTTTGTAATCAATGCGTTCTGTCTACCAAAATTGCATGGAGGTTTCAGATTACCTAACTAAAATTGACAGGTCTAATTTATTTCTGCCCCTTTCTTGTTTTATTGGGCAGAAAAAGATAGAAATAGTCTAATTTTGGTTTAGTTTGTGAACAAGAGAAACGGCACCACTATGTCCCTTCCATCTCGTAAACCAACCTTTTGTAATTAGGTACCTATATTGTTCTTCAATTGTTATACATACATCTAATAAATCGGTATAATTTTGTAATTGTTGTTTATTTGAAATTGTATTTTGTACACTAAGTCGATTTTAAACTTCCATTAATAATTATCGTTTTGGATACATGTGTAAGTACCTTGGTACATAAATGTTAATTTTATGTATATGTTATCTACATGTAATACGACTCATTAAAATTGTTTATTTGTATACTTGTGTCTTTGTTTTATTTTGAAAGTACCGGTTTCACTATCCCACTATAGCAAGCGAACGTAATTGGAAACCTATTTTTCTATACATACTAGCATTTGCCTGATGTCAGTTATCGCGGACAGTCCTTACTTGGGGTCCAAACTTACCCCGTATTCATCAAAATCGGCTCACTATCGGCTATCTTGGAAATATCAGTATTGAGTGCTATTCCTACAAAAAAGTTGTTAAAACTACCCTCATGTTTTTAACAAATTAAAAATATTTACGATATTTTTTTTTTGTTCCACTCGTGTCGAGCATCACCCACAAGTGGCTGTCGCACACTTCCGCCACTTAGTAGTCCAGCCACAAGTGGCGGCTTGTAAATGTAGCTATTGGCCCGTGTACGGAAACATTTAACCCACCCGTTTGATTTCAGTATTGTTATTCGAGTTGCAGTTTTACAATTAGAGGAATAAGGTGTAAAAGTTCCTCGTACTTCATTGAAAAGGGAGGATGCTGCGACTAGACGGGTGTTGGGCTACTGCCCGACGGTTGTTGTTGGGTTTTTTATAGCGCGATGTAGGAAACGTCACTTGTAGTTCGCATGTTGCGCGCTAGATGTCGCTACATAGTTGAAATGAAAAACACAAAAATTCAAATACAGTAGTGATTTATTTTTATATAACACATAAGTTACAAAATACATAAACAGTTATATATAAGGTAACAAAAAACGTGACTAGCGTTACAGACACGAGCGTACGAGTCGATGTGTAGGACATTAATGACACTGTGGCGTTCAAAAAGACCATCGAATATTTAGCCTCTAGACGCCACGTACAGAGGCGTATCAAGGGTGGGGCAAGTAGGGCCCCGGGCGCCTATAGAAGGGGGGCGCAAAAATCGCCTATTTTTTAAATTAAAAAATCAATACTATAAAAATCAATTACTTTGTAATTTTACGACTATTTTATTAATTATTAGATATTAAGATTATTTCTTATGATGCGTACCTTAGGCGCCATATTATTTTGTACGCCCCTGGCCACGTAACGTCCTTTTTTAGGACAACTTTTTCCCAACTATTGCAACCCCTAAAAGCCAGAATCAACAATGGCAACCAACAGAAAAATGCCAAGGCAATCAAGTCCCGGAGAAACGATTCAACTGTCTTAGATCTTCATCACAAAAGAACAGTGAAGGAGTAAGAAAAAATAATCATAATTTCCACTTCACTTCGAACAAGCAGGAAGCAGAACCGAACTAGGCCAATAGGCACATAGAAACGTTGACAGCTGGGAGAAGCTCAGACTGCCAAGCACCATGAGTAACAATTAATATTAATTAAAGAATAGCACTGCTGATAAATGTCATTTCGAATCAGTCTCGACCAATCCTGTATCAATAAATTATTACGCATATCGTTGCTGCATCGGCAGGACCAATTAGAATGCAGTACCTCTAGTATCTCTCATACCTCGGCTAGTCGACAGTAAGAATTTGAAGTGTGAATATCTTACATTGGCATCTAGAGGATAAATAGTCTATGAAAAAGCCATACACAGAAAGGCTAACATGTAGAAGCAACTCAAAAATAAAATCCTTCAATAAACGTTCGCAAGTCTTATCATAATTCACTGATAGAAAAAAGAAATTCACATCTTATTTGTTGGATTTTGAGCCATAAATACAAACACAGATGCTACATTTAAGACTGTGTAAATGTGGTCCAATGCTCACACTATGAAGCATTCAGTGCAATTGTGAATGAAGCCTACCTTTAAGCCTTTTCTTTACTTACATTCGTAAATTATAAACGGTTTATGATTCAACGTTAGAAAACCCATTAATCTGCGTCATCGCAAAACGGGGGGACCTACCCCCATCTTTTAAAACTGGATTTTCAACGCTCGGCTCAGCGCCTAGAGTCGAAAATCCAACGGTAGGCCCCCTGGTCTTGACATTTTGCGATAACAGAAAAAGAACTTTACTTTTTAACCGACTTCAAAAAGGAGTAGGTTCTCAATTCAACTATAAGTTTTTTTTACAGTCTATCGGCTTTTTTCTAGTATTATAGCACGTTTTGCGATAGTCGGAAACGTAATTTTAATTACAATTTATTACAAGGTGTGTAAGCACCCATGATACAGAAAATTCATGCGAGGATTAGAGTTAAATATCGAAGATTATCGTAACGCCACAGTCCCGAAAATATGACAGTATTATGACCACTAGATGCCACCATATTTACTGATAATTCTGTAAACTAAATGATTAAAAAAAAATAACTCCGTTTATGGAATATATTTTTTCAACTACCTATTACATTTTGAGACCTAAAGATAAAAATAAACTGTAAATAAATGAAAAACTCAGGTTTGATTGAAAATAAACTAGTTATAAATGGGTAAAGTTGATAATGTACTGTCGACATTGACCGGGCATTAGAGAAAATACGGTAAAAAACTGGGTTTTCGGCTCCACTTCAATAATATTGTCGGCAAACTATTCAACATTAAATTAAGGCGTTTGAGCACTTCTCTGTTGTCCCCTTAAGGATGTAAAATATACAGAAAGGCACAAAAAGCAAGCCTTTGCCCCTCACGGGTTGACAAGGCACCAACACTGACCGGTCAATGCGAACAGAGTACATTTTCAACTCTACCCAAAGGATATATTTTGGCACTGCACAAAGTGTAGAAAATTAGAACGCTTCTTTATATTACAATATAATACTTGATTAATGTTCATTATTGTAGAAAATAAATCCTTATTTTTAAGTTTCGTTATTGCATACTGGACTGTGTGAAAGTGTTCTTAATTTATCATCCAAAATCATATACTTGGTCAATCAATGTTGATAGTCAAAATTATACAGAATGCCACATAATTGTGCATACCATCCTACGCGTGCTTATTAGCCAATTTAAACAAAGAG
The DNA here is from genome assembly GCA_949316365.1 of Hoplodrina blanda. NCBI lineage: Eukaryota > Metazoa > Arthropoda > Insecta > Lepidoptera > Noctuidae > Hoplodrina > Hoplodrina blanda. Next base: position 13,944,224 of record OX438592.1, read on the forward strand.
TAGTTTCATGTTTAAATTTGTCTTTTGGCCAACAAGCACGCCTTTATCGTTGCCAAACTACAAACATTTGTCGTGTTGCCGCCATTTGCAAGCAACTGTCAAAAAATGACAGTTGTGATTTGAATTTAGAACCAGTTCTTATTGCTAATTAAGCAGTTTTTCTGGCTATAGATAACTAAGCCGGCCAGTCACGTTTGCCACGCCAAACAACCAAAGAGTACGATCTATTACAGTCTCGAACAATAAAAAAAGAACTTTTAATTTCACACAGTCGAATACATACTTATTTAAATATAATTTGATTTCTATTTCTGATTTAAATAAGGCGAAAAGAACCATTTTTTTCACATTAACTTACAATCTACATGCTAACTTATAATATTTCGCTTTATATTTTATATAATACACACCCCAGGCTCGCTGTGTTCTGAATTATACCATACTATTCTATTATAAAGAGGTAAAATTGTTTGTTTGTTTATCTCTATAAGTACCGATCCGATTACAAAAAATCTTTTACTGATAGTAAGTTACGCTATTGTCGAGTATCATAGGATATGTTTTATAGTATACTTTACCTATACGCAGACAATATCGCGGGTAAAAGCTAGGTACCTTATAATACTGGAAAAAATCTAAAGGCAAAATAGAAACATTTTGATGAGGGTAACAAAAATTTGAATTCGCAACGCTGATTGGCCAACAGTTCGTTGTAAACGGAAACGCCCGAAAACAAGCGAATTGGATGATGTGCAAGTGTTTTATAATGAGGTATTTATAATATAGAAATCACTCATCATTTTACACATTAATTTTGGTAATAAACATATTATTTTATTAAAGGTTAAATTAAAATCATGTGTGTCATTTTATTGTACTGTTCGAAGCCTTGGCATAATTCAGAACGCACATACAATATCCGTAATTCACTCATAAATAATGATTATATCTAACACTGTGTTTCTATACATAGCGTTTTAAGGAATGGCCTAATTATTAGGGAAGTGGGTGGTGTACGTGATTTAATTGGGTGTAAACATTTTTTTTTTCAAAAAAAAAAAACTTTAAAGGCGATGTTTGCTACTTACAAAGACACAAATATTGCGCGAATTATTCCGCATTAACAAACTTAATTTCTTGCATTATGATTAAAATATTTTGAGACGCAACAAGCCAAAACTTAGGTACTTAATTATACATGCTTTTTATAACGACAGCGATGCGAAATAATTCGTACAAGTGTGTTTTGGCCTTAGTAAGACAAAAAAAGGCAGCGTCAAATGATTTTAAGTATGAACACACCTTGTTCCATTTTCAAAAAATGTCTTGACATAAAGGATATTGCTTAGAAACAGCAATATCCCATAAAATACCACCCTATACAAAGAAATAAATAAATAAAATTAGTTCTTCAGCTAAAATAAGAAAAGTAATGTTATTTTAGATTTCTATAGATGAAAAATCAGTCAATTTATTTTTATTATGCTTTTTCTTGCACAAAAAAGTTGGTCAAAAAGATTGAATAGTAAATAAAGTCAAAATTCATTGTTTTTTCCATATTATAACATTAGGAACAAAATAAAACATGCAAAGGTGCACTTTAGGATCAAAGTAATAGTGGCCATTTTAGCACTTATTGAAACACAAATAGCGGCATTACATGTGACGTCATCTGACATTAATTAGGTAGTAGGCACCACCAATCAATTGACACACTTTTTATGAGCTCTCAAAACGCGATTCCCCCATAGATTTTGTATGGTGGAGCAAACTGTGACGTCATTAATTTGCCAACTCAATTGATTAACTTTTTATTGATTTTAAAGCAACAAAAATATCTAATTTTATTTTAAATTGAAAATGAATCGGGTTTTCAGGGCTAATATAAAGTGTTTTTTTACAGAAGTTATGTCTTAGAATTGTTGGTTGATGACAACTGCCCAATTACCAATTAATAAGAGCATTGTAGGGTTATTCTAATAAACAATATAAAAGTTATTCTCATAAATTACTATTACCCCACATTCTTAATAGCCCCGTCAGACCATATGATTCTAAATTCCCAATTTTAATACAAGTTACACCTATCACCGATTATAAAGTCAAAAAAAGATGGCGCTTATGTCAAATGACGTCATCCATGTCGGCCATGATTGTTATTTCTTTCGTAACGCAGCCATTCAGTACTCCCAAAAGTAGGAATTATTTTATAGGTAGTGATTGAAATCATAAATATGTATATTCTATACTAATTCTAGATATCAAACGAATATTAGGCTTATGACACAGATAATACGGCCTTTTCTACTAGGAATATTCTTTTTCAGAACACTATAGGTACATATCGTTTAGTAATGTTTAATTTGGTTTATTTTGTATCTGTTGTCTAGCTGCCTGTTTGAAAACGACTAGATTGTACTCACATTCAAAAAATTCTGGCCACTTGGTAAAATTTAATAGCGATTTTCTCGTTGAGTTCTGATTTAATATATTTAAAGTATGTAATATTTCTTTTTATGCATACTTTAAATTAATTGAACGAATAGTCTATGAGAAATTTTGAATAGTGGCCTAATTTTGCATGTATAGAACTTTTTTTATAATATTAAGTATAGAAGTATATATAAAGAGGTAAAGTTTGTGAGTTTGTAGGGGGTAATCTCTGGATCTACTGAACCGATTTTCAAAATTCTTTTGCAAATTGAAAGCTACGATATCACTGAGTGCTATAGGCTACATTTTATTATCAAAGAATCACGCGAAAAAAGTCGCGGGGAGAGTGCTTGTAGATAATAAAACATCCAACCTTTTATACAAAACGCGTTGGTGCGTCGAGCATGTAATAAAAACGATGCGTTCGACGCACCTAAAAAATTAATGGGTATAGTGCATCGATGAAACGTCCAACGTCACGTTAAGAATGGCATTTTCTTAGATGCATGATGAGAAAAAAGTAGAATTCTTACTTATACACATATAGTATCATTACAATCATTACTAACCGTCGCAATTGCTATGTATTTCCACTTATTTACGACGACGACTCGTATATTTAATATTATATAAGTAGAGATTTCGACTTGGAAATTCTACAAACATTTTTTTATTCAGTAATATTTATGACTGCCTCGTTGGAGCGACTGCTGAGTGTGAGGTCTTGGGTACGATTCTCAGGTCGGGCTAAGTGTTACTGGACCTTAGAATTTAGTGGTGTGACGGTCAGGAGTATTATTATTATATTACTGACTGATTGGACTATTATTGTTCCACTCAAACTATACACATCAAAAGTGTCTAGGGATCAACATCCCTAACAAATGTTAGGGATGTTGATCCCTAGACACTTAACAAATGTTAGGGATGTTGATCCCTAGACACTTTTGATGTGTGTATGTCAGAGGCCCTTGAGGCGGTTTAGAAACTCTGACACTAGGGTGTGCGGGGTCGTAAGACCTTACTTAAGGACCTTAAGGAAGGATTATTATATTTACGAACTGAATCGCTTTTTTCATAGGTAATTAACTCACAGAGTCATAATGTAATAGTATAACTTCATGATTTATTATAATCACATATTGTAAGTGTTCTTTATGAAAATCAATATCTTGAAACCGAATTAAACATTACTAAACAAATTCATTACAATATTTTAAAATCGAGAAGGATTACTATATTTTTACATTAATTGCTTGGCCGTCTAAACACGACTCGTGTATAACATCAATATGAAATAAACATCGGGAACTTTACAATTTCGGTGCGATCGTCTTGCTGCTATTTTATTTTACAAGTATTAGATACCGATTTTGTTTACAAGCAAATGCTCATAAAATAAATTAATCAATGTATAATCACATTTGAGACAGTACAAAAATATATTTTATTAAAGTTGATTTAGAGCTGATTTTTCAATAGTCACATATAACTTTTATTTGAAGAATAAAAATGTCTGATTGACATATTTTCTATATGAAATATTCTCGTCAAAGTCATTCTTTGTATTGAAAAATCAGCTCTTTATAAACATACAAAAAGTATTGTCTTTTGACAGCAAAAAAAATCTGCACATGTCCTAAGACAGTTTTTCTGTCCAAGCACATAATTTACAATACAGAACCAAAAGTTGCACCCAAAATAATTGATCCATCATACAATTTCTAGAACAAAACGACCGCACCATACATCTATCGACTCGATAAATAGAGATTCACATACATATATGCACTATTCGATTTAAGGCAAATGTCTAATTAAGTTTGAGACTCGCAAGCGCCGCGTTACACTGTATAATACAACTATACTAATGTATATATATTTATATACGGTATAGTCGGCGTGCGTTATACTGTATATAATTACAACTATACTTATCGCAGTTAGCCCGAACACATCTCTGAGTGCTCGTCCCAGGCTGCCACCTGGAATGTACAGAAAAATTAATTAGTTTTTAGATGAACTTAGATTGATTTTGTAAAATGCCCAGCTGTTTTTAAGATAAATTTTATGAATGGGTGCTTATGAGGTGTATCTAAATCGCAAGTAATAATTATAATTAATATAAATAAATAAAATTAAAGTGTCTGTTTGTAATGTCAAAATAACAGCTTTTTAAAAGACAAGAAATATTTTTTTTTATGTTTGTCCGTCTTTGTTTCAATTAATCTCCGAAACGGCTGGACCGATTTACACGGGACTTTCCGCAGGTGATGTTATTAACCTAAGTTGTACTTTTATTTGAGAAAAAGATTTAGGGTCCCGTGCAAACAAAAATAAGACCCCGTAGTAATTGACACTCACATTCCCGGGTATAAGCTTTCGAGTTTAACACTGATACTTTAGTTCAGCTAAGCATTGTTGCTTTGAACCTAATTTGCAGCTGGTTGTTCCGTCCATCAGCCCTAAGCCACACGTCGGTCGCTCACCTGACAGTCGCGGCTGCAGTACCACTGGTTGGCGCAGCCCGCGCACACGAACTGCGCGTCTCTCCGGCGGCAGCCCTGGCACAGCGGCGCGTCGTCGTTGTTGTCGGCCGGCTCCGCTCCGCCCTCCGCCGGGGCTTCGCCACCGCCCTCGTCGATCACGAGTCGCCCCGAGCCGGAGCCCGAAGGTGAGCCCGATGCTTCGCCCTCGGACGCAGGACTCTCCTCGTCGTCCTGGAAAAAGTCAGGTTGGGTTAGAATAAGCTGTTTTATTTGAATAATCTTACTTCTATACTAATATTATAAAGAGGAAAGGATTTGATTTTTGTTTGTTTGCATTGAATAGGCTCCGAAACTACTGAACCGATTTGAAAAATTCTTTCACTGTTGGGAAGCTACTCTATCCCCAGGTGACATAGGCTATATTATATTTTCAAAAAAGTTAGGGATCCATAAGGAAAATCACGCGTTCGAAGTCGCGGGGATAGATGACAGATGTTAAGGGTCCGTTCAAACAGACCGGCTCTGTGTGAACGGACCCTAAGTACACGTTGGATGTTCTGCCCGCGTCAAAGTTGATATATTATATCACGGAACCGTATATTTTTCCGGAATAAAAAGTAGACTATTTGCTATTCCAGATCATCCTTACTAATATTATAAATGCGAAAGTAACTCTGTCTGTCTGTCTCGCTTTCACGCCTAAACCACTGAACCGATTTTGATGAAATTTGGCATGGAGATAGTTTAAGACCCGGGGAAAGACATAGGCTACTTTTTATTAGACTTCGACTTCGTCTGCGTCCGCGATAACCGACATTTGCGCGGACGAAGTCGCGGGCAAAAGCTAGTAATTTATATGTGTGCCAAATTTAATCCAGATCCGTCCTGAAATTTCTGCGCGAAAGAGTAACAAACGTCTATACATCCTTACAAACTTTTGCATTTATAATTAGCAGAAATAGGATAAGTAAATATGCACATATTCCAAGAAGTATTCTCAAGGTAACTCACCAACTGCACCACCTCCTCAGGTTTCTCAGGCTGTGGTTCTGGTGGTGGCGTGGGCTGCACCGGCGTTATCGTGATCTCGCCGCAGTTCTACAATGAAGCCAGAACATGCTTAAACGATTTTGTATCATAGGAAGGAATAATCACATAAACAGGATATATATATTTTTTTATATTATGTATAATTTTTATAGTTTTTGCGATTTTGGCGTATTATTTTATATGAAGCAGCTTAGGGGCACATCATTCTTTAGATTCTAAGTAGTTGAGAATAATCTTTTCGTCATAATTTTTGACTTTTCTTTGGTCTAGTAACATGTGATATAATTTTAAGTTATTTTTATACTTATTTAAAATAGCAACCCAGTCTAGAAAATTAGATTAGCAAGAAATGTGCTTTAGGAAGAACCCAGAAAGATATATTTTATCATGCTATTTTTAACCCATTAAAAAAGGGATGCAGAGACAGCATGCACATTTCAGCCCCTCGTGTTATGTTTCCAAATTACTTTTAAAAGTGAAATATCTACAAAATTACCCAATACTAAACCCAGTTAGTAAACTACCCCATATAGCAATAAAATTACTATTTCCATTATCAATGTGCACCCTAAGCCAATGCATATTAGATACATTATTGAGGCAACGTTTTAGGCGGTTTGGGAGCAGCCAGTCGTATCAGCCAATCAGACGGCCGCTGCCCTGCTGCGTTGAGGACTAAACACATTTGGGTAAAACGGAGACAACAAAGTTGTTTATTTTGATAGCAAATCATGAAGGATGTAAAAAGACATTTCACGATCCCGAACGATGTTTTTCCAAACATTGCGGTTTTTTTTTTGCTAGGGCCATACCTGGAAACCTTCTGGCTGATACAAAGACATTGAAGGTCAAAGTTCCAGCTTTTCTTATGTTACGAAAACAAATTTTGAATGTTGTAACTGAACTTTAAATAACCCTACGACCTCTGGGGGCTTAGACAAAGTAACAATTTCAAAACGATAACGAAGTTAGAAAAGACTAAAATGTATGGGATTGACATAAGCCGCGTTAAGTCACGTGGACATGAAGCAAGACATGACAAGCTGACAAGCAAGTCAGAGACGATGACGAATTTAGATATCGTTTCGCTACAAAGCGATGTTACTTTGTCTAAGGACCCTGGACTGTTGCATGCACTTGAAACTACAATGTTTAGCGTGCGTTACACTGCGCGCTAACCATAAACGATGATTCCAAAAAACCCAACCCAAAAACCCAAAAATCATAACGTTTCCCAGTAATGTTTGCTCAAAATTACTTAATTAGCGTAATAGGGTAGATGACACCACAGTCAATTGACGTACTTTTTATGACCTGTCAAAACGCGATTGTCCCATAGATGTTGTACGGAAAAAAATAACTGTGACGTCACTTTTGAGTAGACTCAATTGACTAACTATTTATTAATTTAAAAGCAATTCAAAATCAAATTTTACAGTTAATTGAAAATTAATCAAGTTTCCAGGGCTAAAATAAAGTGTTTCTTTAGAGAAGTTATGTCTTGGAATTATTGGTAAATGCTGTCATCTTCCCAATTAACGCCAATGTGACATGTCTTATTACACCCCATATGCATGTACCGATTTTTATTTATTAAATTGTGATGCCATAGCATTACGTACAAATGCGGATAGTCCTCTGCCAATCCAAATAAACTTGGATTCGCTAACGCAACCTAATATCCAATGCGGTTTAAAAATAATAATTGATTTGATTGATTATTATTTTAATATAAAATCCAAAACTCTAGACCAAACAGGCTTTAAATATAAATACATACTTATTTATGTTTGTATTATTAATTTTTGTTATGATAGTTAAGTACAGTGATTATATTTTTGTTTATATTTTTAAACAGATATGGGTCCAAAAAATATATATTTTGCCTACAGGAATATTGGATATTTCGATATATAATTATTGCTCATTATATTCATGTTTATTTGATATTATGGTTCATGATTATGAGATGGCATTTTATTAATGAGCATTGCCAGACTCTCAAAAATCAAATCAAATTATTTTAAATATTAAACAGTTAAAGCTTAATTTGTAAAATATTAAGAGCAATTTATATATTTTATATTATATAAACTGTAGAATAATGTTAGTCCACTCAAATTTAGGTCTACTTTTTTAAATAATGTAACTTGCCCTTAATAATTTAAGTAGTAGTTATTTGGATTTTGGCACATTGTGTCTGCAAATGTGTGCAAAAATCGAATCAACCATAAAAAAACGGTGTGCAAAAAACCAATGTGCCAGAATCCTAAAAAACCACAGCTCCAACTCTTTAAAAACCATAACATAACTTAAAAACTAAATTTTGAATTTGGAATGATCAAGGCCAATCAGCACACCAATTGTTATAATCTCGTACATTAGTGGTACCTTGGCCTGACCGAAAGTTGGTAACGTTGGCGCACTCTGTTTCCGTTCCGGCGACATGAGGAGTTTAGCCAACGTCGGGGAGTAACTCTGAGACGCAGGTAACGCCTGCTGGAAGGTTGGCAACACTCATTTCAAGCTAGTTTGCAAGCATTATTGCCATATACAAAAAAAGAAAGTATTAATAATGGAAGCTGGGATATGAGTATTTCTACAAGCCATAAAAATGATATGTTTGTTCTTAATAGATACCTTGGTGAGAATGCCGTGGAGTAAGGAGTTTTGTTGTGTAGATTCTTGGCTGGTGGTGACGGGTAGTAAGGATATTTCGGGATATGGCGGTGGTGGTGGCAACCTAGGACTTGGGGAGGCCAGTCTCTCCGTCTGCTTGACGGACACATGGAGTTCCTCATGATTCCTCTCCTGTCTCCTTCGTCCTTCTGGTCTTATGTGGTGTTCAGGTCTGTTGGTGATGGTTTCTGGTGGTCTGTTTGGTATGAGGCCTGCGTTCGCTTGCTGCATGTTGGCGAATTGTACCAGCACGTCTTTGAACGAGAGCCCGTTCTGTAGACCACCAGCTTGGATTTGTTGGAGACGTTCTAGCATCGCTTTTTGATTCTGAAATTATTATTAAAGGTATTGAGTTCAGGTGTAATAAAGATACCAAATGTCGTTTGATGTACTAGAAAACCGAGCAACATACTATTATTATAAATGCAAAAGTCTGTATATTTGTAACTTCATTACAAAACCACTGAAGCGATCGTAATTAAATTTTAAAACTTGGGATATATGGATAAGGAAATAGGTTACATTTTAATCCGCGACTTTGCCCGCATCCGCCATATCACACAATAATATATATATATATAACAATATTATACGACTTCTCAGTTTTGCCCTTTCTGACAAATCGTATGGTCGAAGACCTTTTTTATTTTGAAGTCAAGTTACTCGTTCGAAAATGTACATAGATCTCTATGGAGAGGAACAAGCAAGAAACTCCACGGACACTCCTTTCAATTATGTTTTTACAAAATGCTTAAGTTTAATGTATGAGCAAGTTTTATCACTTAAAATTTTAAAGAATGGTCTTGTCGAGAACAATGGCTGCGGCTGTGTAGGTCAAAATGTCATAAGTAATTGAAAACACAGAACTGCACCTATGTGATTTACAATCTAATGCAACATCAGTTAATAACCGATATATCTAAATGTGTAAGGTGAATATCGTGATGTATCCCACCTCCACGTAATCATATAGTACACGGAATATGAATCAATACAGTTGCAAGACGTATTGACCGATTTCTATAACCTACGGACGGTAATGATGAGAAGTAGGTTTCGACTTTACAGCATGGGACACTTTAGGGCAACCTTTCCCAAAGTGGGCGCTAACGCCCTCTTGTGGGCGCTGCAGGCCTAAAGGGGGGCGGTAAGAGACTCAGAAAAAAATCGGGGCGTTGTGTAGAGGCTTGGGTAACGATTTGTAATTTCATCTACTAGGTCGTGTTTAACATACATAATCTCACGCCTTTTTCACATGGGGGTAGGCAGAAACCACATAATGCCGGTTACGAGTACTCCGCACCTGACCTGGTTTTTAAGTAGGTGAAATAATGGGGATGCTAGAAAATAATTTATTCTCAAAGTGAGACAAAATAAGTTTATGAAACCCTGCTTTAGGGCTTAGGGTAAGTAACTTTCTATAACCGGTGGATAGGACAGCGTAACTAAGACTGTTACCATGTATTCAATTGACGATTGTAGACCCCACCGCGATGAGTTTTTTTTAATATTAATAACATACAAAATCTATGAAAATTTGCGTTTTGACAGCTCATAAAAAGTATGTCAATTGATTGGTGGTGTCGAGTACCAAATTAAGTCACGGTTGGCGCAGTGATTCTTACGGATCCCTAATATTTTTATAATAAAATATGAAAAAAAAGGTAGAAAATGCCTAAGGCATTAGGTCCGACTTTGTACAGTGTATTTTTATATGTGCATTAAATATAGCCTATAGAACTCAGTGACAACGAAGCTTACAATTTGAGAAAGAATTTTCAAAATCGGTTTAGTAGATCCAGATATTACCCCCTACAACCTCAAAAACTTTACGTCTTTATAATATTAATAAAAAATAGGAAGTAAGAAATATAGATAAACTCTAGCGGTAGATCCATAGGAATTCCACATATTATGATACTTTAATTACTCAAGTTCCACATAAGGGTCCGTAGTGCATCCGACCGGCTGCGAGCGCATCCGACCGGCTCCGAGCGCAAGCGCGGATCCAGGGGGGGGGTCATGGGGGTCATGACCCCCCCCTGGGCTAACTATTTTCTTTTAATAGAATTATTATTGTAATCGAAACGGAGCCTGTCCTGACTAGACCTGGGGCAGGGTGACCTAGATAAGGACGTCTAAAATTTTGGATACCTCTCTTCTTGGGCTATTCAAACCACCCCCATGTATGTTCTACGATTTTTTGCGGTTTAGGAGCTAGACGACATTTTAATATTTTTTTGGGATATTCTTCTTTACATCAGATTTTGTAGATTTTCTCTTTTTGTGTCGCATTTTTTGGAAATATTTTTATTGATAATTAATCTTGAAAGTATCGGTCACCCGAAATTACTTAAACTTAGTTCAAAGCCAAAAATTATGTTTTGCAAATAACGTTGCAGATTTTCGGCTCTTAAAGAAAATTCATAGTAAGGGCCCAAATGACCTTAAAGTAATTTCAAAAATATCCACGGACCCTCAGCTTTTAAAACAGTACAAATAACTACTATTTTACAGGACATTATTCAGTGCAATTGAAGCTCGAACATGGTAAGGCGAAAAAAGCAATATTTTAGTACATAAGTGAACCCTAATGAAAATGAATTAAAATTAACTATTATCAAGTTTTCAATGCAATATGAGCTCTTTGGCATGTTTATTATTTGCACAATGGTGATTCGGAGTAGTTATTACAGTTAGGTTAGGGTTGCCGTCGAGACGGCGATGAAGTATTTGGGACTCATCCTCGACGGCCGATGGAATTTTGGGCAGCACTTCCAGCGACTAGCACCCAAACTCATGGGTGCCGCGGGTGCGCTCGCCCGCTTGCTGCCCAACCTCGGTGGACCCAACGCCTCCTGCCGGAGGCTCTATGCGGGGATCGTGCGGTCTATGGCGCTCTATGGAGCGCCCGTATGGGGGGACAACCGGGCGGTCGGCAACGTCGTGATGCTGCGACGTCCGCAGCGAGCGATGGCCGTCAGGGTGGTTCGAAGATACCGCACGATCTCCTTCGAGGCGGCGAGCCTCCTTGCCGGATCTCCGCCGTAAGATCTAGAAGCGAGAGTCCTCGCCTCGCTCTATCACTGGAGCCGGGAGGCGCGGGAGCGGGGCATGCGACCGGTGCCGCGGGAGTACGCGCGGCGCCGTTCCGAACTCCGCATGATCCTAACGGCGGAATGGAAGGGACGACTTGAGCACCCCAGCGCACATTCCGGCTGACGCAGATGCTGACCGGACACGGCAGTTTCGGGAAGTATCTGTGTCGCATAAGCCGGGAACAATCGCCCGGTTGTCACCACTGCGGAGATTGCCTGGAGGACACGGCGCAGCATACGCTGGCGAATTGCCCAGCTTGGACAGAGCAGCGCCGTGAACTCTCCGCAGCAGTCGGTGACCTCTCGCTCCCGAACGTCGTTCTCTCCAAGGTCGGGAGCGAGAGTGCGTGGGAGGCTGTCGCCTCCTTTTGCGAGCACGTCTTGCGCGTAAAGGAGGCGGCAGAGAGGGAGAGGTAAGGAACTCCCTCCAGGAGAAGACGCACCGGGCGCCGGAGGGCGCTAAATGACCTCCGGCCTCCATGAGTTGCCGGCCTGCGGGTGGTCGACCTAGGGGCAGTCCACCGCCCGATCAGATGCAGGCCCATGTAGGCGGCGCACGTGTTCCGCGCGCGCCACACTAGAGTATTCGGCGGCGCTTAGACCGCCGACGTAGACGGGACTCGCCTAGACAGGTGGCGGGTCAAAGCCTGGCGGGAACGCGGTAGAATGCGCGAGCGAATCCCGTACAAAGACCAGCCCAAAGATGTGTCGAGGAACACCGTGGTGGTTTTAGCCGGTTAGAGTCCGGCACACCCCCCCGTCTTCCCCTAGACGGGGGATAGTCCATGAGGATTTTCCCACGATAAAAAAAAAGGGTTACGTTTGGTCTGAATAGGCAAGTTAGGTTAGGTTAGGACACGCTGCTATAGCGGCGGTAAATCCCGTGTTGAAGGAGTGGCTGGAGAGGCGTCATGGTGCCCTCACCTTCCAGATGACGCAGGTGCTTTCTGGACATGGATGCTTCGGGAAGTACCTGTGTTGCATAGGCCGGGAGACGGTGCCTAGGTGCCATCATTGTCAGAGCTGCCCCGAGGACACGGCGCAGCATACGCTGGAGGAGTGCCCAGCTTGGGCAGCGCTGTGATCTCTTAGCAACAACTGCGGGTAGCCGCTCGCTTCCGGACGTGGTTCTGTCCATTGTCGGGAGCGGGAGTGCTTGGGACGCCATCGCCTCCTTCTGCGAGGAGGTATTGACCGCTAAAGAGGCGGCGGAACGGGAGAGGGAGGCTTCCTCCTCCTATCCCACCCGCCGTAGAAGCACCAGGCGCCGGAGGGCGCAAAACGATCTCCGGCCACCATGAGATGGGGTCTGCGGGCGGCGGACTTGGGGGCAGTCCGTGGCCCGAACGGAGACAGGCCCGAGAGTGAGAAGGAGACAGTGCGGCCGGTGAGTGACGGCCGCACCGGGTGACGGGACCCGCCTTGTGGCGGTGGCGGGTCGATACCTGCCGGGACGGGGAAGAATGCTCTGAGCGCCCCCGTGCCCCGGCAAAAGGTAATTGGAGGAACACCGTGGGGTTTAGTCGGTAAGACTCCGACACACCCCTCCGCCTTCTCCGAGGTGGAGGCAGTCCATCCGATTTCCCCACGAAAAAAGTTAGGTTAGGTTAGGTAAACCTAACCTAAGTTTCCTAAATTTTTTAAATTAGTAATGAGCTCAAACTGTATTGAAAACTTAATAAAAGTTCGTTTTAATTCATTATCATCGGCTTTCACTTGAAAACGAAAATATTGCTTTTTTGCCTTACCATGTTCGAACTTTAATTGCCGAATAATGTCCTGTAAAATACTAGTTATTTGTACTATTTTACAGAGCTGAGGATCCGTGGAAGTTTTTGAAATTACTTTCAGGTCATTTGGGCCCTTATTGTGATTTTTCTTTAAGAGCCGAAAATCTGCAACGTAATTTGCAAAACATAATTTTTGGCTTTGAACTAAGTTTAAGTAATTTCGAGTGACAATAAGACAGACAGTTGTTTTTATCGATCGAAGACCATACTTCCAGGATTAATTATCTATAAAAATATTTCCAAAAAATGCGACACAGAAAGAGAAAATCTACAAAATCTGATGTAAAGAAAAATTTCCCAAAAAAATATTAAAATGTCGTCTAGCTCCTAAACTGCAAAAAATCGTAGAACATACATGGGGGTGGTTTGGATAGCCCAAGAAGAGAGGAGTCCGAAATTTTCGTTTGGACGTCTGGGTCACCCTGCATGACCCCCCCCTGACTTGAAGGCTGGATCCGCCCTTGTCCGAGCGTATACGATCCGATCTGTGTGAAAAGAAAAATGCGCGTCGATGCTCTCCGAGCCGGTCTGTGTAAACGGACCCTAATGAGACACAATTGATTTTCTATTGTTATGTCATACCGGTATGACAGCCGGATCTTGAGCGGTTAAATATGGTTAGCGCTTGAATTTTGATAAAACAAGCCTTAAATATCAAGTACTTTTCCAGCGACATAAAAAAGTCAAGATATCTATTAACCTTTAAGAACACGAATGTCTTAGGTGAGTGACAGAGCATCACCTTGACCCAATATCCGTTGCGCTAGGATTCTAATGGCCTTCGATCAATCAACTAGTCGCTGTGGCCATTTAAATTGTTCATTGGACATTTTTTTTAATGGTAGAAGTAATGTAGAAAGTGGTGTAGTTTCGAGTGTACTCCTTTTTAGGAATAATGGCTAGTGTGGGAATGTGGATGGTTACTGTTTGATATAGTAAACTCATTTCCATCTATACTAATCTATACTATCTATACTAATATTATAAAGCTGCAGTGTTTGTTTGTTTGTTTGTTTGAACGCGCTAATCTCTGGAACTACTGGTCCGATTTGAAAAATTCTTTCAGTGTTACATAGATTAGTTATCGAGGAAGGCTATAGGCTATATACCATCACGCTACGACCTACGGGAGCGGAGCAGTAACCAAAGACGCGGGTGTAACCGCGGCGGACAGCTAGTATAATAATAAAACTGAAGAGATGTTTTGTTTATTTTTACAAGCTTTTATTTAGCTTGCACTGTTCGTATGTATGTATGTAAGTAAGTTGTCTTTCCAAAATTTGCAAACCATTTTTCGACCATTTCTTGGTATCCGATTGAGCTAAAATTTTGCATACACCTTTAGTTCTGATGACAATACAATGTCCAATACTCAATATTGTAATAATTTTAAAAGTATTTTTTTAATTTGTTTATTTTATGTAAATGGCAAATAATTTATATTATATAGCTGTTTTTTAAAGTGAAATAAAGAACCTTATTATAATATGCTCAAATAAACACAACGACAACGCTATAACGATATTTGTCTAGTATTACAAAGATTGTATCTAGTATAATATAACCAAATAAAAAAATATATATACCAGTCCTTACATACTCCTTTCGCCTCATCTACGTTCATACATCTCGTCATACAAGCACGCCGGTTACGAGTACTCCGCACCTGACCATTCTGAAGAACCTCACCAATAAGGTCAGTGTAGGTCTTCCTAGGGCGACCCCTCCCTGCGTTGCCACTCACCTCTGCCATATAAATACCTTTTGCTAATCGTCTTTCACTCATCCTCTCAACATGACCGAACCATCTAAGCAGGTGGCGTTCTGTGGTTTCTGCCTACCCCCATGGGAAAAATACGTGAGTTTATGTATGTACCAGTCCCCAATTACTCATAAAATTGCTCACTTGGGCAGTCGTCAACGGTTTGTTTATTAATCTAGCCTAGACTTCATACAGGACAATGACCTGACTTTGCCCTATACTCTATGATATGACGCGGTGCATTCGCAGAAAACATTTCATTTTTTAGCTAGCGAGCTAGCATTAAACTAGCGACTCGCCCCGGCGTTGCACGGGTGCAAAATTCCGGCTTTTTAGGTGGATTTGAAAAAAAATCTTTCGTATAAGCTTTGTCCGGGAAATAACGAACGCACAAAAAAAACTAAATCGGCCTTATCATGATAACTCTCTTAACTTGTTTCTCCTTTGCTTTTATATGCATTTTTTTTTTGTTTTTATGTTATGTTCGTCATTTTCGCGTCAATAAACCGTTTTTTTTTCTTTCTTTCTTTATGACTATTATAAACGGACATCACATTGCCCTCAAGCAGTTATTATAACCATTACATAAGGGTCGAAATGAGAACCCCCTCCTTTTCGTAAGATCGTTTCAAAGGACTTAAATTGTCGTAGTTATCCTCTTCACGGCCACATAATGTAGCCCATTACAAACAGGATCGAATTATGAACCTCCTTTTTGTAAATCGGTTAAAAAGGACTGTTAATCGTGCTTATCTCATAAACTGACGTCATAAACAGACGATGAGCAGTTATAACATAACTACGTTTTTTAACAAGTTGAAGAGTCAACTTCTACCCCTGCCTACCCCCATAACACGCGTGAACATACCACATCGCCCTCCCTCAGTTACTTTATAATACGTGTATTCGCCATAACAAGTGGGCCAGTACTGTTCCATGAGACAGAGCGTCATTGACGATTGAGGTCAAGGAACACAATTACAAATTAGATTATTGACTCGCCTGCAACTTGTAGCGATAGACTATGCTAGGTTTGAACGATGATGTAGGTACGTAGGTATATAGATATTATTATTAGGTATACAGAAAATATGAGGTGGAAGAGATGTCGTAATGAAAAATTATGGATTCAGTACAGTATTCTAAAAAAATCCAGAAGACAACAATTTTTGTCGGTTATTTTAAAAAAATCGACTGTTCTATACATTTTGATTATGATTGTTGCTCGATTTGTAGAACAGTTGATTTTCAGTGTTAGCAAGACCCTTTACAAAGCCTCTTCTGTCCGGCCGTCTGTTAGCAGCTGTATCTCATGAAACATTATAGGTACAGAGCTAAAATTTTCACAAAGTGTGAATTTGTTTCGTCGCTATAACAACAAATAAATATAAAAAAGTAGGGTTTTATAAGTTAAAGGGGTTCGTTTCAGTTTTAACTTTTGCTTTTTATACAAGAAACTTTTTTTTTTTAATAAGTATATATAGTGTAAAAAATTGTATACGGTACGAAACCCTTCATGCGAGTTCAACTAGCACCCGGTCGGATTTTTTAATAACCGAAGAAAAAATTCATCTCGGAGTGTCATGTACGGAATCCATGGTAAAACTTTTCCTTACGATGTCCTTTCCACTCGTTATACTTTTTCCGTCACATATTGCATGAAATCTTCATATTTAGAACTACAACGTGAATATACAAGGTGTAATTTTAATCATCCTACAACTGCAGCCTACTTCTTGTATTTAATGACCACCTAACATTTGTAGAAAGAACTTTGATATTAATGAACATTTGAATAATTAAAAGTAATAAAATACCCATTATTTACGACATAGTCTGAAACACACTGGTCACAATCGCGGTATTTTTTTTTTCTGTAAGTACTCAATATCTTAATTACAGGTCATAATTTTTAATTACATCGAATGGTATTTTCTGTCGGATACATTGAGTGAACCACGTTTGTAAGATGATTAAAATAACAATCAATCTGCCTACCCTTCTCCCAACTATGTTGGGTATTGCTTCCAGTGTAACGGGATACAGCTGAAAACCAGTATTTTACAAGGAATGACTGCCTATCTGACCTCCACAACCCAGTAACTGGATAATACGGTACCCCTTGGTAAGACTGATTGTCAGACTTTCTGACGACCCGTAACGACTGTCTCAGACCCAAGTATGACAGCCGGGACCAACGGTTTAACGTATTTTCCGAGGCACGCAAGAGTCTCGGTGTGTATAGATGGTCACCTATCTAAGGACCAACCCCGGCAAGCGTAGCTTAAGCTAATGGTTCGACCCATGTGGCTGTTATTACTTAGCCACGAGCTCTTCACTAAGATGATTAAAATTACACCATGTATAAATAACTTTTAGGAAGCGAAGAATTTTTGTATTTTTGGGAAAAGTCAAAGTTGGAATTGTTTGAATTATTATACAGTAAGTCTTCTGATAATGATAAAAGAAAGGTAGCAAGGAGGAAATATTTTGTTCAAAATTAAAATTCTTTTCAAGTTCAACAACTTGCTTTTGGAATTGTTAATTTTGTTAATGTTTTTAACCAAATATTTGAAAGGTAATTTAAAGTTGAAGCTCAAACAGCAGAGCAGTGCCATAAATATTTTAACATAGACAATTAGTTCATGTCATCCTAACTTAATTTACGATAAACTCTATAGTCAAGTAGGCAAGAGATATTATAGAAGAAGCAAGTACGCACACACTTGCGCAAACATAGGTGCACTCACTCACTCACTCTTCCCTCATAGTCCCATGAGACGGCAATACGACACAACTGAGGTGAAATCAGGCCATCGGCTTTACGTGCTTTCCAAGGCACTGGGGTATAACACCACCAACTTCCAAACTGAGAAATTCCCAATGGCAAAACCCCAATAACAGTTTTTGCCCAACCTTGGAATCGAACCCAGGACACCGCGCTCAACAGTCGCGCTTGCAATTAAAGACCAACGGGCAGTCAAATTAAATGAAATAGCATCAAAAACACTTACCATATCTAAATTATTAAACAGCATATTAAGACTGTTCAAATTGTTCATACCATCCAGTTTCGGCGCTATAGGTCGCGGAGCATTCATCATATTAGGATTTAATATAGACTTCATTCTCCGACCTCTTCTCGGCGTTACCTCTGGATTCCTTTGCCTATAATCTGCTATAATGGACTTGACGTCCTTGGTTGGACCTTGACGGCCCATAGGTAGACCGAAACCAGCAGACAGCTGCCCATTCATGTCTCTGGGGAACCCAGTAAGGTGACCAGGCATCATCATCTGTTGCGGGAATACTGGTTTCGGCATTGACATGTGCGCTTTATCGTAGGGCGGTGGCAACCCTGCCATGGGGTTATAGTGAGAGGTAACAGGCATTATCGGCGTCTGCATCATAGGACCGATGGTGGAACCAGGTTGTTTGAGCGCCAGCCCTGAGATCTCGTCACTTTTATCTATAGCCAAGTTCTTTGCTTGGTTGAGATAGTCGAACGGATCTCGATCTCGTTCGGCGCCGTTGATCTCCGCTGACTTTTCGAAGGACAAAACCTGTTTTCGTCTTAGGAGTCGGAGGAGGATCTCCTCTTTTACTTTCTTGAGGTGCAGTATATTGTTCCATTCGTGTTCTTTCTTTTGTGCAAGTTCTCTTAACGTTTGTATCTCGGATAGAAGCTGTTCCGTATGCCTTTGTATTTCATCTACGTTGTTCTTGGTGGCTGTTTGTATGTAGTCGTTGATCATCGTGTCGTGTTGAGGAAACGTCTTCTCTACTTCTATACAAAGCTTCTTTAGTGGAGATTCTGTGTCAACCTCTTCGCTTGACCGTCTTTTTGTACCTTGTTCCTCCTAGGGAAAGAAAATATGTTGGTTAAATTATTATTAATGGTTTTATTAAATGTTTTACTTTGGTATACAAAGCCCGCAAGTAAGGCTGGGACAGTTGGACATCTTCTGAGGCTCCAGAAACGGGAGGCTACTGCTCTCGTGGGTGGGACAGCTGACAAGCCTTGTCACAGGGATCGTATTTTTTAGACCCCAATAGGTAGACACTTGAAATTTTCACAGCGTCTAGCCGCTATAACAACAAGAAGGTCTCCAGACAAGAAACGTTTTTTAGAATATAGTGATAAATATTGTACGGGCCCTTTCGTGTGAGACGCCGACTTGCACTTCATTGTTTTGTTCATTGAAATATTATTATTATTATTACGACGAAATTAACACATTAATATTCTTGATCAGTCATTAACTTGACACAGCTGTAATTTGCGTTACGCAGTACTTTAGTTTTTTTATGGCATTTGAGTACAGACAGATGTATAAAACATCTCCAGACATTTCTTTTATGGGTGATTCTACGATAAGAGGTCATGTGTACGGCAATCATTATAAAATAGCTTTTTTATTCTACGCCTTCCTATTTTATGCCATTAATCACATTACCTAAATGTGTTTTATTAATTGCATCATGATTAAATGCTCAATTAAAGCCCATTTTCCTGAAATTCCCTAGGAAAGTGTGAAAAAGTATCTACCCTGGCCTGTCCCCTTACCGTTTTTCGTTAAACATGCAGGCAGTACATATCTTAAAAATCACTGTTAACAAATTAAAGTATGTTTAGCATGAATTTAAACAGGTATACTTAAGTATCATAAAGATAAAATAGAACAATAGTTGTTTATTTTCAATAATTTTCGAACTTCATTTTTGTCCTGCTTTTTTTGCGTATCTACCCTGGCCAATTTTGATATGCTAATTACAAACAGAAATATTAGACGGCCATGTTCGCTATTAGGGCTCAAGGACGCGTATCAACGTGAATTAGTTATACTAAAAAAACAAGCCCTTAGATCCCTGTCATTTGTTAGTTGGCGCGACACGAATGTGCAATGCAGTAGCTTCGCGATGTGAAAGTGTCTCTACCCTGGTAGGTCGTAAAATTGATAAAATTCACTTAATTTATTTGCATTTTCTGCCTAAAGTCAACAATACCGTGTTGGTTGAGGTGAGATATATTATTTACCCAATATTAACTTCAGACAGAATAAAATATTCAAATTATCACGAAAACGTCTCTCCCCTGCCGTATTTCCCCTGGAAAAATAACTGCCAGGGTAGATATTAACCGACCAGGGGAGATAATGTGGATCATGAGATGTTTGGTACAATGATTTAGATACACCTAGCTTCTATCAACATCGTCAAAAATTGTTATAAACGATCATAACACGAAAAGGAGTATCGTAAGCAGAGAGATAACATTATAAAACTATTAAAAATGATCCAGAAAAGTATGAATTGCGAAACAAAAAGAAGACGAAAAATATTTAAAAAAAGGAGGAGAAAAGGATAATAAAAACTGTATAAGTGTAGGTAATATGAAAATTCTTTTAATTATAACAAGCAAGGCGCTAGTCGACTTAATTAGTATTGATAAAATAATATTTTATTATTTCTTGAAAGTACGATGTCATGTTATTTTCTCATATTTTTGTCAAAAACACTAAAGAAGCAGGAAGAAGAAAGGCTGTAATATGAAATGTTACTGTGATTATAAATTAAGTGCAATGTTTACTAAAAGTTGATTTTATTGATTGTTTTATTACGTCAAAGTCTCTCCCCTGCTCGATGTCTTTACCCTGGCCTTCTAAAAAGTAACTAAATATGTATAAATTGACTTGCCCTTACATGAATGTGTAACTAAAGGGGGCTAAAATCGCAATATATGTGTTTGATCAAAAAACTCAAATTTTTCCCCTTGGCCGAATCTTCTATGGACGCGGAACCTCTTATCGTAGAATCACCCTTATAGCAAGTATCGGGATTTTCCGTCTGGCAGAGAAATTACCGATTGATGTCTGTTTTTCATACGCTTATTTTGCCAATCACAAACAAATGTCATTTATTTCAAATGCCTAAGCCATTTTTCACAGGCACATTAGAATTTTTGAGGAGTAGGTCAGTCAGAAAGTTAAACCTAGTTCCTTATAATCCAAACAGTTAATTTCTTATGGAAACTGATATTATGAGAACTACATGGATAGTCTTTAAAAAAAAAAACTAGAACAAGGTCACATTATTCATGTGACCTTGTGATGACCTGTACCACAGGTTTTGTTCCAAAAACCTACCTATTTCAGGCACCAGTCTCTTACAATGGTGAAATAAAGTTGGTCGCGTAATTTCGAACAATGTTAATTTTAAGACAACCAATGTGAAGAGAGAATTAAAGACTTTTGAAACTATTATTTAAAATGATAAAAGGAACCTAAAGATGATTTAAAAATACCTATTCAACGACACCACACTTGACATAGTTCATCGACTTTTTTTTTTTTTCATTTTGACAATATGGCGCCTGGTTGTCGCTGTGGTGAATTTTGATTACTGTCATGTCTTTAATGACACTCGCAAGGTTAAGACGAATCGATTGACGTAAGAATTATCAAAATCGGCCTACGCATTTGGTCTCTAGAACGCCACATAGACTGATAAACACATTACCCTTCTTTGCGCCACGCAGTCGGGTAGAAAGTAACTTCTGCGCACGACTTCGTCGCTTCAAAGTTGATATATGATCCCAAGGAAACCGTAATTATTTTCGGGATAAAAAGTAGCCAATGTGCTATTCCAGACTATAATCTGTCTCTGGGCCAAATTTCATCCAGTTCCGTTTATCCGTTCTGGCGTTATTGAGTAACATCCATCCATCCAAACATTCGCATTTAATAGTTAGTAATACTATTCAGAAACGTACATTTATTATGCTCGTTTTTCCATCCTACGATAAGAAATGCTTAAAAAAAATATTTACGCAACGAGTTTCTATGCTACCAAAGCGGTCTTATACAGAAAAGGGGCGTGTTTTGACCATGAATGCTCTTGCGCCGCCGAGAGCCGACTCACGCGCATCCTATGCGTCTATAGCGTAGAATCGTAGATAGTTTGAAATGAACAGGGTCAAAGGTCGTGCCACTTTTATATAACTGGGTATTTGGAATTTTTATTCTGAAAGCCCAACATCACGCCTTTAGTCCACGAAGGAATTAGGCAGAGGTGTACCTAGTACACCCACATTTCGTCAGTTATGTATCAAGTCCCATGTAATAATCAACCCGGCACAAATCCAGACGCCGACGCTGCTACTGAGAAATTCCTGATGGAAAAACTCAATAACACTTTGCCTGACCTGGGAATCGAAGCCAAGACCTCATGTTCAGCAGTCGCGCTTTGTAAAACAAAACCTCTTAGACCACTTATCATCATCGACAGAACATAATAAATGTAATCATCGCAATCTGCATACAGTACCGATCTAATTATAATATTGTATTCTTACGAATCTACCATAGACGGAGCAAAATAACGCCATATTGTTCATTTTTTCCAACGGCTTGGGTAATATGACCTTGGTTAAGATCAAGTGTCACGGAAGGTCGTTGTGCAACAAGTTTTTATGCACAAACGTTTGGATCAAATGCAGACTTACGTTTTATTGATAAATATAATATAATACCAAATAACTAAAAAAAATGATATTTCTAAGTGTAAACTTTACTTTGACTTTTTAAAGATTTTATTTTTTTTTAATAGAAGGCGGTGTTCGCCTGAATTGGAACATTCGATCACCTACAAAAATCAGCCATAGCAACAGTCTGCAGTCAGTACTTATGAGAAGAAAGATGTGAAGAGCATGTTTTATCCATTTTCCCGATTTTATCTTATACTAATAAAATTCTTTCGGTAATGTGTTAAATATAACCTTTTGTTATACCATAGTTGCAACGTTTTATTATAGCAATAACGGTCATTGCCCTGTCCTTAATAATAATAATATTCTCCAGACCGATTTCGGTCACAGCTGCTGATTTCAATAGAGACTAACCAAGTACGCAGGAGATATTATAGTAGACAAGTGTACGCGCAAACACAGGTGCACTCTCTCTCTCTAACTCTCCTATTTCAATGGGACGGCAATCCAACACAACCGGGGAGCGAACAGGCTCAAGACCAACGGCTTTACGTGCTTTCTGAGGCACGGGAGTGTCACACCACCAACTTCCAAACACCGGACTGCTAATGAGAAATCCCTGATAGAAAAAGCCACTACCATTTTTTTGACCTGGGAATCAAACCCAGAACCTATCGCTCAGCAGTCACGCTTGCGACCAGGAGACCAACGGTGCAGACGCTTTTCGCCTTCGCTTAATATCTGTTCACAGACACCTAAACAAAATGCTTTATCGTTTTTCATTAGTGGAACATGTCGATAGCTATATCAATTCAGGACGTTAACGATCGCCTTTGAAATGAAAAACGCTAGAAAATGTAGGTGGGTCAATGACCGATATTGCCATGCTAAAAGGCCGCAACTATATATATACACTGCATAGTTGAAAGCGAGATCAGCTTACAACTGAATAGTATGTAAATGACATGTAAGTTTACTAATATTATAAGGAACTGTGTTTACATGTGCCTGAATGTCCTATAATAAAACATAATGCTTCAAATTCTACTAATGCCAACAGAGTAACAAACTATGAAGTGCTAATATTACAAAGATTTGTATAGATTTGATTAATAATACTAGAATGCATTATCTTGGAAAGAGCGTAAAGTTTGTAAAAATTCGCCTTTCAAGTTTCGCTTCTCTTCACAGTTTTCGAATTCGTAGCTTGGCGCCGAGAGCAACCAATAGCACCAATCAACATTTTAACGTGGTGTTAGGCCTCTTGTCCACGACACGGTTTCTTAGCCGTACGGCGCGCTAGCCGTACGGTTGAAAAAACGTGCTAGCTTGTACATGACACGGCAAAATCACCGGGCGAGACATTGGCTAAGTACGGGCTAGTAGCGCTTTTTACGCAGGCTGTGTAGGACGTGCTGCGTCATAAATTTTCTTACTAAAAAAAAGATTACCGTTGATTATTACATATATAGGAAACGGAAAATAGAAAAAAAAAGGGAAAGAAGGTTTTGGATACATCCGATTTTAGAAAAAAGGGAGGAATATGGCGCGTTTCATACACTTGTCAAGAATCAATTGAGAGAAGATGAAGACAAGTTTTACAATTATTTTAGAATGCAGGAAACTACATTCGACAACTTGCTCCAAAAATGATCCCATATTACAGGCCTTTCTTGAATCAATGTAATTAATACACACATCAAAAGTGTCTAGGGATCAATATATTATTATTACCAAATACATCTTGATCCCTAGACACTTTTGATGTGTATAATTCTTGATTTATGCTCATTTTATTAAAAAATCTGGAATCAGCGTATGTAAACCGTCACGAAACCGTGCTTACGTCCGGCGCCGTCGACACACCCCGATAGACTGCCATACAACACTGGTGAAAATCACGCCGTGCGTAGACGCGGCGCGCCGAGGGGGACGCACGGTGCATACGGCGGCGTAACCGTGCCGTGGCGCCACCGTGCACGTCTACAAGCTTTCATAATGATCCATACAACACTGACGACCGTGCCTACACGCGGCGAATTAACCGTAGATTTTCACGGCGATAAACCGTGTTGTGGACAAGAGGCCTTAGAGCACCACTCAAATGGAAATACCTTTGGTGCTCAAGAAATAGGTGCTCAAACGGAAATACTTCGAAAAATGTACAACGAAATACCCATAGACAACACTATTGCTATAAATAGTATTTAAGAAATGCATTGCTCACCTTAGCAACATCCCCATTCATTGGCTTTGGTTTAGGCTTCTCTACTTTTGGTTCCACCTTCTCTTCAACCGTAACCACATCAGTCATATCCGCATCAGCTTCAGGTTCAAGCTTCTTTGGTTCCTCAACAACCATAAGCTCCTCTTTTATAGGACACGGCTCCTTTTTTGGGACCACAAGTTCTACAGCCACATTTTCTGAAGCAACCGGTTTCTCAACTACTTCTGGCACCGGGGTTGGTTCAGTAACAGTTGCAGGTTCATTTTCCAATGGGTTTGTTGGTTTAGGGGAAGGGGTTGCCGCAACTGCTGCGGGACTATTTTCTTCTTTGATCAATTCCTCTGAAAGATTGGGAGGGTTTTAGTGATATTATTATTGGCAGTTTTAATATGTTTATGCCAGCTGACCCAGTAAACATCGTACCACCATATATGATTCTTTTTTTTAAAGGAATCTACTCCTTACAATAACAAACTAAACAAAAAAGAATTAGTCTAGAGTGAAATTGGTCCAGCCATTCACACGTTGATGCTGTGACCAAGGGAAATAGGGAATCATATTTATTTATATATACACTATGTAACAAAAACCCTGTCCGATCAGTGTTGCCGTTGATTAGTTATTATGTGTTATTTTAATTTAATTCCTTCTTCTTTCTTCTTTTTTTTTTCACTGGGGAAAAATAATAATCTCAAATCCATTAAATGGTTACGTATATGTGTACGCAGTACGATGCCGAATAATACCCTTAAGGATCGGACAGGGTTTTTGTTACATGCTGTATAGATAGATAGATGCAAAAAAGACCAACTCTATGACATAGGTGGTGCAGCACTGGCTGTCTCATCATAAAGCCATTTAAGTATAAATGAATTTGCTTATGGTCTAATGATTGGAAATTGAAAAAGGAAAGGATGTAAAAAAAAAATTTACCAGGCTTATCTACAGGTATGTAGTTTCATGCAAATGCACATGGTTACAGTGTTTTTTTTTTTTTGTAAATGATAATATTATGATTCTTCTGTAATTAAGCTTTCTTTGGACTATAGCATAGCACAGTAGTTCCCGAAGTATGGGTTGTGACTCACAGGTAGGTTGCGAGGCAATATGAGATGGGCCCTGGACAGTCCTTCATTCATCTAGTTATTCCCCTTTTTCCTACATAAAAACCGAGAGACCAACCCTGAATTTGGAACTTTTTGTTAAATGTGTTGCAGTCCAGTCAACTTTGGGAAACAGCTGATGTAGCATTTAAAGTATAGTTATATACTTAGGTATATGTATATGTCATACAATGCAACCAATAGGAATTAAAAGCCAAAGACGTCCTTCTAAACATACAAAGTCTTTCAATTGAGACTACTTAACCTCCAACCCGCTGTCTAGAACTGTATTTTGGTAATAATTGTCAAGTGCAGTGTTTTGTACTGCAGTAGTGGTTGGTAATAAAAAAAAAAACAATTCAAATGAATCCAATTATTACAATAGATGTACTGGACATGCAATCAATTAATTTCTTCCAATGCCTGGATTGGTATTTTAAGATTTAATATGTCTATGTATACAATTATATCAAGTAATATACCTAAGTATTCAAAGTATGAACATAACATCACCCCTGTTATCCCCGAAGGGTTAGGCAGAGTACCCATTAGAACATCCACATTTCGTCAGTTATGTTTAAGTCCCATGTAATAGGGAGCGAGCCTATTGCCATCAATCGGGCACAAATCCTGACAACGAGGCTGCTACTGAGAAATTCCTGATAGAAAAGCTCAATAACACTGCTCAACCTGGGAATCGAACCCAAGACCTGATGCTCAGCAGTCGTGCTTAGTTAAGTATGAATATTATGAATATAAAGATACTCCATTACCTTTAACATTTTCAGACGGGACATTTACAAAACTATCACTACCATTCTGGCTCTCACTTATAATTTTTTCTTTGGCATTATCATCACAGTTTCCCGCCTTTTCTTCTTCTACTTTCTCGACCACCGCGTCCAGCGACACCGGCTCCTTGCTCCTGTCAACCTCGGCTTCGTCTAAAGCCAGCGGATCAACTTCATTCTCGGCACCTGTATCCCCCGACGGAGACACATCAACACCACCGTGGCTCTTCGGAGATTCCACTATTTTCAAGCTTATATCGTTCATGTTTATTTACATATTTCCGATTCACAAGTCACTGCACAGTGTCACCACGCCGCGCGCATAGGTTCAATGACTTTAAAATGACCATTTGTAACCATAATATTATATTCTAGTCCACATCCAACTATCAAAGGTTCGTAGGCGTTGTACAGAAAAGAAATAAATTAAATAAACAACACTAATCGCTAAATTGTTTGTAATTTCTTTCCCATATTGGGTAATATCACAATGTACTAGCAATAGCAGCCGTGAACTCAGGGGTCATTGTGACTAATTTCGTGACAATATTATAAA
The DNA here is from genome assembly GCA_949316365.1 of Hoplodrina blanda. Classification (NCBI taxonomy): domain Eukaryota; kingdom Metazoa; phylum Arthropoda; class Insecta; order Lepidoptera; family Noctuidae; genus Hoplodrina; species Hoplodrina blanda. Next base: position 13,971,688 of record OX438592.1, read on the forward strand.
AGCGTTATCATATTAAATCACTACACATAGTATTGAACTTAAATTAGTTTTGTATTTAAAAATTACTTTTGTATTTTATAAAATAATCAGCAAAATAAATGCTATAGCGCTAGGACGCAAATCGCACGCGAACTGCAAAGAGTTGCCATATGAATATGTGAAAATCCTTACATGACTGCTTAAAAATTAATAATACTTCAACCTATGATCAATATCCTAAAGTTTATAATAAAAACCCATTAAGAATTATTAATTAAATAAATGGCTTTTTAAAATGAGCTCATAATTTCAGTCAAACCAATGTGTAGTCAATTTTGAATGCAACCAAATAATCTCAAATAACATTATTTCTAACACGCCAAGATTATTTTTTAAATGGTAAGTGAAGCAGTCTGCGTTTCGTTTAACGCATTACCAATTTTGACTAAAAGTTGCGAAATTGTGGACAATTTGTTAAATCTTTGAATATCAGATTTTAAAACTAACAAACTATTTTGATTATTTTGTGAATTAATTAAATTGTTCTTGTTAATGTATATTGACAAACCTAACTTTTTTTTTTAGTGTTTTCAAAATTTCCAATCACACCAGGATGCTAAAAGAAACGGGAAGCAATATTTCCGGCGGATACACATGAGTTAAAAATGTATACTCATTATGTGATTATCTTATTTATAACTATAATTTACGTTTTCAAATGAAGTTAAATTAACATATATGAATTAAATTAATTATGAGTTTTGCAAAAACAGCGCCATACAGGTAATAACCAGTAAATGATGGTGAACTTGGCAGATTTTGATTTTTCCGCCACTACAGTAAAAATTAATAGTGTTGTGAAAGATAATGAGATTCAATCGTTACACACTTCAGGATCGATTATTTAAAATAAGGGATTAAAACTAACTATATTACCTAAAAATGAGTGAAATACTATTTTTTTTGTATTAATGATCTAGTTCTAGGTTTTAAATTGCAGTTTTCTGGCTATGTTATCGCAACAGTGCAGAAAACAACATTTAACTGCATATAATTCGTGTGGGACTTAACGGGACTTTTGATATAGTTTGATTCCCAATGTCCTCAAACTTATTAAACCGTATATGTAGCCTGTACTCCTCTTTCACTTTTGCAAGTATCTACCGCAAGTTGTGATACTAGACAATACGTCACACAATATGAAAATTATAAGTTGAAAGTTCGGCGACAGTAAGTATGTTCAGTGGCTTTGAAATTGTGTTCACTTTTTTACCATAAAGATTAAATAATATACCGCATAAATGAAAAATATTACTATTCTAATTGAAAAATAGTAATGTTCGATTTTAAATTTTATACACCGATAAAAGTTGTATATCGAGTTTGAGACGCTGCCAACATAACCATATTAATAAAATAAGCACAACACTAAACGATGATGAAAGAAAATGAATGAAAAAAAGCAAATGGCAGACTAAAATCGACGTTCTTGGTCCTAATATAAATCCGATGTAATTACATGAATTATGCGCTCTTCATGATTATGATTAGCGAAATAAGATTTTAGAAAGAGTAAAGAACTAAGATTACTATATATTACGGGCAGAAAGCCTGCTGAAACTGTAAAAATATACGAGAAACTAATACCTTAGCTTACACAATTCGTAATATATTGCAAAAGTATTTATTGTGCGTGTGACGGACGCACGTCCGTTTATTACTCCAGGTAAGTCCTTTATACTACATTCTTGTTGCATGTGCTTGTGCAGTGCCATGATTTGTTTATAATTTTTTTGGAATTATCAAAAATCGCGAGTGCTTACGACTGTTTTATTTTTAGAATTTGCTATTTTGTAATTAATTTTCTTAGTAACCAATTGTTGTGTAGTGAATAAAGTGGTCTCTATTTTGATTTAAGATATCCTGAATTTTTGTTTGTGTACCTCCATAATTTTTGTCTACGTGCTTAGATTTTATAAGCGGGTACAGTCAACCTTATTAGTACTGCTTGACAATCACCGATCATGTACTTTTATTTACATCAACTTGTGAAGTTTTGTAGGTATGTACTAACCATTAAGTTATTTTATTTTTTTGTTATTTTTGTGCGATAAGATGAACTTTGTACAGCTTATTGCTTATCATTTCTAATAAATATGCTTTTATTTAATGCAATCATAATAATATGTGTGTTATAAAATATATTTTATATGTTTCAGTTGAAGTGATGTGAAGTGTCGACACAGGGCGGGGGCGCCGCCCCAGTCGACCATGGACCGAGGCTACGATAAGAGGCATACCAAGCACCACAAGGAGAAGCATAAGAAGCGAGCTCACAAGAAACATAAGGCACATTCAGGTAGTTCCCATGAACAATCTTATGCTACAGTCAATTCTCTCAAACCTCTCGTGGAGTATTCCGATGTCAGTTCGGAGGCGTTATCAGCCCCAGAGGCTGGTGAGATTGACAGTGAAACAAGCTCAATCAGCAGACATATCGCTGATGACCTTGATAGAACGAGGAAGTCCCATTCCATACGTACATTTGTAGATAACAAGACAATATCAGTGACAACAACGAGTCGGCGAGCTGCTGAGGAGTATTCTTTGAGGGAGGCACCTGTGCCAAGAAAAAGACGCACAGAGTACGATGAACGGGACACAGACTTTGATGACCATGGTAGTTTTAAGAAAAAGAAAGACAAGCGGAAAAAAGATAAGAAAAAGAAGAAGAAGAAGTCAAAGAATAGGTCAAGATCAGCGAGTTTGGAGAGTGTGTCTCCAGACGATAATGTGCCTGAGGAGCCTCCTATGAGGCCTGTAAGTCCTCAGAGATACCAGCAGGTGCCAGTGAGCGAGTGGGAGAAGGGATCGTCTCCGCTCAGGAATGGGGGCTCCTGTTCGCCGGTTTCGCCGTCGACGACTCCGCTGATGCGTCACGAGTCACCGCGTCACCGGCAGTTCATCCGAGAGCCCTCGCTGCATCACAACCTGCCCATGACTTACTCGCCGCACCGGGATAGATCTCCACCAGTCAGGTGAGAATTTAAAACTTTTTTTTTATTACTAACATTGGTCACTCACTTGGCCACTGGGACTGCCCAGTTCAGGAGCCTACTCAAATCAATCAGACAGAATAATTTTAATTTGGCAGCCGCAGCTGGCCAGTCTCATGTGCACTTGAACATTATTACGTAACCACAGAGTAGTTAGCAAATGGAGTGATAAGTGCATACGTCATGACTGTCTGTAATGTAGACGTGACGTACGACGCCTACTTTTATTCCCCTCCCTAGCTCTATTAACCAATAATTCCAAGACATAACTTCTCTCAAATAACTCTTTATTTTAGCTTTGAAAACCTGATTCATTTTCAAACACCTGTAAAATTTGATTTTTAATTCCTTTCCAAATTAATAAATAGTCAATTAAGTTGGCACAAAAATCACCACAGTTGTCTTTTGCCATTCAAAATCTACGGGAGAATCGCGTTTTGACAAGTCATAAAAAGTATGTCAATTGATTGGTGTTGTCATAGATGATGATGGTGTCGTAGGGTAGACCCTATTTTGGCATTGGGTTGCTCTAAGTAACTTCCTCATCAAAAAACAATAAAAAATTGTATGTATAACAAATGAAGTGATGTCCTCTAGAAGGTGTAGCACTCCATTTGCTAACTAATCCATGTCTGCTACAATTATTTATATTACTAAAATGTCAGAAATGACAATGTATTTACATTCTTCTGTGTATCTTAATACTAACCAAGGGATATTGGTTGCTATGGTTTCTAGCCCCTCCTGGATGCCGGTCCAATTTGTAGCAACCTATGCTATACAGAATAATTGTGATTTGTGAGTGACATTTTTATTCAGCATGTACCTAATTATGTGTTGTGGTAGATAAAATGTGTGAGATAATACTTTAGCTTTTTTAAAATGACGAATGAAATTAGGTATGTTACTTTGAAACCTATGTCATTATGCAAATGAATTGGTAGTGTGAACGCGAAGTTTTACGACTGGCTTGTAATTAGCATTTTTTTTTTTACCTTTTGCCTATTCTTGGTCCTCTCTGGCACTGTCAATATTTCAATAAACTTCCTAAGTTCTTGTTTAGGCTGTTCTTTGAAAACTTAGAAGCTTGATTGTCGTCTAAACTTGTAGTCCTATTGATTGATTCATCAAGATTTTAAAAAACAACCAATTTTATTAGTTGACTGCCTCGTTTTGTGGTCGCAAAGCGCGACTGCTGAGCGTGAGGTCTTGGTGTTCGATTATCGAAGTCGGTCGTGTAGTGTTATTGGGTTTCCATCAGGAATTTTTCAGTAGCAGCCTCAGAGCCTGGATTCGGGCCCGGTTGATGGCAATAGGCTCACACACAATAGGACATATTTTTAATCTGTGTTGTCAAGTCTATTAGAATCCTATAAGATACAGGGTGATTGCTATGTGAGATTTTGTATATGAATGTTTTTTTTTTAATTGTGAAGGCAATGTTTAAGTTTTTCGATACGCACTAAGGTTGAATTTCACCAAATTTTTTACACCTATTCTGAGTCCTTTATTCATGGAATAAAATAAAATCTTTCAGTTTTTGTATGGGCAGGCTCTTAAACATTCAAAATTTATTCCCAGGTTAACACTTAAACTGGGTATGTGAGATTTTCTTTACCCCTGTAAAAAAGCTGGTTCAAAACGAAAAAAAAATAAGTTAAATTATTTGAATAACTAATCAAACTAAAAATTAAAAAATTGTCTCGAATAAGAATGTTATACTATATAATAATAATAGTATACAATTATAAAAAAAATCTTTGATAACTTTCTAGACCTATGTCATCCTTCTTATGCGTAGAAAGTTTTATTAAAATCTGTTCATTCATTTTGAAAAATAATTACTTGAAAGTTTGTATGAAATGCCGTCCGGTGTAAATGTTCACAAAATTTTCACCGGCTATTATATTGACCGGTCACTGCATGTAGACCCTTTCAATATCCACTTAATGTATGCAAGGTCAAATTAAAACAACTGGCGAAACTGCACAAACGGAATAGGTGATATCTAATCACGATAAAACGAAACAAAAAAGATCTCGTAATTTCAAGTAACTTGAACTGATTACGGGGTTAATGGCCGCGTGTAGTGAAATAACGAGAAATTTAATTTTAACCGATTTCAAAAAAGAAAGAGGTTCTCAATTCGACTGTGTCTTTTTAACCCCCGATGCAAAAACAACGGGGTATTATAAGTTTGGCGTGTCTGTCTGTGGCATCGTAGCTCCCGAACGGATGAACGATTTTGATTTTTGTTTTGTTTGAAAGGTGAATTAGTCGGGAGTGTTCTTAGCTATGTTTGATGAAAATCGATCCAAGATGGCTGCAGTCGGGGGCTTTTAAATTTTTTGTTTTTTTTTGGCATTTATAGATATTGAAGGTTGAAGTTTCTTTGTTTAAATTAATATGACCTTGCTTACACACAGTTGCAGAAAGCTGTCTTTAAAATACCGCTATAATTGTTGAGTCATTATCGCTTATTCTTAGTTAAAACTCTATAACGTTGCACAAAACGGTTGAAGGTATATTAGAAATTTCCTTTAATTACTCAAGTCCAACGTAATGAGACATAATTGATTTTCTATTGTTCTGTCATACCAGTATGACGGCCGGGCCTTGAGCGGTGTGAAGACCCTTTAAAGTTGACAACCACTTAAGGCCCGGCTGTCATATCGGTATGATATAACAATAGATAAATAATCAATTGTGTCTCATTACATGGGACTTGAGTAATTAAACAATGTTGAAAAACTGACAAATTAATGATCATCAGCCGAATGAGGTCCACTGCTGAACATAGGTCTTCCCTAAGATTGCTACAATAACCAGTCAATTCAATAATGAATGATAAATTGGATAGTTGACACTATTAATAAATAATTCCAAGACATAACTTCTTTAAAAACACGCTTTATTTTAGCCCTGAAAACCCGATTAATTTTCAATTTACTGCAAAATTAGATTTTTTGTAGCTTTTAAATCAATAAATAGTTAGACAATTGAGTTGGCAAATAAGTGACGTGAAAGCTTGCTATTTCCATACAAAATCTATGAATGAATCGCGTTTTGACAGGTCATAAAAAGTACGTCAATTGATGGTGGTGTCAACTAGTCTATTAGCTATGTTTGTGGGCAACGTAAAATCCTGTTTTAACATTTTGCTATGTTAATTTCAAAGAGCATTTAATTTGCCCTAAATTCCATTTTGTGCAACTCTTAAATGGACACACATATAAGCATTTAAGGTTACTTTTAAATATTTAAAGACTGTTTCTGTAACTGGGTGTTAGTGTTTTATATAGATTTGAATGCATGGTCATCAATCCTGCTTTGTTGTGATTATAAAATTTCCATTTATTTAATAATTTATTCAGTAATTTCAAATTCTTTTTTTAATTGTTGAATTTCACCTAAACATTTTGGGTAATTTATTTACCCATTTTTACCCAAAATACAATAAAATATTACTTGTATAAAGCAATATTTCATAGTGACATCTGAAAGTAAACAGTATTTATCAATTTCTTATCACGTTGCGTAAGTTCTATGAATCATCCGGATATGGGTAATTGTAACTCATAAACATTGGACTAGCATGTTCCTACTTGTTACTTATGAACATATATTGTGACATAGATACTAACGCGAATACTAAAGGCGCGTACACATAGAACGTCCGATTTTACAGGATCCGTTTTAACTGATCCGTCGCTACTGGAGGTAATATTCACACAGCATTTACAGGACCGATTTTAACTGATTCGTCGCTACTGAATGTCGGATCGGTATTTTTTACTGGATCCGGAATACTGTATTCTGTGTGAACTCGCTCATACAACTACATACGCTAATAACATATACGTTTAAACGGACCTGTAAATCGGACGTTCTATGTGTACGCGCCGTAACGCGTTATTACGATCCATAAGCGGAGTTTTCAGTCAAAATCTGCCTCTGTTGTCGTTACTGCACCGCCCCCGTGGGTCGTGGCGTGATGTTATATACCCAATACTATAATCATAAATCTGGCTATCATTTATGCCCGAAGTTTTTTTCAATCGGACTAGTAGTTCCAGAGATTAGCGCGTCTAAACAAACACACAAACAAAAAATCTCTTCAGCTTTATTATATTAGTTACATTTATTTATTACATATACATATACATATAATTACATTTTAAAATATTAATATAAAACAATAAAAACATTTAAAAATATAAAATTTAGTATCCCACCGGCATCGGGAACAGGGTCCAAGCTACCGGTGGTCAGGGTTCTTAAGTAAGGAATCTCCTAACAATACGCGCCGTGTCCAGGAGTACCGCTTTCTGAATCAAGCCCTTGATCCAACCGCCCAACGAGAGTTTCCTAAGGTGTCATATTAGTTTATTGCTATAGATTAGATATAATGATGTTATGACGATAACAACATTAAAGTTAGTGTCGGGTTTTTTTGCTAATGGTTTGCTCGGGTCACCCTAATTGGCGAATATTCTGTAATATTCTTTCTACCTTATTTTATTTGCCAAAAGTTTTCCCCGGGACACCCTAATTGACATGCGACATTTTTTTTTTTTGTAAATCAAATGCTCAATTACTTTTGGGGCGAATTTTTTAATCGTCAGATAACTCCTAACTGAGGGATAAATATGGCGGTTTGACAGCTTTTGTATAGAAAAAAATGTGTAGTGTTTCTAGGGTCCTGTAGCAACAAGAAAGTATTTTATCATCGCCTTGTCGGCTTCACATAAGTGGGGTCTGTCTACCTCCGACCTTCATTTAATTTATGTCTTGACTATTTATAGGTCTAGTCTCTGACATTTTTATCTAGGTAGGTATGTCATAAGTTCAGCCCATATGATTAAGTATTTACAGTAATACGTTAGAGGTTGTGACCAAAATTGATGAATTATTATTTTATTTTTAACTAGCGAACCGCCACGGCTTCGCACAGGTGAATTTTCCAAAAAAAATCTTTACGTAAAAACCTTGTCCGGGAAATTACGAACACAATATAAAAGAATTAGCCAAATCGGTCAAGCCGTTCTCGAGTTATGCGCTTAGCAACAGTCATTCATTTTTAATAATACAGAATATACAGATATAAAAACAAATTATTATTTAAGTTTGCCTTTTTTCCCAATAAATGTCGTCCGTATTTAAAATCTTTTTAGTTTGTTTTAAGTTGGCACTTAATTGCATTCTAATAGGAAATCGTGTAAAGTTTTTTTTTAAAATGACGTATCGTAATATTTGTGATTAAATATAAATTCTTTAGTTCTTATCTTATCATTATAATCTGGCTTGTTTGAAAACAATATACAGCAAGAATCGACGCTTTTTTACGCATTCAATTTTGCACATGGGTTTAAGGCAGTGGTGCTCAATTTTTTTGTGTCAGGGACTATTTGACAATTTTTTTTACTTGCCATGTTTGCCAGTAATATTTAATATTCGTAAACCTTACTCTTGTTCTACAAATAAAATATATAATTATAACATTATTTGAAACTATGTTATTTAATAACTAAATGATGATGTCGCAGACCATTTCTGGTGCTTTTAGGGACCACCAGTGGTCCGCAGACCGCTGGTTAAGAACCACTGGTTTAAAATAACTGCTGAATATAAAAGCCCTTTATTTATAGTAACTAATGGTTTATGTTTTGTGGTATATCTGAGTTCCAAGTCGACAGTCGAGGGCAAAAGCTATCAATTTAATATGATCGTCCAGGGACTTATTTATTTTTTCTTTTTATGATAAGTGCGTCATTTTCGCGTGAATAAACAGTTTTTCTTTCTTACTTATTAATCGAAACATTAAACGTGTGCGCACTGATCCTTACACTAGACCCTAACGATTTTAATTCAAGGCCAAGGCATTTTGCATACATGCATGAAGTTCTCGCGTTCAGTAGGCGCGACAGGTACCTATGTACTTGTATCAGGTGTTTATATTTTTACGCACGTTCTCGTTTAACTGTGAGAAGTGGGTTCCAATGAACTTGGAAATGGCCAACGGATTACTATTTTTTTTCCCTTTGAAAAACTTTGTCCTATACTAGGAATTTATCCTGTATCGAGGATTTTGTAACATAACATCACGCCTGCAATCTCTGAAGGGTTAGGCAGAGGTGTACCCGTCAGTATACCCACATTTCGAAGTTGTGTCCTGGAATTATTGCATAATGGTGTGAAATGCCCAGTCTTACCAAGGGGTATCGTATTACCCAGTTACTGGGTTGTAGAGGTCAGATCGACAGTCGCTCCATGTAAAATACTGGTATTCAGCTGCCTCCGGTTAGACTGGAAGCAGACCTCAACATAGTTGGGTAAAGGCTAGGCAGATAATGATGTTGTCAAATGACCAATCAGTGTTTCACATTTGAAGTCACGACCATTTTAAAAGTATTAAATCTTTATAAAACGCGTAGTTCGAGTACGCGTGTAGTTCGCATCTTGTTAATTAGCATAAGGAATGTTTTACGACGCCTGAGATAGCTTTCACCTGCGCTTGTATGCAAAGTCACATACTCAATCACCATAGAGTTCTGCTTATCATCAATATTTTAGTCTCTGGGCAGGCGTGTGATGCTAATATAAACTTATTGCTATATATATAAACTGATTGAATAACTGGCGAAATCTAGGTGTAATGGGTACACCTCTGCCTAACTCTTCGGGGATTACAGGCGTGATGTTATGTGATGATTAAATTAGGGTTCCGTGGGAAAAATCACGCAGGCGAAGCCGCGGGCAAAAGTTAGTAAAAAAAAGTCTTTTCCGTAAATTCTTTTAATAATTAGCATAACTACTAACCCTGGCAGTATAGTGATCATGTATCCAAATACTCAAACTACGCATAAGTTATAATCAAACTCTTCAAAAAATATTTCTGTCGCCACAATACACCTTAAGGTGCAGCGCAGACGACAGACTATCCGTGACGCACTTTTTAGTCTGTGAAAATAGAACCTATGCAATTATATGCAGTAACGCACACGACGCGCAAAAAGTCCGGCGTACAAAAAATCCGTGTAATTCGGGCACACCGCACCGCGCCGCGCCGCGCCGCTCCGCACAAAAAGTGTGTGAAAAAAATTGAACGTTTGCTTCAACGCGCGCTAACGCAGACGGCGCACACTTTAGTCGGCAATCTGCATTTGCTAGGGGTGGACGTAACGCACGCGATCTATTATCATGGGGCGCCAGAGGTCGATGTAACGATGTTAATTCAAGAAATATAAAACAGACCAGCAATTTATGATACTTCCAAGGCAGAATATCATGATTTAACATTTAAAAAGAAAAAAAATCCGGATGTTGTTTCAGAATTGAATGTTTAGTATGGAACTGTCCCTTCAGTAATCTTTCCGAAAGTATAGGATGTACCCAAAATTCTCTATTTCTTCTTCTTTTTCTGTACTTCATGTACAAAATAATACTTCGCGATCTCTGCACGATTTCCATAGCGTCTACATCCCTACAGCTCTGCCGACAAAATGATCGAAGATGTGCGTCGTGTGCGTTGAGTCTGTGAAAAATCTGCGACCGACAATTTGCGCGCCATGCAGACTTTTTGTGCGCCGCAGACTCGATCGCACAAAAAGTGTGCCGTCTGCGCTGCACCTTAGAGTGGGTAGTAAGCAAAATTACCAATCTTTTTTTGATTTTACATGAACAATTCTAGATTTCTAGGCTTAAAATACAAATGTATGAAAACTACATGATATTTTCGACGGTTCTCATTGATCAAAAACATAAAATAATAACATTTTCTCGATAGAAAAACATCACGAAGTAGCCTCTAATTTTTTGTTTTTTTTTTGTTTATACAAGATATTATAATGACTAATCTGACGAAAATTTGATAATAAGTTATATTAATACATGAGTGAGGGTTTTGTCTAGGCATTTTAGGTAATTCCTTTTATTTTTGGAGTTATTACGATAAAACAATTAAAACGGGGCGCGCAGGTGAATTATAAAAGTTTGCTGGCTTTTGGCGCGCCCTTAAAGTGAAAGAGACAGCATGATATTTCATACCGACTAAAAATCGATTTGTGTTTTATATTTTTTTATTTTGTATAATATGGGTTTGATCTCTTGACTCCAGTCTAGGTCAGGAGTGACATAGACAAAGTCGGCCATTAGTACACTTAAAAACAGACAATCTATACTAATATTATAAAGCTGCAGAGTTTGTTTGTTTGTTTGTTTGTTTGTTTGTTTGAACGCGCTAATCTCTGGAACTACTGGTCCGATTTGAAATTCTTTCAGTGTTAGATAGATTAGTTATCGAGGAAGGCTATAGGCTATATACCATCACGCTACGACCTACGGGAGCGGAGCAGTAACCAAAGACGCGGGTGTAACCGCGGCGGACAGCTAGTCAATAATGTATTTATCATTTTCTATCAATAATGAATATTACTTTAAGTAAAATGGTGTCCTAGTTTTGAAATCCAAATGTTATTTATTGTTAGTACCTATACTATTAGTTCAATCCATAATTTGAAAACGTACTTAGTGGGCTTTGTACTAATAGGTACATACATTAACTAAATTAATTTTACCAAACATTTATTTCTGTGTTAGAGTGACGCGTAATATATAGGCTGAGTTTTGGATCTTTCAGGGGGTGTAAAAAAATTCTCACAAATATAAAGAAATGTTACTATGAGATCAACTGTGAATTATGAAAAAAAAAAAAACAGTTATTCCATACATTTTAATCGTGTTGTAGTGCATTTTTGTGGAACAGTACTTTGATTTTTACCAGCCCTTCTGCCAACCCTTCTGCCCAATCCCTTTGGGGAATAAAGTCGTGATATTTAATTATTTTTCAAGTAAACGATGTATTTAGTACACACATAACACGCCTGTATTCCCCGATGGGTCGGCAAAGGTGTGCATCCACATTTCGCCAGTTATGTTCAAGTCCCACGTAATAGGGGGCGAGCCTATTGCTATCAACCGGGCACAAATCCAGACTACGAGGCTGCTACTGAGAAATTCCTGAATATTTTTTATGTATTTAGTACTATAAACTATAAATACTATATTCGCAAGCTAGCCACATCCATATAACACAACGAGAATGTCCGTTAATTAGGTTAAGATTCTCGTGAGATAAGGTATTACATCTGGTCGTAACATTTTATAACCTGCCTAGCGATTAGAATGTATTAAGGATACATTGTAGAGTAACGGAAGGAGGTTATTACCAGTGTAAAAGTTAAAATAAATGAAATATGAATTTTGTAATCTAATTTTGTAATTTTTTTTTGTTGTTTTTCTGACTGCAAAGCCGGGTTCGATTCCCACACAGGACAAACTTTGTGTGATGAGCATAATTGTCTGTTCTGTGTCGGGGTGTAATTTATGTATAATATGTATGTGTTTATAAATTATATAAGTATATCAGTGGTCTGGTTACCATAACACAAGCTCTGGCTTAGCTTGGGATCAGATGGCCGTGTGTGAGTTGTTCCAAGATATTTATTTTTTTATTTTATTTATAACGCATAATTTTAGTGGTTCCTGACACCTTGGTAGTCTGATTACCGGTACAGTACAGTATGTAGGTACTGTGGTCACTGGGACGTGACCGAGGTACCGAAATCCACCTTTTGGGATCTTAGGGGTGTTTTGCAGGGCGCAATATATTAATTTAAACGAATAAGCAGCTTTATACTTATATTGGAATAATAGCTTGTGTCTCTAGTGCTTCCAGCTGAGCGAATGTGACTTAACAATTGTCATCGTATAAAAGATTTTATTCTAATTCTAAATACGAATAGTAGTTTGTCAGAGAGTTTAGAACAAGAGTCTTCCAGCCTGCTTGCTTTAGCAAGCAACCTTCACAGTACTGATAGAAGACTTGGTCAGGTACCTAGAAATAGGGACATTAGTTTTCTGATAGGATTCTTAAGAAGATAACATGATAAGATTTCATCAGACTTAAAGGAAGCATGGTAGTTTCTGATTGATGTGTGCTTATCTTACCTCACCCAGTTGCATGAAGCTTTATTTAAATACTGCTTTAGTTAATGAGTTATTATTGCTAATTATTCATTAAAAAAGACGAAAAAAACGGTTGAAGTTACGGTCAACAACAAAAGTCGATTAACAATGTTACTTTATTATATCCTTTAAATAGCCACTAAAAACACATTGCGCTACTTCTCAGTATTTCAGGCAATAGCTAAGGGTTTATTCTATCTTAATTGTATATTCATTTCGTATTTTCTTTATTATTGTGCTCAATAATCAGGATTTATAAAATTAAAATGTTAATCGACTTTTGTTGCCGTCAGTATAATAAAAAAATCCTATAAAGATGTAACTTGTGCAATGTAAAAGTCCTGATTTGACGTTTCCCACTAATGCGCAACACTTGTGCAATACTTTAAGAACGCAAATCGTTTGTCACTTAAAGCATTTAAAGACTGATTATGCAACTGGGTATAAATATTTGTAATATTATGGTGTTCCTGTTCAATTGGGTAGTAGATACAATTAACCAATAATTCCAAGAAATAACTTCTCTAAAGAAACACTTTATTTTAGCCCCGAAAAGCAGAATAATTTTCAATTTACTGTAAAATTAGATTTTTTGTGGCTTTGAAATCAATAAATAGTTAGTCAATTGAGTTGCCAAATAAGTGACATCACAGTCCAATATTGCCATATAAAATCTATAGAGGAATCGCGTTTTGACAGGACATAAAAAGTACGTCAATTGATTGTCACTTTGTCAGTGTCTACTACCCAATTAGCCAATGGCAACGGTCTTCTATATTTAAAAAATATTTAAACATGGAACACGCTGACGATTTTTTATAATTCCACAGGAGAAGACAGAAATCCACGACGCCGCACACGCCGTCAGTGCCGCCGTACCACGATACGGTGACGATAGACTCGGACACGGAACAGGACTATGAACGCGGCAGACGTGACTACTGGCACGAGCAACACCGCGTGCAGTCGCCCATCATGGTGTCCGGTAAGATGCGTCAAATATTGGATATCAATGAGTGGGCGAATTTGCCTTATCAGTGATGTCAAAACATTTCAATTAGACCAATTACAGGCACTTTTGAATTGTCAAGGAGTCGGTCAGTTAGTCAGAAAGTTGAAGCTAGTTGCTCGTTCCAAAATGGAGGTAATCACTATAGAGAAGAACAAGCAAGAAACTTCACTGACACTCTTTTCAATTTGGTTTTTACAAAATTCTGGTTACAATATACATGTTGTTTCTACATGTGAAAACAATGAAGATGAATATAAAACAATAATAAAAATAAAATACAATAAGAATCAAGATGTAAACCATGGCAATTGAGAAACAAATACTTGTTATTGCAACCAATGAGACTATTACTAAGCCTTCGTTGTCTGTCTGTCAGCTGCCTTTATCTCATGAACTGAAATAAGTAGGCACTTAAAATGTACTCTTCTTCTTCCTCTGTAAAATGTACTCTTTATGTCTATAACCTAACTCTGTTCCCCAGACTCGCCGGTGCACGAGGTGTCCCGCTCCCGCGAGTACAGCCCGCGTCGCTCGCACCGGCGCCGCAGCCCGCACCACCGGCGCCGCACGCGTTCCCGGGACCGCCACCGCGACAGGGACTTCAAACCTTCGCACCGGTAAGATAAAACACTTAAAAACTGGTAATGGTCGATTTTGTTGCTTTCTGGTTTGATGATAGATGATGGTGCTATATTCAAAAAAATACCTAACTTCCAATACAGTAAAGCTTATTTTTGTTTCGGCTTCCCTCTTACGAAAATTGACTCTTCGCTGCTGGCGATATTGATATGTTCCATTCGAGCTGGCTAACGAGTCCCATGGCCGGCAGGTCGCACAGCCGCAGCTCGCTCAAGCGGCGTCGCTCGGGCTCGCGCGCGCGTCGCCGCGGCTCCACGCAGTCCCCGCCCAGGCACCGCGCCAAGCACCGGGAGCCCTCGCCCAGGGACAGGCATAGGTATGTACTTCTTCATTATTTTACTGTACAGGGTTTTTTTTCTATTAGATTATGAGTAAAAAACTGCCTCGTTGCCGTTGATCTCATGGTCACACGCCACTTGCGAAATTAAAGTCAAATCATTAATTTCAAATAGACCATATTAATACGCACTTATGAACGTCTTATAAAAGGAAAAAAATATTGAATCTAGTTGCCTCTTCCAAAAGGTAGTTTTGTATAAAAAAGAATGAGAAATAAACTTCCTACTTGCTCTTTTAAAATTATGAATCGTACACGTGAATATATTTTACCTTGCATAAAAACTAAGCGTGGAGTCTTCGGTTCCTAGTTTTTAAGGCAATTAATTCCCAAAACACTAAAAACTTTATTTTATTTTATACAGGGTTAAGCATGAGTCACCGAGTCCTCCAACGATGCTGCAGCGGAAGATAGACTTTAAGGAGAAGATCAGTGACACCAGCCTGTTCGCTGAGTTAGTTAAAGACAAGCATAAGAGAGCTAAGGTAAGCGAAACTAACACTAACTGATCGATATAAAATTAAACTGTTTATTAAAAAAAAGGGGTAATTTTTTTGTGGAGTGGAAGCAATTTTCTAGTGATTTTTGTTTAGAATAACACTACGCATTCCGAATGTCTTTTCAGACATTTTAAGAGTTTCAATAATGATATTTCGATAATATACCTTATGGTCATCACTCATAATGAGAGCATTATTGTGGCACGGTAACGGTCCGGCTGAAAGCGCCTCAAGAAATCCAACCGATAACTGCCACCGTGCCGCCCGCGAGCCGTTACCTTTTTTATCTTGTCATTATAAAAATATCTTAACTAACAAAATTTAAAGCCCTTATTTGAATGGCATATTTGCTGCGTCGGAGCCTGCAGTCGAAATCAGCTATAACCGCTAACTGTCAGTGCTATCTGATTGCGGCTGTGTTCGTACAACTTAGCACTCTATGTCACTGAAAATAAAAAACATCACCTGAGAATCTTCCTTTGCTTTGTTCCTTTGTTCGAGTGGAATTCGTGGCACTAACACGTGTCTTCATTACAGAAACTGCAAGAGATCTTGAGCCAGAAGGAGGAGGAGTCTCAGGGCACGCTGTCCAACACGACGTCCATCAACAACCCCGAGATACTCACTATAGACGAGCTGTCCAACATGACTTGTGATAGTTCTACACAGGTTAGAAAACTTAACTATATGTTTAGAGGGTCGATGGGTCATCGTAACGAAGTTACTATGGAGTCGCTTCATGATTCTATATCCCCAGAGATGCAAATCTTTGTCGGTTATAAAAAAAAGTTGGCTGTTCCATTCAAAAGTGTACAACACTTACACGGTCAAAATGTATGAAACAGCAGATTTTTTTACATCTTACTCATCCAGACCTACATTGATACAACGAAAAAAAAAAACGTTAACTTGACCTAATTATAACAAGTTATTCTTAAAGTTAAGGGTTCAAACTACTTAAAAAAAAATCCTACCGTATATATATAATATAAAGCTAGGAATCATTATTATGTAGAAATACCTCCCGTAATACGTACTAGTGTTACTCCGGATGAGCGATATACATAATATATAAATAGTGTGTATAATAAATCTCTATCTTCCAGCAATCTAAAGAAAACGGCGAGATGACTCGTGAAGGCGGCGATGTCGTCGACATCCCCATGCCTGGGGGAGACGAGAGCGGTTCCTCCGCCCCCACGCCCTTCGCGTCTTCCGCGCCCCCCGCCCCCGCCGCGCCCGCCCCGCCCGCCGCGCCCATGCAGCCTCCGCCGGAGTTCTCATCGTTCTCGATGCCCGAACACGTGGAGGCTAACGGTGACGCCGCTCCACCTCCACCGCCTGCTGAGCCTGTCGCTAATGAGGTCTGTGTACACATTTTCAGATGTAACAAGCGTGTATACGTGCCAATACATGTCAATTCACGCAACTAAAACAAATTCAAAATTAATGTCAAAAGCTTGTCAAAATTTAGGAAAGTTATAAGGCGAACGTTCTTAAATATACAGGAATTGCCCCCCCCCCTGATTGAAGTAGAGACATTTAATTGAATAAGAGTCACAGTAACGATTTATTCATGAATCTATGTTTTCAAGGATTGCAACATGTTACGCTGAGAACTAAAGACCCAATCGATGCATGATTCGAACCATTAAACACTTTTTACCACGAAAAATATATCTTGATTTATTATACGATCTAGTTCATGTGACAGATTCAATGCTGTAATATCTTCCACTATATTATGTGCGTTTTGTTTCAGAAGCCTTTAACTCCTCCGTTGGCGGCCCCCGCTCTGTCGGGCTCTTCCCCCGCTCCCCCCGGGCCGCCTGGCCCTCCTGTCCCCCCTGCCCTCCCCGGCCCCGCTCAGCCTAAGTGCAGCGTGGTCGAGACCGTGTACTACCAAAACAGTCAGCCCGCGCCGCCTAAGCCCAAGAGCCTCACCAAGCTACCGATGCCGCCTAACACACAGGTAACGTGCAGTAGTTTGATAACCCAGAACCGAAAGACCAGTGGTACTCTAATTTATTCATGACTCGCCCCTATCTACAAAGAAAATATACCCTGAAGATTACTTATGTGAAAAAAAAAACATTAAAGTTTATTTGCGAAAATATTTAAATGTTCCTGTTCCTAAGCTTGTAAAAAAGTCCACATAACATAAAAACTATATTGGTGGTCCACGCCCCTTTTTACTGGTCTTTACGCCCCCCTTGGGTGGCGCGACCTCCACTTGAAAACCCCTGCGTTAGAATTCAAATAACTTTATTTCCAATACAATATAATATTACATTATGTTACATATGAATTGAAAAGGTCACAAGGTCAGTTATGACTGACCTTAATGTCACCTTTTGACTTTTTCAATTCATATCATGCACTTTCTACGTTTATCTTGGTATACAGAGAAGGCACAATCAGTGATCACCACTTTGGATTATCGATATCAGACTTATATCAACCATAAATCCAGGTTTCCTCACGATGTTTTCATTCACCAATGACAGTGAGCTTCATAATATTGTTAATATATGTTATAACCGAGGGGGTAGTGGATCAAGAACTACAACCGATACGTACAAGCTCGTTTATTGGACTGACGCAGCAGTCGTTCACTTAAACTACGTAACTAGCCTACCCTACGATTATGACATATCATAATCAGTAGGTACCCACATAACAATATATTTCCAGGTAGAGGATCTGAAGACGTTAGCCAACGAGAGTCCTCTAAGCACTCCGTCACCTTCACCAGTCAAGAAGCCAGAGAAGCCCAAGCGAACTGGCATCATGAACTTACCTATGCCACCTGGTAAGTAGCATAATAATAATCTCTCGAATTGAAGCGAATGTTCCGGAACAAAATTGTCAAATTCTCCATTTGTTTGCCCCGGTTTCATATTGTAACGTAAAAGATATTGTTTTCTAAATGTGTGATAAAAATGGCCAGAAACTTAAAGATTTACCTTACAAGTTATGATTGTATTTCCAAACTAGCTTTTTCCGCGTAAATGTCAGTTATCGTGGTTGCAGATGAAGCCACGGAATAAATTATAGCAAATGTCCTTTTTTGGGGTTCAAACTTACCCCTTATTAAATTTGATCAAAATCGGTTCAGTGGTTTCAGTTGTAAAAGCGTAACAGATAAACAGTTACTTTCGTATTTATAATATTAATAGTATGGATAATTCTATTCCACTAGTAAGTCTTCTACATCTAGCTAACATCCTATTAACTTTTAAAAATAATGTTGCAACAATAAATTAATGTTAAAATTCCAATAATTGGCATTACAGTGATCCCGGGCTCGGAGGAGCTGTCGGGCGACGAGCTGGACGGCGGCACCCCTCCGCCCGTGTCGCGCCGCGACCAGTACTCGCACGTGTTCAGCAACCGGAAACATGCGAGGGACAACGTATGTGATCATTTTATTACATACTGCTCTGCTGTTATTGTCCCACTGCAAGGCAAATGCTTCTTCACATTCAGAGCAGACACGAGCATTGATCACCACGTTTGCTCAAGGCGGATTGGCGATTTCAGACTTGTATTAATTGTCAGTCCAGGGTTTCCTCACGATGTTTTCCTCCACCGATGTCAGTGATGTTCAAGGTAAACTTAGAAAGTTCATATGAAATAGAAGAAGTAACATTGGTACTTGCCCATGCCCGGTTGCGAGGCCACAGCCTCGTACATGAGAGTCGGGTGGGGTCTGTTAGTAAAGGAAAAAGATTACAAGATTGTGCCTACACCACTGGCTTTGCAAAGTGTGCGACAAAGTTGCGCTTCATAAAGATTTCTACGAAAATAAATACTCCTCTACTCATGTTGGCTCTATAGGATTGGAGCAAGCCAACTGATTTTTTTTTCAGAATTTCATCACATCTTCGATGGCTTGGCAATATATTGCAACAAGTGTTTTAGTAGCTTCAAGAGGCAATTTTCGTCAACTACATCCAAAGATGGAAATGTAGAAGGCTCATATTATTATCATCAACGTTTTACTCATTTAGCACACGAAATTAGCCTGTCTTTCGTTTCTTGAGGGGTTTAAATCGTTTGCAGTCCGGTTCGAAACTGAAGCGGCCGCGCATCCTCAAGCGGCGCGGCTCCAAGGTGGTGCCCGTGGCCACGCCCACGCACCACGCCAAGGACTGGGGAGAGAAGTGCGTTGACGGATTCCAGGTAAACACACTTTGTACCTATATAGGTAGCAACAATGATTTTTCCATGTTTCAAATTTGTGTCATCAGTGTTTGAATAGACATTACTATTAACAAGAAAAATACAAAATTAAACAAAAATATAACTAACAATTTTGCAATGTTTGTGTCAATTGAAGACATAATCTCCATCTATTTCAAAAATTTGACTGCCTCATGAGTCTAGTGGTCGCAGCGCAACTGTTGGTTGGGCATAGGGATTTAATAAAATTAAATCATTTATTTCTAATAAATCTTTTTACAGCCACTTTTGAATTGTCAAGGAGTCAGTCAGTCAGAAAATTGAAACTAAATGCTTGTTCCAAACAGTTTCTATGGAGAAGAACGAGCAAGAAACGACCACGAATTTTAGTGTTCGAATCCCGATAGTTTTGAGTTTCCATTTATATTTTTCAGTCACAGCATTAATTAACAAATACATATAACATCATCTCCAGGTTATCACACAAATCGGCGAGGGCACGTACGGGCAAGTGTACAAGGCGCGAGACAAGAACACAGGCCAACTCGTCGCGCTCAAAAAGGTCCGTCTTGAAAACGAGAAGGAGGGCTTCCCCATCACGGCCGTGAGAGAGATCAAGATACTGCGACAGCTGAACCATAAGAACATAGTCAACCTACGGGAAATTGTCACGGATAAACAGGATGCCATGGACTTTAGAAAGGTATGAATAACTATCAATCAATAGGCTAGTTGACACCACCATCAATTGACGTACTTTTTATGACCTGTCAAAACGCGATTCTTTCATAGATTTTGTATGGTAATAGCACGTTGTGACGTCACTTATTTGGCAACTTAATTGTCTAACTATTTATTGATTTAAAAGCCACAAAAAATCTAATTTTGCAGTAAATTGAAAATTAATCGGGTTTTTAGGGCTAAAATAAAGCGTCTTTTTTTTAAAGTTATGTCTTGGAATTATTTATTAATAGTGTCAACTACCCAATTGACGTACTTTTTATAAATTGTCAAAATGTGAATCCCCCATTCAATTTGTATGAAAATATTGATTTCAAAGTACTTGGCAAAGAATCTAATTTTACAGTTAGAGATAAACTAGTATAACATGGCGCGCCCCTACATATTACTATTTCAATGTGTGTAGTTACACATCCTTATGAAAGAGTTTGTACAATACGGCCGACGTATCTTGGCGGCCCTGAAGTTAGGCGATTGCTGCGCAATAAACAATTTCGTTTCTATAAGATCCATTGCGCAACCAAACAGCTATCTTCAGACCGCCAAGATACATCGGCCGTACTATTATGTAGTTGCAAGTATTCGTCTTCAGTAGCAGGTCGGCAGATTTGTTGGTCAACTAATCATAACTAGCAAGAGGCAAGACAACGCATGTGTAGTGTCATAGAGTATGTCAGTGCAGCGCCATAGTAATAAAATTGAGTAATCAGTGACGTCGCTAGTCGAGCAACAAATCACTGATTTGTTTTGGTTTCGAGAGCCGTCTCAGTACGCACACATGTGTTGTGAGTCTTGTAAAAACATTCACAAATATAGACTACAGGCCCATGTCCAAAAATGGTGGGTCATATGAACCACCAGGTGACGTATATAGGACGATATAAGAGCATAAAATAATAAGATTCAGCACTATGCCGTCACTTGTAAGCTGTCCAACTGAGTGCTGATGAGAATTGAAAAGTGCAAGTAGAGTGAGTACATTTTGGTCATATATTTTTGTACGGCATTTTTACCATCGATAGATACATGAAAAATAATAAGAAAGCGCGCAGTGCCGTACAAAAATGTTGGGCCACAAAGTCGGTATTTTTTTTGATTTTCTGACAATTTCCAGGGTAAATTTGGTCATTTGATTCTGTACGGCATCAGTTTCATACTGTTTCAATACAGCTTCTAATCCATTATTCCGCAACGCCGTACAAAAATCATGCGACAAGGGGAAAAAATCGAGGGTTGCAACCCCCTCTCTTTCCGTGGTCCGGGGGGCGATTTGAAACAACATAAAATTAATTTATTTTGAAAGTATTTTATGCATAGATAATATTTTTTTACATGCCGTACATTTTCGTTGGTCCAAAGGTTTGTAGGGGAAAAACAACTCAAGGAAAAATCCATAGAACGAAATGATATGAAAAGATATGGTCTGCATTAAAATGTACGGCATCATTTTTTCCTAATTTATTTATCTTAATACTATTTAAAACAAGGGAAAAATGTAGAAAATTGCTATAGGTTATTAATCTATGAATATTTAAACTTTTGCAATAATTCAGTTTTTGTATTTCTCTATAATTTTTTTTAGAACAGTTTCTTTTGAACGGCAATACTATATAACAATTGTATTTTACAATATCATGTTAAAAAAAAAGTTGCCGTACAGAGTCAAATGATTTTACAGCTTTATAAATCAAGTATACCATGAAATTAAGATAATTAATTAATTTACATTCAAATGAACAATAATTTTTTGACGGCATTATTTTTAATAGTACTTTTGAGTGCTAGCCAGTGGCGGCTGGTGGGTTATCGAACTGGTGGTGCACTTTACTAAAATATTAAAATTAGAAAATGCAACAAAACAAAAATTAACATAATAGGTATATGTATGTTTATTTTTTATACATTAAATCAATGCGACGACATTTTTCTGAAGCGAAATGTTCAATCACCTTTTTATTAAAATCGGGTATTAACACCATACACAGTATAGAATAAAAGTTCTCGAAAAAAATCGAAACAAAAACTAAAAACAATTACGGTAATATAAATAAACAATAATTAAAAAAAACTATACTGGTAGTCTGTAAAGAGATGTCAATCATGGCTGCTGTCGCGTCTAGGCTCGCGCCCATGCCGGCCGGCGGCCAATTCGTCAAACATCGGGTGCTCTCGGCAATCCTCGGTTCGCACGTGCGGCGCTCGAGAACCCACTCATTACTCGGTACATTTCTATGAACTATCTTCTGTTTCACGCGTCAGGCGTATTAACTCGTATCTCCTACAAGTTATATAAGCAGTCCTCGTGCACTCGCCGAAGCGCACGAGAATTTGTCTTTACAGGAAAATAAGTCTTAATACACACATCAAAAGTGTCTAGGGATCAACATCCCTAACATTTGTTAGGGATGTTGATCCCTAGACACTTTTGATGTGTATAGTTTAGTAAAGCGCTCACACTGTTTCACCATAATTGGAGATTTAATTTTTTATCGTTTTTGTATGTTTAAAAATAACTATTAAAATGGTAATTTAAAAATAAAGATGAAGTAAGTAAGTACTTAATATTTTTTAATTTTTGATTTTTGAATTGGTGGTTCAGCGCACGAGCGCACTTAATGTACAGCCGCCACTGGTGCTAGCTAATGTTTTGGAACCGAAGCCGTACTTTTTCAAATCACCCCCCGGACCACGGAAAGAGAAGGGGTTGCAACCCTCGATTTTTTCCCCTTGTCGCATGATTTTTGTACGGCGTTGCGGAATAATGGATTAGAAGCTGTATTGAAACAGTATGAAACTGATGCCGTACAGAATCAAATGACCAAATTTACCCTGGAAATTGTCAGAAAATCAAAAAAAATACCGACTTTGTGGCCCAACATTTTTGTACGGCACTGCGCGCTTTCTTATTATTTTTCATGGATCTATCGATGGTAAAAATGCCGTACAAAAATATATGACCAAAATGTACTCACTCTACCTGCACTTTTCAATTCTCATCAGCACTCAGTTGGACAGCTTACAAGTGACGGCATAGTGCTGAATCTTATTATTTTATGCTCTTATATCGTCCTATATACGTCACCTGGTGGTTCATATGACCCACCATTTTTGGACATGGGCCTGTAGTCTAATACTTCCAAACGTTCTGAATTTGTGGAGGGGCGCGCAATGTTATAGTAGTTTATCTACCCGCCTACTCCGTTTTGGAACGAGCAACTAGCTTCAACTTTCTGACTAACTGACAGACTCCTTGACAGTTCAAAAGTGCCTGTATTTGGTCTAATTGTAATAAATGTTTTGACTTTGAATACTTTACTGTTTTTTCAGGACAAAGGCTCATTCTACCTCGTGTTCGAATACATGGACCATGACCTGATGGGTCTCTTGGAGTCCAAGATGGTGGACTTCACGGAGTCCCACAACGCGTCCATCATGCGCCAGCTCCTGGACGGGCTCGCGTACTGTCACCGGAAGAACTTCCTGCATCGAGACATCAAGTGCAGCAATATTCTGATGAATAATAAGTGAGTTTGTATTTGTTTTGGTGTTCATTTTATTGATTTTCAGTAAAGGCCCTCCCTCACCGGGAGCATTCGCGTGTAATGTAACATTATAGATTCGACTTTGAGCATTACATTACAATACTACCTCCCTGACCGACGAGCGTTCGCGTGTAATGTAACATTATAGATTCGACTTTGAGCATTACATTACAATACTACCTCCCTGACTGACGAACATTCGCGTATAATGTAACATTTAGTATAGATTTGAATTTGCAAAGCGCATTGATGTTACAAGTTGTATCAAAATATTACACATTGTATCATTACAAGGTGCGCATTGTAATGCTCGGTTCTCCTCCTTCACTGATGTAAACTCGTTTTGTATCATTACAAGGTGCGCGCTGTAATGCTCAGTTCTCCTCCCTCACTGATGTAATGCTCGACTCTGTAACGTTACATTACACGCGAATGCTCCCGGTGAGGGAGCGCCTTAATATTAATATATATCATATAGTATTGAATCTATAGTAATATTATAAGTAAGTAAAGTTGTTTTTTTTTGTATATTTTTTGTTTGTCAGAGGTAATTCTCAGGAAGTCCTTCTCTAATATAAAATTACTTTATTGCTTATCGCCATAGACGTTTCGTGGCATACTTGACTACCAAGCGGGCAGAGCTAGTCTATTAGACTATGAGATGAATAGATTTGTGATTTGATGAAGTTAGTTTATTTAGTTTCCATTGGTTTTTAGCTGCGGGTAATCAATCAACTGGTTACGTATTCCCGATGTTTGTGTTTTAAATGATATAGAACTCGTTTTAATATTGGATAAAATGATGATGAATACAGCCTTATTGAAAGTGCCTAAAAAAATCAAATAAAGCTCGACAGAGATGTACTATGCTAAAACTAGAAAAAAACTTTTTCTTACTAAAATAACAACTTATAAATTTTACAGGGGCGAAGTAAAACTCGGCGATTTCGGTCTGGCGCGGCTGTGGTCTGCCGAGGACCGACAGCGACCCTACACCAACAAGGTCATCACGCTGTGGTACCGGCCGCCCGAGCTGCTGCTGGGCGAGGAGCGCTACGGGCCTGCCGTCGACGTGTGGTCCATGGGCTGCATACTGGGCGAACTGTTCCAGAAACATCCACTCTTTCAGGTAAGGAAAAATACGTGAAAGACGTTTTTATCTTGATATAAATAATATAATTGACAACTATTTTCTTCGTGAACCACAACAACTCGAAGATTAACTTATCAAGAAGTTGGCTGTGTACCTAGTGCATAGCCTGCAGGATATTTTAATTTTTCAGCAATAACGCTGATGCAAATGAGTCATAAGGCCGTGTACTGACGGCCGTAGACAATTTTTAAACTTATCAGACATTCAATCTTCAGCTCTTTGAGTATGACTCACTGCTCCCCACTCCCTGTTTATGATCATCTTATTAACACCTATCCTTTCGCAGGCCAACATCGAGATGTTGCAGTTGGATGCGATATCGCGGGTGTGCGGCACGCCGGTGCCTGGCGTGTGGCCCAACGTGGTGAACCTGCCCCTCTGGCACACTCTCCGCCCGAAGAAGTTCCACAAGCGATGCGTCCGCGAACACTTCGCCTTCATGCCCCCCCAGGCGCTCACACTCCTGGACAGAATGCTAGAACTGGACCCTGACAGACGGATCACCGCCGAGGATGCTCTGAAAAGCCCCTGGTTGAAGAATGTGGTGCCAGAGCAGTGAGTTGTGTTTGACTTTGTTTGTTTGGCTTGGCACTGTAGGTATGATGCCTACTCGGGGCAGAGGAGAGCCTGGTTGCCAAGTTTGGGAGAACCGATTGGTGCAGTAGGTGAGCACTTGTTTCTCAAATTGCTGGTTCGAATCCTGCATTAAAGACCACTGTTTCAGTGGTACTGGTATTTTACCGCAGCAGCAAAACCTACCTGGAAATTGGAATACTTGCTTGGCTGGTGGCCTAGATGGATTTCTGGTCCATTCTTGTGTGCATATGGAATTTATTAGGAGAGTTCCTAGCGTCCAGTGTGGGCAATTGTTGCTGCAGCCATGCAATCTTACTATGTTTCGCTCGAATTCATTTAGGTAGGTTCACTAATGAGGCTACGATCATTTATTTCAATTTTGTAAATGTGCCACAGACATGAGCGTTTTATTTATTAAGTTATTATGTGTTTTGACTTAGTGAACGTGGCAGTTGAGAGCTTGTCATGCTCACTCAAATGTCTAGCTGATGGTGGCGCGTGTGTTGGATCATTTGGTTCCTTTCAAGATGGTTGAGCTAAGCGGTGCTGACTCACGCGTCATGTTCGTGAACGAGCGCTGTCAGTGGGGTCATCCTTTGACTGCCATGGCTTATATCTTTATTCTTGATATATTTAACTGATTATTATTGTTTTATATTCATCTTCATTGTTTTCACATTTAGAAGCAACAAGAATATTGTTACCAGGATTGTGTAAAAACCTAATTGAAAAGAGTGCCGTGGAGTTTCTTGCTCGTTCTTCTCCATTAGGTAGGCGTCTACTTCCATTTTGGAACAAGCAACTAGCTTCAACTTTCTGACTAACTGACCGACTTCTTGTTAATTCAAAAGTGCCATGTGTAATTGAAATAAATGTTTTGTCTTTGACTTTGCCTTTGATGGTTGAAGTGATGCCTCCTCCGAGGAATGAGTCCTATATGCGATAGCGAATTCTTTGAAAATCAGTTCCTGTCCTAAGTAATATTCTAGACAAGCTGGTACTGGTTAGGAACATAAGCCAACGAGCGAAACTATACAGATCGACTGAGAGGTTCAAGATTGTAGATTTCTTGTTCACCTTTATCCTCACAGCACTCGTAAAATAATAATAATTCATATCGTAATGCATGCTGCATGTTATCTTTATATTTATGTGTGACTTGCCCATCATTTTATGCAAAACAATCGTAAAGGGCGACTTCTGAAGATTCAAAAGTCGCTGGGCAGAATATATAATTCATTTATTATCATTCATCATGTCCATGTTTCACCACATAATTAAATAATATGAGAGTATACAAGCAATAAATGGCGTCCGGTATCTAAACTGCGAATATCGAATCTAATGCATGGCCACAAATAACATGGGTATGAGATAAAATGGTGAATTAACACGACAACATGAATGATTGAATTTAGATTTGAATTTAATGGTTTGCTCAAAGGAACTGCAGGCATACTAATTAACAAAATGAACATTGATGAGTGATCTGCCCGGAATGAAGGCTAGGCCAGTTGAAATATGCAGTAGTTCCTTTGAATAAATCTTGTAGAAATACCTGGTAATAGGCTGGGATTCATGTTAGGGTAAAGACTTAATAACGAACTTACCCCTATAGTTATACCAAATGGGATTATCAAACCCCGTGAGTATTGATTATATGTATATTGTTCAATCATCCAGGTTTTTAGACGATGTGGTACATAATACCATCGCCGGGCTCGCTAACTGACGTACTAGACTCACAGTTGTGGAGTGAATGTGTGCTATCATGACCAATTGGTGTTGTTTTCATCCAGCGGAATCATTTCAGGGTCCTAATATACGTGAACTGTGTGTGCCACTCAATGTATTGGCTGATATTATCAAAGGTTGTGTACCAGTGGCGAAAGAGAGGAAAGCTGAAACTAAAATTGCTTAGTTTCAAAAAGTAATGGCGTTTTCGCAATGTTTCTAGTTGATAGTGTATATATCTGCAGTGTGACTGACTATGTATATTATTTAAAAGCGCTACTGATTGTGCAAATCGAGAGTGAAGCCGGTAAGAAACAAGCTGTCTGGAGTTCTTGCCACTGTTGTGTACATAAACTGTGTGATGGCCAAAAGGCACTCTTTGTGTTGGGAGACACTTATAAACTCGACGGCTGGTTGGTTGTGGTTCTGGGTACTTACGCAACGAATGTCGAGAAACAATTCGTAACAGCCACAAAAGCTACAACTGACACTAGGATAGCCAAATCCGCCGAATCTTCGACGAGATAGAGCTATGCGTCACTGCGTATCTCTGTTTAGATACAGCATTAACCTGTCCACCTATTTCCAGAATGCCTGCGCCGGAGCTGCCCACGTGGCAGGACTGCCACGAGCTCTGGTCCAAGCAGCGACGTCGGCAGCAGCGCGAGCAGGACCACACGCAGGGCAAGAAGCCCTACGGCTACGCTGACGACAAAGACCAACCCAAAAATGATAACCAAGACTATAAAAGTGAGCCTTACAAATCTGAAAGTGGTTTCAAGCCCAACGAGCCGCCGCAGGAGGCCTTGGGGCAAGTGAAATAGTACAGATTTCATTGCAAGAGATACTTTCGTAAGAGAAAGAAACGGTGCTTACTTTAGACCAATGTTGATGGTGTGATCTAGTATAAATTGTTGCCTGTGGAGTGCTCGTGACGAAGTGTGGGTTCCGTGCAAGTGCGGTTATGTGCCTAGTCTAATGTTAGCTTCAATCTCATGTACGGTTAGCTCCTAAGGTGAAGGCTGTGTTCTTCAAGAAACTTTAGCACTATGCTATGCTTCTTGCACAATTTACGAATATTCAGTACAAAATTTTAACAACAAATTCTGATATTCGAACAACGGATATTGGGGTGAATAGTCTGAATAGACTTAAATTTCTATGTTTTTAATAAAAATCTAATCTTATTATGGAAATTGAATTTAGTAAATTTTGTAATGGTACGGAACCCTGTGAAGCAATTTTAACTTATTGCGTTGATCGTAACGCGTACCAAAATGTATGTATGATAAAATATTAGTAACCAAAGTATCGCATAGCGCTAGTTACCCACGGGCCGATGTCAGGCGTCCTGTGCATATGTTTGTAAATAATGTAAACTAGAATAATTTTAAATAAGAACAGATTTGTTTAATTTTAATTTAGCGAAACGACTTGTTTTATTTGTGTTAAGAGTCCTTGTGGTTGTAGCACTAATATTTGACGGTTGGCAACACTGTTCCTCTTATGAAGCTGGCAACTCTTATAGGTCTAATGTCAGGCAGAGTACAAAGTGCCTAAAGGCTATTGTAGGCTATGATCTCTTCATACTTCTCTTGCCCCCCTGTTTGTAGTTTTGTAATGTAAGCAATTATTCACAACCTAATAAAATATTGATTGATGAATTTGAGTAAAAAGGTAAAAAGTTGCCAGTAAAAACACCAATGTTTGTGTTGCCAACATAAAATGCAAAATGGAGCATAATAATTTTACATCCTATTCCACTATGAAGTAAGACCTCATGCGCCTTAAAGACAATTCAAATAAAGAACGATTGTCCAATCAAAACTGCCATTTTGTATGTGTTCAAGAAAAGAAAAAGAAAAACTTCTTTTACACTACAAAATAATCAAATGTCCAATTTACTAGAACATGTTTTATACGTTTGACAGAACATATTAAATGTAATATTATTCACTTTTAATTCTGACCCAGGACAAAATACTTCATGTATTTTGTCCTGGGTCAAAATACTTCATGTATTTGGTCCTGGTCCTGTGTGATGTTTGCTATATCTTTGAATTAGGTCTGGATGCGGCAAACCACGCTTTGTTCTAAACTACGATCCAAAAGAGGCGAATTAAAAAATATAAATTAACCTTTTGATCGCCATCTCAAAAAAGCGGCCAAGTGCGAGTCGGACTCGCTGGGTTCGGGGTTCCGTAGCAGCAAGTAAAAGGTAAATTGCGGTTTACGATTTATGACGTATTAAAAAAAAACTACTTACTAGATCTCGTTCAAACCAATTTTCGGTGGAAGTTTACATGGTAATGTACATCATATATTTTTTTTAGTTTTATCATTCTCTCACTTTAGAAGTTATGGGGGACGACGACACATTTTACCACTTTGGAAGTGTCTCTCGCGCAAACTATTCAGTTTAGAAAAAAAATAAATTAGAAAGCTCAATATCATTTTTGAAGACCTATTCATAGATCATACCCACACATAAGGGTTTAATTTTGAGTTTCAGTTCAAAGTATAGGGACCCCCAAAATTTATTGCTTTTTTTTTTCTATTTTTGTATGAAAATCTTAATGCGGTTCACAGAATATATCTACTTACCAAGTTTCAACAGTATAGTTCTTATAGTTTCGGAAAAAAGTGGCTGTGACATACGGACGGACAGACAGACAGATATGACGAATCTATAAGGGTTCAGTTTTTGCCATTTGGCTACGGAACTCTAAAAAGCAGCCTCGGCGCCAAGCTACGGATTCGAAACTTTATAATTGGTATTAGTTTTTGTCATCTTATGTTAATATAGATGAAGTATAAAGAAATAAATTCAACTAATATCAATTAGAATGAGCCGGGGAACATAATTAGCAAAGGAAATAAAATAAACGATGTTATTTTTTTGTGCTTTATTTATTTACGTATAAAAATATGTCATGTAGTCGTGACCACATCTTGGTTTGTCATCTATGCATGACTGTGGCGATCAAAAGGTTAAAACAGTAAAAGTAGTTTCGAGTCCAATATCAGCAATAATTACAATAATCTTGTCATAGGGCTATACATTTTAGGCCTTATTAAAAAACAAAGTCTTTGCTTATACAATTGAGCCAATTTTTGTATTACAAACTTAATCGTTATGGAATTAAAAAGTACGAAATTCAAAAATTGACTTGAAGGTTTGGTTTAAGCATAGACTTTGTTTTATTGTAAATAAGGCGGATTAAGTTTGTATGTGTGGGTCTGTTGATGTTGTCATTGTCAAAATGTTAAACGTTTGTAACACGTTAGTTATCTAAATGTAAGTCTGGTGGTACTGTGATTATGTATAAATCGGAATTGAGTTGTTTCATGTCTCAGTTGTTTCGCGTACTTTTATATATATGTAATGTTAGGATCTTGTTGGGTCACGAATATTTAACTGATTCAGAGCGATGCGTATAGTTGTGTTGATTTAAGAACACCGTATTGTATTTATGGCATATATATTTTATTATTTTGCAAAGTGCCATGGTACTGAGTAATCATTATGTTTAAAAGATTCCTAATTATGTTTTTGTACTACTTTGGACTTGACATAAATCTTTAATTAGACATATCCATGCGTATCGCTCTTAGTTCGAATAGTAGGTCCTAACTAGAAGTAATATCGGACCCGACCTAGTTGGCATTTATATTATGTAAGCGTGTATGTATATTCATTGAACAGAAGAGTAACAAGGCCCCGGCAGGTGATGTTCATAGTGAAAAAAAAAAGCTAATATATATATCATGTTGTTTTTGTTCACAAATATATGATTGGATTAACTTATAACGATATCGGTAACGTTATTTTTTTTAAACAAATGTCTGTAAATATGTGCGAAGTTTTATTTTGCGTTATCTAAGAACGTATCTTCCATGAATTTGTTGAAATGTATATAGAATAGAATTTATGTACTTCCCTGCATTTTTATAAGCGATATTGTTTTGATCGTGAAAGCGAAAATTTACACGCGCAAAGCCTTCTTTGGGGGTTTGGGGGTAAATAAATAAATTGTAGAATTTAATACACGCAGCAATAAAATAAAGTTACCTCAGCCAACTCTACAAGGGTGTCGGCGTGAGTATCAATAATTGTACATAAAAATTAAATTATATATTATGACATTATCCAGAATAGTAAATTATTTTTCTGTAAATTATATCCCTTCATGCAATAATGCAACAACGAAATCTTTGTGAATTTTCGCTTTCCTTGACGTTAAGTATCGTGTTATCGATCATTTGTTAAGTCGCCGGCTGAAAGACTATGTTCCCTTGTATTATATTAGTTGTAAGACGCGATGTTTATCGTGTGAATAATCCGGAGTTTCGGAGATAATCGTCGTTTTTTTTTATATTTTGTATGGTATGCTTATCGGAGAGGTACTTTGATTTTATTTGTGTGGGTTTGTGATACAAAAATGTTTTATAAAATGTTCGATTGCTGGGATCGCCGTCCAGACAGATTTTTAAGGACGGAATTAAGAATTTCCTGATTGTAATATCATGTTTTGCTAGAAGACGCTAAATATTATACCATTGATCGAATGATACATAAAAACAGGATGGTCTGCTGTTTATAAGTCCACAGTTTCAAAGCATGTTTCGTTTTTATAGTAAGACTGAAGTAGGCGAACGGACGATTGTCTGTCACTGTAACTCTGGATTGTTGTTATCACATTTATGATAATAATAATTGTAAAAATGTACCTAATGTTTTTTTTAAAATAATTATACTACGATGAAATATGATTTTGTTTTTTATTTTATGCAGTTGCTCATTGAAACCTTACTTTTCATTTATTTTACACACAAAGGTTGTTTTAAATTGATTACACTAATCATAATCAAGCCTCCTACCGCCTTATTATAAAACAAAGTCTTTGCTTAAACCAGGCTTTAACCTTTGACTACTTCGAGCCAGTTTTTTAATTTCGAACGTTTGTAATACAAAAATTGGCTCAAAGGTTTGAACCTAGTTTAACCAAAGACTGTTTTATAATAAGGCTTCTAAGTTCCCAAGAAAAATAGTCAAGATGTCTTTTTCAAAAAATTCTCGGTACCTAGGTCATTTACCAAAAATTCTTGCAATCGCTCACTCGTCGAGCGCCGCACGTTCGTTTATCTATATTATACTTAGCTTTTAAGCTGCGGCTTCGCTCGCGTTTATTTAGAATTTGCTGATCAATTTCTGTTGTAAAGTCAAGGTCAAGGTCAATTTAGGTAACAAAAATAGAAACACGATATTATATTAAAATATGTTTATTTAAAATGACTGCAAAGGAACTGGCTTATATAAACAAGGCACTTATTAGCCTGTACCTTAAAAATATGGCCCTTAGTACTGCCACGGAGGCCTATTGCATAGGTGCCTATCAAAAATAACAATTACATATATACTGACAGAATTTTGATCACGGCTAATTAGCCCGATACGCAGAAGGTATTATAGCGCACTAGTGTGTGCGCAAATACACACATCAAAAGTGTCTAGGGATCAACATCCCTAACATTTGTTAGGGATGTTGATCCCTAGACACTTTTGATGTGTATATATGCACGCTATCTTCACTCACTTACACTACCAACGGGCTGCTGCTGAAAAATTCCGTATTAGAAAAACCCAATACCACTGCCCGACCTAGGAATCGAACCTAGGGCGCCATGCTCAGGAGTCGGACTTGCCGTTGGTCTCAGGGTCAAGAATGATAGTGGGACCAAAAAAATTTGCATCAAACAGCTTTCAAGGTAGATAATAATTGAAAAGGTAACATAGAATACAATAGGCCTCTTCAAATTCAGTTAATGGCCTTCTAGAACTCTCATTTTAGACCACGCCATCCACAACGATCTTATTATAATATAAAATACATTCACATCATTGTAACATTAATTCAAATTGTATCCCTATAGTAGGCACCTTTGATTCAGCTTATACCTTAATACAAACAAAGCGAAATGTGTCAATTATAGGTAAATGTAATAAGTTAAGTGATATTTTAGGCAATACAATTTTAAGCTCAACACACAAAGCGGGGCGAGCAGAATTCCTTATATTTATATGGATGTCAACATACTGAACGCATGCGCGTGTCGGGAAGTACTGCCGACCCGACCCGCGCCCGTCCCGTCCCGCTGCCGTACCGCTCCCGCTGTCTGTGTGTGTTAAGACTTTAAATAGCATTTTTTCCCAACAATTTTGAAAATACCTTTGGTAATATACGACTATGCTAAAAACTCTATCCAGCAAGCATTTTAGATTTATTTTATTTACAAAAACACCCATTACAGGATTTCATAAACTCTAATATGTACCTATATGCGATAATTGACACATTTCCCACGACACCAAGTTTTATGGCATACAAAAAATACTAAGTACTTTGTACGTAAATCTCATGAAGATTATATCACATCAAATACATAAAAAAACTTCATTAACTGTTATATATATTAGGTATAACATTTTCATATACATAATTCATTATTTTTATTAATTCATTAAAAAAATAATAGGGTATAAAAATTGTAATTTAATTGCCTATTACAGTTATGTACTCTATCTATCAACCAGTAACTTTTTAATTATAAATGTATAAGTACTTACACTTTACATACAATAGAGCACTTAGCTATGAACAATATAGAATAATAAGTACATAAACACAATATAATCATAATTAAAAAAAAATAACGTTCACTAGTCGTTGTTTTCTCGGCTTTATTGCCAAGTTAAAAATTACCAAAGTTTATTTAGGTATAAAGTGCCTGCATAGTATATTATATACCTACATACTTTCAGAATTAAAACTAAAGCCAGGCTTTAGACGATAACATGCATTTTGAAAAAAAAATTGAAACAGTACACGGTAGGGTAGGTAGACATTTCTAACAAAATGCGGGTATTCCCCCTCATGGAGAGTTCAGTGTTGCTATTTACAATGCTGCAGGCACTTTACAAAATTGGTACTAACAATAAATACTATGCAATACGAAATGGAATAGTTCAAGTTAATTCTACGTAACATCGTTGTTTTGTAAACTTAACTAGATTGACGTTTGTTGCAATGCTGCTCCGCTCAGGGGGTTGCGATCTGAAAAATAGAAAAAAAAAATATGTAAAAAGATTGAATTGAATAGTCTTGAAAGTTCAAAATAAAATATTTTATAGCTGTTTTTTTGTTTGATTGCGGTCATCTGCGAAAGTACTAGTCTGATTTAAAAAAAAAACATTTAAAAAACCCCCGACGGCGGCCATCTTTGACCATTTTTCATCAAACATAGCTAATAATACTCACGACTAATTTACCTTTCGAACAAAAAAACAAAATCAAAATCGGAGCTACAATGCCACAGACAGACACACACAGACTCTTTAAAATTAAAACACTTCGTCGTTTTTTCGTCGGGGGTAAAAAATTATTTTACTGATAGAAAGCGACGTTATCTTTCGAGTGCTATTGTCTATATTTTGTGATCAAATAAGGGGATCCGTAAGTGACGCGGACTAAGCAAAAGCCAGTTCAAGATAAAATCCTCATGTATAGGTACTCTCTGTCTGGGGAGAACGGAAGGTTATGCAGTTTCGAGGCCAACGATATGATATTTGGATGATCTAGGTGTAGAAGGTATACATACAACGAGCAGGTTGCCACTCTTGGCACGATGTATGTTGGGCTGGGGGCCGTTCTGCACCTCGATGGTACCTCCCTGCTTGCCATTCACGAAGTTATGCGCGATGCTGGAACAGGACACAAAGGTTTTAGTAACACATAACATAACATCACGCCTGTAATCCCCAAAAGGTAAGGCAGAGGTTTACTCATTAGTAAACCCACATTTCGTCAGATATGTTTAAATCCCATGTAATAAACGGCGAGCCTATTGCCATCAACCGGGCACAAATCTAGGCTCCGAGGCTGCTACTGAGAAATTTCTGATGGAACAACCCAATAACGCTTTGCCCGACCTGGCAATCGAACTCAAGACCTCATTCTCAGCAGTCGCGCTTTGCGACCATTAGATAGACTAACGAGGCAGTAAAAACAAAAAAAAAAAAAAACACTTTTCATAAGTCATTAATGAAATCAGCTGTCCCATATAAAAGTGTATGGGACCATTGATAAGCTATTAAAGGGAATATGAACAACTTATTCGGTTGACTCACGTCCTGGTGTCAACAATCTCGATGATCTCAGGCTTCTTGGTGTAGTCGGTGACAATGGTCAGCGCCTCGATCAGGTGCGACACGGAGATGATCAGGTCACCCTGCAACAGAGATGAATAGTCGTGTTTAACCAAAGACAAGGTTTGCGCAGTGGCTGACCGATCAGTACTGCGTGGTTCGATTCCCTACGAATGTATGGCCTACAAGTAGTTGATCTGGGTCTGGTTGTTTGTGTATGTGAGTTTTCGTACCACTTGCTCAAAAAAGTGACATTCTATGCCACAAAAAGCGAACATAACAATAGTCATTATTAATCTGTCAAAAACAGGGAAAGAAAATTGTACTGAATTTCATTTATCCTCTAGGGAGAGAATGTGATTTAAATTTGGAATACTTACCGATATTAATACTGCACTACATCTGTGTTTACACCATTGAGTTCGTATATAAAGCATTAGACATCTTTTTGAAAAAGGAATACGCATTTATTATGCCGTTAAAATTACGAAAACCGACGAGGCCGTATGAGCTTGATGCGTTTGCTTTTCCGACAAAAAAATATTAGTCTAGGAGTTTGCCGCGTTTTTGTTTTCTTCAAATACATAAACGTTAAGTTTATTTGAATTTATTTTTATAAATAACTAATGTTCTAAAATGCATATCTCATATTATTATTGTGTAAATTTTTTCGCAAATGGTACGAAAAGTAGAGTATTTTCCTCGGTGATAAAGCTGTCTTAGTCTTGGGTGAACTTAAATCCCTCGCTACACTCAGGACTCGCCTTAAGTCCCTCGCTTCGCTCGTGATTTAAGTTTTTAACACCCTCGCTACGCTCGGGAGTAAACCTCGAGTCCTTCGTTACGCTCGCGATTTAAATCGTCACCCGCGACAGAAGACACTGCTTTATCCCCTTGGTTAATAATCTACTATTATATGTTTGTAAATGCAATCACAATACATTAAGTGGGGCAAAAAAGAAAAAAGGATACAGTACCAATGCCAATGCCGTGTGCCTCTCGTTACGTGGGAGTTCAGTTGTTTGAATATAAATAGCTGTTCTTCTATTTGTTCTAAGGGCATATCCTAATTCAAGTAACGATCCTCACTATGTAGGTTTTGCTGTAATGTGGTAACTAATACTAAGAGTAGCGGGTATCATTCTTTAGCTGCCCAAAATTATGTAGTAGGCAGGGCTGGAGTAAGTAGTTGCATAAGGGCCCCGATCTCGAGAAAAAAAGCGAAAATTAAATTTTAAGTTTGCGTAGTGGCCCCGAGACGTGCATTGCCTAGGGGCCGGGGCATGGTTAATCCGGCCCTGGTAGAGGGTACCCAATTTTTGTTCTTTTTGGCTGAAACCAAAAAGATGTCGTCCATCCAAATTTCCTATATGAACATTATATCAAGTCACTGCAAAGAATCAAGCCACTTTGTGACTCACCTTATCCTTCTTGAGCTCCTGCGGTATCTTGACGAGCACGAGCGTGTCGGTCTCGTTGGTGACGACGACGCGCAGCTTGTCGAGCGGCAGGCGGTGCTTGAGCTTGTATGTCTTGCGGCTGCTGGCGTCCAGCACGTACAGCGCCTTGTCCGACGCCAGCAGAGCGCGCTCGCGGGGCTTGTAGCCGCGACGGTCGTACTTCACCGCCTCGCATGAGTACTGGGAAGGAAGGAGAAGCTTGTTAAATAGCCGAAATGGAGCTAAATCCAATATAGCGAGATATCTGTTTTCGAAGATTCTGGGACAGCTGGTGTCAGAATTATAACGAGAGAACTGCCTCGTTGGTGTAGAGGTCGCAAAGCGCAACTGATGAGCTTTTTTTT
Source organism: Hoplodrina blanda (assembly GCA_949316365.1). Taxonomy (NCBI): domain Eukaryota; kingdom Metazoa; phylum Arthropoda; class Insecta; order Lepidoptera; family Noctuidae; genus Hoplodrina; species Hoplodrina blanda. Next base: position 14,009,178 of record OX438592.1, read on the forward strand.
TTGATGGTAAAAATCATCAAATGAGTCCTTCCACCATGGGTGGGGCGGAAGGGACTGTCAGACTTTTACTGACTAAAAAACCACCCTGTTCCTTCTGTTGCCCTTTACGTTCCGGGGCCACGGTATCCTGTTAAGACGTCCCGCAACCCCGGACAACTGATGAGCTTAAGGTCTTGGGTTTGATCAAGTGTTATTGGGTTTTACCATCAGGAATTTCTCAGTAGCAGCCTTAGAGTGTGGATTGGTGCCCATTTGATGGCAATAAGCTCGCCCTCTATTACATGGGTCTTAAACATATCTGGCAAAATGTGGGTGTGCTAAATGTGGGTGGTGTGGGCACATCTCTGTGTAACCATTCGGGGATTACAAGCGTAATGTTATGTTATGTAAAAATAGAGAAAGAAAGAGAGGGAAGATCGCCTGGAGAGGGCCATAACGCCTTTTAATTACGTTACGATTTCTGCCAGTTAACTCCATCCGCAAGTCGCGATAAGGAACTACGTTCCAATAATCATTTTGGTATATTGCTACACTTACAATAAGCTGTTCCCCGGTAGGCCAGGAGGGTGATGCCATGAACGTGTTCCTGAGCGTCTGATGCTCTCCAGTGAGTCTGTCCTCCTTGAACCGCTCGCCCACGCTGGCGGGGTAGCTGTTCTTCTTGCCTGGAGAACATAGGTCAAAGGTTAGAAAAAAAAACTACTATCTCGACTAATTACATAGCTCTACAATTGGATAGTAATAATGCTAACAAGCTGCTAAAAATTATGCAAATCTGTCGAAATTTTGAGGACCTGTAGAGGAATGAGAGATGTCCAAAAGGCTCCGGTAGGTTAAAGAGATGTCTGATAAAGAACCCTTTATAGTAACTTAGGGTTTAAACTGAAAACCAGTGCTTAGAAATTCTCTAGAGCGGGGGGGGGGGAGGGGGGGACCTAGGTATAATTGCTGAGGCTTACACCTTTTGCTTCGTTTAGTACTGCGTGTGCTTGCTGTAATACTGAAGACCATGAACGTTTTTCCTATACTTCCTATCCTAATATTATTTACCTATAGTTTTTAATGCAATAAATATTTTTGTAAATCAATTATTTCATTAAACAATTTCAAATTTCTATTTCTATTCTTTACTTTCCGAGTCTCTAGCTGAACTAAATAAAGTCATATAGAGCGCCTCCTAGGAGTGTATACATATACCTATTGGCAGTCTTCAGAATATTTTATACAACGAAAAACATATTGAGTCGCTCACCCTTGAACATCCTCTCAGCAAGCACCTTCAGCTCGAACTGTTTCTTATTCTGCGGCGACAGCGCGAGGCGGTACCTCCTCGAGAGATGAGCTCGATGTAGCCGATGCAACTCCTTGGAAGCCTCTTGGCACGTGGCCGGGCACGGAGGCCAGGACAGGTCCAGGATCCTGGTCGGCAGCTGGGTGGAGAGGCGCTTCAGCCAGTGGACCTTCGCGATGCCGAGGAAGCGGCGGTTTTCAGCCGTTTCGGGGCCGTTGCGGGTGATGAAACCTGGTGGTGAGGAGATGGTATTTTTATACTGGGTCTACTGTAAATAGCTGTTAATGTGAAAACCTTGAGTATGGTCTACTTTACTAATTATTTAATTTGACATACCAAGATTGACAACCAAGATTAGCATTGTATGCATTGCCTAGCTGTGCAGTTCTTATTTAAGAAAAAAAAAAATGAAATTCCCAATGGAAAGACACATAAACATCTCACCCGACCTGGTAATCGAACCCAGTAACCCACGCTTAGCAATGGCGCTAGTAACCACGACATCAACGAGGTAGCTAAATATAAATAATACCAGACTATTATAATTGTCCCACTGTAAAGGCTGTTTCTAATACAGAGAAGGAACGAGCAATAATCACCACGCTTGCTTAGGCGAATTGGTGATTTCAGACTTTACCAAATAAATTATATAGTTAGTTGCGTGGCGTTCAAATATCTCACCTTTGATAAAAGCTCTGATGACCATCGCAGCCTTCTTCCTCCTCTCCTTCAGCCGCTGCGCGAGGAACCTCCTCACCCACTTCTGTATGATGATAGCCGCGTGCCTCATCTTGAGATACTGCTTCCTCTGCCAGTACCCTCGCCATCTGCTCTGGATGATGGTCGCGATGTCGTTCTTCTTGAGTTGGTACGCGTCTTCCGTTTCGAAGAGCGTCTTCGGGAAGCGGATGAAGATCTTTGTGCTAGAATTTTTGAGAAGTTAGTCGATGATTTGGTGGGAGTTGAAGGGCTAACCGAAGCTTCACCAATTTGAATAATGATACTAATGAATATCGCATGAAGTTTAGACTTGTAGAATGAAAACAGAAATATGGGATGTAAAATAACTGCTGATGAAACTCAACATTGATCGAACAACATCGAGGAATTTTTTTTCCTGGGAAACGACTTTATATTTTTGGTGTAAAAAATCACTGTACAGGTACAGTAGCGGTCATAAGTGCAGTAGCATGCTAAGGTTTGATTTGCTATGAACACGGGGTACAAGCCATACCTACATCTGATTCTGTGTGTATAAGTGATGTATTCAAAGTCAAATCATTTATTTAATTAGGCCATTATAAGGTATTTTTGAACGTAATAACACAGTACCTACGTACACCTCAAAATTCGCACACGACGTCGAAAGGTCGTAAGTTTAACCAAAGTGTCAATCGATTTGCTTTGTAGATTGCTACTCCGCTTATGACCGCTACTGTACATAACAGTACTTTACTGTGAAAGTACAGTGATTTTGATTAATACTTTATTTGTAGCGCGCATTGTAAAGCACACAAAGCATTGTGCCTATGGGGGCATCCAACAGTACAGGGGCCGTGGGAGGTGTCCAAAATTTTGTTAGGACATTTCAAACTTGTTTTCCTAAAAAATTACATGCATAAATTATGCTTAATTTTGAAAACATTAATACAATACATAAACTCACGCCTTTTTCCCATGGGGGTAGGCAGAAACCACAGAACGCCACCTGCTACGATCCTTACATACTCCTTTCGCCTCATCTACGTTCATACATCTCGTCATACAAGCACGCCGGTTATGAGTACTCCGCACCTGACTTTTCTGAAGAACCTCACCAATAAGATCAGTGTATATCTATTGTGTACTTACTTGCCCATCCTGTAGTCTTCCCTCTCAAAGTTGAGTACGTTGACAAGTTTCTGCACTCCGTCCCGCGCGGAGCCGCGGTGCTGCGGCCAGGTTTCGCGCGACAGGCACTTGTATCTGTTGGACGAGAAACGTTTAATTTTTAATTAATAGTAACTTTATAAATAGTCAGTTTACTGGCCAGCAAATGCTGTATCTTCCATCTGACATCAAAGTGTGATGGTTGCTTGGCGGTTACTAGATTTTTAAAAGGGTAACCTGGGCTTTTGTGCTTATACGGGGTGGAAAGAATATCGAAACAAAAACTTTTAATGGATTCAATATAATTCTAGAACCCCCAGCGTTAACATTTATTGTTGGGTTATTAAAAATAAATACAGCTGTTCCATACATTTTGACCGTGTAGCTATTACATTCTTGTATGGACGCGCTGTTTTCTGTGAACAGAGATTTAGCACACACATGCACGTTCACTTTCACATAAATCAAACAACCCTGTACATAGTAAATACTGTTTACAAAATATACAATTGTAATGTCACTGCGCAACTATTTATTGCTGATTATGGCCGGCCAAAATGTTAGCTCTATGGTGTCTCGTATATGTACCGCTTCTGTTGAATCTACGATTTTGATCGATGCTTTCTCTGTCAAAATCATTATTTATTCTAATTTGTTAGTTAATGTTCGACAGCAATATCCTACCTCTCAAGGAAGGCCTCATAGGTCCTCCTGTAGGCGAAGCCCGCTCGTCGCACGCGCAAGTTCTCCATCAAGCCTAAGTACTTCACTTGGTGAGATACTAGCTTGTCATCGAATTGCACTGGAACAAACACATTATAACGTCAGCTGCCATTAAGTTTTTCAGAAAGTCTGTTTTGAAAAGTGCGTGCAATTATTAAGTTACGATTTTCTAAGTACCGGATACCAATTGGATTTTTTATAATTCATGAAAATATTCCTATGTAGGTATCTCATCATCTGCCTAGCCCCCAACTATGTTAGGATCGGTTCCAGTCTAACCGGATGCAGCTGAATACCAGTGTTTTACATGGAACAACTGCTTATCTGACCTCTACAACCCAGTAACTGGGTAATACGATACCTCTTGGTAAGACTGGCTGTCAGACTTTTGGGCTTCATAACGACAGTCAAAGATCTCCGAATAACAGCCGGGACTAACAGCTTTTCAAGGCAGAATTCAATAAGTAAAAATATCTCAGTACATAAAACTTAAGCCTAGTTGTTGCTAGAAGTACTTACTAGGTCCCTTGAAGTCATTGGGTTTGATGCAGCGGATGTACGAGGGCTCCTTACTGCTCAGGATCTTGATCAGCTCGTTCAACGAGTTCTTGAACTGAGTGATCGCTGTCTCGGGGCGCTTCTTGCTCGTTAGGTTTATGTCCTGAGGAGGGGTTTGTAAATCTGATGTATTATGGATTGGAAACGTCCAGCAGGGCAATTCCCGTATTTTTCATAAATCTATCCAAAATACCTCTAACTTTACTTTATTTTTGAGAAGTTTTTGATTGATTACTGTCGCAATCTGACGAGGATTGGTCTTCTGGATGCACTTTGTAAAAAAATATAAAAAATGAGCAGGTAACCCCAAAATTAAAATAATGAAACTTCATCAACAATCATCCATCGATGTTAGATTATCACCACATTTAAAGAAATTTCGTGACCAGTGCGCCTACCGCAATCTCTTAAAACAATATTTTACTTTGTTATTTCTGTTGTAACATTTTCAACTCTCGCCGCTGGGCCGAGCGTTGAAAATCCAACGGTGCAGAAGGCAAAGTAATATTAAAATTATATTGTTTTAAGAGATGGTGGTAGGCCCCCTGGTACTTGTTTAGCTATATAGGTACCTCATAACAAATTTTGACTACAATCCTTTACATTTAGACCTACCTAAGTAATAAAAAAAAATTTAACAAAAACATAAATGACAATAACCAACCTTGAAGCAGCTGGCGACGATGGTATTGTTACTGCTGGCCATGAGACTCTGGATGTCTCTGAACAGCAGGTCGTTGTTCTTCTCCAGGAAGGTGTGCACATTGTACGTCACCTCGCCCGCGTAGTGGACCAGGCAGAACTCCTGGGGGTGGAAGCAAACATTTGTTTGAAAATCTTGGAAGAGTATAATACAACTATGTAACAACATTTGACAATTCTTGTAGGTTTAACAACTTCTAATCAGTCGGTAGTGGCTCCATGTAAAATACTGGTATTCAGCTGCACCTGGTTAAACTAATAAAACCCTACCCCAAGAGGAAAGCCAGCAAAAAGGTTAGGCAGATGATGAAGAGGTCAGATTTGCTATTCTCATAACCGGCGTGCTTGTATGACGAGATATATGAATGTAGACGAGGCGAAAGGAGTATGTAAAGATCGTAGCAGATAGCGTTCTGTAGTTTCTGCTTACCCCCATGGGAGAAAGGCGTGAGTTTATGTATATGTAGGTATGTTCAAATTCGGTGACTAAGGTAATTGATCATTATAGAACTTATTCTTAGTTTTTCTGCTATCTTTCGATTCTGTTTAGTTCAATTGCAATCCACAGTTCTCTAAAGTAAAACCTTTTAAATTTGCGCTATAATTTTTTGTGGTTGTATAAAATTGTAATTAATTTACATAGCCTTTGAATGATTCAGGCCATTGATGGAATGATAGAAAAATTATCTGCATTCTAATTTGTCAAAATTACTTCTCATTTATCTAATTTTTTGAACATTGATTGTCGCCGAGATGAGATCCCGACTAGATTTTGAACTGATTTTAGTTTAGTTACAAAAAGACCAGGTGTCTGATCTACCTGTAGATCAGACCATTATTTTTTTACGACAAAAAGTAAAATTAAAAATATAATTAAATAAAAACTATGTAGTGAGCATCGAAAATTAGTAGAATGTTCCAAAAGTAGTTAGTGAATGAATATCTGCCAATACTTTTAACCGATTTTCAAAAAGTAAGTAAGTAGGTATGTACCTACCTGGTCTATTCTCCTACCGTACCTAGACAAAACACATGGACATATAACAAACTACAACACTGCACCGACCTCTGTAAGCTTCAATAGTTCTGCATTTCCATTATAGTGCGCTTGCGCAGGCAACTAAATATACCTTCTATACAATATTCATTTTATTGTCAAAACGTCATACTGCCGATTTAATTGGGTAGCTGAAACTATAAATCACGAATTTCAAGACACAGCTTCTAAAAAAAAACACTTTATTTCAGCAAAACCCCGATTATTTTTAAAATTACTGTAAAATTAGTTTTTTTGTGGTTTTCAAATCAATAAAAAGTAAGTCAATTGACTTGGCAAATAAGTGACGTCACAATTCGATATTAAAACACAAAATCTATGGGGAATCACGTTTTGACAGTCCATAAAAAGTATTTCATTTGATTAGTGGTGTCAAAACTACCCAATTTGAATTGTAATGTATCTTTACGTTTGAACTGAAACACAACTGCACACAAACTAGTTGCACCCGATAGAATTCAGTGTCTAATGATATGAAAGCATTTTAACACAATGCTGCCATTGTTTTCCTTGTGGCATGCACTCTCACCTAATGTCAATTGCATGGCATTCTAATTATATTACATCATGATAATATTATCGTGATATGAATAATTGATTTTGAAACTAAGTAGGTCTTATTATAAAACAAAGTCTTTGCTTAAAGCAGGTCCTTAAACCTTCAAGCCAGTTTTTTTAATTTCGAACTTTATTTCGATAATGATAAAGTTTGTAATGAATTGGCTCAATGGTTTTTAAACTTGGTTTAAGCAAAGACTGTTTTATAATAGGGCCTAGTATGTCTATTATTTAGTTTAGTCTCGGAGTTATTTTTTAAGAACAACGTTGATTACTTCTCCTGCATCGTGGGTGCGGTTCCAGACATGTAAACTACCTGTAACTACCTGTATACAAATATTTATTCGGTGCAGGAATCGAACCCATGACACGCACAGCGTAGGAGCGAGGTTGAAGCAGTTTCCATTCAAAAAGTTTTAGGTGTCATACTTATATGAGCTTGCAAAAACGCAACTAAAAATCATATTTTACTGTTAATTCCAAAATAATCGATTTTCAGGTCTAAAATAAAGTGTGATTTCAAAGAAGCTTCTTATGTTTTGAATATATAAATTGTTAATGGCATAAACAACCCAATTTGTCACATAGATTTTTTGTTTGAAAAATCCGGGGTTAGCCTTGCAAAAATGTGCCTAAATGTATCACTACAAAATAATTATCATAGCATTTTTCTTTATTTTTATAAACAACGCCATTGCAGCAATTAAGTTACCAGAGTCTTGACACATACAATACATGCTATTTAGAATTTAAATTTAGTCTACGAGTAGGTCAGAGCCTTGGGCACTGTAATGAGCACGAATACGGAATGTATTTTCATTTTCCTTCATAGAAAATGGTTTTGAAAAACAACCGTGAGAATAGTGTGTCAAGGATAGTTTTTCTTTGTTTATTCCGATATTTTAGCGTCAAGATTTTTTTAAATTTGAACTTAAATGCTGAGTTTTGGATTTTTCAAAATTAAAATTAAAAAGTTGTTATAAAAAACCCGTGTGACAAAGTATGAGTTGTTAGGCGTGAAGAGATAGCAAATGACCTCTCCTAGCGGCCAATTCGATTTGGCAAACGATGCACCAAACACCCTGTATATGAATTAGCTTTCTGTTGTACAAACCTAGACACAGCTGTCGGACTGTCGGCTGTCAGATCGCTTAATGAAAACAATGAACGTGCGCTTACCGCAACAAAACAGTCTCGGCAACAACTCTGTGTTTTGACAACAATGGACCAATCTGCAATGAAACTGTTTTGTCTAAGTACGCAAGCGAAGCCGCGGCCAAAAGCATAGCAAAGTCCGCCATATGTTATGATATCAAACTCCATACAAAAGCATTTCGGTCATATCGACAGTTTGGTCCATAAGTATTCAAACTTGCTCGTAGATTTCTTCAGAAAGAGCGGGCGGTCGGGAAAGTTCTCTAGATAATTAAGAGTGTATGTGTGTAATAATTAATGTATATTTTCTATATTATTATCTGTGATGCTTCATTTATTTCATATCTATACTAATATTATAAAGAGGAAAGATTTGATTGTTTGTTTGCATTGAATAGTCTCCTAAACTCCTGAACCGATTTGAAAAATTTTTTCACTGTTGGGAAGCTACACTATCCCCGGGTGACAAAGGCTATATTATTTTCAAAAAAGTTAGGGATCCGCAAGGAAAGTCACGCGAACGAAGTCGCGGGGAGAGTGCTAGTCAACTAATATTTGTATACCAATTAATGGTGAAACATGTTGAACTATTGTTTATTGTATGTAACATCCACAATTACCATGTTTTTGACAAATAAATTACTTCGACTTTGACTTTAAAATTCCTTGTTTGAAAATGTACTCACATCACGTCCCATGATCTTCTGCATCTTGATGTCGGCGCGGCGATGCGACTTGTAGTGGGGATGCGACTCCAGCTTCTGGCTCAGCTTCTCGAGGAAGCTCAGGTCGCTCGCGTCACCTGGCCTGAGGCACTCGTCGTCCAAGATGGAGATGATACCTGGATAAAAAGGAATGTGTTAAAGCCCATAAAAAAAACCATTTATTTAAGGCATACATTATAAATTACTAGCGACCCGCCCCGGCTACGCATGTGTGCAATGCATAAACCTTCATTTTGAATCACTCTATCTATTAAAAAAACCGCATCAAAATCCGTTGCGTAATTTTAAAAATCTAAGTATACATAGGGACAGAGAGCGGGAAGCGACTTTGTTTTAAATTATGTAGTGATAGTGATGCATTTTCTTTCTTCGATCAACAAGAGTTTTTTGCTACACAGGCAAGAAAAAAAAACGTGACAAATTGTCAAGCGGGGAATAAAAATTTGTCATAATTTGCTTGATAATATCTAACATTCGTTTTCGTTTCAAAAACCGGGAGTAAGAATGATCTAAAAGGCAATTTATTTGTCGATCGATATACTTACCTTTATTTTTTTTAAAAGGGCAAACTTTGTGTCAGTTGAGACAAAATGTCAGACCTAGCAAGTTTGGTTTGGACGTAATTTTGGCGATAGCAGAAACGTGGCCATTAAAGTCTTGTTTACCTGCATGCCTAGCCTCAATGAGGTCACAGATGATGATATTGTTGAAGTACTCTACGGGCTCCCACTCGATGCCCTCGCGCAGGTACTCTTCCTGCTCCTGCTTCAGGGTCAGCTGGATGAACAGCTGCTGCAGCTTCTCATTACAGAAGTTGATGCAGAACTGTTCGAAGCTAGAGAGAGAAGGGTTGTGTTAGAGCAATGGGGTGATGAGCAGATTCTAGTATTGGAAGTAAAGGTTGCAGAAGGTTAACTTATTATCTATACAAATATTGTAAACGTGAAAGTAACTCTTTTTGTCTGTAACGCTTTCACGACAAAACCAATAAACCGTTTTTGATGAAATTTAGTACGGGGTAAGTTTGAATGAACCCCAAGAAAGGACGTAGGCTACTTTTCAATTCGCGACTTCGTCTGCGCCCGCAATTATTGACAGTTACGCGGGCGAAATCCCGAGCAAAGGCAAGTTTACTTTAAATAAGTTATGGAACAGTTGCTAATATTTAAGTAAGAGTATCTGAGTGAGAAGGTGGGGGAGATAGCATGTAAAGAAGAAGACTTGCTGTGCTGACAAAATAAAGGCACAGATGAGCACAGAACGACGATAATAATGATCTAGAGGGCCTCATACCTCTATCTAAATAAATGATAAAATAGACTCACCTATTCTTCGGGAAGATTTCAAATCCATAAATATCCAAGATACCGATGACAGACGACTGGCTCTCCTTATCCTTGGGTGCTAGTGAAGAGTTCAACCTGGAGACTAGCCAGCTAAAGTGCTTGTCGTAGATGGCCTTGGCTAGCGCGTCTCTGGCGTATTGTGCTTGTTCCAGGTCCAGGGGGGTGTTGACAACGTCGCCACGAGCGCTGATAGTGCGGCTTGTTAGTGCTTCACGTAATTTTGATCCGCTTACTTTTAGGAGCTGTGGAAGGAAGTTCTGTTTGTAGTTGTGTTTTTTTTTTGGGTCAGTTTGGTTCGTTTGCTTTATTTTTTATTATATTCTACAATTATTTAAAAATGACATTTTGATAAAATAATAAATAAGGAGTGTTAACAATATTGTGGCCCACTACATTGGTTTAAAGGTTTCATTTATCGGTTTCTCGATTCCATGTTTTCGGAATAAAATATCTTTCTTTCCTTTTTTTCTTTTTAATAGAGGCCGGCCCGGGAAAAGTTGGCAAGAGGACGCAAGGTGGCGCAAGAAAAGAATACTTGTATGGATTCGAGATAGGCCTTTTCCCAGCAGTGGGACATTATAGCCTAGTTAAGAAACCAAAAATAATGTAACAGGAACTAGGTATACCTGCCTATCTACAACAGATCAACGAACCGTAATTTATAAAAGTTAGTAGAGAGGTAGTAAGTTTATTTTATTTTTATTTTATTAAAAGAGGAAAACAGCTACATTATTATGATATTAACCTATGGGAAACTGTGATGTAAAAGTAATAATGCAGCCCACAGCACTGTCCACAGATTAACTAAATTGACTAAGATTTCGAAAAACGCCATACTTAAGTAATATTTCACGCAGTACATAGCCAATAAATATTCCAAGCTAATCTCAATCGTATTTGTGCAACACACATCACATTGCTACAATACGGAACGATAAAGTTTTGTAATACTGCATTACAGACAGTGTATTACACAAATATGAAGGGATATTACAAATGCCCAACAAAATTACTGACGCTTTTGATAACAAAGAAGTCATTGTCCTACTTGACCTCATATTATATCTAAAATAGTAAAGAAATGAAGATGGAGATATGAATAATGAAGTAATCTTACTTTCGACTATAAATGCGATAGTTTGGATGGATGGACATTTGTGACTCAATCATGATTTGGCACATAGACACATTATAGTCTGGAATAGCTGGACATAGGCTACTTTTTATTCTAAAAAAATGTGCGGTTCCCGAAATATATCAACTTTGATGCGGACTAACTCACAGGTGGACGTTAGTAGTCTATACTCTATAGTATACATACATAACATAAACATAACATCACGCCTATAAAGCCCGAAGGGTTAGGCAGAGGTGTAACCATTAGTACACCCACATTTCGCCAGTTATGTTTAAGTCCCATGTAACAGGGACACATACATTTAAAGCATATGCCAGTTATTGAATATAAACCAAACAGTATCGATTTAGAAATGAATATATACAATAGTTTTGTTAGTATGTGATCCATTGATAAGTGAATAAGGAAAAAGCAATATCTATAAAAGGAAAACAGTATTTAAGATAAGATGTCTAATATCCAAGAATTGTGAGCAAATACTCGTAGTTTCCACTTTCCAATACCATTATTTGTAACAAACGTTATATTATGCGAAAGTAATTCTTATTCTTCGTTTTCCACTATCAGTAAAACGGGGTGAATAGAAAGGCAGGGGTAAATCGCGATAAAACTTTAACAATGAAAAAACTTCTGCCTACCCCCATGGGAAAAAGGCGTGAGTTTATGTATGTATGTATGTAAAACTTAAACATAACATCACCCCTGTAATCCCCGAAGGAATAAGCAGAGGTGGACCTATTAGTACACCCGCATTTTTACCCGACTACGGCAAAGCCAAAAGGAGGGTTATGATTTTGACCGGTATGTATGTATGTATGTATGTTTGTTCCCTCGTAACTTCTAAACTACTTATCATTACATGACAAATGAGGTGTCGTTAGAAGCGTCTCAGTTGTCCGCTGGTTATAGGGTAGGTGACGTGTCACCAAATCCAATATGGCGCCCTCCAGGGGATGTGAAGTCGTTATCGAAAAAAAAAATATTTTCGCACAGTATCGACATGCGTATCAAATTAAAGGGCTTGATGAGCACATTTGAAATATAAATACATTATATAGCTTTTACTAGCTACTTTGTCTGTTTTTAACAGTGTCAACATGGATATCAAATGAAAAGGCTTAATGAGTACATTTGAAATTCACTCGCTACTTTGTTTTTATTATTAGGTATATCAAATAATTAAATAGAGTTATTCCTTCAAATAATTTAGCCCCCAAAATAGTGTAAATAAAAAATAAGTTAAAAATAACTAAAACCCGACTACGACAAAATCGCGCACTGAAAAGTATAAAACAAGAACAATATTCATTTGACCGATATTTTCGTTTTTTTTAAGGAATAGCCGTGGTCGTATGCCAACTGCGGTTGTTTCACACAATCTTTATTGGCTAGGTGGCATTCGACCACGGCTATTACTTAAAAATTTCGAAAATATCGGTCAAATGAATATTGTTCTTGTTTTATACTTTTCAGTGCGCGATTTTGTCGTAGTCGGGTTTTAGTTATTTTTAACTTATTTTTTATGCCAGTTGTTTTTAAGTTCCATGTAATAGGGGGCGAGCCCATTGCCATCAACCGGGCACAAATCCAGACTCCAAGGCCGCCACTGAGAAATTCCTGATAGAAAAACCCAATAACACTTTGCCCGACCTGGGAATTGAACCCAAGACCTCATGCTCAGCGGTCGCTGGGTACTAGACCAACGAGGCAGGAGAAATAAAAAAGGTTTTTACAAAAAGACGGAAATCGGCTGTTTGATGTTGTGTATTGCCACCAACTTCCAAAACTAGAGTTAGTTTTCACCTTGTAATTCTTGAAGGCGGTAATCCTTTTGTAAAAACGTATTTTTATAAACAAAGATTTCTTTGTAATACATCAAGACTCGCTTAAGATCTAAACAATAACATCTTAATACGAGGAACTAGAGCAATTCCACAAATGCAGGGCTATCACAAACATTATCATAATAAATAGAGACGTCTTCATAAGAACTACAATGCCACGTCATGTTTCCGTTGAAGATCGTTATCAGAAACGGGTTAGGTCAAAAAACGTTGCAACTTCGAATAATGTCCGTCTGGTAATGTATCTTACTGAGTGTGATCTATTGTGTTATAATGTTTAGGGTTGAGTTGAATGAACGAAGAGAACGATTATCGTTGACGGAGACGAAGTCGCGGAAAAGGAGCCTATGTCCGTTCTTGGGGTTCAAACATACCTCATACCAAATTCCATCAAAATTGGCTCAGCGATTAAGTCGTGATAAGGTAACAGACAGATTGATAGACAGAGTTAACTTTCGCATATTTATAATATTAGTATGGATTGTGTCAACGTTTTACACAAAGTATATATTATTTGCCGCCCTTAGGTATCTCTACAATTATTGTCAGTTAAAGTTAAGAAAATTTATTACAAGAGATGCATACAAAGTGTGGGCAGTTGCCCATTACTGATTGGGGACTATGAAATGGGTGTTTGACCATTATAATATAGAAGTTTACGGTACCTTTCGAAGTACAATGAAAAGGAAGAGAGAATAGTCATGAGAAAGATGTCTTGTAGACTTCTGTTATCAAGACATGAGAAAACAATCTAAAGAAGAAAAGGAAAAAATTACGAGCAGCTTCAATTGTCTGACTAACTTTACAATTCAAAAGTTCCTGTAAATGGTCTAATTGCTTTGTCTTTAGAATTTGGACTTCCCCTTCGCAACAAAATGTAACCGTGAAAATTTTGAGCTTGAACTATAGGTACCTACAATGATTGAGTGACGTCATCAAATATTGGGAAGACAATAGCAGTCAAATTGTAGTATTTAACAAACAAAGTAGAACAATGGAACATAACAAACAGTACTGTCACGGTAGTTCACTGATATTCAAGGGTTGAAGATGTAATTTTGAATGGTGAAAGTCGGAATTCAGAAAAAGGGAAGTAGGATAGTGCAATTTCTACGTGATGTTAAAGAATAATAGCTAGTTGTTTCTATTCTCTATTATTACTGATCTAGCTAGGAGAACAGGGATTCACCCAACAATTTGTATGTTCAACATGTTCTTTGTTTATTTTGATGCTTTCTAAGCACTTAATGTACTACTAATACACGGCCATCTGATCCCAAGCTAAGCAGAGCTTGTGTTATGGTAACCAGACAACTGATATACATACTTATATAATTTATAAATACATACATATTTTAGATAAATTACACCCAGACACAGAACCAAATTATGCTCATCACACAAAGTTTGTCCTGGGTGGGAATCGAACCCACTACCTCCGGCTTTGCAGTCAGGGTCACTAACCACTAGACCAACGAGGCAGTCAGATCAAAGTAATTTAGTTTTGGAAACAAAACGGTCGGCCCGCGTGCTCTCATACACTTTTAATCGTATGTTATAATTGGAAAAACAACTAGTATGATCACCTATATTTAAAAATGAATTACTTCCTTGATTAATAAATAATGTGCTTGAGTCAGTGGCTGCCTTAATCGGTTTTTTGTCCTATGCGGAAAGAATACATCACTAAAATAGAGCGCGTAGAATTTTTTAATTTAATTGCATTTGAGCATCCTGTTGGCTCCTACTGACAGGGTCTTGTCACATCTTGTTCTTATGCCCGCGACTCCGTTTACGTGAATGTTGGTTAACACGTGGTTTTATTTATTTTGCGCGGAACCTTAATTATTTTTCTAAAATAAAACTTTTACTTAGTTACTCCTTAATATCTGCTTACCTCAGCTACGTTCGTTGTGTTAGCATCATGTGACAGTATCTCAGCGTTGCCTTTGTCGTTCTGTATGAACTTCGCGTTTCCGAGGTGAAGAATACTGGCGACGATCTCGAATATCTCCGTCTGTTCTGATTGGCCGATTTCTATAACTTTCATGGCTTCTTGGACTGTTCGGAACTGGTCAGCATCTTGGTTGCGCTGGTTTGCTGGAGGGGCCTAGAAAAGAATGAGATTGTTAAGGATTGCTGGACTTTGTCTTTGACTTACATAATATTGATTTAACAAAAGCTTTTGATTACAGTCACCATTAATTTTTGTAGAAATTCTTCGTTATTTTTGGGAGTAGCATAAACATTAGTCAAGCTAAATAATTAGCAGTCATACTAAGTAATTGTGTAACGTGTAATACCTATTATCCACTGCTACAAATAAATCCAATTAAAACAATTAGCGTGATAGAAGGTAGTATACTGAGCCCGATGTTTTTTAGTTGGACTGTGCCGAAGTTTATCTCGATGGTTTTGCTAACTGGAGTGAAATTAATATTAGATGTTATTCTGCTATAATGCTTACCACATCAGTCGTGTATTTGTAAGCATCAGGCCTTCCCTGCAGCTTCAATTGCTTCATCAATTCCTGGTCAGCGCCCGCCAATAGTTGGTAGAAGATATGGAAGTTCCTCTCCCCAGACATCTGGCTAACAACCCTGGACTTCTCCAGCAGATAGTTAAGGATATGTCCTCCTTCAGGAGCTCCTTCATAGTTGAACTGAACGTCCATGTACTTTCCGAATCGGCTGGAGTTGTCATTTCTGTGTGTTTTTGCGTTACCGAAGGCTTCTAGGAGCGGGTTCGTTTGTAGAAGTTTGTCTTTGACTGTTTCTACATTGCGGAGGTGGTTTGTTCTTGCTGCTATGTACTCTAGAACTTTTTTGGAGGCTTCTGTTTTGCCGGAACCGGATTCGCCTGAACAGAATAATATGTTTATTTTTTTTGTCATTGTAACTACATGTAACTGTTAACTTTAAAGTTAGTCTAGCAAGTTATTATAAATTACAGCAAAATATTCGCCGTTCGACAGCGAGATGGGCAGACAATTTTATTTCCAGTGTGTAGAGGCTGGCACAGGAGAGTATAGATTGGCAAATACAAAGAGAGGTCTATACAGCATGTAACAAAAACCCTGTCCGATCCTTAAGGGTATTATTCGGCATCGTACTGCGTACACATATACGTAACCATTTAATGGATTTGAGATTATTATTTTTCCCCAGTGAAAAAAAAAAAGAAGAAAGAAGAAGTAATTAAATTAAAATAAAACATAAAAACTAATCAACGGCAACACTGATCTGACAGGGTTTTTGTTACATAGTGTATAAGCAGTAGTGGGTGAAGTCGCACTGTGAATAATCATGATGATGATGATTTGTACCTGAGATCAAGATGCATTGTTCTCTGTGTTCGTATACCAAGGATCTATAAGCGTTGTCTGCGATCGCGAATCTGTAACAGAAATGAAAAATTATATAAGATGACTAGACATGAAAATAAAATCAAATGACCAACTCCTTGACAATTCAAAGGTAAACGGTTTAGTTGAAATAAATGTTTTGACTTTGACGAACGCCATCCTGGGAGGATCTTGTATTACCTGAGAGGATAGTTTGGTTTAGTACTTTTAGGGCTGCCTATCCATCCTCGCTTTTAAGTAATTTATTGAGTACCAAGTCTGTTCGAACATCCAATAACCATTTGGTATTGTTATCGAGCAGATAAATAGCTATTATCAGCTCAATAATAAATAGTATCGAAGTGCTTACAGACATTAATATTTTGTCACTAAGTATGTAGGTACTTGTAGTAAGTATAGTGTATTTATTTGAACGGAATAATACCGAATTGGATGGGTTGCTCGTTTGATAATAGGAATAAATTGATTTTTCTAGTTTGTACTACTTTTTTTTGGTCAATTATTGGTCAAATAATTGACCAAAGTGAAGTTCTGTCAAAGCGTGACAACCCACAATCTTTTAGTAATAATTACGTCGAACTAATATGTCAAATATTTCACATTAATAACTAACATGAACTGAACACAGTACATCCAAAACCTATGCTTGAATAAATTATTAAAATGGAAGAAATTTTGATGTGTTTTGATTCATTTGGAAAAATTAATCCCTTTGAAATTAAAAGAAACGGTTATATAATGTGTCGGCGCACACCGGGGACGTGCGCCCTGCAACCGCTTATGGTTGCTATGCTGGGCAGATTGCCCAAGCCTTGCCCTTTTTACGACATCAGCCATGTGTATGCTAATACATGGATCAAGAATGTAGTACTTACTACTTGATATTGCAGGTTAATAATACTTGAAAAACGTTAATAAAACATTTAACAACACAGCGTAGGTGCGACCACTCTACTTCACTTTATCTCCGACCTACGCACTTTTATTGAACGCTTACATTCAACGTTTTTCTGAATGTAGATAAGAGTAGATAAAAATTACACATACTTTCTTATTGTACTTTCCCACATAGAGATAACCACGATAGCATAGATATATCTATTGCTGGCATTTCGACTTTGCAATCTAGATGATTTTGGATTAGAGTTCAGAACATTCAGAAAATTGTGTTTATGATACCCCAATTGTTACGTTGTGTAAAAAGACAACCGAAAGTTATATGTTGTTCTCATCATTCCAATTCTTTTTTTTTTGTTCTGGGTCATACCTGGGAAGAGATATTGAAGATCAAAGTGTTAACATTTTTTTACGTAATTTTACGAGGATAAATAACAAATTCTAAAAGATATAACTAAACTTTAAATGCCCCCACAACCCCTGCACATGCAAAAATAAATATAATGTTTTGCGTTCGTACATTTTCTACAATATTTTTTCTCATTATTACTTAGTTTGTTTGTGTAGTTTACGGCTATGTATAATTATGTGTCTCTTGTTGTACCCTGTATTTAATTATTAGTGCTGAAAATTTTGAGTGGTTTTTCAGGCATTTTGACTCTGAAGTCTTACAGCCGGTTTCAACGAGGGTTCGGAGTTGCCAAAACAATTTTATCATTTTTATTTGTTAGAATTTTATATCTTGATTGTGTACTTGATTTGGATCAGAAATACACATGAAAATAAACAACTTTCATTACGGAATCTACTTCAAAATATGAAAGAAAATTAGGTGAGAATAATAGATTTTTTTTTTCAAAAAAAGCACTAAGTAGTTACAACACTATCGAAATATAATGTAATATATAGCTAATGATGGTATATAAAAATATACTTATAATTGCAATATAATAATTTAGATGTTATCCGAATTGTTTTACTATGCTAAGCCAGGCAAATCTACGATTAATACTCATGTTATCGTATCATTCGTATCTAAACGATAAATAATCACTGAATACTTAATAAGGTTTATCTTTTCACAGACAGTGCCTGCGTGGAAGTCTAGACTAGGCGCATGTTACCTAGCTAAGGCGCTCCACCCACTGAAGATGCGTCCCGCCGCGGTGAGCAGAGCGACAGATAACGCGCGCGGCGACGGAGGCGCAGATCTGCCTTACTTAGCGGTGAAATCTGCTCCCCCGCGCGGTGAAGCAGATTACGACGGCCTCGCGCTAAATAAATTTGTCTACGTCGAAATCCATCGTGCAAACGTCTTTGCAGTATAAAATCACGCCCGGGGCTGCGGAGCCGGTGTGTCATATCCCGCGGCACGCCCCGCGCTCCCGCGCAGATTGGCAGAATCTGCGCGCGGTGC
The DNA here is from genome assembly GCA_949316365.1 of Hoplodrina blanda. Taxonomy (NCBI): domain Eukaryota; kingdom Metazoa; phylum Arthropoda; class Insecta; order Lepidoptera; family Noctuidae; genus Hoplodrina; species Hoplodrina blanda. The sequence continues at coordinate 14,027,822 of OX438592.1, forward strand.
GCCTTCCCGCTCGTTTCCGCGTCGGCAGTGTGTTGTACTAGGCGTGATTTCTATATAAATTGAGATACTTGCATACAACGGTAAAATCTGCCATCCCGCGCTACGCGACGGGGCGCGGGGCAGTGGGTGGAGCGCCTAACTGAAATGTGCAACTTCATAGCTTGTTGAATAGATGGAATTTCCGTTTCGAAATTTTGATAATCGTTTGATGTGATAAGGTAGGTATTTGCAAAAGGATTTTGCAAAGCTAGCTAAACTAAGTAAATATTTCTTCTATTTTTCGAAGTAAATGTTTTAATTAAAGGAATTTTGCGTATTTATTTAACACTGATTTATTTTAAATCTATTCTACTTATTGTTAGTTTCGGATGTACAATGAATTGTTATTACTGGATAGTATAAGTTTAATTAGTTTGACATAATTAATTTTATTATTGAGAGATTGTGGGAGGCTCGTTTTAATATAAAAGATCAAAAAAATAAATAAATAACTAAGACTTCCAAATTACTACTTGATAAGCTTCACTAAAAAGGTACGGTAAGTACGGTAAAATAAGTCACCTTGAAATAACCAAAATCAATACAATTATATTCATCGTAAAATGGGGGAAATTTTGACATTGGATCAAGACAAATCTTATGACGTATAATTTTTCAAAATCGGTTGAGTCGTTAACTAGTTTACAAGCTGACATAGGAACGGACAACATACATACAAAAAGCTCAAACACGGTAAAAACAAGTGAATAACGACTTACACATGTGGTGGTGCCTCGAAGAATGCTTTCTTGTAGTAGAGCTTGGTCTTCTCCTCCGTGTAGATAGGCAGGGGCTTGTACGGGTTCACGGAGATGAGCACGTTGCCGATGTATGTCTGTGGGGATAAACAGGTGTTGCTAGAGTAAGGCAAGTGGGGCAGGTAGGGGGTATCCGTTTTGAGCGAGTAGTGATCAATGCTTGTGCTTTTTCTGTATGAGAAGGCATTTTCCCTGCAGCTGGTATTATAATTATAGTGAGGCATTCGTGTTTGTATAAAGAGACGAAAGATTCGAAACCACATAACGTATGAACTATTCATATTTTTAGTTCAATTTCATTTTTTTTTTACACTTACACAACACTTACAGTTACACAAGTGTGGGCCACTTGTAATTTCAATCATATAAACACATATAAACACATAAATAACCAGACCCGCAACAACCTAGGTCGTACAAATATTTGTCCAGTGCAGGAATCGAACCCGCGGCAGGCAACGCAGCAGCCATTCGCTCCGTTACTGCGCCAACCGTGTCGTCAATTAGTAATGTTGTTACTACATTTGCTTATTTTCTTTACGAGAGACAGTTTTTTTTTTTTTTAGGTGGTAAAATCATCAAATGACTCCTTCCGCCATGGGTGGGGCGGAAGGGACTGACAGACTTTTACTGATTAAAAAACCACCCTGTTCCTTCTGTTGCCCTTTACGTTCCGGGGCCACGGTATCCTGTTAAGACGTCCCGCAATTACGAGAGACAGTAAGACCCCGAATGTCATTTAGAATCAGGCCTTTAAAGTGTCGATAGAAGGATTAGACTATCAGATTAGACTCATCATCATTTGCCTAGCCTTTTCCCAACTACGTTGGGGTCGGCTTCCAGTCTTACCGGATGCAGCTGAGTACCAGTATTTTACATGGAGCGACTGCCTATCTGACCTCCACAACCCAGTGACTGGGTAATACGATACCTCTAGGTAAGACTGGTTGTCAGATTTTCAAGCTTCTGACGACTCGTAAAGACTGTCAAAGATCCACGTATGACAGCCGGGACCAACAGCTTAACGTGCTTTCCGAGGCACGGAATGATGTCAGTAATGTCTAAGATAATCTTTAGAAAGTATTACATATATAATTGAAAAAGTCACATCGGTACTTGCCTGGATTCGAACTCACAACCTTACGCATGAGAGGCCGACCGCTTAACCGCTAGGCCATCAAGACACCAGATACACCGGCTATCAGATCAGACTGTGATATGTCTTGTATGTTACTGGTACAAATATAGATAACTTACATAGATAAGGTTCTCGTTGAATCGCTTCCTGAGGTTGTCGATGAAGGCAGCTTCGGAGCGGAAGTCCTCAAGCAGTACAAAGTCCTGCACACCGACGCGTTCGCGATGAACGAGACCTTGTTCCATCATACCTGACACTGACACCGGTCGCAAGATCCTGCAAATAAAAGAGGCAATGGATTAGATACATTGCGATTACGACAGGTTACATAGTTGGATGAAGAAAAGTTGGCAGATTTTCAAGAGGAAACCTTTGATCCTCTGCAGAAATATTTAACTGTTATGATTCAGTTTCCGTAATAAAAACTATCAAACAAGACCTATTATGCTCCAAATGATCAGATACATTGTAATACATTATCTGTTGATAAAAGCACTATAATTAGGGGGTCAGCGGTACTGTTAAAAGAAAAACTTTAAACGAAAAAGTTTGTGATGATGAAAGAATGATTGTTATTTTTTCTCGCTGAAATGGCTTTTTTTATATATAAACTAGCTGACCCGCCACAACTTCGTTCGCGTGGTATCCTACCCCTATCCTACCGATACCCCTACCCCTACCCTACTTTTTTTTTTTCATAAGAACCTTCTCCTGACAATAACAAACACAACAAAAAAAGAAAAAGTGAAATCGGTCCAGCCGTTTACGCGTGATGCCGTGACCAAGGGAAACAGGGATTCATTTTTATATATACATATATATAGATAGATATAGATATATAAGATGACTCTAATCTAGGTCAGAGGTGATAGAGACAGGGTCTACGATGGAGTGAGCTTACTCAAAAGAAGCCTAGTTCACTCTAACTTAGGGAAGAGATAGGGTCGAATGCGTTCGGAAATACAGATGCAGGTAGAGAGTTCCACTCCTTTGCTGTGCGCATTACAAAAGACATTTGGAAACGCTTAGTGCGAATAGGTGGAATATTCACAAGGTAGGGATGGCAATAGCGCTCAGCACACGCACAGTTCGGACCGCGGGAAACAGCACGCGCCTCGCTCCGAACTGTACGTGTAGATGTGCGGGTCATACATTTTATACAGTTCGGAGCGAGGGATTGGAACGGCGCGTGCTGTTTCCCGCGGTCCGAACTGTGCGTGTGCTGAACGCTATTATGCCGTGCGTCTAGCGCGTGCGACGGCTGTATAGAATTAGTTGAAATTCACACATATAATTTCAGGCATAGGATAATTTTTATCCCGTTTTTGTAGTCCCATACGATAATTTAGATCTTTGGCTTAATTCTGAAGATCAAGTTATTTTAATAAACATTAATGATTATTGCAATAAACAGAAACAATCATCTGTCCCTTACAAAAATTAATACGAAGTGTATTTCCACATTTCGAAATAGGTATTCTCTATTGAATCTGGCCAATAACTCACCATGCTTTCGACAGTTTTGCACTCACAAACACTATATAGCAAAAGTCTGGAAAATCATACTTATAGGCCATCTTGAAGGGGCTGACACACGTATGATAAAAACGGCTATAGCCCATCATCTAACCTTACTATTATAAACGGGAAAGTTTGGATAAATTTTTGGTATTCAATCAAGCCAGAACAGCTGAACGGAACTGGATGAAATTTGGCACAGAGGTAGATTATAGTCTTAAAAGCACATAGGTGATCCCGAAAAAACGTACGGGTCCCGTAGGAACTTTGACGCGGACGAAGTCGTGGGCAGAAGCTAGTAAAAAAAACTTTGACAGCACTACACTAGACTAACTACAATGACTGACTGACGCTTAAAATATACACCCTTTCTCGTAATGAAGATCGAAAGGGTGAGTAATTATCATGTTTACACTTAGTTTACAACATAATTAGCGCCATGGGAACGGTAAATATAACTGCTGCATTGTTTGTGATACAAATAAAGAGTTTTGTTTGTATTTTGTCAGCTTAATAAGATTTTGTATTGAAACGAAACACTAATTATTGTTTTTGATCATTAGGTAAGCAGAAAGATGAATGGGGGGATGCTATTTCTAAATAACAGTAATTTGTTAATTGAACCTTCATTATTTAACATAGTAATTAGCAGAATTAACAGATAGCTAACCTGCAGTACTATTCTGTAAATATATCGTAATATATGTATATGTTACCGGCAATCTGTATAATCCGGTATTCTATACAATACCTAGGCAATGTATAGAATACCTAAAACGGACAGGTAATGTATGAAATATTATTTATTTTATACTTTGCCTAGGTATTCTATACAATACCGAAAGCGCAGCCGGCAATGTGTATAAAAGAGCAGGAAAGGAGCAGGAAAGTCCCGGTCAACGGAGCCCCGCTACGCGGGGCTCCTATTTCTGGGTGGTTTATAAAAAAATAACCACAAAGCCCCCTAACCTAACCCTTCTAACCTAACCTGTCCGAGTCGGGGTGCCCCAAGTCTTGAGCTAGCTCTGCTAGCTTAAGATGATCCACATATTGATGAGATATTTTCTAAACAAAAGCTATCAAACCGCCATATTTATCCCTTCGTTAGGAGTTATCTGACGATTAAAAAATTAGCCCTAAGACATTATGTAAGAATTTTAGACCCGAACTAAAAAAAGGGGGAGTATTGTGACTAATCATTCTACAGACAAGTTAGTTACAGTTCCTTGGCTAATACCAATCCTAAGATTTACTTGTAAAACCTATGATTTACAGTAACATATAGACCAAAATCTATTTATTTACACATTGCCGGTGGACCAGCAGGTATTCTATCGGGCACGCTGCAATCGCGGCGGTAAGACCCCTCTTTGAGGAGTGGCTGGAGAGGCGCCACGGCGTCCTCACCTTCCGGCTGACGCAGGTCCTCACCGGACACGGTTGTTTCGGGAGGTTCCTGTGTCGGATTGCACGGGAGGAAACGCCCGGGTGTCACCACTGTGTGGACCGCCCGGAGGACACGGTGGAGCATACGGTGCAGGTTTGCCCCGCTTGGGCAGAGCACCGCCGTGTCCTCACGGAGGCGATAGGCGGCGGCGACCTCTCGCGTCCGGACCTGGTTCAGGCCATGCTCCGGGGCGAGAGGGAATGGGATGCAGTCACCTCCTTCTGCGAAGCAGTAATGCTAGCGAAGGAGGAGGCGGGCCGCGTGAGGGAGAGAACATCCTCCACCTCACGCCCCAGCCGCCGCGGGAGACGCCCAGGGCGTCGGACGTCGCGAGGCGACATCCGGCCACCGTAGGCGCGGGCTTGCGGACGGCGAGTAATGGGTAGCTCGCCGTCCGATCAAGGACCATGCCCGGGTCGACGGCGCGTTCTGTTCGCGCGCGCCTCAAAGAGCTGTCAGCACAGGGACAGGGGCCCCAATAGGGGCCAAACGCCTGCCGGGGTTGCGGGACGTCTTAACAGGATACCGTGGCCCCGGAACGTAAAGGGCAACAGAAGGAACAGGGTGGTTTTTTAGTCAGTAAAAGTCTGACAGTCCCTTCCGCCCCACCCAGGACGGAAGGAGTCATTTGATGATTTTTACCACCTAAAAAAAAAAAAAAAAGCAGGTACTCTATACAATCCCTAGGAATTGTATACATTACCTAGGTAAAGTATGTAATAAAGAATAAAATATGGTAAAGTATGTAATAGAGAATAATATTCATAATGTTTCATACATTGCCTGTACGCCCCAGGTATTTTATACATTGCCTAGGTATTGTATATAATACCTGAATTATACAGATTGCCGGTAACATATACATATATTTTGACGTTTGCTTCAGCAGAACTAAACCCATTTCATAAGCATGGTACCTACTTAAACCCTCGTATTTTGCCATTACAAGGTACAATGTTTCAAATCCTGCAAACACTTAATGCTCCTAAAACCTTTAAGACCACATCTTACTACACAGTCGTAAAAGCCACAAAGTCGTTTTTACTATGGCATTAAAATTTTACGTAGGTACCTACGTACTAAGAGCGAAGCACCGAAGTGCCGTATTGCAGCAAGTCTGCGGCTCAATTAGCTTAAACCGTGATATTTGCGGGAATGTCAACTTTCTTGACATTATGTTTAAATATCATGATATTAGGACACGGGATGATTACGGCAAAACTAAAGGCCGGCCGGCCACACTGGAGCGGACAACGGGTGAACGCGGTTAGATACTGCAGTAGTATTTTTCCTGCGTTGATCGGATCTTCATGGGGTCAAGGTTATGCACTTAGTCCTCGATGGTGGACCATTGTGCGTGGGCCATGGTGGCTCTCACTTCATTCTACCCACCTTCCTCCAGAACCAGATTAATTGCCAAACTCCTCAGGGCGTCCGCAATAGACTTTGGTGAGCCCGAGGTCTCTTCCCTCCCTTTCATCTGAGAGACCCTTATGCACTTGAGGAGGGCATGCGTAACCGTTTCTTCAGCCTCCATGCAAGCTTTGCACAGAGAACTGTCTGTGATTCCTATGGCATGACAGTGTTTGTTTAGTAAGCAGTATCCGGTGATGGTCCCCGTTACGAGATCCGCTTTGGTAAGGACCCGTCTATTAAAAAAAAAAGTATCTGACCCACCTGACAAGTTGACTGATGCCGTGTACCCTGGCCATAAGAAATTACTCATCGAATTAGTGTATGGGTAGGTTACAAAAGGCTTTCGCAGAAATTTGAGGGTGACGATGTTAATTCGCAGAAAAGGGGTAGTGTTTCGTGCTTACTTAGTAGTAAAGTGAGATTATTCAGAATTAGGTAGACCACCAATTAATTGACCTACTTTTTATTAGCTGTCAAAACACACCCTAGCAACCTGTGACGTCACATAAATGGCAACTCAATTGACACACTATAAATCGAATTTTATAGTTCATTTTGTTAATGAATCGGGTTTTTAGGGTAAAATAAAGTGTTTTTTGGAGAAGTAGTGTCTTGGAATTAATGGTTAATTGTTGTTTCTTTTATCGAAGGACTAATTTTCCATTAGTCAGATAACTTTTATCCAAAGAAAAAATATGACAGTTTGACATATTTTGTATACATAAGTAGCTATCAAACCGCCATATTTATCCCTCCGTTAAGAGTTATCTGACGATGGAAAAATTAGCTTTAACAGCAATTTAAATAACAGTAACTATGCTCCTAAACTGATGCTTAACAAAGTGCAATATTTAAAATCATTACAATTACTAGGAAAAATGCGAGAAAATTTGACGTAACGTCAACACTTAGCAGAACAAACCCCAGTTATTAATCACATGAACCGAACCAAATCACGATCAACAGATCACCTTGCCCACGCACAAAGTGCTTAACAAACGGTAATTGCTAAAAGTCGGATAAAAATCCACCTATCTCAAATTATCGATAATCGAATAACGCACGTAAACCAATGATAGGCAGATTAGAGTGTTTGATTGACGTCATCGACACAATTGCATATTGCACGCACCATCCCTATTAGATAGGACCGTCCGTTTACAATGACCTGTAACACGATTCCCATGTCCTGTTTCGTTATTTCATCGCTATTTCAAATCTGTTGATAACAAGATTTGAAATAGCGATGACATTTTTCATCGGCTATAAAAAAGCAAAAAACAGCTTTTTCATCCGAAAAAAAAATACTGGATTTTTCTTTAATAATCGTCGTAAAAATCTGTATCTAGATTCATATACTGAATCCATAGTAAAAGTCATCGCTATGATGTCCCTTCCAAACCCATACAAACTTATTTTTTGTTCTAAGTTTATCTTGGAGATCACTGACATCGGTGAATAAATTATAAAAATATCGTTATCGTGAGGAAACCTGCACTTATCCTAACTAATATTATAAATGCGAAAGTAACTCTGTCTGTCTGTCTTTTCTTCACGCCTAAACTACTGAACCGATTTGTGTGAAATTTGGTACAGGGTAAGTGTGAACCCCAACAAAGGACATAGGCTACTTTTTATTCGACTTCGACTTCGTCTGCGTCCGCGATAACCGACATATACGCGGACGAAGTCGCGGGCAAAAGCTAGTGATTAATATAAATCTGAAATTACCAATCCGCCTTGAGCATGCGTGATGATCAATGCTCGTGCCTTCTCTGTATGATAAGAGGCCTTTGCCCTGCAGTGGGGCAATCATAGGCCGGTGTAATTATTATACATTACATACATACATAAACTTAGCAACTAAATTAAATTAAATAAAACTTCTGTGGTTTCTGCCTACCCCCATGGGAAAAAGGCGTAAGTTATTATAATTCATTAATTATGCAGTAATAACAGGTCAATGGAATAGATTTAAAATTAATCAGCGTTAACTAACCAAATCATAACAATTACTTCGGAAAAAGGGAGGGATTTTGACGTGTCATTTTGTTTTTGCGGACCTAAACCAAATTAATATTATAGCGACATCGCGTGCTGTCCACCTGCCCTATTTCATTACCGGTCGCTGAACACAAACTGTTTTTGTTGAACAGTGGGTCAAGTCGGTGGGGTATAAGTTGATAGGATATTTCGTAGAGGGAGGGGGTCTGTAGGAAAATTAATATGAAGCTTTATAGAAACTTGTTTTGCTTTTGATGGAAGAATATTTTTAGACGCTTCGTCAAACCTTTTTTTAGTTTGTGCAGTATTGTCCCATTGCTGGGCAAAGGTCTACCTTTAGCCAAAGTCAAGTCAAAGCATTTATTTCAATTAAACCATTTACAGGGTCTTTTGAATTGTCAAGGAGTCGATTAGTTAGTCAGAAAGTTGAAGGAAGTTGCTCGGTAGACCTCTATGGAGAAGAATGAGCAAGAAGCCTTTTACTCTTCCCTGTGTGGTTGCCTTCGTGAAACATGCAGCACAAAAATAAATACTCTGAAATACTAATGATATTTTTGCTTACAATATGGCAGGAGTGTCGAAACAAGATTTAATTAATTCAGGTTTGAACCAACAAAGAAACAAAATTTTATAGTCCAGTCAGAATGTAGATATTATTATTTGTGGTAAGGCTCCGAAGTAACTCACATCATTAACCTACATTTTTCAGAGTGTAGAGTGCGAGTTTTTCCACATATTTGAACGCGTACGGTGTACGGTCGTGTTAGTTGACTACAATTAGTATGGAATGGGAATAGCGCCGTCTAGTGGCTATAATGGGAAACGCAATTATACTATATGAATAAACCATACTAGCTTATGCCCGCGATTTCGTCCATGTGAATGTCGGTTTTCGGCGATGTTTTTGTGCTGTACCCTAATTCTTTTTCAAAAACTAAAGTAGCCAAGTTACTCCTTCATCTATCTGCCAGTGAAAGTCCCGTCAGAATTGTTCAAGCCGTTTAGGATATTAGCCGGAACACAACAGGATGTTTGTGTACCTATGTGAGTTGCACCCACAATACAGGAGAAAATTCCTAGAGGAGAACGTTTTTTTTAATAAAAAATATGTTTTTGTTGTTATACACGCAATAAAACGCTGTTATTTAAAAATCATGAAAACAGACACTTCAATTTTACTTATTTGTAACGTTAACGCGATCGAACTCGTTTGGATTGGTACAAAAACTCGCACTAATAGGTACTTTTCGCACTGCCGCGCTGTCGGAAACCGTACATAAAAATAAGTTTATAACTCAAAAAATCGTGACTGGACTAAAACGTCTCGATTATAAACCAATAACAAATTCACAACCGATTCTATAACGTGCCCAATTAACTACGTTCATTAAGAATTCTCTTCGCATAGGTATTTGTGTTCCGCATTAAATGTATCCTTACGACACAACTATTTACTTTACTTTCAACCTTAACAAGTTAAAGCTAAAGTTTACATTTCCATGTGCAGATTCCGTTTGTATGTTTAGAACAAGCTTCGTAACTGAGGACTATTTTGGTAAAGCAAGTCCCAAAATCACCACCGAGAGTCAATCACCTCGCGGTTACAATCACGTTCAATAAAGAGCTGAAAGTTATAAATACTTAGAATGGAAGTGTTTTGTTTGTTTGTTTGTAAAATGTACGGATGTCTGGCCTCGTCCAAGATCTTTGATGCACTTATGAAATGGTGTTGTGTGAAGTGATAGTGGCCGTGTGCTCTTTATTACACATTAATGGTGTTAATTTATGATGGTAAACCACGAGTGCTTATGATATTCATGCCCGTTTTCACCGTCAATCCCTAATTTTTAAGTATCCCCTAAGACATTTTAGATCAAGCAGAAACGCACTCTAAAATCTGCAGACTTAGAGTCCGTTTCTGCTTGATCTAAAATGACTTAGGGGATACTTAAAAATTAGGGATAGATGGTAAAAACGGGCAGAGTTCGATCGGCGATCTTCAATTTAGTCGTTTCATAACGTCGTTATTGATGGTGTGACACCCTCACACCATCAACAACAATTTCCAGACTCTATTGAGAAATTCCTAATGGAAAAACAAAATAACAATCAAGCCTTGCGAGTTGCGACTACGTGGGACATAAGTAGTCGTGTTTGCATGATTGCCTATCATACATAAGTACCTACCAAGTTACTTAGCACCTCCAGTAGCTGACGTCAGTTTTCACTTAGATAAGTGAAGTTAATTAAGTAGGTACCTATAGTTCACATGTGAGTAAGTATTGCTAACTAGTGAAAGTTTTTTCAATAAGCAGATAAAAGAGATTTAATTTTTTGGTTGAACAAATCAATCATTCTGCCTAGCCTATTCCCAACTATGTTGGGGTCGGCTTCCAGTCTTACCGGATGCAGCTGAATACCAGTATTTTACAAAGCTCAGGAGACGTGCTTTTTGTACTTATAGATTTTATATTTGAGCCTCTTCTACCATCATGGTTTCCGATCACCACAATTTTTTCTCTCTTATTTAGTATGCTCGTGTCGTGATAAAAATATTTAATTAGACAAACAACAACCCAACTAGCACAATAAACAAAATAACTAATGCGTCGAATTTAACACTACTATACAACTGTTAACTGCTACAAAACTATTATAAAACCTTTACATGTCTGTTTGTTGCATAATTCAAATACTATACAACTTTTTGCTAGTTGGGAAGTCTACAGACTGCTTTAAAAATAATCTAGATAACACCGGATTTATTGATTGCATCTTGATGACATTAAAAAGCCGGTTAAACTATACTTAATACAAGGTATTATCGAATGTTTAAAAAAATACCTGACGACCTACGTAATTGATTAAAAACAATATCATACAAGATGATCAAAATTAATCCAGTGACTACTGATATAAAATTCAAGCCTAAACAATAATCAAAATCATATCAAATATGTTTATTCGTCCGTTAACTTGTACACACGGCTACACATCAAGCTATACTTAGCCAGTATAAGCTGACTTCTGATTGTACGAAAAGCATATACAATGCGAGGTCAGCTAAAACTGGTTTTGTATAGCTTGATGTGTAAGTCAGTAGCCGTGTGTACAACAATATTAAATATCTACAAGTAAATAAACAAATGAATTCCCATAAAACAAGGGTCGCCAACGTTTTTAAAGGAAAATAACGAATATTCATCTCATCTCTGAGTCAGAGATGAGATGAATATTCGTTATTTTCCTTCCGTCAGAGACTCTGACGAACATAAACAAGTAGGTATTTTTAAACAAAATAAAGTATCAGAAAATTAAATATAAAGTAATATAAAGCAATATAAAGTAGGATACGTTATTATAAAGTATGGTTAGCAACCCTACATAAAACCATTGAAACATTGTCTCCCTATAGGAAGGAAGCCCGTTCTTCAAGCGGCAACAATGCTAGCTCAATCCGTTATTCATGCCAAATTAAGAAGTCATTTGAATCCATCATGGTTTATGATCGTGCGGTGAATACTAAACACTGTATCAATGTGAATGTTTGGGCTTCCATTAGGGCTGTCAGAGTTCGTAGTATTTTAATGTTTGGAAAAATACTTAAACTTATTAATATAATAAAGCTGAAGTGCTTTTTTGTTTGTTTAAATACGCTAATCTCTGGAACAACCAGTAGGATTGGAATAAATAAATTGGATAGTAGATTCGTGAGGAATAGTTTAGGCTATATAACATATCGCTACGACAGATTGGAGCAGAGCAGTAATCAAAGACGTAACTTAACGCGGATTAATCCCGGTATTGCTAGAACTTTATATTGATATGACCTTTTGACCTTTTGGAAGGGGAAACTAGATTCAATCCTTTTCTTGTATATGACGTTCAAAAGTGCCTTATATTGGCCTAATTGAAATAAATGATTTGACTTTGACTTTGACTTCTGTAAAGGCCAATAATTAAAAAAGTTCAAATTCTAGCTGCAATCTCATTTCAGCGACAGTTAAATGTCAAAAATGTATGTAGGTAAAGTAGAGGCAATTTTAACAAAACTTGACATTAGAATGAGAACGATCTTACAAATACAGGATCTACCCCCTGATTATTATATGTATATTATTATTATAATAGCATTCTCTTTAGAAAATTATCGCAGCTATTGAATATAGTAGAGCATTGACCAAAACACAGCCGTCCTTTTAGAAAAACCTTACTAAAAGGAGGAAAAAAAAATATAAAAAGGCTGTTAACTATAACAAAAATTATCGTCCTTATCAAAATTATTACAAATTAAAAGTATCACACTGATATCGTAATCCGTCCTTAGATAATGCATGCAATCAAAATGAATAGGTAGGCCCGTCATATTTTCATTGACATTAATAATCGAATCAATTATCAAGGTTATGATGATCTTATAGAAATAGCTATTAAAAATAAATCATCTTAACCGATGATGAAATGTGATGATGTGTCTAACTAATATTATTGTATTTGTATGTTTGTTGTTATTCAATCACTCTTTAACGGCAGAAATACGTGGAATATTTTTCATATTCCACGTTTGTATTCCCGTGGCATGTTATATGGATAATTCAGGACTTTGGCTTCATTCTGAAGTCTACGCAAAGTCACTGTCATAAGCTAGTTAATTACAGTTATCAACAGTGAAAATATCGTATTTCGTATTCGTCAACAAGTGATGAGCTAGTCGACGATCAATACTATTAGCTACTTGACTACTTGGTATGATTAGTTTAGTAGTTTGGCTAAAGGCCTGCCTACCTATATAAAAATCTCACTCGGTAAATATAAGAGACGTGAACATAAGATACGCTGTCATTCTACATCTCATCTGGAGCTCCCCTCACCTAATTCACCGAAGATTTACAGGAAAAGACCGAATGACACACATTAAATAGTCAGGCATGAACTTCTCGATAGCTACGAGTATAATGAACAATATTCAAGATCATAGCCGTAATGACTCAGTGTAATTAATCAAGGTGACATAGTCACTCAGCTGCCTTCGAAGATCGTCAATCGTAATATGATGCCTGCACTTAAGATGTGTAAGCAATCAATCACTTTGTAGGTTTCTAATAAAATTATATCGTGAGAAATTTTCATAATATCATCTATCTAGAATAGAGGAATCTACCTTGTTCTAAATCCTACTAAAAACGTCTTTTCAAACTTTGAGCGTAAAGTGCTGTGATTGGCTGTTGTAAATTGAATCAACCAATCAAAACAGCTTATACGCGCTTGACCGTTTGTCAAGTGTCAATGTCAATTTGAAATCGAGGGTTTGTGTATCCCCTTTTTAAAAAACACACAGTTCACATAGAGTTGTTTGTAAATAAATTTCTGGACGGATTCGAATAGAATTAGACACACATATAAGCCAAAACCTGGATTAAAACCTTTATTATATTAATCCAGGTTTTGTTTAAAACTAATTTATGACAAACAATTTTTTTTTTGTAAAACGCTCATGAAACCGTAGTTTTTCTGTTGTAAATTAACAAGTAAGTAGCTAAATAAATAAAAAAGCGTCAACCCTATCGAAAGTACTTTTTAATTCAATTATATTTTCGGTCCCATCTTCAAGGTTTGCTCACCAAAGTCGTATAAACATTGTAAAGACATTATGACATCACTGTATCCTCGTACTGCTAATAAGTAATATTAAATACGATCTTTTTTTTATGAGCGTTACTTGGCGCCGCTGATAAAAAGACATTCACTTAGTAATAAAATCGAATTATAGTGCATGTTACTTTAGAATGACGTAATTATATATGTAACGCCTTGTAATTTAAAAATAAAAAGGTTGATGGTAATTTAAAATAAGAATTTAAGTTTGATGACGTAAAAACAGGCTGTTGATTTATCAGTCACCTGTTATAACTAAGAGGTTAATTTGACCCAGTTTACTGAATAATTTGACCCATTATTCCTGCCAATTTTACCTGTCATTCTGAACTATTTACCCGCTATCCTGCCATATTACATAAATAAATAAATACTGAACAAGTTTTCTCGCTTTCTGAAAAATATGACCCGGTAACTTGAACAATTTTACCCAACATATGAAACACTTTAGCACCCATTCTGAACAATTCCACCAGCAATTTTAGTAGTTTTCCGTAATCAATGACTAACATGTTAATTATTTTAACAGCCGGCGTGATTGGAAAGATAATTTTCAATTACAAGTCCAAGACAATGGATTAGGTATTAATAGATAGTTGCTTCCAGAAGCTTGAGTACCACTTTACCTTCAACAAACAATTTGATACGGCTTAATGTAATAATATGATACTAATGAAAGGGTACAGACAGTATCAAAACTTGCTTATCGTATGAATTTATGCACTGGTTTGTTCCCAAATCCTACAAAAACATTTGGTCGGTTATTTAAATAAAAAAATGCTTTATCATACATTATGATCGTGTTGCACTTTTGTATGGAGCAGTAATTTCTTTTTAAACATATTTGATATCGAGATAGGAAAATCACACGCTGTTGTTACAGGTACAAAAATTAAATTAAATTAAATTGTTCAATGTGAGTGAAAAAAAAATATTTTATTCTATTCCACCAACTTCAAGATGTCTGTTTCATACATTATCATTCAGTCCTAGCTATTGCACTAACATGTTCGGTTTGTTGCCGACTGTACCTTCTGTCAACGCAACCTAAGACGGTACCTTCCTAGAACATTAGACGCGCTAGATTGCAGTCTGGTAGACTGAGTGAAAGTACTTACAATACTAAGAAAATGATTGTTTACCAACACTGCCGACGTGCCTGCAGGCTGTTCGAACTTAGGGCTGGCATATATAGAAACAGAGCCCTTTATCTCTACAGTATTGAAAATTGACATTATTCAGAACTGGGCTTCATTTCTTGCTACTTTTATAAATGCAAAAGTTTGTGATGATGGACAAATGGATAGGTGTTTAATTTTTACTCACTCAGGCCTAAACGGCTTAACAGAATTAGCTAAAATATGTCGCATATTTTGATATAATTTTAGACAGGCTAATTTTTATTCCGTTTTTGTGTTTTCGTAGAATAAAAAATGATTAAAGTTTTGCTTAATTCTGAAGTCAACGCAGACCATGTCGCGGGTACAAAGTAGTGCTATCTCTAAAGGCCTCGTATTTAAGGTCCCTTAGAATCTTGCTGACTGACTGACTTATTAGTATATTACTGATTAACTGATTTATTTACCACGATATATTATCTAAAATTAATTATGCGGAATACAGTTCTAATGCCAACAAAAGAGCGATTTCTATGGAAAGTCGATATTAGTAAAAAAGCATATTTCTTAATAACACATTTCATAAGAACGAAACGTGATTTCTAAAACTAGCTTAAAACGTTGACACAATCAATAATGTCTAATTGATTCAAGAAATAAAACTTTTAGCGACCGTTTATGCAAAGTTAATGATAATTTAGTGAATTTATAAGATGCATAATATTAAACGTAGACATTTAGTCGAGATTTTATTGCGGTCATCAACACTAATGGAAAAAATTGATTGATTTGTTAGGTTAGGATTGTGTTTGTGTGGTCCAGGCGGGGATCGCGGATGGCGCGTCCGTTCCCAAAATCGGTCGTCAATGTGGTAAGGGAACATCGGGGTGGATTTTGTCAGTAAGTCTGACATACCCCTCCGCTCTCCCCAGGGCGTTGGACATCCATGAGGACTTTCCACTAAGAAACAAAAAAAAAGTGTTTGTGTGGTAAATAATTGCTTTATATGATGATTACGTGATTATCACAACCATTCACAAACCTTCTTTGGAATTGAATGCACTATACCTGCGTATAATCCCAGAGACAATGCTGAAGTGTCTGTAATTACTACACCGGCTGTTTAGCAGTAGAAATACGGACACACAGAGAGTATTGTTTTTTTTGCATGGTACGAATCATCAAATGAGTCCTTCCGCCCAGGGTGGGGCGGAAGGGACTGTCAGACTTTTACTGGCTAAAAAATCACCCTGTTCCTTCTGTTGCCCTTTACGTTCTGGAGCCACGGTATCCACACAGAGATTTATAAGTCAGCATAATTTTATTTATGGTATACTTAACATCCATGTAGACGAAGTCGCGCGCAAAAGCTAGTCGCGAATAATACCAGCAGCCCTACGTACCTATACCGTTAGTAGTTGTACATAAACAAGAAAATGACTTTATCTAAGCTAAGTCATTGTATTTTCGCAGGAAATCGTCTGGCACGCGTCGCAGTCTAGTTTGCATATGATTATGTCTTTTTGAACACAACAACCATATCTAATATTGGGCTAATGTGAATAATGTTACAGTAAATATTATTCCGCTCGTGATTTCTAACTGTTTATGTATGTGAATAAGGAGAAAGGAGATTTAAAAAATAAAAGGAAATCTTGTTGTTTATTTATACTACTTATGAGCTATAAACTAACTATAAATGGAAGGTAGATGGGAGGTAGTTGCAACAGCTGTTATAAATAAATAAATACAATAAATAAATAAATAAAACATTACTAACAACAAACTTTAATCTTGGGCTGAAGATTTTGAATACCATTTGAGTTTAGTTTTGCTAAATCGAACCAACACACGTCAACGATTTTGAATAATTAACTTTGATTTAATTTATATCTAATCTAAGCATACGTTTTGAATGTTATTTGTTGTTATTACTGTAAAGTAACGGTATAGCAATTATTAAATTAGTTTGATGTTAAAATTATTTTATTATTGAGTGATTATTTGTAACTCTTTCACGCTTAATCTGAAAGCACGGAATTAGTTGCACACATTTATGTATTGATCTAGCTTTGCACATAGGGTCATTTTAACCCCGTTTAATGTATTTCTATGGTAAAATTTAGAAACTTGAGTTACCTTATTCTCAAAGAAAGTCATAGCATAGCAGATGAACTCGTGGGTAGAAGCTAGTATGAAGTAAAGAAAAAAGTACCTACTTCATTTCACTTTTAATATTTAAAACGTGTATGTAACGAGAGATAGTCGGACGTAACAAAAGGATCGGGTGTCCTTACGTAAATGTACGTACCCTGTATTATAATGGTATAGTGTTCACAAAGCGTTGTAGAACCGGTCTCTTTTCCAAATGTCATGTACCATCGCGGACAATTGCGGTGAACCATTTTTCACCCTTACACTCTCAGTAATAAGGTTGAAAAGTAGTCAACTGTCCTTGTCCTTTAGGCGTTTTGACAGCCCATAAAAAATATATCAATTTGATTGGTGGTTTCAAATACTCAATTGAATAGAAAGTAAACCATGTACCACAACAACATCTACCTACCTATTTGCAACTCCTAAACAGCCTCCCACACTGCATACTTAGTAATGCTTAGATGGTGCTGGCAAAAATCAGCTGTCACATACCAACATTTTTACCGTAAAGATGTTCCCTAGAGGACCTTTGTATGGAATGACGAAAGACATGTCCCTTCCATCCGTTATTCTAAACATTTTGCCTTTTCTATTTTCGACATACTTTTTTAAAAAGTATCAGCATTTAGCACATTAGAAAGTAACACTCAATTTAAGCTGATACCTAATAACAGCGACGATAAAGAGTATGACAAATAACAACGTGAACCATTGACGATAAGGAAGCCACGATCCGATGAATCATTTAAAGAGATAGTATGTACCTACATAACCTAATATCACGCTTAAGCCCTGATGGGTTAGGCAGAGGTGTACCTACCTATCAGCACACTCATTGGAATTTTATATTCCGAAGGCGGGAGTAACTTTAATAAATATGTAAATGCCTAACATCACGCCTGTAATCCCCGAAGGGTTAGGCAGGGTGTACCCAATAGTACACCCACATTTCGCCAGTTATGTTTAGGTCCCACGTAATAGGGGGCAAGCCATCAACCGGGCACAAATCCAGACTCCGAGGCTGCTATTGATGATTACTTGTCTATTTACACCCGTTTTTCAGTCGTTTAAGCGTCAAAGAGTGACAAAAAACATCACTCGCTTGGTCAGCATTACAAAATTCGTCATAACCTTCTTACCATATTAGTTTCCCTACAATTTACGCTTAATACCCACTAATTAGTAAGTTCCCTTTAAGCTGGGATCACACTTATCGGGTTTCGTTCAAAATGTCGTGTTATCACAAATAAATCGATATACACAAATCGCAAGAGAAGAGGATATGTCGGAAATATTTTAGTTAAGGTGCCTGGCCACACAACAGAACCTAGTCACTAGGCTCAAGTGGCAGTGGGCTGGCCATATTGCCCGTAGAGAGGACGGACGATGGGGCAGAAAGGTCCTATTAGAGTGCCGCGCCGGCCTTCGAAAGAAGAGTAAGATGGAGTTTCCTGCCTAGATTAAATTTATTTTTCTTTTGCAAATGACATTTAAAAGTGTTTTTTAATGGTCTTATTATATTGAAGACGTAAGGTTGGTAGGCCCCCTATGAAGTAGACCGATGATCTAGTAAGAGTCGTGGGACGTCTCTGGATGCGAAAGGCGCTAGACCAGTTCGTTTGGAAAACTTTGGAGGAGACTTATGGCCAGCAGTGGACATCTTTCAGATGATATGTTGATGATGAGAATATCAGTAGTAAGTATTAGTATTAATGTGTTTACACTAACGCGGAGAAAATACTACTGCAGTATCTCACCGCGCCTACAAGTTAACCGCTCCAGTGTAGCTGGGCCTTATTAATACGGATAACGATTAATAAGATAAACGTACGGAAGTCTCCAATGATAACGGATGTTATTGAAATCCAACTTACCAAACAAGTTATCTACTATTTTTACTAATCCATCAACCAAAAATAAACGAATGATGTATAAACAAGCACGTAAATAGAGTCAGATAGAAGTCGTTACACCGAATCTTTGGCGACCGTTTATGTTTGACAGACTTTCAGAATACGATTCTTTTAAAGAACTGTGGGCCTACCACAACCTCTTAAACAACATTATTTTAATATTACTTTGTAATTTCTATTGTTGCATTTTCAACTCTCGGCGCTGATCCGAGCGTTGAAAATCCAACAGAGCGGAACGCAAAGTAATATTAAAATAAAATTGTTTTAAGAGGTTGTGGTAGGCCCCCAGAATTGCTTCGTTGCGAATAAGGTAGGCAGTGTCACGCGACTATATCACTGTTCATTGCCCTGCCTGCCTAAAACCCGCGGTAAAATGGCTGGACTGAATCTTAAAATCCCTTATTAAGAAAAAAAACCTATTTATTTTATTATTGACTAGTTGACCCGCCACGACTTCGTTCGCGTATCCTACCCCTACCTACCGATACCCTACCCATACCTTACTCTACCCCTACCCTACCCAAACCCTAAACCACCCCTACCCTACCATACCAATACCCTACCCCTACCCTACTCTTACCCTACCCTACCCTACACTACCCCTACCCTACCCCCTTTTTTTCTCACCTTTTAAACCTTCCCTAGACCTCCACGAACATTTCAAAACCAAAATCGGCGAAATCGGCCCAGCCGTTCTCGAGTTTTAGCGAGACTAACGAACAGCAATTGATTTTTATATATACCTAGACTAGACTAACTCTTCTCTTCTTTTCTCTGCGACTTCGTCCGCGTGAAGTTTCTTACGAATCTCTATTTTTTTTTTTGATAAAATACAGCAAACCATACGTAGCCCATAGCATTCTGGGATAACGTAGCATTTTATTAGCGGAAGAATTTCCTGAACCTGACAAGTTCCGGAGATTAGCGCGGTCAAGCAAAAAAACAAACTCTTCAGCTACATAATATAAATATAGATTCGTTTTGAGAATCACTATCTAATAAACTTTTTTTTTTTTCGTGGGGAAATCCTCATGGATGCCCTCCGTTTGGGGATAACGGAGGGGTATGTCGGACTCTTACCAACTAAAACCCCACGGTTCCTCCTGCTGCCATAAGTCGGGAGCCCGGTATTCGCATTATGCATGATCCGCGCCCCCCTTCAATGCCAAAGATGCTAAATTGCACCTTATATAATGTATTATCTAATAGTGTCCTTCTTTCATCGATAGTTTCAAAATAATATGCAATATCTGAAGGTGACCTACAGAATCAGATTAGTATTAACAAATCAGCATCACAAAGATTTAAGAGATTGGTTCGATATTCTCTTCTTATGTAAGTTTTTAAATTATATCTATTGGTTAGTTATGAGACAGATGTGAAAGGCAGGAAGTAACCCGAAAGTCATGTGATATTATCTTGGATTTATAGATTGATCATGTGAAGGGGACGACATAATGTGATATTTACACATAGCACTGAGACAGTGATACAACCGTTCCAATTTTATTTTTTTGCGGTTACATTTCATCTTCGTTCTGCCTCGTTGGTCTAGTTTATTTATTTTTTTATTTAATTAAGGAACACAAAACAGAATACAGACCACACATTACATGACACAGCATTAAAGTTCAGGTCGAGACTGCACTCCTAAATATGTGTACACAGCATAACTTACAAGAAAAAATATAAAAGTTAATAAGGTTAAAGTTAATAATGAAAACAATTAAAAAAAAAAGGTTAGTGACAAAAAAATAAAGATTAAAACGACTAATTAATGTGAATCTTAGCTACCTACGGAAACAGATAATGCACAGTGAACCACATAACAATTATTAAGTTATAACATAAATAATAAATAATAGTTGTTGCAAAACCCGACTGCTGAGCATTAGGTTTTGGATTCGATTACCAGGTCGGGCAGTGTTATTGGGTTTTTCAACAGAAATTTCTCAGTAGCAGCTTTGGAGTCTGGATTTAAGCCCGGTAGATGGCGACAGGCTCGCTGGTATTCAGCTGCATCCGGTTAGACTGGAAGCCGACCCCAACATAGTAGGGAAAAGGCTAGGCAGATGATGAGATGGCGACAGGCTCGCCCCCTATTCAGATACATCCAGTTAGACTGGAAACTGACCCCAAAATAGTTGGGAAAAGACTAGGCAGATGATGACATTGATGTCATTGCGATATCAGCAGTTCGTTAAAACTTCTTGCGTTAAAAATAATCGTTTCTTTGGAAAAGTAGTTTGCTATTATGAGTAAAATCGTGTGTTTAAGTATCGGTATAGTAAGTGTGTGTTACTAAGTAATTACCAGTCCCCTATATAGCAAGATAACTCATGTAATAGAATAAATAATAAAACATCCATTCAACTTAAGAAATTATATTTTGCAAATAGCTGTATCTGTAAGTTGTAAAAGCATTCAATTCCAATTTAATACTCGATAATATTCTAAAGATATTTATGATAGACATCAATAGTTTATAGTCCTAGATATGGCGACAGGCAGCCTACGCTTGTCTAGATACGGCACACGTTGACCTTACAGACTCTTTGTGTGTAGATCTAGATTCTAGACTTATACACCGTGACTCGTGTGACGTTTGTGCTTTTGTATGTAGATGTTGAAAAGTGTAAGTGCAGTAACATTTTGAATTCTTCTGCTTAAATTATAGTAGAAGAATTTCTAAGTAGACCAAAAAAATACTTTTTACTTTACTTTCGTTACGTCTTTGGTTATTGCTCTACTCCCGTTGGTCGTAGCGTGATGTTTTAAAGCCTATATTATTCCTTATGAATCTAGCTATCATATACAACACGATTTTTCCGATGTGACTGGTAGTTTCAGAGATTAGCGCATTTAAACAAACAAAAAAACTCTTTAAACTCTATAATATTGGTATAGATTTATGTTAATCAAAGTTTCGACATTTCATGACCAGTGCTCATCATCATCATCTGTCCCAACTATGTTGGGGTCGGCTTCCAGTCCTACCGGATGCAGCTGAATACCAGTATTTTACATGGAGCGACTGCCTATCTGACCTCCACAACCCAGTAACTGGGTAATACGGTACCCCTAGGTAAGACTCATGACCAGTGCTAATCTGTAAAAAAATCGATAAAGTGAGTTTAAAGTGAGCTGTCATAAAACTGATGCTAGGGATTGGCAGCTGCCCTCAAGGTCATAATGTCAGCCGTAGGACGTCCAATTCTGAACATAGGCCTCCCCTATAGATTTCCAATAGGACCGGTTGGAAGCGGCTTGCTCTCAAGGTCACTTCACCTAAATTCACCAACGAAGATTTTTACACAATACACCGGCCAAAAGTGTATTTATCTATCGCTTTGTGTTCGTGAACTGTGCGGCACTTCCAACCTTGAACTAGGTTAGTAGTTCTTCAAGTGTATCAGCTGTTTTATTTACATAATACACGTTTCTTTGAAACGGCTTGTTTCAATTTCATACAACAACAAAACGGCTGGCGCACCCTGGATCGTTAGCGATATCAAGTTTGCTTATCGACCAACTATCCGACTTCTGTGTGAATCATCCATATATTGCAAGGTTAAGGAACGCTTGTCATAGCCCTGCATGGATGGGCAACCATCCATTTTATACCGAGGCACGGAAAACACGTTGTGTTGCCGGCTGTCATTTGTAGATTTTGGACAGTCGTTACAGGTAGTCAGATGCCCGAAAGTTTAAGAAATGCATGGGTTCAGATAGGTAGTCGTTCAATGTAAATATTGGTATTCAGCTGCATCCAGTTAGACTGAAAGTCGACTCCAACAGAGTTGGGAAAAGTCTAGGCAGATATTGAATATCTTACTTCTTAGCAGAATATCAGCGTCAGGTATATTTGCCTGGCTCATGCTGACTCCCATTTGGTGCAACTTGAGACACACACCTTACTTTGTCCTAGTCCATAGCTGATTGATTGTATTTTAGTGTTGGATGTGTCTTTTGTGTGCACCGAATAAATGTTTTATCTATCTTATCCTATCCTAATTTCCTACTATTATAAACTATAGGTAAACGCGAAAGTTAGTGAGGATAAATGAATGTATATGTTTGTCACTCTTTCAGGCTTAAACGACATATTGATATTGACCTAGCTTAACACATGGGATGGAATAATTTTTATCCCGTTTTTGTGTTCCCGGGGGATAATTTAAGACAGAAATCGATGTAGACGAAGTCATGGACAAAAGCTAGCCGATGATATGAAAGAGACACAGATATAGTTTAATAATTACATCATAGCAATGTAAGATCATGGACATTATTACATACTTGTCCTATTAATAAAGGTTCCCTATTAAGGATCAATACAACGTTTGTCACTAAGTATGTGAATTACATCATCATTAATTGGTCACGTCTAATTTTAAACATACTACATAGTTATTGGATGTCGGTTTGTGGTAAATTATAAGTACGTAAGTATTTCCCTATGGATATGTTATAATTAATTAATTAACGTTTCCTTTAATTAATATTTATTAAGTATTCTGTAAATATTCTGAACTACCTAGGTACGTGACAATGCCGCCAGTCGCTTGAGTGCATTTCCTGTTGACAGATATTGTTATAAGATATCATTACTTAACCGTTTGCCTGCGACTTTGTCTGCGAAAATGTCGGTTATCGCGGACGGAGACGAGACGATTTTGTGTATTAGTGAAAACGTAATTTTTTTATTTTATTCTTATTTCTTGTAATTTATGAACCTATAAGTAGGTACGAATTAAATGTACGAGTATGTCACACTTTGAATAGAAATATTCTCAGTGCATTTTGCTTATACCTGCACAGAAAAATTCCAAACTTCTTAAAAACAAACCGTTATATTAAAAAAAGAAAGGTATCTTAAAGTACATTAGATATCAACTCTTAAAAAAAAATAGTTCTGTCTTACCTTGTATTTTTAAAGTATTTTGCAGGCAAATGTTTGAAAACTGGTTTAAAATTCTATTTGGTGCGTCTATCCAATTATTTTAATTATTTGCACCGATTGCAGCAATCTTTAAACCGATTAAAAAAAAACTCCCACTTATCTATAAATCCAAGGTTGTTTACGTCTTTAAAAAAATATTCGTGCAAGAACCGTACTTTTACGATTCGCAGTAAAGATAATTGTCCGGTATCAGAGTGATTAGGATACCGATTATTTTGTAACGAAGGATCAACAAGCTTACATCCTCTATAAATAAATTAAATACAATCTTTTATTTTAACTGCGTTCTATTTTTAACCGATTAAAAAAAAAAACAGGAGTTTCTCAATTTGTCATTATCTTTTTTTTTGTATGTTCCCCTATTATTCGAAGACGCTTGAACCGATTTGGAGAATTCTTTTTTTGTTTGAAACGCTATACTTTCCAGGTGTTCCCACAGAAATATTGTCATGATCTGATCGTGAACTGCGGAGATATGGAACAGAACTCCTCATAGGATCATAGCAGAACTGTCGTAACAAGTAAAATTGCTTTGTTATACATGTAGTCGATGACTGACTGAAGGAAGAGGGGAAGGGGGTACGTCGAACCTCCTCCTACCACTTTAAACAATTAAATATCTGACTTTCATGTTCTGTACAATGATAGGTCAATGACAAATAAAATTTGACTAGACTCTAGACTGACAATTGTCACATAAAATCGTTCGAGAAACCGGGTATTAGGTCCACATAGTACTTACTTAGTTGTAGATTCAGTAGGTAACACAGACGTCATTTGCAGGTTTTTTTAAATAGTTACTTTCTAATTTTATTTCGAAAATCCTAATGAATGTCTAGAGAATGCAATATGTCAGGTGTTATCATAACCTACATAAGATTCGAGGGGTCTACAACGGACGTGACCAGCTAGCCATTCTATCACACAGAGGTAAGTAGATCTATAAATCACGGAATAAATTAGACTACGTTTTTTTGGGGTTCAAATTTACCCCGTATCGAATTTCATCCAAATCGGTTCAGTGGTTTAGTAGTGAAAGCGGAAAATACAGGCAGAGTTACTTTCGCAATTAAAATATTAGTATGGAGTAGTGTATGGCCATAACTTAGTCTGTGTAGACTTTAAAATAAAGCCAAAGTCCTTAATATTCCTACAATAATACAAAAACTGAATAAAAATTATCCTAGATTAAAGAAGCTCGAATCATGTGTGCCAAATTTCAGCTAATTCTGTTCAGCCGTTTAATCGTGAAACATTAACGAACATCCATCCATCCATCCATCCATTCTCACAAACTTTCACACATAACATCACGCCTGTAATCCCTGAAGGGCTAAGCAGAATTGTAGGTACCCATAATGTATACCCACATTTCGCCAGCTATGTTTAAGTCCCATGTAATAGGGGGCGAGCCTATTGCCAAACAAAACAACACCTATACCTACACACAAACTTTCGTGTTTAGAATACGCAGTAGGATTATTGTATGCAGAAAAAATGCTAGTAGGTACTGTATGATTTTTTCAAGTGTTGTTTCATTTCACGATTTAAAACACCTTTCTTTTTTTTATTTTCTTTTTCGACAACGACTAATGAAAAATACTATCTGAAAAACCATTTAGCGAAGTGCTATCAAATTAAGTAATGTCAGTGCAAATTCTCTGTTTACATGTAACGTAATCAAGAAATGATGTTTTTAATTACCTAAATTAGCCTGAACGAGTAATTAGAGCAGACTTAATGATATGTTTGGAAACAAATTTAGGCTAATCTAAGTTTGTTTGCTGTAGATATATTAGATTTATTGTCTGTTTTATAATTATTTTATTACAAAATCCCACAAAAATTGCTCGGAAAAAGAAAGATTGGAAGCATTACAATTGAGTGTTTTATTATTTAAATTAATTCCGATGTTTAAACGAGTTATCAAGGCCACATGTTTAATTTATTTTGCAACATTATAATAAATTTCACACATAATTGTTAGCATACAAATTAATTCCGAAATAAAATAGTATAATATAGTAGAAAAAGGCACCGTAGACAAACAATGATCTTCTTTTCGTATCGATGATGATACATCTATAATAATTTATGCTGTTTGGGCCTAGTGGGTGGCCACGTATGTCGCCGCGTCACGTTAGAGGCATGGTACTGATCGTCAATGGTGCAAGTAAACGGATAATTCCAAGGGAGCGGTGTAACTATGCTTGTGGAACACTTTTTTTTTTATGTGGTAAAAATCATCAAATGAGTCCTTCCGCTCTGGGTGGGGCGGAAGGTACTGTCAGACTTTTACTGGCTAAAAAACCACCCTGTTCCTTCTGTTGCCCTTTACGTTCCGGGGCCACGGTATCCTGTTAAGACGTCCCGCAACCTCGGAGACGTCCCGCAACCCCGGAGAGGTGGAACACTGCGGTGGTTTTACCCCTCCATCACCCCCACGATGGAGGAAGTCCATGAGGATTTCCACAGCGCACAAAAAAAGGTAAACGGACAATTGGGACACTCCAGCTTAAGAGACTATATAGTCTGATCAGGAGAGTCGCACAATTGCACTGGGTGTTCGACGGGTCTATATCGCCCCATTTCGCAAAATTATGATTGCAGCGGCCTATTTGGGGTATGCAGTCAATTCATTCCCTTTTAAATATACCATTGCAGTTCACCACCATGATTTAATTATAGCATCTTTTGGCCTTGGGTGGTTTCCAAAAATAGACATGAAATAGGTATTAAATGAATCCTATGAAGTGCGTAATAAACGTAATCCTAATTACGTTTATGGTAGTAAATACCTAATTGGCATCGTCTGTTTTTTGTTATGTAAACACGTTTTTAATATGTGTTAGTTAATTGTTAATTTTTGCACAGCTAAGGTGAAAATAAAAGGTTTAACAAAACCTTTTGAGGAACTACGCTTTTATGGTGTTAAAAAACCCAAGTATGTGTTAAGAACGTTTTTTTTTGTACGGGGGCGGGGTTCTGTCAGACTCTGAATGTCTAAAAGCCACCCTGGTGCAGGTTCCCTTTCCAAACTTATGTCATAGAATGTACAGGCGTCCATCAGTTACAAAAGTGATGTCTGTTCCAGGTCATGTGATGAGGTATGTCTATGTTAGCGCTGCGGTATAACAAAATGTTTGGAATGGGGAATAAGAATGTCGGTGTGTATAAAAATTTACAAAATCAGTATGGAATGATGATTATAATAAGGTGGAATAAATAGTAAATAATTTAGAATAATGAGCGTACGCGCCTTCCGCGATCCCCGTCTGGAAATACCTACCTATTAGTGCCCTTATCCTATCTATAAAAATGTATCAAGTTTAATCATGATTCACACGATTCATGTGTCATCCACGCGAACCTGCTTCAACATTTTCACTTCAGCCGACCTGTCTGGAAAGTTGAGTAATTGTCGAAAAAAGCAAATGTCAGTGACATTCGCCAACGGATGACTAAGTGTCTGTATAATTTATGGTTTTTGGCAACTCCCCTTGTAAGGTCAAGTAGAAGTCGATGTACTGAGGTAGGTAGAGGTACACAGCCAAGCCCAAACACGTTGTCACACAAAAAAGACATCCCACGTTTGCTTGTCTCATGAATTAAAATCATAACATTACGGATTTGGGATCGTATGCTCTAATTGATTAACTAAATTGTGTTTATGAGCTCATCTTTTAACAAAACCTGCAACCAAATTACCAAGAATCTATCTGTCTTCTTCTATTTAAATAAAATATGGCTAAATGTGTTTGCTAAGTGCAAAACTCGAGAACGGCTGGGTCGATTTGGCTGATTCTATTTTGTTGTTTGTAATTTCACGGACAAGGTTTATATGGAAGATTTTTTTTTTTAAGTGAGCAAGTTAAGACTATTTATCAAACCAAGACTTAGGTAACCTAATTTTACAGGTCAAACATACTAAGCAATCTATTTTATAATCACATAAACTCACGCCTTTTTCCAATGGGGGTAGGCAGAAACCACAGAACGCCACCTGCTACGATCCTTAATACTCCTTTCGCCTCATCTACGTTCATTCATCTCGTCATACAAGCACGCCGGTTACGAGTACTGCGCACCTACAAAATACTAAAGAAAAGTGCACCTAGGCTAAAACTAGGACAATATGTTATAAACACTAGTTATTTCCATCGTGCTTAATGGCCATTTTACAGTTAAATACAATAATATATTAAAAAGTAGGTTAAGTGCTGAGGTGTTATTTTTATTTTGGCAAGTGTTATTTTTCTTCTTCGTTCTTTAAGACTTGTGGACTTGGATCATGGTTAAGTTATGCTTGCCACGGTCGTTCCGTGGATGGGTGACCATCTTAAATACCGAGACCCTTCTGTGTCTCAGAAAGCCGTTGGTCCCGTATGTCATTCGTAGATCTTTGACAGTCGTTACGGGTAGTCAGAAGGTCGAAATTCAACCAGTCTTACCAAGGTGTATCGTGTTACCCAATAACTGGGTTGTGAAGTTCAGATAGGCAGTCACTTCAGGTAAAAATACCGGTATTCAGCTGCATCCGGGTAGACTGGAAGCCGACCCCAACATAGTTGGGAAAAGGTTAGCTGGAAGATGACCTATAATTTTTTTTCTTGTTTTTGTTTCCTACATTTCACACACCTACTAACATTATTTTAATAAAGACTAGCTGTTGCCGGCGACTTCGCCCTCGTTAAAGTTGATTTCTCTTTACGAACTTTGGACCCGCGTTTCATCCCCTTAGGAGATGAATTTTGGAAAAACCTTTCTTATCAGATGCCTACGTCATACAAAGAACGCACCCTCTAAGTTTCAGGTCTCTACGATCAGCGGTTTAGGTTGTGCGTTAATCCATCAGTCAGTCATTCAGGACAAAGCATTTTATTATAGATAGATACGTAGATAGATTAAAATCCAGGTAACAGCGCTTGTATTGTTTTAATACCACAATAGTGCGTATAATTTTTAAGTTACGTGTACGACCTACTCCGTACTTTCTCAGTTCACAAGCTTCGCTTTCACATTTCAGTTCCTTCACAAAGAGGCCTTTCGTGTTATTACAGACGCTTATCTGATGTTTAAATGCACTATAAAAGGTTTGACTTTTCACAAAACTTTCACGTTAGAGTGTGGCGATGAAAATAGGTAGGAACTGTAAAAGTGTAAAGTTGTAGACTTGCTATTAAATGATTAGGGAGAAGGTACGCGTGCTCACGCCTTTGGGGAGATTGAGGTTATGCGCTTTCTTTGGGAAAGTTGTTTGTTATCATTAGTATAATCCTATAAAAGCCCGGCTCTTACCTACTAAAGTGTGTTTTTTTAGAAGATTTGGAAATCAACATCCTCCGTGTTATGTCGAAAATTTTAGCACTCGTTTGCATTTCGTTAGAGCGAGCCGTGGCGTTCATATGCCCGAAATCATATTATTTAAATACTAAAAGCATAAAATTATCTATTAATTAAAGCCAATATCATAGACATTACCTGTATTTTATTGTGTTTTATATCATTTTGAAAGTTCAACCTCTAAAAAATACGACTTTCACAAAATGTGGGTGTACTAATTTATTATAAACCCCTTTGAGAAAAACAGGACTCACGTAATGTTGGTTCGTTGCCACTAGTACCATTCACAGTTCCATGATGGAACTACTGATGTTTTTTTTAATCACTAGTTCCATTTTATAAGAATCTAAAAATAATGGAATTAATGTTGAATTTTTTATCACTAGTTCCACATTATTATTTTAGGTTACTATTAATCCTTTTAAAGATATCTAGTTTACAACATTCGTTCTACCGTGTCCAATAGATATCATATTGACTTTATGGCACCCATGGGGACGGATGACATAAAAATGGTGCCATAAGGCGCGCCGTATTGTTTTATAACAGTACTTATTACCTCCCACGGGTTATTGTATTTGACATACATAGGTATGTAAGTATACGTGTATGTATGTCGATAAAAAAGCCGTTCTTTTTTTTATTGTTCTACAAATTCTTTTGCTCAGTTATTGCAGGACTTTGCATTCTTGCGGATATTTCTTTTAAGGTGAGTATTCACTGGAGTATTTAATTGTAACAGAACATCAAGCTGCTCTTATGTGTAGAACATTGAGCACGACGCTCAATGCTTTATGTCCAAACCAACCAGCGGATTTGTGTAACATTTCATCGAAAAAAGACTAGT
Organism: Hoplodrina blanda; assembly: GCA_949316365.1. Lineage (NCBI taxonomy): Eukaryota > Metazoa > Arthropoda > Insecta > Lepidoptera > Noctuidae > Hoplodrina > Hoplodrina blanda. The sequence continues at coordinate 14,058,138 of OX438592.1, forward strand.
AGGACACGACCTGCAGACCCGATATTCTAACCGAAAAGTAAATGGAATGGAAAGGTACATTACAGTTAAATGTTTACTCGCCTAGAGGTCATCCAAACCATGTGATCGAGGGACCCCTGTCAGAAACGAAGTTCCTGACACCCGTATAATAGAAAGAGACAGAAGAAAGAAAAAGAAAGGGAAGGTCACCTGGAGAAGGCATAACGCTTTTCCCTTATGTAATGATTTCTGCCAGGTTACTCCTACTGCGGGTCGCGTCAAGGAACTTCGTTCCAAAAAGCGTTCCAAAAATAAACTCTTCAGCATTATCACACATACTTAAAAGTTTAGAGTATAGATTTGTTAAACAAAAACGCATAAATTACATCAGATTTGTAGGAAAAACGGCACTTCAACCATGAAACACCAGAAGTAGACTTAGCCTCATACAGCTTTTAAAAGAAAAAAATAATAGAAAACAAAACGTGCCGATAACAAAATTCCACAATAAGGAACGTAGACAGTATAGAAAAGAAAGTCTATATACTTTTGAAATAACAAATCGATTGTTACCTCGACTTGTAACCTAAACAATTCGAAGGTGAAATGTACTATAAAATGTCAATGCTCACGAAGATTCTGTTTGTAGTGGAAGATATTATTACAAAATTCTGATAGAACTTGAAATTAATAAAAAGCCATCATTGTTAACGTACCTACATGACTCATTACCCGAAAATTCTTGACTTCTATACTCTCTACTCTCATACACACACAACAACTTTCTTATAGGAGTTGAAAAAGAAGAACTCAATATAATAATACCAGCTCTTTATTGTCACACTGCAAAGGCATCTTTACATACAGAAAAGGTATTGATCACCAGCTACGCTTGCTCATCGGATTGGTGATATCAGACTTATATTTATTGCTAGCTTTTGAGACTCTAATGTTTACAGCACTCATGGATAACAAAGCTAACTGTTAGCGAAAGATTTATTTTAAGAATCGCAACAGCAGTTACAGTTAAAAAAAAAGAAACAAGCAAAACTCGGATCTTCAGCCTTAACATTAATATAATAGATAACTTTAAGTTTCCTCACGATCTTTTCTTACACCGCTGTCAGTGATACCCACTCCATATATTCTACCACAAAAAGGTTCTCTGGCAACAAAAGCGAATCCGCTTTTACAGTCGACAGGTCAGGACATAGCAACAATGGGGAGAAGAGTCGTCAACCACGGTGGCGCACCTTGGGCCGCGCCCGCGACCTACATCGCTCATCCGCCAACAACCGCCTAAATATGTGATAAAATGACGATGGAAGTTCATGACGTCATATAGTTAGGCGCTTGCTGTTGTTGCATTACTGTGTAACGTTAGTTATTATTTCTGGTATTGTGCTATCGCCCGCGCCGTCTGTACGTTTATATCTTTTAAATTAAGATTTTAATGCGGTTTTCATCAATAGATAAAAGGATTAAAAGGAAGGTTTATCTATATTTAACTTGCACTTTTCGTGTGTAAGTTGTCCTTTCATTTGCAAACCATTTTTCTACCATTTGCTGGTATCCGATTTCCGTTTATCTTGGACATTACTGACATCATTTCGTGCCTCGGAAAGCACGTTAAGCTGTTGGTCCCGGCGGTCATACATGGATCTTTGACAGTCGTTACGAGTCGTCAGAAGCTTGAAAGTCTGACAACCAGTCTTACCTAGGGGTACCGTATTACCCAGTTACTGGGTTGTGGAGGTCAGATAGGCAGTCGCTCCATGTAAAATACTGGTATTCAGCTGTATCCGGTTAGACTGGAAGCCGACCCCAACATAGTTGGGAAAAGGCTAAGCAGCATTTGCTTTTGCATTCACCTTTAGTTCTGGTGACAATACAATGTACAATACGCAATATTGTAATCATTTTAAAATAAAGATTGTTATTAAAAATATTTTTATATTTTATTTTTTTTATACTTATTACTTAATTGACGCTAAGATGAGACTGCGACTTTTTCGAGGTTGAATTAAAAGATTTCAAATTAAATTCAGCCGTAAATAGCAAGATGTCAACCTTCGTACAGGTAAACAAGAATTACAATAGCAATAAGCATTTTCCTTAAAAACACACATTCGTCAGTTCTTATCAACTGTGAGTAACTCACGTAGACCGAAAATCATTCCAATTAGGTCACTCTAAGCGGAATTATAATAATAAAGTGGATTTGCCACACGGAAACATTCCTGTTGATTTCCGTTCATTTTCCTAGAGGATAAGTAAACACTTTGAACTTGTAAATTTATTAAAATTTCTAACTTATCCAATAATACTCCAGACAAACTTGATATGTAAATGAAAGCAACAGCCGTTTCAGATTGTCATACTGTCATTGATGAACTCAATTCTATATTTAATATTGTTTTTAGAAAAATTGATTAGTTTTACGAAAACGACCCAAACCCACTCGATTTATAACTCAATTAATTACGGCAAACTAATTCAATATACCTACCTATCAATATGTTGCATTGGTTTTTTACCACCTAAAAAAAAAAAAAAAAAAACCCAATAACAAAACAATGATAAACATTTATGCTTAGAATAGATTTACAAAAGAAATAAAAACATCAATAATCAGCGCTAGATATCTAAAATCATTACAATTACTTTGAAAAATGGAAGTCTGTATGTAGGTTAGTTTATTTTGTCAAAACATTTGGATTAACTTTATTACATTACAACTATGTCTGATAGTCAATTTACAAAATAATGTTCTATGAATGTTGCAGTCTATTGAACTTTACGGTGTATGAGATTAAGATTACAATTGTACATAAATACAAAAGGTGTCCTAATAAACCAACCAACCCAACCTGCCAACCCTGCCATCTCAACCTCTGAATGACCTCATTATTCGTAAGCATAAGATCGTGACACACGGATCGACATGACGGTGTGGTATGTACCCTTTAGAGAACAAAGTCTTGCAGTCCTTGCTCAGTCATGTCCCTTCACATACCTATTATGTACCTAGTGTGTATAATGTACTAGCTGTCCGCCGCGGTTACACCCGCGTCTTTGGTTACTGCTCCGCTCCCGTAGGTCGTAGCGTGATGGTATATAGCCTATAGCCTTCCTCGATAACTAATCTATCTAACACTGAAAGATTTTTCAAATCGGACCAGTAGTTCCAGAGATTAGCGCGTTCAAACAAACAAACAAACAAACAAACTCTGCAGCTTTATAATATTAGTATAGATTAAGAGATTTAGTTAGTAGTAGTTATAAATCGAAAGGAATGAAAGAATTCTACTAACTAAAAGACGTTTAAAATCTAGGTGCAATCTCATCTCAGCGAAAATCAATGTCAAAAGTGTAGGCAAATTGGAGATCAATCAATCTGCCTTTAAAGCCTTTTTCCAACATGTTGGGGTCGGCTTTCAGTCTAACCGGATGCAGCTGAATACCAGTATTTTACATGGAGCGACTGCCTATCAGACCTCCGCAACTGGGTAATACGATACCCCTTGGTAAGATTGGTTGTCAGACTTTCGGGCCTCTGACGACCCATAACGACTGTCAAAGATCCACGTATGAAAGCCATGACCAACAGCTTATTTGCGAGCTTTTTTACGTAATCAATTCAATTATTGAGCGATGGTGGGTTGGGGCAATTTAGTAGAACTATGCTATGTTTGGAAGTTCCATGATTGGCAGTGGATAGCTGTTATGGTCTGCGTGATGGGCAGCTATGTCGCTTATATCCTTCTGCATTACGTGAGCTTCCGCTATGCAAAGTTCAATAATAATCCGTTGCACTTTATAACGTTACTTATACAGTAAGAATATCTTTTGAATACGAAGAAACAGTTTTTGTTTGTTAATGTTTCCCTGAGAGTGTACCTACAGCTATATAAAAACTTGTTACATTTCCTCTTTCTACTTTTCTGTGATTTTTTGCAATTACTTAGTTACTTTTGTACTTTTCAGCGCGTTATATAAGTGCAACGCTTGTAAAAGTCTTCTAAGCCATAAGTATACTAACATAGCATAACATAACATCAACATTGTACTTACACTTATTTAGGTATTTAATATATCCTGATCTGCCTAACTTCTGGGCAAAAGTGTGAACTCTTTTCGTCCTTATTTCTCTAAATATTTTTTTAATAAGTTACTTTGCTCTAGCTTCTGCCCGACACTTCGTTCGCGTTGAAGTCAAGTTTACTGTAAAATATAGCCTATCGCATTCGACAATAGTGTAACTTTGTATCGGAGAAAGAATTTTTGTAATCGGACCAGTACTATCGCTTTCAAACAAACTAACAATTTGACATGTTTATAATATTTTCACCTACGCGTAATAGTAAGTACTTAAAAACTTGATACTTCTAATATAACTGTGAGGTCAACAACCTTCCAACGCCAATTTGCAGGTATCCTGTCGTCTAGGTTTAACTAAGCCATTGTCAATTAGTGGCTTGCCTAGTTTTTCAGGGTCTCTAGCGCTGAACTCGCCTGCATTTCCTGGAAGTCATCAATTTATAGGCAACTGGCGGCCCGCCAGAGGATTTTCACGCGTAACTGTTTAGTTAGTTTTAAAATATCATATTTTAGATTTCCTTCTCTCATTACTGAAATACTAGTTTCTTCTCGAGATTTTTTCCACATAAAAGTCAAGTATAACCTCAGTATAACATGTTCGCGCCAGTGGCATTCAGAAATAGCGTAGCTTTTTATCACTAAGTACCTACCTATATGTATTTTTGTTTACATAATTGTTAATCTGTCATTCACTATGACACTAGGGTGTGTGGGGTCGTAAGACCTTATCACAGAATAACCAGAATCCAACCTTCCTAACAGTGTTCAAAATTCTTACCTACTTTCATAGGGCTGTTACTCGGTACTTTGACTTACGCACGGACGGTCATGAATGGCCGAAACTACCTATAATGTTTCCTTCCTTGTTTTACTATTTTACGAACGTAAGTAGATAGGTAGTAGGTATAGGTAGGTAGGTAAGATTTCATTTGGCCTTTTCTATTAGATAGGTAGTAGGTACCTACCTTAAGTAGGTAGGTACCTACTACCTATCTAATAGAAAAGGCCAAATGAAATCTTACTAAGACGACTTACAAATATACTTCGGTAGGTAGGTACTATTCTACAAATCTACTAAAACAAAAATACGAAACGAATAATACGTCAATATACCTACACTATTTTTTTAGATCACCAATTTTATAGTTTTGCTAAACATTTAATTTACTTACTTCGATATTTTAAGAAGATTAGGATAATAATAGTGGGTATGTATTATGATTAAATAAATAAATAGGTAGGCAGGTGGTACTTATGTACATAATAAATCATACTATGAAGTAGATACACATACATTGATAGGTACATACATTGCTTACTTTCTTGAAGTTGATTAATTAAATTACTTTGACTTACTCACGGACGGTCATGGCGAAACTACCTATAATGTTTCCTTCCTTGTTTTACTATTTCACGAACGTAAGTTAAGTAGGTACCTACCTATCTAATAGAAAAGGCCAAATGGAATCTTACTAAGACGACTTACAAATATACTTTGGTAGGTAGGTATACTATTCTACAAACCTACCTACTAAAACAAAAATACGAAACGAATCTTAATACGTCAATATACCTAAGTAGGTATATTAACGTATTATTCGTTTCGTATTTTGATTTTAAATAATTTGTTATGTAGGTACCTATACATGGATATACAAAAAAACAAGTCTCTTTGTTATTTCGACCATTATTTGTACACACAGTGCAACAGTTTGGCATCTTTAAAAACAATTTAACAAACGCGTCTAAATAAATATAGTAACTGTTCTGTGTCCGCGTCGTACCCGACCGCTGTCGCTGGCACACCTTAAGTTTGTCCGCTAGCTGAGCCGACTCAAACCGGTTTGTACCCGAGCGGGCGCCGGCGCACTCCCCGCGCGCCTTGTCAGTGACAGGTCACGCACACATAGCTGCGCGTGTAGTAGTGTACCTACGCACGGGCGTTAGTATGAAACTTGGCTTCTGGTTGTTCTGTGACCTTATACTGCCAACACGATAAAGAAGAAGAAGAATCTGCCATTTTTGCTTAAAAAAAAAACTATTCTTCTTTTGAAGTCCATGATTCAAGACAATCCCTTTTTCTATAATTTTTGTTTATTATCGTTTATCGCAGCATCATTAGCGAAAAAAAAAACAGATAAATCCATTCTACTACCAAAAAAAACGGGTTGCACTCCGGGAGTGCCGGCAGAAGTGAAAACTTGATTATTAACGTTTACGTTTACGTTTAACATACACGAACATTCGCGCAAGCGCCCTGCGCTGTCTAAACGAAACAGTAGGCCCAGGCATACATTTTCGCCGCGCCGTAGAGAGGGGATAGCTGTCTACTCTCCATCCGTCTTACGCTTTTTCGATCAGGTCACGTGTCCTGACGCGCACGTGTCCTGACGCGAGTTTAAGATTTTATACCCATTACAGAAAAAGTGCTCAACGCCGCTAAAGAAGTTTTCACTTCAAAAAAAACATTTAAATTTGTCTATTGTTAATTGATCCTATAAATCAAGCAATTTAGACAACACAAAGTAGGCCAGGCTATAAAAATCACATTTTACAACCCACACACATGGTGAAACAAGTACTAATCGCTAAATCCTTGTTGACAGTTCAAAATTCGTATTTCCTGAGTCATCCACTGGATGATGTCATGTATCCTTCAAGTAAACGTGACGGTTAAGCAGATCGCTCATGATTAGCACATGTCTTCGAATAAAACGTAATGTGAACACATTTTGATAAGCTTGCGTCAATGAGTAATGGCTTTTATTGAGACAATGGTGCCGATTCCCTTGTTCACAAACTAGACTAAATTTAGAGAATTTTCATCTTTTACTGACATATAGCTAAAGAAAAGGACGGTGACACTTACACACTAAGATAGAGATGTCAAATTAGTTTCGCTTTCAAATTCTTCATATTTTTAATCGACACGTTTTAGATGTCAACTATAATTGGTACGGATGTGTCAGATTAACTAAAATTGACAGGTCTAATTTATTTCCGCCCCTTTCTTGTTTTATTGGCCAGAAAAAGATAAAAATAGTCTAAATTTAGTTTAGTTTGCGAACAACGGAATCGGCACCATTGTTTTCTTTTGTTACTTTAAATCTATACTCATACTAGCTTCTGCGCGCGACTTCGTCCGAGTAAATGTCGATTATTGGCGATCTAATGTTGTTTCTGCATAACTTTGGACAAAAGTTTCACCCCTTTAGGAGGTGAAATATATTTTACCATATAAACATAATAACACTGAAGAGATATTTTATTTATTTAAACGCTCTAATATCAGGAACTACTGGTTCTATGTGTAAATTGAAAAATTCTTTTTATGTTGGATAGTACATTTATCGAGGAAGGCTATAGGCTATACATGGTCATTGAAAATTTACCCGAAACCTGAAAAGGGGTCATTGTACTAATCATTATGAACAACTTTTACTATGGGACCAACTCTGAAATCATGAAAAATAAATCAGCGGTTCCCTACAAAAATGCTGCTGAATATAGAAATACCTACCTATTTAGATTATTTACTACTACCTTTATTGTCTAATCATACCGATTTCCTTGAAAACATATTATAAATAATATAAAGTTAAATCCTATAAACAGAGATGACATTGTTTTCTACGTAGATGATGCTCATTATGTGCGTTTCCTGTTTAACTAATACGAGCATTTAAATAAGATCTACATTACTTCTAGGTTGTGATGGCCCAGCGGTTAAGGCGTCCACCTCTCTTATATGAGGTTGTAGGTTCAATTTCGGACAACTACTAACGTGACTTTTTCTATTTTATATGTATACTTTCTAGTTTTATTTTGGACACTTGACATCGGTGATAGAAAACATCATGAGGAAACTTTGACTTATTCATACTAATATGTAGGTATACGTATTATAAATGCGAAAGTAACTCTGTCTGTCTGTAACACTTTCACGACTAAACCACTGAACCGATTTTGATAAAATTTGTTACGGGGTAAGTTTGAATCCCAAGAAAAAGCATATAAGCTACTTACTTTTTATTCCGCGATTTCGTCTGCGTCCGCAAAAACGTGGTGATCAATGTTAGTGTCTTCTCTGTATGAGAAGAGGCCTTTGCCCTACAGTGGTACAATAATAGACTGGTATTATATTACATTACTTAGGTACAGTCAGCAAAACAGATAGGTATGCAGGGTCGTCAGATATAGTTGAAGTTTTCTTAGAAACCAATGGATGTCTTTGGCTGAAACTTAACCTAAATAAAGAACTATTTATTTTCTACGTTTTAAATAAAATTACATTCGAAAACATCTATCGATTTCTAAGAAAACTTCAACTATATCTGACGACCCTGCATACCTGTTTTGCTGTGTGTACATAAATAGTTTACATGACAAAGACAGTTACATAAGGAAATCGATGCTAAAGTTGGCAAGAATGACATTTATTTCCCCTTCCCTGTTTCCCATCCATAGGTGCATAGGTATATGTGTCTATGTATGGGAAAATAATCTTTTTTACAGTCTATCGTATTTCCCATTATTGTCTCCTCATGGGAACTGACTTGGGTGTCAATTATATGTAATAGTAATAGTGATTTAGCGGTGTCTGTATGTGTGTTTTAAAGAACTTTGTTTAAGTTGAAATTAGAATGTCGGAATTAACAATGCTAAGCATTTTGTCGTCTTTACTTTGTTAACTTAACCCATGTTTTTTTAACAATAATCATACTTCCTATTATACTATTGTAAAAGCAAAAGTTTGTGAGGATGGATGGATGAATGATAGTTATTCTGTTACGCTTAAACAGCTAAACGGAATTGGATGTTTGGCACACATAGATGATCTAGCTACTAAGCTAGATCTATGTGTGTATTATGTAATTATACACTATGTAACAAAAACCCTGTCAGATCAGTGTTGCCGTTGATCAGTTTTTATGTTTTATTTTAATTTAATTACTTCTTCTTTTTTCTTTTTTTTTCACTGGGGAAAAATAATAATCTCAAATCCATCAAATGGTTACGTATATGTGTATGCAGTACGATGCCGAATAAGGATCGGACAGGGTTTTTGTTACAGGCTGTATAATGCATAATGATTACATTGGATAATAAAGTCTACGCAGCCGAAGTCGCATGCAGAAGCTTTATAAATAATTGCTAAAATATCATAATTATGTTGTTAATGTTGTACCTAATATACGTAGGTAAATCATAATAAAATATTTTTTAATTTTACAAGGTGTTATTATGTCCTCTGTATTGTTTAATAAAAAAAATTAAGACAATACTTACCATGTTGCTATGTCCTAACAAGTTCCATAACTGTACTTTAGATTTAAGCCTTATGTAACATTTTGTATACACATTATATTATGCAAATAAATGCATATAATAAATAATAATAATAATAAATATCTTGGGACAACTCACACACGGCCTCTGATCCCAAGCTAAGCAGAGCTTGTGTTATGGTAACCAGACAACTGATATACATACTTATATAATCTACTAGCTTTTGCCCGCGACTTCGTCCGCGTATATGTCGGTTATCGGGGCCGCAAACGAAGTCGAAGTCGAATAAAAAGTAGCCTATGTCCTTTGTTGGGGTTCACACTTACCCTGTACCAAATTTCACACAAATCGGTTCAGTAGTTTAGGCGTGAAGAAAAGACAGACAGACAGACAGAAAGACAGACAGACAGACAGAGTTACTTTCGCATTTATAATATTAGTTAGGATAAATACATACATATTATAGATAAATTACACCCAGACACAGAACCAACAATTATGCTCATCACACAAAGTTTGTCCTGGGTGGGAATCGAACCCACTACCTCCGGCTTTGCAGTCAGGGTCACTAACCACTAGACCAACGAGGCAGTCAAAAAAAAAAACAAAGGTTTTTCAAATGGTCAATATAAATAATATGACCATTTGAAAAACCTGCAGAACCTTAAGCAAGATTAACCTTCGTGCCATTTGGTACATTTTATTACTGTTTATACAACTGAGTAACTAAATGAATCATACTGTTTTTATAATTACGACTTTTCGTTTTTAGTCACCTAGGTACTTTAAGATTTTATAACATCACGCCTGTAATCCCCAGGAGTTAGGCAGATGTGTACCCATTAGTCCATCCACATTTTGCTAGTTATGTTTTGTTTTGCTGGTTATTTTTAACGAATACCTAAATGTCTACATGTTTTATATTTTATCATTTCCGGCTCGGCATCTTTATAACTGCAGTAAAAAGTTAGATAGATATCAGAAAACTATCGCAGTTCCGAATCTCATTGATGTCACCGACAAAATCAATATTAGGTAATAACTGCAAAAAGAGCTAGATAATTTGACTAATAGTTTTAATGAAGTTGTAGGTTCACATCCGGGCTCGTACAAATTAATGTGACTTTTCAATTTATATGTAGGTACTTTCTAAGTTTATTTTGAACATCATCGTCAGTGGTGAAGGTAGATATCGTTAGGAAACCTGGATTTATAACCTCGCTTTGAGAAAGCGTGGTGATCAAAGCTCGTCCCTTCTCTTTTTGAGAAGTGGCTTTTATTCTACAGTAGGATAATGGCTGGTATTTTTATTTTTATTTGACCACTGACCTTCTCGGCCATTAGGAAAGAAGGATATTTGAAAATGTGGATGGCAAGTCATTAGACAGGTACTGTGGTCACTAGGACGTGACCGAGGTACCGAAATACACCTTTGGGACCTTAGGGGTGATTTGCAGGGCGCAAATATGTTACAATTAAACCAGCGGTGAGCTTTATATTTATATTGGAAGAAACTTGTGACTCTACTGCACCCAGCCGTGCGATCGAATGACCAAACAAATGTCATTGTATAAAAGATTTTATTTTAATTCTAAATATGAAAAATAGTTTGTCATAGAGTTTTTAGAATAAGAGTCTTCCAGCCTGCTTGCTTTAGCAAGCAACCTTCACAGTACCTACGCCACACTGCTTATGAAAATTATCTATGCTAATTATGTAAATATAATACTCTTATAAAAGCAAAAGGTCACTCACTCATCACGAAATAACTAAATCCACTTGACGTATAAAGATGAAATTTGGCAGTGAGGTAGATTATAAGTAGGTAGTAGACGTCCGCTAAGAACGGATTTTCCTAAATTCTCCCATTAAGGGGATAAAAAGGGGGGCCCACATTTGCGCGGACGAAGTCGCGGGAAAAAGGTAGTACTTCTATAAAAACCTAAAAAGAAAAGAAAAAAAACTAAACTAACTAGAAATCTAAACTTTTAAATTAATATTATAAAGGGGTGTAGTTTGCTTGTTCTTATTGTGTTTGTTTGTATGATTTAGGTTATCTCTGAAACTTCTGTTCTAATTACAAAAATATTAAAGGATATATTTAATAGTTAGTTATCACGCGCGCTAATTAATTCGCGTGCAGAAGTTAATGACCAAGTTATTAGACTAGGTGAACAAAAGGAAAAATTCAAATTCCTATAAGATATACCTAATAATACCTATGCTGTTTATTATTATAAGACGCATACCACATAACTGTAATAACGACATCATAACACAATCCTGCGCATGACATGATTTTGTTTAAAGAAACCTGCTTTATAGCTTCAAGCGATTAGTTAGTCATTTCTCATTTCTTATTCATTAAAGTAATCTGAAAGCATAATTATTTTTCCACAGATAATTTACTACTTGATCGAGCAGATTATAAATCGATAGATAAACATCTCGTTTATTTATTACCTACAGTGGCTAAAGTTTAGTGACTCGAAACGTGTAAACTAACGTTTTGTTGTAACACGCTTACACGCACGCTTAAGGTTCATTCATATTTTAATTTAACATAAATATCACGCCTGTAATCCCAGAAGGGTTAGGCAGAGGCGTGCCCATTACTACACCCACATTTCGCCAGTTATGTTTAAGTTCCATGTAGGTAATAGGGAGCGAGCCTATTGCCATCAACCAGGCACAAATTCAGACTCCGAGGCTGCTACTAAGAAATTCTTGATGGAAAACCCAATCACTGTAAAGCGTTTCAACAATCGAATCAACAAGCGAATCAACAAGAATAATGTAACCAGGATTTTGTAAAAACCTAATTTAAAAGAGTGCCGTGGAGTTTCTTGCTCGTTCTTCTTCATAGAGGTCTACCTCCGTTTTGGAACGAGCAACTAGCTTCATCTTTCGGACTAACTGACCGACTCCTTGACAATACAAAAGTGCCTGTAAATGGTCTAATTAAAATAAATATTTTGACTTTGACTTTGACTTTTGACAATTTGTGACAGTAATTTTTCGTTCGAGAAACTCAGGTTAAGCAAACGCATATGTTAGCTGGCATTGAACGGAATGCCCTCGCTGTAGTCTTTAAGTCTATAGATATATTCTGACTCATTGTTACGTATCCAATACAATGACTTTCTTTATTTATAAGCGATAATTATATAACATAGGTAGGTTATTAGGTATTTGTTTAGTATGGCGCGTTAACGATGTGGAAAAAAATAATTAATCTGGTTTTTGAGATTTGTCATTTTGAAGTTTCTTGCACATTCTTCTCCATTTGGAGTAACTTGCCCATTCTTATCCATACAAAATTACCTTCTAGAAGGAGCAACTAGATTCAATTCCTTTTTTTTTTAATGTCGTTTAAAAGTGCCTTGTAATTGCCTAGGTAATTGAAATAAATTATTTTACTTTGACTTTTGAAGTTACATATACTTTAAGAGTCTATGTTTCTTATCTCACTTGTGTAATAAAAGATCGGCTGTGTTATTCTAGAAAACCTTCATTGGTGAATTTAGGTGTAAGTAAGTTTGGGATAAGTTAAATTTGTCACCCTACGCTGGGGTTTGACAGTAAATTCATCGAATGAGTTTTTTACAGAATATTAATAGACTAGCCGAAGCGAACTTAGCACCGCCATTTTTTTTTATTTCATTGGAATTTACTTCTTACAATAACAAACAACAAAAAAGAATTAGTGAAATTGGACCAGCAGTACACGCATGATGCTGTGGCCAAGGGAAATAGGGATTGATTTTTATTTATTGTATAGATAAATAGATTAGATTATTGATAGATTAAAGCTTATATTTCATATTTATTTATTTGCATACCATATAAAGCTGAATGGGATAAGAAAATATTCTTTCTAACAAACAATTTCTTACAATGGGGTTTGTTTGTTGACCTTTCAATACCGACGGAAAGTATCATGCAATTACGTATGTAGGATTATAACAATATCTCGTAAAATATTTATAAATAAAAACAGCCATCACAATAGCAACAACAGAAATATTTAAATCTATTTGGATAACGAGCTGTTACATTCTCATCTTGCTGAATTTAAATTGAATTAAACGAAAACAATAAGAAGTGTAAAAGAGTAGCAAACATCCATCCATACATCTTTACAAACTTTTATTCTAATAGTAGCATAGGATAGTTGAATATCAAATGGACAACTATACTATAGGCCAGGAATGGCGAACCAATGGCACGCGATAAAATAATTCGGCCACGCCAATACTTAATTGTCAAATCTTTGTATTTGATGAAATCTAATTTACAACGATTACGATTCTTGTACAAATTCCGATTTCCAAACAAAGATAATGTAGCAACTAAGTAGTTTTATTTTTCTGCATTATATCACTACGTAAAGATTATTTGACAGCACGGCATAATAGTCACATTATTATGATTTCATAAAAAAATTGCACGTGCAACAAAATAGATTCGCCATCCCTGCTTAGGCTATGACTACCAAAGAATCAAGATAAATTGCAATATGACAATCTTTCGATCTACATCGCTCAGTGTTGTTGACCGAATTTAGCAGACCTCGTAAGATCATAGGTCATGATTTGGAAATCACCGTGTTTCTGACAGAGAATAACCATTCACACCTCGCCCAAATTAGTCATGTTCCGCATTATTTATAACTAGCATCTGCCCGCGATTTCGTCTGCTTGGTTTTTTTCACGTCTTTGGTTATTGTTTTGCTCCTGTGGCGACCCACGAGTGTAATTCCGTGATATTTCCAATCCGACTGGTAGTTCTCTAGAACTACAGAGATGTTTGTTTGTTTAAAAAATCGCGCTTATCTCTAGATTAGCGCGATTTTTTAAACAAACAAACATCTCTTGAGGTTTTTAAGTATATTATTGCATAGAGATAGTTACTACAGAGATCAGATGAATACAAGTCTTCAGAAATAATTTAGACGACATTTTTGGGCGCATTAGTCAGCGCTTGGTTTACACGTAAAAATATTCAGGAAACCGGAAAGGGCTTTCAGTGGAAGACGTGTGTAAATCTGTTCATACGAAAAATAACTAAAAATAACTAATAAATAACTATGCAACGGATTTTAATGTGGTTTTAAATACGTAGAGAGATTCAAGAGGTACGTGTATAATAATATATATCTACATTCGCTAGTAGACTAAAAAATAATTATCCAAAATCACTTTTATACTTCGAAAAAGTAGGAAAATTTTTGAAAATCTAGCAGTTTAGTGACAATGATACCGTAGAATCACGTAATGAACAATATGACATCATCATTATCTGCCTAGCCTTTTCCCAACTATGTTGGGGTCGGCTTCCAGTCTAACCAGATGCAGCTGAATACCAGTATTTTACATGGAGCGACTGTCTATTTGACCTCTACAACCAAGTAACTGGGTAATACGACACCCCTTGGTAAGACTGGTTGTCAGACTTTCGGGCTTCTGACGACCGGTAACGACTGTCAAAAATCCACGTATGACAGCCGGGACCAACAGCTTAACGTGCTTTCCGAGGCACGGAAAGATGTCAGTGATGTCTAGAACATAGAAAGTACATATAAATTTGAAAAAGTCTGGTACTTGTCCGAGTCCGAACCTTATGCATGAGAGGCTGGCGCAAGTGTTCGAATTTGAGCACCTATTTTTTAAGCACCAAAGGTATTGAAGGTAAAGATTGGTGCTCAATGCATAGGTGCTCAAACGGGAATACTTCGCTTCAACCACTATCCATCATGACAGAATGAACATTATATGACATCATGAATTAAAATATTTACCATACGGAACAAACATGGTGATGCACAAACCATGTTATGGCTCAATGGATCTGATTGAGAGTAGTTTATGTTCTAATATTTCTGCCTATAGATATTCTTACTAGATATTCTATTGTTCTTTAATCTGTTGAAAATTCTCTGCCTTGTTATTTTTCTATCTATTGTTATTTTTTTTTATTGTTATTTAAGATCATATATGTACATGTTTCCGGGTGATTTACACTACTTATAGACTACCTATTACTAAACTATAGGTACCAATATAATAAAGCTGAAGAGATATTATGTTTGTTTGTTTAAGCGTGTGAATCTATGGAACTGCCAGTCAGATTGGAAACAATAAACATAAATTAATTGAAATGCATACAAGTATAACTTATGTTGACTGCCTTGGTCTAGTCGCAAAGCGCGACTGCTGAGCATGAGGTCTTGGGTTCGATTCCCAGGTCGGGCAAAGTATTATTGGGTTTTTCCATCAGGAATTTCTCAGTAGCAGCGTCGGAGTCTGGATTTGTACCCGGTTGATGGCAATAGGCTCGCCCCCTATTACATGGGACTTAAACATAACTGGCGAAATGTGGAGGATTTCAGGCGTGATATTATGTTTACAACTTACGTACTTTTAAGTTTATCACCATGTGGCAAAATAATGAGAATCAAAACCGTTAATTTCAATTGAATTTTAAAACGATTTAGGTCACAATATTGACATAGTCATTAATATTAGGAATGTTGGAATATCCGCACTGGCATACGTCATACCTGCAAAACAGTAACTGCTACTTCCGATAGGCAAGACACGGGTGACGACTTTAGCTGACGTAGGTACCTATGTAAAGACAGAGTCGCCAGATCCTAAATCCTAAAAGCGAAAACTGCCAGTTAAACCGGACTTTTGGGTAAAATTGAGGGAAAAACGAAAGCTAGATTTCCGAATTTTTAAAAGATAGCAGTAACCAATTTAATTTTTGGATACTTTATCAGGAAATAACTTTAATGTAAAAAGCCTAGAAAAGCCGGAAAGGCCGGACACACATCATAAAAGTCTGACTATGTCCGGCAAGCGTGGTGATCAATGCTCGTGCCTTCTCTGTATGAGAAGAGGCCTTTGCCCTGCAGTGCTTTATCCGGATCCCTGGCAAACCTAGGTACCCGCACATGTACTGTATTTACGCGGGTAATGACGCCAGGTGGTCCCGGAAATTACAGCAGCAGATTTTGAAGAACATAAGTGAAAAAATGCGGTTGTTTTAGCAGATGAACACCATGTAATAAAAACTGCAGAGAGGTGGGGACCCTTATTGCATAAAGTCTAACCCTAAGGTACTGACTAACCAAAATCGGAGACAGATTCACGTATTTAAAAGGGCGAAATGAGGTCGAATTTTGGCTGTCATTTTTACTTATCTATACTAATATTATAAAGAGGAAAACTTTGTATTTTTGTTTTTTTGTTTGTTTGTTTGTTTGTAATGGATAAACTCAAAAACTACTGGACCGATTTTGAAAATTCTTTCACCATTAGAAAGCTACATTATCTGCGAGTGACATAGGCTATATTTTATTTTAGAAAAAATAGGGGTCCGTAAGATATTTGGGTTTTTCGGACCCAAGGTGTAAACTCGCTAAAACTCGAGAACGGCTGGGCCGATTTAGCTGATTTTGATTTTGAAATGTTCGTGGAGGTCTAGGGAAGGTTTGAAGGTGAGAAAATATGGGGTAGGGGTAGGGTTGGGGTAGGGTAGGGGCATGATACCACGCGAACGAAGTCCCTAAAACAGCTCTTTTAATATGAAGTCGGGAAGTCGGTCTCAAGGGTAGGGTAGGGGTAGGGTAGGGGTAGTGTAGGGGTAGGGTAGGGTAGGGGTAGGATGGGGTAGGGGTAGGGTAGGGGTAGGGTAGGGTAGGGGTAGGGGTAGTGTAGGGGTAGGGTAGGGTAGGGGTAGGGCCTACCCCTACCCCTACACTACCCCTACCCCATCCTACCCCTACCCTACCCTACCCCTACCCGGTAGGGGTAGGGTAGGGGGTAGGGTAGTGCAGGGTTAGGGTAGGAGTATTGGTAGTGTAGGAAACCACGCGAACGAAGTCGCGGCGGGTCAGCTAGTTAATCCATAAACAGTTGGTAGTAAAACAGAACTCATAGCTACCCTCTTCTCAGTAATCCAGATACTTAATTTGTTTTGTTGTTAGGCAATAGGCTCGCCCCCTATTACATGGGACTTAAACATAACTGGCGAAATGTGGGTATACGAAATAGGTACAGCTCTGCCTAACCCTTCGGGAATTACAGGCGTAATTCATGTAAAGTCATAAAATATTTCTCCGCTAATCAATCAAATCGAATCACATTCGGCAATAGCCAAAATTATCATCGGTCTTACTGACTGGTGTATATCGTAAGATGTCTGAAAAAGTCCAAAGTCAATGACCGCAAAAAAAAGTGCACGACTCACCTTGCTCAAACCGAAACTTGCTTACTCCAAAACATTCGACACCCCACGGTGCATCACAACACGAGAAATAACCTGCAATTCACCTTACAACATGTGCCTATCGATTTATTTATCACTTCTTATCTACAAACACATAGATTTCAATATCCACACGCGATATTTCAAACTCCAGAAAAAGTAAAATATTTTTATTTTCACTTGTCACATTTCCCGCTCAATTTGTTTATTTTTAATTTATACGAGTTCGAAGTTTAAAAAGTTTTGTATCGCTAACGGCCAGCGTTTTGGCGAGTGACATGGAAACTCCGCGGGAGTTGGCACCGTACTGAACTGCCGGCGGCTCGGTCAAGTGAGAGCGCACATTGTGTCATCAATGTGTTCGGTGTATTCCAACTAAGAACACATGTGTGGGTACATAAATAAATACTTGATATTTTACTGAAGACTGGTCTTACTGTTGATAAGGTACCTTCCAACTTGGAGAAGAAACTAAGGACCATAAAGAAAAGCAACAATTTGATAAAACACTGATATGCAGATTAGTGATTGAAATACTAGTTAATATTTGTTAATTTTAAATGGGACACTAACTACTAATTAGAAAGATAAAAAAATAATCCCAAATCAAAAGAAGATTAGATTGTTGGATATTACGAACATAAGATTTTGTAATAGTTTTGATACATCAAAAACTAAACTTGATAGACTAGCTATAGATGATAGAAAGAAGAATGCAGAAAGAAAAATTGTAGATCACCAACAGCGTCAATCTGAAAGAGCCAAGTAAAACGCACGGGAATATGACAAGCTCCGCAGATGAATCCTACGAAGCAAAAAGATTTAAAATTTACAGATAACTTCAGTACTTCACACTTACCCTTATCGCTTAGAGTAAACCTCTAAAATCCGTGAGAGGAATCTTTTTTATCAACACACTTAAAGTATTGACACACAACATTTAAGATTAGAAAGAACCGTTGATTCATTGAAACAAATCCATAGATTTCAACAGTTTATGGTGACACTGTGAGACACAAAAATTCTGTGTTCGTCTATTTGAGCACTACACTCCTTACAATTTTACATACACGGCTGAGCTATAGAAATTTCACTCTTATCACAATGTATTACAAGCTATGCTTTCAGCATAAGTGCTGGTAGACACTGGTAAGTGCGACCTCGTAAGGTAACTTACTTTTTTCATTTCATTGAGTTTTATGGTATTGGCTATTGTATCCAAGGAGGTCAGAGGTCATAGCTGTCGCTTAATTCAATATTAGTCACTACATATTATAAAATAAAGTCGCTTTCCCTGTCTGTCTGTCTGTCTGTCCCTATATATGCTTAGATCTTTAAAACTACGCAACGGATTTTGATGCGGTTTTTTTTAATAGATAGAGTGATTCAAGAGGAAGGTTTATATGTACCCGTGCACCCGTGCGAAGCCGGGGCGGGTCGCTAGTTATCTGATAAAGTATTTATTGATATTCTTTTATTGCATAAGTTTGCGAATTTTTTCATGATCCATGATAATATAACATTTATGTTTGGCTTAGCTAGTGATACTTATATTAATGTATTAATTATCTAAGCCACCTATCGCCATATCAGTTGGTAAATGTCGAATGAAAGCACCGGCCTTGGTTGTGCGAACTATTGAGAAGTAATACTCTTTTCTATTCATCTTTGGATTCACTGTTGCAATAATTGACGCTTCATCACCGTATTTGGTATTAAATTTGTTTAGGTTCCTTGCATATTGCTTAAAGTAAATTCTACTTTTTTTTGTTTTTAGGTATTTCATCTAAGATTAAAGATTGCTCTTGCCACCACACGTTTCAGATTTTTTTTTGTTATTGCAACCAGCAAAATATCATTGCTTAGTCTTTTTCCAATACTGCTTTCAAAGTAAATATTCTCTTCCAATGATCTAATCATTATCAGATTTTAAAAAATAGCTTCTGTCCGCGATTTCGTCTGCGACAACGATGATATATTTTCCCACGAGATACGTACATTTTTCCGAGACGCTAGCCTATGTGCAGAGCATTTTATGCAGATTCACATTATAGATCAACATAAACGTCCATTCATCAAAACATTCGAATTTATAATAAGTAGTAGTAAGATGCACGGGCACTCTCTCAGTAACAACCCTTGAATAAGGTGATCAGTACCAATGATTTCTTCAACTCTCTAGCTGGCATGAAGCCCGGAATGATCGCCAAATGATAACAGGTGCAATCAAAGCAAATACCGCTAATTTATGGTCCACATCACAATAAGTAACCAAGGTTCTTAGATATATGTAGTTGAAGTTTTCTTAGAAGTCAATGGACCTCTTCACTGATGGAAAGCTATTTCATTGCTGAGCTGGCTATGTTTTAAGTACACTCGCTTCTGTCTGCAACTTCGTCCGTGTCAAATTCAAATTCAATATACGATACCGGAAATATGAAATAACGTAAGGGACATTTGGGCGAAAATCTAATTTCGACCAAATGTGAGGGACATTAGGTCGAAAATGAGATTTTCGCCCAAATGTCCCTTACGTTATTTTCTTATTTCCAGTATCAATATGTAAAATGAAACCTATATGGTATGCAAGACTATAATCTATCTCTGTACAAAATTTCATCCAGATCTGTTCAGCCGTTCTGGCATGATTGAGTAACAAACATCCTTCCATCTAAACTTTCGCTTTTATTAGTAAGGTAGTAAGATTTGTCTAGAACGCGGACGAAGTCGTGAAGCTAGTAATTAATATTGAACTTAATTAGTAGGTAACAGATAATAAAGAACGTCAGTAGCAATAACAATGGTGCTTCTATTTGAAAATGTTGAAGTCATTGTAATATTATGTAAATTACCTACAATTTATATCTCTTCGACGCATTGGCTATCAGTATTATCACTTGTCTCACGACAATTTTGATTAGATTCGGTTCATTACAGAATATTGGCATTAATCGCATCGAATTTTAAGGAAATTGGGCTACAAATACTTCAACTGACAATATTTTGTTGCTATACAATTAATATACATGTGCAATGTCGTGATGGCCTAGTGGTTGAGGTGGCCGCCTCTCTGCATGAGGTTGTGGGTTCGAATCCGGGCATGTACCAATGTGTCTTTTTCAATTCATATGTACTTTCTAAGTTTATCTTAGACATCACTGACATCTTTCCATGCCTCGGAAAGCACGATATGCTGTTGGTCCCGGCTGTCATACATGGATCTTTGACAGTCATTACGGGTCGTCAGACGCCCGAAAATCTGACAACCAGTCTTACCAAGCGGTATCGTATTACCCAGTTACTGGGTTGTAGAGGTCAGATAGGCAGTCGCTCCATGTAATTTACTGGTATACAGCTGCATCTGGTTAGACTGGAGGACCCCAACATAATTGGGGAAAGGCTAGGCAGATGATGACAATTAATATACATAAAAAAAATTCTAGCTGCGTTCTTTGCGAAGCATTTGTGATGTAACTTGGAACAATAGAGTGAGGAATGAGATTATACGAGAACGTTGCAGATTAAAAGAGGATGCAGGAGGCAGGTGGCGTTCTGTGCTTTCTGCCAACCCCCAATGGGAAAAAGGAGTGAGTTTATGTATGTTTGTTCCTAGCTGCAAAGCTGGCATTTACCATAAGAACCTAACTATCTGACATTTCCAAAAATCAGGCGTTCCCCAAGGCTCAATCCTAGGCCCATATCTGTTTCTTATTTTCTCTTGTTTTAATCATATCACTCTTCCTTCTCACAAAACAGTTGTGGATGGAATCTATTACTTTTTTTGTACAATACTAGGTTTTACCCGCGACTTCGAACGCCTGAATTTTCTTCCAGATCACTAATTTGTTTTGATAATAAGATATATTAGCCTATAAGGAATAACCAGGATAACGTAGCTTCCTATTAGCGAAAGAAATTGTAAGAATCGGACCGGTAGTTTCGGAGATTAGCGCGTTCAAACAAAACAAAGTCTTCAGTTTCATAAGGTCAAAGTCAAAGTCAAAGTCAAAATTATTTATTTGCGTTAAATGTGGTATGTACAAAGATGGTAAATATAAATAAAAGTTCAAGCACATTTCGCCATAAAAATGGCATGCAATATAAATTAGTATAGATTGACAAATCATATTCTCTTGAACTTGAAGATAAAAAACAAAAATGGTTTCTCATTAAAAATAATTGCCTACAGAAACTAAGTTGGTAATTAGTTGGTCTCTTACAAAGTAAATGAAGTTATACAAAACAATGGAACACTTAAATGGACATTCCATTTTCAAACTCATGTGTGTGGCATAATAAATAAATTCCTGTGCCAAACTTTGAGAAAATTATCTTCTTTTTGGTTCATGTTTTGTACATTTTTAATTTAAACGAATATTGTTTTGAGTTTACAATTAAAATTAATAAAAAAAACACGTTTTATTTTTTTTTATTGATGGAGAATACAAAACGGGTGCAGTTTAGAATCGTATTGTTTATAGTCATAGTTAGGTAATCTTTTAAATCTATGGAAGATTTAGTGGTCAGAAAAAAAAATTCGTATACTAAGGAAAGTGTGATTTAATTATTAATTAAGTAGGTACTTTCTCCTGCCCGCGTTTTATAAAAATATATCATAAAACATTTTCTATGACACGCGAAAATAGTTTCCTTTCTATAAGTGAAATAATTTTTGTACTTAATCGGACCAGTAGGGACTTCCAGAGATTACCTACCTCTTGCAAACAAAAAAATCAAACAAACTTTACTTCTTTGAAATATTATTATTGTGAATAATTTTAATTTTTACACATTTAGTGCATCATTTAGGCACGCTTAAACATTCTTCACAGGTTTAAAAAAAATCATGTGTCAATCTGTTCTATATATTTTGGCAGAGCAGGTGTTGCACTTTGGTATGGAAACTGATTAAAAAAAAATTGGCTACAAAAAAATCTAGAATCATGAACGGAATTCATGGTAAAAGTCTATCACGATGGTCCATGTCATACAAAAACACGTCACATCATTAAATTAATTTGTTGTGTCTGTCATAAATTAATAAATAAAGCACGGCTCTGTTTACAAATCGTTTGTAACGCGTCTTCTTCAATGAGTCGATGTAACAGTTCGAATGGTCTTCAATTAAAATAAATTGCTAACATTTACTGTGGCCACTGATTGCTATGCGACTGTCTGTTTATCGTAATTACTCTATTGGTTGAGTTACGTCAATATCATACGTCAAATTAATCAATGTTTGAAGATGTTTAATTGTGCTATAAGTATACGGTTCGGACGCGTACAGCAGCTTTTTTCTTTATTAGACAAATAGAGATTGTACAAACAAAAGATGAGACTTGACAAGCGTCAGTAGTGGGGAGCTTGCAGGTATGAATGTACGAAATAATTATCCATAATTTGTGTATCTATTCAGGGATTTTTCTATGACATTTAGATTAAAATTCTTAAGAATAATATAGTATTTAAGTACTACGAAATAATAAAGTTTGTCTGGTGTGGCAAATCTCATCTTTCGTGGCGCGGATTTTACTTGACACAATATCCTTACCGACTTCTAAAAAAGGAGGAGGTTCTCAATTCGGGTGTTTGTTTTTTTTTTTTTTTTAGGTTTGTTCGCGCTTAACTCCTTCGCTTGCCAACCGATTTCAAAAATTCTTTTTTGTTGGAAAGTTTATACTTCCCAAATGGTCCTATGAAAATTTTATCGAAATCGGACAAAAATATGTCACTAAAAATTAACAAACAAAATTTTTTTTGCAAAAAAAAAACCGACTTCAAAAAAAAGCACTAAAAACTAACCGTTTCGAAACCGTCGTGGAGGTGATGCGAATATTTAGTTTCTGAAGTAAGTAACGAAACAGCCAAGCCATACATTTTTACTGATATGTAGAATTTGTGAAGTTAGAGTCGGTAGAGTTAGGCCGTGTTGATTAAGAAGCTTGGCTCTACTTGAGATCTGATATCTTTTTCACAGGGCAAACCTTATGTGGTTGTCTTGGCAACATTTTACATGAAATGTTTTTTGTGGGATTTCAGTTCTTTTTGTAAGTTGCTAGGCAGTCTTTCTACTTCCAACTAAACTTTGTTTACATACCAAATTTCGGCTTTCTAGCACTTAAGAAGTACCCTAACATTTTGAAGTTTCATACAAACTTCCACCCACCCATTTTAGGGGATGGGGGGCGAAAGTTATAAGTTTATGAATTTTTTTGTTGGTTGTATACTAAACTTAGATTACATACCAATTTTCAGCTTTCTAGCACTTCAAGAAGTAGCCAAACATTTTGATGATCATCAGTGTGTCAGTGACGAAATCGGTGTATTTTAGATATCAATAAAATCTAAAGTATTAGAGCTATTCAATTGAGACTTTGTATGTTTATTTAGTCTATTATTGACATCATATCCTGAGAATATGAACTATCTGGTACATCGGAAACCAAGTCTATGAGGGTTCAAAAAATCGACGAAACACTTCGAGAAAAGGTAGGTAGTGCCCTTGCGCTTCGCTTGGCTCGTCTTGGCGGGGGCACTACCGTGCCCCCCGATATATTCAAGTCGTGCAATGAACAATGATTCATCGCCAATAAACGGCAATCAAAAGATATTCACGATAAGACAGTGTTACCTTATAAACATATTTCTAATAAACACACTCCATATTACTTATCACTTACGTAAGTACCTTTATAAATGATAATAAACGACTTTTAGCGATAAAATACATAATTAAATGATTTGAAACGGATTCTCAAGGATTTGCCGACGTGTAGGTATAGGTAAATCAATAAAATATTTGAGACGTGACAAGTACCAGCTGTGTGATAGTAACTAATTTCTTGTTGAGTAACAAGAAATTAGTCCATTGAAAAAATGAATTTAGAATTATTTTTTTGTTTTGTTGTTTTTTTTTACAATTGTTTTACGGGCATAAGTGCATGTCATTTGCACGGCATAGGTAAGTATGTAGCGGAGCATAATAAAATGAATGCAGAAAGAAGAACAAGGATTGCATTCATTTGACAGCATACCTACTTATAAAAAAATTCACAAAGCCGTTAATTCCATTTAAAAATTGAATAAGTAGCCAATATTTTTTTTGAAAATGGAATAAGTTCCTTCTAAATTTAAATAAGTTTAAAAATAACTTACTCATTCATGTTCTTCAGCATCGCCGCTTGTTCATGGTCAGCCACAACTTGCAGCAAGTCCTTCTTCAGTTCCACGCCGGAGTCGTGTTCGGTTTCTGCCGTTTCTTGCACGGTCACTGGCGTTGGTTCCACTTGTGCTTGCGTGTCTTCCACATGTACTTGCGTATCTTTCACAAGTATTTGCGCGCCTTCCACAGAGTTCTGTGTGACCGCCACTTCCACAGAGTCCGCCATTGTTACAACGAAATCGAATTACCACGACCTATTTTTTTTTTATTTAAAAATAATTAATTTATTTAGGTTTTTGGCAGTAAAA
Source organism: Hoplodrina blanda (assembly GCA_949316365.1). NCBI lineage: Eukaryota > Metazoa > Arthropoda > Insecta > Lepidoptera > Noctuidae > Hoplodrina > Hoplodrina blanda. The sequence continues at coordinate 14,083,251 of OX438592.1, forward strand.
TAGTCATCAAGTAAAATTAATATAGACTGTATAAATAATTGCACTTATTCTTTTACGAAATAAAAACGAAAAAGTGCAAATATTTTTTCGAAATAAGATCTTATTGTGCAAATTAATTTGCTTAATTTTTTTTATACTCTGTGACTCTATTTATTCCAATGCCAAAAACTAATTTTGAAATTCCACTCGCGATTCTAAAATTAATATTGCGCCATTTTTTTTTAGTATTTTTACACTTTTTTCCGTTTTAATTAGAACGAAATTAACAATTATATTATTGTTATGTAATAATTATTGAAAAATATATGTTACTAAGACTATTTCCTTACAAGAATCCGATGCCAAGTGGACGATCGGCGATCACTTATCTGATATAAAAAATAATCCTTTTATCATATCTAAAGTTAATTGTTCCAATCAATAAGTAGGTAATTCACATTCCCATTCTTACTACAATATAAATACCTATGTGCTGCGATAATATTACTTACTAGCTTTTGCCTGCGACTACGTCCGGATGGAAGCCACTTTTTTAACAGACTTCAAAAAAAGGAGGAGGTTCTCAATTCGGCCGGTATTTTTTTTTATGTATGTACACCGATTAGGTACTCCGAGGTTTCTAGTCCGATTAGTGTAATTCTATTTTGTTCGATGCAGTATACTTGCCATTTGGTCCAATTTGGTTTTAGTAGTGCTTTTAATTTTGTGAGCAGTTTTTTGTTTACTGCTATGTGGATGATGTAATTATTTTTACTACGGATTACAATAAATACTTTTTAGTGCTTGAAATCCTTGAACAACACACAAGCACTAAAAAGTGAAAAATAAAAAGCTTTTTTAAAATAAAAAATAACTTTAGTTTGGAAGTCGGTGGCAATACCTACATAACAAAAAACAAAAACCAAAGCCGCCGACTTCCAAACTAAAGTTATTTTTTATTTTGTAGTTTTTTTACTATCCTACTTCTGGGCAAAGATGTTGTGTCTCATTTCGCCAATTCCTGAGGAAGCCATCCACGGCGTCTAGCTATCTTCTTCTCGATGTGCTGCTGCCATTTTGCTATTTTCGCCCTCTCATAAAGTCAAAAATCACGTAGGTGCCTATTCATATTATTATTCAATAAAACGAAGCCCCTCCTTTTCACATCGCAAACCTACCTGCATACCGCTGGTCCTGAAAATACTTTTTAGATGATTTATATTTATCTTGCATATTTTCAAATTTTACATTACCTCTTAAACCGTACCACTACATTCAAAGGCGCAAATTGTATCTTCGTATGTGCTCGTGATGTCAAAACTATTATTTTTAATACGAATTGATATGATTATTTCTTACAAACAAAAAAGTAAACAATCTTTAGCTTTTTATTTTATAAAAGACTCCAGAATCCTTTTTTAAATCAGATCTGCAGTACTTCCAGAGATTACCTCGTACAAACAAACAAACAATTATTTTACCTCACAAATGATAAATCGTTACGAGCAGCGCAATTTCATAATTGAATTAAAATATGGTTTAAAACCTTGGTTAACTCTAGTATCTTTATTTGTACTTATGTGTGTTCCACAGTAGATTCTGTACCTATGTATGTATTTAGTAGAGACACCTAAGTATGTTATGTATGTACTAACAAATAAATTAAATAGTCAAAGGAGGATGCCCAAAAAAAACCCGGAGTCGATTAAAATAATTTATATACAGGAAGATAGACCATATATAAGAGGTCGCAAATATGCAATTCGTTTCGCATAAAACTATAACCGAACAAGCCAGCAGCATATAACAATAATTATAGCGGAGTGCGTTGATAAGGTTCATTGTTTTGTTATTATGTTAGTTTCTCACTCACTCATGGAAGAGATGGGGAATACAGTTATGGAATTACAATTAACGAGTAAGAAAGAGATAGAAGATGTTTTATCTATGCGCGCTATTGTTATCCAGGTAGCGAAACCTTAACCGACCCTGTCCCCCGCGCAGTCCTTCGTAAGTTTTCGTTGCAAGAATTCAGTACGTAGGTTTTTTAAAATATATATATTATTTATATAATATATATATATATATATATATATATATATATATATTATATATATCAAGACACTATTACACAACTTTCAAAAAACCTGTGTAGTGTTTTTTTAGATGGTAATAATATATATATACACTATGTAACAAAAACCCTGTCCGATCAGTGTTGCCGTTGATCAGTCTTTACCCGACTACGGCAAAGCCAAAAGGAGGGTTATGATTTTGACGGTATGTATGTATGTATGTTTTTATGTTTTATTTTAATTTAATAACTTCTTCTTTCTTCTTTTTTTTTTCACTGGGGAAAAATAATAATCTCAAATCCATTAAATGGTTACGTATATGAGTACGCAGTACGATGCCGAATAATACCCTTAAGGATCGGACAGGGTTTTTGTTACAGGCTGTATATATAAATATATATAAATATATGCAAATAATGTTTCATGTAATCAGTAAACATGTATAATGTACTTTACTCTCAAATCTCTCTCAATATTACGCACAATGCCGCTCTAAATATCATGGATTTTATAAGGCGAAAGTCAATTAGTTACGATTTTTTTTTAGTACTCGGTGATTGTTTAATCGAAAACAAATATAGAATTTGGGATATAGTATGTTCACTATACCTAGCCACACATAAATCGTTTTAATCGATTCCGGGTTTTTGGTCCATACATTTTTGGGCATTGTCCTTTATCAAAATAAATAATTACAATTTCGTGTCCTTTAAAACAGCGCCATCTGTTAGGCAGTAGATGAATTGAATCCTGAAAAGTTACCGGTTAGTTTTTTTATTTCTTAATAGATGGCGGTATCAGTCGTTCCTGTTAAAAGATAACTACATAATTTGTTTTTGATTTCAGTAAAGAGAACGGCGATCTTGGTTTAAAATAATACCAATCTTTAAATTACTTACTCTTTAGTGAGGAATCCAGGTTGTGTATGTCCCCAAATATTAAACACTGGCTTTTTCTCGCTACTTGGTCCGCCTCACATATTCCTATTTTTTTTATACTAACCTATTATAGCACTCAGAGATAACGCAGCTTCCTATTAGAAAATTTTCAAAATCAGGCCAGTATTCTCGCTCTCGGAGATAAGTAAAAAAAGAACATCAGAAACACTTCAGCTTTGTAATATTAAAAGGTCGATGGCGATAATAGTTGTCAGTTTTGTAATGTGGTGGAAATTTCGTGTTTTTTTTTCTATTGTTAATTTTACTTTTCCGCACTTCACCATATAAACTTTAACTATGCCAAATCTTACACTTATCGGTGCTCGTAATATTCCTAAAAAGGTTAAAAGGTTTCTGTTCATATGTTCAAAAATAAGGCGTAAAGCCTCTATGCATAAGGCGTATAATGACTTTTTTTAAAAGCCTCTTTCTAGAATTTGTCCTATATCATAAGTACGTTTACAAACTCACATACACAAACAAAAAACCAAGTAAATACAAACTAGTTGGCATGTGACGAGAAAATTAAAACAAAGCCCACAATTAATTACTTTATTACTTCACAAATTATCAATAATTAAATAACTTTAAATCTAATTGTGGGAACGCAGCACGCTACTTACGCTAGAGTTGTGTCAGGCCGTAGGTCAGTGTCAGAGTGCGACAACCTGACACAAGACACTAATGAGACATTATTGTGTACCTGTGTGTGGGGGTTTCATGGCTGACTTAATTGGAGGGAAACGTGACACTTTTGTTGGTTCTTTAACCATCGCGATGTCAAAGTCAAATTTAAAGCATTCGGGGTGTAATAAGACACATTACATAATAGCCGCCGTCGTGTCGTGTCGCGGTTAAAGCGCCCGCCTCTCATGCATGAGGTTGTGGGTTCGAATCCGGGCAAGTAGGTACCAATGTGACTTTTTCAATTCATATGTACTTTCTAAAGTTTATCTTAGACATTACTGACATCATTCCGTGCCTCGGAAAGCACGTTAAGCTGTTGGTCCCGGCTGTCATACGTGGATCTTTGACAGTCGTTACGAGTCGTCAGAAGCTTGAAAGTCTGACAACCAGTCTTACCTAGGCTAAAGGTATCGTATTACCTAGTTACTGGGTTGTGCAGGTCAGATAGGCAGTCGCTCCATGTAAAATACTGGTACTCAGCTGCATCCGGTTAGACTGGAAGCCGACCCCAACATATTTGGGAAAAGGCTAGGCAGACGATGATGATGATTTGTAACTTAAGTCAACCATGAAATATTTAAAAAAAGAACACAAAAAGTCTAAGATGGCTTCTTGGTGGTTTCATTCACTTTCACAGTGACTTGTTCGTCTTCCCTTTGGAACAAATAGCTGGTCCCAGGGGTAGTGCTACTGCTTTGGCCGTAGCCTTGCTGATAGCCACTCTGGCCATAGTTAGCTGTTTGGCTAAAGCTGGCGGGCTGGCGGCTGGACTGCTCGTAGCTGTTCTGGCTGCGTTTTGTATCCTGGCTATAGTTGTCTCGGTCGAGTTTCTTTACACCGCTGGAAAAGATATATTGACAACGATTAAATCATGTTGGTGACTTTAATTACTTTAAAACAAAAGGGCAATTCCCGTAAGTTTAACAACGATCGCAATTTAATACCAGTCTTGTCAAGTACTTTTTTTAATTTGCCTGCATTTTTGACAATTGCATATAATGAGATTGTGACTAAACGTTTTTAGTTACGAGAAATTGGTCTTCTTGACACTGACACTAGCTAGAAATAATAGATACCTACAGAATGTAAATATAGAATTGCCGTTTGAAAGAAGACCAAACATGATAGACCATGATAAACTGCTAGTAATTTGATGGAAATATTTGAAATGAAGAAACTTTCTAGTTATAACACTACGTGGTTCGTAGGCCTCGATACAGTTTTATTTAACACCTTCAAGAGTTGCAAGATTATAAAAAAAAAACTCCTCTATAATCTTAAAACATCAACATCATTTTCAAATCTTTACATAAGAGAACAGTTTCCTCACCTCTCATCCCTATAAGGTCTTCTCTCCCCAACGCTATGCCATCCGCTCCCCTGTCCATATCCACTACTACTTTGTCCATATCCAGCGAAACTTTGTCCATAAGCAGCTGCTCCCGCACCTTGGCCATATCCTGATTGGCCGTAGCCAGCTCCTCCTTGGCTATAGCCAGCTCCTCCTTGGCCGTAGCCAGCTCCTCCTTGGCTATAGCTAGCTCCTCCTTGGCCGTAGCCAGCTCCTCCTTGGCTATAGCCAGCTCCTCCTTGGCCGTAGCCAGATCCTCCTTGGCCGTAGCCCGCTCCTGCTTGACCGTAGGAAGCTCCTTGGCTATAGCCAGCACCATAACCAGCCCCCCCTTGGCCGTAACCACCGCCGCCCTGCGCGTAAGGGTCGCGGTAGGTGCTACCGTAGCCGGAGTAGCTGACGCTCTGGTAACTAGTGTCTGGCCTGTAAATAGAAAAACAGTTTATATTTATTTATTAACCTAATTGAAAAGAGTGCCGTGGAGTTTCTTGTTCGTTCTTCTCCATAGAGGCCTACCTCTGTTTTGAAACGAGCTTCAATTTTCGGACTAATTGATCGACTCCTTGACTATTCAAAAATGGCCTGTAAATGGTCTAATTGAAATAAATGTTTTGATTTTGACTTTGAGCTTTAGCTTTAGCTCGATTTAGCTCGCCTCTCGTTGGTCTAGTGGTTAGTGACCCTGACTGCAAAGCCGGAGGTAGTGGGTTCGATTCCCACCCAGGAAAAACTTTGTGTGAAGAGCATAATTGTTGGTTCTGTGTCTGGGTGTAATTATCTATAATATGTATGTATTTATAAATTATATAAGTATGTATATCAGTTGTCTGGTTACCATAACACAAGCTCTGCTTAGCTTGGGATCAGATGGCCGTGTGTGAGTTGTCCCAAGATATTTATTTTATTTATTTATTTATTCTTTTGTGTACTGACTTATTTGGAACTAAGCTAAAGTCCAAAATCTTCCTAAGGGAACACAAAAACGGGATTAAAATATTATACTATGTGTTAAGCTGGATATACATAATATAATAAACCTATGTGTGCCGTTTACTACGGCACACATTATATCCATCTTTACAAACTTTCGCGTTTATAATAGTAGTAGGATGATTAAAACTAAGGATTTCAAAGCATTCTTAGTTTTAATCATCCTACTAAGTACTATTATTTAACTTATCCTTTAAGCTTTCCACTTATTTAACTTATTAAAAACCATGCAGAATATTAGTAACATGTTTACTGGAAATAATAATGTTAGATGCTTAATGTTATGGATGTACAACTATTCTATGCATGTCTCCTGTAACGACTAAAACTTGACCGAAAGTCACTTGATCACCAAAATCACTTACTAATGAAGACGACAGTAACAGCAAGAAAAATAGAAGGTACAATTTTTTTAAGGCAAGTTGGGCAAAATTGTTTGCTATTCATTACCTGGAATACTCAGGTCTCCCCCAGCCAGCTGCGGGCGCTGCTTCTGGCCTGCCAGACGCGAAATAGTAGCCTCTACCTCCCGCGTCCCACCCCGCCTGCCCGCGGTAGGTTTCATCCCAAGGCCTGAAACTAACAAAGAATCGAACTTTATTATAGACTGATGTTAGCCTGGGGGGTGGGAACGCTGGATGCTGGGAGATTCTTAGCAGATGTTCCAAAAACTAGCAATATCAAACAGTGTTACGTGTTGATAGGTTTTTTTTTTTTAGGTGGTAAAAATCATCAAATGAGTCCTTCCGCCCTGGGAAGGGACTGTCAGACTTTTACTGACTAAAAAACCACCCTGTTCCTTCTGTTGCCCTTTACGTTCCGGGGCCACGGTATCCTGTTAAGACGTCCCGCAACCCCGGCAGGCACGTGTTAATAGTTACGTCTACATTTACAGCAGTAAATGTGACCCATGGGAACGGAGCACCGTTCCCATGGGTCGTAGCGTAATGTTAATAGCGTATTACCTTCCTTGATAATAACGATATACGCTGGGCTATATAACGCAAAAAGATGTTTTTAAATCGGGCCAGTTGTTGCTGAGATTAGGGCGTTAAAACAAACGAGTAGAATAGATGATGGCCACAGAATATCAGTTCATTCAATCATCAATAATTACGCTCGTGTAATATTAAGATTTTTGGATGTATCACTCTAGTATGTAGATGTAGAACTCTATGTAATAAATAAATGAAAAATCACAAACAACTAGACTAATTAATAAATAAAAAACAAAAATATTTATATAGGAGCTTCGACCTCTGTTTAAAATTCGAACAGAATGGAAACAAACGGTCAGTAACCGTCAACCCGTGACCAGCCAACGGAAAACAAAATGGTGGCAGAAAAAATACAAATACCGCTTTGCAAATTAAGAGTACACGCGCACGGGGCGACTACCAACTGTTTTTAGTTTTTATTGAAAAAAAAAATGATAGTGTCAACGGTAAGTAATTTCTCTACACGTTTCTAAGGAACGCTGCACACGGTACCTTATCTAAAGAACCAACTCTTATCGTCCGTACTGCCTTGTTCATGAAAATGTTTACAGTAGGTACTAGATTTCAAGCACTTAACAGCAAAATTAGTTTCTCAAAAACGATTGCGCTGCATCGCAAGAAAAGTAAAAACAAAAGAATCAATAAAAATAAACTGTCAAAACTAAGTATTACGATCTGATATGGTTCGACGATGCAGTTCCCCCTTTAATGCATAATGTGCGGTTGACAAGACAATGCACGAGTGCAGTCTGCATGTTATTTATGTGTAATCGGATAAAAATCGAGATCTTTATCTACTAGGAAATACATTGAGTCTGGGGTCTGGGAGATAGTATTATTATCATCGCTACTTAGGTACCTACGGTACCAAAATAACTTTTCAATAACCTCCTATATAAAAAAAACAATATTACCATAAAAAAAACTCTGTAAAAAACCTTTCAGTAAAAATTATGTAAGTACCAGTCGGGTTCATGCATCAAGTGAATACCTGGCTTCCGACTAATGGTAGCAGGAGGAACCGTGGGGTTTTAGAGTGATAAGAGTCCGATTTACCCCTCCGTTCTGCACAGACTAATCCATGAGGATTTCCCCAAGAAAAAACAAAGTCATGTGGGAATTTTACTTAACGATACTTTTTAGTTGAACCAAGTTGCTCCTCGTGCACTTATTCTTAATTCCTTTAGCAAAAAAAAGAAAATGTGTAAAGATTAACAGTACTGCATGTACTGTTAATTTAAACCCGCGAAACATCTGATTGTCTTGCAAATTGGATAATTGTACGGAATTAGAGGAATCTCGAGATTATCTAGTCAAAGACTTTACGGTACTACGTTTGTGGGTTATTGTATTAATGTGATTTTGATGCGTGAGAATGAAATGCTTTTTGTTTGTTTTCTCTTATTTGAGGTACATTCATACATTGTATATTTCAAAGCACGGCGGTTGCGGGACGTCTTAACAGGATACCTTGGCCCCGGAACGTAAAGGGCAACAGAAGGAACAGGGTGGTTTTTTAGTCAGTAAAAGTCTGACAGTCCCTTCCGCCCCGCAAGGAGTCATTTGATGATTTTTACCACCTAAAAAAAAAAGGGATGCTACGGAGCGAAATAAAAATCTTTTCGAAACCGTGAACGAATCTGATAAAGAAGTTTTGAATAATTTCGGATAAGGAGTCTAAACGACAAGATTTCGCCCGGCTTAAATAAAAAATAAAATAAAATTCATTTATTTCAGGTTAAGTACCCCATATCAAAATTACAAAGCACGAAATAAGTAAATACATCAAAAAATAAAAATGAATACAAAATGAATACAATTTTGGCTTAGCCAACACTAACTGTGCGCGTCCTTTGCATTGTTTAGATGGTTTTTTTATTATTTCTATTGTTTATCCATATATTAATAAATATATATAATAAACCAAATTATGCACCTAATATCCGTAAGTAACTGAAACTATCTGAAACTATCGGCTAATCCGAATTAATTCCATATCCGTAACCGTATCCGTAATCCGTATTTATATCCAAATCTGAAATTTCACATCCCTGCTTGAAAGCACACAGCAAATGGGTACCATATAGTTCACTAATCATTAAGTTACTACAAGCGTGAAATTAGATTAGCCTCAATTATCCAATAAAAACACATTCCCAAAAGTTTGAAAATCGAACAAACAGTTAATTTAACAAGCTCTAGTCTACTATAATCACGTCAAGTTCAATAAAACAAAAATGGCCACCCACAATGGCGGGAAAATTTCCTAACCTCTGCAATTTTACCGTTACGTTTCATAATTCGTATTGCCATTTTCAATTTTAGGTGAAAGCGTCGTGTATTGATGTGTTCGACGTTACTAGGTACCTAGCAAACATTGTATTGTTGGTTTATGTGTGAACGAACTTTGCAATCGTTGGTTTTATGGTCTACTTCAAATGTGTCACGTAATTAAGTAATTCAAGCGGTACCTATATCGAATTAGTCTTTTGTAGTTGTTATTAGTGGGTAGGTATCCACTTTTGAGTGTTGTTATATCCCATTAGTTAAAACTGGACAAGATATGCAATTACCAATGTGTCTTTTTCAACTCATAAATACTTTTTATGTTTATGTTGCTTAGTGCGAGCGAGTAGGGACTTTAATTTATTGTGTAAAAAGTTCTCGTTTGACGTTTTTACCACTAAAGGTTTATCAGCGCGTAATCAGCTAAACCTTGATTTCTTCAGAAGTGATTAGTGTGTACTGCTGTTCTTTGGCGTCTTTGATTTTTTTCTTTAAGTTTGGAACTTTTTTCCTTTACCTTTGCTGCTAGTGATCCCTCAGATCACTTTAATAATTATTATATTTCCGGCCGTGTGTTCCTGTTCTCATAGTCATGAGTAGTTATAGTGTGTACCTACTATTGTACTTTCGTTCGTTTAATTTTGTGACCTTTTTCCTTCATCTTAAATTTATTGATTGTTGTGCTTGTTGTTAGTGATCCTTAAGATTTCTATTATATCTATTATATTTCTACCCGTGAGAACCTGTAATTGGCTTAATGTAACTTAATCAATTTTTTGTATCCATCTTATGTATAGCTGTTGGTTTTCCATCTGATAATAAATAAATAAATAAATAAATAATAGTGACATCGGTGTAAGAAAACATCATGGAAATATGGGCTCATAATTAATATAAATCGCAAATCCGTCTTGAGCAAGTGTGGTGATTAATGCTCGTGCCATCTCTGCATGAGAAGAGGCCTTTGTCCTTTTTTTTTTTGAGGTGGTAAAAGTCATCAAATGAGTCCTTCCACCCTGGGTGGGGCGGAAGGGACTGTCAGATTTTTGCTGACTAAAAAACCACCCTGTTCCTTCTGTTGCCCTTTACGTTCCGGGGCCACGGTATCCTGTTAAGACGTCCCGCAAACCCGGGCGTCCCGCAACCCCGGACGTCCCGCAACCCCGGACGTCCCGCAACCCCGGAGGCCTTTGTCCTGCAGTGGAAGTTGGGACAATAATAAGCTGATATAATTTTTATTATTGATCTTCTTTCAGTCGACTGTCGTAAAAGTGATGTGAAAATCAAAAGTTACGTTAATTCTTGTTGAATAATGTTAAAGATATAGCTTTTTTAAATTAGACACGAAGGAATGCAATTCCATTTTAATCGTTTTATGCTTCTTATTCATAGCAATTTTAATAGAGTTTCGTCTGTTTTCTATGCAACACCTACACGATCAAAATGTATGGATCAGCTGACTTTTTAAAAGTTTTCATTAAGATTACCCCTCCACCCGTTAAAATATTTATATTACCAAAATTAGGTCACTCACCTATCATGCGGTCCTCTCCCAACAGTCGGCCCGTATCCACCATAGCCGTCATCATATCCATCATAAGCAGGCCTCCTAGCCCCTGCATACCCATCATATCTGCTCAATCCATCGTCATAGCTAGGGTAATATCTGTCGTACGTTGGTCTTCTTCCTCTATAATCGTCATAGTAATCTCTTTCTCTATAAGGATCTCTTAGGAACTTATCGTAATAGTCCGGTCTGTATCGGTCTCTGTCGTCGTAACGGTCTCCTCCTCGTTTCCTATCGCGGTCCCTGTCTCTTCCACGATCCCTATCTCTGTCTCTGTCGCTCCCACGTCTACCGCCACTCGGTCTGCTATCCTTATCGTCGTAGGAATTCTTGTTGTCTCTATTTTCTTCTTCCGTTCCGTTCTTTTGTCCGTTTTTTCTGTCTGAGTATCTGTCGTCATCGTTGTCGTAGTTCTTTTTGTTGTCGTATCTGCTGCCGGATGTTGGTTTGTGTCCTCGTCTGTCGTCGTCGTCGTATCTGTCGCGTCTGTCGTAGTCGTCGTCGCGGTCGTCTCTATCGTCTCTGCGGTCGTCGCATCGACCGCATCGTGGTCTGTCGTATTCTTGTCTTGAGTATTCTAGTCTGTCGTATAGAGGTCTGGGTGCTGCATATCGGAAGTCGTAGTAACTCCTGCTCTGTCGCTTTAGTTTGTCGGCTTCAGTGCTGGTGGCGGAAGTTAAGACTTCTTTTAAGACTGTTTCTTCTGCTGAAGTGTATTGGAGGCAGGTTAGGACGTAGGCGAATATGACCTGAAACAAAAACAAACAGTAATTATAAAAGTGTAATTTTATATGATACATTTATGGATTATTTTCAAAGTATTTTCTGCAAGTTTGATTTACATGTCGATGCCGAAAGCGCCAAATCTGTTTGATATTTGTAATTTACCTGTAATACGGCCAGACTTAACTTGGAATAAATACCGCCAATGTAAAAGGTACATAAAATGGTCGCCAATTAATACCAACGCATTTCTTCAGTGTTTCGTATGGATATGAACCTTATTTCAATCAGTTTACTAATATACAAAATGGTGAATATGGCACGTTTTGACAGACATGTTTTATACATTTAGAAGGAGCATCTCCATAGATGTAGTTCTATGGTTTGCTCAAACTTTAGCGGAAAATCTAGTACCTATTTCTAGGCACGCAATAGCAATATGAGAACATGTGAATAATATTATCTAATTAAAAAAATATAACACGAAAGAATACAAAACTAGAACAAAAGAACCAGGTACAATAATAAATAATGCATTACCAACTCATGAAGCATTATCTCATAAAGATCAGTCAATATCACGCAACGTTAACTATGCGAATGGATTGTTTCATCGTTTTTTGTGCAGCAGTTTCCGCGTCGACACGTTATTGTAAAAAAGTGGACATAATTGTATTAATGTAAATATGATTTGTAATTTGTCTGTATGTCTATCTTAACTTTTTATGATACATTGTGAATGAGTCATTCCTCTCGTTGAAAAAATATTTAATGATAATTTTGTGTAGATACATCCTATTGTTTGACCTATGACCGATATCCGGCTTTGGACTAACTTAGCCGGTTTTAGTCTTTAACATTAACTTTCAGGTTTCGACTAGCTTTGCCGTTTTTAGTCTAACTTCTAAGTTTAAGACACTTTGAGTCCTAAATGTTAAATTCTGGCTTTGGATTAATTTGGCCGATTTTATCTTAAATATTAATTTCAAACTTTTGACTGCTTTAGCTGTTTTAGTATTAAATATTTATATTTTTTCCCTTTGGATCAATTTAGTCGTTTTTAGTCTTAAATATTAATTTTTGATTTTGGACATAGTTTACCCGATGTAATCTTTAATATTTATACACATCAAAAGTGTCTAGAGATCAAGATGTATTTGGTAATAATAATATATTGATCCCTAGACACTTTTGATGTGTGTATTTCCGGGTTGTTTAAACCCGGAAATAGTTTACCCGTTTTTAGTCTTAGAGTTATTTCGTAAACTCACGCCTTTTTCACCACAGTACGCCACCTGCTACGATCCGTACGTACTCCTTTCCGTTCATACATCTCGTCATACAAGCACGCCGGTTACGAGTACCTACTCCGCACCTGACCTTTCTGAAGAACCTCACTAATAAAGTCAGTGTAGGTCTTCCTAGGGCGACCCCTCCCTGCGTTGCCACTCACCTCTGCCATATAAATACCTTTTGTTAATCGTCTTTCACTCATCCAGAGTTATTTCAGTTAGTTAGATTTTCAGTTTATAAAACCAAAAACTTTCTTTATATGATACTGAAGTGTCAAGAACACGTTAATATTTTATCTCCACCCACAAATGTTTCACACCAATGGTGTAGTAAAAGAAAACACAGAATAGATATTTTCTATGAATTTTGAGCACTGTAAACATTTTAGCAATAATAGATATATGTGTGTCTTACTTATTACTTTTAAGCAAAAAATTTGCATACCTAATGTTGTAAAAAATGCTGTAAACACCAATATTTTGCATAGGTACCTACTTTCTAAGCAAATAAAGATATTTCTCCTTGCTTTTGCCCGCGACTTCGTCCTCGTAATTGGCGGCCCGGTTATCGCGGACGCAGGCGAATATTTTTTTTTAATAGTTTAAAAAACTAAAAAATCACGCTTTTAGCACGCACTAATTTTTTTCGTATTCCATTCAGCAAACCCTTTCATTTGATACCCATATCATGGGGTGTATTTCAAACAGCTAGTCCGCCATCTTGGGGGGCCGCCATATTGGATTTGTAATGACGTTTCTTAGCTAGTCATGTATTATCATCAGAACTCAGAGCGTGTGCAAAATTTCATCCTAATCGAAGACCGGGAAGTGGGTCAAATTAAGATTCCAAGATTTTCTTGCATACATAGTTACAAGTGAAGCTAATAAAAGCGTGTTAATAAAAAAAGTAGCCTATGTCCTTTGTTGGGGTTCAAACTTACCCCATACAGACAACAGAGTTACTTCGAATTTATACTATGGATTCAACTGTCTACATATAACATCACGCCTGCAATCCCCGAAGGGTTAGGCAGAGATGTACCCATTAGTACACCCATATTTCGCCAGTTCGGTCTTACGACGGTCGGACAGTCGGGGTATCTCAAGATTACACACAATGACAACGACAATTACACTACTTAATTTAACTAAGTACATTCTACAAAGCCTTACTCATTGTTGAAACTCCAAATTATGCAAAAAAATACCATAAAATTGCCCTCAACGAGCCTATGACCTCTAAAAACAATGGTACGGTATCACACACAATCGTACACAAAGAGAAAATGGTCCAACGTGAAGGACACAACCTAATTTTGTATTGTTTTCATATAATTTAGTACAGGAAGATGACTACTAAGTATTTCAGATATGAGATTACGTTGCCTCATGTGTATTTTAATTTGTTATATACTAGCAAATAAACGCCCGTGGCTTCGTTCGCGTGACTGTCGAATTTATTTTTATTTTTTCTGCGCGTAACACTAAAACCTTATTTCTAAAATAAAAGTCAATACATTGAACGACTGCCTATCTAACCTCCACAGCCCACTGGGTAACATCACGCCTGTATCCCCGAATTGTTAGGGTGTACCCATTAGTACACCCACATTTCGCCAGTGATTAAGTCCCATGAAATAGGGGGCGCGCCTATTGCCATCAACCGGTCACAAATCTAGACTCCGAGGCTCTATAATATACCTCTTCGTAAGACTGGTAGTCAGACTTTCAGGCTTCTGACGACCATAATATATAAAACTATTATACAAAAATCCTAAAACCACTCCACATTCTGACCTCAAGACCGCACAATAATGTTATTTCCAGCATCTTGTCTCCAAACCGTGAGAATTAGGACTTTTAACAAATTATATCATACAAACAAACACACGGATTAGTCAGAGAGCTCACTTGCATTGTTTAAGAGCCACACATCCGTCGCTGTAATCGGTTTATAATTGTGCACGACCATGGGCTAATGGAGACAAAAGACTGGCATTGTAAGCCTACGAATTATGACATGGAAATTACGTATTTGTTAAAAAAAGTTTTAAATAACATAACTTGAATATCGCTATGTGTAATATGTATTCTTCGAAGGTAAGCTGATATAGTACCTTGTGTACCTACCCTCATTTTCGCTAGTTATGTAAAAAAAGGGATGGACTAAGGGCTCCCACACAAAACCACGGTGCGATGCGATACGATGCCGCATTGCAGGAACTTCGGGAACTTTAACTTCACAGGAATTCGCAGATTTTTGCGATGCGATGCGAATTCGTGGTTTTGTGTGAGAGCCCTTAAAGTAAGGAGATCCTTTAACCCGGACATAAACTCGGATATTCGGGCTAAAAATGTAAGTATTTAATAAATAGCTGACCCAGCGAACTCCGTACTGCCATATGAAGCTTTTTTTTAATTTTCTTTTTTAAGAACCTTCTTACAATAACGAACAACACCCTCCGGTTGCTCGTGCGGCAGGGTGAATAGAAATTGTTTTTATTTTTTTTTATTTTTGATTGTTTTATTTTGATTATTGTTTTTTATTTTTGATTGCTGTTTTTGTTTTTTAAATTTTATTTTTGATTATGTTATTTTTGATTATTTTTATTAATTTGTTTAGATTTAATTTAATTAATAGTACTATTAACCCTTAGTTGATAAGTTATGGCTGCACTTTGGACCAATGTTGTCACACTAAATAAATAAATAATAATTTCTCCACATTCTTTATTTTAACATATTTTTCTACATATTTTCCTTATATAAATTACAAATAATATAGTTTATAAAACAAAAATATGTATAAAAATAGTGCTCCGCCCGCAACGAGGTGGTAAAACCCAAGCTACAGGCGGTTAGGGATCCAGAGAGAGGAACCTCCTCACTATGCGTGCCGTGTCCAAGACAACCGCCTTCTGCATCTGACTCTTGACCCAGCTGTTGAGCGAAAGTTTCTCAAGGTGTTGGTCGAAACTTTTCGCTATTAAACCGTTCACTGACACGACAATCGGAACAATAATTGTCGAGTCCATACTCCACATGCTGGTAACCTCGTGAGCTAGATCGAGATATTTAATGATCTTTTCTTTTTCAGCTTTCACAAGGTTCTCATCATGGGGAATAGTGACATCAACAAGTATTGCACGACGCACCGACCGATCAATTATCACTATATCAGGCTTATTAGCAGTAATAAATCTATCAGTGATAATTGATCTGTCCCAGTAGAGCGTGATCTGACCATTATCGAGAACTGGTTCGGGATGGTATTGATAAATAAATAATAATTATTATTAATAGTAACAAACCCAAAAAAAAGAATTAGTGAAGTTGGTCCAGCCGATCACGCGTGATGCCATGACCAAGGGAAAATAGGGATTCATTTTTATATATTAAATAGATTATATTTTTGACCCTTATGTATTTTTTTTCCAAAGTTCTAGTCTCCCATAAACGTTTCTAAGTCATCACGCCAGCCAGCAGTCTGGGCCTCCCTTGTCAACCAGGACCCTCGTCTTTCGGCACACACAGCGTGACGACCCTGGCCCATTTATCATGGTGCATTCTGCATATACACGGCCCGCCCAATCCCACTTTTAAACCTTGTAGACTTAGGGCTGATTTTTCAATAGTCAGATAACTTTTATGCAAATAATAAATATGACAGTTTGACTTATTTTCTATACAAAAGCTGTCAAATCGCCATATTTATCCCACAGTTAAGAGATATCTGACGATTGAAAAATTAGCCCCATATCTTTTAACCGACTTCTTTCTGTTTACTTTTTTCAAATTTATAAGTTCGAAATTTGAAGTGTTCCAACTATGGTGTCATGACCATAGCTAGTAAAGAGGTGGCTAGTGGCTTCATTATGAGAATACAATAGGTTTTAGAATACAGTTACAGAACTTTATTGCCTTTTCTACATTAATCGCTAAGGTACTGTTAATTTTATGTCTGTTTTCCGGCAAGCACACTATTGGATATAACGGATTACCTATAGGTAACCTGTACCTATATATAAGTTGGATGGTTAACGACCTTTGAAAGATGAGCAGAGATAAAGATGGAGGAGATGCAAAGGATCTCTTTGTCACGCGTATAAATGTGTGTAACAACAACAACAGAATTTGAATTCGAAATTCAAATTACGGATTTCGAATCTTTGCTATAAATCAATAAGATTCGGTTAAGGGACATTTTTAAAAAAAGAACCTCCACCTTTTTTTAAGATGGTTAAAAATCAGCTGTTCTAATAAGTGAAACACCTAAATGGTCAATATGTTTGGAATAGCTAGTTTTTTTATCAAACGAAAATATTTTAACGCTTTCTAGAATCGTGTAGCTACTGAATCCAAAGTAAATGTTTTCTTTACTATGTCCTTTTACTCCGTATTTAAAGAACCTCAGAACTCATTTATTAAAATTGGTTTTAACTAAGTATTTAAATAGCTTAACCGTCTTTAATTCGAAATCGATGCTTAAGAATCATTTTGTGTCCTAAGACTTGGCTAGAATAATCATTTGATAAGGTCTAAAAGTAAGTAATTCATACTGTTACAAATTACCTCAATATTTTTATTTTATAAAGTTCTCCTCAACCAAGAAGGTATATATCATCTGAAAACAGGTCTTGATCTCAATTCAGATGATGCAAAAACGAAAAGCAAACAAACGAGCGAAGGACAGTAAAAAAGCACTTACTGAGGAGCTCCCGACTGTATTAACTTTTTTAAACATTATGTTACAATTAAGTATAATGAACTTACCAGAATCGCAAGCCGTTCCATTTTGTTTTAAACTTAACTTATAAATATAAAAAGTTCATCATTTGTATCCTTAAAATATAAAAAGCACAAAATAATAGGTATCCAAACTATTCTATTTTTAAACGAAACTAAAATATTTTTTGAAACTTTTACATATTTTTAAAAAAGTTCCCAACTAAAAAGTTTTTAATATTTCGTGTCTATGCGCCGGTGGATGCGCGGGCGCGTTATGGCGGACTGGCTACAGCGCATGCGTCCCCCGCTTATAATAATTATGGCGATCGTTGGTTTTTTTGTTTGCTCATCCGCCTAGGGCCTACTGGGTCGGTATTGTGAAGGCTACTGTGGTCTGCCCATGTATCACCATTGATCGAGAGTTTTTTGACTTCGTTTTCCAAAATATGGGGTCAGGGAACGGGGTCATAGAGCTCTTTCAAGCTATAATTTGAACGAATTGAAATTTGGACGTAATTTTAATGGGTATTTGACATCACAATTTATCAATTGACATTCTTTTTATGAACTGTCAAAACGAGGTTCCTCCAAACATTTTGTATGGCAAAAGTGAAATGTGACGTCACATTTGTGCCAACTCAATAAATAAAGTGTTTTTTGTAAGTAGTTGTGTCTTGAAATTATTGACCTATCAAGTATTCATCTGAACTCTAAGATATTTCAAGTCATAATAAAAAAAACACTTTATTTATATAGAAATTAACTCGCGTTAATTAATTAATTAACGGGAGTTAATTAAAGCAACGTCTTGGTAGATCTGAAAGCCAATCCTACTAATTGAAAACTTTCAAAATCTAGTCGCAATCTCATCTCAGCGACAATGTCAAAAAATATTATTAATTACAGGCATTTTTGACAGATTTGACTGAGACTAGATTGCGATCGCTAAAAGTTAGTAGAATTACCCCCTAATCTATAAAATAAATAGACTCATAATCAGCCAATAAAATTCGTTATGTCAGCATAATTAAATTACTATACACGGATTCGCTAATTAACATTATAATTAATTTAAGCAACAACAGATTAGCTTCGTGTATATTGTCAATTGGTTTTTCCATTGTATCTCAAGAACATGCAAATATCCTTTGCTTCTACAATTGGGATTCGTTACGCGTTATTTAATTGCGGAGATCCGGAATGAAGTTTTAAAGAATTAAAACATAATATTATGTCATCCATTTCCTTAAAATCTAATTATTCGAAAGATTGGTTGCAGTTCCATTTTTGCTGAAAATGATTATTTTCAAAGTTTACTACTTTCTGATAACTTTAGTCTGCAAGCCTAGTCAGATTGAGCTTGCTTCATCATCTAGGTACCTATTTCATGACGACTTGGCCTCGTGGTCGCATGCGCGACTGCTGCGTGTGGGGTCTTGGGTTCGATTCCCAGGTTGGGCAAAAAGACTTTTAGGCTTCTGACGACCCGTAACGACTGTCCAAGATCCACGTATGACTGCCGGAACGAACAGCTTAACGTGCTTTCCGAGGCACGGAGGAGTCTCGGTGTGTAAAGATGGTCACCCATCGACGGACCAACCCCGGCAAGCGTAGCTTAACCTGATGGATCGACCCTTGCGGCTTTTATTACTTAGCCATGAGCTCCTTTCACAGAGACCACACCAGATCATATTTATTCGTATCATCTCCGACAGAACAGGAAGTGTAGAATTTCAACAATTTCGCAATGAAATAATTTAGTTCCCAATATTTGATTGTTTGGCGAAGGCCCTCCATGCGGCTTTGTAGCCATCACTCAGTTTAAAGGCCAGATGTCAGTGATAGTATCGTTACATGATTTAAAACAATATCCCAGCCAGGATCCGTCTGAATCCATGGCGCCAAATGTAGGTACCTGCTGTGTGGATTTTACATATTCGGCAAGGTAGAATGGATTTTTGATTCTAGTAAGTTTTGTTTTGTGGAGGGTGCTGTTACCAAGTGCCTTTTTATTATTTTCAAATCAATACTTTTTTCTTTTTTATACTATGCGCAATAAGCAAATTGCGTATTGTGTAAACCTTATTTAATTTCTTGTATAATAAATATATGATTATATTATTATACGCATACTAGGCCTCAGTGGGTTATCGAAACATCAGTGGCATTTTTAATATTCCAAAATTAAATGCTAATCTTGTAACATCCATCGGTTTCTAAGAAAACTTCAACTATATCTGACAACCCTGCATACCTATCTCTTTTGTTGACTGTACATGCTATACTTTTCTTTGCCTTTTCTTAATTAAACACCATTGCATAGAGCAAAATTAATTAATTAATCAAGAAATTCAAATATTTTTACATTAGCATGCTGAGCAGAGGTGAGTGGCAACGCAGGGAGGGGTCGCCCTAGGAAGACCTATACTGACCTTATTGGTGAGGTTCTTCAGAAAGGTCAGGTGCGGAGTACTCGTAACCGGCGTGCTTGTATGACGAGATGTATAAACTTAGATGAGGCGAAAGGACATGTAAGGATCGTAGCAGGTGGCGTTCTGTGGTTTCTGCCTACCTGAAAAAGGCGTGAGTTTATGTATGTGTAGCATGCTCGTGCATAGGCCTCCTACAGGTTGACAGACGGTAAGTAATTCGTGACTGTCTGCGTTGTTAGAAGAAACCATGTCCAGAACAAACCTCACCTCATCAGGTCCTTTGCCTTTTTAACCGACTTCTAAAAAAGGAGGAGGTTCTCAATTCGGATGTTTGTATTTTTTTTTTTTTAGGTTTGTTCGCGCTTAACTCCGTCGCTTGAACCTAACCTACGATTAATCTATACTAAAATTTAACAATTTTTTGGAGTCGGTGCCATACGGTTGGATATAATATCCTCGGTCTTGGCACAGATTCCAAAAAATTGTTAAATTTTAGTATAGGTTAATCGTAGGTTAGG
Organism: Hoplodrina blanda; assembly: GCA_949316365.1. Lineage (NCBI taxonomy): Eukaryota > Metazoa > Arthropoda > Insecta > Lepidoptera > Noctuidae > Hoplodrina > Hoplodrina blanda. The sequence continues at coordinate 14,103,815 of OX438592.1, forward strand.
TTAGGTTTATTAATATAGGTAGGTTATAGTATTATTTTTAACTTTTTAGTGCTTTTTTTGAAGTCGGTTTTTTTTTTGCAAAAAAAATTTTTACGCACAGCGATGCATAACGTGTCCACTTGGGATGTCATTCACTCATCATGACAAACACTTCACAGCTATTTTTATTACGGTAGAGAAAATATGGTTTACATGATTATCTTGAGTAGGATGTGTTCAAAATTAAATAATAGCATTCGTAATCTGCGCAAGTTCTGAAGCAGGAAGGGGAAGCGCTATTGTCTAAAACTAGTAGTGCTGTTTCCATTGCACTCTTGAAATAAAAAAGAAAGACAAAAAATCTGACAGCGTACAAAAATAAAATTTAATTATATAATAAAAAGAAAAAAATCGTGTTGGACTAGGTACTATAGAGTTAATTACTCAAGTCGTTCTGACTTACCGGTAAGTCAGCCGTGGCTTGACCGTTTATGTACAGTTACTGTAGTGTAAACTTTCACAGTCGGGACCAATATTATTGGAAAGCCGGTCTAGATTACTTGTTTTATTTTATTTTGGTACACATTTTAATATCTATTTGTCATCCAGCAATTGTAGGTAAACAGTGACACTTGCGCCAATAAGACAAATCGAATGAACTATCATTATCAAAATCGGTTGAGCCGTTGAGTATTTACGAGCGAACATAGGAACGACATAAAGGCGAATTTGTCAAAAATAACTTTAATTAGCTCTCATTTTTGACTAGTTTTTAACCGACTTCAAAAAAAGGAGGAGGTTATCAATTCGACTGTTTTTTTTTTATGTTTGTTAGCTCCTAACTTGCTACTGGGTGAACCGATTTTCATGATTCTTTCTTTATTTGAAAGCTGGTGCTTCCCGTGTGGTCCCATTGTCACCATTTCAATATCTGATGGTGAACTTCGGAGATATGAAATGGAACTCCTCACAGAATCACAGCAGCAATATCGTAACAAGTGAAATTGCTTTGTTTATACGTGTAGTCGATGACTGACTGAAGGGAAAGGGGGGAGGGTACGTCAACCCCCCTCCTACCAGTTTCCAAAATTAAATATATCGTGTGAGGTATTGTTTGAAAGGGCTTTTTGTAAGGATTTCAAACATGAATACACAAGCACTAAAAAGTGAAAAATAAAAAGCTATTTTACAAAAAAATGGCAATACTTACATAAATAACAAAAAACAAAACGAAAGCCGCCGACTTCCAAAACTAAAGTTATTTTTATTTTGTAGTTTTTGAAGGCGGTTATCTTTTTTTGGAAAAAAGCTTTTTTTATATTGATTGTCATTGAGATAAGATTACGACTAGATTTTGAACGTTTACGAGAATTTGGTCTTTTTGACACTGAAGTTAGATTGCGACTTTTAGTTGAACTTAATTTAAATTTGGCGTTTAAGATGACTGATTTTACTTTACAAATTGTTCCCCTATAAAAATGTCGTGTTCAAATGGAAACAAACTAATTAAAACAAGTAAATCAAAAAGCGTCGGGCACCGAACCGCGACTGACACGTCATTGTGCTGACTGTGTGGTGCTGTGCCAGCCAACGAACCGTATCACTACACTTTATCATCAAATTATTTCAGTAAAAACAAAACATGATTGATTCAAGTAAGTATATAAGTACTGTTTTTATGAGGTCTAAATAAGTTCCCATCATTGTGAATTTGTGAATATTATTTTGGAACCCCGTAAGCTCCCCCCTTAATTATAATAATAATAGGTTCTTTTAGTCCCACTGCAGGGTACTTAAAGTCTTCTTCTCATAAAGAAGGCACAAGCATTGATCACCACGCTTGCTCAAGGCGGATTGGCGATTTCATAATAATATGTCCAGGTTTACTCACGATGTTTTCCTTCAATGATGTTAGTGATGTCCAAAATAACTTAGAGAGTAGATACATATCCCGGTATCGCCATACATATCGTTATCTAAATATATATATATATAACTCAAAGGTGACTGACTGACTGACATAGTGATCTATCAACGCACAGCCCAAACCACTGGACGGATTGGGCTGAAATTTGGCATGCAGGTAGATGTTATGACGTAGGTATCCGCTAAGAAAGGATTTTTTAAAATTTACCCTCTAAGGGGATGAACGGGGGTCCGACATTTACGCGGACGAAGTCACGGGCAAAAGCTAGTTATTTTATAAGTGATCACTTATTCAAAACTAACTAATGAAGTTCTAATAATACATCGACACTAAAACTTGTCGTACTTAGTATATTTACTGTCAATTACTTTTATTGTTATAAGTAGACAAACGTAGAATTACATCCAATCACAATATAATGATTATGGCGTAAATATAAAATGAGGCCTTGCAATGTAATTCGCGGTTTTAGTCATTTTTGCTCGGATGACAGATGTCGTTCCCGCCCAAAGTGGTTGTTGTACGCATGCGCGTGACGGCCAGCGCCCCCTGCATGATGGCATTGGAACTATGTGATAACATAACATAACATCACGCCTGTACTCCCCGAAGGGTTAGGCAGAGGTGCACCCATTAGTACACCCACATTTCGCCAGTTATGTTTAAGTCCCATGTAATAGGGGACGAGCCTATTGCCATCAACCGGGCACAAATCCAGACTCCGAGGCTGCTACTGAGAATTTCCTGTTAGAAAAACCCAATAACACTTTGCCCGACCTGGGAATCGAACCCAAGACCTCATGCTCAGCAGTCGCGCTTTGCGACCACTAGACCAACGAGGCAGTCGAGGAACTATGTGATGTGATTCATTTACAAACTTTTTGTGTCAATGGTCATTTTTTTTGCATACTTATTTCGTGTGATTGTGCAACTTGACAGGTTATTCTGATGTCAGTAATTTAGGCAACTTTTAAACTAAGTATAGGGTCAAGGTAGGTGTGAAGATTATGAGTTAAGGGAACCCATAATATCTACACAGTGTATCTAATCGTGTAATATCTAATGGGCCCCTTTAAACCACTCAAATTGTTAGGGTAAAAGGCAAGCTAATGGACTATTTTGGTCTTCACAACGTACCAACGTCTTTTTTAATACGGAACGAATGACAATATTGACAATGCTCTGGGTTGTTCGACTTTTTTATTTCGAACCTACCTCTAGTACCTATTGTAAGTAATTCTAAAATCATCTAAGTATATAGGAGGGCACATAGAAGAGGCTGCGATTAATCAACTTTATAAAGTCTTATAAACATAACCTTATTTTTAAAGTAAAAGATGAGTGGGTAACAAAAAAGCAATGAATTACTATAACATCCTAAAAGAACTCAATACCTGCTCGCACATTAAAATGAACACCTTATCTAACAATTACTTTTTCATCCCACCATCTCGGAAAGAGTATTTTTAATCTTCAGTATCTGAGTGGAAAAGCCGTTTTTATTCTCTAGAGGATAAAGTAAATTGAATTTAGAACATCGTGTGCACTAAGTTTGTGAATTAAAAAAAAACATTAAACCTATTTACTGCTACCTCTATGGTGCCGAATATATTATACAACTTTTTTTTTAATTTGTTAAAAACTCAGACTCGGAACCTTCTTGGTGTTCTTTTTTCAATTTGCTTTGTACGCGGCATTTTTTCACGTCATTGTTAAACCTATTAAAAACAAGAAACTTGAAAACAAGTGAAAAAACTAAAATGAGTGATTCTAGCGACGAGGAAGTTTGCTTGACGCCAACAGAATTGACTGAAACTGTTAATAATGCGCAAATGAGCTTTCTCCCTCAACAATCACGCGAGAAGTATTTAAAACAGTACGATATGTTCAACACGTGGCGACTAGCAAAAGGAGCCAAAACTTTCTCAGAAAACGTATTGCTGGCATATTTTATAGAATTATAAATATAGAACAAGAAAGCAAGCACTCTATGGAGTACGTATTCGATGCTAAAAGCAACAAAAAAGATGAAAAAAGACAAACATATCGATACCTATCCTAAATTAGTGGCATTTTTAAAAAGAGCCTCATCTGGTCATCAACCAAAAAAATCGAAGGTTTTCACAGTATCTGATATTGAAAAGTTTCTTAACGAAGCACCCGATTCCGTATATTTGGCGGCAAAAGTAAGTCAGTTGCACATTCAGTATCTACTTAAGTATATTAATCTCAATTAAATAGTATACCTACTTAGTAGATGTTGATAGGCATAATTATGCGTTCATATCAATTTTATTCATTTATCTACTACAATACTCTTTACGTTACAGGTTGTTCTTATTATTGGAATAAACGGAGCATGTGTCGAACTAATGAACTAACACAACTTAATGTCAAAAACATTGAGAAACATTCAGATGACTTACTATTAATTAATTTACCTAATACAAAGACAAAAAGAGACCGCAACTTCGTCATTCGCAAGGAATACGTAACGATTGTTGAGAAATATCAAGCCTTACGCCCGCCTAACACTCCAATCAATCGATTTTTTCTACAGTATCGCAATGGAAAGTGTGTTAGACAGCCTATGGGTACTAATAAAATTGGCAGTATCCCACGAGAAATAGCAACATTTCTTGAACTTCCAGAACCCCTGTTGTACACGGGTCATTGTTTCCGACGAACTTCAGCCACACTTTTGGCTGATTCCGGAGCTGATCTCCTGTCCCTTAAGCGCCACGGAGGCTGGAAGTCCAATGCAGTTGTAGAGGGATACATAGAGGATTCCATCCAGAAGAAGTCTAAAATATGTGAAGGCATCGTAGGAGCCATTACACTGAAAGAGCCTCAATCGGATCCTTGGACTGGCCCTTCTACATCAAAAATAAGCCGTTATGAAACACCTAACCATCTCCCTCTCTCTCCAACATTCACGCCAAGGGAATCCGATGAATCGGTACAACTATTAAGTATGACAGATAGTTTACCGAAAAACAGCTGCCCTACCATGAACTCTTATTGCGATCCAAAAAACTGAATTGTTCTTCAAATAAGTCAATATAACGCATCAATTTATGCGTTATATTGACGTATTTGAAGAACAGTTCAGTTTTTGGATCGCGATAAGAGAAAATACGTCAATAAATGACATAAATTGATGCGTTATATTGACTTATTTGAAGAACAATTCAGTTTTTTGGATCGCAATAAGAGTTCATGGTAGGGCAGCTGTACACAAGTGACTAACACCAATATTACAGTACCAAACAAAAATATTACACTCAATTTAAATAACTGTAGCCACGTTACTTTAAAATTTTCTTAATTATACCTTAGTATTATTTTGTTATAATTTAAAGATTATTCTGTAATACTTACCTGTCATTTTTTTTTTTTCCCTTGGTTATTAAGAACAGATTTCTTAATAAAATAAATTACGATCTAGCCTAAAAGACTAATAAGTAATTTAACTCTAACTTAATATGCTACGTTATACATTATTTTAAAACTAAGAATAGTGTCCATTAACACTTTTATACAAGTCCATAGCACCTTCTTAGAGTCTGTATTTGATAAAAACACTAAGTTCGTGTGTTATATGTATAGCACAACACTGTTACTATTATGCCTGTCATAATGTAGTAATTAATACCTAAACTGAAATAAAAGTGTACCTATCTTGTGATTGTAAACGTTTTTTTTTTTGCATTTAGTCATTTCCTCGCTGAGGTGGAATGAAAAGTTACGTGTTGCACTCGAGTGCAAAGATTTTTCACGTCGTGCTCTTTTGATTCCCTCGCTAACGCTCAGGATTCTAATTTTGAATCACTCGCTGCGCTCGTGATTCAATTTTAGAATCCTTCGCTTGCTCGGTCATCAAAATTGAACACGCGGTTAAAAAGCAACTTTGCACTCTTGTATAACAAATATAGTGCGTTTCACCGAATAGTTCCTATGGCGTTATGTTGGCAGCAATATTTTTCAGTTTTATTGTTCAAATTAAACAAAATCTGCGGGAGCGTCTTCTCGTCAATGACTTTGACAGACAGTAGGCAACGTATCGCCATAGGAACTATTCGGTGAAACGCACTTTAATTTGAACAATAACACTGAAAAATATTGCTGCCAACATAACGCCATAGGAACTATTCGGTGAAACGCACTATAACTATTTTCAAATTAAATAACATACCAACCTCTTTGCAGCCGACGTCTTTTAATAAAAAGGTTCTAGCTGTACGACCTATTTTAACGGCCTATTGGGCCATGGTGTGACTTCAATCAACCCTCAACGCACTCCTCGTATGTGACCCAGATGCCGGCAATTTGTTTTGACGAATCAAACCGAAAGCCATTATCTACAGAATTGATTGACGGTTAATCGATATTATTTAATCGGAATAGTGACGTTAGAGGTTGGATTGCTACAAAATATGTTCGTAAGAGAGAAGTTATAGAGTTGAGCAGGTAAGTACCTACGTAAATAACGGTTAATGAAATAAGTTTAGTAATAAGTCACTTAAACAGAATATTACAAATGTCAAAGTCAATACATTTATTTCAACACACAAAACATAACATTACGCCTGCAATCTCCAAAGGGTTAGGCAGCCAGTAATGTTTAAGTCCCATGTAATAGGGGGCGAGCCAATTGCCGCCAATTACCGTCACAAATCCAGACTCCGAGGCTGCTACTGAAATATTCTTGACATTTATTCAGTAAAGCTTATAAAAGGCACTTTTGAATGTCATTTACAAGAAGAAATAAATTTTAATCTAGTTGCCCATTAAAAAAGATATACACATCAAAAGTGTCTAGGGATCAACATCCCTAATCAATGTTAGGGATGTTGATCCCTAGACACTTTTGATGTGTGTAGTTTCGTATAGAGAATATTACAGCGACTTCGTAAGACTTTCATGTAGGAATCAAAATTTAGAATAAGTTAAGACCTACTGTCAAGTTTAATATTGATTATGCATGAATTCAGTAATGTTTTTTTTACAAATAAAATATCGTTACTGTTTTAGATCATCTCACGGTGTTGGTTAATTAACTTTTAATAATGGCCTATAACTTTCCTAGTGCAGGGCAAAGGCTCTCTTCTCATGCAGATAAGGCACTCGATCAAGGTGGATAAGCGATTTCAAACTTACATAATAAAATAATGACAAGATAAAAATGTGACGGCTCGCAGGCGCCCCGGGCCGTTGCGTGTCGGAGAGGTCCTGTCACAATTAACAATGACCATGTGTTAATAGTTACAGGAAATTCCAAACACTGACCCTATGAATAGGTAGATAAACATAATTAAAACACCCGACAATCACGCCTGACATAACACATTAAAAAAAAACTGACCAAAGAGGTCAATATTTTACCAAAAATCAGCGGACAAAGGGCAGCGGTGTCAACAACCTGCCACCCTCCCGAACGCTACGAGGATCGTGAATAATTAATAGTAAACGAAAGCGTAAATAATAATCAAGTCGAGTAATTATTTGGGCGATCAATAAGTATTTAAGTCGGAAGTAAGTTTTTTGTTGGTTGTGGAGCTGCAGTGGCTATACTCTTTGCGTCTCGAACGAAAATTTTTAAATAATAGCAGTAACATACATCATAACATCATGCCTGTAATTCCCGAAGGGTTAGGCAGAGATGTACCCATTAGTACACCCACATTCCAGTTATGTTTAACTCCCATGTAATGGGGGCGAAATAAGAATAGTAGTACTTAGTCTATTATCGTGCAAAATAAAAATAGAATAAGTAATTATTAACAGAATACATAGAATTATTGGGGCGGAATAAGAATAGTAGCCTATTACGGTCCAATTATACGGCAAAAGGCCGCTTCTCATATAGAGAAGGCACAAGCATCGAACTTATATTAATAACAAGTTCAGGTTTCCTCACGATGTTTTCCTTTACTGATATCAGGGACCAAGATAAACTGAGAAAGTACATTATGAATTGAAAGACACATTGGCACTTGCCCGGTATCGACCCCAAAACCATGTGTCGTGACGCCCCTGCTCTTCTTTGTAAGCCATAGGGAGGAATGTAGTTTAGTTGCCTTGGGTTCGCTTACATAAGCAGGCGCACGAATGGTTTACTAATCCTTCATAGTAATGAATATTAAATATCGTACCTCGCTTTACTGTCCACGTCTTTATTTCACCTCCTTCCGCAGAACTTTCACCTGCCCTGGTCTTGCCTGTGCCTTGCCTCTGCGTAGCTGCTCACCGCTGCTGGTCACCGCCTGTAGGTGTTAATGCCCGTTGATGCCAACTACTTCCACACTTCGGGCGAGGAGAGGGAAGCTTCGTCAGGACGACTAAGTCGGTCTGTGACTATGCCACCTCTCCTAAGCTGTAGACATATCAAAGCGTTAATGACATACTCATGCACAACCAGTAAGCTAGGAGGTCAGTATGATCAGGTCACACTCCATTACTCCAGGCAAACTCTCAGATAGGCGAGGTTCAAACCCTGTCTTGGTCTACCCTCGCTCTCTTCCCCCTTCAGTCTATATTGCCAGTACGTCGGCCAGACTCTCAGGGGGGAACCAGCGGTTTATTTCACGCCATGGCAAGTTAGGAAACTTTACTTCTACTTGACAACATGGCTGGCACGTCTGCCATACTCTTAGGGGTGTCGGCGTGTGATATACTCCACGCCACGGCAAGCTCGTTAGCCACACCCACTCGTATCAGCTAGGCTGGATTACTCCACGCCACTCTGATCTATTGGGCACATTCCCAGTGGTCTCAACCACACATAACTCACCGTCTCTCTCGGGTGAATACGCACATGCATGCTTTGGTATAAGCCAGTCATACCTCACTGCCACGTGTCTACCACGAAGCCAGCTCGGCAGACTCTAATATTACAGCGTTACTTGTTCTACATTATAATTCATGATCTACAAGCACCAGCTTACAACTGTAGCCCCATGCAGTATTTCTCTAATTAGCAACTACTCAGGCTACGTAATATTACTCAATTCTATCCCGAATTACTTATCTACTTAGCTTTGTAACAATCCGTTGACCGGCGCGTTGCTCCTCTGGGCGGGACGCCGACAAAATGGCCGTTTACACGACGCTTCGTTCAAAAGTGAACTTACCATAGATAAATTTCCATCTTCGTCATAGAGTAAATCGTCTACTTGTGGTTATGCCTTATTCACTGGTGTTGCCATGTTATTCTCGTTATTTACAATTATTTATTTATTTACATTCGCGTCACGACGCGACACTCCCGGCCTGAAGGCTTGGCTAGAGTACTGTTAGGAGGTGGCGCGTCCACTCCTTTATCTTTTCTAGAGCTCTAGTGGCCGCGCTTCTTCTCTGTTTTGGTTCCTCGCTGGAGTCGGGTATTGCATCTGGAGTGTTGCTGTCGGACTGTTCCTCTGACCTATCTTTCATTTGAATAACTTCTGACCCTTCTTCTCTTGTGTCAATATTCTCATTATTTACTATTTCTATTGGGGTTTCATCGGGACGATTTTTCAGTAGTGGGTGTTCTTCCCATACTATTTCTGGGGGTTCCGTTGCATCGTCGCATATGTTATTAGCCTCATATTCAACTATGTCATTGTCATCCATTTCAAGGGGGTAAATATGGGCTATGGATCGAGTGAATTCCTTGTCTCCTATTTTGATTTTAGCTACTCTACACAGACCATCCGCTCCTCTGAGTATGGATGATATTTTCCCTACTTTCCATCCTTCTCGATTCTTTGTTTCTCCTTTGATCTGCACGACTTGACCGATTTCAGGTTCCACCTTAACCGTACTTCTTGGTTCTTTATGAGAATGTCGATATCTTTCTCTTAGGCTCGGTAGGTATCGGTTTATAAACATTTCTTTGAACTCTTCTGTCATTATTATGGCTTTCCTCCATCCTTTTACTAGTTCGGTTTTAGTCACAGTTCCTATTATTTCTTCATTTGCATTGGATGTTTCCATTGTTATACATTTTCCCAAGGTGAGGAAGTCAGCTGGTTTCAAAATCTGATCTAATTCTGAGTCTACGCTGGTAAGTGGGCGTGTGTTTATTACTGCTTCTATTTCCTTAGTTACTGTCGCTAGCTGTGAGTCGTTTAGTAGATGTTTCTGTAGTGTTCTTTTCATGCAGTTCTTGACTATTCCTACGAGTCTTTCGTAGAATCCTCCGAACCAAGGTGCTAGTTGTGGGATAAATTTCCAATGAATTTTTTCTTTTACGCAATATTCTTTTGATAATATTTCAGCTATTAGTTTAAAGTAGAGGGCGTTATCGGAGGTGATTAGAGTCGGTACTCCTCTTGTTGCTATGAACCTTCGCAAGGCTCGTAGTCCTTCTTCGGCAGAGAGGTCTTTGACTACTTCTAAATGAATTGCCCTCACTGCTTGGCATGTGAAGAGGCAAATCCATCTCTTGTTGGGACCCTTCTCGTTTACTAATAGTGGGCCCATGTAATCTATACCCGTGAAAGTGAAAGGTGCACTGTAATTTACTCTCTCTGCTGGTAAGGCTGGGGTTGGTGGTAACTTAAATGGTCCTCCTCCATGTTTAACGCATCTCGGGCACTTCTTTATGATTTTTAATACTTGAGCTTTTCCTTGTGGAATCCAATAGTTTTGTCTTATCAGGCTTAACGTATGGTTAGCTCCGACATGGTAATTTTCTTCATGTGTTTTCTTTATAATGTCGTTGGTAAAGTTGCTTTCTTTAGGTATGAGTATTGGGTATCGCTTGTCAAATGACCAGTCGGCATTCTTCATACGTCCTTCACATCTTAATATCCCGTCGATGTCTTTAAACAGTCTTAGATTGCGGCTCAAGTCTGTTTCTATTTCCTGAACCTCTACTGGAAAGTATTCTTCTTGTAATCTCTTGATCTGTTCGATCCTATCACTCGGTATATCTTTGTTGTCTATTTCTCTTAGCTTAGTGATGGATTTTACTTTGTGTTTTTTGAGGAGTCTTGCACTCTCTCCGTTCGTCGGACCCTCCCCACAGGTCAGAAAAGAAATTGTCTCTTCGCCGCGATCCGCGGGCCACCACTTCTGGTTTCTCAACAGGAAATCTGGTCCTTTCTGCCATTTATCTTTATCTTTATTCAATGTGGGAGGTCTGGTTGCTACATCGGCTGGGTTTAACTCAGATGGGACATATCTTACTATTAATTCTTTGTTTTTCTTTATTTCTTCGATACGTCTCGCTACAAATGGAGGTAGGAGTTTGTTTGATTTATGCCATTCTATTACGATTTTGCTGTCTGTCCACAATGTTTGACTAATTAGTTTTATCTTGAGTTGTTTCATTACAAATTTAATGAGTCTGTTTCCTATGAGTACTCCCAATAGTTCTAAGCGTGGTATCTTCAGATTATCTTGATCCTTTATAGGTACTAATTTAGATTTTCCTATGATGAAGTGTATACTTTCTTCATTCACTAAGTATACTACTGCTGCGTACGCTTTCAAAGAAGCATCAGTAAAACAATGTATTTGGTAATTCTCTGTATCTGTTACATAACATCTGGGTATGGAAATCTTGTGTATTTCTTCTAATTCTTCTCTTATCTCGTTCCATTTATCCTGTTGTTCTTCTGAAAGTGTCTTATCCCATTTATATTTTTGTTTCCACAGATCTTGTAGGAATAATTTTGCTGACAGTATATGTGGGGTAGCAAATCCACATGGGTCATAGATTGATGCAATAACTTTTAGTACGCCTCGTTTATTGTATGCTTCTGTGTTGACTTCAAACTTGAGTTCGAGTGTATCTTGTTCTAGATTCCACATAAGTCCTAAAATTTTGACGTTCCTGACTTTATTTGTATCCGGTATCTGATTCATAAATTCCTTTGAATTGGAACACCAATCTCTCATATTCATTGAGATTTGTTGAAAGGTGTCTTTGGTGGCTCGGTATAATTTTACGGCTTCTTCTATTGTTGAGGTTCCTGTAATAAGGTTGTCAACATATATGTCATCTGCCATTTCTTTAATTATTTGTAGATTCGATCCATTTAAGTGATGTTTGATAGTAGCGTTTAAGATGAATGGGCTTGATATTACGCCAAAGGGTACTCTGCAAAATCTCATACATTGTAAGTTATCTTTAGTGACTGGTTTGGTGATATTTTTAATCCATAAAAATCGTGTCACGTCTCTGTCTGCCTCATGTAGTGCAATCTGTAGGAATGCTTTCTCCACGTCTGCAGATATCGCGATTCTGTGATGTCGGAATCTAATCAGCAGGCCTGTTAAGTCTTCCAACATTAGCGGTCCGCAGTACAGGCATTGATTAAGGCTTTTACCTTCACCGCTCTTCGCTGAGGCATCATATACAATCCTAATGGGTTTTCCTTTCTGAACTACACAATGGTGTGGTAAGTAATGTACTGGATGATCCTTAGGAATTGTGGGTGTTTGTATTACTTCTATAATACCATTCTTCGCTTGATTTTGAAGTGTCTCATCGTACGCCTTAAGGGTTTCTTTATCTAATCGCTTCACCAGGCTCACTAGCCTTCCGTAGGCTAGACCATAATTAGACTGTAGGGCTGGAGGATATTCATTCCAAGGCCAAGCGACTGTATATCGACCTTCGCTGATAGTAGTGGTTCTATTGAAATTATCGACAGCTTCTTCTTCTCTATTGGTTTTCGGAGTCGTTGATTCCGATGGATTCAAGTTCCCATAGGAATGAGATATTACCCTGTTCAATAGGTAAGTCTGGTGGTTCTAATTTTGTTTCCATTGAGCTCTGAAAGTAAGTAAGTACCGATAGTGTCTCCGTTGGTTTAGTTTCTAGTTTTCCAGACAGTATCCAACCGAATTTAGACTTCACCAAGTATAAATTGTCGTTCAGTTGTTTTCTTTCAGTTGTCATGAATGAGAAGTAGTAATCGTTGCCGATCAAGATATCTACTTGGTCTTGTAGTGATCCATCATCTGCGAGAAGTTCTCTATTTTTCCATTTGCTTAATTCTTCCCTGGGGTATGGGACTCCTTTAGTTATTGTTGGTACGACGTTAGCATAGATTTCTCTCATTCCTTCACATCTGGTCTTCAATCCCAACTTGACAACGGAGCTAACAAATTCGTGAGGTGCTTTTGATCCAAATGTAAATACTGTAAGGTTGTCTTCTTGTTCTGTCTTCAAGTCTAGCTTGTTAGCTGCACTCTTGGTGATATAAGATCGCTGTGAACCGGAATCTAATAAAATTCTGTATTTACCTTCATTGCTACTTCCTAGCTTCTTAACATGGGTTATGGCAGTCTGCAACGCTGTGGATCCTCTGGACCCTACTGTTGTCATCGCTACTTCTGTTTTTGTTGATGGTGTTGAAAATTTGGTGGGGCATAAGGCTCTGTTGTGGTTGGTTTTGCCGCAGTAAATACATTTTCTCTGCCGTCTGCAGATTGTAACGTTGTGTCCCTCTATAAAGCATCCAAAACATCGGTTTCTTAGTTTTTGTTTTCTTTCCGCGATGCTTTTAACCTTTGAACATTGATCATTATAATGATTCTCCTTGCAGAAGATACATTCTAATCTTCTTCTCTTCCCTCGTAGATCTCTTGCTGCTTTCCCATTAAATTTCTTGTAATCATCCCGCTTACTGTGTTCTCTCTTGCGAAGTGAGCTATCTCTATTGGCATGGTGTCGTCCAATCTTATTTCTTGGTTTATATTTAGTTTCTTCTGCTTGACGCTTATTAGTTGTACGAGCATCACTAGATTTCTTATCTTCCTGTGTTACATGTAGTGATTCGACAGTGTATTCGTTTTTAGGTTTTCCTTCAGTTGCGATTCTACTAGCATCTTCCCTTGCTGATATTATTAATTCGAGATGTCTCCGTATATCTTTGATCGAACTGCTTGTTGTTTTCAATTTTAATTCGTATATTAGATCTTCTGGTAATTTCTCAAAGATCAAGTGTCGGAGGTGACTGTGGTTAACATCCTCCTTTAGTGACTCTAATACTCGTAGATGTCTCTCTATATTGTTGAGAGTGTTTCTGCATGAGCTCACTGACTTATCAGCAGGCTTCACATTAGACAGCGCAGCGTAGTGGGCATCAATCATGTGGACGGAGCTTCCGTACCTTTCCTGTAGAGTTTTAATTGCAATCTGATAGTTTTTTCCAGTAGTGTCGAATCCCTCGATCGACTCCTTCGCTCTTCCCTTTACTGAAGCCTGTAAGTACAGCAGTTTATCGACGTCAGCTATGTTTCGGCTATCTACATTGGAGCAGAATTGATCCCAGAACTGGTGCCACTGCAGGATGTCACCATCAAACTCAGGTAATTGGAGTTTGGGTAGTTTGCTGCTTACTGTTTCACTACCTAGACTGGAGTGACTCTTGTTCTGTGATCGTAACTTCACTTCAAGTTGAACAAGGTTCTGTTCCGCTTCGAGCTGGATCTGTGACATGTAGCTTACATCGTCCGCAGAAGGATGGTCTATCAGACGGAAATAGTTGTTTAAGTCTTCACTGAATCTGTTTAATAATTTACTAAGTGTAGCTGCAACAATCTCCGCTTCTTGTATTCCTTCTGCATTATTAACTGAGAGGGTCGTGGATAGGTCAGAGTTCCGTTTAATTTCACTGGTTATCATTGACAAACGATTAAGTAAGATGGTATCCATGGCTTTACTTTAAATAGGGAAATATCCCGTGGGCTGCTTGTTATTTATCCACACAGAGGGAGTTTCACCCTTCCTGATGTAGGCGTCTATTAAATTTTGAAAATTTCTTGATCGATATCGTGCCGTAGATCTCCTGAATAGTTTATTCAATACTCTTTAATTGGTGGCTGTAGATTCTCAATTTATCAATATGTTTTTCAACGTTTGCTTCAAAGTTTGTTTATAATTTGACATCACTCGGTTGTTTTACCGGCGCGGCGTGTGACAGGTCAATTCGTGGGAAATGTTGACAGGTATTTGTTTTACGGTTCCGTGAATTGCAGTGTGGTCCTATAAACAATAATCTTGTTTCACTTGGGTTTAACTTGATTTAAAGTTGATAATCTTGCTTAATTAAGCTAGGCATTATCCGTCCATAGTTACGTTTGAGAAATAAGCTCAATTCAATAGTAAAGTATTGAAATGACAACAATTCGTTTACCGTTAGGTTGGTACTATTGTGATGGTTCTGACATTTGATAGATTTTCAATAATGTTAATCGATATTACATCTATAACTCAAATCATCATTACAAATTATGAATTTACAATTTATCACGTAATGAATAATCATGCAATTAATAAATCATTGCACTCATAAATCACTTGGTCGTATTGCACACCAACGCCATCTCTTTTCAATTTTTAGAAGTAGATTTATAAAGTTTTGTTTTAATAAATAGTAAAAATATATTCAAGTAATAATTTGCATTTGATTTCAGTTCTAATTAAATAGTAATAATAGCATTGTTATCTGTTTGTTTTAATTGTATTTCTTTAGGTTAAGTCCACCTACGAACACACATTTCAAATTTCATGCAAGCTGCTATCTTGTACTTGCAATCATAATAGTTAGCACAAAGCTTTCTTTTATACAAGCTGCTCAACTTAGGGAGCTTTCCTCCTTAAGGCAAGGTTCATACATATCAATAGGCTTATGCACAAGAAGGTGAAACATGGACGGGCATCATACATTCCTTATTGTATTGATGACAAACTTATTCTCATACTAAATCTCTTGGCCACGTTGCTGTGGTAATTAAATATGCTTAAATAGTTTCATCGGTCTAGTAATATTCCAAATTACATATTATGGATAGGTGGGTTATCACACCAAGCTCTTAGATGTTCTCAAATCCCAGCATCTCCACCATGTCGTGACGCCCCTGCTCTTCTTTGTAAGCCATAGGGAGGAATGTAGTTTAGTTGCCTTGGGTTCGCTTACATAAGCAGGCGCACGAATGGTTTACTAATCCTTCATAGTAATGAATATTAAATATCGTACCTCGCTTTACTGTCCACGTCTTTATTTCACCTCCTTCCGCAGAACTTTCACCTGCCCTGGTCTTGCCTGTGCCTTGCCTCTGCGTAGCTGCTCACCGCTGCTGGTCACCGCCTGTAGGTGTTAATGCCCGTTGATGCCAACTACTTCCACACTTCGGGCGAGGAGAGGGAAGCTTCGTCAGGACGACTAAGTCGGTCTGTGACTATGCCACCTCTCCTAAGCTGTAGACATATCAAAGCGTTAATGACATACTCATGCACAACCAGTAAGCTAGGAGGTCAGTATGATCAGGTCACACTCCATTACTCCAGGCAAACTCTCAGATAGGCGAGGTTCAAACCCTGTCTTGGTCTACCCTCGCTCTCTTCCCCCTTCAGTCTATATTGCCAGTACGTCGGCCAGACTCTCAGGGGGGAACCAGCGGTTTATTTCACGCCATGGCAAGTTAGGAAACTTTACTTCTACTTGACAACATGGCTGGCACGTCTGCCATACTCTTAGGGGTGTCGGCGTGTGATATACTCCACGCCACGGCAAGCTCGTTAGCCACACCCACTCGTATCAGCTAGGCTGGATTACTCCACGCCACTCTGATCTATTGGGCACATTCCCAGTGGTCTCAACCACACATAACTCACCGTCTCTCTCGGGTGAATACGCACATGCATGCTTTGGTATAAGCCAGTCATACCTCACTGCCACGTGTCTACCACGAAGCCAGCTCGGCAGACTCTAATATTACAGCGTTACTTGTTCTACATTATAATTCATGATCTACAAGCACCAGCTTACAACTGTAGCCCCATGCAGTATTTCTCTAATTAGCAACTACTCAGGCTACGTAATATTACTCAATTCTATCCCGAATTACTTATCTACTTAGCTTTGTAACAATCCGTTGACCGGCGCGTTGCTCCTCTGGGCGGGACGCCGACAAAATGGCCGTTTACACGACGCTTCGTTCAAAAGTGAACTTACCATAGATAAATTTCCATCTTCGTCATAGAGTAAATCGTCTACTTGTGGTTATGCCTTATTCACTGGTGTTGCCATGTTATTCTCGTTATTTACAATTATTTATTTATTTACATTCGCGTCACGACGCGACACCATGAGAAGTTGTCCTAACCACTGGCCATCATAAAGAAAAAAAAAACAAACTAAATATGTCGATAAAAACCTTCACGCCAAAAATATCATATATCTTTCAGTTAATCAATCATGAGAACCATTTATTGTAATTTTCGACGTGATAGAACTACGTAACAATCATGATTGATAGCCTGTGCCTTTGGGATAGCAATCAGAATTGTCAGACAGACGTGACAATAGAGTGACCTTGACCTTTTAGGGTGAAATGCTTCAGTCGGGGATCGCGGGAGTCGTGTCCGGTCCCGAAATCTTCGGCGTAAGTGTGGGAAGGGAACACTGGGGTGGTTTTTAGTCAGTAAAAGTTTGACAAACCTCTCCGAGTGGCTCATTATTTGGAAAAAAAATTACAGCAATAGTAAAAAAAGGGGGACTAGACCACGATACATACGCTTAAGGCGTCCCCACACACAAGCGATGTTATCGCTCCATGCAGCGTTAGAAGTATTGTTCTACTATATATTTTATAAGTATTCTATTATTCTACTGTATATCTCAATATATATCTTTCTGGTGATCATATCGCTCGTAATTGGGAACGCCTTTACCCCACAGAACATCCAGGACCAACACTTGTGCTAAGAATTATTTGTAAAATAAGTAAGTAACATCTTTTTGGTTGACTGGTGGAGATGGATACCTAAGACATTAAGTCCACCTTGGTACTTTCTCGTTGTATGTATAATGTTTAAATAAATATTTAAAGTCTGAAGTAAAGTACCTAAGTACGTATTTACATATTTAATATTCTGTCAAATTAGTAGGTAACACGGAATAATAATAGCAATTATCTTTGTTGGACAAAACGATTTTATTTAAGTACATGCAAACCTATACTTAACGAACGTATGTTGATAAAACTATGAACAAGGCGGTGACTTGCTGAAATACCAATATATCCGCAGAAGATAATACATGCTAGTCTAACTGGTTTCAGTAAGTAGGTACTGTAGAGACTGGCTGGTTTGGCCATATCCAACCTTATTTGATTAGCGAGATAACATGACATAAACTGAAAAAAAAAATTGACATGACAGTCCGCCACCAATGAAATAATTAGCACAACATACGAAATAGACTACTTATTTCGTATGTTGTGCTAATTATTTCATCATCTAATGTAGAAACCATGTAGTAGATGGAACCTCCCGGTACCGAAACCTCCATCCTCCATCCTTACGGTGGCTACAGATTTGTCTGACGTGTCGTGACGTGACGCATCAGAACAGTATCAGTTTCATACATTTGACAGAAGCCATCACAACAGATCGTCACAACACAACACGTCAGACAAATGTAAATCCGGCTTTAGCCATGCTAACATGACGTGGGTCTGGCGACTTTGGTATCTGAGTCTATAACCTGCCTTGTTCTGTTTAGGAACTTTGCTCCCATAGAGATTTTAATAGAATTTAAGTCTTCAAAGTTGAATAATTGGGGTTGGAAAGGGCTATGTATGCAGAATACATTATGACAGTTGGTTTGAGAATCGTCATACAGTAGGTCCCGGAAGACAGACGCCGTCTCTGAGTTAGGGCCAGAAAACATTGGCTTGATGACTTAATAGGGAGATTGGCCAAAGACAATACACAGGGAAGAGTGACAGCCTGACAGGAGAGACCTTTGCTCATCTGTGGGACGATACTAAAAGGATGAAAAAAATAATTTAATGTCTTTGTTTGCACAACATTTGCCAATAATGAACATAATCATTTTAAGTGGAAAACCTGGCGACTAAGTAATTTTATATCGATTGATAAAACTTGAAAGGTAAATAAAGGTAAAAGTTGTCACTATTTCATGCGCTAATGGAACATCAAAACAAACAATTTGAAGTTTAAAAAAACACTTGATGTTGGTATCGCGTGAAGTTTTTTTAGATTCACATTCGATAATCTATATTCTATGATAAACTAAACCACGTTTAAAATTCTAGCAATTTTCATATTGCTAATCACTTCTACCCACCAGACAAAAACGTTATGTTGTTTTAGATACCATTAAGAAAAAAAAAACTCGTTGATATGTCATTAATAAATTACCTATACTTAGTGTCGATCCATAACCATAATGAACTGTTATCGGAAAAGTATTTATTATTAAAAAATATGTCCATATTTCGTTTTATATAAAAAACAATATCTCATTATCACACATCACTCTTCACACTTACTACGTTCCAATAACAAACCCCATGAATAATGTTTTAAAACAACCCTGGCTGAAAACACTTCAGTCCGTGCCTCGCGCGCGTTTGTGACAGTAGCGTCCGCCATATTGTGAAAAATATTTCCCGCTTTTTCGTTCGCGCCATTACCTAAATCAAGTTTATTCATCTTTATACTAAATATTCTATTAAGATAGTAATTCTAGGTGTAGTGTTTGAGTGTTAATTTATTATATTATTTAAGTTTTATATACATAACACGTTTTAGTTCACACGACATTGATAGAAACATCGATTATTATGACATAGGTTCAATAGATAGTGTTACTTATTTATTTATGATGCTAATTACCGTTTCAAAACTGACGTGAATATACTACTTAATAGCTGCTTAAAAAAGCTACGTTATTTTTATTACTGTTAACTTTCTACAAAGTAGTTACCCGCATCATGTGAAAATGTTATCAAAAGCCGACTCTTGTTTACATCGTTCATTGGTGATTATTTTTCAAAAATCGAACACGGTCTGTTATTCTCGTTAGGGAATTGAATACTCTAGAACGTCAAAAATGTTGATTCGAAGTGAAAATGGTAGTTGTAAGCAATGGCGCTGAAGAATCTCCAGCTATCAAACCCTGCAAGGTCCGAGATGGTCTACCAACAGCGTCACGCCACCCCCATGAGGGCTCCACCTACAGCCATGTCGAGGAGTATCTCCAAGTCTGCGGAAACCCTCGCTGGCAGCACTAAATGTGAGTACATCTACATACGAATTAAAAAAGAAAATACAAAAATTCAAAGACATTTTTTATTCCTATTATAATCACCCGAGAAACACATTGCCATCTAGGTAGGTACTCTACAAAAAAAAAACGCGAGTCGGACTCGCATACGTATGGTTCCGTACCGCCGTGCAATATTTAACACTGCATACATAAAAACCACTTCTATAATTTAAAACTTTTCCTTTCATTTTTTAATTAATTTATTCTTAATATCAGTTTTTAAAGCGGCAATAGAATTACACTGATAATTTCAACTCTCTCTCTACCTATTACGGTTCATGACATACCTACAGCCTGCTGTCAGGCAAAACGACAGACAACAGAACAGAGGCTTAATAATAGGGTCCCATACTAGAAGGGTGTCCTTTTAGTACGAAACCCTAACAACAAAATAAAAACGATTTTTCGGGTGACAATTTTATTCTTTTTATCATGGGTATTTGATGCTAGTTGACACCATCATCAATTGACGTACTTCTTACGACCTGTCAAAACGCGATTCTTCCATAAATGTATGGCAATATCGGCCTGTGACGTCACTTATTTAGCAACTCAATTGTCTTACTATTTATTGATTTTAAAGCCACAAAAAATCTAATTTTACAGTAAGTCAAAAATTAATCGGGTTTTCAGGGCTAAAATAAAGTATTTCTTTAGAGAAGTTATGTCTTGAATTATTTGTTAATAGTGTCAACTACCCAATTGGGTATATGAAGGAAGTAGGTACCTTAAATCGCTACTGGTTACATGCCCAATTCCTTTTCCCTATCAGATAAAGAGCCGAAGACACGCAAGGCTCGCAGCACGGACCAGCCTGGAGGGGGCATGGCGAAAGGCAGCAGTGTTCTTGGTCTACCAAACCTCTCCAAAGGCTGGGGTAGAGATGATGACAGCATACGAAGTCGTTCCAGGACTGGCAGGTAAGATAATACGCCGATGGTTTGTACGAGTATATGGTAAAAATCAAGGTGGACCTGCTTGCATCAGTGTCGAACAATCATTACAGGTAGGTACTTAGGTGTGGTTCAATCTGTATAGCCTGACAAGAAGAAGAATCATACAGAGTTCTAATTAACTTTATTCCAACTACGTCATCATCATCATAACATCACGCCTTTAATCTCCGAAGGGTTAGGCAGAGGTGTACCTATTAGTACACCCACATTTCGCCAGTTATGTTTTAAGTCCCATGTAATAGGGGGCGAGCCTATTGCTTTCAACCGGGCACAAATGACTCCGAGGCTGCTACTGAGTTTTTACATTACTAATGGAAAAACCCAATAACACTTTGCCCGACCTAGGAATTGAACACAAGACCATCATACTCTGCTGCAGTGGCGCTTTGCGACCACTAAACCAACGAGGCATTTCTTTAACCATAGATAAATAATAAGGTGTCATTGTTCTTGACCCCACGCGGCATACGTATCATTATTATAACTACCCCCACCTTGGTCATGAAATAGGTATGTAGACTCGTACCACCTGTCGTCATACTCATATTATTGGCTAGGCACTAAGTCGTCCTAGAATTCTAGACTATGCTGACGTCATAAAAGTACGCATAAATGGCTCATTTATTTAATCACTTTCTTTACATATTTACGATGTTTACTTTATTAAACTGTATGTACCTAGGTTACATATACCTACAAATACAAATGATATAATATTCAAAAGATATTTTCAGGGACGGGTTTGTAACAAAGAGTTATTTTGTAAATTATTTGCGCTAATTAGGATAATTTGGGTTTAATTCTACCAAAAAGCTTAAGACGCTATTAAACCCATATTATTTTACAAGCTTTTATTTAGCTTGCAAAAAAAAATTGAAATGAAATTGATTGATTGTTTTGATTTGTTGATTGAATTGATTGAAATTTTTCACAGAAAAACAACAGAACAGAATTTTTTTTCGATTATTTATTGTTATCTATCTATTGTGAGCTGAAATTTTGTATACACACCTTTAGTTCTGATGACAATACTATGTCCAATATGTACTCATTATTGTAATAATTTTAAATTAAAGCTTGTTTAAAAGTAAATACTTGGGCCTTGTACAGTCAGCAACAAAAGTCGATGAACATTTATGATTTTTAAATCCTAATTATTAAGTACAATATTAAAAGTAAAACGCAATGAATATAAAATTAAGATATAATAAACCCTTAGCTATTGCCTGAAATTCCGAAAGCCAGTACATTATGTGTTTAGTGTTTGTTTAAATGATATAAAAAGTAACATTGTTAATCGACTTTTGTTGTTGACTGTACATATCAATTGCTGCTCGTTGATCTCGCTAAAACTAAAAAACGGCTTGACCTATTTGATTTTATTGGTTTTGTTCGCTTTAATACAGGGGTGGTTAAGGAAAAATGAAAATTAAATTCTAGGTTAAATAAAATTAATAACGGGAAGGATTGAAGGAGTGGAGGGTGGCCTTTGTCCAGGAGTAGGACAGAATAGGCCAACAAAAAAAAATTCTAGGTGGTACGAAGTTCACCGGGTCAATTCGTAACCAATAAAAAAAAACTTCATTAATAAAAAACGCCGGTTATAGGTTACCTAAGGTTAAGCGGGCAAGGCACCCATAACATCCGGACGCACCACACGCGAGCCTTTCTAACAATTAACAATAATTCCTTTGATTTCACACTAAGTAACAAAATACTTATTTATAAAAGAGAGTGACGTCATAAAAGAAATAAGTGACGTCATAAAGAATTCGGCAAATAACGTGTTTTTTCACACAATTACTAATAACTCATTTACATAAAGTTAATCAGCTTTATGAGTCATTTTAAATTGTTATTATATGTATGTAATAGCTGTTTTTCTAAAGCTTTTCATTACAATTCGTATTAAAATCATTGGAATTCCATTATTATTTGAATACCAACAGTCGAATAGTGTCCGTCTAGACTCCTACCAATGATATTTTGTAGTATAAAGGTGCTTTCTCACCGGGAGCAATAACCTGTAATGTAATAACCCAAGATCCCATTTTGAGCTTAAATCCGAACTGTACTGTGTGTTTACAGCCTTAAGGCTGCACGCTACTTCAATAATTATATTCTTACTCGCTCGCACTTGCACGTACCACGCACTATTGCTTGCTTTTTCTTATATTTGTCTACGCGCAAATCTATTTATTTTACGGCGAAAAAAAAGGAAATTCAGAAAAATAAATACTTAATATAAGACCTGCTTTATAGTTAGTTCAGTTAGTATAAAAAGTTTCATGATCTAATTTTAAGTATTTTATGATTGCCAGCGGTTTATTGTTCAGTTTAGAGGTAACTTTGAGATGTTTTTCTATCGAGAAAATTTTATGGAATCGTGTTTTCGCCAAACATAAGCCCTAACATGAATCCTCAACTTTACCATATATTAATTTCAAAATTAATGCTGCAGTATTTTCGGCGTATCAGAGGATTCTGCTAAGCCATTTGAGGTTGTATAGGCTCTTAATGGCAATCATCGCACAATCTTTTCAACTGAAAAAATAGCGGAGCGAGTAGCTGAGTATCAAAGAGATCACAACCATGAACCAAGACTGAATGTTGTGTTCTGCTGGTGCTCCATTTTTAACCGACTTCTAAAAAAGGAGGAGGTTCTCAATTCGGATGTTTGTATTTTATTACCTAAACTAGCGACCCGCCCCGGCTTCGCACGGGTGCTGTATTATACATATAAACCTTCCTCTTGAATCACTCTATCTATTAAAAAAAACCGCATCAAAATCCGTTGCGTAGTTTTAAAGATCTAAGCATATATAGGGACAGACAGACAGACAGACAGGGAAGCGACTTTGTTTTATACTATGTAGTGATGATTATATTTAAACTAGCTTTGGTTATTTGTAGGGTTTAAATTTTTAATCCCTAATTATTTTTATATAATAAAAGTTAGTTCCTCCTTCCGACATCATCTGTTATTAAAAGATTTGTTAAATCGGTCTACCCGTTTCTGAGATTAGCCGGAATTTTTATAAGTAGGTAGGTACTTAATAAGTTTTTTACCGATTTTCATACCTCTTTACATAGGCTGAAATTATTTTACACATCTCAGGAGTTAATTTGACAGTTTGACAGCTTTTGCATGTATTGATAAAAAGCTTTTTTACAAAAAAAGATAACCGCCTTCAAAAACTAAAAAATAACTTTAGTTTTGGAAGTCGGCGGCTTTGGTTTTGTTTTTTGTTATGTAGGTAAGTATTGCCATCAACTTCAAAACTAAAGTTATTTTTTAGTTTTTGAAGGCGGTTATCTTTTTTTGTAAAAAAGCTTTTTATTTTTCACTTTTTAGTGCTTGTGTATTAGTGTTTGAAATCCTTACAAAAAGCCCTTTCAAACAATACCTCACACGATATATTTAATTTTGGAAACTGGTAGGAGGGGGGTTGACGTACCCCCCCCCCTCTTTTCCTTCAGTCAGTCATCGACTACACGTATAAGCAAAGCAATTTCACTTGTTACGATATTGCTGCTGTGATTCTGTGAGGAGTTCCATTCCATATCTCCGAAGTTCATCATCAGATATTGAAATGGTAATATTGAAATGGTGGACAATGGGACCACACGGGAAGTACCAGCTTTCAAATAAAAAAAGAATCATGAAAATCGGTTCACCCAGTCGCAAGTTAGGAGCTAACAAACATAAAAAAAAATGCAATCGAATTGATAACCTCCTCCTTTTTTTGAAGTCGGTTAAAAATGTCAAGGATTGATTTTACAACCGTAACATGAAACATCAACATTCAAAAATCAACCCTTAGTCAGAAAAATCTGCATAAATGACTAACAGTTAACTAAAATTACGTAATTTCCTCTTTTCCACTTAACATGAAGATTAAAAGCATGAGTAACAAGCTGTACGCAAGTTTTCCTTAGCTCCTGATGTAATGAATCACAGTAAATGGGGTGAGACACGCAATGTGGCTGTATCCCTAGAAATCGCTTTACACGTTTGTAAAGTGTAATCAAGGAGCACTTCTATTACACCCCTACGTTTTACAGTTTGACATTTTGTTTTTATTGAATCCATACCTGCTTAATAAATCAGAAGAGTTAAGTATTTTGTTTGCTTAAACGAGCTAACTTCTGGAGCTTCTGGTTGAATTGTTTTTTTTTTAATGTGGGTGTACTAATTGGGTATCTCTGCCTAACCCTCCTGGGCTTACAGGCGTCATGTTATATTATGTAATGTATGTGTTACCGGCAATCTGTATAATCCGGTATTCTATACAATGCCTAGGCAATGTATAGAATACCTAAAACGGACAGGTAATGTATGAAATATTATTTATTTTATACTTTGCCTAGGTATTCTGTACAATACCGAAAGCGCAGCCGGCAATGTGTATAAAAGAGCAGGAAAGAAGCAGGAAAGTCCCAGTCAATGGAGCCCCGCCGCGCGGGGCTCCTATTTCTGGGAGGTTTAAAAATAAAAATAACCTCGAAAGAGATGCCTTTTTTTTTTTTTTTTTTCGTGGGGAAATCCTCATGGACTGCCTCCACCTCGGGGAAGGTGGAGGGGTGTGTCGGACTCTTACCGACTAAAATCCCACGGTGTTCCTCCAATTACCTTTTGCCGGGGCACCGGGGCGCTCAGAGCATTCTTCCGCACCCCGGCAGGTATTGACCCGCCACCGCCACAAGGCGGGTCCCGTCACCCGGTGCGGCCGTCGCTCGCTGGCCGCATTGACTCCAACAAGGCGCGCGGGGAACACCACGCGCGCCTTACTCTCGTGCCTGTCTCTGTTCGGGCCACGGACTGCCCCCAAGTCCGCCGCCCGCAAGCCCCATCTCATGGTGGCCGGAGATCGTTTTGCGCCCTCCGGCGCCTGGTGCGTCTAATGCGGGTGGGATGGGAGGAGGAAGCCTCCCTCTCCCGTTCCGCCGCCTCTTTAGCGGACATCACCTCCTCGCAGAAGGAGGCGACGGCGTCCCAAGCACTCTCGCTCCCGACAATGGACAGAACCACGTCCGGGAGCGAGAGGCTACCCGCAGTTGTCGCTGCAACGAGATCACGGCGCTGCGCTGCCCAAGCTGGGCACTCCTCCAGCGTATGCTGATGCATCCATGACGAAAGAGATGGCTAACCTAACCTAACCTGTCCGAGTCGGGGTGTCTCAAGTCTTGAGCTTGCTCCGCTCGCTTAAGATGAACCACATATTGATATTGATGACAAATGTTCTATACAAAAATTGTCAAGCCACCATATTTATCCCTCAGTTAGGAATTCTCTGACGATTGAAAAATTAGCCCTAAGACAATATGTAAGAATTTTAGACCCGAACCAAAAAAAGGGGTAGGATTGTGACTAACCATTCCACAGCCAAGTTGGTTACAGTTCCTTAACTAGACCAAGTCTAAGATTTACTTGTAAAACCTATGATTTACAGTAACATATAGACCAAAACCTATTTATTTACACATTGCCGATGGACCAGCAGGTACCTACTCTATAAAATCCCTAGGAATTGTATACATTACCTAGGTAAAGTATGTAATAGAGAACAATATTCATAACGTTTCATACATTACCTGTACGCCCCAGGTATTTTATACATTGCCTAGGTATTGTATATAATACCTGTATTATACAGATTGCCGGTAACATATGTATGTCATAGAGGATCTTTAATTTTTGTCATACCTACACTACTGTAATACAAAAAAGAATTTAGATTCTGATATGTGTCGATTTTCATTCTATAAACCGTTGATTAGTTAGTTTGCTAACGACCAAACCTAATCGCACACAACCCAAATAAAAAAAAACCATTATCTGTAATTTCCCATATACAACATCAACGAATATAGTTCAAACATTTTATTCTAAACCGCACAAATGACGTACATTTTAGCAATTACAGTTACTGTGTCTATAAACGAATTAAACTATTTAAGCTCACTGTAACTTCACTAACTCTTTCCATTCAAAAGTTAATGGTCTATTGACGCGGAACCTTGATCCAAATTGTTGCTGCTAATGATTCTACTTCCCATTCATTCATGATATCGAAATTTTTGACGAAATGTAAAGGTTTATAGATGCTTATCTATTGATTTTTGTGATATTCAGGAATTTAGTTTGGTCCAAGGCCAGGGAAATTATGTAACGCATCTTTAAATAATAATTGGACTAGCAATTGCATAGGCTGTTGCTTTTCACTTTTTTTAATGACTGTCTGTTATTTTTTATCAGTTTGTGATTGGCCGGCCTATTGTGAAGTGCTGTTTTCCTATCTTTGTTTTTCATTTTTTGATTACGTAAATCTTTGAGAAATAACATAACATGTTATCATCACGCTAGTAATCCCCAAAGGGATAGACAGAGGTGTACCCATTAGTACTTACACCCACATTTCGCCAATTATGTTTAAGCCCATGTTATACCCATCGTGTGAATAGTCATCAACCAGGCACAAATCTAGACTCCGTGCGAAGCTGCTACTGAGAAATTCCTGATGGAAAAAGTCAAAAACACTTTGCCCGACCTGGGAATCGAACCGAAGACCTCATTGAATGCTCATCAGTCGCGCTTTGCAACCACTAGGCCAACGAGGCAGTTAAAATATAGAAATAAATGATACTTATATATATTTTAAACCGATCCGCACTTCTGTTGGGCCGCCTGCTTGTTTGCCAAGTGGAAAATTCTCGATGTTAGTGACATCATCAATTTAGCTAAAATATACCCACTCCTTGACATTAGACCTACCCTTAGAATAGAAGTAAAATAAAATAGAAGCTCCATTCTTTACAATCCAATCATATAATTAGGTAGCTATACAAATAATTATCGCCTACTCGATTCGCCCACCCATCTTAATGACTCATTCCAAACAAATCAGTTTATTTCACTTTCAAACAACATCAAGCCTAACAAATAATGGATGGATGTTTAATAATACTAACTGACCTTATGATGGCGTCGTAATTAATCAATTTGTATCATTCTTGCCGCCGTAACGTACCTAACAAGTCATAAGTCGGTTTGAATAATTTATTATAAGGTTTTGCTATCGGTTGCACGATTACTATCAACCTTCAACCTTCACCGTGAACTACTCGAGGGTATACTTAGTTGACTTTGGAGAATTTGGAGAACATCATAATTAGGTTTAATTATGGAAAAACGAACCAACCTACAATTTCTTAATAATTAAATCAATTACGTCTAGTCAAACTAATTTAATATGCCCGAAGCGTTACGATATTATACAGTAATAACAGTTAATTGTATATCCTAAAATTATGCTTAGAACCGATATAAAATTAATCAGCGGTAAACATCCAAAGTATTACAATTTATTAGGTACATTTCGACAAATGGAAGCTTTGTCGTGTATTTTTGCATAACTAAATCCAAATATTATTGTGGGTAAGTAATACTAGAAAGATCGACTAATAGACGCGCAGCCAAGCCGCTCTGCCAACAAAATGTGCCCAGTCGAAGGCGCGATATCATGAACTGTATACCGGGCTCCCGACTTAAGGTTGTAGAAGGAAACGTTGAATTTTATTTCACAAAAGTCCAACACAACCCTTTGTTTTCCCAAACCGGAGGACATCTAAAAGATAAGGAAGCGACAGGCCCGGCCTAGTATTAGGTATCTATCCAGCAATGAACTTCAAAAGGCTATCGCTGACCTTGACTAAGGTACACGACCCAACTGAAATCTAATCGACAATAAACACCGATTATACAAGTACCTACTTAGAAACAGCTCGACGCTTAATAAAAGTGAAAAGAGAAGCGTAACCCTCGTAACTCGTTAATATAACCAGCGGTCAATTCGAAGCCCTTGGCATTTAGTCTGTAATAGTCTATGGCAAAGCACCTGTCAATCACGTCCGAAACTATTTGAATATTCAACTACTTTCGGTTAAAGCATTTCTGGGAATCTTTGGTGTGTTCCTGGCTTTATGTGAAACACGCTACGTGCTACGTTTTGTTTTGGTGGAAGCGTAATTAATGATCGTGGTTCAAGTATTTTACTTATTCATTGATGCAGATTGTTACTGGAAAATAAGGATAGATAATTGGTTTTTTGAAATCATTGAAATAGGTCGGTTCTTACCAATTTATTTGGTCGCCAGTACAAATTACGCTTACAAAAGCATAAAAAAAGGACTGACTTAATTCACTATAACATAGCAATATTTTGGGGGATGAAAGAACTCATGAAAATGTACGTTTATAATGCGACCAACTCCATGTTACAGAGTTGGTCGCATTATAAAAGTTGCTCATAAAACAGCTGTTTTATTAATTCTGATCGTGTTTTAGTTTTATAAAATTGTAATAATTTGTTTATATTCATGAGTACTTTATAGTCTCTATACAAAGTCATGTTGTATAGCGTAATAACAGACACCAAACGCAATCATTGATTGTCCAAAAAAAAACCAGTACAATTCTATCAAAATTTACATTCCTTACCCTTAAGAGTCTATTCAAAGTCAAAGTCAGCATATTTTGACTTTGACTTTGACTATAAAAAATTACATTCCTTACCCTTAAGAGTCTATTAGTTTAATACTACCCGCACGGCATAATTTTTAAAGTCAACCGTCACCCACAATCTATCATGGCGGCTGTGGCGTGAGACTCTGATTACCACGCAACGGAAACACCTCGACTACACATTTCCTTAACACTATGGTAAAATTACTATGTATTAAGTAAATTCGATACGGCCATGATTATGTTCGATGTTAAAGTAATTCAAGAACTACATAAGGTGAAATAAATCGGCTTGTTAGTTTACATCGGGATATAATGGGATTTTATGGAAATGGAACCGATGTCAGAAGTATTTTACTACCTCGTTGGTCTAGTGGTCGTAGAGCGCCACTGCTGAGCTTAAGGTCTTGGGTTCGAATCCCAGGTCGGGCAAAATGTTATTGGATTTTTCCATCAGGAATTGGATTTGTGCCCGGTTACGGTACAGTACACGGACTTAAACATAATTGGCGAAATGTTGGTGTACTAATGGATACACCTCTGCCTAACTCTTCGGATATTACAGGCGTGATGATATGTGTGTCCGAAGTATTTTCTTCAAGCATAAATTATCAAGACCTTGATTTAAATACCCTAGGGTTGTTAATAAGGAGCTTCGGCTCTGATTCCGAAAGTTGAATAATACGATATAATGAACGTATTACGATTAATACGATACCCCTTCTTGGTAAGACTGGTTATCAGACTTTCGGGCTTCTGACGACTTGTAACGTCTGTCAAAGTTCCACGTATGATAGCCGGGACTAATTAAGTGCTTCCGAGGCACGGAGGAGTCTCGGTGTGTAAAGATGGTCACCCATCGACAGACCAACCCCGGCAGGCGTAGCTTAACCTGATGGATCGATCCGTGCGACTATTAGCTGACATAGCTGCAACTTATGTATTCTGTCATAATAATATCTCTTCAAATTACCTAAGAATCTATAAACCAATAGTAGGTATAGTAGGCACATACTATCTCCATGCTAATACCTAATCGATTGGACGACTAACAGAACTATCATCGTCCATGCATAAAAAATGGGCAAATTCTGACATCAAAGAATTTTATAATAGTTTATACAGAAAATTGTCCCTTCGACCATGATAATGGATGTAAACACTGAATATCGAGGTCAGGTGAACTTCAAATAAACGACTCTTGCATGGGTAGATATTACTCGTCATAAAATAGCAATTTTGTATGATCATAAACAACTAATTTGCTTGTCTAACTTTTTAATGATAGTAGCCGCAATGCCGTAGTAACTATTATAAAACCTGTGGCAGTGCTAGGTAAAAAAAAATTAACCAGTTCATTATACAGAGAAGCATAGGTGTATACCTGTAATATGCGCGCGACCACACACATGGCAGTCGAAAACGTGGCGTAGAGACATGGCGGCATTAGAGATCGTCATACCGTTTGTCGTCACGGCAAACTGGTCCATTATACTGTCAAAGTGTTGTTTATCTATGTTAAAAAAAAACCTAGTTCAATGGAAAGCTATATACTTAGTACCTATAGAAAATACGACATCTATGTACTTAGGTACTTGTCTACTAATTGAGTACTTGGCAAATTGTTGATTCTTGTCCTTTTTAATTAAAAGCTTTTATTATAATTAATTCTCTAGCTCTTTTTCCTATATCTTCTGAAAAGTATTTAAAAAAAACCTGTTTCATACACCTAGGCCACCGCTGTTTCATTTTACATATAAACGTTTCCTTTTTCCATATAAATGCTAACAGTTTTATTATTTCAGCGGCAGCAGTAGGGCTGGCAGTTTGGATCGTATCAGCACCCGCGGCTCCAGCACCACACTCAACGCTGATGAAGACAACATCAACGTTGTTGTGAGGTAGGTAGCCTACACGCAGGTATAATACCATTAAGGTAACTATACCAATAGTGCGCTCCCATACAAAGGTGGTCTGGTAATAATTTTTGTCAATAAGTAGCTAATTAAAATCAATGATTGGATTTTGTAGTTTCCTATCAAATAAATATGTCAAAATGTCGTACTTAATTAAAAATGGCGGTGAAAATGGCGGTCCTAATCATGAAAATGATGCTGTGCGAGAGAAGTTAGGAGCCTGAACAAATATTTTGAGCTTTTTCGGAATCATACCTACATATATTTTTTACAACTTTTTTTTTTGGTGCCTGATGGTGCCTGTTGGAAATTTTTCTTGACTTTCTCCGTCGTAGGGGGACGGAGGGGCATGCCGGACTCTCCGTATATCAACTATCTAATTATCTAAGCTCCACATAATGCATAAATTAGAGACGATTCAAAAATGCCTAATTGCCAGCCAAACAGCAAAATAGTGTTATCTATCGACGTTACTCGAACACAAACCGTAGGAACCTCTACCTACCACGTACGTACCTATTTGGGTTGTTGACATGCTCTTTTGTTTGTAAAGAAATCGATATTTGTTCGAATGACACCTTGGCAATGTGTGGAGCAAAACAATGACCGCGTATTGTGGCGGAGACGTTATTAAATTTTAAAATTCTACCGCTTGTTAGTCTAATTGGTTACATACTTTCTTGAAAAATTATATTACTTACACGCTTTTGGCCGCGACTTGGTTGGCTTACATTTTTTTACGGATCCCTATTCGTTTTTAATAGTAAAAAATGTGATGTATAAATAGATTTTAAAATTTGAAGTATAGATTTAGAACAGACATAAAATTAATCTACCACAGTTTAGTCAATTGTACGTCTGAGGTCCCAAATAAATAAACTAAGACATAGAACATCTTCTTTATTTGTCTTCAGCAACTACAGTGTTCCAAACTGCCAAGTAAGTTCTTTGAAAAAGCCAAAAAGCACTACAACTGAATGCATGAAAATTTTCAGATAAATTCTTTTAGGTATAACTCGTCTTTAGTTATCTACCTCACACTCAAAGCTACCAATCAATGATTAGGTTAGGTTAGATTTAGGTTGGAAGAAACGAAAAGTTGCTAAACTACTTTGGAGAAAATTCTCATTAAATATCAACAACAAAGAATATTAAAGTAGAAAACAAAATAAACCAAAGCCAGCCATTGAACGTCCTTGAATATTTTCTCATAATCAGTTTCAACCTGAAAGGACGACTCCGCCCTCGATTGATCGATGTGTCCAAACTCGATAACTAATGTACAAAACTTGTCCAAGATACCAGATTTTGGGTGTTAATCATAGACCTCCAAATATTGCCGTAATTTCCTTCAGTTTGGGTTTAGGTATTATTTTTAGGACAGAAAAAAGGGATTCACTCCTTTGAAAAAAGTTTTGTTGTTTTAACCTTACCTAGTAGGTATAGTTGACTTACCTATGGTAACTACAGAATCTTCGATATGATTATATTTAACTCAGTTTTAGAGAAAAGCCTGATCCTGAGAAGCACAGCTTTATCATAAGTAATATTATAAAGAGAAAACATTCGTATTTTTGGTTTTATTGGATAAACTCAAAAATTTCTAAACCGATGTTAAAAAATTCATACACCTACGGAATGCTACATTATCAGCGAGTAACATAGGCTTTATATTGTTTAAAAAATTTGGAATCTAGTAATGATAGGAAATTAAATCTACCTATACCTTTTTTTGTGCGCGTTGGAATTTCAAGCCAATACCTAGGTAATTACAATAAGAGCTGCGCATGATTGCCATTATTTCAGGCCTATTCTTTTTTCACAGAGTGCGTCCAATCAGCGAGAAGGAGCGTTCATGTGGCGAGCGCCTTCTACTCGAGTTCCCGGGTAAAGGTCAGGTGATCTGCCACAACACCACGCCCACTCAGAAGTCGAAGGTCTTCTCGTACAATGTGGTCTTCGAGCCTGAAGCAACACAGGTATGTTGTTGTTTTCAGTTGATCTGAACCAGTAGGGGATACGAGGGGGGTAAAGGACCCAAGACCCCGCCGCCCCCTACAATGCATCTGGGTTCTTCCATGACTAATCTTAAAGTGAACTCGATATTAATCAAATGTCATCAATGAATTGGTTTAATATGGCATTAAAATGAGGTTGAATATGGCTAAGCCAGTTAGAACGTCTACAATACCTATGTACTTTTACAGAAGCTAGTGAAACTACTAAGCTAAGCTTTAACTTTGCCTTTGCTCAAACAGGAAGACGTACTAGAATATTCTGGAGTCAAGAGGCTGTTAGAGATGGCGGTGGAAGGGTTCTCCTGTACTGCCTTCTGCTATGGACAGACGGGTAGCGGGAAGACCCACACGTTGACTGGACCTCCGGGATTGGTAAGCGGATATTAATCATTTAGGGATATGGGATTTGACAGGCTACTTATGTTAATTTATTCCTTAGGTACTCTAAGACATGACTTAAGTTTTGATACTCTGGTTTAAACTATCCTGCTTGGTCATATTTGGAAAAAGAAAAGGAGCTATCATAAAATCTAAGCCCTCGAACACAGCCGAATTTTTTCATGCACTATTGATAGGGTTTCCGCATTTTACTTAGGTTTTTCTTCTCCTTCAATTCTACCTAATCTACCATTTTCAGAGACCACCTCTTATCAGCTAGGAACCGATTAAAACTTTGCTTGGGAGTAATTATTTTGCTGACGTAGTGATAAATAGTAAGATTGAAATCCAATGCTCCAAAATTCATAACAACTTGGAATTTTCATACATTATCTTTGCGCTAGATACGGTGCTGCATCTGAGTGCAATTTTTTCTGTTTTTCAGCTACCACGTGTGTCTATACGTACCTAATATTTGTTTAATCTCCAGGTTAGTTTTTTCCAACATCAGCGACAGTAGATCAGAAAATAACACACAAAAACATCCCTAACCCTACTATTAGGTGTGAACAGGAATTTTAATAACAGCTATTCCGAATGACAGTCGATTCCGGCCTCGGCGTATGGGGGCTATCGATCGTATACCTACCTATAAATGAACATGTATGTGTGTGGTGCATTGATGAGTTATGATGGCGACAGATTCAAAGATAAGCGGGCCATCTATGGTTTCAGGAATCGCGGTGTTGGAATTTTTAATGTCACGTAATTTGGAGGGTAGTTGTAGGTTACATAATTTTAAAATTATGCTGAGTTGTTCGACAATTTAAATTGGTCCAATTTAATTGTCAATTGGTTTGGGTGTCTTGTTTCTTATAACCTGACTGCTGTGAAACAAAAGAGGGGTAGTTCTTACGAGAGTATATTTTTAGTTGTCGGTAATGTATTGTTAAAAAGGTGTGATGTAGTTTCGATTTTACAATGATATTTTTTACTAATCGTGCCATCGCATTTTAGAGCTGAATAAAGTAGATACTTAGATAGGTTCCTATCTAAGGTTTTTGGGTTACTGGTGCATTTACGGCCAAGTTCACCAAGGTACATGGTAGTAGCAGTAGTAGGTAGGTAGCTCACAGTAGTAGTAGGTCGAATAAATTTTGAATTTTTGACAGTGTTTCCAAACACAAACTGTCAAACGTTAATTTTATTCCACAGATACAATATAATTTATACTAAGTATAGGTAAGACTTAGGTGGAATTCGCCCTTAGTTTGCACTAGCTGCGCAGTACTCTATGATGCATATTTTATAAAGTTCTGAATACACAAAAGTACCGATTCTGACCTAGAGAACGTGATTCTCGGAAGAAAATTATGGATTGCAAATTCTTAGCCCTAGTGCCTACTTATTTGTTCGTGTTTACGACGTGTTAGTAGAACATATTATTATATTAATGCTTTTGTTCTGTTCGACAGTCCAAGTGCAACAGATGGGGTTTATTAGTTTAACCTCAAACTCAAGACTTGTCGGCCAGACCGACGTTTTAACTATGAGCTGTTGCCGACTAGACGTTCACTCATCCATATTTAACTCACTACTATTTTAAATGCGAAAGGACGGATGGATGTTTTGTACAAAGATAGATTATAGTCGTGGTCGCTGGTTAAGTTGTGAAGTTTTCCTGCAAATTAATGGAGAATTTTATTTGTTATTTTTAGATGTACAGTCGAAGACATTTGCTGTCAAACACTTTTCACTCTTACGCCCCTTAGAGTGACCTTAATACTAAGTAATAAGATTAAAAAGTGGTCAACTGCTAATGTCCTCGGTTGTAGGTAAAGTAACAAATAAAGTTATCCATTAATTTGCAGGAAAGCTTCATAACAAACGAGCGACAATTAAAAACGTAATCACGCTAAAACAATAGCGTAACAAAGGTCACGCGACATGCATGTCAATAGTGGTCTGTTTGCATTTGCTTTTAAACTGAGAACGTAACGGAGTAGGCAGAGATGTAGAGATGTGTAGTAAGTAGTATCCGAATAGCTTATATTCGTGGATCCTTAAGATCTCGGGATCATGGGGCTTACAACTACCGGGGCACGAATACATACCCCACTTGCCTGACCTCGGGGTAGACCTGTAGACCCAATGGCGTAGCTTAATGTCATAGTCCGCGGGTCCTGTATCAAAATTTGTTGGGGGGCCCGTCTACAAGTCTACTAATTGTGGCGAAACTGTGTCCAAATTGAAGGGTAAAGGTTTTTCACAAAAGAAACAATAGATAGATATGTTTATTTTTTCCGGAAAGTTTAGCGTACATCATAAAATCATAAGAGGTGGAGAGAGATCAGTGGATATAATATGAGAGAGAGATGTATGAACGTGGATGAGGCGAAAGGAGTACGTAAGGATCGTACTTGATCACGGCAGGGTGGCGTTCTGTGGTTTCTGCCTACCCCCATGGGAAAAAGGCATGAGTTTATGTATGTATGTACCGTTATGTACGGGTACGACACCTTTGTAGTTGAGGGGCTCCGTATCTTCGACACTACATAGTTACTTAAATCACCGAAGCAGTTCTGGTAAATTAAAACTATTTTTATTTATCTTTAATTGTATATGGAATGATCTTCTCCGCCAATTTTAAACCAAATCGCTTAATTTATGTATTGATATAAATAAGCATATTGGTTTCTCTGGTAGTCTAACCAGTATACCTACCTATAGTACCTACTCAGTTGTTTAGTTATTTTATTTTATACAAAGTAGGTATGTGTTACATCGTCACACAATAAGCTTGTCGCAAACGAGTGACAATTAAAATCGTAATCACACCGCGTAACATGTGACGTCACGCGATGTGCACATAATGCATTTAAATTAAATGGGCTCAAAACGATTGTTATTAAAATGAACAAAGTCTGGATTGCATAATATTTGATAATATTATGGCCACAATGGGGGGCAAATTCTTCTATCAATCAGGTGGAGAGTAGACAGAAGTCTCTTTCATGTATGGCCATGTAAAACGCCCTACTGACATCGCTCTTAGAAATTTAACTATCTGACAGCGTGCCGCCCGCGCTCCGTCACCTTTTTAATCATGTAATATTTTAAAAAAAAATTTTTATTAAATAAAAAAAATCAAAATCGGTTCATCCGTTCTTGAGCTACGATACCACAGACACACCCGACACGTCAAATTTATATCACCCCGTCGTTTTTGCGTCGGGGTTTAAAAAATATTGTACACACGATCCAAAGCCAATTATTTTCTCTATTGAGGCCGTGCTGTTTTATTGTGCAATAACTTTTATGGGTCTAAATCTGTCACACAGGTGGAGAGTGGGGCGAGTCCCTTCCACCCAGAACACGGTCTGATGGTGCGCTCCTTCATCTACCTGTTCCGACTGATCAGCGAGAGACCCGAGTCTCACTTCATATTGAAAGCATCCTTCTTAGAAATATACAATGAAAAGGTATGTGAAGTTGCATCTTACGAAGACACCCTTAAAACTAAGGGTAGGTACGCTTTGTATAGGTAACTGGATATGTGCATTTCTCAGGCAACATTAATAAAAGCTTGTAAATGCTTGGCTAAAGCAGGTACCCATAATATACAGACTGACACTGATTCACATCTGATTTTCAAGAGGTTGAAAGCACTAGATATACTAACGAATATAAACAACTTTTATTATACGAACAAGTAATGAATCTATGATAATATGAAAAAAATATCAGCCACACATTTTGATCGTCGCAGTTTTGTAGCGGACTGCTGTTTTTTTTTCATATTTCAGAGTTGTAAAAGATGTTGATATTGATAAGTATATAATAACCCTGCAAGGCTTGTACCTATCAATGTAATTGGTCGCTGCTTTAATTTCAAATCGATTTAATTTCTACAGTGACCTTTTTCTCCTTGACAAAATTTGTTTGCTTGCAGGTAATAGATCTTCTAAACCCGGGCAGTTCTAGAAAACCGCTACAAGTGCGGTGGTCTAAAGAAAGTCGGAGTTTCTACGTAGAGAATCAATTTACAGTGGACTGTGAAACGCTTGATGATCTATTTGCTGTGTTAGAAGAAGGTGAATTGTAGTTGTTTTTCTTTATACACTAGGTACACGACATTTTTTTTAGGTTATGTACCTAGTATGGTAAATCCCGCAGATCCCGCCACGTTCCCTCCCTCTAGATGTTAATTAAAGCAATATTATAAAGAGGAAAATTATTATTTGTATGTTACACGGTAATCTCTGATAATCCAATCCAATTTCAAAAAAATCTTTCTTTGATATAAAGTTACACTATTGCCGAGATCCAAAGGGTCATTATAGTATACATACTTCGTTTCCACACGGCCAGAGTCGCGGGCAGAAGTTAGTCTTAGATAAGTGATGACTTCTTTGAAGATGATTGATTTCTCCTACCTGAGAAGTTCAGGTAGGTATCACAAAAATTCCTTAACCCGCATTTTTTTTTCAAACTAGGTACTCTATGTTTTTTGTTCTGTTGGTAATATCGATGGAAGACCTCAAGTCAACTGTTATTGATGTTATTTTTGGTTCACCGACCACATCATCAAGGGTGCGTGTGACTAAATAGTTAACTAAAGAAGTCATCTTCTCTATACCAGGCATGCGCAACCGCGCCGTAGGAGCGCACTCCATGAACTCTCACTCGTCTCGCTCGCACACGCTGCTGTGCGTGCGCGTGCGCCGCGACCTGCGCGAGGACGCCGGCGTGGTGTGCTCCACGCACGGGAAGATCAACTTCGTGGACCTCGCGGGCAGCGAGATGACCAAGCGGACGCATAGCACTGGGAAGACGTTGGAAGAAGCTAATAATATTAATAGAAGTCTTATGGTTCTAGGTTAGTGATCAATTGATAATTAATTTATCGTAACATAATATCACGCCTGTAATCCCCGAAGGGTTAGGCAGAGGTGTTCCCATCAGTACACCCACATTTCGACAGTCATGTTTAGGTACTATGTAATAGGGGGCGAACCGATTGCCATCAACCGGGCACAAATCCAGACTCCGAGGCTGCTACTGAGAAATTCCTGATGGAAAACCCAATAACACTTTGCCCGACCTGGGAATCGTACCCAAGACTTCAGAAGTCGCGCTTTGCGACCACTAGACCATTGAGGCAGTCAAACAACACGTCTTTATCAGACCTTCACTTTGAATCTCAAAGAACTTTGGTGCTGAGACTGAATCTTGCTACATTACCTACCTTTTGAAGCTTCGCTAGACTGCAGCAAAAATCCTACCAACCCGCCAACATGTCAAAATAAATCTTAGTCGATAATTTTGGTAATTTTTGCCACAGGTTACTGCATAGCACAGCTAAGCGATGGCAAGAAGCGAGGGCACATACCGTACCGGGACAGCAAACTCACCAAACTCTTAGCAGACAGCCTCGCGGGAAACGGAGTCACGCTTATGGTAACAATACCGGCCTATCATTGTCCCACAGAAGACCAAAAAGCTCTTCTCACACAGAGAAGGCACAAGCATTGATTACCACGCTTGCTCAAGGCAGATTGGAGATTTCAAACTTATAATACCACGCCTGTTCTCCCCGAAGAGTCAGAGGTGTACCCATTAGTACACCCACATTTCGCC
The DNA here is from genome assembly GCA_949316365.1 of Hoplodrina blanda. NCBI lineage: Eukaryota > Metazoa > Arthropoda > Insecta > Lepidoptera > Noctuidae > Hoplodrina > Hoplodrina blanda. The sequence goes on from OX438592.1 coordinate 14,143,233, forward strand.
AGTTATGCTCAAGTCCCATGTAATAGGGGCGAGCCTATTGCCATTTAAAACTTATATCAATAATAAGTCCAGGTTTCTTTACGATGTTTTCCTTCACTGTTATTAGTGATGGTCTAAGATAAACCTAGAATCTCACGTTTACGGTAAGACAAGACAAATCTTCAGATTCCATAAAGATCTAGCCACTATATTTTATTAATATGGTTTCAAACACTTATTCTGGAGAAATGTTACAGATCGCCTGTATAGCGCCAACGAGATCAAATCTCAGCGAGACGGTCAACACACTCCGGTATGCATCGCGCGCCAAGAAGATCAAAACGAAGCCAATTGTCAAAATGGTGAGCAATTTTTCCTAGTACATTTATTATCATCTCCTTATCCATTGTCGAACCTATTTATGCCCTTTTCGAATTTGCGAATTTAGTTAGTTGGACCCGGCTACCAACACCACGACATATAGTAACAGTGAATGATACAATATGTCGTGCTAACTGCTTGAAAATCCTGTCACAACAATGATAATGATTACAAATAGTACATAGTTACTAAAGACAGGCAGATGATCAACCGAGCTAAAATATAAGTAGGTATGGAAATACCTGTTAAATTAGGCACTTAGTTAAAAGATTCTTTCAATTTGCAGGACGCAAGAGATGCCCTAATATTAAGTCTGAAGAGAGAAGTGGAAGCTTTGCAAGCAGAGAACCAGCATCTGAGGACTGCGCTACACGTGCAGACGGATTACAGCGCCGATGCTTACAGTAAGGATTTATCCGATATTTTTTCCGATTTAGAACCTAGAGATAACTAGTAGAACGGATTGCCAATTGTGCCGAAAAGGAAGGTAGTAGAAAGTAGGCTGGCCGAACAAGGTTAACTGAGAATCTGCTGGATGCAGGCTGTGTAGGTCATTGAGGCAATGCTAGAGGGAGGCCCATGTCCGAAATAGATAGATAGATACAGAAAACAGCCTAGATACATAAAAGTAGAACCTGACTGACTGACGTATCAGATCAGCGCACAGCGGAACTTGGAACGTGAAATTATGCACACGGCTTCCTTTTATTTTATGTAAGTAAGCACAAAAAGATTTTTAGAAATACAACCCCAAGGGGATGAAAAAGGAGAATTTCGTTTATATGAAAAATCTTATTTCTTGGGTTAATCAACTTGAAACTTTGGCACCAATACGAACCTAAGTGAATTATAAAGTTTGACGATTCTAGTATTTAGCGATTGAGGTGTTTTTGGGAAGGTAAATGTCCGAAATCTACAGGCAAAGTGCCAGTCTATAATAAAAAGTATGATTTTTCTTTGAACTCTCCACAGGTCAAGGTCATCGTCGAACGCCAACTCAGATAGAGCCGAACAAACTGTACCAGCTTCCACAATCAGAGCTGGTGGAGTTGGTACAACTGCACATGGAGGAGAACTCCGCGTTGAGGACTGAGAACAGCGAACTGTTCGGAGTGAGGGACACCTTGCTGAGAGACCAGGAGCTGCTGAGCAGGGAGAACGAGAGGCTGCTGAAGAAGCTGGAGGATGTTAACTCGTGAGTATAGAGGTAGATACTGGGATTTTGAGGTTCATGTGGATATAGGAACATTATGTACCAGTGGCGAAGGCACAATTTTTGTAGAGGGAAGTCGAAGTAAAATAATCTTACTTTTCTGAATTTTACATCTCTATCGTCAAATCGACAAAACCAAAGACAAAACGAATATGTTTTGTGGTTTTATAAGTCCTGCAGTGTAAATATATTCTTTGGCAATACTAGACAGTAGTCACTCCTGACTGTGCCATTTTTTAATGGCGGTGACCACCGCCATTGAATCATGAAACAACAACGGCTACTCAGCTCTTGCTCTTGTTTGGATATTTCTTAGGGAAGCCGGTTGGAATCGAGCTGTACGGAGTCCTCGCCACTGCTATGTACTGATGAATAAACAGTTTGTATAGCATATGGAAGTAAATTACACCGACTACTTATAAAAAGGGTCTTTTTATAAAATACGGTGTCTATAATAACTGCCGATTCAAAAAAATTGGTTATCTACCACCCTCGGCTTCCAATATGGAGGCTAATAAAAGCGTGATTAATTGGCTCTTAATTTCCTTATGCTACTAAATCTAATATCATTGTAACGATGTTCCTAGGACAATATTTGGATTCAGCTGATACTCCAACAAGAACGCAGGGAGGTCAGTCACAAAACTAAAGGCCGAATGCATGACACACATCACGCCGAAAAGCATAACTATTCTAAATTTATCCAATCTAAGCATGATTAAAAATTAATTTAAAATGTTAATTACAGCACTTACAATACCACGTGTGATTTAGTCATTTTTAGGTATCTTCCATTCTTTTAATTAGAGATATAGCGGGAAAGAGTAGCTGCAGTAGGTACTGCATGCTCACAGAGGTGGACTACTATTATAAATCTGTCCATTCTGTTTAGAAATGAGAAGATAATATGCAGAAAAGGTTCTGGATTATCGACCTAATGAACTTGTGGGAATTCGCAAGATGCTGGTACTGAAGAGCATAATATATCGCATTGTAGCGATTCTAGGAGATCTACGTCCAGTATTGGGCTTTTTTCGACAAAAATTCCAATGATGCCATTCCAGTCAAGAATTCCTTATTGACGGATTTTAAACAATCAATTTTGAACGCGTCCATTTTCTGCCTGAGTTATTCTATGAAGATGTAAGTTGTCTTTACTTTTTGATAACTATTTTCATTATATTTGCAGTGTATGTGTTCGCTCGCCAATCATCCCGGCGCGGCCAACATACTCTGGCTCCAATTCCAACAACGCCAACATTTGGACTAACCCGGTCGTCTCATCTGCTAGCATCACCAGTGCTGGTAGTACTAGATAGGGTTAAGAGACTCGTGTAAAGGGCTTGAACAAGCTCTTTTAATTCCTTGCGCATATTTATGGGGTTCAATGTACTCATGGATATGAACAATTTTGATTATGAGACCAATTCTGAAATAATTACCTATAAAAAATTGCTGCTTCGCAATGAAACACACTAAAAGTATGGAACAGTCGATTTGTTATATATTTCTGGATTAGTCCCATCTTACATTGAATAAATGGAAAATGGAATGCCCTGAAAAAAAAAATAGACAAATGGTGACCCTTCTAATTAACAAAAAAAAGGAGGCGGAAGGGGGCAGATACAAGGGGTATTATTTTTTTATTAAGTAGTTCATTGCTTGAACTAAGATTTAGATGGTGTGTAGATAGTGTGAATTTGAACATTAATGTGATGTGTTTTTATAAGAATAAAAGTAACCCTATATGGTAGTTATTTTGTATAGAATTGTAATGAAATCTACAAGACATAATGTCGGCAATGAACTATGTAGGCATAAACCCTATAGCATGCAAGGTCCATGCAGCAATCAAACCATAACGAGTTCCCTTTTTAGACCTCGACACTTCCTGAAGGCGAATTGGAAGAAGTACTCAGCGGGTGTATATGCTAAGTTAAGCAAAATGGAAACTATACCTTAAAACTACGAAAAATTCGTCAGTGTTATATGGACAGTATTACGTCAATAAATAGCCAGAAACTGTCGCACCCTGTCCTATAATTGACTACTTGAGTCCGTGAAACTTCTCAAAAAATAGAACAAGTACTACGAAGTACATAAAAAATATCAATGCTATATCCATTGAGCTAATCCGCTTTGAGTAAGCGTGGTGATCAATGCTCGTGCCTTCTCTGTATGAGAAGAGGCCTTTGCCCTGCAGTGGGTAATAGGCTGGTAATATTTATTTTTATCCAGTGAGGAAACTTTGTTTAGTATAGTGAGGTTTAAAAAGCTTAATAAATTAAATAGACAATAAAAAAAATTGTTTGTGATCAGATTGTATTTTGGTATTGAAGGAGTTCTATAGGTGCTCTATTTAATATAACATTAGAAAAATAACGTTATAACGCATCGTTATTTCGTTGTTTACGTATAATTAGCTCCGTTTTTTTTTTCACGATAAATACAAAGAAATGTAGGCTATTAGCCATTCACAAAACATCACCGACGCTTAACGTGATCGAAAGCTACTTCTTGTTCTTCCCATCACAGCGATATTTTTTCTTATTCTAGTCCATTACACACTTTTATTACGAAAACCAATAATTTTAAATACTGCCACGACGCCTATACCTTTGCATGCACCCGAGAGAACAATGTTTTACGTGCGGTACATACCACACTACCATAAAGTGATTTTTCACACCAAAAGAAAAAGTCCTAACCCAGTAAAAAAATTCTTCAGTGTCTTTTTACATCCCTTAAAACACAATAACTGCTGTTATTTGACTGTCATTTTTCTAATGTTACAATAAATAGAGTATAATTGGGTAGATGACACTATTAACCAATAATTCCAAGACATAACTTCTATAAAGAAACACTTTATTTTGGCCCTGAAAACCTGATTAATTTTCAAATCACTGTAAAATTGAATTTTTAACTGCTTTCAAATTAATAAATAGTCAATTGAGTCTGCACAAAAGTGACGTCACAGTTGAGTTTTGTTATACAAAATCATAGAGCAACAGGGGTACCTGACGGAAGGGGAGACGCCATAGGCAGGCGTTCCCCTCTGTCGAAACATATGACCAAATGGTCCACTGTTAAGTCACTGTCACCAAGTGCGATAGTGTTGTTATTTTGTAAATTGTTTGTTTGTTATCGATAAAAATATTTACTTGCCATCAGTCGATGTGTGACATTTGCATTTGCAAAAACTAAAGACTAAGTTGTAGAGTAGTATGTTAAGGATTCAAAAGGATTGGTCATCTCTTAACTGCTATGGCTTACATATTTATTTTTATTATTTTTTACTACTGTTTTATATTCATCTTCATTGTTTTCACATGTAGAATCAACAAGAATAATGTAACCAGGATTTTGTAAAAACCTAATTTAAAAGAGTGCCGTGGAGATTCTTGCTCGTTCTTCTCCATAGAGGCCTACCTCCGTTTTGGAACGAGCAACTAGTTTCAGCTTTCGGACTAACTGACCGACTCCTTGACAATTCAAAAGTGCCTGTAAATGGTCTAATTGAAATAAATGTTTTGACTTTGACTTTAAATTATACCTACATGCTTTTAATTATTTTTAAATTATACCTACATGCTTTTAATTATTTTTAAATTGACAACTGTTGAAAAAGTAATAAATAACATAAATAAAGTAAAAATCCTGATTTCCCTAACAAAGTTCTTTAATTTATCGATAATGCGTATCGACAGCTGTTACAGCAATGTTTGTCAATGTAGTTGCATCATGTCGTTACACTGTTATGACACAAAATGTATCTATGTGTGTACGAAATTGTTAGTGTATTGTTATTATTTCTATGTGTGAGTTTCGTAACGACAGACGATTGTTTTTGTGTGGGGCATTGAAAAGTGTGTATGTGTGTGTATTTCCCCCCGCAAAAAATGACAGACTTTTCTGTATTGAAAAAATACGCTATGGCGTCTCCCCTTCCGTCAGGTACCCGTGTTGCTCTATGTACAAAATCTATGGGAGAATCGCGTCTTGACAGGTCATAAAAAGTACGTCAATTGATTGGTGGTGTCATCTACCCTATTATGTTATATAGCAACTTTCCATGTAAATAGATACAGAGCTATGTAGTGATATATTTAAATTACCAGAGATATAAACTATTGTAATGTTGATACAAAAATAAATAATAAGAGAGTGTGAAAGTATTTTATTGAAGGTCTTATACAATAATACAAAACTTTTTTTAGTCAATAATTTATGTTGTATTGTATTGTACAGTTGAACAAAGAGATTGGTATCTACTTGGTACCTAAGTGCTTTCACCAGTCATCTGTACTTATACCAAACTCTTTGTTCAAATATACATGAAAATGCACCTTAGCACCTTTTACATAAAACAGATTGGGTGCTGTAAACAGTAGCAACATATTGTGTTAATGTTTTAGGCTCTCTACAGCGCAATAAACAGAGGATTTTTTGATGACATCACACAATATGCTTTATAAAAAGAAACACAAAGTGCAAAGTCGTATGAATCTTGATATTGACAGAGCACCTCAAGCTGATTAGCACTTTAGTACACTAGAAATAAGGTTTATCATTCAATGTCATCAAAATCTCTACTCTATAGGGGTCCATAATGGGTCCATAAGGCATGGATCTGAATGACGACAATCACAGACAAATAATGGGGCACAGAGTAAACTTTCCCATACACCTAAATGTATGGCCAATGTCTTTAAATATTTTTACAATACAAATCAAATTAACCTATTTATACCATAACTAATGTCTTCTGAACCCATACTTTTTTCTTTCATAGAATAGATCAGTCTTAGAACTACCTAAGTTCACAATCTTTGGACAGCCGTCTCTCTGTAACAAAATAGAAAGAGTATATAATAAAATTCAACTCAAAATTAATTTTAAAAAAATACAAAGGGATACAAAAATGTTTAGTTTGTTTGTGGAAGGTAAAATCTGAAAGTAGTGATCTGATAAAAAAAAAAGTTTTAGTGTTAGCTGTCAAGCAAAGACCCGGGCAGAACCTAGTGGTTCTTAATTTATTGAGAAAAGTAAATGGAATATTCAAATCGGTAAATAGTATTTTTAAAGCAGATATAAAATCTAATATAAAAACCAAAGCAACACCATTTAATTTTATAAATGTTAGCAACAGTAGTTAGTAGTCACATTCTTATGCTGTAAAACATTTTAGGGCAACATGCAATATTGCTATAAGCACTACAAGCCAACTTAACTAGGAACTTCTCCTGTATTTGGGTGCGTTTACGAACATATAAATTCACAAACAACCAGACTAAGAACCTAAGTACCTTATTTTGCGAAGCTATTTATTACTTTCTAAAGTTACATACGTCTTTTTCCTGTATAGTGCATTCTTTACAATAGTAAGCGTCGGAAACGCCGGGCCCGCCACAGATCACGCAGCGTCCCTGATAGGATCCGTAGTTACACTCGTCGCATATCCTCACCAGAGTGCAGGGACGTACATAGGAGTCACAAATAACGCATTTACCGTCACATTTCTCACACAGACGTCCGATAGCTAAAACAAAGAATAAAATCAAACATTAAAATTTGACGTTGGGTCGCTGGTTATTATTTCTGATAAAAAGTGGTTCGTCTTACCGACACCAGGTTGTTTTCTACAGAAGATAAGATCTGGATGATGCTTTGCCATGATTTATTGTCAGTTTATGAGTATTACTTGCTCAATATGTGGAAAATTTAATAACAACAACTGACGAATAACCTCAAAAACACGACGCTAAGCTGTTTACTGGTGCGTTCGAATTCGAATCATTAAAAAGGTTCCATTCCAAAAATACTAATTATTATTTAATCGGCGCCACAAGAGTATACTGTTATTTAATAAATCATTTTGAATCAGCAAAAAATATAATAATTAAATATGATAAAATTGTGTACTTCTTTCACAAAAAAAATCAAATAAATGAAACGTTCGGTTAATATCGTTTTATTGATCGCGGTATTCGAACGTACCAGTTTCGTTCAAAAATCTCTCTGTCATAGTCTGTCTCGCTATTATAAAAATTAAAATAATGAGGGCAATGAGGCTGATAGTATTGAAAATTCGCAATTTCGCAGATGTTAAATATTACACTACTGAACAAATTCATATTATGATTTTTTATAATGCAGGGTTACAACTGCATTGACGGCCCACAAATTAAACTGGTTTTTGAACTTACCTATACCTGCCTTTTAGTTTGATTGACATTGACATAAATACATTTGACAAGTTGACAAGACAACCAGTTACACTCATTGAACTCATTCATTCATTGATACACATGTTTTTACCGTGCAAAGCTTCTATCTGAAAATTACAAAAATGACTCCAGACGTAGAGAGTGGGAGTAGTGACGATGATAGCCAACAGTCCGAGACTGAAGAAAAAGAAGAGCAACCAGTAGAACCAGCAGTAGAAGACATTGTAGAGGAAGATAACACGACGTTCAAAGATTTGGTAAGTGCGACTTGCATGTGTTGTTTATTTACAATAAAAATTGTATAAAACCATCAATGTATTTGAAAATTGTGTCTGTTTTAACCAAAAACCTTCCTCTCTCATCACTAATTGCCACTTTGTCTTGCATTATAAACATAATTTACCAAAAACATTTTAAATTGAGGTTATGTTATTAAACCATATCTTTTCATTTTTAGGGAGTAGTAGACGTATTATGTGAAGCTTGTGAGGAGTTAAAATGGAAGAAACCATCAAAAATTCAGAAGGAATCTATACCAGTAGCATTGCAAGGCAAAGACATCATTGGTCTGGCCGAGACTGGGTCGGGCAAAACTGGTGCTTTTGCACTTCCTATCTTACAAGCATTGTTAGAGAACCCACAACGATACTTTGCGCTGATAATGACACCCACAAGAGAACTGGCATTCCAGATATCAGAACAGTTTGAGGCACTTGGTAAGTTTTATTAAACCATCATTTTGTTTTTTCAAATATTGAATTTATATAGGTAACATTACTTGTGAAGAATATTAAAGGGCCTGTTTCACTGTCTCCATAATATTATGCACTATCTACCAAATAATTAAAAATATGGAATTGATTTTGTACCAAAATATATTCCAGTAACATTAACTGGTATTTCTGCTTTATGTATTACCTTATCTGCACAAGTCAATTTGCAGGTAGTCAGATTTTACTGGATATAATTATTCAAAAGCTGTATTTCTAAATATTTACCTGTAATTGTAAAAGAACTCTAACATTCTCTCATGCCTTCTTTTGTCTAAGACAAGTCATTAATCCTATAGTAGGACAAAAATAAGCTGTTTTTACAAGCTTTTTATTCTCACATCTAAAATTCGGTCAGTGGGTCGTCTTAGGGGCGGATTTGTTGGAGTTGGAGTATACGCTTAGGGGCACTATGAACAGCAAAGAAACAAAAAAAAAATTTTTTTTTGGTTGAAAAAAAAATTTTGGGACTTAAAAAATTTTTGATTTTTTTACGAAAAGTTTTTTCGGAAAAGTTCCAATTTTATTGCAGCATCTTATTAAGCTAGTCCATAGAAACAAATTAAGCTCTGAGAAGTATGGCCCTACGACGCACCGTTTCCGAGTTATGGGTCTTCGAAATTTTTAGTTTTTTATAAAACACTCTATATTTCCAAAATGGTAGGTCGGATGAAAATCTTTTCTGGAAAGAAATTGTTGCTCTAGTCGAGAACCATAAGATGGTGTAAAGAAACCCGCGGAAATTAGTAAAAAAAAAAATATGAAAAATTTTCTAAGTGTCGGATCGTCAGCTTGCGTATCTTTAGGGGCACGGGACTTAGTCAAATTTTCTAAGATTTTTTTTTTTACTAATTTTCGCGGGTTTCTTTACACTATCTCATGGTTCTCGACTAGAGCAACAATTTCTTTCCAGAAAAGATTTTCATCCGACCTACCATTTTGGAAATATAGAGTGTTTTATAAAAAACTAAAAATTTCGAAGACCCATAACTCGGAAACGGTGCGTCGTAGGGCCATACTTCTCAGAGCTTAATTTGTTTCTATGGACTAGCTTAATAAGATGCTGCAATAAAATTGGAACTTTTCCGAAAAAAGTTTTCGTAAAAAAATCAAAAATTTTCTAAGTCCTAGCGCCCCTAAGGCTACACTCCAACCTAAAATTCTTTTTTTTTTTTTCAGGAGCCAGCATAGGAGTCAAGTGTGCAGTAATAGTAGGTGGTATGGATATGGTGGCACAGTCCCTCATGCTGGCTAAGAAGCCGCACATCATCATAGCAACTCCTGGACGACTTGTAGATCATTTGGAGAATACCAAGGGGTTTAACCTAAAGGCGCTGAAGTTTCTAGTGAGTGTTACTACTATTATAAATGTGAACTTTTGGATCAGTGGTTCCCAAAATGGTCTAGGTGGAACCTCAGGCGTCCACGGAAGCGCAACGGAGGTCTACGATGGCGACAAAAAAAAATGGGGGTTCACAAGTTGTAAGTAGTTTTTTCTGGTTTCTATAGTGATTTTTGCATTATATTTTTTTTCGTTTTATAGGTTATGGACGAAGCTGACCGCATCCTAAACATGGACTTTGAAGTTGAAGTAGACAAGATCCTACGCGTGATACCCCGAGAACGCCGCACATACCTCTTCTCTGCTACCATGACTAAGAAGGTGCAGAAACTACAGCGAGCCTCTCTGCAAGATCCTGTGAAGGTCGAGGTTTCTACCAAGTACCAGACGGTGGAGAAACTGCTGCAGTACTACTTGTTTATACCTGTTAAGTATAAGGTAAGGAATACTGTTAATTTATGTTTAAGTAAAACAACCAAAATAGTACTTGTTTGCTTTCTAATTTAAGCTAAACCCACTGTTAGTTTAACTTCAACTTCTTTGGGTGTTTAAAAGTCTAATCAGATAAGTATCATGTTAAATTGCTAAGCAAAATAACAACTAGAAATTACATCAGTGGACAAGCAATAGAAACATTTTTTCAAACTCTTTAAAGCACAAACACATATTTACTCTACCATAATATTAATTTTCTGAACACTTCATTATTCCACAGGACGTATACCTCGTCCACATTCTCAACGAGATGTCAGGCAACTCGTTCATCGTGTTTGTATCGACTTGCGCAGGCGCACTGCGCACCGCCTTACTCCTGCGCAACCTCGGGCTAGCGGCCGTGCCTCTACACGGACAGATGTCGCAGAACAAACGTTTAGCTGCTTTGAATAAGTTCAAGAATAAAAGCCGGTCGGTGCTGATTTGTACCGATGTTGCGTCGAGGTGAGTTGGTACTTTAAAGGTTTTGGAATCAACAGGCCTTTTCGAATTATGGGGTCGCTTCCAATCTAATCAGATGGTTAATTAATATAATGAAAAAGAAAATTAGCCAGTTTGTAAGGTTTGAGCTTTGCTTATGAAAATATTAGATGTCAAAGGTTGATTTGGCTGAGGGATTAGAATAATCTCTATTGTAGTCTTCTCACTATTTATATTCTCTTCTATTCTATTTATATTCTTGAAAGAGAGAAAAAGACTCTCTTAATACGGCCCTGTCGCAAAATGCGTTCTTAGCTGACGTCTCCTACCTATAAATATTTTTTTTCGGCGTCTTTTTTCTTATTTTCTATTTAACCCTTTACCAGGCCTCGGACAAATCCTGCAGTAATAATGATTTTTTGGTAGATTTAGATGAGTGATTAAATTTGAAATGAGATTTTATCTATTATATTTAGAAAATTAGCTGAAAACCTGAAAAAAGACATGTGGGAAAACATAATCCCATTGCCTGTCTAGACGACGACTTTCGAGCTGTTGATCGTTTATTACCTAAATAAAAAAAAAATCACTAAAGTAGACTGACAAATAATGACGACAAAAGTTTACAACTACCCACATTTTATATTTCGATAAATGAGATGTGTGAGTAAATCCTAAATAAAACCCATGGCAAAAACCTAGTATAAAATAAAGATTTTAATCTCCCGGGCAATGGACATAATAACTCCCGCAATAATTAGGCATTCACAGGCTTAGGTCATATGGTTCCCCACATGTTTTATTTAGTTATATCATGATATTTTAGATGTTTTTACTTATAATTAATGCACAAATCACTAGAAAAACTCAAATTCTACAACATATCAAAAAATTGTACGACTTATCTTTCTCCGATTCGCTATAATGATTAAAAATACAGTGCACTTACGACCACAAATGAAATGGCTGCAAAAGTGACATTTGCGTTCCGATCCACTTTATTTTTTGTCTTACGTTATATAATATTTCTATGTTGGCGTTTTTGACAGATTGTGGTAAATTCTTTACCAAAACCTGGTAAAAACTCTTAAAAATCTAGGTGGGAAATCCTCAATCCATAGCCTGGTTAAGGGTTAAATTCACTTTTCAAAGCCAACCTTATAATCTGCACATTTGTCTTCAGAGGTCTGGACATCCCGCACGTAGACGTGGTGATAAACCTGGACATCCCGCTGCACAGTAAGGACTACATACATCGCGTGGGGCGCACGGCGCGAGCGGGACGAGCCGGCAAAGCAATCACTTTTGTTTCACAGGTAAGTTCGATGACAGTCTTCTGAAAAGCGTTTATTACACTACCCAATCGGTAGGGCCGGACGCTTATTGCGCTACCAAATCGGTAGAGCATCTCTTATGTAGGGTAGTAGTAGTAGAGAAATAGGCCAAATCGGTAGGGTCCTACCGGATTGGGTAGTGTAATACGCGCTTTATATTTATTATTACTACCATAAACAACCCAATACTGGTGTCTTAACAAAACCCATAAATACTTTGTAAATCTGTATATTGTTCCAGTACGACGTAGAACTGTACCAACGTATCGAGCAGCTGATCGGCAAGCAGCTGCCGCTGTACAAGACGGAGGAGAGCGAGGTCATGGTGCTGCAAGAGAGGGTCTCCGAAGCTCAGCGACTTACTAAGATCGTTAGTTGTCCTGCTTTATTATTCACATTTTATTCTTCAGTTTCATTACAAACTTGTGGAAATTCCGAAGTTGTAAATGAGATGGCACAAAATTGTGGGAATCGTCTATGGATTTTATGTTTATATCTTATTGTAGCAACAAGCATAAGGAGCTGCCTGAATGTCAAGTCGACTGTCCATCGAAGCAGTAACATTTTTATTCAGTTTTATTCCAGTTTTACTTACTTTTAATGTAATTTATAGACTACAAAATGATTAATAACGATACTGATGGCCATGATAACGATTACTATTTTATATTCTCACCCTTCTACTTCTTTTTACAGGAAATGAAAGAGCTGGAAGATAAAAAGAACTTCAAAGGCAAGAAGCGCGGCGCGGACTCGGATGACGATACAGAGGAAGCTGCCGGCGTGCGCAGACGCATCAAGGGCAAGCCTAACAATAAAATCAAACATGGCGGCAAAAAGAGGAGACGATAAATAAATGATTTAATTATTATGCTGGCGTTTCATTTTTCGTAGCAAGATATCGCAATTTTGAATCACTAACATTTTAAGTCAACTTTTATTGTTCTTAAAATAAATATTTAGATTGACTTGATAGGAGCCTTGTAAAAAACATAATACGAAGTCAGTGCTAAAGAAGCTTAACTTTTTGTGCAAACAATAGGTAGCTACTTTTTGTTAGATTTCTATGTATTCCTATTCTTCCTCCTAATCTTTGTATATAGATGATTTTCTGTGCGCCTGGCACTTTTCAATTTGAAGACACTCGCCGAATGTGCAGCCCGAATTGGGTAGATGACACCACCATTCGACGTATTTTTTATAACTTGTCAAACGCGATTCTCCCATAGATTTTGTATGACAAGACAACTGTTACGAAACTTTAGTGCCGATTCAAATTAACAATCTACCGGTACTTAGCGATACGCTAAGAAGATTAGCAATGGCAGTATGTTCTACAAGCTTATTCACTTCTTAAATATCAGCAGTTTAATCAATTTTTTACGGATTTCAGACCTGACGGTTATCTTACATGGTTCCCCCCAACAGGGAGAAAAAAGCGATTGGACAGCATAGGGATACAAAATTTTGCACAAATAATTTCCATAAAAGTACTGAAAATCAGAGTGATCTCCAAACGAAACAATTTTTTTTCAATGCTTTCTTACAGTTTATTCTAAAAGTAAACAGTCATTTCTTTCTATAAAAAATAAATAAAAAAAAAGAAATGCGTAAATCGCGTCGCGCTCTAAAATTCAGCGCACGCGCACTTGTAAAATCCGACGAACTTAGAACTAAGCGTTTAGGAAGAAATCACAACGTTGTTTTAAATTTTTTTAATCGTTATTTATTATTTCTATACAAATAGAACTGTACAGATAATTTTTTAAATTATTTACCACATCTCATCTGCTCTCACGATAGACTTTTTACAAAAGTGAAAACTATCAACATTACGCACGTAATAAACGAGATCGCGCGCAGTTACCGCTTACCTACCGCTTAACTAGGGACTCGCCGCGGCGTCGCTCGCAGCCGCAACAACATACTACACACGCATCTGGAACACTCCGCCTCGCCAGGCCCACGGGCCGCCTCGTCGCAACCAACACGAACGCGGCCCAGCGCGAATCTAATTGAGCTGCGCGACGCGTGTGCAACTATTATGATTTATATTTAAATACAAAATTACACTATGGTCTGACGAACAATGGAAAACAAGACGTGTTGGTTGGTAGAACTCACTCATCTGGCAGTAGCACTATTGCGTTCGCGTTTACGTTACCATCCATAATATACTCTTTCACCTCGATACCAAACCGGTGCCGGTGCATCACGATCAATTTATCACAAACAATAAATAAGTACAATTTATATATATACCGTATAACTATCCAATAATATAATACATTGGCAGTGTGTGACATGCATGCTCTTACATAATTTAATTTTTGTTCAAATTTAAATGCACTAACTAAAATATACATAATATTAGAGGTGAAAAAGTGTATTACTTAGCAAACTAATTAAATCACACTGGAGGTCCTTATTGTAGTTATATTTAGGTATTTCCCCGCGCGCAGCACGCCCGCGCACGATGATGCCCCGCGGAGCTCTCCGGCTCCATAGCACACTGACACTCGTCAGCATTGATCACAATATAAGAAAACTAGTCAGTCTACAAAAATTAAGATCACAAATACAACGAGCGTGTTGCGCGCGAGTTAGCACTTAAAATAATTTCAAACTATTCCAATGTCTATACACAAGTTAAAAAACAAATGACCCGGGACGTCCTCGAATCGACATTCCTTTAGCAAACCTCGCCAGTCCGTACTATACGTCTGCAAATTTTCGTTAAATAATATTAAAGCCATACGCTCCTAAAAAAGCTCCAATAAAAGTACTAAAATTAAAATGTGCGTTAGCCGTTCAATGGAGATTTTACGTTAACATAATATTAGCTGTCGTCGGTCGTGGGGCCAGCAGGCTCGCTGCGCTCACGAGCACACGCGCAGTCCGCGCAGCGAGCGAGCGGGCCCTCGCGCGTGCGCAGGTCGAGGCCGGCCCGGGCTCCTATAACAATATCACATGTTTCGCTACTAACAACCTTGTATGGCTGAAACTAATCTTCACGTTATCTTTCGCTTGTTCGTTCTTGTGTACAGTTTACAAACACTTCGGCTTCAATACTAACTGACTTCTCGTCCTCACAAATTATTCCATTTTACAAAACTGCCAGAATATGTTCAAATACACTATATTGTTTAAGTTAGAATTTACTTAATGTACGCAGCGTACTGGTCGAGTAGCCCTCGCCCGCGAGAGCTGTGTGACGACGTCGGTAGTACTAACACGAGTCGCATTAAGTCTACACCTGTCCACTGCCGGGCAATAGGCCTCCCGTGGTTACTGTCACCCATACACTACGGCTAATCTCACACACAAAAAAATATGTAGCAGACAACACGTCATTCAATATCATCCATGGAGTCACACGTCACGCTGAAGTATTCAGATCAGTAAACTGGTGCGTACTCCGGCGTCGACACAGCCTCGCGCGCGGGCGCTAGCACGGGGGCACTCCGCGGTACACTAGCTCAGGTTCCATCACAGACGCATCACGCACTGTAGTACAATACTGCAACAAGGAATGAAGTGGCGCCGGGTCCGGCCCGGCACGGCCCGGCCCGGCCCGGCCCGGCGGCCGGCGCGGCCGAGCCCCGGCGGCGAGCGGCGCGCGACACTACTGTACACTGTCACGCTCAGTTCAAGTCACGATCCTCTAAGTACTTATACTCGAACGTGAAGCCCTCCTTCTTGCGCTGGCCCCACTTCTCGTAGTCAAAGTAAATATATGTGCCCTGGAACAATACGCACACCGTTACAACTTATTCAGATAAAAAATATCACTACCATAAACAGTGATTTTTCACACCAAAAATAAAAGTCGTTTACCAGCAATAATTTTTGCTAGAAGTATGGCCAGTTGGTTATATATGATGTGTCTGTTTGTATTTACGTATGTAGCACTTGAACTAATCATCCGATTTTAATGAATGAGGTGTCAATCAATTCGTCATTATGGCCCAAGTAAAACAATCAATATGGCGGATTTTACATTCAAAGCAGTTCTTGGATTTTTATTTTTAGTTATAGTCACATTTGCGTCTCCTACCAGTTCAAAAGCTATAGTTACCTGTTCATACTCCTCATTGATGACCTTCGGCTCCTCGTGCCTCTGGAACCACATCATGTACTTGGTGTGGAAGCGCCAGCTCTGCTTCTTGAGCGCCTTGGCGGCCAGGTACTGCGCCTTCGTGCCCTCCATGTAGTAGAACACGAAGAACAGCGTCTCCGTCGACAGACGCTGGAAGAACTCCACAGAGTCCGAGTGCGGGAGTAGCACCTGGGGATCATAACGTCACAACTTTAGATAAGTACACGTAAGAATATTTTCTGATTAGCTGAGCCTTCGAAGGGTTAGTCATAACAGTTGTTCTATGTAGGCACGCATTTTGAGGAAGTTGAAGGCAATACAATGAGATAATGTTTCAACGATTTTGACAAAGTAGAGAATAGTTTCGATAACGAATTATTAAAGCAAATATAAAATTCTTCGCTTCAGCATTACTTTGATCAACTCTAGCCTTCATCTTGCGAGAAAATTTGATACTGACAACATTTGCGTAAATGGAAGCGAGATTAGGTGTTGTAAGTGGAGGTAGATAAAAGGACTTCTATTATAGGCGTATTAGCTTCTGCCGACGACTTCGTCTTTATAGACTTCAGAATTAAGCTAAACTCCAAAATTATACCACGGGAACACAAAATCAGGGTAAAAATGTGTTAAGCTAGATGAATATGTGCTTAATTGCAGCTAATTCTGTTCAGCCGTTTAAGTGTAAAAATGCATATATCCATTCCTCACAAACATTAGCGTTTAACAGTAGTTGGATAATATTCACGCACCTGGTTGTAATATATTGGCGTCGGGCATATATTTCTCGGTAGATATACCCTCGTTCTTTCCGAGTCGGACGGGTGCGGCATGTGGTAGAACGACGATTCCAACATTTGGAATTGTAGCTGATGTTCCTGCAAATATATCAGTATCATTAATTTGATAAGACTAAGGTTTAGCTTACGTTAGCTAAGACCTTTGTTGACACGTAAATGTGTACTGAGTGAGAAGTATGGTAGCAATTAACATACAACCCTTTTTTTATTGAATGGAACTTTGGTGTATAACTTAGAGTTACAGTATACACTAATAAAGTATGAATATATGTACATAAAAATTATAGACAATATTGTAGCCTAAATCCCTGCTCACAGATTAACTGAAGAATACATAGAGGTGTAATCGATTGATTTAAAAAAAGCAGCTGTTCTATACCAACTTATTGCCTTGACTTGTTCTGGTTTTCCTTATCATAATTATTAGCCAGTCCTAGGGAACCCTAAATTAAAAAATTCGGTATTTCAAAAATGTTGCATACACAATATTTCATTACAATATAACGTAACTGAACAGTGGAAAATACGTCGCCTCTTGTCCAATGTGAGTTGTTCAATTCATATGTAGAGTTCAAGGTGATTTTGGACATCACTAACATTGGGGAAGGAACAGTTTGAAATCGCCATGCGTGGTGATCAATGCTCGCTGCCTTCTCTGTATAAGAAGTGGCCTTTGCCCTGCAGTGGGACATTAATAAGCTGGTATAATATTGAAAATATTATTTTACACACTATTTACTCCTGTGTGTCAGTGTTTTATGTAATTCTGTAAATAATGTTTTATAAAGCAAATATACAAGGTCATGCTTACAGAGTTAAGTGGTAGAGGGCCTAGCGGTGCCACGCCCAGTAACGGAGGAATGTGCGCTTGCGCCAGGGGGGCCCCTCGTCTTAGGTTCTGAAACATTTTTTAGTAAAAAAACGCATTTACAAATTGTAATGTTGACTTTGAAATATGCACATTTGGTTAGCTTATCCTAATAATTTAATTTGGAAAGTCTGGCAATCAGTTGAGATCTTAACAAAGGGTATCGTGCAACATGTAAAACACTGTTATTTAGCTGCATTCGAAGCCGACTTCAACATGAGTTTTTTTTTGTGAATCCTTGTTTTGTGGACTTGGAGGTGTAGTACAGTATCGAGAAGTTGAGTATACCTGTGGATGGTGCTGGTCGAGCCCCGCGCGGTGCACGGCCTCCTGCGCCATGCTCTTGAGTGACGCGGTGCCCGCGCCCCCCGCGCCTGCCCCCGTGCCACCTGCGCTCAACGCGCCCGTACTTGACGCTTCGCTTACTCGACCACTGTGGAAAATACGAACCGGAATAAGAAAACACTTAATAGAAGTTGGTGACATAGCAATGGCATAGTTTGCAGTAGATATTCCAAAGAACAAAAAAATTGGCAATTTCAATTTAAATCACCACACTTGGCTAACAGGTTGGTGATAACTGTGGTTATTACCACCGAAAGTTTCGATGGTAATAACCACAGTTATCGCTTTCGGTCCGAAAGCCGACAAATTATTAAAGATTTGGAATAAGTTCAAAGGATTAAGTAATTGGCGGTTCTTAGTAAAGTTATTTTGTAAACATTTATCATTCAACTTATATTAAAATTAAAATCCTACTACTATAATAAACGCGCGAGTTAGGTTAGATAGATGGATTGATGGATGTTACTCTTTCTCGCTTATGCGATACGGAATTAACTAAAACTTAGCATACATTTAGTATGTACAGTAGTTTTAGTATTCATAGGTATTGATCTAGCTTAACATAAAGAATAATTTTCATCCCGTTTTTGTGTTCCTATGAGGACATAAAGTCTACGCAGACGAAGTCGCATGTAGATGCTATTGTCACATGTATACACCACATGTGACTGTTCCTGAAATGCCTAGTCTAATAAAATTTTCGTTTTTCTGAAATGTAAGGTATTAGGGTGATTGTCGCCTTCCCCAATATTAATATTAAATCATTCTAGTATCCTACCTACCCATATAATGCTAATCATTGCATTTACAAATCAAGTACGTTTATCTGTGCACTTGGTCCTATTCTATCTGACCTTTGTTCTACCTGACCTGGTGGCCTTGTTACCCTGACCTACATATACGTAACCGGTTCCGCTGAATTTATTGAGCGGTACATTTTCAGTTTTCGCGATAAAAATAGGTCGTTTTCCAGCTTATTCGTAATTTGTTTTGTATGGACGACATTATGCTTTTTGTTGCACAACTTTTGCTCACGATTTCATTTGCTCTAAAATCAAGTATACCATAAGATATATTCTATGGCACTCGGCAGTGATATAGGATAGCTTTCTATCAATGAAATTCATTCGTAATCGGAAGAGAACTACCAAAGATTTCCCCTTACAAGCAAAAAACCAAACAATCTGTACCTTTTTTATAATATATGTACAGAGGAAACAATTATTGTACATTTTTTTCCTAAGATCTACTGAAAATACTGAGCCTCCATCATCTTTCTAAAGGGGTCAAGTACACAAAACCATACAGAAAGGGCAATCATACATCATGAGCATTGAACTCTTTAGTTATGTACCCCGGTGACCTACATAGAGTGACCTCTCTGACACACTACTGTTTTTGACCCAAATATAAGCGAAAGTAAATCTAGGAAGGTAAATCTTTGACAGTTACGGCTAGTCAGAAGCGCGAAAGTCTGGCAACCAGTCTTACCAAGGTATCGTGTATATCCAGGATATCCAAACAGTCTTACCAAGGTATCGTGTATATCCAGGATATCAACAAGTTATATCGTGGTACCTTCATGTAACTCTGGTATACACCTGCATTAAGTTAGGCTGGCAGCCGACCCTAACATAGTTAAAAAGGCTAGGCAAATTTCGAATCATGCTCAGATATTAATCATATTAGTGTATCATATTGTAAGTACTTACTTGTTGGCCACGTGTTGCGGCGTGTGATGCTGCGGTTGGCTGGGCCCGTTGACGGTGAGCGGCGACGCCGCTGTTTCGCTCGCACTCGCGCTTGACCCAAGAAGCGGAACTGACGAACTTTTTGACGTCTGATGAAAGAAATACTCTTTTAATGTACAAAATACATACAGTTTGATTTGTACATTATGACTTTATATACTAAAAGCAATTTATTTGGCTAAGTATTCTTATCGCTGCGTAAAATTAACTGTTGATAAAGGCATTAAGAATTTTATTGGAAAATATATAAACATGTGGAAGATTTGAAGGGAATGGACAAGAAACTTTCATGTCTGTGTTTGAGACAGGTGGAGTACTCACTGGCGGTGGTTGCGCGGGCGCAGGCGGTAGATGCGTGGCCGTGTGCGCGGGTGTAGTCGACACCGGACCATTTTCCACTACTTCTGCAAGTGAAACACGACATAGTTAGCTCACTTCTAATGAACAGCTCAAAGAAAACGTCAGTTACAATAAATACCTGAAATATTTTCAAATCGTGTATTCTTTCAACAGGACACAAGCATTTGTTTTTTTTATAATTTCATACATTAAGACACTAGGCAACCAGGCTGAGCGGGCCCGGTGCACAGTCAATCCGACGTGCCTACCGTACGTCAGATTGACCGCAGACTGGCTGCCTAGTTCCACATCTGTAGAAAGAAATAAGGACACGTAAGTATTTGCTATTTGTTACGTATTGAGATGGCAATAAGTAGGTGGTCACCATAACCGGCGCAAGTATGTAAATATGTGAAGCTATAGTATGATGGTTATGGAATAGAAATGATTTCCGTAATGTGAATTTTGTAACATTGATAAACTAGACGCCCACTGTATGTACTTATATAAATGTGGGTGTACTGTATTGTTCCTAATTGTTTTTTTTAAATACAACATACAAATTAATATAACATCACGCTCGTAATTCCCGTAGGGTTAGTCAGAGGTGTACCCATTAGTACACCCACATTTCGCCAGTAATGTTTAAGTCCCATGTAATAGGGGGAGACCCTATTGCCATCAACCGGGCACAAATCCAGACTTCAAAAGCTGCTACTGAGAAATTCCTAATGGAAAAACCCAATAACACTGCCCGACCTGGGAATCAAACCCAAGACCTCATGCTCAGCAGTGGCGCTTTGCGACCACTAGACCAATGAGGCAGTTTAAAACCTTATCACAGCAAAAACCATGAAATGGTTCCGAACACATTATAAAACGTGAACGGTTATCGATCACGCTACACGCCGCGCCGTGCCGCTGTTTACAAACAATAACCCGCACGCACGCTCGCACGTGGCGCGTGAGTCAGTGCGAGTACTACGGCTACGTACAAACGTAAGGGACGCTATCAATAAATTTCACGGTACTGAACGTAAGTACAAGGATTCTCTGACGTACTTTGCTGCTTACGTTACATAATGTATAATATTATAAAGCTGAAGTTATTTTTTGTTTGTTTACGCGTTAATCTTTGGTGCTACCAGTCGGATTGGAATGGAATCAGAAATTTCTTTTTACAAGCTTTTATTTAGCTTGCACTGTTCGTATGTAAGTATGTAAGTTGTCCTTTCAAAATTTGCAAACCATTTTTAAACCATTTGTTGATATCCGATTGAGCTGAAATGCACCTTTAGTTCTGATGACAATACAATTTCCAATGCTCAATATTGTAATAATTTTAAATTAAAGCTTGTTTTTAAAAATATTTTTTAAATTAGTTTTTTGTATATGGTAGCCAGATTCATGAGTAATAGTATAGGCCCTATACTATCACGCTACGACTTACGGGAGCGGAGCAGTAACCAAAGAGATAATTAAACGCGGGCATAAGACAGTACTATTATAAACCTGAAGAGTTCGTTTAAACGCGCTGATCTCCGAAAGTACTGATTTTTTTTTCCAAAATTTTCGTACTTTAATTGGAAGCTAGAGCGCAGCTACGTTGTTTCTAAGTGCTATAGGTACATTTTATTATTAAAAAAAATCACGAGAAGTCGCTGGTAAAAGCTAAGTTTGTATTTAAAACTGTATCTCATAAAATGTCGTTACAATCCGGTAAGGTAAATTGGATGTTTACAAACATTAGCGTTCAGACAATTGAGATGCTTGCGGTTTGCGTGACTCAAATGGATGAATAATACAGAGTTTAAGTTCGGGGTCACTCGCAAATTACTTGTCATGAGATCATGTTGTGATAAAAAAAGGCTGATAGCAACAACATCGATTATCTTATCTCATCTTAAAATAATTTTTAATTCTAATAATACCCCATTAATTCCAATAATACCCCATGTTGCTGTGCCCTTACAGGGTCCATAATTGTACCTTAGCTTTAAGCCTTATGTAACATCTATTACACACATTATGGTATGCAAATAAATGAATATGAATATAATTTTGACTGTCAAAATTAGGTGTAGTTAGTTCTACTAAAACGAACTAGCCCATGTCAAAATTTCTCATATGCTTCGAAGTAATTATAATATTACTTACATAAACTCACGCCCGTTATCCCCGAAGTGTTGGCAGAGTTGTACCCATTAGTACACCAAAATTATAAAGTATAAATTAAAAAAAGAAATACGTGTAAAAGTGTATTTTTTATCTATTTACTGAGAAAATAATTATCATTTGTAATACGAGCAGTATAAAATTTATTTTTGTAACATAATAGCGAAATCAAAATACATAATAAAATTATGAGTCAGTAAAAAAATGTCGCTCGGATGACGCATCGGTCAACATCTGCTCTGTGTAACGACCCTTTATTTTAAAATTCCTAAATTAAATACGTTGACATTGTAATAAATACGTCAAGAAATATTTCAAAAAGTAACATTATTTTAATGGCTTTGCGATAAAATTATACGCGTGAATACAAAATGAAGATTAACGACCGGATGTTTAGGTGGAAGGGGACATATCGTAACAAAAACATTTACCATGGCCTCAGTACTTGATTCTAAACCCCTTAGGGTTAGGTTAGGTTAAAAAATAGGCTGTACATTTTGACTGTATAAGTGTTGCACTATTGGTATGGAACTGCAGATATTTTAAAGCCGACCTAATTTGTTTCGCTGGATAATTAATGAAAATAAATCACAAACAGAGTTGCAAATTGTGTGATATTTTATAAAACCGCTCGAGCATCGAACGTTATATTTTCAAATAATTAATAATTAAGGCACCTTTGAACTGTCAAGGAGTCGGTCAGTTAGAAAGTTGAAGCTAGTTGCTCTTTCCAAAATGGAGGTAGGCCTCTATAGAGAAGAACGAGCATGAAACTCCATGGACACTCTTTTTTCAATTAGGTTTTTATAAAATCCTGGTTACAATATTCTTGTTGTTTTCTACATTGTCAAAACCATGAAGATGTACAATTGCCACGCGATGACATACGAGTATTTCCCGCCCACTTGTGTTATTAAAGTAAGTAAAGAGCTGCGCAAACCACTTTCTTGTCTATAAATGGTTTATTAGAAATAAATGATTTAATTGATCATTGTCTTCGCATACCTACCTAGCAAGTAGGTAACATGCAAGGATGAGAAGAAGAACGGGCCACACGCGACAGCTACAAACGCCGCCACTAGAAGCGGCGTTGTGACGACCACGGACGTCAACCGTGAGCGGCGAGTCCATACAAAATGTATGAAAACTACAGGAAATACGTCGGTGGCGGCGTTTTGTGGTTGTGGTCGGTGGAACGTTGTCAACCAGTTCACCCGTAAGTAGATACACTAATATACGTCACAATAAAGCACAACAGTCGTAGACAAAGAAAACATTGAGCCAAAATTGATGTTAGTTTTAGTAAACGTGCCAATAGGAGATTAGACTCGTGACCCCAATCAGTTTTGATTAAAATTCCTATAACGCCTTCATTTTTAGGAGAGTTTCAGATTATAACATACTGACAACAAAAACATATGTTATTGGTTAGACAGTAAACACACACAAATGAAATGTCAAGTTTACAATCTAAAACGTAGTAGATTTGACATTAGAACTGTCAAAATTACAACAACATAAACCATTTTGTAAGAATGTAATTGGGTCACATCGCAGACTCCCAGGTAAACATAAGACAATGTAAAGTGTTTACCTAGATAATTTAAATCAACTTAGGACATATGAAAACTTGACGTGGCCTTGCCCAGGTCCCGCTCACCTTACAACAAAAACAGTCATGAAGAATGGAACAATAGTTGTTCCCCATAAACCAACAAGACACCATAAACAAAAAAATTATGTAACCGCCATTGAACTTCACAGAACCCACACAAAACATCAAACTACGCAGTTCTCGACATACCCGGATTATAACTTCACAAACTCCACCGAAACTCTTTTGTGATAAAAACAACATGCACACACAACACACTTGACAATATCACCTTTACCATCGTCCATATTTATCGTACATTCGCGCGGGAAACCATTGTTATTATGTTTTCTTAATTATTTCTAAAGTTAGGCACAGGTCTCGTCCGATACAGCCTAGTGACTGAGCTGACGCTCTCGCCATGTCATCGCTCTGGCTTACCGCCAGTTTTTAACAAATTTTACGAATATTGGCGGAATGCCAATGTACGATTAATAGTTTTCGTAATGAGTTTGTCGGTCGCCGTGTTCCATTCATTCGCGCCGATAAACGTTTTGTTTATTTTGTAAACAATGGAAGCGTACGTTATCGCGTTTAGTTGTAATGATAACGTGTATTTTAATTATGCCTAACTTTGTGTTTGTTTGTGTTGTTATCGTTCATAGAGGAAATTGCACGGTGGCGTTGCCTTGTTGGGTTTCAATTGTCGTTTCAGCCGGAATTTGCGGTTTCAGAAGCGAATGATAAATTTATTTCAGTGAGAATAACAATATTCTCACTAAAATAAATTTATCAGGCTGGGAAATATGGCATTTATTTTTGTATGGTAAATATAATTTATTGAGGCATGAAAGCATTTATTTTATTAACAGACGACAAGGTAGGGGACTATTTTTGTACTCCGGTTGCCAATCACACGTAATAATTATTTTGGCAAGAACTATTGTCAGTCATTTATGTGTCAGGTACTTCCTTATTTTACTGAATTCATATTTTCTGCCAAATCCTTAAATAAACAAGCGAAATTCCTGGTGACGCACAAAATAATAGAAATTGAAATTGTTATATTTTTCTAACCTTTAACTTTTATTTTGGAATTTAAAATTAAATTCATTTTATTTCGGACTAAAAATGTCCATAGTTGTTAGTAGAAAGGTCTTAATACTAATACTACTAATTTTGCTAAAACATTTCATAAAATATCCTCCCATAGAATACGAAGATATTGAGAGCTGTAAACTTAAAACGAGTATACCAATTCGCAAATATGAACCCTAATATCTTGTTAATTTCTCGTCCGAAATCCACATGCGTAAATCTCAAACTCTTAAAACCATGCTGTACATACAAAACGTAGGTACTTAAAAGATTGTTAGTAAATAAAGTATAGCACAATAACGTTAATTACCAACGACTGTGTCAACTCAATAAGTATGTTTCACATGTCATAAACTCAAGTGACAAATACACACGGACTTACACCTATATGAATATTAACTCACAAGTTGTCAATACATACAAAACGTTAGCAAATATGTCAGCATACAAAAGTCATAAACATGTTATAGCAGTCAATATATACAGATGTATGAACTCACTATACTACCTGGTTTCTGAAAGCCTGTTCAATTTAAATGACTTGTATTTAATCCAGCAACTATGTATTCATATACAAACAAAGAAATCTAGACATTCTAGCGTAAAAAAGTCGGTAAAATAAATAAAAAAAAAACTGCTGTCGAATACAGAAGAACACCTTCATGGTCAATGTATGGAACAGTAAGTTCTTTTTTCAAAAAATGTTAACGTTAGAGGGTCATGTCCAACATGGATACGACTTCCTCAAGAAATTCTCTAGGTAAATGAAAACTATATCAAAACCCATCGTTTAGTGGATACACATAAACTATTTAGGCCTAGTTATGTCAGTCAGGGTTATCTTTTAATTTTGAGTTGTTAACATGGGCCCCATTATGTATGAAAATTAGTAATATAGCCTCATGTTAGTTTGGCAACTCTGAGTTAATTTTTCAGTGTAAGTGGGCCTTAGAGATGATTACTTATATGAAGTTAATGGTTAAATACCACAATCAGGCTTCAAGAAACCAAGAGCTGAGCTCGCAAACAAATAATAAATAGTGTATGCAACTCACCGGTATTGTTACTGTTACTGTTGGTATTGGTGTTGGAGCTGGGCTGTCGCACGTGGTGGTGCGCGACGTGCGGCGCGTGCGTGACGTGCGGCGCGTGCGCGGCGTGCGGCGCGTGCGGCGCGTGCGGCGGGCTGGGCGCGGCGGGCTGCTTGCTGGGCGTGCTGGCGCCCGACACGCCGCCCGTGTTGTTGCTTATACTGCACATACACCGACACTCACCACACTGAACGCACTACTACACGACGGACCTCATGCCTCAAGTCTAGAGACACCCCTTCTATTTCAATGTCAACGAGCAACAAACAATTAAATCTGTCGCATAAACTAAACACTTGTTGCGTCCTAATCAGAAAAGTATTTGAACTAATGTAGAAGTATAGAAGCGACAATCAAATTCAAAATAAATACAAAACATGTTCAGTTTAACATCGAACACAAAATGAAAAGTGAAAACGCAACAAGCTGGCCACCCTTCTAAGCCGCCCTTGAAAACACGCGACACTTGTTGACGCTGAGTACGGCTACATGTTTACTAACACTGCACAAATCAATTTGTTCCACAAAACACACGGATTTAAGATCAAATATCGAAGAAAACCGTTATCAGTAAGCAAAACGCGTGTACCGATACTGCACGACTCACTTACACTATCTTTTATAAATAGAATCACATAAAATCAATAACAGCTTGTATAAATTATGAGTATGCACATCGTGCGTCAACAACTAATAGACTTTGAAACTTATTGCTTGCATCGCAAAGATCAATATAGACTGCACCGCGCGTCTCGTATACGTCTGCTAGATATTTCATTGAGATTTGAAGAGATGTCGCTAACTGCCCTTTACAATAAGCTTTTAAGGTTACAATGTTCGGCGGCAATTTTGCATGGCGGAGTTAGAAATGCAACTATTATGCACTTTTTGATGTATGCTTAAATTACAATAAATAGTAATTACTGAAGTGATTTTGTGAATAGCTGTGCAAGAAATCGTGTTTTTTTTAACCAATAAACAAAATCTACTGCATTTTATAAAACAACTTCATAAACATTGTAACTTTCAAAGCTTATTGCACCAAAATACCCAATTTAATAGTTCAAATTGTCTAATTTGAATTCAGAAATTATAATAATTATTCTAAAATGAGCTTGAATCATGCGCGCAAAGAAATGAGAACAAAAATTTAAACTTTACAGCGAGTTCGTTTTTGTATTCCCATTTTTATGTGAATTTTAAATCTTTTAACTACATAATCGAGCGTAATGAGGACTATTTCAATGTAAGATAATAAAATGCATTACAATGAGTCACATAGCAACTGGTATAATAAAAATACGTCGTTATTTAACAATAGAATGAATGATAAATATTATTTTGAAGATCATAAACTGGTATGACTGGTTTTTATGAACACAAAACTTTTAATGGTAGAATTTCGTGATAATAATATTGATTTTTTTTCATGTTATTAGTCAACCATATCACCGGTACATAATATATGGCAATAATTTTATAAAAACGTAAGATGGTATTCAAAATATTTGAGTTGAGCATTCTTTAGACATCTTTTTGGAAATGAAACGAAAAAGCGATCGAGATTTTTAATTCCAATTTGGGTTAGTTCATGAAATACTAGCTTTTGCCTGCGTGGAAGTCAAAAATACCATAACACATCAGTGAAAGAATTTTTGTAATCGGACAAGACTAATGAAACAAACTTTACCTCTTTATAATATTAGTAGGTATAGATATACTAAAATTCTAATATTATAGGTAAAGTCTGCTTTTTTAATTTGTAGAGGTAATTTATGTAAGTACCGATCCGATTACAAAAATTCTTTCACTGATATAAAGCTAGATTATCGCAGAGTATCATAGGATATACAAATGGTATATTTGACTTTCACGCGGACGAATTCGCTTGCAGAAGCTAGTAGTAATTAGTAATAGATTACAATAAAATAATCTGTTTTCATATAAGCATGATTAATGTTAAAAAAGCTTAAAATTGAGACCTCCAAAACAACATTCCTATAATAGCCCAACCGTCGCAAATGCAGCTCTCGTGAAACTACAATACTTCAGAGAGAGGATCGCACTTACAGCGGTCGGACTATACGTCTAAAACTAATATTATTACTCTATCATTGAAATAATCCTCAAAAATGTGGGTAAATTACATAAAAGGTGGTAATAAATACACTTGCGTCAGTGGACTGACCTATTGGTGGATGCTGCGGAGTTATTGAGCAAGGAACTAACGTTACACGTGCTGTTACTGACCGCGCTCGCGTTCACCGCGCGCAGCGGCAGTGGTTTTACCGGCTGCAAATATCAACACAACATCATTTACCACTTGTGTCAACACACGATTGGTTTTGGGTTCTTTGAAGAGATTTAAGTGATATGAAAAGGGTTTTTTTTTTGGTTCCGTAACTCTAAAGGAAAAACGAAACTGTTATTGGATCATTTTCTCGTCCGTACGTCTGTGTGTACACAGGAATTATTTTAATAAACTGATTGTTTTTTATTTTTTATTGTATCGCGTTTTCTGGCACATAGAAAACTATGGGAAGTAGTTTATTCTTTAAGTTTTTTTTTTACTTTATTTTTATGAATAAAAGAGTAAAAGGCAGCACTTACCAAGTTTGTATGAATCGTCGGTGAAAAAGACAGATCGCACACCTAGAACAAAAAGGGCGTAAGTGAGAACACCATATTTACAGAAAGGGAAAAATAACATTTGTTATCATTTATAACAAAAAGTACATCGGCATGCGGCTCTTTTGTAAAATTGGTGTTATTTAGTTACGCCCGTGTTGTTCTAGATATGATAATAGAATATTAATGAGTTAATAATATAATCAACTTAACAATTGGCTAATTATTTTATACTTTGGGCCAATTTTACGATTACGCTGCGTTACGATTACCATAAGTATTATAATTTCAATCGCAGTATTTTTTCTTCAGATAACTGGAAAGCAATTCTAGTCACTTTTAGGAACGATCGCAATCTAATGTCAGTGTGAATCTGTCAAAAATACCTATAATTTACCTACATTATTCACATTGCTAGTCGGTTGAGATGGGATTGCGACTCGATTTTGAACGTTTTTAATTAGTCTAATTTAATTAATGTAATTTCCTCAGGTGAAAATAAAATTGATTTTGTTATTAGGATACCGGAATTTTGTTTTTTAAGAACTTGAATGTAATTAATCTTAGGTCTTAAAAAGTCTAGTTTAGATTTTTCTATAATCCAGTAATGATGGCTTACCATAGCTTGGCGTACTATTACATATTACGGGACATTTTATTATCATAATATCAGACTTTATTGTTAGGAAATAAGAATATTCAGTGGTTTTAGCAGCCATTAGATAAAATAATATACTAGGTATGTGTTAACATTCTATCAAAGTTTACACGAGAAACCGTTTCAGTCTTACATGTAACACTTTACGACAACTAATGTAATGAATCGACGATAATAATTATCGAAAAGATTCGACACACGATTAAAGACATCGCTCATTTTAACAGCACGACTCGACAGCATTATTTGCCATTCAAATTAGGGTCTTAAATCGTAGGTGTTAAAATATTATTTTACAATGACAAGATGTAAAGGTGACGGATCGCGAGCGGCGTGCTAGCAGCAACCGGTTGGATTTTTCGAGGTGACGTCTGCCGGGCCGTTGTCGATTTGGAGCAGTGCTGTTGCAACGGGCGATTAGCATAAATACTACTAAGATTCGATGGTCGAAAATTAGTATATTTTTGTTAAAGTAAATTAGAACCCAAAACTAATCATACATAGCAATAAATTTGGAAAATCCACATCAAAACTCCACGTAGCAGTACATTAGACAAGATAATGATTATAATAAATATATGTGTAATGGTACGAGGTATGTGTGTGCGTGTGACTACTCACTTTAGCTATGATCTCTTCTTTTTTCTTTTTTTCGACGTCTATGGAGTCTGTTGAATGGTTGTGTACCTCTAACGTTGGTGATGTTACCGGACTTGTACCTGGAAAATGAGAGAACGGATAATTTTAATAAACAATAAATTAACTAAAGCCTATACTAATATTATAACAAAATTTCAGCAAATTAGTTAAATATATATGCTTCAAAATTGAGTTGCAAAATTCCACCCGAACAAACAAACATACATACATTGCAAGTTAAATAAAATTTGTTTGTACTGGACGAATACAAAAATACTAAATGCAGTCATTTCCGGGGATTTCTATGGGTTTGAGAGATTGCGGCGAAAAACACGGAATTGACAGAGGTCAAAAGTACCAAGGCATGAGCTCCTCTCCCATGACTGGCATCTCAATAATCTTGTGAGACCTATTCTCTGTTATGTTGCAATATTCCAATATGATAGCATACTTCAATAATGATTCTTCATAGTATGATAAGCCAAATAACCTAAGCCTAAAAAATGCGGGTTTCATTCCATTTAACTCAATGTATGTAGTAAAGGATTCTATACAAATGTTTATGTCTTTAAGAATTCGTTAGTCATCCTTTTTTCGTTAAAAATGACGAGGCATTGTGTTGGCCACGTTTTGTTAGGGGTTTGGCTTTGTCATGGCAAAGAATTTATATGTGACGAAGCAGAATATACCGTAATATTTAGATGTTGTAGTTGAAATTTCAAACACGTATTGACACGACGTAGCCAAGCACTTATTTTTGTAGATCTGACGATTATTATTGAAATTTCAACTATAACGTCTTGAAGTTTAGGTATAATATAGATAGTGACATTAAATCCGACGTGCTGTACCGCCAGTAAACCCTCAACAAATGGGGCAAAACTGCCAGCAGTTCTGGGTTATACCAACATGTCAAAACATCAATATTATTGTGTTTTATCTAAGTTAAATTAATTATACACATCACATAAAACTTTCGATCAACAACATCAAAATACATTGAGTAGTTTAGAAGAACTACGAACACAAACACACGCACAAATACGAAAAGTGACTTAATTCTATTCCATTTACTAGCCCGGTCACAGCTTTAAGAAATTTCTAGTCACGACACAAACACACAGAAGCTATATTTTTTTTATTTAAAAAAAAAGCTGGTATACATACCTGAGAGCATACTAGTAGGAGATCCCGCGGAGTCGTTACTGTTGTTGCTGTCGGTGGTGGCGGAGGAGGGCAGGCCGACGCCGCTGAGCTCGATGTCGTCCAGCCCCCGGATGTCGTCGTATATGTACTCGTTCTCCTCGAAGCCGGGCTCTAGCGACGAGTCGATGTAGTACTCCACGTCGTCCTTTATCCTTTTTATCTGCAATGTAAGGTACACCTGCTTAGACTTGAGAAAGATTGGTCATAAATTTTTGGTACATAGTTTATAGCACATAAATACAAAAATAAATGGGGAGGAATATGTATAAGAAGACAGACAGACAGGCAGTTATAATGTGTCTGTATATTTACTTGGGGCTAGTTCCAAAACCGATTTGGGTCCCAGGAGCAAGGAGCAAGGTTTGGAGCAAGGTTATTATATAACTTGTCATATATTCATAAAATCATGCCTGTAATCCTCAAAGGGTTAGACAGAGGTGTACCCATTAGTACACCCACATTTAGCCAGTTATGTTTAAGTCCCATGTAATGGGGCCTATTGCCGTCAACGCTACGAGGCTGCTACTGAGAAATTCCTGATGGAAAACCCCAATAACACTTTGCCCGACCCGGGAATCGAACCCAAGACCTCATGCTCAGCAGTAGCGCTTTGCGATCACTAGACTAACGAAGAAGTCATAGTCATATTCATAACATAAAAAAAAATCATGTCATAACATTATCATATGCAGTATTTCTGCCTGGCTTAATTTGAAATACAATCAAAACAGCTCATGACTTTAGCAGACCCATCTGTAGACATACTGACATAGAGATTAGGTAGTCTTGAGTACCTATAGCGATTGTCCGTCAACTAACGAAGATATTGGGTAGTTTGAATACCCATAGTGTTGGACCCTCAGTCTTACTACAGAGAAAAAACTTATTAAATAAAAAAAAAACAAGCTAGAGTTCAATGTATGGCCTTTAACTGAATTATCGCTTCTTAGATGCAGTTATTGCGTAACTGATTTGCCTCAATATGTACACTGTTCACTGACCTAGATCGACTAGTCAGAATCAGGCAATTATTGTAAAACATAGTCATATGAGTTAACGATTACTTGTCGGTCTGTTAACCGATCGGCGCAGGCGCAGCTCGAGTGTACCCGCCATTTTCACAAGGTCCCACAAGCAAGCATGACTTATGAGATGGCTAAAGGATTATGCCAAGAGAATGGGCAGAGAACTACTTGCTTTGTGCTCACAGAAAATGTGTGAACAAGCATACTGCAACCACTAATCCTTTTAAAGGAATATTTTATCTGTGATCTCTCATATTAGCTGTCAATTATTATTGAGATTGCAAAACAGATGTAAAAAGACACTGAACGAAGCCGAAAGTTATGCTCTTTCCACCATTTTGGATTTAGCATTTTTTGGTACTGATGTCAAAGTTCCAATATTTATTTTTTAATTTATGAACTTTAAATACCCCCATAATCCCTAAGCACCAGTAAGCTCAATGTTTTGTGTGCTTCACGAAAAGTAAAAGTAGCTTCCCAACAATAATTTTACTGAATGTTACTTAGATCGACAGGCAATATGCATAGTTAACAACTATACAAAATGTAACAAAAACCCTGTCCGATCCTTAAGGGTATTATTAGGCATCGTACTGCGTACACATATACGTAACCATTTAATGGATTTGAGATTATTATTTTTCCCCAGTGAAGAAGTAATTAAGTAAATTAAAATAAAACATAAAAACTGATCAACGGCAATACTGATCTGACAGGGTTTTTGTTACATAGTGTATATAAAGTGTCTTCTTACATCCCGTAAATGTCTACCTAAAAAAAATTATCTTAAAACTAAAATAAACAAACTGATTATGGTACCAACCTGTTCTACTTCAACGGACATGTTGTCAAGCATTCTGAGCAGCGTCTCTAGCTTCTTTATATGGAACCTGTGCTTCTCCAGCTTGAGTTTTAGCTCCTCCATACGGTCCTGTTTCTCCTTGTCCAACCTTTTCTTCTTACCCACTAGCAGTGACTCTATTTCAGACTCAAATTGATCAACCTGAAATGAAGAATATAACCTTTAATATTGTTGAAATGGAAGCAAATGTTAGAGTGAAGCAACGCATAGCTTCTTATCTATAGGGTAATGTGGAGATAGAAGGATAACATCTATATAGAATACACTGGTGCGTATTCAACCACTACATAAGATTGTCAATGATCAATGAAGATCGACGAGTTTCTAACGACCAGCAAGTGAGATTTAATTATCGGGCCAAGGCAGTATTTAGGCGTCCGCAAAAACTGGTGCAGGAGCACAGAACGGGTGTCTGCTCCGTGTTTGGCGACATGTAAAAAGCCGTCAGACGCGCCCGCGCATGTTTTAGCTTCCCCCCTTAACCTCCCATTGTCTCATTTTAGTAAAGACAACTAATTATATTAAAAATGTTGGGAGTCATTTTTGAAGGCCGAGTTTCTTCGTCTAATTTTCCACAAGAGGTTATAGATAAGTTTCTTTATTTGACAATAGTCAACATTGAAAAAAAATATTTTATTTCGGAGGGTGTGTCTACCTGCGTCAATTGTCAAAATATGTATTATGTTATGCTGATATTACCCATGTCTGGCAAGCATGGTGATGTGGTTATGACAATACCAACATCGTAACGTCGCTGTTCAACACCAAAGCACATAGAGCCTACGCTAGGTTTCCCTGGATTTGTCCAACAAACAAATGTTAAGGGTAACTTTGAAGTCCACATAAATGTTTGACACAAAAACCGGGGTAAGGGTGTCTTCGCAACTGACGTGGGTCCAGCGAAGGCATTCGCCGAACGTATATGCAGCGTAGACACTGCGAAAACGCGACGCTAGCGCGGTCATCACGACGTACTTTTGATACAAATACGCCTACGTGAAGCGAGCGCAGCATATGCATTTACACAGAGTCAACGCGGCGTCAACGTCTACGCTGGGCATACGCTTCGTGTGAAGACACTCTGAGGATCCTCCGGTAGGTCTCTAATTCTAGTCTACACACCAGTGCCGAAGGCTGCGCGTCGCGATACCGACGCGATGCGCGCGCACCGATGCTGCCATGACACTTGAGAGGCCCGGCGGCATACGACCGAGTTACCGGGAAGCCGCCGGCACCGAACCGTTGCGGCACGAAGTGTTGAACCGATAAACAGATTTTCCCATGAGGTTTCATTTAATTTAAATGTTACAACTGCGAAAATCTGTCTATAACGCGACGCGACGCAACGGAGGCGGATACAAATCTTAGAAACATTTGCAACTTAAAGTATTATGAACATTGAACAGGGTTGGCATGATTAAAACAAGTTGTTTTACACAGTTTGAAACAATACAATCTTTTTTGTTAAGTATTTAAAAACACAGTTTGAAACAATGTTTAGTATGTTAAGAAAAGGAAACGGGGTTTAAAACAAATTTTTAATTGCGAAAAAAATGGAAATAAATGAAAATGAATATTTAAATCTTAAAAAGCTCGAAAAAAAATTACAGTTGGATCTATGTCGTGTTGTATTTGAATTTAAATTAAGAATTATAAAGAAACTTTATTTGGATTTGTGAATTAAAGATTCCGTGCTCTTTTACTACTTAATTTATTCAATCAAACTATAAGAGTAAAAAATTCAATAATAAAGAAAAGTAGGTAGGTCTCATTAATTAATTACAAAAATTGACTGCATGACAACACTTATTAATGTCTATTTTAAAAAAAATGAGGTAGATTTTTGGATACCCTCGCAATTTTTTTAGGTATTCCCTTTTTCCAATCAATATACTTTCAGTTGTTTCCCCTATTAGTATACTAGAACGAACATAGTAACATACAGGGTATGTGTGTAAGAGGTTTAATATTAAAGTAAGATTACAAAAAGTATATTTATATAAAATTCTGATCTATTTTTATAAATATTTTGTCAGGTGTGATTGAAAATTAAATCAATCATAATTATCAATATGAAATACTCAAAAGAAAAGAAAAAAAAAAATAGCTCTTGTTTAAAACATTTTAAACAAGAGCTATTTTTAACTAAAACTTTTGAATAAAATAATCTTTTCTATTTTTCAACCCTGACATTACTTGAGAATATTCATCGCAATGCAACTCGTATAATGATTCTAGCTATATCTACACGGAGTAGCAAACAAATGAAGTGTGCGCATACTAGTAGGCAGAATCAGAAGAAAACTAGGTTGAAAAGCACTTTATAGACAAAAGTACTAGACGAGTGGAGTATATTTCTCGTCTAGCACCTCTGTCCGTCACAAGTAGCTGAAAAATGGAAGTCGCGACTAATTAGAATAAAGTATTATTAACACTTAAATTGTATCAATACTTATGGAGGGCAATTTTACTAACTTTTAGGAACGATCGCAATCTAATTTGACATTGACTGAAATGAGATTGCGAATAGATTTTGAATGTTATTAATTAGTAGTTATTGGTCATATATTATAAGCGATACTCTGGTAAGTATTTAATAAGTTTATACGATAAGTAATCTTCTGTACTAATTTGTTTGTTTGTAAGAGACAATATGTGGAAGTATTGGTCCTATCACAAAAATTATTTCACTGGTAGAAAGCTTCACTATTGCCGAGTACCATACTATATGTTTTATTGTTTATTTGACATCTACGCGGACGAAGTCACGGGTCATGAACAATGCAGTCTTAACTGCTCGGTTTAAATGAGGTTAGATAGTTGATTCGGCAGTAGGTGTCTTTCATTTCATACACATCCACTACAGAAAAACGTTTGAAAATTTTAACTAAGCGAATTATATCAAAATATTATACCAAGTATAAGTCTCAACCTGCGTAGATATATTTGATTTCAGTTTTTCCATACAAAACCTTTCAGACAATTTTATTCTACAGATAAAATACTTATAATAAGTAAGTTTAATAAAATTCGACCTAAGAGGGTTAAATAAGCGATTACAATTTACACAGAAGCTGTAGCTTTCAAAATTAGAAGCATAAAAATAAAATGTGAGGCTTCTGGATAGAAATAAACGTTTACGTAACCCTTATAGGGTGAAATAGGAGAAAAAAAGTTTGCATGACAAATCTGAATATTTCTGAATTAGGAATATTGAGACTTTTAGTCATAAATAAGCATTACGTAAGTGTTATTAAATGCAAGTGGAATTTCCAAATGGGGTAGGGGTTCATAGAGGGTGAAATAATTTATATGTATCATAATTATTATTATAAATATGATAATCAACAATGACGAAATACGGTCGACCTTTATTTATACATTTCAAAAGTACTGCAATTATTTATAGAAAGGTTTCAAGGTTAATTAGTTTGTTTACTGTAGAGATTTGGTAGGATTGTTTTTTAAAGGAAAAACAGAAAACATTATATTTTTATGATTATGACTAGCCTGTTTGCCAATGCTGGGCAAAAGTCCTTTCCTTTAATTGGTCTCGAATTTGCGCGACGTCTTGTAAATTCTTAAGCAAGCCGTCTACGTCGTCCCGCCATCTTTTTCGTGTTCTACCGCGACCCCGTGTCGCAATTCTGGGGCTCCAATTTATTTTGATATTGATGATATTTACTTAATGTACAAGTCTTAATACCGGTACGTTCGTTAAGGTACACTTTCCCTACATTCGCAGCGCGGATCCCGCCAAGTCTCACGCACGTTATCACTCCATTTGTTCACTACTCCGTGTATCTGTGGTACTTACTTGTAAATTAAGTGCGTCGATCGAGGAGACAAGCCACGAGGACATCTCCTCTCGTTCTTTCTGCGCGGGGTCCAGTTTCTGCGCCGCGCCCAGACCCTCCTTGGAATACGCCTTCGTTTTCGTCTCCCGTTCCACTACTTTAAACCTTTCCATTTGCTGGAAATAGAAAGACGTTTGTTTCAAGTATCCGTTAATATTCAAAACTAAAATCCTAATGACGAGAATAGATCCTACAGCATGTGTGTTCAACCTCATTGAATCATAAGCGAACGACGTTTTTTTTTTTCGCGCGTGCATGAACGTGCAAACGCAATAATGCTCCTTCGGGTAGTTAGGCAAAGCAGATCGGCGTGCAGTTAATGCGCTTATAAAAAACGTCGTGTGCTTAGGCATCTAATTTTAACGAAAATAGCTAATAATGGAAAAATTGTGTCCAAAAAATAAGTAAAATACTCCGAAATTTGATAAAGATTATATTAGTCAAGTTTTCGTTTGAGATCGTATGAGATACGTATGGAGTTTCTTGCCCATTCTTCTCCATACAAAACTACCTTTTGGAAGGGGCAACTAGATTCAATTCAATTTTTTTTCTTGTAATGACGTTCAAAAGTGCCTTATAATGGCCTAATTGAAATAAATGATTTGACTTTGACTTTGTTCAATTCGTTGCAAATAGATTATGTTAATCAATCAATGGTGTGTAAAACTTAGTCCTTTTGCTTTCAAGTTTTATAAAATCTTGACTGTAATTTCTGTAACTTTCTTGGTAATGCTATTTTAGCTGACTCTTCACTCCTAACCTTAGCTGAAGTTGATTTTTGTAATAAAAGGGCTAGCTACACATGGTCCATCAGCCACAGCCATGGGGAGCGAACTAACCAGTGTTTTAACATTTTGTAGGGAACACTACAGAATGTTCCAACATTGGAGCTGGTCGATCGCGCCTGCGGCGGGTGGCTCATGTGCGGAGAGCTTAGTACTTCTAACAGGGCATCCACTGCTTAGGAGAGAATATGAACGCTGATATTCACTGCGTTATATTGTGCCAATTATATTTCTCCCATCAAAATCAAAGTATTCCTTTGAATTTTCAATGCGATAAAATTTAAATATTCCACTATCCCATAGTTTTTGGTTTGTCAACTTTCCTGAAAGTGGACACCCTGCGAATATGTTTCACCCTAGCTTATGGCAGCCTATTTTTTCAGATGGCTTACCAAATGGGTGGGCAACATCCCTAGGACGCGTGGTCTGGCAGCTCGTCTACTCACGCCGACCTGCCCAACAGGGTTCAAGTGTTTTCGCACGTGCTGCGAACACGCCCGCTATCGAGCATTCGCAATTTTTTTAAGCTAACTTTTAACTTGACTAAACTATTAAAAAAAAGTATAAAAACTTAATGTAGTGAATAATGTTCTGCTTTAGGATAAAAGCAGAGAAGTAAAACTTAATACATCGAGTGGGAAAGTTGCGACAATTATTTCCATGCTCACAAACAAAAATAATAAAAAGAAAAAAAAAACTTGAATCAGGCAGAAAACAAATACATAGAGAACACGAATAATCCTGTTTGGTTGGAAAAAAAAATCGTTTAAATTCAACGCGTGAAACAAAAAGGCGGGAAATTGGTTTTATTCAAACTTTAACCTTTCGAATCATTACAGTTTTATAAATAGACTTGTTGTTTTCGACTTTATTATCTACAAACTCTACGTTTTACCTTTGGCATCTTGAGATTTTATTTGTTTATTTGTAAAAATTTAATAACGACATTTATTTTTCCTTAAGAATTGTATTTGTATTTTAAGACAAGAACCGAACCGTGTTAGAGAAAATATAAATTGTTATGTCAAATGAAACAATCATGATTTTATGATGACATTTAAAAGATTTCAGTCTAACAGTATTGAGGGCAACAGAAAACACGTAAACAGTTTATCAAAGTGTTGTTGCATTTACGTCCGAATGTTGACTCTGAATTTAAATCAGTTTTATCTGTGTCACACAAGCCTAATGCATGGGAGATTGTTTACAGGATACTGTATCGGTTAGTATCATGACGCCGCATAATTTTAGGCTTTATGCTTTTGGAGGACAGAGCCCTATTGTGTGTAACAAAAAAAAATGAAGCAAGACAAGCATAAAAATAGTTTCAACTGTTTCACAGCACACAAAACTTTTCTATTTTTAAAAGAAAAACATCTTTTGTGTTAGTCGAAATTTTCTTAACTTTTCAATTAATTTGGAAGATGATGCCCTTATTCGAATTTGGAATAATTCAACAAGAACATACACAAAACACAGCGTCAGTGCGACACCCACAAACTACTACTCGGGGGCAACAAGCAAACTAAGTTGAAACATAATAATAAATGAAGTTTGTATAACTTTAAACCTCTGTGGACGCATTTTGAAAGCGTTGCTTTGCTTATTCCTTGGCAAGTATTACAAAATGCAACTTTATCTTACTGATAAGGTATTGTGTCACTGATTGGAAGATAGATCACTACACTCGTATTATTATGAAACGGGGGGGTGTGTCTTTAATTACATAACATAAAGTCGAAATCTTATTGGATTATTTCTTATTCAAAATATTTTATTTATTTATTTAGGTGGGTTATTGTTTACATACGTTTATTGACCCGAACTTTATATTAAGAAACACGCGCGTTTTCAGTTTTATATTATCTGATTCTGATTAGAATAGTAATAAACTTTGTGTGAAGGAAGTCCTTTAAAAATTTTGAATAACAATATTTTGTTTTAAGTATTATTTTCGACTCACTGGGGTCATTATAATTGACAATTGTAAAGAAATAAAAGAAGACACACAGACAGAATCAATTGGCAAAGTAATTGACGCGAGTTTAATCAATAAACTTTTGAATTATCTGCTTTTAAAACTTTCAGGAAACTTATTTCTCATAGAAAATACAAGATTTATGGAAAATATTAGGACACAATAGCTGTTTTTTTTTTATGAGTCTATAGCCCAGGCAGTAGTACTGACAATCCCAAAGGCAACCGAGAGCTGAGGAACCCTAAATAATTGGGTAAAGAAATACTTAAAATTAGAGAGCTTTGAAACAAGTCAAGACCTGACAGTGGCTGGTAAAAATGTAAAATTTCTGTGAGAGCGCCTTCTCTCACCGTTCTTTAATGAAGCCATTATTCTGACAAGGTGCATCAATAATTTGCATACAGTTACTGCATCAAAGACATCTGAGACAGACCTTCTTCCAGATATGTAGAGGGTTTTGGTTTTGTGGTGAAATAAATGTTCAAACAAGGACTTGGGAAAGATGTGCTCAGAAAACACATAACGTGTAACAGTTCTAGCAATATTACTTCATACCTTGCTGCCTTCCTAAATCATACAAACAAAAGGGTTTTTCAGGTTGCCACATTTTGTGGAAGAAACTGAATTGATAAGGGTAAATAGAGAATTAACGGTAAACCCGTTGCAAATAATTAGATTTTTTATTATAAAATGAAGTGGTTACAGCATGTCAAATACGCTCTAGCTAGAAGTTCAAGTCGAAAAGCACGTTCTCATCACTATCCTGTTTATGCAATGTTTTAAAATTTTGCGATATATCAACACTCAATGTGGATTAAGTAAATGATATAATGCGAAAAACATAAAATTTAAAGGCAAGCTCATTTGAAGCCAAGTAACGGCACGCAAGTGATATTTACAACATTCAAATTTTCAATACATTTTTACAGTTTTTAAAGTGGGTGAGTGTGCGTGCCTTATGTTTCGTATTGGATAATGCTAAACCTAGATAACCATTTACCCTAATTTTGTAGTTTATTTAATTGTATGTTCATATTAACTGATTGAAGAGCCATGCTAGATTGACAGGATGATTTTATCAACAAAAAAACAATAAATTGTATAAAACTAATTATCATAATGTGTGGGTATAAATAAATTAAAAAAAAAATGTTCATGCTAGGTTCCTGACAGGACACAGTGAGGGTAGACAAAACATAAAAGAGCACATTTAGAAACACATGGGTTTTGATGCACTTATAACCTAATAAGAAAGTTTAAGAAAACTTTAAGCAGTTTTTAAGTATCAACAATATTAAATATTATTTGATATGCAGCAACAGAGTTTACTTGTGTACAACTATTTGACATTGATTTGAATGTCAATAAGAATGCTGTTGATAACAGAAAAGTTTATAATCCATAACAAGCTCAAAGTTTTATTCAAATATTGGTTGAAGACCAGAAATATTGTATAATGGATTGGCTATCTTATAAAATGTAAGTAGTAATAAGGATATCAACTCACTGTTTCTATTAGTTTCCTATATTCTAAAAGTGTACTCTTATCCTTAATCTCCCCGGAGGCGATCCACGACTTGATCTGATCCCGTAGCCTCTGAAGCTTCTTGATCTCCTTCTTGAGGTCCGCCTCATACTTCTCCTTTTGGTTACTGTTCGTCGCATTGTGTACCTTCTGCCAGATGTCATCGAACGTCTCCACGCCCTCCGTTACCTTTTTTAAACACCTGTCTATTTCACCTGCAAACGACATAATTGCGTTAATGCAAAAAACCTGTTTCAATGAGGTATCACTTAAAAACAATTCAGTGTTTCGCGTTTTTGTTATTAGTATTGAGGGTAGGCCTGATAACGATCGACTGGCTGTCGATGTTGATAGTTCATAACAATAAAATCGAGTCCGTAGTACTATAATCGTAAGAAACGCGGTAGTTTGTCAAGTTTTACCGACCACCTGTACGCGTTGCGATCTGTATGCGTGTAACTAACACACGTTTCACATATTCTGCTCGCCACCACTGGCTCCAGTACGCCAGAGGTCTCATCAATTGACAATAATGCTCTAGAACACGTACCTACATCGGTTGGGGTCAATCAATCTCTAACCTGATAACATAACAAATTACCTTGTAATTTCCTTGTCGCAGCCATAGCTATTTACACATATGGACGAACGTTCCGTACATATCCTAAACATACAAACTATTTACAAGAAAATGCACAAAAATTATTGATAAACAGACAAACTACACATCTGAAGCTTTGTTCGATTCCAAGATGGCTACCGTACACCGCTCGAAGTATAGTGTCTGAACGCATCCAGGCTAACCACCACAGTGAAATCTTGCCCCGCGCCTGGAATGGTAATTAGCACGGAGCTTTCATAAATAATTATGAATTATAAGTTGTCACAAATAACAACAAACTTCAAATTTTCCACAAAATGATTTTAGGTACGTCGCGTAGACCATCAAGAGCGCAGGCGCAAAATAATAGAGCAAGGCATAGACAAAATAGCAGGTAATGAAAATAATAGGGCATTTGATTTCTTAAACAAATGTTTTATCTAATGATTTGTACAATTTACAGATAGTGCTTATTGACACAAAATACCTTGTTATTAACAAATTACAACTTTGAAATTGATCTAAAATCATATTACAAACTCTTGTAAATGAAAACAGTGACTCTATGTTTATGGTAAGTTTCTGTTGATTTCCGCAAGGTGACAGCACTTTGATTAATATTTTTGTGCACCACTAGATGGCGTTACTATAAAGAACGATTATAAAACTACGTCTGCACCATGAAGGTATAGATAAAACTGGAGCCCAGACTTTGAATACCTACCTACTTGAAGCTCAAAAAATGTATCTATATCTCGCTCTCTGTGGTCTCACTCTCTCTTTTTAACCTCCTAAGTTAGAAAGAGAGAGTGAGACCACAGAGAGCGAGAAGTTTTGTAGGTATTTGCCTCAAACTTTTGTTCGAAGTGTTGACTCCAGTTTTATCTATACCTTCATGGTCTGCACAACCCTAGGGTCAACATGTCAAACACTGTGGGGTCAATAGTACCCCCAACAATCTTAATTATGTCAATGGAAAATATAGGAACTTCCTGAATAAAAATAGAAACTAAAATGAAGAATTTCTTGAGGTCATCAATCAATAAACTGAAAATAACATGAAACTATCATAGTTTCATGTCGAGACAGTTATCTTAATGGTGAGACCTAAGTCCGTGTCAAGGTATCTATCTTATTGCCCTAAAATGCGGCATCGTAACAATAACTTTGAAGAGCTGCAAACAACAAGTTAATGGGTCGTTAAAATCGTTATTGTAGCTTTGATAGTCCCTTTAATGACACTTGGGATCATAAACTAAGCTGCTATTAAATGCGTTTGTTCCCGCTGACGGATTTACAATCTGAAAATTTAATGAATGACATCACGGCGACTAAAGATAGATAATAAAATCGGGTAAAAACAGCTACTATTAACTGTCAAGTAGGTACCTATACTAAGTACCATTGAAAGAATAAGTACCTACCAACCTACGTAAGATGTCAGGTTTTAAATGAGTAGGTACTTACCTAGCTACCTAAATAAATTGATAGTCATGTGAATTAGTATTTGAGTAGGTACCTACCTAGGTACCTAATGTTGTTTCTTAACTGGTATTTTTCAGGAATCATGCTCAAAGCAAAGCTATCTACGTTCCAACTGTCATAGATAATAAATAAGAAGGTACATCTAATATTATTACTTAATTTTATAAGATATTCTGCCACCCCCATTACGAGGATAGCGTCAAGGTTTCCGCTGTCGCAGGCTAGTCCGACTCTATGTAGCGACGCGCAAAATCGCGTAAATAATATTCAGTTTTGTTACAATATCAGTGCTACATATTATATATTTTAAACAATCATAAGTAATACATAACAAAACTTTCCACTTTATGCTTGAACAAACATAAACTGTTCACTTTACTACTTACATCCAGTTATTAACATTCAATTAACGCAAAATTAATGAGTCAAATTGTAAGCTTTTGTGATTTGTTGTTGAAAATTTTGTCAACCAATCACAGTCAACCTTCCACGCGGACGCCATTTTAATTGAAAACGTCAAGCGATTTTCGATAATTAATAATATGAGTGAGGCTTTTATATAGGTATTTAGAATAGATAGACAAGCGTACCGCCTTGGCTTCGCACGGGTTCAAATTTTTTTAAGTAAACTTTAAAACTTAAACGTTCCCTGTA
Source organism: Hoplodrina blanda (assembly GCA_949316365.1). Classification (NCBI taxonomy): domain Eukaryota; kingdom Metazoa; phylum Arthropoda; class Insecta; order Lepidoptera; family Noctuidae; genus Hoplodrina; species Hoplodrina blanda. Next base: position 14,187,460 of record OX438592.1, read on the forward strand.
CTGTTGCATAAGTAGGTCGTACGCACAATTGCGTCACTTCTCAGTACCTAATAATTTTTGCTTATTTTTATGGGCAGTACCTAGGTATGCGTAGAACAGTTAACGGCTATAACAAGTTTTTTTATTCAAAATTTGATTCCCTTTTCGAGAACACCGCTAAAATAGTAGAAATAAGACCGTTTCCATTTACAGGTATTAATGAAAATTACTTCTATGTAACCTACATTTTACCTAATTTATGACTTTTCCACAAAGACTTTTATGTGTTTTCCGGTTCGCGTGGTCCCACCTACAATTTTCTAATTCATTATGATTACTTATTTTTATGACTAAAACTTACTTACCTGCGTAGGTTAGCCAAGAAACCACTAACCGTTACTGACCCATAGGTCGCTCGAACGAAGAATGTGTGTGACAAATTGTAAAGCACGCGTTTGTTTCTTTCGGAAAAACCGGAAACAATTGGGACAATCCAGCATGACATAGTCTGGTCAGGGGCTTAGCAATCGCACTGGGTGTTTGACGGGCCTATGGGCGCTTTTAATTTATGCGCTTCTTGGCGGCCTGCTGCGGTGCCGAAGCGGTGCGTTAGACGTACAGCGCACGAACGATCTTTTTTTTTCATACAAAACGCACGGTGCGGCAACACTGCGGCACCGGTATCGCGAACGCTCGACAACCGGATATATAACGTCCGTTGCCGCACCGTGCGTTTTGTATGAAAAAAGAGGATCGTCCGTGCGCTGTACGTCTAACGCACCGCTTCGGCACCGCAGCAGGCCGCCAAGAAACGCATAAATTGAAAGCGCCCTTAGATGCCTCATTTCGCTAAATTATGTTTGCCTACTTCCTGCCAGGGTTGCGGATTTTGTTCGAAAGAGTTACCGCAGCCCTGGAACACAAAGGGCATTAGGAGGAACACGGATTGGTTTTAGTCAGTAAGAGTCTGACACTCCCTTCCACTCTGCCCAGAGTGGAAGAAGTTATTTGATGACGTGCCATCCTTAAAAAAAGGCCTACTTGGGTGTGCAGTCTATTCAGTGCTTTCCAGTTACACTTCAGTTGAATTAATTTGACGTGATTCATCTATTAATGAACCATGGGTTGTTTCGTGTGTGCAGAATGAAATACAAATAATAGGTACATTTGAATGATAAATGAACCGTGTTATTTCGCGATGCTCTGGCAGCCAGCCACTGTTTACGTTACACATCATTTCAGTAACTGGTTGTTATTAAACACGAGTCCGTGTGATGTTGTCCTTCGTTGTATTTACAAATACAATACGTAACACAACGGAAAGGAAGCTTTGAAATTGGTTGATTTCGACACTTTCTGTGAGCTTGCATCTACACTAGGTATAGTCGACAAAAAAGATAGCAGGGCTGTCAGATATAGTTGAGGTTTTCTTAGAAACCGATGGATGCTTTCAATAATTGAAACTTAACTTAATTAATGAACTATTTATTCCCAATTTTTGAATTAAATTACATTTGAAAACATGGTCCGAAACAAATCCAGACTCCGAAGCTGCTACTGAGAAATTCCTAATGGAAAAACCAATAACACTTTGTCCGACCTGGGAATCGAAACAAGACCATCAGCAGTCGCGCTTTGGAACCACTAGATGATTAGGCCAACGAGGCATTAAGTCCGCCTTTGTACTTTTTTGTTGCATAAAAATTAAATAAATAAAGACAATATGCAAAGATTTTTAAAAAATTTATCAAAATGGGTTCCGTGGTTTAGTCGCGAAAGCGTAACAGACAGACAGAGAGTAATTTACAATATTAAATAAATAAATAAATATCTTGGGACAACTCACACACGGCCATCTGATCCCAAGCTAAGCAGAGCTTGTGTTATGGTAACCAGACAACTATAAGTAATAATAATATAATAATAATTTATAAATACATACATATTATAGACTAGCTGTCCGCCGCGGTTACACCCGCGTCTTTGGTTACTGCTCCGCTCCCGTAGGTCGTAGCGTGATGGTATATAGCCTATAGCCTTCCTCGATAACTAATCTATCTAACACTGAAAGAATTTCAAATCGGACCAGTAGTTCCAGAGATTAGCGCGTTCAAACAAACAAACAAACACTGCAGCTTTATAATATTAGTATACATAAATTACACCCAGACACAGAACGAACAATTATGCTCATCACACAAAGTTTGTCCTGGGTGGGAATCGAACCCACTACCTCCGGCTTTGCAGTCAGGGTCACTAACCACTAGACCAACGAGGCAGTCGAAAATCGAGTATTAAGTAGTATCAATATGTAATTATAATTTAAATATAACACATGACTCAGTAAACGGACAATAGAAATATTCACTTGCAAAAATGACATTGTTGACACAATTATTAAGGTTGTTACTCAGCAAATCTACGTAAAAGTATATACTTGTATATTTATTTATAAACAAACACATAAGTACGAGTGCTATATTGACAGTTGTTTGTGAACAAACAACGTGTTTAACACATCGCCGGACGTGACTTTGGTTTTAGAGTCGCTGCCTGTGGCTATACTGTGATAAAAACAGAAATAATCCCTTTACAAGTTCACAAAATATCTAAAAAAAACACTGTCAACTTAAGCATTAAAATAGTTAAGGGCTCTTATCATCACCTCTTAATTTACAAAACCATTAATTCTCAGGTTACAAAGACCCATAGATTCTCCTTAACCTACCTAAGTATATGTATAAAATATATATAATTGTTGTGTTACACACACATACATAAATTACGCACAAATGTAAAAAAATCAGTGAATGTATGTGTAATTTATGCATGTGTGTGTGTATGTACATACACGCCTCCTGATTCGGAAACCCGATCCGGAAACCGGATGTTTGCGCCCAGCCTTAAACATAAGTAGGTACCAGTATTCAAAAATGTAACAGAATTTGTAAAATCTATCAAGTAATTTACTAATGGAAAATTATTTGGAAGATAGTGAAAACAGCCATAAACCTTCTATTTTAAATACAGAATCCATTACCCTAAAAAACATCAATGCGCCGCGTAGCGCTACGCCGTAGCAGCGTAGGCCGTGAAAACCTTTCCTTGGTTTTCGGACAAACCGAGCATAGCGTTGTACTGGATTTTTCTAGTTCTTTGTCCTTGAAATTATAATCATTTATCTTAAAATTATATTAAAATTATATACTTACATAAATCACAATACTGAGAATAACATTGTGGTATAGCATCATGTGGTCTTGTAAAAAATTGACGTGACTAAAGATAATATAAATATTAATACCATTTAGGGCCGACACATAAGTGTGAGCACACGTAAGGTGACCATCACCTTTTTTTTTGTTCCTGGGTAGGTACTCATTGATGTTTCTTCTCGATACGAAACTACCTTTTGGAATGGGTAACTAGATTCAATATTATTAATGTTTTCTCTTGTAATATGACGTTTAAAAGTGCCTTTTAATGGTCTTATTGAAATAAATGATTTGACTTTGACTTTTGACTCACCCACCCCAGCTACAGTAGGGGCTCCGAACCCGAACCCGCAGTTAGGTAGAAAAGGACTCGAAAGGTCTAGGGCAGGGGTCGCCAAATGGCGGATCGCGGTCCGCATGCGGACCGCCGACCCGTTTTGTGTGGACCGCGAGAACACAGCAACTTGCACTCCAGAGTACGTAATTTAATAAAAATGTATCATTATCTTTGTTGACGTCAATTCGAAAACGACCGGGCGAAGTAACGAGCTCACAAGTGAGAAAGAGTTTGCGGCGAGTGTGCGGACCGCGATGATCATTTCATTTCTTAAAACGGACCTTGAGCAAAACTAATTAGTGACCCCTGGTCTAGGGCTATACCACTGCTGAGAGCCGACAGGTCAGTCTGACTCTTACTGACTTAAAATCACGACGGGCGGTTTCAAACTAAATTGTGTGTTATTGCTCGTGACTGTAGCTATGTGTATATGAATTTCCGCACATATTTCCTAATCAGTTTGGCTTGAACTAGAAACTGTTATGATAATGCCCGTATGGTTATAAATGTATCTTTGCGATACGAAACGGTATGGAGAACGTGATGGAATAACTGTACATCTATCTACAGTAATATTATAAATACAAAAGTATTTGTCAGTGTGTCCGTTAATAACGCTTTCACGACTAAACCACTGAACCGATTTTGACGAAATTTGGTAAGGGGTAAGTTTGAACCCCAAGGAAGGATAGGCTACTTTTTATTCCGCAAGTTCATCTGCGTTTGCGCCGATAACCGACATATACGCGGACGAAGTCGCGGGAAATTTTTTTTTGCTTATACATAGCTAAGGAGTATTTTTTGTTTGATTGGTTTGTTTAAACGCGACTTATCTCTGTATCTACTAGACTAGTAGCAGTAAAAGGTGTTGACACCACGCTACGACTCACGGGAGTGAAGCACTAACCAATGATAAAAACTATGCGTACAGTCAGCAAAACAGATAGGTATGCAGGGTCGTCAGATATAGTTGAAGTTTTCTAAGAAACCGATGGATGTCTTTGACTGAAACCTAAATGAAGAACTATTTATCATCTTCGTTTTAAATTAAATTACATTCGAAAACATCCATTGGTTTCTAAGAAAACTTCAACTATATCTGACGACCCTGCATACCTATCTGTTTTACTGTGTGTACATAAATCGGAGGATCGTAACAGGTGGCGTTCTTTGGTTTCTGCCTACCCCCATGGGAAAAAGGCGTGAGTTTATGTATGTGTACATAAGTCGCAGTCGTTTACATATAAAACGACAGCCCCATATAAGTACTCCCCAAAAAGTACTACAAGTAAAAAGAAGCCCACATATAGCACTGCCGGTCAGTTTGTTTGTCGCAGATTGCGTCAGAGGCAATTAATCATAGTCCTTCAACGCGTCAGGGACATTGATTCTCGATTACTGGACGCAAACAAACCGCGGACATATTGTGGACAACACTCTATGAGATTGTGCAAGGACATTAACTTAATTTCAAAATAATACGAACCTAACTCAAAAGCTCGTAATGAAAAATAGGTAAGAATACCTCGTTGGTCTAGGAAAGTATTATTGAGTTTTCCATTAGGAATTTCTGAGTAGCAGGATCGTAGTCTGGATTTGTGCCTGCTTGATGGCAATAGGCTCGCCGCATATATTACATGGGACTCCCCAAAGGGTTAGACAGAGGTGTACCCATTAGTACACCCACATTTAGCCAGTTATGTTTAAGTCCCATGTAATGGGGCATATTGCCATCAACGCTACGAGGCTGCTACTGAGAAATTCCTGATGGAAAAACCCAAACACTTTGCCCGACCTGGGAATCGAACCCAAGACCTCATGCTCAGCAGTAGCGCTTTGCGATCACTAGACTAACGAAGCATAGTCATATTCATAACATAAAAATCAAAAAAAAATCAAACAAGTATTGTAAGAACGGGTAATATAGCTAATATTCACATGTACCCTCTAAGAATAATATAATTATTATTTGGTTGATTGACACATAATATGACATTTTTTTTCTCAAATATGTTTGATTTGTGTGATTTTATATTTTATTATATGAATAAAGACTTTTTACGATGACTTTTAGAGGTTTAGTTATTCGAGATCGCATGGCTACGGCGTTAAGTTTTTCGAGGTAGCGTGCATTCGTTGTTAAGTGTTTCGAAAAAGTGAATATTAGAGATTTAGTTATTCGAGATCGCATTGCTACGGCGTTACGTTTTTCGTGGTAGCGTGCATTCGTTGTTAAGTGTTTCGTATTCGTAAACTTACGGGGACGTGTTATTCGGTGTTACACTTTTCGAAGTCACGTATCACACTCCTAGTTTTCTCTATTTTTTTGTTTAGTTCCTATATTAATCTAGTAATTGTGTCAGAGATTTAGTAAAAAATAATAATAACGTCATTAACAATTATTGTAATAGTAGGCCGTTAATATAAATGCTGTGTGACTACGACTTTTATAAAATCATTCATGTTGGTGTTTTGAATTCTGATAATAGTATCTCTAACCTGTGATTGATTGATTCATTAAAACCCTATATTCGTCAATACCTAACAGAGTTTCATATTTTGTTTTTCAAAAAAAATAACTACAATTTCACTGACGTCATAGTTATAAATTAATTCGTTATCATGCAACGATAATCTTGGAATCTAATATAACAATAAAATGCTACAAATAACTTTTTGACAAACAAGTCTATTAATGTAAAATGTAATCTATACTTTATACTTATAATAAAGCTGAAATGTTTGTTTGTTTCGCTGCGCTAATCCCAGGAAGTGCTTGCCCGGTTTGGAAAAAAGAAGTGGTGTTAGACCGTTTATCGAGGAAGGTTTAATTATAAAATTATTATTACAATTATAATCTATTGTAATTTAATTTTATATAATTAATGATTTGTGTTGTCTGTATGTTCAATGATTTGTAACTTAAATGAGTCTCTGTTACTTGAAATAAATGAATAATAATAATTACTTACAACAGTCATATTATTATTATAAATGCGAATGTTTTGATGGATGTTTATTCCTCAATCACACCAAAACAGCTGAACGAATCTGAATGTTTATCATAGAGATAGATTATAGTCAGTCTTAAATAATACATAGGCTTTTTATACCGGACAAATGTACACACAGCAAAACAGATAAGTATGCAGGGTCGTCAGATATAGTTGAAGTTTTCTTAGAAACCGATGGATGTTTTCGTATGTAATTTAATTTAAAACGTAGATAATAAATAGTTCTTTATTTAGGTTAAGTTTCAGTCAAAGACATTCATCGGTTTCTTAGAAAACTTGACAACCCTGCATACTTATCTGTTTTACTGACTGTACGTTTCCCGTGGAATAATATATCAAGTTTGATGCAGACGAAATCGCGGGTAAAAGCTAGTAGGCTAGGTGTAACATTACTATAATATGGCCTACGGCAGCAGTAGCCAAAAACGTAATTCGTAGGTGAAACCTAGGGGTATAACTAGTGATACAATAAAAGGTACTAAAAGGCATTAAAGTCGTTTATTAATCAATTTAATTACCTAATTGTTATTGCTTGAGATTATTCGGGCATTCGCTTTAAGTAATACGCACTAATACCTACGTACTCAACAAAAAAATGTGTTTGTCATGATAACTAAAAAAAAATTGTATAATTTTTAATTTTCTTAAAACAATTGACAGCAGCTTTAGAGTCAGAGTGGTGGGGATACCGGTTATTGACTTTTGCAATACAAGCTACAGTACCCGGCAATAAATATTGCACATCGACCTTTGGAAAGAGACAATCGGCTAATTTCGGCTTCGTAGAGCGTTATCTCTGTCGCACGAAATACAAACAGTCCGGTATCTATTAGGAGCTGTTAAAACAATTATGATTTGCTTCTTTTGATAATTCTTTTTATTATTTGTATAAAATACGAAATACGATAAAGGTCGATGAGCAATATTTATCGCCGGGTACTGTACGTAATTGCATTAACTGGAACCTCGAAAATGGGTTAGTGTAAAGTCAACAAAGTAGATAGGTATGCAGGGTCGTCAGATGTAGTTGTAATTTTCTTAGAAACCGATGAATGTTAACAAATGTAATTTAATTTTAAATGTAGATATTAAACAGTTCATTAATTAAGTTAAGTTTCAATCGAAGGCATCCATCGGTTTCTAAGAAAACTTCGACTATATTCAAAAACTATAAAACTATATTCAAAACATAACACACATAACATCGCGCCTGTAATCCCCAAAGGGTTAGGCAGAGGTGTAGTCCCCTTTTTTTGTGTCTCCAATGGACAATCCTAATATTGGTTAATATTTCATCGTTTCTCCGATCCGCAGCCTCGCTCCACTTCGGTGGACAGGCAACCTAAAACACGGAAAAAATCGGTTTTAATAATTATTATATAATTTATTTATTATATTTTATATAATTTATTAAATCCATTTTTTTTTTTGCAATACCATAGGACGTCGCAAAATATATGTTGCCCACATGAAATTTAGGTACGCCGCCACTGTTCATTGACTTTTTTTGCTACATAGCACACTAGATCATATTAAATGAACAGCTCAAATAAACATGGCCTTCACCAGCTCTGCGCTCATAATTTCATACGTCGATGGCTTCTGACGTGTTCAAAGGGTTTCCGATATAACCCATTCAAGTGGCCCGTCTAAAAATAAAGCTATAACGCAGTAGGTACGCTCATCTATGAATGGGATGGGCAGAGCGCCAGCACTCATCACATTCGACCTCATATCGTAGAAGGGAACGAGTGAAAAATGCATGGGAATAATTTTGAGTAGTCGTAAAAAATATATCTATACAATTTTTTTATTTTGTTTTGTTTGTTTAAAAAAAAATCTTTTGCGTTATAAAGCCCGGTTGTTAAAGAAGGTTATATAGGTTGCATAACATCACGCTGCAACCCCCGGAAGTGGAGCAGTCACCAAAGATGTACTTAACGCAGATGATCCGCAATTTGATCCGCGCTAGTGTAAAAATAATCGTATTTTGTGTAGACAGACACTGTTCTGCTCGAGATAATTATAAATTAATTTTATATCATACAACGATAATCTTGGAATCTGATGTAACAATAAATATGACATATTTAATAAAAAGGTTGCAATAAAAAAAAATATCCACTTACTGGCTGATTTAGCTGAAAAAGTCATACGGAAAGCCATTTATGGAAAAGGAATATAAACAAAAAAAGAAAACACTAATGGCGTTTATATTTTTTTAACCAATAATGGCCAGTGAGTTTGTTTTGTGAATATTTTCGACCAGAAAGGTTGTATTATTTTTAAATCGGATCTATGAAATAAAAGCCTGCCATTTATTTTACCAAATTAAACCGTTAATCTCAAGAACACGAATTATTAAGGTAAACGCAACTATCAACGACCCATCGAAAATCTGCAGGTATTACCGACCTATAAAAGTAATTCGAAATCTTTACGTTTCCAGAACTATTTTAGCTATAGTAGGCAAAGTTACACACGCGTTTATTCCTTGAGCATCGTATACTTTTACGTTATTGTGAGTAGCTGTGCAAAAAACAGATAAAATACGTTAATTACTGCGGGGCAGCGTGGACGCAGGGCGTGTAGTACTGTTCCCTTGTTCCTTCAAGTAAGTACGTGACTTTTCTATTTAAGACATTTATACAAACAAATGACGTCTATACTTTATCTTATATTACTAAATGTATTCATTTAAGTGTCAGCTCTTGATTTCTTACGACATTTTATTAATAAAAAGTAATTTGAAACGATAAAACTTTAAATTAAAATGGGACGGTGTTAGCTTCATCAGTTTTAGTCGTGGCAGCTATCAACGACCCATAAGTCGGCAATGGCAGCAAAGTAACTTTTCGTTTTATTTTTCTTTTATGTTATTATATCACACTAACACAAGTATTTTTATGGACCAGTTTAAATCTAAGCTATCAGTCTTTATAAAAATCTATTAGCGACTAAACTTTTTTGTCTAGTTTTTACCTTCTAGCGTTGTCAATTTAACCAAAGTTATGATATTTTTGGAGGATCGATATTGAATAGTATCAGTAATAAATCATTGTTTTTGTGTTTAAAACAGTGTGCATTTGTTCATATTTTTGTGACATTAATCATTTATAATCTATTTTATAGTCGGAAGGTCAATTAAATTAAAATAACCATTTTTTTATGAGTCGGTAATACAATTTATATTTATACTTACATACTTTATTACCGACCCATGAGGGTCGGCAATAGCAACTATAAGAAGCTATTACTGATCGTATATAGATTATTTAGTTTCTCACCTTACTTTTATGATTTAGCTGATTTTGGTTTTAAAATGTTCGTGGAGGTCTAGAGAAGGTTTAAACGGTGAGAAAATATGGGGTAGGGGTAGGGTTGGGGTAGGGTAGGGGCAGGATACCACGCGAACGAAGTCCCTAAAAACAGCCCTTTTAATATGAAGTCGGGAAGTCGGTCTCAAGGGTAGGGGTAGGGTAGGGTAGAGGTAGGGCAGAGGTAGGGCAGAGGTAGGGCAGAGGTAGAGCAGAGGTAGGGCAGAGGTAGGGCAGAGGTAGGGCAGAGGTAGGGCAGAGGTAGGGCAAAGGTAGGGCAGAGGTAGGGCAGAGGTAGGGCAGAGGTAGGGCAGAGGTAGGGCAGAGGTAGGGCAGAGGCAGGGCAGAGGTAGGGCAGAGGTAGGGTAGAGGCAGGGCAGAGGTAGGGCAGAGGTAGGGCAGAGGTAGGGCAGAGGTAGGGCAGATGTAGGGCAGAGGTAGGGCAGAGGTAGGGCAGGGGTAGGGCAGAGGCAGGGCAGAGGTAGGGCAGAGGTAGGGCAGAGGTAGGGCAGAGGTAGGGCAGAGGTAGGGTAGAGGTAGGACAGAGGTAGGGCAGAGGTAGGGCAGGGGTACGGCAGAGGTAGGGCAGAGGTAGGGCAGATGTAGGGCAGAGGTAGGGCAGAGGTAGGGCAGAGATAGGGTAGAGGTAGGGCAGAGGTAGGGCAGAGGTAGGGTAGAGAGATCATCACTAGCTTATACATTCCATTGCTGGAAAAAGGCCTTCTCTCATACACGATCGGGAATAGCTGCATAAAAATCGTTAATAGCTTCACAGCCGTTTTTATGGGTCGGTAATAGCAACAATCGACTAAGTCACTTTGTAAATTAATTTTTACAGGATAATCCTTTATTTAAATGTATTTGATTCATTAAATACATTATTTATACATAACACTAGCATATAAAATAAAACTATCAATCTTTAGAGGAACCAGTATACTAAAAAAATATGGTTGATTTTAAAATTGCCTTAGGGGGGTCGTTATTACCTGCGTTTACCTATTGTATTTTTTTATAAATACATAAGTATCTCCTTTTGCATAGACCACCATCACACGCTACAGGGCTTACAGGAGAATTCCTTTTTTTTCGTAAGTTATTCGATTATAGAAACCAATATGCTTAGTACGTAGATACCTAAGTACTTAACATCAGTTTTCTAATAGATTTTGAAAGTAAACACAATTCTCGGTGCAAACATCAAATGTGTAAGTATAATAGATGCCTAATTCATATTTTTTCTTAATAATCGGTTGTCTCTCGATTTATGTGAGAGTACATTTTTTCCACCGATATTCCTGACATCGAAAAAATACAAGACAAAACTACTACGGGCAGTTTGGAGAGGCGCCAAAACTCACTTGTTTGTACGAACAGCAGCAGTTCAATTATGATTTACGGCTTGAGGAGTAGGTACAGACCTATTGATATAGATAAACATATTTCGATACTTCAACGCATGTTTTATTTGCACACTGTGCAATTTATTTTCTTCGAAAATTCAGGTTTAGTTATCGTTATTTAAACAAATACCACCTACTTACGAAAGAAAGAGTTACTTACTGGCTACATAGAATTAAAAAAAATTGGAATGTCATTCGTTTTCTTTTTTACTTTTAATGGCTTTTCCATTATTATTTTTTTTTAATCAGAGCCAGTTTCACTCACCTTAACTTTTAAAGTGCCTTATTTATGTGATTATTTGATTAAATAATAATAATAGTTTTATTGCGGACACAAAAATCCATAGAGTGTTAGTAACATAGAAAAACTTATTATCTAGTGTTAGTTATCTAGTGTTATTAAAGAATAGAACACAATTTTTTGCAAAAGATCTTTTTCAATTGCAATCACATTATTTTCATTATTTTTAACGATTATTGGTATTGTCTAGTTAAGTAACTTATTTTTTGTTGCTTATCCTTAAATATCTGGCCATGAGCGGTTAATTTTAAATATTGTATACCATATGGATTACGTATTAAATTGCTAAAAATATCTACAACTAAAACAATTTACAACATAAACATTTAAAACATCAGCTTTTATTAAATATCTTAAGCACCTTAGGCATATACTTAATTTTAGTATAAAATAATGTAATTAATAAATGGAATTAGGTTAGGTATTAAAAACGACATCTGTACCTCATTAGAATAATATATCTCATGTATAGAATTAATTCTTCATTTAGCTTTGTAACTTGTTTTCTTAATCATCTGCGGCTGCGGAGATAAGATGACACAGAAATACTCATTCAACTTTTATTACCAAAGAACAAAAAAAGACTAACTTTTTTATGTTTTGAATGCATGCTTCTTGCATGGAACTTTTTAAAACTCCAGCCCCTATCGGGAAGTAAAAAAGCTTCAAGCATCCACGTTTATTTTATGTCACTGATAAGTAGTATACCTACCGCATTAAAGAAATATTTCTTACTGTGTTACCTAGGTATAATATTATCTCAAACTGATCAAAACATGTTCACATAATATTTGAATTTTCAAACCTGTTCTTCATTTGAATTAATGTTGACATTACATTTTTTAATATTCTTTTTGTTTCTCTTAATTAATAATACTTACGAGTATTAATAGACCACATCACTAAACACAAAAGCACGCCGGTGGAAAAAAAAAAACTTTAATGTCACTGTTGACTACTCCTGAAAATTCTTGTACATCGAGTTGCAATGTTGAGTTGAGATTTTCCCTTCAGTTTGAATTCGGAAGGCGTTGTGTTCGCGCGTGTTTTTCGCGCCAATCTTCCAATACGTAAATTACGTAGAAAATCTACGATAATTCTTTTTTTTTTTAATAAGTAGTGGCTTAAATTAATATTGTATTATAGAGTTTTTACTGAATATTTACTGGAAGATATGTTTTTTTTATAGTGTTTATTTAATATTGTGTTTTGAATAAGATGTAGTTTAGGAAAAAAAGACTGATTAATATAATAATTAAAGACAATGTTTAGACAACATAAAAAAGGATAATAAGTGAATAGTGTTTTAATAGCTGTGGCCGAGATGTACCGAAGATTATTTGTATGGACCGTTGTCCTATTTTTGCTGGGTAAGCTTTTTTATCACCATTTTAGTAACAAATATCAAACTTGTAAATAAAATCCCGCTTTGTATTTTTAAACTGCCAATAAAATTATTGTCTTTATTTAGTAACAAAACTTCAACGCTAGAATTGTAAATAATTATTTCAAGTAATAGTATTTGTTTAAATAATATAAGTAGATACCTATATTTGAAAAAAAAAAGTTAAGTTAATTTATTAACACTGAATAAAACATGATACTATCCGTGGCAATGACCAAAATACTTAAGTAATTTCGATTCAATGACAAATACAGAGGTTTCCAATCCTGAATTCATGGAACTGTGATTAACTTCGATCTAGTTCAATTAAAGAGATTAAAGGGATTAATTGAAGGAGCAAGGATTCAATTAGGCAAGACTGGCTTAAAATTACTGCAATGGTGCAACGGTACTTAGCGAATCTTAATTTCAACGATCTTTAATTTTGAACACAAGTATTCGAAACTAACTCTTGCCCGCGACTTCGTCGCGTTAAAGCTGTTATATTGATTTATTATTTATTTAAACTTAATGCAACAAAAGCGTACAAAGGCGGCAATATATATTATTCCACGGGAAGCGTATATTTTTCCGGGATAAATAGTACTTTTAATATTTTATATTATTCAAGTAGAGTCTATCTCTGTGTCAAATCTCTGACGTGATTGAGTAACATACATCCATCCGACTTTCTTATTTAATTTATAATAGTAAGTAAGACGCCATTTCTATTTTTTTTTTTAATTTTCCCCATACACATACTAGAAATTTCTTACGTGTCCCGAATAGAAAGTTTCATACACAAAAAACTAACTTGGTTTTTTTATATAAAACATTGTGAAGTCCGTCTTTCCCCATAGTTAAAAATGAGAGTTTTCAGGTCTTCTAGACAAGCGTGAACACGGTCAATTCCATGATCGCTTCCCTAAACCTAATAGAAAAAAATAGTTTCCAAAAAAAATTTAACCTTCCACTACTCGTGGTCATTTTCCAAGCTCAAGAACACACATTATCACTTAGAAAACCTATTAAAATTTTTAAAAATACTGCGCACCATTGAGCAGAATGCGGGTTTCGCGATGAATCCGTGTAGGTAAGTATATGTATCAATTATAATTTAATTGAGCACTCACGCCTTTCCGTCGTGATCATGTGTTTGTGATGTACCGACACCAGCTGTTTGCCTATAATATTAGTTATCATTTGTGGTATCTATATAGTTATCTTTGCGCCGGCCCCGTGCAAGGAAGCCAGAGAGTTGGCCGATGTTTTATGGTCTTTAAGTATCTAATTCCACTTAATATCCGCATTAAAATTCTTGATAACTAGATAACACTAACGTCAAAAAGGCGTACGCATTCATTTGTCATAGTGTCAATATTCGAAAAAAGTACGAATATTCTTTTTTTTTCGGTCCGACATTCAGTACCTATGTCCATACATACGCATTACCGTTATTCATGGTCGTAGCGTCACTCAAAGTTAGAATCAAAGCAATTTCAGCAATCAATTTTCAGCCATTTTTATGTCTAGGAATTAATCAGTTAGTCAGAAAGTTGAAGCTTCCGTGTACGAATTTATTATAGAAAATCAAATTAAACCTCATACATAAACAAACCTGGGAATACTGAAAATCATTTAAATACGAGTATTTAATGGATTTGTTCCAAAAAAAAGATAGAATTTGAATTTAAGTCAAATTGAGGAATATTTATGGCTTCTATTTAAATTAGTAAGAAACACTCATTTGACTAGAGTCTTAATCAAGCTTTTCAAGGTTTCCCGACTTTTATTTGCCACTGTTCTATTCCACTTCCTACTATCTATAGGGGCATTAATTTACGACACTACGCATGAAAAATAATCACATGATTGTTTTTAATGAAAGAACAACATAAACTGTATTAATCTGTTAACCCGCGCGTGGTTTGCAAACAGTCATCACTCATCGTGTGTGTGTTTATCACTTGTGACGATGCGATGACCGCGAACGGGTTAATGCATAATAGTACATTATGATACTAGTGAGGTAACTTTGTCATCACGGCCGAGGCTGGGTTGCAGCCAGAGGCGGATTAAACGTTGAGAGCGCCATAGGCAAGTTTCTCATCGGCGCCCCTATATTGATAATAACTCCCGCCCGTATTGAAAATAACTAACTTACTGGCGCAATTAATTTTATGTTATTAAGTATTATGTATATTTTTTGTTTTTTTTTTGCAATTCCGCCCGCGCGCCCCTTTGTCCCTCGCGCCCCTAGGCACATGCCTAGTTTGCCTTAAGGGTAATCCGCCTCCGGTTGCAGCCCGGGCTGAAGGCGGCGGGCGGGGCAGCCGCCTGCATTTTCATCACACTGATGAAAATGCAAGCGTTTCACGTTCACTAGTGAGGATTTTCTATACTTACTGAAACTGCATCGTTTGCACATGACTAAAGAAAAGAAAAGATAACAAATTGTAAAAATAATGGAAACAGCTTTTTTGTGTGTTAAAAATATTCCGGAGAAGACTTTTATAGCTAAAAATAAATCTATAACTAATAATTTAAATAAATAATTTATATTTATATACGGGTCGTACATATAGGTATTATGTTAAATTATTTATTATGCAATCTACTTACCTATATCATGATGTTACTCTCTTGTTTTGTATTTTTCAACTAAATAAGATGTGATAAATATGGCTACAAAATTGTATCACCAAATATTATTAATTTATTTAATAAACAAACAATGGTGGTACATGAAGCAGAATTAACGCAGTAAGACATATTCTACTTAAGAATATAATTTATGCACATGTTGTTAGTCGTAAACATCTCATAATTATTTTATTGTTTATTGTTGTTATTTTGGCATGTTAGGTTGTTCACCGAGCTGTCATCGCGTCATTGTACATTTGCTCAAAACAATTACATAGTAAAAAAATATTAAGCTAGATTATAATAACCTTGACTAAAATACTGATTAAAATAATTCTGGGTACTTACGACCATTACATGCATTTTAAACTACACTAACCAATGCCCGCGATTTCGTTCGCGTGTTTGCCGGTTGTCAAGTAGGTAGGTTGTTTTTGCGTGGAATTTGAATTCATTATTTAATTAAAAAAAAAAAGTACTTAAAATCTAAGTTACTCTACATCAGTTATCAGCCAATGAAAGTACCGTCAAATTGGTCCAACTGCGATTAGTCGGAACAAACCAAACAGACAAAATTGGTTTATTCGTGTAATTACCTCGTAAACATTCATACTCGTATGTTCGTTTTATAAAAAGCTGTTATTTTCACATTATAAACAGACATTTCAATTTTATTTATTTGTCTTGAGACACTGCGGCAAATTGAACGAAAGTACATCACGCAGTATCCCGAACGCTGCCCATCCGAGATGGCAAAGGTTATGGGAAACCGCTGGATGCGGGCAACCCAGGATCGGCCATTGTGGTTACCTTTAGGGGAGGTTTATGTCCAGCAGTGGATGGCATCCGGCTGATAGGTATAATGGTGATGATGATGTATTATTTGTAACGCGTGTAACCGACTAGAACCATTATATTTTTGTTAAATAAAGACATTGCCCTAGAAACTTTTCCTGTATCGTGGGCGCGTTTGCAAACAATACAGATACAGATTCACAAACAAACCCACACAGATCATCGTGGGACAAGGTTCTAACATTGTTGGTTAGTGGACTATGGTCGCTTCAATTTGGCGAGCGTATGTTGACGATGGCGTATGTTGATCAAACAAAAACATAGTCGTGAAAGACCCTGAATGAACGAAGTCAATTTGTTCCAATCATCACAGAACCGGAAAGTTTTTAAAAGGCCGTGATTATTATAAGTGATTTGACCACAACTTATTCGTAATCTATACTAAAATTACCTAAGTTTGAAACCCAAGAAAGAATAAGGTATTTTTTTTTCTGCGACTTGGTCTGCCCGCGACGCGGGCGCAGTGCAAAATAAGGTTTACACACCGAGACTCCTCCGTGACAGTCTTTACAGCTCGTCAAAAGCCAGAAAGTCCGACAACCAGTCTTACCAAGGGGCTATCGTATTACCTAACCAGTTGCTGGGTTCTGGAGGTCAGATAGGAAGTCGCTCTATGTAGAACACTGTCATTCGGTTAGACTAGCAGCCGACCTTAACTTAGTTGGGAAAAGGCTAGGCAGATTGGGGTCTACTACCCTATTTCATGACATGACATGAGATTTTTACAAAATAGTACTGCTAATAGTATATCTACAAGTGAGATACCTGAGATATAGCACGTTCTATGTTAATCTATGTGTCATCGACACGTTTACATTCTTTAAACAATGGGCCATACCTATCGACGCTAATCGGTGTTCAATAAATTATACAATGATTGATTACTTACAAATGGCGCCCTCTTTGCGTAGGTAACACTTGTCAATCGAAAGATGAGCGTCCTTTTTGTTACAACTATTTTACACCGTTTTTTTTTTTTAGAAAGCTGACCTTGTGACATGTTTTAGGTTAATAATAACAATTATAATTAAGCTAACTAAGCTAGAACTAGCTTTTGCCTGTGACTTGACCTCGTGAATTTTCACATGGATCCCAAAACTTTTATAGTAAAGTATGGCCTATAGCACTTAGGGATAACGTAGCATTGTATTAGCAGAAAATTACCCAGTTTCTGGGTTGTGGAGGTCGGATAGGCAGTCGCTCCATGTAAAATACTGGTACTCAGCTGCATCCGGTTAGACTGGAAGCCGACCCCAACATAGTTGGGAAAAGGCTAGGCAGATGTTGATGATGTATTAGCAGAAAATTTACGAAATTGGACCAGTAGTTCTGGAGATTAACGCGTTAAAGCAGCTTCTGCCCGCGACTTAGTCCACGTTAAAGGTTATTTAAAGTATCCTACGGGAACCATACATTTTCCGGGATAAAAAGTATCTATAATCTATCTCTGTGCCAAATTCGTCTAAATCCGTTCAGCCGCTCTGACGTGATTGAGTTACAGACATCCATCCACCTAATCTTTCGCATTTATGCTAGTAAGATTAGTATAGTATACCTTTAATAGGGTATTTGACACCACCAATCAATTGACATACTTTTTATGAGCTGTCAAAACACGATTATTCCATAGATTTTGTATGGCAAAATACAATTGTGACGTCACTTACTAGCTCACTCAATTGATACTATTTAATAGTTTCAGAGCAACTAAAAATCTATTTTTACTATTCAGTGAACATTTATCAGGTTTCCAGGGCTAAAATGGCGTGTTTTTTTTTAAGAAGTTGTGTCTTGGAATTCAATTATTTACATCAATGGCTTCTTTATTCCTCAAGATCACTCGAGGAAACTTTCCTATTCTCTAATCTACACGCCAATTCAACTTTCTCAGTTTTTATAGTTCGAGACAAACTGCTTATTTTTCTAAAACATAGACAAGCAACTCTAACACAGTAATAATGATAATATCTGTCTGTCCATAATGTATTCGGGTGCGCGTGCAAATTGCGTTGCCTTACAATTTGCCGCCCGCTGTGCTCGTCAGTGTACCTTGTAGACTGATGACCTAGCACGTGCCGCATTGTACTACATTATATTTATTACTAGCCTAATGGCAAAATTCTCAAACGTAACTCAATTTTAAGTGGCCTTTAAGTCTTATGCTATCTCTGTCACTTTAAAGTGTATTGTAGCGACAGAGATACATTTAAGAACGTCTTAAAGTTAAGAATCGTTTGAGTATTCGGACGTAAGCCCGTGAATTCGTTTGCGTAAATATTGCTTGTCACTGGGACAGAACCTTAATTCTGGTTCTAAATAAAAGCACTTTTTTTAACCAACATCAGCTATAGGTATGCAAGTAAAATGCTCGTCGAAATCGGTCGAGCCGCTTCGAAGATTAGCTTGAACAAGTAAACAGACTGACATTTTTTTTTTTGGATTGTTTTTTTCGTGTATCTTATTAGTGCTGTGGAAACATTTATATTTATTGAATAAAAAAGCTGTTGACACTAAACGGACACTTCAATTTTATTTAATTGTGTAGATAGGCAGAAGTAGTTTATGTCTAAACAAACCGGCTTCATCAAATTGTCTTGATGACCATCTTCATGTTCATATAACAGTATCAAATTGTAGAAAGTTTTCTGAAGTTCGAGTTATATTAGAGTTCTAAAGTTTATTTAATTTATGTGCAAACGTGTACCAAATGTTGGTACCTATATGTATTTGGGCAAGAATGAAATCTATATTTTTATACATATAAAAGTGAAAAGTCACTCACTGACGAAAAGCTATTGGTCGCAAAGCGCGACTGCTGAGCATGTGGGTTTGGGTTCAATTCCCAGGTCAGCCAAAGTGTCATTGGGTTTTTTCATCAGGAATTTCTCAGTAGCAACCTCGGAGTCTGGATTTATGCCCGGTTGATTTTTTTCTTGTGTTTGACGTTTTTTGCCTTTTAATGACCTAATTGAAATAATTATGTAATTTGACTTTGACTTTGAAGTCGCGAACAGAAGGTAGTGTGTGTATGTATACCGTGTACCTATATATAAAGTTATTTAATCGTAATAACAATAATATAATTGTTATTATAAATTATCATTAATTAATCCTACGATGCGCAAGACATCACGAATAACAAGATTACAAAAATACAAAAATTCCACCTTAAATCCTCCTGATTACTGCAATAATGCAATTAACAATATTGAGTGGCAACCGTAGAACCGACAAACTACAAGAAAATGGTTGTAAACACCTAAAAATTGCTTATCGACATCGATAACTCATTGATACTCGATAAAGATATCGATAAACGAAAATAGAATCTATTTTATGACGTGGATGAACAAATTGTTATCTGTGCCTGATAGGGTATGATGAATTATGATAATTCTAAATGGCATGATGGTTACGATTTTGTGATTTTGGATGACAATTCGTTGATAATCATTGATGATGAAATTATTGGGTGTTTCCAATACATGCGTTATCCAAATCCGTTAATTACGATGAAATTAATATACTTAAGTAGAGTACATTTTTGTTGGTAATTTATAGATTATTTTACACTAAGTTCTTATCTCTATGAGATGTCGATTTATTTTTTATATTTTTTCACAGGATTGGCTATACAGTTTACAGTTTGGTCTGTTGTTAAACCTACACAAAGTTTCCCAAAATATAGTAAACCTTTAAGTATTTGGTTGACTGTTAGAGAATGGCCTATGTTATTAAAGCCGCTTTTGTACTTTTGTTACACAAAGTTTATTTAAATAAATATAAGCTATTAAAACTGATTGTTAATCTTTTTGCCAATTAAGCGGTTTGTTTGCTTTTTTGCACCAGTTTAAACGAGTACCTACCTATGACAATAGGATCATTATTTGTTAAGGCAGTTACTTTATGAGTTGATTGGTCTAAAAACCTGGTACATCAAACATTGTATGAGTTATATGTATACACGATGGTAAGGGCATTGTGACACAGACTGTTACTATCTTATTACACCCTGATTTTTCGATGGATTAAATCTTCCCTTAATCCCCCAACGTTGTAATTTTTCTTCTGAATTTTTTTAATAACCGGTGGTATTTTCTCTAAAACGTCTAGAATCGTAGTACAAAATCTATGGTTAATGTTTGTGTCGCAATGTCACGTTCAAGGTGTAAAGGTACATATTGCTCAGCAGTTACGTACCTTCTTTTTTTATCGTGGGGAAATCCTCATGACCTATCCGCTCCCCTCTATCTGGGAAAGATGGGGGGTGTGCCGGGCTCTTATCGGCTAAAACCACCACGGTGTTCCTCGACAGAACTTGGGGCGGGGGTACTGGATTCGCTCGCGCATTCTACCGCGCCCCTGCCAGTCAGTAACGTACCTACCCAATTAACACATTGTGCACGGCTTTCAAAGTTAATATTTTGATGACTAATAATTTCTTTAATTTAATGACATATCGAGAACCGGATCTACCGCACGTAGCATGATAAAATATAATATGTACTAATGAGCCAAATTTTAATTACATGTAGGTACGTGTAGTTACTTTGTGGTTTAATTTTATGAATCCATTATTTTATTTTAATACCTCTTTATCACAATACTTGATCGTTCTACCATTGTTATATTTTTTTTATAACGATTAATTGCCAAGCCTCTTACTTAGGCTTATTAGTTGGTAATACCCAAGTAGATACTAAGCTCGGTGTATCAGAATTATAAAATCAATGTACCTAAGGTACAAAAATACGGTCTTAGGACGAATCAAAAAATTCTAGAAGTTACTTGTTTAGTTGATCACACTTTAGGCTGCCATCCATCCGTGATTCTTGTGTCCTAGTTTAGAAGGCGTCTAGTTGTCATCCAGAAGGGGTTTATCTCTATCCGATTATGTACTTATGCAGTGACTTAAAAGTTAAAACAAAAGAATTAATTCGTAATTTCAAACCGCTAATGCTGTGTCTAATCCAGTGCTGCAAATAATCGATGACGGGGACAACTGAATGTTCGAGGATTTTGAGATTTATGTCTGGCGTCGGCAATATACATAGATGATGACAGCCTTAACAACAGTATAAAGCCTAAGTTCAGTCTAAGCTAGTTCTTTAGTGGCTAAAATATTCGCTACTAAGAGCAGGTAGGTACCTAATACCTACCTACCTAAGTAAGTTATTAACCTGCAAACAGAGTACCTATTAGGTACAGACCACTTACCGTTATATTATTATTACCAATGGCGCCGCCATAAACATTTTTGTCATAACAAATTACTTTCAGGTATACGACATAATTACCCTGAAACTGTTATACAGGGCGTAAAACGACACATCACATAGCATCATAGCAACTAAGTAAAATAAAAAAAAATGATTAGAAACGACTTTAATTTTTGATGTGAAAAGTCACTGTTTAAGGTTTACAGATGCATGCAACAGCACTGAGGTATTAAAGTTTCGTTATTTGACGTTTAAAAATTTTGGATTCGTAAAAAAAACCAGTATCCCCGTAAACAGAAGATTCCCGGGTACCTATAGTCTATCTAAAACAAATAAAGATCACAATGATGTCAAAATCAAAGTTATAAAGCATTATTTCAATTAAATGCCATTTATAGACACTTTTGTATTGTCAAAGAGTCGGTCAGGTAGAAAGTTGGAGCGAGTCGCTCGTTCCAACATGTGGGTACGTCTCTATGGAGAAGAACGAGCAAGAAAATCCACGGACACGGACTTGAAGAACATGTCCCGTTATGTGTCTTTTACACCAGTTATTTTCGATATAAAAAACGTAGCCCACAGCTACGTCAGCCATGATTTACGTTTCTATGTCACAAATACTTTTGAGCTGCTAAAATACCTTTATCAGATATCTTAGTTCCTCAGTATACAGAAATAATGCTATGACGTCATAGATTCTTGTTCATAAATCAGTTTCAAATAAAACTAACAAAAACAGTAAGTATATATAAAATATAATCACGAGACTAATGTACTTGAGTATGGTTTGAGAGTATAATAGCCAGGGTCGAGTTTTATCAGGTCCGTAGCAGCCTAGCAGGTAGTGACGGCTGCTACGAGATGAAAGAAAACGTTATTTTGTTACATTGTCGTCCATATTCATTTCTGTGTCAGGCGCGGATCCAACCCTGAAATAACGATGTGGTCACTCAAAATCGGCCAAGTGCGAGTAAGACTCAATCTAGACTCCAAAGACTGAACCGATTCTAATTAAACTTTTACAGCTTGAAAGCATGTCTGATTTAATTAAAATTTGGTATACATTTTATACTTAATAATATTAGAAGTGCTTAGGTACATAAAATAGTTTTTTTGACGGGTCGAGCTTGACGCTCTCAGGATTCGTTCGCACTAGCTCAAGATATAGAGAATTGAAAGGGAATGAGATGCTTTTAATCTACAGTGGAAAAATACAAGCTAAAAATAAAATAAATATGCATAGATCACTGCGAAAATCGATTGATTGATATCATACAAATCTATCACCACGCACATCTCTGATGGGAAGACAGTTACGAATGTTGATGTTTATTAGAGCACAGAACTTCATATGAAAGCTGTTTATCAAGATGCCATACACATTTTTTGTTATTTGCAAGTTCCTGTAAGCATTTCTTTAGTTTGTCTTCAGCAATATTAAAAAAAAACTAGCTTCTGCTCGCGACTTCGTCTGCGTACATTTCAGAAATGCGCCATAAGTTCTAAATTATCCAGAGGAACCGTATTTTTTTCCGAGATTACTTAAAAGAGTAGCCTGACCTCTAGACTGTAATATATCTCTGTGCCAAATTTTATCCAGATTCGTTTAGCCGTTCTGGCGTGTTTGAGTAACAAACATCCATCCAAACATGTAATACTTGTATCAAAATCAAATAACGAATCAAGCCTAGGCTGTGTACATTTTTTTTTGCTTTTTGGACGGTTGCCGCGCATTAGGTGATTAAGGAAAATTGCTTGTTTTCCACGACTGACAGTTGGCTGACAGCTAGCTGACAGTTTGCTTAACTAATGAGGGAGGAACACTTAGTTTGCGATTTTATCAAGGTCTTATGAAGGTAAGGGGCTTGCCTAAAACTATTTGGGGCATCATTAAGTAAATATAAAAAGCGACGCGTTAAACCTGTCACGAATGATGACATTTGTATAAGTCCGGTATTCAGTCATACATTTCAGCATTGGGTAGGCTTAAGAGCATTTATTTACGCCTTACGGCATTTCATACAACTTTTTCCTTATTAACTTTTTAGACCTAAGTATTTATTATTTATTTATTTTTATAAACTTTATGCAACAAAAGTAAAAAAGGCGGACTTAATGCCCTGCCTTAGTATGTATGCTGCATATGTGTAGGTTCATTAAAATCGGTTCATTTCGAAAATACTTAAGGACTGAAATGCCGTACGGCGTAAACGCTCATTTTTAATATTTTTCTATTGTCTATTGTATGTTTTTTTTTTAAGTACTACACAGTTTTGTTTCCTAGACCCCACACTAGTATTCTTTGTGCCCTGGAATGTAGTTTTTTTCGATCCGTTACATTAAAAGCTCATAATTATAGGTTCAATAATAATTTTTGAACTTATGGGTGCTGAAAACGGTCGTAAATATCAGTTAAACGTGGAAAGGCCTAGATTTTGTTTTAGTTTTGTCCAATCCACTTTAGCACTATTCAAAATAATCAGCTTAATAAATTCTTATTGGAATTATCTGATCTACAACAATATTATGCCCGCCTACAGACAGCAGAATAAGCAGATAATAAAATATCCATGATGCGCATCAAATGAACGTATTCACGTTAATTTATTATGCAGACGGTACATTTTTATGAATATGTCTAAATAAAACGTGCTTTAGTGCCGGGCTCACTTTTTCGTTGACCGTTCATAAACACATATAAATATTTCTGTTATTTAGATAATAACTTATTTTCTATGATTTACTTGTAATTTGGAAGTTGGTTAGTTACTCGTAGTTTACTGCTACGATGAGCTGCGAGCTTTTCTTGTACCTATTTATCTCAGTAGTCTATCTTTTTAATTTCAAATTCAATGTTACCAGACCTACTTAATTTTAGCATAGCTGAAATTTTCAGAATAGATAGATAAATGATTATGTAATTGGAAAGACTGATGCGTACTTGCTAGTTTTAATGGTGGGCCCAAAGGTACCTAATGATATTGTTTTAAACTAGCATTCGTCATTGCCAGATACTTTCCATGGGCCATAAACTCTACCAGGCGCTTTAAGATATCATTTGTATCTAAGATCTGAAAAATTAAACATAACATAACAACAGGCAGGTTAGGCAGAGGGGGAGGGGTGGGGGGAGTCTGTAAACATTAAACATACATAGCATTAAAACTAGCAAATAAGTACGCATCAGTCTTTTAAATTACGTATTTGTCTATATATTCTGATTTCAGCCAGGGTTACTGGGATTCAATCTATAAAATAACAGGCTCGTAGATCATTGTAACGGTAAAATAACTAAATAACATCCAATCTATAAGTAACGTTCGTATAAAATTAGTTACCTATTATCTAAATAAGTACCAAAAATATTTAGAACTTGCAAAAATACACATGACATTAACCCGTTAACTACGCATATCGCCCACCAAACTAAATGACATTGAGCATAAATATTGCGGCGAAACGACTTTTATTTTATGGTGTGAAAAATCACTGTTTATGCATGTCGTGGGAGTAGGTATGTAAAGTGTTAAAATAGTTTTCATAAAAAATATAAGTTAAGTTAAGGTTACCAAGTGATATTCCGTCCATAAAATGTGCGCAAAGAGGAGAAAATGACTAACAAATATATTAGAATATTGGAATGGGGGTGGTAACGGGTCATAGGGTCCGTGTGTCCAATTGTCCAAACATTTGGTTATTACTTCCCGTGACCCAAGGGCTAGCTTTTACCTTGGCCAGAGGCTAAACATTTTCATCTAACGTGGCAATGCCTGGATGCCTGCAAGGCAATGAATTTTTTTTAATAAGTAGCATTTAGTTTTAGTTTCGTTTTTTTTTTAAAAATAATTTGTGGTTTTTATTGGTTATATCTAGTCTACAAATATATTAGAATACAAATAAATTAGAAACACTTTATTTGCATAGAATGTAGAACTACAATGATTTTTTTTTAAATTCTATTTACTTTCGGCACATTCACGGTTACATTTAAAAATTTAAATGTCTTTAAATATTAAATTAAAGCAATCATCTCCTAGCCAGGAATCCGTTTGGGAACCCGTGACGTCAATATGTCCTGTGTAAATATTATACAAAAAACTGTTTACGTCAGCTGTTCAAAAGAAACATGGTTTTAAAGTATCAGTAGCTAAGTACTTATTGTTATTTCCTGAACACTTGATAACGTAGGTACTGTAGCTGATAATGTTTCAATGATCACTTTACTACGTAATTAAATTAACGTAACATATTTAAGAGATTAGTTAGTATACCTATAGATATGCATGTATATGGATCTATTTTAATAGTACTAGGTCTAAGGGCAATAGTCACATATCGAATATCATAATGACGAGTCATTAAGGGTGACAGGGGGTTCAGAAACGCCATTGACCTCTAATTGGTTGGATTGACCGCCGCGCGGCGGTAGTATAATAAGCAATATTTTATTTAGCACACGACGCGTTAGACCTAAAATCGTTCAGTTTGAATCAAATCGAAAAGAAACAATTTCTATATTATTTATTAAAGAAATCTGACTAGTTCTTACTATAAATACGAAAGTTTAGATGGATTTTGTAACTCAATCATGCCAGAACGGCTGATCGGAGCTGGATAAAATTTGCTCATAGATATATGTGTTAGGAATGGCATTTTAAAAGCTACATATTATCCCGAAAAAATCTACGGTTCCCGCGGGATAATAGGTATATTAATTTAGACGCGGACGAAGTCGCGGGCAGAGGCTAATATTACATAGGTTACCTTTATTTTGTAACTTAAATCCATTCCATAATTAAATATACACAGTAGAATGATAACGAAATCTTTACCATGGACACCAAAGGGTTAACATTACTCGTCGGATTAAAAAAATGCTGTTTTGACCGTGTAGCTGTGTTGTACCTACTATTGCATGGCACGGCTCATTAAAAAAACGACTAAAAATATCATTGCTGGGGGTCTAGAATAATGTACAGAATTCATAGTAAAAGATCACGTTACGATGACACTTTAACCTGTCATACAAAACTCATAAAGTAAGTATCGTTTAACAATAGCCGTAGCATCAATTTTGCAAACGATAGGTCAAGCCGCCATGACGGAAGTACTTAAAATAATAAATATTGATGTGCATATTGTTTTGTCTCATTAGTTTTACTAGCCTGGTGACGGATGCTATAATTATGCAAATATCAAGGCGACTATTCAATCAATTTGTTTAATAACGCAATGTTTTGTCTGTTCACAAATAAAATATGCACGCTATGCCCAAAATTAATGGCCTTTGAGATGTTCAAATCTCTCTGCAGTAAGATCACGAGAAAATTTGATAGCACAGCAATAGTAGGTACTTACTTACTATCATTAATTTAGTGTCCGTTCGAAAAAGGAAAGAATTTCCAGCCGATACTGAAACCGAATCTTCGGCCTAGATTGGGAAACCGTAATCTATTTTAATTTCAGACATGTTATATAAAATTTCTATTGAGTACTGACTGTGGAATTAAGTGTATTTTTGAGTTAGTCAGGTAACTCATATTAAACGACATAAAAAACAATACCTAATTGAAGTGTGTGAAAAAGTAGTTCTTTATTCATAGTATTTTAACAATTTAACTTCAATAACAACATTAATGATCACTGAGTTTCAGTGTGTTCGAAGTTTCGGCCGATTTTTGGCCGGAACTGGCCGAGACCGAATACGAATCTTCAATTAATAGCTGTAAAACATTCTGAAAAAAAAAATGCAATGTAATGATGAATATGACAATGTAGGACCTAAAAATAATATTGCATGATGACATCGCATATTTCTTTTATTTTTCGCAAAATTATTTACGCGATTCAAGCGTTAAAAATGTCGTAAAAAGTTTATTCAATGTCCATCCGGTCCAATAAAGAAAAGAAAGTGCTTTTACGTTGTAACAGTCGCCATAGGTATTAGCTTTGTTGTAACAAACTTTTACGATAGCTTATAGGACTTAGGTACCTACTTCTTTATTATTTCTAATATTAGGTACTTACCTATGTAATTTAATAGCGGATCTAAGCAACAAAATTAAATATGTAATCCAATCTTTTTTAACGGGTGAAGAAATTATATTTAACTGACAGATTTTAAGTTTAAATATCCTCAACGTGTGTCAATGACTTGAACGATAAGAAGAAAAAATTATGACGTTAGTACTTATTTTTTTATCCTTATCATAAATCTCAAAAGGAATTTTCCACTGTGCAGTAACAGATTTCAATTGTTATTATCTTTAGCTTAAAGTGAATACGAGTGTTTATTGGTTGTCTTCGGAAAGTCAATGATATCAAGATAATCCGACTCATCGCAGTGAAACGCGCCTTTATTACAAGATTTTTATTTTATCACCGTAAGTTGCGTTTATGATAAAAAAAGTACACAGCTCTAGTTTTGAATTTAGAATTTTGGCACGATAACCAATAAAAGTCACGTCTGACGATAACATATTGCAATAAAAATATAAGTAGCATTACAATTTGGGTAAGTAGGTACTCTTAATTCAAAATGTATTATCTAAAAGTTACATACAACACTGCACATTTGTATACATCAAAAGTAAGTTTTCCCCTGGGCCCAGTGGATAAGGTACCTGCAAGATATTGCATGATGTTACAGGTTCAGGGAACGTACCAATAACACTTTTTAGTGTTCCGTACCTGCAGGGAGCTGACGGGACCTTATTTACTAAGCCTCCTATTTTGAATGTCGATACTGACGTTATAAGCACAGATATAAGGACTATATAAGAGACCCATCGCTTTACAATAATCCAGTGTTCATAAGAGTCGTTTGTTTACTCTAGATTCCTGCATTTCATTATAAGAACAAGTTTAGTAGTAAAATGCAAATAACATTTATATTATTCCTGTCTCAATTACTTATTCTAAGTTTATTACCTATATGAGCAAGATTTTTCCGTGTGTTCTGAGAAAACAAACTTGTTTTTGGTACCGTTTATGAAGCTCTTTGTACTAGAAAGCTGTAATTTAGCATAAGGTAACTAACATTATATCTTCCGCTCTGGAATGTCAGGCTTTTCCTGACTAAAATCCAGACTAAGTTCCTCCTAATGCTCTCTGCGTTCCAGGGCGGCGCGGCGGTGACTCATTCGAATAAATTCCTCACCCCTGGCAGGCACTGGCACTAGAGCGGGCCTTTGGCTTAGTAGAATATACAATTTTAATACAATTTTATGAGTAATAGTCGAGCAACTTATAAAATGTACTTGAGGAAACAAGCACCTACGTACGTAACCCTACACTGCGCGTCGCCCGACACGCAATGGCCGGCTTTTCATTTCAATTAAAGCTACCAAGTTGTTAGTGCTTATAAAAGCTGCACGTTCATGTTGGCTATCGATAACATCTATAATATTTGCTATTTTGATAATTCAATTAAAATTAATTGTCAACAGTTAGCAACGTGTTTTAATTTCCTTAATGGCGTGCTCTCCCTGTTACACGAGCGTAAATAAATATTGATTGACTTAGCTGGGTATGCGCTAAGTAGTCTACCTTCTCTTAATTAGCTAAAGTATTCTGTTAAAATGGCCGCAGCCTTGGGGCTGTCTTACGTGGAATTTCTCCAAGCTTTGTTTTGTAACCTTGCAAGTTCTGCTGTAATTTGTAGAAGCTTCTCAATTATTTTTTCCGCGCTTTGCAAGTCTTGTTAAAAATAATTCAGTACTTCTGTACTGTTATGCTGTTGGTGTACTTTATTGAAAAAATAAATAATATACATGTACAGAAATAAAAAATAATGTTTGTATGTTTGTCCTCTATGCGAGCCTAAACTATCGTTCTAAATGTGATGCTTTCGGGCCCAAGAAAAAAAAACGTAGATAGATATTCTATTTATGTAGAAGGTAGATAATTATATGTAGGAATGTACGTCGAAGGGAAATACCTAAAAGGGCGTTTCAGTGAGGTCAACGCTAAAACGTTTATTTCAATTAAACCAAATGAATTGCCAAAGAGCCGGTCAGTTAGTACGAAATAATGTTAAAATGTTTCAAAACGTAGATCTCTTTAGAGAAAATTGGGCAAGAAACTCCACGGACACTTATTTCTTTTTCTAATGAGAAAATTACATAAAAATTGCAACTTTACTATTGCGACACTTTTCGAGAAATTGACTACGAATTGTTTACTTAGAACAGTGAATCGTAAAGATTGATAGATAGGCGAGGAGTAGAGATAACTTGCTCGCATGTCCAAATGTCGATCATCGCGTGCCAGTGCATTGCACTTGCAACAATGTGGTTTTGCCATTCAAGTTAGGGATTTAGATCATAACATAACACACATAGTTTAACACGCCTGTAATCCCCGAAGGGTTAGGCAGAGGTACCTCATAAAGCCAGATCCGCCATTGGTTGTGACATTCTTGATTTGTGTTAGAATTTTCTGACAGTCGCCTAAGGTCTACGTGGGTCAAAATCGTAACTCAATAAGTTAAAGCTAGCTAACACTAGGTTAAACAAAATTTCATGCAAAATGGGCCCGGGTTAAAAAAGTACGGAGTGACTGACTGGCGCAAACGGGCCTTTTAACATTTTCCGAGTTCAGTAGCCTTTAAGGAATCAGCATTAGTTGCGTATGAAACGTTTTCCTTCAGTAATGACAAAATAAGTTAGCAGATTACTGTAATTTTTCTTCCATAACCTTTACAGCAGTTTATAACTTCATTTTGTAACATAACATTGAGTGCCGACACCCGCTGTAAGTCGTGATCGCATGTTGACAGTGCCATTTACATCTCACTCCTCCGTGATCGTTTCATTACAGTTACAAATTATAGTGTACGTAGGTACATGGTGAGAATGGACACTGGTCAATCAAGGCAAAAACCGCGTACTTTAAGTTCGTACGTCTATCACCCACTTTACTAATATTATAAATGCGAAAGTAACTCTGTCTGTCTGTCTTTCTGTCTGTCTGTCTGTCTGTCTTTTCTTCACGCCTAAACTACTGAACCGATTTGTGTGAAATTTGGTACAGGGTAAGTGTGAACCCCAACAAAGGACATAGGCTACTTTTTATTCGACTTCGACTTCGTCTGCGTCCGCGATAACCGACATATACGCGGACGAAGTCGCGGGCAAAAGCTAGTATTAATATATCTTATAGAACGTGCCTCTAATGATGAATGAGGCGGGCATCGTCAAAAGACGCAGTGCGTTAATCCTCGCTGTAACAACAGTTTGCTGTGCTAACAGGCCACACAGTCGGCTTGCTTGTACAGCGATCATAATGCTGATAAGATACAGCAAAGACTGATAAACGAATGTTCCTAAATGTTAATGACATGATCGTTATTAGAAACTAGCGACAAGCCCTGGCTTCGCCCGGGTGCAATTTTATACATTTTTTAATTGAGAATTTCATATAAAAAAGAACCAGTTGATTTTTACAGTGGCTTTTCCAATAATTTTCTTTTATATAAACCAACAGGTCGTGTTAATAAGAAACACACTTTTTTCGAAATAATTGTAACGATTTTGCTGATTAGAAATGTAACACATAAACACATTAAGTAGGCATTTTAAAGTTTGGCGTAATTAATGTAATCATCCGCAGATTGTATGTTGGTTGGTTTTGACAAAACTAAGCTCAAATCATGCTCAAATATACTGTGCATTGCGCAATAAACCTTTAAGGAAAATATTTGTTTAGACTTTTGAGAAATGGGTCAAAAAGTAATTTGAACTGAAGCTCAATGCGTCATCAGTTCATCACGCTATTAACTGGATGCACTCAATGCAACGTGCTATTTTTGTCAACATTGTTTAAAGGATGACCCACAAACCTATATGAATGAGCTTTGATCTTCGAACCACAGC
The DNA here is from genome assembly GCA_949316365.1 of Hoplodrina blanda. NCBI lineage: Eukaryota > Metazoa > Arthropoda > Insecta > Lepidoptera > Noctuidae > Hoplodrina > Hoplodrina blanda. Next base: position 14,219,002 of record OX438592.1, read on the forward strand.
AGATGCACGCAGTATCGTATGTCATTCATTTGTTTTCATATTTTGTTTGGAGAGAAATAGCTCTACTTTTCATAAGAAGTTGGATGGCGGTTTTGTTAAAAAAAACATTGAAAGCACATCTACAATCGAGGGACGGATAAAGGTTAGATTTAGGTTAGTACCATACACTGATACCTAGATATTTAGAATTTACCATGGATTCATTTGTTTAAGGTGTGATTACCAGTGTATACAGCAGGGGTTGCTAACCTTTTTCTACATCTGCCTTCCCCCCCTTCCCCTCCAAGGGTTACTCTACTTCGTACATTCATTGCTTAATCGTTAGGAGGTAAAAAAGGAAATTGTCTTATCCTTAAAAATATTCAACTATGTAAATTTTACACACTTGTACCATTTCATTACTCCTTTACAAACAGAGATGCAATAAAATGTTTGTAAAATGATATAACTCACAACTAAGACGCATTGTTTACAATAAAACAGTTAGCACGCAATGGGAATCAACTGAAACTGAAACAAATTAAATATTCCTTTCATCCGCGGAACAACATTGAATAATATTTGTAAATACAACGCGTATATGATTCCTAACTGGGTAAGCAGAGATGTATAACTAGCGATATAGTAAACATCATAATTATGTAAGACTACCTTCTGTTCACGACTTTGTCCGTGTGAAAGCCAAGTAGGTAATACCATACAACATAGCCGATGATACTCGGGAATAGTGTAGGTTACTCTCACGAAAATAATTTTAGTGATTGGGCCAGAACTTCCAGGTATTAGGTGCCTCTACAAACATAAAATAAAAAACTCTTTATTATATTCTTCTAAATGCAAAAAAAAAAAATCGAAAAACTCTGAGACATCTTTGAATTTCTATATAGTAAACATAGCTTTTGTACGCGACTTCGTCCGCGTGTCTGTCGGTGAAGGTGGCAGCTCGCGGGCGGCGGCGGCGGTGGTGCACTCGTAACAGTTGGATATTTGGAGGGTATGTCGGCAGGTTTGTAGTAAAGACCGATGGCCATTATACCCATAACATTACTTACAAAAATACACTCCCTTTAACACTCTGATCATCAAAACAAACACATTTTACTACTAGTAAAACACTTTTCCATGTAAATAACAATAAAACCAGCGATTTATGTTCTCCCAGTAATCGATAGTAAAACTGAACAATTGCAAGACAACTGTTCTGTCCAGGGGCGTAGCTGCCGCCGTAACGTGCCCCCCAGCTACAGGGGCCCGAACCCGTGTGTCAAAAATTCGTACTTAAAATATCTACTGTTTCACTCAAACCCTTAGGCCGTACGCTAAACTTCCCAGGAAAAAATAAACATAAGTATTGTTTCTGTTAAAAATCTTTAATTCCCGCCATTGGGCTTTCGCTGCAGTTAGGTAAAAGGGCCCCTAGCAAATTTTGATACCGGGCCCCGTTAGGGCAAGCTACGCTACTGCGTCTGTCGTAAACTATGCGGCATGTGCACCTGTGTTTATTATAGTATGCTGAACGAACTTCTTAATGTCTGGCATGTTTCAAACTGATCGCAAATCGCTATTTCGGCACGAATTTCCTGAAATTATGTGAGAATCTTTTGCATGATAGGATTTTAGATAACTCTAGCGACTCATCCCGGTTTCAGTCTCTTCTTTTCTTCACTAATTCATCATATGGAAGTTTATTTTCGCAAAGTCTTTATAAATTATAGCTTTAAACTTTCCTAGATAGTTCTTCTTCCTTTTGCTGAAAACCATATGAAAATCCGTACAGTACTTTCTGAGATTAGCCGAAACAAATACAAACTAAGCGCGGCAGGAAACATTACCTTATTCTGAAAAATAAACCTTGCTTTTTTTTACCTGCTAATGCGTACCTACCTATTAATGAGTGGTTTGCTGGAATAGTGATGATATATCATGTAATCATTTGAAAATAATCATTACAAATACATACCAGTAGGCAGGTAAGTATGTAGGTATCCACTTTGGTTCACAGAACCTAGCTAGATATATCATATACTTACATGCATAGTCAGATAAGAAAATAAACAAATGCATTCCTAGATTTCATAGATAAAAACATTATACACAATGAAAAATTGTTACAATAATTCACCACAATCGGGGGGTATTTATTTACAGTAAAGAATTCATCTCTGAAAAAACTAACCTAGATTTTGAATGTTCTACACACACTTAACATACTTAATAAGATAACACTTAGGCGCCCATTACACGGTAGGCAAAACCATGGCGAAACCATGGCAAGAAATTTTGACTGACGGAAAACCTATCGTCTAATGCGATGATTGACGTTTGCATGACGAAAATTGTAGGCGATAAAATTCCATCATTCACCATCAGTCATGATTGATGGAAATGTGCCATGGTTTTGCCATGGCAAAACCTACCGTGTAATGGGCGCCTTACATACATATATCAATATGTGTACCTATAGGTATAGACTAGCTTCTGCCCGTTTTTCCATACAAACTTTGGACCCCCGTTTCATCTCCATATGAGGTGAATTTGAAAAACTCTTAGCGCATGCATACGTCATAATACCAGTAACTATATCTGAGTGCCAAACAGCGCAGTCCTATCAGTAGTTTGAGATGTGCGTTAATAGATCAGTCTGTCAGTAACGGTTACCTTTTATACTATATACCTTTATATAATAGAGATATTGATAGCCAAGAGCATGGTAAACAAAGCCGAACAAGTATGTTTGGAAAACACAACAATATCTCATAGTTCTATTAATATTGTAATATTCAATTGACCAAGTCCTTGATACAATATCCTACAAATGTATTCATATGGTTGCATGAACAAATAAACAGACGTACGATGGTGACTCACAAAATGTTTGATTAAGATCCAATTTGCCGAAACTGTGGGGATAATTTGATTGATTTTTTGGTCTAAAGCGAGGGCGTAGGCGGCATCCTTACTCGATTGATTGATTGCCTGATACGAACTGTAATGCACCAAACAATGACGTTGGTATTGGATCTAGGGTTGCCAGATCCTAAATCCGGATCGCCGAACCACCAACATGAACTTTGAGCTTTTGAATGCTTTAGTAAAAGTTCTCAAACGATTGTAATTTCAACCTCTAAGTAGTCTGTAGTAGTAGCCACTCAAAAGTTACAATCAGTTAAAGGTGGTCCCTCAGTCGTGCCTAACAGGCATCCAGATTTTAAAACCTAGTTAAAATTTACAACTGCTACAAAAGACTAATCTTAAAAGGTTTGTAAAACTTATTTATTGAATATCACCCCTACCTGTTCACGAAATAGTTATATGCATAATTTGTGTATCTATTCAGGTATACTTCGATGACACTCAGATTAAAATTCTTAACAATATTATAATATTTATTACGAAATAATAAAGTTTATATAAATGTGGTGTGACAAGTCTCATTTTTCGTTGTACCTAGATATAATACTCAAATCATTCAACAGTAAGGGCCTCGGCAAGTTTGCTACACAATTAAAAAAATGCAAGTACCAGAAATGCTCATTTTGAATTTCCATTGTTTCAGGGAGCAGAGAAGCAGCATGCCACGCGATGAGCGAGAGCGTCTCAGCCGTGCTACACCAGACCAACATCACACGACTCACGGCGAAGGCCATCCATGCTGCCGGCTACCATCTGCATCGGATTGAGCATCTGTTAGTATGCTATAGTACTCTTGCCTTTTTCATTGTACTGTAAACCTTTGTTATTACTTTCATAACTGTCTAGTTCGATTTCTTTTTCCATTATTGGGTACTAAAATAATATGTTTTTATTCCGCTTCTCAATGTCTTCTCTCTTTTCTATCTCTTCTTCTCGAAATTTTAATAAAGTTCATTATCAATCAATACTTGAAGACTACTTCAGCATATGGCTGTTGGCGCTGACCACAAGTCAGCAGTTTCGGAGTTTCCGTATAAAATAACTTCAAAAATATTAAATTTATGGTATGCATGTATTGTACAGATTTATGGTAGGTAGGTAATACTCCATTCTGTATGCATTTGTTATCTTAGCAAATCCAAAATGAGCTTATCTGTTTCTTTTCTTTGTTTTATTTACCTACTTACTTATTTTAATCTTTGTTGCTCTTATCATTAAAATCAGTTTTTACAGCATCATTTTGTAGACTTTTTTGGAGAGCCTCTAAGCCGACTGAGTGGCTTGAGAGATTTATGCTAATGTAAGCTATATAAAGTGTGTAAAAAGACACAATAACGAAGTCGAATGTTATATTCCCATAATTTTTTTTGGACTATACACAATGGGAACACACGGTTCTCATAGAGTTACACAGATATTGCTGGTCAGTTAACAACACTTTTTGATGAACAGGCAAACTTGAAATATCCCCACAACCCCTGTACTATTGGATGCCGGTTGCCTGGGTGTATTTAATAGTACAGGGTTTGTAAGTACAATAGTTTGCCGGAGTTGTTTTCACACCAAAAATTACAGTAGCTTCCCAGCAATAATTTCTTCTCAATGTTACTTATGATGGATAGGCAATCGGCTATGTGATGTGTCTTCTTATATTCTGTATTTAAACATAATAGGTATGTAGTTTCCCAATCCCATCGCTATCACTGATAGATCAGTGATAAGAAACAGTGTGTGTCTGTACAAAGAGTTGTTAAGACATTACACTGTGTCTTCATTTCTCAATTCGACATTGAAACTTGTTTTACGAGCGTTATTTTTGGTTACCAACAGATCAATAATGGATGCGCCAAAACTGGACCACATCGCTGTCGAAGATCTGACTAAGATGCCTAATCTCAAATCTTTGTAAGTATCTATGTATGATATGACCTATAAAACTACATAGTTTATTGACTTGTAACACAGATAATATAGTACTATCTAACGTACCTAGGTACTTATAGAAATAAATATTTAAATTCTTTCGAAAATAGATTATGAAAGGTTATTTTTGCATTTTCCAGTTTATTTATTAAGTTTATACGAGTAGTACAAGTCTGAAATCGCCAACCCGCCTTGAATAAGCGTGGTGATAAAAGCTCGTGCCTTTTCTGTAATTAGAAGAGATGGTAGACCGTAGGGGGACAAAAGTAGGCCAGTATTAGGTACTCCCAGTAAAAGGCCGATTAGAGAAGTGATCCATGTGCAGACCTGCCACTATAACAATCGACGAATCCTGTTGTGTCTCTCTACGATTATTATGACAGACGTAAAACATAACAGACGGAATGTTAAAGTACACTCTTGGCAAAGTACCAGAATACCTGACCCGTATAGTAACGTTAAATGCAAACAAGCACACGCTTTAAAACTTTCATGGCGCAGGGACAAAGCTTACAGGGGGCCTAACATGAGCGCTCAACGTAACATAGAATTCCATCGATTTTTCTAACACGCTTTTATTAGCCTACCTATAACTATAACTATGATAAAATCTTGCAAGTAGAATTTAACCAACCTCTTATTGTCGTATCAATTTGAAACTTTGCAAATCTATCAGTCATACCGATGACAATACAATAATATGGTACCATCGAACTGATCTGATGATGGACCCGAAGAGTATGCATTGGAATTCTAATGGAACGTTGAATCTTAGTCGTGTTTGGGGTTGTTTTATTTGCCCTTTAGGAATTATCGAATTTTAAGGTCTTATGATAGAGCTGCAAGAAAATATACAGCCTGTAACAAAAACCCTGTCCGATCCTTAAGGGTATTATTCGGCATCGTACTGCGTACTCATATACGTAACCATTTAACGGATTTGAGATTATTATTTTTCCCCAGTGAAAAAAAAAAGAAGAAAGAAGAAGTAATTAAATTAAATTAAAACATAAAAACATACATACATACATACATACATACATACCGTCAAAATCATAACCCTCCTTTTGGCTTTGCCGTAGTCGGGTAAAAACTGATCAACGGCAACACTAATCGGACAGGGTTTTTGTTACATAGTGTTTAACAGAACGTCAAATCTTAGTCGTGTTCAAACTTATAATAAAAATGTTGTCTTTTTTTTTAATTTTATTCAATTGGAAATATGTAGGTACTCTGTATTATTGCGAAGGCTTTATTCATATCAACAAGTGATGTGTTTATCATATAAAATTAAACTGAAATGCTATAGATTGATTGGAATCGAATACGTTTACGTCAGCGCACTTGTGCTAGGCTATCTGCACTCGACGTGGGCAAACAAACAAATAGTTCAGCTACAGTATATCTAGAAAATGTTGCACTGTAATGTTTGTTGCCGCACCTACAAAAAAAACCTACATGTCATTGTTTTCTAAGTACAGAACTTGTTTTGGTTATTGAGGTAGGTTTGATTGTCAGTTCTGTACAAAGAATGTGATATCGATAATGGTCTATCTTTTTGTATTTGGAGATTTTGTGGGAATCAACTAATCAGAGATGTGGAATTGACGATACGTTAAACGACTATTATTTTCTTCATCAATTTCATTATTTCAGGAGAAATATTCCTCTAGATTCTAAGCTAAAGGCTAGGAAAGGCTTTTTAGCTACATATTCCTTTAACTTAGAAAAAGATTCTCGTCCGGTTTTGAACCCGCAATCTCATGCATGAAAGGCGGGCTTCTGTTGGCCCATCACGATATTACCTACTACTTTACCTACAGTAAATAAAAGAGTAGGGGAACGGGGGGCTTGTTGTAACAATTTTTAGTTTTTTCGATGGGGATCTCAAAAAATTGAGTGTTTTCATGATAAAGCAGTTTTAAATGAAAGGGCATCTATTCAGGTATCGATTAGAATGATAACTGGGCTTAAATTAAAATAAGAAATCTGTATAAAATGACTTTTTGTGAAAGAAGTAGCATGTTACAACTTACCCCGTAGTTGGGGCTAGTTGTAACAGGCTTGGAGCAAGTAGTAACAAAATAATAAAACAACATATTTATATGGTTTTCAGGCTTTTTTGTGAATGAATATGAGAAATATTACTTATAACGTATTTATTACAAACTAATAAGGTTAACATTGTTTCTTTATTAACATTTAGAGATCTTTCTTGTCGTACAGTATCGATTTAGTCTTATAAACAAAGTTATAACATTTCTATCAACAGTCAAAATCATTTCTGAAGCTTATTATATTAATTTTTGGTCATTAATCTTGCTTTTTTTTTATTTTACCTAAATCATCATTAACCCTAAACTTTTACTAGTTAAAAATCATCCTTAATCAGTTTTAAAACTTAATTATCACAATCAACGTGACAAACTAGTCTAGCTTGATATTAAATGCAAATTCAGTCTTCATCAGAATCACAGTTCTCACAAACGAGCATACACAGCAGATACAGGAGCATCTTTAACACATTTAACTGGTGACCCCAGGCTTCTCCGTCATCTGCTGTTTTCTTTTCCACTAATTAAACAAAACCACGCACTCTGATCCGTCGTTGAAAACCTTTTTGTGCACTTTATCAATGTTTTCTTTTTTGGTTCATTTCCTATTCAATCGATTGTGTATATAACGACAAAATGCTCATATAAAAACACGAAGGGGCAAGTTGTAACTAGTTACAACGTGCCCCGAAATTTCGTTACAACAAGCCCCATGCCAAATTATTGAACATTTTTAATTATTAAAAAAAAAGTTTATATTATTGTCAAATAAAAGTAATTATATAAGATACCCTAATATATTGACTATACAAATCAAATGATACAGATTTTATTAAGACATTGCAGTTATTTAGAATCAAACTTTAGGAATTTAATTTTTTTACGTTGCTTAGCAAAAATCATGGGTCTGCTCATAACTACTCTCTGCGCTCGTCTGAGCCACCCTGGCTGTGCTTATGTCGTAGGCTTCGTCATAAGGAGTAGATTAAGTGTCAATTTAAAACAAAATATTCGAAACCTGCTGAGTAATTAAGCTGTTACTACTTACCCCTGCTACAACTAGCCCCACGCTCCCCTACGTATGGAGTTTCTTGCCCATTTCCTCCATACAAAGCTACCTTTTGGAAGGGGCAAAAAAATTCAAAAAAAAATTCAAATTCTTTATTGCGAACTAAGTGTACAATTAGATGTTAACAATAAATGTAGGTTCTTAGAACTTAGTGGCCTGTTACGGCATTGCAATGTCATAATCAAGTATTGCAACAACTAGAACTAGTTATTCAACTAGAATCAATTCCTTTTTCTTTTGTATTTGATGTTCAAAAGTTCCTTGTAATGGCCTAATTGAAATAAATGATTTGACTTTGACTGACTAAATAATGATGATTATCGTACAGGTTTATAACGCAAGCACCCCGGCTACACAGAGTGGCGCCACTGCCACCGCTCCCGGAGCTACGCACATTGTACGTATGTATATTTAATTTTATTATTGTTTTGTTTACAAATTATAATAACAAGACGTAAGTACTTTGTGACTCATGCCACACAAGTACGTATTATTAATATTTATTTATCTGCCACTTATTCATAAAATGAATATGAATGTAGATTATTGATTGCATGAATCTGTAAAAGGGCTTATCTATCTACGTGATAGCGGCTTCTGTCAAGGGTTATCGGTAGATTAATGAAACAATATTACTAGATTTTATTCACTAGTTAGGTAGGTAGGTACATTACTCAATAGACCCGTAAATTTGTCCGCGTGGAAGTCTAAGACCTTTTTCAAACTAATATTGCAAAACCATTCTTAACTGGCGTCGCCTACCTTTAAGTTACCTAGGTACCTGGCAAATTTATTGTTTAACTAGTTTTTACAAGTCGTGGTTCATCAAAATCAGTTCAGTCGTTTAGCCGTGAAAGCGTACAGACAGACCGAAATAATTTATTTCGCATTAATAATATTAAGTAGTATACCTATGGACTATTTCATTGTTTCAGTTCTTTTTCTTTGTTAACGTTAAACAAAATTTCGTCACCAACCATTTCCTCGTTAATTGATATGTGTAGTTGATTGTAATGTGTAAAATTAACAGCATCATCACGACGTCTGGACTGCTGGAAGTGCCCAACCTGAGCCACGTGCACGACAACAAGAAGGATAACAACTCACTTGCATTTCTGCAGGCTATGTAAGTATTCTCTATTAATTACTCTTGCATGCAATGATACCAGCCTATTATTGTCACACTGCAAAGCAAAAGTGCCTTCCCATACAGAGATGGCACGACCATTGACCAGTACGCTTGCTCAAGGCGGATTGGCAATTTCAGATTCGTATAAATTAAGTCCAGGTTTCCGCATAATATTTTCCTTCACCAACGTTAGTGATGTCCAAGATAAAAGAAAGTACAAATGGATTAAAAAAACACATTATTACTTGCCCAGAATCAAACCTACAACCTCATGCATGCGAGGCGGGCACTTTATCCACTGGGCTATCACGGCATTTGTCACATTTAATCAGCCCTAACTCTGCTAGTTGAGAGAGGTTGAACAGTCGTTATAGATTTTATTTTACTTTTGTGGAAGGTTTATTATATCACTTTAGACTACTTTAAAGTATTCTTTTACCCTGCAAGATTGGGGCATTAAAAATTCTGCCTCATTTATCTCTTTAAACGACCTAACTGTGATTTTACACCCATATGCTAGCATTATTCACAGAGAGAAGCATTTCTCACCTTTGTTTTCGTTTCTACTTTTTCAGAGACCTAGAAGGCAACCACATAAAGCGACTAGCACCGCACGCACTGCGCGTGCGAGCCGATCAAGTGTAAGTCCCTAGGTACATACACACATGTGCACCATATTTTATTTTTCTTACTTCATCAGGATTAAAAGTAAAGATGGGGGTTCCACAGGGATCAATACTGGGTCCATTCCTCTTTCTGGTATACATAAATGATTTACCTCATTTACTAGAAAACCAACCACAAATGGTGTTATTTGCTGACGATACCTCATTAATTTTTAGAGTAGATAGACGAGCGCAACACCTTGACGACGTAAATAACGCCATGCTTAAGGTTCACAATTGGTTTACTATTAATAATTTAGTGTTAAATGAGAAAAAAACGAAATGCATAAGATTCACTTTACCAAATGTTAGAAGTAGTGAACTTAACGTCATATTGAATAAGGACATACTAGAATTCGTCGAAAAGACAGTTTTCTTGGGGATTACGCTCGATTCTAAGCTGCAGTGGGGTCCCCACATAACATCTCTTGCAGGGCGGTTAAGTTCAGCCGCTTACGCTGTCAGAAAAATCCGACAATTAACAGACGTGGATACCGCGATACTAGTCTATTTTAGTTACTTTCATAGCATAATGTCTTACGGTATTTTGCTTTGGGGACGGGCTGCAGATATAAATTCGATCTTTATCCTGCAAAAGAGGGCCGTCAGAGCCATCTATAATCTTGGCAGTCGAGATACTCTAAGGGAATTGTTTAAGAAAATTAACATCATGACGGTACCTTGTCAATATATTATGAAAACATTATGCATGTTCGGAAAAACCTTCATCTTTTTAAGAAAATTAGTGATAGACATAATTTTAATACTAGAAATAGGAACAAATTAGATCAACGAAGTTTCAGATTGTCAAAAGTAAGCACTTCTTTTATGGGGTACTGTGTAAAATGCTATAATAAAATACCACTGGATATTCTCCAACTAAATGAGAGAAAATTTAAAACATGCATTAAACGCACACTATGTAGTCGAGCATACTATAAGTTAGAAGATTATATCACAGACAAAAATGCTTGGCTTAATGCTAGTCCTGCTCCACAGCCACTCGGGCTCACTAATTAGTATTAATTTTAAGAGAATGATGTTTCTTACCCCCTTTTTATTGACCTGAATAACTTGTTTCGTTATCAGTACCTACTAGTACTTTTTTCTTTTTTACATACCACAGTTCATCAAACGAATAAGTACACTGAAGTGTTAGTATTGTATAATAATATCATTTATTTCAATTTTGTAAATGTGAGTACCATGGAGCTTTTTATTTATTGAGTTGCTATGTGTTTTGACTTGATGAGCATGGCGGTTGAGAGCTTGTCATGCTCACTCAAATGTCTCGCTGATGGTGGCGCGTGTGTTGGATCATTTGGCTCCCTTCAAAATGGTTGAGTTAAGTGGTGCTGATCCATGCGTCATGCTCGTGAACGAGTGCTGTCAGTTGGGATTGGTCATGTCTTAACTGCCTTGGCTTATAGCTTTATTCTAATTTTATTTTTTATTTTTGTTTTATAATCATCTTCATTGTTTTCACATGTAGAATCAACAAAAATAATGTAACCAGGATTTTGTAAAAACCTAATTTAAAAGAGTGCCGTGGAGTTTCTTGCTCGTTCTTCTCCATAGAGGCCTACCTCCGTTTTAGAACGAGCAACTAGCTTCATTCAACTTTTGGACTAACTGACAGACTCCTTGACTATTCAAAAGTGCCTGTTTATGGTCTAATTGAAATAAATGTTTTGACTTTGACTTTGACTTTGACTTCGTTTGACGCTTTATTTGCCATCCTTATAGAATGCTTGCAATATTGACTCTTCAATGTCAATGCGAAATACCTTGTAGGCGCTTGAGTGATTTCTGGTTACTAAATGCCCGCGGCGGGCTATTTAGTACCCAAGAAATCATTCGAATGCCAATTTTTCTAAAATGTCGACATTTTGGTTCAGTAGAGTTTTTAGGCTATTTATACTCATCTTGTTGATATGCATGTAAGGATTTAGGTTGGAGCCCATTTTAATGAGACAAACTGTCCAACACAGCCGAATGCTTACCGAACCAATCATTATAAATAGGTATAAAAAACAAAAGGCATAATTAATCATAACTGATGATTGATCTAACTACTGAGATGCCCGTAGATTATAATATTGTTCTGTATTTTATGACCTACTGGAATTGGCTGGCAATCTAATTTTACTGTTCTTTGTCTGTTTTATAGAAAACTAGCGACCCGCCCCGGCTTCGCACGGGTGCATGTATTATACATATAAACCTTCCTCTTGAATTACTCTATCTATTAAAAAAAACCGCATCAAAATCCGTTGCGTAATTTTAAAGATCTAAGCATATATAGGGACAGACAGACAGACAAACAGGGAAAGCGACTTTGTTTTATACTATGTAGTGATAACACGGTTTTCTACCATGGCAGAATCTAGATATTTTCTCAAGTAGGTAGATACTAAGGTACCTAGTAACTCAACAGCCTCAATATTTTCCTTAGAAATATCTCCGCAAATAGCTGGATGCTTATCCTGCGCTATCTGTAATCTAGTCTTAATTAGTTTGTTCAAGTAATTGCAACCATAAGTGAAAATTATTATCTTTATTGCGGCAGCAACTAGGTACGTGTGGAAAGGTCAATTAGGTAGATATACCTACATTCTTAGGTGTGGGAGTGTGGATGTACCTATATTATTTTCTGTTTGTCTTTAGGTACTCTGTAGATATGATTACTACTAGTCCTCACTACTCGTTACTTTTAACTTTGCAAACCAACGCGAAATAATTATTTTGCAATAGTTGCGACCGGATATTTAAAACTATATGTATTCAGTCCGTGTCAAGTCATATAATAGCACACGCTAGAAAATAATTAAAAAAGGTTAAAGTAAAAAAGGTCAAAAGGGTCTTTTTGACCTTTTTTACATGAACTCGTGGTTCCTCCAACAAGACAAGGACTATCTCAATACATATTTTTCTTTTTTATTCGGACGTTGCAGTTCTTTCCGAATCGAACGGCGGAAGGCATGGTTGAACAGGCAATAGCAAAACCATTCTGGCAAGAGGACGTATTTTCGCAAGTAAACCAAAGCAGTGTGCATTACTATTATGGCTCGTAGCCAAAGCAATATCAATTAATTCCACTCTGATGCAGTGCATCTACTGAGGCCCACTTGTGCCAAAAACTTAACTAACAGTTATTTGCTAATACGATGGTAAATGACAAAACGACATACGTAATGGGCCCGAGTTAGTAACTAACTCGAAGTTAAAATTTAACCCTCACTGGCGCAAGTGGGCCTAATTTTTTTACTTTTTGTCTCCAGGTCCCTAAACTACAACTTGCTAGAAGAGGTGCCTGCATTTGCGTTCAAGAATGCGCAGATTTCTAAACTGTAAGTTGAAATTAGTTCTAAGGGCCTTTTATTCGTTTTGTCCAAAGATTTAAAACTAGCTTTTGCCCACGACTTCATCCACGTGGAAGTCGAATACCCCCTTAATTCGGCCTGTCGCAAAATATATTCATAGCTGACGTCTTCTCCTATAAACTACCTAGCTGCTTTTCAGCTTCATTGGTCAAGCAGTTTTCGAGTTTTCGTATTGAGTCATTGTGCGAATGATTGATCCCTCGTTTTTATTATTCGAAAAGTTTGAACAATTTTTCTTTTCCAGGAGTTTCAGAGGGAACACAAAGCTGAAACACATCGATGAAAATGCCTTCGCGTCCAACTTGCTCCTCCGACAATTGTAAGTTTCACATGACAGTAGCAAGTCGATAACTACTATGTTGGCAGATTTGTATAAATGTAGGTTGTCATTCTACCCTATGAGAGTAGAATAACATAAATCTGGAAAGATTAGCATACGTTATCCTAACACACTGAAGCTAGGTTCACATTTTTATGGCGTGGTGTGTCGTGCCGCATAAAAACTTCATCTCTTCAACTGTGTTACGCAAAAACCTTACATTTGACTTAAAGAGTTGGAATCATTATTGTGGTATTCATCACAAATTCACAATAATGTGTCCCGGGCTAAACTCCTAAATTAGTGGTTCCTTAAATAAGGCCATTAATAGAAGTATATAGGTGGGTAGGTTCTTTATAACAAGTCTAGTCAAGGCTACTTTAACAAAAAGTAATCCATTGTTTCAGAGATTTAAGTAACACCGCTATTACCTCCCTGCCCACCGCGGGCCTTCAGAACCTGGAAACACTTAGAATAGAGAAAACACCTTCGCTGAAATACATCCCATCGATTTACGAATTTCAGGTGAGTTACCTACCAATCAATCTGCCTAGCCTTTTCCCGATGTTGGGGTCGGCTTCCAGTTTAACCGGATGCAGCTAAATACCAGTGCTTTACATACAGCGACTGCCTATCTGACTGCCACAACCCAGTAACTGGGTAATATGACACCCCTTGGTAAGACTGGTTGTCAGACTTTCGGGCTACTGACGATGACGACCCGTAACGACTGTCAAAGGTCCACGTATGACAGCCGGGACCAACGTGCTTTCCGAGGCACTGGAGTCACGGTGTGTAAAGATGGTCACCCATCCTCCGACCAACCCCGGCAAGCGTAGCTTAACCTGATGGATTGACCCGTGCGGTTGTTATTACTTAGCCATGAGCTCGTCTGGTGAATTATCTACCATTCTTCCGTTATGGATGCAATGGTCGCACCATTGCGACATTTCCCTAAAGTCCCGGAGAAGCTAAATATGCCCATGAATGTTTAGACCTAAAACATTGTATCTTTTTAATAATTTATTTTTACAAATCTAGAGTCTCCAAAAAGCGTACCTGACGCACCACTTCCACTGCTGCGCGTTCCGCTTCCCCGAGCGGCACAACCCCACGCGACACAAGCTCTACGAGACGCAGGTGGCTCTCATGCAAGCGGTAAGCACACGTCGCTAAATACCTATTACCGTAACGATGCACAAGTTGTTCTCCCAAACCGCGTGTTCTTTTAAAATTAGGTGTTTGACTATCTATTTATATGTCTTCGATAACTACCTAATGACAATTTCAATTTCGGGAAATATTTTCAAGTCTTGTACCAAATGTGACTAGGCTTATGTTGACTTTGATAGTCAAAACAACAAATTATTATGTACGTAGACTATCATTAATACATTTAAATAGATTGCACATACTAAAGTGATAGGAGCTAGGGATCCCCAAACTTGAGGGACTACGAAACTGAAAGGAATGTGTAAACCTAGGTATACCTACCTAATGAAGCTTGAAACAACACCTCTTCAATATATTTTTTTGTGTACAGAAATGCGCGAACAGCGGTCAGCAGAGAACTCCAATGTTTAGAAAGCGGAGATCCTTGGAGCCGATCAAGATCTTAGCGCCGCAGAACAACTCGAACCTCACCACGTAAGCTGATGATGCTCAAAAATTATTTAGCAACTTTTCGATAAAAAAAAAAGAAACTTATTTTAACAATAGCCTCGCCCCCTATTACATGGGACTAAACATACCTAACTGGCGAAATGTGGGTGTACTACGCTGGCTTTCTGACTTGTAACATCACATAAATCAACAAGCGTGTTTCTTTCGAGTTATGATGGAAATAAAATGTATTACTTACTCAATCATCATTTTAAAAATGAATTATGGTGATACCAAAAGTAAATAAACCAAACATACAATCTCTTTCCAGAGACTCCATAGAAGACGACGTATCAACAGCAACGACCAGCGAGGAATATGACGCGAAAATGGATGAGTACTTCTCTGACTCCGGCAGCTGGGAGGATGAGGATGACCAGGGAGAGTTCCACGACCCTGTCAACAATACCCTGGGAGTGGGGTTCACGCTTGTATCGGCTGAGTGCGGGAATTTTAGTATTAGGTGGGTATCAGGATGGTAGATATATCCTGTCGTGTTTTCCAAACTTGGAACTGAATTTTGGCTTTGAATGGAAGCTATTTTGTCACCAAGGATTTGTCCTAAAACCAGTAAAAACTGCACCAAAGCTCATCTTAACTTCGTCTTCTCTTTTTCAGCCCCCGAAAAATAGAATGCACGCCCATACCAGACGCCCTCAACCCTTGCGAAGATGTAATGGGTTGGTCGTGGCTCAGAGCAAGCGTTTGGTTCGTCATCGCAGCCGCCGTGGTAGGCAATGTTGCCGTTCTTCTCGTCCTCCTCACTAACCATACAGAGATAACTGTCCCGAGATTCCTCATGTGCCACCTCGCCTTTTCCGACCTCTGCACAGGACTATACCTCTTCATGCTAGCTGTTGTAGACCTCAGGTCTTATGGAGAGTTCTTCAATTATGCCTACGATTGGCAGTACGGTGCGGGCTGCAAGATCGCTGGCTTCCTATCAGTATTTTCTGGACAATTATCAGTCATTACTCTTACTATAGTCACGTTAGAGCGCTGGTTCGCGATAACCTATGCAATTTATTTAGAGAGGAGGATCTCTTTATCAGCCGCGGCGAAAATCATGATGGGCGGTTGGTTGTACTCATTCTTGATGGCTGGCCTGCCGCTAATCGGCGTGTCAGATTATTCATCTACCTCAATATGTTTGCCGGTTGAGAGCAAGGATGTGGGAGATGCTGTGTACCAAGGAGGGATATTCGTGGTGAGCGCGTTGGCGTGGGTCACGATTGTGGTGTGCTACGTACAGATATACAGGTCTTTAGGGGGAGGTGAGAGCTATGGAGGGAGGGGGGCGGCCGCAGCTGCTGAAAGACGGATCGCGAACAAAATGGCACTCCTTATCGGAACAGACTTGCTCTGCTGGGCGCCCGTTGCATTCTTCGGCATCACCGCGTTAGCAGGCGCTCCACTAGTCGACGTCAGTCATGGAAAAGTGCTTCTAGTGTTCTTCTACCCTCTAAACGCTTGTGCAAACCCATTCTTATACGCGATATTAACGAAACAGTATCGAAGAGACTTTATAACGTTGATCGCACGGACAGGGCATTGTAATTGGTTGGTGGAGAAGTACAAGTTAGCGGCGACTCCCCCTCCCACCGCGCACACCAACCAATCGGCGCCCGCGCACCTCACTCCCCTCGTGGACTCCATCACGTACCAGAGAAGTCAGTCACAGTACTCACAGTGCAAAGACAGTAGTGAAGTAACGCTTTAAGTGTTAGTTGTAATTTAGATTATATTGACATAATTATATGGTTATTTATTTTTAATTTGGTTTTTTATTGGTATTGTCCCTTCTGCATGAAAAAAATAATGGTTTGGCCTAAATAAAAACATGAAAAACAGTCTATAATACATTTATTTCTAACCCTCAACTCAAGAACAACTGCGCATGTTCTTCGAATTCACTTAGCACATTACTATCAATATACTCTACCACTAGTTTATCACCTTCCAACAAAACCTCCGATTTCATCAGTTCAGCCACTTCCGCTTCCATCTTCAATGGATTAATGCAGTAACTATCCAGTTGTCTAAACAACCGTAGCTTTACAGGGCTAATTTTGTTGTTATCATTCTTTATATTACAAGAGTCGCAGATACTGTCTATAGAACGGCCCAAACTCCATTTAGAACTGATAAATACTGGGACGGTATCTTTTAAATCTGGATCTAAAGTTACGGATTCAAATTTTGTGATGTTGTCCTCTTCTTTGATGATTCTTATTGGTTTTGGTTCCATGTTTAAAGGTTTCTTGATAGCAAAGTATACTCTGTCTGACGGTGGGATGGTTTTGGGTCCAATTGCCTTTTGTTTTATTCTCATCAAGTGTATTTTTGAGGCTGTCTTTACTTTCGCTGATGATTGAAGTGCTTTGCGGATGTTTGCTGTGATCTGCAAACATTAGAATATTGTAAAAACTACATGCAACACACAGAAATTTTATTATAATAAAGATGTGGTCCTTCAGCTTTGGTTCACCAGATTCAAGATTTATTTACCTTTTCTTGTAAATGTTTGTTGACTTCTCTAAACTGTCTCCTTGGAGCTTCAAATTGTTCTATCTTGGCTGCCATTGTTTCATCATCTATTTCTGGGCAAGTGCTAAAATATAAAATATGGAGTATTTAGATTTATATTTAGTAAAAAGACACTGTTACTGTAAATTTGCAGGGCCATAATGTACAGTCAGCAACAAAAGTTGATTAACAATGTTACTTTTTTATATTATTTAAACAGACACTAAACACATAATGTAGGTACTGGCTTTCAGAATTTCAGGTAATAGCTAAGGGGTTATAATATCTTAATTTTATATTCATTGCGTTTTACTTTTAATATTGTACTTAATAATTAGTATTTAAAAATTATAAATGTTAATCGAGTTTTGTTGCTGACTGTACAAGGTCAACTGAATAATCATTTAAGAAAAGAAAACCTACATCTGAAGAATAATTTATGACTAACATTCAATAGTAGTACGAGATTTGTAGTACTCTTGCCTAACATACTAATATTGGTGAAATTATAAAGGTTAAATATTGAGAGATAAGCAGGTACAAAATATTATCATTTTTTATACTTACGGATGAAACCTATGTTCAATACAGTAATGTTTATTACATTTTGAACACAACATTTCATGTAGGTTACCCTTCCTACATCCTTTTTCAAAACACCTGAATATCTGGTCATCATTTTTGAGGTTAACTTCCTTAGGTTTTGGTGCCAACTCGCATTCACCAGACAAACAATGTTCGTTGAAATGTTCCCGGCAGCATACCTTGCCACATTTGCATTGGAGAGGTAGAAAATCGGTTTGGTTACAGTTCTGGTACTGGCAATGTTCACCAAGTGTAGGGAACTCCATCTTTTTAGGTGTGCTTGTATTTTACCGAATCCAATGAAGTCAGTATTTTATGAAGGCGATTCTTTGCTTTCTTGTAATGATAAACATAACACTTAGGACACGAACAGGAAAATTAAAATACAACAAATAAACAAAAGCCCCAAAACTGCGTTTCAAGTTTTTTGCATTTTCTTATCTTTCAATTTGACTACAGGATAGCTAATTACATTTTCTATAAGATTAAAAAAGATAGCGATTACAAATGTTAAAAATCATCGGAATTTTGGACACGAAACGGACGGAACTGTCATTCACGGAACTGTAGGAAGTGTCAGACTGTCAGTGTCATTTTTGGGAAAATGGTAGTCATGATTCTTCGTATCGTTCAGAAATTGATTTGGTTTGGTAGATAATTATATGCAATGAAAACGTCATTCTAACAGACCCAAGCAACACCAAGCTTGAGCTTGTAATCGAAATGATTTTCCTTCTCCAATTTTATTTACATCAGTCTAAATCTGATAAAAATATAAATAATTTTCAAAACGTATATTTTTTATTATAATAGATTTTGAATGTTTTTAGTAAACTTGGAGTTCTGTTTTTCAAGCGCCCTCGGTGGTGTAAGGGTCAGTTCACACCGAGACGCGACGCAACGTGACCGATACTTGAAGAGGCCAGTGACTTCGCGCTGCGCCGCGAGACGCATCGCAACGTCGCCGCTTTTGCACGTCGCGCGTACCGGCGATTCACCGCTGCGTCGCGATGCGTCTCGCGGCGCCGCGCGGCGTAGAGCGACGCATCGCGACGTAGTGCTGCGTGGTGTAACGTATTCTAAATTCTTACAATGAAATGTGTATCTTTTCGTGTAGAAAATAAAGTTATATTTTGAGTCGCTCTTTTAAAGTGTGCACGCAGCGTCGCGTCGCGTCGCGTCTCGGTGTGAACTGACCCTAAGTGTACAAGATCTCAATCCGGTTTACTTGAGACAATGTGTTTTAGTTATACAATGCAGCTTATTATCAATGGGAGAAATACATAAAAAACACACACAATTCATTAAGCAAAGTTTATTGCAAACTAAAACAAAATAATAAATTAAAATCATTTCACTTAGAACAATACGACACACCAGTGTCTGTTGACTCAAGGTAACTAAATTTCAAGAATTATTAAGACATTGGTTTGAGATAAAAATGCAATTTTAACGACCTACGGTTAAAAGGCCGCTACAGGTCTCACCTGGCAGGTAAAATTACTGGAGGGTTTTAAATTTGAAACTCTTAATTTTCACCTAAAATCTAATTTTGGTATAAAAAGTTTGCGCGGTATCGGGTAGAACGGAGACTCACGAGGTAGTTACGCCCACTAACTGTACTTGTTATAAATCAGTTCATACACACTGGTAATTTAACCCTGACGTCACTATCTACTTCTTATCGAAACTAACTACTACTCTTAAAAAATCTATCTTCATGACAACTTTTGCAATAGGATGGAAATTGATAAACCTCTATTCTATTGACAGCAGCCCTAAATATATTTGACAGCGCGGAAAAGAGATGGAGCTATACAGGGTGCAGAGCGACATCCCTTTTTCGCACTAACACATTTTTGACCCCAGAATAATACCAGCACTGTGAACTGTGTGTAATCTTCAAAGTTACATAATCCCTACATGAGTTTCAAGGTCGCCATAGCAGCTTGTAATCTCTCGATCTCTCCCTGCGACTGCGCAAGTTTCTCGGAGTTGGTCTTCTGTACTTCGGCGGGTACTTTTGTCGTGTAGTCGTCGGCGGCCATCGCTTGTTGTAACTTGACAATAGTTTGAGACAGCGCTTCTTTCTTCTTTTCTAGCTTTGTTATCTCTTTTTGGGGGTCGATGAGGCCCTGTGAAAATGGAATGGATATGTGAACCCCAGGTAAATGTAAAAGTCTGTTATAGAGAGCGAGTAAGTAAGAAATAGATGGTTGTTACTACCAGTAGGTATCTATGAAACAGGTGACTAGGAACTATTGGCTTGGAATTAACCAATATTTCAAAAAGTCTACTTTAAAAAAAATAGACTTTATTTTAGACTTCAAAACATGATTAATTTATCAAAATAAGAGTTTTTGTTTCTTTTAAATCTTGTTGAAGACCTATGAGACTTCAATATAACTGGCGAAGTTGTCTGTCTGTCGTACTATACATTTTAGAAGAATATAGCTGTGATGTTATGTATGTCATGTCACATTACATACCTTCAAAACAAGATGCACTTCTATTTTATCGGACACAGTCAATATAGAGCATCCAACTGGAGGCTGTTCCTCCGCCAGCTCACTGTTAGCTAACGACTGCACACTCTTGAACAGACCCTTCAGGGTTTCCACCTTCGACTCCTCGGATATGATGAGGTGGGCTGTGGTCTTCTGCTTGTTAGTCAGGTTGTACTCAGAGCGGGTGGACCTGATCGAGTGCACAATTTTCAAGACTGTGTCCACGTCAGATTCTAGGTCTTCCGAACGCCAGGGGGTGTCGGCATCCTGGGAAAAGAAATAAGGAAATTAAGATTCGAAGCACAGGAGATTCTGTTGAAGAATGAGCTTCCAGTAGTAACATATACTAGCCGCGAATATGTTGAACAATCACGGTGCTTACTACGCCGTCTAATTTCTAGGAAAATACGCCTTCATCCATCATTAGAGCAAGCGAAATGCGCGTAAGTGGAAACCAAAAATAGAAATCGGTTAAAAGTAAAAATATGACACGCGCCTGGCATTATCAAAAAACGACTTCTCAATTTGACGTTCTAATTCAGCATAAGTGGCAGCAACCGTTACACTAACTACTTTAAAGTAAAGTTTAATCGTAAACAATATATCCTGGTACAAGTTAAAACCTCGTTTAATTTTCGGATAGGTACAATAGGCTCTTTGAAATTATAAGAGAATCATAACTCTAAACAAACCTCCTGAGTATTTATACTTTTTTTTTTTTTTTTTTGAGGTGGTAAAAATCATCAAATGAGTCCTTCCGTCCTGGGCGGGGCGGAAGGGACTGTCAGACTTTTACTGACTAAAAAACCACCCTGTTCCTTCTGTTGCCCTTTACGTTCCGGGGCCACGGTATCCTGTGCAGACGTCCCGCAACCCCGGCAGGCGTTTGGCCCCGTTGGGGGGCCCCGTCCCTGTGCTGACAGCTCTTTGAGGCGCGCGCGAACAGAACGCGCCGTCGACCCGGGAAGTATTTATACTTACAGTAGGATAGCTAGCCACACAGATGGACGGACAGCTGGTGTCCTTCCTCGGTAGTCGCTGGAACAGCTCCTCAGTGACGAACGGCATAAAGGGACTCAGTAGCTTGAGCCCGTACTCGAGCGTCGTGTACAGAGTGCGGCGGGCGGCTGCTTGTTCAGCTTCCGTGCCACACGTGAACACAGGTTTGAGGTATTCCTGGAGAACAAGATTAGAGTAAATAATACGATTGGCTAATTGCCACCACTAACTTTTTGAATTCCTGAAATTCTGATTAATTTTGAAAAAAAAATAAAAAAAAAATTAGTTTTTTTAGTTGCTTTGAAATCAACATAATATTCATGGTCTTTCTCCTAAATTCATCATCATCTTCCTGCCCTTGTCCTATATTACTTGGGGTCGGGGCAACACGTTTTCTTCTTTCTAATATAAAAAAAATACTGAATGTCGTGTCATCACTGTCTTCGGTGAACATGTCTGAAATCACCAATCCGCCTTGAGCAAACGTGGTGATCAATACTCGTGCCTTCTCTGGATGAGAAGAGGCTTTTGCTCAGCTTAATAAATAAATAAAAATAATTTATTTGCCTAATATGTGGTAGGTGCAAAGGTGGTATATAATAATCACTACATAGTATAAAACAAAGTCGCTTCCGTCTGTCTGTCCCTATGTATGCTTAGATCTTCAAAACTACGCAACAGATTTTGATGCGGTTTTTTTATTAGATAGAGTGATTCAAGAGTAATGTTTATGTATTTACATTGCACCCGTGCGAAGCCGGGGCGGGCGCTAGTATTATATTAAGAGCAACAACAAATTTTGCCATTTGGTGTTAGCAAGCAAATATTATAATTTGAATGTGAACTTACCAGATACACATCACAGAGATCGTAGAGCCACAAGTTGTAGCAGTGCGTGGTGGCTGACGGGAAGTCGTAGGCGGAGAAGCCGGCGTTCACTTTGTTGACGGCGAGCGACAGCCGCGACAGCATCCAGCGGTCCATCGCGGACAGCTCCGCGGGCAAGGCGGGCGTGTGGACCTGGACGACGTGAAAAATTGTGGAAGATGACGTATATGCTATTGTTAACGGACTTTATCTCGAAGAATGTTCCAAATTCTAGAGTTGAATTAACCTTTTCACCGCCAGCGAACACAGAACGCGATGCCTCGCCCAGCGCCAAGCTATATGATAATAGTTAAAATGAAGAGCATGTAATGAAGTCGTGACGCTGGTGGCACGAAAATCCGGAACTTCTATTGAAGTCCGTGGCGGTGAAAAGGTTAAGAACCTCCGTCGATATAAGAAAAAAGGCTTTGGCGCTCAGTAGCTATTAAAAAATATATAATAGTAATAGTGTGTGAGCGCCAAAGCTTTTATTAAAACTGATTTTATTACTTATTTTACAAAAGTATTATTTAAAATCTAACATTTTAGCAAAATCTTATTTTTCCTTTTTAGTACATTTCTATTATCGTCAGCATTTGACGTTCCTACGGCTGATATGATATCACCCGTAGGACGTCCGAATTATATTTTAATTTATATTTTATTGCTAAATATGTTTTAATTGTTTAATGTTGTTTATTGTACTTATAGTTTAATTTGTGTGTCTAACATCATCTTGAAGTAGTCTATAAAATATTGTACTTATTGATAAGAATAAAAAAAACCACTTATATCGTCAGAAAGACTAAGTGAGAACAACAACCTCTATCTCCCTCTTACATTAAACACTGACCTCATACACCGTGTCCTTGGGGAAGTACAGGAATGCGAACTTGGTGGCATTCCATAGCTTGTTACAGAAGAACCTGTAGCCCTGCACCCGCAGGATATCCAGATTCAGGTCGCGGCCTTGGGTCATGGCGCACAGGGCGAACCTGGTGGAAACAGCAGGTTTATACAAAATTCCTCCTTCTTTTCTCCTTTAAAAATGTTGGCTTCACACTAGGAATCTCTCCTGTATTGTAGGTGCGTTTACCAACATATAAACTTACATTCACATACTTTCAGACCCGGAACAGCCATCTGCTGTACCGTGCGGAAATCAAACCCGTGATAAGCGAGATTGAACGAAAAATCATTCTGATTCTTTGGACTTAGGGGTGTCTTTTTTGCAACTATCTTGATTGATAAAATGCCCAACCCAGAGGTAAGTACTTCCTATAAGTAAATAACTCCTTGGCCAATTTTATAAAAACTTGTCATTTCAATAAATGACAAAAAAAAATGAAAAAAAAAAAACTAAACTAAAAAAAACTTAAAAAAAACTATATCTGTACAATTACAGATATAGTTTTTTTTTAAGCAAAAACAGCTCATTTATTTACATCATCTATTAAACGCCGTTTACTATCTATAAAAATACTTTAAAAAGAAACTAATAAATTCAATTTTTGTCATGTTGATTAAGCCCAGAAATAAGATTTCTCCTTTAAACAAAATCACCCCTTTTTCGGCTGTGCGGTGACACGTCAGTCACTTTGGTGTCAGTAAGTATGAAATCTTCGCGGACAAAGTCACAGGCAAAATGCTAGTTATATGATAAAACAACATAATATAATTATTATCACTAACCTGAGCGCGTCAGTCCCACATTCCGGTATTCCATTCGGATAGTCCTGTTTCTGTCCCTGCTTGGCTTTCTCCACCTCCCTCGGGTCTATGTTGGCCTGGTCCAGCTGTTCGTGAAGAGTCTCCAGCGAGACCCCTCGCACTACGTCCACGGGGTCGATGACATTGCCCAGAGATTTGGACATCTTGCGGCCGTGGGCGTCACGGACCATCGGATGGAGGTATATTTCTCTGTGAAAGGTATCTATAATGAAGTTTGGAGCTTTCAGGTACAAAACTATTCATTAACTACTAACTAACCGACTCGTTGACAGTTAAAAAATCCTGATTTCTGACTTGATTTTGATTTAAGCATCAACTTTTTATTGTTTAACTATAAGTACTTTTATTTTTTATTGCAATTGAAATCGTTAATGAATTGTACGCGAAACTTTTTCATTCTGAAATAAACTTAATTTATATGCACCTTAAGGTTAATTTTCGGGTAAATAGCAAGTTTTATTTATTAAATCCCTGCTAAAAAAACATAACATGTAAGAAATTTGTAATGTACTAAAATTACAATCAATTTTAACCTCTATCCACATAAACACAAGAAAATACATTAGAACTTACTTGAATGGCAGTTTTCCAAGCAACCGCTGCCCAAAGAACACCATTCTTGCGACCCAGAAGAATAAGATGTCATGTCCAGTTTCTAGCAGTGTACCCGGGTAGAATGCCTGTTAAAATTACCATAGTTTATATTTCTACATTGCGTCATTATCAATTTACGAAAGACAATTCAATTTTCGCCATGCTTAGATGTTAATTGAACAAGAATAAAGACAATAGCAATAGGCTCGCCTCTATTAAATTGACCTAAACATGACTGGTGAAATGTGGGTGTACTAATGGGTACACCTCTGTCTAACCCTTGGGGGATTACAGGCGTTATGTTTTGTTACGTATGAAATTTTGCAGAACTGACTTTTTTTTCTGACGGTTCAAGGTCTCATAATCCTAGTGTCATGAAAAAAGATACACAGTACTATTTCTTCTTCAGACTAGCACACATCTTCTTGTATGTCCACTCACCTGCAGATCCTCAGTCTGGTCCGGCCAACCGAAGATGGAGAAAGGGAACAGTCCTGACGAGAACCAGGTGTCCAGCACATCATCATCCCTCACTAGCTGTATGTCAGCGGCAGGGACGTTGAACTTAGCGGACGCTTTAGTGAGCGCCTCCTCTTCCGTGTGAGCTGATATCCAGAGCTCTTGGTCTTTAGTCTGGAGGAGGAAAGGGGTAATTAGGTATGGTTTGATCAGATAGGGAACATGCAGTGCTGTGAAATTTAAGTAGAAATAAAAAAACATGCGTGTACCATCTGCAATGTGGACAATTGATAAAAAAATATCTATGCTACTAAAATTAATACAAGTAAATTTTTTTTTTACTCTGTTTTTGCTCGACAGCTCGTCAACGGCCTCCTTTTTCTTTTAACAGCACTATCTATCGTTTGTGGTCTCTGGCCACATTTGACCACGTAATCATTTATCAAGGCCAATTCCCGAAATTAAAAACGTTCAAAAGTTTGTGACAATCATCACAGCAACTATCAATGTCGAAAACTTGCCATAGGTGTTGATAAATTCCACGTACTTTTAACAGATTAAGACCGAGATCTGACCGAGAAAAAATTGATCCACAGGTCATGTACATAACTACAAAAACAATTAACTGTAAACTACGAAAAAAAATAAGAAAAAAAAAGCGCTGAATAAATGCCACATTCAAATATAAACAAGCTACTATAATTAAAAAATTAAAAAACACGACTGCAAAAATTGCACATATTTGTACTTTGTTTACTCGTCAGTTTTTTTTACGACGTTTTATAATTACAGTGTTGTATATTTTTTAAATCTACTTGTCAAATTCTAGACGATAAACATAAACACGACCAGATTCATTAAAAAAATAAATTGAGGCTGGTATTAATTTCCTTTTTAAAGTGACCACACCGCTTTCTTTTTATTTTTAACTAGCCTATGTTACTCGGAAAAATGCAAGGATTGTAACGATACCCCATACATCTAAATCGGTTCAGGCGTTCAAAAGTTATGGTGGAATAAAGAAACTCACATACATACATACATACATACATACATACATACATTAACCCTGAACACATAACACTCCTTTTTTTGGGGCAGTCGTGTAAAAATAAACTCCATGCTAGCATAATCATTATTATACTACAAAAAGCTTTTATGACAGACGGACGCAAAGGGGTGTTTTAAAGTTGCCGTTTTTCCCTTCGGGTACGGAACCCAAAAAAGTGTATGTGCCCAGTTGATGGCAAAACGCTCGAACCCTAAACAGACACGTGATGGTATGTTCAGATTATTATGTATACAAGGTGTAAAAATCCATCGAGTGGTTTGAAAAATATGAGGGAATAAAGAATATTAAAAAACATACAAAGATAGGCTCGAAAAACATAACCCTTTCCTTGCAGTCGGGTAAAAAGACATATGACAAAGCCATTAATTACGCATACAACCGCGTGCTTGCGAGTGCATGCAATAATACAGGGGCCGCACCGCTATTTAAAGTGGAGTTAAAATATTTGTTTAAATAAACGTTGAAATTTTGAATATCTTCGTAACCAGAAACTTCGTTAAGTGTCTCTTTACACCCATTTTAATCGAGTTTTCATTATGTGATACAATTATGATTTTGTGCTAAATATGTATAGTGCTATGTGGTTTTAAATGTATTAGAAATGGATGTTTTAATTCTTATGTATTTCCAAATTTTTACATGGAAGCATGTCATGTTATTAGATTAATTTAGTGTTTTTTAAAGTTTCATAATTGCGATAAACAATCACATATTTAAACGAAGTGCAAACATAAAATATAGCAATGCCTTACGACTGTTACCACAGCACAAAAATAAAAATGACGTTAAGAATGGTGGCAACATTGTTAACCTAAAAAACAGAGCTGTACACAACACGCCATGCAAATGAAAGCTACTACATTCCTCGCGTATTCAGCGACATACAGATGTGTCCGGGCCTGTATCCATCAGGTGTCGCGCCCGGATGCGGTGGGACTTCTTCCGGCCGGTCCGGGTGTGACGTCGGCGCGGCGCCGTCTTGCTGCCGCGCGGGCCTACCGCGTCCTCGAACTCCTTGGTGGTCCAAGGAAGTTGAGAGATAAAGGTTTTTTTTTAGTCGATTTTGTGGTTTTAGTGAGTTTGGTGACATCACTAAGTTATATCTGTCCGTTTTGTCTATTGACCTTTCAAGCTTCGAGTAATGATGCAATTATTTATTATCATTCTATTATTCTTGATTCTCTCGAGTGTCGTGTCTCGAACAATTAATCTATTATAGCTATGTTCGAATAGTTGCATCACTTTAATGAGGACACATTATTATTTGTCTTGAACACTAATTGTAAAATGATCAAACAACACTATACTGCGTTTACAATTTAGTTTCCAAAGTCAAGAAATATAATGCATATAGAAAAATAACTTTAGCATATAAAGCTCTGTAAATCCTTACCTCTGGTTCCGGCAGTGTAACTCTATATGCAGGTATCCTGTGTCCCCACCACAGTTGCCTGGAGATGCACCAATCCCGGATGTTCTCCATCCAGTGGTACCAGATCTTCTCGTGCACATCTGGGATAATCTTCAGCTCCCCGGATTTTACTACTTTGATGGCTTCAGCCGCCATGTTTTCGCATTTTATGTACCTTAGAGGTTGAGGTTTTGGTTAGAGAAAGACTAAAAAGTTTTATCTTGGACTAATACGGAGCTCAGTGCAGAGGACTTTCGAATGACTTTGAATAATGTACTTTATTTTCAGTAACAGAGAGTGTTAATTTGGAGATAGTATTGAGTCCTCAGGTATGGCCCACAACAAAGAAAATGGTCGAAATGATGAGAACATGTAACTTTCGGCTTTATTGAGTCTTAGAGGTAAACTACTATAACATGGCGCGCCCCTCAATATTACTATTTCAATGTGTGTAGTCACATGCTTACGAAAGAGTTTGTATGTGGTTGTAAGTATTCGTCTTAAGTAGCAGGCCGGCAGATTTATTTGTCAACTAATCATAACTAGCCGACTGCACAAGACAACGCACTTGTCATAATGTATGTCAGTGTAGCGCCATACCAATAATAATGAGTAATTAATGACGCTGCTAGTCGAGCAACAAATCGCTGATTTATTTTTGTTTCGAGAACCGTCTCTGTACGCACACATGCATTGTAAGTCTTGTAAATACTTTCAAACGTTTTGAATTGTGAAGGGGCGCGCCATGTTATCGTAGTTTATCTCTACACCGGTTATTACATAACCTGAATCGAGACGTGGATAAAGCTGACTATGAACAGTACACTCACCACTGCGGCTTGAGCATAGGTTCCACCACGTCCTTGGAGCGGCTGCACAGCGGCACCACCATGGCGTGCTCCTTCGTCTCCTTGTATAGCTTCTTAGACTCCAGCGCGTGGATCATACTGCGCCTTACATCGTAGCGTTTCATACCCTGTGCCAAGCATATAAAGAACATTAATTTAAAAAATACACCCCCCTAACCGCCACCTCTGCCTAACCATTCGGGGTTACATCGCTTGGTTGATACCTATAATAAACAGTTTGGCTCTACTGATATTATGTTTCTCAGCAAAGCAATATTTAAAGGTGAAATTACAACTATTTTAAGAGATCATAGCCATAGTAATTAATTAGTTAATAAGTGCTTTTTAATTTGTTCTGCTTACAGCTAGCTATTCTGTATGGTAATCTGTGGATAACGTCTTAGGTAGTGTATTTGTTACTTTTATTGAAGTTTAATATTGTATGCCTACGGTTTAATATACTGCTGTTTGTTATTCCAATAAAATAAAATAAAAATCACAGGCGTAATGTTAAAATACACCTATACAATTTGTGGACTAAGGGTCAGCGCAAAAAGAGTAGAGTAGAGTAGTTTTAATTTATAAATGGAGAATGAATTAAAATGCACCACTAATAGAGTTGAAAGTTGTCTGCAAAATATAATTCCGCGCGGCGTGTATTTTTTGTTCACAATTAATTAATTTGATGGTTTATGTGATCCTGGAATCACGGGATTGTTTTTATCAATTCATTATTTCTAAATGTCGTATCCATACTTTCATAGTAAAAACGAACTTTAGATAAATGTATACGATTATCCGATCCCTTATATTACACTATTTTCATTTACAGCAGTAATGTTTCTAAAGAAGGAAAAAATCTCTTTAATGAATATATAAATGCATGGTCAAATAAACGCACTTGAATTTCGAAAACCGCCTTTACTGTTATGGAATAAAGACGATTTCAAGTTTGAACTGAAATCATTGACGGAGGTTCGAAAGGTTTTTTATATTGTACTTACAGTGAATGCTCCGCAGTTGGGCAGCATCTTGCCCTCGTCATCTAAAATGTTGACGTACGGCAGATTGTGTCGCTTGGCCAGCTCGTAGTCATTCACTTCGTGCGCCGTCGAGATCTTCACAGCACCTGTTGAAAATAACAGCTCAAACATTTATATATTTTATTTAACCTGTACTGTCCCTCTTCTTAGCAAAGGCCTCTTCTCATACAGAGAAGACGCATTCGAGCAACTCGTACTTTGCCTTCGGCCCCTTAGGTAACTTTAACTCAAATGAGACACCAACCGACGATTATCCCTGTATGCAACCCCTGGACCCCCCCTTGGACAACCCCTGATTGGTGCAGGACTATTGAAGGATATGGAAACAAAGAATGGGGCTATAGGTTTGGTTGGCTCAAGTGGATTGGTTACCTGGTACTGTAGATTGCTGTAGAAGAACTATGGCTCCTGGCTGATAAATGTTTGTATGACATGGATAAAATGGCAGGGGGTGACTTGCACACTCAATAAATGGGCCTCCCATATAATAGGGGGCGAGCCTATTGCATCGACCGGGCACAAATAAAAACTCTGAGGCTGCTACCTGTTTTTATTTTTATTTATGGACTATCAAATACTTATAGAGTTACTGACCTGTTCCGAAATTCATGTCGACGAAATCGTCGGCTATGATCGGCAGCTTCCGCTGGACAAACGGATGCACCACCTCTTTACCGACCAGGTGCTTGTACCTGCCAGACAGAATACAAAGTGGACCATTATGATCAACGTAGAAAGATTATATACTGGAGCAGTTTACATGGTTTGATTGATAATGAACTACGAAATAACTAACATAAGAGTTTAAAATTGTGTGTAAGATAAATGCTGACTACAGGTGACTAAGCTATTTGGTACACAATTATTAAGCAAAACCTTTTTTTCTTAATTGTATTTACTCGTTTTTATTTTTTTAGATTTAATACCAGCTTGTTTTTATTTTCCTTTTGTGTTAAATTTTTCTTTAATGTTATGTGCGATTATATTATGTGCTTTGATGGTATGTGGGAATCGAACCCAAGACCTCATGCTCAGCAGTCGAGCTTTGCGACCACTAGACCAAAAAGTTACTAATCCTAACTAATATTATAAATGCGAAAGTAACTCTGTCTGTCTGTCTTTTCTTCACGCCTAAACTACTGAACCGATTTATGTGAAATTTGGTACAGGGTAAGTGTGAACCCCAACAAAGGACATAGGCTACTTTTTATTCGACTTCGTCTGCGTCCGCGATAACCGACATATACGCGGACGAAGTCGCGGGCAAAAGCTAGTTATAAATATGAATTTAAGAACTTCTACATATTTTGATTACTAACCTGGTATCGTTAGGGTTAACGGCCACCGCCACATCAGCAAGCATAGTCTCTATGCGCGTGGTCGCCACCACTATTTCTTCATTCGTATCCTCCACCTTATATGCGAAGTAGACTAGCACACCGAATTCAATCTAAAACAACGTTTTACAACTATCAAGAGAGTCGCCCGGTCGCCAATCTAGTTTGTGTAAGAGAGATAGAAATAGCTCTGACTCTCTCACACACTTGAGCCAACCCACAATCTCTGAAAATTAAATTCAACTGTTCGATTTGTATATTTTAACACTTATAATTTAAAAAAATGGATATTTATACATACATAAACTCACGCCTTTTTCCCATGAGGGTAGGCAAAAACCACAGAACGCCATTAACAGATATTTATATCATAAAATAAATATCTTAACTAGGGTTCTGCGCTTTGCAAATTAAAAAAGACGTTTCCTTAGGAAAGTTGTTTGTTATCATGAATAAAATTATGTGTATAAGTATTAGTCACTTATTACCAGTCATCCTATATAACGCAAATGGATTTCTTCAAGTCGAACAATTAGTTCTTGAGATTTACGCGTAAACAAACTCTTCAACTTTCTAATATTTATTTATTTAAACTTTATGCAACAAAAAACTATAAAGACGGACTTAATGCCTTTAAACTACCTTTTGGAAGGGGCAACTAGATTCAATCCTTTTTTGTATATGACGTTTAAAAGTGCCATAAATTGGCCTAATTGAAATAAATGATTTGACTTTAACTTTGACTTTAGGCATTCTCTACCAGTCAACCAAAGGTGGTGAATGGTGAAGAGGTAACATGGCAGGTGCAAAATATTAGTACAGACATCCACTCACCTTCTGCTGATACCCTGGTATAGTCAACATGGTCCGTCCAGTAAGCTCAATTTTGTCCACCTCAATATCCGAGATGGCACTCTTCAACGTACAAGACCAGTTGACGAGCCGATTGGCCCGATAGATGTCGCCAGCGTCGTGTAAGCGAATAAACGCCTCGTTAACCGCGCGGCACATCGACGGGTCCATCGTGAACCGGACGCGCGACCAGTCGTATGAAGAACCGAGGCTTCGTAACTGTTCGTAGATCCGGTCGCCTTTTCTGGGAAGAGAAGATGTTTGGTTTAATGAAATATGGCTTTAGAAACGTTGACGTAAGGGAGAAAATTGTTTAGCGATTTAAAATCACGCCTAGGAAGTTATCGTTTCTCCGCGATTCAGTGTTTCTCTCAGATCAGTCTTGAGAATGCTTCTTTTAGTTTGTCAGAGCGAACAATGTAATTACATAAAACGAAATTGGACTGTAAAAACTTGTTTTATGGTTTATTTTTGCTTATTAAAAGTTAATCCTATAAGATACTATATACAAGTTCAAGTATTCAATAAAAAAAATCACTCTACATTAGCTACAACATTAATGTTCAAAAATGTCACCAACTGACTCTTTAGACATATTTAGCTTGCTTAAACATATGAAGTTGAAAAGTTTATGATATTATGTGGCATAAACATTCTAAGGCAAAAGAAGTGATACATACTGTTCCTTCCACTCCCACACCCTCTTGATGAACTCCTCTCTGCCTAGGGTGTGCCTGGTCTTCCTCTCCTCGCGCCACAACTTCTTCTCCACCACCACCTGGGTGGCGATGCCTGCGTGATCACATCCTGGGTTCCACAATGTGGTTTTACCATTCATCCTGTCATCAAGAGAAAGAATTACAGACCATATCTATAAACATAATAATTCATTTCACTCTCATTTTTTTGTAGCACTTAGTATGTATTGTATTACTTTATACATATAACTTTTATTTTACTGTAAATATTTTTTTTATGTACAGTCAGCAAAACAGATAGGTATGCAGGGTCGTCAGATATAGTTGAAGTTGTCTAAGGAACCGATGGATGTCTTTGACTGAAACTTAACCTAAATAAAGAACTATTACTTATCTACGTTTTAAATTAAATTACATTCGAAAACATCCATCGGTTTCTAAGAAAAGTTCAACTATATCTGACGACCCTGCATACCTATCTGTTTTGCTGTGTGTACCTATATAGTCTTCACATTAACATAATCATAAATGGAGTGAATCTACTTACTACTTATTGTACAACTTTTCTATAAAAAGAGTCAAAGTCAAAGTCAAAGTCAAAACATTTATTTCAATTAGACCATTTACAGGCACTTTTGAATAGTCAAGGAGTCTGTCAGTTAGTCCGAAAGTTGAAGCTAGTTGCTCGTTCCAAAACGGAGGTAGGCCTCTATGGAGAAGAACGAGCAAGAAACTCCACGGCACTCTTTTAAATTAGGTTTTTACAAAATCCTGATTACATTATTCTTGTTGATTCTACATGTGAAAACAATGAAGATGAATATAAAACAATTATAAAAATAAAAATAAGAATAAAGATGTAAGCCAAGGCAGTTAAGAGATGACCAATCCCAACTGACAGCACTCGTTCACGAGCATGACGCATGGATCAGCACCACTTAACTCAACCATTTTGAAGGGAGCCAAATGATCCAACACACGCGCCACCATCAGCGAGATATTTGAGTGAGCATGACAAGCTCTCAACCGCCATGCTCTTTAAGTCAAAACACATAGTAACTCAATAAATAAAAAGCTCCATGGTACTCACATTTACAAAATTGAAATAAATGATAATTATACAATACTAACACTTCAGTGATTCGTAAGATGAACTGTGGTATGTAAAAAAAAGAAAAAAGTACTAGTAGGTACTGATAACGAAACAAGTTATTCAGGTCAATAAAAAGGGGGTAAGAAACATCATTCTCTCATAAAATTAATACTAATTAGTGAGCCCGAGTGGCTGTGGAGCAGGACTAGCATTAAGCCAAGCATTTTTGTCTGTGATATAATCTTCTAACTTATAGTATGCTCGACTACATAGTGTGCGTTTAATGCATGTTTTAAATTTTCTCTCATTTAGTTGGAGAATATCTAGTGGTATTTTATTATAGCATTTTACACAGTACCCCATAAAAGAAGTGCTTACTTTTGACAATCTGAAACTTCGTTGATCTAATTTGTTCCTATTTCTAGTATTAAAATTATGTCTATCACTAATTTTCTTAAAAAGATGAAGGTTTTTCCGAACATGCATAATGTTTTCATATATATATTGACAAGGTACCGTCATGATGTTAATTTTTTTAAACAGTTCCCTTAGAGTATCTCGACTGCCAAGATTATAGATGGCTCTGACGGCCCTCTTTTGCAGGATAAAGATAGAATTTATATCTGCAGCCCGTCCCCAAAGCAAAATACCGTAAGACATGATGCTATGAAAGTAACTAAAATAGACTAGTCTCGCGGTATCCACGTCTGTTAATTGTCGGATTTTTCTGACAGCGTAAGCGGCTGAACTTAACCGCCCTGCAAGAGATGTTAAGTGGGGACCCCACTGCAGCTTAGAATCGAGCGTAATCCCCAGAAAAACTGTCTTTTCGACGAATTCTAGTATGTCCTTATTCAATATAACGTTACGTTCACTACTTCTAACATTTGGTAAAGTGAATCTTATGCATTTCGTTTTTTTCTCATTTAACACTAAATTATTAGTAGTAAACCAATTGTGAACCTTAAGCATGGCGTTATTTACGTCGTCAAGGTGTTGTGCTCGTCTATCTACTCTAAAAATTAATGAGGTATCATCAGCAAATAACACCATTTGTGGTTGGTTTTCTAGTAAATGAGGTAAATCATTTATGTATACCAGAAAAAGGAATGGACCCAGTATTGATCCCTGTGGAACCCCCATCTTTACTTTTAATCCTGATGAAGTTACACCGTTAACTTGAACTTGCTGTAGTCTATCATTCAAATACGATTTTACTAAGCTAAGTGCTAGTTCACCTAGTCCGTAATGCTCAAGCTTCAGCAGCAGTGTTTCGTGATTTACGCAATCGAATGCTTTAGAGAGGTCGCAAAAAATGCCAATGGCATCCTGTGAGTCCTCCCATGCATTAAAGATGTGCTTAATCAAAGTAACACCAGCGTCAGTAGTACAACGCCCTCTGGTGAAACCGTACTGTTGATCGTGTAGGATGTTGTTACAGTTAAAATAATTGAGCATTTGATTTAGCATTACTTTTTCAAACACCTTGCTAAAAACCGGCAGAACCGAAACAGGTCTATAATTATTGGTGTCCTTGCTATCCCCGGATTTGAAGAGCGGTATAACTTTACTGTACTTCATTAAAGTCGGGAATATCCCTTGGTCTATACACAAATTAAATATTAGAGCTAAATAGGGTGTTTATCTTTCCCATTCTTCTCCATATCAAACTACCTTTTGGGGCAACTAGATTCAATATTATAAAAAATCTTGTAAATGACGTTCAAAAGCGCCTTTAATGGTCTAATTAAAATAAATGATTTGACTTTGACTTTGATTTTGAGACAACTATTACTGTTGCCATGGTAATAAATTAAAAATGGCGCGCTTATCATTACCTGTGCCATCGCGTGAGTGCATCTTCAACTGCATTGGTGAGTGCATGACCAAGATGTAGGGAGCCTGTCACGTTAGGAGGTGGGATCACCATCACAAACTTGCCTTTTGGATTCGGTTCCAGGACGGATTTTCTCTGTAAAATTAAAAAAATAATAATTTTCATGTAAAATAAAATGTAAAGGAGACTTTAAGTAAATAGTTTTCTGAAGAAGAGTATTTTTTGTTTATTTTAGTTTTTTTTAGACTCGAAGCCGACACCAACATAGTCGTGAAAAGGCTAGGTAGATTAATGAATTAATGAATGAATAAATGAATGATATGTATGTATTTGTAAGAATATCTCTGGAATGGCGACATCCTATGAGCTTATGTACCTATGGTATAGGTATGGCATATGGTATAGGTAGGGTAAGCGCAGCTGTCTGTGTCTATGATTATACTCACTCCATATTCAGGTTTGAAGAAGCCCTGCTTCTCCCACCATGCGTACCAGGCTGCCTCAACAAACTGTGGGCTGTACGCATCGGGCATAGCACCCGTGATGTCCTTCTTATCACCAGGTGCAGTATCCGCATTGTATACGGCACTTTCCTTTGTTTCCTTTACTTTTTTCTATGGAGAAAGTTATAGGATGTTAGTTTGGCTATGGAATTCTTAGGTTAAGAATATGCAAGACCCTTAATCCTTTTTTTTTTTGGATAAATTAAATTATTATTTATTTATGAATGTCGCTTATTTCTAAGTGTTAGACTGATTATGGTGTTGTTACAAATTTTATTTTATGCTCTAAAAAACTACTGTAAATCCATTTTGTATGAGAAAGTTAAGTCATTCTGTTATGTTCTTATCTTATATTTTAGGCTAGTAAAGATAAACTACTTAATTTATTTCTACTTATTCTGTTGTAAAATTGTTTTAATTTATAAAGCTGTCATTTTATTTAGTTTCTTTTCTAGTTTTATATAAATCTTTCACTCTAAGAGTGCCTCTCGTAGGGTCAAAGATTTATATAAAACTGATTTATAACAAAAGATAGACTCTTTTCAAGATAATCAAATTTCTTGTTATATAGACCATTGTGATTATGTTGGAAGACAATTAGACTGATGCAACGTGACTAACAATATTGCAGCATTACTTTCACTCGCCGACAACGACGCCAGTTTCTATTTTATAACCAAATAATTTCGCTACAAGAAAATAGCAAAAAAATACATTCTTTGTCAAATCATCAGCATTAATAGGAGTGTAAAAGCTTAAAGGTATTATCACAAAGATATTTTAGGACACAAAACCCTACCTCTGGTTTATCTTTCTGCACAGCTGGCGTTGCGCTCTTTTTATCCAATTTGGCTTTTAGTTTTTCTAACTTTGCAGCCTTTTTTGCTTCTTTCTCTAGTTGTTTAGCAGTCTTCTCTTGTGGTTGGTCCCCTGAGGGATCATTTTGTACTTCGTTGTCAGTCATATTTACGCAAAAACTATGAATTTAAATATTGAGCGATTTACACAAACCACATTCCGCATTCCGCAATGTGATGTGATGTGGATTAAATCATTTTTTGACACTTTGACAGCAGAACCTGCAGAACAGACAGATAATAGTTTCGTTCGTTTAGAAACTTTTTAATTAAACTTTTTACTGTTTATTAATGATGAAAGAAATCGAGGCTTTTAATAAAACTTTTATATAGACTATAAATCGATTTTGAAGACTCGACTCCAAAAATACTCTAAGCTCGAGACTTTGTTATTAAGAAAGAGCTTGAGTCATTAGAAAAGACTCGAGTCATTAAAAACGACTCGAGTTCTTTACTAAAAGGTTCGGGGCTTAGTCGCGAGTCTTTTAAGAAAAGGACTCGAGTCTTTTAACAAAGCGAGTCGTTTAATGTGAGACCAAAATGATGTAAACTTCAGTGTATGTTAAAACATATTTATTACAGATTAGAAGATACTATAATAATAGTAATAACTTTTAATGGTACAGAAGATACCTACAAGCCCAATCATTGAAATGCGCGCTTTACACTCGCCCGCGAATCGCGCGCGAAGGCCGCGAAAGAGGGCGCGAACGGGGCCCACACTTCGCGTTCGCGCCCTTTCGCGGCCTTCGCGCGCGATTCGCGGGAGAGTGTAGAGCGCGCATCAGGGACTGAATACCGATATAATTTTCGTATCGATACCAAAATATCGATATAAGTACTGATATTTGGGTATACATTTATCGATATTGATACCGGTATTTTTATTCAGTACAATAATATCGATACTTTTATACACCTTTATCGGTATCGATACCAATACTAAAATACCGATATATTACTGGTAAAAATTTTAACAACGGCGGGCGCGTCATCTTTGTGATTCACGCCATCCGCCTCCCGGCCCCCGCACCCCGCAGTAACAGACGCGCGTGTGATAATACGTGAATCTAAGTTTATTGTGAATTTGTGATTGGTGTATCAAGATGGCTGATTTGTATTTCATACCTTTACTGCCTTATTACAAGACTATAAGTTTAAGTTTAGACCAAGTTTAAATCACCGAGGCAATTTTTGTATTACAAACTTTATCTTTATCGATATAGTTCGAAATTCGAAAACTGGCTCGAAGATTTAAAGCTGGTTTAAGCGAAGACTTTGTTTTATAATAAGCCCTCTAAGGTGGAAGCTCCACGGTAGCCCGCGAAATTTAAATTTTCTTACGTTTTTTGCAATTTGCAAGTCGGTATTAGGTTTAATGTTGATTAAAGTATGATTCG
Organism: Hoplodrina blanda; assembly: GCA_949316365.1. Classification (NCBI taxonomy): domain Eukaryota; kingdom Metazoa; phylum Arthropoda; class Insecta; order Lepidoptera; family Noctuidae; genus Hoplodrina; species Hoplodrina blanda. The sequence continues at coordinate 14,257,338 of OX438592.1, forward strand.
CGGACGTAAGAAGTGTGTATTTTTATAATTATAACTATTCAAGTCAGCAATAAAACTATAGGGCCAGGTAACCCGAAAGAATGACTATTTCATGAAATCTTGACATTTTAGGATTATATCGACTTATGGAGTTAATATACTGATTTTAATGGTTATAATTCTGAAACAACATACTTCTTACGCCCGCGAATCATACTTTAATCAACATTAAACCTAATACTGACTTGCAAATTGCAAAAAACGTAAGAAAATTTGAACTTCGCGGGCTCATTGGTCTGAGTTCGCGGGCTACCGTGGAGCTTCCACCTTAAAGTTTAATAGTTTACGTTTGTCTTATGAATGACAAATATGGTAAAAGATTACTTTAAAAAAAATTCAAATATTTTGTTTCTGATTATGCTTTATTTATTTTTTATTACAAGCTTATGGGTTGATTGTAATTTTTCATAATTGATTATTACCCACATGTAGAGAATAACATGGTTTTTTTTTGTGTGGGTGATTGTAATTTTTCATAATTGGGGAGTTATTAAGGGGGGCAAATTTTTCATTATTTTTACGATAGGACGCACAGTTTTCGAGATATATGCTTTATAGAAGAAAAAAGAAATACGGTTTTTGCACTCAAAGTCAAGAGGTCGGTAGTATTAGGGCACTGGAATTCCAAAAACACTCCCAAGGTCCAAACCAAAGTCTACCTACTCGTCAAGACAAATCAAACGAGCCCAAACTCGACGGGGTTGTGTCGTTTTATTACGGAGTTCCTATGGCCACCTTCCAGCTCCATCATCAGATCAGCCCCATGTCATAATAATATTAAAATGTTCCCCGATGAAGACATGGTTGCAAAATTTCAGCTCAATCGAAACTCGGGAAGTGGATCAAATTTAGCTTTCAAGTTGTGATGACAAACACACAAGTGAAACTAAATAAAAGCTTGTAATAAAATAAAAAGACACTACTAAAACTGCATAATACCTACATACACCTAAAACTTATTTTATTTCATTACTTTTTTTTTAATATGTGACTTATGGGAGAATTGAAGTAGCTGGTATCATTATTCACGCACACAGAGACATAGAAAGACAGTGTAAAACACCGTCTGCACGCACACAGGCTTGAAATTGTTGGCTCGTTTTTTTTGTTTTGATTGTAGGGCGACGCTCCATCTAGACATGGGCGTACCCAGCTTCTGGCGTAGGAGGGGGCAAGTCAGATTTTTTAGGTCGGATCGTCTGCGGCTGTTTTGTCATACACACACACACTACACAAACACACCCCCATGAATCATTAGGTGTATGTAGTGTAGTGTGAAATAAAATGTGTGAAATAAAACAATAACATGTCAAATAAAATAAATGCTAGTCGCTCGCAAGTCCTTATCGAAGATTACCGAATACAGCCAAGCCGGGCCGAGCGTTCGAAGTTCGAACGCTCGGCTAGATTCGGTAATGTACGTCCGCCATCGTCGCGCGCGGTTTTTTGGCAATTGCATCGTGCATTTTGTCAGTGTCTACTGCGCGGTTCATTTAAAAGTTAGAGCATAAGGACCCGTTTACACTTTAATTAGTAATTAGACGAGTTCATACATGTTCTGCGAGATTTCCAAGGGGGGGCAGCTGCCCTCCCCTGCCCCCCCCTGGGTACGCCCATGCATCTAGACATTATATAATCTAAGCTATAAACATTATTTTGCTTATTACGCCCCATTACATCAATCACAGTATCTACAGAAAAACTAGATTTAAAAAAAAGTACAAAGAACAATAAGCAGGCACGGCTCACGCGCTGCTTTCGATTAAATGCAAAGAGCAGTAGGTATATCAAAGAAATGTCCGCAGCTTACTGCACTGTTGCCGTTCCGATTCGCGCACCGTCTGCCACTGCGGCGCGGCGCCCGGAGGTAGCGGTGGCGATACCTATGATATGCGATCTGGCAACGTCGCGACGTTGCGAGTACTTGCGATTCAAGTTGCGGCCCGATATCAGTACTGAGTATCGATATAAGTATCGATATTTTTTTACCGATATTCAAAGAACTGATACAAAATACCGATATTTATCCCTGTTATCGATACCATTATCGGTATTTTCTCAAAAATATCGATATTTTTGAAGTATCGATATCGGTCCCTGGCGCGCATGAGTCGTTTAAAAACAGGAGTCTTTTTAAAACGACGAGTCTTATGTTTAAGCCTTGAGTCGTGAGTCTTAAGACTCTTAAAAGGGTTAGGGTTCAGGGTTTAAGGACTCGATTGAGTCGCAAACCCTCATAACAGGGGGCTTACTATCACCTCTATAGCAGGGCAGAAGTTGCCCGGATATTGAACTGCCTCGCTATTTTGTACTATGATATCGTTATAGCAGGCCTGTAACAGGCCTGCTAAGTTAACGTTTACAAAACCGTTCACCTTTTTTTTTGTATAGACTTTCGTACTATGACCGCCTTACTAGAGTACTAGTAGATTGACATTTGTTTATGATCAGGGGATTCTGTGATGCTTATGAAAGTTGTTGAGTTTTTTGTTTTGTATGATTGGACCGATTGGACCGGTTCGACCGGTTGGGCCGTTGGATTGCTTGCCGGTTGGTTGATAGTTGAAATTGAAAGGCTACCTCCCTGGTTCAGCTGGTTCTGGTGGTCGTTATTGTAGAAACTAAGAGTTTGAGTCCTCCACACCATCAGAATGAGAAGCGTTGACGGCTGTTGAGACGTGAAAATATAAATTCGTAGCCACTAATGTTTTAGTATTATTGTACGTGCCAGATATTATACTGTACTTTATCAGACCGCGCCCGGGCTTCAGGTTAGATCTGGATAATTGATTAGCATAGTGTTTTTCCAATGCAAGCCACAATTAATAGTAGAGATACAATCGAATAATGGTGAACTCATGAACTGTTTAGCTTCTGAGCTTAGAAGCAAGTAACCCGTAAAAAGTGATCTAAAGTGATTATAAACTGAACAAACAAACCACTTATTTACCACCAACCTAAAATAAATAGAAACTGGAAACAATATGTTTTTAGGCAAAGTTTGTAATCTTCAGAATTTATTTATCATTTACCTATAAAAAATCTTATTAAAAAGACTTTAAGACATGGAGTTAGAAATATCAATCAAAGAAGCCAGTAATGGTCTCAAAGCTGTACGAGTCAAAGAAAGGAAGAAAAATGCCGAAACTTTAAAAGAATTCCTTACAAGAGATGCTGTGCCTTCTCTTTTAACTGAAAATACGTTAAAAAAGAGTGGTTACACCTGGAATAATCTATTTGATGACATAAATGAGTATATTCTAAAGGTAATTATATTGACTGAAATACTTTATTTGATGATACAGTACAATGATGCAGTCATCAACTGTGATTGATTGCAATTTCAATTTATTGCGCTTATGATTAGGTTTAAATTGTTTAATATTCTTAATGTTATGAAGATTATTAGCTGGACTTGGCTTTGGTACCTTGTTTAACACGTTCACTGCCGGGCCAAAAATGTTGAAGGTCAAACCTCCACAAGCGTCAGGCACATGTGCCTAACGTGGCAGTTAAGGTGTTAATGTATACTGTTTGTGCATTTCACAGGAGATAGAAAAGTTTGACACTTCTAAAACTTATGAAAATGTCACCAGACCACTTTGTACTAGTTTATTACACTTATGTGTGGCTGGCTCCAATAAAGGTAATTTAATTTGCATTTATACTTCATTATTATTGTCTATAATTACTAATTTATTTAGCTTCTGCCTGGGATCTCATCTGCATCAAACTTGATCCCTAAATCCCTATCACATAGCAGTATGAAATATACTTTATGACCTATTCTTATACCTACCAAATATACATAAAAATTAGTTGAGCTTTTTCAGAGGAGTACTGGTTAGTTGTTTACCATATTGTAAACTTATCTATACTAATATTATAAAGAGGTAAAGTTAAGAGTTTGTGAGGCTGTAGGGGGTAATTTCTGGATCTACTGATCCAATTTTGCAAATTGGAAGCTACGTTATCAGTGAGGGAAAAAAATTGGGATCTGTAAGAAAAATCATGTGAACGAACTCATGGGGAGAGTGCTAGTACACATTAAAACTTGCATTCTTCCATCATCATCATCATATCAGCCGTAGGACGTTCACTGCTGAACATAGGCCTCCCTTACAGATTTCTAATAGGACCGGATGGAAGCGGCTTGCATCCAGCGCGATCCCGCGGTCTTAATCAGATTGTCTGTCCACCTTGTTGGTGGAAGTCCTACCCTGCGCTTGCTGGTGCGTGTTCTCCATTCGAGAACTTTACAGCCCCATCGGCCAAGTGGCCAAGTGGCAGTTAACATTGTAAAACATTTTTTTTTATGTTTTCAGGTAAAGCACACATTAAAGCTGATAAAATAACAGAGATGTGCATATATGTACTAAAGGATAATCGTATGGTGAAAGCTATTGGTGACAGTTACTTGAATTTGCTGTTAAAACATTTTCTGCCCGATGAGCACTACTTGAACCATATAAAGCCATGCACATGGAAAGGTGAGTAAGATACTCTTTTTAATGTATGGTTAGTTTTATATGCGATGGCACTGTTGGCGCAGTCGGTAAGCAATTGACTGCTGCGCTACGTGACGTAGGATTGTTTCCCTGCACAGAACAAATATTAATATGACTTACAGATAGATGTTCTGGATCTGGCTTTTTGTGTATGTGAGTTTATATGTTTGTAAATGATCCAGGAGAAATTAGAGTTATTCTGGTCTGATCCCCTTGGAGCAGACAGCAATTAAAACATGATAATAATTCAGCAGGGGATCAGATCAGGGGATCCGAACTGAATAACTCAATTTTTAGTGCGGGGCAAGGTGTTGTTTTTTTGTCATACAATTTTTTTTTGTTATTATGTTTTTATTTGGTAATGTTGCAGAGTTGTTGGATGTCTGTATTGCTGCATGTCTTTCTAGTGATTTCAAAATAGACAACTACACAAAGCTCAGGCTTCTGCTGCTTGTAATGAAAGGTGGGAAGGACAACTGTCAGTTTGTGGGCCCACTTATGGAATCATTATCCTCATTAGAACAATTTTTTTCTAACATTTCAAATGACAAAAAAGTACATGATGTAGTTATAGAAATAATTAATTTGTTGCTAGAAACGGTATGTAAATGATTTACTTTGATTTATTATTATATTTGTTGTAATTTGTTCAATAAGTAATCGGAAATATTTTCAGCTTTCTTGCGAGTATCGGTTAACAATGTGCCATTTTACCGAAAGTGTTATGCCGACACTATTAAAATTTTATGACCAAAATAAGGATCAAAAGAAAAAGGTAAGTGTTAGAATTTGTTAAACGATTTGGAATACATTTTATGTAGATTTTGTTGTAATATGTTCTTATGAGAACAAGAAGTATTTAAATATCTGCTATTACACTGCTGGTCCTTAATGCTTAGATCTATCATAGAGAGATTTTACTACATTATATACCTTCTGTATTGACCAGAGGTGTACATTCTGAAATTGTATTAAATAAATTATACTATACTTGAATTACTTCAACAGCTATTCTACAAAACAAATAAAACAACTAAACAAAAATCAAAATAAAAATTACAAACATAAACTTTAAACCAACATTCATAAAGCACAAAATCGAAAAAGAAAATGCGTAGTTTATACTATGATTTAATAGAAATAAATTGCCTCGACTGCCTCGTTGGTCTAGTGGTTTTAAAGATCTAAGCATATATAGGGACAGACAGACAGGGAAAGCGACTTTGTTTTATACTATGTAGTGATATGTATGTATTTATAAATTATATAAGTATGTATATCAGTTGTCTGGTTACCATAACACAAGCTCTGCTTAGCTTGGGATCAGATGGCCGTGTGTGAGTTGTCCCAAGATATTTATTATTATTATTCAAACTTTAAATTAAGTAAAATAAAGCGATTTGTCATAAACATCCATATCTCGAATTAAAAAATAACCCTTTTCATTTACAGAATTTATTGTTTAACTTTTTAAACCTGACTGTGGCTCTGCATCACCCACTAGGAAGACTCAGAAATGAAGAAGGGAGCCTCGCAAACAACTGGGAGCTTTGGAACAAATACCTAAACAGCATTATGGAAATAATATGTTCAGAAGTGAGGTATTTGAAAGAAATTCGAAAGCAAAATGAAAAACTTTTTCAACAATGCTTACATTTCCATAATCTAGCTGCATCAGTGCATTACCAAGTAAGAAAATACAATAATGGTTTTTATAATAATGTTTTGTAGGCCTTATTTTCAACTATATTAGGATCGGCTTTCAGTCTAACTGGATGCAGCTGAATACCAGTATTTTACATTGAGCGACAGCCCCTCTGACAACCACAACCTAGTAACTGGGTAATACTCTTTGGTAAGACTGGTTGTCAGACTTGCGGGCTTCTGGCGACACGTAACAACTGACGGATCCACGAACGTATGACAGCCGGGACTAACGGCTTAACGTGCTTTCTAAGGCACGGAATGATGTCAGTAATGTCTAAGATAAACTTTAGAAAGTACATATGAATTGATAAAGTCCCTATGGTACTTGCCCAGGTTCGAACCCACAACGTCATGCATGAGAGGCGGGCACCTTAACCACTGGGCCTTCATGAGATTCACTATAAAAAAAAATTATATATGAACTAAAAATAAAGCAGAAGTAGAATTGAAGATTGTGCATACAATAAATCCCAAATGCCAATCTTGCATGCAATTTTCAACCCTATCTAATTTACCATAGTGCTAAGACTACAAAACACTACAAGACACTTTAATTACAGATATTTAATTCGTCCGAAAGAAGCGACACTGGTGCAGAGAATGCAACAAAACGATTAAGATTGAGCATCAACAAGAATGAAACATTTGGTGACATTATCAACAAGTTGCAGCCAAATCATGTACCATGGTAGGTTAAATCTTATTACTATTATTATAAATGCGGTAGATGGATGTTTGTTAGTCAATGGCGCCAGAACGGCTGAACGGTTTTGGATGAAATTTGACACTAGAGATAGGTTTGGAATAGCACATTGGTTACTTTTTATCATGGTAAAATATACGGTTCCCATGGAGAATATTTCAATTATGACACGGACGAAGTCGCGGGCGTGAGCTAGTATAACATAATAACGTTCAAGTCCGCTCCATGTAAAATACTGGTATTCAGCTGCATCCGGTTAGTCTGGAAGCCGACCCTAACATAATTGGGAAAAGGCTAGGCAGATGATGTTGATGAGTATTAAGTTTCTAAGTTTATCGTACTGCTCTAATGAAACGTCTAAGTAAAACATTCTTAGCATTATTCTTGATAATAATCCAACAAACTGTTATTTAAGGTTGGGAATTGTACACATGTATGTAGAAAAGTATGCCGCCAGCATACCTCCCGACGATTACCTTTTATTGCTGAATAATCTTCAAAGTTTACTTACAAGTAACAGTACCAATATAGAATGGAATGTTTATGAGGAACTAGTTTGTTCGGTGCTAAAAAACTCACGGATGATTAAAAATGACGAATTTAAGAACACATCAGTCTCATTATGGAATTCATGTGTCAGGTAAGATCATAGTGAAATCACTATTATATCAAAAATAGGAAAATAAGCTGTGGGAGACAAATAATAGAACTAAGTATTGGTTTCAGAAATTGCACATCTTCAAATTCGTCACACAAAGCAGTACACACAATCCTGCAAAATATATTAAAGTCAGATATATTGGACTACCCACATGCACTACATCTCATAAAACTTTACCTCGAGAATGATATGCCAGTAACCAGCAATAGTATTCAAACATTAAGCGATATCTTTCATAAATTCTACAGCAAATGCACCTTAGATGATTTCAGAATTAAATGCTTATCATGGCTTAAATCAAACGATACTGGATCTTTATATGTGACTGAAGTATCAGAACTATTATTTAGAATAATCGCCAATGAAAATATTACTTTTAATTCGATTAGTACTCCTGAATCCGAATTTGATAATTTACGTGATATATTATATACCTCGACAGAAACATGTATTTTATTCAGTGAATTTAAATTAAACAATTCCATTAAGCAACTAGATCAAGAACATGTGAACTACGAACATGTGGGAACTGTTTCTGATGTAGAAGGTCGAGTGCAAAAATATTTAAAAACTCATTTAGTTACTAATTCAGAACAATTCCACAAAGATGCAGATTCATTAGAGACTATTAAGTTGGGTAATGTTGTTTTATCATATCTTGAAAAACTCACAAAGTATCATATTAAATCTCAAGAAGATATTGAAAACATGGAGATATATATTTTACTAAAAACAGTTTTGGAACACATGGCTACAGAATTGGCTTGTTTGTTAAAGAGTAACTCTGTAATACCAATCAAAATTCAAGCCCTTCAACTAATTAGGACACTTTTGGAGACTGAATTTCATCCATTTGTCTCTCACACGCTACGGAAGACTAAGGACGCTGATTTATTCCATGCTATTTATAATATATTGAATACTGAAATTCAATCTGAAGATTTCGATGTAATCTTCGAAGGAGATGATGACGATACGAGTCTTAACACTTTGAAGCACAATTGTTTATTAGTACTTGCTGCATACTGCAGAAAACCAGCAGAGGATCGGGAAGAAATACTGAAACTAATATTAGATGATAATACCTACAGCTTTGCATCTGATACTCAGTGCGTTTTCGAATGCATAGAGATACTAACAGATTCAAATGTAGAAGATCCTCCACTAGGTAATAATAATAACGTATTTCATATTAAACTGATTATGGTAGCCAAGCTGTCTATTTAAATGAAACAATTATTTGCAGGTTTGATTTTCACACTTTTGCAGAGCTTACGCCAGAAATTGTACAGATCCAAAGTGTCTTTTGAAATCCTAAAAGTACTTTTAAAAATAATGGATCCTCTTTGTATGAATGATAGTGATATGAAAAAGGATTGTTTTATAATGATCAAGAGTTATTTGCAACTTTGTGAGGACATGTATTACCCACCGAGAGTAGCATCCCTGATATATGAATGCACTACTAAGATTATTGTAATTAATCGCAATCAAAATCAAAATATGAATATTGATGAAGCCTTTGAAGATAAATTTATGAAGAAAGTGAAAGGCAATGTTCATACCATTCGTCTTCATTGCTGTTATTTGATGAAATTGATTAACAATTTCTCAGAAGATGACATTAATACATTTTCAAATAAGTTGCTGGATATATTTTTAATTGATGTAAGTCTTATTGATCACCACGCTTGCTCAAGGCGCATTTCAGACTTATATGTGTATTAATTATGAAGCCCAGGTTCCTCATTTATAGGAACGATGTGAAATTGTAACATCCATCCTAAGATTACAAGTGATAAGATTACAATTACGAACCAACTACTTTTACTGTATTGTTGTTTTAGGTGTCAAATAGTAAACCATCGATTCTGAAAGACGAATCTGTTAACAGGACTTACACAGCCCTGCATGCCTTCGTTGCGCTGGCGCAAACGAAAAGATCTTCTATACTTAGCGTCATACTACAAGTAATGCGTTTGCAGAAACTGAAATCGTTAGATAACCAAATAGTTTTGAAAGTTCTGAACCTCATTATCAACTCTGTTGGCATAAAAGATTTGAAGACTTATTTGAGTAACAATATTTTAACAATAATACATTTTTGGTTTGCTCAAAATAATGAAGTGGGTGATTTCTTGCTTTACTTATTTGGTTTCGTCACCACAGACAGTTTTGTTGGAAAACACATGAAGTGGTTAATTGCGGGAGACATATTGTGGCGAGAAGAAGGAAATGTGCGTAATAGCAATCTCTTGAAAGAAGTCGCAAATAAACACAAGAAATCCATTGAAAATATAGTTCAGGTATGTGGTGAATGTGTGCCTGACATTATGTATTGATGTAAAGTTGAGTAAAGGTACTCTTAATTACTTATTACTCTACCCAATCGGTATCTTCTAGGTAGTAGTATAATATCTGATAGAGAGATAAGCCTTACTGCTAGGTCGATCGGGTTTTCCCGACCGCACTTGCCACGCCCACTGCACAGTGCACCCTATCAATAGGGCCTTTCTGGGTATGCGCTTATGATAATAATTAGGAGTTATTCAATAAATTCGTTAAAGATTCTATTACGCTGGGACGCTATGGCGGTGAAACCAGGTCGCGCTGCTTATAAAATTTATGTTTGGTTGCCTAACCAAGCGGATGATATGCAGGAGTGGTACTCTCCCTAGAGCTGTGAATATTTTCTTGGCAGCGCGATCTGGTGCGCCCTATGCATATGGCATCTCGATGACATAAGGGTCTCGGTCAGTGGTGTAGCTTGCCCTAGACGGGCCCTATATCAAAATTTGTTCGCGAGAGGGCCTACCTAACTGCGGGTTCGGGGCGCCTGTAGCGGGGGGGGGGGGGGGTCGTATCTTTGTTGCGGCTGATACAGCGGCTACGCCCCTCGTCTAAGTATTTGCAGCTGTAGTTACAATATTAATTTATTACATTTTAATTGTTATTTTACATTCCAGATCTGTTTTTCTAATATCATGGCCTTATGTTTGCCTTACATTGTCAGCGCCAAGTACAATATTGACTATCATGAACATCATAATCGAGACGCATTTAGAAACTCGATGAAAAATGCAAATAAAATGTTTGAACTAACTACTGAGATGTTAGGAAATAAATGTTGGAGTGAGGTGTTCTTAGAGAATGTTGGGGAGTTGTTGCTACTGACGGCTACCCACATGAGCGACAGGGAAGACGCAGAACAACTGTTTCAAGTTAAATTGCCACAACGGAACCAAGAGTATTACTATCCAAAGAGGATTTTAGGCGCCATTCTAAATTATTTTGAAGTGAGTATATGCTTTATATACCTTTTGGCATAATAACCTGATTTTTGAAAGCCCAGAAGCGAAGTCGGAATACTTATTTAATGTTACAGTGTCTTAAAAATTGCACCATTTTCTAAAAAATGTTAGTTTTAGATGTAGATCATAATAACGCGAGGTTCAACGTATAAGTATTTTTTTTTTTAATAAATTCTTATTAATTAAGAAATATGCGTTACTATTAGTTTGTCAAATAAAACGAAATAAATAAATTTGGATGCTGACCAATGATTGATGTTTTTTCTCAGGACCGCACGGATAGAAGTGTCCTTCAGTATTTATGTGAAAACCAAACAGTGACTGTATTCAAAATTTTATTTGAACTATGGAAAAATGTTACTCAAGAAAATATATTTGAACTGAAAATACTGGCTCTTCATGCTTATGTAATCTTTATTAAAAATATACCTTTGGGCCATTCTTCTGACGCGTTCCTGTTTAACTTTGCCTGTAACAGTTTTACCCAAGTTATAAAAAACTGTTGCGACAAAAAGGAAATGAAAGCATACATTGACGGTTTAAAACTGGTCCTGTATCATTTATTGCCAGAAACGGCGACGCTTATGCAAAAGTCGCTGCTAGAATTATTGTCTGTTTTAATTATCAAGAAAGAAACTAGCTACGAACGAGAGTGCACTGTGTTTTTAAATGATTTAGTCGAGTATATGAAGGATTACATAAAGGAAAGTGAAGATGTTGTGGATTTCCTTAGTTCTATGACGCAAAGTGGCGATAGCATGCACTGCTCCAACATACATGTGTTTAAAGAAAAATTAAAAACTCATAAAATAAGTTTAAATCGGCCCAGGTATGTACAGCCAAGGGGCCATCCATAAATTACGTCATACGAATTTTATGATTTTTTTTCATCACCCCTGTCCTTGTCACATTTGGTCACATTTATCTCCCCTCTGGTGTGACGTCACACTTTTTGCAATTTTACATATATAAATAAAAATATTTTATTGTCACAGAAAAACACACTTTACAAAAATCTTAAAGTAAATAAATCTTCTTTAAAGAACCAGTAAGTTACGATTTATAAGAACTATGAGTAATTGTGTTTACATTTCTAAATGACTCCTAACGTCTAAACTAGGCCGGGCCTGTATCTTAGACGTTAGTTGGTTCCCGAGGTAATAAAACAGACGTGACATGATTTAAAACTTACATTCTAACAATAAAAATATTCTTAACTTAAACTTAGTGTGGGTATATAGGTAAGTTACATTTATTGAGCATAAGAAAACAAAACTTTTTTTTTTCCTTGTACCGTACTTTTAACTAAATCATAACTGACACCTCAAAAACTGTGAACTTGAGTAATTATTATAAAGAATTATTAATTTAAATATTTGGTTGTGTTTCCTTTTATAATTAATATATTGGTATCGGTATACTGTTTAAGTTTCGCGTTTCAGTACTTTAAATGTTGTTTTACGTGACGTAACGAAGCTTAGGACACCTTCCACCCCTTGTTACATAATGTCACACTTCGTTGACCCCCTCCCCTCCCCTTAGTGTGTGACGTAATTTATGGTTGGGCCCCCAACTCATCTGTGTTACTAAAGAAAGGGTGAAATCATGCTTATCTTATTATTTATATTTTTGTTTCTAGCCACGAGACGTTATTAAACATTCGTCAATTTTTAAATAGTAATAAAGATCACATTCGGAATTTGTACTGCGATTTGGATTCTAAAACATTTTCTGAGGACTGTGAGACAAGTATCATACATCAGACTGTGCAGTCTCTTTGTAATATTCTAAAATCGACGTATGATGATAAGGTACGTCCTAATCTAGACTTCTATTATAAAAAGGTTAAGTTTGTGAGGTTGTAGGGAGTAATATCTGGATCTACTGAACCGATTCTGATATTTTTTTCGCAAATTCCAAGCTATGTTATCTCTAAGTGATTTAGGCTATATTTTATTATCAAAATAATAAGGATCCGTTACAAAAATCACGCGAACGAAGTCACGGGGAGAGTGCTAGTCTATACTAATGTTATAACGAGGTAAAACTTGTTTGTTTTTTTTTTTTTTTTTGTTTGAAAGAACCTCTGGAGAGTAACCTCTGGAAGTACTTTTGTTCTATAGAATAGCAATCGCAATAAAACTAAATTTTGTTTACTTTCAGACCATAGTTGAAGCATGTAACTGTTTGTCGGAGATCAGCTCGTACGATTTGAAGACATTGGTCACAGTGCCGCCTGCTGACACAGGAAATGTCAGGACTGTTAACCCGACACATTACTTCATGCAAGTGGTTGGAAAATCTCTTTTGGAAGTGTTCTTTAATGAAGATCCTAATGTCACAGACGAAATCGCTAAAACTATGAACGATCTGTTGCGGTTCCTCGATGTTAATGATATTCCAGGTATGACGCACTGTCTTTGTGCCGAAAATTGTATTATAGTTATCGTATTGTTTAACATTTCATCAACTATGTGGGGTCGGCGTTTAGTCTAACGGGATGGAGCTGAGTATCAGGATTTTACATGAACCGACTGCTTATCCTGCCAGACATCTACAACCCAGTTACTGGGCATTGTGATACCCCTTGGTAAGACTGGTTGTCAGATTTTCGTGCTTCTGGCTACCCGTCAAAAAACTACACATCCACTCTGTTACTGACAAATTTCTAATGAAAAGCCCCATTAACACTTTGCCCGAACTGGGAATCCAACCCGGGACACCACGCTCAGCAGTCGTGCAAGTGACCAACGAGGTACTTAGTTAAAATTTCGTATAATTGACATGACAAAATATTTTCAGATTTGGAGGTAGTTGACAAAAAAATATTGCAACCTTTTTCATGTTCTACCTCAATGAGAACTGACACCGTCACTGATAGTATGACGTTTGAAGAGTATTGTTCATCGTGCCCTGAAGGAATATTCTTAAATGCTTTACTCACAAAAGATAATTCTGATTGGTTGAAAGAAGTCACATGTACCCTTTTAACCTTTATTCATTCATCAACTGATTATGTGACTAACTTGAGAAAAGTTTGCATGTTGGAGGTAAGTTAACCTAATTATATAGTTATTGGTGCCGATTCCGTTGTTCGCAAACTAAACTAAATTTAGACTATTTTTATCTTTTTCTGGCCAATAAAACAAGAAAGGGGCGGGAATAAATTAGACCTGTCAATTTTAGTTAATCTGACACATCCATACCAATTATAGTTGACATCTAAAACGTGTCGATTAAAAATATGAAGAATTTGAAGGCGAAACTAATTTGACATCTCTATCTTAGTGTGTAAGTGTCACCGTCCTTTTCTTTAGCTATATGTCAGTAAAAGATGAAAATTCTCTAAAAGTGATGGTCCAAAAATGTATGGACCAAAAACCCAGAGTCGATTTAGACAAATCTAGTATCAATAGCTTTATTAAAATGCACAATTTACCCCACCGAAAAAATTATGCCCATATCCATGGGATATAAAAGTTATAGGCTAACAAAGTATATTGGAAAAATCATGAAAAACTGATTATTTTTACCAGTTTTTGCAACAGCAATATATTAATAATAATAATCATAGGACAATAATAAATATAAGTAGCGATTATATGAACCTATCAAGTATTAAATCTTATATTTCACAGCTTGTAAATCATATGTCAAGATACTTTTGTCGTGAAATCTTTTTACAGTTGAATGTGCCTATTTTGTCGCAGATTATTTATTTTTTCAGTCGCTTATTTAAAAAAAAACAAATACTGTGGGAAAAATATTTAAGTAAGCCTCTCGCTCACTCAATAGAGCGAGAGGTAATAAGATGAACGTATCATATTCTGAAGTATTTGTTTAGCGAAAACAAAATAATGAATAACAAAGATAGGTAGGTAATTATGCTAGAGAACTTAAAAAATAGACGTAATCTCATTAATAAAGGACTTTGAACTTGATAGTTGCATATGATCGCTAGTTATATTTATTATTATCCTATGATTATTATTATTAATCTAATGCTGTTGAAAAAACTGGTAAAAATAACAAGTTATTCACGATTTTTCCATATATACTTTGTTCGTCTATAACTCATTTACCCCATGGATATGGGCAATTTTTTTTCGGTGGGGTAAATTGTGCATTTTAATAAAGCTATTGATACCTAATTTGTCTGAATCGACTCTGGGTTTTTTTTGGACCATCGCTTTTAGTCTAGTTTGTGAACAACGGAATCGGCACCATTATCGGCTTAACGTTATCATCTCTTTACCTAATAGTTTGAGTTAGTTAGGACCTGTTTCTCTATTTCCATATAAGTTTTTATTTAAATAGGTAGTTAATAAAAAAAAACATTTTCATCCCACCATCTCGGAAAGAGTATTTTTAATCTTCAATATCTGAGTGGAAAAGCCGTTTTTATTCTCTAGAGGATAAAGTAAATTGAATTTAGAACATCGTGTGCACTAAGTTTGTGAATTAAAAAAAAACATTAAACCTATTTACTGCTACCTCTATGGTGCCGAATATATTATACAACTTTTTTTTTAATTTGTTAAAAACTCAGACTCGGAACCTTCTTGGTGTTCTTTTTTCAATTTGCTTTGTACGCGGTTCTTTACGCGGCATTTTTTCACGTCATTGTTAAACCTATTAAAAACAAGAAACTTGAAAACAAGTGAAAAAACTAAAATGAGTGATTCTAGCGACGAGGAAGTTTGCTTGACGCCAACAGAATTGACTGAAACTGTTAATAATGCGCAAATGAGCTTTCTCCCTCAACAATCACGCGAGAAGTATTTAAAACAGTACGATATGTTCAACACGTGGCGACTAGCAAAAGGAGCTAAAACTTTCTCAGAAAACATATTGCTGGCATATTTTATAGAATTATCCGAGAACAAGAAAGCAAGCACTCTATGGAGTACGTATTCGATGCTAAAAGCAACAATAAAGATGAAAAAAGACAAACATATCGATACCTATCCTAAATTAGTGGCATTTTTAAAAAGAGCCTCATCTGGTCATCAACCAAAAAAATCGAAGGTTTTCACAGTATCTGATATTGAAAAGTTTCTTAACGAAGCACCCGATTCCGTATATTTGGCGGCAAAAGTAAGTCAGTTGCACATTCAGTATCTACTTAAGTATATTAATCTCAATTAAATAGTATACTTAGTAGATGTTGATAGGCATAATTATGCGTTCATATCAATTTTATTCATTTATCTACTACAATACTCTTTACGTTACAGGTTGTTCTTATTATTGGAATAAACGGAGCATGTCGAACTAATGAACTAACACAACTTAATGTCAAAAACATTGAGAAACATTCAGATGACTTACTATTAATTAATTTACCTAATACAAAGACAAAAAGAGACCGCAACTTCGTCATTCGCAAGGAATACGTAACGATTGTTGAGAAATATCAAGCCTTACGCCCGCCTAACACTCCAATCAATCGATTTTTTCTACAGTATCGCAATGGAAAGTGTGTTAGACAGCCTATGGGTACTAATAAAATTGGCAGTATCCCACGAGAAATAGCAACATTTCTTGAACTTCCAGAACCCCTGTTGTACACGGGTCATTGTTTCCGACGAACTTCAGCCACACTTTTGGCTGATTCCGGAGCTGATCTCCTGTCCCTTAAGAGGAAATGCGGTCGGAGAGACTTTTGAAAATTAGGTATTTGAAGAAACTATCGCTGTCGCTCTGCGAGCGCTCGGCGGCCGGCCGCCCTATGTGTGTGTAAGTTGACAGTGTGTGCGTGTAAGACGCGCGCTGCCGATGCCGCCGCGTGTCGTGTAAGTAATAAAATTGTCCGAGTCAGTAGTGCCTGGTATTTTTTGGTGTTCGCATCGTTCGGTATCTAACTACACGAAGTGATTGATCTTATTATTTTGGCTTGTTTATTGGACTTGTTCTCCCTGTTGCTCTTTTGATTCGGCTTATGTAAATACTGCTGTCGTCGAAGCAATAGAATAAATAGAATAATAGAATAAATGTACAACATTAGATCGTAACTTTCAATGGTTTTTTCATTCAGCATTTAAAATAAAAATGGATACATACCTACATCCCCTAATATTATTTACTGTTTTTTTTTTGAAAACTTTTTGTAATTAACATGTAGGTAAAGACATGATGACATTAATTTTAATTTTATATCTATTACCTATTAGAGCTCTTACACACGAGCGGCATGTTCCCAACGGCACACGGTGGGCTGAAAATCGGCTTTCATAGACTTAGGGATTTCAATTTGCAAGTGCTTGTTTTTATGCCGGATATCGCTTCTATTAGTCATTACTATGTACAAAAATGACACCTGAGTTAATTCTGCCCAAAAACGAAGGAAATATAATTTTTTTACAAAAAAAATGTATGAAGCTAGTATGAAAAATTGAATTATCTCCTAAACGGCATGTTTAACCGTAATATCCTTGGAGGTGGTCATAGTGCTAATTATTTATGATTTTTTGGTTGGCGAGTGGACGAAAAATTTAATGCCGTTTTTTTAAAAAAATCGTCAAAATATTTTTATTTATTTTTACATGTAAAACGATCCCTTTTAGTGTCCAAGTTAAAAAGTTCGATATGTTATTAACCCAAATATAAAGAACACACGAAACAAGAAAAATAAAATAAAAAAATTGCTGTTTTTGACACATATTTATATTAATTTAAATAAAAAAAGATTATCAAATTATTATTGAAGTAACATATAGAGGTATATTATATACAAAATAATTTAATTTAAGGAATTAATACTAAGCATTTGTAAAATAAAGTAAAATAAATAAAAAATAATAAAAATATAATTAAATATTACAAAAAAACCCAAACACACTCAAATACAAATTTACAAATATGTACATAAGTATATATTTTTTTTACAAATTTTCCTTATCACTCTCGTTGTCGGACTCTAATTCTGAGTCAGCATCCAGATTGGATATATCCAAAAACTCGAACTCAGTTTCCTGAAATTGAATTAAGTCGAGAGTTTCAGCAAAAAAGCTCTGCTTTTTCTTGGCATCTTACTTAGGCCTTTGTGCACTTAGCAATGGATCCGAAGAAACAACAAGCATATTAAAAAATGTCTTGATTAGAATCCTGCCTGCTTCTTTTCCGCGAATGATGTTCTCGAAACCTCCTAAAATCTTTGTTTCGAGACTCTGAGGCTTCTTCCGAGAGAGTCCCAATCGGCACAATATTATTTTTCTCGATTATGTCAGCCCCATGGATTAATAACTTATGAACGGTTGACGACATGTAGTACCAGTCGTATAATAATACGTACTTTTCTGCTATTTTGCGAGCATAATCTCTAAATTTTATTATATCGACCTGCTCTCCAGATGTAATTGCTTGTAAAATTACAGCAAATCTTTTGATGAGGTCTTCATCCAAACCGGTTATAGCTGCGGTTTTATTAGGAAACTCAAAGAATTTTCTTGCAGTATTCCCGTCATTGGTGGTTCCCGAGCCTTGTTTTACTATATCAATCAACAGATTGAGCTCATCTTTGAATTTATTTTGAATTATTTTCTTCCTTGTCTGTAGCATTTCTTTGTGCTCATCACTTCTCGCTGCCCACCGTTTGAAGTCGAGCCTGTATGCAATGTGTAACAGACATTCCAAACAATTTATACGGGCGTGTAGGGATGACAAGCCAAACTCATACAGGTCCGAACACACAATTTTTGATGTTACAGCATCTAAGCGGTTAATTTCTGTAGGCTTTGCTAAGCACAGGTAGCACGATGCATTTGATCTAGCTTCAGAAAGGTAAGTGCAGACTTTAGCGTCGATCATCGTCATCATTAGTTGATGAGTCACCCTATTATTATTATTGCACTCTGTGGGGATAAGGACCTCAATTTCTTCATCCATTTGTTTTTTCAGCTCAAGGACAACTGCTTCACTCTCCTTTACAAAAGTAAACTGAACTGGACGACAATACAAAACTGAGCATGGTTTTGGGTTCGTCCATAAAATGTTGTCTCCATCTGTCAGTTTTAGTGGCACCAAGGAGGTCATGAAAATGCTCGAGTCATCTTCCTCACCCTCAATTTTCTGCTTGTATCGGCTTTGGTTAGAAGCACCATCAAATCCCCACTTGGATATCAGCTTCAACTGCTTGTTATGCTCTTCATACTGTTTCAATACAGCTTCTAATCCATTATTCATTATTCCAAAAAATGTAAATGTGTTAATCGATAAATGTTTACAACACTAGTTTATCGATATTAATTTCAACTACTGCGCATCACTTTTCCCATCTGTATACGTATAAGCAGACCGTCCCGCGACCCCGCCTTCAAATTCGTGCGACAAAGACAACTGCAGATCCAACTGAACAGCGTAAGTAAAAAGTCTTAATTCGAGGTTTGGCTCTCGCCCATTTCCTCATCCAATATTAGACCAATTTAAAAGATATTTCGTAAACTGAATAATTAGGATATATACTGTGGCCCTATGTTTTTCTTTTTTCAATAACAGTTGTCAAATTTGTACACTAGGGCTTTATTGACAGTGGTCTAAATAGGCAATTTTGAGCATTTTTTGAGGGTTCTAGTGCTTTTAAATATAATGAATCATCAAAAAGGAAAACATAGGAACATACAAGTAGTTGATATTTATTTTACTGTAAAAAATCTTTGCTCTAAGACCGTAAACCAGAAAGAAAACAGGCGAGAACGTTTCTATGGAGAATAGACCACCGCATTTCCTCTTAAGCGCCACGGAGGCTGGAAGTCCAATGCAGTTGTAGAGGGATACATAGAGGATTCCATCCAAAATAAGTCTAAAATATGTGAAGGCATCGTAGGAGCCATTACACTGAAAGAGCCTCAATCGGATCCTTGGACTGGCCCTTCTATACATCAAAAATAAGCCGTTATGAAACACCTAACCATCTCCCTCTCTCTCCAACATTCACGCTAAGGGAATCCGATGAATCGGTACAACTATTAAGTATGACAGATAGTTTACCGAAAAACAGTACACAAGTGACTAACACCAATATTACAGTACCAAACAAAAATATTACACTCAATTTAAATAACTGTAGCAACGTTACTTTAAAATTTTCTTAATTATACCTTAGTATTATTTTGTTATAATTTAAAGATTATTCTGTAATACTTACCTGTCATAATGTAGTAATTAATACCTAAACTGAAATAAAAGTGTACCTATCTTGTGATTGTAAACGTTTTTTTTTTGCATTTAGTCATTTCCTCGCTGAGGTGGAATGAAAAGTTACGTGTTGCACTCGAGTGCAAAGATTTTTCACCTCGTGCTCTTTTGATTCCCTCGCTAGCGCTCAGGATTCTCGAATCAATCAGATCAATCAGAATTTTAGAATCCTTCGCTTGCTCGGTCATCAAAATTGAACACGCGGTTAAAAAGCAACTTTGCACTCTTGTATAACAAATAACTATTATTTATTTGGCTAGTAGTGGCTATTGGGACACTGGTACAGGCCCCTATCAAAGTGAACACTACTTTACACTTTTGCAGCACCAATACTCTGTGAGAGACTTCACATTTACATGTCATGTATGAAAAAATAGCTACGTATATAATTTACTATAGTATGGTTGCACAAGCTATTTGGTTAACGGTTAACAGACAACAATCTTTCTGCTACATTGTCATTCATTGTTATTTTGTTTTCACTTTACAAGCTTGTGGTATCTTTTTATTTTAAAACCTAAAGTGATTTAAAAAAATTGATACAGTCGAAACATTGTTTAAAAGTAGTTGCAAATATATACCAAATGGCTTGTTCAATAATATTAATTAAACAATTTTAATTGTGCTGCAATATCGCATTGGGTCTAGCCTGTAGCCTGTTGTATGTTTGGAGTGAATAAGTAAATAAATAAATGTCGACCATTACAGACAGCATGACGAAATCTTAACTCGGTTCTAAAAATACCGTCTTAAGTAAATCTTAATCCTATTGTAATAATCAGAATTATTCATTCTGCTGAGCAATTCATTAAATCTAAAACAAGTTACTATTTTCAGTCTCGAGTTTGCCGCAAAATATTACCAGCCCTTGTTGGACTGTTATTACAAAGTCTAACAGAAAGACACGTCAAAGCCGTCGGTGAACATATAAACAGTTTCTTTAATAACATCTGGGAACAGAGTTTTGACGATAAATTGGAGAATAACGGTGACAGTAACTTTAATTCTAGAACAGCTGGAACACTGGGCCATGGCTACAAGACGATCATTCAATATATGCTTAATATTGTAGATTTTGTTCGCATACAAAGAAACTATTATAAAATGAGGCAAGTATTTATAAAGCGTGACTGGTAAAGTGACCGATAACTTAATGATTGTGCTAATGATAACAAACAACTTTCCAAAAGAATTGTTTTTTTTTTATATATTTGCAAAGCGCTTCACCCTAATCTCCCCAAAGGCGTAAGCACGGATGATAATTAAATGAAAAAAAAAAAATATGCATGCAAGTTAAATAGTTTAGATTGCAAAAAGGTAGCAACTAAATTAAATTACAGGTGATTTTGTAAATATCGAAAAAAGAAGATGTTTTTATGGGAAAGTTTTTTTTCATGAGTACAACCATGTCTAAAGGTCGATTTCGATCGATTTCTATTTACCAGTCACCTTATATTTATATTCACATTTGTGGTGACCACTCCGAAACCAATCTTTAATTTTGTCAAACTGTATCTCAATTATAGACCTGGCAGTGTGATGAAGACATTGAATTATCTAGAGCTTGACTACGACAAGGTAGCGTGGGCGGCCGCTGTGGTCGACCAGAACTGGGCAGCCGTATACTACGGGGAGCTATGGGCAATGTTTCAGAATGGCGGCATCTCGCCAAATTCTCCAGAATCCACCTCGAAGTTACCTGGTGGAGAGAATCTACTACGAATTTTTAGAATGGTAAGTTTTTCACACAGATGTAGAAAGGATTATTAATTAGGTCCTGCATATCTCAAGAAAACAATGCCTATCTACTTACAAATATTTATTTTGATTTATGAACGCGTTGAAGAAACCACAATACTCACTTTCATAAAATAATATCTTAATAATTATCTGAAAAAGTGACTACGTTTTGATAACAGCTCTCAATGACTTTTGATGTTTTATTACCCGGTAAGATTTATTCCGGTATAGTTTATATATAGAAGAAGAGAAATAATAAAATCCTACTGTTCGTCAGTGTTACGTATCGATCGGAGAAATAGACGCTATCGAAGGCTGTGGCACCGAGCACCTAACTATGGAGAACGAGAAGCGCAAACATTTGATAAACACGGGCCAGTTCACGGAAGCGTTACTATTGCACGACATAGCGCTCTCCTGTGGCCCGCAGCCAGACCATGACCTCCACCATGGCGTGGTCCGGTCTCTGCACAAGTCTGGCATGCATCACTTGGCACTGCGGTACATTAAGTCACTGCCAGAGGACGACCAGCTAAATGACTACAAATATGAGTGTTTGGCGTTCTTAGGTCAGTGTTGATTTTTTTTTGCTATTTATCGACCACAAGTTCTAAAAGAACAATGTCAGGTTTCGGCCTACACAACTTTTAAAACTAAGTTCACACGGACACAAAGTTTTTACCTACAACAATTTAAATATAAAATTTTAACTTCTTAAAAAACATTTGTTTATTTTTTAGAACTTTTCCAAAAATAAATCATAAAAATAATCGTAAATCATTTGGTCCATCCTGTTCCTGGTTTTTTTTTTTATAAATAAAAAGGTTCAGGTAGTAACTTGTTCTGCCACTAATCGATTATCTATACTAATATTATAAAGAGGAAAACTTTGTATTTTTGTTTTTTTGTTTGTTTGTTTGTAATGGATAAACTCAAAAACTACTGGACCGATTTTGAAAATTCTTTCACCATTAGAAAGCTACATTATCTGCGAGTGAGAGTGACATAGGCTATATTTTATTTTAGAAAAAATAGGGGTCCGTAAGATATTTGGGTTTTTCGGACCCAAGGTGTAAACTCGCTAAAACTCGAGAACGGCTGGGCCGATTTAGCTGATTTTGATTTTGAAATGTTCGTGGAGGTCTAGGGAAGGTTTGAAGGTGAGAAAATATGGGGTAGGGGTAGGGTTGGGGTAGGGTAGGGGCATGATACCACGCGAACGAAGTCCCTAAAACAGCTCTTTTAATATGAAGTCGGGAAGTCGGTCTCAAAGGTAGGGGTAGGGGTAGGGTACGGGTAGGGTAGGGGTAGGGTAGGGGTATGGTAGGGGTAGGGTTAGGGTAGGGTTAGGGTAGCGAAGGGGTAGTGTAGGGTAGGGGTAGGTTAGGGGTAGGGTAGGGGTAGGGTAGGTGTATTGTAGGGGTAAGGTAGGGGAGGGGTAGGATACGGTAGGGGTAGGGTAGGGGTAAGGTAAGGTAGGGGTGGGGTAGGGGTAGGGTAGCGGTAGGGTAGGGTAGGAGTAGGGTAGCGTTATGGTAGGGTTAGGGTAGGGTATGGGTAGGGTAGGGGTAGTGTTGGTGTAGGGTAGGGGTAGTGTAGGGGTAGGGTAGGGGTAGGGTACCTAGGGTAGGGGTAGGGGTAGGGTAGGGGGTAGGGTAATGCAGGGTTAGGGTAGGAGTATTGGTAGTGTAGGATACCACGCGAACGAAGTCGCGGCGGGTCAGCTAGTTCTAAATAATTAAACCGATTTACTCTTTATTTTTTATTTACCACCTCACAATTGTCTCTTAATATTATTTTTTACCTAAATAATACGTTCATTGTGTTTATTTTAAATACATTTAGTATTTTTATAGAATATAAAAACTCAAGAAATCGATTTTCATGACCTGTGCTCGATAACTTAATCGTAATGTAATGGCAACCCTGTTAGGTTCTGTCTGTCTGTCGTGTCTGTCTGACTGGTAAGGCGCGTTTCCATTATGCAAGTGATTTGCATACTAGTTGCAAGTTGCATGCAAATTGTATAGTGGAAACAAGCTACTATAATTAAAAAATTAAAAAACACGACTGCAAAAATTGCACATATTTGTACTTTGTTTACTCGTCAGTTTTTTTTACGACGTTTTTTATTTACAGTGTTATATATTTTTTAAATCTACTTGTCAAATTCTAGACGATAAACATAGACACGACCAGATTCATTAAAAAAATAAATTGAGGCTGGTATTAATTTACGTTTTAAAGTGACCACACCGGTTTATTTTTATTTTTAACTAGCCTATGTTACTCGGAACGATGCAAGGATTGTAACGATACCCCATACATCTAAATCGGTTCAGGCGTTTAAAAGTTATGGTGGAATAAAGAAACTCACATACATACATACATACATACATACATACATACATTAACCCTGAACACATAACACTCCTTTTTTTGGGGCAGTCGTGTAACAACAACTAGGTTTAAACTTGTACGCACAATAATCAAGTCGGCACATTTGCACGCAAGTTGCAAGCGCATGCGGTCGTGCATAGAGGATTACTTTGTTTATGACTTTATTACTTTGAGAACTAACTTGTATACCACTAAAATCTTGTATGCAAGCTGCAAGTTGAACAAAATCGAACAAAATCGTGTTTCCAATTCAAATCACTTGCACACAAGTCTGACGTCATACATGTATGCAAACACTTGCATAATGGAAACGCGCCTTTAGTCAATGTCAAACATCTTGTTTGTGTTGTTGCTAGTGTTTTTCTATGAGTACGGTTGTTTTTTTCTCAAATATCACACATTTTGTGACAATGTCCCATCAACTACGTTGTATTAATTGTGGTATAAATGTGTTTTGGATGAAACGGCATTTAGTTGAATCTGATGATATCCGTTCATTGTTACAGCAATGGACTTCACTTTCTGAGGTAAAGTACGATTCTTATAAGAGCAATAGCGCACTAGCGGCCAGGTCGCGGCGGCCATCGAGATACATACCTTAACTTATGAAATCGCCACAGAGCGCGCGCACCTGGCCGCAGCGGCCAGCGAGATCGAAGCGACGCATTTGCGGCCCGTGTTCAGTCGCTGGTCGCTGCGGCCACTGAGATCAATTGCATTGTAGTTAAGGCGAGGTTACCCCGATAAACGTCGTTTTATATTGTGTTTTATTCGAAGATAACACAGATTAAAATTTTGAAAAAAATACATTATATATTTCACACTTTGAACTAGATATTTCGGTGGTCCGATACACGATGACTTGGAATTTACTGCATCCAATTAAATCGCAAAGACAAGTCTAAATTACGCTCTAATTCTTATTTCATTTGAGTTATATTAGGCTTTGAACAATGAAACTTATACCATAATAAAGGTCGTAAAAAATGTGATATTTATCGGTCATTATAATTTGAAAAATGAAAATACATAAACCACAAATCCCAAAATAAAGTGTTTTCATCTTTTCATGCGCTCGCCCCGGTCAGTTTAGTATCTTTTAGTCCCGAGCGGAACGTGTAACACGTTCCGGGAACGAAAAAATTGGCACACGTCCGACCTCCAACAGTTGGAGGTCGGACGTGTGCCAATTTTTTCGTTCCCGCCAACCCCGCTAATTTCTCATTAAATATTGTTACCGTCTGAGCCAAAATTTGCATATAAATAATATATAGGTATACTTAGTTTAGTTTTTTAATAGTTGTAACACAGTTAGCTTTTTTTTAGTTAGTACCTAGTTATAATTTTGTTTTTTTTATTTTAAATTTTTAAATTTCCGCGAAATAGATTTAACAACGGCATCAAATTTGTAAAACAGTTGAATTTGAACCCTATGTCAAAGCGCATAGAGCCGCCACGCGTGCAAATGTTATAATGGTTTACTGTTTTCAAATGTCGAGTAGTAAGTAGTTCCCCGCGCTGCGTTGGTCCGTGCCATAGTGTAGAAATGTGACAGTAGGGCCATTTCCTACGAATATTATTTATTATTTTCGGTAACGTTTAGACACAAGCTCGTTTATGCAGAGTACACTACAGTCGATTCCGTTACTAAAAACAGTGAATTAAGTTATGACGGGCTTATAAAAAAATATATTTGTTTTTAATCGACTTTTAAAGGAGGAGTTTCATTTCGTGTTTGCCTTTTGATAAAAATCTTTACAAATTGACAATGGGACTATTCACTCGATATTGCTGTTATTGTATGTTTATTTATTGGTTATCCACTTCAACGATGTTGGGCACATTAAATTTTTTTACATCAAACCCATACGT
Organism: Hoplodrina blanda; assembly: GCA_949316365.1. Taxonomy (NCBI): domain Eukaryota; kingdom Metazoa; phylum Arthropoda; class Insecta; order Lepidoptera; family Noctuidae; genus Hoplodrina; species Hoplodrina blanda. Next base: position 14,283,474 of record OX438592.1, read on the forward strand.
GTGGGGGGTATCCATGGATAGGTCTTCAAAAATGATATTGAGGTTCCTAATATAATTTTTTTCTAAACTGAACAGTTTGCGCGAGGGACACTTCCAAAGTGGTAAAATGTGTGTCCCCCCCCCCCCCGTAACTTCTAAAATAAGAAAATGATAAATCTAAAAAAAAATATATGATGTACATTACTATGTAAACTTCCAACGAAAATTGGTTTGAACGAGATCTAGTAAGTAGTTTTTTTTAATACGTCATAAATCGTAAACCGCAATTTACCTTTCATTCAATCAACTCAAATATATAAATAAAAATAAAAATCATTTAATTTTTCAGCTTCTTTTTTGCTTGATATTATTGCATGGTGGTTGTCGTGAGGAACCCTCCGTGTGCGAGTCCGACTCGCACTTGGCCAGTTTTTTTTTATTATAACCGTATTTATGATCTTCGTGTAAATCCATCTTATTCAGAAAATAAAAAATAAGTAGACTTATATTTTATTATTAGTAAAATATAAAATTATATTATTCAATTCAAGTTGTTCTACTGCATTGCTCTATTCTGTGACGCAACTTAGAACCTACTCGAGTTCGTGACCTCACGAGCGATCCGTACGGCGCCGGCGCGCGAGTCTCCCGCGCACCGTAACTTTTTACGTATCGCTACTCCTTGCGGGGGCTGGGGTAAGCGTTAAATGCCTACGCGCTCGGGGTAACCTCGCCTTAAATCACCAGTGTGCGCGCACTAGCCGCGGCGACCGCACGTATTGTGGAACTACAGCGTGATTTGTGATCATCGCGATGTCTTCCGACACGGAAAGATTGATAACCGAGATTGAGACAAGGAGGGCGTTGTGGGACATGTCCTGTGAAGACTATGCAAAAAAAAAAAATCATTTATAGATGTGTTGATAATGATTTAATGAATGAAAACGAATAAAAAGTTTAATTACTGTATATTTTTTGTTTAATTTACTCCGTAGAAATAAATAACCTCCAATTTACAATGTCTGAATAATTTCTTTTTGAGAAGTTCAATGTAAAAGTGGGAAAACACAGATAAGCTTCTGACATGAAACTACACAAAATAACGTGAGAATTTTTACTGTCCATGAAAATTTTTTATTGAGCCTAAGTTACTATGGACACCTGACATTGTTCTTTTTATATCACACTACCACCTTGATAATTAACTTCTTTCTCAATCTAGCCGTTTTAAATTTATTTCAGGTGATTGGAGTGATTTCGTGGACACAAAACAACTTGAAGAAAAGCAGAAACTGACAAATTGCAATCAAAATTCAGTAGTCAAAGCTTTCCAATACTCTTGTCTAAAAAGTTGTTTAAACATACAAACTACGCCAGAGTATGAAAATAAACTGTTGGTCCCTCTGAATAAGGCGAAGCTTGCAGTATCAAGATTATGTCTGAATCTGAACATGGAAAACAGTCAAAATATATATAAAGTTGTAGAGAAACTTCATATATTTAATGACATAGAAGATTATTTCTCAGTGAGAACAAACCGTTGTCAAATGTCGGAGCTGCTTCAGAGATGGGATACAGAGAACTTGCCACAGTTCATTGACTTTAAGCATATTGAAGCATTGTCTTCTCAGCGGGTGTTGATACTTGAGCATGCTGCGAAATCTCATAACAATATGTTGAACGAAATTGTGTCTTTACAGATTAAATATGCTAGTAAGTTAATAAGCTATTTCCCACCCCGACTATTGCTCGTGCTAGCCCGCGCCGTTGAGCTTTAATTCAAATTCGTTCGTAACTTCGTACATAAATGCGATCCTAACTGTCCCTTATTTGTCTTCCGAAGTGACATCCTAAACCGAGGTCCATCACCCACCGGTGGTACCCTTAGCGTGTAGTCACTAAGTTTATGAATTTAAAACTCTTATTATTGCTTTATTTATTAAGGCGCAATATAAATATCCGGGTAGTCGAAAACCATTTAGATTTTTCAAAACAATGGGCCTGTCAATTAACTCGGTGTCTGTTGTCCAGTGTCAACCATTGTCGTCCATTTGCCGATTCGCGTTCTCTACTTAAAGACTTATCTGCCAATAGCCATCGCTTATTCGGAAGACATGACAATAACTTGATTATTTCGAGTGATTTTTAAACTTGTCTTTTTTCTTTAGAAACGGCCCTACATAACTGCAGAGTTCAGATGGCACAGCGCTTGTTAGCTGTAGCAAAGAAATCTCAGCTTTCCGAAGATATAACACTGGTTGAGAGCGAGATAGCATGGGCTAAAGGACACAAGGAAATGGCGCTGTCTCTGCTCCGTGATATTGTTACCAATCATCAGACGCTGGAAGCGAAACTTGCAGCGATTTCTTTAAGGTGAATATTTTATTCGTTTATAGACTTGGAAGAAATCTTCAAGAATATTCATAACAATAGGGTGGCTGTTCACACGGAGATCTTGCGTAGTTTCAGTAGGGGTGCACGTTTAGTAAACGTCTCCCTTTATTGTACCGACCGCCTCGCTTAATACCGCAATACAGTTTGTATCACACTTACATTCGTGTCTCATTGTTTGTAGACGATACGCGCTGTGGATGGCAGACTCGAAACGCGATAACCCTCGAGAAATACATAAGTATTTACAAAAAAGTCTTGATGTACTGCGAACTGAGGATATTAATGTTAGACTTAAAGTCTACCGCGATATAGCGAAGTTTGCCGACGCAGAGTATAAGCAGGTATGACGATTACAGTTACCACATAATTATGTTGTGTAAGACTTGTTTTAACTTCAAAATTCTTCTAATTACAGGTAGTGTCTTACATGAATTCATCAGTATACGAAAACAGAGTGAAATGTCTAGAAAATATGAAAGGCACCGCCTCATCACTAGGCAACAAATCTACCTCTAAGTTATTGACAGAGTAAGTTGTAAATGTAAACGAAAGGAACGAAAGTATGCAAATGTAAACTATAATAGTATTTATTTATTACGTTTTGTGTCGTCAGTGTTGATAAAGTACTAAATTATTTTCAGAGAGGAGAGAAAGGCGTTGAAAACCAATAGAAAATTCAAAGAGCTTGATGAAGCTGAAATTGCTTACTCGCAAGTCGAGAAAAACAACTACTTAAACTTAGCTATGAAGTATGTATGGTACATATTATAAGAAATTATATATATCAGACTTTTACAGTCCATAATAACGGGTGTAAAAACACAGTACCAATTCTAGGTACTGAATAGGTACCTCATTTAATTAACGAATTTGTTTCTTCGTAGATATTATTTACTGTCACTAAAACAGTGCGATGAGAGCAACCTATTAGTGTTCCGGGTGATATCACTGTGGCTAGCTAACCAAGATTTTGAGTTCCAAGATGGCGACGCCGACGATTCGTTTGAGGAAATGTTGAATATGATACCTTCTTGGAAGTTCGTGACAGTGTTGCCGCAACTAGCACCACGACTAACCAATGAAGATACAGCGTTCATCAAAAATTTAAAGAAAATAATAAGTAAATATTCATATTATATTCTTTACGTATTGCTTTTCGTTTTTGTCCTCGTTGGTCTAGGGGTCGTAAAGCGCGACTGCTGAGCATGAGGTCTTGGGATCGATTTCCAGGTCGGGCAAAGTGTTATTGGGTTTTTCCATCAGGAATTTCTCAGTAGCAGCCTCGGAGTCTAGATTTGTGCCCGGTTGATGGCAATAGGCTCGCCCCCTATTACATGGGACTTAAACATAACTGGCGAAATGTGGGTGTACTAATGGGTACACCTCTGCCTAACCCTTTGGGGATTACAGGCGTGATGTTATGTTATGTATTAACACTTTTTTTTAACTTTAACTGAAATACATACTATGAAAGTTGTATATAGTCTGATAGAGAGAGAAAATCAATTATATAATAAAGTAAGAATAGAGCCTTGTAAAAAGCAAGTATTTAATTATTATTGATGTTTTTAATATTTATTTGTTTTCCCTGAAGAACGGTGTGCGATCGACCATCCCCATCACACGCTGCCGATCTTGTTCGGGCTAAAAAACTCGGACAAAGACAATGTGTTTCTGAACGCGAGCGGTCGGGGCGGTGTCGACGTGCAACCGCGCGTCGTGACGGCGCAGGAGCTCGTCAGCGAGCTGCGCGGGCACAACTATAAGCTCACAGCTATTGTTTCGCAAATGGAGACGATGTGTGATGGTAGGTTCTGTTTTAGCACACGGTGTCTGCAAGCTTGTTTTATTTCTCAGCACATTTTTGATAGGCATTATGTTATAGTAGTTTATCTCTAGTCAATTTCTGCAATAAAACTTGCTAGGAAATATCTATGCTTTTAATAAACAACAAAACAGAAATTCTAAATAAGGCAGTCTATATTATTGAACAGCAAAAATGGTATTAAAATATACAGAATTGCCCTGCATTTTTTAAAACAAACATTTATAGATGGTTCCTGTTCTATTCACCATTAGTTGATCACCAGAAATTGGTTATTATTATAACTCTCTTTCTTGCGGCAACTGATTTATAATATAATACAATAATCAAAATATTTTTCAGCTATCATAAGTTTCGCTAACTACGTGACGCCGGCTGAGACAAAATATATTAAAAAAAAACAGATACCCGATACAGAGAACATCCACAAGATACGAAATCTATCGGCGGTGCCTATGCCCATAGTCACCTTGCCGATTAGGAAAGATTGCAATTATACGTACATACACAGTAAGGAATCATTTTATTACGTCTCGCTTCATTGGTTTTCTCAATTAAAAGCAAAACAGCAAAATTGAAAAGTAGTTTATATTTAGAGTATTAAAGTTCTACTCAATTTTTAGCGTTACAGTGTTTTGACTCGCACTTCGAACTTGTTGGAGGAGTGACGTGTCCAAAGAAGCTGAATTGCACAGATTCCTCTGGAAAGGTCAACGTTTTGTTAATAAAGGTAAATATTGAGTGTAAAAAGACGCTTAACGGATCCGAAATTACATATTCTTCTACTCATTAATAGAATAAATGAATTTATTATTATTATAATCCTTTATTGATTAAATATACATATAAATTACATTTTTAAATATTAATATAAAAATATAAAAAATAGTATCCCACCGGCATCGGGAACAGGGTCCAAGCTACCGGTGGTCAGGGCTCCTGAGAAAGGAATCTCCTAACAATACGCGCCGTGTCCAGGAGTACCGCTTTCTGAATCAAGCCCTTGATCGAACCGCCCAACGAGAGCCTCCTTAGGTGTTGGTCGAGGCACAGTGATTGCTGTACTCACATCCCATCATGTCGACAACCTCGCGAGCCAAGTCAAGATACTTACTTATTATTATTATTAATATTCATTGGGATCATTCTTATTTGTTCTGGACCATACCTGGAAACCTGGTTACGAAGATATTGATGGCCAAAATTATTTTTTTTTAGTTCGAAAACAAGTAGGAGCCCTATACTGTTGTATGTACCCACCCATAAGCACAATAATTTGCGTGTCTTACATTGCATGGCATCATAAACAATTTTTTTCTTTAAACACTTTTTTTTTAAACATTTGAGTAAAATCTTCTTGTTTGTTTAGGGTGGGGATGATTTGAAACAAGATGCTGTTATGCAACAGGTATTCAATATTGTGAATACTTTGCTGAAGAATAATCCTGTGACCAATAAGAATAAACTAGTTGTTAGAACTTACAAGGTAAGCGTTTGTGCACGGGCCAAATCTTTAACATGTTCCGAGCTTATCTAATTTTCAATGGTTTCACTACTACAAGAATATTGAATGCATTATTTTATTTACCGTTACAGGTCGTCCCAATGTCTCGGCTATCGGGAGTGTTGGAATGGTGCGAGGGCACCATACCCATGGGCTTATATCTCGTTGGGCAAGATAAAACGGGTGCCCATGGCCGCTATCGTCCTGAGGTAAAAAAACTGCGGCCTAGGGAGTGTCAGGACCGAAGTTATAAAACTGCAATTATGACACAATTTATCCCGTATTCATATTGAGTTTATAAATAAGTTTAAAAATATACACTTATTATAAACTCAATACACTTATATACACTTGTTTAGAATTAAGGTTATACAGCTGACCGCGCACAATGCTTGCTGCTCAAATCTCGAAACTCGCACGCACCCACCTCACGTCCACGTTACGTCTAAACGAATAAAAATAGAGATCTTCTAAAATGCGCGATTGTCGCTGTGATACTTTATTTGATTATGACTATTATGTATATTTTTGTATTATAATACAAATTGTAGAATAAGTCAAGAATATTACGTCTTTTACAGGATATGTTGTGTAGCACCGCTCGTAATAAAATGATTGAATGCAGCAATGATGGCCATGAAGCCAAGTTGAATGTCTTCAACAAAATACTGAAAGAATTCAAACCTGTGTTTCACTATTTCTTTACTGAACACTACCTCGATCCGGTTACCTGGTATGAGAGAAGGTTGGCGTACACGAAGAGGTAAGAATTTTATTATAAAAAATTCTTAAATCTTGATAGAATAGAAGGAAAGTACACTTTATTAATAGGTATGTAAAATTTGTTTTACAAATAATCTTATTTTGTTTGTTCCTATTTAGTGTTGCTACCTCCTCCATGGTTGGTTACATATTGGGACTAGGCGATAGACACTTAAACAACATTTTAATTGACAAGAGGACGGCTGAGGTAGTTCATATAGATTTAGGTAAGTTATTAAAATGTACATATTTTTCAAATTAATTAAAAAAAAAAGAATCTAATTAATTTCAAAAAAATATTTTTTCTAATTAATTTCAAAAAAAAAATTTCTAATACAATATCATTATTTATTTTGTAGGTATTGCTTTTGAACAAGGCAAGACGTTGTTCGCTCCAGAAACGGTACCATTCCGTTTGACTCGAGACATTATTGCCGGCTTTGGGTGCAGTGGCACCGAAGGAATATTTAGAGGGTAATATTTTAGCACTTTGCACAATCCTACCATAAGTTAATTAGATACACGTCGTAATGTCAATTTGTTGGTGGTGACTAATATAGACAACGTGTCACGATTGATTAACTATTTATTAGTTTGAAAGCAATTAAAAATCAAATTTTACAGTTAATTGAAAATAAATCGGGTTTTTAGGGCTAAAATAAAGTGTCTCTAAATAAAAATGATGTCTAGAATTTATTGGTTAATGGTGTGAACTATCCCAATTGTCTTGGTCCAGTAGTTGCTAAATACATATAATATTAATTAATTAATTATCAGTATGTACACAAGCTTATTGTATAATAAATTGCAGATGCTGTGAGAAGACAATGCAACTTCTCCGTGACAATCAAGAGACATTATTGACAATATTGGAAGTTTTACTGTGTGATCCTTTGTACTCTTGGTCAGTGAAAACTGCGCAACAGAACGCTCCTACTTCAAGCAGGAACATTAGTGCAGTTTGTAAGTAATTTTTTGACGTTATTTATGTATAACTTATGGAAGGGCACATCGTAACGATAACTTCCACTATCCCTAGCGTTAACACTTTTCTTCGGTTATTAAAAAAATAATCAACTGTTCCAAACATTTTGATTTTGTGTAAGTGTTGCACTTTTGTATGTGCTTTTTCCGTGAAGGTCTGGGTGCTCCGATGAGACAGTGTTATTAGATTATCCGAATGGAAATTTTGCAGCAGCGCAAGTCGATTTATGCCTATAAACGAAATAAACTCGGCGAAATGTGCCTCCTGCTAATATCGGTACGCCTTTGTTTACCACTTTAGGTACTTGAGCATAATGTTATATTATCTCACTTGACACTTGCCAATAGTGAAAATATATTCAGGAGTTGATCATTGTACCCAAAACACTACTTAGGTACTACTAATTTTTACTACTTCAAGGGCCTCTGACATGGTTTGAATGGGACAGTAATAGGCTGGTATAAGTACTGGTTTCCTCACGATGTTTTCCTTCACCGATGTCAGTGATGTCCAAGATAAACTTTAGAAAGTACATATGAATTGAAAAAGTCACATTGGTACTTGCCCGGATTACTATCCGGATTACTTACTTGAACCCACAACCTCGAACATGAGAGGCGGGCGCCTTAATTGTACGATATGATAGATATCCTTTGTTTGTCAGATGATGCCGGTACTTCCAGCGGTCTGGCCAAGCGTGCTCTGCTTGTGGTGACGAGTAAGCTGAGCGGCAGGGAAGACGGCGTAGCCGGTGGCGTGGCAGTGGCCGGCCAAGTCGCGCGACTGTTGCACATCGCCACCGACCCATTCAATTTGTGCCGGCTCTTTTACGGCTGGCAACCATATTTGTAGTCTTTTTTTTTATTTTAACTGATTCAATTTGACTATGAACAATTTTTTTATTCTGTGATTCAATTTTAATAAGTTACATTGCAGGATATTGCATTAATAATTTCTAAATAAATGATTCTTTTTTAATTCTGGCTAATTTTATTTTGGCGCCTGTCACAGTTAATTTATTACAGTGTGCCCAAAAAATACTAGGAATGTAATTTTTTTTTAACTTTTATAATTTAAATAACACTAAACACATTTCATAAATATAATAAACAATTTTATTTGTTACCGAAAACATCGATGTTTTTAAACATATCGATGTTTTTCAATCGATGATCGATAGCGACATCGATGTTTTTGTAATATCGATCATCCCTAGTGTATTGGCACTATTAGCACAAGGAGTAAACTAGATGGACATGGATTTTTTGATGCTCTATTGTAGCTCGCAGAGTTCAAACTGTTTCGAGTTTTTTTGCAATTTACAGTCCATGCTTTGATTTTATATTTTTGAATCATTACCAGAATCCATACTTTTATTTGCTTTGACGAAAGTGAACATTCTATTTCCATGGGTTAGGGTTCCCTTTTTTATTACAATGGCAACACCAATTTCTACCCTTGCTGTCCTCTGGCTTACTGGCTTGCTTGTCAAACCTGCTTACCTGTTGCCATGGTAACGAACTGTATCAACAAAAATGTGATTTCATTGTTGTTGATTTGATGCTTCTAATAAATTATTATAAATGATGCATACGTATTTCGCCGTAAATTAATGTTTTCTCATGGCAGAATTGCATATATTAGGGCAACTGCAGTGTGCTTCAAACTTTCAAGATAAATCTTCCCTATAAGTAGACAAAAAATCTATGAACAATAATACTTTTTCATTAGGCCATTCTACGGCGCTTGGAGACGACATGATTTTCAAAACTGTGCACGCGTGCCTCTTGTTTGAGCGCTCGATGCGTACTGCGACCGCGGCGGACCGCGCGATTATGTGGCCAGCCACTCGCGCTCGTATTGCCGGTCCTTTGACTCGCGCTCAAAGAACCGACAAGAGCGCTGGGCAGGACGAGGAGCATGACGAGCGGCATGACGATGATGTTGCCACACTATGTCTCTGCCTACTTTCCTCGCTACTTGCCATGCCACTCGTCGAGTGTGTGGCAGGCCCATTAAAGGCAAAAGTCAAATCATTTATGTAGGATTTCAATTAGGTCATTATAAGGCACTTTTAAACGTCCTAAATAAGACAAAAAAAAATAGAATTGAATCTAGTTGCCCCTTCCAAAATGTAGTTTTGTATGGAGAAGAATGGGCAAGAAACTTCATACGTACTTGTGGCCCATTCCGAAATCGACTAAAAACTGATTATTATAGGTACCTATTTCTTTTTGGTAATTTTAGCTTCGTAGGTTGGCAACAACATTAGCTAACGCCATTTTGTTTTTCGTTTCTTGGTGAACGCGATCGAGGTGTGCTCGCAAATTTTATTCGAATTTTACGCATCAAAAATAGATTGAATACGTTTTATCTTCTTTTTGTTCACCGGATTCATCACGTCGGACAATATGTCGGATCGAGAGGTACTATATTTAACCGTAGTTTGTCACGTCCGACTCGCATTCCCGCCGCGTGTGTTTTATTTTGTCGGCGGATCGTTCTATATTTAATGACGAAAATATCGTTTGGGTTATTTCAGAGGAGTCGCTCGAGGACTCGTAACGGGTCTCGAGAGCCGGCACCGAAGCCTGTAGCAATGTCGCGAGGCCACAGCCGAAGCCGGTCTAGGACGCCGCCCCCGCCAAAAGCTTCGAGCAGAAAATATAGGAGCCCGTAAGTCTGCTGTTATTAAATCCTGGTTGTGGTAGCTTGTTTGTTACTGAGTAGTATTTGGCTTTCTAATTTGTATTCCCAACAAACAATTTATAACCTCGACCCCAAGGGTAACGCTCGCGTGTGTTGCGCAATGGTGTGTATCGTTAAACTCAAACATAGTTTACATGCGTCTCGGGAAGTGCAAATTTCGTAGTCATTTATGCTAGTGTGTACGACCTTGCTGATATTTTAGTGACGATTCCGCGTAATAACCTGTTCGTCGATAGGCATCTGTTTTAATTGCTTAGTTTTTCGTTAGTAACAAAAAAACAACGCAACAGTTTTATCAATAATGTTGTGTAATTGGAGGGGGGAGGGAGGAAGGTAAGGCACGCGAGAAATGATAAGAAAGTAGTAAATAACATAGCATTTAATTATTATTTACACAACTGGAATATGTTGTAGGTACCTTCTTAAATGTAAAATTTTCGTACCAACTTGTAATTAATTTGAGTTAGTAAGTTTCTAAGTATGTAATTACTTTTGTAAGTTCAGTTTCAAAATTCCAGGTAATTAGGGTTTCAAACATAATAGAGGATCGAACTAACACAACAGTAATAAGTAATATCTTTCAAATAAAATTATTTTTATTTGCTACTTCACTCGCTACTAGACATCAAGATAAACATAACATTAGTTGATGATTTGACCAACATACAATATTTAATTGCTTACTTAATGTATTAGTCGTAATTTGTTTCTAGAAACAACAACTACTAAACAAAAAAAAAATTGAAAAACAACATTTGATAGGTATATCTGTATTGTAACCCATATAACTAAACCTATCGTACCTACAATCAGTATTTTAACAACAACATCCTGTTATGATCACACAAGAGTTTCAAAATACAATTAACTTGTCTGCTTGTGTGTGCATTCTATTAGCATGGCTACTAACAACGCATTTCTCGCTGTTTCCTGCACTCTTTTATTTATACATCACATAAATTAATGGGTCAGTCAATTACTTAAAAACTATAGTTACATATAAACAAAGTTTATTGATGTGTGATCAATAATATTGTGTGCAGGAAACCATGACAACCGTCTTTGTTTGCTTTCATGAATAGGCTTTTTGGTTGACTCCGTTGACTATATTGGAATGTTCCAAAACGATTTTTATCTTTATAACAATAAAACTTGAAATTAGGTTCACATTGGATTCTGACATTTCAAAATAATATTGTACAAAGTTTCTCTTTGTATGTCCCTTTTCAATGAAATTTTGTTATCAATCAATAAATAGGTGAGGCCTAATCTGGCAATTGACTGCAAATGGCTTAATTAATTGATAACTTTGGAGAGGCTTATGTGTCCTATGTGTAGGCAGGCTGTTGTGAATGATTGATGCAAATTAAAAATAACTTTTTATCTTTACTTACATTCCCATTGGCTTTTGAAGTCAAAATGTCAAAATCCAATAAACAAAAATAGTCACCAAAAAGCAGCTTAGCTTTTCCTCTGCTTAGTGTGGTCTTGCATGTTAACTGAGCGTTCCTGCTGACGCTAGGTCGGCCTCCAGGTCGCGGTCGCGTTCGGGCTCTGCGCGGCGCGGGTACCGCTCCTCCCGGTACTCGCGCTCCCGCAGTCGCTCGTACTCGCCGCGGGGCTCCTATCGTCGATCCCACAGTCACAGCCCCATGTCCTCACGCCGCAGGCACATGGGCGACAGGGTGAGGAGTGATGTTTATGTGAATACCTTTTTTTGTAATTATTCCCATAGATTTAAGGTCCCCGCATGCTGAGAACTGAGGCTTGTATACAGTGGCCCATGTTTGAGCTTGTGTAACATGTACTTACCTGCCTGGGCTCGTTAATAAAGCCCTAAAAATGTCTGCCATGAACATTAGAAAAAAAAATTACAAACAAAGGCCATTGTGTACAAAGTAATGTCGGTAGCAACCACAACTGGTTGCTAACTGACTTGAATCGTAAAAGGCGACTTAAAGTACCGACAGATTGTCGTGCTATGCAATTGGCAACAAGTCCCCCAAAAAGCCAATTGCATTTTTTGCAATAAATGCAAAATTTTAGTTTTAAGATTAGTTTTAAGTACTCTTTATAAACTTAATGCATGCTACTTTTGAACTATGGTGCTTAAACATCCAATTATCTGGATTTGGTTCTAAAAGGTGTGCTAATTAAAATGAAATGCACCTTTATCAGTATTTGATAACAAAATTATGGCCATAGCTCAATTCTTTAATTAATTCCCATATAACCAGCATAATATTAATGTTTTATTTAATTTCAGTATTCCATTTAAATTGTCTAGTGTATTAATCGTTGAACAAGTGTCTTGCTCTTAAATATTCCAGTTTCATAATTTTTTTTCAAACATAATTTTTTTTTATACCCTGTACCAGTTGGTACTTTTGAGTACTGCAGTAAATACTGGACTGTCTATTCAAAATAGAAAAGCAAAAGAACAAAAAATAAAATTATCTTTTGTAGCTTTTCTTAGCGTTATAAAGAGTGAGACTCGCCTACAAGAAAATAGACCCCATGTACCGTCAACAGGAGAATCCCACGCCGTCCAGATGCCTGGGGGTGTTTGGACTCAGTTTGTACACTACTGAACAGCAGATCAACCACATCTTCTCTAAATATGGACCCGTGGATAAAGTTCAAGTCGTTATTGATGCTAAGGTGAGTTCCACTTCAGTTGTACTTAGTTCTGCCGAAATAATCCAAGCCATAATTTAATAATACGTAACATCACGCATGAATCGAATCCAAGACCTCACGCTCAGCAGTCGCGCTTTGCGACTATAGCCTATTAAATAAATAAATTACGGTAATTTAATTCAATATGCTAATTGTGTTACATTTGTGTAAATTAAATCACAATTTAGCAAAAACAATTTTCAACTTACATTCAAAACATGCTAACATCATAACATGCTTAGAATAAATTTATTTTCTCAAATCAATTTTCTTTTTATTTCACAATTACTTGAAAAACTCTTTAGCTTTGGTAATATACCTAGATGCCTAGTAGTATATCAAGCTCGTACCCGCAATTCTACGTCTCAACGTGTATTTTGCGTAAGGCTGCGTCGATCAAGGCCAGTAATTGACGTTACTGACGAGCTCTCGACAGTAAATATCTGAGTACAAACACATACCTAATACTAAAGCTTATTACAGACCGGTCGCTCCCGAGGATTCTGCTTCGTTTACTTCGAGAACCAGGAGGACGCCAAAGTGGCCAAGAATGAGTGCACCGGCATGGAGATTGACGGGCGTCGCATCCGCGTTGACTACTCTATCACGCAGCGTGCGCACACGCCGACACCCGGCATTTATATGGGAAAACCTACGTGAGTAAATACTCGAAGATTCTCCATTTTTTTTGTCTTGTAAATGTGAATGAAGAGTTCAGAAAAGGTAACATTAACTTCGATTTTTTAAACGAAAATTAAAGTGACACTTTGTCAAGCAAACGTAAGCTGCTGTGTATTGTTGAAGATTGAGTCAACTAATCACAGACACTTACGGGCGCTTCACAATTCGTAACATTATTTGGGGGTTATATACGAGAGGAAGGTTAAGAAAGACTCAAAATGACAATGATTTTGGATCGCGTATCATTTCAAAATACAAAATGTCATCGAGATTACCTACTTATAAACCAAAAAATGTATAGAATACGTTTGTATGGCGTGCGCGCACTTTCGGCCAATAGGATAACTGATTAAAAATAATCTACTACTTTCATGTCCTACTGCAATCCTGTTGCAATCTTACAGTACTTTGTGTATAAAGTACTATGTTGGATGTGTATCCAACATAGAAATTCACACATACATAAAGAGTGTATGGGTGACTCCTAGATGTTGGTAGAACATAATACTATGAACGGATTTAGAGTAAATTGTCCTCAAGCTTTGGTGATTTATTTAAGGCCTGTTTGTACAAGAATTCTTCATTCCCTAACCATGAATGGAAATAAATATTTTTCTTGTTAAATGAATACAATCTATAATTTGTTGTTTACAGCGTAAGTAGAGGCGGTGACAACGGATACGACAGGCGTGGTCGCGATAGAGAGTGAGTATTGTTTGTGTTACTACATAATTTACCGTTATTTGCTGACTCATCACGGTTATAGACAAGGAATTATAAATGAAAGAAATGGTCATCAATGTTTAAATTCAAAGTGAAATTAGAACAGTAAAATAGCATAGTAGTAGTAGTAGTATAAAGCGCTTGTTAACTGGTTGCTAGGTGTGTTTAAAAGGTCTAATACGACCGCGTTGTTTCCAAAAGCGAGCGCGCCCCAATGTAAAAGAATTTGATGCGAGTCGATTTTCAAATTGGAAATATCGTAAACTGCTTTATATGTAGTAATCTGACATCTACAGTTCAGTTACCAGGTAACGCAATACCCCTTGCCTTCTCAATATCTGTAGCGACTGTCAGAGACCTACGAATGACAACAGCGCTTTAGGGTCAGTTCACACCGAGACGCGTCGCGACGCGACGCAACGTGACGATACTTGAAGAGGCCAGTGACTTCGCGCTGCGCCGCGAGACGCATCGCAACGTCGCCGCTCTTGCACGTCGCGCGTACCGGCGATTCACCGCTGCGTAGCGATGCGTCTCGCGGCGCCGCGCGGCGCAGCGCGGCGTAGAGCGACGCATCGCGACGTAGTGTTGCGTGGTGTAACGTATTCTAAATTCTTACAATTAAATGTGTGTCTTTTCGTGTAGAAAATAAAGTTATATTTTGAGTCGCTCTTTTAAAGTGTGCACGCAGCGTCGCGTCGCGTCTCGGTGTGAACTGACCCTTACGTTCATTCTACGGCACGGCGGTGTCACTTGTCACTCCACCAAATTTTGAGAAATTCCTAATGACAATTTGAAATGTTTCGTTCCCGCAATAACGTGAGAATGTTGTCCCACAGCGACTACTACTACCGCTCGGGCGGCGGCTACCGCGAGCGCGACTACTACCACCGCGGCTACCGACACCGCTCGCCCTCGCCGCACTACCGCCGGCGCCGCTACGAGCGGGAGCGCTCCTACTCGCCGCGTAAGTCCTATTACCATCAGGAGCGGTAGGCTATCGCTCCTCCCCCCCTCCTTATAACCCAGGTGACTGGTTTGCCAGTAAATACTGAAAATCCATTATAAACAAACTCAAGTATTTGAAATTTAGTCCAGTGGCTAGTAATTTGCATGGAAAACGTGTGTCAACTAAGGTTTGATTCCAAAGATAATAACACTCGATTATTCAAAAGCCTCGTATACAGAGATGGCATATTGTTTGACAGATATATTGATCACCACGCTTGCTCAAGGTGGATTGACGAATTTGTTCAACACTAAATATATTTCTAATGGTTTTCAACTTTGGTTGTTCTCATGTGCTACTAAATTACTAATCACTTGACTAAATTACTAGTTCTCCAAGTAAACTGCCAACCAGACTAGGCGTCACTTCGATATTATTAGTTTACAAGCCAAAATAGTTCTTATTCAATAAAATGTAAAGTACAATGTTGCTGGTAAACCAATTTTTTGGGACACCGTACTAGCAGGGCTACTCAAACTTTTAGACGTTGCTAGCAAGTTAGGCTAGTTGAATTATAGTAATTACTTTATGGACAACTGTTTTTATTTGGTGGTGGATGGTGAAATCTTTTAAGCTTATTAAAAAGCACAACTTTTTTGATGTAAATGAATAAGGTTACAAGTTTTCTTATTATTTGTTTATTGCAATAGACCTTTTATGATCAACTTTGACAGCAGCAATCTGTTTTCATTTATTTATTATCAATAAATAAACAGATTGAACTAAAACACAACACAAATAAATTTGAAAATAGTTTGCAAGATATGAATTCGCGCGACATTTATTATGTTGCACGCAATTAATTTTCGACTCTATTTTTGTTGTATTTTGAGCATATTGTTGCTGTTGGCGCTAACCCTTACCTATTATTGAATACATGAATAAAGTAACTATGTAAATAGTCAAATTAGCTAGATAGGAACTAGAAAAACATGGTTTATGTCAAGGGGTTTTTATAGATTGTTGAACTTGATATCAAGTTCAAAAAGATATAACATAGTTTTGAAATAGTTTTAGTAGCCCTGTTTGATTGACTTGTCAAATGTGTAGTAAATAGCTAAATAACCCCCCTCGATGTGTGACGATTGAAGCTCAAGCAAAATTGTACAAAATGATGTATATTACACGTAAAACATTATTTTATTTCTGACACAAAGTCATTATATGTTCTTTATGTTATGTTAGGTTTAACTTGTGAGTCAGTGCACTCATTTTCAAATTTATTATAATTTCATTTGACTATACAAACATTCTTAATTATTTGAAATACTTTTGTTAACGAAGTTGAAACCTTTGCAATAGTAATGAGAAAAAATTGTACTTATCTAATTCAAAGATACCTTTTCATATACCAAAGACTGGGCATGCCCAAGCAATGCTCTTCCATATAAATTGGTAAATTGCTACAAAACTCCTGTATATAATGTATGTGATTGTATGAATTGGGGTCTGTCTTTGAATCTTTGTTTTTAGTTTATTTAGGTAAGTTTCTAAATGTTGTCTGCTCTGTTTTCTATCAATTTATTCTACAAGGTGTAATGCATGTTGAGGATTTACTTGTATTGTCCTCGCGCGAACAGAGTTAGGTAATAATATTTAGACAAGACTAACTGGCATGTAGCGCCAGCTCGGCTAGACGTAACTTTCATTAGGGTCCATTCCATTGTTATCGCGCGAGGAAGATACTTAGTGTAAACAAACAAAATGATGTGATGTTAATTAGTAATGTGATGAAACATAGAATAAATTGATAGATATGATGTTGCGCTTCACACCGTAGCATCATGATGTTCTGGTATAACACATAGTTACTCCCCTCTTTGACTTTGCAGGTCGTTATTAGTAAGTGCGCGATGCTGAGTTCAACTTCAGACATAGCATAGCATTTTGATACACCAACAGATCCCAACTATGTGTCGCCCGGCTCCTATGCATTTATTCTGTCCGGCGGTGTAGTTAACGTGTGTACGTTCTGTGACAGGCGGGCCGCAGCCCCTGCGCCGGCGCGGCCCCAAGAGAGAAGCTGCTTTGTGTTAATTATAATGTGATGAAAGGGTCTAGCATAAGTTAGCGTGTAACGCCCGCGCGGGCATAGTTGCCTCTAGGATGTAAAACTAGCTCTAATAAAGATTTAACACTAAGTCTAATATTGATTTTGTTTGTTTGAAAAGGTATTGAAACAAGAAGTAAAGGATGAAGTTCCTTGAAACTAACTGTGTTGAAGTTTTGAAAATGTTTGATTGAAAAGTCCTTTCGAAATGGCGCTCGCCGGAATCGGGACCGGCCGCCGGCCGCCGGGCGTCCGTGTGCCGTGCCGTGTGCCGTGAGCCGTGTCGCAGCCGACGGCACCGGCTTGTCGAAGCGAAAAGAATATGATCGAGTTAGCCGCTAAGTAGGAAGCCCAAGCTTTGCGAAGACATTGAAGAGAGAAGTCGCGCGCGCATAGATCATATTCTTTATCTTCCGACTACCGTATATACATTCTAACGTTGTGGCGACGTGACCATGCATTTCTCGTGTTGCTAGTTACATATGTATTAGTATGTATTCGGTTGTATCGAGTCTGGCATCTCACGTTATTAGAGTAGCGTTGTGTTGTACGACTTGTTAATAAACAATAGTTTTGTAACGTCATTATGGTTCTTCTTCATTCACTTTGGTTCGTCCCACCTTCTCTATCCATTCGTATCCTCTCTTTTATCTCGACCGACGCTGCGTGGGGTCTGGGAGTATTCGAAGCAATAGAAATTCTGTTATATACCTATTGCAGAACAAACTGCGCAATCAGGAATATGGTAGACTCAATATTTAGGTTCTAACAGGTAAATGGAAAAAAGACCATACCAAAACTAGCAATATGTAATGTTTTTAATGGAGTAGGTAATGATTGAGTCTTAGGGGAAAATATCAATATCAGAACATAACGAAGAATCATATTTCTCAATTTCTTTGGGTTTTATATTAGTACAAAAACTACAAGGGAAGAAGTAATCAATTTTATTATAATATATAGATCCAAATCTAGAAATGTATCTGTACCAAACAAGTTGAAGCAAAAAGAAAAGAAGATTGATTGTCGATTGATTCCCTGATCCAACGCCGCGTCGTTACTGGCAGACCGACGAACTGTTTGAAAACCTTCCTTGCTTTTATCTATTATTATTATGTTTTTAGTATAATTGTATTAGTTATTTGTTATGTAATATTGATGGCATTTAGTTAGTAATAAATAGTAAGTCCTTGTTGCATAAAAACTGTATACTTACACATTTTGAACTATCGATGTCATAGTGTACCGTAGGATTCATATGTACTTCCCAAACTACTCAAGTACGTATTTTTATTCTAGATGTTAGAAATAGAGAATATAAACACACTAGACAGTTAATTCAGCATCTATGAACCAGTTTACAGCGTTCTAGGTATCAAGTGCGTTTTTTAAGTCGTCTAATAAAATGTAACAGTAGAATCTAGAAAAACGAACTACAGTTTTTATGCAAAGTAGAATTAGTATAGATTGGGTACTATATTAGTGAAATAATATTAACAAAATTCTCACTATCAGATTTTTATTAAAATTCTTAACAATTATTTATGTATAATTATTATAAATATACCACATAATTGTGTCGTGTTGGCACTCACCATGGCGACTACGCTAACCGCTAAAAACTTAAATAATCGTAAAATATACAAATAACATTAAAAACAAGACATGGCAACGTATGATCGTTTGATTAGTATTATTTTGCATTGGACGCGATTTCAATTATGGCGGAATTGTGTTACTTAAAGCTACGGGACGTGGAATGTGATCAAATATTGCAATGTTTGATTTGAAGCCTCTTTCATTAGTTTTGTTAAATATAAAATATCAAAACGAGATCGTTTTTCGTTAATCACAGAGTTCATTTTTCCATAGTGCACCTCAGTGTAAGGATAATCGATTTTGTTTTGTGCAGTCATCCTTATGGAGATGGCACATTTCACGTTGAGATGTTAAAGGCAACTCAGAAATAATCCTTTTAAAAAATACAGCGAAAACCAATCAAATTGGTATTCTAGCCTCATAAAATCCACAATTTGTTTGCTTCAAATCAAGCAGTTGCTTTAAACATCTGGAATGCATACATATAATACTGCTAAAATAAGAGTACACTTTAGGTACTTGGCAAGCAACATTACAACAATATTATAATAAAGATACTTAGAGCTAAGCTGAAAATACTAGAAAAGTCAGTTTGGTCACAGAACCAAACACATATAAAATATAGAAAATACAAGTTCGCAGCAACCAGCTCTTTTTTACTGACTCAATACGATAACGGTCCGTTATTTTATTCAGGACTGGTTTCATATATATTTTACCCAACCGAAAAATCGACGAGCCGCTATCGTATAAAGTAGAGACATTTCAGTACTTTGCAGCGGCTAAGAAAGCTGTTTTAGCGAAGTCGAAGACTACAAGATAATTTATGGAAGGACTAGAATTTTTTCAGCTGTCTATGAAAAATAAATATTAAATTGGCAACACTGCTATCTAAGTATAGCAACACTAATCTAGAGTTGGCCGAATAACTTATTTTCTAGTGGCAAGAATAGAATGAGCTCGAAACGATTACACTACGATGCAGTTATCTACACTACTGCAAGAAATATAATAGATAGGAAGGTATGTATTACATATTTATATTTGTTATAGATGGACCTACGTAACCCTAGTGGTTTTCGAACCCGTTACAACGAAGTTGGTTTATTCCCATTGGTTCAGCAGACGACAATACAATTGGATTGTTTAGGTAAACATCAATTATTTATTCAATAACTATTTGCAGTTTATCTGAAATTTATAATATTTTTTATTTCAATACCTAGTCGTGAAAAGAAAGGGATAGAATTCATCCTTTTTTTTTCACGACCATTAGCTAGGTATCTGATAACCGAGTTGTTTCCCTGAAAATGTTGTGCCCAATGGGATTCACACAAAAATATATAACAAAATAATCTATAACATCAAATTCAGCTTCCTAATTCTAATAGCTAACCAAATTGTAATGGCACTAAGTATTCTGGCACAATATCAACGGTGTGACACAGCACTGAAAAAGCTGCACAATACGTGCGTTCTTGTATAAACTGATAAGGGTCAGTTCACACCGAGACGCGACGCGACGCGACGCTGCGTGCACACTTTAAAAGAGCGACTCAAAATATAACTTTATTTTCTACACGAAAAGATACACATTTCATTGTAAGAATTTAGAATACGTTACACCACGCAGCACTACGTCGCGATGCGTCGCTCTACGCCGCGCTGCGCCACGCGGCGCCGCGAGACGCATCGCGACGCAGCGCTGAATCGCCGGTACGCGCGCACAGAATGACGTGCAAGAGCGGCGACGTTGCGATGCGTCTCGCGGCGGCGAGCGGCGCAGCGCGGCGCAGCGCGAAGTCACTGGCCTCTTCAAGTATCTTCACGTTGCGTCGCGTCGCGTCGCGTCTCGGTGTGAACTGACCCTTATGAATACTTCATAATACAGACACCGGTGTGACACTCATAAAAAAACTTCAACTAATTATTCTTAAATCTAAACAACAATTTGGCAATATTTACAAGCACTCTGCCCCATACTGTACGATTTAGGTACTTATAACATTGGTATAGAGTTTCATTTTAGAAAACCGCGTGTATGGGGCCTGGAACCGCGTTTTTATAATCGAGACTAATAATAGCAAGCCCTGTGCCTCTTTTCGTAGAATATGATTATGAGGGCAAACGAAAGCCAATTTTTATTCTATTCCAGTTTCACGGATGGGCACGCTCATTTCACATTATGAGGGACGATACTGTCATATATAAATTAATGTACATGCTCGTCCGTAATACCTGGCATTGTTGGAAGACCACATGTAGAAATCTCGAGTATGAAAACGCGGTGCTGATTATTCAATACATCCTGTATTCAACAATGGGATCTTAACATGATACCTAAGATTATTTCTATTGGATTACCCGCTGAAAAAACGAATCTAAAACCTATTGTTTGTGATAAAAAATCAATATCAGAATATCACGAAATATGTACTATTATTACATAAGTAAAGTCCTAAGAGATTAAGACGGCATTTATGTTCAATAACAACTAATATGTACTATGTAAAACAAAATGATAAATATGACTCAAGGGGCTTCTCAAATGGATAGTATTTGGTATAAGGTAGTAAGAATATTTGGTATTATGCATGTGCACTGAGGTCACCGCAGGCGATGCAGCAATATTCTCGAGGTGTCATCGATTTGATAAAGAACTAAGATACAACAGAAATAGATTTCAAAATTGCTTAATTGAAGAATAATAAATTCAACACGGAATTATATCTTGCACAGAATTTTCAGCTCTATTTGTGATGTATTTTGAACTTAAAATTGACTGCTGATATCGCTGCGTTGACCTTTATGATGCTGACTCCCTAACTACATTGGAACTATCAGATATGTGATTATTGTTTGAAGAACTCTAAACTGGCTACAAAATACATTGTATCCACAGCAACACTTGTTGCAAATATTAATAGATTAAAACTACAGTTAAATAAGTATCCGATTTTCAGTGTTTCATTATGTGTAATAGCATTTTAAGTGTCTATTAATGGTTCAGTGATTAAAGTTTTACTTCTGGTGATTAAAGAATGGTTTATTTTCCGTTCATTTACCTACACAGATAACATACGCTCCTGTCGATAACCTTCAATAAAACTTGACATAACGAATACTTTACACAAAAAGGAATGCTTTTGTGTAAATGATGCGTTCTTACAGAAATATTGCGACTGTTTAGTGCAATATCTGTCCCATTAAAATATTCTCTGCACATGTTACAAGACTTATCAAACGTACAACATTCCAACCAGTTCAATCTATACAACACCTATGTTCATTCAACGGCTTAATTACAATCTATCCCAAACAATAACATTTCCTTTGAATTTGGCTTTAGTACAGCCACCTTCACATCTAGCGTAAGTATCCGCCGTCGCTGCGCTTGCGCAACGCTATCGCAGCGTTAACGAACTCCAGATGCGGTGTCGCCCTAAAATGCGCGTTGCTGACTGTCCGCGCTTTAGCATGTGTAATTCTCCTATTTTGTGAAAATTCTGCAGTTTGACGATCCAGCCTGTTTGACTGCATCTGGGAATGCTGGTTTACCTGGATGGCAGGAAGTTCTCTTCTCATATTAGCTTCCCTACAAGAGCAGTGTGGCGTGGTCGCGGTGCAGTCGCCTGCGCGCGCGCAGCGGGGCCACAGCGAGCACGTCGGAGGGGGGCGGGGGCCCGGCCCCTCGCGCTCCTTTCTCTTGGTAGTATACTTGTGCGCCGCCGCAAACTGAGCCTACTACTACGCTCTCGTCACTCCTGCAAGAAACATTTTACTATTGTAAAGAACAAGTTATAGGACCCAGGAACTTTTTACGATAAATGGTAACAAGACTATAATAGCAGTTCGCCCCCCAAAAAACTAACAAAGAATTACCTCAATATAAACTCGGACATTTCCGGATCTTCAGCGAAGTCGTTGTGTATGAGTCCCATGGTGGCTATATCCAGCGCGGCCCAGGGCCCTCCCTTGCGCACGGTGCCCCAGTCAGGGTCCAAGGTCAGGTAGCTGTAGTCTGTCGCCTCGCCGACCGTTGCGAGGGGCTCCATGCACTTCTGTTCGATAGGCCCCAGAGCGTTTAGTGATGTTTCCCACTGGAAAAAATAAGAAACATTTTTGAAAAGAATTGCGAATTCTCTAAATTGGCATCAAGTATAACCTAGGTTGTAATAATATATTTGGGTTTGTGTGCGATCATAATGGGTTGGCGAAGGCAGCAGAAATATTGATAATGAACGTACATTCAATCAAAATAGTCGAAAATTGCGTGTAATCAAAAATGTTGCGCGGAATCTTGCATTTATCGACTTTGTCTGTTACATTTTAATTCATTTATCATGCAGCTGTGACCACTAATCAGAACAGCATAATAAAGGCTCCTGCATGTCACCGCCAAGTTTCTTTTTGACAGTCGAAACGATCCTCCGTAGTTTTTACACATTGTCCTTGCTAATGCCAGTGCATGCATGCGCGGGCGCAGTATGAAATTCACAGGTCAGAGGTGAGGCGCTCTTCATAACTTACCAGACTATTGATAGTGTCCACGTTATTCGCTGCCTCGGTGTCAATAAGCGCCAGTAGCGCCATATTATGCAGTCCGCTCACGAACAACGCACACTTGACGGCGTGCTTGCTGTACTCCGGCAAAAGCTCCAAATCGCTGTCCGAATCGTCGTCGCTCTCAGAGTCTTGGCGCTGGGTTTTTGGCCTGGAACGCGAGTAGATAAATTGTTAATTTTACTAGATAAATAAGATTTAAAACCACTCGTAAAAACTATTCTTTTAGCAATCGATTTAGGGTACAAACAGAGCAGATGCTCAAGCAATTGTAAGTTGTGGTGTTTAAATTTTCGACTGTATTTCTGGTGCTTTTAAAGTTCACTATCATTAAATAAATGCTCGAGTTCCGTTTTCGACTATTTTGTTCATCTGCAACATTCTCTTTCTGAGGCAGGCAGTCGGCGCGAAAGTAACAATGTTCCTGCCATTACTACGATTTTTTTTTTTGTTCTAGTTCATACTTTCCAGTTCCCACGATTTTTCATGTTTGATAACGAAAACAAGTTTTAAATTATGTAACTAAACTTTTGACACCCCCGCGACTACTGTACATGTTTAGAATGCGTTAAGTACATTGCGCGCTATTAGAAATAAAAGTCGTTTCACACCAATAATATTTGCTGAAAGTTACTTAGACGGTCAGTTTTGTGATGAGTTTTTTTGACACCCTACCTGTCAGTAAACGTGATCTGTCTCTCCGCTGCGGGTGTCAGGAACTCCCTGAGCTCCAGCGGCGTCATGACCCTGCTGCTGTACCCACTGGATTTGTCAGAGAACGCCAAGTGACTCAGCTTCTCCATCAGGGGAGTCAGCTGCACCCCAGTCAACTTCTTCTTGAAACTTGTCGCTTCAGACTCTGAACCTATGGATAGATAGAATATGCTTTTATTATAGTGCAGTTTTCTATTGATGAAAAATTTTTGGTGTATGGACCAGTACTTCCAGAGGTTACCTGTTACAAACATACAAACTTTACGCCTTTAAAATATAGGTTTAGCCACATCACATTTATATCAGCAGAAGAGTTGTATATTACGCCTCCATTTCGATATGTCATAGGGGGCGAGGCTATACGTCGTCAACCGGAGATACCACACTCTCTGGAGTGTTTTTTCACTAGGATTTTCTTAAAAAAACCCGATAACTGGTTTTGCCGACCTGGGAATCGAACCCAGGACCTCAAGTAATAGATTTAACTATGGGGGGTAGGAGCTTTCTTACCTATTTGAGAATCTGTGCTCTCATTCAAAGATTTCAAAGGTAAAGATAACGATTTCCTCCTCGACTGATCCGTCGCCAACGTCTTCGTCGAATCTTTTTTTGCTATCTTTTTCGGAGTTCTTTGTGGAGACCTGTTCAGTTCGGAATCGAAATCTTCAAACTTTTCCTGCTCACATAACTTCATGTTGAACGTGAACATATTGTCGTTGGAATCGTTTTTCATTTTTGAATAGTGCTGTTCTAAATATTGGTTGAAAAGTGACTCTGATATGGCAACACCGTCGTTTCTGAAGACGGGGAATAGAGGATCGTTTATGGTCATAGTGCTAGGATTCTTAGGAGTATGTTCGGGGGACGGAGTATCATCATTAAGGGAAACTTTCGACTTTTTCAATTTGAATTTAGAAGTCGCCCGATTCGATAATTTTTTTATAGTCTCTTGCAAATCTGTCACACTGGCCAGCTTCCTGATTGGTTCAGGTTTGTTGATGTAATGGTCTGCAATACAATTGATGTCT
The DNA here is from genome assembly GCA_949316365.1 of Hoplodrina blanda. Classification (NCBI taxonomy): domain Eukaryota; kingdom Metazoa; phylum Arthropoda; class Insecta; order Lepidoptera; family Noctuidae; genus Hoplodrina; species Hoplodrina blanda. The sequence goes on from OX438592.1 coordinate 14,308,678, forward strand.
AAAACTATTTTGTTATCCCGTTTCTCGTTTTCCATGTTAAGTTTGTTGCAGTTGTCAATATTTTTTAAGACGTCTGGTTCTAAGTCTGATTTGTCGTTGTCTTGTTGGCTTTCTGGTATCTGGCAGATGGAGAGCATGTTGCCGTGCAGTCGTTTGTACTCGACCATGGGAGTGGAACAAACGCTTGTTTGTCCGGTGAACACTTTATCATTCTCTTGTAACTCTTCGTCTAACGATAGCTGTGTTTTGAAGCTGAGGGATAGTTTCGTTGGCCTCTGTCGTGGCTTGTTGGTGAAAGGCACGACGTCTGGCATGGACGGTTTCCTCTCCCTCTCCTCATCAGGGTTCCGTTCCTCGCGGCTGGGGGGTGATATCATGGAGTGGTCCTCTTCGGGGACGGCGGTGAAGAGTAGAGATTTATCTCGCTTCATTCCAGTTTGGGGGAACTCGCGTTGTTTTTCGCGTTCGGCTTCTTGGTTCTGTGAAGCGAACAAATCTTTGATGAAACTGTAAATTACATAGAAAGCTAGTAGATTTATTTGGCGCAAGCAAACGGTATAAAAATGTCGCGCTGTTATCGATAGCCATAAAAATAAATGTAGGTAGGTACTATATAATGTATAGATAAGAGTACTAGACATCTTTAGGTACGTCTGGCTATGGTGCCTATCGTTTCCAAAGAAAGGGAGTGTTTAATACAGAATGACTTTGAATTCACTTCTAAACATTGAAGAGGTGAAATGCTTGGTCAAAATATAAGAAACAGAAGATGTTTGATTATTTTTGTAATATATCCCGCAATAAAAATTAAAAAAGAAATGCGTTGGTAATACGCTCGTACTCATGAGTACTTTCATATCCTGAACGATTTGCAGTGAATCCAAAGTTAGCTCGTATAATAAAAAATAAAATTTGGTAAAATTTTAGGTCACAAAATAAAACACTAAATCGAGGATCGCCTTTCTTCAACTTACCTTTTTAAACCGAGCAATCATCTCCTCCCCATTCTGCTGGAACTCCTGTATCTTATCCACCTGTCTCTTCAAGTTATCATACAGCTTCTTCCCCACGTAGACCACCAGGAGTTGGGCACCCAGCGGTAAGGGTGTCTCCGTGTCCAGGGTCTCGGCCGGAGACTTTATCCTGTACGGGTCCACCACGGTGAGGTAGGAGGTCAGCCCGGGAGGTAACTGTGTGGAGATTATTCTGGAAGAGTTGAATAGGTACCGGTAATTATCTTCTCTTCTTTACCTTGAGGGCTTGAGCCTCTTAGCTCCCCCCTGGATCTGCTACTGGCTGACATCCTATCCAAAGCTAGGGATTGACAGCTCTCCTCAAGCTGGCTTCAACTAATTTCATCGAGAGAGACTTCTACAAACAAAATAGCCCGGCAGAAGACGAGACATATTTTTATTATTTAACAAGGCCCGGCTGTCACGTGGGACTTGGGTAATTAAACCATGGAGAACGGAGAGTTTGCTATTAAGAACACATAACTGTCAACCACTTAAATTTAGAACTTGTAACTGTCATCTTCACAGTAAAAGCTAGGCAAAAATCTTAGGTAGTGTCGGAGACTTACTTATTATTGTACAATATGACGCCACCTAACACGCCTTTACTTTTCCTACAATGTTCTAGTATCTGCATGGACTCCATGTAAACTGATGTTGCACTCTGAAACAAACAAAACAACGAGTTCTATCTTCAAAGATTTTGAGCCAGTTATTGTATTTTGTACTTTATTGCGACAAAGGTAAAGTTCTTATTACAACATTGGCATCCTAGACTATGTCATTTTAAAATCAATAAAGTGAAAATAAAAGAGTGTCATCTCCAGGTGGGTCAACCACAAAGGCCCGGACCTTATTACAATAAAGTCTCGCTAAACGTTTGTATGGTGGTAATACGATCTAGAAAATATCTGTCAGTTTCTGCCATTTAAAGCCATATCTGCACTTCAAATTTCCCGCTACCACATTTAATATTGCGACAGGTTAGTCGCACTCACTTCAGTTACTGCGACACTTATTAATATTTGCACTACGCATGATAACCGACGAGTAAACACACTCCAAGCCAGGGGCTCCCAATCTTTTTTATACTGCGACTCCCATTTCAGGATGTCATTCTATAAGAAGATATTATTGTGTGTAGCTCTAGCAGACATTGAAATTACTTTATTAATTTAAGTACTAGCTTCTGTCCGTGGCTTCGTCCGTGTAAAAAGTAACTTTACGTAAAGTAAGTTGAATTATTATTCCAAGGGAACACACTAGTCACTACTGGGATAAAAAGTATCATATGTGTTAATCCAGTGAATCATCTATCTATGTGCCAATTTTTATCCAAATCTGTTTAACGGTTTACGCGTGATTGAATAACAAAATTTACAAAATATCACATTTTTTTTTAATTTTTATTATTATTTAGTAGGATTACATTTAAGAAATCTACAAAGATCCTAATTATTAATAACAGTGCAATAATAATCTATACTGATATTATAAAGCTGCAGTGTATGTTTGTTTGTTTGTTTGAACGCGCTAATCTCTGGAACTACTGGTCCGATTTGAAAAATTCTTGCAGTGTTAGATAGATTAGTTATCGAGGAAGGCTATAGGCTATATACCATCACGCTACGACCTACGGGAGCGGAGCAGTAACCAAAGACGCGGGTGTAACCGCGGCGGACAGCTAGTTATTGTATAATCGTCACCAAACTTCTAGTTCGCTCTGAAGTTGCAATGGTCGCGTGTTTGCGCCGCACAGCGCCGCCCACGCTTCCCCGCGTGTTCCGGTGACGCCTGTTTTGTTGTTACTGCGATTCTATTCGAGACAACTTCAGAGCGAACTAGAAGATTGGCGATACCTATACCACAATCAACTCGAAGTACGTTTTGCCGGCGACCTGTGCCTCCCGTCGCGTGACATCGCGACGCGCAGTTTGGAAACCTCTGCTCCAAGCGGTAACTATACCTACTTACTATCGCTATCAAGGATGCTTTAAACTAGGTACTATAACAACAAAGTGTAAGTGACAAATCAACTAGTTTTGATTGCTTTAGACGATTCTGTTAATAAATGTATTATACGAGTATTATAAAGAGGGAAAGTTTATTTGTAAGAGGTTATCTCTGGAAGTGGGTCCGATTACAAAAAATGTTTCAGTGATAGTAAGCTACAATATTGCCGAGTGCTATTTTATGGTACCTATACTTGACTTTAAAGCGGACGAAGTCACGAGCAGAAGCTAGTCGCTGTTTAATGGTAATGAATGAGAACTATGAGAAGGCAGTGAATGATAACGAGACGATTGACACAGATTGAAAAAAAAAAACGTTTCAGGGACATTTAGGCGTTCAAATTAATAAATCTCAAGAAAAAAAAAGAACAAGTGATCGACAAAATGTATGGATCAGCAGTTTATTTTTTTGCCGATTTCGGTGTTAATTTTATTGTAAAAGTGTATAATGACCTTTTTTCAGGTTTTTTAGTACCTGAACAGAAACTCATTATCTGCCTAGCCTTTTCCTTTCCCGTGTCAAAACTCAATATTTATACAAACTTAGTTTCTATAAATATAGAATTTTGACACCGAACCTAATGTTTTCTTACACGGTAATCCTTTGTCCAACGCGGCCATCGAACTCAGAACCTTTCGGTTTAAAGTCGCACACTACGCATTTCTCTTTATAATATCCAAGAAAGTCGAAAATCCTTACCTTAGGCAAAGTTAACATCGGCACCCTTTGAAAGATATGGCACCCGTACTGCAGCACCGGTAGATAGGTCTCGAACACCTGGTACAGCTTCTCCGAGAGTCGCCGCTGGTCCTCCATCTGCCCGGCCAGGACTTGAAGGTCGCCGTGGTACACCTTGATCATGGAGGTGAGCAGGTTCGCGCGGTTTTTGAGCACCCAGTCTGGGATATTCCTGTCACTGCCTATTGCCTGGGGGAAACAGATCGTTGGATACGTTAGCTAATGGAGGCGAGAATTAAATCATCGTAAGATCTCTTGATTGATAAAAACTTTAAAATTCACTTAAAGCTACCAAAACATTAGCATAAATACGTAAATATAAGCGTCTACACATATCTACGAGTATCATAACAAGCTAAAAAGTTTGTTTGTTTGTTTGTTTTAACGCTCAAAACTCAGGAACTACTGGTCCAATTTGAAAAAATCCTTTTGAACGAAAAGAAAGAAAATCTGTGAAAGTGACGCATAGTCGCACATAATAAAAATTGTTGTTTACAAAAGCCTAAAACATTTTGCGTTATGCGCAGGGTATAAAAGCGAAAGATCATTCACCCACGAATTAAATACAAAATCTCGAAAGCTAGTATTTTTAATATCAGCTGAATAACAGAAAACTTTATGGAAGCTGGTAAAATGGTAAGTCAAGAACGTGTTTTCTGTCAAGGCTCTTCCCACTTACCAATATGTATCTCCCATATTCTCTGATGATGAATTTCCCGCTCTGTAGTGTAATGGCGACGGGCTGGGAGAACAGCGTCTTGATGCAGTGTGCGGCGCCCACGACCTGACCAAAAAATTAAAAGGTTATCTTTAAAATGGTCAAGCAATAACTGTGGCAATACTTATTTAATTTTAAGTTTTTGTATATTCGTCGAGAGACGACATCCGGCCACCGTAGGCGCGGGCTTGCGGACGGCGAGTATTGGGTAGCTCGCCGTCCGATCAACGATCAAGGACCATGCCCGGGTCGACGGCGCGTTCTGTTCGCGCGCGCCTCAAAGAGCTGTCAGCACAGGGACGGGGCCCCCATTAGGGGCCAAACGCCTGCCGGGGTTGCGGGACGTCTTAACAGGATACCGTGGCCCCGGAACGCAAAGGGCAACAGAAGGAACAGGGTGGTTTTTTAGTCAGTAAAAGTCTGAAAGTCCCTTCCTAAGGGCGGAAGGAGTCATTTGATGATTTTTACCACCTAAAAAAAAAAAGGTTTTTGTATATTGTTGATTTTGTTGCATGTGACGGAAGATACGACGCACATATCGTTGTAAGTATGCTTCCACTCTTATTCATGTTTTTACATAGTACATTCAGCCGCGGTAGCCAACCTCAATAGAGACTAAAGTCCCCGTCACGAGAAGCTATAAATTTTGTAAACACACATTCAGGGGATCGCAACCCTTAGGTCAAATACTGCGTCAGCGTGAACTTACTTTAAAATGACAGCCCAAATGTTTACGTTCCATGTGTCAGACGCGTTCCAGTACCACCAAACATAAGACGACAGCGTATGATACTCCGAATTGATTGAATTTGGGATTATTTGTTGTTGATTGAATTGTCGCTACTTAACTTAGTACAGTCGGTTATAGCTGTTGCTTGACCCACCTAGCTAGTTAGGTGGGTCAAGCAACAGCTATAATCGACTGTACCTAGAAGTTCTTCATTTACATAATTTATAGCTTTTCGTGACTGGGACTTTAGGCAAGTACGCAGAAGATATTATAGTGCACTAATGTGTGCGTAAACACAGGTTCCGTTTAGGTTCCCATCTCTTCCCTCCCTGGCATAATTGACCAGGGAGAGATTGGGCGCAGGACTAATTGCAGATAGAGAGAGATATAGCCTTACGACAGTTACGACAGGCAGACGGATAGATAGCCGAGTCTTAGTACTAGGGTTCTGTAATCCGTTTGACACGCTTTGTGTACGGAACCATAAAAATATCAATTTCGCAAACATCTCATTTTCCTAGAAAAGATAAAAACGTAAGCGTTACCCACATTACTCAATCTATTTATAAATAAACTTGTTCATCTGACCTTTTGAAGATTCGATCAATAAAATTAGACATTTTATATACCTACATTAGCTTAATTATGAGACATAATAACGAGCATTTCCGTGAATTTGACACGCTATTCATGTTAAGAGGTAGATAAGGTGCAGAGGTATAGCAACTCTATGACCTAGGTACTACAGCTCTTATTGTAACTTCCAAGAGATGGGAGTGCGGTATTTTGGGCCTGTATTTGTAATACTGGTTTTTCAAAATGTTAATGCTTTCGTTGTTATTAGAAGAACTTTTTATGTGATAATTTTTTTTTTCTTTTTTGTTCTTCAGAAAGGTCAGGTGCGGAGTACTCGTAACCGGCGTGCTTGTATGACGAGATGTATGAACGTAGATGAGGCGAAAGAAGTATGTAAGGATCGTAGCAGGTGGCGTTCTGTGGTTTCTGCCTACCTCCATGGGAAAAAGGCGTAAGTTTATGTATGTATGTAATTTTTTTAACTAATTTTGCTGTTTAGCGCTCGTACATTAATTTGCACCTACCATGTTATCTCTTCACCACTTTTGGTTGACTGTTAAAGAATGCCTAAGGCATTAAGTCCGGCTTTGTACTTTTGTTGCATAAAGTTAAAATAAATAAATAAAAATAATTTTGCTTCTGTTTCTAAAGCTACAGGGGGCCTGCCACAACCTCTTAAAACAATATTATTTTAATATTACTTTGTAATTTCTGTTGTTGCACTTTCAACTCTCGGCGCTGATCCGAGCGTTGAAAATCCAACAGAGCGGAACGCAAAGTAATATTAAAGTAATATTGTTTTAAGAGGTTGTGGTAGGCCCCCAGTTCTCATATTCCAAGATGCTGGCTTTTACAGTGCCTGGCTGAAGTCATGGCCCATGGTAAGAGACAGGTTTATAATTTTATGTTGGTTTTAAACAAGATCTATTCTAATATTAAAAACCTTGAAGAATTTTTTGTTTGTTAGACGCACTAATCCTCGAAACTACTGGCCGGTTTCTGAAACTTTTTGTGCTGATTGGAAGCTACGTTCCGTTATTATTGAATGCGTTAAGATTGATTTTATTATTATGCGCTTATCTCAGAAGATTAAAAAATCTTTTTGCGTTACATACTTATACAGTTTATCGAGGAAGGTTACAGGCAGTAATGTAGGATATAACTTAACACTGATGAAACCACGGAGTATTGCTGGTTTTAGCTCAAAGCTCAACACGCACAGAGAACAGACGGGAGCGGAACGTGGGCGTTTAGTTTGTGGACATCCATAATCCTTACTAATTCTATAAATGCGAAAGTAACTCTGTCTGTCTGTCTCGCTTTCACGCCTAAACCACTGAACCGATTTTGATGAAATTTGGCATGGAGATAGTTTAAGACCCGGGGAAAGACATAGGCTACTTTTCATTAGACTTCGACTTCGTCTGCGTCCGCGATAACCGACATTTGCGCGGACGAAGTCGCGGGCAAAAGCTAGTGCCATACAAGGAATACAACCCGACGACACGCTCACGTCCCGCTGCCGCTCTCTCTGTGTGTTGGGCTTTAATATGAATAGTCGTCCACTGACGTCATTTCAGACTTTAAATCCCACTAAATAGGAAAGTACCTACACAGCTACATGTACAAGAAGTATTCAAGACAATACATTACACCTACTTTCCTAAATTAGAATCACTTCAACTAATTGAATTTCAGTCTAATTAGACTAGGTACTTAGGTCTGTCTACATTATTAGACTGCCAAAACCAGTTTAGAACTATGCGAGCTTCCATATCGAGCTGAGCAAGTTGCACATTCCAGTCTCATTATTAGCCGACTGCGCGACGCGAAGAGAGTCATGTGTTTGTTAAAAGGCACTTTCTAATCAATTAGCAGTGGATTATGTTAACGTGTCGTATTGAAATTTTGGATACTAACATTATAAAGCTAAAGGGTTTGTTTGTTTGAATCGCTAATCTCTAGAACTACTAGTCCGATTTTGAAATCTTTCGCTAATACGAATCTACGTTATTCTTGTTTGGTATCTTATTTGGTATCTATAATTTATTTTAAAGGGATCCGTAAGAAAATATACCGGGTGTAAGGGACAGCCCTCCGCAGACCGATGGGGTGATTTCAGTATACCATACTAAGAAGACTGATACATGAAATTGTTTCAGGAACGTTATGAAAATCCAAAAAAAACTGATTTGTTTTAAAACCTCATACGCAATGTATCGTGACCGCGGCAATCGCATAGCGATCGGCAAGCGCAGCTAGCCTTCGGCCGTAATTCCGTAGCTAGGCAGAAAGTGAACAGCTGATTTCACGCGTCGATCGTTACGATTATTTTAACATCCATTGCTGGTTTTTTGATTTTAGCTGTATTATTTATAAAAATTAAGTGCTGCGTACAAAAAATGTAATTTTACATTGAAAAAAAGAAAAAGTAACTGAAAAAACGGTAAAAAAAAAAATTCCTGAGAAGAATTCGAGTGAAATATGATTAAAAATAAGGAGCTGAATGCACCCTATCAGTTTGCGGAGGGCTGTCCCTTACACCCGGTACACGGACGAAGTTCCGTGCAAAAACTAGTATGCCTAACTCTTAAAAATTAAAATATACAGCATGTATTATTAAACTTCTTGAACGAATTCTTATCAACGAATCTGTGTGATGAATGAAAGGCAATGCTATAATTAAAATTATAAATATGTGATGTTTTCCATTCCTAAATTATTTCATTCACTAAATAAGCGATAACAAGAGGGTTTTCGCAAAAATTATCGATACATTGCCTCCCTGGCGAATTCTCTAGCATACGATATACGCTAGCAAATTGGGTAGGTAAGCCAATTACGAGCAGTATTGTCGTAGATTAAGAATGAATATTGGCACTGGGCTAAAGCCGGCTTCCACGCGTGCGCCCTTGAGGGATTAACTATACCTATGTATAAAAATGAGTCGACTATTAGATACGTGTTGTTTAAATCGATACCATTAACGAAATGCTACTCTTTCTGAACTGATTTCAATTGTTCGCTAATCTCGTTAAATGCAGATAAGAATAAATGAAAATAGCAATTTTTTTGTATCTTATGGATTATCTATAGCCTCATTAAAAATTAGATACAATTGGGTGTAATAATAAAACTGTTTGTTTTACTAGAAATATTACCAAAGTAGGTAAATAAAAATACTGGTATTTATTTCTTAAAATCAGGTTGAGTTCATAGATTAGATGCCTTTTATTTTTTGGGATATTTAGAATGTTGCCCGCATCATAAATATCTTGAAAATGTATTGAATATTAACTACATAAAATATAAATACTTTAGCTATTTTAATATTGATGATTTTTTTACTACATTATTGACATATCAGGTGCCACATCAATTAGCACAAACAACTATGCCGTCTAGACATCTGAATAATATTTACACTAATTTCTGAAAAATTTAATAAAAAATTCTTCTTTAAAGAGATCCAAATATGCATATTGTATTGTATTGTATAAACGGGCCGGTGTCCGCAACTCCACGACCAAGCGCGTATTTTGCGTAAGGGTGGGAAGAAAGTCATTCGATCCACCCCAGCTCCCCGAGAAACGCCAACAGCGCCTTGACGTTGCGGGCTATCTCCCGCAGGGTACCTGGGTTTCCGAAGTATTTGGCCCTGTATGTGGCGACCTCAGGGCAGTGTAGAAGCACATGCATATGCATATTATCAAAGATGGAATTTATATATTAATTTATTCTTAAGCTCTACAAACCTGTCCCGCTAGTGCATGCCTCTGTGTGTCGGACACCCATCCGGGGTGGAAGTACAGCACCGCATTGATGGGGTCGTCTTCCTCATTTGTACAACAGAGTGTGTCATACACAAACACTATCATCATCTCCCTGTGGAAAAAAATAACAAATATTATGACGTATGACTTAGGTACTTATGATTGTCTATTTAGTAATACATTTCTTTAGATACCAGTAGAACCGGTGGCGGATCCAGGTTGGGGGCCTGGCCCCACAGAGGGTATGTTTTTAGCAAAGTTCACTTTGAGTTTTGTCATGGAAAAACTCAGCTGCTTTTGGAGGGAGCTTGAGCCCCTTAGCAACTCAAACAATATGAAAGATTACCTAATTAATAAGCAATAAATCAGCTAAATTAATTTAAATAAATTAATTAATCAATATTTTGAGACACTAATATCAATATTAAAAATATTAGGTAGTAGAATAAGGTCTACTAGTACTATGGAACTAGTTTACTGAGTTATTGATATATTTTTTATTAAAATTTATTTTTGTCTATCTGTGGATATTTATAAATATTATACCAAAAGTAATTGACATAATCTATTATATTGGTAGCTGCTGCTATAAAATAACGCACGTAATATTTTTATGATATACTAAGATTGCATAGCTTTTTGTTTTAAACTACTTAGTTCAAATAGTTCCATTTAAAAAAACATTTCTTTACATCAAGCACCTATTTAATCAAATACAATTTTCTAATAAACTAAATTCCAAATCAGTTTTCTATCTCGTTAATCCTTAGTATCTTTGCAACAAATCACTTCGAGATTAGCAGACGAGAAATAGAACTTGGAAATGCTAGACATTAGATATTCATTTCCATAATATTATTGAAGATTAAACACATCTGTAACTAGAGATTTCATCAGACGTGTCTAATCAACCGCAACATCGCATATACGATACTTTTGTATTGAGTTACTCTCCAATAATCCACTTAGAATCTAAATAGAATATTATTTTTACATACTTTGCCATTTTGTAGGTTTTTCTCGATCCTCTTCACAGATACAAAACGTTTTTCACAGCATTTCAATAATGTATTATCGGAATGTAATTCGAAAAGGTAAATTTGTTTAAAATATTACGTTTATTTTCCTATTTTTATTCTAAAATAATGTGCAGCCGTCCACACTCCGCGACATAGAGTATAATAAGTATAAAAAGGAAACTCCGCGATAACTCGTTTGACACTTATTTTATCGATGTTGCCACATGAAATGCATACTCTCAATATTATTTTTTGTATATGAAGGAAACGTTTTATTTTATATCTATCTTAAATGTTTTATTATAATTAAAGGAATAGTCCAACAAAAGAAACCTATTTTTCATTGAAGAAAACCTGCACCCCAACATTTGGAATATTCTTTTTCTTACTAAATATTATTAAATAGATAGGTTAATACAATATTAAAATGCAAGATCCAATTAGATGTTCAAATTGACTGTAAACATACTTAAATAACATTATTTTCTGTTATTATTAATTGTTGGCAGCACCAAGAAAAAAAAATTGTTTATTGTGTTGTCAATAGATGGCGTTGCCTACATCAATCAGTTTTATTTGCTAAAATAAGTAGATGATAATTTTAAAGCATTACTTATAACTAAATTACACAACAACACACACAATACACAATTATAAAGACACCTCTTGATCCCTTTTTAATGCATATGAAAGTTTACACGGTACTCCAATTTTTTTTTGTGTCAGTTTGTCTGTTCCAGCTAATCTCCGTAACAATTCTATCAGTTTTGACGGGAATTTCACAGGCAAATAACTTAGGTATGTTATAAAGTAACAAAGGCTACTTTTATTTTAGAAAAAGCAGTAGGGTCCCGTGTTGAATTCAAAACCCCGCAGAAAACCGGCATCCACGCGGGCGTACATATAGGCCCGTAATTAAGTAACAAAATACGAAATATTAAATTAATGAATTCAGATGCAACAGTGTGCCAAGGTGTAGGTGCGTTTCCAGATAGTTGTGGTCTTGTGGTGCAAGAAGAACACTATTTAATTTACTTAAGATACATAATAAAATACATTTGAAATAAGTTATGGTCCTACTGTGACATAGTTATGTTGTTTGTAGTAGCAATAAGTATATTTGATTATAATAGCTGTATACATTATCGCATTAGGTGTTAAACCTGTAAAGATGATTGTATGGTGGACGGTGGTAAATAAATAAATATATAAAAATAATATTTGAATACTTGAATTTTAACTTAAGTCAAAGTATTAAAGTAAATACGAGTACATAAAGTAAGTACATAATACTAATAAAACCAGCTTATTATTTTCCCAGTGCAGGGCAATAGATTTGGTTTTTTAGTCAGTAAAAGTCTGACAGTCCCTTCCGCCCCACTCAGGGCGGTAGGACCCATTTGATGATTTTTACCACCTCAAAAAAAAAAGGCAATAGGTTTCTTCTTGGCGATTTGAAACTTATTTTAATACTTACGTCCAGGTTTCCTCACCATGTTTTCGTTCACCGATGTCAGTACATAATATCCAAAATGATAGAGTCCTAATATCTATACTTAGGCACCATTATTTCCGACTGTCACGCAGACGAAGTAGCGGGCAGAAGCCAGTATGTGAATAATAATTATGATTTTATTTTTCCATCATATTTATGCAAATAAACGCGTGCCTTGTGAGTCAAACGCAATAAATAATATCCGTTTCCGTCGCAGGCTATTTGTTTGATGTGCCGACAGCGTCCGGTCTGGCGGCCATTAGGCCGAGCTGATGGAAGGACATTAGGATTTACCTAATTATTTTGAAGAAATCGGTATAGCGAAATACTTAAAATATAGGTAGTAAGCATAAGGCCCCTAGCACACGGCGTATTTTAAACGCGCAGACGACTCGCGTTTCAGGAACGTGCGTTTTCGGCGCCGTAAATGCAGATTGTTGCGTTTGTTTTGATGATGGCTGTACTGCGCTCATACGTGCAGTATAGACGGATTTCACGATCGCCCCGTGTGCTTAGGTTACAAGGTTGTGTTCAAATCTCGTTTGCAGCACGTATTACGCGCGTCACCTGCGCGTCGTCTGCGCGTTTAAAATACGCCGTGTGCTAGGGGCCTAACTAGCAATATGCCTCGGTTTCACTCGCGTTAAGTTAGGTACGTATTTGATTAAGTACTACTCAATTTTGGTAGCAGCTAGGGATTGCAATCCCGCAGCTCACTCAATCCCGCGGGTTTGATATGCGGGATTGATCAATCCCGCGCGGGATCCCGCGGGATCCCGCATATTTGAAATTATTCACAGTAGTTCAACTTTTTGCCCCATACGTATGTAAGTTAAAGTATTAATTTTTTGATCTTATAGGGCTATAAGATCGAAAAATTAATACTTTATCTTATTTAAAATTATGTTATAAAATCGAATTGAAACTACAGGTTTTTGTTTTAAAAAAATCAAGTACCTATTATTAATAAAATTAAACATGCCTTACATTATGCAACAAAAATTATTTGTTTTCTAACAAAATAACAATGAAATCATAATTAAGTACGAGTAATTAGTAATTAGCCTTATTAGACCTTAATTTTTAAATGTTTAGCATCAAAAGTTTTGTTTAATTTTACCTTATGGGCCTCAGCACACGGCGTATTTTAAACGCGCAGACGACTCGCGTTTTAATCGGTATCTACGGCGCAGACAACGCGTGTTGTTGAAATTGTCTTGAAACGCGAGTCGTCGCGAGACAACAGTTTTACGATGTTTGTAATTCATCATAATACCTACTTGATTTTTTAAAACAAAACCTGTAGTTTCAATTCGATTTAATAACATAATTTTAAATAAGATAAAGTATTAATTTTTCGATCTTATAGCCCTATAAGATCAAAAAATTAATACTTTATCTTACATACAAACGGGGCAAAAAGTTGAACTACTGTGAATAATTTCAAATATGCGGGATCCGCGGATCCGCGTTTTGAAGGTGAGGGATCCAGCAGATTAATAAGTGGTGCGGGATCCCGCGGGATTGCGGGATCCCGTTTTGCGGGATTGCAATCCCTAGTAGCAGCAAATTATGTTACATAGGTACGCTATAGCCTTTCTATAAACTAACAGCGCCTTTCTTAATAAAACTATTTTCAAACCGGACTAGTACTTCCTGTTGTTGTACTTGTTAGCTCTAACCAGTGACCAGTAAGTAACCTGAATTTTTTTTTTTTTATCTGTCCCACGGTGCCGGAGCTATAACCAAAGACGTAAATTAACACGGGAAAAAAACCAGGCGTACAATGTCGAAGGGTGCAACTATAATACTTTCCATTATAAAGATAAAACATCATCGAGATACATCTGAGACTAAATTTAAAAATCAATCATTGTTTTCATAATGTTACCAAGTTCACTGACTTGTTCAGAATTTCTTGTGATCAGAAGTCTCGTCACGGACGTCGAGACAAACATGGAGATGTCACAGAGGAGGTATGCACAGTAGATACACCTTTTTTCATGATTTCAGTGGCGTAGCTTGCCCTAAACGGGGCCTGAATCAAAATAAGTTGGGGGCCCTTCTAACTGAGGCTGCCATCCGTCCGGGTTTGTCATAATTTAGAGGGCGTGCAAGGGACGTTCGGAAAGGGGTTGTCAAAAAGTGTCCGGGTCCAACCCGAATATTTTTAGTGTCAGGGGAATCCCGATTAATTGAAATTTAGGAAAAAAAATGTAAGTAATAAAGAAATGTAAATGTAAATGATGATCTTTTATTTCTATTGTAAGCATATTTTTTTTCGGAAGTGTCCGGGTTTAAATCTCAATTTGACTAAAATGTCCGGAGTTTTAGAAGTTTTGGTCCGGGATCGGCACTTTAGGCGATGGCAGCCCTACTTCTACCTAACAGCGGCGAATCCCGAATGGAGGGTAAAGATTTTTTACACGAAAACAATATGTTTATTTTTTCTAGAAAGTTAAAGATTTTTTTAAGACAGCGTAAAGACGTAACAGCGGTTTGAGTAAGTAAGTGAGACATCACCAACTTCCAAACTCTGTTACTAATAAATTCCTAGTGTTAAAACCCAATAATACTTACCCGACATGGGAATTGAACCCAAGATTCCACGCCTAACAGTCGCGCTTGCTTGCGGATACAATAGCTGGATCCCTAATCATAGTGAGAGAAATACTAAGTTTCAAGTTCAAATTCGATCGTCCATTGTTATGAGATAGCCTTCTGTGCTGGGCGATACTGTGGCAATTCTCTTTGTCTTGCGCCTACGCCGTGTACGGAATACGATGTCCAAGGAAAGTTTACTTGTCAACGAAATAAAAACAAAAAATATCCGGAGAAACTCGTTAGTGACTTGTGTTGTAATTGTTTTTGGAAGAAAACGTTGTACTTACGTATTAGGGACGTTTAAATAATATCTTCGGCTATAGTTCCTCTTCCATCTCCTCGAGATGAATCTGACTTGGGGCGAAATTTCTTCAGTTGATGCTGACAAAATGAATATAATATCCTGAATGAGCGTGAAATTGAAAACTTGCTTTATAAAATATTTAAGAAATTACAAACCTTGGTAAGTATATTATTGAAAAAAAATCCAAATTCCAAATCAGTTTATAAATGACGGAATAGTTTTAGGAATAATCACTATCTATTCAGTCTCAATCTGTCAAGAGAGAGATGAGTTTGCGACTACATTTTGCAATTCCTTTATTAGTAGATTTGGCCTACTAAGATAACAAATAGGTATTAAACCTCCTCCTTTTTTTAGTCACTTAAAAAAGAATTTGGAACGGAATATATTTGAAAGTGCGAAATAAAATAGGTACTTACTTACTTGACTTTACAATACCTACAGAAACATGACCTCAACAATACCTAGTCAGTAAACACTTCCGCCATCTCACAGGAAGCAACATGCTCAGTGTTCACAAAATAAAAATACAGGACCTGTCTGAATGTTTATCACAGCAACTGCCCTTCTCCGTCACACGAGCCTTCAACACATGTCCTAGATCACGCGTGACCGGTTCGTACGAAAAGGCTGGAATGCAGTCAGTCAGTAGACAAGACCGGCGCGCCTTACGAAAAAACTTGACAAAGATATTATATATTATTTAGCTTCTGTCCAGAACTAAAAAGAAAAATGAAAGATGGATGGATTGTGTGAAGAATGATATGAATGAAAGGGGAGTCAGTGATTGCATGACGGCTGACAGGACAGAGTGGAAGAGGAAAACGTGTTGCGCCGACCCCAAGTAACATGGGACAAGGGCAGGAAAATGATGATGATGAGCTTCTGTCCAGAACTACGTTCGTTTGGATTTTAATATTACCATACATCATAATCTATTGCATTTGGTAATAGTCTAGCCATGATTAGCCATCTAGTATCGGATCAGTGCTTTCAGAGATTACCTCTTACAAATTCATAAATATTTTTAAAATATTTATGAATGTTGTTGTTGTTGTTGTGTTGTTGTTTTTGTTGTTGTTGTTGTTGTTTGTGTTGTTGTGTTGTGTTGTTTATTTATATATTTTTTTTTTATGTTTTTTTTTTGTTTTTTGTTTTTTTTTTTTATTTTATTTTTTTTATTTATTTTTTTAATTTCTTTTTTTTTTTTTAATTGTGCCTTCATCGTCATCAAACATTATTTCTAATCATGCGTCAATATTTATACTACAGATGGTATATGGTGCCGATTGCCTTGTTATGTCCAATAAAACAAGAAAGGGGCGGAAATACTTAAATTGGACCTGTCAACTTAGTTAATCTGAAAAGTCTATGCAATTTTAGTTGACATGTCAGAACGCATTGATCAAAAATACGGAAAAGTTCAAAGCAAAATAATTTACCATTTCTAACTTAGTTCTGGAATGTCACCGTCCTTTTCTTTAGCTGTACGTTAGTAAGAGATGACAATTCTCTAATTTTAGTGTAGTTTGTGAACAAGAAAATCACCACCAATATAGATTTTTAGCAATTTTCAAAATGAAAAGAAATAAATAATTTATAACGTATATTACTACAATTCTATTCTACTACTATTCTATAATGTTACATGTTTTTTTCTTATAAAACTCCACTCGTACACAGGTCAGTAAGAGAATATATGTATGTATTATAGATTTGTAGGTACCTACAGTAAAGTATTATGAACAAACATCAGTCGTATTTCCAAGGCTCAACTTTTGATGGGTCAACCATCGCCAACTGTAATATCATCAGTAATAAAGGTCACTTTTGGATCGCAACTTACACTCCACTAAGTCAGTGTTCGATCTAGCTTGAAGGTTAAGTGAACCGGATCCATTACTATTGATTAGAACGAGAACTTGCTACAATATAGGAGCAGAGACTAATTTATCATTTATTGATTTAAAATATTTACATTATTTACAAGCTTAAAAAAATTATAAAAAAAAAACAACCAGAATAAGAAAATAAAAATAAAAGGAGCAGATATGTGATAAACATAACATCGCGCCTGTAATCACCGAAGGGTTAGGCAGAGGTGTACCTATTAGTGCACCCACTTTTCGCTAGTAATGTTTAAGTCCCATGTAATAGGGGGCAAGCCTATTGCCACCAACAATCATCACCACCGGGCACAAATCCAGACTCCGAGGCTGCTACTGAGAAATTCCTGTCGGAAAAACTCAAAAACACTTTGCCCGACCTGGGAATAGAACCCAAGACCTCATGCTCAGCAGTCTCGCGACCACCAGACCATCGAGGCAGTCGAGTCAGCGTTGCGCATTGGGACAATAATAGGCTGGTACTTAGGCCTTACTCTATTATAGTATTAGCCAAAAAACGGCAAAATAACTAATGTTCAGGTAATATACTGAATTTTAGTGTTTCTTTTTTTTAAATGAAAAGAGCAAGAGAAATAGTTTATATTCTTTTTGTCTTGAAATAACATGCTAACATTGATATAAGGATAACGTTATTACGATATTTGACTGGTGTTATAATAATTAAAGTGTAAGTAGTTATTAATAACCTATTAGCGGTATATTCAATTGGTAACTTCAATAACAGTAATATAGAGGAAGTTTGAACCATTCTTAACGTTTAATTAACTACCCTCAATTTTTGCGAACTCTGAGGTAATAAGCGCCAAAAACCTCAAATCGTTCGACTTACCTATTGACTGACAGGTGTCCTAAAACAAAAATATTCGCGGAAATCAAATTTGACATGGGTTACATCGGCGTGTTACGTAAATCTTTATGCTTAATTACGAGTCGCATACGCCGTAAGGTCGTAGAAAGTGAATCGACTCGTGTGAACCGTCAAAAAAATCGGCGGCCATGTTGGCAGTCTGTGGCGCGCAGTCCGCGCAAGTCGACGCTTCCCGCCAAAACTTGAATTTCGAACGCGACTTTTCATAACTTTTTTTAAAATCGCGTGTTCACGGCCAGTGTCAATATAGTTTTTTTTATTTATGTGCATTGGATCTAGTTCGCATGTGATGTTGTGAATAATGTGTATAACAGTAGTGTTTTAATATAAAAGTACAATCAATAGATTCTTTGTGTACTTACATTTTATAAGGATGGGGAACTTTGACAGGACGAGTTGGTTTTATACGATATTTAAAATGGTAAGTTCTATTTTTAAATAAAAAAATACTAAATTTTTAGTTAGGGTCCATTAACCAAAAAAAACATAAAAAAACTTCTCTTTTTAAATGATATGCAAGAAAGCCAGTATTAATGTGATGCAGCCTAATTAATGTGCGTTATTAAAGTTTCGTAACACTATATTATGCCTATATTTCCATAAGTCATACGTAATCGTCAAAATTGGTCACTTTTACGAAAGGCGAAGAATTCATCTGAGTCCGACTTAGTTGGGTAACAAACTGGTTAATAATATAATCGGTACAATCGTAGTATCGAGGAAAATTGACTATGGAATTTCACTTGATTTATTTTGCGATTTCTCTGTTGAGTTAAGCTCGTTAAGGACATAAATTGGTAATTCAATCTTAGGCCCATAACGGCTGTTTTAATTAAAAAGAGCCTATTGTAATGAACAAGAAAGTTTTAATCCAGTGGCGTAACTTGCCCTTGAAGGGCCCTGTACCAAAATTAATTTGGGAGCCCAAATGGAGGGTAAAGATTTTTCATAAAAGGAACAATATTAGTTCCTCGGGAGTTCAGCGTATGGCCTAAGTAAGAATTTGAGTGAGATAGTGGATATTTCACGAATTTTTGAATAAGGTAAACGCAGCTATCAACGACCCATCGAAAATCTGCAGGTATTACCGACCTATAAAAGTAATTCGAAATCTTTACGTTTTCAGAACTATTTTAGCTATAGTAGGCAAAGTTACACACGCGTTTATTCCTTGAGCATCGTATACTTTTACGTTTTTGTGAGTAGCTGTGCAAAAAACAGATAAAATACGCTAATTACTGCGGGGCAGCGTGGACGCAGGGCGTGTAGTACTGTTCCCTTGTTCCTTCAAGTAAGTACGTGACTTTTCTATTTAAGACATTTATACAAACAAGCTACTATAATTTAAAAATTAAAAAACACGACTGCAAAAATTGCACATATTTGTACTTTCTTTACTCGTCAGTTTTTTTTACGACGTTTTTTATTTACAGTGTTATATATTTTTTTAATCTACATGTCAAATTCTAGACGATAAACATAGAAACGACCAGATTCATTAAAAAAATAAATTGAGGCTGGTATTAATTTACGTTTTAAAGTGACCACACCGGTTTCTTTTTATTTTTAACTAGCCTATGTTACTCGGAACGATGCAAGGATTGTGTAACGATACCCCATACATCTAAATCGGTTCAGGCGTTTAAAAGTTATGGTGGAATAAAGAAACTCACATACATACATACATACATACATACATTAACCCTGAACACATAACACTCCTTTTTTTGGGGCAGTCGTGTAACAAATGACGTCTATACTTTATCTTATATTACTAAATGTATTCATTTAAGTGTCAACTCTTGATTTCTTACGACATTTTATTAATAATAAAAAGTAATTTGAAACGATAAAACTTTAAATTAAAATGGGACGGTGTTAGCTTCATCAGTTTTAGTCGTGGCAGCTATCAACGACCCATAAGTCGGCAATGGCAGCAAAGTAACTTTTCGTTTTATTTTTCTTTTATGTTATTATATCACACTAACACAAGTATTTTTATGGACCAGTTTAAATCTAAGCTATCAGTCTTTATAAAAATCTATTAGCGACTAAACTTTTTTGTCTAGTTTTTACATTTTAGCGTTGTCAATTTAACCAAAGTTATGATATTTTTCGAGGATCGATATTGAATAGTATCAGTAATAAATCATTGTTTTTGTGTTTAAAACAGTGTGCATTTGTTCATATTTTTGTGACATTAATCAACTAAAATCTATTTTATAGTCCGAAGGTCAATTAAATTAAAATAACCATTTTTTTATGAGTCGGTAATACAATTTATGTTTATACTTACATATTTTATTACCGACCCATGAGGGTCGGCAATAGCAACTATAAGAAGCTATTACTGATCGTATATAGATTATTTAGTTTCTCACCTTACTTTTATGATTTAGCTGATTTTGGTTTTGAAATGTTCGTGAAGGTCTAGGGAAGGTTTAAACAGTGAGAAAATATGGGGTAGAGGTAGGGCAGAGGTAGGGCAGAGGTAGGGCAGAGGTAGGGCAGAGGTAGGGCAGAGGTAGGGCAGAGGTAGGGCAGAGGTAGGGCAGAGGTAGGACAGAGGTAGGTCAGAGGTAGGGCAGAGGTAAGTCTGGCAGAGGTAGGGCAGAAGTAGGGTAGAGGCAGGGCAGAGGTAGGGCAGAGGTAGGGTAGAGGTAGGGCAGAGGTAGGGCAGAGGTAGGGCAGAGGTATTGCAGAGGTATTGCAGAGGTAGGGCAGAGGTAGGGCAGAGGTAGGGCAGAGGTAGGGCAGAGGTAGGGCAGAGGTAGGGCAGAGGTAGGGCAGAGGTAGGGCAGAGGTAGGGCAGAGGTAGGGTAGAGGTAGGACAGAGGTAGGGCAGAGGTAGGGTAGAGGTAGGGTAGAGGTAGGGCAGAGGTAGGGCAGAGGTAGGGCAGAGGTAGGGCAGAGGTAGGGTAGAGAGATCATCACTAGCTAATACATTCCATTGTTGGAAAAAGGCCTTCTCTCATACACGATCGGGAATAGCTGCATAAAAATCGTTAATAGCTTCACAGCCGTTTTTATGGGTCGGTAATAGCAACAATCGACTAAGTCACTTTGTAAATTATTTTTTACAGGATAATCCTTTATTTAAATGTATTTGATTCAGTAAATACATTTTTTATACATAACACTAGCATATAAAATTAAACTATCAATCTTTAGAGGAACCAGTATACTAAAAAAAAATTGTTGATTTTAAAATTGCCTTAGGGGGGTCGTTATTACCTGCGTTTACCTTACACTGGTTCGAAGCCCCTGTAGCTGATGAGCCCCGTATCTTTGGTAAGGGTGATACGTTGGTAGCTACGCAGTGTAGTCCTCCACGTCGTAGCTAAAACAGGGTTAAGTCCTTTCCAAACAAAAATCCTGGATCCTTCCAGGATTGTCGTTTGGGGAGGGCTTAACCCAGTTTTTGCACACAAAATTTTAATTTTAGACAATGTTACCCGAATGGTATGGTAATGAAACATACATACATCACGCCTGTAATCCCCGAAGGGTTAGGCAGATGTGTACCCATTTGTACATCCACATTTCGCCAGTTATGTTTTAAGTCCCATGTAATAGGGGGCATATGTAGGACGGAAGGGGTAAAGTACGCAAAAAAAAGAATTAGAATAATATCAAGTTCCCTGTAAGATTTGTCACGGAAGAACTCAGATGCCGGGCACGCTGCAATCGCGGCGGTAAGACCCCTCTTTGAGGAGTGGCTAGAGAGGCGCCACGGCGTCCTCACCTTCCGGCTGACGCAGGTCCTCACCGGACACGGTTGTTTCGGGAGGTTCCTGTGTCGGATTGCACGGGAGGAAACGCCCGGGTGTCACCACTGTGTGGACCGCCCGGAGGACACGGTGGAGCATACGGTGCAGGTCTGCCCCGCTTGGGCAGAGCACCGCCGTGTCCTCACGGAGGCGATAGGCGGCGGCGACCTCTCGCGTCCGGACCTGGTTCAGGCCATGCTCCGGGGCGAGAGGGAATGGGATGCAGTCACCTCCTTCTGCGAAGCAGTAATGCTAGCGAAGGAGGAGGCGGGCCGCGTGAGGGAGAGAACAACACCCTCCACCTCACGCCCCAGCCGCCGCGGGAGACGCCCAGGGCGTCGGACGTCGCGAGGCGACATCCGGCCACCGTAGGCGCGGGCTTGCGGACGGCGAGTAATGGGTAGCTCGCCGTCCGATCAAGGACCATGCCCGGGTCGACGGCGCGTTCTGTTCGCGCGCGCCTCAAAGAGCTGTCAGCACAGGGACGGGGCCCCAATAGGGGCCAAACGCCTGCCGGGGTTGCGGGACGTCTTAACAGGATACCGTGGCCCCGGAACGTAAAGGGCAACAGAAGGAACAGGGTGGTTTTTTAGTCAGTAAAAGTCTGACAGTCCCTTCCGCCCCACCCAGGACGGAAGGACTCATTTGATGATTTTTACCACCTCAAAAAAAAAAAAAAAAAAGAACTCAGATGCTACTGTAGCTACGATTCTGTTTCCGTTACAAAATTAATTTACACGTAGGAAATCTGGCGATAATTTTTTAACTAATTTATTTGAAATCGACGATTATCGATTATTTTTTTAATTATCGACACTTTTTTAAATTATCGAAAACAAGGCTACCTATTAGGTAATTATTAGCCTTGTTATAATTATTATATGATTAATTTTAAAATTATTTAAGGTAAACTAGGTACTTTGCCTTAAATTACGCTTAATAACCTCCTCGGTATCTAGATTATGACCTTACTAACAACACACTCTCTAAAAATAGAATATGTAAAAAAAAATCCGAATATAAACATGTGTGTTGAGTTTTACGTCCTAAGAATAAGGTTCCAAATTCATTGGTATTATTATATTATAATTCTTGAATCAGATGATGAAAGAATCAGTAAACAAAGACTTTGAATACTGGAATGTCTATTCTTTTGTCCAATCGTGGTAATTTTTGGTATAAAAGATCAAGACTGTTCAATGAACATATATATCTAATCTAAGTTCAAATTCTTAGGGTGTTGTCTCCTTTATCACGGATACAGTTAAAGTCACAGATTAAAAAGTAGCCTAAGTCTTTGTCCAGATTCCAGGCAGACAATCGGTTCAGTGGTTTTGCTGTGATGAGACAGATTGATAACAAATATACATACAGACTTATTTTCGCATTTGTAATAATAAAGTTTATTAAACACTAAATCCTCTCTAGAAATCTATTGTAAAATATTTTCTCTGCAAAGAAAAGATTACGCAAAATAACATTAGGAAAAGTAAACTCAAATAAAATGGTTCTTAATTAGCTAAGTACTGCTAGGTAAGTGCTTAAATTACGTAAAAATATATTCTAGGTAGTCGTTAAAATAATTAGAGTGTCAGACTAATGGATCTGAATAAGTAGTTATTAGTTCTGTAAAACTTTCTTACTAATCTATGGTTAGTTCCGGGATTACCGACAATCGCAAGTTATGAATATGAAAATCTTAATAATCAGGAGTGCTGCTGACGACGCCATGTTTTGGGATATAGGCAAGAAGATAATGACACGAGGGTTCACAAAAACTAGAAAAAAAATTGAGAAGGTTGTCTCAATTGTGTTTCAAAATTTGGTTTAAAGCTTTTAACTGTAATAAATTTATAATTTCCTAAAAGAAATAGGTAACTCATAATTTTGACATGATTTTTATGGACATTTATTTATAGTTCGGTTGTCTTGCTAGATTTTTTTTAGAACCCAGTGGGACATTATATGTCCCACTGCTGGACAAAAGCCTCGCTAAATTAATCTTTCCAGGTACTCCTAACAGACGATAGTCCTAGCAGTGTAGTCCAGAAAAATTCAGACACTAAAAACAATGTAAAATTGAAAGCTTCGTTCTACTATTTGCACTATAATTCTGCTTATGCCAACAAGGATAAAACTTCATTAAGTCGAACATAAGTCTACCGACTAAGTTATACTAACGCGTACGTTTGGAATGTTAACCAGAACAGTGAGCCTAGCACTAGCGATAGCGCGCGGAGCAAACGAAACGTTGTGTCAATCCGATCAATTTTGAAATTGAAAATTGCTATTTCGCATAGAGTATTTTATTTAGTTTTTATTTCTTTCTACACTTTGCCCCACACTAGGATTTTTTTCTATATCATTGGTGCGTTTAAAAACATAAACTCAAAAACACAAACAGCCAGACTCGGAACAACTAGCTGTAGGCCATACAAATATTTGTTTCGTGCGGGAATCGAACCCGCGACACGCAAATCGGCAGCCAATCGCTCATCCACGTTTTTGTGCTTGTCTTGCTGTTATGAGAATTGCGCTTGTCGTAAAATATTATAGGACTAGCAGTACCCCACTGTTTTATTAAGTTACGTCTCTGATAACTGCTCCGTTCCCTTGAGTCGTAGCATGATGCTATCCGGGGTTGCGGGACGTCTTAACCCTCCGCCGGGCACGGTATCCGGGCTCCGTTCCGGGGCCCGGATACCGTGGCCCCGGAACGTAAAGGGCAACAGAAGGAACAGGGTGTTTTTTTAGTCAGTAAAAGTCTGACAGTCCCCTCCGCCCCACCCAGAGCGCAAAGGACTCATTTGATGATTTTTACCACTACAAAAAAAAGCATGATGTTATACCTATAGCCTATAATCTTCCTCGATAAACTGGCTATATAACGCCAAAGATTTCCTCAAATCGGTCAAGTAGTTTCTGAGATTATCGCTTTCAAACAAACAAACTTTTCAACTTTATTTTATTAGTCGAATCGAGGTGAATATTTTTACGTCAGATCTCTCGCTCTAGGCCTAAGATACAGGTTTGAACTAACTTTACGTAATGCGTAGTCATTCGGACTCGAGATTCTATTGCGAACCGATTATCATTTTAATTCTAAACGGATTTATCTTTAATCTCGATGTTGAAACGGATCGAAGAGAAAACTAGTTACATTTTACATTTAAGGCCGTATTTTAAGCTTGAAAAGCTGTTTTATAAGCTTGTGTATTTATTTAAATATTGTATTTAAAAGTTTTAAGCGCAGGCAAATAGCCCAGCAACGTCACATTGGTTTTAATGAACAATTTGGACAGCTTGATTAAAATACAATCATTTCACATGGACGGCTGAATTATAAGTAGGATACAATTGTAATTAAATACTTGAGTGATATGCTAACACGGGCCAATTATAGTTGGCCGTGTGATAGATTATATAGATTATATAGAAGTTTGTGAGTTTGTGAGGTTGTACGGGGTAATCTCTGGACTTACTGAACCGATTTTGAAAATTCTTTCGCAAATTGGAATCTACGTTATCACTGAGTGCTATGGGCTATATTTTATTATCAAAATATTAAAGACTGTATGATATACTTGTAATTTGACCTTGTTAGAAACTAACTCTGAGTAGTCCTTTTTCCATGGGGAAGTCCTCATAAATATCCTTTATCTAGGGAAAACGGAGGGTTATATCGGACTCTTAACGACTAAAATCCCACGGTTCCTCTGACCTCCATGAGTCGTTAGCCTAGTATACCAGCCCTAATCTGTACCCCCGACTAGCTCAAGTAAGCCTGAGTTGGAAACGTGTCTGTTACTAAAACAATCGCCAAAGGCCATCTTAGGGTCAAGTCATTTACAAATAAATAATTCCCACTGCCTTTAAAATACGTAAAATTATCATTTGTTCATATCTTATTACAATCGCACATAACACGACAAGAATTCCCTCATTTTTAGCATAACTTGTGCTACATTGATTGCTAACCTACATAACTATAGAAGAATGCCATTACATTGATTAAAATGTATAGATAAATGGTTTATTGAATAATAACCTTTACTCCTGACTTTTAAGATAGGTATTCGAGCACCGTTGCTATGGTTCCAAATGTTATGTCACAATAGGTCATAGAATTTGAACCTATGACCTTTCTGCCGGTGTAGTGCGCTTTCAAGTTTACGCTTTTGTTGCTAAGAGATTTATTTTGATCTATAGGAAAAACAGAAAATTAAGAGATATAATCACATCCTTAACAATCCATAAAAACATACCCAAGTTGTTGCTAGCTACAGAAGCACTGGCCTTTTCGCACATAGTTTGCGTTTATCGGAAACATTTATGTGATCTGAGCTTAGCCAATCACGGCACGGCAATACTGCCTGGCGCACTGCTACTATGGGGAACTAGGTATAAATTGACTTATTAATAGTTACTAATGTTCGTCCAGTGCGCTTCTCTTGCATATAAACTTTAACAATATCAAGTCTCAGATTCCTCGCTACGAATAATATTCTTTATATAAAAGGGGTACAAAGTGTTGTTGACCACATATTAATTTTCGGCAATAACAATTAAAAGGCAATAAATTAAATATCGCGAAGATAAAATATAGGAAAATATTCAATTCTGTAACTAAAAATAAACTCAACAAAAATCGTATTGATGTCATACGAATAAATTAAAATAAATAAAGTAAAACCTGATCAGTAATTTGATTAGCTTAAATCTTTAGAAATAGCAAAAAAAAACTTAATGTTTATGCTTATCCTTGAACAATCTAGTTCTATAAAAATATATCTACGTACCACTATTTATATTCACACTATGATGTGGTAAACTATTATTTATTCTGTATTTTGCAGAAGACGTCAATAAAGATTTAAAAAAAGGTATAGATAATTGCTTTGTTCAGCTGAAGAAGTTACTGTTGGCTGAAAGTGTGCCTTGTTTTGTGGTTTTTCCTTATTGCAACAGGAAATTAGTGGATTACCCGCGATTGCCACTTAGATTTTGTATGAAAAATGTCAAACTATGACGTAACTTATTTGCAAAGTCATTTGATTTATTATTTATTGATTTAAAAAGCAACAAAAAAATTGTTTTTGCTATTATTTGAAAATTAATAAGATTTTTAGAGATTAAATAAAGTGTTTTTTTATGAGGACGTTGTGTCTTTTAATTACTGGTTAATGGTGTTTGCCTGCCCTATAGACCAAGAACACCTGTTTCGTATTTCAATAAACACCACGAAGTTTAGACCTGTTTGTTCTGATTGTGGTGAAGGTCAAACGACAACGACATATTACCAAGTTATCAACACGGATTAATTAACAGGTTCAGCGCTTAGTAATAAGGACACTACCAGTTTTGAGTTTTGAGGAAAAAATTGCTAAATATAAAAAAGCATAGCGCAACTTTAATAAAGATTAACAAATTTTTTGACACACATAATTTATACACAGTTGAAATAATTAAATTAAAATTTTAGTAATTAAAACAAAACACAAGATTGAGTAATTGATTCAAAGGGAAATCAATTTTTGTCTTCTTGAACTTAGGTTAAGTAATCCGTTTGTCTGTCTGTCTGTCTGTCACCAGGTTGTATTTCATGAATCGTGATAGTTAGACAGTTGAAATTTTCACAGATGATGTATTTCTGTTGCCGCTATAACAACAAATACTAAAAACAGAATAAAATAATTTTTTAAGGGGGCTTGTGTGCAGGGCATCCATAATTATGGAGTATTTGCATAATGATCGGCGCGTGACATGTTTAAATGAAATAATAGGCTTACAAATAAAAAACTGCCATTATCGACATAATTATTATTGTCTTGTAAAATACTCATAGAATCCAGGAAGTACCTATTTTATTAACAACGTGACCTGTGATTATTTAGGCACTCTTAGTTTTTAGACTAGAGGTGGCTCTGGGCTATTATTTTTTTTTTTTAAATTACAAAATGATCGTTTTTTTTTTCTCAAAATACCTGTTTATTCAGGAAATGAATGACTTTACACGTGATCTGTTATTTTTGTAATAAGGTCGTTTCATTTCTGCTTATCTCTAGAATAACAACTCTATTTTTGTGCAATAGACAATATACTCGTTTGCTTCTATTTTTCAACCAGAAGAGCCTTTAAGAAATACTAGTATACGTTAATATATTTTGTATCTACAACTCCGCGCGGTCTGCGCGCGAGTACCTGGCGACGCGTCCTTGGCTGCGCGGGCGCACATTCCCCGTCGACTCGCGGCAATATTCCGACTCTTCTCAACAGATAATACTTAAGTACCTATTTGTATCTTTGTACAATATTATTGGTTTGTTGACCAGAGAGTATAGAATTGTAGATTGATGAAGTGGTTACACAGAATAGTTACCTCAATATTATTCTGAAGATATATAAGATTGGGACGAGATTTTCAATTTTTTAGTTACGAGAATTAGCCTTCTGAATTCCAATTTTATTCATTTAAAGTAATATATTTTATTTAAGTAATATGCACAATATTAACAGACTTAATTGTAGTGAAAAATAATACACTACTATATACTTAATTGTGTTGAAAAGATTTTTTTTTGAAAATATTATGAAAGACTATAATTTATTACTTGTTTACCCGACTTTGATCGCGTTGTCTGCTCGGTTCCCTAATTTTTTTTCTATAATAAAATTAGTCTTAGTTCTCTTTTTATTAACATCAGTTGTCTGCCTGTAAAAACAAAGACAGACAGAAATTTTTTTTTGTCAAAAAATGATTTTTTCGTGTATTATAACTAGCTGTCCGCCGCGGTTACACCCGCGTCTTTGTTTACTGCTCCGCTCCCGTAGGTTGTAGCGTGATGGTATATAGCCTATAGCCTTCCTCGATAACTAATCTATCTAACACGGAAAGAATTTTTCAAATCGGACCAGTAGTTCCAGAGATTAGCGCGTTCAAACAAACAAACAAACACTGCAGCTTTATAATATTAGTATATATTAGTATTAGTATAGATGATTAATTATTATACTTATATATACGTCTACTAATTAAAAACGTTCAAAATCTAGTCGCAATCTCATTTTAGCGACAATCGATGTAAAAAAATGTAGGTAAATTAGAGTCATTTTAGACAAATTAAAAATGAGATCAGATTGCAATCGTTCTTAAAAGTTACTAGAATTCATATCGATTTTCTACGCAATCGATTACTCAAGCAAGACCCATACCAGTAATAAAACACCATAGAGTATCGCCTTCTTCGATAAAAACTTTCGCTTTTTACGATAAAACTTCTTGTTGAGTGAGAGTTTTCACAGTAGCAGAAACCCATTCATAGACCGTATCGTAGATGGCCAACGATTCGGACTGTAGTACTGACATAACGTGTCCCATACAAAAGAGTTCAACGCGCTCACTAAAAGGTGCTATTCAAATTATTTTTTATTACAGACTGCCTCGTTGGTCTTGTGGTCGCAATCGCGACTGCTGAGCATGAGGTCTTGGGTTCGATTCCCAAGTCAGGCAAAGTGTTATTGGGTTTTTCCATCAGGAATTTCTCAGTAGCTGCCTTGGAGTCTGGATTTGTGCCCGGTTGATGGCAATAGGCTCGCCCCCTATTACATGGGACTTAAACATAACTGGCGAAATGTGGGTGTACTAATGGGTACACCTCTGCCTAACCCTTCGGGGATTACAGGCGTGATGTTATGTGTATGTGTACAGACTATGTCTTATTTTGTGTTTTTATGCTTTTTTGTCTGATGTAAAGATGAGTTGCATAAGTTTAGTAAGGTGAGTATCGATGTAGATTCCTTTTTTTGCTGACTATGTCTCAATCGTGGAGAGAAAATCGTCTTTGTATTCGATTTTAAATTGAAAATATTTTTTTTTTCAATATTATGCAAGACTAATTTATTACTTGTTTACCCGACTTTGATCGCGTTGTTTGCTCAGTTCCTAATTTTTTTTTTCTATAATAAAATTAGTCTTAGTTCTCTTTTTATTAACATCAGTTGTTCAGAAAAAGAAAGACAGACAGAATTTTTTTATGTCAAAAAATGTATTTTTCGTGTAAATACCACGTAATCATTCATTTTTATTTTATAAAAATCTGTTATTTTAGCATTACAAATGAACACTTTAATTTTATTTATTTGTATAGATTAGCATTTAAATTTTTTTTTTTTTTAAATATGTATATCAATCCATTATTTTTTTTTTCATTATTATTACACGCAATAGATATCTCTAAAAGCTTGTTAGATGAGTCATTTACCCTTTACAACCTTGATATTATTTTACTAACGACTATAATTGAGCACATGATAAAAATTTCACGGTACCTAAATTAAACACAATCACTAGGTCAATCAAATTCGATAGACGGCAATAGAGTAAAAAAAGGTTCATAAAAACTGGTACAGACATAACATGCGCACGACTTGTTTCATAACGATGTTTTTATGCTGTGGTATATTATACTTATTGATCGTGTTTTATTGAATAGCATTAAATTAGTATAGCGTTACACTTGTCAATCTTATTTGGTGTTCTTAAAGTTTTTTGTACCTCAGCATCACGCCTGTAATCCCCGAAGGGTTAGGCAGAGGTGTACCCATTAGTGCACCCACATTTTGTCAGTTATGTTTAAGTCCTATGTAATAGGAGGCCAGCCTATTGCCACCATTCGGGCACAAATCCAGACTCCGAGGCTGCTACTGAAAAATTCCTGACGGAAAACCCAATAACAATATGGTCGACATAGGAATCGAACCCAAGACCTCATGCTCAGCAGTCGCGCTTGTTAATCGTATTAATATGCCGTTGGCTACATAGTCAGTGTTCCGTTTTTTTTTCAATTTACAGACATAAAAAATTGGTATGTAGGTATTATAGGTAGTTTATAAAATTTTGAGACAGGGCCGAATTAAGGCAGTTCTTTGACTTCTACGCAGAACGAATTCGTTGGCGAAAGCTAGCGAAATATATTTAGCTCGTGACTGTTCATAAAACTTACACTAACCACCAACCACAACCAACCGCTTTATTAGCAGCGTGTTATTAAAACATTCACTTAAATATAGATAATTATCATTTGTTTCAACAGCATTTCAAAAAAGATAGTATCGTGACATTTAAAACCAGAAATAGTTGCTGGATTGTGACAAGAGGCGCTAATTATTGTCAAACTTAACACTTAATAATTTATTATTCACTAGTACTCTTCCCGCGATTTCGTTCGCGTGATATTTCTTACGGATCCCTATTTTTTTTAAATATAATATAGCCTATGTCATCTGGGGACAGTGTAGCTTTCCAACAGCGAAAGAATTTTTCAAATCGGTTCAGTAGTTTCGGAGCCTATTCTATGCAAACAAACAATCAAATGTTTCCTCTTTGTAATCTTAAATAATACATATAATTTATGTAATAAATTTATGTATTTAATTAATAAATATAAGATTTTTTAATCTAAGCACAAGGTATTGTAGTATAATCAGAAATCTTACTAAACTATATCTGCATCGATAGAACAGGTTTACATTAAGTAAAGGGTTAAACAGCGGTTGGCCTCAAGGGTGCGCCTGCGCAGGCAATGTCAACTAGTACTAAGATAGGTACTAAGATGGCGGGTGCTGATTGGTAGATAGTATCAGTGATATTAACGGGGTGTTTGGTAATTGGTCGATAAAAATGCCTGCGAGACTATGTCAATAAATGTTGACGGCGTGGTTGGCGCAGTGGCTTAGGATGCTGTCGGGTTCGATTCCCGCACAGACATAAATTTGTATGGCCTACAGATAGTTGTTCCGGGTTTGTCTGTTTGTGTATGTGAGTTTAAGAGTTTGTGAACGCACCAATGATACTATAATGATAAGAAGCTTACAACACAAAAGGATGCATACGACACGGCTAGTGAAGGTTCCTTTCAAATTAAATAGAAAAAACAATACACAATTTGGTGAGGTTCTTCAGAAAGGTCAGGTGCGGAGTACTCGTAACCGGCGTGCTTGTATGACGAGATGTATGAACGTAGATGAGGCGAAAGGAGTATGTAAGGATCGTAGCGTGGCTTTCTGTGGTTTCTGCCTACCCCCATGGGAAAAAGGCGTGAGTTTATGTATGTATGTATGTAATACACAATTTGTGTTGCCTTCAAAACGAACGTAAAAACACAATTTATAGATAAAAAATATAGAACTAAAATGACTCATTTTACAATACAATAAAAGTCCACTTTGACATAGCACGCTAAAGTTTAAGTACTTGCGTCACCGACAGATCCGCTTGCCAAACGTCTATGAAGCTGATTCAGAGCTTTTTGTGCAAGATTCCGATGCGTTTTATATCTTATGACTCAGATGTTGTATCTTGTCAAGAGTAAAATATGAATTGATGAGAATTGCTAGCAGTATATACCTACATGATGATTATGAAAAACGGAGAGGATGCTTTTCGATTGAGGATTTTTTTGCTATAACAGTAAGGTTAGGAATTGCGTGATGTTACAAAATTAAAAAATGATTTATTAATTTATTTATCACGCTACATCTACTTATAATTCGGCAACCACTTATTGATGTGTATTACATCTCTGTTTTGTTTTGCAGCATTAAAACGTATTCAATAATTCGTGGACAATGGTGTGGGTTGTATGTTTACTAAATCTCATTTTTATTTCATCATTATGCTATGTTTAAGCATATAACTGTTTTTTGTCCTTAATAACTAAAAGAAAATAAAATAAGAACAAGATATCCCAATGCGGTAAATAAGCCTCAAGTTAGATTTTTTTATGATAGATAATTAAAACATACCTATTTCATTTTCGAATGAATAAAATATGAATCGGTTTAGATTTGAATACTTTGGTACAATTACAAGTTTGTCTTTACATTCTAAGCACCATGAGTTCTCAGATTTTTAAGAGGTATGCCAGGGGCCGAAGTCAAGTCGCAGAGGCCCGTTGCATATCAAATGAAGTGATATACTGACTGACGATTTTCACTGGACCTTAGTCATTTAAAAGTCATTTAAAAAGACAAGATCTACGATTCAAATTAAGAATTAAAAAAAATACCAAATTGCGTCGATAACTAACATTCATAAAAAGAACACATTACCGAAACGACATAAAACAAATAAAAAAAAGGCAATATACTCGTATGTATAAGATTACTAAATATAAAAACTTAAAACCTGTTTAGTCCATATAAGCCACAAATAGGAACACTGGTCGTCAGCAGGCGTCTTCCTTGAGTCCGTCATATAAGGACTGGTTGCACCGATATAGTTCTTATAAAGTTATATCTCGAACTTGGTTTTTGTATAGGTATTTAGCATTTTTAACGTTGTAGTGTCGATGGAAAATTTTAAAGAATTGTATCAGCTATGATTATGGTTAATAAACGATGTTTTGTGTGGTCAATATTTAAGTTATCTATTTCAGTTTATTTTAATATACGTGTAATGAAATTAAAAGATCACAACAGTAAAAGTTGTTCATAATGATAAGTTCGAATACCCCTTTTTCAGGTTTTCAGTTAATTCAATTACACTTATAAGCCTTCCCCTTTTTTTTAAATTATTTTACATGGTTATATTTTTATTTTTATTCATATGTTTTCTGTTTACAATTATTATTAGATACCTATTACAGAGTTATAAAATAAATTAAAATATTACACGTTGTAGACAATAATTATTTTACACCTTTATCTTATACCTATTATAAAACAAAAGGTCACTCACAGACTAAACACGAAATCTATTTGACCTATGAATGAGCTAAAACTTAAGTAGGTAGATTTTGTTAAGAAAGGATTTTGCGACTGGGTCGAATTATTGAGGTATTTCGGTTCTAAAGGACAAAATCGAGAGTAAAAGGCAGTTACCTAAACATATACACATATTACATGAGGTCTTGAGCTCGATTCCCAGGTCGGGCAAAGTGTTGTTGGGTTTTTCCATCAGGAATTTCTCAATAGCAGTCTCAGAGTCTGGATTTGTGCTCGGTTGATGGCAATAGGCTCGCCCCCTATAACATGGAACTTCCAACATATCTGGCTGGAAATGTAGCCGTGCTAATAATGGGTATACCTCTGCCTAACCCTTCGGGGTTTACAGGCGTGAAGTTAGGTATGTTATGTGTAAAAAAAAGCGTGTAAATCTATACTTAATATTATAAAGCTGCAGTGTTTGTTTGTTTGTTTGTTTGAACGCGCTAATCTCTGGAACTACTGGTCCGATTTGAAAAATTCTTTCAGTGTTAGATAGATTAGTTATCGAGGAAGGCTAAAGGCTATATACCATCACGCTACGACCTACGGGAGCGGAGCAGTAACCAAAGACGCGGGTGTAACCGCGGCGGACAGCTAGTCAATTAATAAATCAATCAATCAATCGTTTATATGAAGGTACAGAATCATTATGGACCCTGTCGGGCACAGCAACTTAAACTTAAATAATAAATCTTTAGTCTTCTTTATCTGTTTTTAGTCATTTGGGGTCAGTACATTATGGCAAACCGTTGCGAAGGCAACAGACTACCAAAATTGCATATTTGTTACACTCTGCAATCATATTGGAAAACAATAAAAATACACAAAAGTTGCAAAAGAGCTTCATGCTACCATAATTAAAAACAATGCATAAAAATTGATTAGAAAACCAACTTAATGACGATAAGGACCACTAATTGCACTGATTCAGTTAACCATGGTTGCGCAACCGTGAACTGCTGGGTGCTGGTGGTCTTTAGCAACCGCGACCAACCGTGAGAACTTGGAGCGAAATTATTAGATTGCAAGGAAATGCAAGAATATTATTGTCTTTGCGACAATGGTTGGAAATATTGTTAGTTTCCCTTACCTACCTACTTTATAGGGGGCGAGCCTATTGCCATTTACCGGGCACAAATCCTGCCTCCGAGGCTGCAGGAAAAACCCAGTAACACTTTGCCCGACCTGGGAATCGAACCCAAGACCTCATGCTAAGTAGTAAGTATATTATTATGTATTACAATTTAGGTTTTCGTTGGTAAATATGAGTTTTAATACCTGAAATAAATATTTTTTTTCGCACATAATATTACGGCTCGGCGCCGAGAGTTGACAAAAAACTTAAGTTTCGGAAATCGGCGGATAAGGCCGCCTTCACATTACGTCGCAAGCAGTGCGGCAGCAGCGCGGCAGCCGCAAATTTTGGATGAAAATCCAATGTGAAGGCGGCCTTAGGCGCTGTATGTTGATTTTTACATATTCGATCTTAGTTACCGATCCCAACTCGACCTCATGTCGCAACACTCGATGTTACGTTATTCCTCGCGATTGGTGTTAGCTAATGAGTCCAAACATTCGGCTTTCTATCAATATTTCCTCAAGGGATATCGTAATTATTTGTTTTGCCGGAATACGAGGCCGGAATAGCCGATGCTGATTAGCGGTTATGCAGTTTATGTAATTAGGATATTTTAATATGTATGAGGATGTTTTGAATGAACACATTACTTAAATCCTTGAAAAATTGTGGTTGCTCCTCAAGATACAAGGTTTGTTTTGGGTTTCGATTGGTAAGTGGTAATGGCTATACATTCAACAAATAGATTAAGGCCCGGTCTCCACCAAAGCGGAGACTAGAGGAGATGTCTCGTATAACCAATCGGCTTGCGTAATTTCACAGCTTAGCTTCAACACAACACAGTATCCTATTGGTTGTTTAGGTACTAGACATCTTTTCTCCGCTCCGATTTGGTGGAGTCCGGGCCTGAGGGCTGACCTTTAATCTGTTTGTTTGATGTAGCCCGGAAAATAGACACTGACACGGGAACAAAATAGTATTTATTTGCTCTAGCTTTAAAAACATCTAATCCCAAAACAAATAATCCCACAGGAACACAAAAACGGAATAAAAATTAAGCTATGTGTTAAGCTAGATTAATAGCTATATTCCATTCAGCCGTTTAAGTGTAAAAGAGGGACAAACCTTCATCCATCCTCACAAACTATCGAGTTTATAATAGTAGTCTAAAGTAGTAGGATGGGCTTATGACGCATAATTACGAAGCTACTATTTCTATACTTTTATGGCGTCATTATATAGGTGTAATTTAAACAAGTTTACGAAAGGATCGTTGCTAAAGATTAGCAGCAAGTTCTTAAGCGAGCTATAGCGTGAAAACATGCGGAGATGCCCACTTTTCTAATCAAGCAATCATGTAAGCGATGGACTTTCGCTTGCAATCACCTCTGACCTGCAAGTCTAACGGTCAGCACAGACATAGCATATGCTGATGCATTTTAAACCTGTTTTTGAAAAAATAACGATTAATAAAATTGGAATTTTGACTTTTAATTTCTTTGTAACAAGATGGGGTCCGTAACAAAAAAAACCGCAAGTATTGCTTTTTAGTTAATTGTCATTTAATAAATTAAAATCACTTGCGCATGTTGTTGTTCTGTTTGCGCTGACTCTTAACATGCAAGTCGGTATGGTTGGTATGGTTCAAGCCTCGAGTTTGGTATTCTTATACACTTGTTTCAACTTCTTCTATATAAACTTGTTTTTGAAGTTTCACTGTCATTTTGTTTGTGTGTTTAGTTTACAAGGAATTTGCAAGTACCTACTGGCCCGTATATTTTGTTTTACATTGATTGAAAGCTACATAATTGCAGAGTACCATATAGGGTTTAGGGTTTTATGGTATACTTGAGTTCTACACCGGCGGAGTCATGTACAGAAGCTAGAGGTATATTACAATTCACACTGAAGGGCTATGCATGTAGGCCTCAAGTCTAAAACTGCTTATCTGCCAGAAGGGCGTCGCAATTCTATTGTAAAAAAACAATGAATGGGTAACAGGCTAACTAACTAAAAACTAAAAGAAAAATAATACTACACGGGTCAGTGGTTCCTAACAAAAAACAAACAGGAGGTCGCTCCCACGAAAAACAAACATAGAATAACATAGTAAAACTTTGACGGTATTAAACGATAATTATCTCGTGTACGGCGTACATTGCTAGTTTAACACAAGGTTGTTTATTGAGTGTACAATAGAAATAAACGTTAGATAAGTAAGTGTCGATGTTATCGCATATCTTGATTCTTAATCAAAACATTTGCGGCCTTACATTCCATGTTATTGTGTGGCTTGTGAGATATTGCGATGGGCGTTGAAGGTTCTGTATCAATGAGATGTCTTGAAGGTATGTTACCTTCGTGATAAGGTAGGTACTATCATATTACTTAAGGATCATCTGTGACTATCAGTGTGCCCGCCACATGGATATATACATACAACGTGTAACATTAAATGCGCAAAACCTGAAAATAGTTTGATCAGAATAACGAGCAGAATCAATTGAACCACTTTTTAATATAGGTCACATTTTTCAAAAAATCTTCATTAAAAACGTTGCCGTGTCTATTTATTAGTAGGTCAAGCCATCCGGCGAGCAGCGGCCCGGTGACGACTTCTCCCTCGATAGAGCGTCGTCGCGGACGCAAGAAACGATCAGAATTGCCAGTAAAACTAAATCAGCACATAAAACCTTTACTTTTGTTTTAATGATTTTTTTTTCTCTGAAATAGGTCAATTTAATTAAAAATCAGTAGGGGTGTCTGAAGTTTTGCGCATTTAACGTTACACGTTGTATAGAGATGCCTTTGTAAGAAAAGAATTCCTGTCAGAACGTGGCATGTCCGCCATCTTGTGTAATCGTGATCTTATTGAAATATTTTCATATTTGGCAGTCATTTTGTGTGCACATTGACAGTTTTTTCTCTGTTTTAAAAGTATAACTTGGACATCACTGACATCGGTGAAGGAAACATCGTAATGAAACCTAGACTTATAATAAAAGTCTGAAATCGTCAATCCGCCTTGAGTAAGCGTGGTGATTAATGCTCGTGCCTTCTCTGTATCAGAAGAGGCCTTTGCCCTGCAATTGGACAATAATAGGCTAGTATTTTATTGTTATAGATGAATTGGGTAGATGACACTATTAACCAATAATTCCAAGACATAACTTCTATAAAGAAACACTTTATTTTGGCCCTGAAAACCTGATTAATTTTCAAATCACTGTAAAATTGGATTTTTAACTGCTTTCAAATTAATAAATAGTTAGTCAATTGAGTCTGCACAAAAGTGACGTCACAGTTGAGTTTTGTTATACAAAATCTATGGGAGAATCGCGTTTTGACAGGTCATAAAAAGTACGTCAATTGATTGGTGGTGTCATCTACCCTATTCAATTTGACACATTGAATTGGCTTGTTATTGCAGATCTAAGTTCAAATTTCGAATTCATCTCATGCCTATTTACAAATAGAAAACTGTAGCACTAACCTCGGGGTGTATTCTCATATCGCATACATTGTACGCAGATGTGCGAGAAAGTGCAACGTGATTCGAGTATCAATCGATTACTAATTCTTTCACTTTTCACTGGCATTTTTGCGAAACAGTGCGGCAATGTCGAGTGATTTCTAGAATCAGTTCCTTATCGATGTATTGTTGAATGAAAGTTGATTTGTGAGTTTAGAATTTTAATTGTGATGTGCGTGTGTTTGTTTGTTTATTTATATTGTTTTATGTCAGAAAATAGGAAGAAAGTAAAATATATACAAACTAAAAAAATATATAAATAGCAATGCCCCGCGTTATATCTTTGATTGCTATCCTACAACTGAGGGTCGCAGTGTTATTTAGCCTATAATCTTTCTCGATAACAGGCTTCATAAAACATTTTTTTCAGACCAGTAATTTTAGATAAATGCGTTCACACAGACAAGCTTTTCAGCTTTAAAAAAATAGCATATATTAGTAGGTATAGATTTCTTAGGTATGAACGGCACTGTTGGCGCAGTGGCTGAGCGTTTGGCTGCTGTGCTTCGTATCGTTGGTTCTATCCTTGCACGGAACATATAGTTCTATGGCTTACAGGTAGATTTTTTGGTTGTTTGTGTATGTGAGTTTATGTCTACAAACCCACCCTACGATATTGGAAAAAATTCCAAAAAGGGAAACGACATAAAATAAGAATTATTAGCCTATTTGTTTACCCCGTATAGCCTAGGATTATAGCGTGAGCATACCGCTCAGGTGCAAGGCGTTACCAAATTCATTACAGCCACTTCACCCATTCAAACATTGCAAGATTCGCGTAATATTTGACAATCTTAAAAGCGCATGCGATTTAAGTCTTTACTCTTACGTGTTAAATGTTATATTCCCATGTTTAAACACTATGAGCACACTGTCCCAGATATTTTGTGGGTTAAAATTGCGTGACAATTGGAAATACCGTCGATTGTATGGTAATGTGTGCGTATCGTAATGGTCAAGATATTTAATTAAGGATTTACGATATTTTTAGTACATACAGACAAAAGAAGCTGCGCCATGAACTTCAGCTGTTTTAAGATACATCACAATATCATTACATTATTTAAATAGTAGCCTAATTGAAATAAATGTTTTGACTTTGACTTTTCAATTAGTGAAAAAAAGAGTACATAATTTGAGAGATTACCTCTAACAAACAGTTTTGCCTCTTTATAATGTTAGTATGAAAGTATAGAATATTAATAAATAAGAACTAACGAAGCAGGAAAATGGTTTCTTAGCATTCTTTTACGCACTATCACTCTCGTAATAATTTTATTCAACGTTTCATTTATAAAAGCTTTTACAAGTAGGTAACACCTAATCTAAACTCCAACAATGCTCCCTTATTTAGGCATTACCAGGGGCGGACTATGAATTTATGGGGCCCTACTTGGGGCCCTACCTAGTTTATCAAAGTAATTGACATTTTGTGAAAATAATAATAATATGATGTACATACGGTACTTGGAAACAAATAAGGAAAATAATAGTGAATTATGATAATAGTGAGCTAAGTTAGCCATTACAGTCGAGACTGATTTGCAGCCCGAGCTGGCGGCGGAGGCGTAATGGCGTCGAGAGTTTAGCGATAATATACGATTGCATATATTTTTTTAAAAATAGTTTTTTCTGTATGAAGGTTTGGGGGCCCTTTATTTTTACGGGGTCTTACGCCTGCGGCCCAAAAAGCCATGTACAGATCCGCCCCTGGGCATTATAAAAACGGCCATTAAAGTATAAACGCTATAAAAAAGACATAATCTTCGAATAATAAAGAAGGTTGTTAAAAGCGACAGTGATCATAAAATCGTAGAAAATAAGAGGGACATGATATTGCAGTTTCACTTAGGTATAGGAAACTATTAATAGTGGACAGTTTTTTTTTACAAAAAGCAATACTGGCAGGTTTATCATAAGTCAGACTATACAGCTAACATTGTAACAAGCCGGATTTGACAGCTATTAAAATACTTTGTGTAATGAGGGGAAAAAAATCGGTTGCATTAAAATCCGATTCTTAAGACTTATCGATTTATAATAGTTAGAGATTTTAATCGACTACTGTATTTAGATTGCTATCGTGGGATGGAATCTGGGCTTTTTAACCACATTATTTCGAGTAATATCAAAATACTCATATTAAATATCAAAATAAACCAAAAAAAATGTGATCAGATTTTGTTTTTAAATGTTTTAATATTTAATAATACAGTAATTCTACACTTATCTCTTTCTTAAACGTAATGTTCGTAAAAATATCGATTTTTCATTCAATCAATTTTATTCGGTCAAAAAACGGCTTTTAACGGTCACAACACTACGGCAACCAAGCCAAAACATGACATATCATTGTCAAAACGTCTTGTCAAAATATAAATTGGCAATTAATTCGTGTTTGTGAGTGTATTTTTTTAAAATTAAGTTAAACTTGATGTTTACAAGTGATACTCGTTGTTATAGTGTATGGGTAACATAGTAATTATTCAGGATTATGAATTGGATTTTTCAAATTATTACGTAGGAGAAACGTCAAATCCGGCCTCTTACATCGCTATCGGTATAAACATGTCCATAAGTTGCTACAAAAAGGTTTTACTTAGAGCCATTTTTAACATAACATCACGCCTGCAATCCCCGAACGGTTAGGTAGAGTTGTGCCCATCAGTACCTACACCCACATTTCGCCAGTTATGTTTAAGTCTCATGTAATAGGAGCGAGCCTAATATTGCCATCAACCGACTGTGAAGCTGCTACTGAGAAACTCTTGATGAAAAACCCAATAACACTGCCCGACCAGCCATAAAGCCATATTTGTATCACTAAAAGCACGATTTGTTATCCAATGAGTATTGTTGACAGCGCGTGCGCCGATGCATGACCAGGGGTTACGTGCTTATTTATGTTCGAATCGAATTCTTCCGCTTGTTGTTGTTGACAAATATTAATTGGTTATTCGACCTAGAACGATCGGTGGATACAGACAGTAAATGAAAAAATGGTATTTATCATTGGTAAAGTCAAAGTCAAAATATTTATTGGCAAATAAATATTTTATTTTATGGTTAAAATATATATTAATATATGGTACATAAATTGTTAGTATATTATGACACATTTCGCCACAAATTGGCATTAAAATATTAAAACAAGGTGTTAATTCAATATGCAAATCTCTTTACAATGTGAACAAATCTCACTATAGATGGATTGGTGAATGAATTAATGAATGAGTTTTATACTCTTTCAAGCTTACTAATACACAACTCTAACAAGATACACTACTCTTTCAAGATTACTAATTAGTTGAAATTTGGCATACATGTAAAGTCAAAGTCAAAGTCAAAGTCAAAGTCAAATCATTTATTTCAGTTAGACCATTAAAACTATTAAAAGGCACTTTTGTACGTCATTTACAAGAGAAAAGAAAATTTTTAATATTGAATCTAGTTTCCCATTCCAAAAGGTAGTTTCGTATGGAGAAGAACGGTAAAATTATTAATCTAGCATACCTAACACAATATAATTTTATCCCGTTTTTATGATTCCATGGGATGTATAATTTAGGATTTTTTCTTAATTCTAAGGTCTACGCAGACAACGTTGCGGGCAGAAGCTAGTAATAAATAATGCATAGACACACACACAGGTGCTAAGTTTAGAATTGCCTTTTTTCCGGATTTCAAGCTTAACTTTCATCATAGCCTATGAATTCGGTAGCTTAGTTGGTTGAAAGCAATAAACGTCATTTTGGAGCAGTTAAGTGCTCATTGTTACATATACTTACCTAATTTTTACTTTTGTTTAAAAGTGTAATTGTAGAATAAGCAGATTTTTTAGAGGCGAAAGGAGTATGTAAGGATCGTAGCAGGTGGCGTTCTGTGGTTTCTGCCAACCCCAATGGGAAAAAGGCGTGAGTTTATGTATGTGTGTGTAAACAGATTTTATTTATGGAATTTTATTTATGAAAAAAAAACCCGATTGATTTTTGCATTGGAACTGGTTATAGGTCTTCGCCATAATAGTAT
This sequence comes from Hoplodrina blanda, assembly GCA_949316365.1. Classification (NCBI taxonomy): domain Eukaryota; kingdom Metazoa; phylum Arthropoda; class Insecta; order Lepidoptera; family Noctuidae; genus Hoplodrina; species Hoplodrina blanda. The sequence continues at coordinate 14,350,611 of OX438592.1, forward strand.
TGAAACCATCGATTGAAACCAGTGCCATGTCTGTTGGCAAGTAGAAACAGCGCCCATACAATTTTTTGCATCCACTTTATTTTACACTTCAGAGAGAATTTTTTAGCTGAAAACATAAATTACGCCAAAACGTCTGTCATTATGACACATGTAACAATGCAACCTTGCACACCTCTCGAGGACGTCAGCCATGACAGTTATGTAATCAAAACAAAAATAACACGTTATAAAGAAACTAAGGAAGTGAGCGCGCCATAATGATTCGTCCATTTTCTACAATAATCTGCTTGTGAGATATGAGTGAACACTTTCACACGGTCGACCGTAAGCGATGTACATTACTCAGTTATTTAGCTTTAGTTACTGGTCTCAAGTTTTCCTATTATTACTATACTAGTACTGCAATAACAGGAAAACTTGTCACATAAATGCACAACATCCTAAAAGGCAAAATTCAAATTATGTATCAAATATTAATTTTTCTTTTTCTTTATCGTGTGGGCAGTAAGGTCTTACGACCCCACACACCCTAGTGTCAGAGTTCCTAAACCGCCTCAAGGGCCTCTGACATGGTTTGAGTGGGACAGTAATAGGCTGGTAAGTACAAGTAAAGGTTTCCTCACGATGTTTTCCTTCACCGATGTCAGTGATGTCCAAGGTAAACTTTAGAAACTACTTACATATGAATTGAAAAAGTCACATTGGTACTTGCCCGGATTTGAACCCACAATGTCAAGCATGAGAGGCGGGCGCCTTAACCACTGGACAATCACGACACTATTATTACTATACTGGCACAGTAATAATAGGCAAAATTTGTCCCATAAATGTACAACATCCAAATATTACGCAAAATTCAAATAGGTATCCATTGATTTACATATTTGCAAAAATCGTTTTTTGATGGCTCATCTACATAATGGATTTTGTTGAATTGACAAATTACAACTGCCAGTTATTAAATACCTATTCATTGATTTACATGCTTGGAAAAATCTTCAACGTCTTATTTGCACAAAAGATTGTTATGAATTGTCAAAAATGAAAGCCATTACGATCATAAGAGTTTTATGCAATTTAAACTCAGATTTCGACATAATTCTAAAGTTATATCCAGTTAATTACTACTAATTAATTCGCTATCAGAACCATAAAAACCTAATGATACAATTACAATAGTTTTAGAAATTCAAATTTTGCGATTAGTAAAAGAAATTAGCAAATCTCGACCATAGGACCAGCGGGACAGGTTTTAAATTACGTAATGATGAACCATGCAATCGAATCGTTCATCACACCTCGATTTAGAGACAAAATCTTAGGCATTTATGGTTAAGAATATAAACTGCATGCCTCAAATCACTAGAGCTGGCATATTACGCTCATAGACTATTAAAAATATCTGCTAGTCTAATGTCAAAGTCGTGCTGTGCTCTCACCCCTGACATTTCAAGTATTTGTAGTCTGTCTAACTTATAGTACCTACTTAGAAGCTTAGGTGGGCTTAGGTTTTGGACTAGTACTACTATTAAATAGTTAATAACTATTGTAGTTTGTAATAAGAAGTGTTACTTTATAATTTGACATTTCTTTTTAAATGTCAAATGTAGCTGGTCATAGACACGTACACTATAGATTATAATAGGACTCTTTATTTAAACCTTTTAGTTGGAGGAGTGCAACTTACATCAATTGATTACAAATGGGGTTAAATCTTTATGTGCGTAAAAATCTCCGAGTAAATAGGTATGAGTACACAAATTGTATCACTAATACAAATCTGCCGAGTGTCATAATTATACTATGTTTAATTGACTTCCAAGTCTTGGCCAGAAGTAAATTACAAATAGTAATATTGCCTGTGATAGTACCTAACTAACCCAGAGTAAATATGATAGCCTTGGCTGTTGCAAGCAGGTTTAAAAAATATCTATTTATCTATTTCTCTTTGACCAAATTTTAGTGTCTATACCAATAAATTAATTATAAATTTAATGTTACCTACCAATATTAATTAAATTTAGTCGTACCATCACGTACCGAGTATATAAAAATCTCGTTTGTCAACCAATATTCTTGTACTTTGACATCATGACCTTTAAAACCCCAATAATTAATATTAGCAATGGCAGGCTGGATAAAAAAATTAAAAGATTTTAATAGCCATAAACATTCCACTTTTAAATTAAAAACGACTAATCACAATTGACTAAATTGTATAGTAACTCGATTATTTTTGGAGATGTGACATTCTTAAGTTAACCCCGGAAAATAATTAATGAAAACCGACTAGGGAAAAAAATTACTTCTGCTAATTTAAAAATAACTATTTAACATCAAAGAAAGGAAAAGCGACCTTACCATTAAATATTAAAATTCAAAATTAAATGTCAAGATGGTATGTTAATCGGGACCTGGCCTTTTGCAAGGTCGAACCAGTGCTTAATATGTCAACTTTGACATTTTTAAAACAAGTTGCGAAAACCGAAGATGAGCAAACAGGAATTCGGTTTTTTTTATAATTCAGTTAGTAAAAAAATAATAATTGGTATATTATTACTATAAATTGCGAAACAGTTTATTAAAATAATGTAAATATTGGCTTTTAAAATGTCGTAATAAAACTTAATCAATATGTTTACTGGATATAAATAATTTTCCGGTTATATATTAAGCTTGACGTACAAGGTAATTGGCAATTTGAAGAAGTGGTACTGTCGTGCTGTCTTGTCCCTTGAAAAGGTAGTTAAGAGACTTGTTGCTATGCACAAGTTCTTGACATGTAGGTCCGAGACATTTATTTTGTAGTAAGTACTATATTTTGTAGTAAGTACTAATTTCTGCCCGCGATTTTATCTGCGTGCTAGTCAAGTATATCATATAAGACATAGCCTATAGCACGTGACGATAACATATCTTTTTAGACATGAAAGATTTTTTGTAACCGGATCAATACTTTCAAAGATTACCTGTTACAAAAGTAACAGGTAATATCTGGAAGTACTGATACTAATATTGTAAATAACTAATATTAGTTTAGTAATACGTGCGCATCACTTCGCGAAGTTGGTTTATCTAAGATCAAAAATCACATTAGAATCAGAACATATTATTATTACTTAATTCATTACACCGTCAAATAAATCTATACTAATATTATAAAGCTGCAGTGTTTGTTTGTTTGTTTGTTTTAACGCGCTAATCTCTGGAACTACTGGTCTGGATTTGAAAAATTCTTTCAGTGTTAGATAGAATAGTTATCAAGGAAGGCTATAGGCTATATACCATCACGCTACGACCTACGGGAGCGGAGCAGTAACCAAAGACGCGGGTGTAACCGCGGCGGACAGCTAGTTGTAAAATAAAACTATCTCTTGATATTTTTTACTCACAATATGTCGAAATTAAATACACACATCAAAAGTGTCTAGGGATCAACATCCCTAACATTTGTTAGGGATGTTGATCCCTAGACACTTTTGATGTGTATACTTGGTTGGATGTATCTACAAAAATTAACAATTGAATTTTGTCATTGATTCCGTCATACATTTACAAGTGCATATCAAATTCAAATGTTATGTAAACATAAATCGTTTTAGAGAAAGTTTACTATAGAATCAAATAGTTTTCGCAAATAAATAGAATCGATTCGTTTATGTGTGAAAACGAATTGAATGACAATCGTTTTGTTACACTGATATAGTGTTGTGCGATTGTTATTCTATTTAATTGAGTTTTGTTATTGTTTATTCGTTATGGGAATGCGTAACGTGCGAGCAGATTCCGATATTATAATAGAAGATTTGTAATTTCTTACAAAAAATAGGTTTATAGGGTTACTGGTTGTGACTGATACTTATACACATGATGAAACTCATGATAGCAAACTACATAGTTCTCAAAAAAACGATTTATTTTATATTATGTAAATAGGATTTTTTTTTCAATAAGGTTTTAAAGATTTGACACTCATTAAAAATCTTAACCGTCGTTAAATGACGATCAACCTTGCTCATGAGTCTGGGGGCTGTTTTGAAAAAATCTTGCAGCACAGAATCCTTTGTCATCCAGGTGAAACTATCAATCAATCACAGAAATTTATTAAAATCTTGAATTAATTATTTATACTGTTAATAAAGCTAAACAGTTTTTTTTGTTTGTTTGTTTATTTAGACACACTAATCTCTGGAACCACCAGCCGGATCGAAAAAATCTTTTTGCGTATGACAGCCAGATTGATGAGGAATAGTATACGCTATATAGCATCACGCTACGACCCACAGGGACGGAGCAGTTACCAAAGACGTAACTTAAGGGCGCGCCAAAAGCCAGCAAACTTTTAAAATTCAACCGCGGGCCCCGTGTTAAGTGTTTTATCGTAATAACTCCAAAAATAAAAGGAATTACCTAAAATGCCTAGACAAAACCCTCACTCATGTATAAATATAACTAATTATAAAATTTTCGTCATATTAGTCGTTATAATATCGTGTATAAATCGAAAAAAAAACAAAAAATTAGAGGCTACTTCGTGATGTTTTTCTATCGAGAAAATGTTATTACTTTATGTTTTTGATCAATGAGAACCCTCGAAAATATCATGTAGTTTTCATACATTTGTATTTTAGGCCTAGAAATCTAGAATTGTTCATGTAAAATAAAAATAAAAATTGGTAATTTTTCTTACTACCCACTCTAAACGCGGGCGAAAAAATCACACGGACTCAGTCGCGAGAATTCAAATTCAAATTCAAATTCAAATTCTTTATTGCGAACTAAGTGTACACAAATTAGATGTTAACAATATGTAGGTTCTTAGAACTTAGTGGCCTGTTACGGCATTGCAATGTCATAATCAAGTATTGCATTTTAGGTACATTACATTAATACATTAAATAGAAATTATCAAATAACATAAACTTGTCACAGATTTTACATTTTAGGTCAATTATATCAATATTAAAATAGGTACTCATTAAGATGTCAGAAGCTAAGTATTGTATAGTTAAACAGTCATGACATCGTTCAATATTAGTATTAGTCAAACATTGTAAGTAAATCTACTTACATAATGCTATTTAGTTAGCCATTTTGGTAATGTCTAAGCTTTTAAAAAGACGCCCAAGGCCATGCCAGTGCTCATTGTTAGGAAGAAAGTTTCTAATAACAGTTATGCAAGTAATACTTCGTAATATTTGTAGATTAAATAGAGAAAATATTTTTTGAGTATGCATAAGTTGGATGCTCCACCCGTTTTTTTTTCTATCCAAACCTCCGGAATGAAACTCCATCGGGTCCCCGATCCCAAGTTCTACAAATGGTTTTCGTTTCATCAGGAAGAAATCATCATCCAGTTATTTTTCATTAAGTTTTCATAAAATAATACTCTTAAGCTCAGATATGGTTAAATAAGCACTATTACGTAACATAACATCACGCCTGTAATCCCCGAAGGGTTAGGCAGAGGTGTACCCATTAGTGTACATTACGCCAGTTATGTTTAAGCCCCTTGTAATAGAGGGCGAGCCTATTGCCATCAACCGGACACAAATTCAGACTTCCAGGCTGCTACTGAGAAATCCCTGATGGAAAAATCCAATAACACTTTGCCCGACCTGGGAATCGAACCCAAGATTTCATGCACAGAAGTCGCGCTGTGCGACCACTCGACCAATGGCAGCCTTAGCTCAAATAACTATAAAAAAAGCAAAATCATAACTTTTATTATATCAGAGCTATGAAAAACCCAACAAAAAAACCAAAAAGATTTTATTCACCTTTGCGTAAATCACTTTCTTTTGTTCTCGGTAACTTTTTTCTTTCTTTTTTCTCTTTATTAGATTTAATGGCTACAAAATGGTTCGCGGCAATTCGTCTGCGGTCCACTCCGCTCCAATAAGTCCCTAATTAAGAGCAGTGTTAGGCTCTGCTGGTTTCACAATATTATTTTCGTTCGAGATGAAATTCATCTTATTTTTCTGAAGAATGGGAATGAAAGTAGTGGTTACAGGAAATTAATCTATGTATACATATCATCATAAAATCACGCCTGTAATTCCCGAAGGGTTAGGCAGAGGTGTACCCAATATACACCCACATTTCACCAGTTATGTTTAAGTCCCATGTAATAGGGGGCGAGCCTATTGCCATCAATCGGGCACAAATCCAGACTCCGAGGTTGCTACTGAGAAATTCCTGATGGAAAATCCCAATAAGACTTTGCTCGACCTTGGAATCAACCCAAGAGCTCATGCTTAGCAGTCGCGCTTCGCGACCAATAGACCAACAATTTCATAAGACTAATTTTGCTTCCAGCGATATTCTCCCTTTTTACAAGCTTTTTTTACACATATGACATGAATCTATCATGTTATTCTCATCCAAATCTTACGTAGTCATATAAAAACATCTCAATATTCTCCAGCATCGAACACGGCTGTAGAGACGCGTGAAAGCGGTGCGCCTGCGCAGCAGCCGGTGCGCGTTGATTGCGAAACTCCTGCGCACACCGCGTTCCGAACTCACGCCTTGTGAAACACATCCAAGGAATCTGTTCTGTTATTAATTATATTGGACGTTAAATATGTAAATTGACTACACCAGTCTGCCGGTGGAAGTGAGAGGGATCAGAATTAAAATTTATTCTATCCATTTTACGTATCCTCTAACTAGAATTAAGTAATTTCTTATCCAATAATTGGTGATACCAAAATAGCCCTTAATAGAGAGAAATGGGAGCAGAATAGAGACGCCTTTGGCTTGCAGGGGGAAAATTTAGGCTAATGATAGTTACGATAAATATTACTGATTAATTATTACAAAATAGTAGGTATAGTTATTTAATTTAAACAATTTGAATCAGTACAAATTGGGTATTATTTTGATTTCAAAAGGCTTGGGTTTGTGAACTGATGAAATGTGGTTGTACTGATGGTTAACCTCTGCCTAACCCTTCGGGGATTACAGGCGTGATGTTATGTTTAAAAGGTTTGGTATAAGCCCAGAGTTTTTTAGACCCTCAAAATATGCGCAATATGCGACTACCTTTGAGTAACCTATATAGGCGTGATATTTTGGCATCATAAAAAGAAGAGAATCCAATATCGTGGTGAGAAAACCTCAACCCAGCATTGACCTTCTGTGGGGTGATAAAGATAGATAAAAACTCCCTCTACACCTTCAATGAAAAGAGTAGTCCTGCCAAGAATGCGCATTTTGTTCGAAAGAGTTACCGTGTCCCTGAAACGAAAAGGGCATTAAGAGGAACACGGATGGTTTGTAGTCAGTAAGAGTCTGACACTCCCTTCCGCTTTGCCCATAGCGGAAGAAGTCATTCAATAACTTCCCATTCCTAAAAAAAAACATGCAAGGGGTCATCAATTCTAATACAAAATCTCGGAACTGCTTCACCTAAAATATTATTAATAGCTTGTGTACTATGTCATTATCAACAGTATAATATCAATCAGTAATACAGGTAGCCACAGCATCCGTTCCACACCGGTAGATCAAGTCAGACCAGTACCACTTGTTGGTAGTCAGGGCGTTACACTTGCGTGGTACATTTTTATATAGAAATGTGGATATCCTCTCGCAGTATCGTCTCTTCCGTATCCGTTCAAACCTAGTGATCAATATTATGGGTGTTTGGTAATTCTGTGAGGAATAGTGTTATAAATGTTCTGTACCCAAAGGGTCCAAACGAAGCCCTATTGGTTTCGCTCATCCGTTCGTCTGTCTGTCTGTCCCTTTGTTTACTATTTCGCTGTTCTTTTCTGATTAATTTCTTAACGGGATCCAAGATGGTTATCTCGGCGGTTTCCTGGCAGTCGCCACGGTTGATTCTGGCTTTGAGGAGTTACAGTGGTTTTGGAATAGTATGGCGGGCTGTCCCTCTGTCACAAGGAGTATCTTTTGAACCATAATGGGTAGACAGTTGTTGTCACAGAGTGTGTAAGACTATGGCTCCTATAACAATAAATAATATTACATAAAATATCATCACGCCTAGCCTATCCCCGTAGTGTTATCAGAGGTATACCCATAAGTACACCCACATTTCGCCGGTTATGTTTAGGTCCCATATAGTAGGGGGCGAGTCTATTGCCATCAACAGGGCACAAATCCAGACTCCGAGGACTGAGAAATTCCTGATGGAAAAACCCAATATCACTTTGGCCGGCCTGGGAATCGAACTCAAGACCTCATGCACAGCAGTCGTTTCGCGATCACTAGATCAACGAGATAATATTAAAAGATAAAAAAGTAAAGGGGTTCCCATACACGGTTTTTAGCTCGATCTTTATAATGGGCTGTGGTACGAAACACTTTATCTGCGAGTTCGACATGCAAATAATTAAATTATTGAGAGAAATGATGAAATGAGTCGTTGTGGCAGACCTAAGTTTATATGGTCTATTAAGCACATATATTTTACACGATACAACGTTAATATGATCTATAAAAACATAACAGAGAGTTTTCAAAAAAATACTCTCGTTATAGCCACTTAAGGTTCAAAACACAGAGAACTGCTGTAAAGAATTACGACTAATTTCCGGAACATCTAATTATAAAATCTTGTTTAGTCCCCTCGTTACACTACCGCTTGGAAAAAGAAAGTACGCAACCACTCATTATACTCATCATATTTTTAATTACAACAACGTTACCGGTTTCTTAAGTAAGTAATTGGATGCTATTTGGCTTTTATTTCGCAATAACAAGCTAATAAACGTAGTTTCGGCTTATTGAGTTAGTTTCACATGATTAATTTTACTATTGAAGTATTATAAGGTACTGTATTTAAGGGGTGTTACTAGACACCACATTGCCGTTAACTATATAACGTTAACAATAAGGGTGACAAATCTACATCGAGCTGTGCTGCGCTGTACTGCGCTGTGCTATGTTTGGTCAACTCGCTCGTCTAATATTTTAATGAGGATACAATCAAACCATGCTGTGCTGCGCTGTGTGAGGCTACGCTCTGTTTATTCTGTTTGTTTGACCAAACATAGCACAGCGCAGTACAGCGCAGCACAGCTCGATGTAGATTTGTCACCCTAACGTTATCACTGGGCTAGTCTATTGCCAAATGTCATATGATATACAGGGTTATTTTTAAAACACCAGAAACCTGAAAAGGGGTCATTGTACTCATCATTATGAACAACTTTTACTATGGGACCGAACCTGAAAACAGGAAAAAAAAATCAGCTGTTCCCTACAAAAATGCTACACAACACGATCGTAATGTATTAAACAGCTGTTTTTTTCATGATTTCAGGGTAGGTCCCATAGAAAAGTAGTTCATAATGATGAGTACAATGACCCCTTTTCAGGTTGCTGGTGTTTAAAAAATAACCCTGTATTCTATGGTACTTATATTTGATTTCAATGCGGACAAAGTCGTGGACAAGAGCTAGATATAGATAACTTTAAACATAACTGGCGAAATGTGGGTGTACTAATGGGTACACCTCTGCCTAACCCTTCGGGGATTACAGGCGTGATGTTGTGTAACTTTAAAATTCTCGAGATTTCAACAGCACATAATTTATTTGTTGCTAATCACAACATTCAAAACACTTTGTTTATATCCATGACAACCCTGCCAATGGAGCGTTTCATCCAAGATTTCGACCACGGAAACTCATTGATGGATTTCGCAGTCAACGATCTGTGAAGAGGTTGCGCTCGCGCAGTGAGAAAGAAAGAAATTCATTAGAATTTGTTGTAAACAATTTGTTTTGCTCAACACTTCTTAATATTAATAGTTTTTACGTTTACAATAGGTCTTTTGAAACTGTGTCTTGTCTTTACACTTTTGTTAAGCTGTCATTGACAAACGGATTTGTTTAGTCTATGGCTTATTGTGTTAATGGTGTAACTGTTATCTTTTGTAGGCTGTGACAGTTATGTCAAATTGAATGAGTAATAAAATTTATTGATGTTCAACGTTTAGTCATCGATGATCAAAAGTCGATCATGTGGCCTAACACCTATTGGTACGGGAAGTTATTGCAGTTAATACTTATATTACTTTAATATTGCCCATAAATAGTAGAGTGCTTATAGCAAAAAGGTTCAATATGCAGCAGCCATTGGGCTCATTTGGAAATTTTTGCATCAATTTAGGAAAAAAAACATCGTGAGATTTTGTATACAGGGATACTTTTGATTTGTCATTCAAATTTTAAAATCGAGGTCTCTTTGGTAATTGAATTATTTTCATATGTGAAATATTATAATCAAATAATAACAAAAACAAAAAAAACATTCATATTACTATAAACATTTTTATTACTGGCTAGGTTGTAAGGTAACACATTTAGCATATTGAATTAGTCTTACTTAATTATTGCAAGATTGTGGGTTAGTTTGTTTCGGCAGAAGCCAGAGAGACAATTCTGAAAAATGCCTCTTTCTTTACCTATATTTTCTTAAGTTTTGTTATCGCTGATATGAGATTGCGACTACAATTTTAACCTTTTTAATTAGTAGAATAGGCCTTCTGAACTAAGCAAAATTCAGAGAACGTACAGTCAGCAAAACAGATAGGTATGCAGGGTCGTCAGATATAGTTGAAGTTTTCTAAGAAATCGATGGATGTCTTTGACTGAAACTTAACCTAAATAAAGAACTATTTATTATCTACGTTTTAAATTAAATTACATTTGAAAACATCCATCGGTTTCTAAGAAAACTTTAACTATATCTGACGACCCTGCATACCTATCTGTTTTGCTGTGTGTACATATACAAAAGGTGTACCTACGTTCGTGCCTATTCCATATTGCAACTTTCCCTGGCATACCATACCAGGCAAACTATAGTATTACCTAACCCACTGTCTAATTATTCACCTGTAACGTCAAAAATGAAGCAACACATGACCTAAGGGTCTGCTTACGCCAACAATTAACACGGATATGCTAAAATGAGTGAAATCTACCGTTAAACTGATTGACACGAACGCTGCGCCTTGCGCTTGCGCCGACCAACGCTACGCATCATTAGTGGCGCGAATAGTAAGTATGGGAAATTGTTTTGACTTGCTTATCTTTTAGGTTTTTGGAGTGAACTGAGATTTTGGAAAAGGATTCAGATAATATGGGTGCAAACAAGGTTGAAATAAACCCCTATTTCAACCTTGTTTGCACCCAAATTAGGGATCATCTAAAGAGGTCCAAACCAGCCTCTAACGCTTAGGTATCCCAGTATTGGCATTAGTCCGCCTTTTTACTTTTTTGTTGCACAAAGTTTAAATTAATAAATATTTTTTTGGAAAGAGGCATTGATTATGCTTTATTGTGGACCAGCTTCTGCCCCTGACTTCTTCTGCCATAATGTCGGTACTCTAATCCTTAGTTACTCCTCCCAACGGCTCTTATCGGCCAGTGAAAGTCTCGTCAAAATCGGTCCAGCCGTTTCGGAGTTTAACAAGACATTTTAAAATTGATTTTTTATTTTAAGTACCGTGTAAGCATTCATATTCAAACAACATCACGCCTATAATCCCCGAAGAGTTAGGCAGAGGTGTCACACCCACATTTCGCCAGTTATGTTTGTCAAGTCCCATGTAATTTGTCTTTGTTATTCATATGCACACACACATAACGTAAACTCACGCCTGTAATCCCCAAAGCGTTAGGCAGAGGTGTACCCATTAGCCCATCCACATTTCGCCAGTTATGTTTAAGTCCCATGTAATAGGGGGCGAGCCTATTGCCTCGCATGTAATAGGGGGCGAGCCCATTTGCCTATGCCTATTGTCATTCATTTGTATTTAGAAAAAAAAACTGCTATTTTAACATGCAAACAGACACTTCGATTTTATTTATTACTATAGCTTTTGCCCGCGACTTCGTCCGCGTATATGTCGGTTATCGCGGACGCAGACGAAGTCGAAGTCGAATAAAAAGTAGCCTATGTCCGTTGTTGGGGTTCACACTTACCCTGTACCAAATTTCACACAAATCGGTTCAGTAGTTGAGGCGTGAAGAAAAGACAGACAGACAGACAGACAGAGTTACTTTCGCATTTATAATATTAGTTAGGATGTGTAGATTTGTGTAGATGTATGGAATTGTTTACTGTTTTGACACACTTGTTTGTCTTATAACTAATTGTGCTCTGAGCTCATCATGAGGTGAGGTTGACCGACAGACAATCGAACAATGTACATATATTGAAGGGACAATTGGTAGTGAAAAGACGCAGATGAAACTGTTGACATTAATTGTATTTGGATGCATGAAATTATATGCATATTATATGTATATTGTAGGTATGTCATCAAAATCATGCGTACACTAACTGCCCCAAAATTTCATCCATATCTATCTGATACATAAAATTCTCGTGTCGCAGCGTTTGTTACCAAACTCCTCCGAAACGGGTAGACCGATTTTTATGAAATTTTGTGTGCATATCGGGTAGGTCTGAGGCCAACATCTATTTTTCATACCAAATAAAAAATATGGGGCTGCGAAGTTCGCTGGGTCAGCTAGTTAATATTATAAATGTGAAAGTAACTCTGTCTGTCTGTGACGCTTTTAAGACTAAACCACTAAATCGATTTTGATGAAATTTGGTATAGGGTAAGTTTGAACCCTAACAAAGGGCGTAGGCTACTTTTTATTCGATTTCGAGTTCGTCTGCGTGCCTCAGATAGCATAAAAATCCGATGGTTCTACATCTGTTCTCTCCCCAGTTATGTCGATTGCTATTCCATCGGATTATGGAAGTAGGGAAAGAGGGATTTTTAGATTTAATACCACTTGTTTCTACTTTGCTTTTATGTACATTTTTTTTCTTATATTATTTTCGCGTGAATAAACAGTTTTTCTTTGTTTTCTTTCTTTTCAAGGAGTGCACCTGTGTTTGTGCAGTATTACTAACTTCTGTGTACTTGGTTAATCTCCAGTGAGACTGGCCACATCGAGATAAATCGACTTGATATACTCCTGTATACAAGCCAAAATTATTAAAATAACAAACGATGACTGCATAGCGGTGCACTAAACTGACTACTCCAAATCGTTAGGCAGTTTTTATAACCTAAAACTTCTAAGGTGAACATTATGTAAAAACCTGTTATTAATAAATTAAATTTTACAAGTCATAATTCTTAACGGCTGATCATAAAACGAGGTCGCCATCGAAATAACAGTTTATTATGTCACTTTGTTTTGTAAGCTATTATCACATTTATAATATTCTTAATAAGTGCCATAATTGCGTGAAATTAGAAACTTGGATTATGCATCAAAATTCGAAATTGCTTAAAAGCCTCAAAGAATTCCGAAGAAAAATTGTGAAATGATAGGCATTTTGTGTTTCTCGTAGTTAAGCGTTATTTTTAATAGATTATTCTACTTTTTATCAATACTAATAATATTATAAACAGGACAGATTTGACTGTTTGTTTGTTCGTTTGCATTAAATAGGCTCCGAAACTACTGAACCGATTTGAAAAATTATTTCACTGTTGGGAAGCTACACTATCCCCGGGTGACATATGCTATATTATATTTAAATTTTGGGATCCGTAAGAAAAATCACGCGAACGAAGTCGAGGCAAGAGTGCTAGTGGTCTAAGGCGCTCCACCCACTGAAGATGCGTCCCGCCGCGGTGAGCAGAGCGACAGATAACGCGCGCGGCGACGGAGGCGCAGATCTGCCTTACTTAGCGGTGAAATCTGCTCCCCCGCGCGGTGAAGCAGATTACGACGGCCTCGCGCTAAATAAAATTGTCTACGTCGAAATCCATCGTGCAAACGTCTTTGCAGTATAAAATCACGCCCGGGGCTGCGGAGCCGGTGTGTCATATCCCGCGGCACGCCCCGCGCTCCCGCGCAGATTGGCAGAATCTGCGCGCGGTGCGCCTTCCCGCTCGTTTCCGCGTCGGCAGTGTGTTGTGCTAGGCGTGATTTCTATATAAATTGAGATACTTGCATACAACAGTAAAATCTGCCATCCCGCGCTACGCGACGGGGCGCGGGGCAGTGGGTGGAGCGCCTAATAAAGCGTCAATTTTTTTTCCTTTGCTTAGTAAGTACCTATTATTCTACATAATTTAATAATTTCCTGTGAAAGATAAACTAGATAAACACATGAAAGTTATTCTGTTGTCATTTAACAACTGCACAGTAATACAATGCACATTATTCAATCTTAATATCTTAATATTTAAAAAAAGAAAATAAGTTTCCTTTTTAAAAAAAGAATTGCGTCGACTGACATTTTGCCGTGCTACTCTTTTTTTAAATTTCTTTTTTATTGTTGGCAACCATGTCGAATTTCAAGAAAGCTTTATAAAATAAGTGTTTTACGTTTGTTTACACGAAAAAGTAAACATATCAGATTTAACTTTCGATTTAAAATGGAATGTTAAGTGGACTGGACACAGGCCATTGCTATTAATATTGAAGTCTCATATTGACTTCCTGTTCTGAGCGATATTTAATTTGCTTGTTTTTCTTGAGTTCGTTTTGCAATATTCTGACGTATCGCAATAATGCGTACCCGAGTTCCATGATGATCAACTCAAAATTGGGTAGTTGACACCATTAAACAATAATTCTAAGACATCTTCTATTATAAAACATTTCATTTTATCCTTAACAATCCGATTACTTACTTTTCAATTCACTGTAAAATTAAATTTCCAGTGGCTTCGAAATCATTAAATAGATTGTCAATTGAGTTGCCGATAAGTGACGTCACAGTACAAAAATCTATGGATAATTTGCGTTTTTACAGCTCAAAAAAAGTACGTCAATTGATTGGTTATGTCAACTATCCAATTCCAAATATTTATTTTATCCTACTAAGTACTATTATTTGGATGTTTCATTGTTATTCTTTTACGTAATGATGTGAATACAAAATAAATAATAATAGATGGCGGGAAACTACTTTTAAAAGTATTTGCCCGCCATATTGTTTTCTCAATATTGCTTAGTTTGATGTGTTTGGGTATTGATGTGTCTTTTGACACCTAGGAAGCATACTTAATAAATGAACTATCAACTGCACCTATTTATGTGAAAACCGATTTTAGAATGGAACTTTCCATTTTCTAAACTTGGCACTGGAGGTTTAATTACGAAACCTAGGTATTCGCGCCATATTAATTAGCCAATACAGTCGAAGTATTGAGGTAACCCTGCACTGCGGTGCGGTAAGAATACCAATGATTAATTTCTTTGAACCTTGGTAGTAAACGTTTGGGAGGGCAAGATATAAGAGAGAAGCGGGATTTAGAACCTTCTGATAGGTGGAACAAGGTTTCTTTTTGTTCGAAAGTTTGGACTGGGATCCAAAAATTGATAAACAGATATTAAAATTCCGTTGCGTAAAATAATAAATCAAGATTAAACTCGTAACTCAAACATTTTTATTTTTTTATTCGACGTTATGGAAATTCGTAATTTCTAAAAGTGTTGAGGTTTTGAGCTCCAAGAAAATAGGAGTACGTAAGGTCTGTTAAAAAATTAAAGCAATTAATAAGTAAAGTGAGAGTCGATCAGGTATTTAGGATAATGAGATTAAGGAATGAAGACTCGGCTGTAACCAAACCATAGATAGATATAAGACCTTTTTGGGATGCCGAAGGCATCATGTAACACCATTTCCGTGAAAGTATTTACAAATAAAAACATGTTTTTCTTTTTTCTCATTTGCATAAATTACAAAGATTTATGTGTTCCTTTTTTTTTGCTAACATTTCCATAGTTTAAATTGCGTTATCATTATAGTTGAACTGGTTTTAATTAGGGCTTAGTATAAGAATTTTCTCGAGTCACTTACACCACACATTTTCGCAATTCGACCCGCATAGTGATGTCCCTAAACATGAAGACAGCATTGCACATACAGACCTTAGTGTCTATGTGTAAGCGCCGCATCACTATTCAAACATAGTGGTCTTTATTATCTACTTTTTAAGGGCCACATTAGCACCATTCAGCCTATAAGAAAGGTGTTGCAACTCATTGGTAGTTAACCTTATTTAGTTCTTAGGTTGACTAATTAAAAAAGTTAGTATGACTTTTGTGAAAAAAAAATTTAAGCGTTGAAATTAGAATTGTATAAGTAGCAAAAAGGTTCGTTTATTAAAGTTTCGTATCCGTGTAATAGATGCTTTATGGTTTGTCCTTATTGGAAAGACCTGTCAAATGGTATAAATGTCATTTGTTTGAAAAGGAATTTTACTATGAGTAGCGTAAACACAATTTAATACTTTGCAACTATAATTAGGTTAAAAAGGGTTAGAGATTATGTTATGCTATATCATAAGACAGATCTGTAATTTGAGACACTGTTGAATAATGTATTCGATTCTGACCTGTCAAATTATTGAATAATATTTAATAAATCAGGGCTGACGCAAAAACAAGTCGCATTCGTAAAATTAGGGTCATTACATAATTATTATATTTGCCTTGAATTTAATCATGACAAAATCAAGTTTTTAAAAATGTCCAAACACCTGCATTGGACAACGCATGCCATGTTAACGAAATTACGTAGTAGAAAGCGATATTACAAAGTGATGTAATAGGGCGCGGCCGAGATGAGCCGACCGCGCCCGAATGGGCTTTCCATTTTCAATTTCGAAGGATTTGATTTGCAGTTACGAATGTATGATTTGATTTTGTTTCTATTGTTTTGACAAAGAAGCGTTGAACATGTAAATTGGTATTGTAATTTTTTTTGTAGTAAATATTATTATTGAATGTTTGAATGAAAATCGTTTGACAGTTACATCAATGTGTTTAGTTTTGAAATGAAAGTGATGGTGACCTAATTTTCTTCTTTCAAAATCTAATTTTGTATTTTTATTTTATTTTCAGGTACGTATCGCTGAAATGAAATATGGATGATAACCACTTCGCAATTTATCGGACCTTCTCATAGCAAGTACCTAGTTATACAACGATATCATATTTAGATTAGACCGCCCCGTTTATCGACCAAACGTGGGGTCCTGCATGCAACTCTCAGGTCACGCAAAATATTACTGGGTCAGTCCCTAAATAATTTTATCCTCCAGAATGGTACAATGATCTTAGCTTTGTGCCCAAGAATCAGGAAATGGCTTGCCACCTGTCACATGGGATTAAAACTAAATTGGCGAAAACCTTTAAGTAGTTTGGTGTCTACATCATTTCTTCATGAAGAACGTTATAAATCTGTAATTTATCTTAAAGGAAACAGCTTTCTGTCATCAACACATAATAATAAAACAAATAGGTAATTGCCACACGCGGCCAGTGATTGGCACCTATGAAATGGCATTTCCTACAATCACTGACATGAAATAATTTAAAATGGCCGCCAATCTAGATTTGTTTTTTTAATTGACTAATGGAACTGGATTGTCGTGTGTTGTGATTCTAAAATTGAATTGAAATTCTTATGTAGTGGTCTAAAATTAGTCTATAATTTTTGGGCCATTATCTTCAAAAGTATTATTTAAAGAAGGGTGAATTTATTTGTGGCTTTGTTGCAGCTAATGATCGTCTAAGTTTTTATGAATTTGTTTAGACATTTGTAAGACTAAGAAATAGGTGAAATCAAAGTATTAGTGTACTTAGCTTTCGAAATATTTGTGATTGAATTAGAGCACCTTTAACACAAGTTTAAGCGTGTCTGTTTATATTTTACAAAAAAAAACATTAAAATTATGCATAATTAGATAGTACAATATCAGTCAATTGACATACTTTTTATCGGCTGTCAAAACGCGATTCCCTCATAGAATTTGTATGGCGAATAGCAAACTGAGTAACTATTTATGGATTTCAAAACATCTAAAAAATCTAATTTTACAATTTTCAGATAAAAATCACTTTCTTTGTGACATTGTGTCTTGAATTTATAGGTTAGTTGTGTTTACTAACCTATTATTGACTTTTAATGATGATAATACTAATTAAGCTTCCAAAGTATTACATCAATACGAGTAGTTAGTAAAAGCGTAAATGAATCATTGACCGATAACAATTACGTCATCAAACGTATTAAAACAAAAGATTATAAAACAATTGCTCGATTCATTTGCAAATCGATTACATTCTATCTAATTAAAATTTTAGTCGATTAGTTGTCAATCACGAGTATTTTTAATTTTCCTGTTCTTCGTTTTTTTACGTTAATGTCTTTATTTTGTACGGCCTAAAGGTGATTTTAAATTGTAGTATTATTACGAATGAATACTCTGCGTGCGAAAAATCCATTGAGCAATGGCAATTTTGTAACTGGCTGTTTGTATTGTATTGTCTGTGGCGTTCATACGCTGTTCTAATTTTGAAATAATAATAATTGTTCGAATTTTATACTTTTCTTTTCGTTTGTAGTCAAAGTGGTAGATAATGATATTATTAAAATTAAAGTTTCTTTTGAAATCTTATTAAGAATTTCGGAATATTTGTGATTGCTACATACGGGCGTAATTTAACAGATTGATACTGTGTATCACAATATTAGGGATGCCAACCCTACTATTTATCATAGTATCCTATTATGTTAGGGGCCCGCCTACTACCTATATTTCTGACTAAAGGCTATACCTATATTTTTAAAGGCATCAAACTTAAAGCACTAGTATAGGCAAGTTGACAGCGCGTTCACTTTGTTCACTTTTTATATTTCTTATCGCTATCTACTATATTTTTATGGGTAACCATTTTAGAACTACATAGTATTTTTGACAGACAAAGAGTTTGCAACCCTAATCACAATGGTGTGCAAGTTATGACAAGTTGATAGTTTGTACAAATAATTTGCAAGCAGTCTGGTAAAATGCATTAGCCATTTTAGTTGCTTCTTACGGTAGATTTTAGCATTATACGCACTGTACCCACAGGCCACGTAAACTATACGTAGTTATTAAAATAGAAAAACTACTTTTATCATAAAGTTATGTCCTAAAATTTAAAGTGTAATTTCTATATGGTAGCGCTTATTATGTTGTCTCGCTCCTTATACTGTGCAAGTGAAATAGCATGATAAGCCACATTTGTTTGGCCGTCATTTTTAATGAAATACGATGACAGAAACTTTTTGTTATAAATGAATACATACATACATAAGCTCACGCCTTTTTCTCATGGGGGTAGGCATAAACCACAGAACGCCACCTGCTACGATCTTTATTCCACGTTCATACGTCTTCTCGTCATACAAGCACGCCGGTTACGAATACTTACCTGACTTTTCTGTGGAACCTCACGAATAAGTCAGTGTAGGTGTGTTTTATAAATTAATTTAAATAAAAAAAGTATTGTTATCTAAAGACAATATCTATATAGACTAATTTCTCTCTTGGCTTTTCTCTAACGTATCAGCTGATCTCGACACCTACCTTCATAACATGGTAGTTACACTCATTTGTCAATGTTCAGCCTTATTTATTATCTATTTGCTTGCGTTCAAAACTCTCGTGAAAGCTATGATTAATGTACATGCTGCTAATTTCACTGTAGGTAAGCTTAAAGCTGAGATATAGAGTTCAAAAGTGATAAAATAATTGTTAATTTTTAACTGACACACACACAATGGGAGCGTTACACTTTTTAATGGCATTTTTTTTTAAACTACGATCTTTTAACTTTCAATTTTTAATTTAGTTGTATTTGTTTATTCTGGGGGCTAATTATTCTACTAGCTTTTAGTAACAGTCTACAATCTAATCTTAATTAATCTGCCAAAAATACTGCTTATTTATAAAATCATTTTTGTTCCTAGTATTGATCTTTGCTGAGTTGAGATTGCGATTGCAATTGGCCATCTGGTATCAATTTCATAAATGGCAATAAATTGACAAAAAACAATGCATGGGTGCAATGTAGATGCATAAACCTTTCTCTTCCCTCTATCTATTGATGAAACCGCATTAAAATCCGTTGCGTAGTAAATATCTAAGTATACAGACGGCGGAAAGTGACTTTGTTTTATATGTAGAGATCTAGAAAAAAAAACAGGTTCTAGAATTATTACGTCAGTGGTTCTTTCTTTAAAATAACATAAAATACTTAGATGTAATATTAAATTGCTACAGGAAATACTAATCAATCATAAATTATTTAATCGATATCGTTTCCGTTAGATTCTTCAAGAATTGCATCTAATTTATTTAGGCAATACAATTTAAAAAAAATACAGTTAAAAACAATAATGAATTCTTTAAATAAATGACATTGACAGTGCATAAACAATGCACCATTCGCTTTTTTTCCGAGGCAAGGACACAATTGTTATTCAGCCTTTAATTCGGAAACGATTGCGCATCGAAACGATGTATCGACTAAGTACATGTTTAGTTTATTCAAATAGTCAAATTAAAATGTAGATGCTCTAGCAGAGTCTAGCATGACCCTGACTAGCCAGTCTCCTAATACTACGTGATGTAATTGACCTTGATAGCTTGAAGAATTGTCCGTTGACAAATAGAATCCTGTGTCAATATTTTAGTCGAATTATTTTAATCGATGGTGCATCACGGGCAGCCTTAGTTAACGATTATCAAATAGTGTAGAATTCTATTAAAATTATTGTAGAAACTCTTTCCGCCCTAATCGAATTAAATACGCAACCCTTACTAAAACCTCAATAATTTAAATTATTACCCAAATTAAAATTATATAAATAGGTATTTACCATAGCTTTGGAGTCTGGATTTGTGCCCGGTTGATAGCAATAGGCTCGCCCCCTATAACATGGGACCTAAGCATAAAAAGCGCGAAATGTGGGTTTCCTAATGAATACGTAAACCTCTGCCTAACACTTCAGGAATTGCAGGAGTGATGTTAATGTGTTAATTTAATTTAAGTATTAACGTTAAATAACTTTGACAAGTCTGATATAAGACAATTATCGGTTGGCCTACAGTCCTGTCGGAATTTCCTACTCTTTTTGGACGCATGGTCTAATTTTTCGTAGGCATATAGACTAAGTACCTACCTACGTGGTGCTATATCACGCACGCGCGGGGCAGGAAGTCCCAGTGGGGTAAAGAGGCTATGAATGTGACGACTGTTTTAGGTAGAATTTATTTATAAACATGCATATTCTTTATTTATAGAGCTCGCTTTGAATATGGAATAGCGCTCCTTTCTAATTTTAGCATTACTAAACCTTGGACTTCCTTCTTCATCAGATTAGCAGCCTCGGAGTCTGTATTTGTGCCTGGATGATGGCAATGGGCTCGCCCCCTATTACATGGGACTTAAACTTAACGGGTGGAATGTGGGTGTACTAATGGGTACTATGTTATGTTTGTACTACTCTTATTAAAAAAAAAAACATAATAGAAAGTAACATTATTTCCGAATGTCATAGGTTATCTTACTAATCTTTAATGTTATACTTGACTTCCACACAGACGAGATCGCGTGCAGGAGCTAGTATGTAATTAGTCTACATCAGCTCTTTAGATACAAAAGCACAATAATTAGATCAAACTCCGTTCATTTCCGGTACCTATCAAGATAATAACTTACAAGTACTAGACTATGACCACGCACGTGCTATCGGTGTCATACACCCACAAAATGCGTACTCATAGAGTCAATAACATAGACAAGCGAGTATGTAATGAAAGTGAGAGTGAACCGGAACCGGCTGGCATCCACCTGCCAGTTGCGCCTGCGCAGGTGACGTCACTAGACCAGTAACTATTACTATTAGTACAGTTGACGTAAGAGTTTGGTGTGCCAGCTAGAAATATTATCTTGAAACTGAAATATGTTTGAACAATGTAAGTTTCTACTGAGTTTTATTGCTTGTGCTATGCTAGAAGTGAGTTAGACAGTAAGGCTAATGGAAACGTTTATTTTAATTAAAGATACCTCTGCTATTTATGTTTTTTAATCATTCTTCCCCATTTTCAACAGGAAAATTACAAGACCAATTTCTACTTATTAAAATCGTTCAATCTAGTCGCAATCTCATCTCAGTGACAATCAATGACAACCAATTAGGCAACTTTGGCATTTTTGACAAATTGAGACTGAGCTTAAATTGCGATCGTTCCTAAAAGTTAGTAGAATTGCCACTTTGTTAAACGATGTCAATATTTGATTATTCAGCTGTCGCAGAACATGAAATATTAACACCCATTTTTTTAGGCAGTCATGTAAAAAGTAACTCTAGAAACATAAATGCCTGTATACCCATCTCTTTCGTGAACTGTACTTTAAGCCACAGATAGCCACTCTCGACTATTTTTAGAAGATAATTGTGTACAATTCAATTATTTGCTCAGTTGTTATTTCTTTTTTGATTTAGATACTACTGCAGCGTGACTAAAGATTGTAGGAAAAGATTTACTCATTCAATTGTTACTTTTCTTGTATTTTCGTTCCATTTTTATTGCCAATAATATCTTAGAGAAGTGCTCTTCTTGTTTTGCAAATTATTTGAGTTCGGTCCAGGTTTCGTCACGATGTTTTCATTCACCATTGTCAGTGATGTTAAGGATAACCCTAGAAAGTACTTACACATGAATTGAAAAAAGCTTTTTTACAAAAAAAGATAACCGCCTTCAAAAACTACAAAATAAAAATTAACTTTAGTTTTGGAAGTCGGTGGCTTTGGTTTTGTTTTTGTTATGTAGGTAAGTATTGCCACCGACTTCCAAAACTAAAGTTATTTTTTATTTTGTAGTTTTTGAAGGCGGTTATCTTTTTTTGTAAAAAAGCTTTTTATTTTTCACTTTTTAGTGCAGTGTTTGAAATCCTTACAAAAAGCCCTTTCAAACAATACCTCACACGATATATTTAATTTTGGAAAGTGGTAGGAGGGGTGTTGACGTACCTCCTCCCCCTTTTCCTTCAGGCAGTCATTGACTACACGTATAAACAAAGCAATTTCACTTGTTACGATATTGCTGCTGTGATCCTATGAGGAGTTTCATGCTATATCTCCGAAGTTCATCATCAGATCATGACAATATTTATATGGGACCTAGTGCTTGTGTATTAATGTTTGAAATCCTTACAAAAAGCCCTTTCAAACAATACCTCACACGATATATTTAATTTTGGAAAGTGGTAGGACGTTGGTGGTAGGTGGTTGACGTACCCCCTCCCTTTTTTCCTTCAGCCAGTCATCGACTACACGTATAAACAAAGCAATTTTTCTTGTTACGACGGTTCTGCTGTGATCCTATAAGGAGTACCGTTCCATATCTCCGAAGCTCACCATCAGATCATGACAATATTTCTATGGGACCTATTCGGAAGTATACTCTTTCAAACAAAAAAAGAATCATCCAAATCGATTCATAATTGGCTGAGTTTGAAGTCGGTTGAAAAGTTACATTGTTACATTACAAAGTTACATCGGTATAAACCTACAACCTTATTCATGAGAGGCGTTCGCGTCAAACAATGGGTCAGTTGCAGAATTTGTTCGAAAGAGTCACCGTGGCCCTGGAACGCAAAGGCATTAGGAGGAACACGGATGAGTTTAAGTCAGTAAGTCTGACACTCTTTTGTTGACAAGTCTTTTGATGATTTCCCATATCCATAAAATGAAAATCACGATAATTACACTAGAGTTAACTTTATAGTTGTAAACGTCTCTTTGTGCCGTGAGTCTTAGTTCATAATACAATAAGGTCCTTTTTAAGTTATAATTCGTTTTGTAATAGGACAGAAAATGCTTGAAATACCAATTTTCAATAAATACAACAAACCACATCTAAAAAACTTAATTCAAACATCCGCAAACTAACTCACGATTGCTATTCTTAGAACCACAGAGTATAAATTTAAAGTGCTACAGTATATCAATGACATAATGCTATAAAAATGTAACAGGAGCCGCGGGGCAAGGCCAGTGGATGCGATACATTACGTGCTAGTTAATTAACGTTATATATTATGACGTACGCCTTCGTTAAGTGTTATTTACTTACTAGTTATTAATTAAGGTCATTCCTTCGAAATATTACCTGTTTTTTTTCCTTGATTTGCTAAATTAGCTTAATTTCTCAATAGTTCATCGAATTACGGCAAACTAATTCAATATGCCTAACGGGTTGTGTTACTATCCAGCAAAAATAGATCAAGAAACATCCAAACATATGCTTAGAATAGATTAAAAGTCAATCAAGTCAATCAAATAAAAAATCATAACAATTACTTTAGTTTAGTAGTAAAATAATTTTGATTTACGACTGTTTCCGTGCTTTTCCGTGACTCGGAAAGCAAAACAAGAGAAAAAACAAGAAAATTTTTGGTCGTTTGTTAGTTTGTTTAAACGCGCTAATCTCTGGAACTACCAATCCGATTAGATAAATTCTTTCTGTATTTGATAGCCAGACTCATGGTGAATAATAAAAGCTAAAAAGCATCACGCTATGACCCACAGGAGCAGAGCAGTAGCCAAAGACATAACTCAACACGGGTTAAAAAGACCACACAAACGAAGACACGGTTGGCGCAGTGGCTGAGCGATTGGCTGCTGCGCTGCGTGTCGCGGGTTCGATTCCCGCACGGAACAAATATTTGTATGGCCTACAGATAGTTGTTCCGGGTCTGGCTGTTTTTGTATGTGAATTTATACAGTATGGGGATCACATATATGCAATAAATTATACGACATACTTGTTATCGCCTACGAAATCGGTCCAGTAATTAGGTCAAAAAGTAGAGTTTTAATTTTGAACAAATTTAAACACTCTGTAGAATTCGATCAATTTTTTTTCGTAAATCTCAAATTTTCAAACGAATCAAAAAGCCGCGCCAACAGAACAGTCAACAGAGAACTGTCAACAGAGTGTTTACTTTAACTGAATTTATTTTGATATTTATTTTGTTTGAAAATTTTACTTTTTTAATTTTCGGTTTTCGATTTAAAATTTCATTAAGCTATACTTCTGTGGACTAGTATTACTTGAGGTTTCATTTATTGCCTAGAAGTGAGTTCCATACCGTATGTTTGTAAACGCACTCACGATACAGGGTCCTTAGACAAAGTAACATCGCTTTGTAGCGAAACGATATCTAAATTCGTCATCGTCTCTGACTTGCTTGTCTTGTCATGTCTTGCTTCATGTCCACGTGACTTAACGCGGCTTATGTCAATCCCATACATTTTAGTCTTTTCTAACTTCGTTATCGTTTTGAAATTGTTACTTTGTCTAAGCCCCCAGGACAAATTCCTAGTGTGAGGCAATGTTCTTTTTAAAAAAAGAAAAAGAAAAAAAAAGTTTAAGAAGGCAGCTAGTAATATCTATTTCTACCATTATCACGTGTTGGTAAAAGGTCACAAATATTTCGCAAAAGCGACTTAACATCGAGTTGCAATCGAAACACGCGTTAGTGTCAAGTCTGTGTTGCAAGGGATGGCTTTGCCTTCGAATTTGAATTTTAATTGTTCTATGGTGAAAGAAATTTTGTACGATCGTGAGCGGTGTGAATGTTAAGTTAGTATGGTATTTAGCTTAATGGGTTTTGGGTTTTTTTATGGGATTGTTCGTTTGGTATTCTATGGGAGTCTGGTTTTGGCACATAGCCTATTGCCACCTCATTATTGTTAATAAAATACAGCTCTTGACCGCTTGTAACCTACACTATAGTAGTGCTTTGTAATAATTGTAATCTTATTGTACACATAACATCACGCCTGTAATCCACGAAGGCTTAAGCAGAGGTGTACCCATTAGTACACCCGCATTTCGCCAGTTATGTTGAAAGTCCCATGTAACAGGGGGCGAGACTATCGCCATCAACCGGGAACAAATCCAGACTCCGAGGCTGTTACTAATAAATTCCTGATAGAAAAACTTGATAATACTTTGACTAACCTGGGATTCGAACCCAAGACCTCAGCAGCACGCAGTCACGCTTAGGCCAACTAGGCCAACGAGGCAGTAGTACAGTATTTTCAAAGAATCAGCTGGATACTCTTCCAAGGCCCACAATCGACCAATCATTATTGTACCAATCATCTAACATTACTAACATTTAACTCAACTAACAGATCTGTGGAATTCTCGGTGTCGCGTGACGCGGTAACTGGAGCGGCGCTGGCGCAACGCCTCACTTGCGCGTGAGCATATCACAACCAAAAGAGACTGTGTTGAGAGATTAGTGTTAATAAAGTGGCTGTATGACTGGGGCACGACAGTATAAATAAATCATAAATGAGCATCATTGGTGAATATAAAGGCACAAGTACGGGGTTGAAGGGGGGAGGGGCATTGTAACGAAAATCGTGGATTCAGTATATGATTCCAAACCTCCCAGCGATAAAATACTATGTCTGATTAAAAAATAATCTGCTGTTCTATACAAAAGTGTCTTTCTAACGTCCTACATGGTTAAATCTGTTATTTCTTTTCTATTCTCTAAAGTACTGGTCCGATTTTGAAAATTCTTTAGCTCGTTATCTCCGAGTGCTCCAAGTTTAATTTTATTATCAAAATTTGCGTAGTGTATAACATATAATTAATATAAGATAATGATGGTGCCTTCTCTGTATGAGAAGAGGCCTTTATTGTCCTGAAGTGGGTCAATAATAGGTTGGCATTGTTATTATTAACTCTTAAAAAGAAATCATGTGGACGAAGTCGGGACAGAAGCTAGTATTTTCAAATTGACAAAATGTATTCCAAGTCTAGGAAATCTGTCTAAATATTTGAAGTCGGAAAAGGTTTTAAATATGTTTCTTTAAGTAGGCAACTCTCGCAACGGCTATTAGTTTGACCGAATTAATTCAACTTGATTTGGACGAGATCTTTACTACGTTTATGTATCGAACTAATAAGGCACACTTGCACCACTAAATACATTTAGCCTGTACAACGGCGTACGACGGTGGTCTTTCGGAGAAATAAAAGACTGTTTCGCGCTTCCGAATAACTGTATTTATATACCACACAAGACAATATACAAGTTATCGTGCCAACAATCTTCTCAAAAAAAAAACACAAAAATTTTTTCGCGCTACGGTTCCGCTCAATACCGTAAACATAGCCTAACGTATATTGAAAGGTCATGCTATCTCTGCCAACTTCAACCAATTAGACAGAGATGCAGTGATGTTCTATATTATGTTTTACGCTTAATATATTTTGTGATTCTAGGGTGCCCTATAGACATGTTATCCTGAACAGTGACCACTCAAATAAAGTGACTTAATATTTTTTAAAATCTTGCAATGATATTGGTTCACAACCGGGAACGAGCAACTACCATTATGACTTTTAGAATTCAAATATACTTTGTAAAATTTTGGACATTAGTGACTTTGGAAAACATCGTAAGGAAACCTGGATTTATAATTTAATGTAGGTCTGAAATCGCCAATCCACCGTTTTAATACTCGTGCGTTCTCAGTATAAGATGAGGCCTTTGCTCTTCTATGAAACAATAGACTGATACCAATATTATTAACAATTTTTGAGTTCTTAATAACGGATAAAATTATGTCACATTTGGAAACCATGTTGTTGCATAAGCAAATAGGTAGGTACCTATTGTTATCTCATAAGATTATGCCTATGCTAAACAGACCGAAAATCAAATCAAACTAGTAGAAAATTAAGGAAGAAGACTTACATACCAAGTACAATGGGGTTGCCAGTAGATTGGTTTTACAAAAAGTGTATCAATTATACTAGAATCCACGTAAAAATTACACATGCAAAACTAACTCTGTCTGTGTGTTTGTTTGTTGCTTCATCGTCGCATAACCACTGATCCTATCGTAATAAAGAAGAAAGAGGTAACTCGGGATCTGGACAAAGACATAGTTTACTTTTTATTCCGCGATATCTTCTGTGTCCGCGATAATCGACTTTTTTACGTTTTTTACGCGGACAAAGTCGCGGGCAAATTCTAGTCTCTTTAAGTGCTCATTCACGGAGACGCAGGGCGTCGGGCGTCGCGTGCGGCGTGGCGTCTCGCGGCGCGTGGAGCGTTTTTGTGTTCACGGAGCGGCGGCGCGTCGAGCGACAATTATCATCGCACTTACAATTTAATGCACTACATTGAGGCATTTCTGCACCAATTATTAAGAATAGGAACGACAAACTTTAATATATCCATACGATTTGACAGTTGTTATGTCAAAACCTCCCATTGCCGCTGCGCGCGCCGCCGCCGCCGCGATAAACGCCGCGTGGGACGCGGCGTTTTTGCCGCGGGCCCCGCCGCATAAATCGCTCCATTTCAAGCAAACGCGTCAAAAATCGCTTCTCCGTGAAAACTCTCATACAACGCCATATAACGCACAACGCGACGCCCGACGCCCCGCGTCTCCGTGAACACGGCCTTAGTATGATACAAACGTCACTTTCCGCCGTCTGAACGCTTAGATCTTTTAATCTACCCATTTTTTTTCAATAGATAGAGTACTTAATTTAAGAGAACGGTTTACACATCGACATTGCACCCGTGCGAATCCGGGGCGAGTCGCTATATAGTTCTTTATAAAGACAAAATGAGATCGCGCCAGTAAAGTTTCCGATGTAAACGTACAGAACGAAGCATGCTATTGCAATAAAATACATAAGATTCTATTCCATATAAATGATATTCTATTACTGGCCAATAATTACACAATCCAAATAAAATGCCATTAACTTATTAAGTGATTCATGTTCAATATTGGAACTTGGAAGTTACCTCTGAATATGATTGGTCTAATAAGGTTTTAGATAATAATGGTTTGAAATTCTAGATCTAGTGATGCAATCGTAAGTGAACGTAAAATGTAACTTTATGGAGAATGTTGCTATTCAATTACAAGCTTTGAATAATATACGTTTAGGTGTATATTAGATAAGAATATTGGTCACGTAAAATATGCTAAGGATTTGAATTTCTGTTAATACGTGTGACTATGAAAATGTTTAAGGCCCATTTGCACCAAAAACGTACCTATTCTAAAATTTCACAGTGTCACTGTCAAATCGTGTGGTGTTGACAGAGACAGAATGATGTTTAAACACGTTTAGCGCTAAACGTATTTAATGATACTAGTAGTAGGCCTTAATTTGATGCTTTATTATAATATCAACATAAAAATTACACAGATCAGTGCAGAAATAGAAATAAAATAGCTTTCTCAAATTATTGATTTAACATAACATAACATCACACCTGTAATCTCTGAAGGGTTAGGCAGAGGCATCAGTACACCCACATTTCGCCAGTTATGTTTTTTTCAAGTCTCATGTAATAGGGGGCGTGCCTATTGCCAACAACTGGGCACAAATCCAGACCCAGAATCCAGACTGGGCACAATTCCTGATGGAAAAACCCAATAACACTTTGCCCGACCTAGGAATCGACCCAAAAGCTTATGCTTAGCAATCGCGATTTGCGACTACCAGACCAACGAGGCAGTCATAGTGTGATCGATGGAAGAAGAACATGTACCTGCAACATTAGGATACCAGCATAAGTAGTATTCCATTAACAAAATATCCAACGCCATGCAAAACTCTTAAATTACCAAAGCGATCTAAAATACAGAACACGTTTAGCCAACAGGACATGTGCTTACAGAGTACCTTTCCGTGCCTAATGGCGGTTTCACTACATTTCACCATGGCACTTCCTAGTCTCGAGAAAGTGGATGGCTCGTTACAGATCATATTTACCTGTTCTTAGTACTGGTAATACGTGTGAATGGATATGTGTGGGGACTGGGGTTACTTAGAAGAACTGGGTGGTTCACACCACCAATAAATTGACATAACAACGCCTGTAATCCCCGAAGTGCACCCACATTTCGCCAGTTATGTTTAAGTCCCATGTAATAGGAGCGAGCCTTTTGCCATCAACTGAGCACAAATCCAGACTCTGCGGCTGCTACTGAGAAATCCCTTATGAAAAAACCCAATAACACTTTCCCCGACCTGAGAATCGAACTCAAGACCTCAAACTCAGCAGTCGCGCTTTGCGACCACCGAAAATATACAATTTCAAAGTTTCATCGTTTGATGGGCAGTATAAAATCAAAACGTGTACTTTACAGAGTACATAAGTGTCATTGCCCTTTGACGTGCGTGCCCCTTATTCATCCAGTAGGCACAACAAGATGACGTAATTATGCATCTTCTCCAACGCGAATAGGAGCATAAAGATTTTATCTTTAGCACGCCAACATCTCTTTATCTTTATTATACACCCGCGGCTTGGAAGGCAAGTACCTGTACCATAGAGCAATAAAATAATGTCTATGGTACTAGAGAATAGTATAGCTTTCTATAAGTAAAATGTTTTTTGTTATCGGATTAGTATTTTCAGATATTACCTTACCTTACAAATAAACAATATTACTTCTTTAGTTAAAAAACTAGCTATCCGCGACTTTCTCCACGTAAAAATCAATTATATCATTACAGCCTATGGCAATCGGCAAATATGTAATTGAATCATTACTTCCAGAGATTACGAGTAGTTCCATTTTGCCCCACCAAGCCGCCACCCTGCTGTGGCACCAAGTTTTTATACTGGTGTAATCTGCACCATGAAATAAAATTAGTGGGATATATTCCATTGCAACATTTTAGGTAGTCTACTTTGCCACAACAAGGTGGCGCTTGATGGGGCAAAGTAAGTCTCGACATGTTCTCTTTGTTAGAGATAATCACAAACAAAAAATACAATCCTGATAAGTAAAGTATTAGTAAGAGTTTATTAGTAAGGTTTTTCCGCGGCTTCTCTAAGAAAACAACAAATAATTATTACTTTAAAACCCAAAGCAATATTCCCACAGTGTACTATATAACTTGACTGCAGTCTAACAACTGCTCTTATAGTAAATCGTATCTAGAACGATGACCGTGACATATTAGCGCCAAGAATTCATCGACAGCGCGCCGTGAGCCGCTCTCCTACTGAATAGCTCAAATAGTTCGACTGTGGATTTTGTTAACTAGGAAACTATGATTTTAAATTGTTTAAGACAATACTTTAATCTTGTTTAAGGATTTCGTATCATTATCATCATCATATCAGACGAACCACGTGCATTGGACATAGGCCCCCCTTAAAGAATTAAAAGAAGATCAGATATCTAAATATACACATCAAAAGTGTCTAGGGATCAACATCCCTAACATTGATTAGGGATGTTGATCCCTAGACACTTTTGATGTGTGTATATACAACTCAAAGGTGACTGACTGACTGACATAGTGATCTATCAACGCACAGCCCAAAGCACTGGACGGATCGGGCTGAAATTTGGCATGCAGGTAGATGTTATGACGTAGGCATCCGCTAAGAAAGGATTTTCCAAAATTCACCCCATAAGGGGATGAATCAGGGTTCCAAAGTTTGTATGGAGAAATCAACTTTGATGAAGTCGCTGGCAGAAGCTAGTAATTAATAAGAGTAATTCGCATGTTTCAGTTGCAATAATAAATAAATGATTTTTACACACCTGCTCACCTGACTCTTATTACCTGCTTTTAGACTCATAAGCAGCGTATTACGCACACGTGCTTTTTGCTTTACCATTACATCACTAGTGCGATAAATAATTTAACATTTTATATATTTGTATCAAATTTTGGGAATCGAAATTTTCGTACTGTCGTTTGGCAGTGACGTTGGAGACAGCTGGCTATCAGTTTTATAGTTAATGACAATATAAAATGCACGCCATAATTTTATTTACCGACTTGCTATACTCTTCTTACTGAATTAATATTATTTTAATACCTTGTATGGACTATTGAAAATCCATAAATAGAAGTAACAGATGAATAAAATCCATTAACTTTAATTGTTACCACTATTTAATACCTGACTAGCAAACTTGAACTAGGAAACGCAGAAACAAGTGAAACTTTGTCTGAGGAAAGTATGGGCATGGTTGTACCGGTAACTGTAGAATAATAGAACCGGACGCAGACAGTATACATAGTTATACAGTGGACATAACTGTAGATATAGATAATCCTACTAATATTATAAATGCGGAAGTTTGTGATGATTT
Organism: Hoplodrina blanda; assembly: GCA_949316365.1. Taxonomy (NCBI): domain Eukaryota; kingdom Metazoa; phylum Arthropoda; class Insecta; order Lepidoptera; family Noctuidae; genus Hoplodrina; species Hoplodrina blanda. Next base: position 14,382,594 of record OX438592.1, read on the forward strand.
ATGGATGTTTGTAACTCTTTCACGCAGAAACTGCTGAACGGATCTGGATGAAATTTGGATGCATATAGATTACTAGCTGTCCGCCGAGGTTACACCCGCGTCTTTGGTTACTGCTCCGCTCCCGTAGGTCGTAGCGTGATGGTATATAGCCTATAGCCTTCATCGATAACTAATCTATCTAACACTGAAAGAATTTTTCAAATCGGACCAGTAGTTCCAGAGATTAGCGCGTTCAAACAAACAAACAAACAAACAAACACTGCAGCTTTATAATATTAAGTATAGATAGTAAAAAAAAACAAATCGTCAAATCGTCGAAACGTTTGCGGTGCGGGTGCGGGTGCCGACTCATCATGTGGAGACATTCCTCAAAGAGTTTTGGCCGAAAGGTGTCTTGTTTCGACGGTTTCGTGGAAGACTACGTGACACCTCGCAGCGCAACACGACGCCGTCTTTTCGTGTGCAGCAGTTTTTAGTTTTGTTTATTTTTAATATGTATTAGTTTATAGTTATCATAATTATTTATGTATTGTAATTTATGGGCCAAGTTGCCTGAATTAAAGGAATTATTATTATTATTATAGTCTGGAATAACACATAGCCTTTTTCCCATGGTAGTAGGCAGAAACCACAGAACGCCACCTGCCCCAATCCTTACATACTTTTTCGCCTCATCCACGTTCATACATCTCGTCATACAAGCACGCTGGTTACGAGTACTGCGCACCTGACCTTTCTGAAGAACTTCAATAAGGTCAGTGTAGGTTTTCCTAAGGCGACCCCTTACTAGACTTATAATGAATATATTATTATTGTTCAATCATTACAGATAGATCTTATCAAGCTTAATATTTCTAGTTGTAGCGACGTCTCTCGATGGTTTGTCCTTTTGGAACCTATTTAAAGCAAAAACTGTAGCTTCATTTGTTAAAAACTAGTCATAAATCTAACATCAGATTCTCCTCTGCCTAAAAGATCTTGACGACAGATTGTACACACGTAATCGTAACACAAAAAGTACTATTAGTTGGATAATAAGTAAGAGAAGCTATTGAATCGAGAGCGTGCGAAAAAAATAACAAAAGTAAATAAAATTATATTAATATGAGTATCACCTAACTCCCAGTTTCTCGAACAAAGAATTAATGTGACAAACTGTCAAACGGCCGGAAGTTGCTGTGATTGGTTGGCTGATTTGAGTAGTTGACACCATTAACCAATAATTCCAAGACAAACCATCATAACATCACGCCTGTATCTCCGAAGGGTTAGCCAGAGGTGTATCCATTAGTACACCCACATTCCGCCAGTTATGTTTAAGTCCCATGTAATAGAGGGCGAGCCTATTGCCAACCGGGCACAAATCCAGACTCCGAGGCTGCTATTGAGAAATTCCTGATGGATAACCCAATAACACTTTGCCCGACCTGGGAATCAAACCCAAGACCTCATGCACAGCAGTCGCGCGTAATTCCAAGACATAACTTCTTTGAAGAAACACTTTGAACACCCTGAAAACCCGATTAATTTTCAATTTACTGTAAAATTACATTTTTTGTAGCTTTGAAATCAATAAATAGATAGTAGGTAATTTGAGTTGACAAATAAGTGACCTCACAGTTCGATATTGGATATTAATCATGGAAGAATCGCGTTTTGACAGGACATAAAAAGTACGTTAATTGATTGATGGTGGTGTCAACAAGTAAAAGAATAAAACCGTAAACTCTTAGTTTACATAACAATTTTTTTTTGTGATTAAAACTTATTTTTTTGTATATTGTGTTAAATATTGTATTACTGGTACGGAACCTGAACGGAGTCCGATTTGCACTTACGTAATTCCTGCTGTGCTATTCTCTAAAAACACAGCGCCGCGGCAGCGCTGCGGCAGCGCTGACACTATGGTTTGTGTATAGTGGATTTTCAACGTTGTGATATAAACTATAAAGTTGAAAATCCACTAAACACAAACCATAGTGTCAGTGCTGCGGCAGCGCTGCGCGCAAGGCTGTATGCTTAGAGAAAAGCACTGCTGGAAGTACTAGGTACTCTGAATACTTGACTTCCACGCGGCTGAAGTCAAGCAAAATCTAATACTGCATTTTTAATGCAATTTCAAAGATATCATAAAATAATTATGATATCTTTGAAATTGACACCAGTTAAAAATAAAAATGGTTGCGATGAAAACAAAAAGTAGTATCAACCAGTCGTGCGTACGTTGAAAGTGAAATGGCTGCTTTCGTCCGAAGAATGCTGCCTCGCACAGGAATCGATCCCGCGGCAGTTGCGTAACCGACATGTGTCGGAATCTTGCGCTAGGGCTCGTTAAAAAATGAAAATGATGGTCTGAAGTTTTGAGAGGAAGAAAGACGTATAAAAAAAGATAGATACTTAAAAAAAAAACATCACGCCTGTAATCCCCAAAGGGATAGGCAGAGGTGTACTGCTCATGCAAACCCACATTTCCCCAGTTATGTTTATTTAAGTCTCGTGTAATAGAGGGCGAGCCTATTGCTATCAATCGGGCATAAATCCAGACTCCGAGGCTGCTACTGAGATATTTCTGATGGAAAAACCCAATAACACTGCCTGACCTTGGAATCGAACCCAGACATCATGCTCATGAGTCTCACTTTACTACCACTAGACCAAAGACTACTTGCCACTAGACTACTACTACTGGTACTTATAATTATAATAATTTATTTATTTATTTATTTTAATAATTTTAGGAATACTTACAGCTGATCTTATACAATAGTATGGTTGTGGATAACATTAAAAAGGCCAATTACAAGTTTTCACAGGTAAAAAAGTACGACATAGGTAGAGTTACATTGGTAGTAAACACAATACTTAAACAGTATTGTAAAATACCTACATGGAGAAATAAAAATAGAAACAAAGTAAAGACTATTTGAAGTTATTAAAGAAGTGAGTGCAGAGAGTCTTTTTTAACTTATTCACACTAGTGTAAAAAAGATCGATATATATCAACGTCACGGCAAGTCGAATCGTGTACACGACTCGCCCTAATCATGTACGAGTTTTGTCGATAATTTGTTCTTGTCACTGGTGTGTACAACAGACGAGGTCTGCGCAAATACGAGTAAGGTACTCGCAAGCCAACTATGCTCAACAAATCAGGCACGTCGACGGAACTGTTAGCAATTTTGAACAGGAAAGCTAAATCAGAAATTTTTCTGAAGTTAAAAAGTAAGTAAGTTATAAGTTTAAAATCGCCAATTTAATCCACCTTGAGCAAGCGTACTGATCTCATGCCTTCTTTGTATGAGATGAGGCCTTTGCCCTGCAGTAGGACAATAATGGGGGCCCAATAATGGGGACATAAAATGGTATTATTATTATTATAACAGTCTACTTTTTGTGGACATGAACCAACCCCAAGATATTCCACGATACCCGGTTAAATCAACCAAAAATAATTCATCATCATCATCTGCCTAGCCTTTTCCCAACTATGTTGGGGTCGACTTCCAGTCTAACCGGATGCAGCTGAATACCAATACTTTACATGGAGCGACTGCCTATCTGACCTCCACAACCCAGTAACTGGGTAATACGATACCCCTTGGTAAGACTGTCAACTAAACCAAAAATAATTGTTAGTAAAAATATAACAATAGAAAGTAATTCGCACGATGTTGTAATTTGCCTATAAAACCCCTTTTCAACCGACTTCAAAAAGGAGGAGGTTCTCAATTCGGCGCGTACGTTTTTTTTTTTTTTTTTTGTATGTATGTTACCTGATTTCTCAGCCAATTATGAATCGATTTGGATGATTCTTTTTTTGTTTGAAAGAGTATACTTCCGAATAGGTCCCATAGAAATATTGTCATGATCTGATGATGAACTTCGGAGATATGGAACGGTACTCTTTATAGGATCACAGCAGAACCGTCGTAACAAGAAAAATTGCTTTGTTTATACGTGTAGTCGATGACTGGCTGAAGGAAAAAAGGGAGGGGGTACGTCAACCCCCCTCCTACCACTTTCCAAAATATCGTGTGAGGTATTGTTTGAAAGGGCTTTTTGTAAGGATTTCAAACACAGCACTAAAAAGTGAAAAATAAAAAGCTTTTTTACAAAAAAAGATAACCGCCTTCAAAAACTACAAAATAAAAAATAACTTTAGTTTTGGAAGTCGGTGGCAATACTTACCTACATAACAAAAACAAAACCAAAGCCACCGACTTCCAAAACTAAAGTTATTTTTTATTTTGTAGTTTTTGAAGGCGGTTATCTTTTTTTTGTAAAAAAGCTTTTAACACTTAATTTTCCTTCGTCGACTGCGATTAAGAGTTTGACCCATAGCTCGATAGATGGCGTTAAGCGTGTTTTAGAAGTCGCTATGGTTTCGTTACCGGGATTTGTATAAATGCCCGCTGGGATATTCCCGATTTCATAACGACCAACTATTTTGCTTTTTGCAATTTTTGCAAAGTCTATCTGTAGTAACTTATTACTACTGTAGACTTTAGATTTCCATAGAGTCCCGTCTAGAGTTGCTCTTGCGCATAGAGCAACTGGCAACTAGCTGTTTACATATATTATATTTCAATTGGACTGCGCACACATGGTTACATATCAAAAAATCAAAATATTCTCGAGCAAATTTCAAAAGAACAATAAACGAAATACCAAAATTTAAATGACCAAATGATTTATTTAGAAAAATTTTAAAATCCCAATGTATGTGACATCAAATGAACGACTGATCAAAAGTTGCTAGATATAATTTTAAAATATCAAATCATAACTAATCAAATTTTATAATCACAAATGATTTAAATGTAGGTACCTATACTTATATTTGAAGTACATCATTAATTTTAACACATTAATTTGTTCAAAAATTATGATTAAAATAACAGTGCCTCAAAATAGTATACATACAAACATGAAGTAATTTGAAAAAGGTAAAATTAATATTAATATTGGCGAATAGCGCCTGTCTGATACAGAAAGCCTTTGCACAACATGATCGGTTTGCTAATACAAAATATCGAAAATCGTCACGTTTTGTAAGCGAGCGAAGCGAGCTCGGGACTTAGGGCACCCCGACATGGACAGGTTAGGTTCGAAGGGGATGGCGGGGTCTGAAAGACCCCGCCATCCCCTTCGTGTTAGGTTACTTTAAACCTTGAATGCAGAAGTAGGAGCCCCGCGCAGCGGGGCTCCGTCGACCGGGTATTGTCTACCTGCCCGCACGTCATCTCTTCTGCTTGCGTCTTTTACACACATTACGGGCTGTAGTCGACGGAACCCCGTTCAACGGAGCCCCGCTGCGCGGGGCTCCTACTTCTGCATTCAAGGTTTAAAGTAACCTAACACGAAGGGGATGGCGGGGTCTTTCAGACCCCGCCATCCCCTTCGAACCTAACCTGTCCATGTCGGGGTGCCCTAAGTCCCGAGCTCGCTTCGCTCGCTTACAAAACGTGACGATTTTCGATATTTTGTATTAGCAAATCATGTTGTTGCAAAGGCTATCTGTATCAGACAGGCGCTATTCGCTAATATATTAATATTATTTTTATCTTTTTCAGTTAATCTATTTGATAATTAATAATTTATCCAGTAATCCATTTGACCATTAAACGATTTGGTCAATAGTGTAATAAATAATATATACATTGATATTCCAGACTTTGGTCAGCTGAACTTTTGATCAAATGACCATTTTTATTTTAAACTTTGGTATTTCGTTTATTGTTCTTTTGAAATTTGCTGGAGAATGTTTTGATTTTTTAATATGTAACCGCACACATAGCAACTCGAGTTTCGAGTTCCGGTGATCGTCAACAGTTTTCAGTTGCTGTAATCAATGACTAAGTTAGTTCCTAATTGCCGCAACAAGCAACTGTTTTTGTTGACAATCGTCTATCAACTATTACGAGGGTCGTTTTCAAAAGGACCAATAAAAAATATTTCGCGTACATTAAATGATAATATTATTAATTATTATTAATTACTTTAAGTAACCAGTCTTCGTCAGTACATCACTGTATACCGTAAAACGGGGTCAATAGAAAACAAAACTTGATTTATGCGTATTATTTTAATAAACAAGGGGTGTCTTTGATTGTCATGTAGCTTTTTAATTAGTGAATGCACCTAATTACAAAAAAAAAACATTTAAATCATAAAATTGTTATTATTTAAGAGTTTTGTTTCAAATCGTTTAAATCATTTCTTTTTAATTTTCAGTTATTGGTTTTCTTTTAATGAATCAGAATTTCTCTGGCACAAAAATTGGCTGAAACAAAATAAAAAAAATTAAATACGGAAAACACCCCTAACTATACTTTTGGCTTTTCTTCGTATAATAAAGACGTCCCAGCGCCGCATGATCTATACAAATAAATAAAATTAAAGTGTCTGTTTGTAATACTAAAATGACAGCTTTTTACTACATGCATATGAATGTATATAACAATAATATCAGCCTATTACTGTCCCACTGTAGGGCAAAGGCCTCTTCTCATACAGAGAAGGCATGAGCATGATCACCACGCTTGCTCAAGGCGGATTGGCGATTTCAGACTAAGTCAAGTCAGTTTGCCGGGGTTGCGGGACGTCTTAACAGGATACCGTGGCCCCGGAACGTAAAGGGCAACAGAAGGAACAGGGTGGTTTTTTAGTCAGTAAAAGTCTGACAGTCCCTTCCGCCCCACCCAGGACGGAAGGACTCATTTGATGATTTTTACCACCTCAAAAAAAAAAAAAAGTCAAGTCAGTTCGCCCCCTATTACATGGGACTTAAACATAACTGGCGAAATGTGGGTGTACTAATGGGTACACCTCTGCCTAACCCTACGGGGATTGCAGGCGTGATGTTATGTTAAGTCAGAAAAAAAGAGAAAACAAAGGGAGTCAATAAAAGTCTGAATGTATGTAGGTAGGTAAAAATGTTATTTTGGTATATGTACCCTATACCAAAATAATAAAAAAAAACCTCGCAGAAAAACGACTTTCACGCGGACGAAGTCGCGGGCATAAGCTAGTTTAAAAATAAACTGGCAACCTTCTAAACTAAAATTTGAACTATTCATGCCGCCGCGCCGTGCAGTGTTGCCAAAGATAAAACGAGAAAAATATCATAATACCCACAATATTCCCACGGAACAATAAGATACAATTTTTACTTTCACATAAATATCTATGTGAAGTTAACTTTGACATAAGAATAATGTACTATTGCTAGCTTTTTGGCTTGAATGTAAGCGATATTATGGCGAGTTTATAACTGAGAGTTACGGAAACTTTTGTACATCTATAGGTACTAATATGATAAAACAGAAGATTATGTATGTTTGTTTAAAAAGTAAGTAGTTATGGAGTTTCTTCTCCGTTAAAAAGTGTCTTTTAATGGTCTAATTGAAATAAATTTTATAATTTAATAATTTATTTCTTAATGAAAGAGATTGTACATCAAACAACCTAAAAAACTAGAGCTGTGATGGATACAAAAACAAAATAGGAGCATCTGCAATCGATATAGCTTAGCTTGGGATCAGATGGCCGTGTGTGAGTTGTCCCAAGATATTTATTTATTTATTATTTATTTTATTTATATAAAACGAATAACGTGAATAAAAAGTTTTTCTTTCTTTCTTCTTCTTTTCTTTTCTGATACGGGATACAGGTGAAACCTGTATCCCGGTGAAATGATTTGACTTTTTTTTTACTTTAATCCTTTTATTTACGTTACTGCTAATTCTTACGCTTATAAGAAGCGCCTATATTATTATGCCTAAGTGCTATAAGCTAGATTTCATAATCAAAAAAATAAGAGGTCTGTCAGAACATCAACGTGAACGAAGTCAAAGCAAAAGCTAGCAGACTGTACGACACATCTAAATAACTGACATTAAAAAAATATTTAAATGACGTTAATATTTGTTTATTATCACTCAAACATTGGTAACTGCACTATTTATTTAACTCAAGGCGTGTCCAGCCTGTATCCCTGCTTGCCTCAGAGGAAGTCGCCTCGATAGCCACAATAATCAATGAGAAGTGGCCACCACTCACAGCGTGCAGCAACTTCCCGTGTCGATGAGGCAACTGAATGCAACTGGGGAATGGAATTGGCTGTCTCTCTGGGAACAAATTAATGAGTAAATGTTAATGCACTTACCTATACATATTATGTCATTATTTAGGACCCTTTAGACTATTGCTGAGTGCGTTTAAAAAAAGTTTTATTGTATATACTATTTAATTATTTAATATTATAAATGGGAAACGAAATCTGCCTGTTTGTCACGCTTTCACGGCTAAAGCCACTGAACTGACTTTGATGAAATTTTGGTACGGTGTGTTTAAATTCCAAGAAAGGTGATAGGGTACTTTTCATTCCGCTACATTTTCTGCGTCCGCGATAGCCGACATTTACACGGGCAAAAGATAGTACTTAAATTTGACTTTTAATTGGATTCAGCAACTTGATAGATGAAGGGTTACCAGATTTTGACACATAAACAATAGTGAGGTGGTCAGAGGTGGTGTAAGAATGAACGAAATTGAATGAATATAAATAGGAAAGCTTTTTATTTTAAATATAATAACTGAGATACGCAAGCACTTCATGACAAAGGGGTCACATTACTAACCCCTTCATTTGCCAGCATTTTAGATGGAAGATTATACGAGACCGTTGCGGATTAAAAGAGGATGTACTGACAAAGATTGAAAAGGTTATGCTTTGATGGTTAGGTGCGCAGAACTCGATGATATGATGTATAAACGTGGATGAGGCGAAAGGAGTATGTAAGGATCGAAGCAGGTGGCGTTCTGTGGTTTCTGGCTACCCCCATAAGAAAAATGCGTGAGTTTATGTATGTATCTTTTGTATACTACTAACTCTTATGATAGACACAGCATAATATCATCTAACTCCGATTCCATTTATCGCACATTTACTAACACACCGGTTAACAAGATTACAGCACGCCAATCGTTTGTCTTCACACTTCCTTATACTTCAATGCAAAGCGCTTTTTAAACGCTTGTGAACGTTATGCAAGCATAGAACATAGCAATAACAATAGCATATGCAATTTGTTATGTAAATGTGCTTCTTTAAAATTGTGTAAAACTTGTATACATCGGCGGTTGAGATTTTCAGATTTGATTTTAGAATTTGAATACATGATAAATTTTCTGCTAATAAGTATTTTACAACTTAATCTTATCATCTTAATCTTATCTTACTTGTTATTGGTTATCTTACTTGTTGTAATAGCCGCCTCGGAGTCTGGATTTGTGCCCGGTTGATGGCAATAGGCTCGCCCCCTATTACATGGGACTTGAAACATAACTGACGAAATGTGGATGTACTAACTAATAGGTACACCTCTGCCTAACCCTTTGGAGATTACAGGCATGATGTTATGATATTAGATTTCTGGTCCTATAAAACTAGCTCTCAAATTCATCTCCACAAACACAAATATGGAGGTAACATAAAGCTATCATAACACAATCGCATTACCCTAACATAACCTTATCAAAAGATGTGCAGCAAGTATGTAAACAGTAATTATGTTATCTAATACAAGTTGAGTCAGTGGTGCCCATCGTTGCGTCACAGTAGCGGTTACCCAACGGTTACCGGTACGGGTAATCGGTACACGCGTTCGGTTAATCGGTTAACTATGGTTAACATTGGAATTTTGAGTTTTGGAGTCCATAATGTGTTATGCATGATGGATGGTCAACATGTTTTTGTTTGTTTTATGACTGTTTTGTGGTTGGAATGTTTTAACATTGAGGTAAACAACCTTTTTTTGGTTTACCAGAAATCTTATTTTACTCAATCATTATCAACCACTTTTTGTTTCTAGGGGAAGAATCGTTCCATACATGTTCGCATTATTCGACAAAATATATGGATCGGCTGTACGTACGTACGGCCTGTACCGCGTGTTCATAGCAATTCAAATCTTAGCATGCTACTGCACTTTTGACCGCTTACTGTACATATGAGCACAAATAATAAACAGGAAGACACACAGACGTCCCATATTCCCAACGAATAAAAACAATTGCATATTCATACCTCGTTACAGTACCGTTATCTAACCGTCACTCCTGGTTGGTCAGCAACCTTCGGTACTCACTGATAACGGTTACATCAACCTATATAACTTAATTAGAGTGTATGCGTGTTGAATGGCAAGTAGTTCGTGTGTGGTTCATTGTTTATTTTGGTTAACGATCGGCGAGAATGGAATATTTAATGAAGGAACTACCTTTAATGTTTGGGAACTGGTTTTTTAATTTATTAAGGAATTCTTTTGGTAAAGGGCAGCGGTTCTTTTCAAAAGAACAATGTTCTGCGTCCATGCATTGTTTGCCCTGGAGTTAAGTGCAAAGGAAAATTCTGTATTTTGTTTTTCAATTAGGGTTAATAGTGTTTAATTTTCCTTCCTCAGTTATTTGGATTTTTATTTAAACTGGTACTTAAACAAAATAAAAAATTATGATTGACATAACATAACTTCACGCCTGTAATCCGCGAAGGGTTAGGCAGAGGTGTACCCATTAGTACACCCACATTTCGCCAGTTATGTTTTAGTCCCATATAATACAGGCGAGTCTATACAAATCCATACTCTGAGGCTGGTACTGAGTTTCTGATGAAAAAACCCAATAACACTTTGCCCGATCAGAGAATCGAACCCAAGACCTCATGCTTAGCAGGCGCTCTAAGCGACGATGAGACCAACGAGGCAGTCGAGGTAGCCGAGTATGATTGAATTCACAATCTTTTGACTAATACATAGTTGCTAGTCTTGCAATAAAAAGTGCGATTTCTATGGCGCCTAGTGTTAACCAACACCAATTAATTAACCAGACATAAACGCATAACAAAAAGGTCTCTTTCTTATTAATTTCTTTCAAATCAAACTAAAATTACCTAAGTTATTAAATTGCATATTATAATTGCTCTATATACATCATCATACGAAATATGCAACTGGCATTCAGCATATTTCAGTATACTGAATGGTTATATAACGAAATAGTTTCGCACTTATGACAAAACTGCAACAATTTCTTTGTTACAATTAGACCCAGTTTCAATCGACTCCATTCTGTAGACATTGTGTTTACACTATGAGACATTACTGACCTCTGTGGCCACGTTTCCTTGTATTTCAGTATCTAAAGACAAGTTTAAGAAATATTTTTCTAATTTTTATAATTTCTTAAAACTTAGAGTGACCAGGCTTCTTCAGGGTAAGCTCACTCCATCGTAGACTTTGTCTCTGTCACCTCTGACCTAGATTAGAGTCAAGAGATCAAACCCATCTATATCTATATTAATCTAAATATATATAACTCAAAGGTGACTGACTGACTGACTGACATAGTGATCTATCAACGCACAGCCCAAACCACTGGACGGATCGGGCTGAAATTTGGCATGCAGGTAGATGTTATGACGTAGGCATCCGCTAAGAAAGGTTTTTTTTAAATTTACCCTCTGAGGGGATGAACGGGGGTCCGACATTTACGCGGACGAAGTCGCGGGCAAAAGCTAGTATTATATATTATAGGTAAAGAGGAAAGATTTAATTGTTTGTTTGTTTGCATTGAAGGCTCCGAAACTACTGAACCGATTTGAAAAATTATTTCAATGTTAACACTATCCACGGGTGACATAAGCTATATAATATTTATATTTAGAATATATTTATTATCAGCATTGCACCCGTGCGAAGCTGGGGCGGGTCGCTAGTCTTATACAAAAATAATAATAATTGAACGTCGTAAAAGCACATCTAAAAAACAAGTGGTTTTGAAAAATGAAAATGAAATGAAATATATTTATTTTCCAGATTTACATCCATTTTCATATATAATATAATAAACACATAGATAACAATAAATAATAATAATCAATAAAAAATAATAATAATAATGTTTTGTGGAGTAAATAATTTATATAGAAAAGAGGCAGCATTTCCTTTTTCATGGTAACAACATAACTTAAAAACATTACCATAAACTTATAGACATATCCTTCACAAGTGGAAAGAGCTTACGTGTAATGAATTTAAAGATGGCGGAAAGGAATAATATGTGTAATTAATGAAGATACGACAAACTGGTTGAACCGTCGCGACGAGACGAGACATTTTACAGTGTAGTTTACCTTGAATATGAAGCTTTTTTTAATTTCTTTTAATTATAGTATCAGCTAGTAAGTTCGGTTCAAATAATTTTCTCATAAAAAACCCCAAACTAGAATAAGAGATACAAACCTCTGTTGGTGTCAAGCTCGTAAGTGTATTAGCCGCTCCTGCGTCCTGGGTTGGATTCCTATGTCAGGCAAAGGGTTATTAGGTTTCCGCAATTGGATTTTTTCAGTAGCTCAAAGTCAAAAGTCAAAAACATTTATTTCAATTAGACCATTATAGGCACTTTTGCATTGTCAAGGAGTCGGTCAGTTAGTCCGAAAGTTGAAGCTAGTTGCTCGTTCCAAAACGGAGGTAGGCCTCTATGGAGAAGAACGAGCTAGAAACTCCACGGCACTCTTTTAAATTAGGTTTTTACAAAATCCTGGTTACATTATTCTTGTTAATTATACATGTATTGCTCGACATTTGTTTGATGGTGTGACACCCCCGAGCTTCGAAAAGCACATAAAAACCACGCGGTCCTGTATCTGAACACTCCATGGTTGTGTCGGATCGTGGCCGCCGTCCCATCCAAGTATGAGACTGAGGGAAGACGTGTGCACCTATGTTTGCGCACACACAGTAAACTATGATATATCCAGCGTGTTTGATTAGTTTTTATTGAGATTGGCTACTGTAACCGAAAGTCATAATTTTGCATTAGCAATATAATCTGGCAACTTATTGTACGGTACTGCTCTTCATTTCTATCATTAAAAAGTGATAAACGAGTACAATAAAACATAAAAATACGAATAAAATAATAATCTCCCACAAAAAATTATGTTACCTTCACTTTTAACCGCAGTTAATAACTCTCCATGCAAAAGACATCAACGCGCGACCGTCGCCTGCGCATCTTTTTAGTCTATTTAAAAAGTAACATTGTGTATTGCAAACAATGCACAATGGAGGTTTTCTTGCTTTATTGTGAGGAAGTATGTGTATTGTGTGGTCGAGTTCATGAGCTCGGTTCAAGTTCTCGAAATTGTATGAGGGCTTTTTGTGGCCGTTGGTTCACCAAACTAAAACGTATGACAAAACAATCTTAGTCAATGATTTATAATTGGCTAAGATTGTTTTGTCATACTTTTTTCTTTTTTATTGAAATGTTTTTATTCCATTCAGTAGGAAAATAGAAATGAGTTGTTTAGGATGGACGGCGATGCGGATGAATTTTTTGATGCCATTTAGTTTTAGTTTCACTTCTTTTTTTGATTCCTTGTTTTTAAATTGAAATGCATTTTCTTATTTGTTTAAGTATTAAGCTCATTTCAGACTACGCTATACTATTCTGCAATATTATTTTTTTTTACCGAGTTGGAAAATCCTCTTGGATGTCCACCGCCCTGAGGAGGACAGAGGGTCGTCAGAGTCTTACGGACTAAAAACCACCCCAGTGTAAAAAAAAAGTGTTCCCTTCCCTCACTTACGCCGGAAATCGTGGCGAACGTTTTAAAAAATACGGGATTTTTTCTTTGTTTTTTAAACACCGATCGACAGTTCCAGAGGTTTTACCTTTTATCTTTTTACTGACTTCAGTAAACAAATTTTTTTTTCTTATTCTGTGTATTTCTAATTGCAGTTGTTCTAATGTTTTATTTTTCTGTTGTCCACAGGAAGTCACAACATGGCTGTCACTACTGTTGGCAGTTATAGCATTAGGAACATCAGGTAAATACATCTTTTATACGTTAACATCACAAATGTACAGTCTACATTTGTGTTGTGATGTACAGTCAGTAAAAAAAGTTGATTAAGATTGTGATTTTACCACCTTAAAAGACACGGACATGCGATGCACTGCTTTTTGCTTTTTTTTTCAGTTACTAGCTAACAGTTAACTTTATACAAATTTTACTTTTTATAAATCCAAATGTTTTTAATTACACAATACTCGTAATCCCCTTGTTCGTTAGGCAAGTTGATTCAGTTCGCTGTCAAAATACACCTATCCGTTAAAGCTGAATCAGTCTGCTTCTCGGGGTTGAATTGTCAGTGTGACAGATGTCAAAAACGTCATATTTTCTAACGTCAGTTGACCTCATAATTTTTGTACACTGTTAAACGTCTTTTTGTCGCTGACTGTATCTAACCTATAAGTGTATAATATAGCAACTATTAAACAAATTCTTCCGTCCAATGACATCATATACATAATCATCACATTTCATGACTCCCACCATATAAGTATTGCCTTATTAAGCTCAAATAAAAAGTTTATCTTAGTAAGATAAAACAACAATAATACCCTTTTTGAGAACATTTTATTTAAATTAGAACATTGTCTAGATTTTATTTTTTAAAACACTTGAATGAATAAAACATGTAGATAATTGATCATTGTTTTAATTAATAGTAAACAATAAAATCGCTTCTAGAAAATTTTAATATAAACTAGCGACCCGCCCCGGCTTCGCACGGGTGCATGTATTATACATATAAACCTTCCTCTTGAACTCACTCTATCTATTAAAAAAAACCGCATCAAAATCCGTTGCGTAGTTTTAAAGATCTAAGCATATATAGGGACAGACAGACAGACAGACAAGGAAAGCGACTTTGTTTTATAATATGTAGTGATAGTGATAGTGATAGTGAAGCGCCTAAAAGTTTTTTTTAATTTGTTTGTGTATTTGTTTGAACACACTAGGCTCTGGAACTTATGGTTGAATTTGAAAAGTTCTTGGTAAAAATAACTTGGCTTTATAACATCATGCTATGACCCACGAGAGTGGAGCAGTAAGACGTAACATAACGCGGGTGAAAAAAACCACGCGGGCGAAGTCGCGTTGAGAAGCTAGTCATTCACTATCCCACATGATAACATACTTCTAAAAGTTCCTTAAATTACGACAAACTTCCTTCAAATCTAAAAAGAACGTTATTATTTACAAGCTAAAGTTGATAGTCCAGCGGTAGATTTTTCTAATAAAACAGATGGTATTTTACAACAAATCTCCTTCAACCCTGAAAAAGAACTTTATGTTTTACAAGCTAAAGTTGATAGTCCAACGGTAGATTTTTCTAATAAAACAGATAGTATTTTACAATGTCATACACAATCGTGAGTGGTTGGAAGTGAATCCTGAACAATGGATCATTAGTCCCACGTACTCCCGCACGCTGCGCCGGCGCAGCGACCGACGACCTTTACTGACTTGTGAGCAAGTAAAACATGTTTGTATGTACTGGTTATAATGTACTTGTGTATTATGAAGATACATTTAAAGTAATTAAGATTACTAGGAAATGAACTGAAACTCTAAAAAATACTTTGTTTTTGGACAACACGGTCAGCGCAGTGGTTGAGCGATTGGTTGCTGCACTGCGAGTCGCGGGTTTGATTCCCGAACGGAACAAATATTTGTAAAAATCCTATATGTTTTTGTAAAAAGAAAAAAAAACTATTCTGCCTATAACCTTGTTTGGCCCTGGACTTGTTTTGTCTGAAAGAAAAAAAAATATTTTATTTATTTTTATTTTTCGAGATTTTATGTTTAAGTCAACCTTTCGCTTTGATTACTACTAATAAATTGACAGAAAGATACGTCTTTAATCTAAAAATCGAAAAAATAACCCGACAGTATCTGATAATTAAGAATGCAGCAGTTGCCTTAAATGTGTGCATGCATGAATCTTTTTAAGCAGAAATTGCGAGTTGCTTCCAGATATTATTTATTTATGTCTGCAGTCTGGCTATTGACTCTTAACATTTATTTTTTTGGCATGAAAAACATAAAATGTTATTACCCCTCCTCCCATCATCTTCCGTCTGTCAAAACCAATAAGCGATGACCTTTAAATATATGTTTACATACATACATACATGTTTTATGACATTGACACTAAATTATTGAGGTATAAGTACTGGCTGGTTGTAATAAGGCTTCTTGTTCGATTTATGGTCTGTAGCTTTTTAAATTTTATCGTTTGGTGTACTGAAAAAGGATTTAAGCACATGAGTAGTTAAGCGCGTCTTTATGTGAGGTAACAGTTAATAATATTAAATACCGATGGTAAAATTATTTTTCTGTTTAATAAAAAAAGAAACCGCACATAGAGGGTTCCGTTCCTTAAAAAAAAACACGTTTCTTGTATGGCTTATTTTTTTTTTTGTAAATCACCACGCTTACCCAAGGAGGATTTCAGGTTTATAATAAAAATAAAATAAAAAATTACATTAATCTCCGGAACTACTGGTCCTATTTCGATATTTCTTTTGCTATAGGAAGCTACATTATCCCTGAATACTATAAGATATATTTAATTATCAAATTGGTATCCGTCAGAAAATTTCCTTGGATTCAGTCGATGGCAACAGTTAGTAGTATATAAATACATAATGTATGCAGGCTGACGTATAGTAGAAGATACATACATAGCTAGTGCATACATACATAATCTTGTAGCTTTACTCACTGTTCAGGTATTTGCATTGTGAGTCATGAGACAAGATGAATGCTTTTATACTTATCTCTAAGCTTCTATTATATAAAGTATTCAGTTGTACGGAGTAGCAAATTGCTGAGAGGAGATATAATATGAGTGCTTATTTCTAAGTATATCAGGTGTAAAAATAAACTTTTTTTTTTAGTCTTTATTTGTAGTAGATAAGGGGGTTTTTATCTACAAGAATACGTCAACCCCATTGTACCTTAAACAATCTAAATGCACTTTAAACACTTTTATACTAAAAAAAAAATAATATAACTTTACAGATTCGAGATTACTGCCAGACTAGAAACTTGTTTTGCATATTGCGTGCATTGAATTGCGCGTTATAATAAACAGTGTCAAAAAAACATATTTTTCACACCAAAAATAACAGTAATTTTCCAGATATATTTTTTTGCTCAATTTTATTTATTTTTATGGGCAGTATGCGTAGTTAGTAGTGACTGCCTCGTTGGTCTAGTGGTCGCAAAGCGTGACTGCTGAGCATGAGGTCTTGGGTTCGATTCTCAGGTCGGGCAAAGTGTTATTGGGTTTTTCCATCAGGAAATTTCTCAGTGGCAGCCTCGTAGTCTGGATTTGTGCCCGGTTGATTGCAATAGGCTCGCCCCTATTACATGGTACTGAAACAAAATTATCGTAGCGATTTCAGACTGTGCAGATAAATCGAACGTTCCTAGTGCCTCCACACGCCTCTGATATCGACGTCGATCGGGCAGTTGTCCGCAGATGCTCACGCAAGTAGCATGTCATTCACGATGGAAGATCATGACGCACTTGCAATATTAGGCCTGGTTAAGTGTTTAAAGAAAAAAAAAAAGAAGCGGAGTCTATGGTGTGTAAAGACTGGCTCATGAAAAGGAAGCAATTTTCTCATATCAACTTGTTAAATGAGTTGAAATTCGCTCCGAAAGATTGGCATAACTATTTAAGGATGAATGAGGAGGCATATTTAAATCTGCTGGCTTTAGTTTCTCCACTAATAAAGAAACAAGACATTGTAATGAGAGAAGCTATAAGTCCTCATGAAAGGTTAACTGCTGCACTGCGATTTCTAGCTACAAGACGTTCCTACCAATGTATGAAGTTTTCTACAATGATATCACCGCAAGCTCTTAGCCAAATAATTCCAGAAACCTGTGGTGCTCTGTACGAGGTTCTACGGAAAGAGTACTTAAAGGTAAGTAATAAAAAATACTGTAATCAACAAATTATTTATTAAATAATTTTTTTAGTACGCATTGAAGAATATTTTAACGAATACTTTTTATTCATCATTAAAATTACGTGTATAGGAAGTAATTGTATTATCAGATTGTGCATGATCTGGCTCTACTGGTGATGTAAATTCCATTGATGATTGAGTGTGTGGCTGAGTGAAAAGGTTTTGAGTGTGTGGCTAAGTGGAAAAACTAGTATTTGCAAAGTCATCGTATTTTCTTACAGTGTGTGATAAAGTTAAACTACCCATTTCAGCCAAGAACAGAGTTTCATTAATTATTTTTTCTGCTATAATTCTCTGTTCTTTTGGTAACTCCTGTAGTTTCATTCCAACATTTTTTCCAAAAACCTCAAAACGATTATCGGGTTGTTTAGGCCTTTTAAAATGATCATGTACGGACTTAAGTACGTCTTCAGTTAATGTATTTTTTCTTGGTCTAGGCCGAATATGACCCGATATTGATGTAGCTCGTTCGCTGTCAGAACGGTTTGCCGGGGTTGATGTGTCTGATTCGTTGTCAGAATAGGTCAGTGTTGGTGTGTCTCGGTCGCCGTCTGGACGATCGTAGTTCGTTGAGCCGATGCTGGCGGTTGACTGCGTCTGTAAAACAGAAGAAATATTATATTCCTGAAATAATTACTAACCATGCTTATTACAGTATTAATACTTATTTTGTTACAGTTTCCAAGAACAGAAGAAGAGTGGAGAATAATAGCGAAAGATTTTGAGCAGAAGTGGAACTTTCCTCACTGTTTAGGTGCTATTGATGGCAAGCACGTTGAAATCGTGCCTCCAAGCAACAGTGGTTCGTTTTATTATAACTATAAACATAGACACAGTATTACTGCAATCGTTGATGCAAAATACAGATTCCTGTTAGTAGATTTTGGGACAAATGGAAGGGTTTCCGATGGTGGAGTATTGTTGAATACAAAATTTTATGAAAAACTTGAAAGAAAGGCGTTAAATATTCCTACAGAAGAAAGGTTACACAATAGTGCACGAATACTGCCGTAAGTATGTATTTGTAGCTGATGACGCGTTTCCTCTAAGAAAGGACAGGATGAAGCCATTTCGGCAAAATAACTTAGATAGTAGAATTAAGAAGATATATAATTATCGGACATCGCGAGCACGCCGTATAGTCGAAAACGCTTTTGGTATACTAGCGGCGAGGTTCAGAATTTACAGGACACAAATGAATATGTCGCCTGAAACTATTGGGTCAGTTGTAAGAGCAACCTGTGCTTTGCATAATTATTTGATGTCATCATCGTTTAATTCATACGCTCCTTCAGAATGTTTCGATAGTGACCATTGTGAGAAAGGTACGATAACGTCAGGACTCACAACAAGAGAGTCAACACTTGAACCATTACAAAGAACTATACAAGGCCGC
Source organism: Hoplodrina blanda (assembly GCA_949316365.1). Lineage (NCBI taxonomy): Eukaryota > Metazoa > Arthropoda > Insecta > Lepidoptera > Noctuidae > Hoplodrina > Hoplodrina blanda. The sequence continues at coordinate 14,401,888 of OX438592.1, forward strand.
CAATTCAAACAGCAAATCAGATAAGAAGTCAATTTATGACGTATTTTGTAACTGAAGGGAAAGTTCCTTGGCAAGACAATTTTATTTATTAACTAGCTGATCCTACCCTGCACCTAGCCTACTCCTACCCTGCACCTAGCCTAGCCTTATGATTTAGGGGTATGAAAAATAGATGTTGGTCGATTCTCAGACCAACCCGATATGCACACAAAATTTAATAATAATTGATTTAGCCGTTTTGGAGGAGTATGGTAACAAACATTGTGACACGAGAATTTTATATATTAGATGTCAAAATACAGACTTTGTATTTGAGTATAATTAAGCAATAAATATTTTTCCAGAAATAAAAGCTTACCTCATTTTCGTCCTTATCTATATTCGATGTAGATGGTCTCGGTACTTCTTGATCGTATAAAAAACCCAACAACTCGAAGTACCATAACCGAGGTTTATAAATCTCGTCAGTCCCTGCTCCAGATTTACATGATTTTCTTATTTTATTGAGCTCTTTTTTATATGTAGTTCGAAGATTATTGATCTTCTTAACCACTATATCCCTGGTGGCATTTGGATCTATGGATTTGTATTTTTCGACTAGCCTGTTGTAGGCGGCATTTTTTTTGTTGCGGTCATGGTAATCCTTACATGTAGTCTTCCAAAGGCAAGTTTCGTTTCTGTAGCTTTCTATAAAATCTTGCAGTTGTTCGCGGTGTCCACATCTTTCGTCTTCCGACATGTTTCCGTGAAAGCGATGCGCACTCGCGCTCACTAGCAAGCTCCTTGAGGTACTGCCGAACTGAGCGATCTCCGTCCACACGCGACGATAAAACTGCGCAAACTGGTCTGCACAGATTTATCGCTACGATAAATCGTTACGTATGTATGAGGAGTTAAAAGGGTATTGATCTCAGACAAGTTCAACATCCTTTTCAGGTAAGTCGTTGCGATTCTTGTGAAAATATTTGGAATTTGCACTTAACCTACATTGTATGCACATTCCATAGGTATTAAGAATTTAAATAAAAGGGAGAGAAAGCATTTGTTTCATACTTTAATGTAGCTTAACAATTCAACAAATTCTTTCTTTTTTTTTCCCACTAAGAATTTCTTCTGTAAGTATTGTAGGTGCGTTTACAAACACACACAAACAACCAGACCCGGAGCAACTAACTGTACGCCATACAAATATTTGTTCCGTACGGGAATTGAACCATAGCACAGCAGTTAATCGCTTGGCCACTGCCCCAACTGTGGCGACGTGTCTTTAGAAACTGACTATGAAGGAAGGAGGAAGGAGGAGGAAGGTGGGGTGCGGGGTGCCGCAGGGTTCCGGATGCGGGCCTGTGTGCTACTTATTGCATGTGAACAGCTTGTGCAGCGTACTGCGCCACTGCTCGGCGCACATGTTCGCGGACGACCTGTGTGCGCTGCGCGCCGGCACCGACCTCGCTGGTACATGTCGACTCGTACAACAGGACGTAGACGCAGTGGTAAAGTGGTCTCACGACAACGGTATCGTTCTCAATGCCGATAAAACTAAGCTGTTAGTGATACATTCCCCTTATATACATCTGACTAAAACATGCCCTACCATTGTTACACATAGCTATGAGTGTATGCATAATAATAATTTAAACTGTAAATGTAAACCAATAGAACAAGTAGAAAGTGTCACATATCTTGGAATGAAAGTCGATGAAAGTTTTTCATGGTCTTCACATACTGATTACATTTGTAGTAAGCTTAGAATATTGCTAAGTAAATTTTATCATTTAAGCTTTAAAGTTCCCACCAGCACATTAAAATGTTTATATATGTCCTTGGTTGACTCAATACTGAGTTATTCTCTTGATTGCTATGGTTTGACTTTTAAAAGTAATACACAGAAATTAGAATCAATTCAAACTAGATTTTTAAAATTGTTAGTAAACAAGAAAACTAAAAACAGTTGTAAAGGAGAATATAGTAAGTTATTCAAAATATGTAAAATCCTACCAGTTAGCCTTAAACATAAATACCTATTATTGGTTAATAACCATGGCAGTCGGGATAGTGACTCACTAGTTTCTAACAGATATACTACCAGGTCGATGACAGCAGGTAAATATAATGTACCCAGAGTTAGTAATTACTATGGCGATAGAACCTTAAAAAAACGCGTTCCCTATTTATTGAACACTTTGCCTGCTGACATCAGACAAGAAGATAATAAAGTAAAATTTGCTCGTAAACTTAAAAAATACTTATTAGATTCTATTTAAGCGTAAATATTAAGTATTATATATAGGTTATAGTAATATGTATTATACAGTTACATATTACTATAATATGTGTTATAGTAATATGTAACTGTAATAGAGACTCAATGATCTCACAGTTAAACTGCGTAAGCAGTTTTGTGGGGCAATGTACCTAGCATTAAGAAAAATGTAAATTGAATAAATCATTCATTCATTCATTTTTATGATTATGTTGTTCGCATAAATATTATTACCATTCATTAGTTATTCTGTAAGACTTCAACTGCCTAACAATACAGTTCCGGCACTACCACTACATTTCTTACAATTACATAGTATTCTATAATAAGAGTTTACATAACAAACAGCATTTAATAAAGAATACAAAACAAAGGTCACGTCAAACACTGCCCTGCCCTATTGACCATATCCTCGAGTCAAGATGTCAAGCACTCAATTCTCGAGTGAAGATCGTGCAAACACGCAACCACTCCTAGCTCAGTAAGTCAACTGTGACGCTACGTTTTGTCGCGCCGACACACTTCGTCTCAGTGTCGACAGATATAGCTCGACCGGTGATCAATAGGTTACTGATTTTGTTGTAGGTGAAACAAAAAATAATCTACATTGACGATCTGTGCAACGACTCTGACGCGGCAGCAAACGTGGGCTCAAATTGTTTAAATTATTAAAGAGATCTTTCGAAAGGAAGAAGAACAGTCTAGGTGTGGTTCTAGTTTAATTCAATTGTGGGTTATTGGATGATGTAACAGGTGTCCCTCTCGCCCCCTATTACATGGGACTTATGCATAACTGGCGAAATGTGGGTGTACTAATGGGTACACCTCTGCCTAACTCTACGAGGATTACAGGCGTGATATTATGTTATGCAACAGGTGTAAAAGACACTAAATGAAGCCGAATGTTACAGGTTCTTTCTATACTTAATAGCGTTTTTTTTGTTCTGGAACATACTGGGGTCAATTAAAGTAATCAAAAAGTTCAAAATCTAGTCCCAATCTCATCTTAGTGCCACTTAATGTCAACATATCAAAAATGTACGTAAATTATAAATATTTTGACAGATTGAGATAGAGATAATACATGGGAATAGTACCTCTGGAGATCTTGAAGGTCAAACTTCCAACAGTTTTTACGAAGACAAGTTTGAATTCTTTTACTGATAGAACTGACATTAATTGCCAAGTGTCATCATATAATATTTTTAATGGAATACTTGACTTTTACGCGGACGAAGTCGTGGGCAGTAACTACAAATAAATATACGCCAATACCTATAAAAACTAATCATAATCATTCTATCATTAATCGATATTCATAATAGGAATATGTCGACATTTTTTAGTACCAACATAAAAACACTAACACGTCAGTGTTGCCACATCAAATATAATTTTTTGCAAGTCTTACTTAAGAACAAATAATTTTAAATTAATTGTATTGTTGATTGACAAACGCTGTATTGTAACTGAGTATAATGTTTTTTAATAATAGCTCATATAATATGTTTCTTCATTAATGGTGATTAGCGTTAGAATGCTAAATTGAATAGCAGATGTTTTGAGGATAAATATTCTTTATAACAGTGTGCAGTGTGAATAGAAGAAATACATTTGATTTGTTGAGTTAAAAACATATGCTACCATAGCTGCATACGCAAACTGTAAACGTAGTGTTGTATTGTTGAAATAACTGCAGTTTAGTGATATTTTTTATGTAAAATACTTACAAAACTTTTTCTTTTTTTAACTCAAATAAATACTTTTTCCGTGCGGGAATCGATCTGTTTTTTATTTGTGAACAAATGGACGGTTACATAAAGGTTATAATATGTATACAACGTGTTTTCCGTGCGGGAATCGATCTGTTTTTTATTTGTGAACAAACGGACGGTTACATAAAGGTTATAATATGTATACAACGTGTAACGTTAAATGCGCAAAACCTCAGACACCCCAATTGATTTTTAATTAAATTGACCTATTTCAGAGAAAAAGAAATCATTAAAACAAAAGTAAAGGTTTTATGTGCTGATTTAGTTTTACTGGCAATTCTGATCGTTTCTTGCGTCTGCGACGACGCTCTATCGAGGGAGAAGTCGTCACCGGGCCGCTGCGCGCCGGATGGCTTGGCCTACTAATAAATAGACGCGGCAACGTTTTTAATGAACATTTTTTGAATAATGTGACCTATATTAAAAAGTGGTTCAATTGATTCTGCTCGTTATTCTGATCAAACTACACACATCAAAAGTGTCTAGGGATCAACATATATTTTTGCAATAACTTTTCTCCTGATTGATATTAATTAAAATTTTCTTTAAGGATTCATCAAATAAAGTGTTTTCGTTTGTCACAGTAACGATAAACCAAGTCACCTTTGCATTAATAAAGAAATTTGCCATTTTCCTAATAAAGGGATTTTTGACATTTGAACCACTAACACAAAAGTTCGAAAAAAAGACTGAAATAACAGTTTTCTTTAAAATTTTATTGGGTAACTTAAACAATTAATAATCCGTGTTTCTACCGCGAACACTAACAACACAAGAACATCGGTTTGGCATACTCAAAATGAGTTCATCCAAATCACGCTGTGGAATGGCCGCCCATGTTCGTTGCAACAACAAAAAAAGGTCTTCTTGCGACTGGATACCCTCCATATTCGGCAGAGCTCTTCTCTGTAGCATATCCCATGCATGCTCAATCGGATTTAAGTCTGGCGACTGAGCAGGCCAGGGCAGGACATTGATGTTAGCTGCGGCGAGAGTCTGTCTTACAACTCTTGCGGTGTGCGGTCGTGCATTATCATGCATTAACTGAAATAAGGGACCGATTTGCACTTGTAGAGGAACGATGACGTCTGATACAATCGTCTCAGCATAAATTTGAGCGTTGGGGTTGCCTCTGATCCAAATCAACTCAGTTCTTCCGCCGATCCAAATACCCGCCCATACCATGATGGTTCCACCACCATAAGGATGGACTTCCTGGCAGGATTTTAATCGCTGTTGGCGTCCAGGGGTTCTCCAGTGTCGTATACGTCTTGTATCCGGTCTCATACCAAAACGAGACTCATCAGAAAAGCACACGAAACGCCATTGTTCTTCTGCCCAATTTCTGTGTTCAAGAGCCCATTGATATCGAATCCTACGATTGTGCATTGCTATAGGTGGTACCCGTAGAGGTCTTCGGGAATGAAGGTTCACTTCATGCAAGCGGTTTCTGACTGTTTGGTCGCTAATTAAGTTCCCTGAAGAGTGATGAAGCCTCACGGCTAACATCATGGCGGTTATTGTTGGAGCTCTTCGAGTTAAGATTTGAATGTATCGGTCTTGTCTCCGTGTGGTGCAGCGATACCGTCCTCCATGGCGCTCAGCCACGGTACCAGTGCTTCGGTAACGTGTCCAAAGTCGACTGATAACACTCTGACTTGTATTCAGAGCTAAAGCCACAGTACGTTGCCGGGAACCAGCTTCTATCATTCCCACGGCTCTGAGAATTTCTTCCCTGCTTAAATGACGTCGCCGCTCCATAATAACGTTGGTTTTAATCAGTAGTAGGGAAACAGTAGCACTAATAATGTCTTCAATGCGTTGTATGTTTTTATAGGGAAAATATTGACAGCTGATTTTCATCTTTTACTCGAATTTGATTCACAGTTCCTGATTCAAATTATGAAATGCACCAAAAAGGATCCATATAAATTTATAAAATCATAAATTTATTACAAAGCCACATCTCAATCTCAAGAAATCCGCATAAAAATGCTTGATCCCTAGACACTTTTGATGTGTGTATTTTCAGGTTTTGCGCATTTAACGTTACACGTTGTATATTACTTATTACTTATAGAAATAATGTAAGAGCTTTGATATTTATATTTTTTTATTTATTTAATTATTCCAAATTTATTTATACCTTCTATGAAAAAAAATACAAGAAAAAGAAAAGAAAAGAAGAAGAGAAAAGAATCTTCTTATTACTTTTTCGCTTGATTTATTAAGCTTAATTTATACTGAGTTTAACCTAATGAAACGGCCGTGAGAATAATGTAGGTGTGTAAAATCGATGAAATCATAATTATTGCGAGATCATGAATCTGTCTTGGATGGCAAGCGATACTCGGAAACCCAATAACTCAAACGATTGAGCAAACATTTTGGGTTTTTTATTCTGAATAAGCGCACAATGAATGTTGGGAAAAAGGACTGACCCCATTGATTTAAGTAGTTTATGTAGTGACTAGCTTCTGACCGCGACTCTGTCTGGGTAGACTTTAGAATTAAAACAGTCTTCAATTATCCCATAGGAATTCAAAGACGAATAAAACTTTCCTATATGTTAAGCTAGATATAAGTCGCCTGCCGGGGTTGCGGGACGTCTTAACAGGATACCGTGGCCCTGGAACGTAAAGGGCAACAGAAGGAACAGGGTGGTTTTTTAGTCAGTAAAAGTCTGACAGTCCCTTTCGCCCCACCCAGGGCGGAAGGACTCATATGAAGATTTTTACCACTTCTAAAAAATAAAAAAAGCTAGATATAGGTATAGAAATAGGTTTAATTCCGTTCAGCCGATTTAGCGTAAAAGTAAACATACATTTATCCATCCATCTCACAAACTTTTTCGCGTTTATTAAATAACTAGCGACCCGCCCCGGCTTCGCACGGGTGCATGTATTATACATATAAACCTTCCTCCTGAATAAGTTAACCTGAATTAGTAACTTCCTAAGTTAGTTTTCTTACACAAATGTGCCTACAAGCAAACTTATGTGATTATGATAATTTAGGACTATTTTAATTTTAGAATACAAAAAAGTAAGCAAACAAACAAACAATTCAATTGACATTCTTAGTCAGACAGCTTAAGGTTGAGAAGGCGTTGCCCCCATTTGCTGGTAAATTAATTAGCATTTATTTATAACATTCGAAAAATAACTGTCAAATAGTTATTATGTTATTTATTAAAAAAATCACTACATTATCATGTTATTTTTTTTGTTAATGACTAATAGTCTACTTTTCTTTGCATTTATTGCGAAATAACGAAACTTATTTTACGCTAACATTGAAATAACGATAGCGTTGTAACGTTATTTTTATAATGTTGTTGTTTTGTTGTTGTTGTTGTTGTATGTTTGCTGTTTTTTGTGTAAAAAACAGCTGATCCATACAATAATGTACTACATTACGATCAAATTGTATGGATCAGCTGTTTTTTTTTTCACATTTCGTACTATGTCCCTTAATAAAAGTTGTTCATATTCATGAGTACATTCACCCCCTGAAAGATTTGCAACGGATTAAAATTCACGGTGTATATAGATATTAAATGTATTGTAGATAAAAAATACAAATCACAATTTAACAAAATTCTTACACAACCAGAGAGCACGTTTCACGGGCGGACTGCACAAAATAAAGTGTTATTTTCTTCATAATTTTCCGCTGCGTTAGTCACACTGATTAGCGAGCAACGCCGGGCGGCGCGCCGGTGCCGTAGACAACTGTATTAAAAGTTGCACTTTCAGTTATTCAATAAGTCTAGAAACGCAGCCGCGCGGAAAGTTTATTTGCTAACAAGTATTGTTTTATTTTTAAAAACAGACCCAAAGATAAAAATAATAAATGTACAGATTATAATATTATCTATGGTTGATGAAACATCGTGATGTTTTATTTTTATTTTTGTTTATGGTTTTACTCGCTTATTTGTTACGGCATTGTCCGAATAAAATCGCGCGCGAATTTCGGAATACATATTTCATAACCGTACATGTTTCGTAACTAAGCATATTATTATCACTGTGCTTATCACAAAAAAATATAAAACAAGATATTTGTAAAAGAGGCTATATTTATCTCAATAATTAAATTATTTACGTGTTACTTTACTATTCGTTGGATAACAATAACAGTTCAAAATCCAAAACTTATGCTTACAATAGATATAGAATTACATAACATCACGCATGTTATCCCGAAAGGTTAGGCAGAGGTGGTGTGAAGAAATAAGATTGATAAATTTAAAATTAATCAACGTTGAAAATCCAAAATCTATCAATTCAATTACTTAAATAGTGGGAGAAAATTTGTCGTTTTGGCAGAATAAAACCCGAATATCGTCCCTTCATGGTTTGCATTGGAGTTAAATTGAGTTTGTTGCTTGACAAATATCAGTAAAAGTCTACCTAAGAAGTATAATTTCACATTACATATTTACCTACTAAACAATTACCACATAGATTATAATTGAATGACATAAAACAAGTAACTAATTAAGCAAAATAATTGTGCTTAATATTTGAATTTTCGTATACAAACGTTTTTGACGCGGTCAGTGATTGTGGTTTGTAATATTTAGCAAATGTCAATACGACGAAACTTTTTTTTAAATGTCAACGATATAATTTAATATGGCCGCCTATTTGACGTTTAAAATGAAATAGTTATTATCCATTGAAATTTTTGAATTACAATAGAATACTTACTAAAATTTAAATAAAATAAATCATCCATTCAAAGAAGGCACGGCCATTGATGAGCTGTTCAAGGCGGATTAGTGATTTCAGACATATATTCATTATCCAAGTTCAGGTTTCCCCAAGATGTTTTTCCTTCAATCTTAGAAAGTACATACTTAATTATGAATTGATAAAGTAACATTGGAACAGCCCGGAATCGAACTCGCATCCTGACGAGAGGCGGGGATCTTAAACACGACATAATTTAAAATTACAACACTATTCTATATTTCCGGCAGGGTGTTTTATTACATGTTCCTAGAAGAACATTTTAAGTATAAAAAAACCTTAATGCAATATTTGTTGTGCCACCTACATCCAAATAATAAACATCTTTATTCTTGTTCCAGCATCAGCGAGCGAGCCCCGCGTAGTGTGCTACTACACAAATTGGTCGGTGTACCGGCCTGGAACCGCCAAGTTCAACCCCCAGAACATCAACCCCTACCTCTGCACACATCTTGTCTATGCCTTCGGAGGATTCACTAAGGACAACACGTTTAAACCTTTTGATAAATATCAGGATATCGAGAAAGGTTAGTACATTAACGTAGGCACTTTTGATTCAAAGAGTTCTATCGTACTATTAAACAAATCATAGCTTTACCTTTTGTTAATAAGTTCATGTCCCATGTTGGGCGCCAATTTAAAGATTCATGAAAAAGTAACATAATATGAGCATATTTTGTTGATATTATTTTAATTATGTATCAAGTTTTTTAATAAACTTTTAATACAACTTGACTTCACTAGATTAACTGGATTTTCAAAAATCGTTACAGGCCTTGTTGGGCGCCAATTTGATGATCGATTCAAAATTAATAAATTATCGTTTTAAACTATTCTTTACATTCGTCAAATAGTTAAAATAACTTTTAGTATTCCTTTAAATTATAATTAATTAAGTAATTACTAAAATCCACACTGTTCCAGTCGGGCGCCAATATTTATTTTATCTTCCATCTCAGGTGGTTACGCTAAATTTACCGGTTTGAAGACATACAACAAGAACTTAAAAACCATGCTGGCCATCGGTGGATGGAACGAGGGCTCCTCCAGGTTCTCTCCCATGGTCGGCTCCAGGGAGAGAAGGAAGGAATTCGTCAGGAACGCCATCAAGGTATAACCAATTAATTTTTGATTAAAGATAGCATGTCCTTCAGACAAATGGACGTTGTTACGCAAAAAGTAAAGAATCACTAAAAACTCCAAAATTGAGTTAAGTTTGTTCTGTAAAAATGACCCAGAGATAAACAGACATGATGCTTGTATAAACAAAAAGTACCAACCTACATGTATTTATGCTTACGATGTCTTTAATATTTGTGACTCAATTTTTGAGTACTGGTGGGTTGATCCTTTTTGCGTAACCACGTCCAAATTATCTTCTTTCTTTGGCCTCGCGTTTTCCCGTTACGCGGGGTCGGCTTTCCCAATCACGGGGTGCCATTAGCCGTAAGTGCGCCGTAAGTGCTATCTTCTTCAAATCCTTCATCATCCATGTGGTTTTGTCTTCCTCGACCACCACGTCCAAACTATATCTTAAAATCCCTATATTTATTACTAGCACTCTTCCCGCGACTTTGTTCGCGTGATTTTTCTTACGGATCCCTAATTTTTAAAAATATGTTATAGCCTATGTCACCCGGGGATAATGTAGCTTCCCAACAGTAAAAGAATTTTTCAAATCGGTTCAATAGTTTCGGAGCCTATTCAATGCAAACAAACAATCAAATATTTCCTTTTTTAATATTAACTATAGACTACCATGACTGCCATCTTTTCTTCTGTTTACAAGATTGTCCATCAAAGCTGTCAATAGAGATCGTTAGAAACACAAATCGCTTCCATAAAGGACAAGTGTCATTATAGTTTCTCTTCATCGATATAGTCTTCATTCAAGAGATTGGACATGTCGAACATCGAAAGCTTTTCTGATCTCTGCATTCGCGAGTTTATTACTTTCTCCATAGACCTGTAATTACATTGCACCTTTCTATGTGAAATTAGATTAGAAAATACGAGTACAATGTATTACGAATTATACGGTAGTCGTGACTTTGGGAATTACTGCACAGGTTAGCTATTTGTGTCTTTCTCACAATAGCTTTTGTTAATTTTATGAGAATTTCTAACGTAAATATGAGTAATGATCTTAATTTAGAACAAGTGTCATTACTATGTGACTTTTTATAAGCGCCATATTGTCTGTTTTAAGCAGGGCCGGATTGATCATGTCGGGGCCCCTGAGCAATGCATGTCCCGGAGCCTCTTTTACCATTTTCTTCTTTTTCAACTTCCAAAAATATTTATTTCGACTACTTCACAACTTTATTCAATATTACGCTGTTTTTTAATTTAAAAAAATAAACAAATGAATGGAATATAATAGTCGTAAATATGTATTTTTCTAATCGTTATTTTCGTAGAGAGTTAGTTATTTATCACTTGAAAAAAATTTTCACTTGAAAAAAAATTTTTTTTTCTCGGCCTCGGGGCCCCTGCGCTTTGCGGCCCTTATAGGCAATGCCTACACTACCTATTGAATAATCCGGCCCTGCTTTTAAGCAAATATCCACTATACAATGAAAGTTCTATACTGACGCAAGCGCAACTCTCGAAAATACATCGTAACCTTGAATGGTACTGGACTACATTTTTGTTAATTAAGATCATTACTACAGGTTATTTCACCTGCTTGTCCGTATTATACAGTAAAGGAAATTAATTGTATAGCAATGCAGATTGATACTCTACAACTATTAGCAGCACTATAGACGTATCGTACGAAAGTCGAAGGAAGACAGTCTTTTGAACTACTGGACACTTGAAGTTAAATAGGCCTTACTTTTCCCTGATTTATTTATTTACATTTTCTTAGATTATTTTTATTGTTTATGTTAAGTACTTTAATATTCAAATGTTTCTGTTGGGTATTATGGGATGTAGGAAAGTATTGGGACCCTCTTGTCCGCAGTAGAACTCTCATTCAGTTCGTTGTGCACCATGGGTCCTGGATACCATAGCCAGCCAGCTTCGCATTAAAGCACAGCTATGCTTACTATGAGGTGACAGAAAAACATAATTTCTTCTCCATCCTTAACAAATCCATTTTCTGTCTCCACAGTTCCTCAGACAGAACCGCTTCGATGGCTTAGATCTGGATTGGGAGTACCCAGCCTTCCGTGACGGAGGGAAGCCGAAGGATAGAGAGAACTACGCCAAGCTCGTGAAGGAGCTTCGGGAGGAGTTCGACAGAGAAGCCGAGAAGACTGGCAAGCCCAGGCTTCTGCTGACCATGGCCGTGCCGGCGGGGATCGAGTACATACAGAAAGGATTTGATGTGAAGACACTGAATCGGTGAGTGGTTTTATAATTGGGTTAGTTAGACTGCCTCGTTCGTCAGTGGTCGCAAAGCGTGACTGCTGAGCATGAGGTGTTGGGTTCGATTTCCAGGTCGGGCATAGTGTTATTGGGTTTTTTATCAAGAATTTCTCAGTAACTAAATATTTGTACAACCACAGTGACAATGGTTTCCAATGCCGATTTTACTTTCAAGCCCGATGAATATATACTTACATTATATTTTTTTTAATATACTTTTTAATATATTTTTTTAAATATATAGGTACTTACATTATACCGGGTCAAACGGGGTGAATAGGGATGCAGGGGTGAATCGGGACGCAACTTTAAAAGGGATTTTAACGTTGAAATAATATAGTTTAATGCTACCAATGATAATAAATCGTAAATTATAATTCCGCAAAAACATTGAGCGTCTTTTTTAGTAATAAACTATATTATTTCAACGTTAAAATCCCTTTTAAAGTTTTATCCCGATTCACCCCTGCATCCCTATTCACCCCGTTTGACGGTATTATATTTATATATTTGGAATTTATACGATAAAATATTTGTGTTACAAAATTAATCATCAATTAATATTTGATTTAACAAGTTATTATTCAAATAAACTTTAATCCTTGTTGTTACCGATGACGTAGCCGTCGACTTGATTCTTGGTATTAAATCATAAAAAGTGAACGGTGATACTGACGAGGTGTAAGCTCGGTAGTTGAATGTGCGCCCGCGCCGGCGATTTAAGTAGGCTTTAGATTTACAATCATTAAAATTCCGATTTCGATCGTGTGTGTGACATTCTTGTCGCGGGCATGGATTGTGGGTTGGGCTAAGATAGAAGCGGTAAGCGACCTTCCATTCAACAAACTATTAGCTGCCTCCTGCTCGCGACTTCGTTGGCGTGGAAGCTAAGCAGACAAACAGCTTAGTAAAAGTTTTTGTAGTTGGAGCTAATAATTCCAGAGATAACCTAATAATAAAACTTCTATTTTCTTCTTCTTCTAAAAAGTGTTTGTAAAAATACGAGTATGTTATAATAAAGAATGGGGTGAACTAAAAAACTTCTTTATATTATTAGTATAGAAGAACTAAATAGCAGTGGGTATCTTAATAATCTTTGGATAACAATGTCTATCGAAACGTATCGATAAAGGCTAAAGTTTGGATGGATGGATGTATGTTACTCAATCACGCCAGAACGGCTAAACGAATCTAGACGAAATTTGGCACAGAGATAGATTAGCACCAAGTGAATTTTCACGTCTTCCCGTGGGATAATAAAATTATCAACTTTGACGCGGACGAAGTCGCGAGCAGAAGCTAGTTATAAATAATTCCATTCTTATCATCGATGAACGTCCTAAGTTTAACTTAAGACATCACTGACATCGTTCCGTGCCTCGGAAAGCACGTTAAGCCGTTGGTCCCGGCTGTCATACGTGGATCTTTGACAGTCGTTACGGGTCGTCAGAAGCCCGAAAATCTGACAATCAGTCTTACCAAGGGGTATCGTATTACCCAGTTACTGGGTTGTGGGGGTCAGATAGGCAGTCGCTCCATATAAAATACTGGTATTCAGTTGCATCCGGTTAGACTGGACGCCGACCCCAACATAATTGCGAAAAGGCTAGGCAGATGATGATGATCATCGATGAACCTCATCACCTAGGAATAAATGTATGATGTATGTAATTCACATTTCATTTCACAGATATTTCAAGGACCATATTATATTCAAATCGTGTATAATTGTCGGCACCAGTGGTGAGCACAGATTGTAGGATTTCGCGCATGTACACTTTTGGCCAAATAAAGGCTAATACATTTCAATGTCTTTTAAAAATTAAAAAAGTTTGGACACATCAATTTTATAAAAAGAAATAATAAAAATTATCTTTATTAAACAAAAAACACAACAAATACAAAATAACGAAATTAAACTATATAAAATAAAAACATCTAATACGTAATAACCAAAAAAAAACTATTTAAAAATTCAAAATGTAAGTCATTAAAATTGCACAAAAGTGTACAGTAGCCGAATGACAGGCGATAGTCCAATAGACGATGAGCATCGATTGACGAACCAATCGCGTGCAGCGGACTGCAGGATCGGCGCCCCCGCCTTCTTCATTCCGCCAAAAAGACCAAAAAATTAACAAATGCGCAGGTGACGTTTGTGCTCACGTCTTGTGCCGGTACCTATACCAAAGCTCATCACAATGCGCTAATTCGCCTATCACTTTCACCACCGCTTCTATATTAGGCAACACGACATTGAACTAGTATATTAAGCAAGTGTCGTGATGTGTATGACTGGTGTATGTATGTATGTAATGTATGTATGGAGCAATGTATTTACATGTGACAATTAAGTATTTACACAGTGTAGTCTTTGGTCATTTACACAATGTCATGTGTAGAGTATTTGCGTTATGTTTTGTAATGAATGAAATGGATGGGTTTCTTTTTAAACAAATAGTAGGTCTTTAGATGTTATCTAAACCATATCTTTACATAGTATAAAACATAATCGCTTCCCGTCGTCGTCTGTATGCTAAGATATTTTAAATTACGCAACGGATTTTAATGCGGTTTTCATCAATAGACGGCGTGATTCAAGAGGAAGGTTTTCTAATACTGTTTTAAAATACTTTGTTGAAATATAACGATTATTGCACCCCATGATTGTGATTGTCGCTGTTTCTTTGCAATGAATAAACTCAAAAACTACTTAACCAATTTTGGAAATTCTCACACCTACGGAAAACTACATTATCAGCGAGTAACATAGGCTATAATTTATTAAAATAGAAAACGGGATCCGTAAAGAAAATCCACGCGGATGAAGTCGAAAGCAAAAGCTATATCAGATACAGAATAGCACTCAACCTAATATATCTAAATATTTAAATCTAGACTCGAGGTCGTCAGTTGGAATTTTCAAAATGCATTATATTGTTAAAAATATATCAACGAGTATAAAATATGTCAACCTTGAGCTTATTTATTTCTTTTCTTTAATGTTAATAAATATTGATCGCTGTAATAACATTCTTTTATTATTTAAATATGCGCTAAACTAAGTACCTACATCGTCACTATTTTCTTTTATCAAGATTTGTGTTATTGCAAGATATATTTCTTTCACTTTTCCCACCTACTCATCTGTGTCTACAAGATGCATTGTTGCATCCTCGTAAAATTTCAGCAGGTTATCATAAAATACATAAATAATCAAATAAAATTACGACACCTGATCTATTATTGTAAAGATTTCATTTTTTTGTTGATTTTGTTTGATGGTATTACGGAATACACCTCTTTTAAAGAACAGAATTGCCCCATTGCGTACGCTACGTGGTAGGCAGTGTTGCGGGATTATATCAGTGCGTACGTGCGCGTTCATCGTCCCAAAAAAAATACATTCTATTTATTTTATTATTGATTAATGTTAACAGTGAATGGCATAGAATAGAATAGAAGTTCTTTATTTGCAATGGAACTCCTTTTGATTATGATGCGAAACTGCAGTTTTTTGTAACTATATAACACCACACCTGTCCGTGTAAACGTATGTGTATGTGTGTAGAGTTAAAATAAATAAAATTTTATCAGAACAACTCTGCTGTGCTTTCTTCTACCTAAGTACCTATAAATACAGCCAGTTCAGAGATGTCATTATGTATATCGAAGTATGTATAGGTATGTAAGCGGATCGATACTGTCTCAGTCTCTCAGTTTTCAGCTGAATTATTCTAATAACTAGCTCCGAATTCTATCAAATTCAAACCACCACAATCCCCATTGACTTAATATCCCACAGCATATTCCCATCACATGCCTCGTTCAGTGTTCCAATGCTAGCGAGTACTTACTCTCTGTGTCGCAAGTACCAGCTGATTTGAATGAAGCATACAATGCATCAGAGCTTTGAATACACAATGGGAATTGCTACGGTGACCATGGAGTAAGGGTTATGCAAGTTAGACGGCCTTGGGAGCTCGTGTGATGTGCAAGCAAACCTTCGGGGTAATTTTGCACTTGTTAACGTTTAGAAATCGAAAATTCACTTGATGCTAATCGAGTAGGTATGGCTATTTTTGTTTGCCCCGTTGGTTTCATGGTCGTAAGCATAACTGCTGAGCGTGAGTTCAGGTTCGATTCGCAGGGCGAGCAAAGTGTTAATGGGTTTTTTTATAAGGAATTTCTCAGTAGCAGCCTCGGAGTCTGGATTTGTGCCCGGTTGATGGCAATAGGCTCGCCCCCTATTACATGGGACTTAAACATAACTGGCGAAATATGGGTGTACTAACTACACTCTGCCTTACCCTTCGGGGATTACAGGCGTGATGTTTTGTTGTAAATACAGAGTCGATGTTACAAAATAGTGACGCTATCTGCTCTGTCCTGTCACAGTAAGTAACACACAAATATTAGTATGACAGTAAGACAATAGTGGGACAATATTAGTGTCACATTAGATTACTGCATCTCAATTAACTTGAAATCGTGGAGGCCCTACAAAACGTTCTAAACAATGAGATGTGTTAATTCCCTTCTATCCGTCCTTCAACGCTCTGGTTCCTTCGTTTAGCTTTGTCTTACAATATTTACGCAAAGTGCTCGGAAAACAATGGCTTAGTTTACGATGTGGGCTTTACGATAAATTAAGTAGCGGGTGATGAAAATATTAGCTTAAGGAAGCTATATTAGCTTGGGTTTTGTCGGCATTTTACTTTATTGAACGCCGTTTTGATTTTCGCCTCCCGGTTGATGGCAATAGGCTCGCCCCTATTACGTGGGACATAAACATAATTGGCAAAATGTGGGTGTACCGGTGTACCAATGGGTACACCTGTGCCTAACCCTTCGGGGATTACAGTCGTGATGATATGTGTGATTTTAACTAAGTCGGCGGATATCTATTGGTTCCTTTAGGTCAAATTAGTTTAGATAAGATAATTTTATTTGTTCAAATATGAGTTTACATACATAAAATAGACGGCATGCAAGACGTTAGAAATAAATTACGACGAGAAAATATAATTAAAAATTTTCGATATAATTAAAAATATAATTAAAATGATACGAAATATAATTGAAAATATAATTAAAAATCCAGAAACAATAGTTTTAACAATATTACAGATATTATTTAACAGATAGAACTTATAAGTATTCTGTCGAATATTCCAGATCGGTCACGCTTTTCAAAACCAGAAATACGAAACCATTTCGTCTCTGCTTTGGTTGCTACCAATCCCACCAATACACGGCACATTAACACATCAATAGAAACTTAATGATACACGTACAATATAATTCGCCTACTACCCCCCCCCCCCCCCTCCCTCTTAATTGCACACCAAACAAAGGGCCGTCTTTGTACCCACATAAATTCATCTCCAATTTATTTCATACAGGAAATACATAATCAACAGCTGATGTAGCTACTATAATTATACCTTTTTTTACGACTAGCTTATGCTCGTGGCTTCGTCCGCGTAAATGTTGGTTTCCATGAAGATTTAATTTCATTGCGCGAAACCCAATACTTCTGTTAAAATAAAACAAAATAAAAAAGGCATCTATGTCAGGCGGTTAACACAGCACCGCGCACCGCCGCGGCTGGCGGTGAAGCGGATCTCATGTTGCACTAGCCTCTAAGAAATCCGTTGATGCCTAACACACGTACACCGCCCGACCGCGCGGTCGAGCGGTGAAATCCGCTTTACCGCCATCGCCTTCCGCGGCGGTGCGCGGTGCTGTGTGTTAATCGCCTTACTCTTTATAATATGCTGATATTGGCACTGACAGATAGCTGTATCTGTCAGTGAAAGTCTCGTCAAAATCGGTCTAGCCACGAACCAAGAGATAGACATACAATATAAGTACCGTAGACTGGAAAGATTTTATAAATCTATACATATAAAATGCTTTGTCCTGAATGACTGACTGACTCACGGATCAACGCACAGCCTAAACCGCTGATCGTAGAGAACTGAAACTTGGAAGGTGTGTTCTTTATATTTATGACGTAGGCATCCGATAAGAAAGGATTTTACAAAATTCACCCTTTAAGGGGATGGATAGGGGTCCAAAATTTGTATAGAGAAACCAACTTTGACGCGGACGAAGTCGCGGGCATAAGCTAGTTATTTATAAAGCTGTTATTTGACACTACAAACAGACACTCCAATTTTATTTATGTGTATAGATTAAGACATATAATGAGATATATACTTAATGTATGGAGTGCGTAGGCGAACTGGTTAAACAAATATTTCGTGTTATGGAATTCGATTAAATTGCAAAGGTCAAGGTAAATTGGTTCCTGCCATATTTAACGATCTTCCATTCCCATGGCGATCTTGAAACGATAATCATGGTGCGTCAGGTTTGTTGATTGAGGTATTCCGCATTTAATAAGATCATCATCTGCCTAGCCTTTTCCCAACTATGTTGGGGTCAGCTTTCAGTCTAACCGGATGCAGCTGAATACCAGTATTTTACATGGAGCGACTGCCTATCTGACCTCCACAACCCAGTAACTGGTACCCCTCCGCATTTAATAAGATCGGAGGGTAACGTAACATTACGCCTGTAATCCTCGAAGGGTTAGGCAGAGATGTACCCATTAGTACACCCACGAAGATGTTTAGATGTTTGTTACTCAATCATGCGTAAACCGTTTAGCAGATTTGGATGAAAATAGATGCACATAGATGGACATTTTCTAGATTAACACATAGGATACTTTTTTTTTTACAGAATTTTACTTTGAAGCCGCGGATGGAAGTTAGTTCCAAATATGTCTTTTTTTCTCTTTTTGAATTTTAGAATTATCAAAATATTGTTACTAATATTTAATTTATAACCAATTTTAACCTACTTACTCTTTATTTGTACGCCCATGTGGTTGAATGTGATGAGACAATCTATGTAGGTAAACTTAAGACCATGTAATATACATACTGACCATGTTTTGACAAATAAATGATTATGATTATTATCTATTACAGTTACTTGGACTGGATGAACCTCCTGTCGTACGACTACCACTCAGCGTTCGAGCCAGCAGTCAACCACCACGCGCCTCTGTACCCGCTGGAGGAACCCAACGAATACAGCGTGGATACCGAGCTTAATATTGTAAGTAGAGCTTGAGGAGATTGAAGGCTATAGACAAATCTAGTTTCGTCAGAAGCCAATGGCTAAATTACTAAATTACTGATAGGTATATAACTTCCATTTGCCATGATGACTCACAGGTGAAACAAGGGGTTTTTTCTTTACCATTTTAAAAGACCAACAAACTTTTGCGGTCAGAGTTAAGCGTTTAGGGGGCTATAGTGATTAGGACATTAATAATACCACTCTATTATTGTCCCAGTGCAAGGTAAAGGCTTCTTCTCATACAGAAGGCAGGAAGCATTGATCGCCACGCTTGCTTAAATTCAGATTTAATTTATTACGCGATTTTTTTTACGCATACTCATTTTTTTTGACAACATAGTTTATCCTATAGCACTTAGAGATATCGTAGCTGCCACTCTCCGACAGCTACGATATCTCTAAGTACTACAAACAAATTCGGCAGCTTTATAATATTAATAGTAGGTATACATAATGTTTTCTTCACCGATGTCAGTGATCTCCAACATCAAGTAAGAAAGTAATGAAATAGCAAAAATCACATTTGCCCATACCCAACTGCGAACTCACAACTCCGTACATGAGAGGCGGTTGCCTTAACCACTGAGCCATTATCATTATGAATGAATGAGCTATTGCTCAATGTGATAATGACACGCTTTAAGTATTGCTCAAGCTTTGACAATAGTTGTCATGTGTATATCTCAGAATGCTCAGACAGTCCCAGGCAGTCTGGAGTCAGAAACCGGTCTTACCTTCAATCAATCAGATCAGCTTATTGTAGACGGCTTCTAGACGTGGCTTTTAAAATGTTACGGTCTGTCTTTGGAAGACCGGTATACCAGCAATGCGCTGTCAAGGTCGACAGCATGGCCATTGCCACACAACCAGATCAAGTCCTAGATCTGATATCTGCTGCCAATTTTTTTCAGCGTTGTCCTTCACTGTTTGTTCTGTTTTGTCGGTGCGTTTACAAACATATTAACTCGCATATACAAACAACCAGACCCGAAAGAAGTACTTATAGGCAATACAAATATTTTCTTCGTACGGGAATCCAATTAACTACCCGCATCAGCACTATTTAATTAATCAAATCAAATTATTTATTTCGGATAAAAATCCATAGGTATGTACATAACAAAACTTAATAAATAACAACACCTGACAAATACGTTGTATGAAATAAAATGTAATAAGCTATAAGAAACTCCTACTACTACCCCTAAAATATTGAACGCGGCATTGAGACCAATTACAGAATTATAAAAGTTCTGTTTTTGTGGCAACGCAGGGAGGGGTCGCCCTAGGAAGACCTACACTGACCTTATTGGTGAGGTTCTTCAGAAAGGTCAGGTGCGAAGTACTCGTAACCGGCGTGCTTGTATGACGAGATGTATGAACGAAGATGAGGCGAAAGGAGTATGTAAGGACCGTAGTAGGCGTTCTGTGGTTTCTGCCTACCCCCATGGGAAAAAGGCGTGAGTTTATGTATGTATGTATGTATGTGTCTGTTTCCTACTTGAAGACCAACTATAAGATTTAAGGGGTTCCATTGGCTACTTGGAGACGAAATATGAGACATTATTTTGTGTTTTCTTTTAAACGAGAAAATAAGGGAGAAAAGCATGGACAGAGGTGGCCTAAGTTCATAGCCGACATCTGTAAATGACTTCCCAAACCTTGAATTCTCCATCTTCTTCTTCTAGGACTACACGATCAAGTTCTACATCGAGAACGGCGCTGACCCATCCAAGTTGGTGCTGGGTATCCCGACCTACGGCCGTTCCTACACGCTGTTCAACCCTGACGCTGTAGAGATTGGATCACCAGCTGACGGACCAGGAGAACAGGGAGACGCGACCAGGGAGAAGGGGTACTTGGCTTATTATGAGGTAAGGAGGAATTTATATTTAATTTAATTTATAACGGGTGTAAGGGACATCCCTCCGAAAACTTACAGGGTGAATACAGTAAACCATATTAAGATGACCGGTACATGAAATTATTTCAGGAACGTTACGGAAATCCACTAAACCTGATTTGTTAAATACCTTATATGCAATGTATCGTTTTCGTGGCAAAACGCACGTAGCGAACGGCAAGCGCAGCGAGCCCAGCGAGCCTCTGTAGCTAGGCAGAAAGTAAACAGCTGATTTCACGCGTCGTTTGTTTTGAGTATTACAACATCCATTGCTGGCTTTTTCATTTTAGCTGTATTATTTACATAAATGGAGTGCTGCGTACAGATAATGTAATTTTACATTGAAATAAAGGAATACTAACTGAAAAAAACGGGAAAAGATATGGAAATTTTCCTGAGGAAAATTCCCGTGGAATATACGAACGATAGGAGCTGAATGCACCCTGTAAGTTTTCGGTGGGATGTTCCTTACACCGTGTATTTATATTTTCGTTCATTTGTTTTAATAGCTTCGGTATGTTACGTCTTCGGTCCTGTGTATCATAGCGTGATATTTTATAGCCCATACTATCCCTCATGAACCTGCTTATGATTATTTATTTTTTTCTATTTCGACTGGTAGTACCAGAGATAAGTTTGTATAAACAAACAAACAAAAATACTATAGCTTTATTATACTAGTTTAGATTCTACTGATACTATCAATGTCACTTGTTTATTGTTCGTCATTTATTTTAATTCCGTGGTTGATAAGTCTTTGGAACCAGTTGGTACCACATCAACCACTTGTCACCGGACCACATTCCTGGCACGGATTATGATAGATGATTTGTAATTACAATGTCAGACACCAAGGCTGTTGACGGTGTGCTGATGTGGAAAGGTTTTCTCATACAGGTCGAACATTAATCATTATTATTGAGCAATCTCAGGGCGGATTGGAGATTGTAGACTTATATTAATTACTAGCTTTTGCTCGTCCGCGTGAATGTTCTTACGGACCTAATTTTTTTAAGAATAAAATATAGCCAATAGCATTTATGAATACCGTAGCTTCCTATTAGCGAAAGAATTTTCAGAATCGGACCAGTAGTTCCGGAGTTTTGCGCGTTCAAACAAAAAACAAACAAACAAACTCTTCAGCTTTATAATATATTAACTAGCTTTAGACCGCGACTTCGGTTCGGTCGGTCCAGTCGATCCAGAGGCCCCGTACAACTTCAAAAATTCATAAACTTTACCTCTTTATAATATTAGAATTGATATCCTAGATAAATACTCGTAATAAAAAATACATTTTTTCCAGATTTGCGAATCCCTAAAACCCAAACCGAAAAAACGTCAAGCATCTGATGAAGATTCCGAAGAGTATTCCGACGAAGAGGAGGAACAGAACTGGACAGTGATGCACCCCAACCCTGACGCGATGGGGCCCGTGGCCTTCAGGGGTAACCAGTGGGTCGGCTATGATGACGTGGACATTGTCAGGAAGAAGGCTGAATATGTCGCTGAAAATGGACTTGGAGGTCAGTTGAATATCAATCCAGAATAGGGAATACACCGTTACTTTTTGATCGTTTTAATCCCGTGGACAGGTGGTTTAACTTACCAATGAATAGTACTATTCATTAGTGATTAATTTTGCATGATATCTCTAAAATAAAAAAAATAGAAAGTGATAATGCATACTCGCATAGTGTATGAAACCAGTAGTAGCGTATTAGGTATCTAACTACTACGCTAGCGTAGGTACCTACGCAAGCCGCATGCGTGCGCGCCCCGCTCGATCGACCTAGGTTATTGACTTGCTCAGCTGATATTCGTGTACAAACAAATTCAATGATTCCAAATTTTGATAAGAAAAAGTTATTTAATTTTTTAATTTTATCTACACAAATCGATAGTGTTTCATGCACCCTATCAAAATGTAACGGTGTATAATTCAAATAAGAGTCAAATATTTTTTTACGTATCATACAACAGTACAGGTTATAAAAAATTATGATGGTAGGTACTCCATTTGGAGTACACGTCCCAAAAAAATTATACCCAATGGAAATTACGATAAAGTTGATTTCATAAAACCGAAATAATGCAAATATTTGCACAAATACGCCAAGTGAAGTACCAGCATAAGACTTTCAATATATCCTTAACCACAGTTCCCAGGTATAGTCCAAAGCAAACAAACGATTGCAATGATAGGAAGAGCAGTAGCTACCGGCTTTGTTAGGTTAATTTATTGTCAGCAGTCAACAACAACAACAACAACAACAACAACATTCAACAACAACAACAACAACAACAACATTCAACATCAACAACATTTTAATGTTGCAGGTATTATGTTCTGGTCCATTGACAACGATGACTTCCGTGGAGCCTGTCACGACAAGCCGTACCCGCTCATTGAAGCTGCTAAGGAGTCCTACTTCGCTAAACTTGGGTAAGTACTTATTTCCATTCAAATTGATTCTAATATCCTGCTAAATACAGTTTTGTCAACAGTTTTCTCGTATTTTTACCCATTGATATTTTTTTCTTATTATTAAGGCCCACTTGTGCCAGCCAAGCTAGGTTATCTTTTAACTTCGACTTAGTTGCTAACACGGGCCCATTATGAATGATATTTTCTAATTTATCCTTGTGTTAATTCCTGAAGTTAAGTTTTTGGTGCTTATTAGTTTATCACTTGATACACACACATGATAGGTGCTTAACCACTAGGCCAGGCCATCACGAAATTAATTATATTATTTTTTCAAAATACTAATGTTCTCAACAGATCGACAGACAAAACCAATACGGTGAAGGTACGCACCAGCACCAGGAGGAAGAGTAGACCGAGGAGTTCCACCACTACCACTACCACACCCAAACCTTCCTCCAAGTAAGTTGTTACTATGTTACTTCCTATGTCACCTCGATGTCAGTGTTATTCAAAAGAGGTTTTGAAAATCCTGTGCAGGAGTATTTTGAATCTTCGTACGCAGTCTATTGCTTGTCGAACAGGTCCACTTACATTGCGAGCATAGTTAGAATTTATTAAATTAATCTAATTAAATGATAAAATGTAAAGAACGGCCTAGGTGACACTATAAATCCAAACTATTATAAAGAAGATATTAGATATTGTTTAGTACGATTGTACTAAACAATAAATACACACAACAAATAAATACACACAACAAATAAATACACACAACAAATAAATACACACAATAAATATTCAAGTTAGTATTAGTATAGATGCAGATTTCTGATGAAATAATTTAATCAATTCAACTTGCAACAGGACTAACCGACGCAAGACAAGTCCGAGCGTCTCTAGCACGACTCCTGCGTGGAACATCAACACACCGGAACCGCCGACTACTCCCGATCCTGGATCAGGTAATTTAGTTACCCCATCTTACCTTACATAACCTAACATTAAACTTATAAGTAATAAAAGAAAGGAGGAAGCTCCCAGCGATTCCCTTGTTCACTAACTAAACTAGAATTAAAGAATTGGCATTTATTACTAACAAATGCGTTCCTTGCGGAGTATGTGTGGTGTAACTTTGAACGATAGAGTGAGGAATGAGGTTATACGGGACCGTTGCGGATTAAAAGAGGATGTAGTGACAAAGATAGAAAAGGGTATGCTTAGATGGTTCGGTCATGTTGAGAGGATGAGTGAAAGACGATTAACAAAAGGTATTTATATGGCAGAGGTGAGTGGTAACGCAGGGAGGGGTCGCCCTAGGAAGACCTACACTGACCTTATTGGTGAGGTTCTTCAGAAAGGTCAGGTGCGGAGTACTCGTAACCAGCGTGCTTGTATGACGAGATGTATGAACGTAGATGAGGCGAAAGGAGTATGTAAGGATCGTAGCAGGTGGCGTTCTGTGGTTTCTGCCTACCCCCATGGGAAAAAGGCGTGAGTTTATGTATGTGTATGTATACAGCGAAAGAAAAGAACGGTAACACCTAACTAAGTTTGGATGTCAAATTAGTTTTGCTTTAAACTTTTCCGTGTTTTTAATCAATGCGTTCTGACATGTCAACTATAATTGTGTGAAAGCTTCAGGATCAAGATCAATTTAAATTGACAGGTCTTAATTATTTATGTCTTTTCACTTTCTTGTTTTATTGGAGAGAAAAAGATAGAAATAGTTTCAATTAAGTTAAGCTTGTGCATAAAAGAATCGACACCAATATGAAACATTTCTAGGAAAATGTAATGCGAGAAATTATAAATATTAATATTTTCTTTCAGACTTCAAGTGTACTGACGAAGGCTTCTACCCTCACCCGCGCGACTGCAAGAAGTACTTCTGGTGCCTCGACTCCGGACCTTCCAACCTTGGGATTGTAGCTCATCAGTTTACATGTCCTTCTGGTAAGATTTGTTCTAACTCCTCAAATTGTTTTCATCTTCATTGTTTTCATTTATCTTCAAGTAATAAGAGTCATGTTCGAGCACAGTTTGTTAAAAAGAATGTAATTTCTCTTACTTCTTTTTTTTTATTAATTTCGTTGCGGGATCCAAGACAGTTGAATCGTTTGTCCGGGACTCGTCAAGCTTCATTGCCTCGGCGCTTTTCTGGTGGCCTCCACTGTTGATTCTGGCTTTCAGGAGTTGCAATGGGTGGGAACAGGGTGGCGTGTTTGTCCCCCCAAAAAAAAATACCATGTTTCTGGAAAATTTATGGTGTAATATATTTCTCCTTCTTCCTCAGGCCTATTCTTCAACAAAGCTGCGGATTCATGTGACTTCGCTCGCAACGTGCTCTGCAAGAACAAAGACCCCCCCGCCAAGGCCCCCACCACGCGAGCTCCCACCACTAAAGCTGTCACCACCAGTACCACCACCACGACGACTACTACCAGGAAACCCATCAGACTGAGTACCAAGAGCTCTTCACTGTTCAGAACTACAAGTACTACTCCTGAACCTGAGGTTTGTTGAAAGAATGATATATTTATTTGCAAGAATATAGATAGCTAATATAGCAACTGATAGGAAGCTTTTTTTTTATTTGAATAATACTGTTTAATATTTACGAGCAATACCTCGCGATTTAACACGCGTTATGATGTGACTTTTAATTAGGGTTGCCAACTCTTTGTCGGTCAAATATAGTAGTTCTAAAATTATTACCCGTAAAAATATAGTAGGTAAGGAAAATGTTAAAAAAAATATAGTAGGTTCCAAAATAGGTACTTTATTTCTTAATTAAAAGAATATTTTTTTGCTACTCTTAGCCTTTATTACATTTTAATTTTTAAGAAATGCCTCTAAGCTGTTACTGCAATTTAAATTTAATTCATGCCAATCTCTTTCTTGTGCATTTTCCATTATGGCGAACTATCCAATTGTATTTGGACTTCCACCAGATTTTAAACTTTTGCAGCCACTTTGTTTTTTTTCGTGGAGGCGTTATAGTGCCAACGTCCTTTTAATTTCACCATCATAATTTTATTACCATTGTTATTCATTTTGGAAATAAAAAATATTTAACTTCAAATCTTCAATAATGGCTTTTATGGAAGAGACACCATACAAAATGACTAATAATATTAATTAACTAAGTAAGTCGTTACAAAAACACGAAGTCGAGAGCGCGAAAATCGAAAAACTGTCTATTGGATGTAACTGTCAACTTGACATTCCAGAATCGTTAAGAAATAAATACAGATGTTTCGTCTACGCTTAGACATTATGAAACGAATATTATTGCTTAAGAGTTTGATGCCTTTAAAATATAGTAGTTTCGCCTACTATATCTTTTTTCCAAAAATATAGTAGGCGGGGGCTCTAATATAGTAGGATACTATATATATAGTAGGGTTGGCAACCCTACTTTTAATACTGCTCTGCTGTCGTGGGTCGCGGTGTGATGTTTTATAACCTATGATCTCCCTCGATAATCGAGCTATATAACGCCAAAGATTTTTTTCAATACGGACCAGTAGTTCCTGAGATTACTGCGTTCAAACAAACAAGCAACCTCTTCAGTTTTATAATATTAGTATGGGTCTAAGTTACAAAATATAATAAAGAGAGACTAAAATAGTAAATAAATCGTGTTTAGGACGAAGAATACGAGGATGATTCACGCGAGGAGCCAACTGATGAGGATGCAGAAGACCCCAGGGTTATCAAGGAACTCATCGATCTGATCAAGAAAGTTGGTAAGTAATCTATATATTATATAAAACTCAAAGGTGACTGACTGACTGACTGACATAGTGATCTATCAACGCACAGCCCAAACCACTGGACGGATCGGGCTGAAATTTGGCATGCAGGTAGATGTTATGACGTAGGCATCCGTTAAGAAAGGGTTTTTTAATATTTACCCTCTAAGGGGATGAACGGGGGTCCGACATTTACGCGGACGAAGTCGCGGGCAAAAGCTAGTATTATATAATATTATAATACCAGCCTATTACTGTCCCACTGCAAGGCAAAGGCTTCTTCTTATACAGAGAAGACATGAGCATTGATCACCACGCTTGCTCAAGGCGGATTGGCGATTCAAGACTTATATTAATTACAAGTCCAGGTTTCCCCACGATGTTTTCCTTCACCGATGTCAGCGATGTCCAAGATAAACTTTAGAAAGACGAAAACTACGAGTTATTAAAAATCAAAGTAAACGTTACATGCAACTAATTTTGAATTTGATAAGACATTCAATTTGATACACAATTCAATTTGGCAAATGATGCACCACACACCATTTCAAAGCTACAAAAAGTCAAATTTTACAGTAAATAGTTAATTAA
Source organism: Hoplodrina blanda (assembly GCA_949316365.1). Taxonomy (NCBI): domain Eukaryota; kingdom Metazoa; phylum Arthropoda; class Insecta; order Lepidoptera; family Noctuidae; genus Hoplodrina; species Hoplodrina blanda. Next base: position 14,429,899 of record OX438592.1, read on the forward strand.
TCGGGTTTTGGGGGCTAAAATACAGTGTAAATTCTTTAAAGAAGTTATGTTTTGGAATTATTGGTTAATGGTATCAACTACACAATTGTCTACAAGGTTGTCAATTAGGTTTTCAACAAGTTTCTTTTGACAGGCGGAATCGAACAGCTGGAGAAACATCTTCGTTACGGTGAAAGCAATCAAGCGAGCACGGATGGTGCCATCACGACAACGCCATCTCCCTTCAAGAAGAAGCTGTACCAGAAAGTGTTGGAGAGGACACGGGGGCAAAACAGGTAGGATTTGTTTCTTATCTAGATAGTATAAAACAAAGTCGCGTCGTATATAATAAACTAGCTGTCCGCCGCGGTTACACCCGCGTCTTTGGTTACTGCTCCGCTCCCGTAGGTTGTAGCGTGATGGTATATAGTCTATAGCCTTCCTCGATAACTAATCTATCTAACACTGAAAGAATTTTTCAAATCGGACCAGTAGTTCCAGAGATTAGCGCGTTCAAACAAACAAACAAACAAACACTGCAGCTTTATAATATTAGTATAGATAGTATAGATAAAAGCAAATACTTTTACTTCCAATCTAAAATTCGAGGTAGAATATTTATTATAAAAATAATAATAATTAACTGCCTTGTTGGTCTTGTAGTCGTAAAGCGCGACTGCTGAGCATGAGGTCTTGGGTTCGATTCGGAGGTCGGGCAAAGTGTTATTGGGTTTTTCCATCAGGAACTTATCAGTAGCAGCCTCGAAGTCTGGATTTGTGCCCGGTTAATGGCCATAGGAACGCCTCCTATTACATGGGACTTAAACATAACTGGCGAAATGTAGGTGTTCTAATGGGTGTACACCTCTGTCTAACCCTTCGGGGATTACAGGTGTGATGTTATGTGTTGTAAAAATAATAGGTAAACATGACGTTTTACAGATACACTGGACCTAACAGTATACTCGAAAATTCTGGACAGAACAGTCGGAGAGGACCGCAAAATGCTGGAATAGAACTAACCAATGACCGAGATACGCTGATAAGAAAAGACAGGCCACAGTAAGTCTTTTACTTTACTAAAAACAGTAGATTGAATCAAATCAAATCAAATCAAACAGTTTATTTGTGATACACAGGTTACGATATCGGTCTTACAACATACAGTGAGTTTGCTGTGATCAGCCTCATGGGCATACAAATTTATAAACAAAATTATAATTAAATGAAATATAATTATATTAAATTAAATGAAATACCCATAACTTAAATATCAAAGCAACTGTATTTCTTATGTCCTCGCTAGCCTATGATTATTTGCGGAGCTTAAATTTTTTGTGTGGTACCCCAATTCTTTTTCTAAAATAAAAGTAATCTAAGTTTACCCATAAGAAAATAGGGTAGATGACACCACAGTCAATTGACGTACTTTTTATGATCTGTCAAAACGCGATTGTCCCATAGATATTGTACGGCAAAAAATAACTGTGACGTCACTTTTGAGTAGACTCAATTGACTAACTATTTATTAATTTGAAAGCAATGAAAAATCAAATTTTACAGTTAATTGAAAATTAATCAACTTTCCAGGGCTAAAATAAAGTGTTTCTTTAGAGAAGTTATGTCTTGGAATTATTGGTAAATGCTGTCATCTTCCCAATTATGACATAAGCTTTCTCTCAGTGAAAGGCCCGTCAAAATCAGTCCAGCTGTTTGAAGATTAACCGAACCAAAAGACAGACTATTTTTTTTGTATTAGTAACTATGTAGGTATACATGTAGTAAAAACCTGTTATTTTTACATTTCAAAGAGATTTAAATTTTAATTATTTATACCTATTTAGAGATATTTTATTTTAAGAAAGCTTACAGACTAATAAACATTACTTATAATGGTGCCGATTCCCTTGTTCACAAACTAGATTAAATTTAGAGAATTTACATCTCTTACTAACATACAGCGAAAGAAAAGGAGGGTGACATTTAAGAACCAAGTTAGAGATGTCAAATTAGTTCTGCCTTGAACTTTTCCGTATTTTTAATCTATACGTTTTAAGATTTCAACTATAATTGTATGGGATGTGTCAGATTGACTAAATTTGACAGCTCTTATTTACATTAGTCTCTTTCTTGTTTTATTGGACAGAAAAAGATAGAAATACTTAGTCTAATTTTAGTTTAGTTTGTGAACAAAGGAATCGGCACCATTAACAATAATATAAAACTAAATTGCTAATAACAAGCCTCCACATAAAAATACAAAATTATTATGATTCCGCACAGTATAGGTAAAAGTTATTCTTCAGTATTAGTTTATTTCATTAATATTGAACAAAAAATTATGCGTGATAATCATTTCCACAACATCACCCAGGTACACAACGATCATTCGTAATCGTCCAGCAACGACAGAAGCTACTCCTGAAAGCGATGAGGTTGAAGATGAATCCGAAGATGAAGAAGAAGAAGAAGTACAACAGAGTTTTAAAGCTAAGTCCAAAGACACAGAAAAAAGAGGCGGAACATCTACCAAGCAATTGCAGTATGTTAATATACGAAGAGCAAAACCAACGGCTTCTGACACAGCTGATGATACTGCTTCAAGGTGAGTCCGTATAACTACTCTACTACTAACTGATTTGACTAAGGTAAACGCAGCTATCAACGACCCATCGAAAATCTGCAGGTATTACCGACCTATAAAAGTAATTCGAAATCTTTACGTTTCCAGAACTATTTTAGCTATAGTAGGCAAAGTTACACACGCGTTTATTCCTTGAGCATCGTATACTTTTACGTTTTTGTGAGTAGCTGTGCAAAAAACAGATAAAATACGCTAATTACTGCGGGGCAGTGTGGACGCAGGGCGTGTAGTACTGTTCCCTTGTTCCTTCAAGTAAGTACGTGACTTTTCTATTTAAGACATTTATACAAACAAATGACGTCTATACTTTATCTTATATATATTACTAAATGTATTCATTTAAGTGTCAACTCTTGATTTCTTACGACATTTTATTATTAAAAAGTAATTTGAAACGATAAAACTTTAAATTAAAATGGGACGGTGTTAGCTTCATCAGTTTTAGTCGTGGCAGCTATCAACGACCCATAAGTCGGCAATGGCAGCAAAGTAACTTTTCGGTTTATTTTTCTTTTATGTTATTATATCACACTAACGCAAGTATTTTTATGGACCAGTTTAAATCTAAGCTATCAGTCTTTATAAAAATCTATTAGCGACTAAACTTTTTTGTCTAGTTTTTACCTTTTAGCGTTGTCAATTTAACCAAAGTTATGATATTTTTCGAGGATCGATATTGAATAGTATCAGTAATAAATCATTGTTTTTGTGTTTAAAACAGTGTGCATTTGTTCATATTTTTGTGACATTAATCAATTATAATCTATTTTATAGTCCGAAGGTCAATTAAATTAAAATAACCATTTTTTTATGAGTCGGTAATACAATTTATGTTTATACTTACATACTTTATTACCGACCCATGAGGGTCGGCAATAGCAACTATAAGAAGCTATTACTGATCGTATATAGATTATTTAGTTTCTCACCTTACTTTTATGATTTAGCTGATTTTGGTTTTGAAATGTTCGTGGAGGTCTAGGGAAGGTTTAAACGGTGAGAAAATATGGGGTAGAGGTAGGGCAGAGGTAGGGCAGAGGTAGGGCAGAGGTAGGGCAGAGGTAGGGCAGAGGTAGGGCAGAGGTAGGGCAGAGGTAGGGCAGAGGTAGGGCAGAGGTAGGGCAGAGGTAGGGCAGAGGTAGGGCAGAGGTAGGGCAGAGGTAGGGCAGAGGTAGGGCAGAGGTAGGGCAGAGATAGGGCAGAGGTAGGGCAGAGGTAGGGCAGAGGCAGGGCAGAGGTAGGGCAGAGGTAGGGCAGAGGTAGGGCAGTGGTAGGGCAGTGGTAGGGCAGAGGTAGGGCAGAGGCAGGGCAGAGGTAGGGCAGAGGTAGGGCAGAGGTAGGGCAGAGGTGGAGCAGAGGTAGGGCAGAGGTAGGGCAGAGGTAGGGTAGAGGTAGGGCAGAGGTAGGGCAGAGGTAGGGCAGAGGTAGAGCAGAGGTAGGGCAAGGTAGGGCAAGGTAGGGCAGAGGCAGGGCAGAGGCAGGGCAGAGGTAGGGCAGAGGTAGGGCAGAGGTAGGGCAGAGGTAGAGCAGAGGTAGGGCAGAGGTAGGGCAGAGGTATTGCAGTGGTAGGGCAGAGGTAGGGCAGAGGTAGGTTAGAGGTAGGGCAGAGGTAGGGCAGAGTTAGGGCAGAGGTAGGGCAGAGGTAGGGCAGAGGTAGGGCAGAGGTAGGGTAGAGGTAGGGCAGAGGTAGGGCAGAGGTAGGGTAGAGGTAGGGTAGAGGTAGGTCAGAGGTAGGGTAGAGGTAGGGCAGAGGTAGGGCAGAGGTAGGGCAGAGGTAGGGCAGAGGTAGGGTAGAGGTAGGGCAGAGGTAGGGTATAGGTAGGGTAGAGGTAGGGTAGAGAGATCATCACTAGCTTAGGCGATTAACACACGGCACCGTACGCCGCTCCGGCATGCGGTAGCGGTGAAGTGGATTTCAATTTTCGAACACCGCTCGACCGCGCGGTCATGCGGTGTTCGTGTGCAAGGTTCAAGCGGATTTCATAGAGGCTAGTGCGACGTGAGAACCGCATCACCGCATGCCGGAGCGGCGTACGGTGCCGTGTGTTAATCGCCTTATACATTCCATTGCTGGAAAAAGGCCTTCTCTCATACACGATCGGGAATAGCTGCATAAAAATCGTTAATAGCTTCACAGCCGTTTTTATGGGTCGGTAATAGCAACAATCGACTAAGTCACTTTGTAAATTATTTTTTACAGGATAATCCTTTATTTAAATGTATTTGATTCAGTAAATACATTATTTATACATAACACTAGCATATAAAATTAAACTATCAATCTTTAGAGGAACCAGTATACTAAAAAAAAATTGTTGATTTTAAAATTGCCTTAGGGGGGTCGTTATTACCTGCGTTTACCTTACCCCTTTGGTCTCGCGATTGTTGAACATGGGTCCGTGGTTATTTCCATTGGGAGTTTCTCAATAGCAGCCCGGATCACGTAAAACCGTTAGGCCTGCGCCTGATCTCTTCCCGGTTATTTATTTGTTTAATGAATCAGGAAAGACTTACAGCTTTAAAAGTAAAAAGGAGACCATAGTCGACAAGAATTCAATTACAAGTCCTCGCGTGTAGAATTAGATTGTTAAAAAAAGTGAGCATACAACAGATACATTGTGTTGTTTAAGGTCACATATTTGTCTAAAACTATTTGGTTTACAATTTAATGAGAACAAATAATAAAAGGATGTTATGTCGGACTAATTCCCATCGGGTTTTGAGAGTTAAGGGAAAGGTAGTGCACCTATGTTTGCTCAGAAACTTATGCACTATAATATTTCCTGTGTTCTTGGCAAGTCTCCATTAAGATTGGTCGTTGTGACAGATATCAGTCTGGAGTATATTATTATTATGGCGATTCTCTCACGACCCCGCATACTGACGCGGCAAGCGGTGAAACGGATCTTATGTCGTATTGGCTGGCATGTGATCCATAGAATCCTAATACACATATACTGCCTAAACGTTCCGATGTACGGGGCAGATCACCTATGTATATGATGGATTATGAGTATCTAGTAATTTCCTGTACAAAAAAAAAAACGCTGCTACCACTTTGGCTGCCAGAATGATTGAAACCTGTCCGTGCCCTCACCTCCTCTATATACGGTGCACCACTATAAAATCCGCAACGTCGCTTCCACCTCCCACGTCAACGAGCAAATCGTGTGAAAATCGTCTAATTAGTAATAGAAAATTAGTTTACTTAGCATGTCGATTTGCCTATCTCTGCCTATCGGTCAACATTTCTTAGTTTTATCCTCATGTTATTACAGAAACGCTCTATTCGAGCGATCAGAACCTTCCGTGGCGGTAAACACACGAAACTCACTGGATTTACTGAACACAAAGCGAGAAAATCAACCAGAATACGTGACAATCAGGAGGCAGCGACCTACAACTGAGGAAACTACTACTGTGCAGTAAGTTCTACTTTAAACCAAATAATAATAAATTGAACGTTGGAAATGATTTCTATGGAATCATTTTATTAAATACTAGGTGCTCCCTGCGGCTTCGCTCGGGTGATTTTTTTCACCTCTGGTAATTTAAATATCTGTTTACTGTTTCACTCCCGTGGGTCATGGAGTAATGTTCTATAGCCTAAAGCCTATTCCTCATTAATTTGGTTATCATATTATTGAACTGATAGTTCCAAATATTAGCGCGTTTCAACAAACAAACAAAAAAGCTCTTCATCCTTATTATATTAGTATAGATTTTTATTTATTTTCTTCTAGATATCAAAATGATGAGGAAGAAGAAGTAGAACGTCAAGAAACGGCATTAGAAAGAGAAATATCTGGACAACCTCAGTACACTTCTATCGTACGGTCTCGCTCAACCTCCAGTCCCATTGAAGAGCCTAGCTCTGAATTCCCCGTACTTAGAGTACGATCCACTACTGTCGCTACTGAAGAAACAAGTAGTCCTGACCCTACTACTGTCCTGTCTGTCCAAATATCCTCCTTACTTAACTCTCCAAACGCCGATGAGGTAGAAACTTCTGAAACTGAAACGCCAGCTCCGACTACTATACTTGAAACTACAACTACGACAACAACGACGACCACTACGACTCCAAGCACGACCACTACGACTAAAGTACCTCCAAATATACCCACTCGACGAACTGTGATCAGACGGCGAGGCTCCACATCCACAACTTTAAGTACAGCAGCACCATCAATCACCACTCAGGTAAGTCCCAGGAATTATACTTTCGTGACTCGGCGACGACCTTTGCCAAGGCCGAACGAAATATCTTCGGAGTCAGATGATTCTGCTGATGTATCTCGTAAAATTAGATCCACTACTCCGGACAGTCGTGAAGTAGATGAAGTTATACCAAGGGAAACCGGTCGTAGGAGGTTTAGAAGTAGATTCCAAGCTTCACAGACTGGTCGAAGTGATGACTCAGTTCCCGCCGCAGCGTCTCCTGTGTCAAGGGGACAATTCAAACCCCAAGTCTTAAATCCAGATGAACTTATTTCTTTAACTCCGATTGATGTGGAACCACAATTTGTTCCGAGACAAGTTTCTAGCTTTAGTGCAAGAACTGACAGGCGTTTCCGTAGGCCCGTTGCTAGCACTGCCTCTGAAGCGATACCCGATAGTGAAGGTTCTGCTGCTACTGTTGAAGCCAGTCGACCAAACCTTCTCCCGCGTGGAAGGAGTCGCTTTACAGTAGCTACCACAACAGAGGCCTCGGCTCAATCAACTTCTGTGACTTTTGCTCAGAGAAGACCGACATTTGCAAGATTCACTCCACGACCTTTTACACGAGCGCGATCTTCAACTGCTTCACCTGAAACAGAAGATGAAAATACTGAAGTGCCTGAAGAAACTACAACCCAAAGAATTGCACCTCGTCTGCCTTTTGGTAGAACTAGGCCGACATTTACCACATCACCAAGAATAATAGCAAGAAAGTTACCATTCCCATCGCGCCAATCAACTACACAGCAAACTTTATCCAATGATGATGATGATGATGATGACGATGAACCAGAAGGCAGAAGCGATGATATTTTACTTTCTGAAAGTGCCATAGAAGAGAAAGAGCACGACGAAAGTGAAGAAGACGTTACGTCTAAACGACGTGTTATTATTAAGAAATTCAGGGCGGGTGCAGCTGATAGTGACACTGTTTCTACTGAATCAATTCCTATTGATGATTCTGGTAAAAAGAGATTCAGAATAATTAGACGCAGGCCAACTTCTACAACAGCAGCTCCAGAACCAGTCGTTACTGCTGATACTCCAACTGGACCTGGTGGCCTACATAGGATTCGTAAGGTCATTCGCAAGAAAATAATACCTACTGCAGATGAACAAGAAGTAACAGCCAAATCTGTTGGTTCATTGAACACTTTCAAAAGCACTACTACTGAAGAATTTAACTATGGAGAAAAAACACGAGTACCCACTACAACAACCACTGAAGTTGTAACCGAGCCAATCATAGAAGAAGTAACCGAATTTTATAAAAAAAAGAAACTTATACAGAGTGAAAATATAGAGACCAAGAAAGAGATTACAGAAATAACCATAGAGAAAAAAGAAGAAAAACTAGAAGAGAAAGTGGTTGGAGAAACTACGACGGCTCCTGTTAACGTTGAAACTAATGCAAATGTGCAAACGGACGAACTTAAGAATACTGAAAACGTCAAAGTCACGATTACGGGTGTTAAATCTGTTGGTACGGTAATAACTTCTGAGAGTGATTTAAAGATTACAGAAGAAATTAAGGAAAGTTCTGGTAAGTCTGAAGGTGAAGACCAAATTGAAACAATTTCAAAACCTGAAACGGAAGATAAACCCGAGGTGACAGTCATATCCGAAGGAAAATCTGTGGACATTTCAGAAAACAAAGATACAACTGGAACTGAATCCACTGTGACGGAATCTAATGATTCTCAACCAGAAACTACAACTGCAAGTACTACTGTGTCAACCACAACAAGCAAGTTTAGATTACCTTATCGGCCACGGAAGAAACTATATACGCCATCCACAGAATCTTCAGTACCATCTACTAGTAGAGTTTTTAGTCGAAAATACAATTCTGGTGTTTATACAAGTCCTGCGTCTGCAGATAGACCATTGTTCAGACCAACTGGAAGTACAAGAAGACCATTCTCTTCTAAATTATTTACAAGAAAGCCTTTCACTCCTAGAACAACTCAGAAATTTGAAGATGATGAGGAATATAATGACGAGGAACTTCTCGAAGGAGAACCAGAGAATCCATTCGTTTTCGTGCCACCGAACCAACTGTTTACTAGAAAACCTGACTCTGGAGAAGAAGGCGAAGAAGGTATAAATGACGAAGCAGCCAACTCCGATGAACTGTTAGATGAGGAAGAAGAAGGTCCTTATGACGGAGAGGCTGTAGACGAGCAAGAAACACCAACAAGGTTTGCTACCACAAGGAGACCAGGTTTTAGACCACGTGTGGTAAACTCAAACACGTTCAGAACTTCTACTACTACCACAGAACTACCTAAAAGATTATCAAGCTCTCAAAATAGAACTGGAATCATAACTAGATTTAGTAACAAACCAATTGTTGATACTAAAAAACGAGTGCAAAACTTCCCACCAGGCTACAACTTTCCTGTGAGTGGCGCTAGACCTAAAGGTACGGTATCAATTACTATTAGGAATGGTACTCAAGTAGATGATCAGGAATCTAAAGATATAACTTCAACAACCACTGCAGTTACTGATGGTGAAACCACCACATCGTTCGATGATGACTATCTCACTGTTACTTCAACAACCGTGATCGATGGTAAAGAGTCCACGACCTCAGAAGATGTATCAACAACAAATACTGATGGAATGGAAACGGCAACTTATGAAATGGAAGTGGACTATAGTACTGACGATTATCTAGAGAGTACAGAAGGAACAACAAACTACCCAGAGACTCAAGATATTTCAACAATTTCACAAACCGATGCTGAAATTAAAACAACAAGCGTACAAAACACTGTTGTTTATACTGTACCTAACACAGAAACAACAACTGAACCTGCTCCTACGACTGTTACTGCAACTATTACAACTGAGACTGCATCTTCACCACCTCCTATAATAAAAACCCAATTCGACAAACTATTCTCTATCACTCGAGTCGTTGAAGTAAATTCAAAACTAGACAAACACCGCGTAAACAAAAATAATGAAACCACATTCATTGAAGAAGGAAAAATCATGGTTGAAAAGAAACCTGTTGTTGATAAAATCGGTGAAGTCAGTAGATTCAGTCTTATCAAAATTGTTGAAGATGAAATCCCAATTTATTTGACTAAATTCGGTCACATATATCCAGTTGAAAATCCACCTGAAAATCATATTCGCATCGACGAAGCAAGAAATGCAAGAGCTTTAGTTGACAATTTTCCTGATATACCCAGAGAAAATTTAGTTGCATCGGAGAGTGTTAACGAAGCTTACAGGCATATTAAAAATTCTGATTCCAAAACCGACGAAGTAAAAGATCAAATAGAACATCTGCCAAACGATGACTTCCTAAGTTACGTTAATGAAGAAAATAAAACTGACCAAGAACGTGGTGGCCCACTTTTCGCCTCATGGCAATTCGTACCAGCAGCATATGAAAATGACAAAGTAAGAGCTGCCAAAAGTTTTGAAATAGTAACACCACGTTCAATGCTGACTAACCCATCTACTTTACCTTTGGAAGGATTATTTAAAACTGAAAACCCACTTATGGCACGTAAAGTGCATGAGGATAAAAATCAACCATTCGTCGTATATTCGGCATCGATACCAAACCAAGAAGAAGAAAACATTGTTAAAATATCTAGCTTGACACCTGAATCAGGTCGTAGCATTCTCACTTTTGCTAAAGGCCAAGAATTCAACGGAGGCTCTGGAGATGAAGTAGTTACGGTGAAATATCCTGTAAACATTTCAGTGTTACCGCAAACTTCTGAAAGCTCAACAGTTTCTCCCTCTTCTACGACATCAACCACCATTTCTTCGACTACGCCTACGACAACCACAACAACGGGAAGCTCGTCAAGTCCTATCATAGATTTGCTTACCACTACACAAGCTACTACTGAAGTTTCAACAACTACTTCCACAGAAGCACCGTTAACTACAGAAACAGTACCCGAAGAATTGACAACAGTTAAAATATCGCCGTTGGATGCCAAACGGGCAAAATTCGGATTTCCCAGAAGACCATATAATAAATCCTCAAACTATACCAGACTAAGCGTAGCTCCAAGGACAGTGAAAAAAATAAATGCAACTGTAGTATCGAATTTAAATCAGAAAACAAACAAAACCAGTTTTAGTCCGTCTAAATCTCGTTTTAGTGCAAGCAGAGTTCAAAATGTCCCAGTAGATGTTAAGAAGAAAGGTAACTCTCCCAAAGTTGCTGTTAAAACCTATACTACAGCAAAAACGTACACGACAGAAAGTCCAAAATCGACAACAGAAAGAAAATCTTATTTCAAACCAAACAGACCTAATTTCAGACCAGCATTCTTCCCAAGAAAAACAACATCATCTCCTGTCACCGAAGACACTTAAAAATCCGGTTGAATCTAGTTTTTACTAGATTTAACCGGCTCCCACTGGTAGGATCCGGTTTCCCTGGCCATATAACAAGAACGACTGATATTATTTGTATAATTGGTTTGTAACAATGCAATCGTCCAAATCCGAAAATATGATCGTTATAAAAATGCAAAGTTTTAAAATTGTCATTCGTTGATCTTTCAATGCATAATAATAATTTAATATGATAATTTTGAAAATTTCTCTTTTCAACTTTTGGGATTATCTTGTATATAGGTACACAACATCATTATAGTCATATTTCTTAGAGATTTTAATAGCTTTAATAATATTCTAGGTTTTAATGAAAGTTTTATTGTACCAAATAATTGTATTTATTAGTTCGTTTTGGTAGAAAAGACTTTCAGTTTACAAAATGTCATAGGTTATGATTAGATTACATTTATTTAAAGGTTTTATTATTATTATATTAATAATTATTAATCGTTACCATTAAATGTACATATGGATGGTTAGGATTGGGATGTTCTTTTTGTAATAATGTGAATGAAATATTGTAATATTCAAAGAAAAAGGTTTGTAATAAAGTATTAGAATTTATATTTTATGTTATTTTAGTTATATTTAACAAAATTATCTTACGTGTTTTGTGTTCGCACCCCTTTAAACAGTCGTCACAATATCTTTATAATTTAAAATATAAGCCTAGCAAAAGTTAGCACAAGTTGATATAATTGTGTCACGTTTGTGCTTATCCAAGACTGGGATTCACAGGTAAGTGCTTATTTCTATATTATTCTTATAATAAATTAAGCGACAAAAATTACGTTTTTGGCAATAACTATCATGACTTGGTTGACCAAATTATTTAATAGAAAAACGTTGAAACAAATGTTTTAGATACATATTTCATCATCAAGGCCGTTTACTAATTAAAAGCGTTCAAAATCTAATTGCTTTCTTATAGTGCCATTTTTGACAGATTGAAACAGATTAGATTGCAATCGTTCCTAAAAGTTAGTAAAATTGTTTTTCATAATGATAATTATAGAATTTTATAAACGATTTGTCATTTTATATAAAACTAGCAGTACATCCTTGATTTTCGTTTCGCTCCCTCCGGTAATGTTTTAGCATTTATAACCTGCCTCGATAAACGGGCTATATATTATAATACAACAAAACTTTTTCAAATGGGAGCAGTCGTTCCTGAGATTAACACGTTTTAACAAACATATTATTCAGTAAGAACTCTTCGTCCGAAAACTTGTTTAAATATGCTCGCAATATAATCAGTTTTAGCTTTAAGGAAGTATTTAAAATAATCTCGATCTAAATGAGTGATTTCCACGTTTTTTTTTATCAAATCTATTTTCATAGGTAATTAGGCAAATTGGTTCCCAGACGTATCGAATGCTTGTCTTAAATCTTTTTACTTACTTAGTATAGTCATCGATGTTTTTATAGTCACCTTTTAAAACTTCATTGTGCTATTTCTTATCGCTTTCGGAACAATAGTTGGCTATTATTGAGAGACAATCGGCTCTCAAAGTTTTTCTCAGTGGCGTGTCAAACAAAATACATTATTGTGTGGACATTTCATTAGAAATTGCGCATCGAATTAATTGAACTATACAAAAACCTTCAATAGTAAAATTTAAACACGTTAATTTTAATATGATCTTTATTATACATAATATACATAACATAATATCACGCCTGTAATCCCCGAAGGGTTAGGCAGAGGTGCACCCATTAGTACACCAACATTTCGTCAGTTATGTTTAAGTCCCATGTAATAGGGGGCGAGCCTATTGCCAACCGGGCACAAATCCAGACTTCTAGGCTGCTACTGCGAAATTCCTGATGGAAAATCCCAATATCACTTTGCCCGACCTGGAAATCGAACCCAAGACCAAAATACTCATTATACTTATAATTATTAGTGTGTCCGAAATTAAAACTAGTATTAATATTAATTTCACATTTATCAGTGCATAAACTAACGTGGTTTATTACGCTTTCTACATTGCAATTTTCATCATTAAAATCGTATAATTAACTATATTCTCATATTGTTTTGCAGCAGTACCTGCTATGTTAACTATCACTTGTCTTATGTGTATCTGCCCCCTGCGTCTTCGTCCACGTTATTTTTTCACACAAGTCAAGTTACGTCTTTTTACTTTACTGCTCAGCTCTCGTGGGGCGTAGCGTGATGTTATATAGCCTCTATACTATTCCTCATGAATCTGGCTATTTATTTATTTATTTACTAGCTGACCCATCACGACTTCGTTCGCGTGGTATCCTGCCCCTACCCTACCAAAATCAGCTAAATCGGCCCAGCCGTTCTCGAGTTTTAGCGAGACTAACGAACAGCAATTGATTTTTATATATATAGTAGATAGAAGATAGATAGATAGATTTAATCTTTTTGCAACAGAAAAGTACAAAGGCGGTCTTAATGCCTTAGGCATATCTCTACCAGTCAACCAAAGGTGGTGAAGAGATAACAAAGCAGGTGCAAAAAATTGCACATGAGAAAATAATCAACTATGAAATTTTAAAATCATTAAAAACAAATATAATAATAAGTTTAAACGCTATCACATACACAAAGAATTCTTCTAACCAGATTAGTAGAACAAAAGATAAGTGCATTTATACAAATAAACAAAAAACTATTCAGCTTTTTTATATTAGTATAGATTGTACAAAGGTTTTACAATCATTTACAAGTACTTTTTATATCTGACTCATTCATCAGTTTGTTGAATGCTTTGCCATTCCAATCCACAGGTATAGTTAGCGACAAAAGTCGTTCAATACTGTTACTTTAAAAGTAGTACTTTTACATAATAACGTCTAAATATACACGAAATATTACGATGCTAAAACATACTTTTCAGCATTCCTGGCAAGTTTAATACTTTCAATACTTGTATGTATAGCTTTTCCTGTAACATCGTGCTCAATAATTAGCTCAACAACTTTTGTCGCTGATTGTACTTATTGTTTCTCAATGACTCTAAAATAACACCTATAGGCTTACTTAAAGCGTGCAGAGCCTATCCGCTGATTTCTGATTGGTTTATCTACTGTCAAATCTCATGTTCACTGTTGTGATTGGTTGACAGAAATAACAACAGCCAATCACTTGACTACAGATAACGAATAGATTCGTAGAACGGTAGCCATTACAGAAGATATATTGATTCTCAACGTAGATTTAGAAGTTACTATTACTTTTTGAAAGTAAACGTTCCATCGTAATGCAGTAATGGAATAACCTTCAGATGTAGACCTGTCATAGTTTTATTTGTAGTACTAGCAATGGTCTGCGGTTTTACCTGCGTTGGTTACTGCTCTGCTTCGATGGGTCAGTCATAAAAAGGCTTTTTCAAATTGGACCAGTAGTTTGTGATAATAGCGCTTTCAAACATACAAACACACTATTCAGGTTTATAATATAAGTATACCTATTAAACAGACTGACACCTGCAAACAATGATCAACTTAAACTACTTGCAGTAGCTATTGTGATGTAGATGGTATTACAGAAACTAACTAAAATATTACAAATCAGGTTCAACCAATCATAATTATGGCTTTAAATCTATGCTCAAGGCGATATAAAAGACTTGAGAATCGTTCTGCACTACAATCCTACGAAAGCATTTTTTGAAATCCAACCTGCCTCGGTACCTAATTAGAATTTGCGGTTAAAACTAATCAGTTCATATTTAAATTATTCATTTTACGAGGCCACAGGTGCCCTAATTATTAAAAAAATAAATCTAACAGCAATGACCCGCATTGCATTAGAATTTTAATCACACATGAGATTGTTAGCCCACGGTGCCCTTCACTTTGCGCTAGGCGATAAAATGAAACCTAATGTTAGGTAACCTAGGTCTATAACGGTAGTACCTTATCCAGTAAATCATACGTTGATTGATATCTACATGTAGTTGCGTTACGGATTTAGTAAGGATTCAAGGGTGAATCTAGCCTTCAAGTCAGGGGGGGTCATATAATGAGGTCTAGTCAGGACAGGCTCCGTTTCGATTACAATCATAATTCTAATTAAAAGAAAATAGCCCAGGGGGGTCATGACCCCTATGACTTCCCCCTGAATCCGCCCTTGTAAGGATTGCAGAAGTCTATTTGCAACAATAATGGATAACGTGAAATTGTAATTGTCATACTTTTTATCATAATCTGTTGAACTATTTGAAGTTTCCTTAGAAACTGATGGATGTCTTCGAATTGAATTGAATTTAATTATTCTATTACTTATTTTATTTTCATTAATTTAATTAGAAAACTTTCATTTGTTTTTAAGAAATCTTCAACTAGTTTTTTTTTTGTTGATTGTACTTTGCATTGCAAACAACAGATTCCTCTTATTCATTGAATCTTTGTGAGTCATTGTCTAAGGCTAGCCTAGCATTTGTTGTTGTACCTAGTACCTCAGGTCTCGTTTCTTTGTCATTAGGCATGTTGATACTTGGTACTGATCTCCTAACAGCACTATCGCATCCAAAGATGTATTATCAAAATATAAAAAGTATATTCCAACTTTTGAAATAAACTTCTATCTTGTGTTCGGCAGCTATAGGTTCAAAACCCTATGCCATATTGTATTTTCTGGTACTTAATAAATAACAAAAAGTCGTGACTTCAGCGCATCTTTAAGCTGTGTACAGATTACGCGCGGCAGCCGCGCGAACCAATGTTCGACCAGATTTGACGTTGATTTGCTTCGCGAGCCAAATCGTACATTTAAAATTTGTAGAACGCGGCTGCCGCGCGCGGCTAGCGATCCATCCGCTGCCCAGACTCGCGCGCGGCAGTTCATTCTTGCCTGGTATGGACGCGCGTGGTCGGGCGGCTGCCGCTTTCATTGTGATACATCAAGTTATTTTGTAAAAATAATAAAACACCACAACAACTCATTAGCGCCATACAATTGTATGAATAGACGGCAGCTTTCGTTGTCCATCGTGTTCGCGCGAGCCAATTCATCAAAACTATACCGTCCCAACTGCGCGCGAGCGAACGACGGAAGCTTCTTTGATGCGGTCGCAAAAACCGACAGCGAGCGGTTCGCCCCGCGGCACGTTCGAGAGCGCGGCAATGTTCGAGTCGTCGCGCGCGGCGATCCCGTCTACATAGTGCGCGGCCGCCGCGCGCGCCAATGTTCGAGGGTTTGCCGCACGTAATTTGTACGCAGCTTTACGATACCGGGTCCTCGTGATTCTCGCATACAAACCTGCTTACATACTGTCTTTGTCTATTCATTCATAGTACTTGCATGGTCGGTGATTTCATCATTTTGCTAGTGCCTGTTGTAGAGAACTTAGCAACTACTATGTAGTAGGTAATTCGTGTGCTGGTCTAAACAAAAGCTGTTATTATAGTGACATTAAGTAGCAGTTTTATACCTAAAGCCTCAACGCCGGGATACCACCATGTGTAGGTGTCACCAAAGATCAAGATACAGATGAGCCTCGTTCTATAGTTGTGCCAAGTTAGTTCCCAGTAATATAATTTGAAGCTTGAATGTTCGTTACGTGACAAGTCAGTTCTTTTTCCTTTTCTTTTTAGGGTTCCGTACCTCAAAAGGTAAAAACGGAACCCTTATAGGATCACTTTGTTGTCCGTCTGTCTGTCTGTCTGTCTGTCTGTCAAGACCTTTTTTCTCAGGAACGCGTGGAGGTATCAAGCTGAAATTCATATCAAATACTCAAGTCTATGGTCTCTTGGAGCTGTGAAAAAATCAAACTTCTAAGTCAACGCGATCAAAAGATACTCCCGTTTATGCCGCAAATTTTCGACACTCGCAAGGGAATCAAAACCTACAGGGTACTTCCCGTGAACTCAGAATCTTGAAATTTGGTATGAAGCAACGTCTTATAGCAGAGATATAGGAAAAATTGCGAAAAGTATAAATTTTTAGTTACATCATATAATAAAAATATTTTTAATAATTTTAAACTTACTACCCCTTTCCTCATGAACGCGTAGTGGTATTATATTGAAATTCATATCAAATACTCAAATCTATAATACCTTTAAGCTGTAACAAAATCAAACTTCTATGTCAACGCAATCAAAAGAAACAGGAATTAAAACCGCATAGGCAGTCGTTCCTGAGATTAACACGTTTTAACAAACATATCATTCAGCAAGAACGCTTCGTCCGAAAACTTGTTTAAATAAATGCTCGCAATATAATCACTTTTAGCTTGAAGGAAGTATTTAAAATAATCTCGATCTAAATGAGTGATTTCCACGTTTTTTTTTTCAAATCTATTTTCATAGTTAATTAGGCAAATTGGTTCCCAGACGTATCGAATGTTTGTCTCAAATCTTTTTAAGGTGCATTGGGGTAATTACGACAACCGGGTAAATTCCGATTTTATTAATTATGCACCTTAGTGCATTGGGATAAAAAATAAATCGGAATATACCCGGTTGTCGTAATTACCCCAATGCACTATACCTACTTCATCGATGTTTTTATAGTCACCTTTTAAAACTTCATTGTGCTATTTCTTATCGCTTTCGGAACAATAGTTGGCTATTATTGAGAGACAATCGGCTCTCAAAGTTTTTCTCAGTGGCGTGGCGTGTCAAAATACATTATTGTGTGGACATTTCATTAGAAATTGCGCATCGAATTAATTGAACTATACAAGCAACAACAACCTTCAAAAGTATTGAAAAATTTAAACACGTTAATTTTAATATGATCTTTATTATCCATAATATACATAACATAATATCACGCCTGTAATCCCCGAAGGGTTAGGCAGAGATGCACCCATTAGTACACCAACATTTGGCCAGTTCTGTTTAAGTCCCATGTAATAGGGGGCGAGCCTATTGCCAACCGGGCACAAATCCAGACTTCTAGGCTGCTACTGCGAAATTCCTGATGGAAAATCCCAATATCACTTTGCCCGACCTGGAAATCGAACCCAAGACCAAAATACTCATTATACTTATAATTATTAGTATGTCCGAAATTAAAACTAGTATTAATATTAATTTCACATTTATCAGTGCATAAACAAACGCGATTTATAACGCTTTCTACATTACAATTTTTATCATTAAAACCGTATAATTAATTATATTCTCATATTGTTTTGCAGCAGTACCTGCTATGTTAAGAGTGGGTAGTAAGCAAAATTATCAATCTCTTTTTTTTATTTTACATGAAGAATTCTAGATTTCTAGGCTTAAAATATAAATGACGTATGAAAACTACATGATATTTTCGAGGGTTCTCATTGATCAAAAACATAAAATAACAACATTTTCTCGATAGAAAAACATCACGAAGTAGCCTCTAATTTTTTCGATTAATAAATCGAATGACAAATATGACGAAAATTTGATAATTAATTATATTTATACATGAGTGAGGGTTTTGTCTAGGCATTTTAGGTAATTCCTTTTATTTTTGGAGTTATTACGATAAAACACTTAACACGGGGCGCGTGGGTAAATTATAAAAGTTTGCTGGCTTTTGGCGCGCCCTTAACTATCACTTGTCTTATGTGTATTTGCTCCCTGCGTCTTTGTCCCTCTGTGTGTTTGTTTTTTACACAAGTCAAGTTACGTCTTTTTACTGTACTGCTCCGCTCTCGTGAGGTTTAGCGTGATGTTATATAGCCTATACTATTCCTCAGGAATCTGTCTATCACATAAACAAAGAATTCTTCCAACCAGATTAGTATTACCAAAGATAAGCGTGTTTATACAAACAAACAGAAAACTATTCAGCTTTTTTATATTAGTATACTCGTAGATTGTACAAAGCTTTTACAATCATTTACAAGTACTTTTTATATCTGACTCATTCATCAGTTTGTTGAATGCTTTGCCATTCCAATCCACAGGTACAGTTAGCGACAAAAGTCGTTTAATACTGTTACTTTAAAAGTAGTACTTTTACATAATAACGTCTAAATATACACGAAATATTACGATGCTAAAACATACTTTTCAGCATTCCTGGCAAGTAATACTTTCAATACTTGTATGTATAGCTTTTCCTGTAACATCGTGCTCAATAATTAGGATTTAAAAAGCTGAAGTATTAAACAACTTTTGTCGCTGATTGTACTTATTGTTTCTCAATGACTCTGAAATAACACAGGCTTACTTAAAGCGTGCAGAGCCTATCCGCTGATTTCTGATTGGTTTATCTACTGTCAAATCTCATGTTCACTGTTGTGATTGGTTAACAGAAATAACAACAGCCAATCACTTGACTACAGAGAACGAATAGATTCGTAGAACGGTAGCCATTAAAGAAGATATATTGATTCTCAACGTAGATTTAGAAGTTACTATTACTTTTTGAAAGTAAACGTTCCATCGTAATGCAGTAATGGAATAACCTTCAGATGTAGACCTGTCATAGTTTTATTTGTAGTACTAGCAATAGCCTGCGGTTTTTCCTGCGTTGGTTACTGCTCTGCGTCGATGGGTCGGTTATAAAAAAGGTTTTTCAAATTGGACCAGTAGTTTGTGATAGTAGCGCGTTCAAACATACACACACACAAATCAGGTTTATAATATTAGTATACCTAGATTAATTGATGATAGATTGTGATGTAGAAGATGGTTTTACAGAAACTAACTAAAATTGAAATATTACAAATCAGGTTCAACCAATCATACTCGTATGGCTTTAAATCTATGCTCAAGGCGATATCAATGACTTGAGTATCGTTCTGCACTACAATCCTACGAAAGCATTTTTTGAAATCCAACCTGCCTCGGTACCTAATTAAAATTTGCGCTTGAATATAATCAGTTCATGATATTTAAATTGTTTATTTTACATGGCCACATGTGCCCTAATTATTTAAAAAAAAATCTAACAGCAATGACCCGCATTGCATTAGAATTTTAATCACACATGAGATTGTTAGCCCACAGTGCCCTTCACTTTGCGCTAGGCGATAAAATGAAACCTAATGTTAGGTAACTTGTCTATATCGATAGTACCTAATATCCAGTAAATCATACATTGATTGATATATGCATGCAGTTGCGTTACGGATTTAGTAAGGATTCAATAGTGAATCTAGCCTTCAAGTCAGGGGGGGTCATATAATGAGGTCTAGTCAGGACAGGCTCCGTTTCGATTACAATCATAATTCTAATTAAAAGAAAATAGTTAGCCCAGGGGGGTCATGACCCCTATGACTTCCCCCTGAATCCGCCCTTGTAAGGATTGCAAAAGTCTATTTGCAACAATAATGGATAACGTGAAATTGTAATTGTCATACTTTTTATCGTATAATCTGTTGAACTATTTGAAGTTTTCTTAGAAACTGATGGATGTCTTCAAATTGAATTGAATTTAATTATTGTATTACTTATTTTATTTTCATTAATTTAATTAGAAAACTTTCATTTGTTTTTAAGAAATCTTCAACTAATTTTTCTTTGTTGATTGTATTTGCATTGCAAATAAAAAAACAGATTCCTCTTATTCATTGAATCTTTGTGAGTCATTGTCTAAGGCTAGCCTAGCATTTGTTGTTGTACCTAGTACCTCAGGTCTCGTTTCTTTGTCATTGGGCATGTTGATACCTGGTACTGATCTTCTAACAGCACTATCGCATCCAAAGATGTATTATCAAAATCTAAAAAGTATATTCCAACTTTTGAAATAAACTTCTATCTTGTGATCGGCAGCTGTAGGTTCTATAGGTAGGTATGGCTATTCCATAGTGTACTTTCGGGTAATAAATAACAAAAAGTCGTGACTTCAGCGCATCTTACGATACCGGGTCCTCGTGATTCTCGCATACAAACCTGCTTACATACTGTCTTTGTCTATTCATTCATAGTACTTGCATGGTCGGTGATTTCATCATTTTGCTAGTGCCTGTTGTAGAGAACTTAGCAACTACTATGTAGCAGGTAATTCGTGTGCTGGTCTAAAAAAAAAGCTGTTATTAAAGTGATATTAGCAGTTTTATGCCTAAAGCCTCAACGTTGGGATACCACCATGTGTAGGTGTGACCAAAGATCAAGATACAGATGAGCCTCGTTCTATAGTTGTGCCAAGTTAGTTCCCAGTAATATAATTTGAAGCTTGAATGTTCGTTACGTGACAAATCAGTGCTTTTTCCTATATTTTTTTCTCTGTAGCATTTAGGACAGACAAAAAGTCATCGATGTAAACAAATTACATCGATGACTTTTTGTCTGTCCTAAATGTAAGGCCAAACGAACACAATTTTGTGACTTATAAAAGTCGTTTGTGCCATACGAAATGCGTTATCATTTTCAGTTGAATGTAAATTACGCGACTCGCAAGTTCACAACTCACAAATTTTTGTTCGTTTAGCCTCGCACTTAATTGTGTTCTTTTTTTAATTTGACGTATCATAAACTGAATTTTGTGGTAGAATCATAAAGCTGACTATATCCTACTTAGCTTGAAACTTATACTGGTCCTAGATTTATTACGGGAATACCATCTTAGTCAATTTATTTGGTATCAGTATTCTTCATCTATCTAGTTTCTACTTCTTTAGAGAAAAAAGGTAACTCCAATTTTATCCCTAATTGCTTTTTCAATACAACCCGATATATTCATTTACGTAAAGACTCCAAGTCTCTAATACTCCGATAATAAATTACGAGTGTTGTATCATCCGCTACCCACTTGTGGGCCGGTTTAGCAGACGCTGCTATGAATATCAAGTAGATTGTTTAGTATTAAGCTATTTCCTTTGTGTGGTAGGTAGAGATCTTGGTCAATTGAATCTGCATCTAGTATCTTGTTTTCTATGATATTTTGTAGCAACGATGATGTGCTAAGTTCTACTTTTCGTTATTACTTATTAGCAAAAACTGTTTAGTTATCTATTTGTCTACAATCATATTCCTCCCTAACTTTAAAACTGTTACTGCTACTGCGATTTTTCTTTTATCTTTCTTCTTTTAAAATAACATTTTTTCGTCAATATTATAACTGGTTCTACTATACTGCATTCAATTTTATCTTTGTACAAAGTGAAAGTTCCGATCACAATTATGTTGTTTTTATTACGATTGGAGTAAAAGTGTTGATACTACCTCCAATCACAACTTTCTTTATCAAATTACATCTTTAAACATTCCTGTTTTAATTTTAAATAAGCATTTTTTTTTTGCTATTGCCTGTATGGGAAGGTTTTCAAGGATATTGTCTAAGGGTTCGGGATCAATCAAGGAAACACGCCAATTGACTTGTTTTATTTTACAATCTCTGTCATCATTGTCTTCTTAAATCTAGCCTGAGATTCTTCGTGGTTCTTCTACAAGATCTTCATATTCTTCTTCTATTGTTCTTCGTATCACCAGATGACTCTGGCTTCGCAGTCTATGCTTCATCCCCCTTCCATGTTGATCTGAAACAATGAAAATATGGATGTTATTTTGACAGTTTCTTCTTAGAACTTGTTTCTATCATTTTTTTGTACCATTTCAAAGGACTATACGACATTTTGGGCCCCCTTTTCTACATTACCATATACCCATGTCATATGGACGCTCAATAAAGTTCAAATCCTAGGCAATATTGAAAATTGAGCCTAAAAATCATACAAAAATGCCCATGGTCCGTTGCCTATATCTTCAAAGAATTGAGATATTATGTACCTAGGTACAACGAATGTTCAATACTGTAGCGGGAATATCATTATTTACTATGTCTAGACTATATAAAACATAGTTTGTATATAATGATTGGTTCCCACGCGAGCTGTGAGAGTTGTTAGCATCAGAGAGGAATGGCCGGTTTGTTGCGATGCTACTGGCCGTCGATTTCACTACGTATACTATATCGGAATCTTGTGAGTTCGCATGTTGTTACATACTTATGGCTTTAACGCGTACGGGTCAGTGCAGATGGAGCAGCAATTTTAAACGATAATGAACTTAAATGCAACGGAAATAGAATTGAATATTGCATTAACATGTGTATGATATAAAATGCCGCGGAAAATTTGACAATCGTTTTTCAAATAAGTGATGTATTTTGAATTTTAAAAATGGAACCTGCTTGATTTTGTGGCTATTCTATTTATGCTGACCGTGTACTGAGTTTCATATCGAGAAACAAATCCTCTTTGTTGGCTTACTCAAGCTGCCTACACGTCAGCTGGCAGGTTGTTGCTGGCAGCTTTACTTTATGTCTAGCTGTTAAAAGCTAATGGCTTGATTACCACCTCTTTCTCGTTTACTCACATCCTATAAATTAGAAACTTTTATTAATTCCGTTATAAACATAACCCACCTACCTATGTACTTAACATAGACTAGTCGTAAGTTAACTACAATTTTTTTTAATCTTAAACAAATTACCAAAAAGGTGTAAAAATGTGAAGGTCGTGATTTAAAACATGATTGACTGTCAAAGTGTTATGGTTACCGTGTACTTTTCACAGTAGAATGCAACTTTAGAAATAATACTACTACAGCTATAATGATAAGCAATCCATCAGCCCATCTAATTTGCGCGTGCGCATTTCACCCACAATATTGACGCGCAGCATCCGACCGGAGAAAACTACTTTCTCTGAGCAATGACTTGTTTAGCGAGATATTATCTAACAGTTGCGTCAGACTTGGTGACACGTTTTGATTGCAACGCTATCATTAATTACAGTTATTTTGATTTGATTCGATTTTTAAATTTTAATTTAGTCTATGGTTCCGACTAAGTTATTCCAGTACTAAAAAAGTTGATTTACTAATAAACTGTCCCTTAATTAACTTAAAAAAAGAGTTTCTCATGAATTAGTTGACCTATATAAAATAGACTATCTCACTACTATTATAAACGCGAAAGTTTTGATAGAGCACCAGAACGACTGAACAAATCTGGATGTTTATTAATAACTTTGTACTTTGTAACTTTGTACTTTGTTTGTTTATTTATGAAAAAACGGCCGATTAAATGTATTATAAGCACTTCATAATAAATCAAAAAACTTTATTTAAAATCTAAACGACCTTTATTAATCAGTACCTACGTCCAACTCCATATTATCATAACTCCATTAATTTAAATGAAAATCAAATCCAATTATATCTTTTTACATATCTTTTATTAGGCATACGATCTGGTTTTTTATTTCAACCTATCACATCCATACTAATATTATAAATTGTGTCTGTCTATCTGTTACCTCTTCACGCTTAAACCGCTGAATCGATTTTGATGAAATTTGGCATGGAGATAGTTTAAGATCCGAGGAAGGACATAGGATAGTTTTTATCCCGGAAATCACCCCCTAAGGCGGTGTAAAGGGGGGTGGAAGTTTGTATGCAAGTACGATATAAACAAGTTCCACGCGGACGTGGTCGCGGGCAAAAGCTAGTATTTTAATATAAATAATAATACACCAGTCTATTATTAATAATTATTATCCCATTGCTGACTAAAGCCCTCTTCTCATACAGAGAAGGCGAGCATTGATCACCAATCGCTTGCTCAAGGCGGATTAGCGATTTCAAACTTGATAAGATACTAAAACATTAATATAACTTTTTCATTCGATCACCTAATTATAGTTTGATATAAGTAATACAGGCTGCTTTTTGTACTAATCATGTGGGTTTTTCTAGCTGTTGCACATTGAGTCATTGTGAAAGGACCATGGAGTATGTAATAAATGGAGTGCCAGTGTTGCTGGCTGGCTGTTTGTGTATGTGATTGTATAATGTCTGTAAATGCACCCACAACACAGGAGAAATTCCTAGTGTACGACAAAGTATTAAAAAAAAAAATTGGTGGGTAAAATTGTCAGCTAGATAACTTTTGCCAAAAGCTTATACTAAACAGTGCTTAGTAAAGCGTTGTGGGTACTAGATTTTTTTTTCAATTTATGTAGAATTTATTTTTACTGTAAATACTACCTAGGACTTGCACTGTGTGTATTCCGATTAAAAGCTAGAACAAACAGTTTAATTTCCACAAAAAAAAACTTGCATCAATTAAAACTGGTTTTTGTAAAAAAAACGTGTCAACAAGTTGGAACTGTCATAACTCCTTAACCAGAAGGTCCCTAGGTCTATGGCCTAGAACAAAAAAAATCCCACAACTCTCGACTACTAATGTGACAGATAAAGACACTACATCTATTTTTGAAGTCGTTATGTCTATATTTCATGTCACTGATTTCACTCAAGCCAAGGTTATAGATATATTTTAAAAATCCACACTGAGCCCTCCATTTTTATTACTTCATGTGTGTAAACAACACCTCGATGTAGTTAGCGATTACGTAACGACATATTTAGGTACGACTATACTCGTTTTTTTGGTAATGTTGGCCATGTCAATATTTACAGATCACTGAGCATGGAGCTCGCGATTCGGCAAATATAGAATACTATTTTTTACCCGCGATTTTGTCTAAACTTTAAGATTCGGCCAAATTATCTCATGAACACCACAACGGGGTAACAATTATCCTGTGTTTAGCTGATCAATATCTATATGTGTGTCAAATTTCAGCTAATTCTGTTCAGCCATTCAAGCGTCAAAAAATACCTAACAAACATCCACAACTGAAGTGAAACCTGTAATACTAGTAGGATTTTATAGGGTCTGATGGGTAGGCATAGATGCAGTTTTATCTATGGGTTTCATCCCCTTCAGATTCAGAAATGGCTTTCGTTTACGAGAGTTAAAAGACTTCCACTAAATTCAGAAAAACAATAACGGTAATAAAAAATATTAAAATTAGACTCAAGTTGCGAAAAAAATTCTTCATCTCGATCTCGCTAAATAAAGACAGAAAGAATTCATAATAAATTAAAACGTAGCACATTAACCCCACGAAGATAAAATTACATAACAATAATTACGATTGCAGAAACAATAACAATTTGAACATTAATCTGAGAACAAAACAACTAATTACAAGTTTATGTTAATTTACAATTACCACGGAAAAAAAAAGATTGATAATGTTGCCGCAGTTTTACATTTCCGCTTCCGTTTCTCACTATACTCGGCAATTTTGCAAATTAACTGACTAATCGCTTATTAACTGGTTCACATTCTCGTTACATTAACCGATGAGGTAATGACTTATGTAATGTTCGCTTTGCTCCAAATAGGCTGAACAGGACCTTTTGTTAAATTCCTTTGCCTACTTGAAATGTAAATTTGAGTGTTTAGTCTATGGATTTCCTTAAAGAGTTTCTGAGAAGGTTGAATATGTATGGTTTGTGTACAACATATTTGTGTAATGAGACCATTTCCTGCACTTAAGAAGATATTTTCCGTTGAGACATAAATACAGATGAATTAACTTGAAGTTAAGTAATTTTTGTCGTGATAAAATGCGTGTGAAAATTTTACATGTTGATTTCTCAGATTATGCGTACCGCAACTATGTAATTATAACAGCCATCCGCTATATTTCTTTTGTTATTTAAATTGGCAATTTCATAAAGTTGTTTCAAGGAAATGTATACATTTACCTAATTTATGTAAACCATACCTACTTATTATAATCTTAACAGCTTATCATAATCCGCGTGGTGTTTATCACCCGCGTTAAGTTACTTATTTAGTTACTGCTCCACACTCGTGGGTCGTAGCTTGATGATAAATAGACTATAACCTTCCTCGGTAACCGGACTGTGTAACGCAAAAGGATGTTTTCTAATCGGACCAGTAGTTCCTGAGATTAACGCGTTTAAACAAACAAACTCTTCAGCTTTATAATAATAAGCATAGATGATCGGTCAATAATGTCCATTCCTGGATCAAATCCACAAATAGTTCTCGTACTAACGAGTTATATGAATGCAACTGCTTATTACCGCATTCTTATTCCTTATAAGGTATGAATGAAGCGATTCTAATGTCCATGCCGACATTCCTAAACAAGACATCATAGTGCATGTCACATTCCTCAACATATTGGCTTAGCAGGAACATATGAGCACTAAATACTCAATTACCTAACATATAATTAAATAGAAAGCTCATCATTCAGGTTTACCGCCATTTTTTGTCGTGTTGCGACAGTCGTTATGCAAATCCCATTCATGGTCAAACAACGCGTAA
Organism: Hoplodrina blanda; assembly: GCA_949316365.1. Lineage (NCBI taxonomy): Eukaryota > Metazoa > Arthropoda > Insecta > Lepidoptera > Noctuidae > Hoplodrina > Hoplodrina blanda. Next base: position 14,457,201 of record OX438592.1, read on the forward strand.
GTTGCCGCGCCTCTGTGTGAATAGCCAGCTTTACGTTATGGCCGTAGTAAGTCTCTGGGTAAATACGTAAATTGGAGGACCAGAAAAAAATGAGAGTATACCATAGATGCCAAGATTTAAAAAATCAGTCATCTTATATTATTCCATTTTTGAATATTTTCTCTTATGTCAATCTTTATAGTCATTGAGGTAAATCCATAGATAACCAGAATAGTTAAAATTATTTGTGGTATTCGTATTTGGAAATATTATTAATTGATACATTATAGTAGCGACTTAATTTCTAAGGATGAAAATCCCCATTTAAAAATGTCATGTGACCATATTATTGGTGTTTACACATCATTACGTCGGATATGGTCGGATATGGTCACTGACACGGTTGGGCAACGTAATCACATGTAAGTGGACCCTCGGTTCCATCACAGATGCTGGAAATGAGTCACGGCTCCATGAATCAGGATTTAGTTTATTTTAAAACAATAAAAGTTGTAGACACTTAATTACAAAGATAGGTACTACCTACGTGCAAAAAAAAGAGAAAAGATTTGTATATTTTTGTAATGAATAATCTCAAAAATTCCTAAACCGATTATAAAAGTTTTATCACTTTTAGAAAGCTACATTACTAGCGAGCAACATAGGTTTGAAGATTTAGAGAGAAAATTAAAGATCTGAAAGAAAATTCACTTGTAGTGAGGGTAAAAGCTAGTTCTACATTTATCGAGAGCCTGAACTGGTACAAAGAATGACTTTTGACATAAGCTTTGCTGAACATTGAACTGATAAGTGACTAAGTAGGTACTACTACTTACTAAAGTTGATTGGCAAAGAGATTGGCCATTACAACTTATAGAATGGAGGAAAATAAACAAAACTACTATAAAAGGTTATCTCCTACTCGGTGCCACGTAATGCTAGTCACGTAGGTACTAACTGGCAAGATTGCTAGATTTTTTTTTAGTCTATAACATTGTAATAGTACCCTGCAATACCTAACCCTATTTAGGAATAAGTATAGGATTTGGGAAGACTTTTGCGCAGCAGAGGAACAGCGTAGTTAAACTAGAGAAAAAAAAAAACTGTCCGGAAAAGGACAATCTTACATTTAGAGGCATTGGTTTCCGCCAATTTATATCAGTCCGACTCTATGGTCGCTATGCTAATGTATGGACTACGTAACAAGCGAGCAAGACCCACGCATGGCATCCCAACAATGCTGGCTACCATGACAAACGAGTTACATTGAATCGATTCTCGATTAATCGGTATGGTTTATTCGAGACAATAATTGATAATTGATTGGATAAAGATAAAGGCGTGATTGTCAATCGAATGAAAGATGTCATTCTGTGTGTTAAGATATGGGCTTTGTGAATAAATAGAACACTAAGTACATCAATTTATATAAAAAAAATCAATTACCGTGCGTTAATCTCGCTTACATTCGAAATTGGCTCGACTGAAAACATTTTTTTGTCATCGCCTCATTACTGGGGTGGTTTAGGAAAAAAGAAAATTAGAAATCAACCAAACCAACCGTATGTAACACTAAGGTCTTCGTAAGCTAAGCCGCGGGCATAACTAGTTAATATATAAGAGAGGACAATACAGAGATAGTCCAATTTATAAAACTCGTATCCATCAAAATATCAAATACCAAAGTTCAATATATTAATGAAATATAATCTTCGAATTTCTAACGTATATATTTAAAAAAATATACCACTTATCGATTCGAATATCGAACACGAAATCTCATTAAGTATAGTGCGTAGTTTCGCAACAAGTTACATAAAAACCTTTTTTTATTAAAATGGAAATGAACATTCCACATGATCGTTTTTTACCATGGCCGATTGGCAATCTGTGTGTTGAGTTTCATTCAATGTTTTTTTGTCTTTATCTCTACGGTGATCTAGTTTATACCTAGTGAGCCCAGTAAAAAAGACAGGTACATTTTAAAATATACGGATTTAACAGCAACGTGAATAAATATTATCTATTGCAAAATATCCATGAAACGAGTAAGTCTTAGCAATAAAACGTTTTGTTAACGTCTGAATAGGTACCATAGAGTAAAAATGTTGCGACAAAACTTCACATTATTAGAGTTTGCTGTCACAATCTGCGCGGGAAAATGAGAAACTGTCATGGGTGTCATGGTTACTTTGTGTAAGCGCAATCATGATACATAATAATACATAAAAATGCAGGTATTTTATTTTCGTAACTGCAATACACACGCGTAAGACAATAACAAAAATAATTGAACATTTGCAACCGGAGCTCTATTTTATAGAATAAAAGGCTATTTTCAAATATAATTAATAATTTATATAGATGACCTAATTTAGCTCTAATCAATAGAAACATGCAGATAAATAAACAAAAATATCTCGTAAGAGAATTAGAAGCAAGACATTTTGTTATTTTATTTTTATTCACACTTTTTTAACGGTTGCCAGTTAAAAAAAAACGGGCAAGCATGAACTTCAATTACCAATTAACAATAGTTAGCTAATTGTTTTACCAAATACAAGCTCTTATTGACCCACTCAATGGTACTAAACACCATTACAATTGCAATACAAGGACAAATGTATTTACACGTTTTTATGTACCTACTTAGTTAAAAAATACCACCAGTTTCATGGCCGACCGTTCCATCACGTACAAGCAAATGTTTTTAGATTTTTGCGCAATTATTGATACAAAGACAGCATAGTCAAACTGGAACTTGAAGATGGATGTGTTTGGTATTTAAAATGAATGATTACTGGTCATTTTAAATCCAGCTGTAGTCAGTCGTGAACTTCGATTTTTAGAATAAATGCTTCCTGGTTAAAAAAAAAAATTAAATTATACCTAATGATGATTAACAATTTTCGGTTGTGAATTTATGTGCGATTTTATCTTAGGCTTACTAATATCTAGATACTGAAATAAATATGTGGCCTATTTCATAAATAAAGAGTAGCAACCGTATAACAAAAATTAAAAAAAAAACTAAGCTTGTTAAAAAACTATAAAAGCTACGCAATAATTATTCTCCTTCACAGAAAAATGCACGACAATTTAAAAACACATTTTTCTTCTTAAAGAATCCAACAGTACCATAGACATTTCAAAGCTGCCAGCTACCAGGAAAAAGGTTCTACTTCCACTTAACATTCCTGCTCCGTATATCGTAAAGCAATAACATTATTATTCAGCACTCAAAATGACCTTTAACTCGATTCACAAGTCGATACGAGCGCGATGAGCATATATTCATGAGGGTAACGTAAAACTTGTGTTTACATATGCTATACATGCTGAGTGGTTGTAGTAGATGGTGAGGTGTGACGTCATTTGCAGTGTTTTGGCGACCAAAGAGGGTTTAGTCGGTTTGTAAGGAGTTTTTGTATGCATAGAGCGATGAATCATTGAGCACAGGGCCACGACACATAATTAGGTACTTAGATTTAAATGGCCTCATTTGAGAATGACGTTATCCCTTTTAATAGATTGAATCACACTCTTGCAACATGGATTGTCGTTCTTCCTCAATTATTTTTAACTAGTCTAGCTTTCTAGCTAGACTATAAAGCCCAACCCATTCATAATATCTACTGTCATACTTCGAGGTACCTACTGTAAGCACGTTACATTAGCTAACTAAGGTGGGCCTATGTTAGCTAATACGTAACACAACTATTACTAGTATGATAAACAAATGATAAAAGCATTGTGAAACTGGCAGGAAACTCGTTTTTATGATTTCCCGTAACGTAAAGAATAATACACCCTCGGTTTTGAAGTCTACTGTCAAGCAAATGTTTAGTCAGCTGATTGGTTGGTTAAAATTTATGGTTTATACGATTAGGTTACTGATTTAGACTATCCAATCATACGGAGTGTAAAGGTGAACGCAGACTTGGCCGCACCGCACGCGCCGAAGTCTTCGCATTCGAATTCTTTATATGAAGTTCTATGCAACCTCGCACACCCACCTGAGTCGCAGTCGCCGCAGTCCCTGAAACGACCGAACTCCCTGAAACGACCGAACTCCCCAAGCCGCAGCGGATGACGTCATTCGCAATTTATATTACAAACTGAATGAAAGAAATCAAGTGCGATGCGTGCGGCGACGGGAACGACTGCAGTGACTGCGGTGTGGATAGATGTGCGAGGCCATTAACAAAAAGCGATGACTGCGGGGACTGCGGAGACTGCGGTGCGGCCAAGTCTGCGTTCACCTTAAAAAAGACACATCACATAGCCATTAACTGTTTATAAGCCCATTAAACTAAATAAAATATGTAACATTGAGAAAAATTACTGTTGAGAAACGACTCTTATTTCTAGTGTAAAAATTTACTGTTTGTAGCACCGAATATAACGCACGCCAAACATTTATCATACGAGTGCATGCAACAGTACAGAAGTCGAAAAGTATTTAAAGTTCATAATTATAATAATTATATCATTTAAAACAAATGTTTTCAAAAAAAAACATAAAAGAGGATTGAAACTTTCATCTTCAATAATAATATCTCCGAAACCAAAAAGTACCTAAGTAACGTGTGTTCTACAACAAAAAGAAAATGATCGCAACGCTGGCAAAAATAATTAAATAAATAAATATCTTGGGACAACTCACACACGGCCATCTGATCCCAAGCTAAGCAGAGCTTGTGTTATGGTAACCAGACAACTGATATACATACTTATATAATTTATAAATACATACATATTATAGATAAATTACACCCAGACACAGAACCAACAATTATGCTCATCACACAAAGTTTGTCCTGGGTGGGAATCGAACCCACTACCTCCGGCTTTGCAGTCAGGGTCACTAACCACTAGACCAACGAGGCAGTCAAAACAACAGTCAGTCAATTCAACTGTTGTCAATGTCTTTCTACACCCGTTTTAATCTACCAGCCTCCAAGAGTAAACAAATCAGTTATTTTTATGGTTTAATCACATGAAAGGCCAAATTCCTTCTCAAAAGCCCAGTTCGCCGTGATCTACTCAATCTTCACACCTTTTTTGGCCGCGCAAGGGCACCAGCTGGCTTATATTGTTTATAGACTTAATTGAAACAACATTGTGTACTTACAGGTCATGATACCAATCAAGTTGCAATCAAAAATGGTTTCCGTGTTTTTTTTCGTACCTACAACGGTGTTATTGTTCGACTGCGTTTAATTTTTTGGACAAGAGATTAAAATCGAGTTTAAGTTTTCCTATATCATTAAGACATTATAGTTGACTGGTCTTGGATATTTTGTAAAGAGAATGATGAATCGATCGTGATTAAACGTAAAATAGTCACTATTGAAGCGTTTCCGCCATATTTAATTTATAGGTCTGAAAAAGATGGTAGGCAGTGTTCCACCCGATTTTTAAAACGATAATTACCAATAAGTCAATATTAATTACTTATATCAAGTGATCTCAAGGTTAATTAGGTACTGTAATTAAAAACATATTAAATCTAGTAGCAATCTTAGCTCAGCGAAAAGCAATGTCAGAAGTGTAAGTAAATTAGAGGCTTTTTGACAGATTTAAACTGAGATTTGAATACAAAAGTGCGCTCTACTAGAATGACCCCTCTGATTGACCATCACAGCAGTTGACATGCAAACAGAATAACAACAACACAGGACCAACAGCCATATTCGGTTGACATAAAACAAAAAGATTAATGATAGTCCTTAGCTCTGTGGACATGACATGTCATTGTGTAGATACTTAAACTTGTACTTACTTATTCTTTGTCGTTCAGTATTCATTAGTTCTAAGCCAACGAAATATTAATAACTAGCGTTTGCCCTCGACTTCGTCTACTTACTTACAATTCAATTAGAGTTACCGTAAAACATAGCCTATTAACTTTGTATCAGCGGAGCGTAAGAATTACCTGCTACAAACTAACAATTTTACTTATTTATAATACGTATCATCGTCTCAATTACAATATTTTAATAATCATGAAATTAATAACCTATTATAATAGGTTTTTAATTTTAAGCCAATAATTATTGGTTTGAATTAAAAAGTAATAAATATAAGTTAGAAATAAAATCGTCAGTAAACACTATCGTAGTTATCATAACCTGCTAATCGTTACGAATAACATTAAGGACCAGTTATTGTAATCTCTTTATTGTCGCGTAAATTTTACGCTCAATTTTAATATTCACTAAATTATAATCTTATATAAAATTTAAAAATACTAACGAAAATAGAAAAATCTGTTGAAAAGTCACATTCCCTACCGCCAATTAAAAAAATACAAATCAAATGACATACTTTTTATGAACTGTCAAAACTTGATCCCCCCTTAATTTTTTAATAAATTTATCAACCTGTGACATTACTTATCTGCCAACTGCCAACTAAAAATAATATCTTACAGTTCATTAAAAATTAATTGGGCTATTAGGGCTAATATACAGCGTTTTTTTAGAAAAGTTGCGTCTTGGAACTATTGGTTAATAGTGTCAACTACCTAATCTATGAATGAATTTGGAAAGCGTAGACTTACAAATGCTCTTCAAACGATCTATTTTAAAGGCATTGAGCTTTGACATTTAAAGAAATCTTCACTTTTCTTTCATAACCTACTATTACGCCACAATTAATCAGGAAATGCAAATAAACGAAACCAGAATTGCGAGCAAATATAATTCTTGTTTACTACCAGCTACTAAGATTGGAATATTAAATCCTCACAATAAAATATTCCAAGGGCACTATAACGACTATGTACGGTCGCAATTACAAGAGTATTTTATAATCTGTGCCGCGATGATCAGTGGTTGATCACCTTGAATGATATTGTGGTTGTAAGTGATTATGTTACAAATGTTGAGCATCCCACCTGTAAGCCAGCGATTGGTTTAATATTATTTCGTCCTTATTTTAATTTTGAATATTATTATATTAGCATAATAATAATAAGAACAAGAATGTCAGAGAAGCTGTTCCTGTTCTCGTATTTTTAAGAACGATTACATTCGAATTTGTAAAAATACGTCTTATTAATCTACATTTTTGACAAGTTTTTGACATTGTCACGAAAACGAGATTGCGATGATTTTGAACGTTTTTATTTACGAGAATTTGTCTTTAAACGGTAGCATGAGTACATTGATATTAATAAAAATATATATATTTTGTCAACCTTAGCTAGATCGAAAGAAAACGACAGTGATGTTTAAAAGAAGACGATTTCACGCTGCCGCATCTTGGATACTGAAAATTAGTTCGGTTAACAAACTATACTACATACAAATGTAGTATAGTTTATTAACCAATGGCCAAGCAAGGCAAGCAGGTTACAGTGCGGCCCACAGCAACCATTGATAAAATAGTTTTCTATTAACGGATACTAAACTACCTCATCAGGATCTATTATAAATTAATTAGTGCCTGATAGAGGACGAAAACTTTATGAGTAGGTACTTAAAATTGTACCGGTTTGTGAACAGATTAAGATTATAAAAAATATATAGTAGGACGAGGAAAATTCCAACAAAATAATATAAAGTTACACATAAAACCTTATTCCTTACAACTCTAAGAACCTGTTTAAAAAAAGAACTTCATTAAAATATTCAACATTTTTGCCTCCATTATTTTTTATTTCGCGGCATAAGTACCTTAATGGGCTTGTCACGATTTAAGGTTATGACCACATTAGAGCAATGCGCGATTTTTTGCGACATCCCCTTTGTAATGGACTGTGCGAGTGCATTAATCTTTTTAAATATACCTATGTGACATGATTACGACTATTAAAACGTGTGTTGAAATTAATGTGCAATGATTCTGAAGTCGCAAAAAATGGCTATGAAAAGTAAAAGAAGGTAAAGTGCCTAGCCGACGACTACGTCTCTGCTTATTCTTAGAACTTATAACGTAGAAAATTAGTAATTTAACAACAATATAATAAAGCGTAAAAGTTGTTCTGTTTGTTTGTGTGTAGGTACGTATAAACGCGATAATCACTGGAACTACCAGTCGGATTGGAAAAAATATTTTTGTATTGACAGCCAGATTCAAGAGGTTTAAGCTATATAACATCACGCTACGAACGAAACGAAGCAGTAACCAAATACGTCCACATGGACGAAGTCACAGGCAGAAGCTACTAAGTTATAAACTCAGCAATTCATGAAATACCTACTAAAAAAGTCGTTATAAATATTGCGTCATTGCGGTTGATTTCCCAAAATAATAAAAAACTTTACGTGTCTTGAATATGACAATACTTATTTCATCACAAAATATTTAAGCACATATACCACGTGGTGCATTCATGCTGCATTTATATTAAATGAGTCAGTATGAAAATGGTAATGAAATAAGGTGTGCCAATGACGAACAGCATAAGACCTTAAGATTAAAATTGTTGTATTAAAAGATATGAATCAATTGAGACAGGTACCTCCATAATAAGTAGGAGTACATAAACATGCTTCATCATTGTCACGTTTAACAAACATTATAAATTAGCGAATAGCCAGTTGAACCTGATAAGCAGTTTGAAAATAATATACCTATTAAAGTTATAGTTTAAAAAATCATTTTATTGATTTCTCTTATGCCAGAGGTCGAGTACTAACTAAGCAAGTGCCATAGTCTACTTTCATAAACACTATCTAAAATAAGACATCTTATAAAGCAAATGTCATCAAAACTACCTTCATGAAATTAACAGATTAGGGCCCGCTTGCACCGTTGCACCAGACAGGTGTTACCTTTTATCTCCAAATGATTTGCTAATAACGCCCTATTATGTATGAGATTTTGTAATTTAACCTCTTGTTAGGAACTTTGAGTTAAATTTTGGTGCAAGTAGGCGTTAGTAAAGTTATATTTATTACCATACGTCGGCATGACACTAAAGCATTATATAGCATATTCTATCTATTCTATCGTTCTACTTGGCAACCAATTAAGTACCTTTGTACCTAGCTTTAGTGGGTCAGTAGAGACCTTAGGCTTTGCATACAACCTTTATTATCCGGTTAAGTAATGAGGAGTGTCTAAAACCTGTTATGTAAGAGATTTATGAGATATTGGCGACATAGTGGATAACGGTTTGATTTTGTAGCCATATATCACGAGTAGAGTGATTACCTAATTAAGAAAAAAAATTAGTAGGTGCTATTAGCATTTCCTAATTAAAAAAATGAGGTGAACGAGTTGTATAATAGTTATTACTTGACGAGTTCTTGGTCATTGAGGTTTTACTTCCCACAACGGACGATTTTTGTAATGCACTATGAGCGCCCTACCTTTTTAATTTATTGTACCTACACAATAATTATTTACAAATTATGTTTTATTATTTCATTAAATGGAATTAAGTTAAATATGTTTAGGTATGCCATTAATTTATTGAAGCTTTTACCAATGACATCAATGATATTCCATTAAGGCTGTAGACGGTATCCTATAAAAACTTAATGGCCGTATCGTACAAAAATCTCCATGATAGTTGACTAAAATTGTTTAAATATTATAACCAATCAGTTCTTAATTATTTCCACTGACTATTGCGTATTAAAAATCTAAAAGTTCGAATTTCAAATTAACGAAAATTAAAATACTATACAGATATTTCCGCTCCGCTCATCACAAACCTCGCGTCACGCTCAGTTTGCGCGGCAACCGACCGTGTCTCGTCAACAGTCAAGAAAACCCTGATATTGCCCGAATATGTTAAATTAATAACAGATTTCACCTAATGATTAAACCATAACGTGCTAATTGGTGAATTGAATGAATATAAAAATATTCTTAAAATTGTTTATGATTCTTAAATAGAATCGGCCGCGAGGCGCGCACTTGCGATTTCTTTTTTCTTTTTTAGCAGTAGAAGTTGTGGTATGCGGCCTTGTCAGTTGTGAAAAGTTTATGTAACGTTATTTACTTTCTTTAATCCAGTTATCCACGTTTGTAACATTGTATTGCATTGGAGTTGTATTCATACCTCACCGGGCGATTATATCTAAGACGTTTTGTTATTGTTTACTTACTACAAACCTAAATAATGACAGGTATTTAAAAATCGATCGTAGTAACTAACCATAAACCTATACCTATGTGCAGAATGTGTTAAATATAATTAAAAAAATCAAAACATCAAAAAGTCCCACAAATTACATAAAAACCGAAAAAAGAAATAAAACGTAATAAAGCTTGAGAACGTAAAACAGAATATTAGGAACAAACGTTGATTTAGAATTTAAATGAGATAGAAATTCTTTACGTAATAAGTTATTTTTTACCCAAACTAGTTTTTGACTGGTTTTCAGTGATTGAGGAAAAAAACGAGCTGTTTGTGGTATTTCTGTATTAATATTCAGATTTAACTATTCGTGGTAAATTAGTAACGTTCCGGTTATGCTACCCTAGTCACAAAATATGATATTTTGATCTGAAGAATGACATTAAAAAATATTGAAAAATCAAGTCTGAGAGATCTTCAAGTGTTCATTATAGTAAAAACCTAAAAAGCCTACATTTAAGGCGCTTCCCTGACCAAATGACCTTGAGCATTCGGTCCCTCTTTGCCGCACGCCACTTTCTTATCTCATCTTTCTCGTTTTCACGCAATTTTTCGGAATTATTGAAATATAAAAAAAACAGCGAGCTTTTTAAATAAAATAAATCTTGTATTATTTAGATATTTTAATTATCTAATGATTAGTACAATTCTCAAATTAATAGCACGTTGCATTAAGCAAAAGATGCAAATAATCAATAATTTTAGTCATTATTTCGCAAGGTTTTAAATGTATTTTGAACACATTTAACAAAATTAGATCTTGCAATGTGATGATAAGATATCAAACATTAATAAACTGCTTTTAGATGTCGTTTATTTCCCTTAATCAATGAGAAGATAGCCTCTGAAAAACGACTAAAAACAAAGTTTTGGTCGGGGTACGGCCTTAAGCCATTATAGGTATACAGATAGTTATATGCTTTTAATGTAAAACTATATGAATCAAACGTCTGAGAGATCTTCAAGTGTTAATTAAAGTTAAAACCTAATATGTACCTACTAAATGTAAGCCAATATAGGTACACAGGTAGGTACCATAATTTTAAGCTTTCAACGTTTAAATTTCGAAGCGTCAAAATCATGTACACGAAAAGAAAAAATAACGATGGAATTTTACATTTTTTTTTAGTTAAAAATAAGCTAATAAAACCTGATATTTACAGCCACTAAAACTATCGTACCTACGTTACGTTGTAAAAAACATTACATAACTTTGGATTTTAAATTATGGTGGTTTGGCATATTTTTAAATATTTAAGATGATAGATTTCAAGTTTTCAACACACGTGATTCGTGAATTAATTTTAAAAAAACAAGTTTATGGTACTTAATCAATTTTTTTTCGATTAGATTTCCGTGTTCATTAGAACTAGAAGGGCCACATTTTTTTTACATTGATTTAGGCACATCTATAATTAAAATATCTTCGAAGGCTGAACGTCAAAAAAATGCGACACATCTGCGAAGATTGGTGATCGAATCTAATTAAATATTTATTTTCCAGACATTGTTATCATCTTAAATAAACATAGAATTAAGCAAAAGCCATTTTATTACATTCGTTTTCCGTAAACAATTTCGTTTGTTATAATTACCCTAATTACATTTTTTGGCAATAACGGATATAAAATTGTGACTCACATTGCTAATGTTTCATTATTCTAAACATTAAACTACGGATGTAAGTAATTTAATTCAAGACTTGAACAAATAAAGTAGGCGGTAATTTGGGTCACAATTTTTTCGATTCAGTAATTTTTACCGCAATGGAAACCGCACGGTATCTTGTATTACAACTTCTATGAGTTGAAATAATCCCTAGACCGCAATCAAAGTTTACCTTCGGTATAATTCGCGCCATTATATCTAATTTTACCATCCATAGACAAACAAACCATGACTAATTTCGTAAAAAAACCATAAACATAGTGGGGAAATTGCCAATTAGTTCTAGAAAAAAATGTTTAGGTATCCTTATTTCATCACTCGATTTATAATCGCTATGGCAAATTAGTAATAGCTTTACAAGTGCTTACTTTTAAATTGTGAAATTAGGCATCTTTATTTAGTTAATAAATTACCAAGGTATTTTGTTTCTTAAATAAAAAATAACAAACTTTCTAACTATTAAGTTTTGATGGACCTGTCGATATACAGTCAGGCTTTTATTCAAGTTATTCAAGTTTTAATTTATTATAGATTCTCTAATTCTAATATTGAACAATTTATTTAAAGTTCAAGCTAGACTTTTGCATAATGTTTACACACCACATACTGATAGCTTGTAGATATTGTGACGACTTTACAAATAGGAATACAAACAAAGCTAGAGTACGAAATAGTTTTACGTAGAGACTGCATTTAGCAATAAACAACATTCCTTACAGGTCAAGTCCCAGACACAACACAATTCAAGAAAACTATTCTGTTCTTTAAATAAATAAAACTTTACTAACCGTTATTTTTTTTCACAGGTTCCAAAGCGCAATTTCCTTCGCCGTACAAAAGCGACCGCGCCACCAGACACAACGGAGACGGAATCCACCACAGATAAAATAGAAACCACCACAAACAGGTTCACAAGACGCGGGAACTCCAAATTCAAATCGCGAAAAGAGGCTGAACTCGAGAAAAAAGGCGCGGCGAGAAATGAGGTTGAAAATGCTTCGCGTCGGCCATCTTTGAACGGCGGCGCGCGGCGTAGTGAGCGCCCGACTCGCAAGTTTGTTCGACTGCGGTCTGGGGGGGCAAACGGTGAGTCTGGTTTTATGCTCTAAGCTATTTGTGTTTATTTTCTGTAGATTCTATCACAGTTTCCATGGAAAGCTGAAGGGAAATTTGCGGTGAAGCTGGTTGATGGTTTACCTACTAAGCATGACTTGACATTGCTACTGTACTTTCTAAAACGTAATAAGGATTGCTTTTTTACTTAATTACGAGTAATTACCGAAACAATTCAAACACGGATTTTATCTGAAACGTCCATTAATTTAGGTTTTTTTTTTTCTGCCCGTCTAACTTAACTAAAAAAGTTTTATTATCTATATTCCAGATTGCATAAATTCAATAAAAAAATATATTTTAAATAGCGAATCACCTAGTTACTTATTGTTTGACATAAAGTTTCAAAATAATTAGAACTTTTCGTCGAAGCCCTTACTCATAGAGTGGATACCGAAGGTCGCTGCGTTTTACTTCGTCACGAACTCATGGTGTAATGATAGCTGTAAGTGCTAACTATAGACTTTAGAAGGGAAGACGTACTACTTAACTTACTGAGGTAGGAATGGATGAAAAATATTAGGCTCTAGACCTAGGGGGTCAGTAGGTCGTCTTAGGGGCGGATTTGTTGGAGTTGGAATATACGCTTAGGGGCACTATGAACAGCAAAGAAACAAAAAAATATTTTTTTTGGTTGAAAAAAAAATTTTGTGACTTTGGGTTTCTTTACACCGTCTCATAGTTCTCGACTAGAGCTACAATTTCTTTCCAGAAAAGATTTTCATCCGACCTACCATTTTGGAAATATAGAGCGTTTTATAAAATAAAAAACGTCCTCTGCTGAACATAGGCTTCTCCTAAAGTTAGCCACAATGGCCGGTCCTGCGATGCCCGCTTCCAGATCAACCATATTTATTGTATGTTTATTTTTTATACGGGTTACTACTCTTGCCAACAAGCTACTAAAATTAAAAAATTAAAAAACACGACTGCAAAAATTGCACATATTTGTACTTTGTTTACTCGTCAGATTTTTTTTACGACGTTTTTTATTTACAGTGTTATATATATTTTTTAAATCTACTTGTCAAATTCTAGACGATAAACATAGACACGACCAGATTCATTAAAAAAATAAATTGAGGCTGGTATTAATTTACGTTTTATAGTGACCACACCGGTTTCTTTTTATTTTTAACTAGCCTATGTTACTCGGAACGATGCAAGGATTGTAACGATACCCCATACATCTAAATCGGTTCAGGCGTTTAAAAGTTATGGTGGAATAAAGAAACTCACATACATACATACATACATACATACATACATTAACCCTAAACACATAACACTCCTTTTTTTGGGGCAGTCGTGTAAAAAAGCCAGATTTTCTCTCTTTCTTCTCTCGTCAACGATTTTCGAGGAGTTCCAGTTCAAAATTTACGTAATATTTGAGAATGAAATACAAGGGCTCTTCTCAGTCTCTGGACGTACCTACGAGCCGAAGGATAACATAATAGACGAGATCAACTGCTCTTCAGCCGCTTCTACACTGAAATAGTTATAAAAAAAATTAACTTAGCTGTACAATAATTACCAGCAGTTATTTATAATTCTGCATTTAAATAACTTGTTTTACCAATTATAGCTTAGTAGTTCTGCAGCTGCGCATCTTAGAACGTTGTACCATCCAGGAGTAGGCTGCTTAATTCAAGGTCCATAGTTTGTAATCATATGTAGGTACTTTTACATTGTGTTTATGTACCGCCCACTATCAGCAATAACAATAAGGTGTCTGATTTGTTGGGTGTTGCCAACCATTCATATTCACATCACACCTGACTTATGAGCGTTTCATTTTTTTTTAGAAATGAATAAACCGATTTTAATGAAATTTCCTACAAAAAAGCAAAGCAAGATACATACCTACATAGGTCTAAAAAGTTACTAGAGAACGTTTTCTTACAATCAAAACTGTTAATAGCTACTAACTAGCATAGATCGGAAGCAGCTGGCCTTGGGTTTGTTTATAGATTTAAAAAAAGCGTTTGACACAGTAAGTCATGAACTGCTTCTAAAAAAACTAAAAGCGATTGGTGTCACTGGAGCAGCATACAAAATCTTTAAATCATACCTTATGGAAAGATTTCAAGTGGTAAAAATCGACGACTGTCAAAGTAACCCCCAACTGATTACATGTGGAGTTCCCCAAGGCTCTATCCTGGGCCCATTGCTGTTTTTAATATATATCAATAATATTACAGATATAGGACTACGAGGTGATGTATCACTCTATGCCGATGATACAAGTCTGTTCTATTTTGGTAATAATATTGATACTCTTATGGAACAGGAACAAGATGACTTACACAGTTTGTTTAATTGGTTTCAGTGCAATCTACTGACAGTTAATACTAATAAAACAAAGTACACAATATTTGCTGCTAAAAATAAAAAAATACAAACACAACACACTCTCAACATAAATGGTAAAACTCTGGAAAAATCCAAAGCAGAAAAATACCTTGGACTTGTACTAGACAGCGACTTGTCGTGGAAAGCACATATCGAGAAAATAAAGAATAAGCTCTCTGCCTTAACAGGCGCACTGCGCAGCATTACTCGCTGTCTTCCACCACAAGTTTGCTATATGATTTATAACTCCATGGTGAAACCTCACTTAGACTACCTTATTGAAGTGTATGGCTGTACTTATAAATCCAACCTACAAATCTTGCAAACAGCTCAAAACAAAGTTATTAAAGTTCTTTTCAAGTATAACTACCGAACACCTTCACTAAAACTTTACAATGACACAAAACTCATGAATATTTCACAGATATATATACACATCAAAAGTGTCTAGGGATCAACATCCCTAACAAATGTTAGGGATGTTGATCCCTAGACACTTTTGATGTGTGTAGGTATAACACTTGTATTCTTGTACATAAAATTTTAAACAAAAACATACACACACAAATAACTCTTACAAAACAATCACAAATAAAAAACCGATACAGAACCAGACAAGCAAATGACATAGCGTTGCGGGCGCCTAGAACTAACTACGGTAGGAATACTATTCTGTATGACGGAGCACAGCTTTACAACAACTTGCCTCGGAATATAAAAGATCAAAAATCTATGTTTATTTTTAAAAAATCTTTAAAGAAACACATTTTAGCGGATTTAAAATTTTAAACTGTCTTTCCTGTGTAGAACTAATCTATTTATCTTGTGTAACCGTCGCGTCGCTAAATGTTTTCCAATTAGAAATAAGTTTTTTCTCATACAAGTGAATGTAATTCTTTTTGAGAAAATAAAGATCTTAAACCTTAATTACTTTATAATAATTTTATTAACCTAAACACTAACAAAACTTATATAAACAATTATAAATTAACAAAAAATGTACAATTAAAAAATCTGAAAAAATCTCAATTCACACTACATAATAAACATATCGATAATTCACTTTCACCCATAAATTAAAGTACGGCTCTCTGACCTTTGACCTCCAGTATTACATAAACAAACACCATAGTGCATGACCTTACTGTAGAGCAAGAGAAATCGTTCACTCTCACTGTTCTCACTAGATGAAAGTATTGTTCCATTGTGATAGATAGATGGAAAAGGTGTTATATTAGAGATCAATATCTTGGTTAATTTTTTAAAGTAAAACCCTTGAAAAAGCTGGTTTTTTTTACAAATTTTGAGGTCTATCTACACTATGCTAATATTAATTATATATAGGTAAAGTAACGTGTGTTTGTTTGTAAGTGGTAAACTTTGGAAATACTGGTCTTATTGCAACATTTATTTCAGATTCGAGATATAAAGCCACACTGTTAGCGCGTGTCATAGGATATGTTTTCTGTTCACTAATGATTAGGTCCATGTATGTTAATGTTATAAAGAGGTAAAGTTTGTCTTTTTGTTTGTTAGACGTAATCTCTGAAATTACTGGTTCGATTACAAAAAATCTTTCACTGATATAAAGCCACAATATTGTCGACTGTCATTTGATATATTTAAGGTTAATTTTGGCATTCACGTGGACGAAATCGCGGGTAAAAACTAGTTACAAATATTAACCAATTGAAACTTTTTAACATAACCTTAAGTACAATACGGCCGACATATCTTGGCGGCTCTGAAGTTAGCCGATTGCTGCGCAGTAAACAATTTCGTTTCTATAAGATTCATTGCGCAGCCAAACAGCTAACTTCATACCGCCAAGATACGTCAGCCGTACTATAATCCCTAGGATGAGATTCGTTCAATAGGATAGTGGAGTTAACTCACAAGTTCTCGATCTCTAAAACTCTATCTTTTTGTGTATTCTTATTCACAAATTACGAAAAAAATTCTATAGTAAATAACCGTTTCTGATCTGAAATCAATTCTAAGAACATTTCAATAAAACCTTGAATCTCTAAGTACGCAGATTGTCATCGGAAAAAAACGACAAAAAAATATTGATTTACGATTATTTGATCAAAACAAAACCGTATGACATCATCGACCTCAAAATAAAACGAAATGTCTTTTGTACATTACCAAATAAAAGAATCAAAAAGACAAATGACGATAGGGTCGTCTCCGGTCCCCAACATGGTCTTAATTCCTTTTATGGGAAACCATTGGTGTGTTGCACTTTGACCCCTATACATTAACATATATTACACAAAATGTGGTGGACAGTCGTGATGGCATAGTGTTAAGGCACTCATGCATGAGTTTGTAGGTTCGAAACCGGGAAATTACCAATGTGACTTTAAAATTAATTTAAACTTTCTAAAATTATCTTGGACATCGGTAAAGGAAAATATCGTAAGGAAACCTGGATTATTCATATAAGTCTGAAATCGCCAAGCCGGCGCTTAGCGTGGTGATCAATACTCGTGCCTTTTCTGCAGGCCTTTACCCTCCAGTGGGACAATAATAGACTAGTATTATATATTTATATTTATTTGCAATTAAATACACACAGATAAACACAAATCGTTATACAGAAGACTATTTAATAATATAATGGAGAATGGCAAGGTATTAAATTCAGGCTGTAGATTCCTAAAATTCTAAATCTATCATCGAAGATGCCGTGAATCCATTTTACATTGTATGAATCAAGAGAAATCTAACCAGTTCTAACATTAAAATACCAAAGAACCCATTCAACGAGTACTAGAAGAACTAAAATAAACTACAACAAGTTACCTAGAGCTTCGAGTGTTCGACCTAGACATTCCGGGGACATTGTCCTCACCAGCCAGTGCCGCACAAACCTCCACGGAGGTCGGACGCCTTCGCTGCAGTCAAATAATAAGAAAATAATCAAGTAACTATGTAAAATAGATCGTGATGATGTCAGACTTTTACAGACAAGCTACTTTACATATTTATGGATCATTTTGTTGGAATTGGTCTAAAAGCCTTTTGTAAGAATCTACCCACGTAAATGACCGGATAAATTGTTTTGTTTTTGTCGTAAAAAGTAGGGGATTTATGCTTGAATACTAGCTAGCAAATATACATAAGGGGACTGCACAGAAAGCATGACATACAAAAGTAGTATGTTGGTCAATAAGTCAACTAGTTTTGTATGGGATGGCTACAGTCCGACTATATTTTACAAACTTTTAATTTTAAACTGTAAACAAAGCATTTCTGTTTCTGTGTTTTTCATTTCATTTGCTGTCAGCCTTTTGGGCACTTGACAGCGACGTGGACGAATTTTTTGATAGCCTTTAAGGTTGCTCCTTCTGTCTTTTTTATAAACTGTACATACTTTATAATTATTCTTAGGTTTTATATTGTTTTAAAATGAATATAAGCATTACATACTTATATTTTACATATTTGATACAATAACAATTAAGCTAAAACAAAATAGCATCGAAGAACTCCTCAGCATCGCCATATCTATTTTCCTCCAATTTGGGAGCGTAGAACTTAGTACACTATTTTGAATACCAGTATCATTCTAGCTAATTAACTTCAAAAATTTCTTTATAACTTCAATTTAAACTGAATGGTCCCTAACTACACCAAAAACTTTGCAATCATTTCGTTAACGACTCTCCTAGTATCATTGGCTGAGATCGTTCAACCATAACACAAAAATATAGCTTACCAACAGTTATAAATCAGATAAACATTCAATAAATATTCAAATTGGTTTAATAGTTCAGTGTGAAACAGTATCTAGCACACCGGTAGCGGCGCGTAACTAAATTAACGTTGCAAGTCCAAGATCACGCAATGTGCTACGGAAAACTTGGATGTAAGAAGAAAAATCAATCTGCCTAGCCTTTTTCCAACTATGTTGGGTTCGGCTTCCAGTCTAACCGGGTGCAGCTGAGTACCAGTATTTTATATGGAGCGACTGCCTACCTGACCTCCACAACCCAGTAACTGGGTAATACGATACCCCTTGGTAAGACTGGTTGTCAGACTTTCGGGTTTCTGACTGTCAAAGATCCACATATGACAGCCGGGACCATCATCTTAACGTGCTTTCCGAGGCGCGGTATAGTCTCCCATCCGCGGACTAACCCCGGCAAGCCACGTAAGAAAATTCGAGTAGTTCCACTTTTCCCCATCAAGCCGCCACCCTGCTGTGGCAAAGTAGACTGCCTCAAATTTTTGCAGTGGAATATGCCCCACTAATTTGATTTGATGGGGCAGATTTCACCAGTATATTAAAATTTTGGTGGATTCTGCCCCATCAGGGTTGTCATATCAGAATTTGTGAAGGGAGGTTTGCTATATTTGTTGTCAAAGCGTCTTTGATATACCCCGCGATTTTAACCGCGTTTAGTTACGACTGAACGTGATTAAAACCGCAGGGGTACGGCTAGTTACTCAGTATACAGTGAATGGAACTCATTCAACATCATAAAATGAATCATGACGATGCATGTATGTAAATCTAATGATGTTATCCTGTCGGCTTTGTATCTCTCTTCACATCTTTGCATTTCCTGTCACGAGTTTTCTCTCCGTTTTATTCACATTAGCAACTACCTTATCGGAATATAAATCTTTCTGTACACATAGTTGCATTTCTTGTGAACTCGCTTGGTCGACAGAATATGTATATTTCTATGCTCAACCTTACTCAGTAGATCAAGTTACCGTTTTGTCTGGTATCAAATAAATGATAACACTTTATTTACCAACCACCCTATTCTAAAATAATAATACCAACCTATTCGCCCACTGCAGGGCAAAGGCCACTTCTCGTACAGAGAAGGCAAGCTTGCTCATGGATTGGCGATTTCAGTCCTATATTAATTATAAGTTCAGGTTTTCTCACGATGTTTTCGTTCACCCATGTCAGTTATGTCTAAGACAAAGTTAGAAACTACATAAGAAACGAAAAAGTTACGTATTTACTCGCAACCTTATGCATTAAAGGCACACGACATATTATTATATCCAACCCTTGTTTTTTTACACGACTGCCCCAAAAAAAAGGAGTGTTATGTGTTCAGGGTTAATGTAAGTATGTATGTATGTATGTATGTGAGTTTCTTTATTCCACCATAACTTTTAAACGCCTGATCCGATTTAGATATATGGGGTATCGTTACAATCCTTGCATCGTTCCGAGTAACATAGGTTAGTTAAAAATAAAAAGAAACCGGTGTGGTCACTTTAAAACGTAAATTAATACCAGCCTCAATTTTTTTTTTTAATGAATCTGGTCGTTTCTATGTTTATCGTCTAGAATTTGACAAGTAGATTTAAAAAATATATAACACTGTAAATAAAAAACGTCGTAAATAAAAAAAAACTGACGAGTAAACAAAGTACAAACATGTGCAATTTTTGCAAAAAAAAAAATTATAAATTATATATATAGCTTGTTTAATATGGTATAATTATCATCAAATGACTTTTTCCGCTGTGGGTGGAGCGGAAGGGAGTGTCAGACTCTTACTAGCTAAAACTCATCAGTGTCCCTCCTACTGCCCATTGCGTTTCAGGGCCTTGGTGACTCTTTCCAACCAATTCCGCAACCTTGGCATATACCTATATACCCGACCCTAGATAAATAATCTTAAAAAGTTTGGATACCTACACCATTTCAACAGACTTTACGTACAGCCTCTATCTTTAATGGTAAACTTAATTCGTGCCGTCTGTCCATCAGTCACGGCACGGTTTCATATGTAAATACTGTGAGATTTGAACTGATGTAATCCCCTGGTCTTTCGTCACCCACGTGGCGTGTCAAGCCAAAAACAATAAAGCCTAAATACATAAGGTGATGTCACATCTAATGTTCCCATCGCACTTTCCACCTAACAATGGGTGCCTTGTTATGTAAGCTGCCTAATGATGCGCCAGCGCCGGCACTGTGTGTTGACCCAGAACTTTCTCCGGTTAAAACAATAACTTGTGGACTGCGGAAATTTGCAAAAGGCATATAAAACGTGGCATATTACTTCTGCACTAGCCCTACATTCGACATCAATGGTAATATATTGTTTGTATTCTAATTTAAAATTTTCAAACCTGGATATTAATGCCTTGTTTTTTTATTGTTCCGGGGTGGAAATATCTCATGGATGTTCCCCGGCCTGGGGATAGCCAAAGAGAGGGGCCAGAGAGGTCTTTCAGACTCTTACTGATTATATGCCTTCCACAATCCCCGGCTAGAGATATTAGTGTCCTTATACTATCTACAAAAATTCATTGAGTTTTAATAATGTTTAATTTTTTTTTCAAAATTCAATCGTTATGGGTCGTCAGAAGCCCGAAAGTCTGACAACCAGTCTTACCAAGGGGTATTGTATTACAATGTCCCCTTCGACCTCGTATTTTCCAAGGGTTATTTCCAAAACAAAGAACTACAAATTCGGTCTAAAGATACTTACTTCTTTAACTGGTCCACGTAAGTACATTATGCTATAAAACCTTGTCCAAAATGAAGATTTTTAACTTCATACACTGAAATAATGATGTCTTTCGAAACGATAAGTTTCATCTATTGTTTGGCAACAATCTGACCGTGAACGTTTTAACATCTGCTAGTTAAGTTGACCAGGTCGAAATGATTTGTTCGACCCCTCTGAAATAGCTGGCTTTGATTTCAAATACTGAATGATGGTATTTATTTAGCAAGTCTCTTGCAGGGTCAAATTAATTATGGACTTTTGTAGCAATGACCGCGAGTTCTACGTGTTGTTCTTTATCTACATAAGTGTATAGTTATTTATGCTTGTTTGTGAAGATTTGACAGGTTGTGTAGCGGATCAGTGTACATACTGTTATACTTTGCCGAGCTCCCGTTTCATCCCCTAAGGGGGTGAATTTTAGAAAATCCTTTCTCAGTGGACGTCTACTAACTATAAACTATCTCCCCGCCAAATTTCATTTTGTACATCAAGCGGTTTTCGATATCTTTTATACTATGTTAATTAAGATTATTTGTCATTCAGTTCAGCTTTAATATCTCCGTTACCAGAATGGTCCAGAGCTGAAAAATAATCGCAATATTGGGAAGAATATGTAAATTAAACATTACAATCAATTATAATTGTTGTTTGTGTTTTATGCTCTGTCAAGGCTGCGTCAACACCGTGACACCATTCTGTCACAAGTGTCAGGATCATTGTCATGTTCAGACATGCAGTTTTACTACCTGTTGTTTATACATATTCATTTAATACCAGACATTAATTAAAATCAATATTATTTTGTTTTGTCGTCTGATACAAATACCAGTCTATTATTGTCCCACTGCACGGTCATTGCTCTGCATTGGGACAATATGCACGTGCCTTCTCTGTATGAGAAGAGGTCTCATCACATCACTGATCATCACCGGGGTTGCGGGACGTCTTAACAGGATACCGTGGCCGGAACGTAAAGGGCAACAGAAGGAACAGGGTGGTTTTTTAGTCAGTAAAAGTCTGACAGTCCTTTCCGTAACTCCGCCCGTACTAAAAATAATAATAGTTTAAAAAACTAAAAAACACGCTTTTAGCACGCACTAAAAATTATTTTTTTCGTATTCCTGACAGCAAACCCTTTCATTTGATACCCATATCATGAGGGTGGATTTCAAACAGCCAGTCCGCCATCTTGGGGAGGCCGCCATATTGGATTTGTAATGACGTTTCTTAGCTAGTCATGTATTGTCATCAGAACTCAGAGCGTGTGCAAAATTTCATCCTAATCGAAGACCGGGAAGTGGGTCAAATTAAGATTCTAGTATTTCCTTACATACATAGTTAGTAACAAGTGAAGTTAATAAAAGCGTGTTATTAATAAAAAAAAAAATCATTGATCATCACACTTGCTCAAGGCAGATTGTTGACTCGCAGGCTCATCACATCACACGCTCGCTCGAGAGTACACGCAGTAATTAACAGCTTCTATAGCCGGTTCCTATTCGCGGCTGATCTATACGGAAATCCAACGTTGCGTAACTATATGAATAATGTGAGAGAGTTAAGTATTGAGATCTCGATTAATTCTGTGATTTTTGCACGATGAGGCGTTAACGTTGAGATTCGATATCTTTTGTAGTAATGGCTGATTTTTTTATAGTCAGATAACTTTCATTTGAAGTATGAAAATATTGAAAATCAAAATATTACAAAAAATTTACAAAGGCGGTCCTAATGCCCTAGGCATTTTTTAACAAAAAAACTGTAATTATAATGTTGTAATTTTGAAATAATAATATAACTTTTTATACCGCTGTCAAACCGCCATATTTTTTTCCTAGAAACATACACACATCAAAAGTGTCTAGGGATCAACATCCCTAATCAATGTTAGGGATGTTGATCCCTAGACACTTTTGATGTGTATATTATAGTGACTTTTGTTTTCTAATTATATATAGGTATTGTGCTAAATTCGACAACAACAAAACCAAAAACAGAAATGTAAACCAAAAACGGTCTTCAAAAAGCATCTCAAACGTTCTAATAAATGCAAGGAAGTAACTTTAAACCAATTACATAAATTAATTAGCATACAAAATCGACACCAGAACGTCATAAAAATTAAAAGCATCAATAAAATATTATTCCGTTTAAAAATCGAAAGTTAAAAAGTATCAACGATAACCACAAAAACAAACACAAAAGAAAACCAGACAAACTATTACAATAACAATTATCAACACTTTTATAAAACTGCAAAAACACTAAAAAACCATTTAGAATCTGCATAAAACGATCTATTCTTCTGTAAAAACTCAGCTTTATACAACCGTAATAAGTATACAGATAACAACTGACAATAACAATAGCAATTATGAACACAAAGAAGAGGTGAAAGCGGCTGGTCAAATATAACCGTTGGCGATAGCAACTCACTTTCGTTAGCAACACGTAATATTAGCGAGACTTATGTGACAGGTTATTGGAATGACGTCGTTGGGTGATTATGAAAGCAATATGGGTGATCAAGATGTATAAAATATTGTCAAACTAGCCCGTGGCTTTGTCTGCGTAGACTACAGAATTAAGTCCCAAATTATCCATAGTCCACGGGAACAAAAAAACGGAATAAAAACTAACCTATAGCAGCTATAGTGGCACTCGGTAAATATTGTATACCTCATGAATGGCTGAACACTACCCCCTGAGATACAGGTTACCACCTAATTCAGGGGATAGGGGGGGGGATTGTATTATTATTTCGAAATAAGTTCCTAAATATTGTAAGATGATTTTTGTGGTGAGAAATAAACCTTTTTTTTTATGCGCTATTCCAGACTTTAATCTATCTCTGTGCAAATTTAATTAAGATCCGTTCAGCGGTTCTGGTGTAACATAACTATCCATCCAAACTTTTGCATTTATAATATTAGTAATATATTTATTTCAAAGAATTAGTATGGAGTTTCATGCCCATTCTTCTCCATACGAAACCTTTTAGAAACAGCATATAGTTTTTTTTTTATTTTCTTACTTATTTATACCGTAATTAATGCATAGGGTCTGGCCCTTTCATCACTCAGAAGCATTTTACTAATGAAAATACCTTCACGCAACAGTTAGTTATTACCAAATGCTATGATTTCATAATTTGTCGACCATTTTATACTATTAGCCCTTTTTTTCGTGGCGAAATCATCATGGTCTACCTCCACTTTGGGGAAGACGAAGAGGTGTAGTGTGTCGGACTCCTACCGAATAAAACCCCACAGTTTTCCACTACCGTAAATGCGGGTTACTTTAACCCTATAGGGAAACTTTGGCCCAATACGGAAACACGTTTGAACTTCTAATCTCTTGACAAATTACAGAAATTGTATTAAAATAAGAATAAGAAAAAAAAATGCCTCGTAAATAATATGGTTTACTCATTCAAGAGGCGGAAAGATTTTTCTGAAACGTTTTTTTTTCGTTTTGAGCCAAAGTTTCCCTACAGGGTTAAAGTAACCCGCATTTACCCGGTACCTTCGGTTCAGGCATGGGGATCGCTCAGAGCATTCTTTCGCACTAGTAGGCCTAGCATATCCGCTCTAACATACAAATATTCCATTCGAGTGGGTTTTCGAATTGGAAATATGACTATTCTATAGCATTTTGGTTTAAACGACAAATTCAATAAGTATCACAAAAGTAATACAATATAAATCTATGCTAATTTTATCAATGGCAAAATAACTCTGTCTGTCTGTCTGTTACGCTTTCACGACTAAACTACTGGACCGATTTTGATGAAATTTGGGACGGGGTAAGTTTAAACCCCAAAAAAGGACATAGGCTACTTTTTATTCCACGATTTCATCTGCGCGATAACTGACATTTGCGCGGAAGAAGTCTTCTAACTAAATAAATATTATGTGCGGAATGGTAATTTCCAATTTTAATATCGATCGAATTTACGTAACTTTTTCTCCACTCGCTCTTGCTCTTAAAATCTGTAAATCATGTGCTATCTTGCCAACATCCGCTGTGTAACGACCTCATCATCAACATCAACAACTATACCGTTTTTTAGGGATCTGTAGGTACCCAAATGGCGCCAACAGAAGAACCATAGTTCTTCATCGCTGTACGTCCGACCATCGCAAAAAATGAGGTTTTTTTTGTAATCATTTTTTTTTTATATGATGTATAAAAGACAACCGTTACTGACTGAAAGATCTATTAACATACAGATCAAATCACTGAACGGATTGCGCTGAAAGATGTTATTATAAAGTAGGCAAGCGTTAAAAAAGGATTCACCCCCTAAGAAGGGGATGAAACGGGGATCCAAAGTTTGTATGGAGAGTTCTATAAGCCGCGGAACCCTTCATCATCCGACTGGCACTGTGCAGGTTTTCATATTAATGATCAATGTCGCAACGTCATTACAAATACGACATCGTCTGCATCAAGGTTGCCCCTGCGCAGGCCTGCTCTGTCGCGCAACCGTCCCATAGTTACGCATGCGTGGGAAACTAGACCGAACCTATTGCACTCAACCCTAATGTGTGTGCTCATGTGGTTTTTAGAGGAATGCCACGTGTTTTTGACTGTCTCGTGAGATCAACGAGGCAATACCACTAGATAGTGGTTCCGACTGCTGAGCATGGGTCTTGGATTGGGTTGTCGGGCAAAGTACATACATAAACTTACGCCTTTTTCCCATGGGGGTAGGCAGAAACCACAGACAGAACGCCACCTGCTCCGATCCTTACATAATCCTAAGCTTTCACCTCATCCACATTCATAAATCTCGTCATACGAGCACGCCGGTTACAGGCAAAGTGTTATTGGGTTTTTCCATCAGGAATTTCTCAGTAGCAGCATCGGAGTCTGAATTTGAGCCTGGTTGATGGCAGTAGGCGCGCCCCCTATTACATGGGACTTAAACATAACTGGCGAAATGTGGGAGTATTATAGGTACACCTCTGCCTAACCCTTCGGGAATTACAGGCGTGATGTTACGTTTGTAAATACTCAAAAGAACGTTGACACATAGGGTGCGATCACATCTTGCATTACTTAGTTGACGTCGCGTAAACGCAGCACGCTTAGCGTTTTCGTAGTTATTTCTAAATTAACATAAGCGTAGCGTTTACGCAGCGTATACATTCCGTGAATGCCAACGTTAAATCAG
This sequence comes from Hoplodrina blanda, assembly GCA_949316365.1. NCBI lineage: Eukaryota > Metazoa > Arthropoda > Insecta > Lepidoptera > Noctuidae > Hoplodrina > Hoplodrina blanda. Next base: position 14,484,091 of record OX438592.1, read on the forward strand.
GCGCGTGCCTTAAGCCTCATTTATGGAGACGCGGGGCGTCGCGCGTCGCGTTGTGCGCGGCCCGCACTGAATTCAAACATATGGCGTTGTATGAGTGCGTTTACGGAGAAGCGATTTTTGACGTTCTAATTTTAATCGTACGACGCGCCGCGAGACGCCACGCCTCACGCGACGCGCGACGCCCCGCGTCTCCGTAAATGAGCCCATATGCGATTTATTATAAAAAAAAACATTCCATAACTTCGTAATATATCATAAAAATGTGCTTATTCTACATAAAAACTCACTTTGAACACGAACCCTTACAGTTCCCACGCTCTGGTTGAGCCACGCGTGTTCCATGGTGTTTGAGTTAACTAGTTGACGTTGGGTAACGCGTTAACACCGTGACTTTCGACAAGAGTACGTTACCGCATTCAGGTTTTTAGGCTTTGAGATCAATTGTGACTAATCTGACAGTTGATGTTCTGGGTAATGAAATATTTTTAATGGATTGTCTTTAATTGCTGTAGCTTGTATATTTGCAAGTTTGACTGACCCATTTGTGTGACGACAACCAAGAATTTCTCCGGCATCATGGGTGCGTTTACAAACATATAAACTCACAAAAAACAATACGAATTAAATAATGGTGAATTATACGCAAAAGCAGTACGGCGCTCTACGCGTCCAATACAATAATGATGCATTCAGGGTGCTGTTGGGGCTGCCTCGCTTCTGTAGCGCTTCGGGGATGTTTGCCGAAGCGCGCGTGGATTGTTTTTATACAACCATGCGCAAGCGGTGCACATCCCTGGTGCGCAGGGCGCGGGTCAGCCCGAACAGTATCCTGAGCATCTTCGCCCAGCGATTCGACTGCCAGTACATGTATCACTGTGACATGGCACATGTAGGGGCTAATGTGGAAATATAGTTTTGATTGTATTGACCTGTTATAATTGTATTGTATTGTATTTTGTATTGAAATTGTATTAGTTTATTTTTATAATATTGGTCCGTGTTGGCCTTTAATTCAATAAATAATAATAATAAAAAACAGACCCGGAACAACCTGCCTACCCTACAAATACCTAGGTATTTGTTCCGTACAAGAATCAAACCCAGCGCAGCGCAGCGCAGCAGCCACACATCAATTACAAAAGTAGATAATTCCAATTTATGACCACACATTTCTTAATTACCATATGACATACAAATGTGGGTAGTCAGCTACCTACAGCCGCGAATAATCAGTAGCGTGTCATCAGTTGCTACCGTACGGTGAAATTAATTGCCATACGGTAGACGTGCTTCTTGTTAATAATTACTCGTATGATTTGACGATTACTTTATAAAAGTTATGATAGTTCGCTGACTTTTTTTCCTACTCCTTTTTTTAGGTGGTAAAAATCATCAAATAAGTTCTTCCGCCCTGGGTGGGGCGGAAGGGACTGTCAGACTTTTACTGACTAAAAAACCACCCTGTTCCTTCTGTTGCCCTTTGCGTTCCGGGGCCACGGTATCCTGTTAAGACGTCCCGCGACCCCGGCAGGCTTTTCTTACTCCTCCGCTATTCTTTTCTGATTAATTAATTTCGTTGCGGGACCCAAGACCACAAAAATCTATGATTTAGTTTTCTGTGCCCAAGACAATTGAATTGTTTCTCCGAGACTCGTCGAGCTTCATTGCCTCGGCGCTTTTCTGGCGGTCTCCACTGTTGATTCTGGCTTTCAGGAGTTGCAGTGGATGGGAATAGTGTGGAGGGCTTACTCCCAATAAAAAATATAATAAAAAAAAAGTTTGTTGACAAACTTTGTTTTGAAAAGATGTTGGTACATTTTCTTGATTTTTGCATGGAATTTAATTGTATTTTGTGCTTCAAAACTATAAGTACCAGCATATTCTTTTTTAGGAAATAAGTTTATTTTTAACAAAATGGCTGCCTTCTGCATGTTGCTATTTACATAATTACAAAATTATTAACAAAGTACCAATGACACTGTCGGCGCCTGCGCAGCATCTATCGTTACTGCATCAGCTTTCTCAATTACCTCGACACCTTTCTCGTGATCAATGATGAAACCATCGTGGACGCAGAAATTGGATCAAATTAATCAGTGTCTGGTGTGCGTGAACTCGTCTGTGTGTTTCGAGAACGAGCGCATGTTGCGTCATCGATGCAACCTTATTGTACGTATCATAAGATGCTATTTCCAATGAAAAGCTCTTAATTTCTTGTCTTACATTCACTCACGACTGTCTTATTAGTAGGTAACAGTCGCGCGTCGCGACGAATCGATTACGAAGGAATCGAAACTGAAACTTTAAACTAAAGGGGACTATATCAACAGTACGTTCAATACAAAAGTAATCTAGTCATATTTTGGTCTTTATGTAATTAAATCAATAATATAAAATATGTAGATATGTAGTATAAAGGTACATACTTATAAACTCTTTTGCAAATAAAACGGGCACTTTAGATTTTTTTTCTTACTTCAATGAAGAAGAACAAGAAATAGGTTTTATTAATTTGACGATGTATTGGCATGTTATTTGAAGCATCCTGGCATGATTCTTTACATTCCAAATTTAAAATTAATAAAATAAAAATAATTATTATTGTGGATTATTCTAAAATTGCTTTACTAATGGCGCGAATTGCTGAAACGATTTTTAACTGATTACGATATTTTTAAACTTTTTGGATATTTTCTGCGAATTAAACAATTTAATCTTTCTTTTTACATTAAATACCACTTTTTGATATGAGTGATAAAGCGATAAGGGCCGGTATAATTATAGCCCTACTTGAAGAAGGTTGTTCGCAAACTTTACGTGTCTCAGCGGCTAAATGTGAGTCATTCAACTGTCCAGAGGACTTGGCAACGGTATCAAGAGACCGGTTCGGTCAAAAGAAGACCCGGTTCGGGAAGAAAACGATGCTCAGAACCAAGAGATGACCGCTTTTTGGTGAGTCAGGCGTTGCGGAATCGTAAGGCGTCAAGTGTGGACCTGAAGAAGAGCCTTGAAGAAGTAAGAGGAGTAGAAGTTAGCTTGTGGACGGTCAGGAGGAGGCTTTTGGCTGCCAATATCAGGAGTTACCGCCCAGCTCGGGGCCCTAAATTACTCCGTGAGCACCGTGTTGCTCGACTTCAGTTTGCTCGGAACTGTGCTTCATGGACTCTGGGGACTGGAATAAAGGTTTTTTTTTTGATGAAGCTAGAATCTCTTTGCGTGGAGAGGACCGACGCCGGCGAGTGCTGCGAAGACCACGGGAACACTATGCGGAAGTGTGTTTCGAAGAAATCACTCCTTATGGCGGAGGCTCCGTTATGTTTTGGGCAGCAATTAATTCGACGGAGCGTACGGAGTTAGTTTTCATAGAAAATGGAACATTAAATGCACACCGGTACATAATGGAAGTCCTAATTCCATATGCACAAGCCACATTGACTGCACTTGGGGAAGATTCCATTTTTATGGACGACAATGCTTGCCCGCACCGTTCTGGCGACGTGGAAGCGTACATGCAAGAAGTTGGGATCCGTCGTTTAGATTGGCCAGCTCGAAGTCCTGACCTCAATCCAATTGAGCATGTCTGGGATGTTCTAAAGAGACGGGTAAGATTAGTGCAACCTGCTCCACAAAACATCAGGGAGCTAAAAAGAGTCATTGCAGAAGAGTGCGAATGTATTCCTCAAAACGTTATTAAAAACATCGTGGAAAGCATGCCCAGAAGTATTCAAGCTGTGATTTTGTCACACTCGTTATTAGGTTTTTACATTTGTAACTTTTGTTATTTAATTAAAAAAAGTAAAAAAAAAATCTTGTCTTATTTGCCGACCACTTCTTATTGTTTGGGCGTGTACATCGGTTTTAAAGAATCCATCGTTTTTTTTTTCTTTTAATTGCCCGAATTCACTTCACGCGCATTAATTTACACGATTATAAGTATACAGACTACGTCAAAGAAATAAATTTCATTTAATTAACTCAAATCGACCTTAGAACGTAAATTTCCTTAGGTGCCCGTTTTTTTTGCAAAAGAGTGTATTTAGGCTTGCTGTTGTTGTTGTAAAAAGGCGTGAGTTTTTGTACATGTATGTATATGTGTTAATCAGTTTCCCGACAAATAACTTAATTTCAAAATATATAGGTACACTAAACGTTCAATAGTCCATCAGCACCATAAAGGCTACTTTAGCTCGAATATACAAGCGCGACACAGTCAATGAGGGTGCGTGTGCGTGTATGAGTGATGTCTCAACATTCCACAGATAACACACACTAATAAACTGTCGCCACACTACGCGAAATAGCATGATATTTCTGTTGCATTTAGAATACGCGTCTGTTCTTACCATAGCATTGCTAAAATTCGCATCAATCTAATATGTGTTGGTAGCTGTTTAGGCTAAGCAACAGCTTCACGATCAATAAGGTCTGAGTTCGTATCTTAATTACTTCTTGGCTGTTTTTTTGTTTCTTTGAAACCATAATAATGAAAAGTAAAAACTTGTTAGGTTTATGCTTATTAATAATGAATCATGCTTATTATTTATTTTTATACGAAGAAAATGTTAGTTATTGTATTAAGTTTTAACTATTTATGTGATTTTTAATTTACTTTTTTGGTGTTGGAAGGTGGAAATAAAAAAGTCGTGCTTAATAATAACAATAAAGGTTTATTCGTTTTATTTATTTATTTAATTAACTGACAAGAATTGTGACGTTACATTCCTACTTAGATAAAAGAAATTCACTTGTAACCGTTCATAAGATTTTTTGTGTTTACCCACGTCATATCAATATAACAAGAAAAGAATATTCTAATAACACAAATATGATTGTTAATACCCACTTATTATAGGTAATCGATATTTAGCAGTTTATTGAAAACAAATATAATTATTTCTTTATATTGATTTAGACCCTTTTTAACTTTACGAAATGTGTGAACAAAGCGAACAAGATAAAGAATATTATGCTTATCAAGTAAAAACTTACAAAAAGTCATAGTCTGGATGAGATTCGATCTCACGACTCCTCGATTCAAGCACCTATCTGCAGGCGTTTAGCCGATAGGCCAACTTGACTTATTTTATAATGTTGAAATTATGAACTACAAGCATTTGTCGACGGCAATGATGATACATGTGACTGTTCTCGAAAATAGAAGGTCGTAAGTCAAACTTAACTTGAAGCGAATGTTTTTTGAGAATGTCTATCCACTTATGGACGCCACTGTACGTAATTCAAAATCTCTTAGTTACATAAAACATTAACATAATATCAGCCTATTATTGTCACACTGTAAAGCAAATGCCTCTTCTCATACAAAGAAGGCACGAGCATTGAACACCACTCTTGCTCAAGGCAGATTGCTAAAAAATTACAACACGACAAAGCTCCAAAAGTACAAAACAACAAACGAATATACGAGTAAAACCCCAGCAAAAACTAGTCTAACAATCCACACTCCACATTAATTCAAACGATACATTGTTACTTTTGTCCGGCGTCCGGCAAGCGTCCGGCTATTTCACGGTTTGATCCCGAACAATGGCATCACTTGTTTGTTTTAACAAATGTCTACATAGACCTTGGAATTATGTTTATTTTGTAAACTGAATTCTGTATGCATCATTTATGATTATGATGAGAGATTAGACACTTGCATTTCGTTTACCTACTAGCATACTGCATTTTTTGGTGCGGAAATCCTCATAGACTTCTCCATCTCATTCTATTATATTTTATCCTTTAAAATTCTGAATAAAGATTTATTTATTTTATTTATCGTGGGGGTGATAAAGGGGCATGCCGGACTCCTACCGGCTAAAACTAACGCGGTGTTCCACCTCTGCCTAATATGGCCGGGGGTGCGGGATTCGCATAAGCATTCCCCCTCCCCCTAAACACAAATAAACAACCCATTCCTATCTGCACTACAAACGTCAATAAATAACCTTCGCATCTTTACAGTAACCACATCAACGGCGTCACCACTATCTTCATCATCAACAACGCTAGCAGACACAACGCTGGCTCGCCGCCCGCTCCGCGTGACCAGTCGCCGTCGCCCAGGGTTCACAGCAACAACAACGACAACAACAACTACTACTACTGTGGCTCCAACAACTACAGTGGTCCCAGTACCTGCTGCACCTCAAGGGGTCACTAACGCGTATGATGATGAGGAGTCGCTGCAGGATATTGGAGATACCGGTTAGTACTCATATAGTAATCATTTATTTCAATTATACCATTAAAAGGGACAAGAAAATCAATTGAAATAGTTGCCCCTTCCAAAAGGTAGTTTCTTAGGGAGAAGAATGGCAAAAAAATATCCATACTTGCTCTTTATGAACTTAACTGTCCCTATACAATACAATTTTTAATCAATTTTAATTATTTTTTTAATTTCACGTAATTATAATTATAATTATTACTCCACGCTCATAACAAAATTATGTGCCAAAGTTGTATAAAGAAATAAGTCACCTGTGACTCTTGAACTTATTCCAAAAGTTCTCCGTGAGTCATATATGTGACTCATTGGACAGTTAAGTTGTTATAATATTTTGCACCTACTTATACACGTATACAGGATCACATAGTGTTCAGACACCACTTGGTATTGAACTACTTCACTGCACTGTGACAGTTTGAGGAACTAAATAAAACAACTTGTTCCTTTAAGAGTAATTAATTTAATACGAATTATCCTGCCGAGGTCTATAATCTGCGGTTGATCTTAACATCGTGATTCAGAAATGTTACGTCACAGCACAACTCCATCTATGGTGCGGGGAGTGAACTAAACCGCACGGTTGAATATTCGACATCGATTGTACAACAATGCCATCTATGCTTTTGTGTATGAACTACGGTAGGATCATGCTTACTACATTTCACGCTTCAACATCCCGCCCACCATGGACAGATTGTCCGTAACTGACATTGTTGATAAAAGGGTGTATTACATTACAACATGGTAGCTTCACGTTTGTCACAAAGGTAATTCGAATGTGGACTGTATACAATAATTCCTAAACCACTTGTACAGCTTCTACCATAAGTAAAATAACCATGATACACGTAAAGAATAAAAACTAAAATTATCAACAAATTTGGTTAACAAGTTACTTAAAATTATAAATGTAATCATTGTAAATGACAACATACTGTCATTCACCAATCTTAATACTAAAAAAATGAGTTTTTTATGTAGTGACAGGCAGTACAATTAATTTTGAGACTGGTCTCTTTATAATTGTGCCCTTACAGCGCAAAGACACTACTCGTGTGACCTTGTCAGAGCCAGAATGCTTATCGATTATTAAACCGTGGAGCCATCTCGTGGGAGGTAAATCGTCCTCCATAACTAACACTACATCACCAATTTTAGGTTCCGTGGTTTGATGCGCCCACTTGTTCCTCTGATGAAACTGAACGAGATACTCACGAGACCACTTGCGCCAAAAATCCTGTACCATGCGTTGGGTTAAATGCCACCTCTTTAAATTGCTAATATTTGAGCCTTCGAAATTAGATTCCGGTGCGTGAAGTAAAGGCTCTCCTATCAGAAAATGACCTGGAGTGAGAGGACACGGATCCTCTGGATGGCAGCTTAACGTCGAAATTGGCCTTGAGTTTAAACATGCTTCTATTTGGGCTAAAACTGTAGTCATTTCTTCGAAGGTCAGAGTGCTGTTGCCTATCACCCTTTTGAGGTGATGTTTGCATGACTTCACCCCAGCCTCCCAAAGTCCTCCAAAGTTTGGAGAATGAGGTGGGATGAAGTGCCAAGCTGTTCCATTGGTTGCCAACCACTCGGCAATGTCGGTTGCAACGCTAGATTTTTCGTGGGTGAATAGTGCTCTCAATTGCTTGTCAGCTCCGACAAAGGTAGTGCCATTGTCACTCCACATTTCACTACAATGGCCTCTCCTCGCTGTGAACCGCTTAAAGGCCGCTAAAAAGGCTTGTGATGTCATGTCACTTACTATCTCTAAGTGTATGGCCCGAGTGGCCATACATATAAACAAGGAGATGTAGCCCTTAGTGGAGTGGTGACCGCGCCCCTTTGCTGACCTGATGCTGATAGGACCTGCATAGTCCACACCGCTTTTTTGAAAAGGTCGGCTAGCATTGACTCGAGCTGCGGGCAATGATCCCATTAATGGAGGTACAGAACGAGCTGAGTGCCGAATGCAAATAACGCATTTACGTATGTGTTGTCTTACGACACTCCTTGCATTAATAATCCAATATTTAGCTCTCAAATAGTTTAAGACTAATTGAGGCCCGCCATGCAATGTCCGCTCATGAGCGTCAGCGATTATAAGGTTAGTAAAGTGCGCCTTGTGAGGAAGAATCAAGGGATGTTTTGAATCGTCATGCATATTGGCCTTGTGTAACCTGCCACCCACCCTCAGAAGTTGTTCCTGATCTAAGTAAGGAGTGAGTGACGTAAGTACTCCCTTTTTTTGGTGACTCCCCCTTTGACTTGATTGTATGTATTTCAGATTCAAAATATTTTCTTTGACACAATTTAACGCAGGTAAGTAATGCCCCTTGTACTTCAGACTGTGTTAAAAATTTATTAAACATTATAGGGTTGTTTTTTTGTTTAAAATTTAAAAACCTTTTGCAATAAGCAATCACTCTAGTGAGTCTTCTTAAAGATGAATATTTTGACATTATACAATCTTCCTCACCTTCCTCATTTACTGTATTGCATGCTACTACTGCCCCTTTTTCTTCTAGATTAGTTTCCTTGATTTCCCGCCTATCATAATTAATCTCTTTATTTTTTAACCAATTTGGTCCCTGTTTCCACAATTCCAAGTCCGCGCAAACGGAGGGATCCACGCCGCGCGACGCGCAGTCTGCGGGGTTATCCTTGGACTGGACGTGCGCCCACTGACTATTCTCCATGACTGTGAGTATTTCAGAAACTCTGTTCCCGACAAAGGTCTTCCAGCGGCTGGGGTGGCTACTCAACCAAGCGAGCACCACTGTGGAGTCAGTCCAGGCATGTATGTTTTCCTTACAAATACCTAAGGTGTCCGAAACTTCACGCAGAAGTTTTGATAGTAGCACAGCGCCACATAACTCCAAACGAGGTATGGATACCTGTTTGACAGGGGCCACCTTGGTCTTTGCAGCAACTAGGCTTACATGAACATGCCCATCGGCATTAAGACTCCGAATGTAGACAACCGCTGCATAAGCTGCATTCGAGGCGTCCGAGAAGCCATGCAGTTCTAACAGTACGTCATGTTCACTCGTGTGAATCCATCTTGGTAATACGAATTCTCTAAGATTGTGAAGGTTGTTCCTATAACTGAGCCATTCCTTTAACAGTTGGTCGGGAAGTTCGTCGTCCCATTCGATCCCTGCAAGCCATAGACGCTGAATGAATATCTTGGCTGTAATTATGACCGGTGCAAGCCAACCCAGAGGATCGAATAAGCGGGCAATATCTGATATTACCTTGCGTTTAGTCACGGGTGCTTCGAGCTGAGAAAGATTGACTGTGTATTCAAAGTTGTCGGTTAACCTATCCCAAGTTAAGCCCAATATTTTCATAATTGAATTTGATTTTATCTCTAAGTTTTCATTTGATGGGCCATTTTTGATTTTATTAAATAGTTCAATATTATTACTGGACCATTTCTGTAGCTGGAAGCCTCCACGACTCAACAACTCGTTCATTTGTTGATGAATCTGTTCACCTTCGGCAACAGATTCGCAACCTGATATAAAATCATCGACATAAAAATCTTCAAGAACTCGATTGGTCACTAACGGATAACTGCTTCCTTCATCGTGAGCAAGCTGTTGTAGCGAACGAACTGCCAGGTATGGAGCAGAGGATGTGCCGAATGTGACGCGTAACAACCGTAAATGTTGCAACTCTTCCTCTGGGTTGTCACGCCACAGAATGCGCTGATAATCTGCATCTTCTTGACTCACCTTGATCTGACGGTACATTTTGACAATGTCCGCCACCAAACATATGGGATGGCGGCGCCATCGCATGATAATTTGACGCAAATCGGGTTGTAGGGTTGGGCCAACCATTAACTCTTTGTTTAATGATATACCATTGTGGCCTGAACAAGAAGCGTCAAAGACGACCCTAACCTTAGTGGTAAGTTTGTCATCACGCACCACTGCGTGATGTGGTAGGTAAAACGCATCATTGCCTAATTCCATTGGAGGGACCACTTCAGCGTGTCCCAGCTGAATATACTCGTTTATAACGGCACTATACTGTTTTTTAAGTTCCGGTTCCTTTGATAACCTTCTCTCTAAGCTGATAAAACGATTACGGGCAATGACCTCTGATGACCCCACGGACGTGCAACTAGGACGATTGGTTTTGAAAGGCAGTTTCACAACATACCGTCCGATATCGTCGCGTTTGGTAGTCTTGGAATAGAAGTCTTCGCACTTACGTTCTTCTTCAGTCAATATTCTTTGAACTGACGGCTCCGACTCTAACTCCCAAAACTTCCGTAAAAGGTCATTGACGTCCGATGTCTGTACTACTGTATGATAACATACAGGCCTAGAGATTGCTGATGATTGGGTCTCACCAGACAAGATCCATCCAAGTTTGGTCCTCTGTGCGACTGGAGTTCCAGGCGGACCCTTGACCAAACCATCTAAGAGTACTTCGCCGACCACACGCGTACCTAACAACAGGTCAATCTTCCCGGGCGTGTGGAATGATGGATCTGCCAGGTTCAAATTCGCAATCGACGGTGTAACCTGAACAATCTTCCTCTCAGGAAGAAGAGTGGTGAGCTTATTTAGCACATAAGCATCGACATACAAACAAAAGTTCGGGTCTAGACGAGACTGTAATTTAAACGTCACCATTGACCTAGAGGGCACTGAACTTCCCTCGTCGTCGCCTAATCTATGTATGTTTGTGTGAGTGGATTTTTTGCGCAACCCGAGGAACTGGACTGCAGCCTCAGTTATGAACGAGACTTGAGAGCCCTGGTCTAACAGAGCTCTTAAAACCTTGGCAGTACCAATTCTGGTGGATTCAACTTGGACCAGGGCTGTGGCCAGCAGTCCGTGACTGTGATCCAGTTGACCAAAACAACAAATGGGTTCATCACTCGCCGCGTTGTTACTCTTACTTGTACTGGAAGTTGTGGCTAACGCGGCAGACACAACTTCATTCTTAGCTGACGATTCAGCCTGACTGTCACTAGTGTTGACGTGAAGCAATGAGTGGTGTTTCCTACTACATAGTTGGCATTTAGTTTTCTGGCGGCAATTATAAACTGAGTGATTTTTTCCTAAACAATTAAAGCATAGCTTACTGACTCGGACAAAGTCACGACGTTCGTCACAATTCTTTTTTGAGAACTGTTTGCAATTACATAGTTTGTGGTCTCCAGAGCAAAGGACGCATGATGGTTGTGTGACTACATTAAATGAGTTTACGCTGTTTTGCTGTTTGTTACTTTTACTCGACTTCGAATCTAAGTATTCTAGTGATCTAAATCTAGATTCCATAAAGGTTTTAAATTGTTCAAACTTAGGTAAATCATCACAATCACTTACTCTTGTTTCCCATAATTTGCGGGATTCACTGTCTAATTTTTCACAGACTAAATAAATTACAATTGTGTCCCAAGACTTCACATCGATTTCTAAGTTCTGTAAGCCATGTAAAAAGTCTACTGTGTTATCTAAAAGTGATTTGATGTTGCATGAAGATTCTTTTGTGATAATTGGTTGAGTAACAAATCTTTTTAACATACAATTAGCGAGATATCGTTTGTTGTTGTATCTCTTGACCAGAATGGACCAACACTCTTCATAATTTGAAGCAGTAACTGGAGTATGGCGCAACAATTGCTCTGCCTCCCCTGATAAATGCCCCTTCAAATAATGAAGTTTTTGAACGTTATCCAAAGATTTGTTTCCATCAATAAGTGATGTAAATAAATCCCGGAACGAAGCCCACTCAGTGTATGATCCCGAAAAAGTGGGCAATGTAATTTTGGGCAAACGCACATTTGACATAGCCTTTGAACTTAAAGTGTCAGTATCGTGATTACTGGATGTGCCTTTCAAATTAAGTGTGTGTTCTATTAACTCAGATTTGTATGTGATGTATGCCTCTTCTGTTTTGTCGTATAAATCGTTTGTAAAATATGTATTATTTTTTACATCTGACTCTGCTGCTTGCCCTACAATATTTTTGTGAGTTTGACTAAAGTCTTTCCACTGGCCTTCTAATGTTTCTAATCTAGTGTTTATGTATGCTTGAGTTAATCGCTCTTTTGGTGATTTTTTGAAGTTAATACGACCCTTTTCTATAATAGATTTGTTCACTACTTGTATTTTAATTAGAGACTCCATGGTTTTTTATCAAATTAAAATTATACCAAACAGACAAACAGGTGCAACGAGAATTAAGAGTCGATAATACAATGAACTTTGCGAATTATCGATAAACGAACACAATGAAACATAAGTAGTATCTTAGGTCATTTAGAGACTTAAAATACTTAAATATATAGGTCAATAGTGACCCAACACAATAAAGAAAGTTTCTAGAGTACTAAAGTTCTAACTACAACACACACAAATGTAAAATTTCAGATGAAATCTAGAGTTCAAAGTTAATGACAGTCTACTTACAGTTTGTCTTCTTTGGCCGTACACTTACACACGTAATCGCTGATAATGCCGTAATTTACGCACTTTTTCTTCACTTTTATCACTAATTCACCGCAATCCAAATTCACTGTAATCCAAATCACCGCAATCCAAATTCACTGTGATCCAAATATCACTTCTGGAGAGAAGGCACTGGTGCGCCCTCTACCGTTGACCGCTGTAAACTACTCCGTAACCGCGCCGCTGAGCCGCCGCACCGCTGAGTCGCCGCGCCGCTGAGTCGCCGCTTCCGCGTCACTGTGCTACCGCTTCACCGCGTCACTGTGCTACCGCGTCACTGCGTCACCGCGTCACTACGTCACTATGCCACTGCGTTGCTGCGCCTTCGCGCCACTCTGCAGCTCTTCGCTCGTTCACCAATCCCACTACTGTGTGGAGATTGTTATGCGGCACTTCAGGGCGATCCACCCTGGTTTCTATGCCGATTTCTATCCGGCTCGAAGGACCAAATGTTCAGACACCACTTGGTATTGAACTACTTCACTGCACTGTGACAGTTTGAGGAACTAAATAAAACAACTTGTTCCTTTAAGAGTAATTAATTTAATACGAATTATCCTGCCGAGGTCTATAATCTGCGGTTGATCTTAACATCGTGATTCAGAAATGTTACGTCACAGCACAACTCCATCTATGGTGCGGGGAGTGAACTAAACCGCACGGTTGAATATTCGACATCGATTGTACAACAATGCCATCTATGCTTTTGTGTATGAACTACGGTAGGATCATGCTTACTACATTTCACGCTTCAACACATAGCATTACACGTGAATACGATATACCTTATTAATAATCCTTAAAAATCTCTGGGTCTATCATCACAGTTGCTAGTTTGTCGTGAATTTCATAACTGAAGTGAGAAGGTTAATTTATCATCAAATGCAAAGAAAGCTTTTCATTATGAATAGTATTCACGAACTTCGAAAAACAATGAATAATCCACAATAACCAAAACAAACTCTTATTTAGATACATTCATTATTTCAACAGATGCGATCGAAGACCCAACCTTAGACTCTAGAGCTCCGAAAAGGACCTTTAAAATCCAACGTCGTCCTCTAATCAATTTGAAAGAAGATGCTAAAGACCAGAACCCTTCAGCAACCAACGAAGAAGAGAACAAGAGACAGAGTAAGAAGTACAGCGCGACCATCAAACAGAACCAGCTGAATGATCTCCTCAAGCGGAAGATACAGGAGGAGACGACCACAGAGGGGAGGACTACTACTGGTGATGGTGAGTTTACGGTTTAGAATAAAGTGGAGGAGATTCTGGTAGACTGTTACCAAGTCTGGTTGATAAAAGTAATTAGAATTCGAAAATCTTCAGAAATTCACATTGTTAATAACCTCTTAATCAACAGCATTTTATTAAAAGTATAATAAAAAATCACAATCGTTATAAACCAATTAAATAACAATTTTAATCAAAAATCAATTTACTACCAACTAAAAATTCTGCACCCATACTTTTTCACGCTTACCACGTCTAGTCTTAACAAGGCACACATTTTACAAAACAAAACACCGAATTGTCGTTTCAGATTTCAGTGCCGAAACCGCTCTAGCGATAGCAGCACACCAACTAATCACTGCACCAATACCGAGCATACCCGACTTCGAAGAAGATGTCAAACCAACAAGAAAGACTCAGACAACCGTAGAATACAAGTACACGAGCAGAGAGTACAACGAGTACACAGACATAAGTCGAACACCCAGCTATGAGGAATATCAAAGTACTCCATTATACAGGGGCACTTTAGGAGGCTACGATCAAACTACAGCATACAAAAACTTCGATACTATGAAAACGGTTACCGACTTCGATACGACTAAAATAACTACTGACGTTGAACTGCCGAAGCTACCAACAACAACAACTGTTTACAAGACTGATTATGCTCAAACAGCATCTGATGAACCGTTCACTTCAGAATTTGATGCTTCTAAAATTTCCACTAGTACTTATGACGTTCCAAAGTCAACTACTTACCCTCACACAGTAAATACAGCAAATACGGCGAATCTGGAGTTTGTACGGACAAATTCAAATGATTATACTTTCACTTCTGCGTACGAACCTCCCAAAATCACTTCTACCTTTAGTCCAAGGTCACCTTCAACTAACTTCCCTAACACAGCAACGAATCAGGAAATCCTCAGGCCTACATTTGGAGATGCCTACGATACACGAAGCGACTTCGATTATAAAATCTCTACTTCCCTTCCGAAGGAAACTGCCACCAACTTCCCAACTAACACAGCACCTCAGGAATTCGCCCAAACAACAGCCAATACATACCTGGATACTTCAACAGAACTCGTCTCCAAGACATCTCCAACGTACGTCCCTAAGTTCCCGTCAACGGACTTCCAGAACACGATTAGCCAAGATTTTGTGAGAACAACACTGAATTCATACGATAATACTGAAACGGAATTGAATACTCCTAAAATCTCTTCAACTTTAGCTCCTCCTACCCCAACACGGTACTTCGAGCGAACGACCTTCGCAGACACACCAACTGAGAACTCTCCGAGAATTTCATCAGCGTTCGTGCCATCTACAGCAACAACTAAGTTCTCAAGAAGCAGATCCAGGTTCAGTCCAGCTCCAACGAATACTCCTACTGGTTATACTGGAATCCAGAGGACTTCTTCTCAGAGGTACAGAACTGAGAAGCTGATACCAGTTCCAGTGGAGAATTCTGGTTATTCTACGGTTTCTTATACTGGATCCAGTCAGGAACCTTCGTACTTCACCAGGGAGTATCTTCTGGAGTCACCTGTGACTAAGACTTATGATGGTAAGTACTGTTCACATGCACTTAGAAAGACACCAACAATTTCATGTTTAACAGTTGTTTTCGTGTTGAGACTATATTCTCTCTCATTATTTTCTTTGTCACTTGTCAATAACGTGAGCCAATCTTGTTCTTAGCACAGTAGTTTGGTAACAATTAATACCCGAAAGAACCCATGACTTAAGCAAAACACACTTTTCCCAAAAATTTTAATCCTAAATCTTTCAACAGCCGAATATCAATACCTATTACCAATCACCACACCACAAACGCCAGCTCCACCGCCACCACGGAGGGTCATCAGAAAGAAGATCCAACGCAAGATCTCGACCACACTGCGACCAACTGAGCCACCAACTACGACCACGCCTGTACCACGCCGGAGACCTACCAAACAGCCTTTCGAGAAGATTCCGAAGGTCCCCAAAAAGACGTACAGGCCTATAGCGAACTATGATTATTATGATGATAGTGACGAAAGGGTGGCTGTCAAGTATGTGGAGGGCACCAAGATTGTGATGCATGATAATGGTAAGATTTTGTTCATTTTTCCAAAAATAAATAGTATTCTTTTGTTTTATGTTTTACCTATATTTATTAGGGTAAAACTAGGGAATTGATAGAATTGATTAAGATGGGCTAAAATCGAGAGTGGCTGGAAATGGAGCCGTGCATGGAACGTAGTGACACGACACAGGGGCTATGTCTTGCAGTGAAGTGCTACGAGCTAATCAAATGAAGATTGCTCGCCCTAGGGAGAGCGAAGGGTTTTGTCAGACTTAGTGACTAAAAACCATCCCGATGTTTCCTTCCCACACATATGCTGGGGATTCCTAGGAGCCTACTCAGGTCAGGGGGAGGGCGGAAAGTTTGATTCCCTTCGAGACGTAAAAGAGCGACGCGCCGCCGTGGGCCTTCGACCAATCTCAAGTTAACCACTATAAACAACCAGCATATTCCACAATCTACCGCAATAATCGTCTTACGATCGTCCAGAGACCATTTACTTTACCTATTTAAAAAGCCTCTTTGTTCACAGGTCAAATTGAGTGCCTTGACATCGGTAACTTCCCTCATCCCAAATCGTGCAAGAAATTCATCTCTTGCGCACGCATTGACAACGGCTCACTCCTGGGATGGGAGTACATCTGTCCTAAAGGGCTGAGCTTCGACCCTGTGGGGGGCATCTGCAACTGGTCGGCGGGACTCGGGTGCGATGAGAAAGACATTTGAAAACGTTGTGGTTTATAGAAAAAATAATGTTAATTAGGATCAAATTGGACCGTTGTTACATGCTTGGTTATTGAGGAATAAGTAAACTTGGTCAAAATTTTACATTTGCATTGCAATATTTTTTTAATATGGAGTAGAAGACTCGTTACGATGACTTTCATAACTTCAGGATATGATTCAGAAACTTCTAGAGTTACAGTTTTTCATCGGTAATTTAAAAAGAAACAGCAGTTCCATACATTTTGATCGTGTAGATGTTTTG
The DNA here is from genome assembly GCA_949316365.1 of Hoplodrina blanda. Classification (NCBI taxonomy): domain Eukaryota; kingdom Metazoa; phylum Arthropoda; class Insecta; order Lepidoptera; family Noctuidae; genus Hoplodrina; species Hoplodrina blanda. Next base: position 14,501,097 of record OX438592.1, read on the forward strand.
TATCTAACAAATAATTTAATTGCTTGGGTTTCTAGAATCATACTGAATCCATCAATTCAAGGTAGGTAAAGGTTTTTGTAACGATGTCCCTTCCACCAGTTAGGGTCAGTTCACACCGAGACGCGACGCGACGCGACGCAACGTGACGATACTGGAAGAGGCCAGTGACTTCGCGCTGCGCCACGCGCCTCCGCGAGATGCATCGCAACGTCGCCGCTGGCCAAAGAGTACAATATATAATGTACCGGCGATTCACCGCTGCGTCGCGAATTTCGCGATGCGTCGCTCCACGCCTCGTGATGCCTCGCGGCGTAGAGCGACGCATCGCGAAGTAGTGCTGCGTGGTGTAACGTATTCTAAATTCTCAGAATGAAATGTGTATCTTTTCGTGTAGAAAATAAAGTTATATTTTGAGTCGCTCTTTTAAAGTGTGCACGCAGCGTCGCGTTGCGTCGCGTCTCGGTGTGAGCTGACGCTTATTTTAAATAATGGTTTCCGATTCCTCGATATCGAGTAGGTATTTACCTATTTCTAGTATTTAGGTAGGTAACTAATCTCACTTTGAAAACAATGTACTTAATGCTACTTTTAAAAAAATACAACGAAAACAAAATGTGTGTAAATAAATAAAAACTTGTTTTTAGTACCTATATTCAAAAAATATTATGTATTTTATTTAATTTTACACTTTAGACTTATTATTTCAGTCTTATATATTATATATTTATACATAGGACTTATCAATTAATATTTATACTTAGGTACATGTTACTAGATGTCAAAATTTTAAAAAAAAATCTATGTGATAAATTACCTATCCAGTATGGACTGAACAAAATTAAATTAAATATACTTAAATAAAATATTTTAGTAAAAAAAAGGAGTAAGTAAGCACAATAGCATACTGAGTGGTCTGACAAAATTTTGTCATTTTTCATGACAACTTTTTGTCGACGTTACAAGATTTTGTCATTAGTCATTGCAATATTTTGTCATTGGTACTGATTATCATGTTCACAAACTAAACTATAATTAGACTAATTCCAATATAACCAGAAAGAGGCGGACATACATAAGACGTGTCAATTTTTAGTTGTCATGTCAGAACGCATTGATTAAAAACAAGGAAAAGTTCAAGGCAAAACTAATTTGACATCTCTTGTTTCTAAGGTGTCACCGTCCTTTTCTTTCACTATATGTTAGTAAGAGATGCCAATTCTCTAATTTTAGTTTGGTTTGTGAACAAGGGAATTGGCTCCATGTCTGACAAAATTTTGTTAAAGACAAAAATATGACCTAGAAATTTTGGAAAAATATTCAGTCTTTTTTCTTTATGTAAATGCAGTTTGCTCCTTGTATAATTCTAAGTCAAAACCTGGTACTTTTGTATCAAATTCGTACGAACACTGCCAATAATATACTCGTTAGTTTATGTTCGTATACAAGTGTGTAGGTACCTAGGCAGAGCGAACACCTGAATGTACCCGCTGTTGTGGATTTACATACATTTCAGAATGTGCCTTAATTATTTTACAATTTTAGCTATAAGATTATTGAGACAAATAAAAATAATAAAATTATAACTTTTGTTTTACTTTAACGTGAATACCTACTTAAATCGAATAACAAATGACGCACGTACCGGAAAAACGAAGGATTGAAATTGAAGCAGTAAGAGGGTAGTTTCTGTTTCGGAATGATTTTAAATGTGTGTTGATGATGCCTGAGCCTAGTATTTTTTTTACGATGCGCGAAATAAAATGTTTAAGTAATCCAATTTGAGAGATCCGAAAATTATTTTTTTTTTGTTTTGAAATCAATAATAGTAATTCTATTGAGATGGCAAATATGTGACGTTACAGTTCAATCTATAGGAACGTTTTGATAGTCCATAAAAAGTACGTCGATTGATTGGTGGGGCAGATTGTACGCTGCTTGATAACAATGAATGAAGTGATTTTTGTTTGAATACCCTTGATTTTCTGACAGCCTAGCTAACTAACTAGGCTGTCAGAAAATAGCTAACTTTTTGTTGATAAACCCAGAATGTTGATCCTCCCAGTTTGAGTGAAACTGCTTATAGCCCTGGAAAATTAGGTTTCACCTCGGAATGAGAGATAGTCAGCTATAAATTTATAAAAACCTTTATTTTGTCACCCTTAAAACTTGTCTCAAAACTTACTTATCGTAGCGTGTCCGCGACCTCAGATATTTCAAGGTCAAAGGTCAAAAATTGCACACTTTGTCAATCATGATTATTCATGATTCGAAAGACACGTGGCGCCATCTAATATCATAAAGAACGTTATTGTTGTTTTCCTCGAGAACAGTACTTTTTTCGGGATGAAAGGTGGGCTATGTCCGTTTCAGTACACCTGACAACGTATATACAATACTAGCTGTCCGCCGCGGTTACACCCGCGTCTTTGGTTACTGCTCCGCTCCCGCTCCCGTAGGTTGTAGCGTGATGGTATTGCCTTCCTCGATAAATGGACTACCCAACACTGAAAGAATCATTCAAATCGGACCAGTAGTTCCAGAGATTAGCGCGTTCAAACAAACAAACACTGCAGCTTTATAATATTATAGTATAGAGTATAGATTTCAGGATGATCGGTTCAGTGGTTTCGGCTTGAAAAGGTAACAAACGAACTTACTTTTGCATTTATAATATATTTTTTTTAAAACCTCTTTGATTGGAAAATCGGCTACAAAATTATTTAAAATTAAAATAATACTCAAGAAATCTTATAAATACTTTAATAATTAATTATTTACATAGTCCTCTTGCTAATATTAACGTATCCTATACCGACGCATGTCATCTTGATCTTGCTGGCGGGTGTGACCTCTTCATCATCAGACTCCTCGTCTTCAGACCCTGAGCGCTGCACCTCCAGCTTGAACATCACGCCGAAGAACTCTTTAAGGTGTTGCAGGAAGGTTATTGTGTAGTCTGAGAGGGGACCAACCTGAAATTAAAATTGGACCATGTATTGTTATGTAGTTGTCTAGCAAATTATTGTTCTAGTGACTGATCGTTTTAAAAGTCGTTATGCAGCAAGCAGTAACAGTTCAATGTCATCTAAAATTCATGTTTTTCCGCCTGTAATTCCCGAAGAGTTAGTCAGAGGTTTATATTAGTACACCCACATTTCGCCAGTTATGTTTAAGTCCCATGTAATAGGGGGCGACCCTATTGCCATCAACCGGGCACAAATAAGTTTACAAATTATAAGTTTTGTCTTTTATTTCATTATGGACTTATATTGAAGTTGTTCACAACAGATTAAAAATTAATCAGCCAAAATCCAAACATCCAAAATCTTTACATTTGTTTCTGAATATGGGAGAACTTTAAACTTGGTTTGGTTGTTTTGGCAGAACCTAACTCATTTTAATGCACTAGGTACTATATTTAAAAATTACTTACAATACATTCACTGACGTCTTTCTGTCCCAGCGCCATCCAGAGAGCACATAGCCACTGGAAGGACGAGTCGACGGTGCCCCCTCTGTATATCTCATCTAGTAGTCGCTGAGCGCACTCACGACCTAGGTCTTCGGGTAATGTGATATCGCCGGTGCCTACGTCAGTGGATTTCTAAAGGAAAATAGGAATAGTGGTTATTTTTAAAAGTTGTTTTATTAGGCATATAAGTCGTTTTAGTTACTTTAGGATAGCACAACTGTTGGGTGTACCTCTGACTGGCTTGATGCCTAATAACATAAAAAATACGGCCGTTATTAGGTACTCTATGGCATGCGTCTCAATTTGACCAGTACAGACAAGAACAACGTATATTGCCACTAAAGTTTCGTTAATTTATAAATGAGAACTTGTAATAAATATAAAAACTATTTACTTACTTATTTTGGGGAAGATAGTAGTTTAAGGATATTTTCAAAGCAATGTTTAATAATCAAAATATCAAAATGATTATGGACTTTTGTAGCTGATTGTACTTTTACTATACAGACTGGTACAATGCTGCTTTGTGATAAAATGAACGTTAGAGGTAGTATGTGTTAGATAAGGTACTTAAGGTTTTATTTTAGGATGAGAAATCATCAAATGAGATCTTCTGCAGAATCTTACTGACTAAAAACTTTCTGTGTTCCTCGTAATGCCGTTTGCGTTCTAGGGTTGCGGTGACTCTTTCGAACAAATTCCGCAACCCTGGCACTTAAGTAGGTAGTTAGTATACTTACAGCCTCAGCACAATAGAAGGTTTTCTCATTAGTTTCAGCAACAAGACTGATTCCGAATCCAGGACTCTTGCCCGCGTTGGAGCCGCGACACTGGTCCGTGTTAATGTACACGTCCGGGATGAAGTTTAACATTACCTGAAAAATATAATAAATATTATGGAAAAGTGATAAATCATATTTTATTGTTTCCTAGCTGAATACTCTGAGAAGAACTTGGAAACAAATTCAGATACGAAAATTCCTAATAAAGCCCATTCAGTTTCTTGTAATGGTCAGATCATATGAGAACCATGAAGGTTAATGTCTTTTGATACACAGAATAAAGTAGACTCGTCTAGACACTGCACACATTGTGCCAGTCATTGTAAGCTCAATTCACACTACTACTCAAAGTTTATTTTTGATTTTATTTCAATCTAGGTACTTAATCAAAATGTTTACAAATACAACATTCTTTTGTTCTGTTAAGACAGCTATTAACTCACCCCCTTAGCAGCGTCTACAACCCTGTTAGCCATAGTGGGTGACACCCGCAGCGCATACACAACCCCTCGTATTCTCTTCACAAGCCCCCATTGGGTCCACTGCAATGGTCGCAGGCTGCGTCGGACGGGACACTTGAATACTACCTCCCCGCCGCCGAGAGGGGGTGCACCTGGGAGTCACAATTGTTAACAAGATCAACATATTATTACGATGTGGCAATATTGCTAGCCTTTTGGGCACTTCAAATCAAATCAAAACATTTATTGCAATCCATGATGTCCACTTACAGGTGGTAAAATATTAATAGAAACAATCATGGACCCTGTCGGGCAGCAAATTTTTAAATAAGTAGAGAGAGGAAGAGCACTTTTTTAATTTGTCTTATGCTTGAAATATTTTATTTATTTAGACTATCTTCTGTGACTTCGTTGATGTGGAAGTCAAGTAAGTATACCTCATATAGTATAACATAGTCTATGGCTTTCAGCAATAAAGTAGTTTCTCATAAATTAAAGAATTTTGACAAATACCTCTTTATAATATTTTTTTTCTTTATTATCATTATTTTTTAAAGCTTTTTTAAGGAAAAGTTAATAATTTAAGTAAAAAAAAACATTGGAAATTCTATCCAATTTTTACTCACCTCTTCGGACAACTTTCAACTCCAGTCCATCATCTACTAATATAAATTTCAGCAGCACTGGCAGGGCGGAGGTCTTGATCTTATCTACTGACACATCCAGATCACTGTGTGTGACACCCTGGAGGACTGCATTCAGAGGCTCCTTGCAGAACGGACCTAAAGCTAGCAGGATTTCTAAGTAGTAACCTGAAAACAATAAATTAAATTAAAAAATATTTATTTTCTTACCAAAGTTGTTTTTAATATGTATAGAACTTATGGCATTTTTCGTAAGACGTGTCTATTAGAAGCTCACTGTCGTTGGCAGAGTATATTCATGATCAATTTGAGGTATGTGAAGGTGGCTCAAAAATTTATGGGATTTTTTTTTATGTAAATTAGGTGGCTTTTCTGTGAAGCCCAAGGACCAACTAAGCCACAAGAACAAGCCGCTTATACATATGTATAAAGTAATACAAAAATAATAAATTACTAACCTATACCCCGTTGGGTACTACAGTTGTGTGTAACTTGTCCACCAACCAATATACCAGGCTGGTAGTACACTGAAGTACCCGTCTCACTCAATTCCACCCTCGTACCATTCGTCACCTTGTCCAGAAGTCGTATCAAACTCACTTCGTACTCCCGAAGACCCGGGTCATCATGCGTACTCCGAATCTCTTCTATTTTAATTGTTCGACCACTTAGCGTGGCAAGCAACAGCCTTTGGCGAAAGAAGTTACTGCCCTTATATACGATTAAGTCATTATGCACTGTTGCTACCATTTTAAAGAAATTTTGTGGAAAGTATAAACGTAAACATTCGGCCAAATAAAAACACGTGCGGTGCGTGATTAACTGTCACAGTGTCACTGTCATAAGTGTCATATTCTTCCTGGATCCACGTTTTGTTATTGATATATTTATCAAGCCAGAATAGAAAGTAATAATGCTTTTATGTAAAAAAGGCAGTTACTGAAAACTCCGTTCTAAAAACTTGTGTTAAAAGTAAAGATGACTATTTTAACCAGTTGAGGGGTTGAGACATAAAATTACTACATAATTTTTACTCTCTACTATCTTTATATTGTGCTACTATCTACGTAAAATAAATAACGAAACGTAATCATTTCTAGTTTTTCTACTCTATATATTCTATAATTTGCTCATTTGCTGTCTGTGAGTGTGATGTGCTTGTGTGCCCGCATAGAGTAAAGTAATTTAACGGATATGTGCCCGTCAGAAGTCAAAACAAACATTGAGGTTATGTAGCTATTGTGTGGACGATTTTGTTTATTACAAAAGAGGTAACATAATTCTCAAACTAATGTTATAAAGAATCAATCATGAAGGTATCAGTTGGTGACGTTGTTCTACCGGGAGATTTCTCCGAAGAAATAGCTGCAGTTGGCGAGAAAAGTAAAGTTATCCTCGGACCCGGGTTACGAAAAGAAATTGATGGGATTTTTATCACGAAAGCTGGAACTTTGAAAAAACGAGCGCCTAACACATATTGGGTGGATAACTATCAGAAGCGATACATTCCGGCACGCGGGGAGAATGTTATAGGGATCGTGGTGCAGAAAGCTGGCGACATATTCCGAGTCGACGTCGGGGGCAGTTGTACCGCATCGTTGTCTTACCTGTCCTTCGAAGGTGCTACAAAGAAGAACAGACCAAAAGTGGTGAACGGTGACGTAGTATACGCCAAAATGCTTGTAGCCAGCAAAGATATGGAGCCTGAAATAGTTTGCGTCGACTCTCACGGGAAGAAAGGTCGGTTGGGGGTCTTAGAAGATGGTTTCGTTTTCAAATGCTCCTTAAATCTAATAAGGAAGATTTTAAATCCTGAATGCCCATTATTAAACTCATTGAAGAATGAATGGCCTTTTGAATTAGCGGCCGGTATGAACGGCAGGATTTGGATTAAAGCAAACACTATGAGAGAAACTATTGCATTGGGAAATGCAATCTTGGGATCGGAATATCTTAGCTTTGACGAGATTAAAAGCATGTGTACTAACATTGCTGGCATATTAGCTGGACATATTTCATAACATAATTATAATTCTGCAATTTATTGGTAAAAGATAATTATATTTTTTAAGTTCAAAACAATATTTTTATTTTTTATTGTTAAAATCTTATCCTTCCCCTTGGTCAAAAAGGTTTGGTGAAAAGAAAGGATTTAGATCTATGGTCTCTTATTATGTAACCAAAGTCTGACAGACACCAGACTTGGGTTGAGATTGAGAAAGAATTCACTATACTGAAAGTCAATTTGAACCCCCTGTACACATGATTAAGAAGAACCCTTTTATTCTGTGGTGTATGTAGAGGGAAAGTAAATCAGAATCAGCTATCTACTTATGATTATAAAGTCTATAATAATATCTGATTATTATTTGCTCAAAGCAGATTGGCAAGTTTAGACTTGTAATTTATAAATTCCGGTTTCCTTACAATGTTTTCCTTCAGTAATGTCAGTGAGATCCAAGATAAACTTTAAAAGTACAATAAAATTGGAAAAGTCCACACAGTGAACACACAAACTCTTGCTTGCGTTAATATTGGTACTCTATTTGCGGAATACCAGTATCACAAATTAAACAACCAAGAAACAGTGATCGGGAAATTTATTTTGGCAAATGCAACTAACCTAATCATTTCAAATCTCAATACATAATGTAAAACTACATCCATCTGCATTCCAACCATTGTTCTTTTCTAATAAATATATATTACAAATGGCGGACGCCCCGCGATTTTAATATTTACAGTTCTGCGCGACGCCATCGCCTTAATTTACAAACTATCATAATAGGAGTCGACTGACCAGAACAATTTTCCTTTATAACAATAATTTAGTAAACAATAAAATAATGAGCTGTTATTTTTATTTTTTTCTTCATTTTAAATGATAATATTTTGCTAATTGATGATTTTGATGACAGCTTGTTTTTGTGGCGGGTTTAGTTGTGACTGGGAGGTAATTTCTACACGTTATTTCCAGATTCCAAGAAAAAAGGCTAAACAAAATATTTCTTTGTTTAAAAAAAAATTACGCGTAGGCAAGTAGTGGAGCTACTCTAAAAAGTTACAATTTGAAGTTGACCGTTCATCGAACAACTAAACTGCGTACTTTCATAATTTAATAAACCAACTTTACTTGTAAGTATTAGAGCGGGCGCTCTAAAATTTGTCACAATAGATTAAACATTTACCCCACATTTCCCGAATGAACGAAAATCAACGCAAAATATCATGTGATAAATTGTCAAACGTCCATAACCTAACATAGTTTAAGATTGGTTGTTGAAAATTCAGCCAACCAATCACCGAAGTTTACGCGCGCTATCAAATCCGTAATATTAATTTTTCTTTTGAGAAAACTGGGTTGCCTTCCACTTTTTTTTAGCACAATCCAGTCACAAACTAAACCCGTGACAGCGATAAACATCGCCTGTATTTCAGCCTAGACTAACGATAAGCCTCTTAGCAACGATATAAGAAAGTGGTAACTTTTAAAAAGATACAAACTGATGTACTACAGCTTGAATAGTAACTATCAAGTTTTAAACCTCAACAACCTACGAAAAGGAATGTTATATTCTTTTATTTACAAAACATATTTGTTTTTCAATAGTTAACAAAGATTATTGAAACTCAGATAATGGCGAATGTCTTGATTGGTGTGAAGCAATAGGGTAAATACCATGATTGTTAGGGCCGGTACACATCTGACGGAAGATACGCCGCGTATCGTCAGTCGCGTAATGCAGAAACAGTCTAATAGATAATAAAACATCAAAGAAACAGACTGCCTCGTTGGTCTAGTGGTCGCAAAGCGCGACTGCTGAGCATGAGGTCTTGGGTTCGATTCCCGGGTCGGGCAAAGTGTTATTGGGTTTTTCCATCAGGAATTTCTCAGTAGAAGCCTCGGAGTCTGGATTTGTGCCCGGTTGATGGCAATAGGCTCGCCCCCTATTACATGGGACTTAAACATAACTGGCGAAAGGTGGGTGTACTAATAAGTACACTTCTGCCTAACCCTTCGGGGATAACAGGCGTGATGTTATGTAGATAATAAAACATCCAACCATACACACATAACCGCTGTTCCGTTAGTTCGTCGACCATACTAAAGACGATACGTTCGACGAATCTTCCGTCAGATGTGAACCGACCCTAATAACGCGCTTATTACAGTACCTCATCGGTAGGGCGCTATTCATAAGGTGGGTGTAGCGTGGTAAGTGCGGAACAGTCAATCGACCTAGCAGTAGGCCAATCAGTATAACTGTTATTAAACTACCCTACCTAGAAATTAGGGACCATACCGATTGGGTAGGTGTAATAAGTGCTTAAATCCAAGACACAACAAAACACTATCTTAGCTCTGAAAATCAGATTATTTTCAGTTAGTTGTAGAGATAAACTACAATGAAATGGCGCGTCCTTCTACAATCCAAAACGTTTGAAAGTGTTTGTAATAGTATTTAAAAGACTCACAACGCATGTGTGGGTATTGAGACGACTCTCAAAACAAAAACAAATCAGCGATTTGTTGCTCAAGTAGCGGCGTCAAAAATTACTCATTATTATTAGTATGGCGCTGCACTGACATTCTCTATAAAAATGACAGGTGCGTTGTCTTGCGCGGTCGGCTATTTATGATTAGTTGACAAACAAATATGAACTGCTGCTACTGCCTGCTACTGAAGACGATTACTTACAACTACATACAAACATTTTCATACGAATGTGACTACACACATTGAAATGGTAATATGGAGGGGAGTGCCGAGATAACTACTATATTGTTTATCTCTACAATAAGATTATAGTTGCTTCGAAATCAGTAAATAGTCAGTCAATTCAGTTGACAAATAAGTGACATGAGTTTGCTATTTGTCATACAAAATCTATGAGGTAATCGCGTTTTGACTGTTCGCAAAAAGTATGCCAATAAAATTGATTGAGTGGTATACTACCCTGTGCAGAAACCCTCTAGATTTTTTCATAACTTAAGTAAATCAAGATAAATATGCTCAATAATCTCAGTAACTATTGCTAGAATTTTGACTGTTACATTAAATAAACTGTCGTTATACTATGTAATATCAAATAAATTCGTGTGTCGCACCGCTAGGGGTCTATAATAGAAGTTTTAATAAGAAAACCTGTAAAAATAATGTAGTAGGTATGAAAGATGTCAACTCTTAGCTTAGTCCAGACAAAATATTACGATGAATGCACTGATCTTTGTGTTTTTATAATGATATCACTTTTCTAAGACACTATTGTAATTTGGTTCTTTATTTAGTCGCGAAGTTGACATTTGTGTCTAAAAAACCTTTTAAATTGCATATCGAGGCGTGAAAGGAAAAATGTATTAAGCGACAAATTGGTCGTGTTATTTACTCAACCTTACATTAATAAGGTTGAATTTATAACACGACCAAATTGTCGCTTAATACAGTTACCGACACGTAAGTTGGCAAGAGTTTTTGTAGTGGGGGAAGTTTGCGCACGCACAATTTTATACATTTTTATATGCGCGAACTTCCCCTAACTACGAAAATCTCTTGCCAAGTTACGTGCCGGTAACTGTACATTTTTCTTTTCACGCCTCGATATCGTTTCTAGGCTTTATCATGTAGCCATTGACAGTTAGGTAATAGTGGTTTTGACATTACAAAAATAACTATTTTATGAACTAAAACTACCATTTTCTTTTGTTTATTCTTATTGTTATAAGGCTTCATCATGGTACCTAGTCAGATCAGTGCATTCACTTTGATTGTCCTAGGATAGAAAATGCATTTTATTTGTCATTTTTGAAAGAGGAAATTTTCTCCATTGGGGTCAAAATTGTGAAAGTTATTAAGATCATGGAGAAGTTAAACTTCTGCCTTCAAAAATGCTCAAACTGGCCTTCCTTCGCTAGAACAATCAATTCATCGATCACAGCAAATTGTAACACTGTACATATATTATATTTACATTCTATCAACAAAGCAGTCATTTTCACGATTTTTTTTTTCCATTTTTTACTTGAATTAATTATTTTAATTACGAAAATATAATTTACTCTATCGATTATTCAGAGATCAAGATTGTTTACTTACAATAGACGTTATTAACATATTTTACATTTTATTTATAAGTGTTTAAACTAAGTATCGAAAACCCGTTTGTTGTGTTATACTGAATATAACAATCGTTATATTCTTGTTTACAAGTTGGGAGGACAATTTCTGTGTCTTTTTATGATTAACAATTTGAGAAACGGAAAACGACTTTAATACTCTGCTATTTTGGGACGGGGCTTATAGTTTAGCAGTGGAAGAATTAACCAACTATTCAAGATACAACTTCTAAAAAAACACTTTATTTTAGGCCTGAAATCCCGATTACTTTTCAATTTAATTTGGCAAACAAGTGATGTCACCGTTTACTATTAACATACAAAATCTATGAGGAATTGCGTTTCGACAGGTCTTAAAAAGTACGTCAATTGATTTGTGGTATTCTACTAACCAATTCTGCGATATATTTCAGTTGAATGGCGTTGAACGCCGCCAGAATATTTCTATTTACGATATTAGTATGGATAGTCGCGATTTTAATAGCCATTGAGACGAACACCTATAGCAAGAAAATAACATAACATCACGCCTGTAATCCCCGAAGGGTTAGGCAGAGGTGTACCCATGAGATACACCCACATTTCGCCAGTTATGTTTTTAAGTCCCATGTAATAGGGGGCGAGCCTAGCAAGAAAATTTTCGTTAATTTTGACAAAAACGCATTGTACGACATGCCATTACACGACACAAAGGACATTTCAAAAATAAACCATACGAAATTTTGAATGATTTAACCAATTCTCATTTAAATTAATAAATAATATTATATCAAAATTGTTCTCCCAATTTGTCGAAGGCAAAGAAATTCTTTTGACACTTCAAATTATAAATATACAGTTTATAAATAGTTACATTTATTTCGTCGATATACGAGATGTGTGAGCCGTTTTTGTAACAGTGGCTAGTGTGGTATGGTTGATGAAAAGTCGACACAAATATACGGTGACTTAAGTTTGATTTTAAACTTATTCGATGCCAGAGAGTTTGTTTTCGATTGAACAATAAACTTTTAACAACATCATATTAATTTTATTCACATTTTAATTATTGCTTTTTCATTACATTACCTCTTTTTTTCAGTCGGGCAAGCTGAAAAAGAGGTAATTTTGCTAACAATTTGCTAAGTAACGACTCAGCATAGTGTAAACAAAAATTACCTCTTTTTTAAAGTAGTGTGTGGTATATGCGTGAGACGAAACACGAAACGAGCTCATATTTCGATACTGGAAATATGAAATAACGTAAGGGACATTTGGGCGAAAATCTCTATTCGACCTAATATCCCTCACATTTGGTCGAAATTAGATTGTCGCCCAAATGTCCCTTACGTTATTTCATATTTCCGGTATCGATTTCTTTCTCGTCTCCTGCGCAAACTGCGTAGTCTTACATATTCTCTATATTTACATTTTTCTATAGATAATACAACCATACCATACTAAGCGCTCACTGGTCACGTGCGCTCACTCTCCCCACTCCTCCTACCAACTCTAGGGCCGCACACACAGTGCCCCCGCAAGTCGCTCTCAGAACACCGAGTCCGCAGAGCGGGACAGATGTACCGGGTGCGAGGGAGAGCGCGCTAGTCGCTTGCGAGGCAGCTTCTGGAGGGTCGTAAGCAAGTAAGGGAAGTCAGGCCGCTCCGATGATCGGTACGACCAGCAGAGCATTAGGATGTCCTGGAAATAGTAAAAATAAATTTTATTGTGAGAGGAATCTGATCAAACATAAAATGAAACTGACATACTTTTGGTTTTGACATCGTGTTGTATAAGGTCAAAAGTGTGTTCTAAAAAATAAATGATATAAAAAATTCCAATAGTGAGTGGTTGACCAAAAAGGGACCTGGAGGGATTGGAAACCGTTATTTTTATTTTTTTTTTTAATCTGTGGTCTTTTAGCTTTGTTTTGGTCTAACCAGAATATTTTTAGGTGCCGTAGTGTTTTTTTTATGATTTTTTTTGTGAGCCGAGGCCGACCCGAAACTTGTTTCTACACGAAATTTCAAACGCGATTTACTCGAAATCAATTATTTTCCCTTGAGGTCCCTTTTTGGTCAACCACTCATGATTTGAGTGTAAAAGAACATAAAGGAAGGGCAAATCACAAAAAAAGCCTTTGAGATAAAGATATCGAATTTTTGTATGCAATTATTCTTTGTATAAAACTTTAAAAAGGGCCGACACCCTCGTCAATTTTCTATTCGCACTGATTCTATATCGGACTGTTTCAGTAGTTTTGTAGGACTGAGTTTTTTTTAAAACATCTATATTGAAAACATATTATATTGGAACTCATCATAACTAATGTACCATTTTCTTCGAAAAAAAATTCGCTTACTGATTGTCTGACGTGGGTTAAAGAAGTCGATATGCTTACCTTGATATCTCTAGAAGCCTGCATGTTGGCTAGTGACTGTTTGACGCCCTTCCCGACCTGCCAGATCACCGCTTCCGGCGGCTGACTCTTGAAGGGATACTCGCCGCATAGGAGCTCATACCACACCGTGCTGTAAATACAAATAACGTTGTTATTTGGTAGTTCACACCCCCAATCAATTGACATACAACACATAAGCTGTCAAAACTCGATTCTTCCATAGATTTTATATCGCAATAGGCATCTGTGACGTCTCTTATTTGCGAGGTCAATTGACTCTACTGATTCATTTCTAACCACCTAAAAATGTAATTTTTCAGTCAACAGGGTAGATGACATCACTAACCAATAATACCAAGACATAACTTCTCTAAAGAAACACTTTATTTTAGCCTTGATAACCCAATTCATTTTCAATTAACTGTCTGTTTTGATTTTTTATTGCTTTCTAATTTATAAATAGTTAGTTAATTGAGTCTACTCAAAAGTGACGTCATAGTTATTTACACCATACAAAATCTATGGGAGAATAGCGTTTTGACAGGTTAGAAAAAGTACGTCAGTTGATTGGTGGTGTCATCTACCCTATTGAAATTATTAAAGTGTATTTTTGGAGAATATTAATAGTTTTCGGAAAAACATATTTTATTTCACAAACACGTAGATTTGATTTCTAAAACAGTCATAAACAAATGTTTCTCAGTGAATACATAGGTTCAACTCACGACACTGGAGAAATTCCTCGTTCAAGTAAAGTTTAAAAAGAGAAGCAAAGTTACCCGAAGGCGTAGACGTCGGTGGCCTTGGAGAAGGGCAGGTGCAGCGACGCGTGCGGCGTGAGCGCGCGGCACAGCTCGGGCGCCAGGTAGCACAGCCAGCCCGCCGGGATGCCCAGGCTGTCGCCGCGCAGGCTGGGGGCATTTATTTTATACATTTGAAAGGGAAAACAGGAAAGGGGTGAAACAGGGTGTAGTTTCTCATCCTCTATTAAAAAGGGAGGATCCTCCGACGAGACGGGTGTTGTGTCTGGTGGGCTACTGCCCGACGGTTGCTGTCGAGATTTTGTATATATCGATACTAGAAAAATGAAATAACGTATGGGACATTTCGGCGAAAATCTCATTTTCGACTCTGTCGAAATCGAAAACGATGTCCCTCACATTTGGTCGAAAATGAGATTTTCGCCTAAATGTCCTTTACGTTATTTCATATTTCCGGTATCGATATGCTAACGTCGAGTAGAACTTTGATTGCGCGATGTAGGAAACGTCAGCTGTAGTTCGTATATTATGCGAAAGATATCGCTACATTACAAAAACCACCATTTAGAGCAAGCGTGATAATCAATGCTCGTGGCTTCTTTGTATGGCTTTTTTCTTTGCCCTGCAGTGTGACAATAAATAGGCTGGTATTTTTTTTACCGATTACAGACACTTTTGAATAATCAAGAAGTCGGTCAGAAAGTTTAAACTAGTTGCCCATTCTTTTACACAAACACTTAACCGTGATAATATTAGTAAATGTGCTAATACACGACGCTTGTAACATACAAACATGTAAATTGTAAAATCGTTAACTCTAGCGCAGGTGACAGTCAAGAAAAACCTACTATTAGGTTATTTTAGGACTTTGCCCTAATTCTGAAGAATACATAGACAAAATCGCCGACATAAGACTTGAGACTACCAAAAATCAAATCCCAACCAGACGAGGCAGTACTCAAATCTATGGATTATTATATACTGTCATTTTATAGTTGTGTAAAAAACCCTTAAAATAATATGTACAAACACCATATACTAGCATCATATAGGTCATAGCTCATTATAACAGTATTGCTCCGACACGACAAACAAATTGGCCATTCAAATTAGAGCTTTAAATCTTGTGAATTAAAGAACTTTTTTTAATGACAAAATAAAAAGGTGACGGATCGCGGGAGGCGCGATGGCAGCTTACAGATGGAGTTCTCGAGGCGATATTGCCATACCATTCCTGTATGGTAGCGTTACTATTCTAATGAGCGATAACCGTAACACTTAATATAATTAATTAAGTAAGTAAAGTGCAAAAACCTCTATTGACCTTTGTACTAACTTGTTTCCAAAACACAGTTTGGTAACACTAAAGAGTCCGAAGTCTGTGATGACGACCTTGCCGTTCTCCAGGAAGATGTTCTTCGTCTTCAGGTCTTTGTGGATGATGCCTCGCGCGTGCAGGTAGCCCATACCCTGGGGGACAGAAAAGTAGCTGTTTTTAAACTGATGCAGTATTAGAACAATGGGTTAAATATCTGGCTGGTGAGCTAAAGAAGTCCGCTCATTACGTTAAGAACGAAGTAATAATTCAATGTGAAATTCCATAAATAAAAATTGAATTTTATAAACTTTAGTAGACCTAGTTTTTAGCGCCTTGAAGTACGAAACAATTATTAAATGTCACAGATCTCATTTTCAATCAATCCATTTGTATACACCGTGAATTTTAATCCGTTGTAAATCTTTCAGGGGGTGAATGTACTCATGAATATGAACAACTTTTATTAAGGGACATAGTACGAAATGTAAAAAAAAAACAGCTGATCCATACAATTTGATCGTAATGTATTACATTATTGTATGGATCAGCTGTTTTTTTTTTACATTTCGTACTATGTCCCTTAATAAAAGTTGTTCATATTCATGAGTACATTCACCCCCTGAAAGATTTGCAACGGATTAAAATTCAGGTTGTATACTTATACTAATATTATAAAGCTAAAGAATTTGATTGTTTGAACACGCTGACCTCAGGAACTAGTAGTCTGATTTCACCGAGCGTTAATCAAGAAAGGTTATACGCTGCTAAGACGCTGCGACCCACAGGAGACGAAGACGTAACTTTACGCGGATGAAACCGCGTAGTATGGCTAGTCTTAATCAAAGAAAGTTGTCTACCGTAGGTCCCTTTTCCAAGGGGCCTGCGAGCGGCAAACTTGGGGCAGTTTGTCGCTCCACCAGACATAGGCCTGTGATGGCGGCGCGCAGTGTTCCGTGCGCGCCTCTCTAGTGGAATGTGCGGTCGCAGGATAGGCCGCACATAGTGAAGGGGCTCGCCAATGGCGGTCCAATACCAGTCGGGGGCGCGGATCATGCGTAATGCGAATACCGGGCTCCCGACTTATTGTAGCAGGAGGAACCGTGGGGTTTTAGTTGGTAAGAGTCCCACATACCCCTCCGTTATCCCCAAACGGAAGGCATCCATGAGGATTTCCCCACGAAGAAGAAAAAAATGGTCCCTTTTCCACTGCGTTACAAATCTGCGTATACATTAAGGCGACAAAGTGTTGCGCACATTGTCAAATACAGACGACATAAATTACATTACCTGTGATATCTGCTGCGCAACTATAACACTTTTGTTGGCCGTGAACTTGTCTTTGCGCAGGTGGATGTGCGTGTACAGCGTCATGCCCTTGCACAGTGACGTCACGATGGCGAGGCGCGGCGGCTTCATGCACGCGCCCATGAACAGCACCAGGTTCTCGTGACGGGTCTTGCGGAACGTCGCCACCTGGGAAGTGAAAAGGAAGGTTAGTTTTGTTACACTTACGCAATGAAAAGAAAGGTTTGCCACGAGATTAGTTTATTAGAAAGATGATGATGTTCACAGAGTAGTGTGAAACGAAATTACCACAGCTAATATTTTAATAGGTTTTTTTTTTATTAAAAGAGTGGTTCTTTTAATAAAAAAAAACCATAAAACCTATATATAACCCATAGCACCATAAAACCTATTGAAGATGGAAGCGCAGTAACCCGCGATTTTCCAATTTACTTAAGTTTTTTACAATTTGCAGCTCAGCATCGGGTTGTGTAGTAATAAAATAAAATTATGCACACCAAGACATTATATAGACATTTATAATAATGATTTTAAATCATTAGTAGCTATCCAAGTCAGTGTAATGCGTAAATGTGCCTATACAAGATGTTGTTTTGCATCCTCGTCAAATTTCAGGTGGTTGTCCTAAAAGACATAAATAATCAATTGAAAATACAGTACCGGGCAATAACTAATAAGCGCGCGCGGGAGCGCGAGCGTGGCTAGGCACGTGCGCGAGTAGTACCTACGAAATTATTGAATGATCGTTGCGTATGCGTTGTGTATGTATTGTTTGCGTTTGTTTGTGTGTGAAAGCGCGGTTATAGCTAGTAACAGACGGGCCGCTTTTAAATACGGCTGGTTTACAATTATGGATTTCAGTAAACAAGAAAAAAATAAAAAAATACCTACATTTTATTGTTGATTTGGGTCGAGAATCATTAGCATAATTACGTCCTTGAATTTGACTAGGATGCAAATCAACAGCTTGTATAATGAAAACATGATGTAGCCAATTATGTAATTAACTTGACTATTGACGATAGTAATAGTCTGTGAATACATATTAGCTACCGTCGCGTCCAATTTTTTTAATTACCATACAACCCGATGGTGTGCTATAAATTGAGGCTTCCCTGTAATGAAATAGAGTTAATTGTACCTCGTGCTTGAAGGAGTCGAGCGGCACGCAGTCATCGCTGAGCACGCGCAGCACCTTGACAGCGACGGCGCCGTGCCAGCTGCCGCGGTACACGGTGCCGAACCGACCCGTGCCGATCACCTCGAACAGTTTCAGCTCGTCGTACGGAATGTCCCATTCTTTCATAGATAACTGGGGGAAAGATGTTACAATAACAATCAATAAAATACCTGGTTGAAATGAGTACCGTGGAGTTTCTTGCTTGTTCTTCTCCATAGAAGCCTACCTCTGTTTTGATACAACCAAATAGCATCAACTTTCTGATTAACTGACCGACTCTTTGACAATTCAAAAGTGCCTGTAAATGGTCTAATTGAAATAAATGTTTTGATTTAGACTTTGAATAACTATAAAAAAAAAAACATAGAGCCTCTGTAATTATAATGGATGAAATTATTTCATCCTAAATTATTACTTAATTGAAAAATAATAAGATATTATTTTAAGGCATAATTGAAGCTTGATTCGAAGTGTAATGCTTTGATTTCCACAAAAATAAAATTCTATGTTTGAGCTTTAGGGTAAGCCCGTCACACTATTTTTAATTACTGCTATTTTTTACCCAATGTTACTTAGTTTGATGTGCATTAAGCGTAGTTAACAGCTATATACTATGGGATTGCGCAGGCTCACACACTGTTGCATTGTTGGTTGAGATGTTGAGAGTGGTTGTCTACAGTTCCAATATTTGTTAACATGTGAACACTATGTAACTTTAAATATATTTTTACCGTCAATTCTTAATTTGTAATATAAATCCCTTTTGCGTGTTATTTATATAGTAGTTTTTATATAAGGTACATTGCATTCACATGTAATTACGTATGACTCTGTATACAAATAATACCTAACATTGTAAAACATTGATTTTAAAAGAGTGTGTATGGAGTTTCTTGCCTATTCTTCTCCATACAAAACTACCTTTTGGAAGAGGCAACTAGATTCAATTCTATTTTTTTTCTTGTAATGACGTTCAAAAGTGCCTTATAATGGCCTAATTGAAATAAATGGATTTATTTACACTTAAACATAAAACCTTAAAGTAAATGTAAAATATAACAACCTTCTTGGAAGTTATGTATTTGAGCCGTTTGGGGTTGAAACACTGGGGCCATGGGGTCCGAGCGCTCACCTTGTTTTTCGGGACATTGCAAAGCGACTGGTCGACTCTTCACATGACCAGAGGGCTGGCCTTTTCTTAGGCCAAAGAATCAGCATTGCTATACAACGTGGCAATGCTGTCAGCCTTTTGGGCACTTGCCCCATTGACAGCGACGCGGACGAATTTTTTGATGCCCTATGAGGTCTCCTTTTTGCCTTTTTTTTTAATAATTTGTACATTGAAATAAATGATTTGACTTTGACTTACATGATTTGCGTTTTTACGTTAGCAAGACATCATAAGAACAAATACCAAAATACTTACTTCTTCAAACAACCTACGCCTCCGTACAAATATAGACATTACTACAGTTTATTTTAATCACTGGATTCAAGCTACTGTTTAAAACCACGGCCCTTTTAAAAGATTAAAATAAAATAACTATAAAAAAAAATATGTATTTATGTCAGTATCTTCAACAATAATACGTTCACTACACAATATATAAAACAAGGATTCATTCCTGTTGATTTATACCATTCCATAATACCATTTATCTAAAATCATTTCAATTTATCATCAAACTACGCTACAAATTAAAAACACTGGAACAAAAAGCTTTATAACCGCCTATAAACATGACTGTTATTCCACTACAACAGTAGGCAAAGTTAATGTCATGTATCCTTCGTTATCGGGAGGAGACCGCCCTCGAGCCGTTATCACTTATCAGTATAATGACCGGAACAATACCTACTGTTTGTATACGTTTAGGTTATAGTGAACTTGTAAGGGGACGTATGATATTGTTATACATACACATACATAAACTCACGCCTTTTTCCCATGGGGGTAGGCAGAAACCACAGAACGCCACCTGCTACGATCCTTACATACTCCTTTCGCCTCATCTACGTTCATACATCTCGTCATACAAGCACGCCGGTTACGAGTACTCCGCACCTGACCTCCTTCCTTGATATTGTTATATCTTTACTTGTGTCACTTTTTGACGTTCTGGACATGTTTTTTAACCCCCGACGAATTTTAAGGGGTTCAATAAGTTTAATGTATGTCCATCTGTGGCATCGTAGATTTTAAACAGTTAAGCCGTTTTTGATTCTGTTTTCAGTTTGAAAGGTGACTTGATCGAATGTTTGAAGGTAATCATCTTATAGCAATCTGGAATTTCTCAGTAGCAGTCCGTTTGGAAGTTGGTGGTGCGATAAACTCATGCCTGGGAAAGTAGGTAAAGCCGTTGATCCTGTGCCTGATTTCTCTCCGGTTGTGTCCAATTGCCGGTCCATCAGATTATGGTACGATTCAGACCAACCAGCTCGGATCGCGCCGCATCGGAACGGATCTGTACGCATGCCGCGGCAGCCGAACGTATGCGGCGGCAGCCGAACGCGTGCCGCGGCACCCGATCGCGTCCGCCGGAGCCGGTCGGCCGTCGCGACAGCCGAACGCATCCCGCGACACGTCGCGACGCATGGCCGGATGCCGACGGAGGTAAAGTTGCATGCAAATATGAACTATAATTACTGTTGATACATTTGAATGTTCTTTACCGCATTGTAAAATGCCGCCCGGCCCGGCCCGGTGCGAGCCGGTTGGTCTGAATCGTAGGTACGATTCCTCTTCCCTCACTCTCATAGGTATGAGAGTGAGGGAAGAGGAAGTGCACCTATTTGTACACACACTTGTGTACTTATAATATCTCTTGCGTCCTTGGTAAGTCTTCAATGAAATCAGGTCGGGTAGATGTTATACTTACACTATTCTGGCGTGGCCACCGCGTGTCGTGCTTGTTGGCCAGGTCGAGGGAGTCTCCGCGCTGGCAGCCGCCGCTGTCCGTGGAGCCCGAGCCCGACAGTGACACGCAGCGGGAACTGTCGCCTGCAACATGACATATTGTTTAAGGAATCATTAAAAATGTGGATGTACTAATGGTGTACTCAGTACATCCACTGCCTCGACTGCCTCGTTGGTCTAGTGGTTAGTGACCCTGACTGCAAAGCCGGAGGTAGTGGGTTCGATTCCCACCCAGGACAAACTTTGTGTGATGAGCATAATTGTTGGTTCTGTGTCTGGGTGTAATTTATCTATAATATGTATGTATTTATAAATTATATAAGTATGTATATCAGTTGTCTGGTTACCATAACACAAGCTCTGCTTGGCTTGGGATCAGATGGCCGTGTGTGAGTTGTCCCAAGATATTTATTTATTTTTATTTATTTTTATCCACATTTTTAATCTTCTGCTTAACCCTTCGGGCATTACAGGCGTGATATTATGTATAATTATAGAATTCCAGTCTATAACTGTCCCACTGCAAGGTAAAAGCCTCTTCTCATACAGAGAAGGCACGAACATTGATCACCACGCTTGCTCAAGGCGGATTGGCGATTCCAAACTTATAAACATTATAACTCCAGGTTTCCTCACGATGTTTCAATTACCGATGTCACTGATGTTTAAGATAAACTTAGAGAGAACAAATGAATTGAAAAAGTCACATTGCTCCGGTCAAACGAGCTAGGTTACAGTGCAGACAACAATAATTATCTTTCTGCTATATTGTCATTCCTTGTTATTTCGTCTTAATTTATGTAACTACGTTTTTCAGATTAATTTACTGAAATTGGTTTAACCGTTGTAAATTAAATAAATAAATAATAATAATTCACTTATTAAGCTTGTGGTGTCTATTAATTTTGAAACCTATTTTTAGTCATTTATTAAAAGAATTGACACACTCAAAACATTGTTGAAAAGTAGTTGCAAAATAACTGCCTGCATAACAAATGGCTTGCTCGACTGTACTTGCTTACCGTTTTGCGTGGTAGTGGCGCATATTTCTTATTATTATTTATTTGTTTTTTAATTTTTTAGACTTCATACTAACTTGTTTTTATTTTGCGTTTGTATATTTATTTTATTTATTTAATTCAGGTAACAAAGACCCATAACATATATACCTTATAGACTATCATACATATTTATAAAAACAAAAACTACTGCACACGAAGTGACGGCGTCGTGTTACGTTGCGTGGTGTCGCGTAGCCTTCCGCGGAATCGCCTATACACGACACCCTTCGGCCAAAACTCTTCCTTGAGGAAGGTCTCAATGCAATGAGTCTGAACTCGCACCACGAACGTCTTGAACTTGACTTGAATTTTTCTTATGTTTTTCGCGTGAATAAACAGTTTTCCTTTCTTTCTTTTTCTTTACTACAAGTATCGCTACTCACCACTCTGAACGCTAGCCGTGTGGTCCTCCTTGTTATCTTGTTGTCTCGCCGGCGACTGCACGGACGCGTGGTTAGGACTAGACACCACCGGCTTAAGTTCTGTCGACACAAACACATCATTATAGTTCGAAAATATTTGTTGCAGGACACTTGCATCACTTTTTCTGCCTCTGTCAACTTCAAACAATACGAATGTTGAAACATGTTACAAATACATATAAAGTTGCATTAAAGAGTTTTTAAAATCCTAAAATAAAGTTTTAAGAACATAATTATTGTCTTAAATTAATTTAAATTGCGTTATTTACCATTTCCCATTATCAAGTGATTCCGATTATCAATCAAACAGCGATGACGTCACTGCCTGATAAACCATGTTAAATGTACAGATTAACTACGATAATACGGCGCGCCCCTCCGTATTACGATTTCAATGAGTGTAGTCACATCCTTACGAAAGAGTTTGTATGTAGTTGTAAGTATTCGTCTTCAGTAGCAGGCAGTGTTCATGTGATATGACAATTAAGTTGAGATTCCCAGATAAGATTAACCCCTCGTACAGTACCCGGCGATAAATATTGCACATCGACCTTTATCGTGTTTCGTATTTTATACAAAGAATTATCAAAAAAGCAAATCATAATTGTTTTAACAGCTCCTAATAGATACCGGACTGTTTGTATTTCGTGCGACAGAGATAACGCTCTACGAAGCCGAAATTAGCCGATTGTCTCTTTCCAAAGGTCGATGTGCAATATTTATCGCCGGATACTGTGTACAGTAGGCGTTTTAAAGCGCGCGCTTTGATAACGCGCTTTGTTGCAGCTGAAAATCAGTGTCAGGTGCTACACCTTGTGTTGTCATCTGACATTATGCTGAGCTGTGGCCCTTTTGGCATTATAATTATTGTTGTTTGTTTTTTATAGTTTTTAAGTTTAATCAATTTTGCTGTAATGCCAATAAACGCATGTGTTATTTCTTTCTTTCTAGTTGTGTTTTGCCACACAAAATATATAGGATAGTCGCGTTTTGACAGGTTATAAAAAGTACGTTAATTGATTGGTGTCAACCAGCCTATTGTCGAAATACATACATGTAAGGAAAATGTGGTTTGTTTTTGTCGGTGATATTTTTTGTTGATAGTATTTACCTGGGAAGTGGAACTGCTGCTTGGTGGTGGGCGGATGGTGCGCGTGGTGTGCGTGGTGCGGGTGGTGCGGGTGGTGCGGCGTCAGCGGCGGCGCCAGCGCGGGCGACGACGGCGTCGAGCTGTTGCACGACGACGTGTTCGACGACGAGTCCGGCCCGCCCTGTGGACATACAAACATATTGGAAGGCCTTGTCGAAATTATGTACATACTTTTTTACAGTGAATAATTTTTAAATCATATTTGTTTCTTATAGTGTAATATCCAATTCTTTTAAACGTTTCATTATTTGTCACAAGTAGTAGAATAGAAATTCTATTCTGCTACTTGTGACAAATTCTATTATACAGCATGTAACAAAAACCCTGTCCGATCCTTAAGAGTATTATTCGGCATCGTACTGCGTACACATATACGTAACCATTTAATGGATTTGAGATTATTATTTTTCCCCAGTGAATATAATTAAATAAAAATAAAAAATAAAAACTGATCAACGGCAACACTGATCGCTCGACAAAGTTCACCTACAGTTTTTTGTTTTGATTTTGCCGGCGGGTGGAGTGTTGTCAACTTATGAAAATTTGCCATATTCAGTGTAAAATTTCGCATGAATTATAAAAATAAAAAATCAATAACTTTTGGTTGTTATGAGTTACATTCTTATAACCATTTTTTCTAGCACGTATGTTGAACCAGGAATACGCCTTTATTGGATCGGACAGGGTTTTTGTTACATAGTGTAGAATAGAATATTTCTTTATTTGCTTGGAAAGTAGGTAGGTATACAAAATATAGGTGTTTACAGCATTTTAGTCCCTTATACCTTTTACCTTAAAATAATACTACCGGATGTGAACAAAAGCTGAAGTAAGGTTTTTCGTCCAGGACAGACGCGATGACGATAAAAATAGACTTGTGTCTATGTTTGATAAAACTTAAGCTGCGCTTATACTTAACCTGCCCCGCGTGTCGCCACGCGTGGGAAAGCTATCGGTTTCATACATTTAGCAAGTTGCTCCACGCCAAGCGGGGCGGGACTAATGTGATCAGTCCTATACTAAATGTATGAAACCGATAGCTTTCACACGCGTGGCGATACGAGGGGCAAGTTAAGTATAAACGCAGCTTTACGGTCATTCTAACATGTGTCAAATGTTTCTAGACTTTTAAAACAAACATTGTCAGTCTTCCAGCCTTTGTTTTACGCTGATTAATCAATGTCGCTGTACTTTAAGCGATCAAACCAGCCTGTAGGAGCTGGTGCAGTAGTAAGACGGTACGTACGGGGTGGTGCGGTACGGGCGGAGCGTGCGGGCGGCGCCGGTGCGTGAGCGACGACAGGAAGCCGGAGCCGCGCCCCGGCTGAGGGGACACGTAGCCGTAGTACCCGCCTTGGACAGCTTAATCAACAATTCCAACACACAAATTCTTTAACTTCCATCATCAGCCCAGCTACCTGAGATGGTGACAACCATACGCAAATACACAAGACACTTCATAAAATATGCGAAATACAATAAGTATGCCTATAAAATTTGAGGGTTGCTCTCGATTTCTCTAAGATCCCATCATCAGATCCTAACTTGGTGACAGTGGGACCACCTCAGAACTATCTACTTTCGAACAAAAAAAGAATTTAAAAAATCCGTCGACAATTGGCGGAGTGTTCGATGAACAAACATACAAAAAAAAAAACATACAATCATCCGAACATAGTACCTCCTCCTTTTTGTGAAGTCGGTAAAAAAATAGTTTTAACCGTGAAAACACGGTTTATTTTAATTTCTGGTCTGGCAGGCGGTTACATATCAAAAAATCAAAATATTCTCGAGCAAATTTCAAAAGAACAATAAACGAAATACCAAAATTTAAATGACCAAATGATTTATTTAGAAAAATTTTAAAATCCCAATGTATGTGACATCAAATGAACGACTGATCAAAAGTTGCTAGATATAATTTTAAAATATCAAATCATAACTAATCAAATTTTATAATCACAAATGATTTAAATGTAGGTATACTTATATTTGAAGTACATCATTAATTTTAACACATTAATTTGTTCAAAAATTATGATTAAGATTAAAATAACAGTGCCTCAAAATAGTATACATACAAACATGAAGTAATTTGAAAAAGGTAAAAATAATATTAATATTAGCGAATAGCGCCTGTCTGATACAGAAAGCCTTTGCACAACATGATCGGTTTGCTAATACAAAATATCGAAAATCGTCACGTTTTGTAAGCGAGCGAAGCGAGCTCGGGACTTAGAGCACCCCGACATGGACAGGTTAGGTTCGAAGGGGATGGCGGGGTCTGAAAGACCCCGCCATCCCCTTCGTGTTAGGTTACTTTAAACCTTGAATGCAGAAGTAGGAGCCCCGCGCAGCGGGGCTCCGTTGACCGGGGTTCGTTCGACTACAGCCCGTAATGTGTGTAAAAGACGCAAGCAGAAGAGATGACGTGCGGGCAGGTAGACAATACCCGGTCGACGGAGCCCCGCTGCGCGGGGCTCCTACTTGTGCGTTCAAGGTTTATAGTCCAGTGTAGTGTATATCCAGTAATCCATTTGACCATTAAACGATTTGGTCAATAGTGTAATAAATAATATAAACATTGATATTCCAGACTTTGGTCAGCTGAACTTTTGATCAAATGACCATTTTTATTTTAAACTTTGGTATTTCGTTTATTGTTCTTTTGAAATTTGCTGGAGAATGTTTTGATTTTTTAATATGTAACCCTGGCAGGCTGTTTGTGTGTGTGAGTTATGGGGTAATGTTAAAAAAAAAATCACCTGAAATATTAGATTTTTAGTCACTTTAAAATCAATAAATAATAAGTCAATTGAGTTGAGAAATTAGTAACGTCACAGTCTATTATTGTCAAACAAAATCTTTGGGGGAATAGCGTTTTGACAGCACATAAAAAGTATGGCAATTGATTGATTTTTTGCTTTAAATTGATTGATTGCATACAGCCGTATTACAGTAATTACTAATCAATCAAGCCTATGTAAATAAAACGTTATTGAACTCACCATCTTTATGAAACTTTTCTTTGAAGGCGTCCACAAACTCAGGCGGTAAACCACACGACGGAGGTACTTTACTTTCGCAATCCCTGAAAAAAGTAAGGTTATTACTTTTTGCACTAAAATATACGCGGAACATCATGACACAGATTTTTACACGTTAAAAGGTCGCTTTTAGTTGTGACAGAAACTTGTGCCACGAATTCACAGCACATGATTTTGGATCCCAAAGAAAAGAGATTTTTCGCTAATTTAAAAAGAAACTACTAAATAAATATACAACCTTAATTTTAATTCGATACAAATCTTTCAGGGGGTGAATGTACTCATGAATATGAACAACTTTTATTAAGGGACATAGTACGAAATGTGAAAAAAAAAACAGCTGATCCATACAATAATGTACTACATTACGATCAAAATGTATGGATCAGCTGTTTTTTTTTTCACATTTCGTTCTATGTCCTTTAATAAAAGTTGTTCATATTCATGAGTACATTCACCCCCTGAAAGATTTGTATCGAATTAAAATTAAGGTTGTATAAGGAATATTTAAAGAAGAATAAATAAATTACAGTACTCAAGAATTAATAATAATACCAGTCTATTGTTTTATTGCAGGCCAAAGGCCACCTCTTATGCAGAGAAAGACCTTTGATCACTATTTTATAAGTCTAGGTTTCCTCACAATGTTTTCTTTCACAGATGTCAGTGATGTTCATGATAAATTTTAGAAAGTACATTATGAAATAGGTAGAAGTCACATTGTAACTTGCCTATGCCCTGCTGCTAGTCCCCAACCGACTGCATGAGAAGCAAACCTTAACCTGAGTCACTCGAGACACATTAAATTAAAAAAATCTGTGGTCCGGGGATCCCCGTCAGGATCGTTTGTAACCATCGTATATATATAATATAAAGAGACAGAGAAAAAGAGAAAGAGCATAACGCTTTTTCCTTACGTGACGATTTCTGCCAACTCCTAGCGCGGAACTTCGTTTAAAAAAAACAACATTGCATTTCTTACCTGTGACATTTAAACTTGCACTCCTTACACTTCAAACCAGATCCGAACAGCATCTGCTTATCACAGTAATCACACGTCGCAATCATATTGAAGGTCTTCGTGAACCGGTGCGCGATGTCGTGTGCCATGCAGCGGCTCACGGTCGGCGTGCGCGGCGAGCGGGGCGCCGGCCCCACCACCACCGCCTGCATGCGGAGACACAAAGGTGTAAATGGGAGTGTAAAAAGTCATTGTTGTTTCAGTTTGTATAAGAGAAGATAAAGAAAACATCGATGATTATAAAAACTGGCAAACTTTATGAACAAGTGCTTTTGCACAGGTCCTTCCCTTACTGGCTTGTATAAAAACGTCTCCGCGCCCCATACAGGGCCGTCTTTAAACAACTGTAGGCCCTGGGCACATAGGTATGTGTTAGACGTATTTTGTTATTTGACAAATTGAATTTATTGGAATGTTCAAGAGTAGCTAATTAAATTATAATAAATTAATAAAAAGATTGTAAATAAATATTATATTTTGTAAAAATATTTCATAAGCTCGGGGCAAGAAACATCGTAAATCTCACTGCAAATGAAATATTTATTTATTAAATTGGGTACAAATAGTGCATTTTTTTTAGGTTGGGCCCCCCGGTGCCCTTAGCACTTGCCCAGAGTGCCCAGTATAGAAGAGGGGCCTGGTCAAAAGACACCATACTATTATTTCCTTGTGTAAAGTTGCCAGCAATTATGTGTCGATAATGTGTCGGTCATATTATCTATCGATACTTTGAACAAAATTTGCGAGACATTTTTCTTTGCTAATGCAATGATATCTATATCATCGATGATGATGCTTTTTTTCTTAGCTTAAACAAAAACAAACTGTAAGGCTTAGTTCAGATCGTCAACTTAACGCAACTTCCTTGCGTATATAATATTTTTTATATTTTAAATAACTCTACTAAATATTATACAACATTTATTTAAAAAGAGTAAGTATGGAGTTTCTCGCGCATTCTTCTCCATACGAAATTACCTTTTGGTAGGGGCAACTAGATTCAATTCTTTTTTCTTATATATGACATTCAAAAGTGCCTTAATGGTCTAATTGAGTTAAATGATTTTGACTTTGACTTTCGATTTCGAACAGGAATTTTTAAGAGTCGCACTTGTTTTCTTTTATTTAAGGGCCGAAATTTTAATATTCCTGTAACTCATAACTGAGGAGTAAATAGCTGTCATGTTTATTTATCACCCCCTAGGCTCACCCCCTATGTGATTTAAACAAACTGGCGAAATTTGGGTGTACTAATGCGTACACCTCTGCCTAACCCTTCGGGGATTACAGGCGTGATGTTATGTTTATTTATCACTTAAAAGTTATCTGACTATTAGTAAAGTTTAATTTTATTGAACCTAGGAATTGTTTACCCACTTTTGACAAAATTATCCAGTAAATCACTGTATCATTTAAGTAAAACTATTTATAGCTAAACCGAGCTTGATTGAGTCCTCGCCTACAGGGGCACAGGTGCAGGTCGAGAACAGGGAGCGCGAGAGGTGCGGGCAGTGGGCGCTCGTAGCGTGATATACAAGAGGTGAAATGTGCACTTAAGATATGTAACGCCACAGTGGTATATATTATTTATTTCCCGCAGCTGAGGACTCAATTAAGCGCTATACCTGTCACATTAGTTTCAAGCAAAAATAGACTTTGTTGTTTTAAAGTACAAGTGATATTCAACCAACCGTAATTGCTTTACCACTTCAGTTAAAGCAATTACGCGAACGCAATTTTTTTTAACTTGGGGTGTACTATTGTTACACCTCTGGCTAACCTTTTGGAGAAAAAAGGCGTAATGTTATATCTGATTTTTTTTTTTCACTTTGTTTTTCGTTTTTTTTTTTTGTTAATAATAAAGAAGCACGTGGAAGAGTACGCTTGCTGAGCTCGCTAGAGGCGTGTACCCACCGGCTCGTGCAGGTCGGGGCGGTCGGGGCGGTCGGGGCGGGCGGCGCGCGGCGGTGGGGGCGGGCGGCGCGCGGCGCAGGCGCAGGCCACGATGCTGGCGAAGCGCCGCCCCAGCGCGCCCGGCCGCGCCGCCACACTACTAGCTATCGCGCGCTAGCGCAGCAGGCGAGCCGTATCACTAGTAGCCTATATTCTAAATCTAGATCGCTAGGAGTGACAAGGTACATGCTTGCCGAGTGGCCGGGTTTTAATCCTCCGTGTGACAAAAAGCTTATGCCTATATAATCTAAAATGACAAGTGCGCTGCCTATTTTTTTTATCTAAAAGATTTAGTGGCCTTTTACCTGTCCTTGACAATCTAACTAATAATCAGTTTAAATAATGAGCAACTAAATATTTATATGTAAACTGCAAGTTCCATTTGTCACGTGCTCCATCTCGTTACAAGCCGAGTTCTAACTTCAATCTAAGCATAAACTTTTCAGTTAGTTTTTGTGTTCTTAACTTTATTTCGATATAGGTAAAGTTCTTTTTACAAAACTGACATCTAACAACTCTGCTCTACAGTAAATTTCTATATACTTTACGTCACTTAAAATAAAGTTCAAAATACAAGAACTGACTACGATTTAGGCTAAGACAACTAAGAACTCGTTTTGTACTTTCAAAATGTCCTAAACTATACGCAACAAATAATATAGTGCAGGGGTTCCCAACCTTTTCTATACTGTGCCTCCCCATACAGGTTGTAATTTTTTTGTGACGCCCTTCTAAAAGAGTAAGATATTTGTGTGTAGCTCTGATAGGAGACATTACTCTTAGGTTAATGAAAGAAAATAATCTTAATTATTTTTACATTGGTTTATAAAATTATTCTGTATGTTAGTATGTCATTGAACTCTTAAACTCCCGGTCCCACTCCTGGACCAATTTTAATTTATTTTTTGGTGTTTGAATGGGTCCTTGGATGATTTACATTCACAATTAGACCCAGTAAGAGGTACGGCAGTTTTAATTTTCCATTTTTAACTAATTGCTATTAGCGATTTCAAAAGCAACGTTCGGACAGGACAATGTTTGTCGTATCTGCTAATTTATTAGAAAAGAAGGACGTCACGTGTCAACCTCAAGGTGGAAACCCCTGATACAGAGCAATATTGGCATTCCTACACTATTTACATATGCTATGTAGTCTATCTATTCATAGCTCACACGGGGTATGTCACAAAACTCTACAGTGGATGGTGTAAAGCGCTAAACTGTACAAATGCTTAACAATAAGTGGTTGCGCCTTACATTGTTGTTGTAGTAGGCGGGCGGGCGGTGCTGCGGCGTGAGCTCGGGCTCCGCCTCGTGCGGGGACGCGGGCGGGGACACCGCGCCCACCGCCGACGACTGGCTGTTGTCGCTGGAAACATGTTTGTCGATTAACATTTGAGGGTAAGCAGTGGCGAAGAGTTAATTTTCGTAGGAAACAAACCGGGATTATTCCAATATGATCACCTTGGTGATAATACTCTCCAGACCGATTTAAGTCGCGGAGGCCAATCTCAATATAGGCTTGGGGTAGGGTACGGTAGGGTAGGGTTTGGGTAGGGTATCGGTAGTGTAGAGGTGGGGGTATCGGTAGGATAGGGGTAGGATACCACGCGAACGAAGTCGTGGCGGGTCAGCCAGTATAAGATAAAATATGTAAAGCACCTACAATACAGGTGCATTTCAAGCTGGTATCGTATATTAAGTGGTTACCTAAGATCGGACGCGTCGGGTCTGACGGACAGCTGCGACTCGTGTGAGCGCGACTTAGTGAGCGCCGCGGGAGGGGGGAGGGTGCTGTTCTGTTTCCGCTTGGCTACCGGCGTAGGGGGAGACTTGCCGCCTGGAACTATACCTAGACGAAAAAGAATAGTCTTTCTTATATGTATCGATTGTGGATTATGATGATAAGGGTCACTGTTCAGCGCAAACATAGTAGCAATATGCTCAAGCAGATTTCATTTATTAATTGTTAATAAACTTTAGTTTCATGGATTTAATCCATAGCAAATAAACACACGGTATTTATATGCAAGCATTTAACGCGCTTACGCAATTTTCAAAACTATTTCTATTGCATTTTAGGTCATTATCAATTAATCAACGAAAGCTACTCGAGTGCTGGATCGTACCGGAAAAACATAGAAAATTACACTCCGCATCTAAAAGCTAGACTTTAAACGCATTTGAAGCGTATGATACTATTAACCAGTCATGATTACACCTGCTACAGTTCTGACTGGTTGAATTTAAACCGTAATAACATTATTATAAGTCGCAATTTTCAGCTCTATACAAAGTATTTATTTATCTATGCCCTCTTCGTTCCTCATAGTACCTTTCTTGTTATGCGGGGTGCCGTGGTGTTCGTGGTTGGCATGCCTCGCCCGGGGAGCCCTAGGTGATGCCCTCACAGTGCGTTCCCACGAGTCCCAGAACAACTGCAGCTCTGCACCGCCCTCGCCGCGACCTAGCGCCTCTGTACGGAGACAAACAGTTCATGTAATTTTTTTTTTTTTAGTTTTTCAAAGGCCGACGGGGGCGCTGATCATGCATCAATTGATTACCGGGCTCCTAATGCTGGCCATACACGATCCTTCCTATCGTCCAATCGGCATGACGCTACCGATTGTGGGAGTAGATTGGCAGGACTAATACCAATCCACTCCCACACACGGTCAGTTCTAACTGATCCAATCGGTAGCGTCATGCCGATTGGACGATAGGAAGGAACGTGTATGGCCAGCATTAGCCTTTTTTCACATGCTCACGGTCACGGCACGGTCGCCGTGTTGTGTAAAGTAGAAATGTATGAGGAGTCGGTCAGTTAGTCCGGAAGCTGAAGCTAGTTGCCCGTTCCAAAACGGAGGATGGCCTCCATGTTACATTATTCTTGTTGCTTCTACATTTCCGTGGCCATTATCTCACCGATGTAACTCCTGAGCCGCTGCATGGCCCGGCACAGGCGCAGCACCTCCTCGTCGCGTGCGCCGGCGAGCAACGCGCGCATCTCGTGGTCGGAGCGTTCCCGCAGCGTCTCTAACGACGCCACGCGGGAACATACCGCCTGCGGAACAAGACCATTTTCTTATAATCTTGTATCTACATAAACAAACATCACGCCTGTAATCCCCGAAGGATTAGGCAGTGATGTACCCATTAGAAAACCTACATCTCCCCAGTTATGTTTAAGTACCAATAGCAATAGGGGCCATAGGCTCGCCATTGCCATCAACTGGGCACAAATCCAGCCACCGCAGCTGCTACTGAGAAATTCCTGATGGAATGAAAAATCCCAATAACACTTTGCCCGACAAAGGAATCGAACCCAAAACCTCATGCTCAGTAGTAGCACTGTATGTGTAATTTTCTTAGAAAACGAAATACAAGCAAAGCATAACGGATTCTCCTTATCTAGTCTTATCATACCTTTCTAAATATTTGGCGACAGTTTTTACCTATTATAATGTTGAAATTAAAGATTATAATACGTCAAAACTAACAGTTATTTCCTGAGATCTTTATCTGCTTCCATTAATTATTAAACAATCTACAAATATGTACTTCCTCTTTTAATTCTGTGTACTATAAATGCTAAATATTTTTACTATCACTAGGCGATACCTAAATGTAATACCTACATGGGGCATTCCCTGTCAAGATACCTACATAAGTTAGGTATGTTATTCAAAGAAGTTTATTTATTGCATTATTATTTATATTATCATTATCACTACTTCTGCACCCGACTATGTCTGCAAAGACTTTAGAATTAAGCAAAAATCTTTAATGATTCCATTGGAACATAAAAACGGAATCAAATTATAGGTACTATAAGTTAGATATTTTTTTTAAACAATTTCAACTAATTCTGTTCAGCCGTTTAAGACTAACAACCTCCATCCAGCCATCCTCACAAACTTTCACTTTTATTATAGCAGTAAGATAGGATATTCTTTTATCAGAATCATACTGAAAACGGTATTCTACAGCATGACAGTGCTATAAAAGACCCAAATAGAATCTCACCATTGAATTTAAAACTCTTGAATCTGCACAGAGAGTTGAAAATTCAACAGTGTAGTAATTACAATATGTGCCACGAAAGATGAGACACACCACACAAACTTTATTATTTTGTAATAACACATAACATAACATCACGCCTGTAATCCCCGAAGGTTTAGGCAGAGGTATACCCATAGTACACCCACATTTCGCCAGTTATGTTTTTAAGTCCCATGTAATAGGGGGCGAGCCTATTGCTATTTTGTAATAAATAAATAAAAATAATAATACACACATCAAAAGTGTCTAGGGATCACACTTTTGATAGACACTTTTGATGTGTATATTTAATATTGTTAAGAATTTTAATCTAAATGTTATCGAAATATCCCTGAATAGATACACAAATTAAAGATAACTATTTCGTACATCCATTACTGACGCTTGTAAAGTCTCATGTTTCGTGGCGCGTATTATAGAAGTAAACAAGCATAAGCTACATACCTCGATAGAATCGGGGCCCAGCCCCACAACCCTGAGCCACTGCGCGAGACACGGCACGTCGCCGAGCTCACGCCGGAACTCCTCACCGAAGCTGGCCTTGATGACCAGCTGGCGGGAGAAGTGCTTCACCAACTTGCCCTGGAACAGAGAGGGTTAGTTATAGAATTTTGTGTGGAGAACAACTCGCAATGGATGGCGATGACGAAGCAATAAAAAATTGATCTTCTTCTTAGCGTATCGATGGCAAATATAGATACATTATAAATTTTGTTAAATTTTTTGTTTGGCCCAGTATTAAGCTACCATAACACAATCCGCTGACGCAGTCATTAGGTCCTCAAGTGTACAGGTGACTGGGCATGCGGTGCAAGATATTAGGTGAGCCATGGTCTGTGGAGACACGCCGCATAGGCACTGTGATGAGTTTTGACAAAGAATTCCTAACCTGCCTTTTCCCAACTATGTTGGTGTCGGCTTCCAGTCTAACAGGATGCAGTGATGCAGATACCAGTGTTTTACATGGAGCAACTGCCTATATGACAGTCACAATTCCAATAATTTAATTTCTTTCTTGTGGTTTAAACTTATCCCTTACCAAATTGCATCAAAATAGGTTCAGTGGTTTGGTCATGAAAGTTTAACGGACAGACAAGAGTTACTTTCGCATTTATAATATTAGAATGGAAGTATGGAAATATGGATGTCTCTTGCGGAGACTAGCTAATCTCTGCTAAGTTTGGGGCCATAAACAGGATTCAGTCAGAATGACTATTATTATTTTATTACAGAGTAATTGCCATTCAATATCGTTGTGCAATAGTCGGTTATGTTTACTCAGCAAACATTGTTGAAAATTGATTCTTACTCTAGTAACAATAAAATTGATACCAACTTCGCAAAGCAACAACACATCTGTGTTATAAAATCTGTACTAATTGTTTATGAACACAACTCAGCTTACAGATGATTTATTTGTAAACAATATTAGTAAACAAACTGTAAGTACCTTACAAACAATGTTTATAGTAAGTAGTTCAACATTGTATTTATATTTAATCATAGAGAGTAATTATAACTTTATAACCCACATTGAAATTATTATTATTCACATTTATTCATTTTACAATACATAATTATTACAATAAATAAAAACATTTAAAAATATAAACATTTTTATTATTATTTTTTTTTGTTAGCCAGTTCTATTCCTCTCCTGGGGGCCTACCACCATCTCTCAAAACAGTACCATTTTAATATTACTTTGTAATTTCTGTTGTTCGATTTTCAACTCTCGGTGCTGAGGTGAGTGTTGAAAATCTAACAGTGCGCAAGGTAAAGTATTACTAAAATAATACTGTTTTATGAGATGGGGGAAGGCAAACGCCTCCCTCCACTCCTTCCATCCTTCTTGTTTCCGTTTCCCTCCAGTTTACAAACTATTTATCCAACTACCCCAGCAGAGGAATACTTTTTAACTCTTCTATGTAGAGCAGCTATTCCTAAAGTTGGTTCCAGCACAGATCCTACAGGTTCAATGGAAGGTTCAGCTTAATTCCATTATCATTAAAACATTCAATTATTTAAGCTATTAAATTATTCCACTTATATGAATATTATTATTCATTCTTCACATTAAAAGTGAATGTAAAGAATGGAACTGTATCATTTAGAAAATATTATACAAGTTTTCTTATTTTAAATGTCAGTATCCATAAAGTAAAAGAGGTTTGTTGAAAAGTTTTCTAACTGCTGGTGAAGACTAATAAAAAAAAGCAGTTAAACTCTAGCTCATAATGCAGTTATCTAACTATGTAACAATTTTACTACACAAAAATCTTTGATTAGCAGTGCAGCAGTAAAAGAATTAATTAAAACGAAACTACAATAAGTGTGGTGAAGCATATCAACATTAACATTGAATCACTTGGCTAAATAGCTAGCCCATTGTTGATAACATTACATTTATGACACATAGGTACGACTGTCTGTGACAAATTTTTGTGTGTTAGTTTAGCTTTATTGTATGTGTCATTTTTCTTTGGAGGAAGGTAGAGGAAATTAGTTTTTTTTTGGTCTATTTTGAGGAAGTTTGAAAGCAAGCTTAATTTTTTTTATTTTATTAGTTACATTTTATTCATTTGACAGTTGGTTAAATTGAGTAGACCAGATTTTGAATTTAGAATTTCCCTGAGAACTATTAATTGGTTTAGGGGCCTGTTTCACTAACTTGCAATAAGTTTCTAAATGACTTGCTAGGTCCTGTCCTGCAGATTCTGTTCCATTTTTTTTTAAATTTATCTGGTCTAGTATCTGTTGGTGGAATAAACCCTAAATATTATTTTTATATGAGGTAAGTATGGCATGTTATCCTATGATCTGTCCAAGCTTTAAGATATTTTTTTATTTAATTTGATTTCCTCACATGATGTCATTTGAAAGTAAAAAAAGGTATGTTTCAGTGTGACTCAATAAAGGTAACTAAATGAACTAATTTCAGTATTCTGAATTTAGATACAAACCTTTGTATTTTCATAATTTGTTCTGAAAGTTATGTAAAACTTGTAAAATAATAAATAATGAAAGATAAAGTAACTTATTTAGCTTTATAGGTAGGTAATTCAAAGGTATAAAATACAGTTTCAAGTCTTTATCTGTGGCAGGTGAAACCAGTAAATCAATGTAAATTCTAAGATTCCATAGTTATTGACCAAACAACTGGCAATCATGTACTCTCTCTTATGGAATGCAATTTTTTCTCATTAGAATGCTTAAAACATGCCACATTTCGCATAATTATGAATTCTTAACGCACAAACCTACATTTCTACGAATATCTACGCACATTACGTTTCTAATTGTATGTGAAAACAGATTTCACAACCTAACTGTGGCTTCAGCATTCAAATACCAATAATATGACTACTACAACCTTTTATCGCGTGGAATTAAAAAAGGTAAACATTCAAGGTGAGAGGGAGCGGCGCGCGCGTACGGCAACGATTTCCACAACGGCAATGAACTATTCACCCCAGTCCTTGAGTGCAGCAAAGTCCTTGAGGCCCGGCCTCTGGGTATAATACTTTCAAGGGCATTGCCTATTTCCCCTTGCTATATAACGAGTTGTGAAGGTTAGCACCCCTACCTCCAGGGTCCGGATCTCCTGCTGCGTCAGCTCGGCGCTCGTCGAGCATTGTGTCCGTAAACCCTCGAGTCTATCAGCTGAAACGTCGATCATGGACTGGATAGTCTCTATCGTTTGTATGGCCTCACGAACTCTCTTTATTTCGTACTCGTTCTCTGCATCCATTACAAATATCACAGCACTGTACGCGGTCCGCTAATCACTATACATAAGTAAAAAACACCTTATTCATTTTATAAAAATGAATTTACAAAACATTGCAGATGTTGTATTGCCGATACAGCGGCCATATCCGAAGAAAATCTATATTTTACTCTATGATCATGCATTGTAAAACCACAGACAAGTCGCAATGTTTCTGACAGTTGTCAAACACGAATGAAATGTCACTTTCACTGTAAACTGAAATAAAAAAATGAAATAAAATCAAGAGTGATTTTGAAAAAATGCAACTAAATAATCAATGGACCTATTCTTAGGTGGTTTCATTGGATTATTACAATGTTCTCAATGTTTATGACAGCAGGTTTTGAAAGACGTTTGTCTATGGATAAAGCTTCGAATTCACGAGTACATTCATTATTTCCTTTTGAAAAAGAATGAATAATATCATACAAAACTTTGAGAACTATTTAATTATATTCAAACACTAAAAATTAAAAATAGTAAAAGCGTGTTTTACAATTCTTGAGGAATTTTACAGCCCATATGTTTAATTTTCGGTAGTGTACAGCTGTCTTTACGTATAAAATGACATTTTATTTTTTGAATAGCAATATTGTATTGCGACAAATGAGATATAGCAACATAATTTACGACAAAATTAAATTAGTCTATGACTTTTATCAATGGAGTGAAGACGTTTGTTGTGAGATTTGTTTCCTATTATTTCGCCTTCCGTCGTTTAATTAATTCTGTGTGATGTAAAATAAATAGATAGGAAATAAATCTTTCTTACTTTACAAAAAGTATAGCTCGAGAATTTTTTCTAAGTGTCTAGATGTAGTGTTAGTAGAATGTTTTTCGAGCGTATATTGTTGTCTGTGTTCTGCCTTGGATTAGAAGGTAAATAAATTGTATTTTTATAAAAACCGGCAGTAATTAAATTCACAAATTTATTTTAGATTAGGTACAAAAAAATACTACAGATTTTTTATGTAATATTATTTTTATTCAATTTTTTTTGTAGCCTTTTCCTTGGCTCTGTCCGAGGAGTTGGAGATCAGGGATGTGGCTGCAGACAAGGGCACTAACGTAACCGTTCCTTGTGGCAGTTTGGACACGATTCCCCTGCCCAATGTGCAGTGGGTGCATAGGGGCAACCGGACTCACCATGAAGTTTTGGTGAGTTTAGATTTTATTTTTAAAATTCCAGTATACATAAATATTATTTATGGTCAAAATTCAAAAGATCAAGCATAAGTTAAAAATACGGATTTAAAAAATATAACCACTTAAAACAATGTACGTAATAAACACTACCCTAAGTATAGATAGTCTATACTTACTTACTTATAAAATAACATCAAAAACTTCAAGGGAAAAACACCCTAACAATTCTTTACCTCACTGTTTATTACTTCTATTAATTCACTTATATTATTTACTAGCCTATATTGACCCACCCCTAGGAAAAGGCTTCCCCCTATTCCATCCACTTCTCTCGACCCATTATTTAATATAATATTTTAAAACCAAAAACACGACGCGCTGACGAACCACGCCGGCTTCGCGCGGGTGCATATTTTTCCGACTTTTCCGGTGGATTTTCCAAAAAAAATATTTTCTAAACCTTGACCGATAAATAATAGACGCAACAAAAAAAGAATCAGCCTATTCGGTCCAGCCGTTGTCGAGTTTTACGCTTAGCGACACATTTAGCCATTCATTTTTATTCAAATAGATAGATTATAACATTAAATCTACCCCTGACCGAAGGCCGTAATTTTTAAGACACCACGGAAAGTAAGTTCAAGCAGCCGACAACCTCAGGGCCCGATCTAAGGGGGGGCCAGCCGGGCAAATGCCCAGAGCGGCGAAAAATAAGGGCGGCAAAATTGAGGTGGTTGGACAAAGTCCAACATACTCTCATGAATTTTTGTATACTTGTTCAGGAGCCGTAGTAGACTAACGTATGTAATTATTATACAATTAAAACAATATCACATGTATATCATCCCATCTTCGGAATAGCAAGGTCTTGACATAATAAATGGTGTTACTTAGTGTAAAGGGCGGCGAATATTACTTTTGCCCGGAGCGGCTAAATAGCTAGATCAGGCCCTGGACAACCTACTAGGTTGACATGAGAGATACCTTTCCAAAACAAAAAATCACTAACCAAACAGTCATCATCATATCAGCCGAAGGGCTTTCTCTGCTGGACATAGGCGTCCCCTAAAGATAGCCACAATGACCGGTCCTGCGCTGTCAGCATCCAGCAATTTCCCGCAACCTTTACCAGGTCGTCGGTCTACCTCGATAAATAACCTACAGTAAACCATGTTTTACCAGCAGTTGTTTGCAGGATATTACCCAACTAGTTATTTACGTAATTCATGTAAGGACCTTAATCTCAAGTTATTATCTCAATCATGATAACTTGCAATACTTAATTGGCCAATTTAATAATACCTAAATACAAACTCTTTACCTAATGCCTATATTCTTATAAGAATCTGGCTGGTTTTAAGGCTCAAATAAACCCAAGAAAAAAATCTGTAGTTTTTTTAAGGGCTTTAGAAACTGAGTAGGTACTCGTATGAAGTACATTTTAAATAAATGATAGATGCAAATTCTGTCCCTGAAATTACTGTCCCTCGTATTAGAATTTCCTCCTATCAAAACCTCACGTGGATGGAGAAAATCTAGTCGCAATCTGATCTCAGCGAAAATCAATGTCAAAAATCATAACCCTCCTTTTGGCTTTGCCGTAGTCGGGTAAAAAATGTACGGTATTTTTTGACAGATTAGATTGCGATCATTCTTAAGCGCAGGCCACACCGCCAGCTAGCGGGCGGGCGGGCTAGGCGGGCGGGCGAAGCGAACGAAGGAAACTATACAAACTACGCGAAATATTGGCGAGCTAAACTATGGGGTTTTTCGTTAGCTTAGCTCGTTAGGTTAGTCGGTAGCTCGCGGTGTGAACCGATGTATGTAAAGAGGTGAAACGATGTTCGCCCGCCTAGCCCGCCCGCCCGCTAGCTGGGAATCGTCGGATATTTCGTTAGCTTAGCTCGTTAGGTTAGTCGGTAGCTCGCGGTGTGAACCGAAGTATGTAAAGAGGTGAAACGATGTTCGCCCGCTTAGCCCGCCCGCCCGCTAGCTGGCGGTGTGGCCTGCGCTTTAAAAGTTGGTAGAGTTGTCCTGTAAAAATGACCCTTTTTGCGTACCCTACTTGACTTGGCCGCCAAGAAACATCTCCGTAAACTTCCAAGCTACTACGTCAGCAGTCTAAATGAGTTAAGAACGCACGACTTCTCTTACAGCAGCGGAACAATAAATGGCCATCAATATATTCCGTGCGACTGCACGTGCATCAATAATAAAATAATTGTTGGGTTCAAAGACCATATACAAAGTAATTTTCCTCGTCTCCTAAAAATTATGCTTAATGAAGTAATGATAGACAGGGCAAATAGTAATTTATGGTCTGTTTGACTAGCTTTTGACCACGGTTTTGTCCACATAAATATTTCTGTATAGCCTGTAGCACTCAGGAATAACGTAACTATCTCCTATTGGCGAAATGATTTTCAGAATCGGACCAGAATAGTTCCGCAGATTAGCGCTTCGTTCTTCAGTTTTTTATCGACCCGCCCCAGCTTCACGTGTGCAATGTAGATACATAAACCTTCCTCTTGAATTACTGTATTTATTGATGAAACCGCATTTAAATCCGTTGCGTAGTTTAAAAGATACAGAGTCAGACGGCGGGAAGCAACTTTGATTCATACGATGTAAAGATTATATAGATTTAGAAGCTTAGCAAGATAAGCAAAGGAATAAAAAAAATACTGTCGAAATGTGCTAATTAAGGGCTGAAATACAACCCTTACCCCATAAGTCACTCCTATGCTTAAAATAAAAACAAAACAAAAGGTATTTACATGGCAGAGGTGAGTGGCAACGCAGGGAGGGGTCGCCCTAGGAAGACCTACCTTATTGGTGAGGTTCTTCAGAAAGGTCAGGTGAGGAGTACTCGTAACCGGCGTGCTTGTATGACAAGATGTATGAACGTAGATGAGGCGAAAGGAGTATTGTAAGGATCGTAGCAGGTGGCGTTCTGTGGTTTCTGCCTACCCCCATGGGAAAAAGGCGTGAGTTTATGTATGTTACTGATAGATAAACTACCAGACATGCAGAAACAAGTGTTACTGTGTACAGACAATCACACACATTAAATAAAATTAATAACAGTCTTGTTATTCAGCTGACCTTTATAGCAGCTAAGTACATACCTAAATCTTTATTTTGTGAACAAACAACATTAGCTAGGAAACCACTTAAAAGTTTTATTGGTTTTGTACAAAATATTTTATTTGAAGTCGCAACGCTTGACATTATGAAAATAAGTAAGCACCGCCACATGGTAAATCGTTTACTTACTTGTAGGTTTTTATTTCGAGGGAAAAAATATAAAGCCGAGTTGTTTTGATGATGTTTGCATAACCAACAGTAGGTACCTAACCTACTAAGTATATAGGTTGTTGCTTTTCCGTCCCAGACTGGCGGTCATAAAACTCAAGACATATTTAGATTACTAGCTCCCTGCGAATTCGTATTCGTAGTTTTTTCCACCCCTGTTAATTCTTTGGTTACTGCTCTGTCCCCGTAGGTCGTAGCGTGGTGTTACTATTTCTCATGAATCTGGCTATTATACTTACCATGAAAATAAAATTACATGACAGTCAAAGTCATCTAAAAGCAATAAATACCTTTTTACGATACGTCGATACCAAGGTAAGTTGATGGGGGTACCGGATACGACACAGGAATAAAAGTCCCATCCCGTTTGCGAATCCGGGATCCACTAGACGCAGGAAACAAATTATTTCCCCACCTATAAACGTAGAATGTTTTTATCGTATTCCGGTAAACAATGAATCATAAACCTCTCCATTCCATTCATTTTTAATGTTCATAAAACATTTACGTTTGCTCATAAAAACATTCCGCGTTTCGTAGTTCAGTGTCAAGTTTGAGGTGACAGACGTTCGAGCAACATCTATTATCTATCCGATAATAGTTTCGAAGCCTAAAGTAGAATTGGCGAGAGGACTACTTACTTATGGAACTTACCTCCAAATAGTAAGGACTCCATACAACTCGATTCCTACCAGCTTCCCTTTGGAATTTCGAAACAACATATACTCTACCGGCATTGAAAAATGGGTAAACTATTTTTTGCTTTGGCTCCTCTTGCGGATATTTACTCTTCGCCACTGCTACCTCCTCGTAATCAGCCCCGGTGTTTGTAGAAAAAACTTTCACCTATTATGTCCTACTGCTGAGCAAAAGCCAAAATATACTACGTATCCTTTTCCTGCGTGACCTAGAGTTAGCCTTCACAGCGACTGTAATAAAAAGCAGTTATCCCAAATATTAGGCCTTCAAATACCTAAACCTGGCCACTAGGAGTCAGTCGATAACAAAACACATTTTCATGCCGAGCATGTCCTGTGTTACCACAATATATTCCTGATCTATGAATCAAGCTAGGACTTCGGAATTGCTTCGGAATAGTCGCCAATTTTCGGACTCAACTACCTGGCCGGTCGTCTGCTGTGAACTTACATTTGTACATACATAAAATAAGCAAGAAACCTGTTTGACTATGTAAGTACTTAAACACTTGTTCACATACTGCTATGATAAGAAAAAATCTACTCACATGCGCCGAAAAGTGCCGCAGTTTTTCGTTGGTGTAATTTTTTTATGAAAAGTGTTGGTTAATGTATTGTTAACGGGTTACCTCACACTTCCTTCTTTCTTCTATGGAACCTACATTTTCCTATGAGTGTCCATAACTGTGTGCCTTCTTTAGATCATTATCTAGTCTTACTCATTATGTCATCTTGGTATTTCCCCCAATTGTCTGTCTGTCGATCAAGTACGTTTGTCAACAAAAAAAGTGTTTTTATTGAACCCTCATCATGACTTCGTAATGTCTGTCCACCGTTGATGTCCAAAACCGAGTTGAATCCAATGTCGCTCAATGAAGGGGTGAATATATAAAAGCAACTGTGTCTCGTACCTCGTTCACAGAGATTCGGATCATTGATTTTGTCCCATTT
This sequence comes from Hoplodrina blanda, assembly GCA_949316365.1. Lineage (NCBI taxonomy): Eukaryota > Metazoa > Arthropoda > Insecta > Lepidoptera > Noctuidae > Hoplodrina > Hoplodrina blanda. Next base: position 14,545,033 of record OX438592.1, read on the forward strand.
TCAAAGGGCGACCTTTCATAAAATCCTGTACGCTTTCCATGTAGTTAGAACATAAAGGATGACTAAACTACGGTATTTTTTATAAAGAACCAGCCTAGCGAGGCTGACGATTTTTTACACGTGATTCGCCACGAAAAAGAAATGAAATGAAAACAGGAGTAGGTTACCTTTGCCATTCAAAGTTAAAAGGAAAAGTCAACCAAGGAAAAATAGGATATTATTTTGTTGGCGCCGATCCCTCGATACTTTCTCGCTACATTTTTTTCCGAAACTTAATTTTACTTCTTTGGAAAAATATTATGAACGCCAAAGAAAAATCTTTGTACACTTAGGAAAGAATCAACCCAATTCAGCAAAAAGCTTTTATCAAAATTAAGACCTCCAGATATGAAGGAAATTGAATTTTATAATTATAAAGTGTACATAAAAATGCAATAACAACTTGTAGTTATCTCAAAGCAGCCACCTGGCTAACTCACGCGTTGGTAGTTGGTACAAACTATAATTACGATATATTTACTGCCTCTCGGCTATTAATGGCAAATTGTTTAACGACCGCATTACGTCACAAGATCGGTTCCAATGAAAAAATATGGCTTTTTATTGAATCATGATAACAATTAGGTAGTTTAGGAAATTAAAAGAGAATTTAAGATATTTCTAGCTTAGACTGCAGTAAACTTTAATTACAAGATCCACTCCAGGCGAAACCATAAGTTACATATTCATGTCATCATTGCTATGAGAACCTTCTGGTTACAGATATATCTCGGTTAAATATAACTTTTTGCTTCGTTTTTTCACGAAAACCAGTTACGTTATAAGTACCCGTATAATATAACTAAGCTAGCATAGAGCCTACTTTTTACATACACAAACTCACGCCTTTTTCCGATGGGGATAACTTTACATCCCGAAAAAATGTACACTTTCCAAGGTATACTTTTGAACTTTTGGCTTAATCTACTCAGACGAAGTCGGGGGCATAAGCTATTATAAAATAATTGCATGGTCCATCAAAGATTGATGATAAAGAATAGAAACATGAATGGCTTGAAAACCACAGGAGGTAGACGGTAAAATATTACTTAAGTTTCTTTCACGCAGCGTTCTTTATTCTCTAGCACCCAGCCCCCCTAGATTGTTGCCATTCCCGTCGCCGCTTGTGACATTCCTTTGTTTGTCCAGTACCTACATCAAATATTAAAAATAAAACATCAACTTGTACATTTACGTAATTGAATGTCCACATAACTGCAGGTTTGAGGGGTTCCGATGTAAATATGATAAATGATGGCACGTCGGTATCGTATTCCCCATGTCCCTTAATGGCCTTTCACACCTGGCTACGTCGTAATCCTTTGCAAGCCTTCACCGAGTGTGAATTAGGGGAGTCACTAATAGTGTAGGCGATTATCGATAATTATACGTTTGGAAAAAGCGTATATCTACGTGTCATCGTGACAGTATAATTTGGGTTTTGTATAGAGTTGTCTAAAGCATTGTTTACTTGGGGCTAAAAAAGAAATTCAGTACTGTTTATTTTTCCATATTTTATTTTATTCTTTAATTTTTCAGCTGCATCTGGTGAGACTGGAAGCCGACCCTAAAATAGTTGGGAAAAGTCTAGGCAGATGATAAGCCATTCAGTCGTGAATGAATCTTACTGATTCTCGCTAAATTACAGTATTTTTTCTCAAAGATTTACATAATCACATAATGAGAAATAAAGTATTATTATAACATGCAGGTTTTAGTAGTTTAATGGGGCTATTTTCGCACTTAGCCTCTTGATTTGGCCATTATGCGTGTCTCGTTATGTGGTCTTACACCAACCAAACCAGGCCATTCCATAAGGTTAGCAGCCTTTTCAGACTGCTTCAGGCTTTTGGGAGCAATGCTGAAGATGGAGATTCCGTGCCAGTTCATCTGCCACACTCCTGCATTCCATAAGCACGTGCTGTCGTGTTTTTTCTGCCGCCATTCATCCTCTGCACAGAGGGGTGTCACACCTATAGTAAATAGATGCTTAATTGTTTATTGAACAGAGGCCGGATATCTACGGCTTTGTAGATTTGGACCCTTTTTTATATAACTTACAGGTAATTGTTACGATAATCCAGAGCGGTCGCCGTACAGTTAGGTAGTACCTAATTAGTTATTTTAATAAATCTGGTGAGTTGTGGACATTGTAACAAATTACTCGAACGCGCGCGTCGTTGTACTCATTGAGAATTGAATCTTCTACGCACTTTTCTTCTTCATTTTTATTCCGACTCACTAATTAATTTAGTAACGTGCTAATGTTTGAGTCTACACAGTGTCAACGCTAGAGGTGACCCGTGTTCTGTCTCTAATTCTCCAGTCTGTGGTTAATGATCCACTATTAAAGTTACTTGATGAGCTAGCCATCCCTTTTAATATTTTCTTTTTCTAAAACTATTAAAGTTTTAATGTTCCAGTAATAAAATTAAAACTAACGTTTATTACTTTTTCAAGTGTAGTTTAAACTTTTATGTTTTGTGCATAGAGTTTTCAAAATAATTATACCTCTTTTCTTTCTCTAACGATTAGTGTATTCTCCATGGTAGTTGGAAACTGTCTGGCCTGATACTGCATGACCTATAAGAAACAATTAATAAAGAACTTTCTAGTCAACAAAAACTTTCGTATTAAATTATCTTCCTGGGCAATATACAGTAGCTTCTGCTTGCAACTTTGTCTATGAAGACTTCAGAATTTAGCCAAAGTTAAATTATCCTTTTGGGAATACAATACGGGACAGTAATATCCTATCCTATATCAATATCTATATGTGTGCCAAAGTTCAGGTAAATCCGTTCAGCCATTTAAGAGTGAAAGAGCAACAAACATATCCATCCTTACAAACTTTCGCGTTTATAATAGTATGGTAGAAGTAGGATCATAATACCGAATCGCGACTTCGCCAGGACTGGTACTAGGTGTTGCTGGTTTGGTGGACTTTGAAGAAATGGAGAGAGGGCTCTGCCCAGCAGTGGTCAAGTATATAGACTAAATAATAATGCAATTAAGTAGGAACTAATCGACCTGATAGACACTGTAAAACCAAATAACATACACACATGTTGTAACATTCCTAGACGCATGAATCGTCAATATTTATTTTCGTAAAAACCATAAGTATTGCACCAATCAGCAGTGCTATTCTATTGAAATCTCCCTCAGTGAATAGATAGTGAGGTGAGCTGTCATCCCACTTACTGCTAAGGATTGTCATCTCACCTCAAACTCACTTAATCTGAATTCATCGAAGAAGATTTTTACAGTACATCATCGTCATCATCAGCCTATAGCCGTCCAACTAAACGTAGGCGTTTCCAGAATACCGCTACTTGATAAGTTACAGTTTTTCCAATATGTCACAATCTCTACATTGTTTCAGCGAAAAGTATATCATTTTTATGATACACAATCTTTCTTCCAACAAAGATATTAAATATGTATCCAACAAACACGTATTGTGATTGTGTCACACGCCAGGTGGCGTACATGAGGAGTTGGAGACGCTCCTTAGAAACCTTTTGTCTTTAAAACGGAAAGGTGAACGATAAAACGAATTTCAAAAGATAAGAGAGCATGCCTTGTCTTTGTGTATAACGTGGGACACTTAACGTTATGTCTTGTGATCTGTGAAGAGGTCAAAAGAGCTTGAAAAATGGCAAAGAATGAAAAGCTCGTAGACATCTTACTGTTTTGTCGTGCTCGTCTAAAGCGCAGGCCACACCGCCAGCTAGCGGGCGGGCGGGCTAAGCGGGCGGGCGAAGCGAACGAAGGAAACTATACAAACTACGCGAAATATTGGCGAGCTAAACTATGGGGTTCACACCGAAAACTACGGACTGACGAGCGACGGATATTTCGTTAGCTTAGCTCGTTAGGTTAGTCGGTAGCTCGCGGTGTGAACCGAAGTATGTAAAGAGGTGAAACGATGTTCGCCCGCTTAGCCCGCCCGCCCGCTAGCTGGGAATCGTCGGATATTTCGTTAGCTTAGCTCGTCAGGTTAGTCGGTAGCTCGCGGTGTGAACCGAAGTATGTAAGGAGGTGAAACGATGTTCGCCCGCTTAGCCCGCCCGCCCGCTAGCTGGCGGTGTGGCCTGCGCTTAAGGCGAATTTCACTAAAGTTTTAATTGTAGTATCAGTCTTATGGTCATTATATAATAGGCCGAAATCGCCTCAAAAATTCAACAGCTAGCTGAGCCATCACCTTTTGTATCTTGTCATTTTAAAACATATTTTAACGCACACGATTTAAAGCCCTGACTTGAATGCTTAATTATTTACTATGTCGGTGCCGTGCTGTTATGAGCGATGACCCTTAACCTGCGAATAAATTTTGAATTTCGGTCTGTTTACCCATACAAAAACTGTCAGACTTATACCAGGTAAAACACTTTGATGTAATTCATCCTAAACAACTAAGTTTGTTACAATCGCAACTAAAAGATTGCTTTCTTCTTGCCAAAAAACCAAAAAGTTTAAGTTTCGTAGCTAAAAAAGCCAGGTTCATTTAAATAGAAAATTAGAAATAGAGCAGTTCTAAAACCATCGATGCACTGTTTCCGCCAAACATCAGCCATCGCCGCGTAATTGGGTCAGCGGCCTTTTCAGACCTCTATTCAAAGAGGCTTGATATCAGTATTCAGCGGTGGGGATCCAATCATATCAGTAACGTTCACTGGTTCTATCAATCAACTCTGCCTATCGCAGTCTAGTGTTGTACACAATAGCGGTACAAACGCGCGATTTAAAAGACTCGACCGTTTCGCCAATTGGCAATATGCTAGCGATTTACATACAATGCAATATGTATGATAGAACTGCGACTAATAAATTCACAGAGCTTTGGATTGCATGTTTTTTTGCAGTATTTTGGGATCGGCTACCTACATGAAATCTTCAGTAACCTGGCTTACATCTTATAACTATTATATGCGTAAGTTCGGATGGATGGATGCTTATTACTCATGCCAGAACGGCAGAACGGATCTGGATGAAATTTGGCACAGAGATAGTAGTAGATAGTAGGCTGGAATAGCACATAGGGTAATTTGTATCCCAGAAAAATGTACGGTTTCCGCGGGATAGTATATAAACTTGGACGCGAACGAAGTCGCAGGTGAGAGCTAGTAACCACATAAAACTTTATGTTGTACACACTTTGACCCCAAAACCGGACTCAACACAGTCTATATGCATAATCCGTCCAGTGACCTTGAATTGTCTTTCTATATCAAAAGGTTGATATATCCGGGGTTTTCCTATTACACCTATTTATACCCATATAAACAGGAAGGGGCTAATTGGGTCAGCGCCCCGTTTGGACCTTGGTACCGAACCGCTTCGAATAGACGTCAGAGCATACCGGTATAGACCGCATATAACCTTGCACTTGCAGCCAATTTGGAGCAATCGGTTGGTGCCTCCGTGTCTAGTTTCAATTGAGTTGCGAAGTGTGATTACTATTATGTGCAACTGACGACCAATCAGAGTGTCTTTAGCGTCATTTGTTTTAAATACAACATGTTTTGCTAACGTTTTTGACACCAAAGCCGTTAAAAAAAGGAAGTTCAAAAATCGAACTGAAAAGCATGAAACAAGAAAATATTCCTCTCTGATGGCTTGTAATCCTTCTGAATATTCATAGGTGCGATTTTATCCAGGGTATATAGCCGTGGTCTCATTAGACCAATCCCAGTATTAATAAACTCTTTTTGTCGGGTGATAAGTCCACAAAAAACGATAATCCATAACCAGTATTGAGACCATGTTTTACGAGTACACAATTTTGGTGGATCAGTTAGGGGAACGAGAATATCGGTAAAAGCATTAGCAGCATCAATACCAGGCGTCGATTGTCCTCGATAGCTGATTATGGCGTGGAAGCCTTCCTTACTTTGTCAATATTTCGGATAAGTGTATCCGATATTGTCGTGGATCTTAATCCAACGAAATTTGTTTTCATCAAATGTTTTGGATTTTATCTTTAGTTCCTTGCGTAGCAAACATACGGTATGGAACTCACTTCTAGGCAATAAATGAAACCTCAAGTAATACTAGTCCACAGAAGTATAGCTTAATTAATTTTTAAATCGAAAACCGAAAATTTAAAAAGTAAAATTTTCAAACAAAATAAATATCAAAATAAATTCAGTTAAAGTAAACACTCTGTTGACAGTTCTCTGTTGACTGTTCTGTTGGCGCGGCTTTTTGATTCGTTTGAAAATTTGAGATTTACGAAAAAAAATTGATCCAATTCTACAGAGTGTTTAAATTTGTTCAAAATTAAGACTCTACTTTTTGACCTAATTACTGGACCGATTTCGTTAATTTTTTGTATATCGTCAGAAAAGGCGATAACAAGTATGTCGTATAATTTATTGCATATATGTGATCCCCATACTGTATAAGTTAGGTAATTGTTGTAAATGGTAGTTTTAATTCTCATTCTCCCGAAGGTGAGCATAGAAAACTTTCTGACAAACAATCTGAAGATTGCATCACTTCACACAATTTCAGAAGAAAAGCAGACTCGTAAGGTGGAAGTAAATTTAGAAAAGATGCCAATGTAGCATTGGAACAGGGAACTGTACCTAAAGCACTTTTTATTCAGTCATGTTTTGGTCAATCTCGATTAAATATTGTAGATAGGATAAGGGCATTATAATATCTTGGCTTCTTTCACTTTTCCGTCAAATAACTAAATAAACTTAATTTAATATATCATGTTGGCCCAGTGATTAAGGCGCACGCCTCTCGTGCTGAGGCTATGGGTTCGCATCCGAGCATAGACAAATACCAATGTGACATTTTCTAAAATCTATTTGCAGTTGGTATGTAAGTACTAGATGTTCATATTTTTTCATTGTGGTTTTCCCAAAACGTACATTTTACCAGCTAAAACTCATTTTTATGACACCAATTTACAAAATTAAATGCAAATAACAACGGAATCGTTTATTGCCATTTCCAATAGCTTTTTATTTAATGGTGGCATCCTTTTCTAGGGGGCTGGAGGAGTAATTCCTCCCTTCAATGCACTTAATCAGGATTAGGGTCGTGCATTTTCCATTTGCTTAACTCAGTGTCGGCTTAGGGGATGAAAAACCAGTTATATTCCGCGCTTTTGAAGATTCGTTACCGATAAGTTTTAATATCCATTTTTATGGGAAAACTTGTCTCGTATTGTATTCTTTTACTGTTTCTGTACTTGAATGTGAATTTAAAATGTAGTGTTAGTTCGGAAGGGTTCAAAAACCACAAAATTGATGTTAATATTTAGAAATTCCCATCGATTTATTTTCGTTTACCGACGCTAAATCGCTAGGTACCATTATTTGTTGTCACTGTTTCAGTTAACTATTACAAAACTTCTCATATTACCTACACAGTCGAACAAACAACAATACCAATCTGGCACACTTAACATCCAAATGTGTTTATCAGAATTTTTATTGCTACCTATCTACTGCAGATCGTCCCCGCTGTCCACTGTCGGCCTCGACAAATCTGGATACAACTGGTATTCATTTGGAGATAATCAACGTGCTCCACTATGTTCCATCTCTCTCCATCACACTCGTAACAACAAGGACAACAATCTCAACATACCTATTATTGATTCCCTAAAGGATTTGCGGCTTCGCAGGGGGTTCTGTAAAGCAGTTGCCGAATTTCTGAGCGGAGTGATGTATACCGATAATTTGTAACTGGTTTTGCTTTGCTCTGAGAATTTCTGGATAGTTCGTCCGCCGCCGGGAGGTGATATAAATCTTTAATCCCGGCACGCTTTGTTGCATTGTCTTCCATTCTCTACGTGTCTGCCTTAACGTCTTGCAAGATTTAGCAAACGACCAAAGAATATTTCGTACCATAAAAATCTTCGCCGTAATTTCGTTGTGTAACTTTATCCTCATTTGAAATTTTATAACTCCATACCTAGTCGCTGTTGTTATAGGTATCAAAATACCTTTAGTGTTTCATCAATGAAACCTAAAGACTGGTGATTATTTACAGCGCTATTTAGGTATCCCTAATGGCGAAAAACCATTAAAATCTCCAAGTAATAACAATTCAGTGGTATTAATTGAGTCGAGATCTTAGCAAAGATGGCTGCCGTAAAGTAAATTGGCCAATGTCTCAATTCGGACAGTGCTCCGTCTATTTATAGTGGTCCTATCAAGGCAGATGTTCTTTATAGAGCTGATGAATAACATCCTAGTATGGTTCTGTCAAGTTCAATAAGTACTATATGAAATCGAGACTACGTTTGGGTACCGAGAAGCTAGTACATAGTTGCTTTGTTCCAGATTTTAATTAACTTCGCACGGCGTACAAATGGCAATATAGCTGAGTGAAAATTGAAATGTTTGGGGCTTTTTCCACTCCGAAACGGTTATTAGTATGAGTTTGTGACGTTCTGTGTTAGTTTATAGAGTGAAGACGAGAGTCGTTGATTATTTTCATTGAAAATGATGTTCCTCCGAGTATCTTAAACTTAATTTGGCACGGAAATAGATCGTAGTCTGGCTTAGTAGTAGTAGTAGGCTTTTTATCCCAGAAAAATGTACAGTTTCCGTGGAATAATATAATATCAACTTTGATGCGAACAAAGTCGCGCGCCAAAGCTAGTATGAAATAGAAAAAACACATTGGTCCTTGCCTGTGCTCGCCTTTTGCCATAAAAAAGACAGTTATTGACATTTTCTGCTCTCCTTTCATGCCGGGACAATGAGTCTGTCTGGACAATGTCTTCTAATCATTATTTTCCTCTAAGCCTACAAAGCTTCGAGGTTATTCAACCGGAGTATCCTCCAGGCTCCCACTTATTCCAATTAAACAAGAAGAGGGCGAGAGATCAGGAACTATCTAGTTAGTTAATTAAAACTTATGTACAATTATATGTATGGTTGGTTTAATATGTCGTTGACACATGAGAATGTTTTTTTTTATGGAATTGAGTTATTTCCCCTTATTATGTTTTATAGTTCAGTCCATAGTTAGCTGACAGGAACAGGATGCGATAACTGTTTATTCCATTTGGATAATGTTTAAGTAAAATACTTGAATTTTATAATTTACTAGTTTTTGTCCGCGTGGATTTTCTTTACGAATCTCTAATATATTTTTTAAAATAGTAACTTATGTTACTCGCTGATAATGTAGCTTTCCATAGGTGAAAGAATTTTTAAAATCGGTTAATAAGTTTTTGAGATTTTCCATTACAAATCTAAAATTTCATTTTATTAGCTCCTGTCCGCGACTTTGTCTGTGTTGACTTTAGAATTTAGCCAAAATGCTGAATAATTTCACGGACCACAAAAACAAGATAAAAATTATCCTGTGTTAGCTATGAATATCTATTTGTGTTTCCAATTTTAGCTTATTCTGATCAGCCGTTTAAACGAGAAAGAGTAATAAACATCCATCTTTACAAACTCTCACGTTTATGTTAGTATAGTAGGAAGTAGGACTAGGCATAGCTGATCTTCAAATTCTATCTAAACATTGGTCTTGTCTTAATTGGCTTGGAGATAGCATGTCAAATGAAAATCTTCTGGGCGCTTTTCCATGTTGTCAAACCTTATTATTTCTACGTTTGTAGCTTTCATATCACCATCGATTTCAGCATTACATGTTACATTAAGTAACACAGTTTTACGATCACAGTAATCTACTTTTACGAGTCAGTCAATGTTTGCCCTCGTTTCGCTGCTTTCAGTAATATTTTTAATCAACATCTCTCGGGAATGAATGTGGACTTGCTTTTTCATTTCATACGATAAGCCAAGCTGTAAATGAAAATGTGTGCGCTGTTGTACTGAAAACTTTGCTTCTATTTATGATGTGGTTTTTAATGTGAGGTTTTGTAATTATATCAGAAAACACTGAGCTATAAACCTTCTAATGGTCTGTCCACTCGTTACAGACTTAGTACAGACAAGGATTTTGACTGTGCAATATATCAGTGCAGACAACATACAAACATAAACTCACGCCTTTTTCCCATGAGGGTTAGGCAGAAACCACAGAACGCTACCTGCTACGATCCTTACATACTTCTTTCGCCTCGTCCACGCTTATACGTCTAGTCATACAAGCACACCGGTAACGAGTACTGCCCACCCGACCTTTCTGAAGAACCTCGCCAATAACGCCAGTCTTCCTAGGGCGTCCCCTCCTTGCGTTGCCAAATAAAAATTCCTTTTGTTAATCGCCTTTTTCCAATCCGATTAAACAAATAAACAAAAACTCTTTAACTTTATTATATTAGTTTAGCTATAGCCTATTATTTACAAAAAATTAATCTGTAGCACCAAGATGCAGTTATTTCAACAGCATAACACAATAACTGCCGATAATTGGCCGTTTATTTTTAAATGTTGATTTTATTAACGAAGTAGGTATAGAGAAAGGCAAATACTGCAATTTTGACTCAAAACTACCAACCTGAGTTTTTCCAATCTATTTGACGGATGCAGTCCATTTTAAACCCTCGTACGGTTTACGCCATTTCCGATTCAATGCAATCCCACTTACTAATGTTTGGACCTACAATATTTACACGCAATCGCAGTTAATAGCGTTGAACGAGCGGTGTACTGCAAACACTTTATGAACATTCACATGACGCCTGTATTCTCTGAAAGGGAAGGCAGATGTGTATAATTTCACCATGTTTAATTCCCATGTGGACCATCCTATTACTGTCGCACTACTGGGTAAAAGCCTCTTCTCATACAGAGAAGTGACAATCATTGATCACCACGCTTGCTCAAGGCGGATTGGTGATTTCGAACAAATAAGTCCAGGTTTTCTCATGTTTTCCTTCACCGATGTCACATTATAAATGCGAAAGTAACCCAAGTTTGTCTGATACGCTTTCTCGACTAAACCACTGAACCGATTTTGATGAACTTTCGTACGAGGTCAGTTTGAACCCAAAGAATCATCATCATCATCATATCAGCCTATGGCCGTCCACTGCTAACAAAGAAAGGACATGGCTACTTTTTATTCCACGACTTCGTCTGAGTCCACGGTAACCGACACTTAAGTGGACGTTTACATATAAATTGAAAAAGTCACACTACTGACATTTGCCCGTTATCGAACCTGCAAGCAGGTGGGCGCCTTAACCACTCACGCCATCACCACGTAGTTTGTATAACCATTGTAAAAAAAACAACCAAAAGTGTATTTGACAGCCTTGACCAAGGTTGCTGCGCTGCGTAGAATTCGTGTTGATGACGGTCCAACCACGTGGTGTTGTTTTGTTTTGTCGAAATGTCTAGACCTTGTGTAATACAGGGTGGCGCAATAGAACGTGCATATTGCGTCATCTTTTTTGGCGGTGTAAGAGGCGCGCGGGCGGGGAGAGCCTAGCGTGGTTGGATAGTGACACTCGTGGAGTTTTAGTAGTCATGAATCACTTCGACGGGAAGCATCGCGCTTTTTGTGTTCGCACGGTTTACGAGAACGGTCATTCATACATCTCTACAAGGCGACTGTATTGTTCTGAATATGGATTAAAACACATTAATGAAGCTCCGAGTGCAAATTTAATTAAAATGTTGGTAAAGCGTTTTGAAGAGACCGGTTCCACGTTTAAACCCCCAGCAAAAGGTCGTCCGAGAACGTCTAGGACCACAGACAATATTGAGAGGGTGAAGGAGTCAGTACGAGAAAATCCGCAAGTGTCTACTCGGAAGCGATCGGCGGCTTTACACTTGTCACGACGAAGTTTACAGCGAATTTTAAAGTCGGATCTTAAACTGCATCCTTATAAGCTCCAGTTAACACAGGAGTTGAAAGAGACCGACTTCAGAGCAAGGTTGGCATTTTCTGAAGAAATGCTTATCAAGAACAATACAGTCGCCTTGTAGAGATGTATGAATGACCGTTCTCGTAAAACGTGCGAACACAAAAAGCGCGATGCTTCCCGTCGAAGTGATTCATGACTACTAAAACTCCACGAGTGTCACTATCCAACCACGCTAGGCTCTCCCCGCCCGCGCGCCTCTTACACCGCCAAAAAAGATGACGCAATATGCACGTTCTATTGCGCCACCCTGTATTATGCGTGCATTAAAATGAGAAACTGGTTTTTATTATGAAGTTGAAGTTTGTTTTGGTATGTCATGGCTAGTTTTTGCTTCGGTTTGAGTGAATCTTCTTCGTGTGTTCGACCTTTGACCTTCCTTTTATATGAATGCAATATATGTATGGGAGTCTGAAATAAATGATTGGTTATTTATTTCGTTTTTTTTTAGTATTTTTTTTTTTAGTTTGTATGGATGGATGTTTGTTACTTAATCACGCCAGAACAGCTGAACGGATCTAGATGCAATTTGGAACAGAGATATAGATTATAGTCTGGAATAGCACGCATATGGACCGATTGTAATTATACCTATATTTTTAATTAGACAATATTTTCAATCCAGGAAATAAATTAAATCTGAGATATTTACCTCCTATTAGTTTATTTGACAACATTAATTGTAATTTAATTACTTAAAACTTTATAACAAAATTCACAAAGCGGAAAATAACTTCAAAAAACAAAATCTAATTACGTTAACAGCAAATTTAATCATAATTACCATGTAACCGGATGACAGCTTGTAATCTCCCGACCTACCTCACAAATCCTGTCATTTACTGGGCCTCCCCAGCCAACTGTGTATTGAGGTCAGCAAGTAAGTTGGTGGTAGCAAAAAATTTATCAACGTCAGATGCAGGAGCGATGCCGATTTGATAACGGTCTCAAGGGTTTTTGCTCACGAAAATTGAAACTGTTACTAGCGTATAGCATATAGCTCTGCTTGTACCATTCGATAGTAATTAAGGTCATGGACTGCCTCGTTGGTCTAGTGGTCGCAAAGCGCGACTGCTGAACACGAGGTCTTGGGTTCGATCCCCAGGCCAGGAAAAGTGTTATTGGGTTTTTCCATCAAGAATTTCTTAGTAGCAGCCTCGGGGTCTGGATTTGTGCCCGCTTGATGGCAATAGGCTCGCCTTTATTACATGAGACTTAAACTTAATTGGCGAAATTTGAATGAATGGCATGTAATGGGCACATCTCTGCCTAACCCTTCAGGAATTACAGGCGTGATGTTACTTATGTAATTTTTAATCTAAAAAACTAATTGAAATAAAATCTAGCTATTTGAGGTGTATAAAGTCCATTACCATTACAGATTAGATTTTGAACTCCATCCCGATGTCACAAAGTACAAAATCCCAAAATCCAGACCTTGATCGCCAAACGCCAGAGTCCGCCAGACATACCTACCGGACGTGTCTTTTATCAATATCCCATCTGGCTAGTGCCACCCTTCTGCCTCCCCGGATGAGATCCCTCGCGTTCTTTGTGTCCAGATATAGCTTCCGCCTTCTAAAACGTTTTCTTAGATATATGAGCCGCGATGTTTGCCGCTTCTGAACATGTATCAATTTAATAAAAAGGTTTATTTCGGTACTGTTTTGAAATACTGGCTTTTCATAGCTACCGATCCTGAAAAAATACTCGTATACAATACGATGAGAGCATTCCGGTGTAAAGCGAGATAGCAATTTTTTAAATTGCTGCCTATATTTCTTTGAAATTGTTGTGTCGGTTCTCTGCTAGACTTGAGTGTAAACAATGAAAAAACCGACCAAATGCGAGTCGAACTTCTAGACGAAGAGTTCCGTACCACAGTACAATATTTAACACTACCTTAAAAAAAATGTTTCTTGTGTGGGTCCCCCGTTAATTTTCAACTTCATTTAATTTTTAACCGACTCCAAAAAAGGAGGAGGTTATCAATTCGTCTGTATTTTTTTTTTATGTTTGTTAGCTCCTTACTTGCGACTGGGTGAACCGATTTTCATGATTCTTTTTTTATTTGAAAGCTGGTGCTTCTCGTGTGGTCCCATTGTCACCATTTCAATATCTGATGATGAACTTCGGAGATATGGAATGGAACTCCTCATAGAATCACACCAGCAATATCGTAACAAGTGAAATTGCTTTGTTTATACGTGTAGTCGATGACTGACTGAAGGAAAAGGGGGGGGGGGGGGTACGTCAACCCTCCTCCTACCAGTTTCCAAAATTAAATATACACATCAAAAGTGTCTAGGGATCAAGATGTATTTGGTAATAATAATATATTGATCCCTAGACACTTTTGATGTGTGTATATCGTGTGAGGTATTGTTTGAAAGGGCTTTTTGTAAGGATTTCAAACATTAATACACAAGCACTAAAAAGTGAAAAATAAAAAGCTATTTTACAAAAAAAGATAACCGCCTTCAAAAACTACAAAATAAAAATAACTTTAGTTTTGGAAGTCGGTGGCAATACTTATGCTTACATAACAAAAAACAAAACCAAAGCCGCCGACTTCCAAAACTAAAGTTATTTTTATTTTGTAGTTTTTGAAGGCGGTTATCTTTTTTTGTAAAATAGCTTTTTATTATTATATGTACACTGAAAATTTAAACTCTTTACCTATTACGATGCATGATATACCTATAGCCCCTGCAAGACAGACAAACGGACAGACAGACGAACAGCGGAGGCTTAGTGATAAGGTCAAGTTTGGCACCCCGTTAGAACAGAACCCCTTTATATTTACTAACGATTGTTGATTTATGAAGCGGTCACTAAATGCATGATGATTTGTTGGTTATTGTCTGCACGAGGCGGCCATTATAATCAGATTAATGCGCTCGCAAGACGCTGTGTAAGCTATCTTGCGACTTAATACAATTATGATCTTAATCAGTTTGTGCTCTGTCGCTTTCAGTTAAGATTGAAAACAACCTAATTTCTGCTTTTGAAACAGATTACAACAGAAGCGTGGGAAGGTAAAGAAAATTTTGGCAAAAGCAGTGACAATTTTAAACCAATCCCTGATTTTTCTTTTATCCCCATCCGCTTGCAAAAAAAATCCATCTGTCTAGCTTTTTCCCGACTATGATGGGGTCGGCTTCCAGTCTAACCGGATGCAGCTGAATACCAGTATTACATGGAGCAGTCTATCTGACCTCGACAATCTAGTAAATGGATAATAAGATAGAGATACCCCTTGGTAAGACTGTTTGTCAGTCTTTAGGGCTTTTGACGACCTTTAACGACGGTCAAAGATCCACGTATGACCTCTGGGACCAACGGCATAACGTGCTTTCCGAGGCACGGAAGAGTTTCGGTGTGGAAATATGGTCATCCATCCACGGACCAACCCCGGGAAGCGTAGCTCAACCTGATGGATCAATGGATCGTTATTACTTAGCTATGAGCTCCCATTCACCTGTAAATAGCTGTTATAAACAAATAACTGATTCCCTCGACTCATCAGAGCACAAAGCTGTTCAGTGTACCGTCGTTTAATCATAGACAATGAGCGTGCTAAAAGCAACTGTGCGTTGTAATGGTCGCTTTTGTCATACTACAATAAGGCTGTGTGTTTGTGCAACAATATTGTCATGGTAATAAAATATGTTTCTTTTTTCTGTGTTTTCACGACGCGTTTGTCTCTGGTAAAAACATGTTTTTCTTTTGTTACTTATGATGTGTTGTTTCCTTCTTGGTTTTGAACAACGGCTATGTATGTTTTTGTTATTTTGACAGTTGACTTCGACCTAATTAGACCGCGTTATACCTAATGGCTTCATTAAACTTGGGTACATTACGATCAAAGATTAATGTGGGTATTACATGTAATGAACCCCTTTCAGGTCGAGCTAGAGCGTCATCCGACTTAACCTTAGGCACTTAAAGTCATTAACGTGTTTATGGAACGTTTAACACTTTAAGGATTTCATGGCAGTGAAATCCGCACACACGATTTCATGGCAGTTTCCAACTATGTTGGGGTCTAACGGGATGCAGCTGAATACCAGTATTTTTCTGGAGCAACTCCTATCTGGCCTCCATAATCCAGTAACTGGTTAATACGATACCACTTGGTAAGATCGTTTGCTAGACTTTTGGACTTCTGATAACCCGTAACGACTGTCAAAAATCCACGTATGACAGCCGGGACCAACGGCTTAACGTGTTTTCCGAGGAACAGAGGAGTCAGTATGACAAAATTTACAGTGTATTTAAAAACAAGCTCAAATTGCTACTACTTTGTCTGAATCAATCGTCTATAAAGTTTTGGTCAGTTAGATGCGGCAATAACCCCTTGGTCCGAGGCATATTCACTGAATATATTAACACTAACTGCATACATGCAACGTCACAAATTGCGATAGAGCAATTCTGTATGTCCATATGTCATTATTATGCAAGGCTTATTCTTAATGTGGTACATGCAGCGAATACACATAATATGTTACTTGTCGTCATCTATCTATCGTCATCTATAGCATCTATAGCATAGGGTACGGGAGGTATACCTTTTAGTTCGTGGGTTACTGAACCTGGGTCACAAAAGTTGGAATATTGTAAGTCTAGAATGCTAAAGGCTTGTGAACACCAAGAATCTGTAATAGCATCCAGCCATAAAGAGAAATGTGATAGTATTCCAGACTTAGATCTTCTGTTTTTCTCAAGGTATTTTCCAGATGTCTTATTTAGTAGTGTCATTTGGAGGCCAGAATTTATTTTCTTTTTATTTTAGTCCGAGATAGAATGCTTTTGAATGTGTCCCCCAATCTATCATGACTTGTGCAAGAGAATGTTGCTTACCTATCCAATAGATAGGAAAGCGTTATATCTATAAGACTCTTGACATTCAGAATATTAGAGATCCGGAACGGAAAACATGAAAAAATCGTTTAATGGAAGCTTTCTGCCTATAAGTCAGTAATGTATCGTATTCCGGAAATTGAATCTGGAATTCCGGACCGTGTTCCTGATGACACTCAGGATATACCTACGCAGCTGGGTATATTGTGGTGTTTACAAGCAATAGGAGGTTTCCAAATTGCCTGAGGCTTATAAAAGCCCTGCTCAACAATGTGATTAAACTCAGCCCAAACATCATTCATTCAATGTGGCTATTGTCAACGTAGCGCTTTATTGAACGTTTACATTATGTACGGACAGCGTCGTCAACTGGTTGCTCCCTTTCCGAACGAATTTTAATGCGTGAAGGGTACTCAGTTGAAGACGCCGTCTGAACTTTAATATTGTCCTCCATAAAAGCCAGCTGTGCTTTGATCTTTTCATCGAGACAATCTTTAGTCAAACGCAAGAACTAAGCTTTACCTCTAAAACCTTAAAGTGCTCCAGAAATAACTCCATCTTTCACACAGAAATATTAAAACTTTTCAATTAAACGACAACTCGGCAAAGTTTTACACTTTGTGAAGTTGGACAGTTCCCATACGTCTTGCAGTCCGTGGTTATGATTCAGCCACGGCTTCACGACTATTCGCAGGGGTGCATGGCATTAGCTGAGGGTGCGTTGCCCTTTGCTAGTGACTCATTTTAGACGGGGTGTAGGAGTAAGTTAGGAGGGATGGCGGTAGTGGTGATATGTGAGTCAGATTCGGGGAAAAAGGGGGACCACCTAGACTGTAATAAATTTTAGAATGACTAGACGTCTACCTTCTAGACTTACTAGCAGCTCAAAATAAAATGGTATAAGTATAAAAAACATCGCAGTAATAGTTGTAGTAGTAATTGTTGCAGTGGCCCAGTGGTTAAGGCACTCGCCTCTCATGCATGCAAATACTAATGTGACTTTTTCAAGTCGTATGTATCTTTCTCAGATTATCTAAGACCACTAACATCAATGAACGAATAAGTTATAAAAATGTTTTTAAGAACAAGCTTTAATTTAAAATTATTACAATATTGAGTATTGGACATTGTATTGTCATCAGAACTAAAGGTGTATGCAAAATTTCAGCTCAATCGGATACCAACAAATGGTCGAAAAATGGTTTGCAAATTTTGAAAGGACAACTTACTTACATATATACTTACATACGAACAGTGCAAGCTAAATAAAAGCTTGTAAAAACTGGACTAAATAGTTAAAATAAGTCTAAAATGGTCAATCCGCCTTGAGCAAGCGATCGATGCTCAAACATTATTTTAAGAAGATGCCTTTGGCCTGCAATGGTTCATTAATAGACTGGTATTAGTATTATTTAAATGAATGATAAACTATGCTGACTGCATAGAGTCTTTTCTATAAAACCGCTATAGGCTTAAGTGATTTACATTATCCTTGAAACACGTCCATTCAGAATCAAGTTGCATAACATATGAATTGTACTCCATTCATGCAACAACCAATAGGTATTATGTTACGTTCATAATTATTTACGGTCGGCCTTACAAGTTTCGTTTTCATTCAACAAGATTTTCTTCGCATAAACTTTGAATATAAAAATAAACGTTGCTTCAACTAAGTTTTCAACTTTGTTAAGTTACGCTAGAAAAAACACAGGTATTTATTGCTCCTTTCTCATTTAATACTGCCTGAAGCGTTGGTAACTTTGCCAAGTTGTGTTAAGTTAGTCTTCTTAGGACTTATTCAGTTACTAGCTTCTGCCCGCGACTTCGTACGCGGATCCTGTTGCTTATGCCAGCGACAACGGGGTCGTCAAAATCGAAGATCTGAAACGTCTGATGTAGAATTCTAAGGCCTGGGGACGGGAAAACAACGGGATGAGCGAGATTTCATCGATCATCAAATCAGTCCTAAACTGTTACCGCCTTCACCGCGTGGAGGTACTCCCAGCTTATGTTATTTTATAATTATACAGTGAAATTGAGCTTCGATTTCCACATCAGGTGTTCCAGATCTTCAATTTTTTAACGTCAACAGAGAGTGCTCATCAGGCTGAACAACTGTTGCTAAGACGTCATTCCTATAATATATACAGATTACATATGTTATAGTGTAGCTGGGCGCTTGGAATTTCACAACGCGTGTGCCAGATCTTCAATTTTTATAAGTCAACAGAGAGTGCTCATCAGGGTGAACAACTTTTGCTAAGACGTCATTCCTGTATATATTATAGTGTAACTGGGCTCTTGAAATTCCACAACAGGTGTTCCAGATCTACAATCTTCATACGTCAACAGAGAGTGCTCATCAGGCTGAACAACTCTTACTAAGACGTCATTCCTTTAAATATATGTTATAGTGTAGCTGGGCTCTTGGAGTTCCACATCAGCTGTTCCAGATCTTCAAATTTTATACGACAACAGAGAGTGCTCATCAGGCTGAACAACTCTTGCTAAGACGTCATTCCTATATATGTTATAGTGTAGTTGAGCTCTTGGAGTTCCACATCAGCTGTTCCAGATCAGATCTTCAAATTTTATACGACAACAGAGAGTGCTCATCAGGCTGAACAACTCTAGCTAAGACGTCATTCCTATATATGTTATAGTATAGCTGGGCTCTTGGAGTTCCACATCAGCTGTTCCAGATCTTCAAATTTTATACGACATCAGAGAGTGCTCATCAGGCTGAACAACTCTTGCTAAGACGTCATTCCTATATATGTTATAGTGTAGCTGGGCTCTTGGAGTTCCACATCAGGTGTTCCAGATCTTCAAATTTATTCTCTTAGCAGAAAATGCTCATCACGTGAAACAATTTTTGCTATGGTACCATTTTTGTATCTCTTATAGTTTAGCTGGTCTGTTGCGGTTCTGCATCAGGTGTTCAAGTTTCCAAGATAAATTATAGCCTATATGTTGCCCGGACTTAATACCAATACAACAAAAAAAAAAACATTCAAATCCGTCAAGTAGTTCCGAAGATTAGCGTGCACAAACACACAGACAAACAGACAAACAGACAAACAGACAAAAAAAAATTAATTACAATTTCAGGTTCGGCATCGATGTAATAACAACCCCTGCTACTTTTTTTTTATATATTTCCATTGTACAGACACCACTTTTCTACAATTTTATTATATGTATAGATATAGATAGTCGCAGTTTGTGTTGTTTTTCTTGTTGGTCTTTGCCCGCTACAGCTTATAACTTAAATGGTTGTGGGCACAGTTTAGTTTATAGTCGACTAAGGTAGTAAAGTGTTTACGACTGCCGACTGTTAGTCGCTTTGTGGTCGCTGAATGTGCTGAAGGAATTGGTAATTAGGTCTTAGAATATAAAACCTACCTTGTTGATAATGGTTTTTGGGGTTCAGAGCATCTTGGATGGAATACGGAGAGTAAGTAGTAAGTAGAAAGCATTATGCGAAAAAAAAATATTGCCAATAAATCTGACAGTTCAAATAACACGACCAAAAAATTAAATTAAGTGTAACATTAACAGTGTTACAATTTACCCCTTTTCATTTCTATTTATCTTCCGTTAGTAACTAGAAATATATCTCGACACGAAAAGTTCTTGTCTTTCTCAGTGCATAGGTTTCATTTGAGGTTAAATTCTCATATATCGTCCAAAATTAACTCAAAATCCTTGCAAACTTCAGCTAAAGCACCTTCACTTCCTGCTAAAACTTCAAGAACAGCTACACCTCACGTTGGTTTTAGTCCATAAAGTTGTTGCCTCCAGAAATAATAGTGCTGCATCTCTAAGTTATAGCTATTCCGCCTCATCACATAATTCATTCGAAACAGCGGCTAGACGCAACGTCGGTTAACAAGAAATATAAAAATGGCGGAGGCACCTGTATGAAATAAGCTGCTACTACGTTAAGCATTGTTCACACGTATTGTCGGCAATCATAGTCGGCTTTCGATTGACTGCTCACTGTCAGTTAGCGTTACGTTTGATGTGAACGAGACCTTCGACCGCGTAGCAGCGCAGCATAAACAAAAGGCTCTTTAAAAAAAAGTCCCTCTCTAAAAGGGAAAATCGATACGCTAAGAAGAAGGAGGGAAAAACTAAAAAAAGAATCAATCAAAAATAAGGTTTGTATAGAAAATCTTTTTTTCCACGCGACTAGGTCAGTCAAATTAGGCCTCATTGTAAGACAGAGCCTAATCTAGCTGATATAGCTAACCTAATATAGCTGTTCTTTAAGTATTCTCTATTTTTTACTAAATAAGGCAATTCATCGAAAAATAGTAAATCGTCCTTCAACGGCAATCATCATTGACCTCGCCATCTTGCAGATTCCTCTCCCTCTCGCTCATACTCATTCGCCTTACGCTCTCACCTCATCATACGTTCAATTCTATTTATTATAACTCATTCACTCTACGATATTTTCAATTTTTCCATATCACTTCCCGCTAGAAGCGTTTTGCAATAAGCCACGCTGCAGCCTAACCGCAAACCGCGGCCTTAAAAGTAGCTATAAACTACCCCGCTCCCAGACGCCTGGTGTTAGCAGCGCGTTAACTTTTGTTCACTGCGCTCCGAATAAAAATGTGGCACCTGCATACCACATTTCGTAGCGCTAGACAGTCATGATTTAGTACCATTTAACATGATTTGAAAACACGCGATTCTGTGCAAGATAATCATAAATATATACAATTATACATATATGTATAAAGTAATAAACTGAGTGGCTGTCTGATTCACTGACTGACTGACTCACTGATAGATCTAAACCCGCTGGGTCTAGAAGCATGAAATTTTGCAATTTTGCATAAATGTTCCAAATAACGTAAGTGTGCACTAAGAAGGGATTTTTGTAAATTCGTTCCCTAAGGGGTTAAAATGAGGGTTGAAAGTTAGTATGAAACTTGATCAATTTTATGTTAGAAATGTAAAAAATTAAATCTGTTCTCATAGTTCGACGCGGACGAAGTCGTGGGTAGAAGCTTGTTTTTCATATTTGGATGGTAGTCGCTTCCAGCTGTTCCCAAAAGGTTTAACAAACAAAATGTCAATCGACGGCAGTTAATCTTACCTTTCTGTAAATGAGTAATCCATGACATAGAACAGAATGAGTATTTCATGACGTCACAGTCAGAAGTACACTTGCTGCTTATATTTTTTCTGTAAGTTGGCAGCTGGTGTACAGTAGACTAGGTTTTTCCATGAGGACCGCATCAGCACACTCGTTTTTGCGCACGTACTTAATGTGATTTTAATATCTAAGTGTTTTGGTAGTTAGGGGGATCTTGTTACGCTAATATTTAGACAATATAGTTGACAATAATTTGCACTTTGAACAGTTTTTATGGTATGCGGATCTTAGGACCAAAATTCTAGATCAGTAAGACCAACTATTATTTTGACAACTTACATTCATATACTAAGAGTAATACAGACAGTCTAGACTCTAGACTATATTATACTAGATTTATATCAGTAAAACCAACAATAAAACAACGAAATAGCTTCGTACCCTAATTTGCAATTTACACCCAGGTTCATACCGCGCTGATATATTATGTAGATCTTGCAGGCCTGTAAACAATGCGTTAAAGTTTCATTCTTTTGGACAAGAGTTAGGTATGAGTAGGGTTGCCAACCGTACTATAATATATTATGTATTGTACTGTTGTATAAGGGGCATGCGTATATAGTACTCCAAAATACTATATTTATAGTTGGATGGATCAATCTTCATTTTCAACACTAAAACCGAAAACAAACAAATAATTCACTCGTACTTTTTTTTTTTGTACAGTAAATATATATCACAAAAACTAGATGACCACCAAAAATGCACTGGTATTTTCCTAGATTTGAAAAAGGCCTTTGACACAGTCTCTGTTCCCACCCTTCTCTACAAACTAGAGTGTATAGGCATTCGTGGTAAAACTCTAAACCTCTTCAAGGATTATCTACAAAACAGAAAGATGACAGTCAAAATCGACTCATGCCAAAGTGACGAAGAAACAGTGACATACGGCGTCCCGCAGGGCAGCGTGCTGGGCCCAACACTTTTTCAAATCTATATAAATGACTTATGCACGCTGTCCCTCCACAATTCGCAGATCTTCACTTATGCTGACGACACTGCGATTGTCGTTTATGGCAACACGTGGAACGATGTTAAGCGCACTGCGGAACAGTCGATACGGACTGTTGGGAAGTGGTTGCGACGAAACCTTCTCACACTCAACGTGGCAAAATCCAACTTCATTCCGTTTTTTATTAACTATAAGAACAAAGCACCTCCTGATTTTAAAATTACGGTACACACTTGTTCAGATAACAGGCACTGCTCATGCGCAACGCTCGCTCGCGTCAACCAAACGAAGTACCTGGGTGTAGTGATTGATGACGGACTGAAATGGTACGACCAAA
Organism: Hoplodrina blanda; assembly: GCA_949316365.1. NCBI lineage: Eukaryota > Metazoa > Arthropoda > Insecta > Lepidoptera > Noctuidae > Hoplodrina > Hoplodrina blanda. The sequence goes on from OX438592.1 coordinate 14,568,224, forward strand.
TAGACTATGTTACTTCAAAAGTCAGACGACTTATTTATATCTTTAAATCTTTAAGACTCTGTGCAGATACACACATTCTGAAAATGGTTTACCTAGCACTCTGTCAGTCCGTTATCACTTACTGCATCCCGGTTTGGGGAGGGGCCGCCAAAACCAAGTTTATCGAAGTGGAAAGGGCGCAGAGAGCCGTCCTCAAGGTTATGCTTTGTAAACCATATAGATACCCAACTGCAAAACTATATGCGGACTGCAAGCTACTCACAGTGAGACAGCTCTTTGTCCTCCGAGCCACACTAAGGAGGCATAAAGCACTTCCGCCACCAGATTACACTAAGCGTAGAGCAAAACTGATTTTCCCAGGAATAAGTCACAAGACTGCATTCGCCAAGCGACAGTTCTACGTTGTGAGCTCTTTCATTTACAGAAACATCGCAAAAAATACTCAATTAACTGGGCTGCGCCATCACGAAGTAAAATCTAGGGTTCATAATTGGCTCCAAGATCAGGATTACGCTCATACAGAAGAACTACTTCATCTTCGGCAGTAACCGTGCAACAATCCCAACACTTACAGATCTACACATAATTATAATTATACTTACATTACAACACATAAACACACTAATAAATACAATATACAGACACCGTTACGCACACTTATACCTTCCAATACATATTAACACACTCATATACACACCCATAGCACTACACACTACACATCTACACTGTACACCCAATTACCTACACATACACACGCATAATACAAAAATTCCTCTATTCCTAGTTAAATATCTTTAAAATTTAAAATAATTTAGTCGTTCTTTCAAACCTGTCTATATTCTCTCCAGCTTTTGTAAACACACTTTTCAGTAAAAGGTTTTGTGTACCAACGTGACAGCAGAACACTGACTCCTAAGTCACAGGATCTCCTAGTTTGGGAGTCAGGGATACTCTATTTATATCTACCTTTTTTCACTGAAATTTTGTAACCTAATTTTTAAACAATGTAGAAGGTTTTTGTATAAATAAAGATTTTTATTTTATTTTATTTTTTTTAATATGCAGGTAAGAAGTATTTTAGCTTTGACAGTTTTTACTCTTTTCATAAAATACTATAATCAACCGAAAAATGTTGCCAACCCTACAAGCTATTTTCCTCCAACGTATTTAAAGCTTATGTGAAACAGTTTAAAGATAACACGAAGGCTTTTGTAGCACAAAAAAATTGTTTGATCGTCTAAAGTGAAAATGTGGCGCCTACAGATAGGCTCCACTTTTAAGCACTATGATTTAACTATGTTTACGTCATGAAAAATGCTCAAGACGTGTTTCAGACCACAACGACGTGACACGAAATTTTCCAAGTATATTTTTCATGCCCGCATTCCTATTTCTCCAATATGAAACCAGAATCTTATTTCGCTTGCGAAAAACGTATTAGCTTTGAAATACCTAGCTAGCTAAGCTGTGCAAACATATAGCATGTAAAAATGGCTAGACTGTTCGGCTTATCACGAAGTCTCGATGCTATGTATAGTGCGTCCTTCACATAATGTCTATCGACAGACCTTGTTCATACAGTAATGTATTATTAGCATGAATTACCTACTTTAAACCATTATATCAGAATTTTAAGAAAAACTGCTCTAAAAATACGGTGCCGTGGGACACCCGTGGTTGGAACGAAGTTCCTTTCGCTATAAATTATGAACTAGCTTTTGCCGACGGTTTTGTCTGCATGGAAGTCAAGTATGCCATAAAACATATTGAATGACACCATAGATATCCGTGAATGACACTTTGCAATAGTCTAACTTTCTATCAGTAAAAGAATTTTGTGATCAGACTAGTACTTCCAGAGATTACTTCCTACAAACAATTTTACTACTTTATAATGTTAGTATACCTAAAGTTAAAAATTAAATAACATGCACAATGAAATAAATAACAACATTTGACGAAAATGTTGGGACGGTCGAAATCTTATACTTTTTCAAACTTTCGGCAAGTGTCTGGAGTGTAACGTTAGATAAGGAAACCTCCTTGCAAAAACAGGTAAAACAATCCCTTCTTACTCATGGCAAACAAGATATACATTTATGTGCAGTAGTTTTCTGTGGTCATTTTATTTAACGCCCTAATCTCTGGAACTTCCTGTCGTACTTTAAAAAATATTTTTGTTTAAGAGACCAAGTTTCCTGAGGAATAGTAGTATAGGCTAATATTATTAGTGTACTGCGATTACCTATTTAGTTTCTAAGAGCGTTTATTATAGTAGTCTAGAAAAATCCTTCAAATAAGCCCATATTTGGCTTGACTGCCTCGTTGGTCTAGTGGTTAGTGACCCTGACTGCAAAGCCGGAGGTAGTGGGTTCGATTCCCACCCAGGACAAACGTTGTGTGATGAGCATAATTGTTGGTTCTGTGTCTGGGTGTAATTTATCTATAATATGTATGTATTTATAAATTATATAAGTATGTATATATCAGTTGTCTGGTTACCATAACACAAGCTCTGCTTAGCTTGGGATCAGATGGCCGTGTGTGAGTTGTCCCAAGATATTTATTTATTTATATTTATCGTGCAACAGCCAACCCCTATGAATAGTCCAGTCCATTCAGTCTAGGATCTTGTACCAAAAGACCAAAAACTTCTGCCAATTACATGAGCTTTTTATTATCTGAATATATCTTTGAAATATCAGACGTTTTTCAGTCATACAGCAAGCCTGTCTGACCCAGTGACGTCGTCTCTGTCAGTGATCAAAAGTGACAAACTCATCTCAAACTTAAATATTTTATTTAAGCCATTGCCTGGGAGTCCGTCAATCAGAAAAGTTGAAGCTCGAGAAAACCGAACAAAATGGAAACATATTGTAAATAAAAATATTATTCTTTAAGCAGGACAAATCAACTGCCTTAGTGGTTCCGTTATTTTCAAAAGCCAGATAAGCTTGTTGCACTAAACACTAGCGATACTAGGTACTGCATGGGGCCTACCGCCATCTCTTAAAACTGTATTATTTGATTATTACTTTGCCTTGCGCACTGTTAGATTTTTAACGCTCGGCGCAGCGCCGAAAGTCGAAAATCCAACAACAGAAATTACAAAGTAATGTTGAAATGGTACTGTTTAAGGAGACGTCGGTAGGCCCTCTGTTTTAACTAAAACTTCGCCTTATTGGGAAATAAATTATCCTTGTCCAATCTACGAGAACATTGAAGCAGTTCCTCAAAGGCGCAAAGTAACACAGGTTCTGATAAATAAGCCATAAAGTAGTGTAGCAGAAAATGTAAACATTGGCAAATAATAACACTGTGGTTTGACCTACTTTTGCTCGCCATCACGCTATTATTACTTATAAGGGTCGACGGAGAAATTGTCGTGATGACGCCTTTCAATTATAGCTACACTAGCGACCCACCCCGACTTCGCACAGGTGCAATGTAGATACTAACTATACTCTTGAATTACTCTATTGATGAAAACCGCATTAAAATCCGTTGCATAGTTTAAAAGGTCTAAGCATACTGATGGCGGAAAGAGACTTTATTTTATACTATGTAGAGATAATTATGGCAGTTCTTTAAGCACCGGTTTCACGAAAGAAAATCAACAAAAAATTAATGTAACAAACTGATAGGCTTTGGTTGTTGATAATTCAGTTAACCAATGACAGTAGATAGCTTATGCGCTTTCGGAAAATCGGGGGTAAGTATGATAGACATTGTCAGGTTTGCCTATTGTCATTTTACCGGACACAGTTCCCATCCAAAAACTTGAAGCCCTGCTTGACCATTTAAGCAGTCACAATTCGTACCCTGTCCAGCACTGCCGATCAATTTCTTGGAAAAGGGTAACTGAATGGCCTAGTAACCTATCGCTGCATTTGACATTAAAGATGTTAGTAAAGTATATAGACGCTTAATGTAGCATTTGTAACATTTGCCGCTTTATCAAGCGTTAGCAATATGAAAGTCTGAAATAGCATCCAATTTACAATATGGAGGCGTATATTCTCGTTGTCCCCCTGGGGAACCAACAAGTCCTTCACATGTTCCATTCATTTTAAAGACCAATTCAATATCTATATGAAAATACCATTTACATACATAACATCAAGCCTGTAATCCCCGAAGAGTTAGGCAGAGGTGTACCCACTCCTACTCCCACATTTCGCCTGTTATGTTTGTCTATTGCCATAAACCGGGCACATATCCGGACTCTTGCGAGGCCGCTACTGAGAAATTCCCGAGCGATTAAAACACAAAAATAGACGTCTTTAATTTCGATAAAATACTAGCTCAAAAAAAATATTGCAAGGGGTGTGTCATAATTCATTTTCAATTTGCCAATATCGAACTTGGTCCCACGAGACATGTTTCTATCGCCATAATGCTTCCAAAATTGTCGGTTACCTCATAACTTCCAAAAACAATTCAGAAAGAAAAACAATTTTCATGAGTGCAATAAATAACAATTGATCGATCGCCGTCGAGGTCGACGAGAATATCCCCCTTCTCAATGACCCTTACGTTGTCGCACGACCGCTTATTGTAGAGTTCTGCCACAGCCAACACGCCGGTAACAATTCGTCTATTTCTGTACATCGTCATAACTGAGAAAATTGAATTAAACTTGGTCTAGACTGTAATAAGGATCTCTGGTACAATTTCAGCTGGTTTTAGGTTACGACAGTTATGACTGTCGGGACAATTCTTTATATATTTTTGGAACAATTTATCAAGGCAAAATCTCTCTCTCTCTAAAGTTTGGAAAGAAGATTTGTTTTAATACAATACCAGTTTGATTTATGAATGGGAGTTTATTTTAGAACTGTAGGGCGCCCGGGCGTTAGGTAAAAGCTTTTCATAAGGCTGTTATTACAACGCGTGTTACATAATAACGTGTTTCAATTTGGCCCGTCAACCGGTCTAAACTTAGCTTTAATTTCCGAACACCGAACAATCTTCTAAAACGTTTCAAATCAATGGTAAGTACCGCAGCGTTATTCCTGAAGCCAAGCCTCATGAAATAAATGGCGGGTCATATTCTCTGCATCCTGTGTTTAACCTTCTAAGTGGAGTATACCACGTCCTCAAATAACTCACGATAAATGCCGAGCATAACCGAGTACTGCCGAGACCCAACGCGTTCACGTGCGGAAATATAATGTTTGTTATAGCACCCCTTTTATGCACTGCGGTGACCTTCAAACCTTTACATGAATAAGCTGATTAATTTGAATAATGTTAATCTCTTCTTTTTTTAAACGGCGATGGATGTTAGATGCTGCATGACCCTGACGAAGGGAAAGGAAAGTGTAAAACGGAAAAAAGACCGCTATTACCTTTTGGTCAGAGGCTACGCATTGCCATCCAACGTGACAATGCGGCCAGTCTTCTAGGCACATTTCCAATCTGTAAATATTTTACATATTTTTTATAAATGGTAAAGAGATATATGAAACTAGTGCAACTACTTCTTATCTCCACTAAATAGTGCACTAACTAAAATAAAGATAACAACATTTACTGTGTGCCTTTCGATTTGGATGAAGCAACTAAGTTGAAACGTGTATAGCCGTCCAATGCCAGCCAAACCCTTTAATCCAAGCGAATCAATTTTGCTGATCCGTTTATTATTCCCATTATATCCTATATGCAATTTTGTACAAAGCCGTGATAAGCCATCAGCAATTAATTAATAGTCATTAGTGAATATCGACGCCATGCCATTAATCTGCAAGCCTAACATTTCCCATAATAGATGACCCTCAATTATTTACCCGTTCCACCTTGCAATTGCTTTGTAATTTACCTTTCCTAACGCCTATTGTACTGACTGAAATAGATGATTCGAGAGAACTTTTTCTACATTTTCTAGTAATTTGGTTTCAGATTAAACGTCAAAGATAGGTAGTATGAATCATTCTTCTTTGTCGTTACCCTTACTGCTGGAGATCTCGACCACATGTGTTGTGAATTCAGACTATGGTACTTACGAGGTGTGAACTGATGCTTGCTGAATCCGAGACCTTTCTTTGAGGCGTTTGACCGTCTTTCAAGTGCCTTAGAAAGGAAATATCCTATTGCAGTGTTATACCCTTTGGTGAACTTAGGTGAAGTGAGCATGGGGTTACCGTCTATGCCTAGCAACGGTGACAGCATACCACAACCTAAATTCACCAAGTGAGGAGTCATTTTTAAATAGGCGACCCTAAACTCAAATGCTCTATACATATACACTTTGTTATTCGAAGAGACCAGAGAAAAATTCAATAATAATAACAAACTCAACAAAGGTTACTGTCCTGAAACTAAAATGAGGTCTAATGTTGGAACCCACTGCATGGGCTCTAACACAATTTTCACGGGTGGTCGCAACGGGTTTAAAGAAACCGTTTTACTTTAATTTTACGCAAGGAAAACCGCTGTCGGGTCGATGCTTCCTAGTCAACCATAAATTACCCCTAAGTCCAACGTAAATAAACTTCCGAGGTAACACGTTTCTTTCGGGTTTAGTAAAATTTATTCTTCAGCGTCGATGTACTTTTAAATCTTTCTTAAAATACTTTCTATTTAAAGGTTTACTCTGCTAAATTAGATGATTCTTCTCCAATAACAGCACTTCGCGTCTTCCTATCAATGTTTGTGGTACAACAACATTTAGCCGAGTGTTTTTGACAGGGAAGCGAACACTTCAGATAGATTGCCTGTCCTAGATTATACCTGTTTATTCCACAAGAACTACCTAAGCATTATAATATCAACCTAAGCCCATGTTTATTTTATCAGATCGTCGAGAGCGCTTTAAATGGTACGCTCAATTTGCGCCAATCAGATAATAGCCTTTGAGGATGAGCTAATCGAATCTTTTAAGGTCTTGTGGCTCTTTTGAAAGCTATTTTTTATGTTCAGGTGTTCAGGTTTTTAATGAACATTGTAAAGAGAGTAGACTTTCACCGCCTCTATAAAAATCCTGAAAAAAAGCTAGGAGGTGTAAAAAGAGACATCCCATGGTCGTTAACTTTACATTCTGCCCAACTATTTAAGTAGCATTGGGCAAAAATTATTGCTAATAAACGACTTTTATTTTTGGTGTGAAAATTTACTGTTTTCGGCAGCGCGCAACGTAACGCACACAAAACATTGTTCTTCCGGTGCATCAAGAGTACAGGAGTCGTGGGGGTGTTTAAAGTTTAAAAATGAATAACTTTTAAAACTAGTTTTTGTAAGAAAGTGTCCATTGAGTTTCTTGTTCGTTCTTCTCCATAGGTACCTATTCCTTGGAGCTTCAAACTTTCGCCTGTCCTACTCCCTGACAATTCAAAAGTGTCTGTAAATGGTTTATCTATATTAATAAAAATGAATCGCCGAAATGTATATACAACCTTAATTTTAATTCGTTACAAATCTTTCAGGGGGTGAATGTACTCATGAATATGAACAACTTTTATTAAGGGACATAGTACGAAATGTGAAAAAAAAAAACAGCTGATCCATACAATAATGTACTACATTACGATCAAAATGTATGGATCAGCTGTTTTTTTTTTCACATTTCGTACTATGTCCCTTAATAAAAGTTGTTTATATTCATGAGTACATTCACCCCCTGAAAGATTCGTAACGAATTAAAATTAAGGTTGTACAGGTACGCGCGTAACTTTCAAACGACTGCACCAAATTCGATATTAACGTTTTTTTTTTGTGTTCGTTATTGTCAGGACAAGGTTTGTATAAAAGAAAATTTTCGCAAATATTCACAAAAAAGACGGTACGAAGTTTGCCGGGTCGCCACGGGTCAGGTAGTTTGAAAAAAAAAAGATTGAGTTCCTTTGAGTTTCCGAAGAAAAAAATACTTGGACCAACACACCCATTTCACGCAAGTTATAAAAAGCAGATTTTGTGAGCTTTTTTACGACCTGCCACTCCATATAACGTTTTACTTTATTGCTAATGACAATGATATAACTGCTTATCAAATCAATCATTATGTGATAACACATTACTGCCTACTTTGAGTGCAATGTAACTACTTAGCTGGTGTTAGTGATGTAAGCGCCATTCAAGAAAGGTTATACAACTGAGTTTGTAAACGCAACGTTGGTAAGAAGTCTCTGATAAGTAACATCTGATAATATACGGTTGACGCAGTGGCGGAACGATTGGCTACAGAGCTCTGTGTCGTGTGTTTGATTCCCGCACGGAACAAATACGGCCTACAGATAGTTGTTTCGGGTCTGGCTGTTTGTGTATGTGAGTTTATATGTATGTAAACGCACCCACAAGAAAAGAGAAATTCCCAAAGCGGGGCAAAAAAGAATTGTGGCCATTTATTTACATGTAACGATCGCTGCCAAGTAACAGTGCTGGACTTGCTTGGGCTAGATCTCCCGTACCGCGAATCCTCACCGCACTCAATGCTCTTCTGGACACCAGACCGGATTATGATATGTTTGCGGATGAATGGAAGGTAGTCTTGTAAGAAAGCTTGAAGTACTGCGTGAGAAATGCATAATATGACACTGTACTCTCGCACATTTATTTTATTAAAATATGGGTGACTACGTTGTGAAATTGATTCACTGTGATTGGTTTGAAATCAACAAATAAATTAGTTAATACATAATAAGACAGCACCTATATGAGGAATTCTGGTGTCCTCCATCATAGTTCAAAGTATTTCTCCGATAGCCTTGTTCGGTTGGAGACCTTGACTTGCCCAAAAACATCAATAGTATCTTCGATCTCCGGACAGATAATTAACTAAAATAACTTGAATGAACGAAAAGTCATTTCATCGTTCTCTGCTGTTGTTTTATTCAATGAAGCTCGACGAGTCCCGAAGAAACGTTTTAACTGTCTGGATCCCGAAACGAAATTAATCAGAAAAGAACAACGGAGATGTAAGATTAAACATAACATAGACGTAGCAGAACTAGGGCAATAGGTACAAAGGGACGTTTACAAATGGGTGAAGCCCAGATTGCTAAGCACCACGGATTACGATTAAAATTAATTAATGGGTCCTCGTTTTGAGCTGTTATATTTTTACATTTGTAAATAGGCGTATAAATGGCAAACAAAATTCCGGATCAACCGTGCCGGATCAACTGCATGGTGTGGATATGGAGCCGAGTCACAAACCATGCTCCACCTTCTATCTTACACTCTATGCCCTAAAACATGCAGCCAAAGTGACCTATGTGCCGTCACCAACAATGCCGTGGAAGTGGCAATAATGTTATGGGCCATCCAAATAAAATAAAAAAACTGTCGTGCCAGTGACTCGAAGAAGTAGAAGAAGACAGTCAAAACAAACATGACTCATATAGATTAACCGTGGACAACACCGTATATGGTAATTTTACCTGGGCAGGTAGTCGTTTGCATACAAATTCTTGTCGGTGTCCCTTGCGAGCTATGCTGTCTACTTACATAACTATTTCCGTGGACAATCTGCTGTTACATGGTATTTATACAAGGTGGAAGGGAGCATCGTAACGAAAACATATTCCATGAATTCAATACATGATTCCAGACCTCCTATCGTCAACATGTTTCGTCGGTTATACAAAAAAAAACAGCTGTGATTTTATTTATTTATTATTCACAAAATACACAACTCTTTGAAATTTTATCTTAAAATATATAAACTAGTCTTACAGCCATACGGATTTATACAATACATGCAACGGAAACAAACTTGCAGAATGAAGTGAACTGCTAGTACCAACTAAGCATTGCTAAGTGTGCAGTGTGGGTGAGTGTGTAGGAAGTGCGTGAAGAGTGGCAAATGGGTGATTTTGACCACGTAGGGCACGTAGCTGTTGCACTTTTATATGAAACAATTGATTTTTTTTACAACACTTAAAAAATCGCCGCTATGGAGTCTGGAAACATATGCTGAATCCATTGTACAAGTTTCTGTTACGATGTTTCTTCCACCCTTTACAACTGTTGATACCTAGGCCCGGCAGACGTGGGCCACTCCATATCGATCGCAGTTCAAGGCTTGAACCAAGGCCGCCCGATGCCTACATAATTCGAAGCTCGGCCTAAACGGTGCCGGTGCCACTAAAATTACCTTAGCAAATATTGGCATTTGGCAGAGTTTAGTTAAAGGCATTATTCTGATTGCTTTTCTCGTTATTTTTCCACTTTGGATTTTAGAGTACTTAGCATAACAATGATGGAGATGAGGAATTGCCTGTTTATGATGAAAGTTATCTTTTAATTACTGTTATGATAATTAGAAATTAGAAAGATATACATAATAAAATAATATAATTATTTTATCATTACTTTATGACAATACGAAAAGGTTGACTACAGAAGAATTAATTTTATAATTATGTACTTATCATCTCTGGTGTATTTTTTACTTTCGCATGCCGTCTGGTAAGATATGGCTGCTAATTAAATTTTCATATCCTGTACATATTTAAAAAATAAAACATCTTATCTTATTGCATAACGTGCAACGTTTCCAGTCTTTTCGGTGCACTTCAAAATCCTGATGACGCTAAAGGTAGCCAAGGGACTCTATCAGATAAATTGAGGTGATACATTTTCTGGACACAGCTTACAGCGGTGGAGATTTGTATATTGCAGTGATTTGTGGCCACTGTAATGTGCTAAAAGCCCCATTGAGAGTTAAATGTCCCTTGGTTATAATATTCGAATTTATTGCGCTAAGTCTGTGAGCAAGCTTATACATAACATTCATTAGCACTATTGCTACGTCTTAGATCACTTAGCACCATAGATCACCGTATTGCGTATAAATACCGTTAACCTGATTCTCTCAGTCAACTGTCTAAACTTTGGCGTCAAAATTGGTGTTCGGCCGTCAATATTTATGTTTGGCGGAATTAAGTTACGGGTATTAATCACGTAATGGCTTTTGTCGTAAATTCTACTTACAACTTTACGTCAGGCTGTAAGTTAGGCAATAAATGACAGCCGTCGTTTTATGTGATCGATCAATTTACAACTTCTTTGACCTAGTGACTGGACGGCTGTTGCCAGGGTCTGTCTTTCTTCATTTAATCGTGAATCAATCTTCCAATTTCGCCATCGCAGAAAGATACCATTTCTGGAAAATATTATCTTGATTTGGGGTAATCGAATGACCTATTTCTTTCCTATCTAGTTAGTGTTCGATGAAAGATTCCGCAAGTTTTGTCTCCATATCTCATAAGAAATCCTCAATTCAAAATCTTACGTCCATTATTAAAGATGCGAATGTTAGAATGAATGGATGTTTCTTACGCAATAACTCCAGAACGGTTAAACGGATCTGGATAAAATTTTGATACAGTGATAGATTACAGTCTGGAATAACACATAGAGTACTTTTTATCCCGGAAAAAAGGTTTCCGTGAGATAATATATCAACTTTGACGCAAACGAAGTCACGAGCGGAATCAAGTTAAAAATATTTGAAACGAAACTTCAAGGCTAGAACCTTGTAGCTTTGCAAGCAGCTTCTAAAACTTTAAGGTACGGAACCTTAATACGGAGCTATACAGAAATGCGTCCGTGCCAATGGAATCTAAAAGCACGCCGGGTTTTAAAATCGGTGCATTAAATAGGTCAGTAGTCCAACTTCCAACACCCACTGCCACAGCACTAACCAATTTCCCTTAGTTGATCCTTATCGTAAGCAATGTTATTGGATAGTAGCAGGCCAGCCCATTCCGGCAGTAGTAAAAGTATTAAAGATTACAATTATTGGTCCTTTGGAATAAATAAGTTCCGACTTTTGGAGACACAACTCAATGTTAACTTCTCCAGGCCAGGTCCAGGTTTTTGACTTTATGCATCTGAATTCTTGATGCTCTGGGGGTTCTTGATCTCCTTAAATAATGTTATTTTAATATTACTTTGCCTTGCGCACTGTTGGATTTTCAACGCTCGGCTCAACGCTGAGAGTTTAAAATCCAACAACAGAAATGACATAGTAATATTTTATGAGTTTTAAGAGATGGCGGTAGGCCCCCAGTATGTGTATTACTAGCTTCTGCCCTTGACTTCGTTCGCACGGTTATTTTCATCCGCTTTAAGTTACATCTTTAGTTATTGCTCTACTGTGATGTTATTTCTATATCCTATACTATTTCTCATGCATCTGTCTATCATAAACAAAGTTTTTTTTCCAAACCGACTAGTATTCCCAAAGCTCCATTAGCGCCTTTAAACAAACAAAACCACTCTTCAGTTTTATTATATTAGGTTAGATATGCTTGTCTCATACTCAAAGACTCAAGTTTCATTGTCTTTTAACACCGTAATGCCTTGGATACCAAAGTTGCCTGCGATTTCCCAAACTCGAACAAACATCCCGACCCGGTCCAAAGAATATTGTGACTTCGTTTATAAAAACACGCCATGTATCATAACTTCGAGTAGTTTTGTAGTAACACGCGATATCTCGAAGGTCACAGGTGTATATTGAGACGAAATAAGCGAACCGAATATATCCAAACACGACACAGAAACTCGAATACAAGTCAAAAGCTTTTATACTTTCAATTTTGAGGAAAACAATTCACTTCAATTTTTACTGCCTCGTCGTAAAGCGCAACTGCTGAGCATGAGGTCTTGGGTTCAATTCCCAGGTCGGGCAAAGCTTTATTGGGTTTTTCCATCAGAAATTTCTCAGCTGCAGCATCGAAGTCTGGATTTGTGCCCAGTTGATGGCAATAGGCTCACCCCCTATTACATGGAACTTAAACATAACTGGCTAATGTGGGTGTACTAATGGGTACGCCTTTGCCTAACCCTTCGGGAATCACAGGCGTGATGTTACGTTATATTGGATTAATCTTCTTCTTCAGTCCCTGGTCTCTGCCTTGAGTTTCCGGCAATTGGGCTTTGCTCAAGGTCTCTTTTGTATTTGACCATCAGTTTAATGGCTAGCGGCCTCTGCCTCTCTTATGTTCCGACAGATTCAGTACAATTTGTACCACATGATCAAGATTAATAATATATTCTATGTTGTTACAGAGCGACGGCAGTTTGCTGCTCAAAAACATAGCAGTAGACGACGCGGGCCTGTACGAGTGTTCAGTAGAAAATGAGACAGCTTATGTCGACAGAGTGAATCTTACTGTGCGGAGTAAGTACCTGTTTTTGTAATACTAGCTACTGCCCGCGATTTCTTTTAAGTGAATATCGGTTTTCACAGAATATTTCTGTTTTGCGCAGAACCCTCTTTCTTTTTCAAGTAGCCTTAGTTTCTCCTTATAATATCAGCTATCTGCCAGTGAAATTCCCATCAAAATCGGTGCAGTCGTTTTGGGGATTAGCTGGAACAAACAGACAAACAAACAAAAAACCTAAGTTTTTTCGTCTGAGTACCTAAACATCGTGCTATTATTAGTTACATTATTTTGACATTACAAACAGAGACTTCAATTTTATTAGGTACTTGTATAGATTAGGTATATCTCCTAAACCGTGCGACTAAATTACATTCATTAGAGAATTTCATCTCTATCAAATGCACGTGTGGCCAAACTTATTTATACCAGCTTAAATTAGAATTCATATGTTATGCCTAAAACTACGCTTAATCAACCCCTTAATTAATTAAAAACTTTTTACATAAAATATTAGGAGCACACTCCAAGCATCAGATATACCTCTTACACCAGAATTCAGAAATTCTGGACAATCAGGTGTAAAATCTGAGATTGCTACTCAACTTAAACTTAATGAATGAATGGAAACTTGACCAGGGCAAACGTGTCTGGCGAATTAACACCTAAGTTAACTGATGCTGTAAGTTAATTTCAGCAAACTTATAAGTGAGGATAACTTGGAACTTAGGTGTGAGTTCAACTCTTGATATTGTTCATTTATTTACTTACTAACTTTTTCCTGCGACTTCGTCCGCGACAAACTTTGTAGCAACATTGTTTTTTGTATTGGGAGCAAGCTCTCCACACTATTCCCACCCACTGCAACTCCTGAAAGCCAGAATCAACAGTGGAAACCGCCAGAAAAGCGCCGAGGCAATAAAGCTCGAGTCCCAAAGCAATGATTCAACTAAATCAGAAAAGAATAGCGGAGGAGTAAGAAAAGAATATAATTTCCACTTCTCTCCAAACAAGCAGGTGACAGAACAGAACTACATTGTTAAAAGACGAAGAATTTTCACTAGATTCATGTTTGATTAGAAATGAAAAAGTTTACCTACATCACTCTCACAGTTGGCTAAAACAACCCTGCCTATTCTTAATTGTCTACCCTTTAAATAACGCAAGCTATGCTCGGCGCGATCCTGCATCACTAATGAAGTTTGTGCTACAGTTTGTTATAATTGCCGGAGCACCAGATACCGGCCTGCGGGTTAGTTATGTTCTAGTTTCTCTATAGTTTCCGTACTATTCACTTAATTTTGCCCCTGGCTTTGTCCGCGTAGATTTCGTATCGCTCGTACCAAGTTACCAACTCAAAAGGCCTTAGGTGTTTTGGGGTTAAGAAAAAATAACGTCTAACTTGATTGTTTACTTAGGTTCGCTACCGTGGGAAGTTTCAAATTGATTAACCCTACAAAATAAGACATTTCGTACAATCTTAACTACCGCCTTTTCACCCCCTTAAGGGTTGAATTTGTAGGATAAAAGGAAGCCTTGTGCAAATTTCACGTTCCAAGTTCCAGTTGTTCTGCCAGGGTTGCGGATTTTGTTCGAAGGAGTTATCGTGGCCCTGGAACACAAAAGGCATTAGGAGGAACATGGATGGGTTTTAGTCAGTAAGAGTCTGACACTCCCTTCCGCTCCGCCCAGAGCGGAAGAAGTCATTTGATGATTTCCCATTAGTTCCAGTTGTTTCGGCTGTACCTTTACACGTTAGTGAGACAGTCAGATTCTCTTTTTGTATATTTTCATCGTCATTCTGATGCAGTGACTCATATGTCCCCCTTCAAAGATAAAATATTGTTTCTCAGGTCTTTGATCAAAAGTACACATCTGCTAAGAAATTATTTCTGGATTGAAATGGGATGTGCTCAATAAATGACAATAGTTTTGACAGTAAGATGACAGATTTCAATTTAACAAGGAGACCCATCTCACTCTTGTCAGGTCATCTCTGTGAGTGAGGTATATACACAAATCATATTTTAGCGAAGATATTAATAGAGCGTTCAGCAGTTGAAGACACATACTAATATTACAAATGCGAAAGTAACTCTGTCTGTATGTCCATTACGGTCTCACGACTGATAACAAAAAATCTCGAGCCAAACTTGAGCATCGATTTAAAGCCATTGGTCCTGTCAAAATCAAAACATTTTTTCTAAAATTAAACCATTTACAGGCACTTTTGAATTAGGTATTGAGGAGTCGATCAGTAAACCAAAAAGTTCCGTTGCAATTGCCTGTTCCAAAACGTAAGTCTCCATGGAGAATTTAGAGGAATGAGAAACAGAGTGTATAGTTTCTCATCTTCCGTTGAAAAGGGAGGATCTTCCGACCAGACGGGTGTTATGCCTGATGGGCTACTGCCCAAAGGTTGTTGTCAGGATTTTGTATATATGGTAATGTCGCTGCAAACTTTGATTGCACGACATAGTATTCTGTGCAATAGACGTCGCAACAAGAAGAACGAGCAAGAAACTCCACGGATATTCTTTTCTGTTTTAAATAGAGCATTCAGTTTGAGTATCGTTCTGTTATACGGGCCTTAATCCCCCTCGCCTTAGATTGATTGCACAATACATTTCAAAGACATTCCACTTGTTTCAAACCATGCTTCAATGGGCGCTAGCGTGCCCTCGTGCTGAGCCGTTCATCTCATCGTCGTCGAGTATCAATTTCACGTCAAGTTGAACTTAGTGCTCAATAAGTAGCCACCTGTTACAAAATTATGCGATGTCTAAAGGTTTAAACACAGCAGCGCATATTAATGATGCCGCTTTAAACGGAGCAGCACTTGAAGCGCTGTTTTATTCCGCAGAACGAAAATATGAGCAATACTTTTTATTTTAACTGTAGTTGGACTGGTATTGCGGTTTTTATTGCAGTTTGTTTTGTATTTTCACTGATATTTAAAGCACTGGGAATTAAACTTTGTTTATTCTGGCCAGCTGATATACTTTACCGCTACGGTAGGCTTTTGAGGGTAATTGGTGAGGTTACACTTTTGTGATAAAAGATTTACAATCATTTTTAATTATAATTTATACTCACTTACCCCGTACCAAAATTTCATTGAGATGTATGAACGTAGATGAGGCGAAAGGAGTATGAAAGGATCGTAGCAGGTGGCGTTCTGTGGTATTTGAGACAGACAGAGTTACTTTCGCATTTATAACCGACCGTAAGAGCTACAAAATTAACTGAACTGTGATAATAAATCACGTTATTCAGTCCATTGTTATCCTTAACAATAAACCGCAGTACATAAACGGTAGGTAGCGCGTGACAAACATTGTTACAGACGCAATCAGTATTCAAGCTAATCTTTTCCTTAGATCAACCTCCTTCGTCTAACCTCGGTGTTGTTATGACATTTCTTGAGGCTTACCTACTTGATAGAAACATCTTTTTTAACCTTTCTTTCCTAACATCTAATTCAACCATCCATTTTCCAACATTCCCTCGTACCTACCGAAATTTTTTGTAATTGGCAAAATAAAGACGTCACAGTTTACTATTGCCATACAAATCTATGGGGAATGGCGCCAAAGTTTAACGCGTTTAAACAAACACACAAACAAAAATCCTTTCCGGCTTTATTATCACTACATAGTATAAAACAAAGTCGCTTTCCCTGTCTGTCTGTCCCTATATATGCTTAGATCTTTAAAACTACGCAATGGATTTTGATGCGGTTTTTTTTAATAGATAGAGTGATTCAAGAGGAAGGTTTATATGTATAATACATGCACCCGTGCGAAGCCGGGGCGGGTCGCTAGTATTAGTATAAAAAAGATAAACACTTTAAATGTTCCCATTTTTGCTCAAGACGGCAAAATAGAATACCAACAGACAATGATATTTCGCCTTCAATACATTTTCAATGGGTCTAAATCTTATTAAATAATTCATCAAAATCGATCGTTTCAAAGTAAGCAGTTCGAGTTGTAGCACCCCTAGAGAACAGTTTAAAGTGTGCATTGTGCCAGAGGAAATCTATTACACACAATGAGAGCAATACAAATCCAGGCGACACAAATAGCAATCTGATAAAATGAGGCTAGTAGGGGGACAATAGTTTGTATGTTTATTAGGATTGCGGGATCCACTCATCTTGTCTCGTTTTGATGTTATGTTATGCTCACTCAAATGTCTCGCTGATGGTGGATGGATCATTCGATTTCCTTCAAGATGGTTCAGCTAAATGGTGCTTATCCACGCGTCATGTTCGTGAACGGCCGCTGTCAGCTGGGATTGGTCATCTCTTAACTGGCATGGCTTACATCTTTTTTTTTAAATTGTTTTTACATAAGCAATAAAAATATAGTTATCAGGATTTTGTAAAAACCTAGTTGAAAAGAGTGTTCGTGGAGTTTCTTGCTCGTTCTTCTCCATAGAAGCCTACATTTTGGAACAAGCTACTAGCCTCAACTATCTGACTAACTGACCGACTCCTTGTCAATTCAGAAGTGCTTATAAATGGTTTAATTGAAATAAATGCTTTGACTTTGAGTCATGTGTCGATATTATGGTACGCTTTCACGTAATTTGGTGGTTACCTCCCATTGCGAAGTCTCCCTTCGCGTATCGTTTGCCCCTGATTTCCTCAAGTCATCATATTACCCATCGGAAACGTCTCTAACGATACGTATAGTGCAGGGAAGGGAACCGTATACAAACAGGAGGTGCTTACTGCCTTTTGTGACGATGTTTGGTTGTGCTGTTGGTACATTTACAAGCTGTACTTTATTTGTTTGACTAATCACCATGGCAAGTTGATATGTCATAGGTACTTATATTCCACACGTTCTAGGATGGTGCCGGTGACATTTGTCAAACTGTTGATTTTTACTCTTGAACGTTACGGATGATTATGATTGAATATTTTAACTGCACAATAATGTCATAGTCGTAAAATACGGAATCAGTAATAAGTAAGTAAATAACTAGTAAATTAAATAATGTCACTGACCTAGTTATGCGATACTGACATCCATAGATGAATTGCTGACAAGGGTCACCCGCACCATCATAGGACGTTTGGAATATAATACATGCAACTTTCTTGTCTCATCATCTGCTTAAACCTTTTTCCAAATATGTTGGGGTGGGCTTCCAATCTTACTAAATGCAACTGAATACCAGTATTTTTCATACAATCCCACAATCCATCCATTTTGTTTTTGTTCTGATGAAAAATGTATTAAATTTCTCCATATAAATCTTGATATTGGCGTCGAAGCACTCATGGTCACTGCACATATTAATGTATCTCACAGTTCAGAGAATATTAATTAATTAATACGTAATACGTGGGATGAAATAATACGTTCATTGTAATTGATTTCATATTCATTAGCGTTCCTGTTAAAAATGACATGCAGAAGTAAGTTTACGTGTTGGAATATGTTATCAGAATTTGATGTTGCTCCAAGATTGTCTTTGGAATCACAATTTCTACAGACTTCCGTGGGTTATCTACTACTAGTTTTGATCTTATAACTTCTACGTTTGGGTGCAAAAATCCGCGAAATATATACTTTTCATTGAATCGTTCGATTTTAAATAATTATTTATGAAATAGTCAAAATAAATGTGAAAAATAGACTTTTTATACGAAGGGTCTTTTATTTGGTTGATGTAAGGTTCCATAAAATAATATTACATAGATACTGACATAGGCTGAGTAAATTCTTTACCAAAAACAAGGGCTTCGCTTCTCGCAGACAGACAGACGCAATTACATTTAATACTTGTAAAGTAACGAGAGAGGAGTTCATTACTCATTCCACCTGAGTTTCTTTAATATTATACCACACAATATCGTCACAGGTGTCCCTTTATCGCACGTAATTATTTCCAAGCAAATTGAAGAGCCCTTTATTAAAATGAAAATGGAGCAAAAAAATTGCTGTTTTCACGGCAATTTGAAGCCGTGGAGGACAAATCCGAGCCCTCCAACTCGATACCCAATTAATTGCTCCGCAGATCGAGTTGAAATTAAAATTGGAAGTCTTTAAATGGAAAATCGAATAAGAGAATTCTCTAACCAATTATTTCTTATCCAAATAATGGAGTAGCTAGTACATAGTGATTGGAATCTTGGCGTAGGACGCTTCAAAGTTTTGTATAGAAAAATAACTTATTGCATTTAGGCTGTAATTTCTACAAATCTAGAAAGATAATCCTGCATAACATAGTGCTTCGATTGGAAAGAAAAAACGAGACCTTTTACCCTGCAGTATCACAACACAGGCTTAAAATAAATAAAACCCTGTCAGAAATGTATTCCCGTATTAGTTAAAACAAAAAAATTGTAGCTGGCCGCGCACAATGCTTGCTACTTGAACCTTGATACTCACATCTGAAAGCTTAACTGAATTATTCTTCAGCAGCTCCATGAACATTCCTTCTAAAACCCCAAACATGGCCACTCCACAACACTGAAGACGCATACGCCACACGAAGGCCGCGTAATAACTGTCATTACGCATCAACCATCACACACTGACCTCCCACCTTGCTCGATACAACCCCCCGACACCTGCAATTCATTTCGCAATAGAAGAGCGAGGCAGGTCAAGAGTCATTGGCGGTTTAAACGTAGTGACGTAACGACGTGTCGCTGGCCATTTTTCTCATAAATACGTGTCGGTCATTATGGAGAACGGTGCTTGTTCATGACACGTATTGTTGAACTAGGGCTACGCCATTACAATTGCTAAATGGGCTGGGGAAACCCTTTTCTTAGTATTACAAAGTCTCCTCACTAGTTTTGTTTGCGTGATTATTGTAAACTAGTTTATACCCTCGACGTGGACCGCGTGAATGTCGATTTTATTTATTTATTTAAAATGCACATGTAGAAAAATATAGTGTACAAAGGTGGACTTAATGTCTTGGGCATTATTTGATTTTCTGCGCGGTTTTTTTTTGCGCGAATCCCTAATTACGAGTATTTTCCAGCTGCATCCAGTTATTCGTTCGCCTTCCCCAATGTAGGCGTGAAAGGCTAGGCGGATTGATTGAACCTTAATTTTTTTTTCTAAAATAAAAGTAAGGAAGCCTACGTTACATCAGCTATCCGTCAGTAAAAATGGGTTCCATCAAAATCGGTTCAGCCGTTTCGGAGATTAGCCGGAACATACAGACACTTAACTATTTATTTGGAGTATGTAGAAAAAAAAATCAAATTAAAAGTCCTGTAACTTGTTCAAAATGAAACTGATCCTCTGCACATTAGCATAAACCTCATAAAGGCCCTAATTCCCTCGCTTCTATCAAATACTCTAGCCAAAGCTAACATATCAGCGGCGTAGCTACCTCCGTATCAGCCGAATATAGGCACTGGGCCCCATAGCGGCAGGGGCCCCGTGTAAGCATAAAATCGTAAAACATTACCTATTTTTTTTTTCTCTCTCAAAACTTAGGTTGTACGCTAAACTTCCCGGTAAAAAAATATACATTATTGTTTCTTTTGTGAAACATCTTTACCCTCTATTGGGGTCGCAGTTAGCTAGAAGGGCCCCAACAAATTCTAATCCAGGGCCCGTCTAAGGCAAGCTACGCCACTGTAACGTATTCACACTAGTTTGTTTACTATGTTAATTGGATGTCTAGTCTACCCCGCAGATCAATACAACTACATTTAGCAAACGTACGTTGGACAAATACACACATCAAAAGTGTCTAGGGATCAACATATATTTTGAATGGGAATGGCCGTGGGAATGATATCATTCCCACGGCTCTGAGCATTTCTTCCCTGCTTAAATGACGTCGCCGCTCCATAATAACGTTGGTTTTAATCAGTAGTAGGGAAACAGTAGCACTATAATGTCTTCAATGCGTTGTATGTTTTTATAGGGAAAATATTGACAGCTGATTTTCATCTTTTACTCGAATTTGATTCACAGTTCCTGATTCAAATTATGAAATGCACCAAAAAGGATCCATATAAATTTATAAAATCATAAATTTATTACAAAGCCACATCTCAATCTCAAGAAATCCGCATAAAAATGCTTGATCCCTAGACACTTTTGATGTGTGTATTTGGGTAGTGTGAACGCAGCTCCGTGCCTCGCTTTTCGTACATCGTTGGGGGACCACAGGTATTGGGGAGGGTCGCTTAGAATTCTGGTTACAACACAAACAGCTAACGCTCAGGTTTCATTGATATAAGTACAAAGTATAGGTTTCTACCTGGGGTACGGTAACGGCACGTAAGTAATGTAAGTAGGTTTCATTGTAGATACAGCATCGTTAAAAGGAAGAATTGTGAATCTCACAAGGTAATATGAGGTTTATTACCTTAGAATAGACTAGCTGCTGCCCGCGACTTCGTCTGCGTGAACCTAGGTGACAGTCCAGGTGTTCCAGATCTTCAAATTTATTCTCTCAGCAGAAAATGGTCATCACGTGGAACAATTTTTGCTATGGTGCCATTTTTGTATCTCTTATAGTTTAGCTGGTTTGTTGCGGTTCTGCATCAGGTGTTCGAGTTTCCAAGATAAATTATAGCCTATATGTTGCCCAGACTTAATACCTATACAACAAAAAAAAATCATTCAAATCCGTCCAGTACTTTTTGAGTTTATCCCGGACATACATTTGACTTTCCTACCATTTTATTTATTTATTTATTTATTTTATTTTACAGAAGGCTTACAGACTAACAAACCAATGATATAAACATTGTGATATTAACAAATAGCTATATGCTATATGTATATAGATTTTATTTGCATAAGCTGTAGGAATATGACATTGAGAATGCCTAAGGCATTAGGTAAGCCTTTGTACTTTTGTTGCATAAAGTTTAAATAAATTATTATTTATTAACTAGCCTATAATGTCCCACTGTTGGGCAAAGGCCACCCCTAAGCCCTTCCAAGTATTATTTTCTTGCGCCACCTCGAACCAGCCTACTCGGTGCGCGTCTAGGTCATCTCGCCGCCTTTTTCTGGGAAGGCCTCGGCGATTTCGACCGGAATATGAAAAAAATTGAGTTTCTTGTACAATCTACCTAAAATAATTTTTTTTTAATAGTTTGAAAAACTAAAAAACACGCTTATAGCACGCACTAATTTTTTTCGTATCCCATTCAGCAAACCCTTTCATTTAATACCCATATCATGGGGGTGCATTTCAAATAGCCAATCCGCCATCTTGGATGTCCGCCATGTTGGATTTAAGTCACGTGACTATTTTTTTTCGTATTCCTGACAGCAAACCCTTTCATTTGATACCCATATCATGGGGGTGGAGTTCAAACAGCTAGTCCGCTATCTTGGGGAGGCCGCCATATTGAATTTGTAATGACGTTTCTTAGCTAGTCATGTATTGTCATCAGAACTCAGAGCGTGTGCAAAATTTCATCCTAATCGAAGACCGGGTGACTCAAATGGTATAGGCTTTGTAAAGACGCGACCCGGAAGTGGGTCAAATTAAGATTCCAAGATTTTCTTACATATATACTTACAAGTGAAGCTAATATAAACGCGTTAATTAGGCATTAACATTTAAAGGTATTTCCAAGAAATTATCAAGTAACTCAGTAATTAATGAGCATATTATGAATATAATCAATAAAGTATGTTAAAATTAATGTAAAAAAAACCATACAAGAATATATTAAACTAGCTTCTGTCCCCGACTTCGTCCGCGTGGTTTTGTTCACCCGCAATAAGTCATGTCTTTGGTTACTACTCAGCTCCCGTGGGTCGTAGCGTAATATACAGCCTATACCTACTATTCCTTACAAAAAAATCCGACTGATAATTTCAATATATGCGCGGTTAAACAAACATCATCTGCTTAGCCTTTTCCCAACTATGCTGGGGTCGGCTTCCAGTCTAACCGGATGCAGCTGAGTACCAGTATTTTACATGGAGCGACTGCCTATCTGACCTCCACAACCCAGTAACTGCGTAATACGATACCCCTAGGTAAGACTGGTTGTCAGACTTTCAAGCTTCAAAACAAAGCGCGGTTAAAACAAACAAACAAACAAAATATCTCTTCAGCTTTATTTATATTAGTATAGATTAGAAAATTATATCCTTTGATGTTGTAGACTTAATTACGAAACCAATTTAAACTAACGACGTGTTGTATTTATCTTTCTCCAGAAAATGATTCCAGCTCTATGACGTCACAGGTTCCTCAGCCTCAAATATTCTACATCAAAACTTTGTTTATCAGATTTTCTTTAATGTTTTAAATCTTCAGCCATTTTGTCTTTTTACCACCTTCGCCCGACCGCTAATAGGATTATAACCTCATTAGGGTTTCGCAACGTGGACGACCCCTGTAGAAGAGGATTGTGGTTCTTCCTTTCATTCTTTATTAAATTCACACTGCGGAACTGTGTCGTGATGGCCTAGTTGAGGCCCCCTGCTTTTCATGCATGAGGTTACGGGTTCGATAGCAAGCAAATACCGATGTAACGTTTTCAATTCATACGTACTTTAACTCTGTCTGTGTCTGTTACGCATTCACAACTAATCCACAGAACCAATTTTGTTGAAATTTGGTTCGGGGTATGTTTGAACCCCAAGGAAGTACAGTAGCGGTCATAAGTGCAGTAGCATGCTAAGGTTTGAATTGCTGTGAACACGGGGTACAGGCCATACCTACATCTGTGTGTATAAGTGATGTAGGTATTCAAAGTTAAAGTCAAAGTCAAATCATTTATTTAATAAGGCCATTATAAGGCACTTTTGAACGTACCACACAGTACCTACGTACACCTCAAAATTCGCACACGACGTCGAGAGGTCGTAAGTTTAACCAGTGTCAATCGATTTGCTTTGTAGATTGCTACTCCACTTATGACCGCTACTGTACATCGGATGAAGTCGCGGGCAAAAGCTAATAGCTACATTACCTTTCAACCCACGAGAGAGGAGCAGTAAACAAGGTGTCAAAAAACACGCGAACAGATTATGTATTATAGACATCGTTTCTCTATCAAGATAGCCATGTTCTCATCTCAATTTCGTATCAATATTTCGGCTATCGATCTTTCTGTCATTAATATGCTCTCATTGTTGTCTCATTAAGGATTCCGAGCGAGCATGTTCTCCGCCCTATTGTATAACAGTATTGCTGAGAGAAGCGAGAGACGCTGTACTTATTGATTAATGATCCAACTCGCGTGGAGCAAATACAATCAATAGTGTCAGCGGCGAATGAAACTGTAAATTGACAATCAGAAATGTTATACGAGTGGAGTTGTTTTCTGCAAGTTTGCTAGGGTACTGTGTTAGGATAATCTTTCTACTTGATTGAAAGACTTTCTTATTATTACTAGCTCTCTTCCCGCGACTTCGTTCGCGTAATTTTTCTTACGGATCCCTAATTTTTAAAATGTAATATAGCCTATGTCACCCGAGGATAGCCTAAAAAAGTCGGTCGTATCGAGGTGGGTGGAGAGCCAGACCCAGCTCAATACGACCGACTTTCTGTGGGACGTCTGGTTTGATATATTCTAATTCATACGACTATGTTCCATTTCTTTCCGACAAAAATCGCTCACCAATTGTCTGCGGACGGAGACCGTTGAGTCCTTACGCCTTACGACATTTCATACAAAGTTTCAAGCTCTTATTTTTCGAATGAATAAACCGATTTTAACGAAACCTCTAACGCATAAGCAGGGCACATAGTTCTAATTACATGTCTTGCCAACCCTATGTTGCTGACGTGCATATCAGCCAGTTACATTATATCACGTGTAAGTAGTATTTTAAGTGTTAATAAACACGCGACAGGGATATTTTTACTGACGCACTACGCGAGTCCGCGACAGACGGCTTGGATGGGGTTGCCCGGATTTTATTGTTTTTATTCCAAGGGTAAAATGTGTCGAGATTAGCTGCACGCGACTTGCTATTGTTCAAAATGGTTTATAAGTCGCTCTGCTCCCAACAGCAAGCAATAAAAACTGAAATTATAATAATTGTTTACTTTTATAATCGTGCGTTGTGGATTTATTGAACTTGTTCACTTAATTTTATGGGTATTTTTGAAATCGATGTAAAGGACGCGGTTTGATGGGGCCCCGGGTAGCCACCCAAAAATTCGAAATTTAGGATGGATGGTTTGTTACTGAATCACGCCAGAACTGCTGAACGGATCTGGATGAAATTTTGCACAGAGATAGTTAAAGGATCTCGAATAGCACATAGGTTACTTTATATCCCGGAAAAATGTACCTACCGGTTCCCGTGGGATAATATATGAATAGTTTAACACGTGCTCATCCAAACTTTAGTCTATATCTGTGTCAAATTTCATCCAGATCTGTTCAGCAGTTCTAGCGTGATTGAGTAACAAACATCCATTCATCCTAACTTTCGCAGTTATGATAGTACAAAGATTACTCATATTACGTGCATCCTTCAGCTAGATTTTTCACTGGTGGTTTGGAGAAGGTTTTATTCAAACTATACATCATCTGTTACTTACTTCACGACGAACCTGACCATGTTATTGATGTCTTCCTTTTGGTTCTTGGAACGCTAAATTAATAGTTTCGCTTCCCCATTATTCCGTCTTCATGAATTTGTATGAGGTTATAATCCATTGCTACCTTTATTCTCACAGTGTGTAAGTGATAAAATAGTATGAATTTCTTTGTGGTTATGAAACTTTTAACGGTTCCACTAAGAACTAAGTGAGACTCTGTAACAGTAGTAGGTGTAAAGGTCGCGAGAAAATTATTTCTTCTTAGCAGAAATAACAATATAATCAAGTAATCTAGTAGTAATTTATTTATTTTAAGTAGGCATGTATGCATCTGAAACACAGGTTCAACCTAATTCAGGCAAATTAGCAAATGCGCTCTATTTTTTATTGTCAAGATATTTTATTGTAAATGTGCCCCTTTTACAAATAAATGATTATTATTATTTTATTTATTAATCTCATTCTTTATATTTTACCCCTAGGTCTACAACCAAGTTAATTCTGTAAGATAATAAAAAGCTTTTTTACAAAAAAAGATACCGCCTTCAAAACCACAAAATACAAATAACTTTAGTTTTGGAAGTCGGCGGCTTTTGGTTCTAAATTTTGTTATGTAGGTAAGTATTGCCACCGACTTCCAAAACTAAAGTTATTTGTATTTTGTAGTTTTTGAAGGCGGTATCTTTTTTTGTAAAAAAAGCTTTTTATTTTTCACTTTTTAGTGCTTGTGTATTAATGTTTGAAATCCTTACAAAAAGCCCTTTCAAACAATACCTCACACGATATATTTAATTTTGGAAACTGGTAGGACTGGTTGACGTACCCCCCCCCCCCTTTTCCTTCAGTCAGTCATCGACTACACGAATTATGTCAGTCCGGCAGGCAAGTTGCAAAAAAAACCGAAATGATTGCAACAGATTTATTTAAAGAAAATTATTACAATTTAATTATAGATAAAAATAGTGACAATTGTTCAATGTTGGATACAAAAGTGAGGTAAATTCTTGTAATTGATGCCGCCGTCCGGTCGGAGTTATGCGTCACATTCTGCCGATTCTGCATTTCGCCGCTTGTCGCCAGGCTGATGCAATATTTATGTAGTTTAAAGTAATTTTGATAGGTTGCGTATTTCGTGGATGATTGGTACTTAACATCTCCCTCCCAAAGATCAGCGACTATTAGAGGATCGGTTCGAGAATAGCGCTGATAATCTTGGTTGGGCAGCAGCGGTGTGGTTGTTAATCTCGGTATAGGCGTCGCCGCGTTCCATTTCGTTATCTGCTTGGTTTAATGTTGCTTCCAGCGAACGCTTTCTTATAAACTTGCGTAGTGCGCACGCGATGCCCAGTGCACTTGCACTTAATAGTACAAGATATATCGGTGTGATAGTATAATAAACGCTATAGATGTCGGATTTGTTCAAAGTTAGTGGCGTTTCCATAGATATCTGTTCTGTAGCGACATGGAGGCTGCGGAGATCAGCAGAGTTGAGTGTTAATCTTTTGTCTTCAGTATTGTGGCTGGTAACGTTGCTGAATGGAATGTTCATGATTTTTAGTACTTGTCCTTTTAATCGGTCGTCTTTGTTTGCTAGGGTTAAACCCGGAGTTCGCACGTCGCAGCCCTTTGGGATCGTTATAAGATAACTTCCTTGGATCGTGTTGTATTGGGTCTCGGTGCAAGATAATCGAACCTTCGTAGACGCAGGGAAACTTGCTACGTAGTGGCGATCGTCGAGCGCTTCCACAGCTTCAGTTCTCAGCTTGGCTATAGTGTACTGGCAGGATTTATTGATTTGCTGGGTGGTTATCAGATGGTGGATGCAGTCGCCCTGACTCTTGTAGTGTTGATTGAGTATGTCTTCGCAGAGATAGTATCGGCTGGACTTCGGGCATTCTGCCTCTATGTACATAAAATCTTTGTCGTGAATTGCTAGGAAGGGATAGGAAGGAATTAGTACTCTGCTATCTTTGTTGGGAACAACGGATAATTTGTAAAGGTCATAGGTATATGGAAAGACAACCGGGAGCTTGAATACCAATACTAAGTTTTGGCTATTATAATAGTAACCTAATTTAACTATATCAAAATATTCCCTAAAACTAATATCTAGTACATGTTCTCTGCCATAGAGAGCATTTAACTTTTCTATCATACTATTGAACGTATCTAATTTAAACATAAGAAAGTGTGTGCTCTTGGCACGTATAAAAGCTAATAAGTTTTCTAACCTAAGCAGTTCATCGGATAATGTTTCAATGTTATCTGCTAGCATTATTATATATTGAGCCAGATGGGCATACTTAACTATGTCTTCTTCATGTCGTAAATCACTGATCATAATTTCATCTATGGCTACCTTAATTTTGTTCTGGTTCTGTACCAGTGTATCAAGAATATTCAAATTTTGAGACATCCAATGCTTGTTTAGACTAATGCGATTATTTAGTTCCGTGACCATTTTGTTCTCATTTCCTTGCAATGTTTTAATTGCGTTATCATAGCGAATAGCGTCCGTGTAGTCTAGATTTCCGGAAATGCTCTTAATAACCGAACCTAACCCATCAATTAGGCCTCTCTTGGCTCGATTAGACTGAAACAATTCCAACTGGTCGGATAACCGTGTAATTTTACTATAAAGATATTTGATATGGGGTTCATATAAAGAGAGCGTTTTGTTATGAAACTGTGGTGAAACATCATCTAACTGCTTTTTAACTAAACCTATATTACTATGAATAGCATCTAAATTAACCGCTTGGATAAACGAGTGGTAATGGGATATAACTTTTGTTTTCCCGAGCATGAAAGGCAAGATGCCTGGTCCATTATCCAGACTATTCAACGTTATTTCTTCCGCTTGTGCCAGGCTCAGGATCAGGAGGACAATCCTGTAACAAGCGATTGCTATTAGGGACCCGTTTCAAGCGGGACTTAGCGACGGGCCCACGTTTCTTTTTTGTATAAATGTGGATCGGTAAGTCGGCTACTACTGTATCGCGCGTGAACCTAGGGGCTAATTTTTGGCGACTAGCCGTTGGGTTCCGTACAAAGATTTGCTGATCCGGCAAATATTCCTGTTCGGGCTCCCGATCTTTATTAATGTTTTCGGTAATCCGTGTACGATCGTGCAGGGAGGACTCATTAATCATCTCAATTACTTTTTGCATTTTATTACGATGTTCTTGACTATATAACTGCAATACGTTTTCTGTGAAATTAATATCTGACGGGTCGCGGGGATCTAAATGGCCAGTGATTATATCTAAGGGCCTACACTTGGTAAAGCTATGAATAGAGCTGTTGTAACCTAGAATTGCATATGGCATCAAATTTATAACAGATTCTCCGCGGTGTTCCAGCTTTAAAATACGTAAATGTTCCAAAAGTGTAGAGTGTAATCTTTCTACCATACCGTTTTCATTTGGTGTGCACGCTAAAATTTTGTGGTGTTGAATTTTATGCATTTTAAGAAACTCTAAAAATAGCTGATTGGTAAATTCTGGTCCTCTGTCTGAAACAATAGTTATTGGGAGTCCGTGGTGCGTGCTAAATATCAAAAGGGCCTGTATGACGCTAACCGCTGTCGCGTCTCTTAAGTGATAGGCTTGAGCGTATTTCGAGAATGCATCAATGATTGTGAGATATTTTTGCGTTTCGACACTAAGTAAATCAAGATGTACTATTTCAAATGGTCTGGTTGGAGGTGGCACGATATGAAACCTTTGTTTTATAGGGTTTCTATCATACTTAGCTTGACCACATACATTACACTCATTTATGTACTTCGTTATATGCTCTTTCATTTTTGGCCAGTAATATTTGTTGGATAGAGACAGGTAACACTCATTAATGCCACGATGGTTGGTTTTACCCTCGTGGTAATTACGAATTATCTCCTGTTGCTTTAAATAATCTTTAATATTGTCTAGCTCTACTTTGGTTAAAACTAGATCCATAGATGAACTTTTGAATTTACTCTGTATAATAGGAATAATCTCGTACATTGCCAATGGGGGATTAATGAGAATACCAGTCTTCACTTTGGGATTAATGTACTCTTTTACAGCGTTTATAACATCCTCTTCGAGATTGCTTTTAGAAATCTGAATGTGTGTCCTAACGTGTGACTCAAACGGTTTCGAAACAGAAGGGCGACTTTTCACATCGTCAACCACTGTGAAAACGATCTGTTTGTGGTACTTGTTTAGTGGAAAGTCAGTTATAGGTACTTCTAATATTGGGTTTTCAGCGTCTGTATGAACGGTTTCGGTCTTTGAATTACTTAAAAGTGAGGATGGTTTTTCAGTAGGGTTAGCTATGAGGGAACTAGTCTCTTCATTATGTAGTTCAATACGGGATAATGCATCAGCGTTAGTATTACATTTTCCTTGCTTATAAACTACTGAATAATCAAATTCACTTAATTTCAGGCGCCATCGAGTAAGACGCGAGTTGGGTTCTTTGATGTTCATTACCCATTGGAGAGGCCTATGGTCCGTAACGATTTTAAACTTCCTACCAAAGAGATACGGTCTAAAATATTTGGTAGCCCAAACGATCGCAAGTAGTTCTTTCTCGATGGTGCTATAATTGATTTCGCTACTGTTTAATGTCCTAGAGGCGTAAGCAATAGGTTTATCTGTGCCTATAGTGCCCTGAGATAGAACAGCTCCTATAGCTAGATTTGACGCATCTGTTGTTAAAATAAATTCTTTCGTAAAATCCGGGTATCTTAGAATAGGGTCATTGGTTAAAAGTGTTTTACACTTCTCGAAGCAATTAACATAATCTTGGTTTAGCGTAATTTTCGAGCCTTTTTTCAAACACTGCGTCATGGGTTTTGTTACTTTCGCAAAATCGGGTATAAACTTTCTATAATATCCGAGGAGACCTAAAAATCTCTTGATTTCGGTAGGGGTTTTCGGAAGTGGATATTTTTTTATTGCGGATATTTTGTCAGGATTCGGCTTAATCCCATCCTTGCTAATAATATGGCCCAGGTAGGCTGTCTCGAGCTTGAGGAACTCGGACTTGTCCATTTGAATTTTAAAGTTGGACTCACGTAGCCTGTTGAACACTTTTTCTAAGTTTACCATATGTTCTTGTAATGACGTAGAGAATACAATGACGTCATCTAGGTAGACTAGGCATATAGTGTTCTGAAGGTCTTTAAGAACATTGTCCATTACTCGCTGAAAAGTGGACGGACTGTTTTTCAGACCCATGGGCATTCTTAAAAATTCAAAATGGCCATGTTCTACGGTGAACGCTGTCTTTGGGATATCCGTAGGGCTCATCTCCACCTGGTAAAAACCACTTGCCAAATCTAAGGTTGTGAAATAATGACAGTTGCCTAATTTGTCCAAAATATCTGCAATATTTGGTATGGGATATTTGTCATCTAAAGTTTTATCATTTAACTTCCGAAAATCCACTACTAATCGCCACTTAGTCTTGCCTGAAGCATCCGCCTTCTTAGGGACGACCCATATAGGGGAGCTCCATGCAGAATCTGATGGTCTAATAATTCCTTGATCCAGCATCTTACCAATCTGATCTTGTACCTCTTGTCTATGCACAAAAGGGTACCGGTAACTTTTGGTGTATATAGGAATCTCGTCACTAGTTTTTATTGAGTGTTTTATTTTATTAGTGAAAGTCAAGTTCTCTCCCTCTAAATAAAATACGTCTGCATAGCGCGCACATAATATTTCTAAGTTGGCTCGTTCCTCTTTATTAAGATGATCGGTACGTAAACGCGATAGCACCTCTTTTACACGTTGAGGCGCTTGTTCGGTGCGCGTGCACTCAGTATTATAAAGCTGCGCACTCACGGGGCGATCCATAGAAAAAATAACATCGCTACGATTTGGATTATGAATTTCTAATATACCCCTCTGGTTCTTTACGGTAGTTAAACATTCGCTAATGTGACAGTTAGAAATGATCTGTTCCGGTATGATAGCCTCTCCATCTTGCATATTAATTGGTAACTTAACTAATTTTGACGAACCGGCGGGTATAATATCTTCGTATAGGTTAGCATTTCGCGAGTCGTAAACCTGTATAGGATTCAATGCATTTTTTGTTACTAGCGACTTAGTCTTAAAATCAATAGAAGCTTCCCACTTATCTAATAAATCCGACCCTATTAATCCATCGAAGTAGTCGTGGAAATTGTATACAAAAAGCGTAATGTAATCGCTGTCGTTTAATTCTAAGAAACATGGTAAGGTAATCGAATGGTTACTACGTGTCACCGCGTGAACATTACAAACTTCAAAGGGGTCATAGTTTAGTGGTATATTGTTAAAATAAGTTTCAACGGCATGGGGGCTTATAAAAGATTGGTTTGCACCTGTATCTATGAGAAGCTTTAGAGGGGGGTCTCGAATTTGTAGGTAGGGGAGCTGGCGTTGAGTTTGAAGATTGACCTCTATTTTGGTTTGTCTGATTTCGGGGGATTCTGAAAATCCTCCTTTACTGTAACTGACTGAGCTGCTTCTTCGGTTACCGTAATGTTAGGTGTTTCAGGCTGCTGGGGACAAATCTGATCAAAACCGGGGTAATAGTATCCATCAAAATACTCGTTAGGCTCGTAATAGGAATAGTAGTCGGTGACGTAATCTCCGTAATCGTAATAAGCAGTACAATCGTTAAAATTCATCTCTTTACTCCTAAAATAATTACTAGCTGGGGGATTACCAGACCTAGTCCAGTCATGTCCCCTTAATGCGCCACTAGGTGGTAAAAGTCTAGGCACAAAGTGGCTGACACCGCTCATAGGTCTAGGCTGTTGAAAATTGGTTTGCTGCGCGGGCGCGTTATTACGTGGCACAAATTTAGTGTTTGCGTTGTTCTGATCATGATTAGGGGGAGGGGCGCGGAACATTTGTTGCGTGCGTGATGGACCAGCCTGAGACTGATTAATAAAATTAGGTCGCCAGTGAATGGGTGCTTGTGGTAACATTGGGTGACCATATGGACCCCTAGAGGGACCGGGCATATTAAAAGCGAAAGGTTTAGGTTGTTGCATGTTAAAACTATGTACCGGTAAAGGTTTAGCTGATGTGGGTTGAGGAGTAAATTTCTTGTCTGAAACTTGGCTATTGCGCTGCTGTAAATATACTACATTTTGCTCCTCATGTACGAACTCTAAGGCCTTTTCAATACTTTCAGGCCGCATACACCTAATCCGTGAGCCTAATGGGTCCTTGAGACCACGTACAAATGCCTGTAAAGTCAACTTTTTATAGAGGTCCCTTTTCGCCTCGACAGTAGTGAACACATCTTCATGCAAAGAAACATAAGTCATTAATGTACTGAACAGGTTCTGACATTTTTCGTAGAACTCCTGAGGGCTGTCGGACCCTTGTGATAATAACGCTAGGTCATTATATAACGCCGTCTCATCTCGTTGGTCCGAGAAATTGTTTACAAGGGATTTGCGTATACCTGCCCAATTCGATGGGATGCCATTTGAATTGATTAATCGGGCCGCGGGGCCAGTTACCTTATTTAAAATACCATTAACAAGAGCAATTTCCGAAAGTCTATTAGGCGGGGACTGCTTGTTAACAAATTCATCTACCAGTTGGTCACATAACTGAATAAATCTGGTTAAAACATTCACATTACCGTCAAACTCGGGCACCAATCGAAGGGCCTTAAAAATCCCATCTAAGTCTGCCATATTACTCTCTAAACTATCTAAACTACCACTAGAATCTAAATTAATTTCTCTGTTTAAATCTTGGGCACAAGACCTACTAGTCTGCCTACCCTCTAACCTAACGCTCCGCGATTCTCTTGGATGAAAAATCTTGGAAAAATTATTAATACGGGAAACTTAAAGATTAGGATGAGCAATCCACTAAAAAATTTTAATGTACTCACATGAGCTGCATATCGGCCTTCTCGCTGTATCGATGTCTGGATACGCTTGCTGCAGGTCACGACGTGTAGATTCGGATCCTCGAACGGGGCTTGATAACCACCAGGAGACCTTGTAGATAAACGGTGATCCTCGAGAATCCTACCGACTGCGCCAATTATGTCAGTCCGGCAGGCAAGTTGCAAAAAAAACCGAAATGATTGCAACAGATTTATTTAAAGAAAATTATTACAATTTAATTATAGATAAAAATAGTGACAATTGTTCAATGTTGGATACAAAAGTGAGGTAAATTCTTGTAATTGATGCCGCCGTCCGGTCGGAGTTATGCGTCACATTCTGCCGATTCTGCATTTCGCCGCTTGTCGCCAGGCTGATGCAATATTTATGTAGTTTAAAGTAATTTTGATAGGTTGCGTATTTCGTGGATGATTGGTACTTAACACACGTATAAACAAAGCAATTTCACTTGTTACGATATTGCTGCTGTGATTCTATGAGGAGTTCCATTCCATATCTCCGAAGTTCATCATCAGATATTGAAATGGTGACAATGGGACCACACGAGAAGCACCAGCTTTCAAATAAAAAAAGAATCATGAAAATCGGTTCACCCAGTCGCAAGTTAGGAGCTAACAAACATTAAAAAAAATACAGACGAATTGATAACCTCCTCCTTTTTTTGAAGTCGGTTAAAAACAGTTAGGTAGTTGAAACCATTAACCGATAATTCCAAGACATAACTTATTTAGAAAAACGTTTTATTTTTGCCCTGAAAACCTAAATAATATTCAATTAGCTGTAAACTTTTGGTTTTTAATTGCTTTCATATTAATAAATAATTGGTCAATTGAGTCGGCACAAAAATGACGTCACAGCTGTCTTTTGCCATACAAAATCTATGGGAGCATCGCGTTTTGTCATGTCATAAAAAAGTACGTCAATTAATTGGTTGTGTCATCTACCTCATTCAGCGTAATTAGGCAAATCAGCTCTGGCACGTCAATTAAGTCCTATTGATTTGTGTAGTTACAATTCACAAGGCAATTACAATTTTTTTATATATTTTTTTATAATAGTCATGCTGTGTACACATATTTAGGAATACAGACTTGACCTGAATTTTAATACTTCTCCTAACGTGTTATTTAAATAAATCAATCAATTGAAACACGCCAATTGAAAACGTTAAGTCAATAAATCATCAATCATCATCATCTGCCTAGCCTTTCCCCAACTATGTTGGGTCGGCTTCCAGTCTAACCGGATGCGCTGCTGATTACCAGTATTTAACATGGAGCGACTGCTTACTTGACCTCCACAACCCAGAAACTGGGTACCCCTACCCCGATACCCCTTGGTAAAACTGGTTGTCAGATTTTCGGATATATCATCAATAATTAATAAATTATACACTTGGGAAGTTCAAGTGCATAACTGATTTATTTATTCCTGTATTGTCAATTTCCATTTTTTTTAATGAATTCAGTCACCTTTTCATTCATTTAATCTGAACCGGTTGCAGGCTCATTTAAAATACCACTATTTTTAGGTTACTTCATAAAATGTAATGGTAAACAACAGGCTGTTTTCGTATCACGTAGGCACTCACAAACTAGTCCTTTGTGCGGGAAATCGTGGCTTGCATTCCGTTTAAATGCCAAATATAATGTTATACTAGTTATACAAGCCGGAGACGTGCGTCCTTGGTGGCGAATTGTTGGAACTCGACGAAAATGTAGAATGTATAGATAGAGAAACCATTTTTTGTACACACAAGACATAGCACAACACACAAAAACACAATTTAAAAGATAAAAAACAACTTAGATATAAAAATAAGGTGCCAACATAAAAATTAAATAAAAGAAAAAAGTGCGGTGTTTGTCTCAAGGTTACATAATAAAGGCTTTACATAAAATATGGCGTAAAAAGTACAACATAACAATGTTTTGCTTCCGAAGTCTTTTGGGGTAAGGCACTCCGGCATTCCTTGAAGAATTTATGATGAATATCCAAACAAAAATCTTCTGTAAAACTTCACTTATCTTTAGTTATATTATAAAGCTGAAAAGTTTTTTTTTCCTGATTTACTGGTTCCTAATAGGAATAGGCTATATTTTATTATAAAAAAATTGGTATCACGATAAAAATTAATAGTCCGCCTTTGTACAGTGTATTTTTTTTACATGTGCATAACGTTTAAATAAATAAAATTCACGCGGATAAAGTCGCAGTCAAAAACTAGTGCAAAAATATTACCGATTTAAAACTGTCTTTGATTGTCAAAGTCAAAGTCAAATCATTTATTTCAATTGGGCCATTATAAAGCTCTTTTGAACGTCCTAAACAAGAGAAAAAACGAGAATTGAATCTAGATCTGTCCTCTATTATACCTACATATAGAAATATGGACAATGATCTGAAGCTATGCAATGTGACGCTATGCATCCAATAAACGACGCACGGACGCTTTGTGCACGTGTACTTGACTTCGCTCTGAATTAAAATGTAGGAGATTTTATCCCAGCAGCCCATTCACACGCTGCTCACTGAGGCATGGTTTTATGTCATTACTTACTGTCGTACGTGTGGTTTTGAGGACGTTTACACGTGTTGGATGCTTTAGCATCACATCATCGTGGCCCTAGTTTCATTCAAATATTAAACTTCCAGTGTGTGTTTAATTGGCACTCGAAAATCTGCCATCTCTGCAAGCTGAGAAGGAAACGATGATACTAAGTCTGTCTGTCAAGTGCTATGGGAATTAGATTTTCGTGAATTATCTACTAGGTGGATACCACAGCGTTAACATATTACGTCTATTATTTAAAAATAAACCGCTGTTCTACACATTTTCACTATGTAGGTGTTGCGCTTTTGTATGGAAGAGGTGATTTTTTTATAACCGACGCTTAGTAATCTTGTACTCTACTAACATGTCTCTTCCACCTATTATATCAACCCATACTGTCACTCTAGGAAGAAAATGTCTTCCCTATCTTTGCCATTTCTCACCGCTGCGCCGTTCCGCTGCTTCCAGGAAACAGTCTCATCTGATTTATTATCTTTAACCTTCCACGATAATATTCAATTTGATATAAATTTTACCACGCAATCATTATCATTCACAAAATGATTCCGTTTTATTTATTCTATACGAAAACTCACATTTACTTACCTGCCTAGAATAATTTAGATGTAATTTGAACATGTCCTTGATACGAAACTGTCAAGCGTGACGGAAACACTCTTGCCCCATTACATCGGACATCAGTGCCGGTGCAGAGATACTCGTGTACCGTGCTAGCATTCATCACGTTGACGGCAGCACTTATGTAACGTTGGCAGCGTTACCTGACGCCCCAATTTTTCCGGGATGTCCCGATTTTTAACTCAAAATTAAATGCCCCGCGCGGGGCAAGCTTAGTCCCGCTTTTCGCCATCTGGAGCTCATGAACAGAGTTCTCCGTCTATGTGGAAGAAAAAAAGGAAACTTTAAGAGAAGGTCAATCTATACTGCGCTCCAAAACAGGCATAGCAGAAGTGGCTCTAAAGGTTGCCTGACATAAATGGGACTGGGCAGGCCATGTCTGTGGGCCCAAGTAGCATAAAGCTAGTGCCCTGAGACAGTGAGACAGGGTAGCGGCAGGCCACGAAGGAGAGGCGGGACGAACTGGATAGATTCCTCCAAAGTTGTAAGGATGAGGCACAGAATCGTGAAAGATGGTAGGAGTGGAGGGAAGCCTTTGCCCAGGAGTGGGACAGAACAGGCTAACAAAAAACAAACCTTCAAAGGAATATGATAATTACTTAATTATGTAATATAATTCATTTATATTCCTCTGAATACTTAACTACCTAACAACAGGGTAAACCACACAGCTATTAATATTAATAAAACAAAGTAACCTAATTTCATTAAAATATTTTATGGCTATTTTGGTTATTTTTAGTTTTTTCGTAAGTAGTTACAAACTGCTGTTTTTAAACGTTTTTTTAATGTGTCCCGCTTCTTACGAAACATTCCCTTTTTTTAGTCAAAAGATAGCAAAATCAAACATACCCCAAATAAAAATCTGGATTCATCAGTATTCCCATTTTCTTTTTCTGTATTCATTCTATGGCTATGTAGAGGAAGTTAGATTACCTTCCAGTTTACAGGCCACTGTTATTGTTTAGAATTTGTCGCGGTATCGTGAATAAATATGTAACGAACGTTACATATTTGGTACACATTATTAAACGTGGCAGTAGATTTTGATGCCCTGGCCGCTTCGGTTGATTGAAATTTATTGCAGCGCCAAAATAACTTCTCGTTCCGAAGTTAATTTGGTCCGTCATTGTTATGCTTCTATATCGGGTATAAAAAAGCACTTAACGGTGCCGAAAGTTATAGGTGCTTCTAAACATACGTGGGAACTGTCTGGTTCCGAAGATATTGAAGGTCAAGGTCAAAGCAACAACTTTTTCCTTCGTTTTTTTACAAAAACAAGTTTTTAATGTTCTAGATACTCTTGAAATTCCCCCACGACCCCTGTGCTGCTTTAAGGACGATAATTTGCGTGTGTTATACATTTAACATAGTACCATAAACAGTAATTATTCACACAAACAAAAGTAGTTTCACAGCAATAAGACTATTTACGGATAAATATGCAGTATAATGAAGTTAAATTATTATTATAACTTTAATTACGCCAAACAATTATAACTTCTTCTTCTACACAATTAATACACTCAATTTCGAGTCGAGGTACACACAGCAAGACAGATAGATATGCAGGGTCTTCAGATATAGTTGAAGTTTTCTTAGAAACCGATGGATGTTTTCGAATGTAATTTAATTTAAAACGTAGATAATAAATAGTTCTTTATTTAGGTTAAGTTTCAGTCAAAGACATCCATCGGTTTCTTAGAAAACTTCAACTATATCTGACGACCCTGCATACCTATCTGTTTTGCTGTATGTACATACATTATAATACATTTATTGCTTTCGGGAGGTTCTTATTTTATTTTGTTAAAATGCCGTTGAAGCTGTGATCTTTTCATGTCCGTTGTGTTCCTATCATTATATACTGTGAGATAATCTCTTCATGCTTGACCTAGCAGGCAGTTTAGTGTTGACAAGATGATACCATCATTCTTTGTGTGAATAATAATGTTCTTTGTTCTCTTCTGTGATTTGCAAAAACACATCCTTAACTTAAATAAAGCCATTAGTAGATAGATTTTAGTAGAATTTATACGTTTAAATAACTACGTAATAATGAGGCTAGAATAGCTTACTTTGAATTGCAAATCGCGGTAACTCAATATTTATTCCATAACTGAGGAGCGTGTATTTGAATAAAAATAACATAGACATGCTTTGGAGCACGATGCTATTGTTGGTTCTGTGCTAAAAATTCTCTATTACAAGAAAAATATTATAATATTTAATAATTTAATATTATAGTATTTAAATACACAATGTTTTCTCATTAGTTATGCACCCTTTGAATAGTAAAATCTTAGATAAAAGCCACATATTTCTATTATTTTCTACCTACTTGAGTTTGTTTCTTGCAGGACCGATCATTGTGGCTATCTTTATCCAGGCCTATGTCCAGCAGTGGACGTCCTTTGGCTGATATAAATGAAAATGATTGAGTTTAGTTTGTACTGTAATTTTAAAATTATGTAATAATAATACTAATACCCGCCTATCTCCCCTGCCTGTCTATCTTATCTTACTGCAAGGCAAAGGCCTCTCAAACGGAGAAGGCACGAGGCTCAAGGCCAATGGCGATTTCGGACATTGGTCAATTATAAATCCAGGTTTCTTTGCTTTCCTTTAATTATAAGTCACTTTTCCTCACTTTAAATAGTCCAATATAAACTTAGAAAGTACAGATAATGTATCATCATCTGCCTAGCCTTTTCCCAACTATGTTAGGGTCGGCAGTCTAACCGTATGCAGCTGAATACGTTGTATTTTCCATGAAGCGACTGCCTAAAGTACATATAATGTAAAAAAAACATGTTTTATAATCTTTGATCATTATTCTTGTCTTCAGCGGAGCCGCCACCGCTGGTGAACGTGACAGTCCACGCGTCCACCATCCTGGCGCTAATCCTGTGGAACGTGGCTGGCGATGGCGGCCATCCTATTATAGACTTCACCGCACAGTATCGTTCAGCGGCGCCTGTCAACGGCACCCTGGAGCCTTGGAGGCCTATCAGCCCCAACCATATCAGTCCTAATTCGGTAAAAGGAGTTTTTCTTACTATGGAAAGAAAATCTGAAGACTAATTCTACTAATTCAAAACGGTTAAAATTTAATCTTAGCCAAAATCAATGCCAATTCTTTAATTAATTAGAGATAGTTTTGATATGTTGAAATTGAGATCAGATTGCGATCGTTCCTATAGAATTGCTTCTATAGGTAATGGACCAAATAGGCAACCTAAGTTGAAATCACAGTTTAATTAACTATTTTTGATTACATAACAAAATATTTAATGATATTTTTACAATTAATAACTTTTCAGCGCCAAGTAGACGTGTACCACCTAGACACGAACGCGTCTTACTGGTTTCGGGTATGGGCGACCAATGTTCTGGGGCCGGGGCCACCGGTAGAAGTGCTTGCTACAACGCTGTACAGCGACCAGGAGGCTGGTAAGTAATTGCTTTACTTTACATAAAGTGTCTCATCTGGGCGCCAGTTTTAAGAAGAGCATTTTTGTTGATCCTGGAGTCCTTAACTGCAGATTACTACGATTTTTGGAGATAAGGAAGTGTAACCATCTATAAATGACTAATTATTACAGTCGCATGTAATGTGTCGCTATTGGCGCCCAACAATTTGGTCCCACAGTGGGCGCCAATAGTCGAATCCGACTTGATTTGTTCTTTAAGATCTATAAAGTGAGACAGTACTTATCCAGTCATGCATCACTATTTACAGCTTTCAAGTAAAATGGTTTACTATTTACTATAAGCTTGAACATCAGTCTCGCTGTTGGCCCACTGTGGGCGCCAAAACAGTGGGTTGTCGGGATAATAATTGTAGTACTTAAATAAATGTTTCTGCTGATAGTAATCTTTAAATGAAACATCCCGTGATGTTACAGAGCTGTACAAGCACTTCTTCTCTGGCGCGGAGCAGTTTGACACGCGCACGTGGGTGGCGGCGGTGTGCGTGGTGATGGGCACGCTGGTGGTGCTAGCGGCGGGCACGTGCTGCGTGCTGTGCCGCGAGTGGCGGCGACACGGTGAGCCCGTGCCCTAGCACAAGCCGCTGCCGCGCCTCTACTTTATGTGGGGTTAGCGCACCGCAACGCGGAATTGCATGCGAGCGTGACTGATTTTTAGTCTTCGAGTGTTCGATCGACAGTCGCGAGTTTGAACGTCTGAACAGTTTTTGCTCTTTTGATCAAAAGTGTAAGTTCGCGCGTTATAACAATGTTGATCGTTTATTCGACTATTTGATCACTGATCAAGTGTAAGTTGGCGAGTTTGAGCACTTTTGATCGTCTGATCGAAAATTCATCCATTAATCCTAAGTAAATTCAAACGTTCGGATTTTTCGACTGACGAATAACTCGACGATTTTAGCGCTCAATTTATTAAACTTTCATTCCATTGATAAAATTAAATTGAATATTAGATTAGATATTATTTATTTACTGATCGGTCATGCGAGCATTGTACAATTTGAATTGATCGTTCGATTTGATCACAAGCGATCGATTTAATAATTCGTTTGATGATAAGCCGCTAGCAGTAATGATTAGCATTTATGATGTAACCTTGGTAAGAAGTATCCAGTACACATGAACAATAATAATGTTAAAAAGAAGTGATCGTTCGATCAGGTGATCAATTATTATAGGGTGTAGGGTGTTTGCATCTATTGAATAGAAGAGTAGGGGTACGTTCATTAATTTATTAAAATATTATATTTATAAGAATTCCAGTCGAACGGTCGAAAGTGCCGCTAATCGAACCAAGTTCGAAAGTTTAGTCGAATCCTTTAATATTATGGAATAAAGGTATTACCTATTGTTGTATAACAAACGCTTAGATTTGAATAAGATCATTATAAAAGAATAGAATTATCTAATAATCATTTTTTAGAACTTTCAAAGCACTATTTTACAATTTTCGACGCACAGCTTGAAATTGTAAATGATGAATAATAATTAATATAAAAA
Source organism: Hoplodrina blanda (assembly GCA_949316365.1). NCBI lineage: Eukaryota > Metazoa > Arthropoda > Insecta > Lepidoptera > Noctuidae > Hoplodrina > Hoplodrina blanda. Next base: position 14,609,957 of record OX438592.1, read on the forward strand.
CATAAATTATAAAAAAATAAAAATATGACATAGTGCCAATTTTTAAATAAAAATGTGAAACATAAATCTTCCAAGAAAAATATTTAAATAAATAGATTAGTTTTTATAAGATAAAAGAGAAAACAAATGGTACAAAAATATACAGTTTCAAGGGTTCATTAGAGTTTTTACGCGTTTGGTGCTATGCAAATAGATATTGTTATTAATAAAACTATAATAAACCAAAAAGCAATTAATTGAATCTCGCTTTAAATAGTTACCTATTTGCTGTCTAATATTTCTAAGGATATACTTCATAAATGTAGGTAATATTGGATAAGTCATTGAAAAGTGTGCCCAGTAAACATGCATATCAACAAAAAAATTCAAAGGCACTGTTTTGAACGAGAATTGCATAATCGAGTATTTAACTGATCAGTTTAAGCGGGGGGTGTGCAATTGCAAAATTATTGCAATCTAATCTGTCAAAAATACTTTTAATTTACCTAAATTTTTTGACATTGATTGTCACTAAGATGAGATTGCGACTAGATTTTGAACGTTTTGATTAGTAGTGTTATGACAAAGAAGACCTTCTGAGCAAAGAAAATCTCTAAGGATTGAGTATTCAATGTAGTCCTTTCTACTTCTATTTATACAAGTTAAACGTTGACCTTATAGCAAACTAGCACCTTCCCCGTGACTTCGTTCGCGTGATTTTTCTTACTCATCCCAATTTTTGGGTAATAAAATATGACACTCACAAGTAACGTGGCTTCCTATTGGTAAAGGTTCAGTAGATCCAGAGTTACCACCTACAACCTCACAAACTTTACCTCTTTATTATATTAGTATAGATGTTCCATGGGGAAAAATTAACCGAAAGGATCAACTCAATAAAATAAATAAAAATGTATGTGATATTGGGATACTTTCCAATGACCTTTAGTATACGGACCAATAAAAACTACAGGACGTCAATTATAACAATAGAACTGTACGATAATTAGTTGAAATGCAGTTTCTAATATAACCTTTTTACAATTCAATTAAAAACAATAATTTCGTTTACTATTCGCCATCAGTGGCGTGCCTTCCATAGAAGCCGAAAAGCCCGGCTTGCTATCAATAACTCGAGATTAATATAATTAATAAAAACACCTTTGAAGTATTATAGTAGGTAAATTATTGTCTCTTAAGAATAAACATTTTCAATTTCGCGCGTAATACGGCGCGCGCATCGTTGCCAAATTCGCGCTGATAACGCTCGCAAATCGATAATCTCGCTGTGTATATTGCTATCCCGCCCGCACGCGTTGGCTTCTTATGTGGCTTGTCGGAATTACTGCTCATCCAGTACAAATTGCGAAAAATATATTAAAATCATTCATTCATTCATTCGCCGATTTGTATGAAGAAGCAAGCCTGGCTTTTGGCTTTAACTAGCATGAAGTTGCTGAGAGTGAGATGCTGACTGATTTGAATTGAATGGTTGGTTTGTTTTGGTTCAAAGGTTTGAGTCGTTTAAAAGGACACGGAGCATTTTTGTTGTGATGTTTATTTATCCATTCTCAGATTTGTTTTAACGTTTGTGATAAGATTATCTTGTGATTAACGTTTCTTATATCATGCATTCAGAAACGCATGCAACGTTTCTTGTGAAGGATTAAAGTGTGTGCAATCATTACTCAGGAAGGTAAATAGGTAGGTACTTTTGAGTTTTAGAGATAATTATCGTCTCGTTACTTCACTTACTGTTTATGTTTGTATTGTTATTGTTTATGTGTTGTTATTTCTAATCACAATAAAATTAACGTATTGACAACATTCAAGCCGTTTTTCAGAGGTTAGTTGATATTGTGTGCGTGTCATTTAGCGTATCATGAACATCAAAAAGCTTGTACCTACTTTAAAGTGGCAAATTGGCAATTTCTTAAAACTGTATCTTTGCTATCTAAATACGATACGATTCTATTAAGATTTTATCTTAGACGAACATACACAACAACAATAAGGCGGTAAAACATCCAAGTATTTGTATAAACATCAAAATTATATTATTCATTCTATAGCTGATGTTTTTATATCTCGCATTAAACTCGAAGTTTAAATTTTAATTAAAAGAAATATTATTTTCTATCAACATCATACATAATATTTCTGCGCCATCTATTGGTCTGGGATTTTACTATCTGCGGTCGAACTGGACGAGCTCAGTGGCGCCGATAATGTTAATAGATGGCTCTTATATTAATTATGTGTAAGTTCAGTGTGATCGTGAAAAATTGTATTGGTTTTTTTTCCTGAAAATCTGTCGGGCTTGCCCTAGCTATAACCCCTAGGCACGCCACTGATTTACCTCTTTATTATATTAGTATAGATGTTCCATGGGGAAAAATTAACCGAAAGGATCAACTCAATAAAATAAATAAAAATGTATGTGATATTGGGATACTTTCCAATGACCTTTAGTATACGGACCAATAAAAACTACAGGACGTCAATTATAACAATAGAACTGTACGATAATTAGTTGAAATGCAGTTTCTAATATAACCTTTTTACAATTCAATTAAAAACAATAATTTCGTTTACTATTCGCCATTCTTGTTAAAAGAAAATAAATTGTTTAAGGCTGTGTTACTTTAACACAAGTTATAATAAAAAAAAAATACGCTTTACATAAAAAAGATACATTTGCAATAATTATGCAGCTTTAAAATATTAAAAGACAAAAAAGCAAAAAAAACTCAATTTTAAAATATAGCAATTTATTTAGTAGGTATCATAAAGTTGATGATAATTAAAATATATTGATTGATATTAAATTTCCTATTATTAAAATAATAATATTTGACTATAACAAGAACTCATTTACCTCGTTAAAATATTTAATTAATAAAATAAACATATTTCAAACTCGCGCTCTTTATAAATTAAAAATATATATTAATTAATTCAATAAATACATATTAATTCAATTTCAAAGGTATACGAGGATATAAACTCGATCCTATATTCCGTAGGATTTAAGGCATTTCATTCTATATAAAAGTAAGTATAATATATTATTTTAGTATATAAAGCGTTTAGAATTAGGAATAAAAAAGCTTTACCGCCAAGTAGTTTAAAATTTATTCTTGCCAAAACTTTTTGTTTTGTATATTATAGTATATTTCTGTCTTTTTTATACTTTTGTGATATATATATATTCTAAATAATTTAAATCATTCCGTGCAACAATCACAATTTAAAATCAAATACTTTTTTATATTTTTCAAAATGATATAATAAAGTTTTTACATAACACAATTACAATTTCATTAAGGCTAATTTATATGAATTTAAAAATATAATGAATGATTATCTTGCCTTTGAATAATTAGTAAAATAATAATAATACCAATTAAATATTTAATAAATATAATCACCGAATTTCAATAAATATGATATTATGCACTATCTTGTGATGACTTCAGGACCACTACTTATTACATTACAATATTGTAGGACCATTACTACTATTCTATAGGACCACTTTTATATATCTACTGCTTGTAAGTATAACTTAGACTACGGTAGCAGCTTGGGTAGGCTTCTATATAAACTTTACAATGCAATAATAAATATTATTAAAAATCGCATAAAATGCACATTAATACTAAAATTAAGCACTATAAAAATTATAAATTAAGTGACGGAATAACATGAAATTCACTAATAAAATACTGTAATTATAAAAGGATCAATCGAGGGGGCAATCCTACTAATTTTAGGAATAATTTCGATCTAATCTCTGTCAAAAATGCCTTGCTATTTTACCTACATTTTTTGACTTTGATTGTCACCGATTGATTGTACATTTTGAACGTTTTTAATTAGTAGAGTTGGCCTTCAGAAGTGTTTGAATTTCGAATCGTGTTTATATTTAGGATTTCGTAAACAAACAGACATAACAAAAAAAAGAATATACCTAGTGTTGTTAAAATCAGTTCCTCACAATTAACAACACGATACTGTAAAAAAATAATTAATTTCAATAATATTTTAAAATTGACAACTTGTTTATAAAAATTAGAAACGGTTTTACTCACGTGAAAAATAGTGAAGGCATCCAAAGATTTAAATCTTTAGATGTGGCCGCTACCGCGTCAAATGAGCTCACTGTTCCTGTGTGGCCACTTATTTACGTGACATAAGTACGGAAAGGACACATCTAGCGATTTAAGTTTTTGAGGACACCAATCAAATCCAAGTTTTTAAATATACACGTAAGTATAACCGTGAACTTAATGTTTTTTAACTTGACTTAAAACTTTTATGAAACAGGGCTATTTGTATTAATACACCGCACGTTAGGTACGTTTTCGATGCCCAATCCAAAATATATTTTTTTTTTGCCCATTTATGTTTGAGTGAGTTAGTGCTTGTACGATACAAATATGTCCTGTTAGAATCTCGCTTTAAAACAGCGAATGATAAAGTGATACGATAGAGCCTAAGGATAGAGCCCTAATGCCGACTTACTACTTGCTTATTAACAATAGTAATTAGATTTTTTGAGATTTTAGACGATCTTTAATCGAGAAGGAGGCTTGGCATAGCGCTCAAGTGCAATAGACTATTCAAAGACGAATTTCATATCCATTTCTTTCTTTTTCTTACCTCGGTTTACGGTCCCTTTTCAAAATATTATGAAATTCGTCTGTAACAGCAAAATATGTCGAGTATTACTGCGGCTCGTCAATTTTGCTGCCATAAAGTAGACATTAGAAAATCGCTCTAAAGTCTATGCAGATAAAGACGAACTCCGAGCGAATTTCCACTCTTCGATCTATCCGCATGACTTTTGCATAATCTTTTAATAATGAAGAACGCCAGTATCTGCCAATTTTTTATTCATTCGAGATTTTTTTCTTCTTTCCCCTCTATCGCACTCGCTTGGAACGCACGCTTGGACTGCGGGGCCGCACACTAACAAACAAACACACACACTCTTGGTGACGGTATGTATTACTAACTTTACCCACGACCTATCCGGACTTCTCCCTAAGACCTTAAAGATTACGTCGAAGACCAAGACGTGATGGAACTAGTGCCTAACATAATCCTGAACCCTGGCTTCATGGAGATGGACCCCATCAGGCCGCGGGAGCCCCTCGCGTCCTCCATCATCAAGTCGGCGGAGTGTCCTGGCCCCGGGAAGCCGAGGCGTGTTTGATTCTCGTCAATACTTAACCTTAGGATATTCTATCGCACCGATTCCGGCCTATTGTCATGATCGTGGGCCACACACGACAGTACTGTGGTGGTTGATAAAAGCGTTAAAGTTTGGACTACTTCTAACGAATCAATAAACGAGAGAAGCGGACCACCACACATATTAGCTTTGGACTGAATTTTTGTCAGAACAGTGACGTTTTACAAATGTCGTTTTGGTCGCAGCCATTAGAGTTTCGGATGCATTTGTGAATTCTCCCGCGAAATGAATAATGAATGCGACCATTGCTTGCTCTTACTCAAAGAAAAGCTCAATGTACTGCTTTGATGACGCTTTCATTCCCATCACAGTCTGAATACCAAAATGTGGGTACATTTTGGTTGGAGAGGAGTCAGTTTTGAAATATCGCTCTATGACACCAATACATTTCTAAGTAATAGTCCTAGTGCAATTTCGTCTAGTCATTTGCGCAATATAACAATAAAATGATACCAAAGAAATATATTGCATGAAGAAAACTACTAAGGAGTACGAGGTGTCCTCCAGTGAAATTTTAAAACAACTCCTAAACGCTAGGGTAAAGATGGACATATCAAAACGCATGAATTTCGTTTGTTAGCCAATCGGAGCGATAGGGTAGCCGGGTTATTTAGTGCGCTCAAGTTTCTCGAAAGTTGTGACAATATTCGCTTTAAAATAATTCCCTTGTATAATTCCCGTAGACACTAAAATAATGTACATTTGTAAATCTGCATGTCAATTATAAGTGTTTGAGTGACAGCTGTCAGACGTCATTTTTGACAGCTGTCAAAGTGAAAAGAGTAAGATTTTTTTTATTTTGAGTAGATTTTTTTTATAAATGTCTGTGAAATGTAGTAAAGTTATCCCTTGAAAAATGTATTTAAGAAACGTTTTTATGATAAACAATTTGTTCAACTTTTAGAGAAACTGAGACGCCATTAAAGCAAATTATAAGCTTATATCTAATCACTGAGAGAGATCATTAATTCTAGTTTTGTAAGCGTTTCGTGTTTAACCGTAGTGGTGGTTGCCATATAAAAATAAGAATTACGTAGTGTTCGCTATAATATTGTACACATTTGTTTGTAAGAACTGATGCTTGCATTTACTTTTTATACATTTACACGTATTCGCCGTAAGTCTGATACAGACGCTTTATTTGATATTGTAGTTTATAAGAGTGGTAACATTTATCTGATTAGTTCTGGTGTGAGCTCGTTAATATGGCCAATTAAGAACAAATGGGAAGAGAAAAAAATATATACAATACAATAGCTGTAACTTTGCAGGCAGACCAACTCGAATATTTTAAAAGTTATTTGCTACCATTCTTATAAAATAATCCCCTTTCTGGCAACCCCAAAATCTTAATGAAACTTTTTTAGGAAACATATTGCTTAACGTTCAATATTGTTAATGTTGCTAGCTATAGTGATAGTATATTTTTAATTATATATATATACATCAAAAGTGTCTAGGGATCAACATCCCTAACAAATGTTAGGGATGTTGATCCCTAGACACTTTTGATGTGTGTATTTTGCTATATTTTAGATGATATTTTTATAACGAAGATCTCATGTATTTAAGACACTTAACATTTTAATATGAAAATGTCGGATTATTTTCAAATTTTTGTGATTTTGGACGCTGTGATTATTATGTTTTCCGTATAATTGGGTTTTTTGTAATTAAGGTAAGGGTTAATTGTACATATTTTGATATATATCGTATGGAGACTGGTGCAATGGTATTGAGTAATATAGTTAGTATATGTAGAGGCGTAACGTAAGCTTGCTCGTGGGATCGCCCAGTGTAGCGTAGCTAAGGTACACTGCTTTGTTGAAGGTTATAATAAATGACAATATGGTAGTGGTTGTATATTATCTGTGTTATGTCCTGCGACACTCGAAGGCAATGATGCGAAAGACTGTCCCGCTTTGTAAGCACCATCGGTGACGTTGCAGCTCAGTTTGACGTTTGGTATTTGACAGCTGTCATTTTTAGTTGCAATGACTTTATATTAGCGGCCATATTATAAATTTTACCGTTTAAAAAAAAATATTATTATTTTCCGAGTGCGATAAAAATTTAATAGGAATATTTTAAACTAACAAACCGCCCCGGTTTCGCACGGGTGCTAACCAACGTTCCTGATGGATTTTCCGAAAATTCTCTTTTATATAAACCTTGTCCGAGAAATTAAGAATACAACAAAAAGAATCAACCAAATCAATCCAGCCATTTTTGAGTTTTACGCTTAGCAACTCATTTATCCATTCATTTTTATTTTTATAGATTTGAAAATGGTCCAACAAAAAGCTGTTAAGTCCCCGATCATTCTTACATAGCAGGAACACAAAACTTGAATAGAAAAATAATATACATCTTCAAACGTCCCCAGGACAGATAAATAATAAGTTGATATTATATAACATTGTTGTGTAAGTGTAGAGCTGTTTATTTTTGTATACGGCCTGTATACATATCAGGGAGCCTTAGATATAAAGATATATACATATTAATATATGAAACAGATTTTAACTTCTTTCCAATCTGTGTACTTGTACGCTTAGTTTTTTCCTGACTCAAACTTGAACTAATTCCATAATCAATCAGAAACTAACTGTTTTTAATGCCTACCCAATGAAATCTCTAAAAAAATAGCCTTGAAAAAATTGTTATATTTTAAAGAAAATATCAATAAAATATATAAAGAAGTATTTAACAATTTTAAAACTGATGTCCTCTTGCACCTGATAACTAGTAAATACATTAATCGTTAAGCGTATTTAAATCATCAGTGTGTCTGGAAACAATGACTACAATAACGATGTTTTAAATTGATTTACCGCCAAATATATCTAGGGATTTGTGGTGCAACTAACAAGAGTACACTTATTTATTCAGTGCTCCAATTCCTTCTTTATGGCCATCGCTTGTTATGACAGCACCACTTCGTCACAGCAATGGCTTGAAAAATCCAACCATTAGCTGCCAGCGCGCCGCCCGCCAGCTGTCACCTTTAGTACCTTGTCATTATAAAAATTACTTTAACGCACACGATTTAAAGCCCCGACTTGAATGGCAAATTATTAACCGAGTCGGAAGCTGTGGTTTTGAGCGATGGCCCTTAGATTTTATCCTAAGCGTGCAAGTACGTTTCCTCTCTTCTCAGCTCATTGCCTTTCTGTGTTTCTCACTACCTTCCATACTGTTCTTGCACTCAAATACATTTAAAAAATATATAACTATTTACTAATAATAAAAATCTATGTCGAAAGAATTATGTGTTTGATAGGATTTAAGTACAAAAATGCTTCTCTTTTAACCGTCAAATTTTAAATTTGTAAGTACCAGCAGAATTCTTTTTTAATCCAAAACTAATAGTTATCAACAGAGGAGTAGCTTGCCGTATACGGGCCCTGTATCAAAATTTGTTGGGGGGGGGGGGCATCTCCTAACCGCGACAAAGCCCAAATAAAAGGTAAAGATTTTTCACAAAAGAAAGAAAAACTTTTGAAAACCCGCTTAACACGGGGAAAAAGTGATTCTTTTTTTTACGAATTATTGCTTACACTGGTTTACCCGTATCTTTGATACGACGGTAGCTACGCCCCTGGTTATCCATCATAATATTATATTAGTATCAAAGTTTTGCTCCAACTTTGTGACTCAAATCCTATCATTCACTCTACTAAACGGATATTCCTACCGCGTTGTGCTCGCTTCATAAATCGAATAGTGTTTAAGATTGCGGAGAGCTCCGCACTCAGCACATGGTTCAAAAAAAGTTCAACTGTTCCATACATTTTGATCGTGTCTTGCACTTTTTTGTATAGAACAGCTGAACTTTATACTCTTTCAGAGTTGATCCAAAAGTGAAAGTTAGTCATATTTATGAGTACTTTTACTCCATGAAAGATTGCCAATTAGAAGTAACATAGGACGATTCATTCTGTGTGTGCTCGGAGCTCGAACTAACGACTTAGTCCGTCTCGCGTATCAATGTGCTATGGTGTCAATTACTTGTAACTGTCTGCATCTGTTTGTTATGTGTCGTCTGTGTTCGTCGTGTCTCGTGCTTGCACTCACTCACTTTACTTACTACTTCTAGTATTTATTGCGCGTTTGTGGTTTAGTTACAGGTTTTAAAAAAACAATTTTTATTTTAGTTTATTTTGTTTCTAATGCTTGTACCTTTTCTGTATGAGTAGGGGCCTTTGCCCTGCAGGCCAATAATAAGCTGTATTATTTATTTGTTTATAAAACATAAATAAAACTGGCAAACTATATACTTTGAGCTTACGATAATCAACTGCTATTATATGGTACAGTGAATATTAAGCATTATGCACTAACCACAGAAAAATAAATATTACCTTTAGTATAAAAGCACTTTTCTGGACAAGGCAGCATTACAAGAAAGGAAGTGTTTTCGATGAATTCTGGCACTTAATGTAAGATTTAACTTGAATTTGGATCTGGCATCCAAACATATTATTTGAACAGCAGTTGTAAGACGAGCCCAATATAATATGCCTAAACTATGGTTTCATCTATCAGAAATTAATATAAATTATAACTGAATTAAATTGCTACGTTTTATAAAATAAGTTTCTGTTATTCAACCACAAACCGCAGCTATCACAAGTGTGCGCACAGTTTTTACTCCATGCTCTTCCTTTCAAAGTACCTATATTTATTAACAAATGATTCATATTTTTGTATCGAAAACGGTATTCAATTATTTACAACATAATTTGTTATATACGAAACGCAAGAAATTATACTACTTTAAATATTTATGGTAAAATAGTGACGAAATTGTATGATAAAAAAATTGTCTTTCCTAGACCCGTCCTAACGTGCATATAAGAGAGAACACACATTACAGACTTTCACTACTAATAAAAACGTGAACTAATTTATCTTCTTCCTTCAACAATTCTGTCGGGTAATGTGTGAATGCTCTCGTTTCTAAAAACAACTACGTTTTGTAATCTTTTTCTTCTATTTGAATCTCAATGTTCGCCAAGAGAATGACTTGATCTTACAAGTTGTGTGTAACTGCACACTTAGAGCGGCTTCTAGTGAGACGTTGTAATTTTAGATACTGGCTGGATAATGGCTGTGTATGTGACTCGTCATTTTTGTGGGGTGATGCAAATATTTTATTGATTTGTGGCGATAAAATAACAGATGAAATCATTAAAAAAAAATTAGGCGTCAATATCCAGCAAATGAGTTTTGCTACAGAATGCAAACATCAATATTATCTGCTCAAAATTTTAAAAAGTGATTTAACTCTTATCTGGAGCAATTAAAAAAAAATATGCATTAACTGCCTTGAAGCCACTTGCACCGTTTTTAACCTAAAAAAAAGTATTACACAAAATTCTGCTTCTAATCAATGAGCGCAATAAAATTCTGCATCAACTCAGATCCAAATCCAACCACCATAAACAACATCGCCTAATGAATGCGTGTAGTATAGTAATAAATGGTTGTTAGACTAAGTGTTGTCTTAGATTAGTTGTTGAACGCTAGCGTAGAGGGCGCGGACGACGGTTACAAGACTGCCAAGCGACAAGAAAAGGTAACTTGAAAAAAAATCATAACTTTTGCATCAACAACCAAAATTCGAGTACAAAAGTGATAAGTGATCTTAGAATGTGAAAATGTGTAAATGGTTGTGACGATTGTCTTGCGATTTTTTTTGTGTTGATGCAATCGTCAAATGTTTGTGGTGTCTTATGTTGAAAGCGCTTTTGATTTTTCATTTTCGAAAAGTCATGAAAATAATTCGATCGATGTGTTTTATAAGCAGGTTGCATTTTTTTAAAGTGGGTAATGTGGAAAGTTAATCGATTTTAATAGCAGCAAATGAAATGTAATTTATATTGGTTTAGTGACTTGGGGGTCGATAGGCAAGGAAAAGCCACAGACCGCACGTATCCGCTACTGTATTATATTCCTTGCTTACGTCTGCAATGGGTTTTATTGTGCATGCAAAACAAGCCTGCTATTTTTTATCAAAGCTTTGCATGATACACTTCTTGATTAAATCTGTTCTTAAAACAGTTCTCTTTGATCGATTAGAACCGTCAAAGTTCAAAATGATTTTTAGTTGAACTGATTTTTCTGAACGTAAATAGCCCTGTTCAATTAATCGTTCAATTTTGAAATTGATCGATTAATGGCATAAGGTGACACAGCAATGCATGAGTAGAATAAATATGTGACAAAGTATATGTTTTGTGGATTTCATGTTATTCTGTCTTTCAGTTTGTGCACTTGTAGACATAATTCTCGTACAAAAGACGTAATAATATTATATTTATAATGGTCTAGTGCTAATTGCAACGATTCGTATACTAATTGTATGAATCTTTGAAGTATTTATGTGTTGTATTTTTAAGCTAAGGATAATTCAGTGGGCATTGAATTTGGTTGTATATTTGGACTAATAAGGTGAGGGCTTACAATCCGTGGTGATTTATGTTGTGTTAAGTAGGTACATATTATATAAGAAAAACCTTTTTTTACGCCCATTGCTGTACATTTTTAGATTATAAAACCATCTTAAATTATGTATATGCCCAGTTTCTGAGCATCTACCTAATTGAATCGACCAAAGTCTTTTTAAGCGAATCTCATCCTTAAGTAGGTAAGGTCTACTTGCACCACTAATAAAACATTATTCTATCTCTTTTAACTTCCAACAATTTAATAGAGATGTTCTATATAATGCTAGCGCTAAATAAATGTAAAGATCTGGTGCAAGTGTATGTGAGTGTTGAAACGAATATTATGTCAAAATATCGAACCTATAGCATTATCGAATATGACACAAACTTCTGTAAATAAAATCTTAAAAATCTGGTAATTGGGTAGTTGACAACATAAACCAATAATTCCAAGACGTAACTTCTCTAAAAAACACTTTATTTACTAACTGTATTTCATTTTTAATTGCTTTCAAATTAAGAAATAGTTAGTCAATTGAGTTGGCATAAAAGTGACGTCACAGTTGTCTTTGTCTTAAAAAAATTATGGGAGAATCGCGTTTTGACAGGTCATAAAAAGTACGTCAATTGATTGGTGATGTCATCATTGGTTTATTTGAATATCCTTAGCTTAATTCTATACAAAGCTATCGGCGTCGCCTCCGACAAATATATATATATCTCGAACTTTACTTTATATTAAAGTAATAATTACCTTAGGTTAAGATTGCCTTTTACAAGCACGTCCAGTTGGTGAGGGCAGCGAATTGTTTAGTTCTTCGCGTTTATGTGATTGTAATGTCACAGTCAATTCATACAAGCAGGACATCGTTTTTATAGATAGAAGATTCAAAATTCTATCGATAAACCATAAAGTAAAGATTTTTACAATTGATTAGACGACTTGTCAAATTTTTATTTTGTTTATGAACATGATTTTATGTCGTCTTAATCAAAATATCTATCCGAAAATAATAATAAAAAATAATTAAAATCATACAGCAAATCAAGATGTCTTCCTAAGTCCTGTCTACAATTCTGCATTGTATAATTCACTGTGACAATGTGTTACCAAATAATATATGTTTTATGCGCATTCCTATTGTAATACTAGTTATTCTGAATATTATAATATTCCATAGATCTGCACATGATAATTATAATTATTATGATATTTTTAATTATTCACCTACCATGTCATGTCGCCATGTATGATGAATTGATGACTTAGATATTTTAACTAATGCCACTTGTATACATCTTTATATTGCCGCAGCATGCTTGTAATAAAATGTACCTAACTATTGTTCACTGTAATTTTTAACGTACTCAAAATTCAAGGCAATATGGCCGCTCGAATTGTCTTTGGTTTAGTGATGCGCCAGTACCTATGAGGTTCAAGTGCTATCGATATAATTATAAAAAATGTTAAACAATAGGATACCTTTTTATTTTATCCTAATTGTATTTTGTAATGTTTTTTATCGCTATTGTTTTGTATGTGTTGTAAAAGAAAAACTTTTTATTGTTTTTCTAGGTATTATTAGCTGAGAAATGACTTAGGTATTGATATTATTTATTTGTTACAAATATTAATACATGTTTTATTCTTTGTTACTTTATAATTATGTATAATGTACCTACTGTTTCTTATCTACAGGTTATTGTGTAATAATTATTACTTTTTATAAAAAAAAAATTACAGTGAACAATGTTATGAAAATTATCTGGAATAGTCATATTCCCTTCTCTATAAAACGGATGTTCTCCAAAAAAATAACTAAGAAAGAAAGAGTATTATGAAAAGGAAATGTAACTAAAAAACCAATTGTATTATTTTTGCAGTATTGACTGATACAATAAGTGGTTGAACCCAAAATTTAATTTTTATTTTACATAGTTATCGGTGAATCTCATTATAACCCAAAAAATATAAGTGCAATATTATTATGAGTTTTATGGTTACAGTTATTGTTTTATGTTATTACCTTTTAGGTGATTGTGGACGGCGAAATAGTTGACTCTAGGAAAAAAGTTTATCGAAAATGAAATCGGCCAGTACGTATGAGAGCAAACGAACGAAGAAAAATATTCGACCAATCGGACAGTTGACACCATAAACCAATCCTTTCAAGACACAACTTCTAAAAAAAAACAGTTAACTATTTTTTTTTTCGATTTTTGATTTAGCTCTGTTTGCTTTGAAATCAATAAATAGTCACTCAATTGACTTTTTGAATAAGTGACGTCACAGTTTGCCACGTTTTGACTGCTAAGAAAACTGTATGTCAATTGATTAGTGGTGTCATCTACCCTATTTCAGTGATGGTCAATTTGATCTAATAACAACAACCATTTGGTCCAATCAAATTAGTCAAATATATTATAAGGTAGGTATGTACTTGTAAAAGTGTAAAATTATTCAAGTCAAATTTATTTTATTTTATTTTTATTTTTATTTATTTATTTATTTTTATTTAAGCTATTTGGCCAGGCAGTGGCGTAGCTTGCCCGAAACGGGCCCTGTATCAAAATTTGTTTGGGGTCCCTTTCTACCTAACCGCGGCGAAGCCCAAATGAGAGGGTAAAGAATTTTCTCAAAAGAAAGAATAACTTTTGGGCGACCCTTTTTTTAAGAATGACTTCTAGAAGGGAGTGTCAGACTTGTGATCCACGGCCGCGGTGACTTTTTCGAACAAATTCCGCAATGGGCTTAACTCGGGAAAAAAGAGATTTCTTTTTTTGACGAATTTTTGCTTACACTGGTTCAGGGCCCCTGCAGATTGGGGCCTTTGATATGGCGGTAGCTACGCCCCTGTGGTCAGCTAAGAATTCTCTCCCAATTTTCCCAAATCAACTATTTCACTGTCTTCAATATATTATTCAGCAAGATTGCGTTGAGTACATAGGAATTGTGATGCCCGTCGTAGTACATAATGTTAAGTACATTGTTGTAGCTGATGTTGGAGGTCAGTCCCATTAAAACTACATTTTACACATTATTCTCGTTTTATTATAACCTACTTAAATGAAGAATAGCTATAAAAATAACGACTTCCTTCCTATTTTCAAAGACAATAAGCTCTACTTACACAAATGATAATAGGTTCTATAAAAATAATGGTTTCCTACCACAGACTTTAAGCTAAGTAAGTGTACTTTAAATAGAATTCTTTGTTTGCTTAATGGTCGCAAGCGCGTCTTCTGAAACTAGCAGCTTCAAAACTGCGTGCTGCTACTGAATACTTTCCAATGGAAAATCCCATTAACACTTTTTGCCCGGCCTGGAAATCAACTCCAGGGCCTCACGCACAACAGTCGCGCTTGCGACGAGAACAAAGAATTACTCAGTACCTAAACGGTGTCTGGCTATGTGCCTGCTCTATGGCATAAGCTTCGCCTCCTATTACTTAAAAATGTGATTGTACGCGCTGTGGCGGATCCAGGATTGTCATTTGGTGCCCGCTGATGGTACATTTTTAGCACAGTCGACACTAAATAACCACATAGCGATGACAAGTCCCTTTGAGGGTATTTGGCAAAAAGTTAATATTTTTTTTTATTTTTATATATTTTTTTTAACTTTAATATTTGTCACGGAAGAACTCAGATGCTTTTTGGCTTGAACACATTAGCCCCCCTTCCCCTGGATCCGCTACCGTAATACAACTACGCCCAACCCTTCCAGAAATGCAGACGTGAAATATGTCTAGGTTCAATTCGGTAGTTGAAACCAGTAACTAATAATTCCAGGACCTAACTTCTCAAAGGAAACACTTTATTTTAGCCCTAAAAAACCCCGATTAATTTTCAATTAACTGTATAATTTTATTAGATTTTTAATTGCTTACAAATTAATAAATAGTTACTGAATTGAATCGTCACACAAGTGACGTCACAATTGTCATTCGCATTTTGACAGGTCGTAAAAAGTACGTCAATCGATTTGGTGATATTATTATCAACTACCCAATTGTTTTTTTCTGAACCTTGAAAAGTATTGGTGTTCGAGAGGTTTTAGGAACGTCCACCGATGTCCTGCCTTCATTTGAAGAGTTGTACTTAATCTATTACATATAATAAAGAGTGCGTCTGAGGCGATTTAATGCTAATCTGCTTCTCAGCCGCGGTCCAATGCTGGCCAAATCAGCTTCCAGTGCCTGAGAGAAATCAAAGAGTTTCATATCATTAGTCAGTGATACATGAACTGCAAACAGAAGTCAACCTTATTTCACTTGATGTAAATCATCTTGTCTATTGCTGTGTTTAACGGAGTGACTGGATGGGCCAAATGACAGATACACGTTATTCCAAAAAGGTAAATTCCACCAAACTTTATTATACCTAAAATAAGTTTTATCCATGGAATAAAATGTATTCGCAAGTCAAAACCTAGACTAGGTATAAGTATAAGTATAAAATGATATAAAGAAATGGTTAATGTTAGGTGGTTCACATATCTAGATTCCCGCGCGGCCTTTCCTAGGTCGTCAATTCACTTTCTGGAGGGCCTAAGTGCCTTTTGCTCACCACTCCAGAACCTTTTAGCACCATTGGCCATCTGTTCTGCGAGCAATGTGCCCTGTAATGCATGTGCGGGCAAGCATGTACCTGCCCTACTGGTTCTCCTGCGGATCTATGAGGACATTCAATTCGATCGAGCAAGAAAACTCCGAGCACAAGCCTCTACATTTCCTCAATTAGGACCATAGTAAGCGATCAAGTTTCAGTGCCGTATGTAATCACTGACAACACGCATTGGTCTGACTTTCATTTGTGATAATATAAGGTGAGAAGATATTGTTGCTTCCCAAACGCCGCCCAGCCGAGTCGAAACTCATCTTCCTCGAAGTATTTTTTTCATATCATCTAGGTACTTAAAAGTGCGTTAGTGCATATAAAAGAACCTATTATACTTAGTGCCAAATGGAGAATGAATTTGAAGTATGATGCTGGCTATTCAGGGCCGTGGTTTGGCGTTGGTCAGCTCTGCTTCCATTTCCTGCTAACAAAAAATGATAGTTATTAAACTGCATGCATGGGACTTTATATTTTCTTGAAAGTGTCATGGAATATGTCACATTGAGCGGTTTTAAGTAATGGAGCAATTATTCCCAATGGATGCGATGCAGCGATGCAGCAATTTTGTGATAGGTAATGTAATCTGAGTGTAATGATATCCGAGTTTGATCATGATCATGTTGTCCCACTTTTTTTTGCTCTCAAATTTGCTCCGAGCATCGCAGCAGGTCCGGTGGTTGGGGACTGCACTTGATGTCGGGCTAATGATGACTCTACAAAACGACTCAAATATTAAGTTAATTTATAAACTGTATCATTACAAACTTTTAAACGCAACACCTTCCTATCCAATTTCTGTATCGCGTCTTGCAGCTCGAGCAGGCTGGGGTCGCCTGGAGAGTATACGCTGTAGCATTCTTCGTTAAACTGCCTGCGCAAGCGACGCGCCCTCTCTTCGTTGTAGCGGCGCCGGTTTGCAGCCAGCTCGGCGGCATAGCGCAGTTCAGAGTTCAATAGCTCCGCGTCTACGTTATGGGAGGTATCGATGTATCTGAAGTTAAAGAGGTGAATTTTGATCGGTCGTTTTATTGAAACCTTTTTGATTTGGGTATCACGGATTTTGAATGAACTCATTCATACAAGGATCATTCACGAGACGATACGACGAGTCCACAGTCTCGTCTGATAGATTAAAAATGAAAATATCTACAATGTTACATGAAGATTCAGTTAACAATCGATAACTTAGGAAATGAATAGGTATAACTATTAAGAGCCTGTTTCACAATCTTCAAATAAGTTCCGATTAAATTATTTGACAGATTATTTCATACAAATTCTGTTCCGTTTTTGAAAGTATCTGGTGAATAGCGTTTAATCAAAGGTGGTGAAACAGGCCCTAAGTGTTATAAAATTCGCTCGCACCTGTTCAGAGAATCAATATAACCCGACGGGAAGCAACGATACGCATCACGCAGATAGTCCCACTTGTCGGTGTAGTTGTAGTCCCTGTACTGCAAATGACGAATTTCTTGAAATAATCAGTAAAGGTTCAAAATATAAAGCAATTTAAAAATAAATAAGTAGGTAATCGAAAATGAAAACAAACAATTTCTTCATAATATTCGTTGTTATTAATTGTAGCAGCAATCAGCATATGCCTATTAGTAATTAAGATATTTTTGCTGGAAGTTCAAAGGTTATAATAAATTATGAGGTTACTTTACCGTGTTTTTTTTTATCGAGAAATAAATAAAAAAGTAAGATTTTGAAAACAATAGATTTACTTTATCAAAATTATGTTCAAGATACACAACATTTTTTTTCCGGGGCCAGAAATTCCATATATTTAGCTAACATGTTTGGAATAAGCCTAATCGGGGTCTAGTCAGTGCATTTTTAACCGACTTTTAAAAAGGACGAGGTTCTATGTTCGCCTGTAGGTTTTTGTTTTATTTATTTTTATTAATATTTTCGTCAAATGTCAATTGATCAATTTCCAAATTCAATTTTTGTTTGAAAGGGTAAACTCTTGAGGTCGTCCCATATCATGTATTTTTTCGATATTTAACGAATTGTGATTTATTTAATATGTATGTGCGTAGGTACTAATGGGTACACCTCTGCCTAACCCTTCGGCTTCGGGGATTACCTACAGGGGTGATGCTACGATGGCGATTATATTGAAAATGGAAGATAGATTCTTGGAGAAAGATTGCTGGTCCTGTCCATAGTAAATTAATCATGGACTTCGTAAATATACTCCATGGAACTCCTCATTCACGAAAAGTACACCTACAGTGAAAAGGGTTAGGTTAGGTTAGGTTTATTAGTATACCGTTTCTTAATGGATTAGGGTGATAAAACTACTTCGAAAGTCGGTGGCAATACAAAACAACAAACAGAACCAAAGCAAAAGTTTCTTAAACATTTAAATCACCCACTTACCCGTTTATAAAACCCATAGTCAATATCGGAGTCAGTCATGGCCCTGGACAGGGGTATACTGGAATCTGTACTGATAGTAGCTTTGTCATACTCCGCCAAACTGTCAGCGAGGTAGCTTTTCCTCCTCAAATAGTAGTAGTAGTCCTCCGGCTCAGTCCACAAGTAAGGATTAAGAGTTATATCCGGAATATCCAGGTCATTCACGTAATCAGAACGGTTCTTTGGGATTGAATCTAGTAGAGATTTGTACATGTACATTCTACTACTGATATTATTATCTAACGATGACCAGTTGTAGTACAATGGACGTCTCCAATAGTAACTGTATCTCCTCGTCATAAGGTGTCTCTAAGTTTATCACTCACAAAGAATTTCTCACTCGAAATATTCAGAATAAACTGGGTAAATACGCGCCTCTTCTCACGTTCAACCGTGATTGGTGATCCGGTTACCAGGAACTTGTGTAATGTTAAAGTTGGTTCGATGCGACGTGATGGTTGCCATGCGACTGGTACAAGGTGAAGCTCACGTTTGCATTAATTTCGCTGAAATCAAGTACCAATATCTGGTAAGATATGACTTTTGTTGTGCCCCTGCCCTAGTTTCTTTTTTATGGCCGCTGAAACGCCAATCGTTCGCCTAAATCGTTTTTGGAAACTAGCGGTTCCGGGTAGACAATTATCTTACTGAAGATAATTCTTAGCACTACGTACGTGGGGGGAATCTATTTCCACAATTTTATTGTCAAATACGGCTTACTAATGAAAAAATCCTAACAATTATCACTAACCAAAGAATGAAACCCCTCCTAAGAATTGAAACTTTACGAATTTCTTCCGTTATTTGCACGGTTACTGCACCTATGATTATTTCGCGTCCTCATGAAATAATCACCGTACATATTTCCTAGCTCAATTACTACCAATCAAGTATCAATCAATTGTTTCATATTGATACAATGTAGGTAGGTACGTATTAGGGCTATTAGTAAGTTGTTCTGTATCGTAGGTACATGATCACAGTGTGTCATGTTGCATGAGCGCATCCATTGTCCTCACGCTCAGAACTATTATGTAACGTGATAGTCAATTAGCCGCATCTACCTAGCCTAAGTAGTTGTTTGAGACAATGAGGATATGTTGGTATTGATGTGTTAGTGACACTGTAAAAGTACGTCTACGTACAATATAAAGACTTAATCAATAACAAGGGAACTGTTACAATGGAAGTACTTATAAAGAGTTATTGAAGATCCTGATGTCGCAAGATAGCGAGTCTTTTTCTGTGGCAATAAAATGACTTTATTGTAAGCCTTGCGTGCTCTAGACAAAATCTACTAAAGAGTCCTCCTCCTCTAAAAATCCAGTCATGTTTTAGTCTATATATCTTCTATAATCTATACTTACATATATAAATAAAAAAATGAATGGCAAAAATATTAAGTATGGGTGCACGTTTCAGGAGTCGAGAGGATATTCAAAATACCTAGTGTCTTCTAACACCCTTCATGTGCTCAAAGTAATTGATGATGATCAGGGTTTTCTAAAGTTTAAAAAAAAGTAACATTGTAGGTATTGCACAGGATAATGACACATAAGGTACCTATAGCTAAAAGACAAAAGGACGAGTGACACTTTTATTGTACCTAATTCATTTTGACCGATACATCTCTGAAAACAATAGGTAGATCACTAGAGGTAGGTACCTAATAGCGCCTCAGTTACGAAACATTATAAGTGACTTGGTTGACACTTCCCGTGACCCAAGGGCTAGTTAATATTACCTTGGCCAGAGGTTAAGCATTGCCATCCAAACGTGGCAATGCGGCCAGTCTTTTGGGTACCTACATTTCCAGTGGACGGCGATGCGGATGAATTTTTTGATGCTATTTAGCTTTAGTTTCTCTTTTTATTTTCTTATTTTTATTGTTTTTGTTATTAAGCTTGTAAATAATGTATAAACATTATAAGTAAATAAAGTCGTACGGCCATGTAGGACACATTGGTTTAAGGACAAAAGGACTTTTTATTGTTACAATTGTTGACCGATATGGCTTGGAAAACAATGATAAATACCTAAACAATAACTGTAGGTTACAACACCTATCGTTGACTCAGACATGCAGACAGACAGGCAGTTTAATGTGATGATTTTTCCGGGAATACCCTTTTCGATACAACCTTGTAGGTATAGTTGGGACAATACATTTTCTACCCACGAAAAAACGGAAGAGGTTCTCATGTCGACGCGTTATTATTTTTTGTTTTTTAAGTATGACCCCGCATAACTTTTTACGGAGGAGTCCGATTTTGATAATTCGTTTATTGAAAAGGGTACCTATATCCCAAAGTTGGTCCCATATAAATATTGTGATGATCTGCACTTTTATACGTCATCATACTAAATCATTAAATGAAGAGTTACTGAAAAAGCTGGGTGATATACAAGGTGTAGTTTTGCATTCTCGTCTTTTAGGAGGTTAGCTCGAATTCTAAAATCAACGACTAAAAAAAAAACACCTATTTATTTTATTATGATTCGTGTGCATTTAATGGCACATTAATCTTTTGGGAAAAAAATGTGAATAGCTTTTTATAATGGTGATAAAATTTAAAAGACATATCTTTTCCATGTTTATTTGTCTTAACAAAAATCGGGAATTCCGCGATAAATATCTATAGTAATTTTTAGGTGTGTAGGTAAACGCTTGTTTATTTTGTGTGAGATATCAACTCGGATCAAGGTCCACAGACCGGGTCAAGATTAACAATGTTTCTTTTATTGCAATATTATCTAAATATTGACACAAAATTCTTCGATAAATTGCTTGTAATTGTTTGTCCTGCTTTTAAGCGCGCTTACGCCACGCGCCGTACAGCATCTCATACAAACTTTGAATTCTTTATTTTTCGAAACAAATGAACCGATTTTAATGAAACTTTCTACACTTAAGCAGGATACATAGGTCTAAAAGTAAGCTGAGAACATTTAAAAATTGTGTTACAGCTAGATTCGAGCGAAATTAAGTTTTTCATAAAACCAGATTTCCAATAATATTTTTCGAAAATGTTTTTAACTAACTTTTTACACCTATGTAGAGTCATTCGGGTCAACTGTGCGCACTTTGCACTTTCAAGCCTCGTTGTGTCTAGGAATAGGAAAATTTCGGAAAGAAAGACATTGTTGCGAGTAGAGTATTTATTTGGCTATCAATTGCAATAACAAAAAAAACCATCAATTTCTTATTTATTTTTATATTTAACAATAATCACAGAAAGTCGGAATGCGTACACTTGCCCCTAATTGCGGGAAAGTGTGCGCACCCTTGTGGGGTAAGTAGGCGCAGTAGGGGTAAGTGTACATAATACTTAAATTAACATGATTAATGCTATATCACGACATCTTTTAAAGTAATTAAGTATTTCTTTGGAATCATATAAGAATATCACGATATCAAACATAATTTTTTACTTAAAATCAATCAAACTTATAATAATATAATGGGTAGGTACTTATCGTAACTTATAAGTAACAATAGTAATTTAAGAAACTGAAAAAATGAACACAAAATTATAACAATATTCAGACTTTAATTCAGACTTAAAGTAGAGTAGAGTAGAGTAAAAAAAAAACTAAATCATATAATATTAGTCCACGCGCACGCGCACACTTACCCGCGCACACTTTACCCGAGTAGCCAAAATTCAAACAAATGACAACTGAGTTCAAAATATTTAACATAACCTAAAATAATGTGTACAATTTTCAAGCTAAATATGTGTTTATTCAACAAAAATGAACTTACCTTTGTAAATTTATAATCTCGTATGTGACAATGTTTTCCAGGACACAGAAAATTATCGATTTCACACCGAGAAACACTTTTTAACAAATAAATTTAAAACGAAACGTGGTGCGGCGTCCGAGTTTGTTGCGTTTGTATTCCCTCCCTGTGGCCTCTGATTGACCGGAACTAATACCCCACCCCCCGCGCCTCGTCTAGGAGATATGTGCAATTCGCACACTTACCCGCTGCGTACGGTTACCCCGAATGACTCTATCCTGCTAATGTGTAGGAAGTTTCATCAAAATCGGTTCATTCATTTCGGAAAATAAGAACTTCAAACTTCTGTGCATCTGTTTCGTTATTTTTTAAATAATGTTTATAATAATAACAAAGAAGTTTTTCGTTGGAACTGTAGGTAACTAGTAGCGACTTGCGTGCTAACTTAAAAAAAAGTATTAATGAATCAAGATTCCTTGAAAAACCACGTCGCGTTCGGATTTTATCGGAACGAAAAGCAAGTCAGTAAAACAACAATACAGAAAATTGGAACGTGTACAATTATTATGTTAAACAATAGTTCAAAATAAAGAGTGACTAAAAAACAGGTTCTGAGACGTTTTTTCGGTAAACACTCATATTTAAAATATTAAGTAAAATAATTATAATTAAGTTTTAGGTAAGGTAATACAAATACTATCAGTTCATCTTCTAATTAGAGTAGATACTTATCGCATTATGAAAAGCTCCCTTTAAAACTCTACCCTACCTTTGTAACACCCTGTATACGATTCGTACCATTATTATTGAATGAATAGGATTTATCACTCATTGCCTTAAATTCCTACATATCATTTTCTCTACACCCCATTTGCTTATAGTTCAAACGACTGATTGCAAGATAGGCAAAGGAAAAAAATAATTCGCCTACATTACACCAATTAACAACAATGTTATAGTAAGTTGATTTCATAAAGGCACAAGGGTTTAATGAGATGGATGTATTGGACCCCAATGGGACATCAATAGAATACTTGTCCGTTCAAGCGTGATTCAATGACGATTCGATACACGTTGACGAAATGACCGAAATGACGCACCTATCTATAAAAATAATCTATTCACGAATACAAAATGAAGTGGCCTTTCCATAAAGCATATTGACAATCGTTAACCGTTCTATTCTCCTGTTCAATTCATTTACTTGGCTTCCAATTCCCCCCTTCCCCTTGTAAGTCTTCGATCACGACTCAGTGAGCGAATCCGAGCGAGACGGTGGCATGGCATCCCGCATAATACCAGGGATACAGAGTACAGCGTTTCGGAAGTGTTTACGTTAGTTGAATGGCACGCTGCCCATCTCCCCGTGAGAGATGCGTGACGTGCCCTGCTAGCCTGATCGCCCTTGCACTTGAATGTCGTACCCCACACGTACCCACAGCGCATGCAAGACACAGACAAACACACACCTATATCGCTGTCTCACCCGACACCTCCATAGAGCCGCACAATCAGCTGTGCACGGCGCACATTGCGAGCGCGCGCGGCCTAACTCGATTCCGTTTCTCAGTCATGCTTCGATAGCGCACACAGATGGATGTGACAAACGGGTCGCCCTCGCTGCGACTTCGCGGCGGCGTGAACAGTAGTAGTGATAGTAAAAAACATGAGTTGAATCTGTGTCCGAGTGTAATGTCGCCGGAGACTCAGCGGCTGCTGCCGCCGACCACGGAGACAATCATGACGAAGCCGTTCCCTATCCGAGGTAACTATAACAGCTTCTCTAGTTGTGTCGGACTAAAAATACGCCGGACGCGCGAATTTGTGACAGCTGCACGCTCGCCGTCCGCGTCCATTCTTCTCCCGGACGCTAAACTGCGGACAATTTGCAATGTACTCACATCGGAACTGGCCTATCATATGTTATTCCCTCTCACAGCGCTGTAATGTGTATCGATTATAAACAGCTTAGCAGTCGTTAACGTAGCGGTATTATATTTATAACAGCGATACAACGCATGAGAGATATGATAGTAGAGACAGTTGTGCGCATGATTACAATAGTAATTAAAATGAAATTCCTATTTCGTCACAAAACTGTCGTAAAATTGTATAATCGGATAACGTTCTCTCATTCAATTTCAGCCGATCTTTAACCTCGACCCCTCATAAAAATTTTAATGAACAACATCCTGTGTTGTTAGAAGAGTCAGTGTACCTACTTACTGTCAACAATTTCGTGGCAAACATTTAAAAAAAAATGTGAAAAATACACCATGTATTTTTTTTTACAAACTTGTTAACGCATAGAATTCTCGGTATCTCAGACACTAATAAAATTGACTAGTCAGAAGAAGCATTAAAGTAGACTTAAGCTTACTTTATGAGAGATTCAAGGTACTTATGTTAATTTCTATTATTTATAGCTCAAAGTGGATTCCTTATCTACATAACGATCAAGCCTCATAAATAAAGTCATGATTATTTTCCAAATTCATTCTTTTGTCTTCGTTTCTAAGCAAAGTATCTACTTCTCACACCTGTAATCCCCGAAGGGTTAGGCAGAGGTGTACCTATTAGTACACCCACATTTCGCCATTTAGGTTTAAGCCCCATGTAATAGGGGACGAGCCTATTGCCATCAATCGGGCATAAATCTAGACTCCGAAGCTGCTACTGAGAAATTTCTGATGGAAAAACCCAAAAACACTTTGCCCGACCTGGGAATCGATCCCAAGACCTCATGCTCAGCAGTCACGCTTTGCGACCACTATACCGACGAGGCAGTCATCATCGAGTCAGTATCTACTTCTATCAAATCTAAGTGAACTCTATTATTTATGACATCACAATGCATTGTTTTCTATGATACATACCTTATAATAAGTATACAGTGTTTATGATTCAATTTTGTTGAGGATAATAATGCTTTTAACCCACTTTAATATCAAGTTATTAATATAATATTAAATTTTATTTAAAAAATCTCAGTTTTTATGGAATTATTTTAATAGCTAACAAAATACAAATAAAGAATTATACGGTCGAAGGACACACCATCATCCGTATACAGAGAGAAAAAGATAAAAGGTCGCCTAGTGGGGGCATAACGCTTTTTCCTTACTACTATAAAAACTTCGTTCCAAAAACATTAAAGAAAAAGTCAACAGAAACACACTGTATAGTATTTATTGAAACTTCTCTTTAGAGGACGACACTTCCTTTGTCTGTATTTTCTAACATAAATAAAAGTAATAAGGTTTTCGGTACCTAGCTATAAGTTCAAAAAATATACCAAGAATTAATCTTAAACTGAATGTAAAAAAGCCATAGATATAAACGGTTAACAATCAAAGTAAACCTCCTTCAAATGTTGATATTTTATTCCATATTAGGTACTGCTCCGCTCCCGTGGGTCATCATAGCGTGATGATATAAAGCGTTTACTATTCCTCATGAACCTAGCTAAAGCTATCAACAAGATTTTTTTCCTATCCGGCTAGTAATTCCAAAGATTATCGCATTTAAACAAACACACAAAAGCTCTTCAGCTTTATTACACTAGTATAGATACAGGTTGTAATAAAGTATGTACTAAAAAAGCTTTTTTACAAAAAAAGATAACCGCCTTCAAAAACTACAAAATAAAAAATAACTTTAGTTTTGGAAGTCGGTGGCTTTGGTTTTGTTTTTGTTATGTAGGTAAGTATTGCCACCGACTTCCAAAACTAAAGTTATTTTTTATTTTGTAGTTTTTGAAGGCGGTTATCTTTTTTTGTAAAAAAGCTTTTTATTTTTCACTTTTTAGTGCTGTGTTTGAAATCCTTACAAAAAGCCCTTTCAAACAATACCTCACACGATAATAATATGTTTAATTTTGGAAAGTGGTAGGAGGGGGGTTGACGTACCCCCTCCCCCTTTTCCTTCAGTCAGTCATTGACTACACGTATAAACAAAGCAATTTCACTTGTTACGATATTGCTGCTGTGATCCTATGAGGAGTTCCATTCCATATCTCCGAAGTTCATCATCAGATCATGACAATATTTATATGGGACCTAGTGCTTGTGTATTAATGTTTGAAATCCTTACAAAAAGCCCTTTCAAACAATACCTCACACGATATATTTAATTTTGGAAATTGGTAGGAGGGGGGTTGACGTACCCCCTCCTTTTTTTCCTTCAGCCAGTCATCGAATACACGTATAAACAAAGCAATTTTTCTTGTTACGACGGTTCTGCTGTGATCCTATAAGGAGTACCGTTCCATATCTCCGAAGTTCATCATCAGATCATGACAATATTTCTATGGGACCTATTCGGAAGTATACTCTTTCAAACAAAAAAAGAATCATTCAAATCGATTCATAATTGGCTGAGAAATCAGGTAACATACATACAAAAAAAAAAAAAAAAACATACGCGTCGAATTGAGAACCTCCTCCTTTTTGAAGTCGGTTGAAAAATAATTGAATATCCAAGTGAGTTTGACGCAGATTGTGCACTTCGCAAATTGTGCACTTGACGCAAAATGTGCACTTAGCAAAATGTGCATTTCGCAAAATAGCAATTCTCTAAAGGAGCACTTCTCAAATTGAGCACTTCTCAAAATGTGCACTCCTCAGAATGAGAGTGAATTTTATCAGAATGGGTCAAAATAAAAACCGTTTGCTTACAAACTAAGTATATTTTTTTGGATGATTTTTAGCACGTTATCAGTAGTTTATTTGTAAAAAGTAATCACCCTACGGCAAACCCGCTCGCGAGTCGCGACCTTGCGTTACGTTGACCCACAATCTGACGAAGTCTGTCACTCTGTCATGTGACTGTAACCGATCGCTCATTGGATTATAATAACGTAAAGTAAAACTTTACGTACAATATTTAGACTTAATAAATAAGATAACCTATATAAAGCCAATAATCAAAAACCTAAATACCTAGCATACAAAAAATCCTCTACATCGCCGTCAACTGAAAATGTGCCCAAAAGACTCCACGTTGGATGGCAATCCTAAACCTCTGGCCAAGGTAATAACCAGCTCTTCAAGCTCTTCAGCACGGGAAGTGTCAACCATCCGTTTGGCCAACTCCTTGATAAGGCCATGGGCATACGGACCCCACGACCCGAGGATTTCCATCCCAAACGGCTCGAAAATATAGGTAGTTATCAATAAGGGTACCATACTTTCATCTGAAGATTTCTACAGCCGCAGCAGCAGCGCCAGCACAGCCGATCTACAGGAAGATAATACTTACTTTTCATTTCAGAAATAATACTTTTCATTATTACCTACCTAGGTACTATCGCTCATTCGATAATAATAATGTAAAGTGGGTAGGTATGATAGACCGGTTTAACAAGTAAATAAATATAAGACGCACTCACAAAACAGGCAGATACATAACAATATAAATAATTCATATAATCCAGGCAGGAATATTGTTTATGTAACTTTACAAATGAAAAATATATGCACTTGTTATCTATACTTCTATACTATATACTATATATATACTATATATACTATATACTATATATAATATTATAAAGAGGTAACATTTGTTTGTAAGTTTGTATGTTTGTAAGTTTGTATGTAGGGGGTAATCTCTGGATCTACTGAACCGATTTTGAAAATTCTTTCACAAATTGGAAGCTACGTTATCACTGAGTGCTATAGGCTATATTTTGTTATCAAAAAATTAGGGATCCGTAAGAAAAATCACGCGAACGAAGTCGCGGGGAGAGTGCTACTTGCTAGTGATTGATAATTTCATTAGGAATCCAATATTTTATCGGGCCTATAATTTTCATTAATTTCTCACTCTGATTTGAGGTTAATTCTAATAAAACTCGCCAACCTACAAACAAACTCTTAATCTTTAAGTCAAAGGAATGTCAAACTTAATGAATTTGCAATTTGCAATTTGTGATTTGTGATTCAGCCATAACAGTCCATTGAACATTCAGAACTACTTAATTCTTGTTTAAATTTAAAATTAAATAGGATAACTCAGAATAATCAGAGGATAATCAGACTAAATAAATAGGATAACCTATAAAAAGCCAAATAATCAATAATCAGAGTTAGGCCTAGGCGCTAGGCCCCACTACGGTTAAACCGCTGCGGTTTTTAATCGCGTGAATTTGTGCCCCTAGAAAACTAATACAAGCGGCCGCACCTGCGGTTTTTTCCCGCGACTGATTTTAAAATCGCGATTTGCTACAAAAATAATGCTCGCGGGTAAAAACCGCGGCAAAATTTGTAAAATCTTATCGAAGCTGGCTACTGACATCCTATAGTAATTAAAAAAATTATCAGGATCTCTTAAGATTTGATACTTCATAAGAAAGAAACCTTTCTCAAATCTACGCCCAGTAAGTGGATGGATCCAATATTTTCGAAATTTGCGTTGACGTCTTCTTTTTCTATTTCTTATTATCAGAGCAACAACACATACAGCTACCTTGAAATCCATCTTCAAACTGCGGGTCGTTTCGCGCGTTTTTTAATCGTGGTGTGTGCGTCTCAAGCGGTTTCGCGGTTGCAGCGGTTAAAAATCGCTTGCTGAAAAAAACCGTAGTGCGGCCTAGGCCTTAAATATCCAAATTATTTCCGCGAAAGCATTTTCAAAATCAGTTTAGTAGATCCAGAGATTTGCCCCTACAACCTCACAAACTTTACGTCTTAATAATATTAGTATAGATTTATACCAGTCTTAATAATCTTACATACATAATTATGTAGTTGCCCCACTTCGTACAATCGTCACCACGAGCCACATCGATGACGTACAGCTATCACTAACGATAATTTTCACCGCACTCAAGATAATGGCTAAAGTAATCCAACTCTTACAACTACTAGATAATAAGGAGATAAAGAAGGGACGTATTTTCATTTCAATGAATCTTTATTTAGTAGATGTCTGATTGCACGTATCCACAAACATGTTGATACGTGCATCATAATGATAACAATCCAATAGGCACTTTCTAAGATAGTCTACATTTTATGATAATAGTTTATTCCCCAAATCTAAATTGGTCGTATATCAAAAATATTCAAGCAAAAGCTGACGCTTAACTAGGTACTATAATAACGTGTCTTTCTACTATAATATCTAATCTAAATATAAAAAAGCGAAAGGTCATACATACATCACGAAAAATCGAAAAACGCTTGACGTATAAAGATGTTTGGCAGGGAGGTAGATTATAGTTAGAAGACGTCTGCTAAGAAAGGATTTTTTAATTCACCCCCTAAGGGGATGAAACGGGGTTCCGACATTTAAGCGGACGAAGTCGCAGCCAAAAGCTAGTAATCTATTAGCGCGCGGAGCATACATAATGCAAAATTCGATCGATTTATAATGGAAATGCCCGCTTCTCACATAATATGTATTTAAATTCATATCATTATGTGATACTAAAATGTACTTATCACATAAAATTAAACCAAAATGTTTTATGATAATTACTTACTCGTATTTGAAAATCGATTTAAATCGAATATTTCGCTCGTACCAAGCCTATGAGGGCATTGAAGCAGCATATCAAAATATAAAATAATACTTATTATAGTCATCAATATAAGTAAGTAGGTAATCATAATAAACAAAATCATTATTGACTTGTAGTAAACAATATCAGCCGATACAGATAGCACAAAAACAAAAACATACAACTGATAATTTCTCTTGTCAATAGCAAACCAATTTTCTTGGAAAATTGATTTGCAAAGACCGCAGAGCTGTTTCAATCATACGAATTCGTGAGCGTTCGCTTGCAATCAAATCGTGATAAAGGTTTGATCGAGTTGTCTATTTCTAGAAACTATTTCCCAGCCAATATAGGAAATTTTATTGGTTTTCTCTTGACTCTGGTTACGTACTAGAGGAATTCTCCTTATAACTTTTAGCTCCTACCTTATTCACAGAAGGTTTTTGGAAAATATGCAGACATGATCAGCGGTGTGCCCCAAGGGACTATTCTGGGGCCGATAACAAATTTCTTCCTCCTCTTGAAGGGAAAAACAAAAGAAAAACAGTTGGCGCATTGAATATGCTGATTAATGAAGCTCTGAGGAATTCAATGTCAATTCATTTTGATAAGACCTTAAAAATACTTTTGAACGTCATTTACTTACTAGGGAAAAATGAAATGACCGTACTTCTTCTTAAAGGTAGTTTCGTATGGAGAAGATACATACTCTTTGGGGAATCCAGTTCATACACGATTCATTCAATTCGTTGACGTGGGAGTGGAACTTAACCTCATACAAAGCAATGAAAGACACTCTATGCTTGTTAGGTAGTATCCGGTTAACTCCAACTGATTCTGGTCTAGATAGACTCATCATATTATATCCTACACCAACGGAAATGTTCCTTGTCGTAACTTCACCTGAGACGAAGTCGCAGGCAGAAAGTAGTATTTAATAAAACAAATACTAATAGAAAGCCAGTCTTGAAATCCCACTCGACATCTTTTCTTTGTTATCCATCGAAATCCTATTTTCCCATGAAGACCTTATCGATTTTAAATAATTATTGAGATTACCAAAATTTGGAAGTGTCAGCTCAGATATCTGTAATAAAAACGCTGAAGAGTTTTTTTGATTATTTGTTTGTCGTCACATACCTATTTGAATAATATAAATATAATTAGGCTATATGTATAACATGACGTCACGACTCTCGGAAGTGGAACAGTTACCAAAGACGTAACGTAACTTAACGCGGATGAAAATACCACGCGAGAGACGTTCAATAAAGTGTGTTGGCAATGTCGAGTAAAATAAATTTCGTCTGAATATCGATCCTGCGAGGCAATGTCGCCGCCTTTCTCAAGGTCAAACCTCCTTAGCTATCTCGCTATACAACCTCTGTAACATGAAGGTCGTCCCAAGGTTTTGGAAATGACCTAAATGTTCCTAATGAGCTGATTGAGCCATAAATAAGAAAAATGTAATGGTAATTTCTCCATCTATACATAGTATAAAATGAAGTCGCTTCCCGCCGTCTGTAAGTAAGTACGCTTAGATCCTTTTAACTACGCAAAGGATTTTAAATCAGTTTTCATCAACAAATAAAATAATATTAAGGCAAAGGTTTAAACGTATAGTACTTACTGTCTCTATATTGCACCCGTGTGAATTGAGGGCGGGTCGCTAGTTAAACATCAATATAAATTATGGGCGTAATTTGCTCATTGCTAGAAGAAGACTACCTACGACCTGCTTAGCGTGATGTTTTGTCATGAATATGGTCTCGTTACTTTCACATTTGAACATTGCTATGAAAGCAGATCATCAGTCGTTGCCATTGTATAGTTACGGAAATACGCGATAAGCATAATCTACATTTGGCGTAGAACTGTGCCAAGACTCCTCGTGTACCTGTGTGTGTACATTCCTATTTGTTTTGTGTTTTAGTAAATAAACGTATATTGTGCTAATGTGCTTCTAAACAGTCGTTTAATAATTTCGTGTTTGTTTTCTCTTTTGACTCGAAGGACCAATAGGTAACTTTTGTCTTATTATTTTGCGTAAATATGCTATTTGCATGGCAATGCAATATAATGATATCACAGAGCTGGTCTGATAATGGAGCCGGAAACTGGCCTTAGGAACTTAATCAAATCTTCTAACCCACTTTCCGGTGTCCGATTAAGATGGTTTGAATACATAACATGCACAAAAAAAGTTTTGAAAAAAAATACATAGTTTGATCTTGTTATTTTACCTGATTTGTTAAGCTACTTTAAATTAACTGTATTTCGCGGAAACTATTTTGTGCCACTCATTAATTAACCATTCATTGAGTAACTAATTTTGTGTTTAGGGTCACGGCAAATG
The DNA here is from genome assembly GCA_949316365.1 of Hoplodrina blanda. NCBI lineage: Eukaryota > Metazoa > Arthropoda > Insecta > Lepidoptera > Noctuidae > Hoplodrina > Hoplodrina blanda. The sequence continues at coordinate 14,642,300 of OX438592.1, forward strand.
TTCAAGTTCATTAACAGATACGTAGGCACTGTGTCTAATGAGTACTTGTCGTTAATTGACGCTTCTGTATTTAGACACCTGTTTATTATTGTATAAGTCAGTAACTGGTTACCGAATTACCTATGTGAAAAGACTGATTGTAAAACTATTTGAAAATAATGGTGAGTGGCAACGCAGGGAGAGGTCGCCCTAGGAAGACCTACACTGACCTTGTTGGTGAGGTTCTTCAGAAAGGTCAGGTGCGGAGTACTCGTGACCGGCGTGCTTGTATGACGTACGTTCATACATCACGTAGATGAGACGAAAGGAGTATGTAAGTATCGTAGCAGGTGGCGTTCTGTGGTTTCTGCCTACCCCCGTGGGAAAAGGCGTGAGTTTATGTATGTTAAAAATAATGATTGACTTTTCAAAACATTTTTACAAAATAATGATTTAAAACAGATATTAGGTAGGTATTGTAACGGGCGTTCTTAATTACAGATTATTTCAGTAAAAATGAAATTCAGTCACCGCTAAAACCCTTTCTAAAATGTCGTTTTATATACATTAATAATGTACTTAATTAATAAAATCAAAACGAAAACAATGCCACGGAAATGGTAAACACTTGAATTAAATAACATTCATTATGCCAAAGAAAATAATATGTAGTGCTACCGACGCGGTAGACACCAGATAAACCCTGAAGCTGGCTCACATCCAAGCAATGATTATGAACGATAATATTCTATATATCCTCTTTGGTCTAGTAGCCGCAAAGAGCGACTGCTGAGCGCGAGGTTTGATTCACAAGAAGGGAAAAGTGTTATTGGGTTTTTCTATCAGGAATTTCTCAGTAGCAGCCTCGGAGTCTGGATTTGTGCCTGATCGATGGCAATAGGCTCGCCCCCTATTACATGAGATTTTAACGTAAGTGGCCAAATGTGGGTGTACTAATGGGTAAACCTCTGCCTAACCCTTTGGGATCTGAGCAAACATTCAAAATACGAGATATACTTACAAGTTAAAGTTACATATTCAGATCACACAGTCACCGCTAAAACCCTTTCTAAAATGTCGATTCATATAAATTCATAATGTAATTAATAAAACCAAAACGAAAACCATGCCATGGAAATGGTAAACACTTGAATTAAATAACATTCATTATGTCAAAGAAAATATGTGTCTAGTGTCTACCAACACGGTAAGCCCTGAAGCTGGCGTGGATCCAAGCAATTAATGATTATAAGCAATAATATTCTATGGAGTACCTGCCTAGTTTAATGGTGAATAAACAACAAGGGTTTAATTTTAAAGCGTTTCAATTCTAAAAAAAGGTAGTAAAGTTAAAGTTAAAAGTTAATAATGTTCCATTGAATGTGGAACGGTAATAAACAATATAATCAAATAATATCGATTTTGTCCGAAACAGCAATTTAGTCATCTTCCACGGATAACTAATTAATAGTATTCGGCTACCATACAGTAGTATAGGTAATCAAGAATGAGAATCGTTTATTTCAATTATGCTAATAAATTAAGGCACTTTTGAACGACATTTACGAGTAAAAAAAAAAAGAATTGAATTTAGTTGCCCCAATTTTTCTTTAAAAAAAGAAATGTATTTTCTTGCCCATTCTTTTCTATACAAAACTACGTTTTAGAAGCGGCAGTTAGATTTAATTCTCTTTTCTTGATATGATGACGTTTAAAAGTGCCTTTGAATGGTCTAATTGAACTAAATGACTATGACTATTCGATCTTATCGATTGAACTTCTAATTTTCTCTCTTAAAACATATTAGTTAACACTACAATACATGAACTACAACAATCCGTGAACTCGCCACAGTCAATCTCTCAGCTCGCGGTGGCAGTGACCACAGTTCTAAAATTAACAGTTTTATTAATAGCCTAATCGTCTCGTAGTTTGAGCGATGGACATGAGGTTAACTCGTGAAACCGCGTGGCAATCACCTCGGAGAGATGCAAGTCCAGTGCTGCGTGCCGCCCGGGATACCCCGGATTTGTCCTAGTTTAGACGTCCAGGGGTCGTCAGCTGTGGCGGATTCAGGGTTGTCGTTTAGGAAGAGGAGTGGGGGATGACTCCGTTTTTAGGGTTCCGTACCTCAAAAGGTAAAAACGGAACCCTTATAGGATCACTTTGTTGTCCGTCTGTCTGTCTGTCTGTCTGTCTGTCAAGACCTTTTTTCTCAGGAACGCGTGGAGGTATCAAGCTGAAATTCATATCAAATACTCAAGTCTATGGTCTCTTGGAGCTGTGAAAAAATCAAACTTCTAAGTCAACGCGATCAAAAGATACTCCCGTTTATGCCGCAAATTTTCGACACTCGCAAGGGAATCAAAACCTACAGGGTACTTCCCGTGAACTCAGAATCTTGAAATTTGGTATGAAGCAACGTCTTATAGCAGAGATATAGGAAAAATTGCGAAAAGTATAAATTTTTAGTTACATCATATAATAAAAATATTTTTAATAATTTTAAACTTACTACCCCTTTCCTCATGAACGCGTAGTGGTATTATATTGAAATTCATATCAAATACTCAAATCTATAATACCTTTAAGCTGTAACAAAATCAAACTTCTATGTCAACGCAATCAAAAGAAACAGGAATTAAAACCGCATATTTTGAAACTCGCCACTACTCGCAAGGGAATCAAAACCTACAGGGTACTTCCCGTGAACTCAGAATCTTGAAATTTGGTACGAAGCAACGTCTTATAACACAGATAAAGGAAAAATTGCGAAAAGCATAAATTTTTAGTTACATCATATAATAAAAATATTTTTAATAATTTTAAACTTATTACCCCTTTACTCATGAACGCGTAGTGGTATTATATTGAAATTCTTAACAAATACTCAAGTCTATAATATCTTTAAGCTGTAACAAAATCAAACTTCTACGTCAACGCAATCAAAAGATACAGCAATTAAAGCCGCATATTTTGAAACTCGCAACTACTCGCAAGGGAATCAAAACCTAAAGGATACTTCCAGACGACCTGGAATCTTGAAATTTGGCATGAAGCAACGTTATAAAGTACACATATAGGAAAAATTCCGAAAATCTTAAATTTTTAGTTACATCACATAGTATATTTTTTTTAATAATCATAAACTTACTAGCTGACCCAGCAAACGTTGTTCAGCGATTAAAAAAAAAACAGATGTTGGCCGATTCTCAGACCTACCCGATATGCACACAAAATTTCATGCAAATCGGTTCAGCCGTTTCGGAGGAGTTTGGAAACAAACACCGCAACACGAGAATTTTATATATTAGACTTGCTGACCCAGCAAACGTTGTTATGCGATTAACAAAAAAAAAAAAAAATAGATTTTGGCCGATTCTCAGACCTACCCGATATGCACACAAAATTTCATGCAAATTGGTTCAGCCATTTCGGAGGAGTTTGGAAACAAACACCGCGACACGAGAATTTTGCTTCCCATTCCCTCTCGCTCCACACCATGGTCTGAACCAGGGGCCCGGCCCTACGAGAGGTCGCTGCCGCCGATCGCCTCCACGAGGACACGGCGATGCTCCGCCCAAGCGGGGCAGACCTCCACCGTATGCTCCACCGTGTCCTCTGGGCGATCCGCACAGTGGTGACACCCTGGCGTGTCCTCCCGCCTGATCCTGAACGGGAACCTCCCGAAACACCCGTGTCCGGTGAGGACCTGCGTCAGGCGGAACTCACGGTCACTCCTCAAAGAGGGGCACTACCGCCGCAATGGTGAAAACGGGTAGACCTACTTTTATTTATTTATTTAACACTTCATGCACACAAGTACAGAGGCGGACTTAATGCCAGCCTCTTTTAATTCCAGCATACGGGATGATAGCTCTAAAGAGTTTAGAAACTCCACGGGGTAGCTCGTATAATCTTCGAATGACATGACTGTATCGATGGATACCATAACTTTTACTTATATACCTACAGGTTTGTACGGAACCCTCGGTGCGCGAGTCTGACTCGCACTTGGCCGGTTTTTTTTTTTGCACGAGTGTTGTACGTTGTACCCTAGGCAGGGTAATGTTTAAAAAAGATTAGTTACAATAACGACAAGTGCCATATCTGGCTTGGAAATCAAGCTATAAAAATGACAAATGGAGAATCTTCTTTCTGAGTTTTTTGCTTCGTTGATTCACTTTTTTATCTTGAAGAAAATAAATGGTGTTGTCTAAGTTAAAGTCTTAAAATAAATAAAATTGTTTATTTGACTCAGTCCACGAGGTGGACCGACGCGACGGCGACGACCTGGTAAAGGTCGCGGGAAACCGCTGGATGCGGGCAGCGCAGGACCGGTCACTGTGGCTATCTTTAGGGGAAGCCTATGTCCAACAGTGGACGTAGTTCGCCTGATAGGTATGATGCTGATGACGTGGAACACAAAACTAGTAAAAGGCTTCACTAACATACCTACAGAAAAAAAGAAAAATATTAATCTTCTTCTTGATCAATGAATTAGTCATTATCTTGGGTTTTTTTAGGAGAATTTAGGTAGGTAGGTACCTACTTACTTTTGCATAATATTTTTTGCACTCAAAGGTAATAAAAATACATATTGCGCAGAAATAAAAAACATGAACACGTTAACAAATACCTAGGTGCCATTACATACAGGACACAAAGATACTCGGTTATCATTCTAGGTACTTATGTTATTTTTAACCGACTTCAAAAAAAGGAGGAGGTTATCAATTCGTCAGTATTTTTTTTTTATGTTTGTTAGCTCCTAACTTGCGACTGGGTGAACCGAGTTTCATGATTCTTTTTTTATTTGAAAGCTGGTGCTTCCCGTGTGGTCCCATTGTCACCATTTCAATATCCGATGATGAACTTCGGAAATATGGAATGGAACTCCTCACAGAATCACAGCAGCAATATCGTAACAAGTGAAATTGCTTTGTTTATACGTGTAGTCGATGACTGACTGAAGGAAAAGGGGGGGGGTACGTCAACCCCCCTCCTACCAGTTTCCAAAATTAAATATATCGTGTGAGGTATTGTTTGAAAGGGCTTTTTGTAAGGATTTCAAACAGTAATACACAAGCACTAAAAAGTGAAAAATAAAAAGCATTTTTACAAAAAAAAGATAACCGCCTTCAAAAACTACAAAATAAAAATAACTTTAGTTTTGGAAGTCGGTGGCAATACTTATCTACATAACAAAAAACAAAACCAAAGCCGCAAATGACTAATCTGCAATTCTGCACATTTGTTTATGGCCCATAAACAATAACATCGCATCCCGACTCACTTTGTTAATTGACGTATTCCGAGTATGTAGGTACCTATTTAGACGATGCGAATTATAATATTGTACCTACTTCCTGAGATTTAGTCTACAATTAGGTACTTCCCGTGATTTGTTCTACAGTCACTACAGTCCTTGTAACTACTAGGTACTGTAGAGGCGCTGGCTGGATGAGATGTATGGGAACCTTATTCATTTACTTCACGCTGTGACATAAAAAACCATTTAAAAAATTAGAAAGGTCTCTATTAAGTAACAAAAACCCTGTCAGATCAGTGTTGCCGTTGATCAGTTTTTATGTTTTATTTTAATTTAAGTAATTACTTCTTCTTTCTTCTTTTTTTTTTTCACTGGGGAATAATAATAATCTCAAATCCATTAAATGGTTACGTATACCTATGTGTACGCAGTACGATGCCGAATAATACCCTTAAGGATCGGACAGGGTTTTTGTTACATGCTGTATAGATAGTTAGATACGGTCTGGTTTGAGCTATTAAGTACTATCCGTCCGGGATTTCCCGGATTTGTCCTAGTTGAGAACCTGAAAGTCGTCCGGAAGTGATTTTCAAAAAATGTCCGGACCCTTTTTGTTTCAGGGTTTTAGGGAAAAACATTTTGCTCAGGGGCGCCCGGGAAAAATCTAAATTGCACCCAAGTAAAGTGAAGTGTGTTTGAAGTTTTTGTCCGGCGTCGACAATTTAGGTGATGACAGCCCTAGGTTTGGCTGACAAACTAAATATAAAAATATAAAAGATAATGATTAAATATACAAAGTCAATAATATAGTGTTTCAATCACAGTAGATTGATCATCCAGTACAAATAGTAGGTAATCCCACATCTTAGGATCGCTATACAGTACCATCTAAAAATCTAAATATTTACAAACACTTTGTTTATAATATATAGTGAATGAAAGTATATTTGGGTGATTCTTTGAAACATAGTTTTTACGTGTTTTTATCGAAGAACACATGAAGATAATCTCCAATTTAAATATCGATTTCAGGTTTTATGGTAAAGCTAAATGTCCATCGAGGCCTCATGTAGATAATTAGGATTTTTTAAAATGAACTTTAATTATGTCTGCAGAAAACAGTAAAACCTAATTAATCTGGCGTGTCCCAATGACGCTTTTTGTTAAATTATTTAATTTTCTGCGATGTTTTGTCTCAATAATAATAAAAATAGTAAATTACACTGATATTTAAATATACGTTTCTTGATATTTTGATATTTAATTCCAAAATAATTGTATATTTTCGTAATTACATTAATTTGAAAAATGTCCCCGACTAAAGTAATCATTCAGCTGGCGCAATTTGTTCAAAGCATGATTTCACGTAAACACGAATATTTGATAGAATAAGATCGACTCGTGATTGGTCGCGCTAGTCAGTGCCGATCTGTAAATACGGAGTGCTCGTGCGCGGTGTATTTTGGCGAAACAGTACGATCGTAACTTGTGATCTGGCGTTTGTAAGGTAAGTAGCCTAGTTAATCTGTCTTCATTGACGGATTGTATGTATTTACTTACGTTTTGTAACCATATCAAAGTCTCTTATGAGGTTGTCTAATTATATTAATTACACCTTTGATTATTTACGTTTATAAATAAAGGAGCAGGATTTGATAATCTTCCAATTCCTCATTGGTCTGGACTCCATTAGTCTGGTTTCATCTGGCTCTTAAGAGCAGATGAATTTGAACGGGGCATATGAATTAGGTTTCATTTAAATTAGGGCGGATAGCACAAGACCTTACGAATTTTTATGTATCGGATGAATTAAGTCTAACGAAAAAGTAATTGTATATCATGTCAATTTGTTTTTGTTTGTTAGTATGAGTTTGTTTGTAATATGTACCAATTTTTTTTTGTCAAAATATTGTGAAATCGGAAACATTACCTTTGAAAAAGAAGTCATTCATTTCACTAATATTTTATTTATAATTGAATAAAAATTGAGATAAAATTGCTTAATAATAAAATAAAAGAAGATTAGAAAACCAAACCGTGAGAAAAATACCTGTATAAATGGATATGTTACCGGCAATCTGTATAATTCAGGTATTCTATATAATACCTAGGCAATATATAAAATACCTGGGGCGTACAGGCAATGAATTAAACATTATTATAATAATAATAATTTGTTTATTGAGACTACAAATGAGGTCCACTCTGTTAGTAACAATTTCTTAGACTATGTTAGTACTTAATAACTAAAACAGACCTTGTCCGAACGGCTAATGCCCTCACAAGCGGGCTATCTGCCCGGGCAGCTATAGAGTTCAGCAAGATGTTAGGACTGTCACGCAACCTGCGAAGTAACGAGGCAGATTTCGTGCGCCATACTGCGTCAAAGCAGTCAGTGCGCGCATCGACAAACATCGCCGATGCACTGCAGAAGCGTGGCAGTCGCAACAGCACCCTGAACGCATTGTTGTACTGGATGGATACGCAGAGAATTGTAAGCCCTTTGGGTATCTCTGAACCACAGGGACCCTGAGTACAGTGTTGTGCAATATGCCTTAAAAAGAGCAATTTTAACTGCGACTGTACATCGAGAGAACCTGCGGGCCAGCATGTTCGCCCGGACTGACAACGCTCTGCGCTGCCTCTCCAAATCTGAATCGTCTTTCAGGGAATCTGTTACCAGATGGCCCAAGTATTTAAATTTATACACTCTATTTATTGTGTGACCTTTAAGTATCAGAGGAGGGACCGTAGGTGGACACCTGGCATCAGACCTGAAGACGATGTACCTACTCCGTCTTTTTGGTGTTGTATATCAACCCATGAGACTCCGCGTACGACTCACACACGGACAGTAACTTTCGGAGAGCATTAATCGAGGGAGCCAGCAGCACCATGTCGTCCGCGTAGCTCAGATTATTAAAACAAACGCCATCTACGTAGCAGCCGACACGCATGCTGCTGAGTCGCTCGACCAAAGCATTCACATACAGACCGAAGAGCAAGGGAGAGGACAGTCCCCCCCTGTCTCACCTCACACTCCGGCCTGCATGGCTCCGAAAGCTCCCCTACCTATCTCACCCGAGTCTCTTGGTGTAGATACCAGTACTTGACAAAAGATGCGAGCTCTGGTGGCAGTGTACTGTCTCCTAGCTTCTTCCAGAGTAAATCATAAGAGACTAGGTCAAAAGCCTTGGATAGGTCCAGAAAAACCGCGGAGACTGGTGTTTGTCTATCCGTGTAATACCTAACAGCGTGTTTCAGACTAAGAATGGCCGTCTCCGTTGACAGCCCTGCTCGGAAACCGAACTGGGCATTATGAATATTATTCTCTATTACATACTTTACCTAGGTAATGTATACAATTCCTAGGGACTGAGCATACTTTTGGACAATAAGTAATGAAACAGATGCACGAAAGAATAATAAAAATAAGAATAATAATCAAAGTCAAAAAAAGTCAAAAGTGCAAAGTCTCATTCTTCTGCGTGTATCATCATTAATCTGGCTCATCAATTAATCAGCACACTCTAAATCCTAAACTACTTTGTGCAAATCAGTGCGTTTGATATATGTTATTACATTTAATGACTCGGACAAACTATTATATTAATTTAGATCCAAAGGTAAAAAAAAATTTAAGCCATATGAATGAGTCAAAAACACTCGGTTTCAAAGAATCACCCATTTATAGTTGCTTCAACTATACTTAAATATACTTTCATTCACTATACATATTATAAGTTGAAAAGACATTGAAAACCGCTGAGAATTCTCCAAAATCCACAAAAATTCCAACTCTGCCAAGTGCCGCGTCCTTGACCCACTAAGTAATTCTCACTTCGAATTCGAATTACGAACATCATATAGACCAGACGGTTATTCGCCTAGAATGCGAAAAACCTGTATTTATAAATGACGTAGACGGTATTTAATTCACCCGGGCAGCTGCGATGGCTGATAATGTGAGAAATCACGAGTAGAGCGCGTGGCCCGACCGAGATAACCACACAACAAATTGTTTAACGTAAACCGTTGCCATAACAAACGCGTAATATACATGTTTATTACCAGAACATGCTTTTGTTTTTATTTTTACTGAAGTCATCAGCTACATAAAGACATGCCTTGCTAGAGTTTTCGAATACAAATGAGGATATATACTGTTTTCTATATTTGGAATGTTTGTCCATGACTCTACGTAAACAAGGAGGCGTTAAGGCGTTTTAATAAGAAGAAAACTGGTACCGCAACTAAACGCGGATCCACCGTAGCGGGCACGGTGGTCATGCATACAAATTCAAAAAGAACTAATGTTTGAATTTGTTATTTTAATTATGCACCTAAATAAAATTATTCAGTAAAAGTGCATGACCAGCTTTTAATTCATTAAAATTCCATTAAAATCGGTTTAGTTGTTTAGATGCTATAATGCAACTCGCACTTGCCCGATTTCAAGTGACCGTGACCAAATCCTTTTTTGAGAGCTGAATCCGCGCCTGACTGTAACGTTAGTTTACTATGATGATCTCTTCATGTAGCCAGGATAGAAGAAAGAAGATAGCAAAATCTTCGTATTCATACAAAAAGATACTTTACCAAAAAAACCTGTTCAATTTACGCCTGTCACAAAAATAAAAGAATCAAACGAGTATCCGTTGACTCACGTATGGTACAAGTATTTTATTTTCTGCACACAAATATTAGCAATGTAAAATCAAATTGATCTAATTAATCCAGTTTCACACATTGTCTATTGAATTGAGTCTGGTAAACACACTAATAAAAAAACTAATTCCGACGGGTCACTGTTCCATATATTACGCGTTCCACTGATACGTTCCAAATAACTGCGGTAGGTAAATGAACTGTAATTTGTGTAGGTACATTAGTGACGTAGCAATTAAAAATAGAGCAATTAAGAGATCTCCATTTTGCGAGACTTCTGTGATTTGAATTCCGGTACGAATAATCGTATTCAAAGAACAGGGAACAGTTCTCGTATTTATTAGGAACGTCCACATTCATATCTCATTCTCAATCTGTCAAAAATGCCTTTAACTATAGTTTTGTATTTTTGACATTGATTTGATTGTCTGTCACAGAGATGAAATTGTGACTACATTTTGAATGTTTTTATTTACGAGAATTAACTTTCAGTTCCGACAATCCCAGTAGACTCTCGGTTTTTAAAACTCGTGAAAAGCTTGCGGTTTTGACGTTTCGACACGAATTTTGTTGTTGTAAATTAATTTTAACAACTTTTTAAATTATCTACCTACTTGCTTATTAACGATTAGACAGCATAGACAGACGGACGGACGCTGGACTGTTAACGATCCGCCCCAGCTTCGTATGGATGCAATGTAGATATACCTACATAAATCTTCCTAATGAATCAATCACTCTATCCATTGATGAAAACCGCATTAAAATCCGATGCATAGTTTAACAGATCTTTATAAGCGTACAGACGGCGGAAAGCGACTTTGTGTTTACTATTAAAGATTTACAGTAGTCATTTTTTCCTTCCAACTTCATCACATCTAAAGGTCAACGTCTAATAAACATTATTATCAAAACATATCTACAAAGTATTCTCAAACAATAATAAACAAATAAAATAATAACAATAACCATACAATAATCGTACAGATAACATCGTCGAATAATCGGTAAATTGATGAACAATCAATAACACTGTTGTTCTTACTAACAATTGGACCTACTTACGCAAAAAGGAATCAATCCACACAGTGTGCAATAAAATTATTAATTTATTGCACACTAATAGAGAAAAATGTCTTTTTCTTAAAACTTGCATTGTGTGGGTTGATTCCGTTTTGCGTAAGTAGGTTCAATTGATCTTATTTCTGCCAAAGGAGCCACGCTAGTCAGATATACAACGTTGCTAAGACCCAGACCACTTCAATTTAAAAGACTGAGTGGCCGGTTTGCTTACGTGACACTCAAAATGCACTTGAGACGAGATATCGTCAAGATAAAAGGAATACTTAATCTCTTCAGGGATTACAGGCGTAATGTTATGTCTGTATACTTATGTATAGCCACTCCGGTACTTAGTATAACTACAACACTTTAAATGATCACTTTTTTTTTTTTGAGGTGGTAAAAATCATCAAATGAGTCCTTCCGCCCTGGGTGGGACGGAAGGGACTGTCAGACTTTTACTGATTAAAAACCACCCTGTTCCTTCTGTTGCCCTTTACGTTCCGAGGCCACGGTATCCTGTTAAGACGTCCCGCAACCTTATATTCAGATCACTGCAATCGCTATATTTTATGACGCTACACGGGTCATATTTTTCTCACCATGTCAGCCGAACGACGTCCACTGCTGGATATAGGCCTCCCCAATAGATCGCCATAATGACCGGTCCGCATCCAGTTTCCTGCTACCTTTACCAGGTCCTCGGTCGATCCCATGCAGGGCCTTCCCATACTGCGCCTTCGGGACGTGGTCGCCACTCTAGAGCCTTACGATCCTAACGTCCGGCTGCTCTACGAGCTATGGCCCTTTTTTTGGTGCACTGTGGAAATTCTCGTGGACTTCCTCCGACGTGGGGGGGACGGAGGGGCATGCCGGACTCTTACCGGCTAAAACCACCGCGCTGTCGCGAATCCCGAGTCGGCTGGGGGTGCAAGATTCGCATAAGCATTCACCGCTCCCCCAACAGGCGACCTATATGCCCTGCCTATTGCCAATTCGCAATTCTGCAGTTCCCACTCTGCCTGTTTCGCAATTCTGAGAGCTATGTCGATTACCTCAGTTCTTTTGCGGATCGTCTAATTTATGATTCGATCTTTAAACATTGCCCTCTCCATTGCTCGCAGCGAATTCCCAGCATAATGTGGCAATGTTTTACGTGTTATCGAGTGATGCTTGAAAATGTACCGTTTAGCACTTTTGCCTAAAATTCACATTATCATCTTCATTGCTTCTCCTAAAAAATTAAAGATGGCTGCTTGGCGTATGATTACAAATCCGTACTAACTGTACTGTCTCAGTGCTGAAAAATATTTTCAACACCAAAAAAAAACTATAACAGAAAATATTGGCAAGCTAAGGATCCAAAAAAAAATAACGAAAAGTCTGCTGTAAACAGCCATAAAAATAATAATTGACATTTTTAGCATTGGCGACATTATTCAATCGCTAGAATTCTGGCAATGCTTGCAAAAAATGACAATGTCATCATTATAAATTCCATTTTCTTTCAAAATCGACCTTGGTGTAAAGTTTGCAAGTCTGTTTACCCGCGGTCTACGTGTTATGAATCATGAGTCACGACTCTTCACTAGATGTGACCACTTTCTACACCACTTATGTCACATGCCTTACAACACATGACACTGCGTGAATTGGGACAGGACAGGATGTGCATTGTTCTAATGCCTAGTTGAACTTAGTTCTGCCAAAGATACGCCAAATGTTTTTACATTTTAAATTACATTGCTATCCAGCAATAATAGTAGATTATTAACCAAGGGGATAAAGCAGTGTCTTCTGTCGCGGGTGACGATTTAAATCGCGAGCGTAACGAAGGACTCGAGGTTTACTCCCGAGCGTAGCGAGGGTGTTAAAAACTTAAATCACGAGCGCAGCGAGGGATTTAAGGCGAGTCCTGAGTGTAGCGAGGGATTTAAGTTCACCCAAGACTAAGACAGCTTTATCACCGAGGAAAATACTCTACTTTTCGTACCATTTGCGAAAAAATGAACACAATAATAATATGAGATATGCATTTTAGAACATTAAGTTATTTATAAAAATAAATTAAAATAAACTTAACGTTTATGTATTTGAAGAAAACAAAAACGCGGCAAATTCCTAGACTAATATTTTTGTTGTCGGAAAAGCAAACGCATCAAGCTCACACGGCCTCGTCGGTTTTCGTAATTATATTTAATAATCATAACTGCATAATAAATGCGTATTCCTTTTTCAAAAAGATGTATAATGATATACGAACTCAATGGTGTAAACATAGATGTAGTGCAGTATAAATTTCGGTAAGTATTCCAAATTTAAATCACATTCTCTCCCTAGAGGATAAATGAAATTCAGTACAATTTTCTTTCCCTGTTTTTGACAGATTAATAATGACTATTGTTATGTTCGCTTTTTGTGGCATAGAATGTCACTTTTTTGAGCAAGTGGTACGAAAATGTTATTTTCGTACCACTTGCTCAAAAAAGTCTGTCAAAAACAGGGAAAGAAAATTGTACTGAATTTCATTTATCCTCTAGGGAGAGAATGTGATTTAAATTTGGAATACTTACCGAAATTTATACTGCACTACATCTATGTTTACACCATTGAGTTCGTATATCATTATACATCTTTTTGAAAAAGGAATACGCATTTATTATGCAGTTATGATTATTAAATATAATTACGAAAACCGACGAGGCCGTGTGAGCTTGATGCGTTTGCTTTTCCGACAACAAAAATATTAGTCTAGGAATTTGCCGCGTTTTTGTTTTCTTCAAATACATAAACGTTAAGTTTATTTTAATTTATTTTTATAAATAACTTAATGTTCTAAAATGCATATCTCATATTATTATTGTGTTCATTTTTTCGCAAATGGTACGAAAAGTAGAGTATTTTCCTCGGTGATAAAGCTGTCTTAGTCTTGGGTGAACTTAAATCCCTCGCTACACTCAGGACTCGCCTTAAATCCCTCGCTGCGCTCGTGATTTAAGTTTTTAACACCCTCGCTACGCTCGGGAGTAAACCTCGAGTCCTTCGTTACGCTCGCGATTTAAATCGTCACCCGCGACAGAAGACACTGCTTTATCCCCTTGGTTAATAATCTACTATTTCGTACCACTTGCTCAAAAAAGTGACATTCTATGCCACAAAAAGCGAACATAACAATAGTCATTATTAATCTGTCAAAAACAGGGAAAGAAAATTGTACTGAATTTCATTTATCCTCTAGGGAGAGAATGTGATTTAAATTTGGAATACTTACCGAAATTTATACTGCACTACATCTATGTTTACACCATTGAGTTTGTATATACAGCATTTAAGTATACATCTTTTTGAAAAAGGAATACGCATTTATTATGCAGTTATGATTAAATAAAATTACGAAAACCGACGAGGCCGTATGAGCTTATGCGTTTGCTTTTCCGACAAAAAAATATTAGTCTAGGAATTTGCCGCGTTTTTGTTTTCTTCAAATACATCATTGAGTTATAATGTACTACGTACTAGAGAAGACACCTCAACTCGATTGTTTGTAACACGAGTTAGAGCGCGTGCACTCCAACTCACTTAGTCTATGCCGAGCGTTTGCTGCAACGTGACACATTTGAGTGAAGTTTTGTTTTTTATAATATGCCTTCTCGTGCGTATTGAGATACTGTACAAATAACTCCAGAAACATAAATAAAAGTCAAGGAGTGACTTTTCACCAGTAAGTTCATTAATTATGTTTAAAACACGCTTAATTTTTAATTATAATTTTTCAATTACAACGCGTCACCGCGGCGGCGCGGCGGCCATGTTTACGTGAATGTCAAAGAGTAAAACATTTGTATGCGCAGACTTGACACTATCGACGTATAAGTTTACATAATTAAGGGCAGTAAAATATTAATTTTAAATCACGATAATAATGTTAATGCAATAACATTAATATTTTTTTATTATTATTTGGATTTAAAGGTTTCCTCGGCGGTGTCATGAAACAAGAGAATCATGGATGTTCAGAATAATCGCAGCGAAGAAACGTGGTTACCTTCAGATTATTCACAAAACGGCAGAAACTAACTAAACTTATATTACTTAAAGGAAATTAAAATATTATTACAGCATAAATACTTTTTTATTTATTCTTTGAGTAAGTACACAAGTAGGCAGAATAATAAAATTATGTCGCATCTGCACCCATTGATTGTTATCTATGAGAACATAACACCCCCCCGCTTGTCCCGCGCATGCCCCGCTGTCATCAAGTGCGCCCATCTTTTGTTTGAGATAGCTTCTCTAGTACGTAGTACATTATAACTCAATGAAATACATAAACGTTAAGATTTCATATTTTAATTTATTTTTATAAATTACTTAATGTTCTCATGCAATGCATATCTCATATTATTATTGTGTTAATTTTTTCGCAAATGGTACGAAAAGTAGAGTATTTTCCTCGGTGATAAAGCTGTCTTAGTCTTGGGTGAACTTAAATCCCTCGCTACACTCAGGACTCGTCTTAAATCCCTCGCTTCGCTCGTGATTTAAGTTTTTAACACCCTCGCTACGCTCGGGAGTAAACCTCGAGTCCTTCGTTACGCTCGCGATTTAAATCGTCACCCGCGACAGAAGACACTGCTTTATCCCCTTGGTTAATAATCTACTATTATTTAACTTTATGCACATGTTAAAAAAAAAACACTGTACAAAGGCGGACTTAATGCCTTGGATATTTTCTACCAGTCTACCTTAGGGGAATGATGCAGAAACCAAACATAGTAGGTGCACAGGTACAGACAATTTCCAAGTGTTCAATTTACATAAAAAAGTTATGCTTAGAATAGATTTGAAATTAATCAGTTAAAAATAGATGCATAATCATTACAATAAGTAGGTAACACCTACCTCGAAAAATAGAGAAAAAAAAGACGTAGGTTGGTTCATTTTTGCAGATTTAAACCCAATTGATGAAAGTCAAAAATTACGACAAATGACGACCATGAAAAAAAGGGACGAAATAAATCTGAAGAAAAAAAAATTGCTTCAATGTTTGTTTGTTTGTTTACAAAGACATTTTGTTCTACGCAATCAGGATGAGCGTCTCATTGTCTGTGTCAGTGCCAAGTAACAATTATTTGCATCCAAACAGCTGTTACTCGATGACAATCGTGTTTGTCGAACTATTTATTTGTAAATATTCCAACATGGATTTTTAGATTCTGTATGCAAGGACCAAAAAAGGAAAATATAGAAAAAATATGGTCTTTAGGTACAAAAGATAGGACCAGATTTTGGCATTATTTTTTTAATCTGATTTATTTGGTTGACACTTCCCGTGACCCAAGGGCTGGTTATTACCTTGGCCAGAGGTTAAGCATTGCCATCCAACGTGGCAATGCGGCCAGTCTTTTGGGTACATTTCCAGTGGACGGCGATGCGGATGAATTTTTTGATGCCATTTAGTTTTAGTTTCTCTTTTTATTTTCATATTCAGGTTGTTTTTTTTAATATTTTTGTTGTTAAGCTTGTACTAAATAATTTAAGCTTTATTTACAAACAGAAAGTAATTAATCAAATTGGTGAAGCTATTTCTGACTTTTGGCGAGACTAACCCACAGCAATTGATTTTTAAATCGATATTTATTCAACATTATAGATTTAGGAAGACCTCTGGATGCCCTGTAAACTAAGGACAAATCCGGGTAAATCCAGAAGAATGCCAGCTATAAAAATATCCATAAGAAAAGTAATTGATGCAAGTAGGGATCTACTTACCGTCATAATAATTATTTATTATTATTTATTCGTTATTGTTTCAATTACTCTGAACACTTACACAGATACAACCAACACGTGTAAAATTAACAATAAAGTCAATAACAACAAGAGAGATAATGAAATGACAAGATGTGATGAGCCAATTTGTTTGGCTACAAAAAGTCACTTTAGATACACCTATGTGACTTTTAGTAGTCAATATGTACATTAGTGAGACACAAAATATACCTGTTATTAGCTTCTTCCTGCGACTTCGTCCGCGGGTTTCTTTTCACTTAAAAGTTTAGTTGAGCTATGCCTTTGGTTACTGCTCCACTCACGTGTGTTGTAGCGTGATAATACATATACAGGGTTATTTTTAAAACACCAGAAGCCTGAAAAGGGGTCATTGTACTCATCATTATGAACAACTTTTTCTATGGGACCAACCCTGAAATCATAAAAAAAAAATCAGCTGTTCCCTACAAAAATGCTATACAACACTAACATAATGTATGAAACAGCTGACTTTTTTTTCATGATATCAGGGTTGGTCCCATAGAAAAAGTTGTTCATAATGATGAGTACAATAACTCCTTTTCAGGTTTCTGGTGTTTTAAAATACCCTGTATAGTAAATACATGAATTATAAATCTGCCTATCATGTACAAAAAGATTTTTTTAATTCGACTGGCAGTTCTAGAGATTAGCGCGTTTGAACAAACAAAAAAACTCTTCAGCTTTATTATATTCGTAAAGAAGTAAACATGTAATCACGTTGTTCTTAAATGATGATGAGGCGTCATTATGTACACAGTAATGTGTAGGTACATGGACAGTTTATTTTATGGTCTGTACATTGTACGTGTATCTTCTGTCATGGCTGAAAAACGTGTACCTACATTCTATGCACTCAATGAGTATGTATTTAGTTTCTTGCCCATTCTTATACGAAACTATCTTTTGGAATAGACAAGAGACAACTAGATTCAATTCTTTTTTCTTGTATAACTGTGGATGGTATGATGATGGTATGGATGGTACGGAACCCTTTGCCAACCCATGATAATATTCTCTATCTAGAGCGACCGTTTCCTCAATTTGCGTAGTTACAGGTCGCTAAAATAGTTCAAGATAACTCTATTTATCTAGATTAGCTGCATCATATAAACAAACAGCCGTATCGTCGCCATATTTGACTAGATATAGCAGAAAATAGCTATAGGATAGGTTTAAAGTACATAGATACTGCGTAATAACTCTAAAATGCATATTTCTGAGTTCAAAGTTCGCTTGCGATTACTTTTATAAACAACAAAATTATTGACCTCATTAGCTTATTGGTCAATGTACAATCTACTAATATTATAAATGCTAAAATAACTCTGTTTGTCTGTCTGTCTGTTACACCTTTGCGACTAAACCACAGAACCGATTTTGATGAAAGGTACGGGGTAAGTTTGCACCCCAAAAAAGGACATAGGCTTTTTTATTCTATATAGCTATATTCTATATTTCTTTTAAGCGACTTCTACTGCGTCCGCAATAACCGACATTTATGCGGAATGAAGTCGCGGGCAAAAACTACATAATTATACATATCTACATACCTATAGGTATAAATAAAAACGAATCGCAAAATATGTTGCTAAGCGCAAAACTCGAGAACGGCTGAACCGATTTGGCTGATTCTTTTTTGTTGTGTTCGTAATTTCCTGGACAAGGTTTCTAAGAACGATTTTCTTTTTTAAAATCTACCAGAAAAGTTGGACATTTGCACTCATGCAAAGCTGGGGCAGTTCGCTAGTCATAAATAAACAAATCATTTACTTAGATGCCTATATCAAGGAGTCATTTTAGTTTCGAGCCTGGCAGGTGTTACGCAAAGGTCAATAAACTCTGCGTAAGCGCTTTACAATAGGTTACAATATCGTTTGATATCAGGTGCATTATAAAACCTTATCGTTGGCGGCGCTGCCGTCGTTAAGTGCTCTGTGTAACTTAGCACCTGGGCGGTAAAATGATATCATGGTATCATTGGTTTTTTGTATATCAATGCATGGTATAGATCAATCCAGGAAGTTGCTCTTAACTCGACTTTGGTCCTCATAACATTGTGGTCCTTTTCATAGCGCAAAACCAAAATATAGCGCATAGAAGTGCAAATTTACTATTCCAGTTTTACTGACTCCAATATTAAGAGACACTTTTAATTTATTTTCTACCTATTTTACCTGCATACAATCACCTAAGTAGGTACCTACCAGCGATTTGAAAACTAGTTGAAATGCTGAACTGATTTTGACGGAATTTTCACTAGCAGATAACTAATTTTATAAAGAGTAAGTAAGACTACTTTTGTTTTAGAATTAGAAAAACATTTAGGGGTCCGCGCTAAAAAAAAACATCGACTATGTCTATGACCGACGTTCATGTGGGTGGACGAAGTCACGGGCATTACCTGCATGTAATACAAAGTAGGTAAGTAATACTCAAACACGTCTACATAAAAAGAAATCGATTAAGATAAAAACATTCATCGACAAAAATAAATAAACAAAGATATTTTATCGAAACAGCAAAATATAGAGATGACAACATATTCTCGTTATCACTAGAGACAATAATAATTATTCGGAAATAACTGGTTTCCCTTTAACAATCAGTTTGGTGACATCACTATCAGTTTCTAAGTATTTAAAATTAAAAATAAATTAGAAAAACACGGGAAACTATACGATGCGCTTTGTGACGAAAAAGATAATAAAGCAAATGACGAAATGTAACCACAATCGGGATTTCCCGATATATTTGATGACCGTAATACCTATTAATAATCTTGGCCCTAACTTACATCGATACAATAGGCTAATTGACACCAACAATTGACGTACTTTTTATGACCTGTCAAAACACGATTCTTCCATAGATTTTGTATTTGAATATCGAACTGTGACGTCACTTATTTGGCAACTCAATTGTCTAACTATTTATTGATTTCAAAGCAGCATAAAATCTAATTATACAGTTAATTTAAAATCATTTGGGATTTTACGGCTAAAATGAAGTGTTTCATTAGAGAAGTTGTGTCTTGGAGTTGTTGGTTAATAGTGCTACTAGTACTACCCAATCTGGTAGTTGGGTAGTTAGAAAATGTTTAACAAATCCTTAGATAAAACAAGACTAGAAAAATAACAACGGTCCCAAAGTACTACCTTGTGGCATTCCAAGCCCAAGTGCTCTAAAAGAATTTGTTCATCGCAAATACTAACGCAAACTTAATTCATCCTTCACGATTATGAAATAAAACTACACGCGTAAGTCTGTAATGTTATACCCAGTATTTTTTTACTATCTTAGTCGTTAACTGTAGTTCCCAGCGTTAAATGACTCAGTCAAACGCCAGAGACAGGACGTGGTAATAGCACGTAGGCTGCAATTTCCTTGATGATCCCATTCATTGCTAGCAGATATTTCCGGGCACTTAATATGAGATTTTCAGGCTGTATTACTGTGTCCGAGTTTGATAGGTTTTGTTTTTAAGTATGTATTTATCAGACAAGTAATCTATGTAAATAAATACGTGAAGATAAATCTTTGTGCTCTTGTTGCTAAGCAAATTGCGCCACAACTGAGCGACCACTAGTAATGATGTTCCTAGAAAACTACTTTTAATTAGTATCTATTTACATGAAGGAACGTCGAAATGTCCAGTAACCAAACGGGTAACGCGCATGCGGCATAGATGGCTATACCTACTCCAATAAACAATAAATTATAAGGTGTAGCCGGTATGTGCCTGTATCAGAACGATAACTAAGTCAATATTGTTTCACTGCAATGCAAAGGCTTCTTCTCTTAAAGAGAAAACACGAGCATTGATCACCACGCTTGATGAAAGTGTATTGGCGATTCCCATCTTAGTTTAAGTCCAGTTTTCGTCACGATATTTTCCTTTACCGATGTTGAAGATAAACTTAGAAAGTACATGAAATAAAAAAGCGCACGCTGGTACTATCTTTATATTGTGCTGGTACTGTCCCGTGCCCGGTTGCGAATTGCGAACCCACGACCTTGTGCTTGAGAGGTGACTTACCGACTAGGCCATCACGACATACGATGCCGAATATTAGCTAGGTATGCATATACCTACAGTATGCATAGAATTAAATCTTGATTACGTATCTTTCTCTGGCAGAGAGAGCGAACATTCAAGAGATGAAGGTGTGTCGGCTCTGCCCAAAACTAAATGCAGTAATAAAGGCTATTTTTATAACAACTGTGCGTCAATTAGTATCGGTCATTATTTCCTAGACACAATGATGGAATACCTAGTAGAATTTATACTACATAGGTATATGGCAAACGTCACATGTGTTCTCTCTATGATAGGTATTAGGTAGGTATAGATAGATGGAACCTGCAAGACTGTAAGTAGGATGTTTTTAGTATTTAACTGGTTCCTAGTTTTTGAAAAATTTAAATAACCATCACCAACCACCAACCAAGTTTAAATTAGACCATTCAGACCATTGACAGGCACTTTTGAATATGTAGTCAAGGAGTCGATTATTTAGTGAGAAAGTTAAAGCTAGTTAAATTGCTCGTTCCAAAAAGGTCTTTATGGAGAAGAACGAGCAAGAAACTCCACGGACACTCTTTCCTATCAAGTTTTTACAAATATTGCTCTTTTATCGGAAAACAATGTACCTAGATGAAGAGAAACAAAATTATGATGTACCTAAGCCATGGCAGTTAATGACCAATCCCAAATTGGGATTCCCAACTGACATCGCCCTTTCACTAACATGACGTGAGCAAAAATAGGGTACCTACTTTGAATCTAAGATGTAGGTATCCATTCAGAATCTGCCTTCGACGAGACTTGACTCACACTCTCTTTTCAGACAAGAGCCGAAAAATGGTGCCTTTCGTTTATGAGTGTGTAAAGTACACTTTTTGGAATTTTCATCGAAGTTCTTTTAATAAGGTAATGTATGTAGGTACTTAGTACCTACAGTCAACAAGCTACGAGTCGATTTCGACACAGTGTCAAGGGCATCCAATGACGTAGCCAACTGCGAACTAAATTAGCGCGTCCCGCCCACCGAACATCGTTCACTTTCATTCAAAGACCAGTCGTGACTTGTGACGTCACAAATGTATTGGTAAACAAACATCCGTCAATTCACACGTTAGCGCCTTTGGAAATGTGTGCGAAGCACGACGGAGCCGCCATTACTACGTCATATTGGGAGAAGTACCTAATGGGAATAAGTTTCCGCTAGTTCTGTAAAACTGAGAACCTAATAAATTCTGTGGATAAAGTAGATTAATTCAAAGTCAAATAATTAATTTTAACATGACCATTTGAAAAATACAACGATGGTCCAAGACCCTAGTTTCGCCGCATCTACGTCAATTTAGCTATGAACACTTGCTAACTTGATTGCTGAGCCCTTTGTGATTAGGTTCAAAAGGTACTCACTTAGGTACGTTCAGTTATTTTTTAGGTATCTATGTTTTACAGGATATTGTAAAAAAAACATTATTTGTTATCCCAGAAACTCCAAAGCGTCTGGTTGAAGTTATGTGTGTTACGTTAAAATTATCGATACCTATCAAGAGCTACTATCTTACCGCATTGCGATATTTTTAAATTGATTCTTGTCACAACATAAACTTGATAATAAGCCAGCCTAAACCGGTCTCGCGCGTAAACCAATTTTCGCAGAGATAATAAAGATTAAAGACCACCTAGCACACAAAAAATCTCAAATCCAATTTCGTTCACAGGGGTCACATGTTCGCTAAATACGTTTAAATGTGTTACAGTTGCCGGCACGTAACTTGGCAAGAGATTTTCGTAGTGGGGGAAGTTCGCGCATTTATAAATGTATGAAATTGTGCGTGCGCAAACTTCCCCCACTACAAAAACTCTTGCCAACTTACGTGCCGGTAACTGTAACTATTTAAATTGTTCTAAATAATAATTATTATTTTTTTTCTTTTCTGAAATTTGAACCTAAAACCCGTGTGAACAAGGCATACGATTCGCGAATTCAAATGGGGTTCAGTCATGGCAATAGTATGTACTAATAAGTAAGTACCACATCCCCGAAAAAAATACCAACTTATAGCAAAATGTAACATGTGAACATGTGAAGTTCTAGAAATCTAATTAGGTTAAGCTAAACTACCGCTAAATCAAAGTAATCCGAGAATTCTGTGATCTTTTTTTTCCAACAGAAGTAGTCCTGAAACGTAGCTTTATTCGGTACAAGCAACGACATCTATGAAACCACTATGATAACTTGCTTGCATACACACTGAACTTAGGAACTATTCTGGACTTAGGAACGATTAGTTATTAAGTCGACGTGGAAATATTATGAGCCGTTATCATGCAATTTATATAAAGGTTATCGTTTGGATGTCGTCAACTGGCTTCATCAACACACGGCGTGATCTCTGACGCATTTCTCTCGCTAACAATATTACAGAGGTTACATTTGTCGTAATCTTTAAGATAATTTAAATCTTATGTACATTACTAATTAAGCGTTGTAAAAGCCTTAGCATAAAAATAAAATTAGAAAGTTATCATGGATTTGCACACTATAAACTGACGATATTTATATAAACTCGCAACAACGAACTCTAAATAAAAAAGGATAATATCATAAAACAATCTAAAAACTTTACCCTAGCCTAACGTATATGCGTATTCAAGTATTCATGGTGAAAATCTAACTGAAACATTACAAAAACACTGCAAAAATATAAACTAAGGAGCAAAACATACAAAAAAGTTTTTTATTATCAAGTGGCTAAAACGACTCTTGTCTATGCCTGCTGAATCTTCTGTCATGCTTGGCATGTCAATCGATTTCATTTCAAGTTGACATTGACAGTTCGCGTATTGCCGTCGGCGGAGTTGATCGAGTGTGAATTAAATTAAATTTATTAATTAAAAACGTATTTATTGTACTAACAGCGGTAATATAAAAACCCAGCGCACTATGGACTCGGAAGATAACCGCGCAGAAGGTTGGAAGTACCTCAACAAGCAGTATTTTGGTGATGGTTAGTGAAAACTCTTGTTTCGCGAATTTCGTTGGAGAATTTTAGCAGTAGTTTACATGCCGTCGTCACAAGGCCATCCATATTTCCTATGGCGACTAGATCTTCATATCCAGTTTATTAGAACTTGTATCATAACGAGGTTTTTTACTAAAAACTAGTGTGTACTTGGGGTGTTGGTTAACTAATTAATTAAACGTCGTGATGGATAAATTATCAGTTAGATAAATGTCTTAATCGAATTAACGTGTCAAGCATATCTATTGGTAGACGTAAAATTGTATTAGAAGAGTATAGAACATTGTTTTGAAGAGTTAAAATGTCAGATAACAAGATCTTCTAAGTACTCATTAAGACACTTTAGATAAGCAAATCCTAATCTGTTAATCCGGTTGGATTTTGTTTCATACATAAACGTAACATGTGTTTATTCAATTATTTAAAAATGGAATGATAAATATTATTTTTATAAATTAAAAGATTAAAGTTTATTGTTTTGTAGGTTCTCAATCTTTTATAATTCTGATTATGTATGCTAAGATTATACTATCTTACAGGTTCATGACCCACATAATACAAAAACAGTTAAAAAAATATACATCTTACATTTTCTTCCAAGATAAGAAGCAACAGATCGTTTCACATTCAGCCTCTAAGGTAACAAAAACTGCCAGCATAGACAAGATAAATTCCAATCAATTTCATTTTATTATCCACTTGATAAACCAACTTATGACCTATGGAACTACTCACTGACCTTGTTCATATATTTATTGATTTTGTATTCATAATCATGCTTGGTTGAATAAGCAATATGGTAGAGCAGATATTATACTTAATAATATTTTCCCAACTAAATTTTGGCCATGTTGGTCAACCTTGACTAATTATGTACCCTGGAGGTATCCACAAGTGTGGGTGCAAACACAGATGTGAGGGAATAGGATCTCTCCCCACTCTCATCATCTCATCTCATCGGAAAGCAAATCCAGATTAAAAAGACTTATGGTGCAGGACCAACAGCTTTACATTCTTTCCAATCAAAATGTTATGGGGTTTTTCTATACAAAAATCTCATAACATTTTGCCTAACCTGGGAATCTAACGGCCAGTTCATTCTCCAAAGTGGTTGATTATCAGACAGTCCATAACAAGGCTTAAGGATTTTTACTTTAAAGAATATTCTTAAGTCTAGCCTGGCCAAAGACTATAAAATATAAAACATGCTTACCTAATTTTATAGTCTATGTCCCTATGGAATATTCGCGTTTGACACCCCTGTATATTTAAAATGATAATTAATTAACATATTCTTGAATTAGAAAGTTGTATTTTAAATTCTAAAATTAGCGTTTGATGACATTTATTGAGAAAAGCAGCTTCTGCCCGATTTAGCCCATGTCAAAGTTGATACATAATCCTACAGGAACCTGTGTCCAGATCCGTTCAGCCTTTCTGGTGTGATTGAATTACAGACATCCATCCATCCACACTTTCACATTTATATTATTAGTAAGCTAAAAGATTTAGAAATAATTTAAACAAATTTGCAAACCTTTGCCCAGCAGTGGGTATTAAAACAAAAAACAATCAAAGAGTAATGATGCCAACAGTCAATACAGATAAGAAAACATTTACATAGACTATCAGCATATCATAAAACTAAGCATAAACAAGTAGTTATTTGATGATAACCTCGTGTAATACCTAGAGGTATCACATGTTTGCTTGTAAACACACTAGGTACACACGACTGTATTAATAGATAAAAATGGCCACGATTTTACGTGAATCATGTTTTGCTTGAGGATTTTTATGCTATTTAAGAAGAAATATTATGTCTACTATGATAAAAATATTATTGCTGTATAAATGATTTATATTGCTAACTGGGTAGTACAGTCAACAAAAGAGACAGGTATGCAGGGTCGTCAGATATAGTTGAAGTTTTTTTAGAAACCGATGGATGCCTTCGGTTAATACTTAACCTAATTAATGAACTGTTTATTATCTACTTTTTCAATTAAATTGCATTTGAAAACACCCCTCAGTTTCTAAGAAAACTTCAACTATATCTGACAACCCTGCATACCTATCTCTTTTGTTGACTATACATAGATTATAATTTTGTTCTGTTCTGCCTAGCCATTTCCCAACTATGTTGACTCCCAGTCTAACTGGATACAGCTGAATGCCAGTATTTTGCATGGAGCGACTGCCTATCTGACCTCCACATCCCAGTTACTGGGTAACACAATACACCTTGCCCAGATTCAAACCCACAATCAGATGCGTGAGAGGCGGGCGCCTTAACCGCTAGGCTTTCACGACATTTACTTGTTTCAATTAATGTTCTTATACATATAATATGTTTTTGATTATGGTGGTTGCTTTAATTTAATTTCTATGTAGTACCTACCTATCAACTTATCATAAAATATAATATTTATGATAGAGCAATAAAACAATAATGAATTGATAATGTATATTATTATTTCCTGTACTTCATTTATTTATTTATACTAGCTATTGCCCGAGACTTCGCCCGCGTGGCCATTTTCATCTGCGTTAAGTTATTGTCTGCTTCTGCTCCGCTCCCTTGCGTCGCAGCGTGATGTCATATACAAAAAGAATTATACTAATCTGACTGGAACTACCAGAGATAAACGCGAAATACACATTTTGCGTTTAAGAACCCTACTACAACTAACAAAACAGCTGATGACCTTGAAACGGCTGAACCGATATTGATGAAACTTGTCTAAGAACCACCGCTAGAAAACCTGCTTTAAAAAAAACGCATCCAAATCAGTACACCCGTTTAAGATCTACGGTACCACAGACAGACAGACACACATAGCATCCAACTTATAACACCCCTCTTTGCGTCGAGAGTTAAAAAATTCGTTATCACTAAGTGCTATAATACTTAATTACGGTGAAAAAACACATACATACATAAACTCACGCCTTTTTCCCATGGGGGTAGGCAGAAACCATAGAACGCCACCTGCTACGATCCTTACATACTCCTTTCGTCTCATCTACGTATGTACAAAAAAAACAGAGATCCGTAAGAAAATTACCGCGGACGAAGTCACGATCAAAAGCTAGTACTAAATATAAATTGTAAAGCTCTGTTTATATGTTTACGTTCCTGAAACATTTTTTAAATTATTTTTCCTTTGTCCACAGGTGAACGCGCTAACTACGTGAACATACCTCATGTGATCGCGATGGTCGGCTTGCCGGCGCGCGGCAAGACTTACATCTCCAAGAAATTGTCCAGATATCTGAACTGGATAGGAATAAATACTAGGGGTAAGTTCTCCCTTCTTTTGAACAAATTTTCAAATCATAGTCAAAGTCATAGTATAAAAACATTCGTAAGAAGTCCAGCCTCTTTAAAGCGAAATTCTGAATTTTCGCACTACTATTTACGCACTGAAACTTTCAATACCTAGTTCATTTTTATTTTGAGCTAAGGGGGTCAAGCAATTAAGCCATCTGTAATCTGGTATTCTTCCGTGACAAATCTTAAAGTGAACTTCACATTATTTAAATTAAACTTTTCTGCAAGCATTCCCTAAGGTACAATTGTCATTTGTCGCGGGACGTCCCAACGGGATACCGTGGCCCCGGAACGCAAAGGGCAACAGAAGGAACAGGGTGGTGTTTTAGTCAGTAAAAGTCTGACAGTCCCTTCCGCCCCACCCAGGGCGGTAGTACTCATTTGATGATTTTTACCAACCCAACAAAAAAATTGATAAAACCAGCTCTTAGCGGGGTTATGTCCCTCCCAAACAACAAGATCCGCTACTGGAAGTATACAAGCTAGCTGACCACTCTCCTAATTTGTCCACACGATACCACCGCTTCGAGTCTGCCGACCGGATGACGTTACACAGAGACGTTTTATACAATATAGTATCGTCTTCATTACTCAACCTGATGGCCTTTTGTTTGACAATCATTTCTCCGATGTCTGCCGTACGTACGTGTGCTGTCAGTCAAACGACATCGTAATGTATTGCGACCTTCACACTTCAGAGTTCTTCACCAACGACGAAGGGTCAATTTTCGTGAGAGGGAAACCGAAGGAAAGTAGGTACAATTAGGTAAAAAAAGTAATATAATAATCATTTCTTTCAATAAGACCATTTTTTAATTTTATACAAAGGT
Organism: Hoplodrina blanda; assembly: GCA_949316365.1. Taxonomy (NCBI): domain Eukaryota; kingdom Metazoa; phylum Arthropoda; class Insecta; order Lepidoptera; family Noctuidae; genus Hoplodrina; species Hoplodrina blanda. The sequence goes on from OX438592.1 coordinate 14,670,300, forward strand.
AAAGTGTTTTTTTGTTTGTAAGAGGTAATCTCTGAAAGTACTGGTCCGGTTACAAAAAATATATTTTACAGACAGAAAATTACACTATTACCCTGTGCTAGGTTGCATGGTATATTTGACTGGCATTCGAACGAAGTCGCGAGCAGAGGCTAGTTCGTTCATTACTTATAATTAAAAAACTCTTTGAAATATGTATACGCTAACGCCCCAACGGACTGTGCAGTGATGCAGTCACGCGATGTCTAATGCGGTACCTGAATAAAGTATGTCTATAATTTGAACGACATTAAAAATTCACAAACACGAGCCATGTCGTCAGTACCTAAAGGTGTATGCCCACTACGCCGTATGACATGACTGTGCTAGGAACGTGTCAAGCAAAAAAAATATTGTTTGTATTAAAAAGTAGGAGACTATTCCCACTAGACCCCCTGTTTCCAAACTGGGCGTGGCCCCAGGTAGGTACAGGTCGCCGGTACGCGACATCCTCTCTATTAATTGAGTACCTACAATCATGGTACAATAAAATTTTCTAATAAACTATAAATAAAGTAGGTAATCTTAATGTCTTTTGCTGCACACAAAAATATTTACGAAAGTCGTCGCAAAAAGAATTACACCCTATAAAGGGACTTGCAGTACAAAAAAGTTTGAGACCGTTCCGTAACCGACCGACACGCTTGCCATGATCGGAGCGACAACAATTGCTAGTTCATACACTGTTAATTCTTTCTAGCGGGCATAGTAGTCCGTGCCATGTTTATTTCCGTGCCTAATACGTTCATAGCACGGACGGTCATGATATGGTACAGAGTATTGGGCACACTCCTTTATGCTCTGTTAATCAGCAACAACGTTTTTACCTGCATTGACGTAGTCCTGACTAATTAAGTAATTTCAAAGCAGAATGTACCTACGTATACAAATAAATCGATATTTATGTCAACCTTTCAACCATGGGGTTTGGTAGAGAGAAACTACAGAATGGTTTCCAACTGAAAAATATTTTTAAATTTCAAAAATCAAAATCGAATTCTTCTTTCAAAACAAGCTACTATAATTAAAAAATTAAAAAACACGACTGCAAAAACGGCACATATTTGTACTTTGTTTACTCAACAGTTTTTTTTACGACGTTTTTTATTTACAGTGTTATATATTTTTAAAATCTAAGTACTTGTCAAATTCTAGACGATAAACATAGACACGACCAGATTCATTAAAAAAATAAATTGAGGCTGGTATTAATTTACGTTTTAAAGTGACCACACCGGTTTCTTTTTATACCTATGTTACTCGGAACGATGCAAGGATTGTAACGATACCCCATACGTCTAAATCGGTTCAGGCGTTTAAAAGTTATGGTGGAATAAAGAAACTCACATACATACATACATTAACCTTGAACACATAACACTCCTTTTTTTGGGGCAGTCGTGTAAAAAGAACGTTGCCTCTCTTTAGATATACTCGTATGTCCGGTAAGGTGCGTTTACAAATAAACTCACATACACAAACAACCAGATCCGGAACTACTACCTGTAGGCTGTACAGATATTTGTTCTGTGCGGAAATCAAACACGAGACACGCAGCGCGGCAGTTATTCGCTCAACCACTGCGCTAATGACCCAATTATATTATCGATAATGACGTGATGGTGATTTGAGGAAAACAGGATACGGAACGATCCTGAAAGGAACGATCGATATAACATCACGCAAACCCCCCTCGAAACCCGAGGGGGGTTTGCGTGATGTTATATCGATCGTATAATAATAATTTTAATTATGTTCGTCATTAACGCTTCACTTTAACATAACACATAACATCACGCCTGTTATCCCCGAGGGGTTAGGCAGAGGTGTACCCATTAGTACACCCACGCACGCACGTTAGAACGCTTCACTTCTCGTCAATTTAATACAACAACGCATATCTAATTGATTAATTTCAATTTATTCAAATTAGCGCGCCCTGTCCGCCATTATGTAATTGAATTTATAATTTAATTTTGTACTGGCAACAATTGCCTTTATTTAATTATTGTTTGTAATAATATTGTGCTACGGAGGAATCTTGCACGTGGCTTGTATGCAGTTTGCTGCCAAAAACTTAGCGAAGATATAAATAATACAATTGTACAAACGGACTTATTAAATAATTTGGTTTAAGAATAGATATGGCGCCATGACAGTGATCCATAGATAAAAAATATAGCATAGACAACTAAACAATAGTAATATATACCTCTTTGAAAAAAGAGCTCAGCCGAAGTTTGGATGTTTGTTACTCAATCACGCCAAAACAGCTGGACGGATCTAGATGAAATTTGGCACAGAGATAGACTATATTCTGGAATAGCACATAGACTTTCGATTCTGAAAAATGTACCTACGACTTGCTTTTAATCCAGGAAAAATGTACAGCTCCTTTGGGATAATTTTGAACTTTTGGCTCAATCTTGATATCTACGCAGACGGAGTAGGGCAGAAACTATAGCTAAAACACTATTGAGTCCTGCCTGCTGACACTGTTCACAGTTAACCACTTTGACGTCACATATCTTAAGACCTGTCCAGTGCACTTTTCGCCTCTTGTGTGTCACGCTACGAGCGCCCGCCGCCCGCACTTCTCCCTGTCACCATTCTCGTTAAACCCGCGTTTTTTTTTTAGGTGGTAGAAATCATCAAATGAGTCCTCTAGACTTTTACTGACTAAAAAACCACCCTGTTCCTTCTATTGCCCTTTACGTTCCGGGGCCACGGTATCCTGTTAAGACGTCCCGCAACCCCGGGTCCAACCCCGTGCCTCTGCTTATTTATAATGCTTTCCCTCTTTCTTTCTCATCTAATAGCCAGTATTTTTTTGTATTGCAGTATTCAACCTAGGTGAATACAGACGGCACGCGACGACAGCATACACAAGCCATGAGTTCTTCCGCGCAGACAACAAGGAAGCCATGGCGATACGGCAGCAGTGCGCGCTGGACGCCTTGCATGATGTCTGCGAGTGGCTGGTCAAGGGCGGCGAGGTCGCTGTGAGTATCAAAGCACCATGACAAATATTATGGCCGGCATACCTGGGCGGCCATGCCAGCGGCTCCTTTGGGCAGCAAAGCCGGCGGCTTTATAATAATAATAATAAATCATTTTATTATCAGGCAACTGTGGCCCATAGAAAAAATACACAAAGTAGTCTAATAAAAATAAACTAATACATGTAATAAAAGTCTTATTAAATAACTAAACAACAACACGTAGCGTCGTCGCCGCCGGGCACGCCGGGCACACCAGCACTGTGTGTAGAAGCTTTTAACATCCCTACCCTAATACATACGTATCTGCTTATACAATATACATCTACAATATCTGCATTGCACCGTATGAACGGATGCAGATTATCACAGATCGCGACAAAAAAGAAATTGGGCCGGCGCGGCGGCTCTATTATCACCAATAAACAAAAAAAAGTAAACAAAATCTGTTTTCAGTATAACTGACAACCAAATTCATAAATAAAACCCGTTTGAAAAGTAAACATGAATGGTGCGTAATATAAACCTTAATTTACTTTTTTTTGTGTAAAAAAACGTTGGCAACCCTATTTACGAGGGACAAAACATAATTAGCGAAATGCAGAAAAAATACACATCTGACTACCCTCTTTTATAACACAAGCGTGATATTATATTATATCGACTGCGCAGAATACTGACCATGACATTCACTACCATATTATAGACCACTTACGCAACAAAAGATTATTAAATAAATTGACCAGTCACGTAACTTGCCAAGGAATATTAAGCCGTATAGCTCAATAATGACAAAGTCTCTTTTCCCCCAGGTGTTTGACGCGACGAACTCTACGCTCGACAGGCGGCGCATGATTCGCGACATCGTGGTACACAAGATGGGCTTCAAGCTTTTCTTCGTGGAGTCAATATGTGATGACCCTAGGATTATCGAACAGAATATTATGGTGAGGTATATGATGCAGGCAGGTTTATACTTACTGCTAAGTGATAACCAGAGATAGGAATATGTATTTTTGAATGTGTATATTTTTTATGAAATATGGCTTACCTACTGTGTGTAATTTGGTCAAACTTAAAAGATAGGATAGTTTTGACGTGACAACGTCTTATAATTCGATGGAGCCGGCTGCACGCACGAAAAAACATGACTCATGCGGCGTTCCCAAGCAGCAAAAACTAGTACTATAAAAGACCATAGAACGTTTTAGAAAAAACTGTCCTTGGTCCTATAAAACCCCAAAGAACGTATCTTTTCTTCGGAAGTGGCGCAATTATATCTCTTTTCAGTGACAAAATAATTTTATTACAGTGTTCCAAAGGACGAAACAGTCCAATAAAATCTATGTAACAGTGATGCAGGTCTCAAAATAATGATGTACTGGCTACTGTAGGACCTTTTATAGTACTTTTTCATACTATACAAGAGTTTATTTTCCTTTACATCACATTTTCATTCACTATTCATTATTTTACATTCTTAATAGTGCAGAGTGCAAAAAATAATTAAAATAATTTTACAAAAGGATAAAAGCAATCTGATTTTATTTTGTTATTATAATATTAGTCTATTACGGTGGAAATGATGTGCGACTGCAGCTTTACTGATAAACTAGGGATAGGTTTACCATGAATTTAAAGTGCCCCCTCGAATTGTTGAGCTTTTACTAAAATATTTATCATATAAAATGATTTCGACATTCTAAGAGCCATTATAGTACTTGCCGTGATAATGTTTTCACTGTCAGTCATCGTGGATTCAACCTAAAATTGGGGTTCTGTGTGAGCATGATATACACATAAAACTCAGTGTTCTTTTTTACTATTTTTCTGAAGACGAATTTTTCGATAGCCAAAAAAAAACTTAATTATAAATATATAAAAAAATATGGCCCAATTATTAAATGAATTATTTTTCTGGTGTCGAGGTTGCGAATTTATGGCTATTTATGACCATTATCCTTCCGATTAATGTCGGCTTTGCAATTAAATAACATTCTCATGCATATTTTTTTTTAATAAAGCAACTCTAATTATAAAATCTACAAATTTTGTTCACACAATAAGCCCAGCAAGTCTTCAGAAATATTATCTTTGTAAGACACATTTTGTACGGAACCGTTTCCGGTAAGAATGCACGACACATTAATTCCGTATCAAAATGTCTGAATATTGTTGTAAAAGCGAGCCAATAATCCTTTTTGGGACTTAACTGTCATTTAATATAAACATTTATCTACGTGTATGTGCAACTTTTGCGTCACTGTAGTGATTTATAATACTAACAAGCGCATTGCTAGGCACCAAAAAAATTGTTATACAATAATTCTGCACTATTATAGTGTCTGTGTGATATGCTTATCGATAAAATTATAATATGCATCTAAAAACTATTATAGTACACTTACGTTCTATTAGCGTGATCTGAAATTAGACTACATCACAAAAACACTCTATTGTAAAGTCTTTGTGACTACTAAACGCACACGTACTATAGCAGCGATCTGATTATCCACAATATCACAATATCGCCCTTTAGTTGAGTGTTCATCACTGCTATAACGAAACTACTATTGCAACTACTATTGGAACCCTTATTACGCTAACCAGATAAATAAAGGCACCTGTTAACAATTTTATAGAGCAATATAATTATGTAATAGTTATATTAGAACTTGCTATAGTACTTGACTATAACGGTTGTATAAAATGGCGTAGTAAACGTTTACATCCTTTGTTTATAGGTATTTTTAGCTCTATAAGCATATAGAGCAATAATGTACTGTCGAACGCTTTTATACAACACTCTGGCACCGCTAAAACCTTAATAAATCGTTTATAGAGCTTTTTAGAGTTATGAGCTGAAATAATAGGACTGAATTGCTGGTTGGGTTACCTCGCTATGCGGCGTTACCTCGCTATGCGGCGTTGCCTCTTTTGAAAAATGAAACCATTCCATCAGTATTTTCTTATGACGTTGTCACGTTCAACTATCGTCAGTAAACCGACTTTACAGACAACCGATTTTTTTATCTCGATTAAATTATTGACCTCAATATATTTACTTACTTCAAGACACAGCATCGCGTGGTCGAGTCAGCTAGTTATCCTATATGTTTATGATTAATTAATCTCGTAATTTTATCTCGTATTTCTGTTTCCGTCGGATAATAATTTACAAACTAACGTGGATAAAGACGCAGACAGAAGATAATTAGATAAAGAGTAATTCGTTTATGGCAGTTTTCGAAAACACTACACATTTTTCTAGTGTCTATGTATATCTATCGTTTTGTTTATCAAGGTTTTACTAACACTTATAATTAGGATCCCCAATTTAAAAGTCACTTTTCAAGAAAAAAATATTAAACTAGTTGCCCCTTCCAAAAAGTAATTTCGTATGAAGAAAAATGAGCAAGAAACTCAAAAAAAATTAGACAAACTACAACTAAATAAATACTTACCTCTTTTAGGAAGTAAAAGTAAGCAGTCCAGATTACACAAACATACAAAACACAGACAATGTTCTCAACGACTTCCTGCTACGAATAGAGCATTACAAAGAGAAGTATGAACCTCTAGACGAGAGCATGGAGTCTGAATACAGCTACATGAAGATCTATGACACCGGCGAGAAGGTAGTGGTGCACAAACATGAAGGACACATACAGAGTCGGATTGTCTATTACCTGATGAACATACATATTGTGCCAAGGACTATCTATTTGACCAGGGTAAGTGGTTTACTGTGGTTTTTAGATCTTGTTTTTCGTTGGCCAATCACTACGTAGTATATAACAAATTCGCTTCCCGCTGTCTGTCCAAGTAAGTGTCCAAGTATGCTTAGATCTTTAAATTTTTTGAAGTGACTAAAGTCTTATAATTCGATGGAGCCGGCTGCACGCTCGAGAAAACATGACTCATGCGGCGTTACACTCTTAAGGCTTGAAGTGCAAGCGAGAGCGCGGAACGAGCGACAAAGAGGCACAATCGGCCTCCGCGTTCGGCAGCGTTCGACATGTCTCTCTCCTACTTGAGTGAGCGATGCGTCCGCGTGGACAGCTGCTATACAATAATACATTTACATGTTTTCGTCAAGTATGAAGTGCAGTGAAAAGTGAATGTGGTGTCAATTGTTTATAGCAACGATAATTCCATTAGTATTTTCTTATGACGTTGTCACGTTCAACTATCGTCAGTAAACCGACTTTACAGACAACCGATTTTTTTTTTAATAGATATGAGTGATTCAAAAGGAAGGTTTATGTATCTACATTGCACCCGTGCAAAGTCGGGGCGAGTCGCTAGTAATCGATAATTCAAAGACACAACTTCTTTAAAAAGGACACTTTATTGTAGACCTGAAAACCTGATTAATTATCAATAACAGTAGAAGGTTTTTTTTTTGTTGTTTTTGAAATCAATAAATAGTCAATTGAGTTTACAGATTTAGATGAAAATTGGCACGTAGATAGACTATTTCCTGGATTAACACATAGAATTTTTTATCCCGGTAATGTGTTCCCTTAGGATTATAGTTCAACTTACTTTACGGAAAGTTACTTAAATACGTTTTGATTTTTCCAGCATGGCGAAAGCACACACAACATAGTAGGTCGCATAGGCGGTGACAGCGATCTATCGGGCCGAGGGCGAACGTATGCCAAAGGCCTGGCCAACTACATCGACCAGCAGCAGATCCCAGGGCTCCGAGTCTGGACCTCGTGGATGAAAAGAGCAATACAAACCGTCAAGGATGTAAAAGCTCCACAAGAGCGGTGGAAGGCCCTCAATGAGATTGACGCGGTAAGATTTAATTTTATTTTGTAATGCTGTAGTAAAGAATCAAATTAGGTTTTTTGTAATTTTACTAATCTTTGTATTGAGAATCTTGTTTTAATAAGTGATGTATTAAACAATATCAAAAGTATTTCATGTACACACAGAAAAAAAATAAAGCAAAGCAGACATACTACGCAGTCGAGCCGCGTATAAAAACACATATTAACGAACGTAGTTATACTTTGGTAGTCAGAATGAGAAAAATAAACCTTTTTTTTTATATTACGTTCCCTATTTTATTTCGTTCGTAGTCATTTTACTTAAAATTAATAAACACATTTTCTATCTCCAATTCCAGGGTATATGTGAAGAGATGACATACGCAGAGATCCAACAGAAATACCCATCGGACTTCAACGCGCGCGACGCCAACAAGTTTGCGTACCGCTACCCCCGCGGGGAGAGTTACGAGGACCTGGTGGCACGCCTGGAGCCGGTCATCATGGAGCTTGAGAGACAGGGGAATGTGCTGGTCGTGTCGCATCAGGCCGTCATGAGGTGTCTGCTCGCTTACTTCTTGGACAAGTCTGCTGGTAAGACCCCCATAGACTTAACGAAGGCTATTGATAAAAGCTGAACGCTTTGTTTGTTTCGCTAATCTCAGAAACTATTGATAAAATTTGAAAAAATCTTTTTGCGTCAAATAGCGCATTTATCAAGGAAGGTAATGGATATTTTACCATGGATTCAGTACAATGCATGATTCTAATTAGCAATGAACTTTTTCGTAGGTTATTAAAAAAACAATGACTATTTCACACAAAAGTCTATCAAAATGTATTTAACAGCTATTTCCTATTTAATAACACGAAAAATGTCATCGCTCGGAGGTCTACAATTATGTACTGAATAAATGGTAAAAGTTTTCATTACGATAACGATCACTTCCACCCCGTACTAAATATGCTTTAAAATTCAATTTCAATTCACCAATGCCATAACATAGTCCTAAAATTCCCTTGGCCCACAGAAGAGCTCCCGTACCTCCACGTACCCCTGCACACGGTGATCAAACTGACGCCGGTCGCGTACGGCTGTCGCGAGGAACACATCAAGTTGTCTGTCCCCGCCGTCGACACGCACCGACCTAAACCTTCTGTAAGTATAACACGTGTGAATGTCCCTTGTTAGGCTTCGTTGAGGACGTAGAACGAACTAGGTTGATCTCGTTTGAGGACGTAGTATGAGTTAGTTAGATCTCATTTGGGGACGTAGACTGAATTAGGTAGACTTCATCTGAGGACGTAACACAAATTAGGTAGACCTCATTTGAGGACTAAGATAGACCTCATTTGAGGACGTAGACTGAATTAGGTAGACCTCATCTGAGGACGTAAAACAAATTAGGTAGAGCTCATTTGAGGACGTAGACTGAACTAAAAAAGCTGGATATAAGTACAAATAACAAAACGTCGTAAGAGAACGTATGACGAATTATGTAGGTCTAATTTGTAGATAAATAGTCTTTTAGATCTTAATTAGCCACAGTGTACAAAGAAAATTAGCTAACGTAAACTATAATTAACAAAAAAATATGGTGAAAAAATACACATGCGTAATAATTTTAATAACAATAAATCCTAGCTATTTGCTGGAGTGGTAATGTCGTCGCTCTACATCCTATTAAGGATTCACACACATAGACAATTAATAGGTATGGTTAGACACTAGATAATAGAATAGATTGGCAGATAAATAATCGATTTTCAAAAAAAAACTTTTGAATTGTTAAAACATCTTCAAATTTTTAGGTTTTCTTGCCGACATAAGAATCATAATAAAATTCACTTAATCACAATTTTTACATAATTTATTTTCCATAAAAATTCTGAATTACTCCTAAATAGTAATTTCAGACCACAAAAATCATAAAAAGAGACATGTTAAAATATTAAAAAGCTATTTATTTGACAGGACGACGAAGAAGCGGCTGAGGTCCAAGTACGCAATGTTTGAAGCATGAGCTAGCATAGCATAGATAGCATGGGTGTAGTATAGATGTTGTTGTGAAAACCCGTAATCTATTGCGAAGTTACTAGTGATCATGTTAATTATTGGAAGAACCAATTAATGTAACAGATATTTTACAGATCTTCAACGATACATCGCCCTGTTTTTATGCCAGTCGCATCTCACATTAAACAAGGCACTAGGCACGTCGCACACGAAGTGCGTCTATGGAAAAGTCTTTCTAACTTCTAAAAACGTTTGCAGCCTGGTGGTATCAAATTGTGGACAAAGCAGATCATTTCGTAATAATTAAATCTGCTGGCATCCGACTTTTTTTTGCAATTTTAGTTCATTTTAATGAGTTGACGTGTCACACGCCGTCTTCCAGTTCCCGTGAAGGTACTGTAATCTTGCTGATTCTCGGGGCCTCACATAAAAATCTAATGAATAATTGCCCTAATCAAGGTTTTTAGTTTTGTATCCGGATGTGATACTTCTTCAGGCTGACAATACTATTAAAAGACGTTTTATATTGTTTGATCGGCCACTATCTTTCTGTCCTTGTTTGAGCTCGTTATTAATTCGCATAATAACTAGTAATACTCCGTCGCGACGAATTATGGATTTTTACAGCAACATGATTGACACTTTTCTTGGCGGGAAAAGTGACAGTTGACAGGTGGTGGTTATCTGTGTGTGTGTTTGCTTGTGGCGGAGGCGGAGATATTTCTTTTTTTTATAAATAAAAACGTGTTATTTGTTGCGTTCAAAATTTTGTGTGTTTATTCATATGGATATTTATACGTTTATGTATTTATTGGTAAAGGTGGTTTATATTGTGCCAATATTCCCCATATTGGTGCCACACCATACCGTTCTATCCCTGTTCCTTTCCCTATTTGGGTTCTAGCAAAGCTCATCGTGATACCAGCGCAAGTCACATCTGTTGAAATTCGCATTTTATAGCACTTGGCTGTTGGGTTGGAGAATTGGAGAACGAGTACATAACAATCATAAAAAGATTTAAATATTGATCATAGATATTTAAAAAAAAAATAGAAATCATAGTAACGTTATCTGAGAAACTAACCTTATTTGAGTGTTTGAACAATAGAATAGTATTTTGAATAATAAATGCATGGATTATTTCCATTGTAACAGGAATAGGTAGTTACCTTCCATGTTAGGAAAGTGGCGTTCTAATACACACATCAAAAAAGTCTAGGGATCAACATCCCTAACATTTGTTAGGGACTTAGACTTTTTTGATGTGTATATTTTTGTCCTCTACTACCATGGGAAAAGGCGTGATGCCATTATATTAATTTCAAGGTGTCGGTTAAAATAAAATAAAAAAACCATTAATTGTAAACAATAACAAAGAAAATACATAAATATTTGTTGTGTACCTAACGTTATGAACAATGGCCTGGCCTTACCTTTAAACGGACTATCTTTCAAAACGCATAGACGCGTTTATGCGTGCATAGACAACATAGTAATTTTGGTACCTAGGCGCAATTTACAAGTACCTTCTTTCAAGTTAGTGCTCGGAAGAGAGTATGAATACAAACCCGAGTGTGTGGCCTTGCCTTAAAAATAATTGTGTCATGTTTATAGATATCTAACAACTATTTTATTTTAAAGTAAGTACGTACTTTGCGGGATTGGGGTCATCAATCCCACGGATAGTCTGGCTAACTACGGCCCACAAAAAGGACGACAATTTTATAAAATCGCAGCTAAACTTCGATTTTAAACCAAAGGAACTATATAAGTAGTATAGTTTAATTTTCCAATGATATTACTTCACTTTGCTCAAGTATCAACTTAGTTGTTCAGTGCATTATCTATCTTATTTAACTACTGGTAATGTCGATTTTTTAAAATTGCCGCCGTCACCTTTCATTGGACAGCCTTTAGTTTGTTCTCGAGTTCATCTTTGATCTGATTATCGGGGGTAAAGGTCGGGTAAAAATCCAAAGAAGTTGCAACTCGAAATAGTAGTACGTAGTAATTTACCCAGCATTATCTGGCAATGCCAGAAATCTGAGAATTTATTTGACGGTACAGTCAGCAACGAATATTGATCAAATAAAGTTTAAAATCATAATTCTGGAACATAGAATAAAATATAAAAGGTGTTGACCTTCGTTGTTGACCGTGATAACCGTCAAAGTCAAATCAAATCAAGCCCAGACTGTGTTGCCTTTATGAAAAATGATAAAAAAGGTATCACTTTTTAATTACAAGGCTACGGAGCTATGAAACCAGTGTGTCCTTACATGTATGCACAGAAATATGTATTTGTTCCATATCAATGTCTAAATCACAGTTTTTTTTTTGTATTGTCTGCACGTGCGTGATGCACACTGTATTGTTAACAACAGTGCAAGAATCAAGTCTTTTTCCTCCGCAGGTGATACCAGCGCCTCCTATAAGGACGCCCGTGCCGCCCGTACTCAACGGTGAAACCAACGGTGAACAAAGCGAGGAAAACCAGCCGCATTAACATTACCTAAAAGACCCTAGTTGAAATAAATACATTGCCCATGCTAGTTCAAAAATTTTAGATTAAAAAATAAAATGACATTTGGGTATTTTTTTTCTGTGTGAACGAGTAAAAAAATTAAAAAAAAAAAACGTATCGTGGAGTTTATCTGTGACTGTCTGTAATCAGTCGAGTAGACGAATTTGAGACTGATGTTAAGTGAGTTTAGATTTTTAAATCGTGTTACTGTCTTTGTACAATACGAACATACCTTATAATACATTCACTTATACTTAGCTGTTTATCACCGTTCACTCAGAGTCGGCGCGGGGGTCACACCATCGCGAAATTATTTTCTGTTTGACAGAAATCTGATGAAACAGTTTCAAAAATGCCGCTTCAACTTTTTAATAAATTTTAAAAATTTTAGAGTCCTAACTTCTGCATCGCTTTTTTACAGTTTTTCAAAGCTTCGTTTGACGTTAATCACACAGCCCAGCTGTTATCAAAAGCGCTTTATAACGCTTACTAGCGTCAAACGCAAGTACAGCGTACTTTAAAAAAAGAAGCGCGAGTTCTCTCGATAGTGTGCCCCCACGCTTATATATTTTTGTAAGCTATCTCGTTTTGTCTTATTTAGTTCTTATCATCCTATCATATTTATAAATAATATTTAACTATTACATAAGAATTTTTACAAAGTGGCTATGTATATTAAATGTAATATTGTAAAATTATAATATAAACTTTTATTTAAATATAAGTTTAATATAAGTGGGTCCTTGTGTTTTATTCTACCATTTGTAAAAAAATATGTATAATTTACGAAAACAGACATTTATACCTATTTGAGTAGTGTGCACAAAAAAAACACATAGACAATATTATCATCTACCAAATATTGCAGAGACCTCAAAAGTAGGCGTTTTATGACACAGTACAATGCATTAGCCAGCCAATATTAAAATTAAATGTGAAAAGAAATCCCTGTCCAATCCGTAATTCCTGTAAAGGGGTCATTGTACTCATCATTAACGTCAAAATGAAGTAAGCGGGGATAAATCGGTTAAGAACGAATTTTATTGTGGGACAAACTTTGAAATCGTGAAAAGAAAGCTGATCCGTACATTTGGCGAGCTAAGAATACAAACAAAAATGTTTCGGCTGGTTATTTTTCACGATTTCAGGGTTGGTCTATCAAATTGTATATTCGGGTTTTAGAAAAAGTTAAGATTTGTAGTGTCATTTCTATTGGTCATACCTATGTAACAATCCCATTCCAATATTCGGATCTCCTTTTAAACGTGTGCCTACCTATTCAGGTTCGCTAAAATTTACATTTCACGAACGCACGTCATTTATTGCATTTTATACCTTGTACACTTGGACGTAAGAGTCATATGACGCGCATGGACTTTAAGTCTCGCAGTCAATCTAAATAATGTGTCATGTGTTGAGTGAGTCACATGACGCCGCAAAAGGACTGTCGCCCGTGCAGACACGGCGTGGCAGGAGCAGCGGAGGACGTGGGCGACGAGGCGCGCGGCCCCTAGGACCATAAGGCTCCGAGGTCATTCCACTTGCTCGTCCCACTCATAGATCATCATGGTTAGGGAACACGGAGTCACGTAGTAACCCATCATCCTATATACCCACCCAAAATCATCTAACCATTGCCGAGGCCCGAGGCCCCAAGAATTCAAAAACAGAATTCATATTTTCATTACGCACTATTCTTACATAAAATCGATTAATAGTCCCGTGCCGTTGTTCAGCAACTTTCAAATCAAATTAATAATTTTAACTACCTAAGTAATGTTTTAACTTATTTTTATTGGTATTTTGTTGAAGACATCACAATTTGTCTAATTATGGCGTTACGTACTACGATAGGCCATCAAGCACTGCAGATTATACAGTGAATTATAGAAGGTAAATATAAAAATAATAAACTAAAAAAGAAAGTGATTTCTATTCAAAGAATTTGATTTTAAAACTTGGCGCCTAAAATTGCAAATTCTATGGCCGCGCGGGCCGCGCTACCTATATTGACGTACAGAAAAGTCATAAAAAATTGCTGTTCTTAGTATTACACCTTGCAGCTAGATGGCGTGACTTGCATCTTGGGGCCGGCCAAGTCAGATTGCTTGTTCGAGGCTGTCTGGGACTGAGTGAATATCGAACTACTGTTGACCAGGGACTGTTCATATCGCAAATTCGCAACTTATGACCACAAAATAAATATGGGATAAGTATATGAATAAGTACCTACATATAAGCACAAAATAAATGAAACAGAACAGTTTTTAAAATAAACATTCCTAATCAACCACCACCAAATATCAAACCTTTTTGTCGCCCGAAACACTGGATGTTCCATTGTCTAAGGAACTTCAAGCTATTACAGTTAGTGGGTAGATAGTTCCTCAGAAATGAAAGTTTACATCAGTCTCAGATTAACTAAAATGAACAGAATCAAACTATTTAATTATGAGACATAGGATAATCTAGTATTATTGTCCGTTTAAAAAATATGATTAAGTAGGTACATAAGTAAAACAGTGTTTCTAAATAAGTTGAGGTTTTTGCTATAGCTCATTAGTCCATCGCATATAATTCGTAAAGTTTGTGCGACGTAATGCATTGGTCATTTAGGCTGATTATTAATTTTTCAGAAAAATCATATTAAGAGCTTGTGGAAATGCATAGTAAGATAAATTCAAATACTGAATATTTTTACGTGTAGTTACTAAAATGCGTAATATGCAGCCAGGGCTACGTAGGCTCGATTCCAGGTAAACATCCGGGCGACCTACATAGCTTTTACAGTGCAAAATAAACGAGCCGGGCCGCCGTACCTACTGTACCTAGATAACTATGTAACATGAACGTCCACGACTACATACAGACACGTGAGCAATCAATAAAATGCTATATAGACGGCCATGTACTGCCGATGCCTACCTATACGCGTCCCGGTCGGCGCGGCGGCTATGGAAACGAATGGAGTTGATTAATTAACATTTATTGTAGGTGAATTGCATTTCTTAGATAATGAAGTAGGAATTTGGGCTGTTTCTTCCATAGAGCAACACGGGCCACCTGACGGAAGGTTTCTTCTTATGTTATATTTCAATAAAATATATGGTAGCTGTATGTGCAAATAAAAATAATTATATTTGTGCAAGACTATCCTATATTTTTTAACCAGAGCGAATTATAAATTATGTACATGTACATAAAGTCTATGTACATATCTTAGCCCTTTTTACTTTTAACCATATAACTACAATTTTTCAAAAATGTGTTATCGATTGCAATATCGATTTTTTACCATAGATCTACAGAAAAAGTCTTTTCTCTATTCGTCACAGCTGTCAATGACATTTCGACGTTCGAAACTTATTTTACTAAATGTATTTTGCCTAATTTTCTTCGTCGAATCGTAAACTTATATAATTTGTTTCAATAAAAATACTAAAGCAATGAATATAGAGATAAATGTACGTTGATTATGTGGCGTCAAAGTTAGTGGATTTTCCATACCCTTGAAAAATGGTATCAACTTTGAATTTAGACGAAAAATATAACAGAGGTGCGTGCGTCATATTTTCAATGTGACCTATTTTACCGAAACTGTAGCTATATTATTCGGTTTTATCGTAAAACTATTGGTGTGTTGCAGTGAGGAGGAATTTCTGTTTTTATTTGGATATTCAAGACCATGGTTTGGCTAGATCCATATCTCGCAGGATTCAAGACATGGGTTTGGTAAGTACTTTAAGGCTTTTACCGCCAAAATTGTTATTCTTCGAAGTAGCATTAATATAGCTATACATACGTTGCCACATAATTTTTGGTTATGTACCTAGAAAATGTAGTGTGACCAAAACAGGGATAACAGTATTTTTTTATTTGTATGGCTTTTATTCAGGCTAACTGGATTTGGTCATGTTATTCACGTTCTGTTTCATACTTTTATCACTGTCCAACTCACCTAGTTCATACAATATATAAAGAATTACTAAGGTATAAGGTATTCCTCTGAATCTTTTCATAGCAAATTCGTCATTTATTTTATAATTTTCATACTGATATTATTTATTTGTTTTAAATTCTCGTAGTAAAACACAGTCGAAACGAAACATTTCTGTTTAAATTGGAACGCAATTTGAACGGACCAATGAGAAGTGTCTCCCCTTCCACCTGATAACAGCGCCCCCAGTGTGGCAAACATGAACTAACGTGAAATATCTCCATCTTGTATGACAGATTTGTGTTTGTTGTTACTTTTTCGATTTTATTTATCAATTGTGTATAAATACGTTTCAAAAGTGTATCAAACGTTGCGTAATTAATCCACAACCACTTAATTCAATGTGTGCTACAGACAATTTGAAAGCATTTACCAACAGAAGGTAAATCTATGAGTGACGAACATAGTGGTCGTCTGAGTGACTACTGACTAGTATATAGTTACTTATTTTTGTGATAAGCGGAGCGTGGGGCCCTCGCGGACGGCTTTTATGTAAGTATATACAGTGTATATTACCCACACGTGCGTACCGACACAACTATCGTGTCAGAATTGTTTAGAAAACAGTTTTAAAACAGTTGGTTGCTAGCTAGTGGGTCGCATAGCTTGCGTTCAATTTTAGGTCATCTTTTGTACGGTCGCGTTAGAGCCGCCGCCGCCGCACCGCGAAATGCAGCGGGCCGAGGCCGCGCGGCGCGCTCTCTCGCGTTGCGTTGCACTACATCCATTTTAAAAGCCGTTTAAAATGTAGTTTCCTTCGGGTTACGCGTGTGTCTGCTTAATTTTTGACAGTTGATATTGCTTTCATGCATTCAAGGGGTTGTGAGTCTTAAGCATAATGTCTTAAGGGTGAGATTTGTGTGTGGTAGTTTAGTGTGTTATTTTTTTGCGCGGGACGGTTGGCGCGAGTCGTGGAGGGCGCGATGGCGCGGCCCGCCGGCGTCGTCTCGTTGTGTCGACCGTATTTCAAGGAAAACTCGCCGATGTGTGTTCCGACGCGTCGATAACTCGCGGCGCTGATGCCCGCCCCGTTACTTTGTGCCGTCGCATGCATCGCTCAATAACATATTCCACGAATGCCCTCTGACCAAACGCCGACACTCACTTCGAGTAGGCAGCAGTTGCGACACATACATTACGCGTATTAGGTCAGCCTGGTGCAATGCTGACTTTCACATAATATTGTCACTGCATTACCTAAACAATAACATTTGCTGACAGTAAGTTTCTATAAGAGTTGCCACATTTTTACTACATTATCTTACTCATAATTTGATACTGGCAACATTAAACTAATTAAACTGAATTATTATTTATTATCATTGGAAGAGGTTTTATCAGTAGTTTTTTATTGACATTCAAATATGATATGTAAAGTATCAATAGTTTTAAATATATTTGAGTGGTCTGTTATGTAAATGTATGATAAAAATGCTGCAAATAACAGCTAGATCTGCTAAATAAAGTTCATGGTATATAATCACACTGACAGATGCATTATACAGATCTATTATATGTTGACATGTTGACAGTCAACCTTTGTGTTGAGGATATTATTAACTAGTTAATTGCAATGCTAGCAGACTATAATAAGTATTAAATGCAGCTATTACATTAATTCTACATAAACAGCTAAAAAATTTTGAGCAACTTGTTGCATATTCATCATTTGTTTAAGTTGCATAAAATGCTCAAACAATGCAATACACATGTTATTTTTGATGAGAGTAATGGTTTTACACAAATTAGGTTTATTACATTGTAATATAATATTGCAGAAAATAATATATTTTACACATTTTATAGATATGTTTTTTTTTAATGTTATTTTTACCCGACTACGGCAAAGCCAAAAGGAGGGTTATGATTTTGACCGGTATGTATGTATGTATGTTTGTATGTATGTTTGTTTGTTCCCTCGTAACTTCTAAACTACTTATCATTACATGACAAATGAGGTGTCGTTAGAAGCGTGTCAGTTGTCCGCTGGTTATAGGGTAGGTGACGTGTCACCAAATCCAATATGGCGCCCTCCAGGGGATGTGAAGTCGTTATCAAAAAAAAAAATTTTTTCGCACAATATCGACATGGGTATCAAATTAAAGGGCTTGATGAGCACATTTGAAATATAATACATTATATAGCTTTTACTAGCTACTTTGCCTGTTTTTAACAGTGTCAACATGGGTATCAAATGAAAAGGCTTAATGAGTACATTTGAAATTCACTCGCTACTTTGCTTTTATTATTATATCAAATAATTAAATAGAGTTATTCCTTCAAATAATATAACCCCCAAATAATATAAGTAACCCCCAAAATAGTGTAAATAAAAAATAAGTTAAAAATAACTAAAACCCGACTACGACAAAGTCGCGCACTGAAATGTATAAAACAAGAACAATATTCATTTGACCGATATTTTCGAAATTTTTAAGTAATAGCCGTGGTCGTATGCCACCTATTCAATAAAGATTGTGTGAAACAACCGCAGGTGGCATACGACCACGGCTATTACTTAAAAATTTCGAAAATATCGGTCAAATGAATATTGTTCTTGTTTTATACATTTCAGTGCGCGACTTTGTCGTAGTCGGGTTTTAGTTATTTTTAACTTATTTTTTATCATTAGCTGGTATATACTGTTTATACAAGTAAACAACATGTAGTATAGATTGAAAGACATAAGCTTTTAAGCATAGTGAATAAATAATCAATTAAATCCTTTCCAAAAAAATATTGTAATGAGCCTTGCCTTACTTAAACCAAACTTAAATAGACAGTATGATAAATTATGTGTACAAATTTTACCAGCAAAGTTATCGGTTGGTGTAATAATTTAGAAATAAATAAAAAAAACAAATAATAATTAAAATGAACTATTAGTTTAATCTTGGACGGTTTCTTAAAGAATTGGAAAGATGTAATGAAAAGTTGTGACTGATGGAAGGAATGGAGGGAGGCCCTTGTCCAGCATTGGGACAGTATGGGCTTATTATAATAATAATAAGATTTATCAAGATGGGTGAACTTGTCATTGAAATTGAAATTGTTTATCGAAATAATTGATTTACAAAAATATTTAAAACTAGCACTCTCCCCGCGACTTCGTTCGCGTGATTTTTTTTACGGATCCCTAATTTTTTGATAATAAAATAAAGCCTATAGCACTCAGTGATAACATAGCTTCCAATTTGTGAAACAATTTTCAAAATCGGTTCATTACTTCTGGAGATTACCCCCTACATACAAACTTACAAACAAATGTTACCTCTTTATAATATTAGTATAGATAAGGGCATTAAAAACTATAGGTAAATAATATTAGGATTCTACCCGAACTAGGAATAAACCTGTATCTCAGGTAATACACAATCATATAATAATATATTTCATTAAGATCTGCAATACCTTAAAACCTTCTCTGTTACTTATAGACGGTCATCTCTTATTGACTCAGGGCAAATTTTAGTTGTCGAATAACTCTTAACGGAGGAATAAATATGATGGTTAGACAGATTTTTTAAGGAAAACATGTACAACTATCATATTTATTTGTCAGATTTAAAGTTATCATGACTATTGCAAAAATTTTCCTTTAGTAAGTAAGTATGTAAGTTTTTAATTTAATTATTTCAATTGATGAAAGCAATAATTATGTTACCTAAGTTTTAAATGAACTTTCAAATCAAAATCATTTATTTGCGTATATAAAGTACAGAGGGATCTTAAAGATTAAGTATACAAATCTCTTATTCTGCCAATAATTTCAGGATCCAAATTTTACATAACTTATATGGTACCTACTATACTTCATTGTGACAAGTCATTTTTTACCAATGTGTTTATCATTCTGTATTTCTAAAGGTTATCAGACATTTTAAAACATACCTGTTGCTGTACACAAACATAATAAATAAATAATGCATTAGGAACAACAGTTGAGATTTGTGCTGGAAACTGAAAAGTTGTTGATACATACTATCATTTATTTATTTTGTCTACCAACAATATTGTTTATGTTGCACTTGAACATATAATATTAAAACTTAAAGGATTGTAACAATTAAAATAAACACCACATGAACTAATATATTAATATTAATTTGCAAGCTTAGTAGGTACATTAGTTAACAAGACAACTTAAAACAAAGAAAAAAGTATCATAGTATCATATTAGGTATTTATTTTTAAGAGCCTGTTTCACAATCTTCGAATAAGTTCCGATTAAATTATTTGGCAGATTATTTCATACAAATTCTGTTCTGTTTTTGAAAGTATCTGATGAATAGCGTTTAATCAAAGGTCGTGAAACAGGCCCTAAATCTGTCTTTTGGTAAAAGAAGATCACTATTCACTTGCCGACAAAAACTATATGAATTTAAATAAATACTTTAATCAAAACTTTCATCGTATTCCATATTATAATGATTACAATATAAGACCTGATGACATACAGGGTCTCTTCCAAGCCCCACGATAAATAAGTATGATTGTACTCTACATCTAAAAATAATTTACCTCCCATACTTAAATTGTTTGGGGATAAATATGGCAAAATATACATACAAATCTAAACTTAAGTAATCATTATTTTTACCTCTAATACAATTATTTTGATTTCTGAATGGATATTTGCCTTATTGTCTATAGCAGGGGTTTTCAAAGTGGAGGGGGCGCTGAGACCAGCAAAGGGGAGAATATTCGAAAAAAAATAATAGTTTTAATGGTTCTTTTTTTTGGGCAAGAGGGGCGCGGACAGGAATGAATGAATGTTCATATTACTCTTAAACATGGAGAATTATCTACCTAAAGTGAACTAAAGTACTTATGTCGCATAAACATTCCATTTGTGATAAGAAAGGTGATACTTATAACACCATCTCTTGACGACAACAGGCTTTACATTACAATTTTATGGCATACTTCCAATTACAAGCTGTCAACTGATATTCACAGTTTTAATTATTCCACACTTCATTATCAGTCTTAAGTATACAATACCTGGTAAACCTTCGTTTTTCCATGACAAGCAATAATTGATAACAGCCCTCTTTCGCAATAGCCCGCTGCAGGGCAAAGCCCTCTTTTCATACAGAGAAGGCATGAGCATTGATCACCACGATTGCCCAAGAAAGATTGGCAATTCCAGACGGATATTAATTATACATCCAGGTTCCCTCTCAATGTTTTCCTTTAACAATGTCAGTGATATTCAAGATAAACTTTAAAAATACATATATTTATTATGAATTGAAAAAGTCACGTTGGTTGGTCGGTAATGGTCTATACAACACGTTTTAATTATAGCAGTAATCTGAGTAGCACAAGTAGTTCCATGTGAACTTAATAGCTTGTTGATAAACAGAAGTGTTTACTTCCAGCAACAAGAAGTATTCTTAACATCCCGCGTGACGCACGTGGTGCGCGACCGTCCTGCGGGCGGCGGGGGCGCGTGGGCGTGCGGGGGCGCGCGATGGGCGCGGCGTGAGGGGCGCGCGCGCGCCGATGCCATGCTCGAGCGCGTGCGGCCGGACCCGCCACACATCTCGCCCAACAACAAGTACATACAGCTCACTGTGCAGAAGGTATACCCCACACCCCGCACCTGCACCCACTAGCATAAGCGAAGGTGCTAGTTTGATGGATAACATGTGGCACTATTTAAATTCACGGTCCAATTTCAAATCAAGATACATCTCTATATGTGAACATCAGCTATAGATGCTTTTAAATTCTGTTTTACTGCTTCATATCCATGAAATTGATACCTTGGTAAAATTGTAGTAATTTAAGATAATTTTTTGTTTGTTTGTTATTCATACAGTTTGTGGAAGAGAAAATACTAGTTACGTTATGTAGGTCTTCATAGAGCTTGCTGCAATTGAATGTCGTATTCCATGCATGCTACTTTCTATCTAAAATTATTAACAATTTTCCTTTTCCTTCTAATATTTCTATTTATTTATATCTTAATGGCGCTTTATTATTATATATCTTTACAAAATATTTATTAATCTTTCAGGCTATAAGTCTATTGGATAAACTGTATGATACATTCTTCACGGCGTCGCGCAAAGCGCATGTCACGCTCTTCACTAAACATTTTATCAAGATTGAATTTTTGGACAAGTATGAAATAACATTTATAAAAAACGTATGTCTTATCACTCACCGACTACCACAAAACTCAAATCTGTTGAACATTGCAGGCCCTGCAGACCTATTTACAAGGAATTCGATGAATGGCCTGAAATATCACTAGAACCAGACCCTCCCAAAGAGAAGAAGAAGGAAACTCCAGAAAAGAACACCACCACTAATCAAAATATTAAAGACATTGCCATACAGAAGTAAGTACTCATTGTGTTGATGTCATTCACTGGATTCACTCAACTAGTTCTCATAGTGAAAAATCTTTTTGTTTTGCAGAATGACGAGAAAAAGTCGTCCAAGAATCAAAGAGCGGGAAGACAAAGAGGCGAAGGGCGGTTATTGTGAGATGTGCAACACTGAGTACGTTGACGCGTCACTGCACCGACGTTCCCCGCATCACCTCGCCTTCGTACGCAACCACACCAACTTCCTCGCGCTCGACTCACTTATCGGCGCCGGCGCTGACGTCACCAGCTTCCTTGACAAGGCGACGCCTATCAACGGCGAGAGGCGCTCCCTCAGGAAAATGTGCAACGGCGACGTCGACCAGCCCAAAAACAAAAGGTCGAAACGATCGCAGTCACCAGACTCCACGGTCAACGGCAACCTGAGTCCGCGGCGCAACGGAGTCGTGGACGACGAGAGGAAACACAACACTCGCTGCAGTAAGCGAGCTAGCGAAGCTCTATCCGAAGACCGGCAGTACTACAAGGTAGTAGGCGTCAGCACCAAGTTAAGGTCGAGCGGCGGGTTCGCTAACAAAAGGAAAGACTCCCCGCCGGCGTGCAACGGCACGAAACCTCTAGTCGTCAAGTTCAGGAAAGTACGGCGGTCGGAACTGTCAGTACTGAGCGACGAAGCCGAACAATTCATGTTCCCAAAGCGCGCCAGTTCATCGAGCTCGACGTCTTCCGACGATGACAAGGAGCTGTGCACGCGGCGCAAGATCACTCCGCCGCCGCCGCCGCCCTCTGTCGAGCGCCGGAGACTCGCGCGCCCTCTCGCGCTCAAGGAGGAGTCCTCCGAGGAGGACGTCTGGCCCGAGGACAAGCGCAGGAGGAAGAAAAGAGCACCCGCCGTCGCAAAGCGGGCGCGCCGAGTGCCCTGTAGAGCGCAGACCACAGAACCACCGCCTGAACCACCCGAAGTCGTGGAACAGCTTGTGCCTGCGGAGCCACCGGCACCACCGGACCCTGAAATCAGCCCATTGAGAGAAGAACCTATAGAGAAATGCATGAAGTGGGAAGATGGGAAGCTTAAGTATACCCCTGCTGTAGAGCAACTGGAGTTCGCGTTTGAATCTGTGCCACATAGCGAACCCTGGTTCGAAACCTTCAAAAGACAAGATGAAGACAAAGTTCTTGCTAAAAATATACCACAGTATTTTGGTAAGTTGTGTGAAATGAAACATAATAAACTATCATTATGCCTTATTATTTGAATTGAGTTTTAATTAATGTTGTGTTGTTTGTTACAGCTCTATACTCAAAATCGCCAAAGTTACCGTATGAAATCGGTCAGTTACCGCCCTTGAAGCCAAATTGCTGTCCACTGAGCGACTTAGTGAAACGAGATGATAAGCCTGGGCCGTCGCGCTCTTACGGGACGCGGGGGATGAAGAAACAGAAGATCAGGAAGCGGACAGCCGCTCTGCTGGCGCTGGAGGGACACCCGAGGAAGTCCCCGCGGGAGCATGCCTCCACGCTCGCCATACTCGGCTCCGCAGGGCTGGTGCACCGGCGGAGACATCAGGACGACACCAAGTCCACGGCGTCAGAGGACACCGTCAGCGAAACGCACAGCACTGTCAAAGCCGATCCTGTCATATCTGAGACTCGAGAGGCGTCGGAAAGACTGCAACAATTTCTATCAGAAGTGTTCGAGGACGCGGCAGAGTACGACGTGTCCGACGAAGTGATGGACGGCGAGGCTGCCGTCACCACCTCCACCAACGTACCCGACGTGTCCAGCTTAGTGTCCGAGTGTGAGAACTGCGATCTAATCAGAAACGAGATCAAGGAAGCGGAAGAGAGACCCAGGGGGAGGCGCGGCAAATTCAAAAAGAAGAACCGTACAGGCTGGCCGAATAAGAAGAAGCAAACTAAAAAGGGCTCCAGAACAAACAGTGTCGAGTCGGAAAACAAAGTGGAAAGCAGTTTAGATCGGTCGTCAGCAGAACCGCCCGACGACGACACGACGCAGGACACCATCAGCGAGGAGGACACTAATCTATCTGAGACTGAAAAAGAAGATAAGACTATCATGGAAATCTCCAAATCAGAGTTTGACTCGCAAGACAAGACCCTAACAGAGGAACTAATAGAAGAGCAAACTGAGCCGATGGACATATCTGATAGTAAAGATAAGACGATATCTGATAGTAAAGAAAAGTCACTGCAGGAGTTGAAGGTGGCGGCGGAAAAGGCTAAAGCTGAGGAGAAAGAGGAACGGAAATTGCGTTCAGAGACTGAAGATAAGGAAGCCAAGAAGAAGAAGCGCGCGCTGCACGGGCTGGGCGACTGGCTGCAGCCCGTGGTGCGCGTGGCGCGCGTGGACCCCGGCGCCGCGCGACGCCTGCGCTCCGCAGCGCGCGCGCGCACCAACCGCTTCAGGTAGCGCTCCGCCCCGCGCTGCCGAGCCAAACAACGATAACTTTATAACCAGTGGACATCGTTCTAAACCTACCGTCGAACAATCAGTAGTGTTGTGATCACGTTCCGTAGCCAAATCGCTGCGATAGACTCCTCGCCGAGGAAATGGGTTATGTTTTGTTGTTATTTATTTTGTAAATATGCTGTTGTTGTGTGTGTCAGCATGAACTTGGCCATTTTTGGCAGTTGTAAAACTGGGAGTATCAGTATTTAAAATTGTTTTTTTTTTTGTTTAAGAAAGAATAATAATTATATCTCGAGGCTGCGAACTTCAGATGAAAGTGTACATAGTTGTGTAATATAATGTGGTAACTGTGGACTCGTGCATGTGTGTGTGTAAGGACAGTGCCGTGCGTAGATGTCGCGAGCTTAGTCTGTATATAAATGTTATTATTGTATGCTTAGAAAGTATCCTTCTTTTACTAAAGATAAATGGAGATGCAGGAATAATTGTCATTTCAATCAATAACCTATGTAATACTAAACGTTAATAATAACCGTAATAATCATTGCTGTTAATAGAAACCATAGATAATTAATGTGTTTTTAATCTCAATGTTGTATCATGTCTACGATTACCAACTAGTCAAACCTGATAATACTTTTTGCTGACACTCATTCACATTTTGTATTTCTGGTCCAATCTCCTTTATCTATTGTGAAACTTCATCAAAATAAAATAAAGTTGTATAAATACTATGATTCTCAATTACTTGTTTTATTCACTTCATCTGCTCACAGTGGTTAAACTCTTGGTACTTTGGGCCACCTACAAGCGAAACGGAGGGTCTAAGGCAGTGGTCCGACCGCCGGCGAGAAAACGACTAACTAGTTTTTTTATTTAAACGGAGGAATCGCGTTTTAACAGCTCGTAAAAAGTTTGCTAATTGATTGGCGGTGTCAAGTATAGAGCGGAAACTTGATTTGAAATTGCAACTAATGTGATTGGCTGCCAATCACATATTAGTTGCAATTTCAAATCACATTTCAGACGCAGATATTTACCAATCAGATTGGTAGATTTTTGTTCTGCACGTCTGCTCATCTCAGTGTCGTTCTTTGTGCGTAATTTTTAACACACATTCACAGACTGAGAAGCTTCGAGTCGGCAACAAGGGGTTGTTAGTAGAACAAAATATAGTCTTCGATGGTGGACATTATTGTTGCTGATCGAAGAGTCGTAAAAAAATTGCCACCTACCTGCACCTACCCACACTATGTTTAACAACAAAATTATGTTGTGTGATAAACTTGTTTTTCAGTTCATCATCATCATATCAGCCGAACGATGTTCACTGCTGGACATAAGCCTCCCCTAAAGACAACTACAATGACCGTTCTTTCTTGCGCTCCCTGCATCCGGCGATTTCTCGCGACCAGGGTCCTACGACAAAATATTCAAAGCTAAAAGATATTATTATGCACTATTGCTTGAATGGAACTTTGCTCCGAAGATTTATAGGAATAGGAAGAAAGGGGAGAAGAAAAGGTAAAAATTCTCTAATAAAATATTGGTAACAACGCCATCTAAAAATTCCGTAACAAACGAATAAGTAACGATTGAATCACGATGTAAATATAGGTATAAGGCGCTCCACCCACTGCCCCGCGCCCCGTCGCAGATTTATTCAGGCAGATTTTACCGTTGTATGCAAGTATCTCAATTTATATAGAAATCACGCCTAGCACAACACACTGCCGACGCGGAAACGAGCGGGAAGGCGCACCGCGCGCAGATTCTGCCAATCTGCGCGGGAGCGCAGGGCGTGCCGCGGGATATGACACACCGGCTCTGCCGTCCCGGGCGTGATTTTATACTGTACAGACGTTTGCACGATGGATTTCGACGTAGACAAATTTATTTAGCGCGAGGCCGTCGTAATCTGCTTCACCGCGCGGGGGAGCAGATTTCACCGCTAAGTAAGGCAGATCTGCGCCTCCGTCGCCGCGCGCGTTATCTGTCGCTCTGCTCACCGCGGCGGGACGCATCTTCAGTGGGTGGAGCGCCTAAACAGGCAGAATATGGCGTAGGTAATTGAATTTTCCATAGGTACTACAGATGCGTGACACTTCCAAGGCCAGGTCCTGCAGGTATTATACTGTATAATCTATGGTCCTGCCCATGTGCGTTGTCCACGCGGTAAATAGCAAGTTTCACTACAATAAAAAATTGCAAATCAGCGTCTTTAATTAGGCCTTAGCCCTACAGTGAGACTATAATAGGTTGGTATTATTAATGAGTTGTTAAAGTGGATATGATTTAAGTCTCTACATAATGTTTTGTTTGAGATAGAATTTTAGAATCCTCCAGATTTATCAAAGAACATTGGTAACAACGCCATCTAGAGGTTTCATTGCAAACATTTACCGTAACAACTGCACGTTATTTAGGTACTTAGCTGGGTTGCTGGCGCATAACATTGCCCAATGCCCTATCATATAATTACAATAGCAAAGGTCAAATAGCAGGGACACAAAAAACCAAGTACGAATAGCTATCAAGAATTGTTTTTCTTCATAGGGACTCTTGTTAATATTATGCACCTTTTTAACCCCTAACACAAAATGAGGGGTGTTATAAGTTTGACGTGTCTGTCTGTGACATCGTAGCTCCTAAACGAATGGACCGATTTGAGGCGGTTTTTTTTTTGCTTGAAAACTGACGTGATCAAGATAGTTTTCAGCTATAATTTATGAAGATTTGTATTTAGGCGTTTTTATAAACAACGATTTATTCTCAAAGGATTTTCAGATGTTATTCCATAAATAAAAGCTTTCAAGTTTGTTATAACATGTTATTTGACAACTGATGATATTACATTTTAAGTAGAGATTTACTACAATGAATTATAGGAAAATAGCAAATGCAAGTATTACATCAGTTGCTTTTCATGAAGTAATAAATTGATTATCTGCATCAGAAAGCCATTGAAATAATTTGTTCAGGTATTGATATTGACCAAATGAAAAACAAATGATCTACTCTAACAGGCGTATAATCAATAAAAACAGAATTTACACTTTATACATCTTCAGAGATAGATGTTGGATCAGCACAATTCACAATGTTCGTTCTTGTATTACAAGTAAAATAAATCAAACTAAACACTATGCTTGTGTCTCTTCATCTTAACCCAGCTGTATTTAAAAGCATTCAATATATCTAACTGAATTTTCAACAAGTTATGCACAACTGAGCTTTAGATCAGAGACAATGCTACTGTTTTTAATTTTTATTTTATTCGTAAATATCCTCTTTGTCTGCAACATATTGGATTATGTCTTTAGGTCTAACCAGCCTCTCCGCATCCCCATCAGGGATTTCAAAACCAAATTCATCTTCCATTGCCATTATGACCTCCACATGGTCCAAGGAGTCCAGACCAAGGTCATTTATAAAGTGGACATCTACGCTCAACTGAAAAAAAAAAAGATTGTTAGTTATGTTTAATATCAGTAAACTTAAAAAAAATCAGTAAGCATAGACGGTATACATTTTGCGAGAAGGTTTATCTACAAGTATAAATAATTTCAGTAACGGCTACCTTTTTAGGGTCAATTTTGTCATAAAGTTGAAGAACAAGTAGTACCCTACTTTTAATAAGTTCTAATGAGAGCGGGGGTCCATGGCTGTAGTTGCGGACACTGATATTCTGGGCCTGA
Organism: Hoplodrina blanda; assembly: GCA_949316365.1. Classification (NCBI taxonomy): domain Eukaryota; kingdom Metazoa; phylum Arthropoda; class Insecta; order Lepidoptera; family Noctuidae; genus Hoplodrina; species Hoplodrina blanda. Next base: position 14,699,124 of record OX438592.1, read on the forward strand.
AACAGAATATTATTCAAATAAATGTTATGTATATACCTTCATAGAACTGAGTTTGTCGTATGCCTTGCAAACTTTCATCACTCGTTCCTCTATTTCCTTGGGGCTGGGCTTGTGGTACCCACCTGTCGAGTACGCTTGTGCTCGCTGTACCTAAACAATTCGGGTAACACTGTACACATTTGTTATGCAATAACATTGAGGTTATAATTTTAACAGATTTAATCTATATAGAAAGTAGGACTTGCCGATAGTGCCTGTATCCTAACTAGCGCAAATCCTACCTAATTAGGACACAGTTTGCAAAATATTACGTTGTATTGACTGATAAGACCCTTACCCCATTCAGATGGATCTGGGTGTTGTTTGTCTTTATGGCAGCATTTATTGATCTATATTTTTGTTGCAGGGCAACGGTCGAGAGCCGGCATACTACCGGTGTCGTAATGGTAGTGGATTTTCGTAATAATCCACTTAGAGCACTGCGGGCTAGATTCGCAGCAGCCATTTTCCAGACTTCGAAAATAATTATTAGTTTTTCATAGACAAACTGTCTAAACTCTAAAGATTTTTTATCAGGAACAGACACTGACTGCGAGAAAAGCAGAGAGCACAGCACAGATTAATCAATAAATAACAGGCAGATCAAACCATGAAGGTATAGATAAAACTGGAGTCAAGACTTCGAACAAAAGTTTGAGTCAAATACCTACAAAACTTCTCGCTCTCTTGTGGTCTGACTCTCTCTTTCTAACTTAGGAGGTTATCCTAAGTTAAAAAGAGAGAGTGAGACCACAGAGAGCGAGATAGCGATACATTTTTTGAGCTTCAAGTAGGTATTCAAAGTCTGGGCTCCAGTTTTATCTATACCTTCATGGATCAAACCAAAGAGTGAACGTACCATGTTGCGTCAACAAAATAATAAATTGGAGACCAGGGGGAGGACACTCCCATACAGTGACCGATTTATAGACATTTTTTTAAAAATGCGACATCTGATATCGTCATCCGAAAACAAATTATAATAGTTACTTATTGTCACCATAGATGGCGACACTATCGATGAATTCTAAATTGTGGTTAATAATATAAATTAATTATAGTAGTTTTATAACTGAATTTAGAGATTTTATTTATAATTGCAAATATGTTCTTATCTATTAATTGCAAATATTTGTTTATATTATAAAAAATGCCTTACTATTACAATTACTAGCAACACAGCAAGGTTGATTAAAAAAGTCACAAAATGGCGACTGCTCCTTGCGTATGCGCATGTTTGTAGTTTTCGTTCTATTTTTGTGTTTTTCTTCGTGAAATTAATCCGCCGATCCACGTTGAGTTCAGTCCTCTCCACCAAAATATACGCAATATGCAGTAGCAGTAAGTTATAGCAATTAGCTGATCCACCTTTGCATAAATGGTTGAGAAAGAGGATACGAATCCATAGAATTTTAAACCTATTTTTTTATATGAGTAAATAATTATAAAATTCTATCGTTATGTATTCTTATAAATATCAACCATTTATTCAAAGGTGTGTTAGCTAATTGTTATAACTTACTGCTACTGCATATTGCGTATATTTTGGTGGAGAGGACTGAACTCACTATACCTACACACACACACATGCATACATGCAGTAGCAGTAGTACCTTCACACACACATACGTAAAAGTTTGCGGATGACGTTAATAGATGGCGCTATTTTGCTGATCAATTGACATTTGCGGTCTACAAAAAAGTCGGCGAGTGGGCTCTCTATAACCGTTATATTACTTTACTCTATGTTGGAGACCTCAAAACAAATTATAATTATTTTGGTACATCATATTAAAACTACTAAATTATTTACAATTATTATTGTTATTTACAATAAATAATAATAATAATTGATTGAAATAAAGTTTTTTTATCTAAAATGCTAGTATCCACGCTAGTTCCTTACCTGCAAAAACTAAGAAAAGCCTCAAATTGTCTTTGACACGTCGTCTTCTGTCAATCAACTTATCCAGCTGTCAGTTTGTCATTTTTCATTGTTTTTAGTAGAACTTGTTGAGATGGATTTCTTGTATTTAAACAATTAGAAATCGTGAATAATGGGTAACGCTGACACAAAACTGAACTTTAGGAAAGCTGTTGTTCAGCTTACCTCAAAAACTCAGGTAAGTGTTTAATTTTTTTTTGCGAAAAATATATTTACAAAGTTCATGTTTGAGTATTGATGTAATAATTTCGTTTTAGCCTATTGATTCTGCGGACGATAGTTTTTGGGACCAATTCTGGTCAGAAAGCGTGACCAATGTTCAGGATGTGTTCGCACTGGTGCCTGGTGCGGAGATCCGCGCTTTACGAGAAGAATCTCCTAACAATCTCGCGACATTAGTTTATAAGGCTGTAGAAAAGCTTGTGAAGATGGTGGACAGCAGCTGCAGGACCCAGAGGGAACAGCAGACTGGTATGATACACTTCATGACATACACATCCTATAATCCTTCAAATACAGTAAATTTTTTTCATCATTTTATTTTTTCTGCAATGTTTTATAGATTATTGAAAGTACATTAAGTACAGATAAAAATAGAGATCATCATGTTGCAGTTGTCCACATGGCCCATAGTTTTTTACTATTAATATCGTAAAGCATCTCGTAGCAACAATTATTTTTTTCTAAACACAACACTTCTTCTTTGCATATTGATACATCTATAATATTCTACTCATTAAATATGAATACTAAATCTCTGCTCATTAATTAAATATAAATATTAAAACCCACCTATGATAATTATTAAAAAGATGATTTTTTAATGCCTTCATAAATTTCAGCATTAAACTGTGCCCGTCTCCTAACTCGAGTGCTACCGTATATGCTGGAGGAACCGGAGTGGCATGGCTTCTTCTGGTCTTCTCTCCCTGCGGCCGCAGAGAATGAGTCAGTGCCCCTTGCTCAGTCTCTTATCAACGCTGTCTGTGTGAGTGTATAATTTGCATAATAAAATTTGTATCAAAGTTTTGGTTGTCTAGGCAACTGTTTTAATTAAGTGTCCAAACCAAAATGAGATATGTCTGTTTTGACATTGGTTATTACAACTGACACCGATTATTTGACTAATTTCCTATTTACAGTATGTTCATTTATTTTATAATTACGCTGCTGTGACTGTTCCCCAAATAACGAAGTTTCTAAGCAATACAATTTGGATTCTAATATTGTAATGCTATTCACCCACTCGCCCGGAGTCCCAAAATCATTGTAGACCAGAGGTTACCTTACTTATTTTTGACAAAGACAAAATATCCGCACCCCCTTGCGCAGATAATATTATTTTAGGTTACTATCAAGGATTACATAAAAAATAAACCTTTATATTTTTTAATAAGTTTGTATGAAATAACGTAAATACGGCGTAAACGCTTATATTCTGTAAATAAGGTCCTTAATTACACTCGTGGTCCATGTCCCCCTTTGCTGGTCTCTACGCTGCCTAGGGGAGCGCGCTCCCCACTGTAAAAACCCCTGTTCTAGACCAAGTCTGCACTGTATCTTTAAAGATGATAGAATAAGGGTTAGTTCACACCGAGACGCGACGCGACGCGACGCTGCGTGCACACTTTAAAAGAGCGACTCAAAATATAACTTTATTTTCTACACGAAAAGATACACATTTCATTGTAAGAATTTAGAATACGTTACACCACGCAGCACTACGTCGCGATGCGTCGCTCTACGCCGCGCTGCGCCGCGCGGCGCCGCGAGACGCATCGCGACGCAGCGGTGAATCGCCGGTACGCGCGCACAGAATGACGTGCAAGAGCGGCGACGTTGCGATGCGTCTCGCGGCGGCGAGCGGCGCATCGCGAAGTCACTGGCCTCTTCAAGTATCTTCACGTTGCGTCGCGTCGCGTCGCGTCTCGGTGTGAACTGACCCTAAAGCATGAAGATCAAATTACCTAAATCTGAGATAATTATCATATCTTAAAAACCAGTGAGCACTGACATGATTCATATAAATGGTAGAAAGATAGACTAGTGCACATAGACTTTCTTCTAGGACTTCCCAAGTTGTCTGTCTAGCTAGCTTGTATAATGCAGGGAAAAATAATTATAATTATTATTATTTTGATACAACTTTTTTTATAATGTTTACCCACAGGATCTGCTGTTCTGTCCAGACTTCACAGTGGTTACCACGAAGCGGGCTGGCCCCGTAAGTATCGATCCATAGATTATATTCTATTTTATCTAATCACACTACCGCCATATCGCCTTTTCGCCATAAGTGCTAATGGACTTGTATAGTTTCTGTGACGTCATGGAAGCACTTAAGTTTTACATGTATGTATGGCTTGTTTAGTTGTGTGTTCTTAATTTAAATATTCATGCTGTGTTGGCTTGGGTTTTTAAATTTAATATGTATGTATTTTTAAGACGTTATTTTTGTTAACATTTTTGTTGATCCAGCCATACTCAAACTTTTTTTTATAAGAGCCACAATCGCGTTTCAGTCTTGGTGTCGCGGGCCGCAAGCAAACATTATTTAGCTGTTAATAAAAAAAACTTAATTCAAAAATAACAATGGATGACATTTACTTTGTTAAAAATTAAAAATATAAAATATCTCAGGAAGGTCGACGTACCCTCCCACTCTTCCTTCAGTCAATCATCGACTACACAGTACACGTATAAATGAAACTTACTTGTTACGACAGTTCTGCCATTTTTCTATGAGGAGTTCCGTTCAATATCTCCGAAGTTTTTTATCAGATCATTAAAATATTTCTATTGGACCACCTGGGAAGTGTACCCTTTCAAACAGAAAAAGAATTTACCAAATCGTTTCCAACCTCGAATAAGAATACGCCTGTTAAATTATGTCCTGCTGTACAATTGACGTATTTCCACATCTGTACTTACTAATATTGTATAGCGCAAGAGTTTGTTTGTTTTTTTTAACCGCGCTAATCTCCGGAACTGCTGGTCCGATTCTGAAAATTCTTTCGTTTATAGGAGGCTACTAGATCCCTAAGTGCCATATGCTATATTTTATTCTCAGAAAAAAAAAATAGGGATTCAGATGAAAATTCACGCGGTGTCACAAGCAATATTTAGTATAATATAAGATTACCGGGGAAACGAGGATGTACCCATGGGGAATTGGAAGCTTATTACCACTTTATCAGCTACATACCCATGGGGAATTAACAAGTCCTCGTAAAATAATTAAATTCAAAATCTAATCCCGTCGCGTCATCACTATTGGACTTGTTAGGGTGTATGTAGACTCTCTACATTGCTACTTGTGTCAATAAAGCTTTTTTTTAAATATTCAAGTCACGATATCATTGATCAATCAATATTTAATTCTACCTTAACCCCAGTTCTTTTAACAAAATGCGAAATTATATTGTTATTTTATATTAATTCGTGAAAAAAACCTTGTACTTAAGTACCCCATTTTCCGAAAATTACGCGGTCGGAGAAGCATGAGAAGTACAGTTAAAGTTTATATGGAGAAGGAGTGCAGAAAGCTAATACTTTTATATAACACGCATTACAAAAAAAAGTGACACATTTATTTAAATCAACCAACAGCTTTGTCCCACAAACACCATTTAATAATAAACTATAGGAAAATTATGTAAGTAAATATGAAACTTGCGTGGGCGGAACACTGATTTATTCAGCCTCAATTCCCATAGAATATTCCTGTTATCAATATACATTATCTATCGCGTGCTTAGTAGGGCGAGGGCAGGACACGATCACGTTGATCTAAAACCCCCGGTCCGGTTGCCATGGCAACGTTTATAACAGGCAAATGGATGAAAAAAGTTTAGGAAAATCCTAAATGGGTTTTTTCCCAAGCCATGCCGGGTCGGGGGTAGGGGTTAAGCCGGTAGCAACATGCGATGACGTGACAATTTTCTGGAAAGAATAGTTTGTTGAATAGCCCTGGCATAGTGTGCTATAACTTATATAAAATACAAACACAGGGGCGCCGAGTTTTTAAAATTCCTGTGGGTGCATCAGCTTTTTTAATGATATACCTAGCTACGTATATATATTTTTGTTATTTAATAGACACAAGAAAATACAAGATATTTAGAAAAGATAATTTATTGTATTACACAGCAGTTTGAATGGTAGATATAACTAGTTAGGTAAACTCATAACGAAGCCGAGAAGGTATAATATATACTGTGTTTCTGGCTGTATACTTATTGGCGAATTATAAAAACGTGAGATTAAGTAAATATTTTGTACGTTTACGTAAATCTAGGCTAATCGCAGGACGGGTTAAAAGATGAGAAACAGAATTATTTAGATATTCATAATCGTGCTCGGCACCCACTATTTACCTCTCGTGGGTGCTGGTGCACCCGAGCACCCACGGAGTCGGCGCCCCTGTAAAAACAAGCTATTTAAGTGGATTTTTTCGCTGCGGCCCGACACAGTATACTCGTTCCTTTATTGCTTGACAAATATCGCGGTTGAGCTAGTTCTTAAGACATTGTCTAGATTTCACAGCAAGATACTAATAATAATTAAGCATTAATATTTCAGTGCATGTATAACCAAATCGGCAAGGAAACGATTGCGATAGTTAGGAGCGCATCAAGGGCGAATCACTTGTTACAATGGCTCGAGAAGGTTACTCCTTTCAGCGCTTAGGTGTTATTGTCTGATTGTTAGTTTTAATATTCATACTGATTTTAATATTGATTTTGGGGTATTATTATACTGTATCCGTAAAAAAAAAACGTAATTTTCCCATCAAAAACAAAATAGTAGTCGGTCAATTGCGTAAAAATGTTCCTTGGTAAATTAAGGTGAAAGTGAACTTGATATGAGCTATCAATCCTTAGCATCTCGACATAGAATTTTTATTATTACATTTTTATTATTATACATTCTTCAGTTACAAGAGTTTAATATAGGTATGTAACTCCAAAATTAGACTATGGAACAAAAAATAATTTTCGAGAACAAAAGTTTAATCAGATAATTTTTTGTCCACACGAACGGTAACTGTAAATCATTTATGTCGGTCTCACAATGTCATGTAAATGAATGTCACAGACCAGACTTTTCTACAGTATATTTGAACTTAATTTCTTTTATTTGTCACAATTATTTTATTTTGACAACTCAACAACATTCATTCCGTTATTTGCATAGCGTGGATTATGCTGTATTGTCAACATGAATAAGATACTGACTGAGTTACAAGTGCTGTTGGCGAACCATCTCTTTGGACGACATGGTTGGCGCAGTGGCTGAGTGATTGACTGCTGAACTGCGTGACGCGGGTTCCATTACCGCATGTAACAAATATTTGTACATAAAAAATAAATCTTCATCCTCTCAGGAACGAGCTGAAGAGCTATCATCCCTGGACAGTTGCGAGTACATCTGGGCGGGGGGCGTGGGGTTCGCGCGCTCCCCGCCTCGGGTGTCCACCCACGAAGCAGCCAGGACCGAACTGCTGCGCCTGATGCTCACGTGCTTCAGCGAGACGATATACAAGCCCGCCTCGCATGCTGCCTCGCATCACAATAAGTGGATTGCGTGAGTTGTTTGGAACAATAATATGTGTTATGGCTTTTGGTACAAAACTCGTCACGTATAGAAAAAGCGTTATGCTCCTTCCAGGCGACTTTCCTTTTCTTTCTCTCTGTCTCTTTCTATTATGTACGTGTGTGTGTGTGCGTGCAAATATCTAGCAGCAATTATTGTGCGCAGCCAGCTATGTAACCGCAATTCTAAACAGATGTCATTATTTAAACTTATTTCATTCACTTAATACGGGACTTACGGGAAGTCCCGTATTTTAAATCTATACTATAATATTATAAAGCTGCAGATGTTTGTTTGAACGCGCTAATCTCTGGAACTACTGGTCCGATTTGAAAAATTCTTTCAGTGTTAGATAGATTAGTTATCGAGGAAGGCTATAGGCTATATACCATCACGCTACGACCTACGGGAGCGGAGCAGTAACCAAAGACGCGGGTGTAACCGCGGCGGACAGCTAGTGTATTATATTGTTAAACAGCCTAATTAATACAAATCGGTTGGCGAAAGAATGGGTGTTACAAGATTGACGTATCTGTCTGTGGCATCGTAGTTCCTAAACAACTAAACCGATTTTGATGCGATTTTTTGTTAAAAGCAGATCTTTTATTATTCGTCTGCTTATCCTCATCTAGTTACCTGACAAGTCCAGAGAACCGTCACGCGCTGCCGCTGTTCACGTCGCTGGTGAACACAGTGTGCTCCTACGACCCGGTAGGGCTCGGCCTGCCCTACAACCACCTGCTGTTCGCTGACACACTGGAGCCGCTCGTAGAAGCAAGTATACTTATGTTCACGTCTCTTGTGATCACATAACATGACATGACATTATTTATCCATATTTGCCATCGACACGCTAAGAAGACTGACTGGCTGACTTTAAATATACACCGTGAATTTTAATCCGTTGTAAATCTTTCAGGGGGTGAATGTACTCATGAATATGAACAACTTTTGTTAAGGGACATAGTACGAAATGTGAAAAAAAAAACAGCTGATCCATACAATTTGATCGTAATGTAGTACATTATTGTATGGATCAGCTGTTTTTTTTTTACATTTCGTACTATGTCCCTTAATAAAAGTTGTTCATATTCATGAGTACATTCACCCCCTGAAAGATTTGCAACGGATTAAAATTCAGGTTGTATTTTTACCGTCAATTCTTAATTTGTAATATAAATTCCTTTTGCGTGTTATTATATAGTAGTTTTTATATAGGGTACATTGCATTCACATGTAATTACGTATGACTTTGTATACAAATAATAATATTGTAAAACATTGATTTTAAAAGAGTACGTATGGAGTTTCTTGCCCATTCTTCTACATACAAAACTACCTTTTGGAAGTGGAACAACTAGATTCAATTCAATTTTTTTTTCTTGTAATGACGTTCAAAAGTGCCTTATAATGGCCTAATAATGGCCTGGAAATAAATGATTTGACTTTGACTTTGAAGAAGATAACATATATGACGCCTGTAATCCTCGAAGGGTTAGGCATAGGTGTACCCATTAGTACACCCACATTTCGCCAGTTATGTTTAAATCCCATGTAATAGGGGGCGAGCCTATTGCCATCAATCGCTAAAAGTATGCTGTATTAGTCTCTTTGTGGGTTTGTGGCAGTTTTGAAAAAAAAAAAAAAAAATAATGTAATATAAATATTTAAACATCTTCTTACAGGTTGCTCTCCAAGTGCTCATCGTGACTCTGGACCATGACACAAGCAATGCTATCAACGAGGAATCTGACGAAGTAAGTACAAATATAACGAAATTCGAAACAAGTTTACATAAAGGTGCTCCCTCACCGGGAGCATTCGCGTGTAATGTAACATTATAGATTCGACTTTGAGCATTACATTACAATACTACCTCCCTGACCGACGAGCGTTTGTGTGTAATGTAACATTATAGATTCGACTTTGAGCATTACATTACAATACTACCTCCCTGACTGACGAGCATTCGCGTGTAATGTAACATTTAGTATAGATTTGAATTAGGAAAGCGCATTGATGTTACAAGTTGTATCAAAATATTACACATTGTATCATTACAAGGTGCGCATTGTAATGCTCGGTTCTCCTCCTTCACTGATGTAACGTCGTTTTGTATCATTACAAGGTGCGCGCTGTAATGCTCAGTTCTCCTCCCTCACTGATGTAATGCTCGACTCTGTAACGTTACATTACACGCGAATGCTCCCGGTGAGGGAGCCCCTTTACACATGAAATCCATCGACATTGGTCAAATAACTAAATCATGATCGTAGTCTGTCTAACTCTTAAAAAAATTTAGTTAAATCTTAAAAATGCTGTACTCCCTTTTAAAGTGAAATAATAATATTTATGTATTGATTGATACATTCCTGTTTGTGCTATCAGCCACAGCTGGGACCTATGAAACAGATGTCGACGGTATGACCGGGAAATATAATAATTTAAAAAAATATATAAAAAAGTCAATATCCTAATATTACATTTAGGTGTGTACTCACCGCGAGAAATCCGTTATCGAGCATTTGAAAGCAAGCATTCCATTAGTTGTAACTTGTAAAAAAATCCATTGCGATCTAATTATCGTAAGAAGAGTGGTGTTAGTAACGTCATCACCAAATATAATTGGGTACCTAGTTGACACTGTTAAATAATTCCAAGACATAACTTCTTTAAAAAAACGCTTTATTTTAACCTTCAGGGTTAAAATAAAGCGTTTTTTAACCCTATTAATTTTCAATTTACTGCAAAATTAGATTTTTTGTAGCTTTCAAATCAATAAATAGTTAGACAATTGAGTTGGCAAATAAGTGACGTCAAAGCTTGCTATTTCCATACAAAATCTATGAGAGGATCGCGTTTTGACAGGTCATAAAAAGTACGTCAATTGATGGTGGTGTCAACTAGCCTATTCTAATCTGCCAGCATTATAATGCTCGTTGCAATGTATCTTCGTGCTTTGTCTGCCCTGTTGGTTCAATTCCCAGGTTGGGCAAAAAATGTTATTAGGTTTTCACCTCAGACCAACAAAAAAAGAAAGACGGCGCGCCGCGAACGTCAAAAGTGAAGCCACCTTTTTATCTATGTGTGTATCGAATGGTTGAGGTTTTTTGTTCTAAGTAACCTAAAATTCACAGTTTATTAATAGAGAAACGATGTTATTTCATGTACTTACAAGTGAAAAGTGATTCCGTGAGACTTTTTATGTTTGTTTTAAGGCATAATTCTATGTTTTAAATCTAAATTTACTTGACGACGACTCGTGACGTACTAAGAGAGATGAGCATGGTTTTAGTGTAGGTGTGTGCGTGAGCGTGTATGTATACTTGCAGGAGCACGGTTTTATGGCTTCACTTATGAAGTTCGCGGCGCGCCGTCTTTCTTTTTTTGTTGGTCTGAGGTTTTCACATTATGAATTTCTTAGCAGCAGCCCGGAATTTAAAAGTTGGTCGTGTGACACCCCCGTGCCTCGAAAAGCACGTAAAGCCGTCGGTCGGATTGCTGTCCCATCGGACTATAAAAGTGAGGGAAGAGAGAGTGCACCTATGTTTGCGCACACACTCCTGTACAGTACCCGGCGATAAATATTGCACATCACCTTTGGAAAGAGACAATCGGCTAATTTCGACTTCGTAGAGCGTTATCTCCGTCGCATGAAATACAAACAGTCTGTATCTATTAGGAGCTGTTAAAACAATTATGATTTGCTTCTTTTGATAATTCATTATATTCTTTGTATAAAATACGATAAGGGTCGATGTGCAATATTTATCGCCGGGTACTGTACTACAACATCTCCTGGGCACTTTGCTACTCTCCATTAAGATTAGCCACCGTGGCCGCAATCGCTCCGAATATAATAGGCTGGTTGACACCACCAACAGTTGACGTACTTTTTATGACCTCTCAAAACGCGATTCTTTCATAGATTTTGTATGGTAATAGCACGTTGTGACGTCACTTATTTGGCAATGGCAACTCAATTGTCTAACTATTTATTGATTTAAAAGCCACAAAAAATCTAATTTTGCAGTAAATTGAAAATTAATCGGGTTTTCAGGGCTAAAATAAAGCGTTGAAGCGTAAGAAGTTATGTCTTGGAATTATTTATTAATAGTGTCAATTACCCAATTACTTCGCAAATGCTCGTAGCCGAATTCTCGCGGTGCGGACACACCTTTACCAACACACAAATAAAAAAAAATACAACATTAACTTCCAGACTCTCCCAGACAATCTGTTTATCAACTACTTGTCCCGGATCCATCGCGATGAGGATTTCCAGTTCATCCTCCGAGGAGTGACGCGGCTCCTGAACAATCCTTTAGCGCAGACCTACCTGCCCAACTCTGCTAAGAAGGTCAATCTGCATCAGGAGTTACTTGTCCTGTTCTGGAAGATGTGTGATTATAATAAGGTAAGTTTATGAGTTCGAAACACTATACTGCGCTCTAAAACAGGGATAGCTTTTTTTTTTGAGGTGGTAAAAATCATCAAATGAGTCCTTCCGCCCTGGGTGGGGTGGAAGGGACTGTCAGACTTTTACTGACTAAAAAACCACCCTGTTCCTTCTGTTGCCCTTTACGTTCCGGGGCCACGGTATCCTGTTAAGACGTCCCGCAACCCCGGCAGGCGTTTGGCCCCTATTGGGGCCCCGTCCCTGTGCTGACAGCTCTTTGAGGCGCGCGCGAACAGAACGCGCCGTCGACCCGGGCATGGTCCTTGATCGGACGGCGAGCTACCCATTACTCGCCGTCCGCAAGCCCGCGCCTACGGTGGCCAAACAGGGATAGCTGACGTGGCGCAAAAGGTTGCTCAACTTAAATAAGACTGGGCAGGACAAGTCTGCCGCATGTCGGACAAACGGTGAGCCCAAATAGCACAACTGGTGCCCTGAAACAGTGAGTCGGGGCTGTGGCAGGCCACGAAGGAGATGGCGGGACGAACTGGGTGGATTTCTCCAAAACTGGAGGGATAAGGCACTGAAACAGGAAGGATGGAAAGAGTGGGCAAAGGCCTCCCTCCACAAGTCCACATACAGACAGTATAGGCTAACAAAAAAAAATTTATGACTTGTATCAGCAGGCCTTTCTACTCACTCCATTGGGCAATTAGGACATGTGCCCAAGCCCCCACGAAGGTTGGGGGCCCCGGCCTGCCCTAAAAAGAATCAAAGTTATTAGCCACTATGAGATATTATCACTTGCATATTATTATGAAGCATTTTGTTTCAGAAATTCATGTATTACGTTCTGAAGAGCAGCGACGTGCTAGAAGTGTTAGTACCCATATTGTATCACCTCAACGACTCGCGCGCAGACCAATGTAAGTGAACAATTTTTGTATATACAAATCTAAACTACAAAAACTTTAAATTCGACTACTTTCTTCATAAATTATATAATTAATTAACTCGTAACAAAAAATATAAATAATTAATGTTTTATCTATACTAATATTATAAAACATAAGAGTTTCTTTGATTTTTGTTTGTCTCGCTAATCGGCATTACTTATTTATTTTCAGCATTATTCTTTCGTTTATAGCAAGCTGCGTTATGTACTATAGCTTGTTATAAAAATATAAGAGATCAATAAGAAAATTCATGCAGATTAAGTCGCGCACAAAAGCTAGTTAATTATATGACAATTTCAATTCTAAATGACAACTAAGTCTATTTTTTTGTGGACTAATAATAAACTTCAAATTAATATTTTATTTTAATTTTTTATCTGAAGTTATTGCAATAATTATTTATTTATGTACAACAGCGCGCGTGGGCCTAATGCACATCGGAGTCTTCATCCTCCTCCTGCTGTCCGGCGAGCGCAACCTGGGCGTCCGGCTCAACAAGCCGTACACGGCGACCGTTCCGATGGACATCCCAGTGTTCACCGGCTCCCACGCCGACCTGCTGGTGGTGGTGTTCCACAAGATCATCACCACCGGCCACCAGAGGCTGCAGCCGCTGTTCGACTGTTTGCTTACTATACTTGTGAATGGTCAGTGTTATTTTTATGAGCAACAATATGTTTTAGCAGTTTTCATTCATTCATTTACTAGCGACCCGCTCCGGCTTCGCATGGGTGCAATGAAGATACTTACTATACGTATAAACCTTGAAACTCTTGAATCACTCTATCTATTGATGAAAACCGCATTAAAATCCGTTGCCGAATTTAAAAGACATAACGTACAGACGGCGGGAAGAGACTTTGTTCACTATCACTATGTAGAGATATTGAACTGAAACTCGTAAAGATAAGAGTTGAAAATTGTCTACAAATTATATTTTCTCGCGGTATTTATTACCTTGCAGGCAATAACAGAATTTTCGTCTCTATTTCGGTTCTTTTTAACAATAGAAGCCTGGTTAGTTACGGAGAAATTGGAGCTTACAATTCTTACTTATTTTTTATAAAAATAAGTTTTAAATGTCCTAACAAACTTAAAATACGGGAGTATGCACAATGCTGAACCTTTTGAACGCCAGAGTATAAACGTATCGCCGTACCCCTGAAGCCAGGCCACATTTTCTGTCAAATGACCTTCATAAAAAAATAAGGATTCCAAAGTTGATTAAATTGTTTATTTCATAATATGGTGCGGCGTGTATTTTGTCATATATTTGTGACGTTGGCGTTCAGGATAAGATTTCGTTTGTCACATATATGTGACAATGGCGTTCAAAAGGTTAAGTTAAAAAAAATATCTTTGATCAACATTCCTTAGTTTGATGGTTTGTATGCGCAGTTAACGACTATGTGATATTTTATTTTATTTTATTTATGATGATGTCTTTTTACATCCCCCATATGTACCCTGCAGTGTCTCCGTACCTGAAGACGTTGTCTATGGTGGCGTCGACGAAGCTGCTGCACCTACTGGAAGCGTTCAGCACGCCGTGGTTCCTGTTCTCGCAGGCGCACCACCACCACCTCGTGTTCTTCCTGCTGGAGATGTTCAATAACATGATACAGTATCAGTTTGACGGTGAGATTTGTTTATGTACATTTCCATTACAGCTCAAAAATTGGCATACTTTTTGTAAGCTGCCAAAACGCGATTCCTCATAGATTTTGTATGAAAATATTTAACTGTGACGTCACTTATACGTCAAAGCAACTAAAAATCTAGTTTTTTAGTTAATTGAAAATTAATCTGTAAAAAAGACTAAAATAAGGCCGAAAAAGAAAATGAAGAAGTGCCAGAAAATTGACAATTCAAAAATTGAAAACATAAATTAACATTCACGATATAGATTTGTTTCCAGACATTTAAATACCTATTTTTACCCAACGTTTAATGTTTAATATAGGTAACGGCGTAACTCTATTAATTATGGACAGATTTGTATGATTATTTTTTTATTTCTCAGGTAACTCCAACCTAGTGTACACAATAATCCGCAAGCGAGCAGTGTTCCACAACTTAGCGAATCTGCCGCACGAGCACGGCGCCATCGCTCGCTCGCTAGCGGCCGGCAGGGCTAAGGGACTGGTGCACCAGAAGACTACACTACCCAGGTAAGATAGCACTCATGAACTAGCAAAGCTACCGTAAAACAACGGCGCCATCGCTATGAGACTAGTGCGCCACGAGACTATTATTACTACCCAGGTGAGGTAGCACTCATGAACTAGCCAAGCAACAGTACGACAACGGCGCCATCGCTAAGAGACTCGTGCGCCATAAGACTATACTACCTAGGTGAGATTGCACTGTTTATCTAGCCAATCTGCCATATGACAACGGCGCCATCGCCAAGAGACTCGTGCGCCATCGCCAAGACAGTCGTGCGCCATAAGACTATACTACCCAGGTGAGATTTTATCTAACCTAGTCTGTTTATCTAGCCAATCTGCCATACTGCAACAGCGCCATCGCTAAGAGTTGTGCGCCATAAGAATACACTACCCAGGTGAGATAGCACACAAATTTGCAGCACATCGAGGCAATTATTATGCTTTGTTGTATGCTGCCTGCCTGCCCATAATATTTGAAATGATATACTTCAGAAACTCATACTTAAACCCTTTTAAGTTCAATAGATTCCTCGTCTTTCCCCTTAGTTTTTTTTTATATTTGCTTTTTACTATCGCCGAAGTATTGTTACAGTAATAGCCCCGACACGACAGTGGCGCCATTTTTTTAACCATTACTATAAGAATGATTTGTCTACCTACCCAGCTTACGGCACTCCCCAGCTGATCAAACGCCACTACACCTTGAAGTGCCTTTACCCAACGGAGATACCTCTAAGCCAGTGCTGCCCGTCGAACGACTGCGGTATTTAGTATACGCGCATTGATAGCTAATCACTAATATTTTATTGGCCGTCGCACACCTTTGCGAAAAGCGCGGATCCACCGTTCGTTTCCAAATTCCCGAAAAAAAAAAAAACTTTATTTGAATTTATTATTTTAAGTAAACACCTAAATACAATTTTTCAGTGTGTTAATACCAGATTTTAATTATATTTGATATGCTTACAATCGCGTAACGATCGTTTATCGTATTACCCAGTTACTGGGTTATGGAGATCAGATAGGCAGTCGCTCCATGTAAAATACTGGTATTCAGCTGCATCCGGTTAGACTGGAAGCCGACCCCAACATAGTTGGGAAAAGATGAGGCAAATGTTGATGCTTATAATCTGTAAAAAATTCATTAAAATCAAATCAGTAGGTAAAGCCTAACACACAGTACACACATAGCGGGACGGGCACGTGTCGGGTCGGCAGTACCGCGGGTTGAAATTCCTTGTATATGGATCAGTGTGTTGACAGCCATATAAAAATAAGGAATTCTAACCGCCGTATTGCCGACCCGACCCGTTCCTGCTGTCTGTGTGTTTTAAGCTTTAGTGTCTAGATGCGATAATGTGATATGTCTGTTTTAGTCCAACTCGCACTTGGCCGATTTCAAGTGACATCCTTTTTTGGGGGCTGGATCCGCGCCTGCTTTGCGATTGTTTCGGTGTGTGACAGCCTATTCACATACATACACACATAGACACATTTTGCCTATGGGGCTAGGCAGAAAATAACGTGCTAAGACTGTCGAACATCTTGCTTTGTCTACGTTCGTACACGCGTGTCGGTTGTTACTGGGCACCTGTACATTTTTGTATGTCTTCATAGGGCTTGGCGGCCCCCTACCGCACTGATATTCGCCGTAATAACTCATTATGCTAATTGCCTATCATTCATTTTGGATTAAGATCTGAGAGTCGCTAAGACCTATGTCATTGTAACATAGCTGAAATTTTGAAGATGTATAGAAGAACGTTGTGTTACGTCTTTGGTAGTGCTGCTCCGCTCCTGTCGGTCGTGGCATGATATTATATAGCCTACAACTTTGCTCGATAAACGGGCTATACACCGTGACTTTTTAGTCGTCTTACAAAGGCAGCCCAGTTCATGTATCCATTGACTAGTAAACGTTCATAATAAAAAAAATAGGTATTTATGAGATTAAAATAAATTAAAAATAAAAATATTATTCATTATTATGACGCAAGGCGTAGTTTTAGAAACACCCTGTAGCGAGTCTCGTTGAAAATGGAAATGGAATGATCTGCTCGACTCGTGCGCTAGGTAGGTATACTCTACAGTTTGACACGAAAACATTTTTAACAGGGTGTTTCATTTCTAATGTAAACATTATATTGTATCTTAATTAATGATAAAAAAATAATAATCGCGCCTAGAGGTATTTTATGTCGGATACATTGAGTGGACCACTTTTGTAAGACGAATAAAAAGTCACGGTGTATAATGGTTTTGTTTGTAATGGTTATTGTATATTGAGTAAGAAAATATGCAGTTAAAAAAGGTACGTAAAGGTGCTTGCCAAATTATATGCAGGCCATTTTTTTTAGGTATGAGATTCCTTCTCTACAACATATTCCTCTGACTATCCTTAAAATTTCAGCCAATAACATAGGTTTCACGGCTCTGGGTTCTTAGATCATTAGGTCAACAACATTATGTATGTTTGTTCTACATTTTACTCCTCATCACCTGCTGATCTTTTACCGAGACTCGACAGATGATGACGAATAAAATATGTCCAAGGTTGTAATCGTGAGACTATATGCCTTAATTTTGAAAGTCTTTTCAATTTTAAATGTAATATAAGTCAACTTATAGCATGTTTTTGTAACATTAATAGCATGCACTTTACTAAACTACTAAAAAAACTCTTGTTAACCCTAACAATTAAGCTAAACTTTGTTATTATAAAATTATACGAGACTAGCTTTTCTCCGCGTAAATTATGTGACGGATACCAATTTTTTTTTATAACATATTATTGCCTTTTCTTCTCAGGGATGATGTAGTCTTGTTTCGTAAGAATTTTCTGAATTGGACCAGTTGTTTTGGAGATTAGCTCGTTCAAATTAAAAAAGAAAGAAACTCTTCAGCTTTATGAAATAAGTATAAGTATACAACAGGCCGTAATTTAAAAGCAGTGTAAATAACGTAAGTTCTTCTTCGTGCTAAGAACTCACAAAATCAAGGTCAAATCATTTATTTCAATTAGATAATTAAAACTCAATTTTAAACGTCAAAGTTTACATGAAAAAATAAAAGAATCAAATCTAGTAGCCGCTTCTAAAGGTATGGAAAAAAAGGAATAAAAACACCATACTTACTCAATAAAAAAAACAGTAAAAATTAAATTAAATATATTTAATAATGGTCTCGAAAGTATACGTTTAGAATTGATGAGACCTTCAGAACGCAGGGTAAATGTCTCGAGTAATTTACTACCTCATATACTGACTGATGTACTAATATGTAACGTAACCCATAGGTCGCGGAGCGCTGAGTCGGTGGCGGAGACTCCGATGGAAGGCTCGCGACCCGCGCAGCCTGCTGAGCCGGGCACGCTTAACCCTACCCTCGCTGAGACACCCGGTAACAACACACTGACATTATTATTGTCTCTTGTCTCTTGCATGTTTACTACAAAAGATAAACTAAAAAATATTTTGAAAATAGGACTGCTGAGCTTGAGGTCTTGGGTTGGCAGTGTTATTGGGTTTTTCCATCAGGAAATTCTCATTAGCAGCCTCGGAGTCTGAATTTGTGCCTGGTTAATGGCAACAGGCTCGCCCCCTATTACATTGGACGTAAACATAACTGGCGAAATGTGGGTGTACTAAAAGGTATACCTCTGCCTAGACCTTCGATAGAATCCATAATTATCTTAATTATAGTTATAATGTGCTTAAAAGGTAGGTTGCATGACATTTTTATAAAAGCTATATGTTGAACCGTTAAGGCAATAAAGATAATACGAAATTCACTGTCTGTAGCACAGATGAAGCTAGATTTTGTGAACTTGTAACTGTTTTTAATAAAAAATAAAAATAAATCTTTATACAGAATCTTAAAAGATAAAATACATCATGAATCTGAAATTAACAATGTAAGATGCCTGTACTAGGATAATCCTGTATCACAGGCTGCAGGAGCTCCAACAATACGCTTATGTAGGACAAAAACAAAAGTATAAGCATTTCTGGGATATTTAAGGCACACCACCATAATTTCTCTCCCATCAATAAATCTATGATTAACAGCCTTCTCATACACAGCAATCAGCACCATGACAGAACGTGAATCCGCGCACCCTCCGCCCCAACGACTAGAGGACACGATCGAGCCGGCCGACACGTCCGACGCGGTCGACACGACCAACACGTCGCACGACGGAGACGGCGACAGCAGGGAGCCGCGGGATAGGCTGCTGCCGCAGAGGGCGGGGCCGGACGGGGAGGACAGACCTGATGATGTGGATATGGAAGATGATATTGAGAAGAGGACGGTGGCGCATGTGAGTTGTTAATTTGCATAATGCATATTAATAAACAATAAATATCTTGGGACAACTCACACACGGCCATCTGATCCCAAGCTAAGCATAGCTTGTGTTATGGTAACCAGACAACTGATATACATACTTATATAATTTATAAATATACACATCAAAAGTGTCTAGGGATCAACATCCCTAACAAATGTTAGGGATGTTGATCCCTAGACACTTTTGATGTGTGTACAAACATATTATAGAGAAATTACACCCAGACACAGAACCAACAATTATGCTCATCACACAAAGTTTGTCCTGGGTGGGAATCGAACTCACTACCTCCGGCTTTGTAGTCAGGGTCACTAACCACTAGACCAACGAGGCAGTCATATTAATATGATACGAGGTGGAAAAGGGACATTGTTTTGAAATCTTTTATTATGGAAACAGTACATGCCATACACACCTCAGCAAGATTTTTTTCGTAGGTGATTAAAAAAAATTTGCTGTTCCATGTTGTACTTTTTGACTCTGTTGGTATTTTTGTATGGAACCAAACCCGAAATATCAGCTGTACATTTTATGCTTAGCGTTTGGCTCAGAAAAGTTATTTGTTTTTCTCTTTTCATCCGTTTACTACGCAATTCACAGTTTTTGAAGACACTTCATTACAAAAGTTACATTGAAATTAGTAAGTATATGTTTCTTGCCCAATTTTCTCCACACCCAACTGCCTTTTGGAAGGGACAACTGGATTCAATTACTTTTTTTTATAAATGACTTTCAAAAGTACCTTATTGAAACCTTGTTGAAATAAATGATTTGACTTTAATAGAAAGAAACAAAATACCTTTATTGTCTTTATGGTACACGGAACACAAAACAAAAAAATATGTAATACAACTGCTTCCTTCTCCATATTCTTTCAGAGGAACAGCATCCAAGTGAGCACTGCGGGTCGCGACCCGCGGCCGGCGGGCGAGTGGCGCGCCAGCGCGGACTGGGTGGCGAGCTGGCGCGGCAAGCTGCCGCTGCAGACCATCATGCGCCTGCTGCAGGTGCTGGTGCCGCAGGTCGAGAAGATATGCATCGACAAGTGGGTATTCTGACACGTCTGATTATAGATATCCAGACGGCTATCTACAGAGTGTAACGGAAAGGATATATACATACAAAGAGTAAGGCTTCTTTGAATGATAACTAACAATATGGCAAGGGTTTCAGCTCAATATAAAATACTCTAAGAATTGATACCAAATTTTCGGTTTCATATGTTTCTTTTAAATTCAAATCATAACAAACGTCACCGCACTGCGTGGGTCAAAAACTTTCCACGTTACTTGCCTAATATCACGATAAATCTCTTCCGTAATTCTGCGCGCCTAGTACCGCATAGTAGCCTACAGCGCGGCGGTGATCTTTGTTGATCATAATTTCCGAACATGTAGAGATAGGATTAAAAAACCCTTGCCATATCGTTAGTTATCATCCAAAGAAGCCTTGCTCTTGGTATGTATATACCCTTTCCGTTACACGTTGTATAATCTATATATTAAAAGCTTCGTCCGCCACTTCATAGACAAAAAAAAATTTCCAGTCCAACTGGTAATTCCGGAGAATAGCGCGTTTTAACAAACAAAAATTTCTCAGATTTACAATCTAATATATAAAATTCTCGTGTCGCAGTGTTTGTTACCAAACTCCTCCGAAATGACTGGACAGATTTTATGAAATTTTGTGTGCATATCGGGTAGGTCTGAGATCGGCTAACATCTATTTTTCATACCAAATAAAAAAATATGACGGTACGAAGTTCGCTGGGTCAGCTAGTATTAGTATAATTTTTTACCATTATTTTATATTTCCCAGGGGCCTAACAGACGAGTCGGAGATCCTGCGGTTCCTGCAGCACGGCACGCTGGTGGGGCTGCTGCCCGTGCCGCACCCGATCCTCATCCGCAAGTACCAGGCCAATGCCGGCACGGCCGCCTGGTTCAGAACCTACCTCTGGGGCGTTATTTATATACGGTAAGTGAGCATCCGGAATAGGGGATCGGACAGTAATCAGATTAAAATCTAAAATGTACTTAGATAAAATAAATATACTGTTTTACGATTATTACGGAAATATAATATAATTCATTAAAATGTTTTTAAATGAAAGAATAAAATGTTGTTATTTACAATATTTTTAATCTGTACTGAAACAGTGCATGACGTCATTTGTGGGCAATCATTGACTGCACGGGTACTAACTAACTTAATTCACTCAGTTGTTTCCATAATTTTGTTGAAATTCTAAAAGTTGCTAAAAGACTACTGATAAATTAGGACACGGTGATCAATTTAAAAACTGTCACGTGGTGTTTCTCTAGTTTTTTATAATGGAAATTTTGTTATGACCACAAATGACGTCATGTGGCGTTTTGGCGGGATTTTTAAACAAACAATATTAAAACATGATTTTGAGTACCTAAAAGGCTATAAATAAATAAAATTTTATTTTTCATGAGAATAAGTATCCATAAAGATTAATTTAAAACACTTTTTGAAAATTTGTCCGATCCCCTATTGCTTAGCTTCTGCATTCGTTTGGACATTTGCACTCGCATCCGCAATAAGGAATGCGGATACAGATGTAGCACAGCTCACAACAAGAAAGATATTGGGTGGGGCGAACATAACATAACTTCACGCCTGTAATCCCCGAAGGGTTAGGCAGAGGTGTACCCATTAGTACACCCGCATTTCGCCAGTTATGTTTGTGAAAAACTAATGGACAGCAATAACACGCAGATTTTTATCGACACCACCAGCTAATGTTCGTAGCAAAGAATTTCTCAGAAATGCAGGTTTAATTAACGAACCTCTGCGTAACAGAAAGTGTTATTGGGTTTTTCCATCATGAATTACTTAGTAGCAGCCTCTGAGTCTGGATGTGTGACTAGTTGATGGCAATAGGCTCGCCCCCTATTACATGGGACTTAAACATAACTGGCGAAATGTAGGTGTACTAATGCGTACACCTCTGCCTAACCCTTCGGGGATTACAGGCGTGATGTCATGTGATTAAGTTTTAGTTTTAAATCATCTTTCTCCTCGTTGGTCTAGTGGTTAGTGACCCTGACTACAAAGCCGGAGGTAGTGGGTTCGATTCCCACCCAGGACAAACTTTGTGTGATGAGCATAATTGTTGGTTCTGTGTCTGGGTGTAATTTATGTATAATATGTATATATTTATAAATTATATAAGTATGTATATCAGTTGTCTGGTTATCATAACACAAGCTCTGCTTAGCTTGGGTAAGCAGATGGCCGTGTGTGAGTTGTCCCAAGATATTTATTTATTTCTTTTCCCACAGCAACGTGGACCCACCGATATGGTACGATACGGACGTGAAACTGTTCGAGATACAACGGGTATAACCTTCGCGACTTCCGGCGACTTAGATGCAATTACCCCTTTTAACAATCCGCGTGATGATCTCCTAAACTAAACGCTGGTAAAAAAATAACTTTTTTTTCAATATTAATTTTTTAAATAGTTTTGATTGAATTGAAGTCTTTGGTTGTTATGGTGACATTTTATTTATGTTTGAGGGTTTCCACAATGTTACGGGTCAAGGCTTTCTGGGCTTTTTGTGTGAGTGAAGTGTATGTTCGTTTACTTGTCTTATTTAGTAAAAAAATATTTACATTTTGAGAAAGTTAATACAGTACCCGGCGATAAATATTGCACATAGACCGTTATCGTATTTCGTATTTTATACAAAGAATAAAAAGAATTATTAAAAGAAGCAAATCATAATTGTTTTAACAGCTCCTAATAGATACCGGACTGTTTGTATTTCGTGCGACAGAGATAACGCTCTACGAAGCCGAAATTAGCCGATTGTCTCTTTCCAAAGGTCGATGTGCAATATTTATCGCCGGGTACTGTAATTATGTTTCCTCGCAATGTTTTCCTTCACTGATTTAAGTGATGTCCAAGATAAACTTAAAAAGTGAATAAAAAAAAGTGATATTGGTATCGAACTCGTAACCTTATGCATGAGAGGCGACCGCCTTAACCACTGAGTCATCACGACACGTCGTTGAGCAAGCGTAGTGATCAATGCTCGTGCCTTCTCTGTATGAGAAGAGGTCTTTGCATTGCAGTGAGACAATAATAAGCCAGTATTGTTATTATGTTGAATTCAAAGCAGTTTTTATGCAATTTATTCAGCACTAGTTTTCATACCATTTTTATTTATCTAAATAAGACATGTAAAGAAAAATACGCTATTTAAGGGCATGGTCATAAAAACTATAGGCCCGAAGTCAGTACAAAATGTACGAAGATATATTTTTCCCATTTCTAATGGGACACTGAGCCCAGACGGCCCAAACCCATAGACCAACACCTAGACGTGTGGATAAACCCTCATACCTACGTAAAAACATCGTGTATTTTTTGAACTAACGAATATTTTGTTCAAGAGCTATATTTCGGTCTAGGCACAACTTTAGCAGCCTGATTCTTACTGGACACTGTTTTCTGTGTATTGGATTCGACTGCATTTCTTCTTAAATGTAAAAAAAAAACTAAAAAGGTTAAAAAAAGGTTTTAAATACCTCTCTGCCTCTTTCGAATATGTATGTTGGTAAAGACCAAAAAACTATTCTATTTTTAAACATATTTCATGAATAGGCTAGATGACACCACCGATCAATTGATGCACTTTTTAAGACCTGTCAAAACATTATAGATTTTGTATGGAAAAAGAAAATTGGAAATCACTTTTGTGCCGACTCAATTGACTAACTTTTTATTAATTTTAATGCAATTAAAAATCAAATTTTACTGTTACTTGATAATTAATTGGGTTTTCAAGGCTAAAATGAAGTGTTTCTTTAGAGAAGCGATGTGTTGGAATTATTGGTTAGTGTTGTCAACTACCCCATTTTTATTTATTTGATAATCTGAAGCCAGTTGTTCCGATCATTTTATTTATTTATTAATATTGTAAGTACAGTCACCTGCATTAATTGTTATACCATTCAAGCATCTAAATATCATTGAAAAAGGGGTCACCTATTAATGCAGCTGTCTGTAAATTGCGTACCAATCTTCCAGTGTATAAAATAGAATTAAAATAATCTTTTGAATTTCAAATGTTTTTTACAAACTAAATGTTTAAAGATTTTATTTCAATGCAACTAATATATTTTTCTCATACCAAGAGATTCTTATGAATTAAATAGCTATTTACTATTAGGGCTAGTATGCTAAAACGAATCAACCCACATGATTTTTTGTCCCATTTTTCGAAGTAAGATATTTAACTGATTTTATATGTATGTAATGTTTGGAAGGTCAAACTTAAAGCATTAATTTCAATTAAGCATAGTTTACACGAAGCCAACATTGGCTGCCAATAAGACTGGCAGTCAGCGCTGGCTTGGTATTTGCCTAGTGTAAACAGTTTTCCAAACCAAGCCAGCGCTGGCTGCCAAAACTGGCGAGAATAGAGCGCCGTCTATTTTTCTAGCCAGTGACCTCCGCTGGCTTGTCTGCAGGACTGGCGCCAGCATTACTGGCTTCGTATAAACTCTGCATTAGACCATTTAAACTTGTTTCACACAATACGTGTGAATCAAGCTTAAATGGTTGGTAATGGTTGACATTCTCTATGAACGCGTTCAGTGTGAACGCGTTCATAGTTCTTGTCAGTGACGACACAGTGCTCTGTGTCAGTTCCGGTGCGTTCATAGAGAATATATGAAGGATAATTATCACTGAATACGAGAAGGTGCCGGAACTGTGGCTTCACTGATATGCCTTTACAGGCACTATTGAATTGTCAAGGAGTCGGTCAGTTAGTCAGATAGTTAAAGCTAGTTGCTTGTTCCAAAACGGACGTAGGCCTCTATGGAGAAGAACGAGCATGAAACTTCATGATACATTAAACTGTTTTTGCTGGATAGTAATGTAAAATATTTGACATATCAAATTTATTTTACATATTTAAATTAATAAGAAGATTGTGGGTTGGCTCCTTTTAGCAAAACTAAGCTCATTTAGCCGCTATTTTCAGTAAAATGCTGGACACGTATCGATGTTACTTTAGTCAATTGAATCATTTCAAACTGACCATGTCTTATGAGCGCTTTACGTGTTTACTTAAATAAATAACTATATTAACTTAAAGCTGACGGCTAGTCATAATTTTTAATCTGTGTAATCTTTGATGAATTTCTTAGTGAATGAGTGTTTTTTCTTTGAAAGCCTTTATTGTGACTTTTTGTATGTAAACGCTAAGAAGCATTCACATGACGATAGTGCCGATTCCCTTGTTCACATACTAAACTAAAATTAGACTATTTCTATCTTTTTCTATCCAATAAAACAAGAAAGGAGTGGAAATAAATTAGTCCTGTCAATTCTAGTTAATCTGAAACTTCCGTGCAATTTTAATTGACATGTCAGAACGTATTGATTAAAAACAGGTAAAAGTTCAAGGCAAAACTAATTTGACATCTTGAACTTAGTTCTAAAATGTCACCGTCCTTTTCTTTCGCTGTTTGTTAGTAAGAGATGGCTCTAATTTTAGTGTAGTTTGTGAACAAGGGAATCGGCGCCAGTGTTAGTGATTTCGTTTCAAATATGACGTCTGTGAAAAATTGCAGTACAGATTACCCAGATATTTTAGTTTGCTCTGAAGTTCGAACAGATGGCGTCGCAGTAGCAAAATATAATTATTGTCCCTTGGGTATAGATCAAGTATAAGCAGATACATCTACTGAGATCCTTTTCAATACGTTAATGCTGTTTTATTTGCCGTAAACTATTGGTATTGGCGTAAACTACAAGTTCCTGCGCAACCTGCAAGTTCAGCTTAAACTGCAAGTTCTGCTCGAACTGCAAGTTCTGCTCGAACTGCAAGTTCCAGCTTAAACTGCAAGTACTTACAGCGTTATCTACAAATTCTGCCAGTCTGTACAGTCACAAGACGTACCTACATAAACAGATATGATGAGCTTGTGACTATTTTGATATAACTAGTTCATATTCATGGATACATGACTTGCATGCTCTACTAAAATTAATTTAGTTAAAATAGTAGTGCAATTATTATCTCTATCAAATCGAATACAAACAAATTGATATAGATATCGCTACAAAATTGATATTTTTATATAATATGCAAAGTTTATTTGAAAATTTTATGAAAAACGAATTATGATTTCTTTTTTTAATAATTTGACAAGTAAACGAGGCTTATGAGAGAATACAATTATGATGTACCTACATACATTCCATGTAATGGTTTTATTTTTATTATTGACTTGGATGTCTAAAATATTATGAAATTAAAGTGTAAAATAGTTTATATGAATTTATCACCAAATCTAATAGTTATACTTATGCATTTATGATTTTATGTTAAGGCCGGTTCACACGACACTTGTGGTATAAACTTACTTATTAAAACAACAGTGGTTTTTGGCTGATGTTCTATCGGGATGGCAATTGAGTATTTGCCACCACCAATCAATGGACAATCTTTTTATAACTGTGACGTCATATTTTTGCAAACTCGGTGAACTCTTTATTGATTTTAAAGCAACTATAAATCTATTCAAATTAATCAGGTTTTTAGGGCTAAAATAAAGTGCTTATGTCTTGGAGTTTTTGGGAAATGGTTTCCAATACCCAATTCCATGTCCTGGCTGGCTCGTATGTTGCGTACAGTTGGGTAGTAGATCATTCGATCCATCATCCACCTCAACTCCAAAAGGAAGACTAACAGCACCTTGTTACTGACGATCTCTTCAAACTTGGGTAGCTTTCGCTGATGTGTGATGTCAAAATCCGTAATTATTCGTATTTAGTCCTTACCAAATTGTCGTGTGAACAAGGCATTATTTGTCATGTTCAGTGCACTGTCACTTTAATTCTTATGTAAATTAATAGGGGCCTTAGTGGACCATTTCAATGAGAGAATATGTTAGAAACTAAATGTACAGTCAGCAAAAGAGATAAGTGGGCACGTTCGTCAGATATAGTCGGAATTTTTTTTAGGAACCAATGATTTTTTTTGTAATTCTTTCTAAGATACAAAACTAGGTATTTAAAAAAATATTTGTAGATATTTGACGAGCCTGGTTAAGTACTTGTCTTTTTTGTTGATTTTACCTATTTATAATTAAAGAAAATAAATGTATCAAATAAATTAAATTAAATGTGTGTACAAAACAAAGATCTAAGTCCCCATAGATTTTTAACCAAATTGACCAGTTAGCACACATCCAAAGAAAGTTTTAAACAGAATTTCTAAGCTAAGTTCTTATGGGCTGCGGACCAGGCCAGTTTGCGAGATGACAGTTGCATCACTGGCTCAGTGTACGAATATATTTGGAGACGGTTAAGTACGGACTGGCTTCGTGGACCTGTCAGTTTAGCCACTCGCAAACTTGTCTCGCATGTATAGATGGGTAACCATCCAGGGTAAAATCCGACGCTTGCGTTAAAACCCAGTTACCATCCACTCCGACCCGGGTTATCACCTATTTCTGTAGATAACATTGTAGCGACATCTATAGCACAGCATGTGAACTACGACTAACAATGTCTACATCGCGCAATCAAAGTTTACCGCGACATTAGCATATATACAAAATCCTGACAACAACCGTCGGGCAGTTCGCCCACCAGACATAGCACCCGTCTGGTTGGAGGATCCTCCCTTTTCAACGGAGGGTGAGAAACTTTACACCCTGTTTCTCATTCCTCTAAAAACATAATACGTTAGTTGAGTTTTTTATCCTACAGAAATAGGTGTTAACCTGGGTCGGAATGGCCGGTAACCGGGTTTTAACCCATGCGTGGGTTTTTACCCGGACCCATCTCTGCTCGCATCCGGAGCCCATTATTCTTACCAGAAAGCAAAGATTCCACTGTGGCCCGCTTCTAGTGTAACTTGTAATTTTAATAATTTATTTGACACACTGTACTTAATGTTATGTAAAATAGAAAATATATAATAATGTGAGCATTGACATACTAAAGTTTCTTTACATATGTTCCTCATTACTCATTGTGTGTTAATACTCGTTATTTTATTTGGCTCCGGCCATTTTTCATTTTTTTTGGCGACATACAAATTGAATTGAAAATACTTTTAGCTCATTAACCTTTTGAACGCCACAATCACGTATAGATGACAAACCAAAACTTGAAATAAGTACATTGTTTTTTTTTGAAAGAAGAAAAAAGAATGAAAAACTTTATTCAAGCTATAAGTACATTGTTTTTTTAGAAAGAAGAAAAAAAGAAATAAAACCTGTTTATTCAAGCGAAAATGACGCACATAACTTAAAGAAAAAATTGTACACAAAAGCAAAATAAAAACAAATTGGTATTAAATCCAAAAAAAATATTTTTGATGAGCTTCTTTTACGTATTCAAAAGTCTGTGATGTCTGTGCATGGCTGTCAAAAGGTTAAAGTATGTTCAATATTTCCCTTTTTATACAGTATGTTCCTTAAAACAATAAAAGTTTTTTTTACTAACCTACCTCTGGGATCAGGGATACTTGTTAGGTATACGTATACTTGTTACACTTGGCATCAAGATAAAAAAGTTAAACTAAAACAATAATGTGAAAGGGCAGTATTATCTTTAAAAATGTCTAGCTCTTACACAATAGGGTTTAGGACCCTTTCTTAACACCTGACATCAAGATAGCAAAAAAGTTAACCATCCTCGCCTGCGGGGTACATACAGGGGCGCGGGGGTAGGACGAGAACAGAAAGATGTGCGGGCGGCGGGCGTGAGTAGCGTGATACACAAGAGGCGAAATGTGCACTGGACAGTTCTTAAGATATGTGACGTCACAGTGGTTTTTTTTTTTTTTAGGTGGTGAAAATCATCAAATGACTCCTTCCGCCCTGGGTGGGGCGGAAGGGACTGTCAGACTTTTACTGACTAAAAAACCACCCTGTTCCTTCTGTTGCCCTTTACGTTCAGGGGCCACAGTATCCTGTTAGGACGTCCCGCAACACGTCACAGTGGTTAACCTGCGCACGCGCAGCCATCTAAAGGAATGTGTGAATAAAACAACAAATTCACAGATATACAATCTTTAATAACGAAGCGTCTGTTATAAAAGACGAACCGACCAGTTCCTTTCTATAAAGGATTCCATGTAAAACAATAGTATTGCAAACGCCAACGAAGTAAAACGTTTAACTAAATAACATCACATTCATTAGAGCTAACATGACTAGACTTATTACTTTTATATTATTTAGCGGTGCCTTACTTCTGGTACACATTGCCGAATATAACAAGCGGCCGTATAAACACTCACTCTTGAATCACTCTATTTATTGATGAAAACCGCATTGAAATCCGTTGCGCAGTTTAAAATATTTAAACGTACAGATGACGGGAAGCGACTTTGTTTTATACTATGTAGAGAAGTCAGTCATTTGGCATTTAGGCATTTGTTTCAATTAGACCATATAAAAGGCACTTTTGACCGGCATTTGCAAGAAAAAACAGAATTCAGAAGAATGAACAAGAAATCCATTATTAAGTCTGAATGAGCTTATTGAATTACTTTTAAGATTCAATTTTCTTTTTCTTGTAAATAACGTTCAAAACTACCTACTAATGAATTAATTGAAATAAATATATAATAAACTTAATGGCGAAACCTACCAACACCCCAACCCCAACCTAACATAACTGGCGAAATGTGGGTGTACTAATGGGTACACCTCTGCCTAACCCGTCGGGGATTACAGGCGTGATGTTATGTTTATGTGTATGTTTTGTAAACTTAATGACTTTGATTTCGAAAAACTTTTCCAAATTCACTCCTAAATGATGAATTCAATAAGCATGGTTAGGATGGCCTTCTGGGGCTTTTTAACCCAGAAGTGTTAATTATCTTTTAGATCAAATTCCCCACTATACCATAGATAAACAATTTTGCAAGTTAACCAGACCTTCAAACGATAACTTTTCTTTGTGCGTCGAGATCACAGTCAATAGATCTGGTTATCCTGTAAAATCTTACAAATATTCGCAAAATATACAAGAAGGGAAACACCGCCACCATATTGTTATCAATTCGCCATTTATGAACTATACAAATGCTTCCTGCCGATTTAATGATCAGTAAACGGGTTGCCAGAGTAATATACGCGAGTTTAAATTCAGTTTTTTCGATAATATTCTAAATAGACAGACTTCTTATTTTATACCATGCATAATGTGTTAAAATAATTTGAATTAATGGTGCATGAAAATTTTCGAAAAACTACCAAGCGTATGGTTTTTTTTAGTCTGGCAGCATTGCCTTGCTCTGACAACCCTGTGGTATCAGCAGGTTTTTATTAATGACATTGGCTGTGCACTGCCGTGCAATTTTAATGGCATGGATGCTTGCAATGTCCTATATTTACACCCGAACTGCCCAATTTATTTGGCAGGACTTTTACTTCTTTATTCAAGTAAGAAAGTATGGCATTTATTAGAAATGTTCGCAGATTGGGTATAAAACTGGGACGTATGTAAGCAATAACATCAGCACATATAAATACATGTTCGCGTACCACAGACATACTAACTATAATTACTATACTAAACATGTACAGAATAAATGGGGTTTTAAGATTATCTCTCTATCGTTATATGCGATACAAAACTAGTTTCCGAGACAATTCTAAAAATATTTCAATATTTTTTTTTTGCCGATCATTGAACACCGTATTTATTGTTATATACATTTAAAATCGACTTACGAACCATGGCGTGATGATTGGTACAACTCCTAAAATACTATCTATAAGATGACGTAGCAATAGGGTAATAAACACACCACCAATATCAATCAATTGATGTACTTTCTATGATCTGTCAAAACGCGATTCTCCCATAGATTTTGTATGGCGAAAGAAAATTGTGACGTCACTTGTGCTCAATTGAGTAACTTTTTATTAACTTGAAAGTTATTATCAAATACAGTTAATTAAGAATTAATCAGATTTTCAATGCTAGTGTTTCTTTAAAGAAGTTATCGACTTGGATTATTGGTTAGTGGTTTCTAATACCCAATTACAGACAGATGAAAGTTATCTTGTCTTGATAAGCCACAATAACGGCGATTAATATCGACTGGCCGTTAATAGATATTATACCATACATTTAAAACCATCCTTAGGTATTCATTGTTTACAATAACTCTATCGTTTACATTTCTCACTTGTGTTACTTTATGACATCGATTTTAGGTCGAATTTTTATTTTTATGGAGAATTTTAAGAAATCAATTCTCCCACCAATTTACCCTATCTTAATTAAGTCCTATCTGGCATTCAACGGAGTAAGCAAGGCGATATAGTTTCCTTTGCATACTCATCTTTCATACCTTACCATAACCGCACAGGTTAATAACAACGATCATCAATAATTATCTTAAAAATACCAACTTACAATCATACCAGTATTAATATTGTTAAAATTCCCCATAAAATCCTTTTATTTTAAACATTAAAATAATAATGAGATGAAAATCTTGATAAATGGCTCAGATTTATTGTGCATTTGAAACTTTGCTATTTCTTTTTGGCAGTGAGGCAAAAAGAGACAAAAGATATTTGAATCTGTCAAACTAAAGCCCCGGATACACTAGGGAACATTTTGTCCCGCAACATAACGCGCAACACTCAATCTACGTGACGCTGCAACGTTGCACATTGTCCCGCAACATGCTTGCTCCCGCCTCGAGAGCGAGCGCACGACGACATTTCTATAAACACTGACTAGTGTAGCCAGCAAAATGTTCCATGACAATTGTCGCGGGACACTTCACGTAGTTGTTGAGGGACATGTTCCGCAACATGTTTCTTCATTTGCCCCCTAATGTATCCCAGGCTTAAAGTATCAAAACTTGTTAGGAAGTTTAACGGTTTTAATTTCTAATTATTTCTTAATTTTTGGTGGTATTAAGATCTCAAAAGTACAGTTAAATGATGCCAATCAAAATCTAAGCCATTATCAGATAAAACAAAACTTAATAAGAATTCAAATTGGACTATTTTAAATTTATTTTCTTACGTTCAGAACACTACCAATGTTTGAATTTTATCGAACAGTGCCAAATTATTTTATATATCGGGGAGGGTATAGAATCATAGGAAAGGGTGGGAATATTCGAAAAGGGTGATCGTGAAGATATTAAGATCATTTTGGTGATTTAAATGGTGATAATCGTGAGTCAGGATTGTTTATATATAGACTAGTCTAGGGTAAGGTTCGGGAGATATTTACTATAAAATATTGTGTTAAGTATATTAAAATTACGTGTAAAAATATGTAATGCAAAATACTTAATGTACTTTTCTGGCAAACTGAGAAATTCTAAGCGTCTTTACCTAAGTTTTAATATTTGGCTTCTTTTTTTTGTTATTTTATACTCATGGAAGCCACATAAACCCATTTTCTTAATTTTACATGCATAAAAACGCACACAAAACAATGAATAGCAACACAACTTATTATTTTCTTCATCTTATTGTTTTATTTTTTACTAAAGCAAGCTAACAAAACAAATACTGGCAACACCTTTAAAAAAATCTGTAGTATTGCCAACGAACAAAATAATGCTACCATTTTAGTAATAATTTGTAAAACTGGAATTATTGATTGGTGTCTTGTAAAACCGCAGTGTTATTGAAACCTTACCCGCGTGTGCAGTCTATATGATGAACTCCTGGCTCACGGGCGCCGCTAGCTAGCTAAGTGAGCTGTAGGCAGGGGGCGGAGGGCTAGCGTCGCGGCCGGGCATCAACACCGCGATCTTGTACGGGGGCGGCGCCTCTGGAGACTCTGTGGCGGGTTGCGATCGCTCTGAGGACTGTAGCAGGGTCGCGAGCGATATGTCGTCCGAGGGTTCTGATGGTGGTGGCTGGAGGAACGAAATACGACGTTTTGTTAAAGAATTCCATAGGGTACTAAGTACAAACTTATACCCGATAATGAATAGAGCGAAGAAGGGATGTTGATGTTGTGGACAACCAATAATGGGCTTGCTTCTTTTTCTCATTTCTCCTTCATTAAAATTGGTCGTTTAGACATCTTTTTGCAGTTTTGGACAAAAACGAGCTTAGCAGCCTACCCCAAACTCCAAATAACCCCCTATGCACGTACCACGTATATGCTGACGTGCCGGTCGCGCTGCGCGGTGGAGGACACGCGGTCGGGCGGCAGCGGGGGCGGCGGGCGCGCGCGGCACAGCGACAGCGCGCAGCCCACGCCGCACACGCACGCCACCGCCGCACACACCACGCTCGCCTCGCCGCCGCCGCCGGACCCGCCTCGGTCGCGGATCACCTGCGGTGCGGGCGGACAGGTACATATGTGATAGTAATAATAACAACATAACATCACGCCTCTAATCCCCGAAGGGTTATGATGATGATGATGATGATGATTTTTATTCAGTAAATTGGTTATAAATAACACTTTTACACGTCACATTAGTTTTTTTTTTTTTAACTAGATGAGTCCAGTGTTTCCTAGCCGACTGCTCTGAGAAGAAACACCGAAACAAACTCAGAGGTCAAAGTCTCTTTTAAAGTCCATACAATTACTTGTAATGGTCAAATCATATGCGAACCAAGTAGGTTAATGTCCGAGGTGGTCTCTTGAGGAGAGAGGCACACAAATTTGAGTCGGCCTGTCCAGTCAGTGCACGCATTTGTCAGAAATCGTCAAGCTCGACTCAGAACTTAAGGAGCTCAACGACACGACGAACAATACCACAGAAAGGACATTTGGGTAGGCCGCATCGAATACTCAAACTGTCAGACAACCATGAAATCTAATCCCAGAAAAAATGCAACAACCCACATAGTCCACATATTTACAATATAATATATTAAAAAAATATACTTTCCAAAGTATATCCGGATGAGAAGAAAAAAAAAAAGAAAAAATCTAAATGTCATGTTTACGTAAGATGTGTCAAAAGGAAAAATGTAATTTGCAAAGGGCATAATCACAAGGCTTAGCAGAGCGAGCAGTTCAATCCCAAGCTTTTTTATCATCTAAATAATCCGAAATTTTATAGTAGCCCTTTTTGTATAGTTTGGTTTTAATACAACTTTTAAATTTTTTAATCGGTAAGTTTCGAACATCAATGGGAAGTTTATTGTAAAAACGTATACATTGACCCATGAACGAGTTGCCTACTCTGTGGAGACGAGTGTGATGTACCACAAGATTGTGCTTATTTCTAGTATTAAATCCATGAACATCGGACACTTTCTTAAAATTTGAAATATTCTTGTGTACATACATAAGGTTTTCAAATATGTATTGTGAGGCTACAGTCAGAATGTTGATGTCTTTGAATTTCTCTCGAAGGGAATCCCGTGGACCTAAGTTGTAAATGGCTCGAACAGCCCTTTTTTGTAGAACAAAGATAGTATTAATGTCCGCACAGGTTCCCCAGAGAAGAATCCCATACGACATGAGACTATGAAAATAACTGAAATAAACAACTCTGGCTGTATCCACATCAGTTATCTGTCGAATCTTTTTAACAGCATAGGCGGCCGAACTGAGCCTGCCTGACAATTTTTCTATGTGCGGGCCCCATTGTAATTTGGCGTCAATGGTAATTCCAAGAAACACCGTTGACTCAACAGGATTCAACTCTATTCCATTAAGCTGAACATTGGTGCTTAGCTGCCTGACATTTGGCGTTGAAAATTTAATGAGATTAGTTTTTTTTTCGTTTAACAGAAGATTATTTACATTAAACCAATGGACAACTTTACAGAGTGCATTGTTAACTTCGTCAAAATTTTCTAACTGTCGCTTGATTTTAAAAATTAGTGAAGTGTCATCCGCGAACAATACAATCTTGTGATTATCCCTTACGTGATAAGGTAAGTCATTAATATAAATCAAAAACAGGAAAGGTCCTAGAATTGAACCCTGCGGAACGCCCATGGTGACCGCAGATCCTGCCGACATTTTGCCATTTACATCAACCCTCTGAATTCTGTTGTTCAGATAAGAAGTCAGAAGGTCAAGAGCTCTGTTCCTTATACCATAATGGTGCAATTTCCTAATGAGTGTATTATGGTGTACGCAATCAAAGGCCTTGGATAAGTCGCAGAAAATGCCAAGAGCATCCCGCGATTCCTCCCAGGCCTCAAATATGTTTTTCAGTAACTCCACGCCCGCGTCTGTAGTTGAACGACCCTTTGTGAAACCGTACTGTCTCAGATGGAGTAAATTATATTTATTAAAATGCCTTAGCATTTGATTCAAAATTAATTTTTCAAAGATTTTACTCAATGTGGGTAATATGGAGATTGGCCGAAAATTCGTAGGATCAGTTGTACTACCAGATTTGAACAATGGAATTACTTTACTAAGTTTCATCAGGTCAGGAAATACACCAGATGCAATGCAAGAGTTAAAAACAATTGCTAAAAAAGGAGAAATAACATCAATTATTTCAGACATGATATGTACCGATAATCCCCAAAGGTCGGTAGTTTTTTTTACATCTAGATCCCTAAAGGAATTAATAATATCTTTATCAGTCACAACAATAAATTCAAAATGTTTGTCGCATTCTGGTACACATTCTTTTAGTATAGAGAAAGCAGAAGTGGACGACGACGACAGAGTCCTGGTTGTTAAAATTGGAATATTAGTGAAGTAATTTTCAAACTCTGTTGCCACGTCCATGTCCGCTTTAAAATCTACATTGTTGATTTTCAAATGGAAATCACGGTTGCGTACTGTAGTTCTTCCCGTTTCTGAATTAATAATATTCCAAGTTGTTTTAATTTTGTTACCAGATAATTTTATTTTATTTTTTATGTGTATGGCTTTTGCTGAGGAACAGGCTCTTTTAAAAGTTTTAGAATATTTTTTAACAAATTCTTTAAAAGTTTCGTCTTGGTTATATGATTTTTCACTATACAATTCATATAACCTTTCCCTACTTTTATAAATACCCGGTGTTGCCCAGTCACTAAATTTAACACGGTCACAAAGAGGTAATGTTTTTGAGGTGAAAACTTTCTTGAATTCACAATTGATAAGATTAAATAATAAACTATATGCATTATCCGGGTTGATGTGATAAGGCAAACTCGGTAGCTTTTCCATTAAATTACTTTTAAATTGTCCTAAACGACTTTTGTATACAGGAATAAAACTCACAAACTTTCCTTGAGCTTCAACTATTTTCTGAGGGAAAGTAACTAACTGGCCACAGTGATCCGAGTCCAACTTGTTTATAATTAAACAGCTGGATGGTCTTAAGTTTGTAAAAATATTGTCAATGCAGGTGGCACTAGTGGCAGTTATTCTAGTTGGCTCAAGGAATGTGTGGTACAAGTTATATGACTTAAATAAAGCTAAAAATTTATTTACAGTAGCTGATTTTTCTAGTATATTAATGTTAAAGTCTCCACAGACTACAACTGTTTTATTACTGCTACAAGTCTTTAATAATACTTCTTCCATATATTTTTCAAAAATATCATAGCAAGCACATGGGGGCCTGTACACGCTCATTACAATGAACTGCTCAAGCTCGATGCAAGCTATTTCAATAACTCGCTCAACAGAGAGGCTTACTATGTCCTTACGTTCTTTAAATTTAATATTGTTGCGAACTATGATGAGGGAGCCACCCCGTATCATATTCACTCTGCTGAACGAGCTGGCCACCAAGTGGTTATTAAAGCTGAACATGAATTGGTGGACTTTTAACCAATGTTCAGTTACACATAAAATATCAACAAAACTACAGTTCATGAACAGCTCCAATTCTAATTCTTTACCTATCACACCCTGTATATTTTGATGAACTATTTTTAAATTATTATTGGTAAGTTCACTTATGTTACAAGAATCTGATGGGTGTGATATTAAGGAATGGCTTACATTATTGCTAGAGTTTAACTCTATTGTCTCAGAACCCCTTGAATTTGGGTACAAGTCTAATTTGGTAATTGAATTAGAGCTAGAGATTGACTCTATTGTCCCAAGTTGTAATTTAAATTACTTGGAACAAATTCCAAGCTCTGATTATTTGAATAAAGTGTATGACTTAACTGCTCAATAGAGGCAGTATAGTTAGCCAAACACTTGGCTGACTTATAAATACAATATGATAGCGATTTTGCTACCTGTCCTTTATAAAAATTGCAAAGATAGTAGTTATCTTCGGTCGTAAAATATTTTTGACTAATGAGTACATTAGAGTCAATAAATTCAAACTTTTTATTATACATTGTCATAGTATTTATTTTCATATTATGTTTATATCGGATGTTATTTTCGGTCTGTGACAGGCCATTGCCATAAGGAAAGGCAAACAGCACTATTTTATGTACATTTAACATGGCTAAACTATCAAAATACTTCTTTATTTTGGCACTGTTTGCATTTCCCCTTCTCCCAGTTAAAATTAAGATAATAGTAGATGGGCTGTACTCCTTACTTAATACTTTCTCCAGAATATCACTGTAACTGGCATCAGGCATACAACAATTAATTACCTGTTTATCTAAATGATGGTGTAGTACATGACCCATATTTTTACCCATTTCATCACAGTACATGAAAATTTGGTCATTATTGTTTACATTTATTTCTGATTTTTGTGATTTTAGTGTGGCGAGGGAAGTACTGACAAGACTGTCAAACAATTCCACAGACTGAGTCTCTGATGGTATAGACTCATAAAGGATAGCTGACCGTGAACAGCTTGATGAATCATGATTACAATCTGGTGTTAGATTGTTAGTCAAAGAATTAAACATTCTCTCATTCTCGCTACATTGTTCCACCAAACTGTTCATTGCCAGAATATATTCTCCCATTTCCTTTTGAGAAATTTCATATTTAGCTGTTAATATGTTCAAGGAATCCCGTAGATGGAGAATCTCCGACTGTGACTGTTGAATTTCAGCCTCACAATTGTTTTGAATTTTATTCACAATGATATTATGATTACTAATTTTTTCTTTAAGTAATTTACAACTTCTCAATGATTTACAGGTTTTAGAATATGAGTTTTTATTATTTTTAATTAATTTTTGTGTCTTTTTTATTATTTTGTTAATTTTAATGTATTTTTTAAACTTATTATTGCTACACTTTATTAGCCTGACCTGAGGGCTTGATGTTACACTATTATCATGAGTAAGGTCAATGGTTTCAATAAGACAGTTTTTATTGCTCAAGACTGGGTTAGCAGAATGCAACGGAGTGGCACCTACCAGTTCCTCAAACAGTGCATGAGTCTGTGATGTCCGGAGTCTTTGGCTAGTGCTCTCCATTCTGATGATTGTGTCCTGGGCTTCACTTAGCCTACATTTCAGCTCAGCGTTGTGTTTGATAGTTGTATCAAACACATCGCTACACTGGTCAGACAGAGGGTTAGACAGAGGTGTACCCATTAGTACACTCACATTTCGCCAGTTATGTTTAAGTCCCATGTAATAGGAGGCGAGCCTATTGCCATCAACCGGGCACAAATCCAGATTCGGTGGCTGGTACTGAGAAATTACTAATGGAAGAACTCATTAACGCTTTGCCCGACCTGGGAATTGAACCCAAGACCTCATGCTTAGCAGTCGCACTCTGCGACCACTAGACCAATAAGGCAGTCATTAATTTATACCAGCTTAATATTGCCCTGCAGGACCAAAGGCTTGTTCTCATACAGAGAAGGCACGAACATTGACCACCGCGCTTGCTCAAGGTGGATTAGCGATTTTAGACTCATATTATTTATAAGATCAGGTTTCCTCATTTGAATAAAGAGGCATTTTTACCCGACTGCAGAAAACCCAAAGGAGGGTTATGATTTCAGGAGTCTATGTTTGTATATTCATCTGTGTGCGCGTATCTATCTATAAACATTTTTGTCGTAGTCGGTTTTTTTTACAGATTGAGACCGAGTTTAGATTGCGATCGTTCTATAAAGTAAGTGGAATTACCCCCTGATTTATCTACTGGCCTACAATTGAACTAAATGTTTATGTTAATCGTACCAAAGTTCACGGTATACGTGCCTTGCGTGGGTGGGTACGTTGTTCACCGAAAAACACGCAATGTGATTTTTCTTATTTTGACAAACAACACGAAATAATTATACCAATGCTTAGCTTGATACGAAGTTATGTTGTCTCGCCAGGTTAAAAGGTTAGGTATGAGAAACTACCTTCCGCCCGCGACTTCGTTCGCGTCAAAGTTAATATACGGGAACCGTAGGTACAGTTTTGTTTTCCCGGATAAATAGCTAATGTGCTATTCCAGACTATAATCTACCTATCTATGTGTCTCAATTTGATCCTTATCCGTTCTGCTATTCTGGCGTGATTGATTAACAAACATACCTACATACATTCAAACTTTTGCATTATTATAAGAGTAGTAAGATGGACGAACTAACAAAGAAAACTCAAAGTCCATTCAATGTAGGTACTCTAATGTTTTTGCGAGATATAAATATTTTGATACTTTTTCTGTAAGATATGTTTGCATTGGCAGATTTAATTTATTATTTTTTGCGTTATTGCAGATCCAATCTACAAAATGATTTATGGCAGTAGGTAGGTACTACGTTAAATTCCCAGCTCGTTTCGTATTTGTTTAAAATCATGGCTAAATTCAGCCATTATTTTTTTATCTACTAAGTACTGCTGAATGTCAACCCCGATTTCTCAAACAAAAAATTATTGAGACAATTTTTAAGTGTGTGTAAGCTGCTGTGATCTTAAGTTTGTCCAATATTAGGTACTTTCATCTCATCAACATTATCATTTGGCCGAAAGACCACTTATAAGCAGAGCCCTCCCCCCCCCCACACACATCAGCACAAAGTGCGGGCCTGTGCTTCTTGAATCCGATAGATTCTCGCGACCTTCACCAGGTCTGTCCACCTTGTGGGGCCTTCCCACACTGCGTACTCTTACTAATCTAACTTATTAGATAAATAAATAATATAAAAATAGACTCACGCTCACCTGCCGGTCAAAGTAGTACTTAGCACCGGCCAAGAACACAGTAGCCAGCGCGAATGAGACCAGCATGCCGAACTTGAGGTGCGGAGCCATCATGGGCGAGTGATGGAGGCCTAGGGCTGCGGTCCGCAGTAAAGTGTCGGGGGTGACGGAGCGCGCGGCCGCAAGGCTAGCGATTGTCGGCTGCGGCGGTTCTGCTGGTATCTCCACGTACAAGCTAGGCTCATCGTTTTGCCGCCGCGCTGCGTGTACCGCTGGCATCGGTGGAGGCCTACGGGATTATTTTGCTATTCGATTTCCGGACCACAATAGAAGCTATTACGGCTTTTTCTCGTTTTTTTGTAAGGAATATATTTCTCGTAGTTCGCCAGTTTCAGTTAATGTGAATATTTTGATACTACACCTGCAGTCAGTGAACACTGACTGATGGTGATGAGTTAGGGTCTGCTACCGTTAGCAGCCCCACTAACATTGCAAGAGGTTCTACATAGTCTTAGGGTGACGTAGAGAAGTATGGTCATGTCAAAACGATGCACGCTTTATGTACATGCCTTCTTTCAAGCCATAATACTGGAAAATCTACTAGGTAATGCTGACATACCCAGCATGGCGATGCGAGCGGTGCGGGCGGCGCGGCGGGCAGTCGACGGCGGCGAAGCGGTGCACGGGCGCCGCCATGCCCTTGCGGCCCCCGCCCCCGCTCGCGCACACGCGGCCCCGCGCTCGCCCTGTGCGCAGACACCTGGACGCTTACTATCACGCCTATAATCTAATGGCTGAACACAATACCATGAAAGTGAAACTAACCAGTAGGAACGACTGTAGCTTGTTAATACGAGTATTATCCAACATACATACTCCTGCTCTTTTTCATAGTTAAACATAAAAAAAGAATAACATACATAAAGAATCCAGGGTCGTAGCTCACCCCAGCTATGGGAGCCCCGAACCCTAAGTTAGGTAGAAGGTCCCCCAACAAATCTTGATATTGGGCCCATCTAGGGCAAGCTTTACCACTGATATAAGCCCATGTAGCTTCCAGTGTAAAAACTGAATGATCTACCCTCGTCCCTCTCAAATACCTAATTTCGTTCCAGACGCATTCTACCATATCATAGTTAGACCCTTGCTCTTAGCTCTCACAATACACAGTTTCATGAAAATCAGCAAGTATTTAGTACACGTACCGGCAGAAAGTGAAGATGGAACACGATGACGGCCGGTGTAGGCACACTGGCTGCGTTTATCTATCCAAAAATGCATTGGAATGCCTCGATGCTAGCTGCTGAAGGAAGATCAGTGGCCGTACAATGCCTTCAGTGTGGACATTGAACCATTGTACGGTTGCTGCAAATACAATTTTCTCGATGATAATAATTCAGAACTAAATAGTTATGTTTACGATGATAGTAATAAAGTTTATTTTCTTGCAGACTAAATTCCACTCCCGGTATGCCTGACTCATACACACAATAAACTCTGATTGTATATTTTGTTAACATAAAACAGATGTTTTTGTCCATGCAAAATTTTTGTCTGAAAAGATCATAGTACTACAGCAATAAATACTTTTTTATAGAATAATAAATATTGTACTGGTATAGTGAAGAAAACAATTTTTAGATGTAGATAAAGAAAGAACTTGCTCCAAGTATATATCAATATCATCCTGTATCCTAACTTGGAATGCATTACCATTGAGTACAATTTACTACAGGTGATTGTTTAAAGGTCTTTGATAATTGACAAGAAAATGCAGAATACCTAGTAATATAGTCACATTACATGCCAGTACAAAATAAATAAATGAGCTATTTTCAAGTGGTCTCTATAATTACAATGTTTTCTTTTATGATAATTACATTATTGTTTATGCAAAAAGTGGGTATAGTAATCAGCTGTAAGTTACAGTAATTATGATAATTGATGCTTTGCTGTTTGCAGACAATGGGTGACTGGGCCTGACCTTAGTGACCTATTTAAATCTGTCACACCTACCACTGCAAGTTAGTTTGGCGATCTCCTGACCCATTATTAAAAAACGTGGACGAGGATTTTTAAAGTTCCAATGTAAATAGATTTGGAAAACTATAATAGTCACAATTTAAATAAAATAATATTTTCTACCTGTATCGACGACTTGTTTTTTTTCGAAAATATTTGACCTAAATTTAATCATCTATAAAGTTAATTAAAAGAATACAATTTAAAATCTCAAATGATAGAAAA
Organism: Hoplodrina blanda; assembly: GCA_949316365.1. Classification (NCBI taxonomy): domain Eukaryota; kingdom Metazoa; phylum Arthropoda; class Insecta; order Lepidoptera; family Noctuidae; genus Hoplodrina; species Hoplodrina blanda. Next base: position 14,741,818 of record OX438592.1, read on the forward strand.
ATACTTTACCTCTTTATTTATCTAATTTACACTTTAAAATGAAGTCACGGTCTAAGATCAGCTGGGAATTAATTATCAAATATACACTTAAAAATACATCCATTCATGACTATTTTCACTGTATATTCACACGGACACGGCAATATAAAACCTTCTCACTTATTAAAAAATATATACACTATTTAAATACATAGCTGTAATACACTAAGAACTAAACCTACAGTGTTATATTTTTAAAATTAATTAAAATAAACCATCAATTCACATTTGCACTTGACAGCCATTTGTGGGCGGGGTGCGCGCGCTAAGCAAAACAATCAGAACTACCAACTGCACCATGGTTTCGCAATCAATAGCAATAATTTGATCAATTTACTTTATTAATACCAATATGCAAAACTTCTTTAGAAATTATGAATACCTACATAAAACAAAAAATAAATTTCAGTTTTACAGATAAGGAAAAAGTGTTAAATCCCACAATGGTCTATGAATCTGAACTATTAGTTATTTGTTTGATGCATGTAATGGATTTCTATATCATCTTGAATTTATTTAATGTTATAAGTAAATAATTCTGATATTTCACAAACACATTTGAAACAAACACTTTTTTGTGTGAATAATTAAAATAATTTATGAACGCCATTTAAATTTACCTCTCAAATGTGTGGAAATTTCCGGAAACTTCTACTTCTTTATGTTAGAGTCGTTCAGAAACATGAATGAAATTTAAAAAATGTTGGCTCTCATTAAAATTACTCAACTGTTGAAAACGGCTAGAAATAATATTATATTATCTTTTGTTTAAATTTTACACATTGATAACGTAAAATTCTTATAAAATATGCAATAAAAAATCTTTTCAAGTCAAGCCTGAGATATATTTCTGATCGATCAGAATATTATAAATATACCCCCTCCTCCGAAAATCAAACCAATCTGTCAAAAATGCTCAACCGATCGTGTTCGTAATCAACAACGGCAGCCAATTCCACATAATCGCAAGTTTTGGATTACATTCTTGAATCTGGTGTGCGATTTAACAAATAACAATATTGACATGTTGAGCTGGATTCGGTGATATTGGACTAGTAAATTTAAAGTTTTTAGTTTATTAGTGCATTGTGATTTTATGAGTACAAAATGCTAACATCAAGATTTAAGACTAATGACGATCGTCAGAGGTCAGCGAAGCCCTATTGCCAGTGTTGGAGTGAAAACAGGCCTACACCATGGGAGTACAATGGTGGTTGCGCATGTGGAGAACACTCAAACAGTAAGTAGACAATACAAATAAATAAAACCTATACCCACATCGACAATTCGATTTTATCGTCAACGATATTTTGAAAATCGAAGGGAGAATAATGAGATAGAATGGAACAAAATATGTTTGAATTATAATTTGACTCAAACAAAGACAATTTCATGTTGCCAGAGTTAGAATTTCAAGGCTCATTACCATAAACTTTCACGACACTGACGACAAGTATTACGTACTTACTTTAAACAGTATTCATTAGAATCGATTAAGTTAATTGTTAAATTATTTATTTGCACAATCCAGGGAATACAAAGACTTAAAAAAATAAAATGAAAGTCAACTATTCAATGTTTTATCACATCTAGATGGTTTGTTGACAAAAACTTTTAAGCCAAATGTTTGTATTAAAAATATTTTAGAAAATGATGGTAACTCTAATGACAATTTGAGTGGGTGAAAAATTTATTTATACATTTTTACATTTTATACACATTTTGAATATTCTTGTATTGACACTGACTTTTAAAAACATCATCCTAGTTTTATAGTCAGGGTCAATACTCTTTGATCCAAAAATAGCCTTATATTTTGTAAAAAAAAAACGAAAACATTTTGATGTTGCCATGTCAATAATAACTATAGGCAAAAAGTTGTAAAGGCTATCATTAACCCTTTGACCGCCAGGGACGTCTATGGACGTAAAATCAAAAAGTGCTCACGACGCCACAGACTGCATGGCACGTCGAAAATAAGACTTTTTTGCAGTTCAAAATAAACACACAAAAATATGTTTGCCGTACCTATTATTTTGTAGGTATGAAAGAAGGAATTTGTCGCTTGGCGTAGAGTACACAGATTTTCGTTGTTGACGTGGCGGTCAAAGGGTTAATATAAGTTACAGATCATTTAATTATTGTTAATTGATTCTTCAATGGATGATGTAACTTTTGTTTGAGATTACAGCAAGCAACAACTTTGTAAATGATGAACTCTCAGATTAATTAGTTAAAATGCTCATTAAAACATTTTAATTGGCGTACAGACAGTCCTCCTGGTTGTACATTGTTGCTAAGCTCAGGGGTATGCACAAGCGGTAGGGCTTTGACTTTAAAGATCAAAATCTAGTTGCCATCTCATCTCAGTGACAATCAATACTGCCTCGTTGGTCTAGTGGTTAGTGACCCTGACTACAAAGCCGGAGGTAGTGGGTTCGATTCCCACCCAGGACAAACTTTGTGTGATGAGCATAATTGTTGGTTCTGTGTCTGGGTGTAATTTATGTAAAATATGTATATATTTATAAATTATATAAGTATGTATATCAGTTGTCTGGTTACCATAACACAAGCTCTGCTTAGCTTGGGATCAGATGGCCGTGTGTGAGTTGTCCCAAGATATTTATTTATTTATTTATTTAATACTGTCAAAAATGTGGCTAACCCATCGACTGCGAGCGAACATTCGCTACGCCAAACCCGTAGTGCGGCTGGCTACACAGTTGGTGTGTTTGCCGTAGAAAAACACATATGGTGGTGTGTCGCCGCACAACGCCGCACTTGCGTTATTTAGTAGAAACACAACGGGTGTGTTTTCCCACAGACAACGGGTTAAACTACAGGCAATTCTTGCAGATTGAGATGTAAGAATAGAATGCAAATCTTCTACAATTTACAAGAATTTCCCCTCCTGACCCTGATTCATGGCTGTATATGTTTATACTAGCTGTCCGCCGCGGTTACACCCGCGTCTTTGGTTACTGCTCCGCTCCCGTAGGTCGTAGCGTGATGGTATATAGCTTATAGCCTTCTTCGATAACTAATCTATCTAACACTGAAAGAATTTTTCAAATCGGACCAGTAGTTCCAGAGATTAGCGCGTTCAAACAAACAAACAAACACTGCAGCTTTATAATATTAGTATAGATATATTGTTTATTTTGTTGTTTATTAGACAATTAAAGCACTTATCAACACTATTGACAAGAAAAAGGTAATTTTGTATGAAGGAGAATGTAAACATTGTCTATGAAATGGATTTACTTATTTAAAAAAATAAAATAGGATCATATTGTATTGGCAATGTTTTTAATTAGATACCATTCAGATTTTAGTGTAACTAATTAATAATAGATAATTAATTAGGTATTAACAATATACATTACAATTTACATTATAACAAAGATAAACGGAACTTTGTAAAAGTTTATCTTAACAATGTAAAAAGGTAGTTTGAATTAATAGACAGTTCAATTTTAGTTTTACTTATTTTATACAAATATAGGAAAAACTATTTTTTGTGGTAAACTAAATGGGACTTCTTAAATTTATTTTTTTATTTAAGATTCTGTTAATTCATTTACTTAACAGAAACTTAAATAAAAAATATAATAAATAAATAATTATAAAAATAGTTTCATATTTATTTATCTTTACAGAAATTAAATTTAACTGATTAAGCCACAAATTAGTATCATCCTATGTTAATGCCACCGGACAAATATGTTCCTGACATTTAAAAAATCCACAAAAAAAATAACTCTCTACCATTTCTTCCAGTAAGTGAATGGCGATGGGAGATGCCAGACAGCACAGGCACCAGCTGGGTGATGATGTGTCCCGACCAGAAGCAGGTGACATTCCACCCGTTCTACAGCTCCGGTACGGCTGCGGTCAAGGGTGACACTCCATTAGTTCACGACTACCATTACTATTGGGAAGTGAAGATGCTGACAGAGCCGTATGGAACTGATATTGTGAGTAAATTAAATAGTATGTTCCTCCAACTTCTACAATTGCGAAAGTTTGGATGGATGAATGTTTTTTACTCATTCACGAAAGAACGGCTGAACAGATCTGGATGAAATATGACGTAAAGATATTTATTTATTTAAGATATATGGAAGACTTACAGCTATTAAATAAAACATATAAAAAAAAAACAGTAAATATATATAACTGACAGCCAATTACAAGTCTTCACTTATAAAAAACAGGCTGGCAAAGATGGTGTGAACAACACAGTACTGCTCACACAAGAAAAACAAAAAAGAGAAAACAGGACAACATCAAAAGCTTATCAAACTAAGAAACAACATAATCTAACATAGGCACTATAGCTTACACCTTTCGAGTACACATTCTAAACTTACACAATATATATATATATTTGATATAAAATAAACTTAAGTAAAAAAAAAATTGTCTGCACATACATGTTAAGTTACTTCTTGAATTACTGCTTCGCTTCCGTGGGTCGTAGCGTGATGTTTCAAAGCTTATGCTACCCCATTCATAATGTAGTTTTTATAAGTGAATGAGTTTCTAAATCCTGTTAAGTAGTCTTGAGTTTATCCAATATTGGTCTAATACCTACTAGCTCCCGCCCCGGCTTCGCACGGGTGCAATGTATATAGTAACTACATAATATAAACTAATATAAACGTATAAACCTTTCTCTTTAATCATCAGGCCCCTCTCTTCCACTGGGCACTCTGGGCAAGTGCCCAGGGCCCCACGACCGTCTGGGGCCCCGGCCTGTCCCCAAAAAAATCATTCCTTGTAGTCTGTTCAGTGACAAAACATTTGAATTGCAGTGCGATTTACAATAATTTTCTTGCTCCAAGCTTAAGAAATGAGTATTAAGTATGTCTCTTTTATTCTTCTTCTTTATCGTGTGGGCAGTAAGGTCTTACGACCCCACACACCCTAGTGTCAGAGTTTCTAAACCACCTCAAGGGCCTCTGACATGGTTTGAGTGGGACAGTAATAGGCTGGTATAGGTAAGTCCAGGTTTCCTCACGATGTTTTCCTTCACCGATGTCAGTGATGTCCAAGATAAACTTAGAAAACTAGTACATATGAATTGAAAAAGTCACAAGACATCAATATAGTCACATAGTTGAAATAGAGTCAATTGAACATGAAAAAAATATTTTTTTCAACTATCAGTACACGTAAAACACACAGGGGCCCCGAGATCCTTGTGCCCGGGGCCTACAATATGTTAAAGACGGCCCTGTTAATCATCCTATTTTTTGAGGAAAACCACATTATCATCCGTTATGTAGTATAAAAGATCTAAGCGGGAAGACGGCGGGAAGCGACTTTGTTTTATAGAAGATACATACAAAATACAAATCTTTTTCTCTTTGTAATCAACAACCATAGCTCCCCAAGCGGCGCCCTAAGCCGACCCCACAGGGGGTGCCCTTAGCGTGTAATCGCTTAGTTTTAAGGCTTAGTTTTTCTGTGGTTTCTGCCTACCCCCATGGGAAAAAAGCGTGAGTTTATGTTTAAGGCCCTGGCTGGGCCTAGAGGCCTTAATTTTTAAGGAACCACAGGAAAGTCCGGTAAGGCAGCCGACAGCCTCTATCGCGTGCTGTCTCCTTACATATTTCAAACTTTTATGTTTTAATATCCTACAATCAAGACAATTGCAAATGTGTATTATTCTATCATAAAACATCTAATCTTTTGTTTGACTCACTGTCTGTCTGGCTGTGATCATTTTACGCGCATTTATCTAAATAATCTTTATATTACTAGCATGTCAAGAATACAGTAAAACATGCATCACAATAGCGTGGCTTTATATCAGTGACATAATGTTTTGTAATCGAACTACTTACCTACCTTCAGAGATTACCTCTTACAAAGAAACAAACAACTTTTTTATAATATTAATTAGTATAGATTCTTTTGCCTTCAATAATTTAGATTTAACAATTTGTTAGTTTTGATTAGCAGATCTAGGCTGCGCTAAACCTCGCGCGCTACCGTACGAATTCGTTTTTTTTTTTGTGAAAAAAAAAAACTAATTCGAAACAACGGTAGCGCAACTAATCCACAACTAATTAAAAATAATAATAACTTGCCTTTTATTTTATTTGACAAGCACAAAACATGAGAAATATTTGAGCAGCATTCTTAGGAGCCAATTTTGGCTAGCGGTTATAGCCCAATGGCCAAAGGCTGGTGTCTGAGTTGCAACGGCAAGTAAGAGGTCGTCAGTTTGAAGCCCACTCATTACTCTATTAGTCGTAAATCAAAGTAGTTTTCATCAATATTTATTTTATAAAAATGGACTTTGACTGGCGATATATTTGCGCGTTATCTAGATTTAAGATTGTGCCATAATTCAAATTCTTACGTTGCATCCTACATCTTGGGGAGAACTCCTTTGTGAAATACGGACAAAAAGTAATCTTGGATTCTACAGTTTTTAGGCTTGCGTACCCAAAGGGTGACTTCAAACGGAACCATATTACTAAGAATCCGGAGTCTCTCCACCCTGCCGTGTCATGGCCGTATCTTTAAACCATAATGTAGAGACTTCAAATTTTCAGAAAGTGTGTTACTATAGCCGCTATAAAAAAAAGTAAACATTAAAGGGACTGCCCATACAAAAAAACGTTTCAAATTCATTTATTGCGATAGGTATAAGTTTAGATGTTATACAAATATTTCGAGCAGCTATATTTAGCTTTTCAGCATGCAATATTTTTGTCATTTAATTCTGATTTTACCATAAACTGCATGACTGCCTCGTTGGTCTAGTGGTTAGTGACCCTGACTGCAAAGCCGGAGGTAGTGGGTTCGATTCCCACCCAGGACAAACTTTGTGCGATGAGCATAATTGTTGGTTCTGTGTCTGGGTGTAATTTATCTAAAATATGTATATATGTATTTATAAATTATATAAGTATGTATATCAGTAATTGTCTGGTTACCATAACACAAGCTCTGCTTAGCTTGGGATCAGATGGCCGTGTGTGAGTAGTCCCAAGATAATTATTTATTTAAAAATATATTTATTGATACTACTCAGTAACGGATCCAGGATAGGGGGTTTTAGTCTTTAAAAGGTCAAGCTTGTTCCAAACGACTGTTGTCAATCAGCAACAGCCATTAATTACATAAGCGTATGAGAATGACGTGCTCGTCTTCCAATACAATACAAAATACAAACATGTGATGCTTCGAGCGCCGTGTTATAGAACAGCTGTCATAACAATTGATGCATTGCCTCGTTAAGAATTGTCTTGTCTATCTATCTTTTTATTTTAATATAAAGCTAAAAAGTTTATTTGTTTGCTTAGTCAAAGTCAAATCATTTATTTTAATTAGGCCATTATAAGGCACTTTTGAACGTCATATGCAAAAAGAAAAAAGGAATTGAATGAACCTAATTGCCCCTTCCAAAAGGTAGTTTTGTATGGAGAAGAATGGGCAAGAAACTCCATACGTACTCTTTTAAAATCAATGTTTACAACATTTGTAAACAGAATCATACATACACGACATGGCATGGCTCAAACGCTCAAATCTCTAGAATTACCAGTGGGCTTGGAAAAATTCTTTTTGTATATGACAGCCAGATTCACAAGGAATAGTATAGGCTTTATAACATCACGCTACGATCTACGACAGCGGAGTAGTAACCAAAGACGTAACATAACGTGTGGGTGGAAAAAAAACCAATCAGACGAAGTCGCCGGCAGAAGCTAATAATAATATGTTATGCATCAATAATTCTATCAATTCATTTTTTTTTTCAAATTGAATATTTTATTGTGAGACTAGCTGTCCGCCGCGGTTACACCCGCGTCTTTGGTTACTGCTCCGCTCCCGTAGGTCGTAGCGTGATGGTATATAGCCTATGGCTTTCCTCGATAACTAATCTATCTAACACTGAAAGAATTTTTAAAATCGGACCAGTAGTTCCAGAGATTAGCGTGTTCAAACAAACAAACAAACAAACAAACAAACAAACACTGCAGCTTTATAATATTAGTATAGATAGTGGTAATAAGTTCTTACAGTACACGTGGGGCTTAATAGCGGAACAAACAGACAGCATTTTAAAAAGTTGGTTGTTTGGTACCTTGTAAGCATTCATAGGCATTGAGTAAAAAGCTGTTATTTATGGTTAAAGAGATTTATTCTCATAAAAAAAATACATTTCACTTAACTGAGAACAGATCAGGTTTCTAAGTAAAACATACATAGCATGCATTCGGCATTTACACTTAAAATTAAAATACAGACAATACAAGTTTTAAAACTATTTTAGTAGATGCAACAAGTTATGAAATGTTCTTATTAATTACGTACTTATATATTTTTTTTCATTACATACAGACACTTCAAAAGTTTGATGCATAGTTGTTTAACTTCTATGTGATGTGACTTTAAAATTTTTACACCCCGTATTTTCTGTAAATGCATAGCAAAAGCATAGCATTATTATCGCATAATTAGAAGAGCGATGTGTAAATTGAAGACAGGCCAAATGCGTCGTTGTTTTTGAAACAAAAAAAGCCCTTGTGTAATAGCTTTACGAACTGAATCTGATCCGTAGGTATGTTCTGTTGTTTTGAAAGCACTTTCCTTGTTGGCAGCGTGCCACAATGTCAATGTTGATCAACAAGTTCACACAAAAGTGTTGAACGTGAACCGTTTTTCTAGAAATATTTCAAAAATAGAACACTTGACCTTTTGTTTCTCTTCCGATGTCAATAATGAGGTACCTACGTACAGTCCGCAAAATAGATACCTAGGTAGCAGGGCCATCAGATATAGTTGAAGTTTTGTAAGAAACCGATGGATGTCTTTGACTGAAACTTAACCTAAATAAAGAACTATTTATTATCTACGTTTTAAAGTAAATTACATTCGAAAACATCCATCGGTTTCTAAGAAAACTTCAACCATATCTGACGACCCTGCATACCTATCTGTTTTGCTGTGTGTACATAATAATGTTTATATTAGCTTCCGCACGCGACTTTGTCCGCGTCAAAGTTAATATTTATTTATCCCACGGAAACCGCACATTTTTCCGTTATAAAATTTAGCCTATGTGCTATTCCAGACTATGTCTGTGCCAAATGTTATTAGGTCCGTTTAGTCGTAATGGCATGATTGAGTAACAAGCATCCATCAGTCCAAACTGTCACATTTATAATACCTAGTAGTAAGATGTAAAAAATGCCTGCGCAGCGGTAAAATTATTATAAAGTCCTTATTGTCATATTTATTAATTTTATGAACGCTTCATTTTAGCCCTGAAAACGCGATTAATGTTCAATTTACTGTAAAATTAGTTTTTTTGTTGCTTTGAAATCAATAAATAATTAGACAATTGAGTTGCCAAATAAGTGCCGTCACAGGCCGCTATTGACATACAAAATCTATGAAAGAATCGCGTTTTGACAGGTCATAAAAAGTACGTCAATTGATGGTGGTGTCAACTAGCCTATTTACAACCCCACCAAATTTTTATCCCCAGATGGTAGGCCTCGGTACTAACAAGGTGAACATGGCGGATTCTCTGTTCACCTTCACCTCGTTCCTGGGGCGAGACGGGGAGTCCTACGGCCTGTCGTACACGGGCGCCCTACGGCATAACGCCTCAGTGAGTCGAGATAACGCGGGCTTCTGTAAGGGCAGCATCATCGGTGTGAAGGTGGACCTATGGCAGGGCACGCTGGAGTTTTATCTTAATAGGAAATCACAAGGTGAGATGCTTTTTTTTTATAAAAAATTCTCTTGTATCGTGGGTGCGTTTACAAACATATAAACAAAGACACAAACTACCTAGGCCGCACAAATAATTGTTCCGTTTTTTTGCGTATCACATAGAGTATAGACTGTGACAAAAAAACCTTTTTTTTTCTTTCTTTTTTATTTTTAATAAAAATTTTGGCTTTTTCCCAAATATTGTTACGGCTGGACGCTTAAATTTTTCGATGTTTGCATAAAATCTAATAATACAGTGGGGGTACTCTAAAAGAATAATAATTTCAGTAAAAAATTGAATTGAAAAAACCCTCGAAGGCGATCTTGGACCGATTTTTATCAAATATGGCTAAGAACACTCCCGACTAATTCACCTTTCAAACAGAAAAAAAAACAAAATTAAAATCGGTTTATGCGTTCGGGAGCTACGATGCCACAAACAGACACACACACACACACACCCCGACACGTCAAACTTATAACGTCATTTTTGCGTCAGGGGTTAAAAAAGATTTCCATATTTTTCGCTATCGTAATTATTGTTTGTTTACCAGCTCTTGATTAAAGTTTATCAGTAGCTGATAACGTTAGTACGATGCTAATCGTTCTCCCTACGACCGAGTAATGTCAACGATATTTATATATTTTAAAAGAACTCTGTAATCTCAATATGCAGGGGTTTTTTTTTACAATTATCCGGATCCGGTTATGCACTATCTAAAGATAAATTAGCCGAAACTTATCATACAATGAAAAGTACATATTTGCACTGGATATGAAAACCGGTTTTCTCAAAAATAAGGACTACAAAATACAGAAATACTAGCTTCTGCCCGTGACTTCGTCCGCGAGGTTTTTTCACCCGTGAAGTTTTTGGTTACTGCTCCACTCCAGTGGGTAGCGTAGCGTGATGTTATATAGCCCATACTATTCCTCATGAATCTGACTATCATATACACAAAGATTTTTCCAATCCGACCAGTACTTTCAGAGATTTGTGCGTTTATACAAACCAACAAAAAACCCTTCAGCTTTATTATAATATATAGTTTTACACGTTCAGTGCCATCGACTCGCCCGGAGAGTCCACGTAAATTTTATTCCAGCGCCGTACTCGCCCGGCGAGTTCAATGTGTTCAATTTTTTTTTCAAAATGCATGTGCATCTGCTTAAAATAATACTGAAGTCCATTTTTGACTCGCCTAGCGAGTCCAACGTAAAATGTAGGCGGCATCCGAGAAAACATCGTGAAAATCGTAGTGGTAATGAAAGTGTTTAATTGGAGAAAACCGGTTTTCTTGTCAAGTAATCGTGGTAATCCAAAACACTTTAATCTACAAAATATCATGACATTAAACGTGAATAATAATATATTGTTTTTTTTTATCTAAGAATGACGTCATGTGCCAATAATGACGTGGTTACTGATTGCATTATTCTAACGGGTGAAAAAACAAAATGAACAAAGCAACATGATCTTACCATTATTGCGATAACCTATAAGTACTAATATCATAAAGCTCAAGAGTTTGTTATAACGCACTTATCTTGGAAACTGCTGGTCCCATTCTGAAAATGACATACATAGGCTACTTTAAGTTTAAAGCTAGTATAATATTATAAACGCAAAATTAAGTTTGTTTGTTTGTTTGTTACCTTTTCATGCCTAAACCGCTGAACCGATCATTCTGAAATTTTGCATGTACGTTGTCAGGTAAAATATTGTTATGCAGACGAATTCGCGGGCAGAAGCAAGTTTGTTTGAATATAAAAATCAAACAAACAGACACACCGACAGACAAACACAGATTTATTATTGATAACTCTATGTAACCCTAAGTCCAATGTAACTTTGTATGTAAAGGTCACCGTAGTTTTGATTTATCAATTGATAATTTACTAAAATCCATCGCGCGGCGATTGTCTTGCACGTAGTTATTTAATTTACAACTCTATAATTGACACATTATAGCTCATTATCAATTAATGGAAACTGCTGGAGCATATTGGCTGCTCTGTCTGCGGTTGCTACATGACCTCTACCCGCATCTCTATGTTAGTATTATCTGACTGATAAGGAACATGTCATACAACCACTACATACTACTTGACATGATAAGAAAGATAAGGATTTAATTAGTTAATTAGTCGCGTTAATAATAATCTAATACACTGACTTTGTTTGAACTGTCTGAAGATATTTTTAAAAGTAATTGAATTCTTATTTTTTCAACGTTTGTATTGCTATGGAAAATATTAGAATAGGTGAAAAACAAATTAGGCAGTAATTCCAGTCCACCAACCAAGGTCCAAGGTACCAACGTTAAGCGCGGGTGATTTTTTAAAGCGGATTGTTTTACCGCGCACTGGATTTTTAAAGCCCCGTTAACGTCGAGTGTTGGAAATCCACGTTCAATAGCTATGGTGGATTTTTTTTTTAATCCAAAGTGCGGTAAAAAAAATGTACATTAAAAAATCCTCAATGCATACAAACTGATCACCAAACGCGACTTGTGGAGGCTGTATCAATGCAACCTGTTAATAACTTCTTATTGCAATTGACGAATAAAAATAAAAATCAAGAAATATTTACTTACAAACAAACTAAATAATAAAGCCATTTTTTTCCTATTATCTAATTAATAGCACCATATAAATCTAGATTGCCTGCTAACACAATAAAATTGACGGATTTAATCAAAACAATATGTTTACAGTCTGGCTTCAAAATGATATCGTTGATACATAAATAAATAACAAATCTATGATGAATCTAGTACAATGACTTTATATTATCCGTACCGTGTCCTATATGGGCTATACGTCATTAAAAAAAGTACAAGATATGAAATTAAACGTGAGTAAGTACATAGGTATGTATTACTCATTTTATATTTCGTATCTTCGAGATAAAGAAGAGATAATTACAAGATAATCGAGAAATTAAAAAAACCCATTTTCAGTTCCTTTTTAATAGGAACATAAATCTACTTTTAGGTATTACATAAAGATACTTACACACTAAACGTGTATGCACTTGATAATACAGTCAGCTTATTTTTTTTTTAATGTTTCCGTGTTTTTCTTGTGAATCTCATATTATGATTGTTACTGTTTAAAATTTGGTTGTTGTCATTCGCGTTTGCAAATAAAATAATAATAATAATAAGAACACACACAACTTTACAATTATATTTTTAAATACATTTACAAAATGCTTACATTAAAAAAAAATGTATACAATATTATTTTGTTTGTCCTTAAATTGTGTCTTTGACATCTGTCACGAAAGCCAACTAGAAGTGAACGGGTAGTACTTACACATCTCCCCCCTTGTGATATTTCGTGATTTTTTCTGAAGCCCCACGTGATTAATTGAAGATTCCCTTTTCATGCGTCAGGCACGAGTGGTCTGGCATTTTCGTTGAACTGGGCCTGTTTGGTGCAGCTGTGGAGCACAGAATAATGATATTTTTATCACCTTTTATTTTCTATCTTTCTCATAACATTCTCATCTCATTACAGGTATATCATTCTACAACCTACGTCGCCACCAGGCGCTGTACCCAATGATCTGTTCCACGGCAGCGCAGTCCTCATTGCGCCTGATATACGCGGCCTCCTGGCAAGCGTCGCTGCTGGTCGACGCGGCGAAGATACTAGCAGCATCCGTGAACGGAGACCAGGCCCTCGGTCTACCACCAGGCTTGAAGTATACGTTGAAGAATCAGTTCTGGTTGACGTTGCCTAATCAAAGTGAGTGGATTATTGTAGTTGCTTTGTTTCAGTTGTATCCTTAAGTCTCTGTCTGTCCTTAACTGCCCCAGGTCAGACAAAAAGTGTTATTGGATTTTTCCATTAGGAATTTCTCAGTAGTAGTCCGGAGTTTGGGACACCCCCGTGCTTCGAAAAGCACGTAAAGCCGTTGGTTCGCACCTGATCTCGCGCCGAATGTGTCGGATTGTCGTCCCATCGGACTATGGCAGTTAGGGAAGAAGGTGTGCACCTGTGTTTGCGCACACATTTGTGCACTATAATATCTCCTGCGTACTTGGTTAGTCTGTCAGGGAAATCGGCCGCCTTGACTGAAATCGGTCTAGAGGACCTTAAATTATTATTTTTCTTATCTTTTTAAACGTGACAACGTCTTATAATTCGATGGAGCCGGCCGCACGCACGAAAAAACATGGCTCATGCGGCGTTACCTCCTCATGCGGCGTTCCATTTAAGGCTTGAAGTGCAAGCGAGAGCGCGGAACGAGCGACAAAGAGGCACAAACGGCCTCCGCGATCGGTTCCATCAGTATTTTCTTATGATGTTGTCACGTTCAACTATCGTCAGTAAACCGACTTTACAGACAACCGATTTTTTTATCTGTTGGGATGGTGGCTACAGCGCCTCTTTATTACCAATCAGTCTACCAAAATACAGAAAACTAGCTTCTGCTCTTGACTTTTTTCGCATGGAAACCAAGTACACAAAATATAACAAATCAAACCATTCATTTTCTTTGCAAATACATAGGCACAGCCCCCTGTATTTATCGTGTGTGGTCAAAAGTAAAAAGCCTAACAAATACCGGACACGTCGTAATTTGGCCGGACACGCATCCAAAAACTATGTCCTGCTTAGCCGGACGCCTGGATACCATACATGAGTACATAAGATAACAAATAAGACACTGATGATCGAACAATCTAGATTCTAGGTTGTTATTATTTTAAAATAGATTAACTTTGTGAAAAATATATTACTATATTTAAAATTCTTAGTATTTTATTTTTGGTTCAAATCTTTCTGAAAACATGCCTTCTTATCTAGTAGTCACTCAATATTCCAAAGTTTGAAAACAATTAATCAACGTCTTTTAAGTCCGTATCTTGAACTTACAATAGCACTAACAAACCTACACACATCACTCATAACATACGGGATACACACGCGCCCTAGTAATTAGATAACACTTTGCATTCACACTAGCCTAAATATTATATACGCCTAGGGCTGCCAACATTTTTGCGGCTGATTATACTAGTTTTTAGAATCTATACTATATAATAATATTATTTATTTAAAAACTTTATGCACATGTAAAAAAAAAATACACTGTACAAAGGCGGACTTAATGCCTTTGGCATTTTCTACCAAGTCTACCTTAGGGTGATGCAGAGACAAACATAGTAGGTGCACAGATACCTACAGAAAATTTCCGAGAATAAATTATAATAATAAATACATACATACTTAAATACAAACAAAATATATAAAGTGAAGAGAGATGAAATACATAGGTGGTGAAGTACAACAAATTAATTGTGGGACGAGTAATAATAATATGAAGCTAAAGAGTTTGTTCTTAAAACGCTATTCTCAGAAACTATTAGTCAGATTGGAAAAATAATTAAGTAAAGGTCGCGAGTGGCGACCACATACTGGAAGGCTCACTGTGGGGAGACCCCCCACGAGGTGGACTAACGACCTGATAAAGGTCGCGGGAAACCGCTGTATGCGGGCAACGTTGCCTGGAAGAGATCGCAGTAAGCGATAAGGCCGCCAATTGTATGTTTTGTAGTAGATAGTTTAATTAAGTCATATTTAATCTGGTGTACAATAAAGAATATATAAATAAATAAATAAACGTAGTCCTCTTTGTGGTCCTCTTTAGGGGAGGCTATGTCCAGCAGTGGACATCGAACGGCTATAAACGGCAAAACGGCACGGCTAAATATGTATTTATGAGTATGTATATATGTTTTTAATATATATATATATATATATATATATATATATATTATATATATCGTATCGAGTTTGAGTACTTGTGTACGTTTAAACTTATTTAGATATTTGTTTTAATTGATTTTAAAATCTCAAAATTGATCATTTCCGTATGTACAATTTTTTGCACACCTGCTTTGTTATCTCTTCATCACCTTTGGTTGACTGGTAGAGAATGCCTTAGGCATTAAGTCCGCCTTTGTACGTTTTTGTTGCATAAAGTTTAAATAAATAAATAACGGCTGATAATATGATGATGTGATGTACGGCGATGATGTGATGATAATGACGGTTGGCAACCCTACATGCGGCTGTGCACACGGAAAGTCACAGAGACAAAATATAATGACCTTAGATAACCAATGGATAAGTTTTGGTATTGTTATTATTTATTTGTGTGCTCAATAACCTCTACGAAAATTAATTAAAAACGTCCGGGAGAGGCAAGGCTAATTAAAAATAGATCAATATCAAATCATGTTCCATGAAGTAATGAGCTGTCGTCTGCGGCTTGACCCGCGTGGAATTATTAGTATATTCTACCTTTTCACCCCATACAATCTCACTACTATTTTATAAATTCTAAAGTTTGGATGGATGTTTGTTACTCATCCTCGCCTGAACGACTGAACGGATCCGGATAAAATTTGGCCCAGACATAAATATACCCGGAATAGAACGAGGCTACATTTTATACCGGAAAAATATCTTTGTAAATTAAAGCCTATCCGCCTTTTGAGCCAATTTTTGTATTACAAACTTTATCTTTATCGAAATAAAGTTCGAAATTCAAAAACTGGCTCAAACGTTTAAACCTGATTTAAGCAAAGACTTTGTTTTATATAATAAGGCTTTATGTGTTTTTCTGTGGGACAGTTCTACAAACTTTTAGGAAAGATGCAGATAATCTAAGCATAATCATGGTCTTGGCAATTACTAAATATCTTTTCTTTTTTCCATTTCAGGATGTATTCTAGACGAAGATGAGGTTAAACCGGAAGTAAAGCAGGCACCAGGCAAATCTAACACAAGTATGGTAAGTTAGAGGTTTTATTAATTCTGGACTTCTGGTATTAAAAAGCACCTCAATTTATTTATGGCACTCTATGGAAAAGCGCGGGATGTTTGTTCTCTTTCTAACTCAAAGCCAGCGTATATTGTTGCCTCTTTCTGTCACGACTCACGACACAATTTATGAGCGCCATTGATAAAAAGACTTGCCAAAAAGTTGGGCCAATTTAAAACTTGATATTGTCGAAAGTATTGAACATACCTAGTATGAATATTAAATGTACAAATTACACCGAGTATTCGTTGGAAACAAAGTTCAGAAACAGATGTGCAACATTGTTGCTTACGTATCAAAATGTTTCTGACAACATTGTTTTTCTTTGATTCGGAACATTGAAATGTTTCCAGCAACACTGCAACACGTTGCAACATGTTGTCGAAACAATGTTTTGTGGGTTTAACAACTTTGTTTCCCAATGTATACGGGGATTGCAACATAACATGAGATGTTAGCAAGTGGCGTTCTGTTACAAACTTTGTTGCTTTTCATGTTGTGTTGCTAGTATCATATACACATTACTTTTGGTGAATGTGCACGCATGAAATGGGATAATAAAAATATTGTTATGTGTTAAAAAAAAACTGGTGATAAATATTTAATAATAAATTATATATTTTGTGTAATAAAAATAAACAAAGCCTTGTATTTATATTTTGTAGGGATAGAATATTAACACATAGTAATTATTGCGTATAAGTATCTATAGACGTAATTGATATACCCATTCATCGAATAAATAAATTGATTTGGAAAAAAGATCTTATTTTTACCTACATAGGTACCGATTTTATTTAAAAAGAAAAATGTTTTGTTTCAAAATTAGAACTTGTGATGTTAAGATTTTGTATTTCGTTTTTCGTATTGTTTAAAAAACCGCATTATGTCTATTGGTTTAAGTTTGTGATTGGCTTTTGTTTATTGTTTTGTATGATTGTGTTCGTTTTTTAAAATAACGGTTCGGAATTTTAGCACCCTCTTTGTTGTGTGCGTTATCTCTGTGTAATTGTAAAACTTGTTTTTTTGTGTGCCATTAGTAATTTTAATTGTTTCATTTGTGGTGGATTGCATGGACTGGGGTATTTTTAAATTAATTATGCAATGATTTCTGGTTAGGTTAGTTGACCGAATCTCGTCAGAATGCATGGAATTTTAGGCTGTATGACATTGGGCACTGCACTGAAATGCATGTTATTGACAACGGCACGTCTAAGATTGCCATGCTGTTGGCACTGCTGTCACAGCGCCAACCAATGGGAGCACACCTAATGAAGGGTTGGTCAGATTCTACAGAGCTCAGCTTACGCTATACAATTTATGCCCTATTTCAGGCGATATAGTCTTGCATCAAATTCTATATGCAAGCTTAATTATCTGTTCTTACTTCTGAACGTTCTTCCCCAGTCCCTGACATCTGCTGGCCTGAAGAGAAAGCACTGGCATAGGAGGTGGTAGCACGCGGTGCCACATTACTTGGGGCGTTATTCTATTGGCCCAGTACCAATGGAAAAACGCCCTACGAATTGGAACAGCCGTGCTTACAATTCAAACAATTTTGCCGCCAACTTTGCCGTGGATCGCTCATTAAGCGTTGTCACTAAAGTTTAAAATAAGAATGATGAACTACAAATAGGCTGAATTTTTTGTTATGTATAGAGAGATGTATTTTTTTATTTGTGGTCATGATATGACTCTAAAGTAAGTTAAGTAGATAGAGTAAAAATAATGAGAAGGCTGTAAATATTGACGTAATTAAATTTTTGATACACAAATGAAACTTTTATTGTGACAATCCTAGACGAGGGCCAGTTTATATCGACCTGTGGCGCAACGCGACCCTGCATGCATGAAGACGGCGACACAGTCTCAAACTTATTTTCGACGAAATGGTATACATAGCAGTCGGAACAGGAAAGCGTATCTATACCTTATCGCGTAGTAAATAAGCTCGATTTTGCGTTGAAGCGTCGCGAGTTTATTTTTGCAAGCGAAACTCGTCGGTTACCACCACTTTTCAAGCAGATAAACTTCCCAAATAAGTGCTTGTTGATAAATACAAGGCTTTGTTCCAATTGGGTATTTGACACCAATCAACCAATAACTTCAAGACACAACTTCTTTAAAAAAATACTTTATTTTAGTCTTCTTAAAAACTCGATTTAATTTAAATTGACAGCAAAATTAGATTTTTGGTTGCTTTGAAATCATAAAATAGTTAATCAATTGAATTTGCGAAAAACAATGGCGTCCCAATAACTATTCATACAATAGCAACCAAATCTCAGAATCGGGAGTCGCGTTTTGACAGGTTATAACAATGATGGTTATAAAAATATGTCAATTTAGTGTCAAGTACCCAAATGCACGTAACAATTTTTTAAAAACTACAGAACAGCTGCTGCTATAGATAAACTACTATAACATGGCGCGCCCCTTCATATTACTATTTCAATCTGTGTAGTCAAATCCATAAGAAAGAGTTTCTATGTAGTTGTAACAGTAGGTATTCGTCTTCAGTAGCAGGCTGGCAGATTTGTTGGTCAACTAATCATAACTAGCAAGACCGCGCAAAACAACGAATAATGAGTAGGTAATCAATGACACCGCTAGTCGAGCAACAAATCGCTGATTTGTTTTTGCTTCGAGAGCCGTCTCAGTACGCACACATGCGTTGTGAGTCTTGCTTTCACAAATATTTTCAAACGTTATAAATCGGTGGAGGGGCGCGCCATGTTATAGTAGTTTATCTCTACCATTTTTACATACCTACCGTAAAAGGGGGTGATTGAGAGACGGGGTGAATCGTCACGAAATAAAACTACTATGGGAAGTGTTAAGTGTTCTTTACGACGACGCGACGACGTACCTTCCACTCGATATAAAATATTCATTATCGACATCACCTTTTCTTTTCAGCTGAGCGACTTTCTCCCGAGTCCGTTCATGAATGGCTACTACGTTGACAATGTCGAGCGCGACTACCGGATAGTAGTGTGGGAATAATTCGTTGACTAGATTACGTATTTCCCGATCAAGACAATATTAAGTATAATAATTAACCTTTATTGTCCCACTGCTGGGCAAAATGTCTCCCTCCATTCCTTCCATCGGTCAAGACACGTTCATCTGATTGGTCGATGGCCACGCGTGGACAATGCACCCAGTTGTCTAATTTTCTTTGTCGATATAGCAGGAAAAGAAAATCAAAATTTTAAGTTTACGAGAAAGATGTAAATATAATATTTAATACACTCATATAGCATATTATTACTTATATTCTATCCATATATCTATAGATACTTTCATTCTATAATCGACGGTATTATGATTGTTTTTAAGTAGTATTTTATAAAATTATAAATTAGTGTTAGTGCTTAAAAATCCTACAGTTTAATCATAGGTAAGTAACTCAAAACGAGTTTTCTTCAATTTACTATAGCACCTTTTATGTATTCATAAAAAGTGTAATTTTAAATTTGCATTTACGATCTTGTAATGCTGCTATAACATAAGTAATCAAAGTACGTATAGAAATATTAATATTTTTGTATTTATTAGATTTGGAGTAATATTTGGATTTATTAGATTTGGAGTAATATTTGGTTAAGATATTTTTATCAATAAAATATGGTAAATTGATTATGGTTGTTTGAATTTCCCTCTATTTTAGTTGATGTCCTCCAATCATAATAAATTGGTGCTAGAAATGCCTATCAACCATTTTTTTTTTGAGGTGGTAAAAATCATCAAATGAGTCCTTCCGCCCTGCGTGGGGCGGAAGGGACTGTCAGACTTTTACTGACTAAAAAACCACCCTGTTCCTTCTGTTGCCCTTTACGTTCAGGGGCCACAGTATCCTGTTAAGACGTCCCGCAACCCCGGCAGGCGTTTGGCCCCGTTGGGGGCCCCGTCCCTGTGCTGACAGCTCATTGAGGCGCGCGCGAACAAAACGCGCCGTCGACCCGGGCATGGTCCTTGATCGGACGGCGAGCTACCCATTACTCACCGTCCGCAAGCCCGCGCCTACGGTGGCCGGATGTCGCCTCGCGACGTCCGACCGTCCTGGGCGTCTTCCGCGGCGGCTGGGGCGTGAGGTGGAGGGTGTTGTTTTCACCCTCACGCGGCCCGCCTCCTCCTCCGCTAGCATTACTGCTTCGCAGAAGGAGGTGACTGCATCCCGTTCCCTCTCGCCCCGGAGCATGGCCTGAACCAAGTCCGGACGCGAGAGGTCGCCGCCGCCTATCGCCTCCGTGAGGACACGGCGGTGCTCTGCCCAAGCGGGGCAGACCTGCACCGTATGCTCCACCGTGTCCTCCGGGCGGTCCACAGAGTGGTGACACCCGGGCGTTTCCTCCCGTGCAATCCGACACAGGAACCTCCCGAAACAACCGTGTCCGGTGAGGACCTGCGTCAGCCGGAAGGTGAGGACGCCGTGGCGCCTCTCTGGCCACTCGTCAAAGAGGGGTCTTACCGCCGCGATTGCAGCGTGCCCGGCCTATCGACCATACGGCTTAACTATTCGACCATACGGCTTAACTATTCAGTGATTGCAGGTAAGGATTTAATTTGATAAAATCTGAATGTAAGCCACAAATAATAAGTGATTCGCAAATGTAGTACCAGCATTAGGACCAGGAATAGGCTTACAAGACTTCAATTGGTGGTCACGGCATTATAGTCGACTACATAACAATCGCTGTATGACTCTATCTTGTCAGAACGCACACCTCTACAATTGGAATTTGACACTGGTGCAAGTGTTGCTTTTTTGACACTGACAGTGACAGTTTCATTCTAAGCGGTTACGACGGTGGTAGCAGTGTTGCCACCTTAGCCCTTTTGGGGCTAGATCTAGCCCTTTTTAAGACTGAATTTCTCCAAATTTCACTATTTAGCCCTAAAAGGGCAATCTAGCCCTTTTTAAAAATACTTACACTGAAATCTGTCTACGTGCTTTTTTGGTATGTTTTTTAATTTTCAGTAGGTTTTTAGTTTTTACTGTGTTAACCCTACTGCAAACGTGTATACCACGTACGTCAGTATTTATCTAGTAATTCAAAATAATGTAATGATTGTTCACAACAGTTCAAATTGAGAGATTTTTTGCACAATCTCATTCATAACAATTATTTAGGATTGTAGGTATGTTTATTAAATCTCATTTTTATTTCATCATTGTACTATGTTCTAGAATATAACTGTTTTTATCCCCAATAAATAAAATAAAATAACGTTTTTACTGCTCTAATTTTGTTTAGTGCGTTAACTGCCGAAACTAATTAAGTGTGTCGTTTATTCTATGCATTATTTCTTGTGCAAAAATGGACCTACCGCTATTAAAAAAGACACACAAACCACATTATAAAAAAGAATTTGAAGCAGTATTTAATTGTCAGTTAATTTAGGTTTGCCTATGAAAGCAGAAATCAGTGCGGTTCAATTAGGTACCAGTTATTGTTTTATTAACAAATGATCAAAATTTTATTTCAACAAATGTTTTTTAGCCCTTTCTAGCCCCACTTTTTACGACTGAATTTTTAAAATCTAGCCCTTTTTCGGTGCCCGCTAGCCCCCTTTCAAAAATCAAGGTGGCAACACTGGGTGGTAGTGCTACGAACTCCCGTAATTATATTAATTAAAATATTTCCCTATCGTGAATATTTCGGTGTGTGTGCAAGTTAATAACCATTGACGATTTAATTTACCGATATCCAGTGAAGTTGTGTCAGTGAAGGATCTGTTAAAAATCTTATTATCATCTTAATTGGGTGATTACTTCTTTTTTGTAAGACGAGGAAACGCTACGTCAACAGTATGGTGTTCCAAGTGAGTATTCGATTACTTGATTTGTTATTTCCTGGTAATGGTGGGCGTAGGGCGGCTCCCGGTGACATCACACTACGATTTAGGGCGCAGGGCAGGACGTATGACCTTGACCCAGGCGTCTTCGAGTAGTAAACAACGAAGTAAATTATTGAGTCGAGCCCTTATTGAACACTGAATAGTTTTGATTTTTTTTGTTTTTTGTACAGAAGATTTAAAGCCTAGCCAGCCAGCTAGCCTAGCCTCATTTATGTTACATTTTTAAAAAGAATATTGCTAAACCAGTACCTATAAGACAATGAGTTTAATAAAAAAGTATGTAAAACCAGTTTTAAGTATTCTTGAGTTGTATAATCGTTCTTGAGTTTTATGACTGTAAGTACATGTAGTAAATAAATAATATAATGAGGCTGACCTTTATTTGAATTAGGGTCATAAAAAAAATCATATGTGAGGTACGTAAATTATTGCCTTGTGTAATTGTTATGTTTTGTTATTGTAACAGGTAATTTGAATAAATACTGAATTTTTGATTCCCTCTTGTAGGTATACATTCAATTAAAAGTTTGAATAAAAACCTAAGTAAACAGAGTTCTGTTAAAAAAGGTATTATTCTGCACATCTTTTAAATTAAATAGGTAACTAAAAAGTGAAAGTTTGCAATAAGTAGATAAATCTTCTTTGTATGTACAACCAGAAATTATACATTGTCATACAAAATTCACCCGAAACCTGAAAAGGGGTCATATTTACTCATCATTATGAACAACTTTTACTATGGGAGCAACCTTGAAATCATAAAGAAAAAAAAAACAGCTGTTCCCTACAAAAATGCTACACAACACAATCGTAATGTATGGAACAGTTGATTTTCATGTTTAGTGTAAATTTTCAATGACCCTGTATAAATTTAAATAAATATAATATTATACTTACTCAATAAAAACATACTTAAAAACAACAAACATTATGACTGCTTAATGCTAAAGAACTCATAATTCCATTAACACTATGAATTCCATTCATGAATTATTATTCTTAGTAGGTTTATTAACTCAGTAGTATGTCAATTGAATATTAATGCCAATGATTCATGCATATTGCATAATTTTATGACTGGACACACTGACACACTGTCTATGCAGTGTTAGTCACACATATGACCTATCATCCAATTTGTTGGCAAACCCTTGTAATTAAATATGAGAAACTAAGTTTTGCCTGCAACTTCGTCTGGGTATCGCTCGTTATCGCTGACACCGGTACTGATTAGAACATCCTGAGCCTGAAACTGACATAGTAATGGCAAAAAAGCAAGTTGCTTCAACCATTGTTGTTGAATTTAGTTTTTTCTCCTAGCGACTTCGTTCGCTTGATTTTCCTTATGGACCCCTAACTTTTTTAAATATAAATAAATATAATATAGCTTAGGTCACCCGGGGCGTCCCGAGGATAGTATAGCTTCCCAACAGTGAAAGAATTTTTCAAATCGGTTCAGTAGTTTTGGAGCCAATTCAATGCAAACAAACAATCAAATCTTTCCTCTTTATAATATTTATATAAAAAAATACAGTTCAATCTCTAGTGTTTGATGGTCTATTATAGATTCCTCATGAATTTGGCTATCATATATACAGTCAGCAAAACAGATAGGTATGCAGGGTCGTCAAATATAGTTGAAGTTTTCTTAGGAACCAATGGATGTCTTTGATTGAAACTTAACTTAAGAAATGTACTGTTTATTATCTACTTTTTAAATTAAATTACATTTGAAAACATCCATCGGTTTCTAAGAAAACTTCAACTATATCTGACGAGCCTGCATACCCAGGGGCGCCGACTCCGTGGGTGCTCGGGTGCTCCAGCACCCACGAGAGGTAATAACTAAAATAATTCTCTTTCTCATCTTTTAAGATAAATGATATTTATTAACAGGTGCACATGTCAAACTGCTGTGTAATACAATAAATTATCTTTTCTAAATATCTTGTAAAATCTTGTGTCTATTAAATAACAAAAATATATATTATAGGTAGCTAGGTATGTCATTAAGAAAGCTGGTGCACCCACGGGAATTTTAAAAACTCGGCGCCCCTGTGCATACCTGTCTGTTTTGTTGACTGTACACAAAAATACATATTTTTTAATCCACCTGGTAGTTCCAGAGATTAGCATGTTTAAACAAACAAATAAAAACATCTGACAATGCTATTAATAATTAAGTCAGACACTATTTATGTTTCACCATTATAGGCGCTGAACTCCCAAGGGCTAATTTTAGTCGATTACTCACACAATAAGGTGGAGCCCTAAAAAATTAGGTTAATGACAGGGATGGTCTAACTAAATGACATACCTACTCATTTATATTTAGTGATAGCTTATTTTGAAGTGTCGATAAAATTTTGTCTGTCTGTTTGTTACCTTACTAGGGCAAAACCACTGAACCAATCGTAATGAAATTTGACAAGGAGGTAGCTTAGGATCTGCATATAAGGAGATAGGCTATTTTTTAATTGCGACGTCATTTGCAATAACTGACAGCATGACGTGACTTTCACAGAACAGATGAAGCCGTTAGCAAAAGCTAATTTTAATATTTTCCTACGCAGCGTGATCCTACGGTCGTGGGTGTGCCCAACTTCAACGCGACTGAGGATGCAGCGGCGCTCCGGGCTGCCATGAAAGGCTTCGGAACTGATGAGCAGGCGATCATTGACATCCTGACCACACGCTCCAACGCTCAGAGACAGGCCATCGCTAAGGCATTCACCCATGAGTATGGCAGGGTAAGTGTTCAAAACAAATATTTTTTTGATTTATCTAGCCTGTATTGGCCCACTGCTGGGCAAAAGTCTGTCCAGAGTCCTTCCAGGTATTCTTTTCTAACGCCACCTAGAACCGGCCTCCTGATTGCTCGTCTATGTCATCGGTCATCGCCATCTCTTCCTGGGCCAATCAAATCAATAAAACATAAAAAAACCGGTCAATTGCGACTCGAACACGAAGGGGTCTTCATTGTAGAAGATATAACTCTATGTACTTTTAAAATACTTTCGTAAAAGAGAAGGCACTAAAATTTTAGGTAAAAATAAACAGTTCTCTTGTGTGGGGACCCCTTTCATTTTAAACTATTATTTGTTAGTATAGCAGCAATAGAAATACACGTTCTTAACCTTTTCACCGCCAGCGAACACAGAACGCGATGCCTCGCCCAGCGCCAAGCTATATGATAATAGTTAAAATGAAGAGCAAGTAATGAAGTCGTGGCGCTGGTGGCACAAAAATCCGGAACTTCTATTGAAGTCCGTGGCGGTGAAAAGGTTAAAATCAAATAGGTAAGCTTATTTGTGTACACAGGTACACTGAAAATATGTAGGTACATTATCTAGACTTCGAGGAAAATGTTTTGTTAGTCATACTCATTTGCTCTCAATCATAGCTAAATATATCAAGAGATTCACTGTGTTACTAGATAGTGAGCATTCTATTCTGCGTTGTAACATCTAATGAGATCGTCAAGATAAAGACATCTTTGAGTAGTGTATAAAAGCCTTAGCAGCTTGGGAACTTAATATCTTTAATTAAAAGATACCATAGCAATCTCTGATTAGAAATCATACCAGATTCTCAAACGAAAAGTTTTATTTTGACAAATTCTCAAGAGCAATTGTGATTGGATGACTGAATTATCGATCAACCAATCACAGTGGCTTCTTTTGAGAAACCACAAACATTGGTCAGGTACTAAAATCCACGTAAAAAATAATTTTGTAGTAGTAAAATCTTTTAAAAGATTTTATAACATTGACCCTGTGCGCTGTTTCAGACTTTGATCTTGGTAATAATCAATGATTAATTACATGATAATCGTGAGAACGGCCAAGAGTAACTGAGTGAGTCATTAATTGTAGGATATTTCGACTGCGGATCGCTCGCAGCCCCGCATATCCGCTACGAAGTTTTAATGGACGAGATCAGTAGAGCCATTGAGAATTCCTCGAAGACACGAAGTAGATTCAAAACCTACTGGTTGTTTGTTCCTATAAATGGCTGCCCTTCCAGCTTTTGTCATACGGGTAGGGTTCCCAACCCTCCCGGATTGCCCGGGAGACTCCAGTAATAATGCTTAATCTCCCGGCCTCCCGGGCCCCGGGGTGCAATAGTTTCTCCGGTTTATCTAACATTAAAGCTGATTTAGACGGTGCGAGAAATATTGTGCAAGTTGTGGTACATTTCTGTCGATGATCGGTCACAAAAGACACGACAGCCGCGCGGTCCCGCAATGTACGGCAAATCGCACGATATTTCTCGCATCGTCTAAATCAGCTTTAATGTTAGAAAATAAATCAAATATTCAAATCAAAGTTCCAAAAAAGACTAATGCTGCTCTAATAAATGATTGAAATTTTCTTTTACCCCCCTCCCCTATACTCGATATCTTTATATTCTCCCGGGTTGGTACCCTACATACGGGCCAAAATGTGAGGCAGCAGCTGCAGCAGACATAGCACCCTTGGCCCTTGGTTATATGTAGTTTTTAGACTAGGAATAGTAGCTCTCTCCGCCTCCCCTTACAAATATCTCTGGTACCCACAATTCATCCTTTCCCCATTCTCCATTTATATGAACTTGCCATCGGCTGGCGACGCTGTTGTTCTCCATTGTATGTAAAAAACCAGTCGGCTCTGAAAGTTTATTCACCCCTCAAAAATCTTTGATCCATATCTAATTTCCCCAAACCACTGCGACGCTAGCATTTATTGATTGTTTCAAACGTACGACGAATAGTTTAAAGCCGCCATGCATATTACATGGTGCGGCGGCTTCGTGCGCTAGATACACGTAATCTACCTATCAAGGTTATTTCTGACTCTATACCTCCGTCATAGGGTTGTCAACCGTCTAGGATTCCCTTGATTTGTCATAGTTTAGAGGGCGTCCGAAAGTCGACCAAAAAGGTTTTCTATAGGTGACCCCAGTGGTGACACTGGTATATTTTTTGTGTCAGGGAAAACTTGAAATATAAACAAAAAATAAAATGTAACAAACGATATTTTTTTTTTCTCTATTGTGTCCGGAAATAAATCTCAATGTCACCCAAATGTCCGGAGTTTCTGGCGTTATTGTCCGGGCGTCGGCAATTGGGTACTTGACACCAATCAATTGACCTACTTTTTATGACCTGTCACCGCGATTCCCCCCCATAGATTTTCTATGGCAATAATAAACCTTGACGTCACTTATTTGCCGACTTTTTGATTAAATACTTATTGATTACAAAGCAAAAAAAAAATAGTGTTAATTGAAAATTAATCAGGTTATCAGGGCTTATTTCACCTGGGCACGCGTTGCCGTGGCCAACTTGGAAAACATTAAACAGACTCCGCACCCAGGTCAGCCGCAGCAAAAAGAATCTTCCAAGGTGGGGCTTCGCAGATGGCACCGATCTTCAGTGCCTATGCGGTGTCTCTCCGCAGACCATGGCTCACCTAATATCTTGCACTGCATGCCCAGTCACCTGTACACTTGAGGACTTAATGACTGCGTCAGCGGATGGTGTTATGGTAGCTGAATACTGGGCCAAACAAAAAATTTATATGTATCTATACGCTAAGAAGAAGAAGAAGGGCTAAAGAAAAGTGTTTTTTTTTTCAAAGAAGTTATATTATTGGTTATAATTATTGGTCGATGGTGTTAGCTACCCAATTTTGTTGATGGTAGCCCTAGACAAGATATTAGTCATGCTTCTCACCGCGCGCCATGGTATATTGTTGAGGTGCTTGTTTTGGTAATTTAGTACGTTTTCTCAAGGTCAAGATAAATTATAAGAGGCTGTCGTCGTTAGGAAAACACATGAATAGCGTTTTTGTAAACACAATTTAATTACAGTTTGTTTTAAGGTAATTTGATAACGAATCAGGGTACAGTTACATCATGCTTCTCTAATACATTTTGTTGTAATGTGCAAGCACTGATCAAATGACATAAACATTTTAAAAGAATTAAGCTTTTCCTTTAATTTCTGAATTCATAAACTCACGCCTTTTTCCCATGGGGGTAGGCAGAAACCCCAGAACGCCACCTGCTACGATCCTTTCATACTCCTTTCGCCCCATCAACCAACGTTCATTCATCTCGTTATATAAGCACGCCGGTTACGAGTAGGTACTGCGCGCCTGACCTTTCTGAACAACCTCACCAATAAGGTCAGTGTAGGTCTTCCTAAGGCGACCCCTCCCCGCGTTGCCACTCACCTCTGCCTCTCATCTAGAACTGTAAAATACCAAAAATCGTATTATTTATCCTTAAACCTTTCTTCGATCTTTCCGACCAGGACATCATCGAGGACTTGAAATCGGAACTGGGCGGGCACTTCGAGGACGTGATAGTGGCCCTCATGATGCCCCCCGAAGAGTACCTGTGCAAGGAGCTGCACAAGTGCATGAACGGCATGGGCACTGACGAGGACACCCTCGTCGAGATCTTGTGCACCAGGACCAAGCAGGAGATCGCCTCCATCGTGCAGGCCTATGAGAGGAGTGAGTATTGCTTACGAAGTAAATAGTTGCTTTATTGCCCATGTTGCTCCACACTTTAAATGTTTCCTATATTTTTGGTGAGTTCACAAAACTCACACAAACAACCAGGTAACTGCCTCGTTGGTCTAGTGGTCGCAAAGCGTGACTGCTGAGCATGAGGTCTTGGGTTCGATTCCCAGGTCGAGCGAAGTGTTATTGGGTTTTTCCATCAGGAATTTCTAAGGAGCAGCCTCGGAGTCTGGATTTGTGCCCGGTTGATGGCATTAGGCTCGCCTCCTATTACATGGGACTTAGACATTACTGTCACACGGGATGATACATCATACGGGTACACTTCTGCCTAACCCTTCGGGGATTTCGGGCGTGATGTTATGTGTACAAACAACCGGTAACAGCTATCTGTGTAAATATTTGTTCTGTGCGGGAATCGAACCCGTGATACGCAGTTGCTGTGGAGTTTCTTGGCATTTCTTCTCCATACTTTCAAAAGGTGCAACTAGATTTTTTTTTTCTATACCTAAATGTCGTTCGAAAATACCTTGTTATAATTTAAATAAATTATTTGACTTTTGATAATTTTCCATGTACAGTGTACGACCGCCCTCTTGCCGAGCACATGTGCTCCGAGACTTCCGGCGACTTCCGTCGTCTGCTGACCCTCATTGTGACTGTAAGTATTAAGTTAAGTGTTGCTATACGCATGAAATTTGTATTATTTTGTGTTAAAATGATTTATGAGTATAGATTACAATCACAAAAAAAAAGTTGTTCATATACATGAATATTTTGACCCCCTAAAAGTTTTCTACAAATTGGATAGTTGACGCCATTAAAAATATCCATTAATTTCAAGACACAACTTCTGAAAAAAATAACACTTTATTTCATCAGAAACCCGAATCATTTTAAATTTACTGTAAAATTAGATTTTTTGTGACATAGAAATCAATAAATCGTCGGTGCGCTTGCCAAATCTGATATGTGCATTTGAAGGACTGTTCTGGACTGCAAAAAAACAGTTTTTTCGTAATTTATTATCTTCTGAATATTATAAAAATACAACAGAATATGGCAAAAAAATATCTAATTTAGTCTATTGCAAATTTTGTTCCAGTTATAATTTTCACAATGACAGTTTTTGCCATCGATGTGTCGATAAAAATCAATGCCACCTGGCGAAAAAACGAATAATCAAAAAAATGCACATATCAGGTTTGGCGCACCGACGCAATAGTTAGTCAATTGAGTTGGCAAATATGTGACGTCACAGTTCGATATTGACATACAAAATCTATGGGGGAATCGCGTTTTGACAGCTCATAAAAAATATATCAATTGATTGATGGTGTCAACTATCCTATAAAAAATCACCTCTTATATCAATACCAAACACATTATGTGAAGTTTCTCCAGCTAATTTAAATTGAAAAAAAAAGCCTTAAAAGTAAAGCGCAGGCCACACCGCCAGCTAGCGGGCGGGCGGGCTAAGCTGGCGGGCGAAGCGAACGAAGGAAACTATACAAACTACGCGAAATATTGGCGAGCTAAACTATGGGGTTCACACCGAAAACTACGGACAGACGAGCGACGGGCGAAGCGGACGAAGCGGGCTAAGCGGGCGAAGCGAGGGGCGCGGATGGGAGAGCGAGAGGTTAGCCTTCTATCTGTCCATTGCAAAAAAAAAAAAAAAGGGGTAGGATGGGGGGAGGACGGGCGAACGAACCGGGCGGGCGAACTAAGCTAGCGAAGCGCGGGCGCGCCAACGACGTGAACTAGTTAGCTTCGCTGGAATCGTCGGATATTTCGTTAGCTTAGCTCGTTAGGTTAGTCAGTAGCTCGCGGTGTGAACCGAAGTATGTAAAGAGGTGAAACGATGTTCGCCCGCTTAGCCCGCCCGCCCGCTAGCTGGCGGTGTGGCCTGCGCTTAATTGTCTTTGCCATACAAGCATGTGAAGATGGTAACTGGTACTAATACTAACTCCGTTATGTAGTGATTGTATGGAATGTATTTAGATAAAAAGCTTTGGCGGTGTTATCTGTTGCACTTAACGCTTTACTAGACTGAAGGGTAGATCTATGTTGTAATGATAGTGGGCCTATGGTCTCGATTTGTAGTACTTACTACTACAACTTTTTACGCTAAGTTAGTAGCGGATCCACGGGGGAGGGGCTAAAGGGGAATATTAAAATGATTTCCACATTTCGCCAGTTATATTTAAGTCCCATGTAATAGAGGGCAAGCCTATTGCCATTAACCGGGCACAAATCCAGACTCCGAGGCTGCTACTAAGAAATTCCTGAGGGAAATCCCAATAACACTTAGCCCGACCTGGGAGTCGAACTCAAGACCTCATGCTCATCAGTCGCGCTTTGCACCCCTAGACCAAAGAGGCTTTCAAGTTCAATAAAATCATCACTACATAGTATAAAACAAAGTCGCTTTCCCTGTCTGTCTGTCTGTCTGTCTCTATACACTATGTAACAAAAACCCTGTCAGATCAGTGTTGCCGTTGATCAGTTTTTATGTTTTATTTTAATTTAATTACTTCTTCTTTCTTCTTTTTTTTTTTCACTGGGGAAAAATAATAATCTCAAATCCATTAAATGGTTACGTATAAATGTGTACGCAGTACGATGCCGAATAATACCCTTAAGGATCGGACAGGGATTTTGTTACAGGCTGTATATGCTTAGATCTTAAAAACTACGCAACGGATTTTGATGCGGTTTTTTTTAATAGATAGAATGATTCAAGAGGAAGGTTTATATGTATAATACATGCACCCGTGCGAAGACGGGGCGGGTCGCTAGTTAAAAATAATTTCTAATTGTATTTTTCGCCACCCTCTACTTTGACAGCTTCGTCCCGCCTTTTTTTTGCCTCGTCCCGCCTTTTTTTTTGCCTCGTCCCGCATCTTGATTTCCAATGTCCCAGTAAATGTAAACATTAAGGTAGGCAAGCCTAGTCGAGTCCTGTGGAAGGTCTCGATACGCACGCACCATTAATTTTCCTTTAGACTTTGCTTTCGCTCTACTGCTGTTACCTTGGAGTGGCGTGATCAGTGATGCCGTGTCGATGCTGTTTTGTGTGATTTATTGATTGTTGTTTGTGTAAATATACACATCAAAAGTGTCTAGGGATCAACATCCCTAACAAATGTTAGGGATGTTGATCCCTAGACACTTTTGATGTGTGTATTTAGCCTGTCAAATGAGTTTTATGTAGTGAGTTTGCATGTGTTTTTTATTCAAGGTGAAAGTGATAGTAATTATGTATTATTAATGATTTTTCGAAAGTATAACAATGAATAATGAATATGGTAATATCTACTCACAGGTAAAATTTAGTCGTTCTTAGTACACTATTGTTTGTTTTCCCTATCAAAACTAAGCACTACTAGAACAAACTCTATCTCAAGTGTTGTGTGACGATTGTCATACTGATGAAATAAAGTATAAAGTTTCGCGGTTACTGGGCCTGTCTGCGGTCTGTCTGTTGTTTGTCATTTATCGTTATCGTAGGAATCTCGTTATATGCAACTTGCATAAAGCTTGTATATTTTGCAGATATTATTGAATGACTACACAATTCTAAGTTCAATTATGTAATAAAAAATATTTCACTAAATCTTCAAAATTCAATATACCGATAACCTTGTATGCACTGTAAGTCATACAGCATCTAAGGACAACCTCAGGTCAGTGCAAAAAAAACAGAATATGGATTCAAAAGATATTGACTATGAATTTGTGTGGCTATAGTGAACAGTTTACTTGAAACTATGTATTAATAATTATGTTATTAAACACTTGCCTTTGGCTCGTTTCTTCGTCTGCATAGACTTTGGAATTAAGCAAAAGTCCTAAATTATCCGACGTTAAAACAAAAACGGAATGAAAATATTCTGTGTTAAGCTAGATCAATACCTATATGCGTGCCCAGCTGATTCCATTCAGCCGTTAGAGCTTGAGAGACAAACATCCATCCATCTACAGAAACTTACAAGTACACCTATAATAGTAGTAGAATTTTAATCATTTTCCTAAACACACAAACAGAACAACTGATCACATCACCCAAGGTTCTAAAAAGATCATTGGCTACGTGTTAACATAGTCTGTGTCACAGGGCGCCCGCGACGAGGAGGTCGGCGTCGACCCGGAGAAGGCGAGGGAAGATGCGCAAGCGCTGTTCGACGCCGGGGAGGCCAAGTGGGGCACCGACGAGGAGGTGTTCAACAGGGTAAGTAAAACATGTTCCTGGAGATGTTGTAGTATGAGCAGTAGCGGTGGGGTCAACACAAAAAGAGCAGCAATATGGTCAAGTAATTTCAAATCACTACATATCCTAACTAATATTATAAATGCGAAAGTAACTCTGTCTGTCTGTCTTTCTGTCTGTCTGTCTTTCTGTCTGTCTGTCTGTCTGTCTTTTCTTCACGCCTAAACTACTGAACCGATTTGTGTGAAATTTTGTACAGGGTAAGTGTGAACCCCAACAAAGGACACAGGCTACTTTTTATTCGACTTCGACTTCGTCTGCGTCCGCGATAACCGACATATACGCGGACGAAGTCGCGGGCAAAAGCTAGTTATAAAATAAAGTCGCTTTCCCTGTCTGTCTGTCTGTCTGTCCCTATATATGCTTAGATCTTTAAAACTACGCAACGGATTTTAATGCGGTTTTTTTTAATAGATAGAGTGATTCAAGAGGAAGGTTTATATGTATAATACATGCACCCCTGCGAAGCCGGGGCGGGTCGCTAGTTATTAATAAATAATGAACTAAAATGGATCAAAAATAGAGTTTAAAATTGTGTTTTTTTATTATCTTACACGCAATTCTCAATTCTATTACTGTTGTATTTTAGTTTATAATCAATTAATTAATAACAGCTATTCGCGTAAGTAGTTGTTCTGTCTGTGTTGACAGTAAGAATGAGATAAAATATTTCAGGAGTAAAAAATTACTGGTCGTCGTCATTTTACAAACTGACATGGTTTAAGGCCGCTGCATACGTGACGGGTAAATACTCCGGACGGGACGTGAGCGGGACGGCCTCGTTAAAAACGGGAACGTGGTGCAAACGCATACGCAACGTGACATTGATTCGTATCTAACGTGCTAGTGTTGTGAACAACGAAAGATGGATTTTTCAATTCAAGAATTGGCTTTAATTGCTATTGCTAAACGGGGACGTGCTAAACATCGTCGCCGACGATATTTTTCCCGTCCACGTTCTCGGCCCGTCCATGTTCCCGTGACATATACGTATTTGGATACATTTTGTATGTAAAGATGTTTCCAAAACTTCCCGTCACGTCCCGTCCGGATAAAAACCCGTCACGTATGCAGCGGCCTTTACATAGATATGAATATCCAAAATTAGAACATCGCTATATTTCTTTCTCTTTTTTTTCTGTACTATACATAGCATAACATTTCGCCTGTAATCCCTGAAGGCCACTGAAGGGTTAGGCAGAGCTGTATCCACACCCACATTTCGGCAGTTATGTTAAAGTCCCATGTAATAGGGGGCGAGCCTATTGCCATCAACCGGGCACTAATCCAGACTCCAAGGCTGCTACTGATAAATTCCTGATGGAAAAACCCAATAGCACTTTGCCCGACCTGGGAATCGAACCAAAGACCTAATATTTTAAAGGCTCATTTGACCTAAACAGGCGCGTAAATCATTATAACGCATAATTTGAATACTTTATTCTGTTTTTTTTTATCTCATTGGATGACTTACAATCCTATGGCGAAATTAATGAGGTGGTGAATTTAACTGCATGCTAAAAAAACCTTGCTATGTGTCACAGATCCTGGCCCACGAGAGCTTCGCGCAGCTGCGTCAGATCTTCGAGGAGTACAAGAACATCGCGGGCCGCACCATCGAGCAAGCCATCAAGGCTGAGATCGGCGGCGAGCTCAAGGAAGCCCTGTCGGCTATTGGTCGGTTACATTTTTATTTAGTTTATGGAGATTTCAGACCTTCACTAAAAAAACTAACCGGAATATACCAGGTTTACTCGCGATTTCGTCCTCGTAAATTATCTTACAGATCTCTAATTTCTTTTTTATAACCTAATTGCATATGGGTCTATAGCATTCAGGGATGATGGAGCTTCATATTAGAGAAAGAATCATAAGAATCGGACTAGTACTTCTGGAGTTTAGCGCGTTCATATAAACATACAAACAAACTCTTCAACTTTATTATATTAGTAAGTATAGTATTGGGCAAGTGTTGAGCAATAATTAACTAAACTATATTTATTGTCTTCTCTTCTGTTCTATCTCTATATTGCAAAAAACCAAAACGATGGAGTAAGATTTGAGCTGTAAAAAAATATTTTAAGTTGAATATATTTTTCTACTAGCAATAAACACAGACATATTAACAAAATAACAGACCAGTGCTTATTAAACAATTTTGTTCTAAACGAAATCAACTTTCAACTACATTCTGATCGGTTTATTAATAAAATCCGGTGCGCACGAGTGCCAATACCGCGACATACTCGTAAGACGCGGATAATTGAGACAATTGTGCGCCACATCACGAGCGCGCCGCGCCGGGGACGCTCGGCGGGAACGGACGGACACTATTAAAGATATTGTATGGGAATTACGAGCTTTGAAACACGTTACGTTGTTGCATCTGCATGACACTTTTTACAAGCTTTTATTTAGCTTGCACTGTTCGTATGTAAGTAATCATGTATGTAAATAAGTTGTCCTTTCAAAGCAAACCATTTTTCGACCATATGTTGTTACCCGATTGAGCTAAAATTTTGCATACACCTTTAGTTCTGGTGACAATACAATGTCCAATAATCAATATTGTAGAATTTGAAATTAAAGCTTGTTTTTAAACTTTTGTTTAATATTAGACTAATTGTAACTTGATGATAAATTCCTACGCCGCCTACTGACGTAACAGCTCCTCGCTAATAAGGAGAGTTGAACATCCGCAATCGCCATCATTAATTAATATACTTGTCGTCCATTTACAGCGGGGTGAGTGCACTTTGTCTGGCCAAGAAAAGCGTTAGGTACTTCGACAGCTTCGTTAGTCTAGAGTGGTCGCAAAGCGCGACTGCTGAGCATGAGGTCTTGGGTTCGATTCCCAGGTCGGGCAAAATGTTATTGGGTTTTTCCATCAGGAATTTCTCAGTAGCAGCCTCGGAATCTGGAATTGTGCCCGGTTGATGGCAATAGGCTTGCCCCCTATTACATGAACTTAAACATAACTGGCGAAATGTGGGTGTACTACCCCTGCCTAACCCGTCGGGGATTACAGGCGTGATGTTCTTTTAAGATGTATGTTCTTTTAAGATGTATTTCTTGACAAACATAACGTTATAAAAGAAGAACAAAACGGTTTTCAGAGGAAAAAGTCAACTACTTTAGCAGCCTTTAACTTAATCAAAAACATAACGCAGACTATCGATAAACGAATCCCTGTTTCAGTTATATTCTTTGACATGACCCGTGCTTTCGATTTCGTTAACCATGACATTCTAATAAATAAATGTGAACTGTATGGTATTAGAGGACCTGCATTAGAATGGCTAAAAAGCTACCTGATAGGACGGAAACAATGTGTAGAGATTAAAAGAATTGATAAAGACCTCAAGTTAAGTGCGTATAGGTCAGAGTTTCAACCCAATAAAACCGGGGTACCTCAAGGCAGCATTCTAGGACCTTTACTCTTTCTGCTATTCATAAATGACCTGCCTAAAGCTTCCAATCATCAATGCGTTCTGTTTGCTGATGATATATCCCTTGTGGTGAAACACAATTCCAATGCAATCACTCAAGAGGCTCGGTTAAAGCCTGCGGTGGAATCTGTACTGAATTGGTTGGATAGCAATAAATTATGCGTCAACCTCTCCAAAACGAAATACATGAACTTTTCAAACTATAATAATTCAAAAACAAGTCAGGGTGTTTCAAGTTTAACATGCCGGGGGCATAATATTGAACTAGTTAATGAGATGAAGTTTCTCGGTATTGTATTGGACAACCATTGTAACTGGAAGGCACATATTAACTATATATGTAAAAAAATAAACAAATTTGTATTTGCATTAAAAAGGTTAAAACTAACTTCATCACAGAAAACTGCATTGTTAGCGTATCATGGCTTTGTTGCCTCCTCCTTAAGGTATGGACTTCTTTTGTGGGGAAATTCAACTGATATTAAACGAGCGTTCATTATTCAAAAAAAATGCATAAGAGCAATATGTGGAGTAGGACCCCTAGTATCATGTAGACCACTATTCAAAAAACTTAAGTTACTCACTTTAACTGGTCTATACATTCTGCAAGCTGGTATATTTGTCAAAGAACAGCGTAGGCTCTTTCCACAAATGTCCGATAAATTAAACTCGATTGTAAAAAAAAGGGACCCCACTCTTCTGTTGATGCCACCATGTAAGACAGCCTACTGTAAAAAGAACTGCTCTATAATGACTGTAAAAATATTTAACAAAATTCCAAAATGTATTAGAGAGCTGCCTTTGAATCGGTTTAAAACCAAACTATATAGGTGGCTAATAGAACAGAGTTTTTACAACTTGAATGATTTCTTAAGGTGACATTGGAATCTACTATAATTTTGACATTGAATAATAAAATATAGACATTTGTTGTATACTTTGTAAACTTGACTTTTATAATAACTTGACTACTATGTTAATATTAATTTTTTCTACTAGTATATCAGTTGTATTTCTTGTGTTTTTGACATTCAATTGTTTAATTACTCTGCGCATGTTATTGGTATTTTATTAGTATGTACCCGCCTCATGATAATTTTTTGCATGCCATTTATATTTGGCGAAGTGTGAAGTTCACTGTTTAGCTTTAAGATCTTTCTGTACCATGCTTCTTGCAAATAAAAATCTATTCTATTCTATTCTATTCTATGACAACCCTATTCTGCCCTGCCTCCCTGTATGCACTAAAAGATTACTAATAAATTGACAACCAGTTTGTATAGTAACAATGATCAAAACCAACTAACATTTCATTCTAGACTTAACAAATTGTGTGGCAAATTAACCTAATTCCGTCACCAAATGACCAAACTTCGCCGCACAAATATTTTCAGTGGAGTGCGTAGAAAGCGCTGCGGCATGGTTCGCGACGCGACTCCGGAAAGCGATGCAAGGCATGGGCACAGACGACCGCACCCTCATCAGGATCGTCGTCAGCCGCTCCGAGATCGACCTGGGAGCCATCAAGGCGGAATACGAAAGACTTTACGATAAAACCTTGGAAAGCGAGATCAGGGTACGTATTATACGATTGCTCCTTCGATTTCAGTCGAGTGTGTGGAGAACGCTCCCGCCTGGTTCGCGACGAGGCTCCGCAACGCCATGCAGGGCGCCGGCACGGAGGATCAGACCCTCGTGAGGATCATTGTGGCCCGCTCAGAGGTAGACCTGGGCAGCATCAAGGCGGAGTACGAGAGACTGTATGATAAGACTCTCCTAAGCGATATATCGGTATGTGATAATGGCGGTGACGGGATTTCATGTAACTTGATTTATACACATCAAAAGTGTCTAGGGATCAAGATGTATTTGGTAATAATAATATATTGATCCCTAGACACTTTTGATGTGTGTATTATCTGGCTTATTTGAGATTTTATATGGATTCTTGATTTGGAAACAATGAAGTGGTATCGCGGTATTGATTGAAACGCGTTTAGAACTGCTATAGAACACCCATCTTTTATATGTATATCTTACACCCGAAACATGAGTAAATAGATAATAAGTGTGATTTAAATATATAAAGACTGCCTTGTTGGTCTAGTTGCCACAAAGCGCGACTGCTGAGCATGAGGTCTTTTATTCGATTCCCAGGTTGGGCAAAGTGTTATTGGGTTTTTCCATCAGAAATTTCTCAGTAGCAGCCTTGGAGTCGGAATTTGTGCCCGGTTGGTGGCAATAGGCTCGCCCCCTATTACATAGGACTTAAACATAACTGGCGAAATGTGGGTGTACTAATGGGTACACCTCTGCCTAACCCTTCGGGGATTACAGGCGTGATGTTATGTATGTATGTATTTTCAAGACTTCAATTTCTTTTAGCATTTTCGTTCATTTGCTTCCAAATCAAGATGAATTATCAAAAATCTCATATTGATCGAGTCAATCACTGCTCCCTCTGTAATGGCCAGATGCTTGAACTTTGCACTTCACCCACATAATATGCTGTAGAAAAACACATGCTACTTATTATTTGCTATACATACAAGTCATGTTACTTAAATGAGAAAATTAAAAACAAAAATCAATAATTTCGAACTATTTTAATTATTCTTTCATTATATCATTTTATAGTTGTAACAACGGTTTTATAACTTGTTCCTTAATATTTTTAAAGTGGCGATAAGGTGGACATTGTTCTTTTTGATATGTCAACGATAAGAATTGGGTTCGGGATACCATTAACCAATAATTCCGAGACACAACTCCTTAAAAATAAAAACACTTTATTTTAACACTAAAAACCCGATAAAACCGATAACCGTAAAATTGGATTTTTAGTTGCTCTGAAATCAATAAATAGTTATAAATGACGACACATTTTGCTTTTCCATACAAAATCGATGGGGAAATCGCATTTTGTCAGCTCATCAAAACTATGTCACTTTATTGGTAGTAATTACTAATTAGAGTACCTTTAATTTATTAAAACAAACTTGAGTCACTTGGAAGAGAAGACTCACACTTGTAGAATGGACCAATAAATAAATATACACATCAAAAGTGTCTAGGGATCAACATCCCTAACATTGATTAGGGATGTTGATCCCTAGACACTTTTGATGTGTGTACATTTAACTTAAAACATATTTAAACCATCATTGCATCCCTGTCTAATTGTTTGAAGTTGGCAAAGACAGAACAATGTTTTATGTTTATGTCAATGTCATAATTTAGTGAAATGTCATTCCTATTCTATTTCTGAATGCATCACTTTCAATGGAATGAATACAAAATAACGATTAAAGCACATTATATGCATGAAAGTAATGCTTTATTTATATACGTCGACAAATCTGAGCATGAAAAATATTCTCTGCCTAAGAAAAAAATCTTATTTAGGTCCTATACAGACTGACTTTTTTTTCTTAGCTATTTATTTATTCTTTTACCTATGTATCATAAGATCTGGTTATATACCCTATATTATATAACCTATACCCTATACAACATTATTTTTTGTTTATGCGAAACCCGATACACCTGTCTAGTATTTTTGTGTAAAGAATCTATGTACAAAATTATAAAACCGTATCATAAAAAATCACAAAGTTATAAACTTGTATATTACCCGGTTGTCCGTTCAAAAACATGCTTGCATGTTTGGCAATAGGTACCTAACCGTACGGTGATTGTATTGTAATTAACTGGTAATAAAAAATAATTTAAATATTTTTGAAAAAAAAAATAACATGGTGTAAAAATTTTTGGAATCGAATCAGTTACTGATTCTGAACAAACTATATTCAGGTTTCGCATATACTAAAAATAATATTGTATAACCTATGTTTCATATAAGTTGAAAACCAGCGTCGGGCACAAGTGGTCTGGCATTTATGCTGAATTGGGCCAGTTTGGCGCAACTGCATACAATATTTGTCTTATATTTTTATTTCTTTCTTTCCATATTTCACTGCGCTTCTTTCAGGTGGTGAAAGTAACTCATCAATACGAAGACTTTTCATTATGGGACTAAACCTATAAAATCAAAATCCCCTGTTTCATACATTTTGATCGTAGTTGTAATGCATTTTTGTATGGAACAGATGATTTTTTTTTTATATTTTAGTGTTGGTACCATAGTAAAACTTGTTCGTACACATGAGTACTTTCATCTCCTGACAGATACACAGTAAATTAAATATCAGTTTGTATTTTTTGGTTATTCTTATTTCTGCTTTCAATGTTATTTTTAAATGAAATGAAACATTACTTTTATGTTGTATGTAATGTGGTTTAATATTTTTCACATTTTTTGTAACTCTTTGCCAACGTGAATGGAAAGGAGGTGAGAACTATTTGTTTTGAGTATTTAAAAACTTATTCATAAAGCTTTTTGGCTGTTGTAGCTAAAAGCTTGTAAAACGATACAAACTTTTTATATTTGTGATAATGATATTTATGTATGAGCCACATTAAGTCTATAAAGCTAAATACCTATCTATAAGAGTAAATAACCCACAATTTCCGAGGCCCGTAAAAAGTTATAAAAATAATAACACTTACGGGTCTAAAAAAACCACAAAAATACTAATCATGTCGCGTTTTCTCTTTCTGCACGCCGCATGCGCATCGCTCCACGACACCCCTTCCTTGAACAACGCCATCTATTGACGACCTACGGAACTACTTGGTAACGCCATATTGGTTTTGCGACACGTCAGCAGGGCGAGACTTCGGGTGACTACAAGCGCGCGTTGGTGGGTCTTCTGGGACCTGCTTAAGGAGAAGATTGAGAAGTTGAGCAAATGAAGAGCTAAAGAGCATAATATTTGGTATTTCACGTGGCTGAAGCAACTGCTTATGGTCTTCTGAACGTACTGTGGGTTAGGATTGTCGAGCCATCGAGTAATTGGAAATAGAAAGACATCTTATCTTGGCAAGTTATTATTTCTGCCGACTATTCTGGCTCTTTAGCGCTTATTTGCTAATGGTTCTGCAAAACCTTAGCTTCTGTGTCGTGTGCAGCTAGAATAAGATATTTATGTGTACTCAAGTTTTCTTCGTGAGATAGTTTGCATCGCTTCGTGTTTTCTGCAAAATGAATGTTATAATTTAGTATTCGGTCGATGGACCTAAAACTGTAGTGCATAATTTAATTTAAGCTCAATTAAGCAGATTTAAGCAACTTTTGAATCGAATACGAATATGATTAATTGGTTAAGAAAAAGTAACATTGGACACGTAGATACAATTTTTTTTCTTCTAAGTGCAGTAAATAAGAATCTCTGAACATCAAACTCGAATAATAAACTTTTGCTAAAAATAAAATGATTCTTGGCAGTCATGTAATAAAAAGAAATAGTGCATCAATTTGCAACAGCAAAATCTAACTAAAGTCCCCGTCACGAGAATCTATAAATTATGTAAATAAAGAACTTCTAATCAGTCACGTAGCAACAATTCAATCGACAGCAAATAATCCCAAATTCATACCTGCAATACGAAAATATCGAGCAATTTCACTTGGTCGGGTTATATTAGACCGATTTAAAGCCCCAAAATTTTTAATATAAATAAATAAATAAAATGTTTTGTGGTACTGAAACGCACGTCTGAGTTGTCCGACACATGGAACGTAAACATTTGGGCCGTCATTTTGAAGTGAGTTAACGTTAACGCAGTATTTGATCTAAGGGTTGCGAATTTGCGATCCCCTGAATGTGTGTTTACAAAATGTATAGCTTCTCGTGACGGGGACTTTATATATATAATTGTTTAAATGACGATAACTCCCGAACTATACGACTGGTTTTACTAAAGATGCTTATTGTGTTTACAACTAGAATTAGAACGAAAAAGTACATTAGATGGTAGCACACGAACCTGCCTCAGCAGTGCCTTTTGTTTATAACGAACTTTATATCTATATTGAAATGAAACAAGGTTTTGAATGCTCAGAATTGCAGCCGCTTAGCGATCCAGCAAAAAATATGGAGTTAAAAAAAAAAACTATTAATTTCCCAGTGGTTAACGAAACTTTAAAAAATATTACCATACCCTGTAATATTTTTTACCCTGATTAGGGTAAAAAAAGATTGTTTATTTAACCTACAAAGTTTGATGACCTAGTTTCGTTTCAATGTTTTTGTCAATTCCTCATAGATGTTGATTGTTGATAGTATCACAAAATGTTAATTGGAAATATTTATTTAATTTATTAAAATGTTTATTGGAACGTTTGCATTCCACTTTGAATCTTCTTTTTAATCTTTGTAGCTTTAATTTTTATTTACGAATAAATAAATTTTTAATGTAATTGCTTGTTTTATTTTGTAGGGTAGTAACATTATTATAAATGTCAGCTGTCAGTTTGGTGCGTGCCAACACTAATATTTTCTACGTATCCGCCAACGGCATTTATTTGCTAACCCCAAATGTAAAGTTCCTATGGAGTTATGACAGCCTAGAACCTACTTGCTCTTTTATTGCAGTAAAAAGGTGTCGGACAAAACCTTTAATGCAATGTCAGTCTGACACATTGGTGTGTGTCAACATTAAAATATTCTACCTACCTACCCTCCAACGGTATTTCCTTGCTACTCCCAAATGTTAAGCTCCTATAAGCCCCGGATACACTAGGGAACATTTTGTCCCGCAACATGACGCGCAACACTTAATCTACGTGACGCTGCAACGTTGCACATTGTCCCGCAACATGCCCCGCAACATTGTACGTGACGCGGGGCATGTTGCTTGCTCCATTTCTATAAACACTGACTAGTGTAGCCAGCAAAATGTTCCATGACAATTGTCGCGGGACACTTCACGTAGTTGTTGAGGGACATGTTCCGCAACATGTTTCTTCATTTGCCCCCTAATGTATCCCAGGCTATAGAGTTATGACAGCCTGGTACCGACTCTGTGTCTGTCACCAACAGTGTTTTTTAAGGTTACATTTCTGAATAGGGTTATAAATGGTAAAATAGGGAAAAAAAACAACAATCTACAGTTCATAAAACTTATTTAATCGCACGCCATTCGCACGTTACAGCCATCCGTTAACTGATTCTAAAATTACAATTACAATATATTTTAAAAACTTCCATAAAAATACTTGTAAACATATCAAGCTGTGAATGTAGGAAAATAAAGATCAATGAATCGCCCACTCACACAAGATACACTGCATTTTGAAAACAAATAGACCTCTTTACATGAGTTTGCAAAGCGAAAATAGATATGTTTCTTTTTCCTACTGAGCT
This sequence comes from Hoplodrina blanda, assembly GCA_949316365.1. Lineage (NCBI taxonomy): Eukaryota > Metazoa > Arthropoda > Insecta > Lepidoptera > Noctuidae > Hoplodrina > Hoplodrina blanda. Next base: position 14,785,815 of record OX438592.1, read on the forward strand.
ACTCGTTAAACTTTTTGTATTTATACAATATACATACAACACTAATCTTTAGAATATTACGGCAGTGACATTTAAATCATGATTTTTAGAATGCGGTAAGATTCGTAATGAAATACATAACTTCAGAAGTGACTTTTAACAACTATGCGTTACAGTCTCCCCAGTCAATCCTGTGACCGCAACTAGCAACATTGGCAAAACAAACAATATATACAACATTTCAACTCTAAAGATTGCACATTCATACATACATCGAATCACTAAATCTAATTTACGCGAAAGCAACAATAACTAATGTAAATTTACACGAAATACGTACACAATAACATCACATACTGACGTTACAGTATCAAAAATATTTGTTTACACTTAATTTTAAAAGCCTCTTTGTTTACATTCGGGATTTGTCGTCATTTCTATTTAATATCCATGTAGCGAATTCCGCAAGGGTTAAATGTGAACAAATAATTTTGATATTGTAGCTCTCCGTTACATTAAGGAACATTCTCAGTAAGCTACCGATACAGTCGATAGTTCTCGCACGAGCTCGTAAGAACTCGAGTTTTTATGATGCACTTAAAGTTAAGGCCGGGTCACACTATAGCTCATTATAACGCAACGCAAACAATCAGACAAATAGGCACAATCATATTAATATGGCCTGCATTTTTACAATTTATGACTTAGCTTTATAGCCTTTGGCGTTACACGGACACTACAGTGTGTCCCGGTCCTAACGACATCTAGATCAGGTTTTGGAAAGCGGAGTTAATGATTATTTTTACGTATTTACAAATTGAGCAAGTCGACAGCCCTCACAAGTGATCATTATCTCCGACGTCCGCTTGCATCGATAGGTAAGTAATGTCTTATAATTTATTGCGTTATGAGTATACAAGCTGGAAGACAGAGATAACTAGCATGAGTATTATAACGAGCCAAATGTCCACCATACTCGGTACCAACTCGACAAAACCTAGTTCTAGTTCTAGTGAGCGGCGGAGGTTTCACTTGTGCTAAAACTTGTCAATTTACAGTTTACTTACAATAATTTGCGTGTGCGTCTTACTATGTATTAGGCACAGTTGCGAAATGAAACCTCGCATTGGAACACTACAATAAACAGATAATTTTGTGTAGTCAATAAAGCCTTATAATATAAATAGTCCCGTCGGTGTCACTGCGTTTAACGTCCGCTGTATTGGACGGGAGCGAGTCTCAGGCCGCGTGACTGCGCTCGCGCTCAGTCGTTGGGGCCGAAGAATCTGGCGTGGAGGTCCTTCAGCGGGATGATCTTCTCGTCGCCTAGCGCTGGTTGCTGCTCAGCTTTAGACTGTTCCCGTAGTTCTGCGGAATAAAAAAGATAGAATTAAGCGACTTTGTACAGGAAATTGTAAGAAATCGAGTCTTATTTAGTCTGGCAGGGAAACACAAACTTCAACCACAGTTTAGTCTAACAATATTTCTATGTAAATGCAATGTAATGAAATGACCAAGCTGTAATTGGTGCAATTGCAATATCGTTCCAATATTTCCTCGAATGATAACTGCACATGACATGGTCTTTGAAGAGGTGCAGCGCCTGGAGAGTGGGTGCTGGCCGCCATCTTAGATTTTATTATAAAACTTACACAGAACTTTAACGTTTGAATTGATAAAATATCGAACAATAAAAAAGAACCATGCTTGCACTCAGCTCAGGGTTGAAAATATTCAGAGATCGCGGAAGGCGCGTACGTTCCCGTGATCCCCGGGGCAAGTGTGGGTAGGGAACACCGGGGTGGTTTTTAGTTAGTGAGAGTCTGACAGACCCCTCCGCCCTTCCCAGAGCGGTGGCCATCCATGAAGATTTTTAACCCGGAGAAAAGAAAAGAGTTTAAAACACAGTGTAACATACCCTGCCAGTGCTGCAGCAGCCTGTTGTAGTGGTTGGCGCGGTCGTGTCTCTTGAGCTGCGTGAACACGTGCACCAGGCCGCGGTAGTCGTACTCCAGCCCGGAGTAGCGCTCGCCGAATAACTTTAGGCCTGAAATATTGTCATTGATTCGTTATTATAAGCAATTATGTGTTGTCGCTCTGATGAAACAATCGAACACGTATGTCTCTAAAAAAATTGTATATTTAACGCTGATTTATTTTGAAACTATTTTGAAAGTTTCTGATTGATCTGCTTTTGCAGTATAGTATTGTAACCCATTTGGCATTTTAAATTAATAATAATACCAGCCAATAATATGGTCCCACTGCAGGGCACAGGCCACTTCTCATACAGAGAAAGCATGACAATATTATTTTAAAATCCAGGTTTCCTTACAATGCTTATTCCTTCACTGATGTCAAGATAAACTTTGAAAAACATATGAATTGAAAGTCACGTTTTAACTTGCCTAATATCGAACCCACAACCTCATGCAAAAGAGGCGGGTGTCTTAACCACTGGGTCATCACAGCTTTTATTTAGGTGTACTTACTGATAGAAATAGATCTAAGGTAGAGCTTCTCCGCGGCGCAGTGCATGTTCATGTGGTAATTGTAGAGGGACGCCAGGTGGCCGATGCTGAGCCCCACCTCGTAGTCCTCCGGGCCCAACAGCTCCTCCTTGATAGCTATCGCCTTCAGGTGCATTGTCTCCGCGTCCTGAATATTAATGAGAAAATAACATGTAATTATTTATAGTTTACTGCATGTCTTGTATAATTCATAGAAGGGTTGTACTGGCCATTCAAGGGCTGTAAAACCTGTCTGTCGAGACAAACGAGATTTTAGGAGCATATCTAGAAGTTGGAAGCCTTATTTTTCGGCTTATTTTTGATAAGTGCAAACTTTATTTAGATCAGTTTAGGTTTTTATTCATTGAATCCATTGTCACTTATCGTTGCGAAGTTCTAAAGAACTGCGATCTAAGTGTCACCGAACTAGGCCAAAGAAAAAGGTATAAGGATTCGACCATCACGACACTTGCTCTAGTAAGTCAGAGCCATGTGTATAGTGCAGCACAGAGAAATCGCTTTCTATTTAATGACGTACCTGATAAAAGATTGTGTAAACACAATCTTTTTGCATGTTTTAAGATTAAAATATTATTCAGACCTGGAACTTCTGCATGCTCTGGTACAATCGGCCCAGGTTGCCGTAGTGCTTGGCGGTCTGCACGTTCTTCTCTCCGAAGGCCATCATGGACAGCGACAGCGCCGCCTTGTGCAGCGCCTCCGACTCCTCCAGCAGGGTGGGCGCTGGAAACCACATTATCTTTATAAGTAACCAATTTAGAAAACTTTTATCAAAATGTTTGTTAATGTTAACTATTTATATTTTTAAAATAGCTTGAAATGGATCAACTTTGCTCAGAACACTCTATTTTTGTCAGCTTTCAGTTTTTCAATTCAATCCATCTCATCATCAACATTAAATCAATCAAAAAAGAATAACAATACTTTAGGAAAGATGCTCGGACTTTATGATGGTGTTGTGAGTGTACTGACCGGTCATGTCCTGTCCGGCGGGAGTGTCGAGCGCGATCTCCTCTAGAATGAGGGCCTTGACCCGTTTGGCGGACGCCAGCAACAAGTGATCCGGAGGCACCAGGTTCTGGAATTATACACGACATTATTTTATTTAAATTCCAGTAAACCTGATGACAGAAAGTTACTTGTACAGAAGTTTTTAATCCCAATCCACTCTTAATTTAAGACGATATTACGATACGTTCGTAATCTCATTTCAGTGACAATTAAATAACGTCAAAAAATTAATCATCACAGGAGACCCGACAGATGTGAAACATCCATGTTAATGTTAGAATTCATAATGAAAAAATCTAAAACGAAATATGGAGTAAAATAAAGAATACCTCTGCCTCATCAAGACTGATATTACATTGCGAACTTTCTTAAAAATTGACCCTCAGGTTGAAAATTTTTTTTTTTTTTTGCCTGGGCTCATGTTTTAGCTACACGGTCGTAATCAGTCATTCCCACGAGACTCCCGACAGTGCTCACCTCAATGATCCGTATGGCCCGCTCGGCGTGGTCGCGCGCCTTGTAGAAGCGCCCCGAGGAGTACTCGAGCACGTAGAGCGCGTAGGCGAGGTCCTCCTGCGCCGTCGCCACGTGCAGGCTGCTGCGACCGAACACGCGCCGCAGCGTGCACAGCGCCTCCTGCGGGGGACATGCCAATGTGGAGTTTGAGAAAAATGGTTATGATTTATATAGTTATAAACAATCATTTTTGAAGTTTTTGGGAGCTCTTTTGTATGACATAAGCTTGTATATTTATATTTTTAACCCACTTTTCTTTTATTTTTATATTCTACTGCTAATTTGTGTAGTCTGTATTTTTATGTAAAGTAAGACACTTTAATGTATTACATTGTAGCTGTTTGTTATTCCATTTCAATAAAAAAGTGAGCTTTTGTAAAAAAAAAAAATGAAAAAACTGCTTGATTATTTCTTCAGATTAACATTATAAGGATTAAAAAAAAAACAACCCCCAATGATACTGCTGTAGTTTAAAGTGACGTCACATTACCTCATACACAGCCACACTGTGCACGATGGAGTCGATGTTGAGCAGGTAGAAGCCGAGATCCAGTAGGGCTGCGGCGTATCTCGGGTGCTGCGGCCCGAAGGCTCGTCGCGCCAGCGCGACGGCTTGCCGCACCAGCACGCCGGCCGAGCCGAAGCGGCGCTTGACCACACACGCTTTGCCGCACGCGCGGAGAACCTCGATCGTTATCCTGGAGGGACGAGAAAGTTTAGTGCCGACTGTTTATCATCATTAAAGTCTCGTACATTAACGAATCAGGTATCGTTGGAAGCGTCATGATGGTCTGCTGTATGACGTCACAATCATTATATCATGGTTGGTGTCTATTGAAAGGATTAAACCCCAAAACAATTAAAAATGAAGTTGAAAAACCAGTTACGATGAAACATCCACCAAAAAGATTTAAATAATACTTCTGTTTGGTACATTTGTGTAATAATTTTATAAATCACAAGCTATCAAAAAAAAAATGTATTAGACTACACAAAGAACACTGTTATTGTAGAGAGGTCAACTTGAAGTTTTGTTTATAGTTTTTTGTTGGACGTTTCGTCGTAGTCGGGTGTTTGTTATCTCCTTCATGAGCCCACTCACTTGGGCGGCGTGTGCGGCGTGAGCAGCTTGAGCGCGCGCATGGCCCAGTCGTAGGCGGCGGAGTAGTCGCAGCGCACGAAGAACAGCGCGCTGAACTCCTTGCACACGCGCGCGCCCAGCGACGTCGCGCCCCACGCGCCCGGCCCGCACCAGCCGCAGCAGCCGCGCGGGCCCGCGCCCGCCGCGTCCACGCTGCAAGCAAAACCAACCATTTGTAATCATTTTGAGTTTTTTTACATAACCTAACATCTCGCCTGTAATCCTCGAAGGGTTAGACAGAAGTGTACCCATTAGTAAACCCACATTTCGCCAGTTATGTTTAAGTCCCATGTAATAGGGGGCGAGTCTATTGCCACCAACCGGGCACAAATCCTCCGAGGCTGCTACTGAGAAAATACACTAGCACAATAATTTGCACCTGCCATGTTGTCTCTTCACCACCTTTGATTGACTGGTAGAGAATGCCTAAGGCATTAAGTCCGCCTTGCTACTTTTTGTTACACAAAGTTTAAATACATAAATAAATGTGGATAATGTCACTTTTATTTCAATTCTATTTTATTTCAACCAATCAGATTTGTATAGCTATATATCTTCATGGAACGTATTACGAATCATAGGTACGCTTTAAAGTGAGCAAACTAGAACCTACATCATATTCACTGGAGTCGAACATAAACTCAAACTATTCCTAGGCCTAGTTCAAATACAAATAAATAAAAAACAATTACATACCTGTAATAACATCTGAGGCAAGCAAAAAGATAAAATGATCAATTGTTTTGCGAATGATACATTTTTACAAAAAAACTAAACCGGTTTCGGAGACGAAATTTATCGACGCAATTGAGGTAATCCGATTGATTGTTAATAGTTCAGTTAGTTTAATTTTCGTTCCCGAAACCGGGTAACTATAGTTCAACTTTTCAGTAACTTGCCAGTTGAAGTGTTACCAGATTTTCACAGAACAAAAGGTAGTTAAGTGGTGTAAGAATTAACGAAATTGAATGAATATAAATAAAATAATGTTCTTATTAGAAGAAAATAAAAAAGGAAATTACTTTTACTAACAATTATTAATTATTCTTATAATCAACATCTTACATAATTATGAATATTTAAAGTTTTATTTAAATTGAACCATTTTTATTATTCGTTCTTTACGCAAAATCGTTTACTACCCCAATACTATTAGTTTTAGTACGGTAACATTATTTTTCTTTGAACTGCCAGCGGTTTTCCGCGATCTTTCCCAGGTCGTTAGTCCACCTCGTGGACCACCTGTCTTTCTTTCTTTCTTCTTTATCGTGTGGGCAGTAAGGTCTTACCACCCCACACACCCTGTGTCAGAGTTTCTAAACCGCCTCAAGGGCCTTTGACATGGTTTGAGTGGAACAGTAAGTCCAGGTTTCCTCACGATGTTTTCCTTCACCTATGCCAGTGATGTCCAAGATAAACTTTAGAAAGTACATATGAATTGTAAAAGTCACATTGGTACTTGCCCGGATTTGAACCCGCAACCTCATGCATGAGAGACGGGCGCCTTAGCCACTGGGCCATCACGACACTGATCACTGTGGAGCACCTGTGACTATAACTAATAAATCTCACGTAATTATTACATAAGAAAACTAGATGCATACTTTGAGTCAGCTTTGTATGCTTCAGTCTGTAGTTCCCTGTCGTTGCCGCTGACGTCCCCGATTGCTAGAGGTCCTTCGGGCCATTCCGCCATGGAGTCGTCGGGCATGCCGAGCATGTCCAGCGCAAGCGCATACGTCTCAGCCGCTGCAGGGAAGCAGCAGTATGCTGACTGTGTGTTTAGTAACCTGTGAAAAAGAATTAATACGTAAATCAGTTGGAATTTACAGGCGTGTGTGAAAAACGTACAATATAGAATATACTCGTAGATTGACAAAAAGATGAGATATTTTATGGGTTTTTGAAATGTAATTTCTAGTTGTTATTATAAAAGCCTCAGCCTTCAGCCTTCAAAGCGTCAGCCTTTTGGGCACTTCCCTATTGACCACGACTCGGACGATTTATTGATGCCCTATGAGGTTTCTCCATTCTATCTTTTTTATAAATTTTAAATATTTTGTAATTAATTAATTTAGTTTAATATTTGTTACGATATAATAAAATTTGAAACTCTTATAAAAGTAATCAAAAGATATCTGTCTGCAGTAAAAAATCCGTCACATAGTTTGTCTGAAAATCTATAAGTACTAATATTATAAAGAGAAAAAGTTTGTTTCTAAATAAGAGGTCGTACCAGAGGCGGATTACCCGTAAGGCAAACTAGGCATGTGCCTAGGGGCGCGAGGGTAAAAAGGGGCGCGCGGGCGGAATTGTAAAAAATAAAGAATTAATTGCGCCAGTAAGTTAGTTATTTTCAATACAGGGGCGCGAGTTATTATCATTATAGGGGCGCCGATGAGAAACTTGCCTATTGCGCTCGCGCTCTCAACGTTTAATCCGCCTCTGGATCGTACAGTTACTGGTGTCGTCATTATTTCTAAAATAGAGTTGCAACGTGCATAACATAACGAAATACAAACGCTTGCTATATTACGTTATATTCTGACCGTTATATAGCACTAATTATGTGTATCAGTTATGCAAATAGTAGCGCAATATGGTATACTAGGTTGTACCTGTGACTTCGCCAGCGTGAATTTCGTTACGGATGCCTATTTTTTTTATAATAGAAGTATCTTACCTATGGCAACATTCTAGTGTGAGCCTCTTATAGTGCGTAGTCTCCGGCATTGACCTGCACAGGTCACGGCAGCGCAGCAGCACTCGCTGGGCGTCCGCGTACCAACCAGCCTCGTTCAGGAAGCCACCTGGAAGACAAGAGTTGTAACCATTAATACTAAAGTAAGCATTTCTGATGATAATAATTTGCAGTGCAGACACTGTCACAGTTATCAATTGCACTGCAAATGATTCAAAATCGCTTTATACCTCGCCTGACTTCACTTTTTGTCCAAGTATAAACGCTGTAATAGTGCATAGTTATCATAAACAAAAAAAAACATATACTTATAATAAAAACAAATATACACATCAAAAAAGTCTAGGGATCAACATCCCTAACAAATGTTAGGGATGTTGATCCCTAGACTTTTTTGATGTGTGTATATAAAAACAAAATTAAATGAATGAATTGTAAAGAAATGAATCGTATGTGAAGTCCTCAATTAATTATTAATTACTTTTTTTTCTCAGTTGATTATTACTATTGCATGTATTGAATAAATAAAGCTTTATTATTGTTATCATAAACGTAGAAAACAGCGAGGCTATGGCTAATTGGCTACCTTAAAAAAATTACCACTCTAGAAAGAGAGAAAGCGACTTTGCGGCCAATACCTGCCCCATTTCTGAAGGGTTTTAGTGACAAAGGCGTGGTGCCCAAAACATCCGCTCCTGGACCAACCAGAATTCTAAAAAGAAACTACTGGCCGTCCGATAGCTTTGTCTCGCTCACACTTTTCTGCCTATATTAACTTCACAGCTGGGTAGGTAAAAATCAGCCCATTCTCTGTCTGTTTACTATCATAGACCCCTATATTATGCAGTGTCTAATGTCAGTACAGATGGGTAAACCATATCAGACAAGGAAGTCCAAAAATAAAAAAAATCTCTGAAACCTGAACCGAAAAAGCACTTGACACTTGCAGTTATCACGATGAAACAATTATAGCCCAGAAAAATTCTTAGATTCATCACAAACGTTGTGTTATTTTCTGCTGATTCAAGACAGTGTATGTCCCACAAATCTTTATTTCAGAAGTGCATGATGTAATCTACTGTGGGCGACTAATGTACGTGCAATTTTTAATGTTCGCGCTTCCTCGTAACTACTGTGGGTGGCTCTGGGTGTCGGATATGCTCGGATTAGTACACGGTCAGACAATTTTAACCCTCCGTGCAGACTGAAAATTACTGCACTGATCCTAAAGAGGGATTTGTGACCAGAATCGTTTGGTCGTCGATTTGTGGGTTGCCTTAAAAAGTCATTATAGTTTTAGATAATTAGTAGCAGTTGGTGAACTCGCCTTTTCTGATTTGTGGAGCATACTGTGCCATTTAGTTTAGTCAACTTCGCCCTTTCGTGACTCACAGCACGATGCAACTGAATGCCAGTATTTTACATGGAGCGACTGCCTATCTGACCTCCACAACCCAGTAACTAGGTACTTAATACCCCTTGATAAGACTGGTTGTCAGACTTTTGGGCTTCTGACGACCCGTAACGACTGTTAAAGATCGACATATTATTATGACAGCCGGGACCAACAGCTTAAGCTTAGCTTCCTTATGCGAATTGAATTGAAAATCAACCTGTATTTAAGTACATATCGCCACCCAAGGAAGCTTCCAATGCTATCTACTTACTTACCGAGTCTGAGTCCAAGATGTATGAGTGAAGTCTTGCTGTTGCAGCCACACTCGCACTTGGCCAGGTAGCTGATGGCCAGCTCTGTTGACAGCTTGGAACCGTGTTCTATCACTGCCTGGAGACAAATAAATAGTGTATAAAGTTTATGCATTTGTATCATAGGCCTTTGGGTAATCATGAAATGACTTCTTCCGTTCTAGGTGGTGCGTTAGGGAGTGACAGACTCTTTAATGACTAAAATCTATCCGTGTTCCTCGTTCCTCCTAATACCCTTTGAGTTCCAGGGCCGCGGTAACTCTTTCGGCACAGGACACAGGAAGTTGAATAATCAGATTACAACGTTTAACATAACATCATAACATCACGCCTGTATTCCCCGAAGGGTTAGGCAGAGGTGTACCCATTAATACACCCACATTTCGCCAGTTATGTTTAAGTCCCATGTAATAGGGGGCGAGCCTATTGCCATCAACCGGCCACAAATCCAGACTCCGAGGCTGTTACTGAGAAATTCCTGATGGAAAAACCCAATAACACTTTGCCCGACCTGGGAATCGAACCCAAGACCTCATGCTCAGCAGTCGCGCTTGGCGACCACTAGACCAACGTTTATAATAATATTATATCTCTATTGCATGAAATAACTAAATTTAAAACTTGATTAGAAATAAAAATATACTAGCTGGTCAATTGCTAGCTGTTTTAATCGTCCATCTTTGGTTACACTGCCCCGCTCCGTGGGTTAAATAGCCTATACTAAGAAGTCCTTATAAATCTGGCGATCACATAATTTGTTTATTCCAATTTGACTATTTAAGTTCCAAAGATGAAGGCGTTTAAACAAACGCATTAATTGAATAAATAAATTGAAATGAAATACATAAATTACATAATTTACAAGTGAAATAAATGAATGGTTATCTATTTATAGTTTTTATGGTGTCAAAGACTTCTCTGACAATACAATGTTAATTATGTATGTAATTTTCACGCTAATACGCTTTTCAGCATAAACATATACACATATGCCACAGCTGTAGGTATTGTATTTTAGCATATTTTTAAACCATGTTTTGCATAAATAAATATGTATATAATGTATTAATATTAGAAGTTTTTATTAGTTTCATATTTCCGAAACTGCAGGTCCGATTCTTAAAAATACTTATTCTAATAGAGTGCTACGTTTTCCCTGAGTGTTTTAGGCTATATTTTATTATCAAAACAATAGGAATTTCAAAAAGGAAGTTCACGCGAGCGAATTCGCGGGAAAATCTTAATTATTCTGTACCCACGATCTTCCTTTTTTAGGATGATAAACTTTCCACCCTATTCCTCATAACTCTAAAACACTTTACCAACCAGGGCATAAGAGTGCCTTGCAGTCCCGCTCGCGACAAATAAAGATAAACCAACATACGAAACAATCTCAAAAAACAGTTGTTTTATCAAAAAATCATTATTTTTTTTAATCTTTTATAAAATCTAACAACATTTTTATATCAACACTACACCACAGTACCTACATTATATTAATCAGCAACATTGTGTAGGACAATATTAGATGTATTAAAAGCGACCATATTGATGGCATAACAACTGAATTGATTCGCCTGCGGACTCTATTAAGCTAACAATCGCTATTACCTGCAGGGTTGTCCCACTTCTATAAATGAAAACAATCCATAAGCCCGACTTTTTTATATTAAACATTTTAGTAAAATATCCGCCATTTTGATTTTTTAAGAATTTTATACGTAGTGACGCCAGTTTCGCCAGTTTCTGGCGAAATGTGGGTGTACGAATGGGTACACCTCTGCCTAACTCTACGGGGATTACAGGCGTGATGTTATGTTATGTATGGCCAGTGACATTCGCGCCATGAAGACCAATCTAATGACTGTATTACATATGCCCTGCATGCCTAGCATTTTGGGTGACAAATAATTTGTAAACAATACTATCATATTACTAACGAATAAGCCATTATGTTCCTCGTTATCAGACGCCTAATTTATTTATTTTGGTAATCATAATTTGGCAGTTTGCACTATCTAGTGATAAGATACAAAGTTATATATAGTTAGTTAAAATAAGCACGCATAAATACGATGCAAGAGTGATTTACTCTGCCTAACCTTTTCCCGACTATGTTGGGGTCGGTTTCCACCACCAGTATTTTACATGGAGCTACTGCCTATCTGCCCTCCACACCCCAGTAACTGGGCAATACGATACCCTTTAGTAAAACTAGCCGTAACGACTGTCAAAGATGGTATGGTATGGTATTGGTGAAATGGTATGACAGCCGGGACCAATGGGTGCTTTTCGAGGCACGGAGGCGTCTCGGTATGTGAAGAACAAGCCTGGCAAGCGTAGCTTAACCTGATGACCGACAGTTTTACCGTTGACCGATCGTCGGGTGTTGCTGTTCACACTAGAAGCTGCCGATTCTACTTAATGTGAACACCACCGTCGTTACCGTCGTTTTACCACAGCCAACTCACAACTGCTATATGACGACCCGGGGTCGTTACCAAGCAGTTGTGAGTTGTTTGTCTAAAACTGTCGGACCGACCTAATGCGAACCAGGCCTTAGCTCCCCGTGATGAAGAGTGATTAATGATTAATGATATAAATATAGTTTGGCAGCCCTAGTGCTCAGCGGAGCGTGCATCACTACCGCTGTGCTGCGCGTGACATTGTGTCCGTCGTAAACACAGACTGTTTACAATCGAGTGTACGTGACAGCAGATTTATCTGTTTGAACAGGCTGCTTTAATATTCCTTTCAACGTTGCCTAGAGAACCCATGCACGAGAGACGTCAGAAACAGGGGCGTACCAATAGAAGATGGCGCCTCGGGCACGCATCATAGTTGCGCCTCTCCGTAAATTATCTTAATATAAAAACGGACTAAATAAAATAAAATAACGAAGTAAAAATGGTTTTTGTACTATATTTTGATTTTTTACTTGGCGAGTTTTGCGCCCCCCTTCAATAGGCGCCCGGGGCTCGTACCCTACTTGCCCTACCAAAGAGTGATGAGTAGTATTGGATGTACATTGAACTGTTATTGCTGGATAGTAACGTAACACATTTGGCAATATTTAATTAGTTTGCAATTATTATTTTAATTAAAATTATTTAGACTGTAGGTTGGCTCGCTAGACAGAACTAAAGCTCAATTGAATAAAAAGACTACATGAACTTACACAGATGAAAATGCATTACTAATTAACCTTTTCACCGCCAGCGAACACAGAACGCGATGCCTCGCCCAGCGCCAAGCTATATGATAATAGTTAAAATGAAGAGCTTCTAATGAAGTCGTGGCGCTGGTGGCACGAAAATCCGGAACTTCTATTGAAGTCCGTGGCGGTGAAAAGGTTAACATTAAATTAATAAAATGCTGTTCTTTTTACCTGGAAGCACTGCAACAGCCTGAGCTGCGAGCCAGCGAACCGCATCAGCCGCTCGAATATATCCAGCTCCGACAGCTCCGCTCCCAGGATGCACAGCCGCTTCTCCTGCAGCATCTGGAACAAACATAACAACAATTTAATATGACAGATATTGTTATTTGTATTTGGGTAGCAAACGACGAGCGTGGCTGAGCAGAAGATCGTCGATTTACCTCCAGAGAATTCGTGTACTAGCACTGATTAAAATTCGTATCAGAAACAAAAGATTCATCAATCAGTATAAATCCCAAGACAACTGGCTATATTGCTATAGTAGGTACCTACTATCTAGGGACGTAGCTAGCTAGCTACCTACAGGGGCCCTGTAAGCAAAAAATCGTAATTTATTATCCACTAGCGACCCGCCCCGGCTTCGCACGGGTGCATGTATTACATATAAACATTCCTCTTGAATCACTCTATCTATTAAAAAAAACCGCATCAAAATCCGTTGCGTAGTTTTAAAGATCTAAGCATATATAGGGACAGACAGACAGACAGACAGGGAAAGCGACTTTGTTTTATACTATGTAGTGATTATTTCACTCAAACTTTTAGGCAGTACGTTAAACTTCCTTTAATATATTTAAAAATCTTTATCCTTCATTTGAGCTTCGCCTCAGTTAGGTACTAGGCCCCTAACAAATTTTGATACAGGGCCCGTTTAGGGTAAACTACGCCACTGCTGCTACTACTACCTTTTGGAAAGCTTATCGCGCGTTGCGAAAGGGGGCTAGACGAAAAAAATTAAGACCAAAAGTTGTAACGACACTTTTTTAAGACCAAAAGTTGTAACGACACTTTTTGCTATACATAGTTGTACCTAAGTCGTGCGGCGTGCGCGTATTTCTCTGTCTGTCTCTCTCTCATATAACTTCGTTCCATCCGGGTGTCCCTTTTTTTTTTTTTTTTTTTTTTTTTTGAGGTGGTAAAAATCATCAAATGAGTCCTTCCGTCCTGGGCGGGGCGGAAGGGACTGTCAGACTTTTACTGACTAAAAAACCACCCTGTTCCTTCTGTTGCCCTTTACGTTCCGGGGCCACGGTATCCTGTTAAGACGTCCCGCAACCCCGGCAGGCGTTTGGCCCCGTTGGGGGGCCCCGTCCCTGTGCTGACAGCTCTTTGAGGCGCGCGCGAACAGAACGCGCCGTCGACCCGGGCATGGTCCTTGATCGGACGGCGAGCTACCCATTACTCGCCGTCCGCAAGCCCGCGCCTACGGTGGCCGGATGTCGCCTCGCGACGTCCGACGCCCTGGGCGTCTCCCGCGGCGGCTGGGGCGTGAGGTGGAGGGTGTTGTTCTCTCCCTCACGCGGCCCGCCTCCTCCTTCGCTAGCATTACTGCTTCGCAGAAGGAGGTGACTGCATCCCATTCCCTCTCGCCCCGGAGCATGGCCTGAACCAGGCCCGGGCGCGAGAGGTCGCCGCCGCCTATCGCCTCCGTGAGGACACGGCGATGCTCTGCCCAAGCTGGGCAGACCTGCACCGTATGCTCCACCGTGTCCTCCGGGCGGTCCACACAGTGGTGACAATCCGGGTGTCCCTTGTTTTATTTTTTAGGGATGGGAAATCACCAAATGACTTCTTCCGCCAGAGCGGAAGGGATTGTCAGACTCTTATTAGCTAAAATCCATCCGTATTCCTCCTAACCCTTTGTGTTCCAGTGGCCCCGGGACGTAAAGGGCAACAGAAGGAACAGGGTGGTTTTTTAGTCAGTAAAAGTCTGACAGTCCCTTCCGCCCCACCCAGGGCGGAAGGAGTCATTTGATGATTATTACCACCTAAAAAAAAAAAAAAAAAGGGCCGCGGTAACTCTTTCGAACAAAATCCGCAACCCTAGCAGCTATTCCTACCTACCTTTACTTTGTTACTACGTGAAGCCACTTTGTTCGCAGCAACAAAACAAATAATATCAACAATGTAAGCTAGAATCCCGTTGCCGACAGGCTGGTCCTATAAAGTGCAATAAAAGCAATGTCTTATGTCAACGAACGCGTTTCTGTAAACATTGTAAAAACTACTACATATTTTGTATTCATTCATTACGTGATTTTGGCATAAGCTTGAAGCGGGTATGAGAAATATGACGTTCAAAAGTGCCTTTAATGGTCTCATTGAAATAAATGATTTGACTTTGAATAACTTGAAATTTTATACAAGCGTTTTAGTTTGCGGAGAAGTCAAAGTACCCCTTTTTACCCGACTGCGCGACGCAAAGGAGGGTAATGTGTTTATCAGACTCACAGTCGGGGCCCATTCAATACCAATCAAATCTGTCGTTCTGTTCTGCATTAGAATTTATGATTTGTTTTATGTGTGTATCGATTATAAAACTATTTCAATTGTGTAGTTATTTAGTATTACTTAACAGAATTCTAAACTACTGGGCTTGTTTCTTTCTTTTTAGTTTTTATTTAAGTTAATTAGTTTTTACGCAGTCGGGTTTTTTGTTTTTCTTTTTACAAGCTTTTATTTAGCTTGCAGTCTTGCACTGTTCGTATGTATGCATGTATGTAAATAAGGTGTCCTTTCAAAATGTTTAGCTGACATCTCCTACCTAGAGGGCAACTACCTGCTAAACAAGTAGTAGTAGGTCAAGTAGTTTTAGTGATTTATTTATTTAGGATCTCCAACAAAAGATATACGCAAACATCACTCAAATTAATAATGGTCAACAAATACTAGGTCACTGACCATAGCATGCACGGATTTCGTATTTACTTAATGAGTGATTGAGTGACCTTTCGCTTTTATAATACATAGGTACTAGCTTTTATTCGCGACTTCGTCCGCGTAAATGTCGGTTATGGTGGACGCAGACGACATCGCGAAAAAGAAAGTGGCCTATGTCCTTTCAAACTATCCCCGTACCAAATTTCATCAAAATCGGTTCACTAGTTTAGTCGTGATCGTGAAAGTGTAACAGACAGAGAGACAGAGTTATTTTCGTAATTATAATGTGAGTGTGGAGTATGTGTTATAATTATAATAAATATTAATATTATAAAGCTGCAGTGTTTGTTTGTTTGTTTGTTTGAACGCGCTTATCTCTGGAACTACTGGTCCGATTTGAAAAATTCTTTCAGTGTTAGATAGATTAGTTATCGAGGAAGGCTATAGGCTATATACCATCACGCTACGACATACGGGTGCGGAGCAGTAACCAAAGACGCGGGTGTAACCGCGGCGGACAGCTAGTAATAAATATGCGCCAATATTATGGGTTTGAAGTACGAAATCTACGCAGACGAAAGTGCAATAATAAATACTCGTTTTTTATCCCCCGCTATTCACTATTAACTTGTACCCCACACATAGGACAATGTCGTCGATACGCGTCGGACAACAAACTCCATACAAAGTAGCAGGCACAGGCACTTTGCGGTCCATACATTGTGTGGAGTGTTTTTATTAGTCCATACGTTTTAACGGACATCGCCTCACCTGCGAGTGCCCAGTTCACTATATTTACTTCGTTTTTTAACTTGTTTTTGTACGATGAGTTGTTTAGTTCCGTTATTGCTGTGAGCAAGAGCAACTTCACTATCACTACATAGTACACTCTTCCCCGCGACTTTGTTAGCGTAATTTTTCTTACAGATCCCTATTTTTTTAAATATATTATAGCCTATGTCACCCGGGGATGGTGTAGCTTCCCAATAGTGAAATATTTTTTCAAATCGGTTCAGTATTTTTGGAGCCTATTCAATGCAACAAACAATCAAATCTTTTGACTTTATAATTTTATTATAAGTATAGACTAGTATAGAAAACAAAGTCGCGTCCCTCTTTCTGTCCCTATCTTTAAAACTACGCAACTGATTTTGATGCAGTTTTTTTTAATAGATACAGTGATTTAAGAGGAAGGTTTATGTATTCTACATTGTACCCGTGCGAAGCTGGGGCGGGTCGGTAGTTTGCAAGTCTCTGCAAACATATAAATGGCTGATCAATGGCATTATGACTAACTCTAATTGGTGCTCTGTTGTTTTTTTTTATTTATTTTTTATCTCACGTCGTGTGGTCGTGCTTTCAACCACATGAGTAGATAAACGGACCAGAGGTAAAGCTTCTTAAGAACGAGCCAAATTGATACCTATTTTGGTAGGGTTGTCACAATTGGGTAAGACAAATTAAACAAAACATTTGTTAAATAGTTTTATTATACCCTACATCCCGAATGGTCCCAAGAAAATTTCATCGAAATCGGATTAGCACTTTTTGAAAAATCAACAAAAACCTAAAAAGTTATCAACATTGTCTACACCGATTACTCAGAGGTTTCTGGTCCGATTTCGATGATTATTTTTTTGTTCCATACAGTATACTTGCCATTTGGTCCCATAAAATTTTCATTTAGTTTGGTTCAATAGTTTTTATTTTCAGCTCATTGTGTACATGGGCGATGTTATTATCGGTGCTACGGATTACAAAATTCTAGTGCACATGTAAGAAAATTACGTATTTGACAATAATTTGGGTTGAATATTTAAACTAAAAAGGATAAAAAAAAACTTAAAAAAAAATTATTGTAACTATAACTGTAAATGTAACCATTATTAACAAATACCACGTTTACCATAAAAATATTCAAAATTGTCACTAACAAAATAAACAACGTGCGTTGTACTAACCCTGAGATTGTCAACTGGCTGTGCAAGCGTAAACCGGTTTTTTCTAGTTTCGCCGCGTACGTGACAAGCGGCCAGTGGTCACGCACACATGCCCCGCGTGCTTGTAGTAGTGCAATCGAATCGCGCGGTTGTTCGAAACTGGGACTCTGTATACTCTGTGTTTCAACTAAGTTACTAATAGCCCTAAGCTTGTATGGAAACAAACGCATCAAGTAATAAGTGTACTTACTGTGTGTGTATTTCTTGTTTGTTTATTTTTTGGTTTTAAATAATGCACGTTCTATCTACATATTTCGTTGGCTGTTTTATGGATGAGAAATATATATATCAGATGCTTGTACAGGTTCTGGACATTAATATCCTCTTAGGAAGTTTAATTACCGTTAGTGATAATAATTATGACACTGTATCCCCCCCACAATCATCATTTACAATTTATTGTGGGGGAAGTCATCGAGCTAGGTACGTAAATGGACAATTTGTAACTCTGAAATGGTCATCGCATAAAAAAAACCAATCGTTAATTGAAAGCACGCCGTCCGCGAGCCGTCACCTTTTTGTCTTGTTACTCTAAAACATATTTTAACGCACAGGATTTAAAGACTTAACTTGAATGGCAAATTATGTGCTGTGTCGGCGATAAACAATGTATGAAGACCACTTCCCTTCTGCAACAAAGTTTATTGTTGAACTTTGTAAGTTATCGCCACAATCAAGGCGTAGTAGGTCAAAGTTAACTAAAATGTAAGCCTGCAGATTATTTGAGCGAATTTGTGTGATTTCGAGCTTACTTTGTGTTCAAAGTTTAAGGCTTTCTTGGAAGTCTTTTAAAACAAAGTAAGTTCAGATTATGTTGCTTTACTGGTTGAGCACTTACTTGGGTATAAAGTGAGTCATTGTATTTGATGTTCTTTGCTTTTTAAGCACTGATTAAAGTTTTTAAGTGCACTTATGGATGATTGGTTAAATATAAAAACTACTCGCTTAGAATTTCTGCTATATCGTTTGGTGTTTAATTTTTTTAATATTTTGTCATATTTATTTGTTGTTAAAATATAGTCACACTTCGTCTAATACAAATTTGGTTCAAATGATTCTAAATAGTCTATACTAGCTCCGCTTTACGGCTTTGCATCGATCTTCCAAACACCCTGTATATACACATAGGATAAGATTGTTGCCGGGAAGCACAGCCAGAAACAATTGCATATTTGTGCACCCTACTAGTCTACACACTGACCAGTCAAATTGATATAGCTTTACGTTTTTAAAATTCGAGAAAAGTAGGTAGCTGCTTATGATGCATTTTATTGAATAAATAAATATACATTTATATACCTCTAACTTAATTAATTTATCAATGAATCATTTACACAGTTCGCAATAAAATTAAGTACTTACATAATTGTACTGAAAAAAAAAAAACAATGATCTATTTTTAATATGTAGTCCATCTTTGTGAGTGACGCATATAAGTGTTTGTCGTTTGTCACGTTCGTTCTCCATAAAAAGGTAAGCAGAAGTCATAGTCGTGTGTACTAACGATGTCTGTTATAGCGTTGAAAACTTGATACAGCGTAGGCATAAGAGTGTTTGTTTGTCTTCTCCATAGATTCTGGAATAGAACATAGTCTACTCTACTATAAACCTTATGTATCGTGCGTACGTATCAAGTTTAATTAAAATCGATTAGTTAATTTCCAAGATCTTAGACTCAAAAATGTCTATAAGAAACTGTGGCATTAAAATTCTTAAGACAATGCAATAATAATAAACATAATTTGTTCAAATTAAATTGAACCCAAAGAATAAGAACGCACGAAATAAATTAATTGCACATAGTACCTACCCAAATTAGACTGTAAACATGCGATAGTAATTAGGGGCATTATTACTCATCAATGGACACTCGACTTTGACCTGAGAAAAGTAGAACACCACAGGTTACTTCAAATAAACAACAAAAGGCAAACTGATGAAATTCATTCGGTTTTAAATTATCTATGAATCATTGATTACTATATTTCGTCACAGAACTGAATAAATTCAATTTTGCAACGTCTATAATATTGTTGGTAGGTATTTCCGTTCATTTTAATGTCACATAAAGTAGGTATATACGAAATACATAATTATGTATTAACTTTGGTATTAATAATAGGCATAGGTATAAAAAATTGTATTCGAAGGTTTTTTAAACCTTTATTTTTCACTAATTTTTCCATTCATAATTGTTTATTCTACAGCCTGTAACAAAATCCCTGTCCGATCCTTAAGGGTATTATTCGGCATCGTACTGCGTACACATATACGTAACCATTTAATGGATATGAGATTATTATTTTTCTCCAGTGAAAAAAAAAAAAGAAGAAAGAAGAAGTAATTAAATTAAAATAAAACATAAAAACTGATCAACGGCAACACTGATCTGACAGGGTTTTTGCATAGTGTATACTAGCTAATATTATAAATCTGAAAATTTGTTTTTTGTCTGTGCTAATCTCTGGAATTACTAACCCGATTCTGAAAATTCTTTTCAGTACGCTTAAGGCAACAACATCAATTGGGATCCGTAAGACTGTTCTTGTAAAATCGTCGACCGCAATTGAGGTTATAAAGATAACCTCAATTCTCAAATGAAAAACATCTTTATGGTAATTGGAATTAAAGTTTAAGTTTTGTTCAAATAAGTAAGTAAATAATTTACGTAATTTTTTAGTATTACGCGACTTTGTCTGCGTCCGCGATAATCGACGTGTACTCGGACGAAATCGCGCGCAAAAGCTAGTATTGTATAAAGCCTCTTTACACGTGCCTTAACAGCCATACAACCTAAAGGACATAATTGTAAAACAAGTTACCAAGTTACCATGGAAACGCCGCCATATTAAGTGATTATGCTCGTTAATGAGCTGAACAGTTCAATCAACGGCGCACGAGTAGTTCCTTGGTAATTGATAAGCTAATTGTAATGACATTAGGTTGGTTTCAAGCAAGATAACAAGTTTAATGTGCGGTGATTTACTAATAAAGGAAGATTGTGTTTTGCGTTGATAAATACGTGTGTGTGCATATTGCAATTAAATCTAAAAGATAAAGATGCATGATAATATGAACACCTTTTACTAAGAGACCTAAGCTGAAATATTAAAAAAAAAAACTTGTTCCATACATTTTGATCTTGTAGTCTGACCTTTTTGTATGACAAAAATGTTTTAGGTGGAGAATACACGCATGAATATTCAGAACAATTTTTATTACGGCACCAATGTTGTGGAAAAAAATGTCACCGGTTCCATACATTTTGATCGTTTGTCATTTTTGTATGAAACAGCCACTTTGACATGATCACATTTGAAAGTTGGTCAAAGGGGTGAAACAAGTGACATCCCTTGAAAGATTGCCGATTAATTAAGTCACCCTGTATATGAATACTACGCAAGGTAGATATTTTATGACCCTTCAATTAAGATACAGAAACAGTGGTTTAGTTATGTTAGCAGATGAGATGTACCTTACAAACTACTTTTTTTTTTTGAGGTGGTAAAAATCATCAAATGAGTCCTTCCGTCCTGGGTGGGGCGGAAGGGACTGTCAGACTTTTACTGACTAAAAAACCACCCTGTTCCTTCTGTTGCCCTTTACGTTCCGGGGCCACGGTATCCTGTTAAGACGTCCCGCAACCCCGGCAGGCGTTTGGCCCCGTTGGGGGCCCCGTCCCTGTGCTGACAGCTCTTTGAGGCGCGCGCGAACAGAACGCGCCGTCGACCCGGGCATGGTCCTTGATCGGACGGCGAGCTACCCATTACTCGCCGTCCGCAAGCCCGCGCCTACGGTGGCCGGATGTCGCCTCGCGACGTCCGACGCCCTGGGCGTCTCCCGCGGCGGCTGGGGCGTGAGGTGGAGGGTGTTGTTCTCTCCCTCACGCGGCCCGCCTCCTCCTTCGCTAGCATTACTGCTTCGCAGAAGGAGGTGACTGCATCCCATTCCCTCTCGCCCCGGAGCATGGCCTGAACCAGGCCCGGGCGCGAGAGGTCGCCGCCGCCTATCGCCTCCGTGAGGACACGGCGATGCTCTGCCCAAGCTGGGCAGACCTGCACCGTATGCTCCACCGTGTCCTCCGGGCGGTCCACACAGTGGTGACACCCGGGCGTTTCCTCCCGTGCAATCCGACACAGGAACCTCCCGAAACAACCGTGTCCGGTGAGGACCTGCGTCAGCCGGAAGGTGAGGACGCCGTGGCGCCTCTCTAGCCACTCCTCAAAGAGGGGTCTTACCGCCGCGATTGCAGCGTGCCCGAACCTAGGTTGCGACAGTCGCATCTCCCATTCCGCCATGAGATCGCCCCGGAGCTCGAGCCGCAGTGCCGCGATTTGCTGCGGCAGCGGGTTTTCGCCCCGGCGCTGCGCGTCCACGCGCCACTCATAGACGCGCTGGAGGACTGTAGCCTCCAGATCCCACGGCGGTAATCCGGCAAGGAGGTTTGCCGCTTCGCCGGAGACCGTGCGGTATCCCCGGATCATCCGGATGGCCATGACCCTCTGGCAGGCGACCAACTTGGCTAGTGGCCGCCGCCTGATGATGGGGGCCCACACAGGGGCCCCGTAGAGGGCCATGGACCGCACGACCCCCGCGTACAACCTCCGGCAGGAGGCGCCTGGTCCCCCGAGGTTGGGCAGGAGCCGCCAAAAAGCAGCCCCAGCCCTTTCCAATCGCGGAGCCAGGCGTCGGAAGTGTTCCTGGAAGCCCCACCGGCTGTCGAGGACGAGACCCAAATACCTCATCGTCGTCCCGACGCCGATGTGGACCCCTCCCACCGTTATTTGGGAGCCCGACGGTGGCGCGTTCCGAAGACCATGAAAGCACATGGCCTCGGACTTGTGCAATGCCACCTCGAGTCCCAATTGCCGGATCCTTTCGACGACTGTCGCAACCCCTCTCGTCGCCAAGTCGGCCGCCGCCTGGTGCGACTCTCCCTGTGTACAAACTACTCTTTGATCCAAGATTCCAGATTCGCCACAGCAAGTCATGGTCATCATGGTTGAAGGTTTGAGAATATAAATAATATTGGGTGTACGTTAAACGGAGCCAGAAGTTACTGTTGTGCTGTTATGGTATTGTTCCTCTAATCATTAACATACCTGGGACCCTTTCAGTTACTAAGATCATCATCATCTGCCTAACCTTTTCCCAACTACGTTGGGGTCGGCTTCCAGTCTAACCGGATGCAGCTGAGTACCAGTATTTTACATGGAGCGACTGCCTATCTGACCTCCACAACCCAGTAACTGGGTAATACGATACCCCTAGGAAAGACTGGTTGTCAGACAAAGAAAGATAAGAAGAAGAAGAAGATGGTCGATGGTTAAAGTTACAATTTTAGGTCACGTTATTTTTATCGAAAACAAGTTTTAAATGTTCTAACTAAACTTTAAATACCTACCTCCTGTACTGTTGTAAACACTCATAAACACAATAATTTATTACTTTGCATGGCATCACAAAAATAGTGATTCATAACACTAAAAATGAAACTCGTTTACCAAAAATATTATTTGCTCAATGTTATAATACGCGCCACAAAAGATTAGACTTGACATACCACACAAACTGTATTATTTCGTAATAAATATTATAATATTGTTAAGAATTTTAATCTAAATGTCATCGAAAAATCCCTGAATAGATACACAAATTATGGATAACTATTTCGTACCTGCGGAGTATGTGTGGTGTAACTTTGAACGACAGAGTGAGGAATGAGGTTATACGGGACCGTTGCGGATTAAAAGAGGATGTAGTGACAAAGATAGAAAAGGGTATGCTTAGATGGTTCGGTCATGTTGAGTGGATGAGTGAAAGACGATTAACAAAAGGTATTTATATGGCAGAGGTGAGTGGCAACGCAGGGAGGGGTCGCCCTAGGAAGACCTACACTGACCTTATTGGTGAGGTTCTTCAGAAAGGTCAGGTGCGGAGTACTCGTAACCGGCGTGTTTGTATGACGAGATGTATGAACGTAGATGAGGCGAAAGGAGTATGTAAGGATCGTAGCAGGTGGCGTTCTGTGGTTTCTGCCTACCCCCATGGGAAAAAGGCGTGAGTTTATGTACCTGCACTAACTCCCCATTACTGACGTTTATCAAGTCTCATCTTTCGTGGTACGTATTGTACTTAGCTCTTTGGGCAGTATGCGTAAATAGCTGGCTATGTGATGTGTCTTATTGCACCACGTATAATTCTTGTCAATATAAAAGAAGCAGTTATGCAAGTAATAATTAAAGTCTGAATCATATTGTGTGGTCATCCGATTCGTTTTCAACTACCTATCAACCTATCAACTTGACAAATTGATAGGCTTGGCCCACTTGGGAATCGTGTTACTAGTTACTATGCCACTGATAAATACCAGCCAAGCGCTTAATAAACAATATTAGATCACTTATTGACGTTGGTATCACTGAATTGACATCTTGAAATGCATATTGTTGCTCTAAATTGGAGTTGGTAACACTGAAGTGTCACACACATCTTGGTACGGTTTTGCACCTTGACCTCAGAGACATAGAGGCGAAAAATCAATACTCGTGATCTTGTGATACTGGGAAGACCTTCCAATTGACTTCGAATCTTAGTAATCAATTGTAGGAGTTGGGGTTTCAATGTAAGTAATAGGATATTGTCATGTGATTGAGTCATTGGAATCATATAATAAAGCTGAAGAGAGATTTTGGTTTGTTTAAACCGCTAAAACAACCATTCGGATTGGAAGGACTACTTTTGTATATGATAGCCAGATCCATGAGGCTATATCACACACACTCACTGGTCACACACTGGTTTGGTTGGTTACTGTTCCGCTCCTGAGGATCCTAAATTCGTAACCCTCGGGAGCGGAGCAGAAACCAAAGCAAAGACGTATAACGCGGGTGTAACGGGTGTAACATCTCGTACGAGAATTAATTTTTAAATTAAGTTATTTTACGTTATCCCATTTACGGATTTTCATCGAGTTTAATTACTTATTGTTTAAAATATGACTCATTTTGTAAGGAGTGTACTGTCGGAATAATGCAGAAGTTAAAAAAAAGATTTTTGCTTGTCCAATAATTGACGAATACAACAACGCAAAAATGGCGTCATTTCAGGCAGAAAATACCGTCTATTTTTCCACAGAAACTTAATTATTGAACATTAGGCCTTCAAGAACCTAATAAGAACTTCACGATTCTAGATCTTCTACATTCGAAGATGAATCGGTTTTACAGCCTTTCAACATAGTTTCATGAAATTCAACAACGCGATAACAATCTTCTTAAGTTTACCAACGATCGCATTCTGAAAAGGCTTATTCCACTAATTAAAACATTTTGAAATGTAGTCGCAATCTCATCACACAATGAGTGTCAAAAATGTAGCATCTTTGACAAATTGAGGCGGAGATTAGATTGCGAACTTTGCAGAATTACTTACCTCCTTCTTGACACTGAGATTGCGACATGAATTTGAACATTATTTATTTAGTTGGATTTGCCTTCTGATAAAAGTTTGATATGCACTAATTACGTCACACACAATACCTCATTGAACCGTTAACCCGGCGAGGATGTGGAGGGGTCATTCTGACCCTGTCAAATTTTAATCGTGTGTAGTTTTTTATTCTGCGATTGAAGAGTTTTGAACGTCACAATAGCTGTTGCTAAGGGACAGGCGCGCGCGCCCCGCGCCCCAGTTTAGTCGGCCGCCGACTGCGACGGGAGCAACACGTGCGTGCAGTCAGAAAGGGTAAATATGACCCCGCGACAACCGCGATGTAACATTTTTATGTAAGGTTTCAATTATATTGTTTACTCAATATTATTATAGTTTTTTCGTACACAATGAATAGCCAGGAGCTTGAGGATGAGCGTATACGTCTTGTTTTAATGCAGTCTGACAGTTAAGACGACTTGTTATTCGACGGTAGCGAAAATCAAGAGAATCAGAGAATTCATCGGAGACCCTGAACAAGAAGCACCTGTTAGGGTTCCAGGTGTACGACAAAGGTGCCAAGTATGTCCTTATGCCCGCCATCGCAAGACAGCCAATGTTTGTGAAGATTGCCATAAGTATATTTGTCCAGAACACACTATTTCATTCTGCCAGGATTGTGCTACAATCACAGACAATAATGATTTGTAGTTCATAATTGATGATAAGACTGTAATTGCAACTAACTGATCTCTACGTATGTAGGTACCAAATTAAAAGCTAATCGTCTAAGAAGTTAGTTATTTTTTGTTGTTTCTAATGTAAGTTTAGAAAGTTTATGCAAAAGTTGATTATTTTGTAGTACTTTGCTCAAAGTGATTTAATTATAATATTTTGTACTCTTATCTACGTTTTATTTCGATAAAACCGTAAAAATAACATGTAATATAAATAATATTGATTAATATTTGGTACATTAATATAAATTTAGGTATTTTAAACCCAATTATATACAGGGTCAATAAGACCCTCCACAACCTCCACGTTACTATTTTCACCACATCCTCGCCGGGTTAAGTGCGATTTTAACATAAGTATTTACACTACAATAAACATGGAGTAATCGCTTAAGACTTCAACTTGTTCAGCTCATGTTATTGTTTAACTATGTTGCAACAACGAACACTTACAACAATTAATTATGTCATTATTGTAAAGATGTACACTGCGTACATGTAATTAATAACAATGTACTGTCAAGGAACTTGACTGTTGAGCGGATTGTAAAACATCAATTTGTGTTACATAAAGGCTCAATTCGCACTGCCGCGGTATTCTTCAGAATAGAATTATGCACATTGCATAATGAACTTTATTTGCATTGTTTAACGTACAATCGCAAAATAACTAATTAATTACTCACGGATTCCGTAGAAACGGATCCTATGAAATCCGTTCTATCCGCGGCGGGCAGTGTGAATAAAAATACAGACGAAAATAGAACCTCCTCCTTTTTTCGAAGTCGGGTTAAAATTATTTTAACGCACACGTTTTAAAGCCTTAATTTAAATTGCAAATTATTTTTATTGCCATGCTGATAACAGCATGGCATCGACCTATTTGATTATAGTATAATTATAGTATTGACCTAATTGATTGTAGTATAATTATAAAATTATACCTACTACAATCAATTATTTCAGGTAACAAAGACCCATAAAATATAATAAAAATAAATTTTAAAACTACTGCACACGAAGCGACGGCGTCGTGTTGCGCTGTGAGGTGACTCTTCCGTGAAATCGTCGAAACATGACACCCTTCAGCCATAACTCTTCTTTGAGAAAAGTCTCCATACGATGAGCATGTCATCTCTTAACTGGCCTTGTTTTATATCCTACCTTGATTGTTTTCACATATAGAAGCAACGAGATATTGTAACCAGGATTTAGTAAAAACCTAATTGAAAAGAGTGTACGAAACTGTAAGAAAAAGTGTAAGAAACTCCACGTTTCTTGCTCTGTTTTCTCCATAGAGGCCTGCCTCTGTTTTGGAACGAGCAACTAGCTTCAACTTTCTGACTAACTGACCGATTTCTTGACAATTCAAAAGTGCCTGTAAATGGTCTGTTTAATTGATATAAAAACTTTGACTTTGTGGCGCGACTCTAATCTCCAATCCATGACTCAAAGCAATCTTGGATTGCTGTATATCGTCCGATCGATCTCCTATCTGCTTGCCAATAACATAAATCTGCAATCTCGATTCTTTTTTGACGGCAGATTGCAAGCGGTCTGTGCCGTGATCTTTTCCCTCCTGACCGTTCCGTTTTATGTAAAATGTTTGATTATACACATATTAACTTTGTTTGTTTTTAAAACAAACTATTTACAAAATGACTTAACAAATTGTTCAGAATAATGTTTGTAGTAAAAACAAATAACAATACGCATAAAAACACGCAGAAATTATAATCTAACGGTTGTGGCATAAACCTCATTATTTTAGGTGAAATGGAATGTCGCTTGTTGGTTTTTGAAGTTTGACATTCGCTAATTTCATTGACATAATATGTCTGTGACGCCCAATAACAACAAAATACAATTAAGTACATTTGGTGATTGGATTCGTATATGAGTGCAATCAATTGCAGCAAGAACTCGAGGAAATCCTCCAATTTGGTAGAATTTCTCTGAGCTTTGTTGGTGTACAACAACATATTCATCATATAAGTTGGCAATTGCTGATGATATATCACCAACTATTCTGCCTGCTGTTGATGTAGAGACCCCAACAAAGTCAGCTACAGAAATCAGCATTGTGCCCAAGGCATAGAACCGTAAGGTTAACAAAAGTTGATGGAGTGGTGAAACCCCATTGTTTCTGAAAAATTAAAAACCAACCTACTAGTTAAATAAGGTTATGTATGACATCGTTTGGAAGTATACAAGGCACTTTAGTTTGTATTATTAGTTTTGCATTATGTACAATGACGATGTAATCCCAAATATTATTTACCTTGTGGAAGTGACACGGACAAACGGCATCAATTTATCCAATAGCGACTGGAATGCAGGTTTAGATAACCTAAATCTAAAGGTGAATTCGGCATCTTCTAGACTCTGCATGTAGTTCACCCTTCTGATTCTTCGTGTAGCAGCGCGGTGTCTATCCTCGGCGTCGCTATCAGTATCCCAATCAGATAACTGAGCTAGCGCCTCCAAATCACTGTCATCACTATCACTAGAAAATATCGGTACAGACATTTTCTTTTTAAAAATTACTTTAACGCTGTTAAAGTATCTACGAAGTTTATGTAATCCTTGAAATCCCAGGAATTCCTCGGATTGCAATCGGAGATTGTTTATACCGATCGAACCAAGTGTCAAAATTGTCAGATTGGTTATTAACATGTGCAAACTGTCATTTTCGAACAGAGTGCAATCTATATTCTATGATCCGCCCTCTCAGAGATCGATTGATTCTAAAGATTATAAACTCAATCCATCGATTGGATATTGGCAGGCTTCCACCAAAAAATGGATTGAAATACCAATCCTAGATGGCAAATTTTGGATCAGGATTGATTATTAACCTCTCGAATGTCTTATGTTACACAGTTCGACATAAGCCATTGTCTTACTATTGTGTTACTAATTAGACATTCAACGGGTTAATTTCGGGCGTAAATCCATAATGAGCGATGACTTTTGATTGCTATAATTAATCAGCGTGCTAGCACCGAAGGCTGTGCAACATGGCAATCGATTTCCACTGCTTCGCTTGCGACAATTATAATTGGATTTGATCTAAATCAGATCCAATTATAATTCTCGCGCAAACCGCCGTATTTAATCTTCGGCGGCGGTTTGACATATCAATTATAAAAAAGCTAGCTTCTGCCCTCAACTTTGCCCGCGTCAAAGTTGACGGGAACCGTACAATTTTTCGGGATAAAAAGTAGCCTTTGTGCTATTCCAGACTATAATCTGTGTAAAATTTCATACAGATCCGTTCAGCCGTTCTGGCGTGATTGAGCAACAAACATCCACGCGAACTTTCGCATTTA